>OU744343.1:43610303-46182443 GCA_916610135.2 Macropis europaea | reverse complement strand
TTTTTCACAGAAATAATTTCGTTCTAAATTGTTAATCGCGTGGCAGCTTTATACTGAGCTACAAGTTTGTTACCTTGAAAACACTGTTGGGTTCTTTTTACGTGCTATGGGCCTGATTTACTTACTGATTACTAAAGAGTATTAAGAATTAACCCTTCGACTGCGAACAGGGCCTATAGGTGCTTGACAAAGCCGCTCACCATGTACTGCCGACGCCTATGGGCGTTCGGTGCAATGGCTCACTACGTAGCACTCTAGCTCGGCCGCACGCAGCCCTCGCATCGCTTCCAAGTAGCCCGCAGTCAAAGGGTTAAGTATTAATATGTTTCGTGTCGCGTGGCTCGCATGCGTCCAATTTGTGCATTCATAATATGAATTTCATGTCATTGTTAATTATATAGTTCAGTGCAGTTGATAGTACAATATTAATGAACTAATACAATAAAAAATGAATATATTATGAATACGTTCAATTTTTACACTTGTAATTGATTAATTAAAATTAGTCGTTTAGTAGTACGGATTCTCTTAAGCTCGCGTAATATTACTATGTGTATTTATCTTCTTTATTACTAAAAGAAGTAGACTGTGGATCTTTATGGAATTTAACATATCCAAGTATGCGAATAATGCTCTTTTTATAGAGTAACTGAAATAAAAACTGGACTTTTAAACATTTAAACCGCAAAATGCAGTTCTGCTGTAATTGCGTACCGTCAGCTACATGGACATCGAAAATATTGAAGTCTAAAAATGTATATTTGCATAAAATTTCGCAGTCTAATAATAAGTATGCTTACCAATTTTCTAGAGCTAATTCTTTTCAAAAATTATATTTTACATTTTCGTTTTGTAATTTTCATCTGGAATTACCTCCTACTCGGTTGTATTATTCATCTCTACGCTCGCTGTAGATTTCTTGTTTCTCCGGAACAAGATCAGTCAGAACTTTTTTCATTATTTCTGGGTGTCGGGTTCATCCGTGAAGTTACACGTATCATGGAACACCCTATACTCTTGCAGATAGTTTTTCTTTACATCGTATCTCTTCTTTTTCTAGAAAAACTGATACTAAAACATCTTAAATATTGCATAAAATCAAATGTTACATCAAGCACAAAATAAGGAATGACCGAATTTGTTAACACGTTGACTGTTTTGGGGATCAACGGTGATCGATACAGCGAATTGAATTGAACTAAATAAGTCTAACACTTTGTTATTTTAAAATTATATGTAAATTGATACATTACGGTAATAATATAAAATAACGAGTGCACCAGTTAACAGTAAAAGATTTTTGATTTTTATTAATTTATTGAGACCAATAGGTATTACGATCTACTTGCTGTAGTCAATGTATTAAGAGTGCACGTTTACCTAGAAATTTCAAAATTTTCGATTTTTGGATTTACACATTTTCTTAAAGTACATTTTCCCAAAACTTTAAGTTGATCTGAGTAAAATTGAGACAAATATATGAGACTAAAATACATATAGTACTCGGTAGCGGACCACTGCGCTCAAAGCAAGCTCCAAACGCATTTGTCTCGAAATCATGTTTATCAAACGCGTGGCCAAAATATCTCGAAAACCACTTGAACGATTTGCTTACAATTTAATATTTCTTGGTCGTAGCTAACTTGTAGCTAACTTGTAGCTAACAAAGCTACTTAAAGTTCTGCGATGTATTAACTTCTTCGAAAACGCCTACGAAAAAGACTAGATATACTTCCGCACATACTTTCTAAAAATCGGCATCTTTTCGATTTTATATACTTCATCTTCATACAGCGATAGTCAATCTAAAATGCTTAAAAAAAAGTTTACGGAAGATTGGCTATATATTTCATATTTTTTAGTATTTTTTAATAAAGCAAATTCTTAGTATTCCTGATAAACGTATGTTTTAAAATAACCAGACATTCATCAAATTAAATGTACATTGCATTCCAAAGACAAATCCCAAAGATGCATGTTTCTTTCACTCTCCTGAGTAGGCGTGCCCCCTTAAGAAATAAAGAACCCTATTTATATAACGTCAGCGTATTAATCGCAGATTTTTTGTATCTTTTACAGCGTGTGCTCTCAAAGTTCAGCGCGGGAGGGGGTAGGTGAGACTTGGCGACGAGCAGGAAGGGTGTTCTCGGACACCGAAAGCTGGGGCACCCTGACGAGGAGGTCCTGGAGGAGGAGGTGGGTCGTCGGAGAGAGGAAAGAAAGGAGGTGACCATCCACCCCACATGGACGCCACCCCCAAAGGACCCCCCGTACCCCCCACACCGGATATCCTGTCATCATTATTTAGCCGCGGAATATCCGACCTGAAGGCAAGGATACCGAACCGTGCCCTGCATCGTCGTCAACGTTCTCGTCGAACATCGAGACGTTCATTGCCGCTTGATGCTCGTCCAACGACGACGGAAGCGACCGCCAACGCGTCCTCGTCACCCTACACGTGCCTCAAATTCTCTCGCCTCTTTCACCGTAAATTTAAACGATCGCCGCTTCTCTATCCCTGCGTGGTGAAGGATCGGCCGGACAAGTCGACCGTGACAACCGGCCGGGGTGCAGCGATACCGTCGACCAAAAGCAGCCGTTCCTGGTGTCCGTTGACGAGGACGAACCCCAGGCTCGGGACAACGGATCCTGGAACGATCCACGACCACGCGGCGAAGACGATCGAAACAACACCGGACTCGTCGAGCGGAGACAAGGGATCATTTTTTACTCTGGTTTTTATACCACGGCGGACGAGCCGTACGTTTGATGCATTTTTTACGATATCGGTCGTCGAACGTCCTCAAGCCGGGAAAGTACTTTTAAGAGGCGTCGCGTCACGCGTTAAACATATCCACAGAGTCCGTCCAAAAGCGCCTAACCACGAGCTGCAGCCTATCAGTGCGAGCGAACAATGTCGCGCAGCGCTGCCACGCGTCCTATGCAAGGTGAGTGGTTTGTTGTATTAATTAAGATGCGTTTAACGAATCGGGGGCTCTGGTAATCTCCGCCACCTGTTCAAGATGTGCTATTGTGAAAAGCTTCGTTTCTGTTCGATCGATGATTCTCATTTGAAACGTTCATCCGATGCCTGTGTGTCTGGCCTTCAAAGTTCTACGTGATGGTTTAGACTTTTGCAAAGTATGTACTTTCAGTATTAGCAAACGATTGTGATTTGTAGATGAAGCACGAGATTTTTAATACGTTCATTGCGGTACGGGGCATGTAGACCCCGTATCGTACCTTCGTCTTGTGCGGCTTATTTTTCATATTTCCGTTATTTGTCCACTATTTTCAAGTTGTCCTGTACCGCCAAATAGGAAAATCAAGTACGGGGTATATTTGTCCCGTACAGCTAAATAGAAAAGTCCTTGAAAAAAGCTACCGCAGTGAATGTGGTAAAGCGCGTTTCTTCAATTACAGTTCATTGATAATTATTAGGATTATTTCTATAAGTGTATTTCATGGAAGATAAAAGTCTGGCACAGTGTTTGCCTTCGTTTAAGCGAAGTCATGCCTTTCACTTTTAGCTCTTTTCACAAGGAAATGAATCTTTTCCTTATGTCTTATTTATTCTTGGACCAAACCTGCCTCTGCATATTTGCTAGATTGTACATGAAAGGGTTAACAAAGAACCTATCTTGGAAGACAATTGTAACAAACGAAATTATTCTCGATAATTAACTGAAATAAATTATCGAAAAATTAGACATTCCTTATGAATCAACTGTAATGTTGTACTTTTGCTGACATTCATATCTAAAATATTTAATAATTTTAGCAGTACAATAAAAGTGTTTCAGAAAGAAATATTTCTTTCGAGGTAAAAAGATTGTGATGTATAAAATTATAAGTCAAGGTCGTAAAGTAAATTGCTGAGTTTCATACCCTTTCACATTTGCAATTTAATGTTATGTTTGTGTTGAACATTCATAATGATGAATAATTCATAATGTATTTGATCTTTCATTAGTTATATAAATATGGTAACAAAGATACACGATTCTGTTTATAAAAGTATCGATGACTTTGATTGTTATTGGTACTTATAGGAGCTCGACAGTCTTTTTTTTTATTGTTATAGGTTTGGGACCAGTGCTAGTCAGTTAACCGTTTTTATACATACATACACAGTCGTGCAATACAATTATACTTGTGTAATAATATGCAACAAAATTAAGAATATATAACATTGAAACAGTATTGAAAATAAATATTAATTCTTTTTTATTTCTAATGCATCTTGATGCTGTTATTATGTAGTTATGAATTCTGCAATTATTGTTGTGCCTGTAATACTTAGGCAATGCATAATAGTTTATTTTGGTAATATAACGAAAATCATCAATTGTCTAACTTAATGATCATTATGATCCTCAAACAACAATTGGAACCCAAAATACAGAATCTGCCGTGATCCATAGGAAATGTACTACACATTACAAGTTACATTACATACTATTCAATTTTACACCCTAACACTGTAGTCAAGTAACATTTCGCGGTCTAAATGTGCATTGCAGTCATAAACAATGCACAGAGATTGTTCACGCATGGTCTACGTGTACCATTCAAGTCCAATGAAATTTAGATTACACTCATCTGTAGGTAATGTGGACCTTCCTAATTGTCAGTGACACAATTACCATTTCATAGACAACCGAGTAATTTTTCTAACTGCAGCTGCCTCAAATGAATTCCCCAAAAAAATAGTCGAAAATAATTCAGATCGCGAAAGGTTAATATATTCACGGCCAAGCATATTTTAGCTAAATTCCCGTTCACACCAGTCACAGTACTTCGAATAAGAATAATGAAATATAATATTGGATTATATTATTGAATTATAAATAAATAGTAAATGCAGTATTGTATACCTTTCCACTACTTCCAACTTTTTGCGGTATGAGATATTTTCGTTGTTTCGTTCCAACTCGATAGTATAAACTCTGTATTTCGTTTGTTTCAATATTTAAGCATAATCTAAACGATACAACATTTATAGTAATATATTTTTATGAAGCAGATTGATGATTTAGTCTTTCTATGACAAAATGCGACGTCGAGTCAGATTCAACATAGGACCGCGCAAGGCAAAATTCACTCATAATCTTACAAATGCAATCACATGTGTATCACACGGAATAATACTGATCATCAGCGGCTACGAATGTGTTAAAACGTCACCATTATCCGCGAATCGACAGATTCACCCTGTACGAAATTTGAACAATTCCGAATTGATAATCAACTCCCTCTGCGGGTCGACACCGACATCCGAATCACGTCGCGATAGCGCGATTCGAACTCTGTTCCGTTCAACCCTCTGATCGCACAGATACGCCCTCCCTCACTGACGATCGCTAACGTAGCAACCCTCTTTACCCCCGAACGATGGCAGCCGGCGAACAGGCGGTGATTGTCGGGTGTGAATGCCACGGCACCACCGGCGTGGCGACTCGTGGCTCCGTCAGGGGACGACGCCTCGAAGTCTCTCGACGATCATCGAGCAAATAACTCGTCCGACGAATCCGCTGTTCGTCGTGCTGTTCGTAGCGTAAAGCACGCGACGGCACCCTCGTGCAGTGCGTGCGAACGCGACGTACACGGTGCGGGACGTGTGAAATTTTCCCTCGTTCTCTGGCAGCCGAGTGATCCGTGCAGGCTCGCCAAGTTCGGAGCGTGTCAGATGCGATGGTTACGGTGACGGGTGTGCTGACAGTGGTGAAAAACAGCGGAGAATGCCGGTGTCCGCGTTCAACGATCGCAGAAACGATAGACGGTGGCCGCCCAACGCGCACCGGCTGATCGTTCTTCTCGAGTGATCGACGAAAGACCAAACAGTGTCATCGACGACATTGTGCGGGCTGACTGTACCGAGTCTCTCCGCTCGTCTCTGTCTCGAAGGAAGCATCCTTCCATTCTGCTGCTGTGTCCTTATCGATTGCCGTCGAACCGTTCTTCGAACGTTTTTTTTTTCGTGCGTCGTGTCCCAACCGAGCGAACGCTTTCCCATCGTGAACGTTTCGTGTTAAACGGCCTCGATACGGCTCTCTCGCGAACGACGATCGTTAGAACGACGTCGCCCTCGTCGACGCGGGCGCTTCGACCGCCCGTACCCTTGCATCGACTGCGAAAACAACGAGGTAACCTGATTCTCCGTACAGAGAAGACGAAGGTCGTGCACACGTCGTCGTGCGAGAACGCGTGCACGGACCGAAGAATGGAAATTGGGAGACAGTTCGCGCGGTCGATCGTAGGACGCGTCTATTCGCTGAAACGCGGCATAGAACGGTCTGCACAAGCAATCGTTTCTCACACGATGAATCGATAGGATCTGCTGTTTTATGTCGATGACACCTTGTTATCGGGAGACGTGCCGGTAATCGGTCACAACGATCGGCGATACGAGACATTCGATAAATATAGCCCGGAGATGTCCAAACCTGGCTCCGGCCTGCCGAGCCGTTTCCCCACTCCGGGTCTATTCCCCTTACGCAGGTTGTGATCTGAGTGCTACGTCGAGAACGTCGGTAAGTATGACTTCTCAAGGTACAGTCACGTAATAAGAATCATTATTTTTTATGTATGACATCAGTTTTATCCAGAGAATACATATCTACTTTGACATACACAGTGTGTTATATGCAAACTCGGTGAACGTCATGTATGTACACCCACTTATACAGATCTGTTTGGTAGTTAAAGGTTAATTATAATATTTTTTATTTTGAAGAACTTCTGGAGTAGATATTCTGAACTCAGTCGTAGCAATGCAGAATGTACTTGATAAGTTGATATCTTTTTATCTAGTGCGCTTATTTGTATTTGTAACATTCATAATTGAAAAACTGCGTTGACACATGTACATGGAAGCAAACAGAATTAGTTTATACGCAAGTGGCAATTTGAAAAAGTTTCCCCATGTCTCCAGTTTGATAGGAAATATGGATCTGCGTGTGAATTACATAATTTTACTTGCAAATCTGCATTTGCATTTTGTATTTCAATTTGCAAAAGTTGGAGAATCAACGTTATGTCCATTTGCGTCAAATCAAAATCTCCAAATCGTGTTTTAAATTCTTTTAATAGCTTTGATATATATTCCTGAAATGATGACAATTTTACGTCAGGAATTTCTTTTGCAATTTCATTTGCAACAAATTATCTAACATATAAATCTAACTGATTTTTAAATTCATTTGTATATCCGAATATGTGAGCGAGTATTTTGCCCTTCACCCTGTACATTTACATTTAATATATTAAGACAGAATACTATATCTGTTAAAAATACCAATCCACACAGAAACTCAGTAGTTTGTTCTTTTCAGAAAGCAATTGTTTTATTTGCCGATTGAAATTCTAAAAATTCCACGAGCAGAAGCTTTATTTCTGGATGAAACTGATGTCATCTATAAAAAAAGTAATTGTTCTTATTACGCGATTATCTTGAGAAATTATACTTACCGACGATTACTGACGTTCTCGGAAGTGCACGCAGGCTATGTACAACCTGCGTGAAGGGGATATCTATGGAGTGGGGGAATTACGCGCAGACTGGATCGAGGTTTGGACATTTCTGATACATCCTATTAGAGGAAAATTCATGTTCACAAAACGGTTCGTAGGCTTTTCAGTACAACTGTTTATCTGTTATGATAATTAGCCGTTTTTTCAATCAATAATGGAAGACCGAGGCTCTCGTAAACGATGATGTTCGAATAGTTTGCTGGAGTTGACTATGGCCGTACATTCGGAACGCGGTCAGATGCGCGTTATTAAATTCTTTTCAAAGCAGGTTAGTTTTTCACTCGCCTCAGCGTCTCGTCGGCGCTGTAACGACGGAATAAATGAAACGAGTGTAACGAATAGTCAGAATTGTACCAGCACCTTTGACGCCAAAGACGTCGCCCATTTAGTAATTTCCTAAGCGAATGTAAACCTAGCCGTAACAGACTTCCTTGCGGTTGACAGTTAAGGCTCTGCAGCAGTATTCTTAATTTTTCGTCCCGTTAAATGCGCATCAGCGCTACGAACCTTCTCAAAATACGCGACGTGAAAGTTTCTCGAAGCAGTTTTAGTTTGTACGTTATTACGAGATCAAAGAGGTTCAACGATTTCGTTTGTTTAGAAACGTATTATGGGAAACCATTTATCATTCATGTTTACGTATTTCAAACGATGACATAATGGTGACAGAAATATTTCATGTACTCCAGTTACTGAATACTCGAACAATCTGTAATCACCCTTGATTAGAAATTTATATTAATCGATCTTGCTGTGTCTATGTCACCATCTCACTTTCTCTCCCTTTCTCGAGTATCGGGAGTCAATCTCAATTATTTAGTAATTATTTTTTCTTCGTAGGTCTCAATAAATTGACTAGTTACGAAGCATTCAGCCTCAAGGATCCGACATAGTTTATTACTCCGGGAATGTCGAAGTAGAACGGCCTGAACGTTGGAGACGCCATGGAAAATAAATACTTCCCGCAATATTATTAATTTATCTTGCGTACTCGTTTACATAAACGAATAGATTGCTCGGTGATAAGTAAACTAGCGCAACCTGACGCGAACTGCACACGCTATTACAGATATAAATAAGAAACCTCTATATTCTAGTAGTATGCAAAACCAAAAACAATGTATAACTATGACATTCGTATACTTATTATGAGTAATTTATATTTTTTATTCTAATCAGTTTTAACATTGTACAGGGTGTTTTATCTGGAATATTTCCTCTATTTTAAGCTTGTAAAAAAAAATGTTTACTACAAAAGTGACAGGAGTTCATGTAAGATATCATGGGATAAAATTATTTTCATACGTGTAGGCGTTCAAGAGAAACGAAGGTCATCATCACATTTTCACGTGCTGTTGTGTATTTTTTTTAAAAATAATACCTGCTTACAGTTCTTAAGGCATATTCAACAACCTAACGTTCCAGGTTACTCAGTGTCAGTGAAGGTCATACGTAGTCGTAATTATCCATACGATTTTTCATGTCAGTAAGAAAAATTTGTTATCTATGCATTTAAGTGTACAGATTGATTTTTTGGCCAAAACCGTTCCTTTTGACTATCTTCTCAAAGTATGAGATCAAACCTTATAGTAACCATTAAATTTACATGTGACTTTCAGTGACTTTGAAAAAAAGATCGTTACACTTGCCACACAAATTCTAACAAATAGTTTTAAAAAAGTACACGCATTCTATATAAGCAGAATGATAATCTTCATTTACCCTTAACCTCTGCACATAAAATTAGAAATAATTTCATCTCGTGCTATCTCGGCTGATATCACAACAACTTTTGTGAAACGCATTATTTTAAACATTTGAAATAGAAAAAATATTTCAGACGATGAAGCTAGCGATATTGTTAGCGCCCAAGATGTACTTTGACAATTGTTGAAGGTAGATGAATACTGCAAGCAATTACAAAGTTTAATATATTGTGGCACAAATGCAGTTATAGCAAGAAAGTTCACATTACGGTACATTAACATGAGACATGACTTGTTTTACATCAGAGCGAACTGGTATTCCATTCGAGACGCAGTTCTTACAACGGGGATTCTGACGTTGGTGTAAAATAATTTTGAAGAAATTCAACCCGAAGGACTCGTCCGAACTTGTACGTCTTCTTCTTGCCGTATCTTGTTTCGAGACACGCTAAACTCGTTACGCGATTTCAGCGCCGTTCTGGCACACTAAATTCCGTTCAAAATTTCTCACGTACCAATCGGTGACTCGTTACGTTTGTCATTGGGATTGTGACCCCTTTTGTTTTCTTTGAAACTTTCTCTGAATGAGACGCAACTCTTGGGGCTCCGATTCTCTTCGACGCTCACTCCCGGACAAAAGAATTCTCTGATCATTTCCGAAAAACGCGAACGGTCACCTAAGTTTTCGTTTCCGGTGATCGTGACGATTCAATTACGGTGACATCCTTCATCAGCTATCGCTAATGGAAGCATCTGGATCTGCGCCAAGCATCGATTAAAACTGCAGTGAAGTTAACGTGCAAAAGGTTCGTGCAGTCGCTGTATCTTAAATCTTTACCTACTACGCGCCATTATAATGGCTGCCCGCTACAAGTACAATTCAGAACAAAACGCCACTATGTTGGTTTACCTCTGTCGTGTCTGCGTTAAGACTACATGGGTAGGTTATGTTAACAAAGAATTCATTTACCGTTTTGTACTGCGTTGTGCAGCAGTAGAAAGGCTAAGAGCGAGTTTCAACGCCTTGAAGGTTATAAATTCTCAGTTAATCATCAGCGCGTGCGGGTAACGCTCATGGGCGTTCCGTATGCACGCTCTTTAAGCGCGTGTACGAATCGTCCGCACATGGCGTATGGTTAACGTATCGGTAAAGTTCATGCAAGAGACTCGAGTTATGTTCCATACAGCTTGAAACGTGAATAATGTAACAATTGTGTATACTGAAAGCATTGTGTTCGAAAGACTCGATCGAAACGGCGAATAAAACGCGCTATTGATTCCCGCTCGATACGAGAAGACCGCAATAATAAATTGAATTTTCTTGTAGAACGGGAAAATATCGTCGAGAGGGAATCTCTGCTTGGCCGCTTTATTTTTTTTTCCACCGTTTACGATGGATTTAAGAGCGACGCCGGACACGATTTCTCATTTTTCCCGAAGCAAATTTACAATCTGCCGGGAGTCAGTTCTCGAAGTCAGTTTATTTCTGCTGCGAAGCAACGTAGCAGAAGAAGGGCGTAGGGATGAGATCCAGCTATTCCATTATCATCGAAACTCCGCGCTGTATTTTCAGGCGAATTTCAAGCGAATTTCAAGCGGAACGAGCCGAAGTAATTCGTAAAGAATCTTATTATAACCTCGGACCGTGTTATAGCGTGAATTACACGTAGTTCGAATGCTATTAGCGCCTATAGGCGTTCGACAAGGCCGCTCACCGCGTACTGTCGACGCCCATGGGCGTGCGGTTTAAGGCTCTGTGTGTACTACTACAGCTCGACCGCACGCAGCGTTGACCTCGTTTCCCAGTAGCCCAATCAAAGGGTTAACGGTGCTCAGATTCACGATTACACCGTGCTTTTGCAACAAAATTGCTCATGAACTTTTTTAAACATTTTATTAAAAAAAAGAACGATGTGTTGGTGTACGTGGATCTCATTGCGTGTAGCAGTTCGTTCGGTTGAACGTAGGAAGATTTTATTTTACACGGCGTTAATAATAATAGAGCAACGCTTTAAAAATGTTCCAGGCTACGGTGCACCGCCACGCAACAAGTAAAAGAATAAACGTAGTGCGGATAATTCAGCTCGACACGGTACGTGTAAACAGAAAAAAAAAGGAACGATAAAAGTTCCTGAAACGGTCAGTTTATTCTCACGAGGAAGCTCGCGCGTGCAGTAAATCTTCGTATCGGGAAGATTGAAATCCACCGGGGTGTCCAGTCGAAAGATTTTCACGCGCGAGAAATCGATAGTCGCGGCTGGGTAGCGAGAAGATTGCGCGGCACAGAATCAGATTAACCTCTTGACTGTATTTCGCCTTTTTTCTTCGGCAACGTTTCTGTTTTTGCTTGAACGGTGACGTTTTCTAGGAAACATTGCATAAATTCATTATGCAGATTTAATGAAAAAAAGAATGTCTAGGGAAATGAAATGGACGATAATAGTTGCTACGTTGTTTAGATTTGAATCTTCTTAATTCTTTCCCTGTCTGAGCTCCATTCAGTGGAGCAGCCGCATGCAGGGAATTGAAATTTTTGAAAAATTCACGAAAAAGTGATACACAAGTACATACGTACTAAATAAAATAATTTTATTAAAATTAATTCCATAAGAGTTAAAGGAACTTTATTAAGTATTTTTATTTAAAAACAAAATTTAAATTTGTGAGCTGGACTTATGAGTGAAATATGCGTGCAGTAGCTGAACAGAGAAGGGGTTGAATAATCTGGTATGTTTTTCATCGATAGATACCTCCTGATATTTCCCTTTGTATTTCTCGAAGTTACCTCGATCGATTTTCTGATATCCTAAAGAAACACGGCTTGTAACTTCGTAAAAAATATTCTCTTCCGGCATGTGTAGAGCGTGTGAACGTATTCCTTGTTCGAACGGTTGAGAAATTGATTTTTAAAACCTGTCTTCCAATCTGCAACAAATGTAGAAGCATAATCACAGTTAAACACATTTTAACCTGCTCTAAACATTCAGACGTCTAGACCAAATATTCTGCTGAAAATAGTTAGACTCAGGAGTTTCAACAATTCCTGGAGATCTATCAAATGTCGGTAATAAAAAATAATATTCTATATCTAACAGTATACAATATTTATTCCGTGTTTACATTGTATATTTAGAGCTTTTATAATGTTTCACACCTTTTGATAAACAGTAAGCAGATACACATTTCAGTGTGTAACACTCTAATTGTTTTGAGCAGTGCATTAATTACTCCACATGTTTGGAGAAAATTTTAGTTGTCATGAAGAAATAAAAATAATATTACGTTTCTTAAAATATACAGGGTGTAATAAAAACAGGTGACAAAACTATACAAACGTATTTTACAATGTCTGAAAAATGAAAAGAGGCGAGGCCCCAAGAACTTTCGAGGACGTTAAAATTACCTTGGATTATTTTACCACATAAAGAACAATACGATATTGGAGTATTTAAATATCTATAGTGACACTCGGAGTGTAATAATCTTCATATTTATCATTGCACACATTGATGCTTATATCAAACCGATTCATCCAATCGCGAACATTATTATTAGTTACTCCCAGGAGAACAAACGAAAGTGATATTTCGAATATCTACGTATAATATTCTTCTTAAACTCCGTTATAAACAAGAACAATTTAAATCATAAGGTGTATGTGCGAAGCCTGTAAGGACCCTTCCAAAGTTTGACTATCTGTTTCAGTTACATTCTGTATAGAGCTTTATAATAACTAGACTGTGGATTTTTATGTAAGCATACATTTGCAGACTTCAATTTTTCTAATTTCCGTGCAGTCGATGAAAAAGCAACTATGACGGAACTGCATTTTGGGTTTGAAATGTTCAAGAATGGAGATCCACGATGAGATATTTCATGAAATTTTCTTCTCATGAGATAAAATCTCAGCAACAACTAAATGAGCCGTTTAGTTTGAAAGTGGGGCAAGTCTATTTGTTGTTATTGCAAGACATTTAAGGGTTTGCGTTTCAATAGATTTAAAAATATTGGTAAGCACTAATAGACAACTTTTATGTTTTTTATGGTGGTCGATAATGTAAATTTATTATCCAGTAGTGTTTGTCAGTGATGGCTGAAGAAAATACAGATTTTGATAGACCTAAATGGACTTACCCCACTTTAAAAATTAATTAATTATTGAGCAGTCGAATTGGAGCATCCATACGAAGTAGATATTTTTTATTCGTTATTAAATTCCTATTCCTAGTCTGTGCTATTTATTCTCACCCTCTCTAACCGTTTCACGGCCACCACCTCAGGTGATCACTCTCCTACACTCGAATATTACACAATTTTTAGTTTTTTTTTCAATATTGCCAGTATTGCTAAATTTTACTGGAGCTAAATTATACGGCAATATATTCGGCTAAAACTAATTTTGATCCAAGATGGACTTGCACCACTTTGAAAATAAACATGTTTCCAATATCGTTAATCATCAGAACGTCCATTGCCAAAATATTAGTGATTTTGAATTATTTTGACTATAGATTGTTTACAGATAAAAAGATCATATTAAGTTCTATCAATTGTTATCATTAACTTCATTTTTTTAAAAAAATGGTCTTGCCCCACTTTCAAAATAAACGGCTCAAATGTAAATAAAAAATTTTCTGTCTCATCGTGGGTCTCCACCTTGAAAGTATATTTTTTTGTTTCTCTTACTCTATAAAATATGCATTCTTCACGAATTTGGATATGTTAACACTAGACCTACCAACGATTAACTGCACCTATTTCATCGAAGCGATCAAAATGACACGTTTCCGGGATAATACGTAATTCAAGGAAACAATGTTTATTTACATTTTTCTGTAGCTTTATTTAGCGTCAATTCAACGTAAACACAGTAATCTTCAAAAATAAATCGTATATAAAATTGCCAACCAGTAATTTTGACTGCCTTGATACTCCTAGTGTTAAATTGCGTTAGAGTCCACAGTCTAGTAATAACTATACTCAGCCGTAATATGATAGTCGCTGTCAATTGTCGCCAGTGACAACAATATAATAGACATGATGTTAATCCTTCAATTAAAAAAAAATCGGGATCTAATCGATTCGATTGAAAGCCTTCAAGAAGACAACGGTTAGCGGGCGCGCACGCTATTTATCATTGAATCTCGACGAAAATAGTCTCGCGATGCGTACACGAAGCGGATTTCTCGCGTACGCGGTACACACGCTGGCCGTTATTACCGCAAAAGCAATTTCCGCGAAAACATCAGCACGGTTTCCAAGTCGAGAGATTCACAAACTGTTACGTAAGCAGCATTTACCGTTGGCTAAGCGCGCCTTTGGATCGCCGGTGTTCCTTTCCTGTCATGGACTACCTGGAAATCCGTATCGATATATAGATCGAGACGCTAATATTTCGAAAGGATGGAACGCGAGTATTTTCGTTCGTAGACTCCTAAAACAGCTTGGTCAGACGGTGACATCATTCGTGCATGTGGAACCAAGGACATCGGAGAGCAGCGTCGTTTTCAAAGGATTCGCGCGTGCGGTCCTCCATCAACGAGCAGCATTGTTAGACCGACTCCTCCTTCCTTCCCTCATCAACCCTCCGGTTCTTCTTTTTTTCTTCTTCTATTTGAGCTGACGAAATCTTATCTCACGAACGGAAGTGCACATACATTTCGTTATTTACCGTGCCGCGCCTTTTATGACCGCGAGAACGTCTTCGTCATCGAAGTGAACGTAAAAAACTGTTTCTGGGTTAACGCGTCGCTTCAGAGGGTGATTGTTGTTGATTGGATTTTAAAACGCTCAACATCCTGCATTGTTTCTTAAAAAGAGTGTGATGGATTAAAAACTGCTGACATGGGAGATCATGTCGTATGTCCACCACGATCTTCCTTAAGGGGGTATTCTGGTCCAGAAAGGCAATTTTAAGGTCATCCTTTTGAAACTTATATTGAAGCAACTAATATTGCTACAACGTTGCTGCCTTGTACACATGTTTACTAACATTTTAGCTATCTAAACGAATTTGTGTTAATAGGCAATTGATAATATTATAAAAGTTATAAATATTCACATATTTCGTGTTTTAGAAATTTGTTCTCAATGGCAGCACTGATTACGCCTCTTCTGTTCGTCTGAAATAAAAAATTCTGAGTTTATTTTAATCGCTATGAATGTAGTTATCGTCCTTACAAAAAGAAATATTGTACAGAAATATTTAACAAAATGGCGGCCTTGTAAAGTGTAATTTCGGAATTCAGCATCGATTTTGCAACTTCCGTCTCGAAGAAAACGAGTTTAAAGTTTTTTGCGGCTAGTGCGCTAATTTACGCACCGTGTACGTCAAACCTGTATAACTTCATCATTTTTTCGAATTTCTAAAAACATATGGACCTACAAACGTGGAAAATGCAGAAATCCAAAACTTTATTTTTTGAAATTTCTAGACCAGAATTCTTCCTTAATAGCAAGTGGATAATTCAGTATTTCAAAATTCAACATTTCGCAAATGATTAATCTCCGAACATACGTTTATCAAGACTTTCTTGTTTCTTTTTACATTCATAATTCAGTAATATTCTATACAACATGTTCTGCAAGCTATTATTTTTATAATCGTTGCGTTATAATATTTTTACTTCTAATTAAAAGGTACAATTTTCATCTATGTAGGAAGAATAATATTTTAATTAGCTTAAAAGACTAGCTACTGGTATAGTGAGGCAATAGGAAAGAGTTGGATGTCTCAAAGAATTTTGTGTTCATTTTAATGAGTCCTACCAGCTTGTAGAATTTTTACTCATGCTTCGGGAACCCTCTGTATAAGTTCATTCAAAAATAAAATTATTAGGAACGATAGTACAGCAGAATCTCGATTATCCGAACTACAATCAGTAACTGGATCACTCACATCGTAGCTACGTTTCGCATAAAAATGATAATTCTATTTTAAAATGTAAAATATACAGTGATATAAAATTAGCTCCACAGTGTCACTAATGATAATTTTAGCTTGCAAATGATGTAGGATGAGCAATTTTCGGTTGACCCCTGTCCGGATAATCGAGCTTCTACTATATGGAGAGACTATACAACATTAGACGCATCTCTTCAGTTATTTCTATAAAAAATTGCTTTCAATTTTATTTACATGTATTATTCATCTAAAAATGTTAATTACAGTATTGTTAATTGTTTATTGCGCCAAAAGCTATATAAAGAAATACTGAATAACACTAGAAACCGTCCGAACTAATTGTACTTTAAAAGCAATTTTTTTCGGAAAATAGGAAGCGCTCGTTCAGGTCTCCATCTCCTCTTATTACGAATCCACTTCCAATGCATGGAAATCCAATTAAAACGCGATAAATTAATAGTACGCAAAGTTTTATTCGTTTACATACTTGCGCAGAAATTCTGAAATTTTAATACCCCGCGAATAATTACGATGACGTTCGCAGTGTGCCAGCGATGTACCTGCTTCAAGGTTGAACGCGAAGAACGTTCAATTCAATATTGCCTTGATGATTAATATGAAACTTTAACGACAGATTACTGATCTTAATTAGCGGTTTCGCGCCAGAAGAAAATAAAACGTTGCAACGATGTAGATCGATCAGCGACGACCCTTCACACTGTACAGATAATAAATTAAATATATCGATCCCTTGTAACTGAGCGATGCATCGCATGTCATACAACAAATACAAAATTCATTCATGACCGCGTACAGACACACCTGTACACGCGTGAAGGCTGTGCGTTTATATTTATTTTCCATGCGTCGGCCAACGGTTTAATCACGGCTCGCCCATTGCAGATAATTAAATTACTCCTTCCCTAATAATTAATGTTCCATTTAGAAACGCAACGAACATGCGAGGCTTCGTTTCGAGCGCAAAAACTGTCCACGGTCAATAGCGCTTGAATTTGCCAAGAATTTCTTGCGACGCAGAGCCGCGAGAAAAAAAGAATCGCCCGATTCTTATTTTTAACCCCTCGAACGAACGTACAATCGGTCGGTCGGAGTCAATGCGTTAATAATGTGCATGTTTTTTTCGCCGAGAATAACCGGACATATTTTTCTCGCCGATGTTTCATCGACACGTCGGTCGAGATTAAACGCGTTCTAATTTTAGCCGTAATTGCGCGAAAATACACCGAATCGCGTGATCGTCTCCTAATTTCCACTTATTTTCAGCGATAACGATGATACGTATGTTACGGGTGCGAAAAGGAGGATTGCGTGCAGGTTCGCGTGACAGTGACGATTTCTTTGCAGAAACTCCTTCGAAGCACGTGGAGGAGCCAACTGAATCACTGGCCATTTTCGAAAGTAGCACCCTGTTTGCGGTGCCCGATGAGCTGCTACGTATGCAGGTTTCGTTTCGGAAACCTTGTCGAATTCCCTCCTGACAGCCTCACCCGCGGAATTCCAGCTCTTCAAACTACGTCACCGCTTTTTGGACGAGAGTTTCGAAGAAACCAAGCGATTGACTGAGCGAACGCAAAGCTACTGAGGAAAACGCGTGCAGGACAATCGAATCCTCCTGACGTTGCCACCAGAAGTTGTCGGACGGCCGCTGAGTTCCACGCATGGAAAATGCCGATCGAACGACACAGCCTGCCGAGGATCGATGGAAAAGAGGTCGTACAGAGTCCTAGTGATCTAACGAAGGTACAGCTAACGGGCTAATGCCGTCCTGCACCTGCAATGATTCGCGAGGACGAAGAAGGGGAGGGATCCAGGTGGCAATATGTAAGAGGCGAGGCGTACATCGTCTCGTCGGCACGGCTGAAGTGCCACGAGGAAGAAGAGGTTGGCCTTATAGAAGGTTTATAGTTTGCGTAGGATAGACGATGAGCGTCGAGGTTGACACGCTGGAACTCGAGGTCTTCGAGGTGAGTCCTCCAATCCTCTCGAGGACACGACGAACGGAAGTCGCGAGACTTCGGCAAGATTAGGGGGATGCTTGCCGGAAGTCCGAACTGTTTAGTATGAAACCCTTGGTAGAGGGTTTGGTAGACTTTGGTAATGCAATTAAATGGTTATATTCGATTATGTACAGGATGTTGCAAACAAGGTATAGGACTTGGCGAGTATATACACTACCGTTCATAAGTATTGGGACACGATTTTGTCGAATACGTGATATTCTACTTAATTTTTATACTTGTGCTGTTTTATATTAGATTAAGTACAGTCTGGGCTTTAATAATTCGTTATATAGTTGGTTAGATTGAAAATTTAATGGATCAAATTAATTAAAGATGTAAACAAAGTCATTTTGTAGACTTCGAATGTGTCAGTAAGGATATTTTCCAGTGCTTGATTGTTTGAATGCACTAAAGCGATCGAGGCTATAAGTATTTTATCTAACTATAGAAACACTAATAGCAGGTGTATCGACAAAGATAGGTTATGATTTTTAATTAATTTCCATTGCGAATACTATGATATAGTAATATACGTACATGACAATAACAATAACATTTTCAGGTTTATTTCAAATTTGATAATTGTCCTAATACTTAGGGTTGGCAGTGTACAGTAACTCATGAGACTGCTGAAATTAATATTTCAAGTTTCCTTTATTCACCATGGTTGTAAGACATTGCGTTTATGATAGACATAAAAAATTTGTTGTGAGACGATTATACCTGAATTAAGAAAGAAAAGTAATTATTGAAATATTTAAGCGATTTCGTGAGTCACTGTAGTATACGCAAAGAAGGACAAAATGAATAAAAATTGCTCATACCTTTAATCGCAAAAAGCAGAATTTGAAGGCACGTTTTTTATTACTTACATGTACAATTATTTTATTTATATTTATCTTATACGCAAGTTTTTATTAAAAAATTATTCAAAATGTTTTGTTTTCAAGAAAATCGATTTTGAATATTCGCTGAATACTCGTAGACTTTATTAAGATACTTTTTTTACGCTCGAGTTTTAATATTTACGGAAACTCGATTTTATTTCATTAATTATGGAATTGATCAAATTGTTCCTCTTGAGGCATTGTAATAATTTATTTATTTAAATAATCTGTATCAATTGTGTACCATGGTTCTTGAAGAGCTTTCCGCAGCATCCCCTTATTACTATACTCTGATTTTCGAATTTTACGATCTAAATTGCTCCACAGAAATTTTGTAGTGTCGTAGTCGAGAATTTGCGAAATATATTCCATTAATATTAAATTTCCCACCCTTGTATGCTCTTCGAAAGATTCTATAATTATTTACAAAGATGATCAATGAAGCTTTTTCCAATTTTCATACAGTAATTAAACTTATGAGCGGCAATATAGATCCTAAAACTAACCCATTGATCGTTACGGGCCATTATGAACATTCCATGTGAACAGAGAATGCACTTATAAAGTAAGTTAACGAGTTTTCCGCATATAACGTAGGTTCATTGTACAAAATTTCGGGTTGATACAGTTAACCCTTTCCGAGCCATACGATCCGTGCGTATCATTGATAATAGCATTTATTAAGTACATAAACTGAACGTTCTCCGCACTGACTGTAACACATATGGAATGCTTATAATCGCACATAACATTGAAAGGAATAATTTTAAGACCTATGTTGATTAAGCATTTTTTGCTTCTTCTTGCAAGAGTTATATACTTCCAAAGTCTTAACATTTTTTAACATCTTGTATATTTGGATATCAACAGAAGTTTAATGTCATAATTATTTTTTTTTGTTAAATATGTGTATAAGAAATCTCTTAAACACGAGCATATTGTCAGTCAGCAAGCTGACGCAACATTAGAAAAAGATACTCGAAGAATATTTTCTTCAGCGTAAGACGCTTACGCATTTTTCGATACGTTCATTGGATTTCCGTTCGCTGGCTCGTGTGCCGTTTGACCATCAGTGCACTTCTTACGTGGTTCCCGAGCGAGCTAAATTATTTACAAACGGAGGAAACACTTGAAACAATAAAGTTTCCTTGGCTTCTTTTCTCTCAGCTATAGACGATCCAGAGCATATCTAATATCTGCGTGCTTCGGGAAACTTTTGAGCACTAGGGCAAAGTTTTTCGTTATTTATATTAAATAAATCGCGCAGTGAAATCAATGAAAATTTTTCAAACGCGAATACTACACAGGGTGTTCGAAGGATTCCACACAAAATTCTTCAGAACATTCTATGAGTAAAAACAAGCCAAAAATATTCTATAAATGTATTTTAAGAAATGATTCGTTAAAAAATTGTGGCAGGAAGTTTGAAAGGATCATCTGGTAATGTGAGTGATCTTTTTCAGTATTCTATTGTTGATTATTTGTTAAAAGAATTCAACACATTTAAACGGATATCTAGCAGTACCTACATGAAAAATAAAAAATTCATTACATATGTTTATTATAAATTTTTAGTTTACAAATACGTAGAATGAATTGAAATAATTAATATTGCATTTAATAAGCATGAAGAAATGTGATACACAATTTAGTATTAAATTGATTCTGAACATGTATCAAGATGAACCACATTTTAAGTAGCAAATTGAGGAGTATTTTCCTTATGTTATATTTTTGTCATAACTAGACTGCGGATCTTTTATGCAATTTAACTTATCCATGTTCGCGAAGAATTCACATTTTTCAGAATAAGTGAAACAAAGAATTTTCTTTTAAACATTTCAACTCCAAAATGCAGTTCTGCAATATTTGCGTTTGATCAGCTATATGAAACTCAAAATTATTAAAGTTTAACAATGTATATTTGCATAAAAATCCACAGTCTAGTTATAACTTTTGAACTATCTTTCTATTGCACACCCGGTATCTCTATACCGTTTTCCGCGTAAAAATGAATGTTTACATATTTCGATATCGAAGTCCCATAAATTTCCGTCGTTTCTACTTATCCGTATTTACGCACGGTTCACGGAGTACGAATGCGTATTTGCCCGGTTCTCCGTTTCGAAAATGGAAAATTCCTCTTACCTCTCCGCCGGCGGTAAATGAAAAGGGAATAAGCGATGTTACCGCATTATAACTCGCGAAGTCGTTGCATCGATTGTAATTTCCTCGACACAGTTCAACACAGCGTTTCACTTTTCCATCGAGCGGCCACATGTTTTCAAACGCTGGAAACGCGTAAATAGGCGACTCGAAATTGGAGCGTAAAGCATTGCAGAGATAAAATATGAAGATTAAAAAGCGTTATGTACGGGTACATCGGTCGTGTGTCGTTTTAACATTTATTGACTTGCGGTCAGCACATGAACTACTTCGATTGTATACGCTATTCTACCGTAGATAGATGCATACAGTCGCCCGTGCTTTCTCTTCGATATAGTGTTCGATTGATACACCGGCACAATAGCTTTTTTATTCCCTCGGCCACTGCATTTATGAGACTTTCTGTCGCTTCGAATCGCGCGAAGACAGGCTGATGCAATGATCGAACCTTTTCTACGCGATTTTAATAAACCAACACATGCGCGTCGGTAGGTCCACGTGCAGGTAGACAGGATGTCCCGCGCAACTGGGTCAGGCTGTAGCGTCAAAACGAAAGAAGATAGAAGAAAATTTCATTAGGCAAAATTACATGGTTTCGAATGGTGTATCGCGCAGTGCGTGTGTCTGTTCCGGAAGTGCAGGCGTTTCAAAGATTTCAAGATCACCTTTATTTTTTTTAATGGAACTATATATTTGTATATATACTTTGTGTCGAGAATTGATTAGTTTAAAAGATATTTTAATTTTAACATTTGTATTTGGCCCTGTGTACGTTTGGGCATTGCACAGAAGAAACTGTTGAAACGCCTCCACTTCCGGAGCAGACACATGCATCACGCAATGCACCATTCGAAACCATTTAATTTTGCCTAGTGAAATTCTTTTCTATCCTCTTCCGTTTTAACACTATAGCTTGGCCCAGATGCGCGGGACACCCTGTGTAGAACGACGTTCAAGGTAATCGCCTGAATCCGATTAATGAAGGTACAAATTGCTGCTCCAGGGGAAACCTTACGTGGCATTGGACGATTTTAGGAATTCGAGGCCCTTAGAAATCAAGCAAAATGATTTACCGAAAAATCGAGTGAAATAGTATTGTGTATTTAAACGAGGAAGTATAAAAATATATTGCGCGAAGTTGAGGCAGCTCGTGATACTTTCATGATTTATGAAGCAGGAGTAAACTGAAGAGTTGAGTAGGTAAGTTGATTCGAGTTCGAATCTCCTTCGAACGGGTCAGAGATGTTTTCATTATTTTTCACCAAGTTTTTATGCAAGTTCAGTCTGACCGCACGTAAATCTCACTGTTACGTGTGACGTGAACCGACTTGCAAAAGAAAAATGGGGTTTTTGAACCATTCTTGAAAATTGTTGAGCGTGGTCAAGCAGATCCCACACAATTTTTGAAATATCATGAATGAGTGTATTGTGGAGTAATTCAAACTTTAGTTCGATATTTTCAAACTCAGCCGAATGGTTATTCTTTCAGTGAATGTTAATTAAGTATTTATTTTCGATAATACATCAAAGACTTCACCTGCAGAATATTTACTGTTGAATTTTTTAACCTGTTAAAATTTGCTCCGTGATAAGCAAGACAAGCTATCTCGCCTTTACTTTTTATTCATTACAGCTAGGTTTTTCAACAAAAAATGACCTACTAGTAGAAAAACCTCTTCAGACACAAATTTTTTATAATTGGAAAAATTATTTAATTTCTTCTGAAATATGTATGCATCGCTGTTAATAAAAAAAACTGTAAAAAATTCAGTAACCTCTGGAAAAATAATACACATATGCGCGACCATCGAAAAAGAAGGTTGAAAGTGCACAAAAAATTATGCATAATTCTCGCTCAACAAAAAAGATAAATTTAAACTTGATAAATCCAGAAATAATCTGAACGATAAGAAGAAAATTCAGCAACTCTTAATATTTTTCAAATTTCATAATCATGCTTGGTTATAATATATTTCTAATATATTTCTAGTTTTATGCTGTCGCTAACTGTTTCATATAATTGCTAAATCATTAAAGATCTAATCATACATGTACAGGGTGTGATTCCTCATATCAAAATTAATCGAAACTGTGGAATAAATTTTTTTCATACGCAACTTACTTTTCGAGACTCACAACTTTGAACTTTCATTCAGTACTCATGTACTCACTTCGGTTATCTGATTACAGTCATAAGTTATAGTATCTAATCAATTGAAAGTTGACCCTGCGTTAGCAAGAATACATGAATCATTAATTCGAATAGTACAGTTATACGTATTCAACAACGGGGTCACATTTCCAACAATTAGTTAAATAGGTCAGTGAAAAACATGGAATGCTTAAGACTTTTACTAATTTTCTCGAAATTCTACATTTTATAACCTTACATACATTTCATTTAAAATAAGCAACAAGGCAAGTACGAACATAATTTCGAACGAAATTTTAAATTTTTCTCGAAAATGAACCGTCTGATGAGAAAAATTTATTCCACAATTTCTATTCATTTTTGTCGGAGGAATCACCATATTCTCGATTATACTACGAATTTTCCTACACCCTTATCCATCCTCGGGTAGGTAAAAATTTGAATTCGATTCGTCGTAAAAATATTCATCGATCAGATTAATCGCTGTTGTCATGGTAACAGTTCGTTCCTTTAATTCGTAGTTGTTACGTGGAAACAAGGGAAACGCTGAAAATGAATGATGGAAAATTGAGCAACTGCATTAGGCAAGACACTGTCGGTAGCGTGCAGCGAACATGTACACTCTCCTCCATAAGTCACCAGATACTTACAATTAGTAAAATTCGTAGGTGGATGATTTTACAGTATTACTTTGACGGCCGCAAATATTTTGCGAAACGTTCTCCCTTTGGTCATTTTTGCAAGACTTTAGTTAATTTGAATAAAACATTCTGCGCTTCTTGTTTTATATTGATTAGTTTACAATCTTATTTTTTTAAGTATTTGGCTATTTTCTTATTTTTTTTTCTAGTGATAAGTACAGTTATTTACTTGTTTGACAAGCATAGTATTCAAAAAAATTAAATCATGTATATGCAACAGTGCCATCAAAGTGGTATGAAATGACCTACATCATGAAATAAAGTTAGCACTTTTTAATAGCTTATGATGTAGAGAATATATAATTCAAATCATATGTTAAAAATCTTACCAAAAATAAGTGATTAATCTTATATTTCTTTCTCATCAATGTATCTGGCCCGTGTGAATCGGACCGCTTGATATTCTGCATTGGGCAAAACTTCTAAAGCAAACGAAAAGTGTGTACTGACATCGTCTGGGCGAGATGGATATGCATTAGAAACGTATTTGCGCGTACAGTATTGATTTTTAAATATTTATTTAAATCAGAGATAGCCATTTGGAGCAAGGGCTGGTTCCGTCTACCCTCATTCTGCGTCCATTCCCCTCACGCAGATTGTGGTCTAAGTATAACTTCGGCAATTGTCGTAGGTATGATTTTTCAAAAAACATCCACGTAATCAGAATAATTATTTTTTATATATGACATCAGTTTTATCCAGTGATTACATCTCTATTTTGATATCCATTATTTGATATTAATTATTTGTAATATAAAAACTCAGCAAGGATCGTATACACTCATTTATTCGAATCTGTTTGATACTTAACTAATTAATTATAGTACCATTGATTTTTAAGAAGATCCGGAATATCTAATTCAAATTCAGTTATGGCAATGCGCGATGTACTTGATAGGTTGATATCGTTTAATGTAGTGCGCGTATTAGTTGTTTCGATCTTTTTAAGAATACCACTATAATTATTCTTTTAATTATCAAATAGCTAAATAAGTGAGCGTATATGACGTCCACTGAATCTGTATATGACTAATGATGTATACCAGAGGAGAGATGTAATCAGTAGATAAAATCGACGTCGTACCCAGACCACAACCCATGTGAGGGGAATGGACACAGAGTGGGGTTAGGCAACAGCCAAGCCTCGCTCCAATCGCCACCTCTGATTTAAATTATACGCGCATGTTATTAATATTATATTCAGGTATTATATCATCGTAAAATAGATAAATGTATTAACCCTCGGACTCCGAATGCTCGAGCAACGACGCGGAGTCCGAATGCCGGGTCATTTTGGCCTATAGTGAAAGTTGAGACATATTTGTTCATTTTGAAGGAAGGTTTTGTAATAAATTTTGCTGTCATCATTTTTTAGCATTATTTTGTTATTTGCTAGATCTTTATTCGATAAAACTATGCTAGATACACTTCTTCTTTGCTGCTATACTGAATACTGACACTCAACATCCATTGAGCTTCTATCCGACTCAACAGCGGGCGAGCTACAGGACGGGTCAAAATGACCCGGCATTCGGTGTGTGAGGGTTAACATAAAATAATAAAATCGAGCTAAGATTATGTTGACATTTTAATAGTCATTTTGCTAAATATAAGCAAGCGTACGGTGATTTATGAATGGGGGTGTACATAATGGCGTACGTAATTTTCGATAAACGCCGCTGAACACGCCCGCACAAACGGAGTTATAGCGCACAATAAAGATCCGTTATAGCCGTTCAGCTTTACGGTGATCTGCGTACCGCCGGAAAAGTCTGTCCACTTGTTCTGCCCTGCTCGTGACACATTTTCGCACGCGACCAGTCCAGTTTTACGACCCGTACTTTTGAACTAGTTTTCGAATACACTTTCTGGAGCATCGATGACATTTAATCATTTTTCTATAGCCGTCGCGCGAACGCAGGTACCGGACGCATAGGGCGCAAGCTATAATTTCTGTTGGCTGAGGAAGAAATGGTGTGTCGATCGAAACCGGTTCACATCACCCTCCCAGATGGTTTAAAAACAGCTTCTTGTTGTATCATATAAACAGCACGAAATATCAAATTGTTTTGATTGGTTCCTCGTATGCGGTTTGTGAACGAAGAATCGCGAAACACTCGACGTGAAACTCATCTTTTATCGAAGAATTCGAACGTTTACGAACCTCTAAATCCTCTACGCACTCTGCATACTCTGTTTCCTTTCGATAGAATAGAATCTGGTAGCCTGTGCATCGTCCGCTTGTTTTCCTTTCTCTTCGAGACTGAACAAACATTCGATGGAAAATAGAAACCGCTGCCGCTAATGGTTCATCGCTTGCACCAATGAAAATCGCCCGGCGGTCTATTTAACGCTTTTGCTGCAAAAAAATGTATGAAGGCTTTCTGAAAATATAGCTTCTTTATGCAAACGGCCATTATGGTGGCTTGGAAAAGTGTTGTATTGTTGCAAGTAGTTTATGAAAATGCAGTGTACAAACGTGAAGCTACAGCTCAAGGTAGATCTTTTCAGAATATAAAATTAAATGACAAATAAATTGGTTACTTAGTTGGGCTAAATATAACAATTGAAATGTATATAAGAAGCGACTGAATGGCTAGGTCTGATGTTCGACTCACGCTATACGAAACTTCGTCGTTACGTTCAAATATTCTTAAGGTGGAGATCTACGTTGAGATATTTCATGAAAGAAAAATCTCATGAAATATCTCATCGTGGATCTCCATCCTTATACATATTGATAGGCAGTATATCCGTTCAGACTGTTCAGATTTCGGTACGGAATATTGTAAAAGAAGTCGTGCGGTGTAAAAAAATCCAATTCTCAGCGCTATCCATGGCCCTCAGAATGAAAAATTTGGTAGTCATTCTGTATGAACCTACAATTTTTCTTGAAAATTTTTTTCCTGATATCTATCTTGTTATACCATGTACAAGAAACTCCTGAAATACAAGATTTATCTTGATCTGTAATGTGTGCAAGTATTCTTATACAGGGTGTTGCCGAACTGGTGGTGCAACCCGAAAAGAGGTGAATCTACATAAAAAATAAGTGAAAACTGTAGAATGACATTTTTTTGTAAGACACTTAATTTTCGAATAAATCGATGTTGAGGATTTGTCGAGTACGCGTACAAGTAGACATGATCTCGTTTACGCCTACGTCTAACATATATCAATGCAATGTCTGTGTTGCTGTTCGGATTTATTACAGTAGATAGTAAAGGATGAACAATGAAACAACAGCATGTAGATAAACATAAATGCAACGAAAACTTGTCTACAGTATAGTTAAGTGTACAGATTCGTATAACACAGAACGTGACCCCCGTAAATGAAATTCTCTGAAGTATTTTCCATTTTACAACATTTCGTGCACCCAACGCCTCGGATTCTTTCCATAAAACTATTCTCCTTCTCAAAGATATGTCTTCGTGAAAACCCGGCTCCTTGCTGAAACTGAACAGAAACTGAATGCATGGAAACTCTAACCACGACGACATTACGTACTTCGCGAATCGAACTTCACTTTTACGTCTCGGAGTTGTTATTAAGAATTCAAACGAGCAGGAAAAGAGTGAGAGAAAAAAAAAGAAGTAGCAACCGGGAGCCACGTAAAAGTGCATTCGTCGTGCCAAACGGCGTGTCCTCGACCAATCGTTATTGCCCTACCATCGCGAAACCTGTAACGCAATGCTGTCGTGTGACGACCGAAGGTGAAGGACTGCGACGAGGCCGACAAAGTCTCGGCAGCGTGCACCAACGCGAAATCGGACGCCGAGGACAGTCGAAAAGGATCAACGACCGGGACGTCGGTGTGTAACGACGACGAGAACGCCGCCGGCACACGGAGGAAAAAGAAGAAACGGCGGAAAACGCGGAACAAACAGCAGCTGCAGCTGCACCAGACGCCGCGGGACGCCGAGAACCAGCAGCACACGGTGGTGAACCTGCCGTCGTCCTCCGACGAGGTCGAGGCGGTCGGCGAGTGCTCGAAAAGGGACTCGTCCAGCAGCCTGGGCGGCGGTAGCAGGCACAACACCCTTCGTGAATCTTTGCTCACGGTGCTGGGTAAATTGGTGATCTGGAAAGGCACCAGGTACCGCTCGGCCACCGCTGCATCCTCATCATCCACGGCGCCGCCGAATTCACCGCCTGCTACCGAGTGTATCGGCCGCAGCACATCGTTTTTCTCCAGTGGTGAGTTTTCCAGCGAGTTCGATGCAGAGGTGCTGTTAGGACGTTATCGATGATATCGAAATGTTCTTGGTAATTCGATATACCGATAATATTGTTAAGATAGCGATAAGTTGTAATTTAACTGAAAGTTTTATTAGAAGAGACACAAAATGTATATTGTATCTACACTTCCTGTTCATGCTCGCTACAGCAGCGTCAATTGCCTTCATTCTAAAGCGGTCTACACACTGAGACATGTTGTGATACATGCGTTGCTCCTAGGTTTCATGATGCAAGTTGCAATGTGTACAGGTAGGTATCAGAGTCGGAGGCGACTTGCATTGATGCGGGAATAGGTAGCTGGTGAGCAAGGGCTGGTTCTGATGCAGGTTTGAACATGTAGAATAGTGACGGCCACCGGAGCTGCGGCCTTCCCACACTCTAGGCCCATTCCCCTCGTTTGAGTTCCCTCCAGTTTGCTCCCCGTTGCCCCTTGGTGGGGAATGTACCTAGAGTAGGGGAAGGCGGCAGCTTCGGTGACCATTACTGGTGTAGAGTATAGCATCGATGCCGATTGTAGTTTGTTTCTACCGTTTGTGTGGAAACGAACTGAAACTGACGTAGTTTTATGAAATATAGGAGTCGATGCGTATATCGCAACATGTTGCACCGTGTGTAGGCTGCTTAAGGCTAAAATAGTAACTTAATTTATAACGGTTTGCTACGCATGTGATGCCGCTGATATTCGAGAATGTTTTCGAGAATATCTTTAACAATAGCTTGGACAACCCTGCGACGAACATGGGAGATTCGCTTGCAGTCCAGAAAGGTTCGTCCAAGAGGCAGCGCAGGTACAGCGTCGCAATGCCCCCTTATTGCGACTCTGTGCACCCTTCTTCTCAAATATTGCCGTATGCCTCCAGCCAATGACAAATACATTATACTTGAATTTTTATACAGTTCACCTACGAAGGTGAAGAATACTTTGTGAATATTCGAAAACGTTAGTTACATCCGAACCATCAAGTATACATCTAGCGCACATCTCAACATCGCTACATTCCTTCTCCATAATTCTTACCAGTTTAAATAAACATTTCGGTTAAACCCCAACTACTATTTTCTGACTACGTGACTCATAATTTCAACTTGGCTCTGACTCATTAATTTGTGTTAGAGATAGTACAATCGTTATTAAACAACAATACTACGGGGGCGACCGAAATATCCAGTATTTCTCAGGTTCGGCGGTCAACATTTTGAATGAGGCGTGTTTTATGTCTGAAGACGCATTTAATGAAAAAGCTCACAGGAGAATAACTCGTATACTATTAACTTACTTTAAAGAATATCTCAGTAATTACTGGTTTTTGAACCTATATACCTTAGTAGATTTTTACTCAGCGTTCAATACTCTTTCCAACTGCGGGGATAACTGTCACACATTCCATTTAAAAACCCAAGGTGACCCTCATATCTCAATAAAAAAGCAAAATTACAAAAAACTAATTACTCTACTGTATGTCCGCTTTGATATCGTACAACTTTTGTTTCAAACATTTTTTCATATAAAAACAGTTTATGCGTAATTTGAGGTGGTCGAGTTAGGTGAATCATCCTGTATATCTGCAGTGTACTGACTGTAATATAAGTATTTTTACACCAGGAAATTAACACCATTATTACATAAAAAAGTCTTTGAAAACGTCTCGGGACGTTTTCACTTTATTAAATTTTTACAATTTTGAAGTACAACAGCTGACTTTTTTCACACGCAGGAAAATATACACCGTCGTCCATAAGTCAGGCGACACCTTACCATTTTAGAATAAATCTGGGTTACGATACAGATATAGTTACTCATTTCAATATGAATGGTTCTTCTAAAGACGGTTATGTTTAAGTAATACATGTTTAATGATGTAGTTGGCCTTTCATTACAATTAGTATAAAAGAACCTGAAATAATTACAGTGTACGGTTCAAGACCAGTTATTCAATGCATTCAACTTAGGCGACTTTTGTTCGACTTCGTTTCCTTACGTCAAGATATTGCTCCCTGCTGCTGTTAGAATATATTTGAGCGTATTGAACTCTGTTTATGAGTTCTGAGCTGAATGCAGTTCACAGTTCTTGAACAAGAACTATAGCGTCATTCGCTTGGTTTCGGTTAATATTCAGCATTCGAGAAGTCGACATATCAGGTATCAGAAAAGAATTGGCAATAGTAAAACGCACAGAAATATTGTGAATAACTCAATATAATTTAACATTTAGAAATTCTATTCAGTGTAAGTAATCAATAAATTATGATATATTTGTTTGATGTTTGATTTAATATTGCGAGTATTTAATAGTTTTAATTTAATTGTAAGGCTGAAATGATTAAGTGTCCATAAATTATGGACGGGGGTGTATGCGTAGCAGCGATCTGATCCGCACCATACGAGTTGAGAATTAAAAACCCACTGGAAATTTCAGATTAATCCTCGTAGAAATATTTTAAAAGGATCATACTTTCAAATATGAACATTTTTGTAAAAATACATCTTGTTAACCTCATGTACATAGTATGTTTCTCCCTGATACTGTTGTCGCCAGAGCATGCCATACTTCATAAAGGTGGTTAAAAGTCTTTCGTGAGTTTATTTCCATGATCATGCGTGATGATACTTTAGAAAAACGATTTTTATTCCCGTAAAGGGAACGATCGTTTCCGTAGATGCTGTAATAGGCCAGCGGAGGCAGTAACGACAGAAGGTTGCAACACTTGCAAATTTTGATGAGCATTTAAATGGAACATTTACGATAATGTACGAGCTCCGGGGAAAAACTGTGACGCGTTGGCCAACCGGGTTGTCTCCGCATAATGTTGCAATCCATTTTATTTGTACAATGTAATCCTTGTTACCTAACTCGGTTGATGAGCACGTTTTATACATGTACGGACGCGAGTTCGTTTTGCTTACTTCAATTCCATATTCTGTTTACATCGTTCCAGCAGCGATGATGAGAATTCTGTTTCGCCGTTGGGATTTCACCTCTTAAAGCGAACATGATTATTTTTACAGAGTACAGTGGGACCTCTATTATCCTAACTGCAATTAGCAAAGGTCACATTGAAACTATACTTCGCACAAAAATAATAATTTTGTTTTAAAATGATAAAATACGCGGTGGTACAGAATTAAGAACGCAGTGTCATTAATGAGAATTTCAGCTTGTAACTGGCATAGGATGACCAATTTTCGGATGACCAGTGTTCAAGTAATCGAGGTTTTACTGTAACTCGAAAATGCAATATAACGGAAGATAATAACTGCAAACGAGAAAGATTTATTTGTTCGTGCAAAGTTTCTTGGGTGACACTTCTATTGAGTTGGTATAAATTGGAGGTGAAGCAATTGTAGAAAGTGGAGGGGATCATTATCTTTTCATTCTTGAATAAATAAATTGATAGTATGTAAATATTGTTTTCTTGCGAATGTCGAAAAACGAAAGAACTGTCCCACCAACCCAATACATATCTTTAAACTAGGCCCAAAATAGTTGTTCAAATACTTTTGGAAAAAAAATCCTGTATTCGTGGTGCACGTTGTTTTGAAATCAGCATGATTTGCAGATATCTGAAAACACCGAGAAGTCAAGAAAATGACAGTATTTCAATCGTTGGCTTTCCACTCATTACCATCTCATAATAGTAGACACGTCGTTGTTATTTAGTTTCTCGATGCAGAAACACTACACATCAGCTTCCATTATGTGTAATATTTAATTAATAGTTCCTGTATCTTTTGTCAGGACACCCCAGTCTCATGGTCAGCTATCTTTTGATGGTATAATGTCAGGTCGCATTAAAAAGTGTTACTGAACAATACGAAGGAATATCCATGTAACCGTGAATACAAGCATAATTGCCTGCAGAATAATCATACTTTAAAAACAAAACTATTAAATGAGAATCATTGATCGTATAATAATTGTTAACGTAAAAATGTATTGTTATTACAACATCTTCTTTCTTTTACAGAAACAGAGAGGAGAATTCGCGCGAATAATCGCGAGTTCAACTCACAGTTTAATTATGCGGTAAGATTCAAACACGTTTTCATATTCCTTTTGAATCAAAGAGCCGGGAACGTTCATTGGTATTGACAGAATGCTTTCTTCGTTTCTTTTTCCAGAACAACTACATCAAGACGTCCAAATATTCGGTTCTGACGTTCCTACCATTAAATTTGTTCGAGCAATTTCAACGGCTCGCTAACTTTTACTTCCTATGTTTGCTGGTGCTTCAGATGATCCCCGCTATCTCCTCTTTGACCCCCATCACCACAGCCATACCCCTTATAGGGGTGCTCATGCTCACTGCCGTCAAAGATGCCTACGACGATTTTGTAAGTCTCTTTTTTTTAACATACCAACTGTTGCTAAATTCCAAGTACAAGCCGTACAAGCTGACAGAACCAGCTATGGGTATTCGATAATATTTGTTGCAAGTTTTCAAGGAATTTAATCGTATTCGAGTTTCGAAGGTCAGAATTCTTGAAAATCTTGAAAGTTTGGAGAGGCTTAACCCTTTGAACTCCTAATTTTTTCTTAATTTTCTTTTAAATAACTCCCTATTATTTTAAGTGTTTTACTTGAAATGTATTTCAAAAGATAGTTGGTTGATAGAAACCAATTAGGTACAAACAATCATATACCTGAACACTTCAAGGGCGTTTTTTGTTACAAAAAAGCGTCATATACATGTAATATTGCTTATCTAGGTAAAAAAAATGCGAAATGTAATACATATTTAAATTGGCAATTTAAAAATGTCGAGTGTGACACGACATAGGAGTACCTGTGAATAAAGTCGATGTCGAGTCACACTCGACGAAGGAGTTCAAAGCGTTAATAGTTTCAGTAAATGTAATAATTTTGAAAGTCTTGAAATATTAATGATTCTTGAAAATGAAGAAATGCAGCAGTATCCAAATTTTAATTGTGAATTAAAATTATTCTGTATCTACTGTAGTCAAATGAAACATTAACATTACAAGAAGAGTGAAAATTCAAGAATATTTTTTTTTCTAACACGTGTACCCAAAATTTTGAACGATAGTGTATATTTGTAAAGTTAACAGCACTCTGTGCATATACACGTCGGACAAAAGATTGTTAAAAATGTCGAAACTATTTGGAGCTGGAGGTATTCATAAGTATGCTAAATGTGCTCCCTTTTTTTGCAGCAACGGCACAGCAGCGACTCCCAAGTGAACAATCGGAAATCGCAAACTTTGCGAGGTACTAGTCTCCGGGAGGAGAAATGGTCGCAAGTCCAAGTAGGCGATGTAATCAGAATGGAAAATGATCAATTCGTTGCGGCCGACGTCCTTCTTTTATCTACTAGTGAGCCAAACGGTCTTTGTTACATTGAAACTGCGGAATTAGATGGGTCAGTACTCTTCGATGCGACTTCCAATTAACTCTCAATTTCCAATTAAATTTAGTCATTAAGTTCCTAGGATCTCCTAATTGACACATATCGTTATTTTTAGACACAGACTAATGAAGGTCGTAGAGGAGTATTTTCTAATAACAAGGGAATTCGTTATTTCAGGGAGACGAATTTGAAGTGCAGGCAGTGTTTAGCCGAAACTGCCGAGATGATGGACAACCATGAGTTGATTGGTCAGTTCGACGGGGAAATCGTTTGCGAAACTCCTAATAATTTGCTAAATAAATTTGATGGTACACTTACGTGGAAAGGACGAAAGTAAATTTCATTCTTACATCATTCTTACCGCCTACCGTCACGTCTACGACAATTTCCTTAAGAAAACTACCTGTCGTGCTCTAACATCCTGTTTGATGCATGTTGCAGGTATGCATTGGACAACGACAAAATTATATTACGAGGTTGCGTACTCAGAAACACGCAATGGTGCTACGGTGTGGTCATCTTTGCAGGCAAGGATACCAAATTAATGCAAAACTCAGGGAAGACCAAATTTAAGAGGACCTCTATAGATAGGCTGCTGAATCTTCTCATCATTGGGATAGTGTTCTTTTTACTTTCCATGTGTTTGTTTTGCATGATCGGCTGTGGTATTTGGGAGAGCCTCGTGGGCCGTTATTTCCAAGTTTATCTGCCCTGGGACTCGTTGGTACCTAGCGAGCCCATGGGAGGTGCCACAGTGATCGCTCTGCTTGTGTTCTTTTCGTATGCTATTGTATTGAACACAGTGGTGCCAATCAGTTTGTATGTGAGTGTCGAAGTTATCAGATTCGTTCAGTCATTTTTGATTAACTGGGACGAGGAAATGTACCATGCGCCTACGAACACGCACGCTAAAGCAAGGACTACCACGTTAAACGAAGAGTTGGGGCAAATAGAATATATATTTTCTGATAAAACCGGAACACTCACGCAGAACATAATGACTTTTAATAAGTGTTCCGTGGCAGGAAAATGTTACGGGGATGTTATCGACGAGGTTACCGGGGAAGTCGTCGATCTAAGCGAGGTGAGTCTGTTTATCCGTTTAATCTGTAATCAGACTCGATGCTGATGATGGGGTACGTTATTAGCCTTAGATTGTTTGCTGTATAACGAAGTGGATTGTTTTTTTTTTCTAGCTTTTAATGTTTTGTAAGCGTACGACTTTACTTTCGAGTCAAGTTCTTAGTTGTTAACACAAGTGAAACTTATCATAACAAGTTTATTTAATGTTCACTTTACAATTTTCACAGTATTGATAACACTCCACTTTTTCATCGTGTATTAACTGTACGTTTAAAAAATACACGTAAATTGTTGTCGTAGAGAAACAAATTTATTATTTAAAACATTTTTAATTATGTATAAGTTTTTACATAATATTAAGTACACAGTCATTCTCAACGAACAATATTATATTATCAACAAACATTTATTTTCAATGCTTCAAATTCATTCATTTTACATTTGCTATCAAGAAAGAATATCTTTACTTTTTTCAAACTTCAATATTTCAATTTGTGTAACTTATGCAAGTAAATCGTTAGCCAGTCATTGTTTCTTGATAGCAAAACGGAAACAATAGAATCATTCCACAGTTTGGCCATATTTTGCATAAGTTTTCATGTACATCACTTAGCATGTGTGTGCTGCATGTAGACGGACAAAGCTGCCCGAACACCTACGATGCGATGGAAAAATGGCCAAGAATTTGTTCAAGTTTATACACCATTAAGTGGTCCAAACGTACGTCTACTGGAACAGGTGGACAGGATATCCAATATGATTCCAGAAGCGGGCGTCTATGGCAATCCGATGATTCCACATAAACTTTCAGTACGCATGTTAATAATTCTCACATGTTCCACGAACGAAAACTTTGTGTAACTCTGCTTGTATCTATATTGTTCATTTTTATGCTTCTGTTGGTATGAGTCTGAATGCACTACCTGGGTATATCATGACTTCATATATTTCTGTAAATGCTTGATCCTCTGTATGTGCTTTGGTGTAAACTTTTGCTTTGTAACTTTCTGTTATGTTTTCTTGTACACTAGAAGCATGCTCCACAGTATTCCACAATAGCACACTTTTACCGCAAAGGTTTTAAAAACTAACGTTCACACTGCTTTAAGGAATTTTAAATTATAACATCTTATGTGCCTGCTGACTTTCAACAAATCTATTTATATGGAAGAAAGGTATTTACTTTGGGTTCTAGTACCTTCATCTCTACTTACCGCCTTCTTGTGTGTGATATGTACTTTATTGCAACAAGAAACAAGATATAGATTTTCAAATAACGATCTGTCTACGTTTACAGACAATGCCGCCGTTGGATTTCTCATTTAACAAGGATTACGAACCGGAGTTCAAGTTCTATGATTCTGCGCTGCTCGAAGCCGTAAAGCTGAACAATGAAGATGTTCATAGTTTCTTTCGATTATTGGCACTTTGTCATACCGTTATGCCGGAAGAAAAGAATGGCAAACTTGAGTATCAAGCACAGTCACCGGATGAGGCTGCCCTCGTGTCTGCCGCCAGAAACTTCGGTTTCGTATTCAAAGAGAGGTCACCAAACAGTATAACGATCGAGGTTATGGGAAAACGTGAAATATACGAACTGCTCTGTATTCTGGACTTCAACAACGTTAGAAAAAGAATGTCTGTAATTCTGAGGAGGGACGGCCATCTTAGGCTATATTGCAAGGGTGCGGACAATGTTATTTACGAACGATTAAAAAAGGGCAGCGAAGACATCATGGCGAAAACGTTGGAACATCTTAATAAATTTGCGGGTGAGGGCTTAAGAACACTGTGCCTTTCGGTTCGAGATCTGGATGAACAGTTTTTCAATGACTGGAAACAACGCCACCAAGAAGCTGCCTTGAGTCAAGAGAACAGGGATGACAAATTGGATGCGATTTACGAGGAGATTGAAAAAGATATGACTTTATTGGGCGCTACTGCCATTGAAGATAAGTTACAAGATGGTGTACCTCAAACTATAGCTAATTTAGGTCTTGCTGGTATTAAAGTCTGGGTATTAACTGGTGACAAGCAAGGTAAAAATAAATATAAATATTTTCAAGTTGTATGCGATACAAGTACATTATTACGTGTATAGTGTAAATGGTACACTGTAAAAATGCTAATATAATTTTCTCTCTGTATAGAAACGGCTATCAATATTGGCTATTCCTGCCAGTTGTTAACAGACGACCTTACAGATGTCTTTATAGTGGACGCTACTACCTATGATGGTGTAGAAAATCAGTTAGCACGGTACTTGGAAACTATCAAAACAACCTCCAGTCATCAAAATCGGCCAACACTCTCCGTTGTCACATTCAGGTGGGATAAGGAAAGGTCAGGCACATGAAAGAGACGGAGTACAATCATTAATCTTTTCCATACCTCATTCTGACTAATGAACGCATTTTTTTGAAAAATTTCTCTTTCATATTGAATGTGGCATCATGTTCTGTGTAATGCTTTCTTTGTCTCTGGTTATGCCTAAGAATTTATAAATACTTAAGATCCGGTTCCAACTGTTCAGTATTCAATTAAGAATAAGATTCAGAGTTCAAAGTACCCCGATGTACTTCATAAAACCGCATTGCTGATCACGAGTTATGCATTCTGAATAATGTTTCACGAAACATAAAGTAATTCAAATATTCGATGGCATGTACTTTACGAGGCTGCAAAGATATTCATACGTTACATAATTTTTGTATTCACATGATGACGACAGGGACTTCACCAAATTTGAATTGAATACGATATTTTCGAAATGTTCAATCACAGAACCAATACATATTTGCATGCAGACCTGAAAATATTTGTTCATATAGAAATTTTTGACTTCAGTAAAATACTACATTTCACATTTCTGACCTTCTCATAATTGAGAACATGTTAAGACCATTTATCTCGTGCTTGTCGATTATTCTATTTATAATGTAGATATTTCAGTATAGTAGATTAGCTACTAGTCTTTTTCTTGAATATTACAATCTTAGTGTTGTATTGTTTCAACACCCTATGATTTTGTATTAACATTAATTAGTCCAAATGAATAATGATAATTACCATGTGCTTGATACTCACTCCTTCTCTTTCTGTATGCTTAAAATTAATCTTAGACATAATGATAATAACACAAAGAGTATGTTGCTTATGTCACATTACTATATCAGTAGTTCATGATACAGTGCACTGTATTGTTTATGATTAATGTGCATCGTTTTTTGTATCCAACGAAAAACTCAATTTTTCCTTTTACTGTGCAAGTAATTGAATTTTTTATTATACAAATAAGAATCTTGTATATCCAACACCCTTTTTGTAAATTTGAAGGAAATGAAATTTGAATCTAAGGAATTGAAGCATTGTTAATGTAATATTTACTTAAATATGTAACCCTTGTATCTGAATATTATATTTTTCAAATGTAGCAGTGACACTGAATATAATCCTAGTAGAGATGAACAGGATGAACATGAAATGGAGCAAGCAACGGGATTTGCAGTAGTCATTAACGGGCATTCTTTAGTTCATGCATTGCATCCACAACTTGAACAACTTTTCCTTGATGTATCAAGCCAATGTAAGTTACTCCTGATATTCTGTTTTTTTTTCTTTTTTATCAATCACAAATATTGCTATGTATAATGTATTTTCAGGTAAAGCTGTGATATGTTGTCGTGTGACGCCTCTACAGAAAGCAATGGTTGTCGAATTAATAAAGAAAAACAAGAATGCGGTGACGTTGGCGATTGGTGATGGAGCCAATGACGTATCAATGATCAAAACAGCTCATATTGGTGTTGGCATCAGTGGTCAAGAAGGATTGCAAGCTGTGTTAGCATCGGACTATTCAATAGGACAGTTTAGGTTTTTAGAAAGACTGCTCCTTGTTCATGGTAGATGGTCGTATTACAGAATGAGCAAATTTCTTAGATATTTTTTTTATAAGAATTTTGCGTTTACACTATGCCACATCTGGTTTGCCTTTTTCTGTGGATTCAGCGCACAGGTACAGTCTTATTAGCAATTTTTTCCACTAGTATCTTTGTATCACAATGATCTTGTAAAGTGATGAGTTTAAGGCGAATGTGATTCACAAAATTCCTTTGTAGAGCAGCTAGTTCCAAAGTTGAGTATTGGGATAATGAACCCACATATAATTCTGATTTTTCAAAATTCCAATTAAGCTTTCATTTCAGAACACTCTTCTTGCTGATTTTGATAAATGTCTCTTTTTTTACAGACTGTATTCGACCCTATGTACATTTCTGTCTATAATCTCTTTTATACATCGTTACCTGTAATGGCAGTTGGTATATTTGATCAAGATGTTAATGATAAAAATAGTTTAATGTATCCAAAACTTTATGCACCTGGATTACAAAATTTACTTTTTAACAAAAAGGAATTTTGTTGGAGTGCCATACATGGTTTTTTTGCCAGTTGTGTATTATTTTTAGTTCCATACGGTAAGTTTCAATAAGTAACATACATAATTATTTCATAGATTTTGAAGATTAATATTTAAATAAATTTAATTACATATGTATCTTCAGGAACGTATAAGGATGGAGTATCACCAAAGGGCTATGTACTTTCTGATCATATGTTACTGGGGAGTGTTGTAGCCACTATATTAGTGATAGTTGTAACTGTTCAAATAGCCCTCGATACATCATATTGGACGATTGTGAATCATATTATGGTTTGGGGCTCACTCATCTGGTATTTTGTTTTAGATTATTTCTATAACTTCGTCATAGGTGGTAGTTACGTTGGCAGTCTTACTATGGTGTGTAATTTTAATGTGACAACATTTGAATTCTAGTTAGTACATGTAGCTAATTAATACGCATGATTTTAGGCAATGTCCGAAGCGACATTTTGGTTTACGGCAGTCATTTCTTGTATCATATTGGTAATACCTGTACTATCGTGGAGGTTCTTCTTCATGGATGTTAGGCCAACTTTATCTGATAGAGTTAGGCTTAAGCAAAGATTGGCACAACTCCGTTCACGCCAAAGTCAAGATATACTTCGTACACCGTCTACAAGACGAACACGACGATCTCTGCGTTCTGGGTACGCCTTTGCGCATCAAGAAGGTTTTGGCAGACTCATTACATCCGGCAAGATTATGCGGAAATTACCAAATGGTGCAGATTTTAAGTTTGCCATGCCATTTACGAACAATATCACCAAACAAGTTAGTGTTGCCACTACGTCACCAAAGGACAACGCATCCAAAAATTCGCACACACTGGATACTATTAATCTATAATCTGGACATTATATTTGTAAGTCTTTTCACCATCTATTCAGTTTCGGATGAATGGTTTGCTGAACTACGGTAGCAGCATAGCATTAACGAAATTACTCAAGTTCTTGCAAACGAATTTTTATGTTACCATCAAACAAATTTCCTAAGTATACATTAGACATCGGCTTCTGTTCTATTTACAATTTGTTCTTATCACACTTGACACATAGAAACTCTGTGCATGTGCATTGCAATGGACAAAAAAAATAACAAATAAAATTTACCAGCTTATTAGATTCAAGTTTTTGTATTGATGCTTACAAAAATTTAAGTAATCGAATTTCATAAGACAATAAAGTATTAATTGTTTGCATAAGAAATGCTACATACTAGTATCTATTAAAGAATACTATTTCTTTTTCACCAAAAATTACTGTTAGTTAAAATCATTTTAATAAGATGCATTTTTTACAAGATCAATCGTTATTCTAGACTCTTATTGAAATTTCTATTGTATTTTGCACATCATTATTCTATTAATGTATGCCACATACTTGACAGAATAAAATTCTCCAACGCATCTGTAATTTAATTAATTTTCTAATCTACATGAAATTAATAAAACTTGCTCAACAGCAGAATTTATAGGCAACTCTTAAACAAAAATGAAAATAAATAAGGATACTCTTATAAAATGTCATATCTCATCGCGTATACAGATTAAGTGAAGTAAATGTTGTTTTTGCTATACACAATGTACGTCATGTAACAAGAGTCTAGAATGAAAAAGATCTCAGACGTAAGGGAATGATGGAGCCATTAATAATAATCTGACAATTTTTCAAATACTGTACACGAACAAAAATGCACAGGTTGATTTATGATTATACATTTTTCATTTATGTACATGCAACAAGTAAAAGGAAGGAAAAACTAAAGCTTTAAAAGCTGTGAAAACAAAAATTCTTGTATTATTTATTTGCTGCCTCTGACTAGATCATTCAGCCATTAATTACAATTAATTAGTTGCTGATACTTACTAACATACTGGTATGAGTAAAAGTGTTAGTTTAACGGGGTCTACATGAACGTTTGACCAGTGTCGTTCTGTAAGCTATATTTGGAATATTTTTAAATATGCATTCCAAATCTGGCATCTGTAAAAAATATAGAATTATTATAAACAATTGAAGTGCTATTGCAATTTTAAAGATATATCCCTTATTTAAAAATTGGCATCACAATATGACGCAATAATGAGACGAAACTATAATTTGTATGATCATGACACTCCCTGTGTACATATGTGTAGAGGTGTCAAAATCATGTTATATCTCTACTTGTATCATATAATGTTCTAGTATGACTACGATTGCTGTAAAAACATGTTTACACAATATACTATATATATATGTAGTACTATATATATAGTATATATATACATATATATGTAAGAATTATAGTTATGATATAATAATTGCCTTTATAAAGTATGAATACAACAAACAATTAAAATTACTGTATCATAGCATTGACTGTAAATATTTTAAAAAGATATATATATATATACTAACGTCATATATATATATATATATATATATATATTATATTAAATGTTAAGTATACATTTTTTAAAAGAAAGTAATATATAGGTAGATCAATTTAAAAAGATATGAAAATAGTTGCTATATTATATTATACTATTGCGGATAATGTTTGCCTTGGACTGACTACTGAATATACAGAGTGTTTCCTTTATCTCGCAAAGTTGAAATATCTTGTGGGGGACTGAATCTGTCAAAAAAATGTTTGTCGGAAGTTATTTGGTATGGAGGGCAACACTGTATGGTGCAAATTATTTGTTTACAGGTCGAATGGCAGGAGGGAAATTTCAAAGTCAAATTCATTTTTTAAATAGAAACATATATTTTTATTTTTTCATAGTACGATGGCATTTGTTGAGACGAATTTAACGACCTGTATATGAGGTCATTTATTATTGTAAAATGTTATAAATTTGTCAGTTCCTAAGGAGTCAAGTAAGTCGGAATCAAATACAGAGTTCCACGGCTGTCCGAAATAGCATTCGGGACCGAAAATTTTCAGCCAGCCGTGCTAGGACAAGTTGGCATCACCTTCTCGAGCACAATATTTACGAGCGTAACTCGAGAAGCGATACTCTGGAAGGGAGAGAGATAGAACATCGATGAGATTTCAGTTAGCCACCGCCAAATAGCTTTTTGTCGATGCAAGTGAGTCATCGAATAACGGAAAATAAAATTCTTTTGCTTTTTATAATACATGGATGAAAATATTACAAATGAATAGGTGAGGTTTAACCAATGGAAATGAGTACAAACACGATCTCATTCGGTTCGTTTGTTATTAAAATTTTGCATAAGACAAGATTCAACAGTCGGAATGTCTCTGATAAGAAATACATAACTGATAACTGATAACGAATGAGATCGTGTTTGGACTTATTTTAATTGGGAAAACTTCATCCATCTATTAATAATATTCTCGTGAATCTACAATGAAAAACAACAATTTTTTTACTTCCGTTAAAGGATGGCTGACTCTTCATACAATGCATCATGTTTCTCAACTTACTTGACTCCTTAGCAACTGACAAATTTATAACATTTTACAATCATAAATAACCTCATATCCAGGTCGTTGAATTCGTCTCAACAAATGCCATCGTACTATGAAAAAAATATATGGTTTCATTTAAAAAAAAAATTTGACTTTGAAATTCCCCCACCACTCGATCTGCACAAAATAATTGCACCAAATAATGTGCCCCTTCATACCAAACAACTTTTGTACAAACATTTTTTTGATAGGTTTAGTCCTCCACGAGACATTCCAATTTTGCGAGATAAAAGAAATACCCTATATATAATATAATAAAGTAAAAAACAGTAGTAACAATGAAATATGTATTTCTACTTTTAATATTATAATGAATTCTAGGGAGATATAGTCTGTATTGGGAAAGTGTGTTCCACAAAGAACTTTTTTATTTGAACAGAGACATAGGAATTTATTGCTTTTAAACATTGTGCCTAATCAAGAAACTACACAAAGTGTTTCGCGTTGCAATGGTCTTTTGTTCGTTTATGTTTATGCAAAACAATCTACGATGTTATGTAATCGCATAATCTCTTTATTGGTTGTATATTCATTGTATTTGATTCCTTAATTATTGTCCTTGTATGAATTTATTTGTTCGTCTCTTTCAAGTCGGAATACTTTGTATGAACTTCGTTCTGTTATAACATGTACCGATCAAACGTCATTAATGCAGAGAAAAAATTGAAATAACGAGACTGCTGCGTTTTATCTGCTCCTTTTTGAAATACACACTATAAATATCTAACGCAGAACTATCGAAAAATGCAAAAACCAATGATTCATACATAATTTAAATAAATTGGTATGTTTCAGTATCAAAAGTTTTGATCTACACGTGATAAGTATACTTTACCATAACGATGTTTTGGTTCCGTTTTTTTAATAAAACTGGATGTGTTTCCAAAGAGTAAGACTTATCAATCAAGAATTGATGTACTAACTGAATTTTGTATGATAGAAGTCGGACTTTCAATAATCATATGAATGGACTGAAGAATAATTTTACAAATATTTATAAAACAAAATTGTGGAATCATCTTCAACATTGAAAACAAAACATACAGTGCTAAATTATTCGTATTAGTAAAATTATTATGGACATGCTCTTCTTTACACCCAAGGGAAGATAGTTACCTAGAAAATGCACCGCCTATTCTTTTCATCAGAACAGGTTTATATATACATTTATTTTGTAACACTTCTTGCTAAGTAGTATTTGGAGATGTGATATTATTATTACGGACAGCTGTATCATAATGTATGTATTACTTATTTAAAATCCCTGAATGGATATAATTTCATTTTCATTTGCAAATAACATTTTTGTCCTACAAATTGGATACCACGATTTTTAAATAATATTTGGTAATATTATTTTTGCTATTACGTTTATGTTAAAAAAGAAGGGTAACATGCTTGTTTAAACAAAGTTTCTACGAAATATACAAGTTACTATTAATTATTTTGAAATGCTAATTCAGAATATTGATAAGTTTATTGGTCTACGAAAGAAGGGCTGATATTATTTAAAGATCTTGGTATGTATTGACTTAATGTAAAAAAATAAGAAATTAAGAAGAATAAGCATTATAAGATAGTCATAACATGTTGTTGGTTGCATAAGTTGTTACATATGTTACTTTAAATACTGAATCAAATGTCTAGAAACAAAATGCGAGAGCAAACTGTCTGCTGCATGTGCTCTATAGACTGCGTATGAATTACTGCTTAAAAATATTTGCTTAGGACATAGTATACTTTAAAAGAACGAAACAATTGTACTTACGGCTGTGTGCAATTGTTAAACATTTATTACATTTCATGCCAGTAAATCCTCTAAAGCAGTTTCAAATGCGTGTCCTTCATGGAATGCTAATATAAGACAATAATATCAACAATTAAAAACTATAAAAATATTACATGTAATTGATAATGTCTTTATCCTATTTTGATACATCCTATTTGAAATAAATTCTCTCATTTGTGTTTTATCTTTGTTTCTTTACTATTTATATGTACATTTAAAAATTTGATTTGGTTTCATGATACTATGTCCTATGTACTATTTCTACTATATCCTTTTATGTATGAATGAGTGAAACATCCTAACTAAACTCTGAGCCCTACTGAATTGAAGGAGAAACATTTACAAGCATGTTACACGTGTAGGGCCATGCAGAAGGGCATATGAGAAAAAACTAATGTTATCGAATACAATGTTCCTTATACAGTGCACGCAGAATAGGAAGGATAGTGTGTACAAACACAAAAATTATTAAGTCTATCACACTACTACATTACATTTGAAGCGGTGGTGACTTTAAAAGGATTATGTTTTTTGAACAATGCATTAATTAATCAATTGAAATTATTTTTTTGCCATTTTTACCGATGTCACGCTCAAATACATTCAGTTATGTATTAACGCATTGTTGCAAACGATTAAAAAAAGTTTTCATTTAAATGTTCAATAAATACGTCGAATCGAAAAACGATTTACATTTTGTAAATCGTGCTAGATAATTTTCTGGTTTTATACTACACTCTGTGTAATATAAATTTTGTACATCTAAGTATTGCTTTAAGTATATATCGTGTACAGTAAAATCTACTTTTTAAGTGTATTATTTTTTATGAGCAAATTACTCGCACGAACGTCAGATTTATGCTGTAAAAAGAAACATAGTAAAATATTAGTATGTTGTACAATGTACATCATGCAGAAGTCAAATTCGATCAGATCTGTCTCATTAGAATTTTTTTTAACAGAATTCAATGGATATTATATCTCATTATCTTGCATTTTTACGTTATTATTTAAACAAGATAATAGTAGCAATCATTATGTTTTTTCACTATTTTGTGTTTGGCAAACATTGGTATTATCTCATAGAAAAAATTATTATTGATTATGTATAAAAAGGTGTTAATAGTTATTACTTATAGTTCAGTCTGAATAAGAGGGACCACAGTACAATACGTTAGAATGAATTTATTATTTATACATTCTAAGGTGTCTTAGAAGATTACTTGAATTTAAAATAAAAATTGACTTACAATTCTGAACATTCAAACATCATTTTTTTAAAATTAAGTATTAAAAAGTATATTGTTGTTAAATTAAGATTTAGTTTTGTCATTTACATATCATGTAATCAAATTTCTTTCGTTGTACGTACAATACAGTAATCTTCTAACACATCTTGTCTTAAAATAGTCCACGTTTTATTTACATAGAATCCCCAGCTTTTGCATCTTTATGTCAGGATCTAACAAAATGTGTAAAAGAACTATTAAATGTTGCTTCAGTATTTAAATGCACATGTCGTCTTAAGTTGTGCTTGTAACAAAGCTATGTGTATAATAGGAAAAATTTGTTACAGCTTTATGTAATATATTAAAGTACGAGATGTATTCTATTCTTATAACTTATTCTAAAATGAGATACTTTTTCATCAAGTTCAGATGTAGCCAACTCATGTTGACCTGTGCATTAATATAAAAATATTATGTATAATTTGTATCTTTACTAAATTGTACTATGTTTTTGTTACCTATCAGTATTGATTAGTTTTATGTATAATATGTGTAATAGATACGTGTACATTGAAGTCATGCACGGATATTAGTTAGAAACTGGTTTGAAAAGTTAAAATCAGTCGTGAGCAGTACTCGTAAAAAACTGTTTGCACGCCCATCACAGATGAGTGACGCAAAATCATCAACAAATTCAGAGGAAATTATGAAGGAATATATTCCTTATCCATGAACTGGGAGTATTAAAAAAAATACATTTGTAATCGATACCTGTCCCATTCAAAAAAAAAAAAAGAAAGTGTCGGCGAAACATCGTCAGATAGGAATGAGGAAAATTTGATAATGTTTGTACTTATTATGGAAACTGAATGGTTAATCTTGCTGCAAAAATACGCTGCGAAATGCGATTACAGTTTTAATAATTTGTTATCAGCGAGTCACCTCTTTTAAGCTACTGAAATTCAATATTTCACAATTTACGAAATTGTTCACGTATCAAACGTTTCTTACTAGTTTTTAAGTTAATAAAAGTAATGCAGCATAATGTTGTATTTTTCAAATACGCATTCTTATTTCAGCCTGTAACATTCCTATCCTCTCTTAATTTTATACATGTACTTTAAATGCTATCGCTTTGAGGATATGTGGCATGTACAATATCATTGCTTCTATGTTTTATATCCAGTACATAATTTTATATTTGATTTGAAGCAATTTTCGCAACAGTCTTGTAACAAAAATACATTATTAATTTCATACTATACAGAATCACCATATTTTATTGTAAATATTGAGCTATATACCTCATACTTCTGCATCACTTGCACATTATTCACACATTAATACAAATTAAATCACACTCTTTTTCTGTGATTCTCTCAACTGTACATTGTATCAATAATTAATTGTAAAAAAATAACAAAAACAGTGATGATAAATTGTCCTTTGCAGTAATTTATAATTAATACTAATTACAATTATAGTTAAAACTGTAATCTTTTCGCAAGCGAAGCACCATCCATTGATTCTAGTAGTTTCCTTTTCAGACTAGGTTTTTCCTCTGGCTGACGTTTCACAGATGTTGGAAGTGGTAATTTGGGTCCAGGTGTTGGTGCTGGCTTATTGTTAAAATAAGGCATCTGAAGAGCTTGGTCGCATGTACACCTCTCCAGAGGATTCACATTTAACAGACTAGCAATTAAGTCTAAAAGATCATCTGCAGCAGCAGTAAATATATGTTTCAATGGCGTTCCAGGGAAAGGTTTGAACTGAATGAAATCCGGTAGTTCTGTCATTCCTGGCCATGTCTCTTCTGTAGGTGTACCTAACGTCTAAGAAATGCATATGTAAATAAATGAAAACAAAAAGAAAACAATATGTATATTTAATTGTAAGCTGTTTTTATGTTCCACTGAAATTATTACCTGAAATATTCTGGTAAGCTGATCCAGATCAGATTCCCCAGGTAAAAATGGTACACGTAACAGAAGTTCTGCTAATATGCAACCAACTGCCCACATATCTATTCCAGTCCCATAAAGCCTTGCACCATATAATAATTCAGGAGCTCTGTACCACCTCGTAACCACTTGGTGCGTATTTATTCTATTCGGGGAGCCAAAGAACTTGGCTAAACCAAAATCACCAATTTTCAAAACACCTTCAGAATTGACCAGCAAATTATTTGGTTTCAAATCTCTGTGAAGTATCCAATTGTAATGAAGGTAATCTAAACCTTGTAGTGTTTGAATCATATAAGCTTTAATGTTTGCAGTTGTTAACACTATATTATTATCCTTTATAATTACTTCTAGATCTGTATCCATGAAGTCAAACACCAGAGATACGTTTGACTTATGACCAAAAACATCTGAAACATTAAATATTATAGCACAATAACCGATGAAAGAAAGGGCAATATATATTGACACGATACTTGTAAGAATGTGTACCTAATAAACCTATCACATTATCATGCTTCAGTTCTTGCAACAATTTGATTTCTCGTAGAGCCGTTCTATTTATCCCATCCCTAGCTTCAGCATGACTTCCAACTTTAATCTAAAATTATTCAAAGCTTATGACATAATTTTAATGAATCTCTGGCAGTGACATTTGAACTGTAAGATCAATATATCCGTACAAACCTTTTTCACAGCAACGATCTTAGACGTCTCGATATCTTTGGCTTTGTAAACGGTGGCGAACTGGAATAAAATTCATTAGTATGTCGACAACATAAGGGGGATGCTGATCTGCAACTAACCTGTCCCTCGCCAAGGAAATCAATTTTTTCATATCTTCTCAGTTTTTCAGTCATATTTTCTCTGTTTGTAATATATTGTTCTTCTTTGTTACAATAAATTATTTATTTGTTTAGAAGAATCTCACATAATAATAATGTCGTTTTATGTGATTCATAGAGGTACACTTCGATCGACCTGACTTTCAAACGACGCAAGTCTCAAAAGGTCGCGATGCGTCGCTGTGTTCAATGGTTTGCACGTGCTGCTGCACGTGTTACGTGCCTGTGACACGTAAAAATTATGCTCTGGATGTTTCTGCAGATAAATATGTCAAAATATGTGATATGTACAAATATAGCGTGTTGAAATATGCAACATGTTCCGAAAAGTCTATTGGAAGTACGCGTGACAACGAAACTTCTATTTTTTGGCTATAATTCTAATGGAAATTACTAATATCCGACAACTTAATCTAGACACCTGAAGATGGGGTATACATAGATTTATTAGATTTTGGTTTAACCACAGACGAGATATATAAATAGACCAATCATGCAATGTATTTTTTCGGCCCGAATTCCTGGGGCCACAGACGAGATATATGAGTAGACCAATCACCTTATGGACTTTCGTGGCCCAACGTGACTGCCATACCGACCAAAATACCGACTTAGAAATTCGACACTGATTTTAGCGTCCTCTACTCATCAACGACGGCCACTTGATAAAGTATTCATTAAGGAAGAGTTAGTAAGAGCCAAGCAGCACTCATGTGTAAATGCGTGTGTCCTGCAGAGAGTAGGGACGTTTGATAGGCAATTGTCAACTCGATGCAGCGACGATTTGTGTCGCGCGAGTTTTCTCGGGTGCTTCATTAGTATGAATGCGTGAATATTGAATACAGACGCACACATGTAAAGAAACAGACGAGCGAGCAAACCTGTGGCGACGCCTCACAGGCTCGCGGCGGACAAAAATTGATTATGTATTAAATTGAGTGCAGCCAGAAAGGGTATAACCGGATAAGGGGGTCAAATGTGCCCTTAAACTAAATTTGATTTTGCGATGGACCAGTTTACCAAAAGAAACCATTTTACACAAATTTTCAAGCCTCTATCTCGACCGGGAGGTAGTAACAGGGAAAATTCGGAATATCCGGTTTTGCACTATTTTCCCTATTTAGTCGCATGCGAAAATTCTGAAAAAAATGTAGCATATTCCGGACATGGTGGCATATATTAGGGAATTTTTTCCGATTTTTTCGTTGCAGATTCTAGTTGTCAAAAATTAAAAACATTAAAAAAATGCAAAAAATGCTGATTTCTTATTGAAGTTTCAAATACAGCACATTTATATTTTTTTGGTAAGGACACCTTATCATAGCTATGATCCTCAAATTTTTTCAGATTTTTCGGTAAGGTGCGCCGTAGTTAAAAAAATTAAAAACCGATTTTTTCCAGGTATTTCGCACGAAAAAGTACCTTTTACTTTGAATTTTTATACAGTCGGACCTCGGTAACTCGAACCTCAAAGGAAGAGCTAAAAACTTCGAGTTATAGAGGTTTCGACTTATCGAAATTTTTGAGTAAAAGAGATTTAACAAACGAAAATTCGATATACAGAAGCTTTGTACGAAGGCTAATAATTTTCCAATTGTAACGGCTTAAAGAAAGAAAAATTCAATTCTTGAACGTGAATTATTTATTATATAAATAAATAAACGTAGTCATAAAACGAATACTGGGTTATTATACTTGTTACATATTAAAAAAGTCTGTAATTTTGCTTTGTGTTAATGTATTAATACATTGTTGATCGATAGCATTTTTAAGTGTGATCAAGGCAGAGAATACGTTTTCCTCGATATTATTGCATCTTTCTATAAAAGTTCGTAGAACGTTCACTGCTATTCTGGCCTGATTTGTTGATACCGGTGGTTCGATTACAACGGGCTCCTCGTCATCCAGGTCCTCATCGTCTATTGCAACTTGGGTGGTAAATTCTATAATTTCCGAATCAGTTAATGATCCGTTAACAAAAACTTCGTCGTCACAGTGTACAAAATCTTCAAACGTTATGTTTTCGATGTTGTAATGTAACAAAACTTGATTCCATTCGGCTTCTATATTACGACTTGCAACAGGCCCCGATTGTTCTTAAAAATTTTCTTCTATTTGCCAAGAAAACCCACAAGTTTTAAAACAGTTGACTATTGTCTGGTGTGTTACATTTCCCCATGACTTATCTGCTATTCTCATTGCTTGTAAAATTGTGATGGAGGTGCTTTTCCCTTCTTCTATATCTGATAAGATTTTTTTTACAACTTCTTTTCTATATAAAGTTTTAAAATTTTTTATAATTCCTTGGTCTAGAGGTTGTAATTTCGAAATAGTGTTCGGTGGTAAAAATTGTACTTTGACTGATTGAAGCGACGGGATATTGTTGTGTGCCGTACAATTGTCTATGAATAAACTAATTTTTCGCTTTTCTTTTTTCATTTTTATATCCAGCTGAATTAACCAGTCCGCAAACAATTCGGCGGTCATCCATGCTTTTTTATTGCTCGCATAATCTAAAGGCAATGATTTACAGCCTGCAAAGCATCGCGATTTTGTCGATTTTCCTATAATTAAAGGTTTAAGTTTCTCTGTTCCTGACATATTGGCCGCTAATAAAATTGTTACTCTTTCCTTGCTATGTTTGCCTCCGTGACATTTTTCATTTTTGAATGTCATTGTTCTGTCGGGAAGACATTTATAGAATACCGCAGTCTCATCTGCATTAAACACGTTTTGCGGTTCGTAATCCTTTAACAAAGCTTGCAAGTTTACTTTCCATTCGTGACAAACTTCATCTTTGACGCTAGCGCTTTCACCGCACAACTTTCGGAAAACAATATTATGCCTCTTTTTAAATTTCTCTAGCCACCCATTGCTAGCCCTAAAGTTGCTATGGTCCAGTGATTTGGCAGAAAACTCAGCTTTTTCTTGCATAATTAGTCTTCCTATGCTAACATTTGCGTCTCTGCCCTGTTTAAACCATTTTATTAAACATTCCTCGATATCAGGAAATCATGCAGTTCTTCTCCTTTTACGATGCAAATTGTCACACGAAATTGTACTTTTCTGCATAATTTCATCTGCATTTTTCAAAATCGTCGAAAGAGTGCTCGTAGGAGTCCCGAATTCCGTAGCGATATTCTTTTTCAGTTTTGATCCACTTCTCACTGCTTCAATTACATTCACCTTTTCAGAAAGTGTTAGTGTGTTAAGCTTCCTCTTAGAACTCATTTTATTCAACGTAAACACAAAAGTTAAAGACAGGGGAGATGATGACAATTGTGCGTTCGACTGACAAAAAACGATTAGCATACATGGATATGCACGTGGTCGAAGGGCGAAGAAGTAGGGATACGGCTTGTGTCATCTTATGTTATTTGAGACAATCCTAACGGATGAAAGAAAGGAGACAATATCGAATGATTTGTTTCTGACATCTTGTGACACATAGCTATAAACTTCGAGTTGCAGAGGCAGCGGCGGTAGAAATTCGACTTATAGAGGTAAACTTCGATTTGTAGAGGTCTGGCTATTCTAACTTCGAGTTACAGAGGTAAAATAATGCATCTGGGCATGTGGCAAATAATTCGAGTTAAAGTAAGTTTTATTTCGACTTGTAGAGGTTTTCGCAGCGGAGCGGAAGGGAATGAACAAAATTGTAGTCTTACAGAGGGTTTCGAGTTATAGAGGTTCGACTGTACTTTCTTTATTCTGTGGGTATATTATGCGATATTAAACATTGCTATCTTCAGAAAAACAGTATATAACTTATTGTTAAAGAAATAAAATTGACTCGATCCATTGAAACTGTGCCGCGTGCGTTGTTTTCTAAACTCTTTAATACAATTTCAAAAGTGCGTTTAGTGCAGCGGATGTGTGTCCGCCAGTGAAAGTGGTGACGAACTTCTTGACACAGGTTCGATTCCCGCCCGGACTTATTTCTTTTTAGTACATTAATTATTTTTTCTTAATACATCAATTATGTTTTTTTGCATTTCTAACTACGTAAAATGAAAATAGTATTTATATAAAAACATTTTAAATATATGTTAAGCATACTTCATACTAAAATATTCACAAAAATAATTTTGAAGCACTCTTCGTTGAATCATTTCTCTAGTCATATATCCTCTTAATTACGGTTAGGAGTATACATTATTTTTTTGTAACATTAAAAAATAAAAATATATATGTTTGGGCAGGGATCGAACCTGCGTCAAAAAAGTTTGTAACGACTCCACAGTCAGACACACACCAGCTACCCTGACAACGCTCTTGACTGTGCGGTAAATAGTATACCAATATACTGGGTAATGTTAACAAGATTGGCCACGTGAAGGCATGAAAGAAGGACTTAACAATCCCGGAATACACTCAATGTTTCTACAGTTATAATCCATACGCTAATTGTATAAATAAGAACATTGGTTTACTAAAGAGCAAACACCCAACAGCATCCTTATATTATCCCACAACCCCATGCAAAAATTCTAACCTTGCATGTATTCAAAATAAATATACGTATTCATATGCAATTATATTTACATAAAGATATGTATGTATACATACATACATACAGTCTCAACTTTAACCTTTTTAAAGTTTAGTAGTTACGTCTGACGATGAGATTCAACTATTATGATCTGTTTAAGAAAATATAAAAGGTAAAAGTAAAATGAAAAGTAAAATAAAAGTCAATTTGGAAAACCCTGAAAAGGTTAAAATTTAAAAGAAACGCAAGTATGTACAAATATATTAGAAGTATAGCCTCGCACGCGCCTACAAACATTTTCTTAGAAATTGTTTATGCGTTTATGATACGTACAAACATACAAAAACGTGCACAGTATGTTGAGTATTCAGAAATGTACGAAATGTAAGAACGAAGAATTTTATAAAAATATGATTTTGCATAAGTATCAGCAGTCTAAAACTCTCCATGCGATATAATAGCTTATTTCGCCATCGCACGCATAAAAAAAGCACACATATGTATGAATAGATTGTCAGTGATTTCACAGGTCATATTATTTTAAAGTGTGTGTCGTTCGTGTGACCTGCCAAGGAATTTATAATTTTTACCACAGTAAGCGCAACAATCTGTTTCTGCATTCTGTTGGTAACGTTGTGAGTGACACGGAAATGGTAATGGGGCACTAGTGCCCCAGGAATTCGGGCCGAAAAAATACATTGCATGATTGGTCTATTTATATATCTCGTCTGTGGCACTAGTGCTCCATTACCAATTCAAATTGACTTTTATTTTACTTTTCATTTTACTTTTACCTTTTATATTTTCTTAAACAGATCATAATAGTTGAATCTCATCGTCAGACGTAACTACTAAACTTTAAAAAGGTTAAAGTTGAGACTGTATGTATGTATGTATACATACATATCTTTATGTAAATATAATTGCATATGAATACGTATATTTATTTTGAATACATGCAAGGTTAGAATTTTTGCATGGGGTTGTGGGATAATATAAGGATGCTGTTGGGTGTTTGCTCTTTAGTAAACCAATGTTCTTATTTATACAATTAGCGTATGGATTATAACTGTAGAAACATTGAGTGTATTCCGGGATTGTTAAGTCCTTCTTTCATGCCTTCACGTGGCCAATCTTGTTAACATTACCCAGTATATTGGTATACTATTTACCGCACAGTCAAGAGCGTTGTCAGGGTAGCTGGTGTGTGTCTGACTGTGGAGTCGTTACAAACTTTTTTGACGCAGGTTCGATCCCTGCCCAAACATATATATTTTTATTTTTTAATGTTACAAAAAAATAATGTATACTCCTAACCGTAATTAAGAGGATATATGACTAGAGAAATGATTCAACGAAGAGTGCTTCAAAATTATTTTTGTGAATATTTTAGTATGAAGTATGCTTAACATATATTTAAAATGTTTTTATATAAATACTATTTTCATTTTACGTAGTTAGAAATGCAAAAAAACATAATTGATGTATTAAGAAAAAATAATTAATGTACTAAAAAGAAATAAGTCCGGGCGGGAATCGAACCTGTGTCAAGAAGTTCGTCACCACTTTCACTGGCGGACACACATCCGCTGCACTAAACGCACTTTTGAAATTGTATTAAAGAGTTTAGAAAACAACGCACGCGGCACAGTTTCAATGGATCGAGTCAATTTTATTTCTTTAACAATAAGTTATATACTGTTTTTCTGAAGATAGCAATGTTTAATATCGCATAATATACCCACAGAATAAAGAAAGTACAGTCGAACCTCTATAACTCGAAACCCTCTGTAAGACTACAATTTTGTTCATTCCCTTCCGCTCCGCTGCGAAAACCTCTACAAGTCGAAATAAAACTTACTTTAACTCGAATTATTTGCCACATGCCCAGATGCATTATTTTACCTCTGTAACTCGAAGTTAGAATAGCCAGACCTCTACAAATCGAAGTTTACCTCTATAAGTCGAATTTCTACCGCCGCTGCCTCTGCAACTCGAAGTTTATAGCTATGTGTCACAAGATGTCAGAAACAAATCATTCGATATTGTCTCCTTTCTTTCATCCGTTAGGATTGTCTCAAATAACATAAGATGACACAAGCCGTATCCCTACTTCTTCGCCCTTCGACCACGTGCATATCCATGTATGCTAATCGTTTTTTGTCAGTCGAACGCACAATTGTCATCATCTCCCCTGTCTTTAACTTTTGTGTTTACGTTGAATAAAATGAGTTCTAAGAGGAAGCTTAACACACTAACACTTTCTGAAAAGGTGAATGTAATTGAAGCAGTGAGAAGTGGATCAAAACTGAAAAAGAATATCGCTACGGAATTCGGGACTCCTACGAGCACTCTTTCGACGATTTTGAAAAATGCAGATGAAATTATGCAGAAAAGTACAATTTCGTGTGACAATTTGCATCGTAAAAGGAGAAGAACTGCATGATTTCCTGATATCGAGGAATGTTTAATAAAATGGTTTAAACAGGGCAGAGACGCAAATGTTAGCATAGGAAGACTAATTATGCAAGAAAAAGCTGAGTTTTCTGCCAAATCACTGGACCATAGCAACTTTAGGGCTAGCAATGGGTGGCTAGAGAAATTTAAAAAGAGGCATAATATTGTTTTCCGAAAGTTGTGCGGTGAAAGCGCTAGCGTCAAAGATGAAGTTTGTCACGAATGGAAAGTAAACTTGCAAGCTTTGTTAAAGGATTACGAACCGCAAAACGTGTTTAATGCAGATGAGACTGCGGTATTCTATAAATGTCTTCCCGACAGAACAATGACATTCAAAAATGAAAAATGTCACGGAGGCAAACATAGCAAGGAAAGAGTAACAATTTTATTAGCGGCCAATATGTCAGGAACAGAGAAACTTAAACCTTTAATTATAGGAAAATCGACAAAATCGCGATGCTTTGCAGGCTGTAAATCATTGCCTTTAGATTATGCGAGCAATAAAAAAGCATGGATGACCGCCGAATTGTTTGCGGACTGGTTAATTCAGCTGGATATAAAAATGAAAAAAGAAAAGCGAAAAATTAGTTTATTCATAGACAATTGTACGGCACACAACAATATCCCGTCGCTTCAATCAGTCAAAGTACAATTTTTACCACCGAACACTATTTCGAAATTACAACCTCTAGACCAAGGAATTATAAAAAATTTTAAAACTTTATATAGAAAAGAAGTTGTAAAAAAAATCTTATCAGATATAGAAGAAGGGAAAAGCACCTCCATCACAATTTTACAAGCAATGAGAATAGCAGATAAGTCATGGGGAAATGTAACACACCAGACAATAGTCAACTGTTTTAAAACTTGTGGGTTTTCTTGGCAAATAGAAGAAAATTTTTAAGAACAATCGGGGCCTGTTGCAAGTCGTAATATAGAAGCCGAATGGAATCAAGTTTTGTTACATTACAACATCGAAAACATAACGTTTGAAGATTTTGTACACTGTGACGACGAAGTTTTTGTTAACGGATCATTAACTGATTCGGAAATTATAGAATTTACCACCCAAGTTGCAATAGACGATGAGGACCTGGATGACGAGGAGCCCGTTGTAATCGAACCACCGGTATCAACAAATCAGGCCAGAATAGCAGTGAACGTTCTACGAACTTTTATAGAAAGATGCAATAATATCGAGGAAAACGTATTCTCTGCCTTGATCACACTTAAAAATGCTATCGATCAACAATGTATTAATACATTAACACAAAGCAAAATTACAGACTTTTTTAATATGTAACAAGTATAATAACCCAGTATTCGTTTTATGACTACGTTTATTTATTTATATAATAAATAATTCACGTTCAAGAATTGAATTTTTCTTTCTTTAAGCCGTTACAATTGGAAAATTATTAGCCTTCGTACAAAGCTTCTGTATATCGAATTTTCGTTTGTTAAATCTCTTTTACTCAAAAATTTCGATAAGTCGAAACCTCTATAACTCGAAGTTTTTAGCTCTTCCTTTGAGGTTCGAGTTACCGAGGTCCGACTGTATAAAAATTCAAAGTAAAAGGTACTTTTTCGTGCGAAATACCTGGAAAAAATCGGTTTTTAATTTTTTTAACTACGGCGCACCTTACCGAAAAATCTGAAAAAATTTGAGGATCATAGCTATGATAAGGTGTCCTTACCAAAAAAATATAAATGTGCTGTATTTGAAACTTCAATAAGAAATCAGCATTTTTTGCATTTTTTTAATGTTTTTAATTTTTGACAACTAGAATCTGCAACGAAAAAATCGGAAAAAATTCCCTAATATATGCCACCATGTCCGGAATATGCTACATTTTTTTCAGAATTTTCGCATGCGACTAAATAGGGAAAATAGTGCAAAACCGGATATTCCGAATTTTCCCTGTTACTACCTCCCGGTCGAGATAGAGGCTTGAAAATTTGTGTAAAATGGTTTCTTTTGGTAAACTGGTCCATCGCAAAATCAAATTTAGTTTAAGGGCACATTTGACCCCCTTATCCGGTTATACCCTTTCTGGCTGCACTCAATTTAATACATAATCAATTTTTGTCCGCCGCGAGCCTGTGAGGCGTCGCCACAGGTTTGCTCGCTCGTCTGTTTCTTTACATGTGTGCGTCTGTATTCAATATTCACGCATTCATACTAATGAAGCACCCGAGAAAACTCGCGCGACACAAATCGTCGCTGCATCGAGTTGACAATTGCCTATCAAACGTCCCTACTCTCTGCAGGACACACGCATTTACACATGAGTGCTGCTTGGCTCTTACTAACTCTTCCTTAATGAATACTTTATCAAGTGGCCGTCGTTGATGAGTAGAGGACGCTAAAATCAGTGTCGAATTTCTAAGTCGGTATTTTGGTCGGTATGGCAGTCACGTTGGGCCACGAAAGTCCATAAGGTGATTGGTCTACTCATATATCTCGTCTGTGGTTTAACCCCTTGCCCTTGAGATACCATAAGATTTATGTTTCGAATTTTTTATTTTATATAAATGGCTCAAAATTGTGTTTAGTTGCATAAATTCTAAAGTGTATACATTTTTCAAGCATTCTACTAAGTATTGGAATAAAATAAATCCTCCCAATGAAGTTAATTATCCTTGCGTTTCTAAGTCAAGTACATTATATAAATGCGAAAGATTTCAGGTCCAATGAGTTAAGTTTTTCCCTTCGAGTCACTCCAAAGGTTAGTTTATTTTATTTTCTTATATTGCCCAACCAAAAGTCTTGATCTGAAGACAATGGCATAAGATGTCTTAATAAATTTTATTTCCTGGCCAATCGTTGATAAATAAACAATACAAAAATATAAAGAAGAAGCGTAATAACGATTATGCTAAATCGAACTGTTCGACGAAGAAATGACATAATCGTTGTTGATACGAACGGACAGAGGATTGCATTATCGCAATTTTGATTAAAATTCTTAGATTTATCGACATTCGCGAAATTCCTCTTTTCAATCGCACAAGTTCGTAGAACGCGTGGATTCTTCGTTGAATGTGATGAAAGTCGAAAATCTGATGCGTCATTCTGAGATCATTTTAATCGACCTTTTACGCAGAGATGTATGAACTACAGAAACGTTTTTAGGAGCGTGAACGAAGTAAAAGCAACAAAATATGGCAGTACATGGAAACGCGTTGATCGATGCTAATCTATTAGGGATTGTGAAAACGCACATTGACAATATATGCACATCGCATAATACATTGTACTATAGAATCCTTTGAAATTTTAATTGGATTGATATTTAGAAATTAGAAGGAAACGTCTATTTTATAAAAACGATAGACTTAATTTGCCGCGATAAATATGGGGTGCCTCATTTTAATCCTTACGTGCGTAGCCGGATACAAATGTACCACTTACACCGTTTTTTGACAAAATGTTTGCACAGTTTCTGTTAAAATCTCATTATTAGGATCTTTCTACGCTGATTTATCTCTGTTACATGGAGATCGATTGAAGAATTTTTTAATACAGTTTCAAAACTTGTATGTACTGTTATCTAAACCAGGCGTGAATTTGTACCCACCTGAAGAGGTCTAGATTTATGGATAATGGTTTTTGAAGTGAATTAAAAAGAGCAAAATGTTTTTGTATGTTACATTAATTTATAAATTTAAATTAATGGATAACGCATTATATGGTACGTTGACTGAAAGAAAGTTAAATTGTGATATTGTTGTTTTTCACTTATTTATGCATCTGGGGTACAAGTAACATACCACCCAACGTAGAAAAAATTGGGTGAAAATACCGACGCTGTAATCGATGAAAGAATTAATAAAAAAAATTCATGTAGTTTGATAAGTACTTTATAGTTTCATAATACTGAAACAGTTTAACGATTAACGCCATACATATTACAGTAATAAAGTACTCAGTCTAACGTCAATTCACCTTAACAAATTTCAGCATACAGCGGACGTTGTTTTCGAAAGCCTCTGTGCTGAAACAATTAGCATCCAACACACCAATGAAAACAGTATTTTTGTTGCGATTTTCGTATTTATTTATTCAAGATATTTAAATTCCGAGTTGAAATGGATAAATACATATACAGTAGAAACTCGCTTGGTGAATTGTATCGCCAACTACTAGAAACCACATGACAAGATGAAAATCAGAAAAATATTTAAAAAGGGAACTAATAGAACCAGTTATATTCAAGACACATTACGTGGTGAGATTTCTCATGCATCTGATTGGTTCCTCTATAGTTGCACGAATTCTCAGCCCCGTGTTCCTGCAACCAGCCAGGTTCCACTGTACCCGTTTTGGGACCTGCGACTTTTACACCAGTGGCGTAGGATGAGAGAGCGGTCGTGAAACTCGTCGCCGCGCTCAGCAAGCGGCGTCGTAATTAATTAAACAAATGAACGTGGCTGGTGGGCTTATCGAACATCAAAGACGAGAAATCGCGTAGGATGAATGGTAGTCCGCCGCTAAGCCGGCTGCAGTAGTAATCCAGTGCAACGGCGAGCGGTATCGCGCGAAGAGACATGTCGCACGTTGAACCCCTCATCCTCCTGGCGATTGTTCTTGTGTCAGGTAAACGAAGGCCACGTGGATCTCTTTAACCCTTTATCTGCCGCACGCTCTAAGAAAAAAGTGTTCGCCGTGATATTCGCGAGTCAGTCGCCGTGGCGATTGCTAGAGCGGCTTAACGGAGAGTGAGTTTTGCTTCGTTGAAAGGAAAATGGACACTGTGCTCATCAGTTCTTTCAACACGTAACACTGTATATCCAACACTGTGTCAGTTCAGTGATAAATGCGATATACTGACCGAAAATTTCGTGAACCGTTTACGCCTCTGTACCAAAGCCAAAGGAGGCCACTGCGAAAATCTTTGAATATGGTGTTGCTAGAGGTCCTGGTTATTGTTAATGGTTAGCTGTTTGATTTATTACATTTCTATAAAAATATCTGAAAAAAGTTTGTCAACGTTACTTTTTTCTGTTGAAAATCAAATAACCGAAAATACCGCTGTAACTCGAAAACAATATCAAATAGGACATATGTTTATATGAACTTGTTTTATTCTTCTGATATGCTGAAGCCATCCCTAAAGTGATTCCCATCCTGTATATACATTCTTCGTAAATACACAAGTACTCTCTGAGGGCGTGTATATGCGTCTTTCGCAGCTAAAGGGTTAAACGAATCGCCTCGAAACCGCATCAAAAGCGTCTTACACTTGCGAATCACGTAAAGTGCATAGCTTCCTGTACCTTCGTTCTCGATACTCTCTAATAATCGTGCGAGTGATCGAGACCGATGTTATTACCTGGTTCAGGCGTGTAATTGGCTGTGTGACGCCATCGTTGCCCTTTATTGAACAATTTTTTTTTTACTATGGTTCCAGCGTACACGTATCCACAGGACCCGCTGGTGAACGACTTGGAGACCCTCGTCAACTCTGTGCTCAAGGATGACCCAGCTACATTTAATTTGTACACTAGGTATGTTCGTATAGTTGAAAGGGTAATCTTATCGAGAATATAATTTGAATGAATATGTGAATTTGGTACTGTATAGTTTAGTTGCTGAGTATTTGGGAGACCTTACTGTTAGCTGAGAAATATTATAACTTCTTTACTTGATTCGATTCCTAGGTTTCTGATAACAATAGGTTTATCGTTGGATTGATTAATGTTTTTTCTGTTCGTGTGCGGGGTGTAGTGTGCATTTTATTTTTTGGAAGACCAGCATGCTCGAAATTGGGGTTTTAAAGGATAAACTATATGTTCACTTGTGCAACATAAAAATTAATTAAAATGATTGTTTTATTGTACAAGATATCCTTCAAGATGTTTCTAAGAAATAGAGGAAGTTCAGGCATGTATTCTACATTGTTCTAACGCATAAAACAACGACATTCAATAAATCGCTAGTTTAAACATTAAATACAAATTCTTACATTCTTAATTTTAAATAAAAATTCAGAATGGTCCATAGTTCACAGCACAACCTTAAAAGGGGTTTCTTTTTATATAGAAATTATTCAAAGAGGAAGCATACAATTTTTTCTTAACAATTGTTGTTTTCGACTTTCAAAATTGTGAACAACGTGGCGAGCTTGTCTCATTATTACTCATTATTCTACTCGTGTTAAGTGTTTATCAACCGTGATGGTGGTAATGCCATTTTACTGTCTATCAACTGACTCTTATTATTGTGAAAGTGTACGATAAATTAAAAAATGAAAACATGTTAACATATTCTATTTTTCAAGAAGAGCTTTTTATGCGACAACGAGTAAAACACTCTCAGAAATTTTTAACATAAGACAGAATAGGTATCCTATGTATATAAACGTCAACAAAACAAGAAATAATCAATAATGAAAATACAAGTTAGTCATGATGCATTCAATCGTATATGATTTGGCGATTATTAGAAATCAGTTTTCTGGAAAACGGTACGATTTCGATTCAATTCTACATGAAGAATCATACCCTTACGGTTTGTACCACAAATTATGCTTCATCCTGTACATATTAATTTTTATTCTAAAACATACATAACTTGAATAAAAATTTACATTTTGGAAGTTACTCTAGAGTGAAACTCATGACTGGACAGGAAAAGATTCTCCTTAGAGACAAAATTATCAAAATTTAAAAAAGAATCATTTAATTTCATTAAATTATGAATTATGTTCACTCAACAAGAATTCGTAGCTATTACCAAAAAAATGAGAAAAATTCTGAAGTTTCTGAGAAAAACAATGTACACATAAACGACCACTAGACCGCTCGCAATCTTTATATCAACGACAACAATATTTGAACTAAAAAAAGAAGTAAACACATACATACGTGTCGGTATTCCGTGAACCTTTAATTACATTAATTTGCAATTCGATGTGGTTAAACGAGAAAAGCGTGAAAATTCAAAGGGGGTGAAAGAAGCGGCCGCTTTCAGGAGCTGAAGAAAATTCGCGCTTCTCCTTGGTAACGAACGATTACCGCAGTGAATTTTTCGCCGGTGCAGAGAGCCAGCATTATCGTTGGCGTTCGTAAACGATGCATCAATTTTTTAACGATACGTGCAATCAGCAAGCCGGCAAATTCTATTCTCAGCGCTGACGCTCCACTGACTATCATCGACGCGTGAATATCGCGGACGCGCCTCCTTTTCTTTTTCTTTTTTTCCCTGCCGTCGTCGTCTTTGCCTTCTGCCACCGACTGACCCGATCGAAAACGGAGGGAAAACGAGGCGCCGAGGCGCCACTCGAGACGCCTAGAGCTTTCGTTCAACAGATCCTCGATTATTCTCATCGTCTATTTTCGCGCCAACACGCCGTTTTGGCCGTCTTTAACCCTTTCAGCCCTGAAAGTTTCAAGAAAATGCGTTCACCATGTGCTGAAAGTTTTCACGATAGAACGCGTGTCAAACTAAATATTTCATTGTAATTATATGTACGATGTAGATTGTTCAGTTGTTTTTCTGCTCCAAAACTGTAAAATATGTAACGGAAAGTATTGTATATTTTAATAAAATAAGTTGAGCTGATAATTAGTCCCAATACTTAGGTTTATGGCGTACAAAAAACCAAATTTTTACGAACATTTGCCCGCATACAAAAGTAAAACAGATGTATATAGAAAGTTTTCAAACGCGTCCACACTCGTTTGTTTACGTTTGTTACGGGGGCATTTGTTTAAACGTTTTTAAACGAATGTTTTCAATCTGTTTTTATACTGTTTTTTTTCACAATTTTGATACGTTTGATTCAGGGTTCGCAGGAAAAAATATGTAGGCGTGGACTAGGCTTAACTATCTTAAATACACTTTGAAAATGAAGAACACGCGTTACAAGGCTTTCTGCGGTGTTTCTAAAACTCATGTTTGTGTATCGTATTCGATGTTTTTCTTGTTGTGCAGGAAAATGATTTAGAAGAATATAGTGCTGATCAACAGTCCACGGGTATACAATATAAATTTGTAGGCTTTTGTATTTTTGACATACTCGAAGAAACAGAACTTCGACAAAATTGTTTTTCTGCTTTAAATGCTAGAAAGTGTATTTTTTATTCCATTGCATAAAATGTGCATTTGTCATGTATTCGGATATGTTACATTGCATAAATATCCGTAATTTTATGTTAAAATTAGCTCCACCTTCAAAACCCTTTGTATCGATTTATACAACATAAAATTTATACTGCTTAGTCGTTATTTATCCTAATTTTATATATGTACAACACCGGCAGAGGGTTTGGAGTCAGTGGGTGAATTAAGAGAAACAAGATCGTTTTAAGAAAAAATGAAAGCCTTCAACCCCTTGCCTTATAATAACGAGTAACCTTCGTGATGCCGATTATCTTCCATGTATTATAAATATCAGTTTCACTGAAATACCAATTTTTCAAAATTCTATATTACAACACCCCTAACATTTAGAGGATTATCTAAAGCAACCTGTATAAGATGATGAATATTCTTCCTAGACTTCACCATTAGAGCACTCGTACAATAAACTTCAGTGCGGATAGCTATTAAAAGAATCAGAAGGCAAGGGGTTAACTATTTGATTCCGGGCTACTCGAAAACGAGTGGCATGCCACATGCAGCCGAGCTGCAGTAGTACGTAATAAGCCATTGCATCAAACATCTATGTGCGTCGACAGTAAACGATGAACGGATCTGTCACGCGCTTATAGACACTGTTAGCAGTCAAAGGGTTAAAATAAACACTTTTAACACGTTGAACGCCGTGGCGGTCACCGGTGACCGACACATCAAATTTAATTTAATTCAGTAATTATTGATTATCGCAAAATTCTGAGCAAACTTCATACTGAAATGATAATGTACGAACAGAAGAGCACGACTGAGTATTCAAATCCTTTTTTGTTTACGATTTATATAAAGAATAGTAAATTATATCGTGTCTGATTAGGTATGGCCGTTTTCACTGTGGCGTTCAACGTGTTAAAATAGAATATATTCTAGTTAACATCTGGTATATTAACGATGAGTCAGTATGAAATTTATGAGGTCATTCGATTTTGGCAGAAATCAGTAAGTGATTCCAAAATTTTGGCCGGTAGTGTATGAATAAATGAAAATTGTTTTGATTTCCTTTTCGTATATTTAATATACTAAAAAAAAAAAGAAAATTCAGACCATTCTGACTGTAGGAAAATTATTATCATTATTGTTGTGTATGTAGTAGGTCTGAAAATCGTGAATTGTTACATTATAAAGAAACTCATGCGTTTGTTGTAATAGTTTCTGGAGGTTTTTAACCCTTTGAACTACTAATTTTTTTTTAAATTTTCTTTTCAATAACTTATTTTAATTGTTTTATTTGAAATGTACTTCAAAAGACAGTTGGTTGATAGGAACGAATTAGGTATAAACAATCATGTACCTGAACGCTTCAAAGATATTTTTGGTTACAAAAAAGCGTCATATACGTGTAATATTACTTATCTAGATAAAAAAGAAATATTGCGAAATGTAACACGTATTAAAACTGGCAAGTACCTGTGAATAAAAACGATGTCGAGTCACACTCGACAAAGGAGTTCAAAGGGTTAGGATTACTATTAATTTCGATCTTCTTTGTCTGTAGAGAGAACCCGTATGGCGAGGAATTGGGTTTGAACAACACCGAGGTTTTGTACGCGTCCCATTTCAACGAGAGCCGTCCGACGAAGTTCATCATTCACGGGTTTAGCGACACCGGAAACGAAGCCTGGGTACGAGATTTGATAGACGGTACGCAAACGTGAGTGTATCTTCGCGCTGAGGATCGAATTCAAGAAAAAATTTACTTTCGCGCCCGAATTAAGAAAATAATCAGAAGAAGAACGCACGGGTTTCGAGAAATTTCTAGAAATGTGGACGCCGCGAAGGAATCAGTGAAATTTAATGACAATCAGGGTCAATCCGTTTCGGTAAACACGGAATCGACGTCGCCAGGTTCAAGGGTCAGCTATGATAACGGTTTAATTGATCACTGCCAAGTTTTTGCTCTCGCGCTAAGTTCCTGACGTAATTCCGAGGAATTTCGAGTTAGAATTTTTTCAACGTTTTTTTTCATCGCTTTCAAGAAACTACGATAAATGTGTACCGACCAACACAGCAGTTAGGATTGGCTGACAATTGCTGTAGAAATTCTATGGATTTGCGTCGCGTTTTAATAATATACTATAATTAACGTTGATTTTGCTTGCCCTTCAAATATCAGTTTCTATCTTCGGTACATTCCAAGTAAATTTAGATGATGTAAAATATGATTACTATTTTTGGTAATTTAAGAAGATCACGTAATATCAATATTTCGCAACGGAAAGACGTAAAATTCGAGATTTAGTCTTTACAACAAATGTTGGAGTTGCTGTTGGGTCATGTTACCAAATTCGCTGGAGTGCAAAGGGCTAATAAAACATTAAATGAAACAAGAATTGTTTTAGAGGGAGAACTTATTTATACAAAAGAAAAGAACACATAACAAATGAAACATTAAAATAAAAAACAACTCTATTTTTAATTGTTATAAACTTGCAATTGTGAAAAAAAATTAACAAAATGAAAATTAATGCGAAGAATGTTGCTGCTTCTTGGACTACGGTAAATTTTATTAAAAGACAGCTTGTCTCGCAGAATCTCAGAAGTTTTTCGCAAAACCCACTTCGGGAAACACTGGTCTACTGTACACTAAAATTTCTTGCGGCCTTTCGCCAACCATGTCATAGCGAACGCTGTTCGCGAATTTAAAGTTTGCCACACGTTTGCTGTTACAGCGTATCTGGTTCACGAAGATGTGAACGTGATAGTCGTGGGATGGGGCATTTTAGCCGCAGATGTTTATCCGGTGGCGGCGAACAACACTCGTCGGGTTGGCGAATTTTTGGGCGATTTTCTGGAATTCCTGAACCGCGAATCGAATCTGGAGTACAAGGACGTTCACATTAGCGGCCACAGCTTAGGCTCGCACGTGGCTGGATTCGCTGGTGCATACCTTGACGGACGTATCGGCAGAATAACAGGTGAGCAACTTCGTTAAAAGACAAAAACAAGTTTACATGATACAGAGTATGTCGAGACGAGTATTGCAATAATGTTATTATTTTTGTAATTAATAAGTATAAAACAATTGAGGAGTTCATAATAAAAACAACCCCTCTCAAAGTTTACGATGACAACTTCATGATTTAATTCAGTGATGGCCACTGGAGCTCCGGCCTTCCCTCACTCTGGGTTCATTCCCCTCCTATAGGCTGTGATCTGTGACGACGATGGACCGAGGGGAACGGATTTAGAGTGGGGGAAGACCGCAACTCCGGTGGCCATCACTGATTCAATTGTATACAGTTCCTCTGCGATATAATTACAGATAACACCCACAGCAGTTGTGTAATGTGATGAATACATTGTTAACAAAAACTGAAATCTATTGAACAAAAATTAAAGATGCTGGAGTTTTCTTTTGTTATTCAGAAAAAAAATGAACACTGACATGGGTCGTTTTTGTTATGAACCCTTAAATTTATTTTATTATTACAAACAGTAAGCATAGCTTGAAGAAGTCTATTAGATATTGTTATTATATCATAATGTAGCAACATTAAGTCGGCTATAGATATTTTCATATGGAATCTATTTATTATAACTCAGTAGCATATCGTTTTTGGATCCATGTTCATATAATTTTTTTCCCTTATTTTCATTCCTAAAATACACTGGCGCATGTTGTTCGCTTAATACTGAAAGACCTACCATCAAGAAGTCAAGGAACTATTTACGGTACAAATACTTCGTTTTCTTATGAATTCTTCAATTTTGTTTTACATTTGAATCATTTGTTATTGAAAGGGCGTATGTTCATATTTTGGGGAAAACTAAGTTATGCGTTTAAGCTGTTGTAGGTAACACAAAGTTCGGGTTATGGGACCCGAAAAAACATCAGAAGTGTCTTGTGATATCTCCTATCGACTTCGATTGAAAAATCCGAATAAACATTATTTCGAAGAAAATTAGATAAAGTTTTTATTGCGTGGTGTGAAATTTTAAAAAATGGACGTACGCCCTTTCAATAATAAACGATTCCTTTTCGTTTTGTCTTTTTTTTCTCTGGAATCACCTCCCATTTAGTTGTACCACTCGTCCGAACATACCCTGCGTATTCTGCTCCTATGTGTATCGTAATCTATCCTAATAATTCGTATCTCGTATGCGAAGGCCTGGATCCGGCGAGTCCGTTGTTCGAGACGATTTCTGGAATTGTTGACCCGGAATTCAGATTAGATCCAACTGATGCGCAATTCGTCGACGTGATTCATACGAGCGGACCTGCCTTTGGATTCTTGACGCCATTGGGTCATGCTGACTTTTATCCGAACAACGGAAAATTTCCACAACCTGGATGCTCGTTTTTACCAACGATCAGTAAAAATCTTTTTCTTAATTTGTTTTTAAATGATAGACAGGAATAGCTTCGACTATGAACATTGAAGCGTTTTAAATATTGAAGTATGATTCAATATTTATGATAAATATTATGATATTATGATACATAGATAGATAGATATCATGATAGATAGCTAGATAGATAGATATTATGATAGCTAGCTCAACAGATAGATACCTAGGTAGATAGATATTATGATAGTATGATAGATAGCTATAATGACAGATTGCGATAACCAATTTTCGTCAAAAAAATTTTTTAACAACCATTGTCAGAAACTTGAAATCTTTTGCATTTTTATAATACTCTTAAAGCTCGAACAATTTTTTTTATGAATCTTGATGATCTCAAGTTGCCTTTGAATGTATAGTACGGTATACAAATTTTGGACCACTAATGTTGGTGATCTAATAATTGTAACGAAATCTATTATTTAATTAGCAATGAATTTGCTTTGCAATTATTTGAGAAAAAATAATCGTTATTCACTCACGTTAAGTATGCATTCTTTGACACTATAGTTTTACTTTACTTAAATAACTATTAATTCTTAGAATGTTCTGAAAAATATTAACATTGTAATAATAATATAAAATATAAGTTATAGGTACGATAGAATAGTTGGAAATTTGTTTAATGCATGATTTAGTTATGTCTTGACCCCATGCAAGTAAGGGTTAAAGATTACTTAAATAATTTGGAACAAGATATTGTCTTGTCGCTTATTACTTGATTCGATGTGATCCAGGTTTCAATAATATTGAATATGTTTGGGATTATTATTTAGAAAGAGCCAGGATTGAAAGAAAATTTAATAATGCTAATCAGTTGTTTGGCATACTCTGTGAAGAACGGCAAAAGCATCCTCAAGATTTCATTAAGAATTTGTTTGAAATTAACAAAATTTTCTCTTATCCCAAGTGGCCTAAGACTTTTGCACAGCACTGTATATTCACATTTTGTGAAATATAAAGATCTACAGTACCTATAATCAAAAGTATCGTTTAACAACTCTAACTTGAGGCCCAAGGATATGATCTACAAAAACTTTACTACAGTGACAAGGAATAACTAATTTATTCTTACTACTAAATAAGAGTATTTTATTTCATCCTACATAAAAATTCATCAGCGAAATGTATCATCTGTATTAAACATTTGTTATCACTAAACTGCGGATATTTATGCAGTTACAAATTTTTAAAGTTCAATATTTTTTTATATTATTGCTGTTATAGAAATGAAACTTTAGGAAAACTGTATTTTGTTCTATGAATGTTTGAAAAATGTACTTTCTATTTTTTTACGATATTAAGTGTGCGTTTTTTAGATACTTTGATATGTTAAATTACATAAAATTCCGTAGTCTAGTTATCGCTTAATTAATCTTGCCATGAGGTCCCAAGTAGAAGTTGTCAAGCAACAATAATTTGACATACTAACTTCAACAGAAGTTTAACCATGTCGAATATGTTTACTAGCTTATTGCAGTCATTCTCGAGCCCATCAATTCATGACTGAGAGTATAGGAAGTGCAGCTGGATTCAAGGCAAGAACTTGCGAAAGCTGGGAGAAATACGTGGAGGGACGTTGCGATTGCAATCCGGTCGTCCTGATGGGAGAATACGCTTCCACGTCGTAAGATCTTATCTTTTACGTTCCACGTAATTAAGTCGTTGGATAATAAATGTCGCTTCTTCGATACATCTCGGTTCAGACCATTTCTAACTACATAAATTTGCAACAATCATTTTTCTTTTAACGGTGTCTTATTTAAACAAATTATTCTATTCTAATATCAGTTCACTTGAAAGTTTGTGTGAAACAATGTCTCATTATCTATGAAAATTGTTGTCAATGAGATATACAAATTCTATTTTCAAGCAACCTCTCTTTGTAGCTTCAAATTTAAGCAAATTGCTGTCGAAATATAGCCCTTTTTTTAACACATGGATACTTTTCTAAAACCATATAAAATAATCTTTATAATATAATATAAAATACCCCCAAGAAACTTCTTACTTTTAGACATTCAAATGGGTCCGTGATTGGCATAAATAAATTTGTTCCTTGTTAGCAACAGTATGACTAATTGTAAGCAGGTGATTCCAATTCAACCCTCTGACTGCGGCACACTTCCAATAAAAATTATTTGCTGTATGCGGAATAATAATAGTTGAGTAGCAAATATCGATTCATTTGATTTATTTTTCTTATTATATTTTCTTTTTTTGTCGTAATAAAGGCTTTGTTTAATATTCATTTGTATACTCTCAATTATTATTTATTATTTATTTTTTTATCTTCTAACACGATTCTAAAGTTTTCTACACTATTTGGAACTAACAACTAGTTCTCGAGGCCACCACAGTGACCCTTCGCACATAAGACGTTCCTCTTCAGAGGGTGTATACGCCTTTTGCAATCAGAGGGTTAAATTACAAATCATTAATTAAACTTGACTCATGATTACTGGAGGTTTGCTGCCTAAAACATTTATTATACACAAAACATGTAAACCATTTTTTTAATTATGTTCTCTGTAAATAACGATGTTTCTGTTTCGATCTTTGCAGATTGCGAGGAAAATTTTATTTGGCGACGAACGATGCACCGCCGTTCGCGATAAAATAATACGATTCGCGTCGATGGGAAGCAAATTTGAGGCGACTGTCGTGGTGATCGTGTTTTCGCGACATAAAATATGTGTACTAGTCATTTATAAGTTACTATATTTATGCAGCATCGCGTCCACGCGGGTGCCAGGCTTTATTCGAATCTTTTGCAACAATCTAATGCCGGAGACTCGAAACAGGTACCGATGCGCCGTTGTCTTATCGTGCATGCCCTTAAAGAAGTACAAATTATACTAATTAAAATAGCACTTCTAGAGAATAGCTCTCTCGTTCATGTACTTTTACAGAACAAATAGAGGAAAATAAATGTTATTGGTTGCGATACGTGTCGATTAGAACCTGAAATTTGATTTAAAAGTAACAAAATGCTCGTAATCTCCTGAAATATACATTATTGTTAACTACTTCAGTGCGAAATATTTCAGAAGTGAATATTTTCTGGTATATTCAGTTTTAGACTCTCTGAATGAATTTAAAAACCGAAACAAACGAAAGTGAATGGAATTTTGATTATTGAAGTTTCAATGGGAATTATAGAATGATGAATGCACATACTTAGTAGAAAGCTAAAATTCAAAAGAATTTAGAGTTACAAAAATTAAAAATGCTTCGTGTAAACCAATGATGGCCACCGGAGCTCCGATCTTCCCCCATTCTAGGTCCATCCCCCTCGTTTCAGTTCCCTCCAGTTTACTCCTCATCCCCCTCGGTCCATCGTCGTTCTAGATCACCACCTATATAAGGGGAATGGACCTAGAGTGGGGGAAGGTCGCAACTCCGGTGGCCATCCCTGCAGTGCACTGGTGTAAACTGTTCAAATTGATAAAGGCCTTAAGAATATTTAAAAATTGACACACTGCTCCATGTTAAATTTTGGCGCTTTCCTTTCACCCCAACCATAAACAACAACAAATTTTGTTTACAATACAATATAAAAAATTTGTTTATCATATGAAATTAGTACACAATTTACATTTTAACTTGTGATACTTTACCAAAAAAAAAAAGGAAACTACACATAACTTCCGTTGTTCTTTGCGCGCGCACGATTATCTATGCAATTTATAATTTAAAACAAACATACGAAATATTAATAAATAATACATGTTAAAATAAATCCATGATTCTTGTCTCAAATATTGACAAAATGATTGATAGAAAGTGGCAACAAGTAACAGAGATCGACGTTTATTGGACTCTATAAATGATTACCATATAATAATAATAATTTATAATAATAATTTATCCACAGTATGATTAATAAATACAGAAACCAAGTAGTCGTCAATATTCATGTACGTAATAGAATATTAATGAACAATATCTGTGCACGATCTGCGATCATATACACTGGTAGAAACGCTTCCCCGAAGATAATTTTTATAATGAATCGAATGTACTTGTTATTGTTTTTAACAGTGCAATTGGTTGTTGTGTTGTGTGCAAATGAAAATAATATTATTCGAGATTACTTCGCCTTTCGAACAGTGAAGAGAATAGTGGGGTTTTCCTGTGGCAACGTGGAAAGTGCGTACATTGAATTCAATTAAATTTTTAACTAATAGTTTCGTTCACGATTTCATTTTTATTTTACACCAAACAGATGACTTTATGCTGGCGAAAACGTTTAACAATATGTACGCCACATATATTTCCTTGTCGAATTCCGCGAATGAATCGCGGATGGATGTTAAAAAACTTTTAAGTGCCGACTATCATCGGCTGGGTGTCTTTTTGGATTCTCGGTGCGATCGCCCACGTTATGTTAAAGTCTTCAGGGACGTGAGTCATTTGTTGCATGAAATTTCTATTAAAGATCGAACTACAATAGAACCTCTAATATACGAACAAACATTATAAAAACGGTCTATTATTTGAATACTCCATTATCAAAATATTTTATTTTTAACAATTTATAAATTAACTGAATAACTATTTTCGTCATCGAAACTTATATTAGTTTTAATTATACCAAATCATCATATTGTTAATGTTTCAAAGCATGAATTGTGATGCATAGTTAGAACGCGACCCCATAGATAATGAAAGTCAATTTTTTTCGAAAACCAAACTTCGAAAAAATTATATTTTTCATTTTCGATTTTGTACAAGGAACCTCCGTTCTGATTGTAATACAATTTGGGACACACCCTGTATACATATTAAACTTGTGCAATTTAGCATTTCAAAATATGGAACTTTAAAACTCAACAAGAAAACAATTTCCTTACATTACGCTTTCAGTTATATTTTCGTTTGCATTATTTTTAGTGAAATATAGAATGATCAACACCAAGAATGTGTACACTCCATCATCCGAACAATTATATCTCCCTATTAATTGGAATGTTAAAGGTTCTAATTTAAACATAGAAAATTCTATTTTTTGTCAATACTTTCCAATTGTTATTTTAAATTCTATTTACCTACGCAGGCAACAAAATATTCTATGTATGGCGAGATGCATAGGTGGTTGATATTCGCGTCAAATCTCAACCAAAGTTTGCAAACGTTAAATGACGGTGCATTCAGCATCTCGACTGACATTATAATCGCTGTGCAATCGGCGGATGGTTATAATTTGTATGACGTGTACAATCCATGTAAATATAGAGGAGGATCAATGAACGTAACGTTTTACGGGACGTGGCACACAAAAACTGGACTAAACGTTACTTTAAATCAACCGAAATTCGAAAGGAGATCGAATCTCCATGGAATGAGACTTAAAGTTGGAGTTGTAGTAAGTCATTCATAGTCTTTGTTCACCAAATTATACAAGATTCAGTCACAATCATGGTACAACCGAAAAATTAACGAATCTTCGTGTGAAAATAAACTGAAAGTGCAGAACACAAGTTTTCCATACGAGGCTTTGTTATTGAAAAAATTATTCGTAAAAATTCATTTCAGTATATGTATGTGTACATACTTTACTGTTACAATTTAGAAAATTATTATGCTTACTTAGAAAATGTATGCAATTTAGTAATTGATAGGACTGAACAAAATATGAGATACACTTGAAAGGTGTTATCATTCTGCTATCTCCTTTCGAACACCTTTATCATAGATATAATTTAACTCAGTGATGGCCACCGGAGGTGCTGCCTTCCCCGACTCTAGGTCCATTCTCCGCATACAGGCTGTGAGCTGTGAAGACGATGGACCGAGGGGAAACGAGGAGCAAACTGGAGGGAACTGAAACGAGGGAAATGAACCTAGAGTGAAGGAAGGTCGCAGCTCCGGTGGCCATCACTGATTTAACTCCTGAAGGTCAGGTGACTCCGAAACTAGAAGAAATTTAAAAAAACCGTTTATACAAGAAATATTCTATTGGAAGGGGGCTGTCTCAGAATGGATTAACAAATTTGCACCTGCAGGTGTCGAAAACATTGCAAAATCATAACTGCCGTTTATATAATCGATAGATACGAAATAAAAGATGAGATATGTGTACAGTTCAAATTTACAGATCACTAACATTTCGGAGAACATGACGGTACACGAGGCAATGCTAGAGTACAGCATGAAAGCAAAATATGGTCGAACGAAGTTCTTGTACATACTCCTGCAACATCTGTCTGAACTCTTCAATTTTACGTAAAGATCAAGAATATACAATTAAAAATATTTAACTCTTTGACTGCGGGCTAATCGGAAACGAGGCGAACGCTGCGTGCGATTGAGCTGCTATAACACATAGTGAGTGACTACCTCGAACACCCATAGCCGTCGGCAGTATACGGTGAGCGACTTTGTAAAATATCTGTAGGCGCTCATAGCAGTCAAAGGGTTAAATTACATTTTCCTTCATATAGATAGTTCCTACCTTGTTTTATGAACGATTGAAAAATTGTTAGTGTTAAAACGATAAAAATGGATTGCGTGTTGTTACTCATCATATCACTTCTTTATAGCATGGATACAGTACAAATAAATGCTCGCAGAAGATTCGATAATTCTGGTCCCGTTTTCGCGGCGTTTAAAAAGAAAGATATAGATCTCTCTGCAAGTCCAGTTACGATGAAAGTAGACAGGCTGAATAATGGAGACATAATCGCGCCAGTTTGGCCTATACGGTATGATACTACTTGTCAACCTCTTCAAAGGAGTTATTTGCCACAGAATCATTTTGTATTGCATCATTAATTTGGAATTGAAAATGGTTAATACCCAGTTTCGTAAGATCGAAGTCAGCTTCTTAGCTATTGTTAAGAAAGATTGTTCTGGCACTTTAAGGTCAAGTAATTTCTTAAGGCCAAAAAATGAATGTGTCCCTAATTATTATGTTCGTATTTTCGCGCTTTAAATTTTGCTCAATTTTATTGACACGGAATCGAAAAATTCGAAATCGAAATTGATTTAATTAAAGATTGTTATTTTATGGATTTTGTTCAACATTTTTGTGTAAAAGCATTCTAAAGTCGCGAATTTAATTGCTAACGTAATAGTTTACTCTTCTCCAGTGTTAGTTGCGAAGTTGGCCAGCAATTATTGTCTACTGGTCCACCTTTAAGAAATTTCGTGGCCTTAAAGTGCCAGTTCAAACCGTCTTCATAATAACGTTCTGGATGTTGGAGTCGTACTGATGGGTTTAAGCAGGTCGCAAACTTTCACAAATACTTCTAAATAATAGCAAAATCAACTGTTGTGTTACTAAATAGATAAATTAGAAAATGGATCAGCCAATAAATACTGCAATTTAGATAATGAAAACATGCATAGTAATGAAGTTGTAAGTGTTCTTAATATTTAGTTGTAAATGCCAGGGACAATAAAGGTAGGTTAGAGAATGACAGCGACACGTATGAGCATGAAAGTTTGTATTTTTTCAGAATAATGAAAATTTTTAATGTGACAAACTTTGTATGAACGATTTTATGTTTGCAGATCATGTTTCATGTTTCGAACTATCTCTTCGACAAAAATGAAAACGCGGCAGTTCCTGAAACCGTTGTCCATAAAAGTATGGTACATTGTACTTACCCTGATTGCTACAGTTACTTTGGTTTTAGTTATTCTTTTAAGGATGGAGGGGATTCGCAGCCCCGCAGACAATTATGGGCTTTCCGTCTTAATGACCATAGGAGCTTTGTCACAGCAAGGTGCAACATTGTTTCAAACATATTATTAGACAAAGTACATAGTTGAAGTGTCTACAAGAAATCGATTTGCAGGCTCTTCGTTTGTTCCGAGTCGTTACGCAGGCCGCATCGCGTACCTGCAGATCTTGCTGTTTAGTTTGCTACTTTCAAATTATTATTCAGCGAGTGTCGTGTCGAATCGCTTGAAAAATAAAGGGGATAAAATGAATGATTCCCTAATTAGCTTGGCGAATAGTAACATGAAACTTGCTGTGGAATCTACGCCATATATTCATTCCTTTCTTCAGGTAATATCCTCTTAGACTGTGGATTTTCTTTCTGCAATTAATCATATCCAAGTTCGTGAAGAATGCACATTTTATAGAGTAAGATAAACCAAAACTGTATTTTTAAACACTTAAACCGCAAAATGCAGTTTTGCCATAGTGGAGTATCATCAGCTACATTAAAATTAAAAATATTGAATGGTAAAAATGTATACTTGCATAAAAATCCGCAGTATACTGATGACAATGTAACAGTTTCTGTTTCATAAGAATATACGTTTTATCAGGTTCTCCATAATGAAAGTATACAGCAACCTTTCATTAATTTTTTTATTTCATTCCTTTTCTCTGTTCTTTTTAATTTTTATTTGGTTCAAGCTTTCTACTTTTAATTTTAAACGCTTTGTGTATCAGTACTTTACTAGCTAATTTCCTGGTATGTTGTTGTTAAAGAATTAATCCTGTTAAATAGATATGCTTATTTTTCTGATAGGTACCCGATAAGGAGGTGAGATACTTCTATAAAAATCGCTGGACGAAAATACCAGAATTCGACAGATACCTACCCCTAGACGAGGGATTAAATCGCGTTGCGGAAGGGAGTTTAGCTTATCACACGATGATCGATTCTGCTTATCCCTATATCGAGCACACATTCAGTTGTCGAAGCATTTGCGAGCTTACGGAGGTTCATCTATTTCGCGCAATTTTGGCATTTTACGCGAGGCACAATAGCCCTTTCACTGAATTGATGAAGATAGGGTAGGGATGTCAATAACAATTTACCTAAATACATTTTATTATATGGGGTGATAAAGAAGAAGAGTCTAAGACTTTAGGGATTTATAGTACTCACCGAGAGGAGTAAAAAATGTGCTAACCAACATAGGTCCTAAAATCAATCCTTTCGATGTAAAACCAACTCTTATATTTACAAGCGTTCAATATCGCTAATGAATTATCGAGCAATTATCGAGTCTAAGAAAAATAAAATAAAAAATAAAGAAGTAAATAATGTGGTGGACTTACGACAATACGAATTATTCTTGATTGATATGGAAAAAAATAAAAACACCTCTTCCCTTAAAAAATAAATCTTTCTATTGTATATTTCATTTTTAAATCATAATTAATAAAAATAATTCCTATGAAATCAATAAGATTGATTTTAAGTCCTATGTCGATCAAATATATTTTACTGCTCTCAATGAGTACTATTCCCCCCAAAAGTCTTAGGCCCTCCTCTCTTACCACCCTCGAACCGTATTTTACATTCAATTATTCTTTAGGTTGACGAAAATTCGCAATGTTGGCATTCAACATCGGCAATTGAAACGGTGGGCGGCCAGAAAACCTTATTGCCCGAGTAATCTACTTATAGCCGAACCTCTATCGATTTACGAAGCAGCTCCAGTCTTCATATTCCTGGCCCTTTCCGTAGTATTGTCCCTCATCATTTGCATCATGGAGAATTTTATCTATTGGCTCTCGCCGACACGGTGAATGAGAAATACCAAACCATTCTACAGGGTGTTCAATGTTCTGACAGCTAAAATGTGCCAGTATATTCTACGATTATAAAACAGAAAAATATGTATTATATACAGGGTGGACTATGAAAAGCTGGCGATTTTCAAAATGAAATTAACAATATGAAATATAACTTAAATATTTCTTGTTATACATACAATAGGCACCCATGAATGGTTAAATCGAAAATAAGAAATGTTTCAACACATTGTAAGATAAAAGTAGTTCGATGATAATCGTCAAATGTGTTCACATGTACATTTTCATTAACACTTTGACTGCCATGTGACCCATTTAAATTCAGTTGTTATTTATCTGAACATGAGTACTATTAGTAAAATATTTAAGAAGATCTAACAGAACCAGCGACGACTACAAATAATTGCTAACATTATTAATTAAAAAGAGCATAATTTCAAATTACTTTCTTATTGTATCGAAATCTAGGTCATGTTATTTTCAGCCTACACAGTATGGGAGTCAACGTGTTAAATGAAATTTTTAGAAACATAAATAAATAAAGTACTAATCAAGGATTCGTCAAAACGAAATTTGTGTGATATTAAACAATTTATGTTATTTCTCATTTGTCTTACAATTTCTTTTATAGAACATTTCTGGTATTTAACCTGTATTAATGTATTGTATATATAATATTTTTTTCTTGTTTTTACTTGTAGAACGTACTGGCACAATTTGACCCGAAAATCTGGGACACCCTGTATAGAATTTGAGAATCTTTTGGTATCGATGTGGTTATTATTATTTGCCATTTTCAGGACATCAAGTTCAATGTTAGAGAAGAGACGTTTGATCGGCAAGAATTTGAACCTACCTTCTTTGCAAGACATCAATTTACAAACGCTGAAAAATCTCAACATTTTTAGCGAGTCACAGCGTTCGAAAAGTCCTTAAAAAGTTTGAAACAAATGAATATACATTTGTGATTGCTATGACACGTTTGTGTTCAATAAGTTGATATTGCACGCCTACTGCACTTAATTATCGATGAAGTTTCGCACGCACGGCGAATTAAATTCAATAAGTATTCACCGGATTTATTAAGTGTGTCAGCGAGAAATTTTGAAATTAAATATCCTTCCGCAGCACTTCCTCTGATTAATTTCGGTATTGATTACTAATTTCGTTGCGAATTCTGCCGTAAGCTGTTACAGTTAGTTTCGATCGCGTGATTAATTTTGAAACCCGTCGCAGCTTGTTTTCAACGCGTCGACAATGCTGTTAACCCTTTGAACTCCTAATTTTTTTTTAATTTTCTTTTCAATAACACCCTAATATTTTAAGTGTTTTATTTTAAATATACTTCAAAAGACAGTTGGTTGATAGGAACAAATTAGGCAGAAACAATCAGGTACCTGAACACTTCAAGGACTTTTTTTGTTGCAAAAAAGGGTCATATACATGTAATATTGCTTATCTAGGTAAAAAAAAATATTACGAAATATAATACATATTTAAACTCGCTATTTAAAAATGTCGAGTGTGATTCGATGTAGAAGTACCTGTGAATAAAATTGATGGCGAGTCATACTTGACAAAGGAGTTCAAAGGGTTAATAGTTAGTTTATCGTGAAATTCATGTTTTAGATTGATTTATTGATACAGTGCGTACGTACTTACGTAGTGATAGAATACTATGCAGAGTGTTTAGTTTATCTTGCTGGTCTAGTTTATAATAACATATTTTTGTTATCATATTATTACCGTTAAAATTGATAAAAATATTATTTGTCCTTCTGGAACAAGAAATGTCTCCATGACACATTTCTTTGTATATACCATCGAAAGTAGTAGAGATACTTACCTGGACAAAATGAAGAAAACGTCCTGTATAGCTATAATTTATTATATTAGCCAATTAATTAGTAATGCTTATTGCGTAAAATTAATTCATGAGAATTAATGAAGAATGAACCCTCAATATTCGAACATACGATTGGAGTATATCTGACTTTATTCTAAAAATATAAAATATGCCATCTAATTTTACTCCTTGAAATATTTGGTCTATTGTAAGAATCAAAATAATTGTACTCTAAAAAAGTTAAACAAAGTAAATGAAACCCCTTGCATAATTGTATTTCTAATATTAATCAATTAATTGATAATGTTTATTGCGTGAAGATAATTCTCAATATTACAACACACGATTGGGATATATTTGAATTTATTCTAAGAAATATAAAGTGTCCCATGTAATTTTATTCCCTGAAATATTCCACCTATTGTATAAATCAAACTAATTGTGATCTAAAAAAGTTGAACATGATGAATGGAGTACCCTGTACATTCGCAGGCGATCAAACTCAATATCGCACGAAATATCGTACAGGGGACGGATATAAATCGATCGATGTCGATGCGAGGCACTTGTTCCCATCGAAACTCGTTTGTCGCACGAGAGAGGAGACGTCGGATGAAAAATTAATCGACCAATCAGTCAAAATTGTTTGACGGTCCGTCTTGCATATCGAAGTACGAAATGACGTGCAGTTCATTCTATGCATGAGCTAAATAAAGTAAATTGAAAGTAACTCGTTTATGATACTGGAAGGAGGCGAAAGGTTGGATTTCAACGGTGGAAATATTTGCGAAAAACGTTCAGAGAAATACAATTTCGTAAGATGCGCGGCTGTGTCTTTATTTTGTTGCAATTTATTTTCTTCTCGTCTGCTCAGGATCATATTTTTATTCGTGATTACTTTACGCACAAGAGAGTACGCAATGTCGTGGGATTTTCTTGCGGCAATACAATAAGTATGCAATTTTATGGTTGAATGATCGATAAATGCTCTTATTCTTAGGAATTAACCCTCTGCCTTACGATTTTTATTGTGTTTTTGTGTGTGAAAATTAATTATTTAATTGCTGCGATGGCATGATAGTTGAAGACAGTCTCTATCAATACATACACTTTGTTTTTGGTGAATCTGTGAAAGTCGAATATATTCTAATATAAAATTGTTAACAATTAATTGTGCACTGGGGCTTTCGTGTATGTGTACTGTGTTATCTTGCATTATTATTATAGTTATGTGATAGGGGACATTATTATTGTATAGGGTATTTCTGCATTAAACGATCAGATTTTTCCTGTCTTCTGACTAGAAATGAAATAAAATGTTATATAAACATATGTCCATTGGCAAGTCAATAAAAAGTTGCAAAAAAAATTAAATATTAATAACGACATTTGTATAATTTCCTTATGAAGGAATTTTTAGATAAACAAAAAATTAATAGTGCAGTCGTTAATATCAAACAAAACTGTCATGAAATACGTATGATACTTATTTCACATTCTTCAATCAGATAGATCTCATAAAAAAGGTTAACATGTTGAAATAAAATAGTGATAGTAGATAATAATGGATTAAAAACTAAATTGATGACTTTCAACAATTTCAACTAATAAACCGCAATTTCATCCATTAAAAACCAACTTTCATTATCTTGTCATCTTAAAAATTGGAACTATTTTTCAAAATAAAGTTAAAATTAAGAGGAAATAATGATTTTGAGGATCCCAGTTTCTGTGTCCCTACAATAACATATTTCGAATGTTTTCCTTGTAACTTATTAATCAAGCATTTTTAAGCATATGTTTTTGTAACATTTTTCATTCATCTTTACTTGTAGAACACATTGGCATAGCTTACTTTATTACAATCTTAGTTACGCTTCTGCCATCTCAAATATTAGAATTATTCCAGTAAAGAGTACAATAGGTGTAATGTATGGTATCGATAATAATCAAAGCTAGCTTTCCTATGCGTATCATAATCTTCTCCACAAATGTGACTCGTTAGTTTAAGTCAAAGGGGTAACAGTACAAAAACACATCTTATGTACTTTTATACAATTCCTACGCCTGTAAGTGTCTGTAATAATACACAATTCACAGGTGACTTTACATTATTAAAAACACTGAGCACAATGGGTATATTTACTATAATAAGAGAGCCGAGCGTGAAAATCGACTTTCGCAGATTTTTGCGAATGGAAACCTGGACGTTGGGTGTGATTGTGGATTTGCGTTGCCACAACGAAACGGCCGTGCGAGTTTTCGCTGAAGTAAGAATCCCCTTGCAATAAACAAAGCAACCAACGTAGAAGGTCGCTAATTTTTTAATATTTAGAGCTCGAAGTATCGAATGTACGATTACTCGTACAATTGGTTGGTATTGGGATCGAACTATAATCACAGCGTTCCGCTTTTGAACGACACCGCTTACAACATGGTGACGGACGTCGTTCTCGCCATATCGAATAAGAACGGCTACGATCTGTACGACGTTTTCAATCACTGTAAATACCGCGGTGGATCGTTGAACGTCACAAAAATCGGCACTTGGCGACGTGATTCTGGATTGAACATTACTGTGACCCAGTCTTTAATTAACAGAAGAGCCAACTTGCAGGGGATGAGGCTGAAAATATCCGGTGTGGTGAGCATCTCTCGTGACTTCGCTTCGATGATTGCATACTCACAATTCGAAGAAAGTATGAAAATACAAAGATCATTGCACGAGCAGAAATTGCAGTCAACTTTGTCAAAAAGTTATTGACCTACTGCAGAGATGTCCAAACCTGGCTCCGGCCTGACAAGTGGTTCCAGCCTCAATGGCGGTGTCAGGCGACGTTCCCCAGATGCTCTGATCGTCGTATTTCCTTTCCTTTTCCCTTACAGAAAAACATACCGGTCTTCAGTGTTCTTCTGTTACAGCTTTCTCTTCTTCTTCTTCACCTTTCCGTTACTGTGGAAACAATGTATAAGACCTGCAAAACAGATTCATTCTGTTTACAAACTGCTGCTGTTCGACAGCTCATGAACTTTGCAGTTTGTGTGGGGCAATACATTGCTTTACCTTTGATGATCTTATTATCTTAAGCAATCGTAATTATCGTCATTTTCAACGTCATACGCCCGTTATGCCATACGGAACGCAGGTCTGCTCCGGCCTTCCCCCACTCCAGTCCCAGATCACAGCCTGTATGAGGAGAATGGACGCAGAATGGGGGTAGGCCAGAGTGGGGCTGCGCTCCGAATGGCCATGGCGGTCATACGCAGACCACAACCTGCGGGAGGGGAATGGACACGGATTGGGGGAACTCATCGGCACATCGGAGCCAGGCTTGAACATCTCTGACCTGCGGTATTGTTTAAAATATTCTCAATTTGTACAAATTAATTTAGATACAATACAGACCGAAGGACATGCGTCTGGAGGATTATCTGCAGGACATCAACACGAGATCCTTGGACAGCATGCATAAATTCGTGCACGCGATGGTCTTACATACCGCAGACCTTTTCAACTTCAGGTAACGTGGATGGAACTAATCTTCTATCGTGAGTATTATTTACACGGATTTGGTTTCTCTTCAGTGTACAGGCCTCTGAAATAATTTACTGGGACAGACACAGTGTGCACGGTTTGATTTTTGAATTCTTGCAAGCGAATTACATCGATTTCGCTGCCAATCCGAGGATCATGGTCTCCGAGCGTTTAGATTTCGCCACGCTGATCGGCGCAGCCTGGCCTATTCGGTGAGGAAACGCTAATCGTTTTTAAAACAAGTATTATATGATACAGCACCGAGTATTTTACACGTTTTAAATAATGTGTCATTTAATATTATGATAAATCAAATATTTATATTAACTCTCATTCGTCGCTCATTTTCCCAACTTAACCCGTAATTACTACTGTCGGATCCCACGGACCCAACACTTCAAAAATTCTGAAAAATACCATATAAATATTGGTGGGGGAAAATCGTGCTTCGGAGTATTCTCCGGTCAGTTGGTTTCATTAAGTAGAAATAAATTTTGTTTATGCAAAATGCAATTTTTATTTCAAATTTCAGGCGTGGGTCCCATGGACCTGCCGGTAGTACAGTAGAACCTCGCTTATCCGATCACCGGTCGTTCGAAAATTGGTCATCATATCTCATTTACAGGCTAAAATTATCCTTGGTGACACTGCATACCCTATTTTACACGACTATGTGTATTACATTCTAAAATAAATTTATCAATTTTTATGCGAAACATACTCATAATGGAAGTTCTGCTATTATTAATGATAGTTCGGATAATCGAGATCCTACTGTAGTTAAGTTACAAATTTTAGATAATAATAGTTACGGGTTAATTTTCCTTTTCGTGTCAAACTGTCACAGTGTTAAAAATCAATGATAAAAAAAAATGAAATTTTTGTACATTCAGTTTGTTCATGTCGTTCTTAAATAATAAAGCGATGGCATGCAATGCATACTATTTTTCTGCATTTACCGCATTTTTGTGAGAAAAATGTGTCAAATGACATGGGGGGCGGATGAGGGTTAAGTCTGCTGGGGTACAGAAATAATAATTATCAATTCGAACAGGCCCTGCTTCATGCTGCTTTCGACCTCAACCAACAAGATCAAACTAGAAATCTTTCTAAAACCATTTACGCGATCTACATGGTACACGTTCGCAGGTTTCGGAGTAGTGTCTATATTTATTATAAAAATGATAATGAATCGCGAGGGAATCGGAAAGAGAGAAAAGTATTCAGGAGCAGTTGTGTTATCAGTCGGAATTTTATCTCAACAGGGTGAGCATTTAATCAAAACTTAAGCGAGTGCGTTCGAGGGTTTACGCTGCCGCCAATTCTGATTACTTCGCTTCAGAAAAATTTGTGAATGTTACTGAAATATGCATAAGTACATGTGGAAAATTTCAACCCGAAAAGTTGTATAGTTTCATCGTAAAAAAATGCCAAAGAAGCCCTAAAAAAACGCAGTCTACAGTAGAATACCCTCTTTAAAGAGCCAAGAGAAAAATAAACCTGATATTTCCATTAGGTGCAAACTTCTACCCAAAACGTGTAGCAAGTCGCATCATACTGTTCCAATTTGCTATACACGGTTGGATCATGTATAACTATTATTCCGCTAGTATCGTCTCGGCTAGATTGAGCGAACCCCTCGACATGATGGAAGATTCCGTCACCGTTCTTGCTGACAGCAATTTAAAAATTGCTGCAGAAGCTGTGCCCTACCTCAATTACTTCTTGTATGTAAGTACTAATTAATTGCATTCTATGAACCTTGAAACAACAATTTGTCTAATTCCGTACGTTGGTAGAATAGGGGTCAATGTCCAATTTGCAGTTTTTTGAGAAAAGGTGAATAGGGCTTCTTTTTATTGTAACACATATAATACACTGGCCTCTTGAGAACATATCTAAATTTGCTTGTTAATAGTTGTAGGACAGTAGCCCTTTTTTCTATGATAACATTCCTGATTTTTATGTAAATGCTATGTAAAATTCAAATGCATTAGTTTTGGACACTGGCGCCTTTCTAGCAACGTACAGAATTAATATCCCAACGAAGTAAGAGTTGCAATGTGATTGAAATTACGATCGTTAGAATTTGAACTGGGAATCCGACTATTTTCGAAAAAAACGCTGGGACCCATTGCCAGAGTCGGAACGGTACCTACCGATCGAGGAAGGTATTAGACAAGTCAGTGAAGGTATTCTAGCGTATCACACGGATCCAAACACTGCGTACCCTTACATTGAAAGGATTTTCGACTCGAATAAAATTTGCGAACTGACGGAGATACATTTGTTTAAACAGTCTGTGATGGGACTGTACGCGAGCCACAACGGACAGTTTATTGAAATGGCGAGAATCGGGTGAGAATGAAGACTGTTTCTCTGTTCATCGTAATAACACGTTCCGTGTAACAATGGAAAATCCTGAAATTAAATCAACAATTTTGCTCGTTCCTGTGCTTATAAACGTTTGATTTCTCTGGAATCTGGTATCCTACTGATTACCCCTTTGATAGCGGGCTACTGGGGAACAAGACGAACGCTGCGTACTGCTCAGCTGCAGTAGTACATAGTGAGCCATTATACTGAACGCCTATAAGCGTCGGCAGCACACGGTGAGCGAGTTTGTAAAGCTTATATATACGCCTTCCGCAATCAAAGGGTTAATTGTTTTAGTTGTCAATCATTAATTCAACAGTGCCTTGATGTAGTATGCTACCGCCTGAACGAACTGGCCTACTAATATATGTATAGTAGTAATTAGACTGCGGATGTTTATGCAATGTAACCCTTTGCACTCCGTTGGCTCCGTTTTGGGGACATTCGTAATTTTCATCACAGCCCAGCATGTCAAGAATGCACATTGAAAATTGCTTCTAAAGGTACTTTAGAATTTTATCAATATCAATGTAAATAAATTCATAAACATTTATCATTTCTTCTTTTCAAATAGAAGCTTGTGGTTTTTAAAAATTTATACTTCAAAAGTTTGTTGGAGTTGCTGGTCGATCGTATTCAAAAATGCTTGGAGTGCAGAGGGTTAGTATATCCAAATTGGTGAATAATAGACGCTTAATAATTTAGCAAAATAAATATGACAATTTTGAATATTTCAAGAGGTGAATGCACTCATATTGTGGTTTCATTTATTTAATTGCATTCATATAGAAAAAATGAGAGTCTAAAAATATAGATTTGCATAAACATCTACAGTCTAGTAGTAATATATCTTTACTTCTCCAAAATTAAATATAGAGCGTGTTCTTAAAAAAGGGTGTTATGCATTAGGAACATATGGGGGACTTTGGCCAGTTTTTTTTACCGCTCCGGCCATTTCTTCTAATCAGTTCAGCCAGCCATTTCAGTAGATCTGGTCGGTCAGTTCGGTCAGTTTGATCACTGAGGTTCGTCTCTATGACATATTTCGCATAAGATATAACATTTTGAAAGAAGTGAATTTTTTAATGCAATATACGCCCGTGTGGATGGTCCAAAACGTTTTTAATAAGAATTGCAGCTGAACACCCATCCGATGACCGTAGTAATACACGCAACGATTTTAAATGCCCATAACACTTAAAGGCTTCTTCTAAAGCTTGTTATAAACATATATCATTGGAAATAGGAATATTAAATTGTTTGCATTAATGTTACCCAAAATATACAGGTAATTTCATAAGTAATGTCGTTTTTAAATGAGACATCAAGTTAAATTAAGTTAACGGCGGTAGTTATTTTTATTTATAGTGATATTAAATATTAATTCTGTGGTTAGATGGCAAAATGTGATATGTAAACATATGACGTATCAGGTTTTGCCATTTGATCACAGAATTTTAGCATCCTTATTCCGCTACTTAACACGTTGAATGCCACAGTGAAAACAGCCACACCTAGTCAGACACAACATAATTTACTTTTTTTAATATAGATCGTAAAGGAAAAAAATATTCGGGTCACGTTTTTATGTTCTTAAATCAATATTATGATATGAAAAATGTTCAGAATTGTGTAATACTAAATAGTTATTTATTTAAATCGAGTTTGAAGTATCGGCCATCGGTGACGTCCGCGGCATTCAACGTGTTAAACAAGTTTCTATTGTTTTCTGACAATTCATTTAGAATTTATTTTAACCGATTAATGTCACAGAATTTTTTTGTCGGCTTTAAAATATATAGAAGCCACCTCAATAGGTAGTATCTGGGAAGTGCAACAAGATTTAATATCGTGACGATTATATTATTTAAATCATCCTTGAAATTTTTCCATTTAAATTGCATCTAACTAACGAAATTGTAGACTACACTGCTTTGTTATGGTAATACTATATTCATTGAAAAATTTGAAACGAAATGGACTCATGCCCCATGTTCCGTCAAATGTCAGTAAAATCCTTACAAACACTTTAGGCGCCACGCTACATTAGCAGGAAATGACAAACTTTCGAAATTTTAATACGAAATGAATATAACCATAAATTCTACCTTTTGTAATCAATAACATGAGTAATTTTCAATATATTTTTACTGTTTCTATTAGATCTTATTAGGTATATTTATTAGTACTATATATGATCGAATAAATAATGGTTGAATCTGTGTCACCCAAATATGCGTGACGTGGCACTCAAAATGTTAAATAAAATTTAATAATAGATTTGCATTTATTTAACATATCTTACATGGGGTAGGGAACGATATTACTTATCAAATAACCTGATATTATAAGGGTGAGTAGTTATTTGATTAAATTGAATTTGATGCATGGGTCACCAATGCCCCACATAACACGGAACGTGTCAATATTCATATATGTATGTGCGTACGAGGCTCATGCATTAGAGAATATTTTTAAGATTGACAAAGATGTTTAATACCGGTCTTCGGGATCGACAAGTTAAACGTTGGTCCTCGAGAAAGCCACAATGCCAGCCTGATACTTTATCTACGAGAAGTATCACAATCTACGAAACTGCCCCGGCTTTGATTTTGTTAGCCATCGGTATACTCGTGGCTGGAGGAATTTGCGTCACGGAAAATATTATTTACAATCGCTCAGTAAAGTGAGTTGCTTCGATTCTACTCTTTTTCTTAAGAAACTTCTGCTTTTTAACTAATTATTGACGTTGTAGAAAAAAAGTAATGAGTCGAAAGAAGAAATTTGGCTCGAGAGGAAGCATCAGCAGTGGAAACAGCAGAGACAATTTACTAGATCTGAAACCATGAAGTATGCATTGCTCCTTAAAACTTTGGAAGAAAATGAAATTATAATTAGTCGTGGATTTAATTGTAGAAGCACCGAAACTGGACCCTTCAAAGTCATTTTACATTTATTTATTGTACAAGCGGTAAAATTGAAATGAAAGTGTAAAATAACTGGCATCGTGCACAATTAAGAAGGAATATTGATCTTGAGAGGTCTATTTTTAGTGTTCCTGTAATAGTTACTTATAGTAGTCACACGGAAGTGTTATCCTATCGCTTAAATTTATAACAATTTAAAATAGAATAAAGAGAAACCATGAATAATTTAAATTACGAATAAAATGAGTACATTGATTTGTGATATCAGTTTATTCTATGAAATATGTTCTCCTCTACCTTATACAGCATAAATTAAATATTATTAAATTTTATTTTATAAAGATTTTACCGTGAATATGGTGAAATATGGAAAAAGTAATTTTATGGTTTAAGAATTAAACTTAATGTTCAATATTTCATAAATTAAAAATAATTGTATCTCGTTAATATACGCTTGAAGTCGCATTTCAAAACGACGTTACTAACGGAATGATATAATTCCTATTAATCAGATATTATTATACTATAATCGCTATAATCATTTCTAGGAAATGCTTCTTTTTGCAAAGAGCCCACATATAAAAACTGACATGACTTCACATGCAAAATGGATAGAAAATCAAACTGATCAACTCCACTTTTAGTCCACTTCTCCAGTTCATTACCCGAGTACATGAATATTTGTAACATCATCACTTATCTCTACTTTTCATTTTATGAAGTTGATCAATTTGGCTTCTGTGCGGCTCATACGTACCTCTATTTACAGCCAATTAGAGCACGAACGTTTTCTACATGGTCGTCCGATATACAATTCATAATGAGGGGACATTTATAATAGCAGAGACGCATTTGCGAAATTTTTTTTCTTTGCAATTAATTGTTATGTTCTGTGCCGGTAATATTGATACGATTCGTGATTACTTTCTTTTTAAAAAAGTTACGAGAGCATGTGACTCTGACTGCGGGAATTGTAGATACCAACAAAAATTTTTCGCAGAATTTTCAACGTTTAATTCCCGTAATAGCGCGATCGACTGAACAATTACATACTAAAATTCGCATATAATGTTATCTTTGCTATAATTTTCGAAAAATTGCCTGCTGTTACAGTTTGAAAATTTTAGTATTACAAAAATAAGATAGCACGCCCGTCATATTCAAAGTATCAGGTTTTATTTTCTACTAGAGTGGTTGACTTGTATGTGCTAAAATATTTCATCAGATTTCAATTATGAAAGGCAATTCTGAATCACGAGAATCATTAATCGAAAATTAGCACGATAATGCTTGCCTTCTCCATCCATGCCTTCTCATATTAAATGAAAGAAGGGATAGCCTCACTCGTGAAAAGGTGCAATATGAATACTCCGTACACAGTCGTTCCGATTAAAGTAATTCCTTTATGTCCACTATAACTTCTCCTTTTTTTATTTCATGTATAACAAATTGTGTTTATGGAAGAAAGATAAAGAGGTACAATATGTATACCGCGTTAAAAACAAAAGTAACGCTCGTTTTAAAAATTATAAGTCATTTTGCAGGATCGGTATATGACCTTACATGGCCTATTCTAGTGGCCTCTACTATAAGCGTATATAGCATTCTAGAGATGACATAGAATCAATGAAACGTCTATTATTAATATAATTCTTGTTACACGGCATTTTCAAGGTACTGAATTTCATTTTCCAAAAGAAGCTTAAACTTCCATAAAGAACGAATTTCATCAGATTTCCAGAATGGAAGGGAATTCAAAAGCTCAAGTTGTTTCTTTTTGCATCAGTCAGCACGCCGAGATTGACATGTCTTCTCATATAAAATGAAAGAAGGGATTTACTATCTATAGCAGATGCAAGAAGACGAAGCACGAATCCCTCGCGTGCAGTCGTTCGATTTTCAATCGACAATAAAGTACTGGGGTAGTACGGAAGATGTATTTAAAGTTCTTTTGTCTGCAATTAATTGTTGCATCCTGCACAGGCAGTATCAATATGATTCGCGATTATTTCATCTACAAGAAAGTCACTAGAGTGTCCGGGTTTTGCTGTGGAGACTGCGGAAGTAAGTATATTTCCACACTACAAAGTGAATTAAAAACTCACCCTTTTCCTACACAAGATCATTTCTCTACATTGCAATACAGTCAGGAAACGCAACAGTCAAACAATTTTAATTTTTATATTCAAATTTAGAACACAATATTTTAAAAGAACTAATAACGTGTCAATGGTATACAAGTTCTACATACAGAGTGAGTCATTAGAAACTGCCACTTAAAATAGTCGAATGAAATGTGTTGTATGTAAATAGCTTCGTATGTTAAAAAATTTATCTTTTTATACAGCTTATTTGCATTATATAGTATAAATTGCTGGGACTTGAATAAACAGCGTCGAATAAATATAAATCGAAAATTCAATATTAACCGAGTTGAAACAATTTTCTAAACAATTCCTTCAACACGGAAATGTTTACAACTTGCTTCACATTGACTTTCGTTTCATGTTTACTCGACATTTTTTATTCAATTTGTTGAGTACTATCTACCCTGTAATTCATACTGCATGGTGCGATTTGAAAATTTCTAATATTCCCGAGAAATCTTCCGAAAAATGAGCTGCAAAAAAATGAAATTTTTCCTTCGCGCGAAGTTCACAAAACACAACGTGATTCATTGAACACTTTGTTTTTGACACCAACGAGTGGAAAATTATTGAAAATCGCTTTTCTAAGAACGTATCGTTTTTATCGATCTACGAATGAACCAATTTCGATACAGATGATTACGATGTTGTCAAAGTTTTTAACGACGTTGGGATTTCGGTCACGGCGAAACCAATTGGATCAAACGTTGATGTACCACGTTTTCTACACACCGAATATTGGAACCTAGGTGTCTTTTTAGACCTGCGATGTAGAGAAGCGGATAACAACACCATAAAAATTTTTCTTGAGGTATACGGACACCATAATTTCCATATGTATCGCAGTTTTTTATTTTAATATATTATTGGGTCATCCCATAAGTAATACGGTTCTTCTAACAGCTGAGTTTAAGACAATGGAACTCATCACGATCGTCACTTATCTGTTTGGTACATGTACTACTGTAAACAGGAACCTTTAGACGATGTTATATCGAAAGTTCGTAAGTATGAATAGGAATATTGCAGTTATTACAAACGTTTAAAATTAACAGGATGAAAGACCATATTCTGCATGTTATATTATATGACTTTAATAATGGAAATAATTAAACTGTACCAGTGAAAAACACATCTGAGGTGTATGGACAAATTATTAGCGTAGTCTATTGACAAGGATATTCGAGTTAGGAACTATAGTCTTAAAGATGGTCTTCGTGCCAGGCAGCAGGAAAAGTTCAATGAAAACGTTTCACTGGTTACTATTAAACAAAATCCAATGGTACCGGTTCAAGAATCAGCCTAAAAGTTCAATTCGACTCATTCTACGATTCACCGTCACCTTAAACGTAGTAAAAAGGTTAACGAAGTTATGCGTACCGAAAAGAACCGCATTACTTATGATATGACCCAATATTTTCTCGATTGAAAAATTGATGTATGAAATAACTTGATTTAGACCTCTGACAATCGCATGTTCGACCATTTGCACCAATGGCTGATTCTGGCGAACAACATAAGTGACGTTGTCGAAGTATTGAACGAAGATACTTTTACTATCATCACGGATTTTGCAGTTGCTATACCAACAGACGATCATTTCGTTCTTTACGATCTCTACAACCACTGCAAACACTGTGGAAGCTTGCTGAACATCACGGATCTTGGTACTTGGACGAAAAGCGATGGAATAAATATCACGTTGCAGGGAAATAAATTTTCTAGACGATATAACTATAATGGGATGAACGTTACGGTTGCTGGCTATGTAAGCACCAATAAATACGTAAAACAATTAATATGACTGGATAAAAATTCTACGATGGCCGGTTTTAATTTTATTTTGACACACTTTGAGCAATTTCAAGACACTTTAAGAGCTTTTTTAAGCCTTTGCACTCCAAGTATGCCGCTCAGGCACTCCGTTGGTTTTTCAATTTTATCTACTAATTTTTGTACACCATGTCAAGAATGAAATATTTCTTAACACATAAAACTAAGTAACGCGTAAATAAAAATTAAAATCAAAGTAAATAAATTCATAAATATTTATCATTTTTTTCTTTTCAAATCAAAACTTATGGTTTTCCAAAATGTATGCTACAAAAGTGTGCTGGAGTTGCTGGTCGATCGTATCAACAAGCTTGGAGTGCAAAGGGTTAATATATCTGTACCTTGGTAGAAAAAAGGTCAATGTCCCTAAGGGCGAATGTGATTCACATCCGAATCATCAACATTATCATACGAAAAGTATTAAAATAAAAGGTGCCAAGGTGCACCATTTCTTAAAAAATTCCAAATTGGACATTGGCCTTTTTTCTACCAAGGTACAGAATTACTCAAATAAAATTTTTATTTTATTTGTTATTTGCTATGTTACTTTATCCTACTTGATGTTATTTAAGTAATGATATATCTGTCTAATAAATTATTTTATTACGGTGTTATAAATAATTACACGTATCTATTTACTAAAATACACAATAACATATTGACAGATACTTGCAAGACCTAAGGGCCAAAATCTAGCGAGCTATCTACGAGAACAGAACATCCAGCGTCGAGATAATTGGGCAAAGTTTGGATACTCCGTCTTGGCGCACGCCGCTGAAATGTTCAATTTCACGTAAGTATATTTTCGTTATTTTATGTCGTTTTTATGTTTTGATCGTCTCTCTTGATAGTGAGATATGTTATTTCTAGACTCCAAGAGGCCGAGATGAATCATTGGAGCAAAAATGACAGCAGTGGACCGCTTTTCGGTGGTTTCAAAAATAGAATCTTTGACCTGGGTTACTATCCATCGATTTTGACGCACCGAAGACTTAATTTGGGCGACGTGATTCTGCAAGTTTGGCCTGCAAGGTAAGTTTTAGATCATAGCTCGAAAAATGCATTTGTCAAACGTTTAGAATGGTACAAAAATTTCACACCACTTTTATATTATTAACTTTCATTTGTCCCTTGTGTCAATTTGACACATTTTTCTCATAAGAATGCGATAAATATAAAAAAAGCAGTATGCCTTGCACATCGCTTTATTATTTGTGAACAATTTGAACAATCTAAAGAATCTTATGCCTGAATGTACAGAAATTTCAGTTTTTCATTTTCAATAAAAGAATTTGCAAACTTACCTATTTATTTTTTCCGTATATTAATTTTGACTATTGTGTCAATCTGACACCAAGGGACAAATTAAGTTGGTAAAATAAGGGACGGATGAGGGTTAAACAGCGGTAAACAATGTTTTACAGAAGCTGCTTTTTATTTCGCACCGTTCCATCGACGAAGTTTGATATGACCATAATCTTCAGACCGTTCGAAAGACATGTTTGGTACGTGCTTTTCTTGGTTACACCCATTACAATAATTGTTCTATGGGTGAACTTGAGATCGGAGAAAATCTATAAGTCTGATTGCGGGACGACAGCTCTTATCGTTATTGCTGCATTATGCCAACAAGGTACTGAAGGTTTCTTTAATTAATTTCGTATGAGTTTTTTTAAAAAAAAGTCACATGGATCGTTGTTACTGAATTAGTGTACTATAAAAATATTAATTATTACACGAAGAAATATATTTCCTAACTGAAAAGACTTTATAATTCACCGCCAATTTATTGAAAAAAAACTGCGTTTCCGTCTTTAATAAAAACAATTATTTCTTAATATATTTCCTAACTGAAAAGACTTTATAATTCACCGCCAATTTATTGAAAAAAACTGCGTTTCCGTCTTTAATAAAAACAATTATTTCTTAATATTACAGGTTTGCCAGGTTTGAGCAAGAAATTTGCAAGTCGCATAGCCCTCTTTCATACATTGCTTTTCGGTTTGCTCGTGTACAATTGTTATTCAGCGTCAGTGGTATCCAGTCGCCTGAACGTCGTATTAAACAAAATGAACGATTCGTTATATTCATTGGCGGAAAGCAAAATTAAACTCTCCTCACAAAGGGAGATTTTCCTGAACCTGTTATTAAATGTAAACATTCCAATATTTCTACTTAGAAGTTGCGTTTCAATCTTGAATATATCTTAAGTTTAACGAATATTAATATTAACCCTTTGACTGACCCATAGGCGTTCGGTGCAGCGATCTGTGTACAGGTACGAAAAAAGTTTGGCAACATTTTAGGCACCTGTTTTCGAACAAAATTTTTATCAACAAAAACTAAAAAACAGTAACAGCATTGGAAAAGGCATAAAATTTTATTTAGACAAGATCGTTTTCGAAGAGACCGCCATTTGCTTTGATACAGACTCTGAGACGCTTTTGGAATTGGTTGACCGATGCGCGCAGCGTATTTTCATCAATTTCGTTCCACGCTTTCACCGAATCTTGCTTTAATGATTCCACATACTTGTGAGGTTTAGCACTTGCTCCTTGAAATGTTTAGTAGCTTTTAAAACTACAAACTTTTCGACATTGAGCAAAGGAACTATGTCAACCAGACGTTTTCCTTGCATGTGCAAGGAAATTATAGAGGCACGAATTTCGTTACGGTTGTTCGACATCTTGAAACAAAACAAATGCACAACATGTATACATCATTAAATAGACAACTGATTAGTGAATCCAACGATAACGAATACATTTGAATACATTCATTTATACGAGAAATACTTTACTACTCAAAAGTTGCTGAACTTTCATCGCACCCAGTAGTACTGCAGTTCAGCCGCACGCAACGGTCGCCCCCTTTCCAAATAGTCCTCAGTCAAAGGGTTAACAACTAATTCTGTCTATTGAAAAAAAATCACTTTTGCAGACTCCTCTGGAAGAGTATCAATACTTTAGGCAGCACTGGGAGGAGATACCAGAGGAACAGAAGTATCGTTCACTGGACGAGGGTGTCGAAAGTATCACGAAACCTGGATTCGCCTATCATACTGATCCCTACGAGGCTTATCCAGTCATCGAGCGGAAGTTTACCAAACAGATGATTTGTGAGCTCACCGAAGTCAATTGGCTGCGACCGGCGATATTGGCTTTGTGGTCGGCCAAGAAAAAAAATTTTCAGGAAATAACGAAGATAGGGTAAGAAAGATTCTAGAAATTTTGTGGAAATTTTAGTTCGGATTGGAATTTTTTTAATTGGATCAAGGCTCAATTATTTTCAGGCTGATTAAAATGTACACGTCGGGGGTCAGGCAGCGACAGTTGAAACGCTGGAGTTCTAGGACACCATACTGCGATAAAAACAGGAAAAACGTATCGAGCGTTACTTTTCGCGAAAGCATACCCATTACATTCATTTTTCTTGCCGGCGTTATATTATCCGTGGCTATTTGTTTCCTGGAAAATATCGTTTTTAATATGCTGCAGTCTCAGTCGACTAAAGTGGTACCAGTTAAACGTACAAGTTCCTTGTCCGGATGTGTTTTAGTGAAGAAGCTTCGAAGCTATGGAAGATACTGTAACGAGAAAAAAAGTGTCCCTCTGAAAATGAAAATTTGTTAATTCTTTAGTGAGACTCTTTTTAAGAATATAAACGTAACCACTGGTTTATCTTCTACTTCGTGCTTGATCTTTGGACTTGTTCTGCAGTGTTCTTCAATAAGTTCGAAGACAATTATAAAGCAACATTTCGCACTGTTAATTTACATATACGGTGAATTAAATTCAGCAAGTAGTCCCACGCGAACGGGTTGACTTAAAAACGAATTTTGTTCAGTGATACTTTCGTTGATTAATTACGATATTGATTACTGATTTTCACTGCAGATGCTGGACTAAGCTGTCATGATTACTTGCAATCGCGAAATTAATTTTTAAGCCCTTGCTGCTTGGTTTAATCGTGTTGACAATACCTTCCCGTAATAAATATAAGCAATATAGACAACATTTCGTACGTGGTAAAATTCGTGTTTTATGTCGTTCCAGTAAAACTGTACGCACGTAAAATTAATATAAAATTAAGTGTATCTGAAATTAATAACACATGGCATGTGCACAGAGAGATATCACAGATCCATGTCAATGAATAACACCTATTTTCATTGAAACTCATGTATAAACTGCGGATGTTTATGCAATTTAACATATTCGTATACTTGAAATCTATACATTCCGTTACATAAGAGAACTAAAAAGTAAATTTTTTAAGCATATGAAGCACAAAAAAGAGTTACGTTAAAATTAAATTTCCTCGACTATATTAACATAAAAATTACTTAACTCTGAAAATGTATATTTTGCATAAGCATCCGCAGTCTACTCATGTACTGGATAAACATCTGATAAAATGTTAACTAAGAACATATTCAAAATTCACTGTTTGATTTCGTCATTCAAATTTGGAACGGTGTCAAATACATTTAACACGTTAAGCGCCGCAGTGGAAAATCCCACAACTAGTCAGACACGTCAAAATCCCTTTTTATTAACATGTACCGTTGAATGTATAAATATTTAATTATTTGATAATATACTTCTTATTTTGTACTACATCGTGATATAAGATGTAACTCAAAATTTCGTTACGATAATCAGTTATTTGACGAAATTAAAATTGGTACGTGGGTCACCGGTGGTACACGTGACGCTCAACGTGTTAATATTCGAACCAAGCAGAGTACAATAGATTAATTACGACAGAAGACTAATTTAGAACGAAAGTTTAAATAAAAATTATTCCAAGCCATTCTATTGCAATTCATGTAATAGTGATTTAATACATTCTACAACCTCACAGTTCCTGTAGATATTGTATCCTAATTAAACTACTTTCGATGTCTAAATACTTACCAACTATTTATGTTGTACTATACTTCAGAAAATATTATTTTAAATTACTGTTTCGAATCACTGAAAATTGTAACGTTAGCTGAATTTGGAATAATAAAATTGAATTGGAAATTGGATCATTTTAGTGGAGGAAGAAATTTAAAGGATTTTATTCAGGTTACATACAGTCTCCCCAAATCGTTTTCTTTCAAATTTTGGCGCCAGCATCGTATTTTTTATTATTAATTTTTTTTGGATGTTATAACTGTCAATCAAAAAAAGGACATCAAAATGTATTTTGCTTTTTATTGATATAATGAGTACGATGAGCGCAAAATGAGCTACTAATAAAGTATTTTTATTAAAATCAAGGGATACCATTTGTTGGTATTGATTTTTTTCTGAATTTTCCGAAACTGACATAATCGAAACAACACGTATAACTTGCGTGGAAAAAATTCTGCTAATATCTTCTTTGAATAATAAATTATATTTTCTCAATAAAAAATCTATTAATGTGCAACATTTTAAAGAAACTTTTTAATCTGTCGAGGATATTAACACGTTGAGTGCCACAGTGAAAACAGCCACACCTAATCAGACAGATCCAATTTACCATTTTTTATATACATCGTAAAGAAAAAAAAGATTTGAGTACTCAATCATGTTCTTCCGTTCCTACATTATTGTTTCAGTATGAAGATAACTCAGAATTTTGTGACAATTAATAATTATTTAATTAAATTAAAGAGGTGCTTTGCTCACCGGTGACCCCCACGGCATTCAACATATTAATTAATTTTGTTATGGAAATCTAGTTGAAGACAAACTCACTTGTAAAAAATATAAAAAAAAGAATGTAAATAACTTTCTGCGTTATACGTCGTCAGACAGTATCGGACGAATATTCCACGTCATAATAGGTTTCAGAATCGCAAAATGCTGCCTTTTGTAAAGAGGCGTCACGTCAAAACTGACATGACTTCTCATACAAAATGAAAGAAGAGATGACTTTGCTTACAGAGGGTTGCAACACGAACGCTCTGCATGCAGTCGTTCGATTTGTAATCGACAATATAGGGCAGTAGCTTCGTTAGAAATGCATTTGCGAGCTCTCATTTGCCTGCAATTAATTGTTAATTTCTGCACAGGCGATATCGATATGATTCGCGATTACTTTCTGTTTAAGAAAATCACCAGAGTGTCTGGATTTTGTTGCGGAGACTGCGAAAGTAAGTATACTTGCACACTACAAAGTGAATTAAAAACTCTCTCTTTTTCTACACAAGATCAATTCTCTACAATGCAATACAGTCAGAAAATGCAACAGTCCAACAACTGTAACTTTTATATTCGAATTTAAAACAACGTTACAGTGTTTTAAAAGATCTAATAACGTGTCAGTGGTATAAAAGATCCATATACAGAGTGAATCATTAGAAACTGCCACTTAAAATACTTGCACGATACAGGTTTTTTCCATGTCTCATTGTAAAAGAAAATTCACCCGTTCCACAAACAAGATTATTTTTCTACAATTCAACACAGTTGTGTAAAAAACCATCGCACACTCATGAAACGCTACAATGCGACAATTTTTATTTTGTTGCGGAGACGAAAGTCGAAAGTGATTGTACTTCGTTTCATAATAAGTTTTTTCAAAAGACAGAAAACTATCTTTCAACTAAAGAATATTTACTCTTTCTGCGACTGAAATTATTTTTCTTCAACATAGCACAATTGCATGAATGATTATTGTATAGTGCAAGAAAAGGATTGGTTATGCCTTTCGGAGGGTGAATTTATGCGTCATGGCTGGTGAATATTCGTAAAAAAAAGTTCAGCTACGAAATTTGTTTTTGTCTTGAAATCAAAGGTTAAATGTTGTTTAGAATTCTACGTATTCTACTTATTAAGAGGATGAAAAATCGTAAAGAAATCATACGTGATAAATGTGTCGATCTTAGAAAAGAATATTAAAATTCTCACAGTAATTATGTGGTTGTTATTGACAATATGGCTAAATTTCGGGGCCCAATAAATAACAGTTATAAAACGAAGTAAATAAAATACATAATAAACAGTTTAACATCATAAAAGCAGTGTCAGTGGTAGACAAAGGAAACGTATCTGTTCACTTTACAAGTTGCTCAATAATAAATGTCAGACATTCGTGTCAAACTTTGAATGATGTTAACTCAATTTAAAATAAAAATTGTAAATAAAATTTAGAATCGTCTAAATAAATACACTTTCACTAACAATATACAAGTTTCTTCGCTTAAAGTTTTAAATAAATTCGGGATCCCAGGGCGACGAATTCCTGTAGAACAATTTCAAAAGCTCCTCTTTCTAAAAAAATTGTCCAGACTATTGTATTGCCTAATAAAATACTAATTTAAACAAAAATTCAGTTGTTTGTATCCTCAACAATTTAAGAAACAACAAAGTGTATACACTTATACCGGACACACAGTATATTTGCATATATTGGGTTGAGTCATAAATAACTTCCGATTTGTCTTCTTAAACTTGTTGATAATTTATTAAAGGATGATTATTGTTACTTTTGCAACCTGCAAATATCAAGCAAAAACCAGTAGCCCAGATAAACTATTTGTCTTTTTATAAAGAAAAACGTCCGTTATATTATTCAAGTTACTTATGACTGAACCAAATGCATTGATATCACAATACTTCAAATCGAAATTCGAGGGTCATGTTTTTTAGCAACCTATGAAAAATTGTATTAACCAATCTCAATACAGATGATTACAATATTACCAGAGCATTCAACGACGTTGGAATTTCGGCTTCGATCAAACAATTTGGATTAAACGTTGACGTACTGCGTTTCCTACACACCGACTATTGGAACCTAGGTGTCTTTTTAGATATCCGATGTTTAGAGACAGATACTAAAGTGATAAGAATTTTTCATGAGGTATAGTGAACGAGCCTTTCCTTTTAGAACGTTATTTCCTGGATATAAAGATTCATAAGCGAAATAACATGATTTAGACCTCTGACTATCACATGTTCGACCATATGCACCAATGGCTGATCCTGGCGAACAACATGAGTAACGTTGTCGAAGTGGTGGACGAAACTACTTTTAGTATCATCACGGATTTCGCAGTTTCTACACCAACAGACGATGGTTTCGTCCTTTACGATCTGTACAACCACTGTAAACCCTGTGGAGGGTTGCTGAACATCACCGAACTTGGTATCTGGTCAAGAAGCGATGGACTGAACGTTACATTGCTGGGAAACAAATTTTCCAGAAGACGCAATTATCATGGGATGAAAGTCAAGGTTGCAGGCCTTGTAAGTTATCGATGCATGAAATGATTCGCATAATTGTAAACAAATTGTGCAAACACCTATTCCAATTTTGAGGGATTTTTGTTCAGGGAACCCTAACTTACGTCTTTTAATCCTGAACCTAATCCTAGAATTCTAGCTTCAGTAGGGCATAGACGTATAGCTGAAAGGTATTTAACAATTTATGAGAATATATTCTCTTTACACGCGTACGTATAGATAGCAGCAAAACCCAAAGGTCAGGACATAACAGAGTATCTTCAAGAACTAAATAACGTGCTTGAAGACAACTGGGCGAAGTTTGGCTACTCCGTACTGCTGCACACTGCTGAGATGTTCAATTTCACGTAATATATCTTTGATGTTTGAATTTTTTTACTGTGCGTAAAATTTACTGTTTGTTCTTTAAACATATCATTCATAGTTTCGAAGTGCTGGAGATGAACTATTGGAACAAAACTGATTATGTTGGCCCATTGATTGTCGGTTTGGGAAAAAGGGATTTTGATTTGGGTTATTTCCCATCGATTCTGACGAACGAGAGACTCGATTACGCTGCTGTGATCACACAAGTTTGGCCTGCAAGGTGCTTCGAAATTTATTAATTCGTGTACCCTTATTGAACAAAATATATTTTACAATTTTAATTTTAAATTGTAATTATGTAGGTGACTTCTATGTTGAAAATCTGCTAAAATTTCGTCCAACTGATTTCTTCGAAATTTTCCTCAATTGTAGATCCATGTAGCACCGATTTTTGGTGTTAGTTTCTTTCACTAAAATTAAAATAAAATATTAATATACTTTTATAATAGTACTAAAAGTTTATAAGAAATATAACCTTTGCGTTCGTTTAATTCAATCATTTATGACGTTTGTATTATTCCGGCTCAGAAAAATTTACAAAAAATTAATTTTCCAAATAAAGCATCGCCTGATTCGAACAAAGAATTTTGTATTAAAAATTCGTATTATGCTCTTTCGTTTTTTAGTTACAATATTAAGTTTATATCATTTGAAACATACCTCAGAATCTATTATAATAATTACATTTAATTATACTAAAAATTGTATAATTATTTTTTGCAGAACCTGTTTCATGTTTCGCACTGTTTCTTCAGGAAAAGTAGACATGAATGTAATCTTTCGACCATTTGCAAAAAATGTTTGGTATATGCTTTTTTTATTTTCAATAATTATGATGCCGATTTTATGGGCGATCTTCAGATTAGAAAAAGTTATCGATGATTCGGATTACGCAGCCACGGCAATTCTTATTGTTGCTTCTCTATGTCAACAAGGTATGATATAATATATTTATGATATAAATAGAATATAATTACAAATACAAAATATATTTATGATATAATAAACATTTTCATATTTTAGGTCTGCCATTTTCCGGAGAAAAATTTGCGAGTCGCATCGCCCTTCTTCAGACACTGATCTTTGGTTTGCTCGTTTACAATTATTATGCAGCGGCAATAGTATCGAGTCGACTGAACGCTCCTTTAGACAAAATGAATGATTCCTTATATTCATTGATAAAAAGCAAAATGAAGCTCACAGCTTACAAGGACGTTTACTTTAACAGCTTGTTGCGCGTGAATATTTATAATGCAAAGCAAGACTTTTACCCTGAATTTCGTTCATTAAGTACAGTATGTTGCATAACTAAAGCACCATCCACATTTTCAAATGCTTTGGGCTTTAGAGCAAAAATGCAAAAATATCAATCATATGAGCGGAAATGGTATGACATACAATGAATTTTGGACAAATTTTTAAAAGTTTTTTTAAAATTCATTGTTTATCATACCATTTCCGCTTATATAATTGATTTTTTTGTATTCTTACTCAAAAGTCCGAAACGTTTGAAAATGTGGGTGGTGCTAAAGTTATGCACCACACTGTATTAACAATAAAGACCTAACACTCCTTTTTGCAAAATACATTTTATAGTCTTCTTCGGAGGAGGTTCAATATTTTAAACAATTTTGGGAGTCTGTACCGGAGGATGAAAAGTATCAAACGATAGACGAGGGCATAAGAGGAATTATGCGGCCTGGATTTGCCTATCATGCTGATCCCGTCATCGCTTATCCAACGATAGAACGCGTTTTCAGCGACCAAATGATTTGCGAACTCACTGAAGTTCATTTGCTTCAGCCCTCGTCGCTGGGCCTGTGGTCGACGCACCGCAGTCATTTTCAGGAAATAACTAAGATTGGGTGAGAAGCCTGCAACAGATTTTATTAAGCTTTTGCTCGCAACGAACTTTCTTTTAATTGGTTTAACTATCTATTTTAGTCTGATTAGAATACATACTGCGGGGATTCGAAAGAGACAATTAGAACGTTGGACTTCTAGGAAACCCTACTGCAACGCAGACATGTTCTCTGCGTCGAGTATCACTTTCCATGAAACGGTGCCTATTATACTGATTTTTCTTGTTGGTGTCATATTATCCGGCGTCACCTATTTTTTAGAGAAACTCGTTTCTTCTATGTTACAAACGCGGGAGAAACAAATTATAAAATTTCCACAGTACTTTAACCAGTTGTTAATGTACAAGGTACCTAAAAAAATAAAGTCCAATAAAAGATAAACATAATTCCTTGATAAGATGATCACCGGCATTATTGTTTTGCATTATTCTGTATGATTGTTAATGTAACCGTACCTTATTATGTAAATTGTTTAAATAACTTAAAAGCAGGACACGAAAAATAAATATCGCTTCATCCATAAATATGTTTTTTTTTCTAATGTATAAATAAGTTTTATTAAATAAAGCATACTGGCTACATTGCTTAAGAAAATATCATATGATATCGATGTACGTCCAAAGTACTTTACGATAACAAGGAATGAGAAATGAAAATTGTATTATACAAAAATTTGGTAGCTTCTCGATGATGAAAAACATGTTGATGAGGGTTAGCGATTAATTTACTTCTTCTTCTTAGACTTTTTCTCAGTCGGAGCTGGACTTGTTCCAGTGAGATCTGCTAACTGTTTTTTTAGTTTCAGTAGCTGTTCAACTTCTGGTTGCCATACAGATTTCTCTGCCGAAGCTTTCAACTCGCGTACACGAGTGCCCTGAAAATGAAATTATTTGATAAGTAAAATAAAATCATAGTACCCAAATTATACACACGGTAAGACTAATAATATATTATTTCATTGTACCTGGTTAGTAATGGCGGATTCCAAACTCGCCACATCCATTAAAATGTCTCCATTTTGTTCAGGTACCGAGATTGTTACGGGCTTCTTATTTTTTGATTGTGCCGGTTCGACTGGCTTACTTGCACCACTCTTGAGATCAGCAAGTCTGTTTTTCATGTCCTGAAGAATCTGAACCTCAGGTTGCCAAACACTTTTATCGTGTTTAGCTATCAGTTCTTTAACTTTTTGATCCTGCGAGTAATTAAAAGGATATGTAAAACGTCCAAATGGTACCACAAACTTTTATGCTATCGTTAAGGTCTGCCAACCTGTTTTGCAATTGCAACTTCCAAAGACTTTACATCATCTTGTACGACATCATTCCCCTGAGTTTTTCCATTGGTTTCTTGCTTTCCTGAATATTTCTTTCTCAGCACTTCTACATCTTTATCTTCTATCTTCTTAAACAAAGGACTTGGTTTACCGATCTTATGACCAGTTGTAAGTAGATTTGTAATAACGTCAGGAATATATCCATAAATGCTGTTGTCTAATCCTAACTGCAATTTTAATTCACGGGAGGTGTTTGGCATAAACGGAGCCAGCAAAGCCGATAAGAGACACGCCAAATTGCAACAAATACCGATGATCGTTCCAGCCCTCTTTCTATAAACAAAAAAGGGACACTTAACTCTAGCAAACGAATGTTATTCTTGAATATTATAGCACAGACCTGCAACAATATTTAACAGTCATAGTCAGTTTACAGAACTTATTTTACAGCATAAAATTAAGTCACATTACACCAATTCACATAGAACAAGGGAACCTAGGAAATAAAGATATGCTAATCCCTAATTGTAACAAACTACATTCTACTATATCACATTGAAAATAACTTTAATGCAACAGAACTACAGAAGTAACGAAACAAAACAACAAATGTAGTTGTACTTTTGCAAGTACCCTCCACATTTGACATTCACCAGCTGCACTGTGTGCTAATATTCATTTCATAAGAATTAATGTATAACTACTTACTTATCATCGTCAGTTCCTTTGATTTTCACCCATGGTTCTTGGAATTGCATGTACTGATTTCCGTGTTTAGAAATTGCTAGAACATGCTTCAAACCATCTCGTAATTTAGCTTGCTCCAAAGCTTGTATGTAAGATGATAATTCACGCTGCGCTAGTGCAAGTAGGACTAAGTCATCTTCTTGAAGTTCCATAGGTGGAACTTTGGATTCAAAATACCTCTCCGCAAATACTAGGCCTCTATTTAATAAAAATGATGTTTCAGAATCACTATCAATAATATATACCGTTCATTCATAACGCTAACTGTCGAAAATCGTTTACCGGTTAACAAAGTTTCCGAAATTATTTAATAATTCGCTATTATTTTTTGTTGCCAGATCTACCCAATTGAAGTTAGAATCTTGAGTCTCAGGACGAATAAATGCAAGATAAAAACGCCAAACGTCAGCTGATATACCCGTATCTCTAGCATCAGTTCCAAATACACCAATACCTCTGGATTTAGAAAATTTTGTATCTTCATAATTGAGATATTCTAGAACAGAAATTGGTAACTAATGGAAAACTGTGTAAACAAGAAGTACAATACATGTATACGAATTATTTTAAAACATACCTGTTGCCATTAAGTGTTTCATCAGTGTATGACCTTCGTCAGCAGCAATTAAACAAGCTGGAAACATTATTGCATGGAAAGGAACATTATCCTTTGCCATAAACTGATACAAGTCAATTTTTACATCTTTTGGTCTCCACCATTGCTCATATTCCTTGGTATATCTTTTTGTAATACTGATATAACCGAAAGGTGCATCAAACCAAACATAAAATACTTTATTCTCGTAACCCTTTGCCGGTACAGGTATTCCCCACTTCAAGTCTCTTGTTATACACCGTGGTTTAAGTCCATCACGCAGCCACGGTTTTGTGACTGCTCTTGCAACACTTGACCACCCTTTTTCAACAGTTCCAAACCATTCTTTTAACTTCTCTTCTATCTGCAAGAAACAATATCACCTAATGAATTTTTCATTATCAGCACTCTTAACATATGGATGTGAAATAATGGAAATACTTGCCTTAGGTAAATCTAAAAAGAATTGTTCCGATTTTTTAACAACTGGCCTATTACTACATACTTTGCATCGCGGCGATATCAAATCAGTTGCATTGACTAAATGGCCACACCCATCGCATTGATCACCGCGTGCATCCTCGTATTTGCACCTTGGACATGTTCCTTCTACGAATCTATCTGCCAAAAACCTATCACAAGATTCGCAAAGCAGCTGATCTACTGTTTCGCTCAGAATATATCCTTGAGATTTTATTCTTAAGAAAAATGATTGCACAATTCTGAAAAGCGATAAATAACATTTACACAACGTTTTTAATTTTCTGTCGTAGAAAAGCATTAACAAAGTAAAAAGAAATATTCGGAAGGTTGACCATGAAGTGTAAGTATAAGAGAAAAATTGTTAAGATTTACATTCCATAATGCAGGTAATACAAAATTCATCTTACTCTGTTTGTTCAGCTGTAGTAGTACGGCCAAAATGATCAAATCCTATACTAAACCACCGATAAACGTCATTATGTATATCAAAAAATTTGTCACAAATTGCTTGAGGTGTTGTTTTCTCTTCCAAAGCTTTAGCTTCTGTAGCAGTACCGTACTCATCAGTCCCACTATGATATTATTTCAGCTTTTATATTACAAAGAATGCACTGTACATATTAGAGTTGGACAAACTTCATTCTGCATAGCGAATAAAGTCCAGAAAAATTATTCATTATTCTCGAATACTTCATTTTATTTGCAATTTCATTAGAACATTATTTGAATAAAAAATTATTCGTTATTCTCGAATAACTTCATTTTACTCGCAATTTTTATTCGAAGATTATTTAAATAAAGAATAATTTGGATAATGCCCAACTCTGGTGTATATGTATTATAAAAATAATACTTACCTAATAAATAGGGTATTATAATTTCTTTGTCTACAATACCTAAAACAAAAAGCACAAGTTGAAATACATTTGTGTTGTGACAATTTTTATGCTCATATTATCAGACAAACCTAGCAAAAATATCAGCCGAAAGCACACAACCAATAATATTTCCTAAATGAGGAACATTGTTGACATAAGGCAATGCAGATGTAACTAGAACATTCTTTTCACCTTTCCTTGGTAATCTGCAAAAAAATACATATATTTAGTTTACATGTATACTTATTATTTCTTTAAGTAAAAAGTATTTATACATATTTAGACTTACACAGGATAAGGAGATTTTTTCATATTTGGATATGACTTAGAAGACCAATTACTTGCAATATTCTGAATTTCTTCTTGACTAACAGCTTCAACTTCTTTTTCCTTAGTCGGGCTAGTCTGAAATTAATAATCCTAAATTTTTATATGGTTATGTCACAATGTAACAGTTTTATAATATTAAACTTACATCACTTGGATTTGATTTACTAGGGTGTGAATTTATGACATTGTTAGCTGGCCACCAAGATCCAGCTTGAATACTGAGAATTGCTTTAGAACCTCTTTCAAACTTGTATTCTTTAAGAGAGTCCTGAATGTGTAAAATAACTATATATTAAATAATTTGAATATAGATATATACATAAAAACAACAATAATAATGCATGATTCATACTTGAATAACTGGCAGTAATTCAATGTTTTTTATCCAAGCATTAATAGATAAATATTCTTTAAGTAATTCTTTTCCGACTTCTGCAACTAACACAGTAGACCATATAGATACCCAAATGCAGGCGTCTGCCAATGATAAATCATTTCTATCCTAAAATGTTATTCATCAAATTTTAATTTCATCATGACATTGTAATTGATATTTCATTATAACTGATTGTATTTTCATTGTTATTACCTCAATTAAGTACTTTTTGTCTTTCAATGCAACATTTAGTTCTTTTAACAATGACCATAAGCAAGACTTCTGTGAAGTTTTATAAGTTCCTGTATTACCATAATTCACTATAGCTGGCTGCAGAAGATATAATAGTTACTTTTAATATATGGCAATCCTTTCATGAATATGATAATAAGCACATGATATGACATTCTCTTTATTTACCTGCAATTGAGTAACATCCCATTCTAGCCATTTATTATTTATAGTTACTGAATCTTCAGATGGAGGTACTAAAAGCTGCATGGCTGCATTAGTACTAAATAGCACAGTCCCAGATGGTAGTTCAACAGTAGGTAAACGGCCCAAGAAACTTACTAAGCACAGAATGGAAAACTCAGTATACGTTAGTTATAATAGTTTTACATCAGAATGAATGAATTTATCCCAGGAAGTATGTTTAAGAAATTATACTAGATACCTAAAAAATATGTAAAAAAAACAAAAGAACCATTATAATTAAGACAGCTGTTTATCAATATCTGATTAAAAAAATGACTGAACAGAAATACTGCATTTATTTTAACATCAACTACATTTTCAAAAATCAGGAACACAGTGTTTCGTTAATTCAATTTTAAGAAAAACGCAATATTAATATTTGAAATATAAACATAATGTGAATGATAAACATTCACAATCCTAAATACAAATTTTCGTAGAGCAATATAGAAAAGTTGTTTTTTTGGAAAACTATTACATCATTTTCATGTCAAGGTAATACAGGTGAAACGAGCGTACGCTATTTCATCATATGGTTGGAAATCGTAATGTTTGAAGGGTTGAGGTTAGGATTCTCACCATTCGGTTGTACCGTTTTCACGGTAACAGATTGTTGAGCCATTTTAGCTGCGACTATCAATTTTAACGCGTTCGGGTTTCCCTCGTTCGTCGAAATAATCATTTTAACTAATAAGTTAATAAATATTCACAATAAATAAATGAAAATATATTCAGCGCACAACCGACACATGTGAGCGACAAGTAAATGCGGTCTGGAAACGGATATCATGAAGCATTGTTTCACAGTCCGTTGCCAATCTATTCGCTACTTTGGAATTGTTATACGGTATAATAACATTCTTGCTTCCGCTTCGATCATTTAACAACAATCATGTCTCGCTGCGACGAAAAAAAAAATAAATGACATATTATTGTATCCTTTATTTCATTAATATAATCGAATATAAAATTTGACAGATATCGGACGACGTTGGTAAGACTGAAAATCATTCGCGTAAATGTCTCACTGTGAACGAAAGATATCTCATACACCGTCGAACATATTTGTCAACCTCATTAAAATTGATAGACAGGTTTTTCAAGACATCGCCACTCCAATTTAAAATTTACCAAAGATAAAATCTCTCGTAATACTTGAGCTATAGATATCAAACTATCCTATTACACAACTGCCATGTAGAAGTAATCTTTTTTATTTGTTATATGTTATATACTCTATCACCTGTATGTAATTAAGAGCACATAAGTCAAGAAAGGCTCAGTATTTTATATTTGTAAATGAAAAAACTTGTCAACCCCATTCCTGCCTCCCGAGAAACGCTACGAAAAACGGCATGCCTATCTATGAAGCAAGATTTTCTTACGCGGGCAACAGCGGCACTGAGCGCCACGCGCACGTGGCCGTTCTGTCACTCTTCGAGTCGTTTGAATCATCGACAAACTACAGGCACAGACGAGGTATGGACATCGACAAACTACACAATAGAGCTATCATCCATTGTATTTTTGTGTCACACGTTCGGAGGGCACGCGAGCCCTGTTATCATTTTCGTGTCACATCCTACCGTATCGATTGTGACTAGCTTTACATCACAGCGCTATTGGTGGTAGGAATCAAAATCGAAAACACTGATAGACATTTCTTATTTCATTTTGTCGTCGAATAAAATTTGGAATCCTTTAATTCCATTAGAACGGAGATCCACGATCAGATAGAAATTTCGCGTCTCACATGAGACTTTAATACCATCAGGCAATTATTTCACGATGTGATTCCATTATAGGACATATTTTGATGTCGTCTCTCATTAACTCACATCTCGCTTAAACAGGTTTGGATTTTTTATTGTTCCCACGATGCATAAAAATATCTTGTAGTAATGAATGATTTCTTCCCAAGTAGGTTCTTAATTTGAAAGATTTCTTCTTATTTAAGTTTGACACGTGGCATTCAAAAAGCAAAGCAGACATGCGGTAGCTTGTGCTTATTTAAATTTCTTGTCCAATGCACAGCTTTTCTATTTAAATCTTTGTGCTCACATGTTTGTTCCATGTTTCTAACAAGGAAATAATACGATTGATATGAAAATTCGTTTAATTTAATTGTTTATTCAAAATGATTTCAAACAAACGATAGTAATATATTTTATTAATAATAGTAGATTCTGGTTTGCCATATGAAAATAATAATAATAATAGCATCTTATATTCGAGATAATATGGGACTTATAATTAAATTAATAATACACCTACATGCATATTAATACTACGAACCATAAAATAAATCCTGTAAGCCGACAAACGCGCCAAAACGGCTTGCGTTGCGGTCTTTTGTTTCGTCTCGGCTCGCGGGACCGCGAGCAACTCCGGTCGAAAAAGTGTTCGTATCCTGATCCTGACCCGCCTCCTCCTTCTCCTGATCCTCTACCTCCTCCTCATCTTTCTCCTGATCCTCCACTTCCTCCTTTTCCTTCTTCTGATCATCCCGCCCCTCCTCCTCCTCCTCCTTCCGATTCCCATCCTTATCCTAATCCTTATTCTTACCTTTCCGATACCCATCCTTACCCGTATGCTCCTGAACCCTATCCTCATCCTCCCGATCCTCAATCCTCATCCTTATCCTTTCGAACCCCATCCTCCTTCTCCCAATCACCATCCTTACCCTTAACTTCCCGAATACCATCCCCATCATCCTCACCTTCCCGATCCCTATTATCATCCTTACACTCCTGATCCCTATCCCTGTCCTTGTCATCATTCACACGATCCTCATCCTTACCCTCCAGATCCTGATCACCGACTGTCTTGCTCTCCTCTGTCAGCAGGGTCTTCGCGGTCTCTTGGGATTCTCGGTCACTCTGCCGCTCACAGTCAGATTTCAATCTCTATCGGTCTCTAACGTTCTCTATCGGTTTCTATTGCTCATAGTTTGCTTCCCATTGGTCTCTATCGTATTGCACCGCTTATATGTCGGTCTCCGTCGGTCTAGATCAGGCTTTGGAATTAACTGCTCACGACGGCCGATTTTCGGAAGCAACGCCCACTTTTTCCCGCCGCGCGTCTTGGCCCCCGCGACAGTCGTTGTGCTCAACACGTCTCAGGCCCGTATCATACGAACCGCACGTGGCGCATTAGGGCGACACAGGATACGAGTGTCTCGACCAATATGTCGCACATATTTCCGTACCTATCGTTCCAAAAGACAGAAACTGTTTGGGAACGATAGAAACCAAAATATGTGCGATAGATACCGCTAGAAATTAGCAGAGTGCTGTACAGAACGATAGAGATCGAAATATTGGTGGCCGAGACCGATAAAGATCGATATAGAACAAAACGTTAACGATGCAGTCCAATAGAGATTGAAATATTTGCGATAGAGACCGAAATTTGAGCCGTAAAAACAATTTGGGAACGATAGATACCGAAATATGTGCAATAAATACCGACAGGGACCGACACAAGTCGAAATATAAGCGATAGAGACCGATAGAGATCGATAGGGAACGGTGGAGACAGACAGGGGACGATAGATGCCGATAGGGAACGGTAGAGACCAAAATATTAGCGATAGAGCAACAGAGATCGAAATATAAGCGACGCAGAACAAAAGAGACCAATGAGGACCCAAATATAAGCGATAGAGACCAATAGGGAATGATGGAGATCGATAAAGAACGATAAATACCATTTGGAAACAGTAGAGACCTATAGGGGACGGCAGGGAATGATAGAAACCGATAGGGTACAAAATATTGGTGATCTAGACCGACGGAGACCGACATATAAGCGGTGCAATACGATAGAGACCAATGGGAAGCAAACTATGAGCAATAGAAACCGATAGAGAACGTTAGAGACCGATAGAGATTGAAATCTGACTGTGAGTGACAGAGTGACCGAGAATCCCAAGAGACCGCGAAGACCCTGCTGACAGAGGAGAGCAAGACAGTCGGTGATCAGGATCTGGAGGGTAAGGATGAGGATCGTGTGAATGATAACAAGGACAGGGATAGGGATCGGGAGTGTAAGGATGATAATAGGGATCGGGAAGGTGAGGATGATGGGGATGGTATTCGGGAAGTTAAGGGTAAGGATGGTGATTGGGAGAAGGAGGATGGGGTTCGAAAGGATAAGGATGAGGATTGAGGATCGGGAGGATGAGGATAGGGTTCAGGAGCATACGGGTAAGGATGGGTATCGGAAAGGTAAGAATAAGGATTAGGATAAGGATGGGAATCGGAAGGAGGAGGAGGAGGAGGGGCGGGATGATCAGAAGAAGGAAAAGGAGGAAGTGGAGGATCAGGAGAAAGATGAGGAGGAGGTAGAGGATCAGGAGAAGGAAGAGGCGGGTCAGGATCAGGATACGAACACTTTTTCGACCGGAGTTGCTCGCGGTCCCGCGAGCCGAGACGAAACAAAAGACCGCAACGCAAGCCGTTTTGGCGCGTTTGTCGGCTTACAGGATTTATTTTATGGTTCGTAGTATTAATATGCATGTAGATGTATTATTAATTTAATTATAAGTCCCATATTATCTCGAATATAAGATGCTATTATTATTATTATTTTCATATGGCAAACCAGAATCTACTATTATTAATAAAATATATTACTATCGTTTGTTTGAAATCATTTTGAATAAACAATTAAATTAAACGAATTTTCATATCAATCGTATTATTTCCTTGTTAGAAACATGGAACAAACATGTGAGTACAAAGATTTAAATAGAAAAGCTGTGCATTGGACAAGAAATTTAAATAAGCACAAGCTACCGCATGTCTGCTTTGCTTTTTGAATGCCACGTGTCAAACTTAAATAAGAAGAAATCTTTCAAATTAAGAACCTACTTGGGAAGAGATCATTCATTACTACAAGATATTTTTATGCATCGTGGAAACAATAAAAAATCCAAACCTGTTTAAGCGAGTTGTGAGTTAATGAGAGACGACATCAAAATTTGTCCTATAATGGAATCACATCGTGAAATAATTGCCCGATGGTATTAAAGTCTCATGTGAGACGCGAAATTTCTATCTGATCGTGGATCTCCGTTCTAATGGAATTAAAGGATTCCAAATTTTATTCGACGACAATATGAAATAAGAAATGTCTATCAGTGTTTTCGATTTTGATTCCTACCACCAATAGCGCAGTGATGTAAAGCTAGTCACAATCGATACGGTAGGATGTGACACGAAAATGATAACAGGGCTCGCGAGCCCTCCGAACGTGTGACACAAGAATACAATGGATGATAGCTCTATTGTGTAGTTTGTCGATGTCAACACCTCGTCTGTTCCCATAAGGTGATTAGTTTGTTCCATACCTCGTCTGTGATGAAATTAACTGGATCCTAGCGATCTCTAGTGTGGATTTCTTGAACTACATGAAACAAATTATTTGTTTTCGTAAACTCCATCGCGGGCTGCGAATTGCGTATTTTTAATTTTTGTTTGATATTGTTGCAGGAACGTCATGTAATTGGCAAAGCGTATTATATTGGTTCAGAAAACTGTAATTAACAGACTTTGTATTTGTTGCTGGTTTGATCGAGAATATAATTAATAATTTAATGGAACATCCTTATCCTTTGTTTCTGACGATAAATTCAGAAAAATGAATATTTTACTGTTTTATACTTTCATTAGTTATTTGTCGTTATCGCATGGTGCAGAAAATATTGTGTTAATTATCGCCGATGATTTAGATATATTTCTTGATGGAATGGTAAATATAGGAATGAAATGAAAAATGACATTTAAAATGAGTATATGCAACTATAGAAAATTTATTACTTTTATTCCCAGACACCCATGAAGAATACAATAGATTTAATTGGAAACGATGGTGCAACATTTTCAAATTGTGTAAGTTCTTACTGCTTACACTTGCATTTTAATTCTGTAACAAACTATATTAATGTAGAAACATTTTGTTGAACAATTAGTTTGTTGCTTCACCCATTTGCTGTCCAAACAGAGCTTCGATTTTAACTGGGAGATATCAACATAATCATTTAGTGGTAAATAATTCTGTTTCTGGTGGCTGCAACAGTATTCATTGGCAAAATGAACAAGAACCAAACACATTTGCAATGCATTTAAAAAAAGAGATGTTTTATACAACCTTTTATGCTGGGAAATATTTAAATCAGGTACATGTTATGAGATATTAAATTAAAGGAAATAATTAATTTATTGTAACGAAATAATGGAACTCAATTGAAAAAAAAATGGTTAAGTATGGAGACAAAAGTGTGGGTGGAACAGGTCATGTGCCACCAGGATGGGATTGGTGGGTTGGTCTTGTTGGGAATTCAAAGTATTATAATTATTCTTTGTCAATAAATGGAACTGAACAAAAGTTTGGCAGTGAACCAGCCGATTACCTTACTGATGTAATTGTAAGTGTAAGATTATAGTAGTTGATCATGTTTTTTCTGCAGAAACATCAACAGTTATTTTCTTTCAGAATGATATGGCAACACATTTTATACAATCTCATAATCAAAGTGATCAACCATTTCTTATGGTGTTAGCACCACCTGCCCCTCATGCACCTTTTACACCAGCAGTACGACATAATGACAAATACAAAAATATAAAGGCTAAAAGAACACCTAATTTTAATACTTTAACACAAACGGTAGACACAATTCTATCTTATATACTTCCATATTATTATTTTATGCTCATAGACTATATTTCAAAATAGAATAAGCATTGGTTAGTCGAAAGGGGACCTTTTCCGCTTCCCGATGATGTAATACCTAAGTTAGATGAAATATACAGAAAAAGGTGGGAAACATTATTAGCTGTTGATGAGCTTGTAACAAATGTGTACCAAAGTTTAAAGTTGCAAAATCTCTTAAATAGTACTTATATCATATTCACATCTGATAATGGATATCACATTGGTAACATACTTTGGATTTATCAGTATGAAAATACATCATACATCTGTATATGTACTTTATATAATGCATTTTGTAGGACAATTCAGTATGCCTATGGATAAACGTCAACCATATGAAACAGATATAAGAGTTCCATTATTAATGCGCGGTCCTGGAATCACACCATCTAAAATTTCTGCACCTGTTAGTAGTGTTGATTTGTTCTCTACAATTTTAGACATAGCTGGAATACAATGTCCTTCAGATGGAACCTCTTTCCTAAAAAAGACATTACCAAATGATAGAACACTTTTAATAGAGTATAGGGGGGAGAAATCCAAAGGGGTTCCGTCATCAGGTTGTCCAAGTGACAGTGATCCAAACCTTACAGTGAGTTACATAAGCAACAATAACTGTAAGAATGTTTAATATTACATTATTTTTTTTAAGCTGGTAACATTTTCAGTTATGTATGAAAGACATGGCATGTAAATGTCAAGATGCTGCGAATAACACATTCAGTTGTATACGTCGTATGTCTCCAGGATACAATAACATTTTCTGCGTTTTTGAAGATAATCAGGTATTAGGAATAAACCAGGAAATTGCTGTAGTGATAATGTATTTTGACAATAATTTTTACTGATATTTGTGACTGTCTTTTAGCATTATGTTGAAGCATACAACATAACTACGGATAACTACCAAATGGAAAACATTGGATACAGCATGAAACGTCATCACAGATATAGATTCAGAAAAAATCTAAAAAAGATGGCAGTTTGTAAAGATGCAGAATGCATTCTCACAAATAAAGGAAATATTTATATTTAACACCATAGAACACAGAGATTATGTAGAAAGTAGTGACTTTAAATGTACCTAAGGTTAGATAAGGACGTCAATTATCTTTAATTACTGAAGCAAATATGTATCTTATTCATAGGTTTTTTATGAAATAAAGTGAGATTATTAAATGAACGGTATGCTATTTTCTAACCCTGGTCTCATGTATTATTTTCTTTAATTTGAGAAATATTTGTAAGAACGATTATTCATTTATAGAAAAATTTATTTCATGCTTATTGTATATTTGATGGTATGCGGATACGAATCATTAAAAGTTATAAACGCCGGCGGCCGCCTTACTTCGAATTACTGCATTTATGGAAATCGTGGGCGAAGAATACGCCACGAATCTGGATATAAGAATAACTCGTCTTGCTTCCAGGGTACCTCGGGCAAACTGTTTTCTTAGCAAATATTTTTATTAAAGCCCCGCGGTTCGAATATCTGAATAGCAATCGCGCCATTCAGGGGCAGAGAAAAAGAAAAACGAACGAAGATGGAACGCAGAAATATGCTTCTATCGTGTCCATAAATTGAATCTAATAAAACGTTTATGATTGTTTCAGGATCCCTGATAAGATATCGAGATTATCTGTAAATTCAATGTAAAAAAATAAACACAGGTTCTGTTTTTAAATACTCTTCATTTAGACATTTTTGTTTAATGTACACAGTAAAATATTTCGGCTTAAAAAAAGTGTATAACAGCTAATTCGAGAGTTTGTGCACGTACATATCCTGAATTCTTCCGAAGCAAAATGCCGAAACGGCAGGGGCGACTACAAAGTGCCCGGATTCGTTCTTTTCAGCGGCAAGGACCGTAAGAGACATCCTTTCATGTTCCATGGAAGAACGTCGAAATGTTTGTACACACTGTGTTACCCGCTCTATAGGCTGTTTAATCGTTTGCGCAGATGGTATTTGGGGGTAACATAATACCCGTAAGATTCTACAAAAACAAAATTATTCGATTTTTCCTGCTACACCTATAAAATATAATTTGTATCTAATCGTATAATATCTCTTTTTCAGAACTAAATCCATGGGGAACAGAATTGTCTATAATACGAGAGTAGATTGACGAAGACACTGTTGGAGAAAGGACAACTAGGAAAAGAAGGTTTATGGCAATGCTTATTTCGATAGTTCGAGATTCACCAGCAAGAGAAATGTATGAGTCGATCTATGGTAGAGTGCATTTCCTACGAAAAGAGGCACAGCTGAGAACGCACCGTTCAAAGGAGTTTGCGGACGTTTTGGTGTTTCGGTAAACAGCATGAATCCCGGCTCGATCGATCGGGTGGAGGATTAACAGACCTCGGCTCGAATTGTGAAGTCGTTACATCGTCACTGAGACGTGTAAGTCGGCTTGCGAAAAGTCCTTTTTTTCTCTCTCTTCATTGATCGCCGGAGCGAGTGATCGCTTCCTTGTGCATCGGGATCAATGGCTTTCGTTGGCTTCCGAGTTTTGGATTCTAGCTTTCCTGCCCCCCGGGGATCCCGGTTCTGTTCAGTTTTTACCAACTCGTACCACGAAACAAGCCGCAACTGTTTCATCAGTCTGTAAAATTTCCTCCAACGCATACAAAACATGCTGGCAATTGGTCGTTCGAAAATATTTAAAAACGGAACTCATTTTTCCTGTTACCAAGATTTCAGACACAAATCTGTATTTTAGAATTAATTTCGTACGTAGGCGTATGTTTCATAAACTTTTATGTGAGGCTTGTTAAAAATATGAAAAATTTCAATGGAGCATTAATTATGTAATCTATATTTGCAATTTTAATGTATCCTGTTTTATGCTTAATGTAAAAATTATGAACGGATATTTATTCTCTGTTAAACGTTCTCCCCTCAGCGGTTTTACCCCTTTTATTCTTCTTCACAGCGAACGCTAATATGGGAAACGCAAATTCGCATCGGATACTTCACCGAATCGCAAAACAATGAATTAGGAATTCCTTTAACAAAGTTAATCATAACTTTGTGGAATCCTCATTAACCCTTTGAGGCCAGAACATTTCGGGAACAATCGTGCACCATGTGCTGAAATTTTCCGTGCTGGAACACGTGTTAAATTTAATAATTAATTATAATTATATACTTGATGTCGATTGCTGTTGTTTTCGTCCTTTAAAATTGCAAAATATGTAACGAGACATACATATTTTAATGAAATAAGCAAAGATGATAATTCGTCTAAATACATAGGTTTAAAGCGTACAATAAACGCATGTGCCCAGGCCAGTGCGGTGACCCGTAGCACACGGTGAACGATCTTTTTGAACGCATATATGCGTCTATCGTCCGCAAAGGGTTAAGACTAGAGAGTTAAATTCTGTTCGTTTGAAAGGTTGCCTCGTCGATTCTGTAAGTCCGATTCATCAGCAAGAAATTAAATGTACGTTTCTCCAAACACAGCGAATTTCACTAATATAATATATTAGGTTGAGTCATTAATAACTTCCAGTTTGTCTTCTTCAATTTATTGATTAATTCATTAAAGAATAATTTTTGTTACTTCTGCAGCATGCGCAAGTTTCAGGGCTGTTTACTTTCTGGTATGAAACTAAGATCAGTTGCATAGACAAACTACTTGAATTTTTAAGAATAAAAATCTATTATCTACAATGCAGTACAATTTTTTTACAGGTTGTTCTAAAATGGGCATTCTCGTATTTAAACTTCTGTCTGCAATATTGAGCTTCCTGTCACTCTCTTATTTTTCAGAATTTTACAGTAAACCGTTAAAGACATATTCTAAATCTTGTATATTATCAGCATATTGAACAAACAAGAAATCGATTTTTATTCTTTCACATAAGCAGAAGAAAAAAGGAATGAAACAGCAATGGAGGAGTGTCGGTATCCCTAATTGAAGATAATTTTAATAGTATTGAATTTCCTAGTCGGTAATAATAAAAGCACGGGGGCTCGCATTACGAGGCCGCTTACCCGGACAACAGTAGTCAAATCAAACACTAGGCTATTAACTAGGTCAACATTTCAGGGTTTGGGGTACTTAGACCCGACTACTTGGTAGCTTCGTTGGTAAGCCGTACAGCCGCGTGTACATGTATTTGCACGTACACGAACCACGAATTCCACGGTGAACAAGAGCAAAGCAGCCGTGTCGGACGGTCTTAAATAAATATCTAATGTGCAGGGGCAACGGGGCACCCTATTGCCCCCGCCAATATTGTTTTAGGCACGGCCCATGGCTAGGCGAAGTTTTGTAATTCGAGAAACGAGCGCCACTCGTGCGAGCAACAGACAAGATACCAATAGGTGTCGGAAGATTCAGTCGAGTACTTCGGTTCTCGAGATATCCTGTCTACAGCTTTTGCGTCTGTATCCTGCGGGACAACATCCATCTTCCTGCGAACTGTGCAGCTGTCAATTTCTCTATCCCTCTGAAGGGACCTGCGCTTCTGAGTATTCGATCATTATACGGGGTGTTTCGTTTAATTCAATCATCCGATGTACCTTTCTTACTTTTAACACTTTAATACATATGCTGTAAACGTATTAATTCAACAAAATTTTCGTTTTGCAGCTGAATTGCCAAAGGTCACTGGAGGAGGTAGGTGTAAAGATCGTGTTACCTAAGAGATTTGATGTCAAAAATTCATTTATTTCAAGCCCTTTCATAAGATGGTAAAAAAGGTGTCGTCCTAAGTGGTAGACATCTATTTCCAAAATGGCACCTGCCTTAATAATGATTTGCGTATGGAAATACTAAAAAACATGATTTGAATCAGGAAGAGTTTATATATACGGGGTGGGCATTTATGTGGGAGGACTTAAATATCTCCATTGCTTTTGAACTTATGATAAAACTCTTTAGGAAAAAATTACGCAGTTCAAAGGAGTGAACAGGATGATTGGAAAAAGTTTCATTGACTTTTCATTACATGACATCATACATTCTTTACTCGATGCTGTTATAATCGGCACTAACAATAAGAGGAGGTCAATGACCTAATCATTACCTTGAAGTGACCTTGAACCGAGAAATCCGAGCTTGAATAGTAGAAACTTTGATGTGTAAAATTATTTGATTGTACAAAATGATGTTCTTGCAGTTCGATACATGTATATAAACATTCACTAACAAAACTATTTTTTTAAATAATTCCAGCTGGAAGGGGCGTGTAAGGTCTACGTATTCCGTCATATTTTCTTCAGTGTATTATGAAGCATAAAAATATTTAATATTTCACAATGTAAATCATCTGTCCCGTGATGGACTCACTAATTAAAGAGGACCCTCAATCTTTATTTAAACCGAAGCAACGTTCGATTACTGTGAAAGTTATCGTCGAACCCGACTGAGCAATATCGTTCTTCGTTCGAGGGAGAAATATACACTTTTTTAATAAACGCACGCTGCATAGCAATTCATCCTGTCTCCTCTCGTTCCTTGCCTCCGCCCGGTGTAACGTCCGCCCCCACCGGTATTTATCACGGAAATAATTAATTAACAGCAAAAAGTTCTCCCCGCTTTTACGCTTTTTCCTGACCGAGGCCCTCTTCGCAGTGCCAACTCATAACTGCGCTCAGTCGACTGCTGAATCCCTTTTGCTCATGCAACCCTTATTACCGTGTCGCAGCTCGGTTAGCGCGAGCGGGTTAATGAAAAGCTCGAGCAAATATAGAATTTCTCGTAAAAACTACAAATTACTGCTGTACCGAGTGCATAGCCGCGTACAACGTACTTCGTCGCTCTTCTCTGGTTTTTTTCTTTTTTCCGACTCTCCCACCCCTTCTTACCCGTCCTCGTCCACCGAGACCGGCGAAATTATACAACGTTATAATACGCGAGAACAGGAAATAATAAAACGTTCCGGACGTGTTTCGAAGATCGAGTCGGGATTTTATAACAGAGAGCGCGGGGGGGGGGGGGGGGGGGGGGGGGGGGGGGGGTTGCGTGCGAGATGAAAACTCATTCGAACGTCCATTTCCAGCCGAAATGAAAAGCATAAAGTTTTTAATTTTGCAAGAATCGCGCGCCGCACGGGCGTCCCGCCAAAAAGAGCAAGAAACACGAGAGGAACGATTAAAATGTTAAAGACTCACATTATACGCGTGTCTGTCCGAAAGTATACAATCATGAACGAAGTCTCTCATTGTGTCGCTATCGACGGTATATTACGACTTCAAATGCAACAGTATAATAGAAATTGAATGTAAAATGCATCTGTGTTTATTAACTCTTTGGACGCGGACGATTCGGAAATAAGGCGAACACCGCGTGCGATCGAGCTGAAGTAACACACGCTGAGCTATTCCGTTGAACGCCCATAGGCGTCGATAGTACGCGGTGAGTGTTCTTTTATCGAGTACCTATAGTCGTCGATAGAAAACAGAGAGTTGATTTCAAATGTAAAGGACATTTTGGTTGGACACCTTTTGCAACTACCGTATATTTCGTTTGCGCGCTTTTCACCGTTTGCCCACGTCTGATCTGGATGCAGAGCTCTGCTGTTGCAGAACGCACTGCAAAATAGTAGTATAAAACATTTGATTAAACATAATAAAGCATTTTTTGAATGATATGAAAAAGGGCAAAGAGCCTGCTGGTTCGCACGAGGTATCCAAACTCTTTTAACACATTCAGCCTAGGACATTTCTCAAAATTACCCCTGAGGATCTGACAAGTTTTTTGCATCGTGGTTTCATTATTTATTTGTCCTAAAAAATGGTATAGAACACGATTTATGTTGAAACAAATATTACGAAGGGCACCTGAAGTAGGATTCACACATCTAAATTAACCAAACCCGAAGCTAATCCAACCAAGCTTAGAAATGGCTGTGCCGTTAATGAGGCATATGATACTTTAACACTTTAACAGCCGCTGTCACGTACACGTAACTTTATTAATTTGAATGAAACTTTTGTAAAATACATAAATAAACATATCTATCTTTGATGGCAAAGAAACATTCAATTACTAATAAAGTGAAAATTGTAGAATATTCGATGTAATTCTTGCAAAAACGGTCAAAGATAATTAGTATTTTCAAAATTTTCGCGGTCGTCAAAATGTTAAGATATCAGCCGTCCTGCGGGTTCCCCAGTACGAGATCTGACATTATCCGAGCTGAATGCATTAACGCCAGCCATGAAACAGATGAGCGGCTGCAGTGGCGTGTCGACCTGCATGATCGCTCACCGGGAAGCCACTACAGTGGCGCGCAATAGCCAAAAGGTGGAAACCTCGATCAGACTCAAGACACGGATGTCAGAATCTCGGTTAACACGTTCGCTACCAGCGTCACATACGTGTGACGCGTCGATTCTGTTTTGGGAGCTCGCCGTCACACATGTGTGACAGAGAAAATTGATAAAAATAAAGCGTGGTCTGTGGTGGACGTTTTTCTCGAATCGACCATGGTAGCGAACGTGTTAATGAGAGTTTTGACATTTTATTGACATATTATAGTGCGTCTGACCAGGTATGGAAGTTCCCACTGTGACAGTCCACGTGTTAAATCGATTTCGATGCATTCGACGTCGATTTTAGATGCGTCAGAGTTGCGACGCTCGTAGCTTTTTTCCGTACTTCGCGAATTTTTCGGCGAAAATGCGTTTTCTGCGCGATTCAGCGGGCAGGATGAATTGGACGAGGAACAAAGGCAACGCACGCGACCATTTGCCCGCGTTCGGAGCGTTATCTCGCATTATATTATTACACCCATGGCCGTGTTTGTCAGTTTAAAGCCAGCAGGCCATTAGCAGGTATTATTTTAGCCGTGATCCGCCGTTAGCGAGAACAATGGCGTCACTACGGGCTACGTCCCACGATATTAAATGAAGCGAAGTGATACATTTCGAAGGGATAGACGGGCAAATAGGGATGATGCGGTGACGGCGCCGAGGAGCACCGAGTGGAACGAAGACGGACAGAGTGGAGCAGAAGGGACACACGGGGAGAACCTGGTCAAAAGCACAAGGGTTGAGATGAGGGATGGGACGCGGCACGTATTACGTTACGCCCCTGGCCTCTGTAAATACCACAGCGCTGTAATCTAGAGTTAATGGTGCTCTCATGATACGAATGTCTATTAAAGCCGTCGAAACTTATCTGCAAGTACTACGAGGATGCTCTTTGCGGAATGAACTTAACCACGCTGTACCTGGCCTCGTCCATGGTGCGCATTTAATCGCGGGGACACGCGGATTCCATGTTATCAGTTTGAGAATTCGACTTATTACGGTAGCTTTCTCTGGCTTCTAATTAAAACCGAGACAATGGTAATTGCAATTCAGAGCGCAATTCAGGCGAACGTGAAGGGTATCGAGTGGAAGGAGTTTTAGAGGAAATTTTTGTCGAGGCGACAGTTCATTTTTCAGAAATCGATTTTAGAGTTCATCGAATACGAGCGCATTGAATTAAAAAATTATATGTGAATGTTGGTAGTAGCAAAGTTTAGGAAAGCTCGATGATGAGTTGTTTTAGTTTATTCATTTAAAGGAGATACTGTTGGTCTTGATACGTTTTGATTTAATTTGTAGTCTTATTCTCGATATAGAACACATGTATGGACCAAATATTCTGTCAGGTTATCCCATAAGTGACGTTGTTCTCTATTTTAGAAAAAATATGATTGATAAATATGAATTTATTATTCGATAGAAATTTTATTGTGCGCGTGATGGTATATGAAACATCTACTTCATTTTAAGTTTCTCGGTGAATATTAAATGAACATGGCAAAGATCTGTGGGCAACAATTTTATTAATCACGTGCTGCTTTATTAAAAAAAATTTAATCATCGTATTTTCGATACTAGTTGCACTTGTTAACTATTATATTTATTTACGTGATTTGAAAATTTGTTCGATAAATTCAGAGGTACTGATCACTTGAAATCAAAGAATTAAAGATCTGTTTGAATGGTGGGACAAGGACACTAAAATTAATGATTAATATCTCGATAATTAAAAGTAACTGTAATTGATAATTTATTTATACTCGAAGTCGTGTTTAAGAACGACGTTACTTATGGAATGATATAATACTACCCACAAATCGCTATATAAATATAATAATGTAGCTAAAAAACGGGAAATTACTCAAAAATTTCACTGCGTGAAGAAGCACATAATAACCTTTCAGTACACAATTTTTTTGTTAAAACAGGCCATGTGTTTTTTGAGAAGTGAATCTTTAGTGGATTTTTCTGACTCCGAATGATGCAAAAAACGTGCAAAATTTACAATTGTCAAAAGATAGGTACATCAAATATACACCAGAAAGGGTCACCAATGATCCTTGTATGGATCCACAAATGAACAAAATTTGAAAGGAATCAATTGGGGGTAATTCTGGTAGATTTTGAATACATTCCTTCGATATAAACCCGAAACAAAGTTTGAGATAAATGAAAAATATTATATAATGTAATGTATCTTAATACGAGTCACGCAATAACAGAAACACACTGTCAATAATACATTAAAAATTTAATGAAAAAGTGATGAAGTAATACATTCTGCCATCAATATATCCACTGCAATCCCTGTAGTAATATTAGAGTTCTAACAATTAATTTTGTAATTTATTTTGTTCTAATATTACTAGTGTTTCTAACCAAATGTGTTCACGTTTATGCTTCTGACTTTAAACATTTATTATCGACTGTATTAATTTACCTGATTAAATAATTCATCCCACAATGTTTCTACAGTACTGACAATAAGATAACCAATCCATAATTTTTACTTCCCTACTTTATCGTACCTCTTCTAAATAAGTTTTACAGACTGTATTCTGTCATTCATTGTCGTACAAAAAAAAATAAAACTAATAAATACACATAACCAAACTGAAAAAAATGACAAGTATCCTACTACATTTAAGTGGTAGTTTTTAAACAAAAGCAGACTATTTTAGAATCTACTAAACAATACAGCTTCAGCTAAAAAAGTTCGAGCACACAATTAAAATTCATAAATACCTCTAAACAAAACATACCTTTACTACAACTAGACTGTGGATATTATTGCAAATATACATTGTCAAAGTTCTATATTTTGTATATTATTACTGTTACAGAAATGAAACTCTGATAAAATTGTATTTTATTCCGTGAATATTTAAACAATGTATTTTTTATTTTCTCACAGTTTTAAATGTGCGTTTTTCAAACATTTGGATATGTCAAGTTGCATAAAAATTCGCAGTCTAACTATAACGTTTTAATTACAAACAAATCTCTTCTCTGTTACATCTGAATTCAATGCCTCATCGATGACATTTTGTACATATTTGTGGTGTCATAAAAACGTGTAGCGTACATAACGCGAAATTTCCTGAATAGTCCACGATGGAGGAGCAGGAGGCTGGCGTGAATTCTAATCGAGAGACGGGGCTCGAATGATCAAAATTGAATGTGATTTATCGGGACGATAACGCAGCATCGTATAATATATCAGCCGAGGCAACAGGCGAAAATAATAGTTTGGAGAATTGTAGGCGATATCCATGCGCAACCGGTCGGTACTGTCTCTGACAGCGCAATTATCTGGTCTCGCTTGCGGTTGTACGCCAACCCCTTTTGTTATCGCCATCCCCAGAATCAGCGTTCCTATCAGAACACGTCGTACCCTAATGCTTGAGTATTGTTGGGGATTGTCAGATGATAGCCATCGATGTTCCCTGTAAATCGTTTCGAAATTTTTGCATTACATTAACTTTCGCGAAACATCATCTGGAGACGAAACGGAGGCCATCTCATGCGGATTGTTCGTTTGTTGAACTTTCAGATTCATAGGAGAGTAATTAACCCTTTGCGGACGAATGTCTCCAAACAAGCGGCACCATGCTTCTAAAGATTGAGTCGGAGGCCGTCGCTATGACGGTGAAAAATATTTTCATTATTTTTACCATCGCTGTGTATATTTCACTATTTTCGATTAGTTTGTAATTTTTACTGCAGTATTTATTCCTTGTTTCATAACAGCTAGTATTTAAGACTTCGCTGTATTATTTCGTTTCTAAAAGAAATATTTTCGAACCGTAGGCAAGTACCAAAGGGTTAAAACCTGTCCAGACAGCAGAGGCGCAGATTTAGGGTATTCACGTTTCTAGTTTCGTTTGATACTATCGATTATGCGACAGCTTGTCCGACTATTCATAGTTTTTCACGAACGTTCTGCGGTTTCGAGGTTTCCATTATTGCCAGCCGTGGTTACAATATCGATATTGGACGGTAATCAAAATTTGTAGTAATAGAAACTCGTGCGACTACATTGGCCGGAAACGGGAGAATGAATTAAATTACACCTGGAATCGTGGATGTGTGGGTGTGTCTTCTGTGTCGTTAGTTGTTATTTCGGGGTCCACAATATTGTAAAATATATGGTGCCTCGAATACGATGGAGGTCAGGCGGAAATTGTTAAATAAATTTATTTTTTGTTCTTATCTCCGTGTGCTTCCAAATGTGAACAGAAATGTGCATTCTTGATTATATTTTTATTTCTATTTATGACTTCGATAACTGTTTTGCAAGTAGAGATCATGACTTATGTGAGTTCTTTTTTTTAATGAAACCGCGCTTAGTAACGTAGGAGGTGGTTAGTATAGACAAATTCTAGACTTCTAGCAGAATTCAGGAGATGTATTGATGTAATAAATTTCATTTTTTTAAATAAAATAGGGGTCTTAGAGCAAGAAGTCGTTAATCTTCTTTATTTCTTTTAATAAGATTTTTAGTTTAACCCTTACGTGGATTATTGGGGCCGTAGCGGCCTTGTGCAACTTCAAACTAATAATTGTTTAATTTTTACCGAATAGACAAAATCGAAATCAATTTTCCTTACAGCATTAGAAGCATAATGAGGTAATGGAGGATTACATAAATCTTCAAATAATTATATCAACACATGTTAAGCAATTATTAGTTTGAAGTTGCACAGGGCCGCTACGACCACAACAATCCACTTAAGGATTAAATGAAAAATGGAATTAAGTCGATGACCCCGAAATTTGAATGTCTATCAGTATTTGTTATTAAACAAAATTCTACAGGAACCCTAATGGTCCAGGTAGAGCTGTTTACTCTACGCTATAAACCTATGTATTCGGATGAATTATCACTTCAGCTCATTTTATTAAAACGTATATGTTTTGGTACATATTTTGCAATTTTAGAGTGCAAAACAACTAAACGATCAACATTATACACATTACTATAATGAAATATTCCGATTAACACATTGCTGTACTGCGGATTTTTCAGCACACGGTGCACGCTTCTTCCCGAAATTTACTGGCCTCAAAGAGTTAACGGGCCTGATTTTAGTGCCTCTGCAATGGACCGGATGATCGTTGTTCCACGGTGTTGTCATCGTCATAAGAGGCTGTTTTTCCCGACAACGAGCGACCGAATCGATATTCGGAGCCTGAAGGCGCAATCGTATAATAAAATGTAATCACGAGACAGATGAAACGTGCGGGTTTTCACGCGTACGTGCACACTTGTCGACGCGACGCGTCCCCGTTGCGAAATCGTCTGCCCACCTGTCAACTCAGAATGTAATCGCGGAAATCAAAGAGACCGTGCCCAGCGACGCGAGAGATTCTGCATTTGATAGATTCGCATTTGCGAGGTGACAGGGAAAAGAGACGGATCCCGAGGGTGTTACTAGGCAGGAAGCCATTTTGGGTTCCTGACTTGATTAACGAACAGCCGGACGAACAGGAGACCGGTGCGCATCTGTGTTTCGTGAAGAGCAACACCGGGAATCCTTGTCTGGGAGGCAGGAATGGGAATCCTTACGCGTGTGATAATCGAGTAACAGTGATTTCACCGGTGTCGTCAGAGTTACGTAGCTGATTATCCTCTGTTGCAATTCTAGCGTTCCCTAGTTCCTATCCGCTTTTTAATCATCCCCCATCTCATCATTTTCTTTCAAACATCACTCCTTAGTCAAGTTTCCTTCAGATACATCGAAAGATACTTACCTGCCTTGAAATGGTTGTCGCCCAGATTTAAGTGACCGGAGCAGAAAGTTCGAAAACTCGTCGCATCGGTTTCCTTCGAAAAGGCTGATCCTGAAATTTCACGGAAATCCAGGCGGGCGGGCAAGAACGAAATAAGAGTGTCTGACAGATGGGGACTATTTTCGCGGAATGCTGGCAGCGAGACCGGAAGGGCCGTTTGAACGTCGAAAAGGAGGAGCGGCTACGGAGGGAATAGCGACGTTTTAAGACCTTAAATTCTAGATTTATATCGTGCAACGCTGGCAAAGCCAGGGACCTGACACGATGACAGCTTTCGGATCGCTGGCAACCCTTCGGTCCATGGATGTGATTGGCTGTCTCTAGGGGTGGTGGGTGTGGCCCCCGTGGAAACCATCATCCCCGTCGGACGTCGAAACTTCACGGGATCCCCTCTACTTTTCCATCCCTCTGGAATGTGCAGCTTACCTAAACGAGTCCTCTCGACCCCCGGGCGTTTTGGAGGGGATCGCAGGAAGTTCCTCAAGGGAGAACGCTGGAAGGAGAGGGGTGACAAAAGGAGAGGGAGGGTATATCTGTGTCTAGGGACGGATAATCGGTCCGCATTACTACCTCTCTCTCTCTCTCTTTCTCTCTCTCTCTCTCTCTCTCTCTCTCTCTCTCTCTCTCTCTCTCTCTCTCTCTCTCTCTCTCTCTTTATCTCTCCCTTCCCTTCTTTCAGCAGAATGCTTTGTAAAATCTGCAATAACGCATAGTGCGCTTTGAACGATGTCCGTCCCTTTGGTCGAAGAAAATATGATGGAAATTCGTGTGATACCGTCACGATAACTCTTTCTTCTCTTGCGAGTTTTCATGCGACGAAATGGGTGTATGGTTCCGTGGCCAATGATTTTATTTCCCTCGTTATCTTGTAACGCGCGCGCGTTTTAGAGCGGCGATAAAGGGCGGTAGATTAGAGAAGGGTTGTTTAATTGTTTTATTTCCTTGTCGGGCTTTCTGTTTAGGAGAACAGGCTTGTCTTATGCCAGCTTGCTTTCGATAAGACTGGCCCTGTTTGCTCTAAGATCAGAGATTTTACAAAGGCTCATTGTCACCGGGATTTGTATAGATTGTTTGAACGTGTTTCTTATTATTATTTTGATAAGATTTAATCGACTTACGTTGGCAGAATTCTCCCGTGTTTCAAAAGGACTGACGGATCCATGCAAATTTTCCGAATCCGCCAGCGCTCTGCGTTCGAGCTCTCGTTGCATACCTACGAGGTTTCCCGGGCTGAATTCTCATCACGAGAAAATCCGTCGGGATTTCACGCGTCGGGTCGAATTACTGAATCCTACATCGAGTTAGAGGGATTATAACGAGTCGAGATAGGCTCTAAGTTCTTTTTTCAATAAAGCCGCTGCGTAGTCTTCATAATTCTGCTTCATTCTCATCCACTTTTCACAGTACACGTTGCACCTTTGCGCCTAACGAACTGCAGTCTCGGTTCGTATCGCAGATAATCTACGCGGGTATTCAACATGCAATGAGAATTTGTATTTATCGCCTACGACGCTACATTGTTTAATACGAGATCCTTCTACGTTTTTACACTTATTTTATTCAGAAATAAAATTTCTAATCTGTATTCAAATGCCTTGTTTTATTTACCCCTTTGATATGATTCACCTGGACACAAAAGTTATACCATGGTTGTATAAACCGTTTGATTAAAAGTAATAAAATATTTAAAAAACTATAAGTTATTTATAATCTCTCAACGTAAACCACGAAACAGATGAGCCACTGTAATGGCGTGTCGTCCTGTACAATCATTTAGCGGGAAGTCGCTATAATGGTGGATAGTATCCAAAGTGTTCAGCGCTCCTTGTAGATATAAATAGGCTGCCAACAGTTTAGGTCAAATCATAATTGTATTACATCTGTCTAAAAACATGTATCATGAATAAACTTTTGTATTATATTGCTATTGTCGACGTGTAGCTTCATCAACTCTCGGTATACAAACATTTCCTGCACAATAAACGGGCGCTTATTAAGTACAAAGAAGAGGTAGATACTCTGGCTGAAAACATTTGACACTAAGCAATAAACGGTGTGTACTACTCAAACCTTCAGATAGGTCCATTGAAACCAGCTCTTTATCATAAATCAATATAGAAGTTGCAGTAGAATCACTGAATACTAAGTTTCAGAAAGAACAAACATAAACGTAGGATGTAGTAGTTACAGATACAGAATAACAGTTTTATAATAAAACTCTCAGTAGTCATTGAATTCCCTCATGCCATTTATGTACACCCTCGGCCATAAGTCATGGGTTACCTTAACATTTGTTAATAAATTTGGATTACGATGCAGATTTCATTACTTATTTCAATATGAACGATTCCTTTTAAAGACATTTATATTTACAGAATACATTTTTAAAGACATGGTTAGTATTTTGTTATAATAAACCCTAGATTGCCAACACTACTATACAATACATTAATGCCAATGATACGTAAAAATTACGTATGGATTATTCGTGGTTACCCCCTGCTGTTAATTAGAATAATATGTTTCATATGATTATGTTTATTAAAATAAACACCAAATCATGTAACAGTTTTATTTTTTAAGAACTACAACCTGTTACATGGCGAAAAAAGTAAAAATAATAAACTAAGACCAAACGTCTGAATCTGTGTTCTGGTAAAATGGTAGCTGTTTAAACGCAAAAAGTACGTGAATTTTACGTACGTAGTCAATCTAGGGTTAATATAAAAAACCTGAAATAATTATAGTACGGTTCAAAATCCGGTTTTCAGTGCATCAAATTTAGACGACGTTCGTTCCGACTTTCTGATCTGTGGACACATTTGCCGAGAATCTGCACAGAAATCCGGGGAAGAAGTACTAAAAAAAAGGCTGCCAAAGTTACTGCGAGCTATTATCGTGGAACGGAGAGCGTATATTGATGAGAAAGTTTAAAACTTTACATACATAATTTTCAGTATATTGTTACATTTAAAAATTGTATTCAGTATAAATAATCAGTATTGTGGGTGTTTAACCCTTTGAACTCCCAACTTTTTTTTAATTTTCTTTTCAATAACTCCCTATTATCGTCAGTGTTTTATTTGAAATGTACTTCAAAAGACAGGTGGTTGATAGGAACCAATTTAAACAATTTTATAACACAAACAATCATGTACCTGAACACTTCAAGGACTTTTTTTGTTACAAAAAAGGGTCATATACATGTAATACTGCTTAGCTGGGTAAAAAAAATATTGCGAAATATAATACATATTTAAACTGGCAATTTAAAAATGTCGAGTGTGACTCGACATAGGAGTACCTGTGAATAAAATCGATGACGAGTCACACTCGACAAAGGAGTTCAAAGGGTTAACAGTTTTCTGGTATACAATATATCATGAGTGTGCAAAGCTACGTAGCCTCCGGTTTAATGAGGAACTCGGTCAACCCCGGCAGAGAGATTCGACATTGAAATTATCGTAACGGTCCGTAAAGGAGGGCTGGTGTCTTAGAAGCAAAGGATCCTTTTGGGGGTAATTCGAGGCGAACTCGTCGCGTGCTCTAAGTGTTCCTCTGCTGCTCGAAGCAGAAAACACATTGGCGAGGGTGGCGATGCCGGCGCTATCATGGCGCTCGAGGCTCATGCAGCTGACGGCTCAATTATCTCAGCGAGGGTCTCACACAGTCACGCCTGCGACCAAACCTACCCCCCGGTACTTACTCCCAGGATCCTTGAAACAGCCAACCCCAACTCTATTGTCCTCCAGCTATTAACTGCCTCTTCTCGTCCCGAATGAAGGACTCATTGCTTTCGAATGCTTTGACTCCTGTCACGCAATCGGCGCCGTTGACTGCTCCGATAACACGCGTGTTCTCATTGCCGTGTTAATCCCTTTCGAGGATTCGCTGGCCGATGAGCCATCCGACGAACCGATCCAACTTACGTGGACTGTGTAATAGCCGACAGGAATTTTATTATAATGTCTGTATTCCTTCTAGAGGACACTGAATTCTTGAATGTGTGATTATTTATTTATTTGTCGATATTAAACGTTTCGCTACGGGACATGACAAGTGAAACAAGTGAAGAGATAGTAAAGATTGTCTTTTTTCGTTCATTTATATTGTTATACTTTAGACTTTTGCCTTAATACATCGTAAATAATAAATGGTGCTTTCACTGAACTGTAGTCTGATATTAATCTTTTGCAGTCTGAGGTATTTCCGTTGCTTTGTTTCAGCCGAACAGTATAAATTCAGCTTTTGGAGAATGTGGTATAATCTGCGTTTGCTTCAGCATTTAATCCTAATTTAAATGATACAAGAACATATTTATAATAATATGTGTTAAAAAAGAAATGGGACCAAGTATTAGGGATATGTGTCACTCATCGAAACAAAGCAAAAACTTAATGAATATTGGTTCAAAAGTAATTTTTTCTTTAGAGCAAGTGTTCGACATGTCCGTGATACATTTTAATACATGGTAAACCGTACATTGTGATTTTGACTTATTATATACATATACGGCGTATGTTTGTAATTTTTTAATTTGTATAAGAAAGAAACCTCACAGAAATAATAATGGCGAAGATTGATAAAGTAATACTCCATATATGAGTACTCTGACGTGTGTATGAATTATTGTTCGTACTTGACGATGATTGTTAAGTCATTACTCGATTGATTTCGGATAGTGATTCCTGAAGAAACATGTTCCATAAATCCAGAAAGAATTGTTTACCAACCCACGATTGTTAACAGTTTTTTCTTTGTTTTATTGAGGAGTGCAAGTCGTTAAGGTTTGAACCCTCCATTTTTTCCCTACCCTGTAGTAGATTTTAATGTGTTCAAATTGTTTTAAAAAATGTTTAAAAGCCTGTTAAACTTTTACAAGGTACAAGTTCTGTCGATATAATCGAATATATCACCCAACACGCTTACTCTCCAATGGAATATTAGAATGTTTAAAACTGTTAGACTAGACTAGGTAAAGTATTTTAGAGCGCGCTATATGAACACTATAAATTTTGTGAATGAAAAGTAAATCATACATTATCATGCCCAACATTAACAACGTAATAGACTACAACAAATTTTCCATGATTCAAACGTTCTTTGTCCAATTTTAAATTTTGACTGGCTGTTATTATTTTTATTGCATGTTTCAAAAATATGTCCACAATTGATATCTTCTTTACTGTGTTTGACTTTTGCAAAATATTTTCCTAAGATCATTTTAAAATAAACTCGTCGTCTTTACGTTTAGATTGGAGCATATATGGTGCACAATTAAGGGTAATGGATGTCAATATCTTGGACGAACCTTTTTCTTCGTAGCAAACCGGTAGTGTATCCATTAGTAGGCACTCCTTAAACTGTCTTTTATCAATGCGGTCAGGTAATTAAGTATTCCGTTTTTCCGGAGTTTCGAATGTCTACCCTTACACAGAGGCTAATAGCGTAGGGTGGAAATATTTCACAAGGTGAAATGGATTTTTCAATATCCTTATGAAAATTACGAGTCACAATAGGGGAAGATGAAGCATACTGAGAACTTTAAAATTTTACTTGCAATAGAACAATTATTATTAGTACTAAAGAAGTAGAATCGTTATGAAATAATTGTTGGTTCTTTACTATTGCCATAAGAAATAACAAAAATTATAAATGCAGTCTTTAAACAGCATTGGAATCAAAATATAAAACTGTTTAATTATCATTACCTCAGTTGCTCGGCCTTACCAAACCAGTGGGGGTTGCTTCTTGCATTATGACCAGAAAAAGATCCAAAAATTACATCAAAAGTACAGTGAACGTATACTATTTTCTGACGATCTCTATTTTACCCCGCGAGCCCGTCTTACCCAACTCTCCCCTATAAATTATAATTATTATTTATACATAAAAGGTTCGAATATTTCCTCGAAGGCTTGCAGATGCGCAACTAGGGAATCCACGATCTGATGTAATATAAACATGGAAGATATGAAGACGATCTCGAGGCGACTGGTTTCATAGCTTTAACGTAGGACGGATTTCTCTTCCAGGTTTCTTCGTTTGAGCTTCTTCGGTGCTCTAATGGAAATGAAATCCCTTAGGATAAAGACTTCCGACAGCAGCTCCGACAAAGGTGAGGTTCAGTCGACCCTAAAACTCAATCTCACCCCCGGCGTTAGCTGCTCACGCTTCTGCTCATCGTTTCATTTGATTACAGGGAAATTTTGAGACCGCGTTTGTCCCTCGTTACGTCGAGTCAATCAACTCGTTAATTAACCTTATCCCTCCTGTCTCGTCCAATAAAGGCAGATCAATGCCTGGAGGATCTGTAGGACTCGAGAAGCACGATCGAATCCGACAAAAAGGTGAACTTGATCTTTTCTCTTGGGAGGACGGTTCCACGGAAAGAGTTTAATTAAATTTTTTTCGCGTCTGGATTGGATTAGATTCTCAGAATATCTTTGAAAGATCAACGTGATTACAGAGACTGGTCTTAATTGATCCAACGCAAGATCGCATGTTAGAGAAGTCGTTGGAGAACACGTTATTGTCGCTGTTCGACGATTACAAGCGGCGGACGGTTTATTCTTTTGTAACGCGGCCAGCGATAAATGAAACGAGCATCGTCGAGATAATTTGACAACCGTAAGACGGAAATGCTTGAGGGACGACAATCAGGATAACGATAGTTTACATAAAACTGCGCGACGAGAGAGTTTATGACTCTCAATGCGAAGCCGGTTGTTTGCCCGTTGCTCTCTGCTTTCGACCCGGCTTCACCCATCCTGGGTCGCCGGTTGGAAAAAGATCCCGACAAAGAAGAAAGGAAGACTGCTCGTTAGGTGGCGAGCGACGAGCAAATAGAAGAAAACGGGAACAAACGAGGAAACAGAGGCGTTCATCGCTCTCTTCTTCACGCGCGACTTCCTCCTACGTCATCTCGTTATGTGCGAGGAAACAGGTAACGTTCCGCAAAGTGAACGTCGAGGAAAAGACACCCTTTTTGCAAATACGGATCGCGGGACATCCTTTTACGGTGGAGTCGTCCTTTCTTTTCTATCTGATTCGCCCGAGACGGACAAAGGGAAAAGGGTAAACGATCGTTACGGCGGAAACGCTCTAACAGAACGGGAACTCTGATCTTTGAAGTCTCGTTCTCGCCGAAAATCCTAGAAAATGTCTCGCGGAGGCCTCCGTACCTGAATTCGTGCGATAATGCACCGACGAGTACCGCGGAGATCACCGATAACTCCAATTAACACTTTGACTTGATAAATATATCTGACAAGGTCTAACAGAATTAGTGAAATTATGTTATCGGTTGAGGAGGGATTAGATCGGAGATGGCCATCCGGAGCGATGCCTTGCGCCGCCGTACCCCCACTCTGCAGCTATTCTCCTCACGTAATAGGAAAGTAGAGATATAATCCCTAGATAAAATTGTTGTCATGTATAAATAAATATAATTATTTATATTACGTCACTGTTTCGTGAGAAACCGTACTTACGGAGAGGTACCGATAGTGGGGGTAGGCTGGAACCAGGACTTGCTCCGGTTGGCCATCCCTGGTATGGAAGCTACCTTCATTTTATATAGAAATTAGGAAAATTTATTATTTTCAACTGATATAGCGCAGCAGGCAAAGTGTTAGGTTAAGCAAGTAGTGATTTTTATAAAATTTTGAGCAAATTCGTAGTATAACTGATAGAAGGAAGATTGGTCGTGTAAAAATGAATGAAAACATTAGTTTATTCAGCTTAGTGAGCATTATCTACCGAGCCAGTTCTGATTAGGTTTTTCTTGCCATCCTGTATATCTGAAAGATTAATAATATACAGCGTGTTGTCAATACTTGTTTTAACAGTCTATAAAATAAATTCACCTTCGAGAAAATTTATTTTAAAAATTCATCCAGTACACGTGTAATTGCATACGATACTAATCTGATTGTTTATTATTCACTATTTCGATGTGAATATTCTTTTACAAACACAGATAATCATATTCAACATTCAATAACATAGCAGATTTTTAAACGTTATTTGTTTCTTTCCAATTAACATTAAAGAACTGATAAAATTATTGACAATTTCGAGATACTGACGTGTTTTCTTTGCTTAATGTCTTAAATTATAGACAAGACAGTATTCCCGCCATTCATGTTGAATGAGATTATAATACAAGTAAAAACAGCGAACAGTGACCAGACAAGCTAACCAATTTGCACTCCGTTTTCTTCAAAACGAACTTTTCAAAGAAAAAGGTTATTTCGTATTTTTTCTTTATTTTACATGAAAAATCACTCCCCTTTGATGAACTCCAGTCCATCCTAAATTACAATAATAATACAGAAATATAAGTATACGATTGACTAGTTAACCCTCTATAAAACTATGTGACTTGGAATTTACATACCTACATGTCTATATTGTTTAAGTCTTATTTCGTTTAGTTATCACTGTGTACAATTATATTGTGCGACCATACTGCCACCAAGGAGCTTGCTCGTTTATTATTATGTTTATATCCCGCGATACATACTTTTATCATTTATCTTTAGCATTTACCGTTGATGATAATGACATATCGTTTTCAACATGCGCAAAAAAATTCCAGTTGTAGAGGGTTAAATATCTGTTTTTTTTTCATTATGTGTATCAAGAAGGGAATATTATAATGTGTCCTAATAAGTATGACTGTCTTCGCTGCAGCGCTACCGTATTAATAATTTGCATGGATGTTGATACACTGTTCGAGAATGGTATCGAAATCTTAACATGAGTGAATCGATGCATTCGAACCCTTCATCCCCATGGAGCGATACAACCGACGAATGAAAGTATCGGCAGCGAAAGACGTCGAGAACTTATAGCTGGGGATTGTTCGACAGTCGCGTTGCTTATATTGAATCTGTTGGGGGCAATAAAACAGTCTGCCTTGAGAATGTCGTATTTCAATTGTTCCGCCATTGTGAGACCAGGACTCGAGACATATGCTCTCATATACGTATTTTCTGCACGCGTATACCTATACCTCCTGCGATACAGATCGATCGTATAACAACCGTTTTGTGCATCTTTGTCTGCAGGATATAAAAAAAATAATAACCGCAGTCTTCAGGGATGAATCTTCTACTTCAATCTTCAGGGATGAGTCTTCCTCCGATCTATGGAGATTTGAAAAAAGTCTGTCGCAAAATTGATTTCAACCTTCAAATCGAAGGTACGACACGTTGCGTGCTACAGTGAAAAATTCCATGGCTGGTCAGACGCATTAAAGTAGGTTTTTATAAAATACACAGTTGAACTCGCAAATATTTAATTATTTCGTGAGATACCTCCTGTGGCATTCTATCATTGTGACACTTATTTGATTAAAAACATAATTAAGGTTAAAAGTTATGCTATTTAATTAAATTAAGGATAAAAGATTCTAAATCAACCATATGTAACGAATAAGCTGATCAAGTAAACAAATTGATACAGTTTTAGCCAATATTAAGTAGCTCTCATTTATGGTGTAAATGTGTTGTGAGCCTGCAATTCTATGGAGCTTATAATGGGTCACGCCATGGGGGGCTCCGTCCGTAAGAATCATTGTTTTAAATAGAAAAAAACGAAACGACAAACCTACACCTGTTGTAACTTCTAGATTTCAACTCTCACTTTATAGCCGCGATTTAATTGTATAATTGCGTAATCCAAAATTAAATTTAGGGTTATAATCCGTGATGTTTCCAATTAAAAAAAATGAATTCGAGCCGCCGACATTGAAATCACAAAATCTAAAGCCACTTTTACAGCAATGGCTGGCCAGATACGGCTAATATTTTACAGTCTTTTTTGTATTCATCATTTAATGCAATTTGAATTCCGTTGCAACTCTTTTTTTTAACCATTTTTTTTCCAGACAGCAGATTTAACGATTTAACTATACTCATAGCAAGTAAACCCATTGAGCGTATTTTGAACTTTATTGAAGATGTTAAGAGGTGTAAAATGCTCCATGGAACATCCATTCGTGTAGATATGTAGTACACCCACGTACATAAGTATTATCAAATTTGAAATAAATCTGAAGATCATGCAATTATTCGAGGATTCAAATAGACAATGTTTCATTCCACACTTTATACGAGAAAGGAAACGTACATTGAATATTATACCACAAATCTCAACTCGGATATTAATTAGATATACAATCCTCTTTTTACTAATACAACCCCCTCGCTTCTTCATGGCAGTTTTCACTATCTTTGGCATTCTACCTGTGATTACTCAATAGTTTCCGGTGATATTTTGTCTCATTGTAGTTGCAAATGGTTCCACAAGTCAGATTTTGAATCTGGTGTCGGTTTGCCGTATTTTTCAGACCAGTTCATTTTAAATTTACTCAGTTGAGTTCAAATCGGCTGATTGGAAGGGCTAGTCCATCAATGTTACTTTATCATTCTCTTGTAACTGTATTACATAATTTTTGCAGACTTTTACAGTAACAAAGGAAAATATCGTGTTTTCCTAATAGAAACCATGAGTGTCCTAAGACTTATGGACGGTAGTGTGTGTATTCAGATTCTGATGTATTTAAGTTTGAAATAAAATATTATTACTATTAATTCGGTCCCACCTCCCTCTCTTTGTAAACCATATCACATCGAATAAAGCGAATCGTCCGCATTTCATAGTCACGATTCAGGAACTGACAGAAACAACCCTGAGAGTCGAACTTTCTCAATGTCCTTGCAGTAACAGCAGAAGGTTCATCAGCGATCGAGTCATCACGGGGAAGGTTCGGTGATTGTAATTCAGACACGGTTTATTGTCACGCGAACACAGTAACGTACCTCTCGAGGCTTGGCACCCCTCACCACCGGAAATCATTTGTCCAGGCATAGCCACAGAGTGTGTAAACACGTGGAAGGGGGTTCGGTCTCTCGTACGAGGTTACGAGGGTGCACGGAGATGGCGACGCGAGGTGAGTGGGGTAGAGGGTTGATTTTCGTTCTGGGATGTAGGCGCAGAGACCGGGTGCAGAAATCGTGTGGGTTTCTATCCCCGCGGGCTATATCCCCGGAATCAGCTGCCAGATTATTCTATTACCGCGTATCAACATGGGGTTTGTTTGGTCTGAAAACACGGGCCCGCCACATTGTTTCAACCAGATAAAGAATTTAACGTCGGGTAATTAAAAGGACCGGCCTCGGGGACAGGTCCGTCGTCGGAGCCCACCCCGGGAGACAGTTTCTTACATTTAAATCCACGGCAACGTCTCCGACGGCTCCTCGCGCTTCAATCCCTCCTGGGGACATTTTGTGCCTCCATGCAGTTCCGCGGAGGTTCCCCGGCCGCGTTTCGACCACGTGTGAACCACCTACGAACGGAGATGATTTCGCGTGGATGAACCCCTCCGGTATTTATGATAATCTGGTCCCCTAAAACACTAGGACGATACATCTGAATTTTTGTCTTTAACCCCCTATGCCCGGAATTATTTTTCGTACAACGAAAATGATACGTCAAGTAAATGATAAAGTTTGAATCGAGAGATGTACTCATAATAATAAGTAAACAGACTCCTTGGTGGCAATATAGTTGTAGAATATAATTGTACACAGTGATAAATAAACAAAATCAAACTTAAAAAATATACATACGTAGATATATAGCTATGTAACTTCCAAGTCACATGGCATTACACAGCGTTAACCCACGGACTATGGACGCTTAAGCACCAACACGGTGTACGGATGCTGGGTCATTTTGACCCACCTTAAGATTGATTCACACTCGATTGTTCTGTGTCTCGGCCGTAACGACTGAGTCGATATGTCATTGTTTATGTTACAGCGAGTAGAAGAAGATCGGTTACGGTACGGCTACCGAAGAGCAGGCGGGCCAAAAAGACCCGACATTCGTTGGGCGAGGGTTAACCCTTTCGCTGTTTAGTGCGTACGACGTACGGGCAAGGCGGAAGGTAGTAAGGTGCTAATAACCGCAACACTGGCTCAGACATTCCATCTAGTATATTTTATAATAAGAATAGTGACAGTTAATGACCGTTTTTAATGACCGCATTAATGACAGTTTTTCTCAGGTTTTCGCTGTTTGTTCACTTTATTAATACATGTGAATTTAAAATTTCACCAAACTTAATTTCCTTTGCCTAAAATATAGTTTATTTCATTACTCTCTGCTAAATAACTTCGGTCAATGTCTCATTATACAACTAAATTCCATACAATAAACAAGAAACAACCTTACTAAAAACAGCTAGAAAATATTATAGACAATAAAATTTGCAAAGTCAAACTGAATTCAGCCTGAATAATTAACATTGCAATTGTGAATTTCACACAGAAATTGTTGTTGAGAACGTGAAACAAATGATATATAAAACAGTGAAAGGGTTAAACATGGCAATCTATCCTCTAAACGAACCAGAAGGAGAAAAAGGTTCTGTAGAATGTTTTAAAAATAGATATGAATTCCAATTTTGTCACGTGTAGAATGATTCCATGTTCCGTTAATTAGTTCCAATCATCAATAGCAACGTCTTCATTCGTTTATCATGAACATAGCCAAGCAGAATGACAATTGTGAAGGTGTTCGCCGTGTTGGAACGATATCAGTTAATGTAGGCAGAAAATGCAGGACGGTAATTAAAAGTACATTGGTTTTGCCAGTTCGAATTGCATTCGGAGTGTAGCCTATCAGTGTAATCGTTTCGGTTAATTTAATTATCAAGGATTGAAATTTTGTAAATGTTTGCGGAGGCACGTGGATTTCGGTGGCGGATTTTTCGTAGGTATAGACTATAAAGGGTTGCAGTACACGCGCAGAGGTTTCAAATAATTCAAAGAAGTATTGAACTCCATATAAATTATTCCTTTCATCGAATTAAAGATATGCAAATTGCAAACATGAAAGTATAACATTTACAAATCAATGCCAGCTGCGATTTACACTACCGTCCATAAGTGGATACCTAGCGAATTCAGATAAATAGAGTATTGACATTATAATAATATAGCTATTTTTTAATCAAATTCATGTTAGTTGAATATTACTTGTTGATAAACATTGCTCATGTTGTTCAATAATAACATAATAAATCAATAAAAGAAGTAGACTACCGCTCAAAAGTATTTGCCCACCCATCGTTACAGCAAATATAGTGAAAGCAACATTTATTGACCGTATCATTTAAATATTACAAAAGCAATTGAAAGCAGATCTGTTTTTTTTGAAAAAAAAAACAAACAAACATTTGCCGTAATAACACAACAAAATGTACATACATAGGTGAGCAAATACTTTTGAGCGGTAGTGTATATTTGCACGACATTTCAGTAATATCCTCAAACACGTACGTAAGTGTCCGAAAAATTGTTGATAGTAACGTACTTGAAAATTAGCCCACGTTCTCCATTTAATATAATTGTAATAGTATAATAATACCCAGAAATCATTGTAACGTTTGTTTAACCACCACTACATGTTTAATCATGTCACGTACATTGTTCGTCGCTTTTCTGTACCCTGTGTAATCGCGATACCTGGAGTACTTCGATTGTAACGTTGTCGAAACGTATGCGATTGCCAGCGATCGATCGCAAATATTTGCATGACTAGCGTGCGTAAATAACTGAAATCGCTTGAAAATCGTGCGTTGCGCGTGACTATGTTAATATCGGCGTGCGATTGGTCGCCGTGGGAGCTGGCAACGAATGAAACGCTGGTGTCTTGTCTAATTGTCGGCGATCGTTCGAAACGGGCAGCCGGGAATGGCCGTGAACAGGAGCATCCTGTGCAGAGCACTTTGAAAACAATTCGGCAGCCATTCGAATGACTCTCGCGGCGGTTCGAAACAAACGGACAGACAGGAAATTGTCAGCGGGAAATAACGAACCGTCGGTCGATTCGTCGCCGGCGAAACAATAACAATCGGCGTGTGCTCGACGATGCGGTAATTAAAATAAAATTAATTGGATTGGTCGTGTGCGCGTTCCCGTACGGGAACTTTCGAAGGAGATGGCTGGCACAGCCGTAGGGGCGTTTTGTGCGTTATTGCATATAATGCACTGTTTATTCTGCATTCTCCCTCTACGGGCCCCTTTACTCTACGCACACCCATGCACGAGCAATCCGCTTCTTCTCTCCTCTTTCCTCTTCATGAACCTTTCGAGTCGGATGTACCTGGCGCCCGTGCTCCCAGGATTTAGTAGTTAGATCGTGAGCTCGATTCTTGTACCAGGTGACATCAGAAACTTCTTTTGTTCTTGATTAGAGAACGTTCGGTGTACCGCGGTACACTTGTTCAAAGATGATTTTAAGGCAGAACCCCGGATGAAGGAAGATATGAGGTTGTTGTTAAGTTGACAACTAAATTCTCGACCTTGGATATTATTTAGAAGCGTTTTTAAAATCTTTGTAACAACAATTTTTAGTGAAAGTAATTTCTATGGAGCTGAATGATCTGAGTAATTTCTATTGGCATGAACGATTTTTCTCCGTAGTTCTGGTGAGTTTCTGACCCGGAAGTAATCGAATCGGGCGGATTTTTAACCCTTTAACGGCGGACTACCTGGAAACGAGGCGAACAATGCGTGCGGCTAAGGCGCAGCATAATATATTTGCGAATGTAGTTGGCGAAATATATTTTGTCTCAAAATTTTTCTGAACTACATATAAAAAACAACAAGATGATGCAACGGGTTTATAAATTTAATTTTGGATACAGACAAAAATGTTTAAATGAACGTATATTTGTAAAGCAACTGTTTAAAGGACATTCAGTTACTAATGATGGACATTAATGCCTTAAGATACTTTTTCTCCAACAATATTTATTGTATTAGCATCGCATGCGACCCACGTTAGAAAATAACCCCCATCATGTTTAAGTCAAATTCACGCGAACACCGTCCATTGTTATATGTGTGATTCAGAAGAATTTTGTTGCAAAATCTCAAGCCATTCTATACACAAACTCGTAAATAATTATTTAAAATAACTTAAAATACAACCACATGAAATTAGTGTAAAAATTGCCTTGAGCTATACATAGATAAATGGACAGTGAATGTGTTAATGCAACAATGGTAATATAAGTTGAAGAATATACCGTGAAATAATTAAGTATTTGTATTCTTACGTTATATATTTATCTTTTCCTGGTTACTTATTTGAATCTTCTTCAGATACTTTGTTAATAAATTTCGTACACGCATGGAAATGTGTGGCTCTTATCGTCTAACAAATATCTTGAACGTGTACTTTGATTTGCTCTACATTGTTGATAACACTCGAGTGCACTAAACAATTCCGATAGCCCCATATAAAAAAGTTAAGAAGATTACAGACTGGTGACATGAGTGGCCGCATCAGTGATAACGTTTAATAACAGATGACATTTATGGTGACAACGAATCAAGTAAACCGTACAAACATTCCAAGTACATATTTGCATTTCCTTATTATTATACAAAATAATTTTACCGCGACCTTATAATTTACAAACATCCTGAATGATTAATCAAACACAGCAGAAAAACTTTGACATGAATTCTGTATGTCTCGCGTCGGTTTGTTAAAATTTTCATCTTTCTACAGCGACTCACGAAACTGTTCAAACGAATACGTTATATCGACTTTCTTTTATTTAACACTTCTCTGGGACATTATTATTTCAGGCAAGAGTACAATACAAAATTAGCCGGTTGTAGGAAAATTAAGGCAGAAAATTAATTATGGGAACGTCCGAGCAGTTTTATGAGTCTTTGTGTATAAAGTATATATAATATCGGTCGTTTTCCAAAAATAATTATTAATTACCGACAAATGTATTAATATCTAAATGTAGCGGAAACCCACAGAGTAAGTCCATGTCGAGCAGAGCTAATTAACACTTAATTCCACCGCGAAGCGGATATGTACAGCTTTCGCAAAATATTGAGTTTCGAAAGTAATTTAAATATGAAAGTTAATAAAATCGACGGTGCGGATATGATTCTTCCTATCTATCGAAATCGATATCGAAGCACCGGTACCGACGACCTCCTTTCTTTTCCCTTTTGTTTCATCTCGTCCGTGATTCGCAACGCGTGACCGGGTTCCTCCTTAAAACAATTCATTTCGACGAGCTTTCGAGATTTAACCGCTCCGTATCGACCAATCAGTCCACCTTTTCTCGGCGGAACAGCGCGAGAGTAGTTCATTAAAATTTCACCGTGAGTTTTCTTGATCGTTGATTTGCTCGAGAAAGTTCGCTCCAAGGCGGAACCTTGCGGGGATCAGACCGATTTCAGCTTCAAATTCACTTTGACTTCTTCCGCTGCTCGGATTCCCACGGGATACATCGGCGGACCGTTCGAAAGCTCTTCTTCTCGTTTCACTAGAAAAATCGAGGAAAGAAGCTCGCTCCGTTTTCCTTAGCTCAATAGATAGCTGTTAAAGAGTACTTGCACTTAAAGTTGGGGCAAAATCGTCGCTTCGAGATTAATTCTTTCATTTGTTTATCCGAACGTGACGCGGTGCATACGATATAGCGACACGAACAACAACGACAAGGGATAAATATAATGAAGTACGATATTTAAGGGGAGGTTCCGGTTCATAACTTTCAAAAAATCAATTTTTTTTTATATTTTTTTCTCCGAACCTTCAAACCTCTGAGAATATGCGTTTAAAGGGATTTTTTGAAATTCGAAAAATTGCCGAAATTATAGGTATTTGAGAAGCGACGGATGCATGGGTAAAGCCAGCCGCGTAAAACTTTAAACACGTTTTTCTCGAAACGGTGTTTCTCAAACTGGTGGGACAAATATCTCGGACAGTTAGTAACCGATTCACTTGCTTCTTTTTTATTTTAAAAAGTATACTTTTTGTCAGGGGACAAACGTGTAACAGTGTAAAATTTTTGGCAATATTTATTTTTTAAAACCGTTCTAAGGAAGACAAACTTAGCGGAGAAACGATTTTTAACTTTGAAGCGTCCTTTAAGAATACGGCTTGGTTTTTTATTTGAGACCAACAGCTTAGGCGCTAGAAGTTCCACCGTTTTGGATGTTTCTTTTGAAGCCCCGAATTCAACGACACTTCAGCGCCATCTACAATGCTGAATTAAAAAAAGACAAATAAATTTCAATAGTCTGAGACGCCCTTAATAAAATGCAAAAACTCTCATCAAATTATCTGTCGTAGTTTTCTTATAATTAATTCCTAAAGAAGGCCTATTTTTTAAGGTTCTAAACCGGAACCTCCCCGGTTCATAAGATTGTTTCATACAGGGCACTATGCACTATGTGGATAATATTTAATTATGAATTCTTTGTAATTGCGTGTATGTTTAATTTTATATTTTATATTGTATACCTCTTCTATCTACAAATAAGTAAATATTTATGTACAGGATGAGTTACATAAATTGTTACGAGTCACATCTGAATATTTAGAAAGAAGATGTCATAATTTTTAATAATAACTCTTTAATGGTGAGACAGTATTATTTGATATATGTGCTTGTTTAAAAATGGTGTCGGTTTGTTTACATCTTAAGGTCATTTTGAGTTTTTTTTTTATTAAACATTGTATGTATTTTTCATATGATTGTATAGTACAGGTTCAGTATGTGGATGACTTTGAGGTTTCAGTGATCACAAGAATTTGTTTCTAATATGACAATCAATTTATGATAACGATAGTGATAAATCTAAATCTTCGGGCTCCCATTAATATGAGAAGTTAACTCGCTATGTTTGTGAGTGTAAGAGAGTTGTTATATTCAGGTCTATCTGTCCATTAAAATCTCAGTGTGCGACTGATGAAGTAATTTCATTATTAAGTTTATAATGTCCCTGAAGAACATTTAGGTTTCGAAGGAATCGCATAATGTGACACTTTGCAACGTTAAGGTATACTTATCTTTCTGTGCGCAGAAATATAAAACGGTTGAGATCAGATCGTAAATCAGTTTGCTCTGTTTCAGATTGTATAATTAAAAAAAAATTCAAGCACAGTCGAAATGTTATAATAAATACAATGCAATAAAGGAGTAGTTTAAAAAATGTATAATGCACTCCTCATTTTTACCGCAACACTCGTAACAGTAGAAGAGAAGAAAATAAAAATCTGCGGGGTAGGCTGATTTCGCGACGCGAAATTACGGAAATAAATATCCACCGGAGTTTCGGAATAGACTTATCGTTGACGCATGCGAGGGGCTCCTAAATCCAATAATGATCTGAATATTACCCTAAAAGTAAGGTTTCACGTTATTTCCACCGTGTATCGGCATAATTTTATAAACGCTCAGAAAATTTTGCGTCGCCGTTTGGCTTCGCGCGCCGAGATTGCTTGGCGTTTTAGGGTTTCGTCTACCACGGAGGAAAATAATTACAAAATCACAGAACGGAACGCTTTAAATCTTTCGCCAGCCCTTTTGAGAAGTTGCATTTGTTCAGCTTCACGGCTCGCTTCCACTTGGAAAGCGTTACCCGCCGGTCGAATTTGTTTGAAACGTTCGAATTCATCGGTATAATTTGCCCTCGTTCTTTAATGAACTTCGGATCGAAATGAACACGAAAAACTATTGTACTACAATGCAACGCTCTGTCAAACACGAAGTGATCGAAGTATCGAACAAAATTATTTTTCAAAAATGTCTTTCGAAGACAAGATGAATCAAATGTCACATTCGTGTTAGGTTATATCAAAATTGAAAAATTTACAATGTAACCTACAATCTTTCTTGGACAGTTCCTGCAATCTGGCGAACAAAATTATCGTAGAACACTGAATTCCATTAAGGAATTAAAGTAAGGTAATTTCTGATTGTTTAACATAAAATATTGAGATATTAGTGGACTTTTATTGAATGAACCAGATGGTATACAGAGTGGCGATTTATTAGCAGAGGTATAGATATCGAGAATTTGAAGAAAGATGGAAGCAGAGCAAACTGATGAAGATTTTACAACTGACGCTGAAGACTCAACCACGGATGCAATAGATACCGATGCAACGGAAGATACAAATGCACCAGAGGATACAGATCCACCAGAAACGCAAGGATCTGAAACCGAAGATGAGACTGGAGAAGCAAAAGACTACGAAACTACCATACACGATGAAAAGGAAAGCACAGCCCAGGACGAGAAGGAAACTCCAACGAAAGTTAAGAAAAAGACTCCAAAAACTGAGATGGAAAAGTGTATGCAGAAAAAACGCGTCTGTGACGAGATGGCTGCTTGGGAAATTTACATGAACACGTAAAACGATCCTGAATAACAAACATAAACAATTAGCGTGATTTATACAACGCTTTACTATTTCTTCAGGTTCGTAGAGGATCAGGAACAATTGAAGAAGGATGATATATTCAAACGTAGAAGACCAGCACCGTTACGGAAATTTCCTCGTGTCCAGTCAGAAGAAGATTTAGCTACTCATCATAAATGTTTGCCTCTGAACGCTTTCCAGCTTCGAGATCAGTTGGCTCTGCCTAACAAGCTGGATCGTGCAAAGATGATTCGAATTTGGAAGAACATGCGGGCGAATTTACCGGTTATTATAACTAGTAACACTAAACGTATTATACGAAAAGTAGATATTGTAGAGACACTCAAGTTGTTGTGCTCGAGGTCATTTCTTCGACTAAAGTCTATTTTCTACAGTTTGTGTGCAAGAAACAGAATGTCTAATATTATATACTGCATTAGAATGAAAATGCTCTGCACGTCTCCATAATAGTCAAATCAGAACGTAACAAAAATTGTTTGACAAACATTCTTTGCACAGGCACACGTGTCCAAGTCCGATATGGACATAGAGCCGCAAGTAGCCAAAACTGCCAGTGAAAAATGGCCCGGTATGTGGCCGTGCACCACACGCGATTTGGTAAACGAGCTGAAAGAACGTCGGCGGCAGAAGAGAAGGAAGAGGAAAGATTTGTTCCCCTGTGATCCGGACGATGTTCAGGACGTTTTTGACGACCCAACGAAAGATTTCTCCGATCGGAAGGAATTAGGTCACGCCAGGATTCCACAAGTGTGTCCTCCACCCACTAAGGAGATGTTGGTCGACCGGGCTGCCGGTGAACAGCCTGGTTTGGTAGACGGTGATTACATCGTTTTCGAGTTGCCCTCGAAAACGAGAGGCACCAGGGTCTATGCAGATGTATGTCTTCGTGGACTGAAGGGTATGCATTTGCCAGAGTTAGGGGTGTTGCGGACTCGTCGAAACACTTGGAAGTTCTGTTTTTACCAAGCAGTCGTCGCCCTTTTGGTCAAGACGCAGCTAAGGTATTTCATATGATAAAAATATTTATTAATGTTGTTAACAAAATTAGATTCAGGAAGTCTAGTCTTAGGAGGGGACTGAGTCCTCGAGGTCAGCGATCTTGATCAGATTCTACACAGTGATGGTATTCTGTACAGGATGTCCTCAAACGGGAGGACACTAGTCTGAGATCTGATAGAGAATATAATGCTAGGTAAAAAGTTGTAGGAAATATATGTTTAAGGAACTTATGTGATACACATTTTACTAAACAGAATGAGGAAACTGTAATAATGGGACTCATGTACACTGTTCGGTTACAATGATGACTTGGTGTATGTATACATATCAAAGTTTCTCAATGTGTTTTCTAGCTTGCAGACACTTTTGACACCTTGTTAACCCATTCACTGCCATGAGCTCCATTTGGGGATTCCGCGTATTTAAGATTATTAAATCCTTAATGAGTTAATACTGAGCTAACGAAATTCTGGAGCTCTTCGTGACATTCTCTCATACGATTTCATGCTTCTGCTACCCATACAGTTAATTCTTATCTGGTATCCATTAATGTTGAATACATTTCATCTTCTAATTTTGTTTAAATCTGAAAATCCGAAGGTGTTACATTTTGCGACCTGTATTACCAAAGTACTGGTTCGAAGCGCCCAATCTATTTTTTCTAGAATAACAATAGTTCCTTAACAATATATTTCTTAATAATAACTTCTAAAGAAGGCATTTACAGTTTGTAACACCATTTCTAAAACATCTTTTACGACCATTCTATCATATATTTATATGGTCACACCGTTATTGCAGCGTTAAAATTCCTTAGAATTTCATAAGAATTAGTACTCATGTAATTGAATACAATTTATGGCTCCGGCAGTCAAAGTGCTAGTTGCCTTATCTTAAAATGTTCTTACAAGGTACAAGTACGCCTGGAGCGAGAACATCGACTACATTTACGATCACGCGTGGATGCTGTACACTCACATCGGCACCATCAACATAAAGGAGAAACAAAGATTGGACGACATAGTTGTGTATAATTACAAGTACAGCATCGAAGTGGAGCTTTTACGAGAATCGAACGACGTACCCATCGTGACAGACGTTCCCTGGGATTACGAGGAGAGACACTTGAGGCGAAAGATAGTGTTAGAGAGGAAGGAACTGATGAACGTTCAATTACAGATTGGTTCCGAGAAAATCACCGACGAACAGAGAGCCCCTGTTCACAGAGGCATCAGAAAAATCGAAGAACTGATCGACAAACTTCCTGTGCGTTACCGTAACTGCATATTTCGCACCACTCGATTCTCCTTAGCATTCTGGAAGGACAATCTCTTCTGGTACCTGTACAATCCTTATCGATGCGACGAATTCGGGTACTGGAACGACAAGGGATACGCTTGTATTCTAAAATTCTGCTCGAAAGAATCATTAAAAAGACATCTGATGATTCTTTTACTGAGAGCGTACGTTTATACGATACCGAAACCCGAAACACAGAACCCTGAGAACGAACAGCCTAAACCTGACGTGCTTGAACGAGAAGAAATACTCGAACCAGTGCCAACCGCCGAAATTATTCCTCCGGAGAAAGAGTTGGAGGGAGAAGAAGATGTCACAGAAGAAAACTTCTTCACTGTTCAGATATTCCACGTGGTGCATCGTTGCTGTCAAATTCACAACTTAAAATTGTTACAAAGGGGTGCACCTAAACCACCGAGGCATCTCGTGAAGAAGAAGACGATCAACGACTGTCCGTTCGATCCCCTCGATGTCAGGGACCCATGCACGATCGAGCAGGAGGAAGGCGACCTCCAGGACGCGATCGAGAAGCCGACCTGGTTGAAACTCTACAAAATCACCTGGGCCAAGTGTATGCCAGCTCAGCAGCAGAAGAAGAAGAGCAAGGACGTTCCCGGTATGGGAAAAATGCGTTGGCACCAGTACGTGGTCGAGGAATCGAACAAACTGTTCTCCCTGTGGGGTGAGATTCACATCACGGACGGTATGTTTGAAAGGGAGAATCGTGGTATGCAAACGTACGCTTGTTACGTGGTTTGCGCGGGTATGACGAGGATAATGGCGCCGGAATATTGGAGCTCGAAGACTCTGGACGTGATCGTGATGTGCGGAGACAGGTACTACGCGCACAGCAAACAGGAGGCACACTTCAAGTCGACGAGAAACGAGTACAGTCGTGTGAGCTGTTGGAACAGGTACCTGATGAGCCACTTCAAGATAGGCGAGACAATGTTCGAGGCGAAAGTTCTGCCCGCGATTTGCGGCAGACTTTACTCAAAGTCGAGCAAGTACCTGTGGCAGTCGTTGGAGCAGATGTTCCTGAAGTATCATTTTGGCATTCTGACGTGCGAGAGCTCGTGTCTGGGTGTCTTCAAGTTCTGCGGAGCTTATTACATGTGCGACGTGAACTCCTTTGGCCCACCGTTGTTCACGTACGGCGAAGGCGCTGTTTATCTGCTGAGAGCCACGTACTTTTACAAGTTCATAACGGTTCTGGTGCTGACGATTGGCTCACCCGAATGCAGCCAGTTTGCCTTGAACCCTATCGAGATTTTGAAGGTCATCGACGTGGGCCCGCCTGTCTTCCCCGTTGGCAGGTTCGAGAAGAAGGACAGAGCCAAGAGGGTGCCCAAAGCAGAGTGCCCGTACGACGAGGAGAAGAAGAAACAAATGAGGAGATGGAAACACAAGAGACAGGAGACCGCCAAAACGATCGATAGAATGTGCTGTAAAGGCGTCGAATCGTAACCTCGTATTTTTTTTCGAAATATGAACTCTGTGTGTATATCGCAGGAAATAACTTCGTTCAAATCCAATGTGTTATGTAGTGACCGACCGTTTTAATTAAACTATGGGATTAAACGTAACTCGTTCCGATTAAATTTTCTGTCGAATTCGGATCTAAATCACACAGTATCGTATTACGTAGTTACGTGGCTTCAATTTGTTTTTTTTTCTTTTTTCAGTTTACCAGTAAAGTTCGATTATCTCAGGTGACTTGTATCTAATGAAGCATGTGTTTAATTACCTTTAACACCGATTCACTTGTACATTATTAATATTAATGTACAGCTAACGAAAGCTTTATTCAATCAGAATGAGTTTTATTAACAGATAAAATATTAACACTTTACGGTTCGAACTATTTTCGACATTTTTTGGTGGATTTACCTGAAAAGCCTGTACGTAGAAACATTTACTTTTTTTTCTGCAGGATAGTTATTGTTCCATTGAGAAGAAGTAAATATGATTTGTAGATAATGCCAATGTCATGTTTAGTATGCCTGGGAGATTTCTCTCTCTGATACTCTTGAGTTATAGTTTGACCTTTTTGGAAAACGAAGGTAAATGTCATCGTAACAAAATGCATTTTGATACAAATAAATGTCTTATCGTAACAAAAATATCACATAGTCTTCCGTTGAAGTCATTCGTGATCTTGATGGACATTAGATTCAATTATATAGTTCATTATAAAAATGTTTTTAGGGAATCCACTCAAATACTTGGGTTTCTCTAAAAATATACTACAGATTTCAAAATCGAAACACTTTTAGGACACTATATCTTGCTCTTGTTCTACATCATTTTAAATTCGCATTAGCCATCTAGGCACCTAATTTTGAAACCAAGAGAATTATATTAGGACAGTTATCTTATAAATTATGGTGACGACGATTGCTCACAAATTGTGGCAATTAGATATATTAAATACATACCGATTTCATATTTCTTTCCAAATCCTGCATGAACGTATCTGTTGTTCTCGGTGCTTATCACTAATTGGACTCAACACTCCCATTCGAAGACTCCAAAATCATCCTTTATTAAAATTGATTCAGAACAATAACCTCACTATTCAATCGCGCAGATCCAATTGAAGAGTTTGCGGCAATAAGGAGGCACCTCCACTTTCTACATATTTTTTGTCCTGTATCCTATCTTGTAAAGAAAAACGTGAGCTTTCGCTCGGTGCAAGAAGGAGCAAACTCGAAGCGATAGTTATCAAACTATAAATATGTTTAGCAACAAATGGAACTGCGTGTGTACTATGTTCGGTATAATAAAGTGGCAGCACCTGGAAAGAAGGTGCAAGACTTAAAGATGTGCTAGACCCTGCAGAAAAGTATGTTGGGAAAAACTACATGTGGTTTTATAATAGACTGAAACCAGACAGCTTTGCAGCAGATAATCCAGAAAATACAGAAGGCGAATTTGAAGATGATTTCACCTTGTAAAGTTTTATTTCATTATATCATTATAATATTATTATTTCTAAAAACGTTGTTCACGTTTTCGTTAATCATGTTAATTGTAATAAATTAAGTTACACATTATTGAGTACTATTTCTTTAGACCAAAAAGAGGCAACTTCAATATTCAAGCTGTACTTATTGGAAGGGAGAAAGAGATGTAATATTCAATAGAAATGTTTATTAATACCAATATTAGTTGCCTATAAATTTATCGCCTATTTGCAAAAGGACTTGATTTTTAAATGTTTTTTTTGTTTATTCAAATTGCCGAAAAGTGGAGCTGCCTCCTTATTGTTGCAAAACCGTCAATTACCAGAATGTGTAGTTTAACAAATAACTTCACAACCCACATTTACTTCCGCGGACGGCCATCTTCATCTTTACGGTGGAATTTAATAAGAGTCATTAACAACAACGTAGCCTTCATAATTTAAATTGTTTATATGTAACATACAGTCACTCACGAACGTCTTCGTACACCACATAACAAGGCTATTTTTACTCAAATAAACAATAATTTCGTGCAATAATATATTTATTTATTAACAGATGAGGTAATATTAACTATTTTATAACAAAATATATTATTCTGTAAGAACATTTGAACAGAAAATAAAAAACGAATTATGTATCTCACAAAAGTGTTCGTACAGTTTTATGTCTTGAGATTACGGGTTACACTAATATTTTGTCGGGCCTCCTTTTGCCTCTAAAACAGCTTTTAAGCTTCTTGGCATAGAATGTACTAACTTTACTTTTCATAGTGTACGATCACTTTCGTGAGATACAAGATTCATTTGCTTCTTATCTGTTCAAATATTTCTATAGAATAATACATTTATTATGATATAGTTATTATTACCTCATATGTTAATAAATAAATAAGATATTACAGTTATTATTCATTTTAATAAAAATGACTTTTTTATGGGGTGTACGAAGACTTCCGTGAGTGTCTGTATATCCTACTCATCTTGTAATTTAAGAGGTTATCCCGTGTACATGAACAAATACATAAATAAATTACTTGTACCCGAGAGGCAGGTCTGGACCGCAACCGCGTCGACCCAGTTCGGAGTTTCAAATCAAAGAAGTGCTTCAGTCTGCAGTTATTACGTGATATTTTCTCAAAAGCTTCATCGATGCAACGAAACGTGTTGCGTAATTAATTGGGGTTGCAAAGAGTCCCAATGAAAACCTGCCCCGCCATCGTTGGTTGAACCGTTGTAAGAAACCAGATGAAGATACATAGACAGATGGAAGTCGATAACTGGAACTAATTAAAGAAAAAAGGGTTTTCCTACGGTGAAAATAAAAGAAGCCGTATTTAAGTCGATCGTCTTTAGGTCTCAGTGTAGTAGCGGTGCGGAACCTATTAAACTTGCACCGCAGAGAACGTCTTAGTTTCCGGTCGCCCTCGGGATTTATGTACTTACTCGAACTTGCCCCGAACTTTCCTCTCGGCGAACTTACGGTGTCCACGAGTTGCTACTACTCCAGCCAGGTGGTCCCTTTACCGCTCATACTACAATACTAATAATATAATCGTCGAGGCACGTAGAACTAAGTTCAGCTACAACGACCGGGGAACAACCGCTAAGAGATTTTAATCACTGATCCATTCTGTAACGAGGAAATTCTGTCGAATACCAGTTCACAACGAATGCTATCAAAGGGCGAGAATGAAATTGATTTCTTGCGAAGTAATTATCTGCGTTAATTTAATTATTCACCGTTTCTGCCCTGAGACGTTGGGTAGCAGGCATATGTCCACTATCAGTATATGTGAAACTCAGTGTTTTATTATTTTAATTATTGTGCCACTGTAAAATATTTTCCATGAACGGAATATATTTTAGCATTCTATTGGATTGAGTCGTAAATAATTTCCAATTTGTCTTCTTAAATTTATTGATGTTTTATTAAAGGATGATTGTTGCTTCTGCAGCATGTCTACGTTTTAGGGATTCTTATCTTTAAACACGACGTAAAAATAAGTAGCCTAGATAAACTATTTCTATTTAGACAAAAAAATCTATCATGTGTCGGAGGTTATTTATGACTCTACTCGGTATGTAGAGTTTTTCGAAAAGATGGTATAAAACTTTGGACGCTTATGGGACTTACTGAATTGAATAAGAAATGTAAGAAATGTCAGCGTATGTTAAGTAAAAGGTGTATGACTGTACGTGTACTTGTCGAATTTTTAAAATCGATATTCTGTAAAAGGAAGCCATAAAGTAAATACACGTCACTCTATATTTTCGGTTTGTTTCTTTATACAAAATCAACCTCTACCCGGTAGCACGCCCTGCCACCCATTCCATTCCATGTGTGTCCACGAATGCGTTCATAGTACTGAAAGGATTAATAAAGAATATCTGTTTTTATAATACACGTTGATGTAATAATTCAGACACATGTATGGGTTCACAGAGAACGTCGATTTGACCCAAACGCATATATGGGTTCACAGCACTGAAAAGGTTAAATCAAACAAAGAAACCTGGAAAAGCAGGATCTCTGTTCGGGTAGGAGTATGCACGGTAATCTCTAGTCAATAATTTATTTCACTGCCTATTATACACATCGAACGTAAGCTGTATGTACAAATATATTTACACCCTAATTCCGTATTTACAGTTTTCCTTTTACAAAGGGGGACAAAAATCTGTCCGCCACCGACCTCCTTGGGCCGTCGTTGAAAAAAGCCTAGAACTAATATTTCGACTACGCCACTTCCAGGTCGGAGCTGTCGGTGTCCTGCTCGTGCTGTTGTTGCTGTTGCTGTTGCTGTTGCTGTCTGGTCAGCGTCAAGTGGTCGGCAACCTTCACGGGAGCCGTGGGCACGTTGTCGTCGGTGCGTTGACGTTGTTCCATCTGAAGTTTCCGCATGCGTTCCTGTTCCTCCCGCTTCTGTTTACGCCACTTGGCACGTCGGTTCTTGAACCACACCTGGAATTGGAAATGTTTGATCAGGGATGCTACTCGGCGTTTATCTTCTTGCATAGTTGTGGGAAAACGATGCTCGGCTTCGAGGGGAACGCGTCGAATCAATATGAGACGAGGAACGTGCAAATAACCCTTTCTTCATGGTTTTCGATTTCATCGGCCAGAGTGCCCCCGGACCCCTCGACAACGGATTACGTACGTACAATTGCGTGCAGAAATTAGCCGACAGCAAACTTTTTGATTTTAGGTCGAAGCTGGAGTACTAAGATAGAGGTAGGATCCGTGACCTTTCCTCTTATATTCAGGGCGATTTATATATTTAAATGTGTCATAAGCTTTTGAAAATACACAAAGGACCCTGTTTTTGTAATACAATTTTCACTAATGTTATTATATTTATAAGGTAAATCGCAGTAAAAGAAACAACATTTTCGGCACTTATTGCTGTCAGTTTTCTGAAACATCATGTTTCGATTATTTTTAGGGAAAGAGAACCGAGGTATCAAATGTTTTAAAGATTATCATTAAGGTAGACTGTCGACAGTAACAAAACAAAAGAGTAGAATTAGCTGCTGTTTTCCATATTACTGTCGTGTTAAACGATTGGTTTGAACAAAGTCGAACTGATAAAGTTCACAAAACAAACAGTAGAGAAAATTGATGATGGACTGTCGCATCGCAGCTTTGACACTGGTATTAAGAAATTTAAAGACAGAGGAGTAGATTAGATTAGCTTTTGGGAAACCCATACGTTACTATATTTTTCAATGCGACATAAATCAGTAGTGAGATTAAATATAGCTTTTTGAACTTTGTGAAAAAACCACATGCAATTGTGATAACTTCTTCCTGTAACACGGCAGTGTTTTTGAAATATAGCACGATACTAAACCTCAAGTATGTATCTTCTGTCATGGAGAGGTTAAGAGCTCTTTTGGCGATAGATTGATGAGCTCTGTTCGTTCGGTTATAGATTAGTTATTATTGTGTTGCAAAATCCCTAACAGATCTTAACTTCTATCAGGCAAAATCACATTCAATTGTGATAATTTTTCACTGAAACATTGCAGTGTTCCTGAAATACAGAAAACTCAAATATCTATCGTTACGGAGGAGTTAAAAGGTTTTTGGCGATAACTTGATTAGCTCTGTTCGTTCGAGTATAGTTTAATTGTTATTGTGTTGCAAAATTACTGACAGATCTTAATTTCTATCAGACCAGGCACGACAGTTAATTGATAACCCCGTTTACCTGCCCGTTGGTGTGTTCATCGAGAGGACTCTTGACGAGGCAAGGGAGCTAGCGAAGATCAAAAGGCTTCATCCCGCATTTCAAATCAGCATTTGTTCCTTACGCTTGTCTGATTCGGTTTAAATGAAGGCCGACAATCGATATCTCCGTTCTTACTCATCATCCCGGATATTACGATCATCTGACTTTCAGCAAATTATATAATAATCCCTTGCTGCCGCGTATTTCGTCTTTACTCCATCAAAGAACGATTTTTCTGAAAATTTCCCTGGTTTTTCTTATCCGTATGCGTTGTATTTTTTATGTTGTTTATAATCAACTAAAGAATTTTATTTAGTATTTGCATGATAAATGTCATTTTTATAGGCAATACCCCTGACGATTATAATTCATGTTCCACTAAAGGTTTTTAATTGAAATCTGAACCATCTGCTTTGAAAGTATGTTACTTTAAGAAATTATTTGAATGTCTAAAAAAAGAGCATTGTATATAAGTTCAAACTTATGAAGAAAAATTACTTGAAAATAGGATTTCTGCATCTCAGATTTTAATACAGGCTAGTGAAACGTTGTTTCGCATAAACTTCCAATTAAAATAAACTCTGAAATCACAATAAAATGAAGGTTGCAAAATAAAACACTATCAAAAGGAAAGCCAGTATTGCAAATTTAACGGGTTAAGAAACAGATAAAGTGAGGGGATACCCAAGAACTTACATTAATATTACATTATAACAATACGAAAATTGTTGGGTCTACAGTAGAAGGTACTAAAACATGTGTAAAACAGTTTCAAACGAACAGATTTGACATTTCTCTAAGGTAGACGTACCATTTGTGGCCATTGTCTTATTTATTCCGGGACTGGCAATTAATGCTGTTTTTGTTCAGCAAGTATTCTATTATTTGATTAGCAGTAAGCATTTGTAATTAAATAAATGCTATAACTCTCACTGTGGATCTTTCGTATTACTAATTATACAAGTGGCTACAAATGGAAATCCGGCTGGCCAAAAATGGTACTCATGTCGCCACGAGTGGTGCAAAAAGGTCTGGCATGACAGTGTTTTAAACAATTATGTTTAAAGCATTGTTCAACTTATAATGTTTTGATTTTCTATATATTTTGGACTGCACTGACGTATTGTTTACTTTTGTATATGCATTTTTTCTTAAGTTACGTATCAGTGATTGGTATGAAAATCCTTCAAGTGGCCACAAATGGTAATTTACCCTATAATTTTCAAAATTGTATATTCGTGACTAATTTCGGCAGTGTTATTTTCTCACGTTTATGCGTTTATAATCTCGACACCTGTCGTTCGTGTTGCTGCATTTCTTTTGATGCAATCACGAAGATAGGGAGGACCGTCGCGCGTGTAAACAGTCGAGCTTCTTTCCAAACACGGGATGGAGTGCTTTGGGCCCGGCCGAGCTGTTCCTCGTCTTTTCTTTATTTCCCGCATTTCTTCTTTCTCGTCCGAAAAGTCGCCTTTCTACTAATTCTGTACAAACACCGAAACTCTTGGCCGGCGTGGCAGGTGCACTGCAGGTATATGTTGTTTCAAAGTCTTTAAAGACTCTCGAGACGAGGGATTTTCTTTGGCAGAGCCGACGACGCGGGTGGTCGTGTTTCTTCACGATAAGTGTGAATGACTTTGGGATTGTACGATTGTTTGAGCGCATTGCTGGCCGCGAATGCAGGGATCCGTCGATTTCTTTCACTTACCACGATCACTGACGCAAACGAAACAGTTTATCGACGCTTTGAGGTGTTCAAACATCAAGACTATCATCAACATAGGCAAAAGATGTTAGATCTTTTAGGTATTTGATATTAGTTCTATCAGAAAGCTCTGATCAAAGTGGGAGGTTCTAGATATCATAGGTTGTTAACCCATAGACACACACTTTTTTTCATCTAGATCGGCCTCAGTAAACACACTTTTTTTTAAATATTCCTTTGTTGGTACAAGATGACTGGCACAGCCGTCATTTGCCAGCTCATCAACAAAAATCTGACGGCTACAGCCGTCATTTGCGGCAATGGGTTAAATAAGTTAACAGTTCATGTTATGATCAGTAAAATTCATGTAGAAAGAATGTGTCTCTCTTTCGTCAATCAAAGTACAATATTTCATGTTATACAGAGTGATAAAATAAAAGGATCTAAGACTTTTGAGGCTTATAGTAGTCACCGATAGGAGTAAAGAATATCTAATGAACATAGGTCCTAAAATCAATCCTTTCGATGAAAAATACAAAAGTTTGTTTTCACATTTGTTACAGATGTTCGATACGTCTTCCTTCCATTTCAATACAAAACTCACACCTGCGGATCATAGATCGACGTACATTTTCAAATATTCCTTGTATGTCTCGTATTATCCGCCACATTATTCATTCCTCTTTTTATTTTTTTCCTAAATATTAAAGTTGATTTTACATCGAAAGGATTGATTTTAAAACCTACATTGATTAGAAATTTTTTACTCTTGGTGAGTACTATAAGCCTCTAAAGTCTCAACCTTTCTTTTATCACCCTGTATATCTATATTATGCGTAAATCGAAGTTTAAGTTTGATCTTCAGCTGGTCGACGTCTCAAGTATTATACTAAGGCGTTCTTTCTTCTCAAAAAGGCATTTGCAGTAAGGAAAAGCAGTAAACTGAAATTGAGCATCGATGTCCTCGCGAACCGCTTAAATAGGACTACAAAGCTGAAGAAAAGGGTACCTTTTACAATCCAGTTTCAATGACACCGTCCTAAGTCCTCTGAAGCATCTTTCGTGCCACACGCAGAACGCCATTCAACACCGAAACGATTTTCACAAAGAGACTACAAGTGTTTCAGAAACTCGACTTCAGTGCTACTATTCTGTGTGCAGGTTATTGCAATTAAATCACAGTATACACGTTTCAAACATTACTGTGAAATTGCACCTCAAAATTTGAACAATGAAGTCTTGATGTCTTCTTTATGCATGATACAGTGGTTCACGAAATTCATTGAATAAATACGAAATAAGAGCATATCATAAATTACAATTCAAATAGACCTCCAACAATTCTAGTTAGTCAGTTGCACCAGAATTAAAGGAATGTAATTATAAAAAAATTTGATTAATATCGTGAGTCAGTATAACCGTAGGTAATTTTATATTATAAATAATAATATTTTATTTCGTTACATTAATTACTACTTGTAAATTTCCTTTTAGATAACAAATAAAAAAGCTACTATTTTTCAAAAATGCTCGAAAGATGGGCTCCACGATTCCAATAGAATGATCTGCAGATGGAGTGTTACAATTGTACAATTGTACACGCGCTTTTTGTCACTTTCGAAAAATCATTCGTGCCACTCAACGAGCCCGCGGGATATTTCATTCAAGTAAAAATATTTGCTCGATTAACAACTACTGGATAACGAGTCGCCTCGATCGCATGTAAAGTAGCTGCTGATAAATTAATGTTGCCTCGCAGTGTAAACCTCTGCACTGGTAAATACATACATACATACGTGATGCTATAAATGCTACCGTGGCCGTGTCTAGTGCGCTCGTTCATTTAATACGTGCATGATCGATCATATGTATAATTGAAGCAAACACATTATTGCCAAAGCTTTTAATCTAGCACGCAGCTTGTTGGCCCAAGTCGAACGAAACCCGATAAATACTCGCCAGGAATCATTTTAACGATCTCATACAAGAATAATAGAGGCAGCCGTTGTGCATTAAGGCTGCAAACAGATCGAAGGATCAACTCGGTTCAAGGATTTTGTCATGCTACAAATTATACGTTTCGGGTCCGAGAGTTTGGACGATCCGAATGGTCAATGTTTGTTAACCAGGAAACCTAATATTCTCTTGGGCCTGACAGAGTAATTTGTCAGTTTAGGTAGCTACCGACGGTGGGACGATGTTTCTAGCTCCCGTACAATTCTCACGACACCCCTCAATCTTCGTATAGATAAAAAGCTACCAAAGTGTGTCTCGAAAAAATGAGAAATCGCTGCATTACGAATTTTGTTCAAACTTGCCTCGATTCTTTCTTCCTTTAGATCGACCTGGAGCGCGAGCTGTTCTCTCAGAATTACATCTGGATAGTGGGTCTTGTCGAAAGTGGCTTCCAGTTGTTCCAGTTGTTCCTCGGTAAATATTGTCCTATGGCGACGCTTCCTTTTCGCCATGGGGCCCATCGCCGCAGCGTTTGGATTTATTTGATAAGGATGAGCTGCATGATAGAAGGCTGGCTGGCCGTGAAGCGAAACGCCAGCGGCCGCCATTGCTGCCACGTATCCTCCGGAGTACAAACTGGGATATGCTGCGGCTGAAACAAGAAAGAAAATGATTAATAATACCTTACGAAATCTTCTGTTTCGATATCCAGAGACCCGGACGACGCTGACAAACTAAAAATTAAATTCTCCGAACTGAACTCGAACCGTTTAATCCGAAGAGGATTTTTCTGTTGCAAGATCGTTCGGCATCACGCAACCCTATTCTTCGGCGCGGGGGAACGAGAAAACGCGAGAACCCCAGCCCCAAGGGATGTTTTCGTTTAAAACCTCGAAGCAAGCTGCTTAGAGGTCGACGTCTCCACATAAAAATGCGCGAAGGGCGTATTTATGCTTTCAGCACGGTCTTCTCCTCGCGGGTTGCATATTTTTCTTCACGGTTTTTCATCTTCCGGCCGGGATTGCAAGGAGCTAAATCGTTCGTGCGTGATCGAAACGGATTGCGGATTTCAGCTCGCGCATGCCCCAATCTGGGCGGAGGTTTTTCCTGGAGAAATACTTAAAGCCCTCGGGGGCATAAAGGAAATTTCGTTGCGGAACGCGTCGGCCCTCTGAGGATTTACGCCTTCCTTCATTTTTCCGCTACGCGGTTTTTTGCCCCGCGACCTAATACGCGCGGAATCGGAGGGGCAAATTGTGTGAAAAGCTCACCAAACATTTATGAATTAGCGTATGAGTTTTTACTATTGTCATTCTATCTCTTCCAACTTTCGCTCCTCACGATCTGTCGTCTATTACAAATGCGCTATTGTTTAGTCTTTGGCATTATCCGTATCAGCCTATATCTAATTTCAAGATAATACTATACTTTACGGTTTGCTTTACAATTGCCTTTATTTTGTACTACAGTATAATTTTGTATATGTCTCATATATTTGTTATAATAATATATCTATGTAGGCTCGAAGACTTTGTTACCGGGACTGCTTCCATAGCTTCATAAATATTGATTATAGTGAAGATTGTTTTAGATGAATATTCCAAAGCTCCACAGAGATCATATAGTTGTCCCTGTTCAACTTTTTATAAACAGTCTTCTAGATTTCAATGTTGATTTCAGCGGACAATACGTTTTTATAACACTCGAAAAATGTATTACAGCATATTAGTTATACAGTGAATATACCCGAAATATTTATAGTGGAAGATATATGTATATCCTACTCATTACTAAACAGTTTGTTCAGTAAGTGAATCATGTGCTTTCTATTGCAAATATCTCTAAAAATGTGCTATACTACTCTCTCGCCCGGCATCTAACACTCCATCCATTTGTTGCAAAAATAAAAATATGATCTATTAAGAAATTAAGTGCCACATTGAAAACATGATAACTATAAGTGGCACAAAAAATTGCCCAGTGCATTACGTGACTCCTTCCAAACTGTATGGACCATTCATTTTACCCAATATTTATGAATAAACGCTGAAGGATCAGAGAATACTGTAAGACCCGGAGCCATGAAATTCTCAAACACTTTAATCAATATTCACAGTCATTTAAGTGGTTCCAATTACGTGTCCTATCCTCTATAGATGAAACTTTGCTCCAACAAGAAAAATCTCAATTCCGTAAGATGTTAGGAGACAACTCACCAAACAAATCAGCGGACGTGAAGGCCAGATGATGTATTTGCTGTTGAAGAGGATGCATCGTGGTTCTCGATGGCGAACTTACAGCTTCCGGGTTCTGAATAATGGAACCCAATCCGCCGGTGGTGGTGGGAGTCATGTTTCCAATGGGTCTAGGTGCTAAGATATTCTCGATGGTGAAGGCAGACGTGGGGGAGGACATAGTAGCCGACGAACTTGGTCTTGAAACTTCGCGCGGTCTGAATCGTACCTCGTCCGAGTTCACCGGACTCCTGGAGATCGTTCTCTCCCGTGGATCAAGGTCGTGTCGTCTTCCAATGAGATTGTTTTGCTCGTCGCTGCTCTTCAGCCTCTGTTGCAGACTCTCCGGTGAATAGTTGTACAGATATCGATGTCCGTAGCCGGATATACCGGGACCATCTTGAAGAGGACTCGACGGCTCCGTCATCGGCGAACGCGATCTAGGCGAATCACTCGCATAGGTACTCTCTACCATGTTATGAAATTGAGATCGCTAACTGAAACCCTCAATCGTCCTGTTGTATTTTCAAAATTCTTTTTCGAATTCTTTGGCAAGTGTCAGAAGCGTTGATCACGAAACTATGGCCGGCGGAGAAACACGATCCTTAGGGTTGGGTAGCACGGTCATTCGAGAATTTATAATTGAAAACTATGCGAGAACTATCACTTACAAAATATTATTGCCTCCAGGATTATTGTTGCCGATTCAGCTTAAATTAATGGTCCGAGTTCGTCTTATTAAGTACCGTCACGTATCAAAGCACATGAAGCTCAAGTCCAGCGATCGGCTGTCTGTCCCATGACATGGTAGCACGCACTAACTTCGGTCGAACCGGTCCCCAAATTCTCTTCTCACTATGAACATAGAATATTCTACCGATCGAACCACTTTATTTTTCTATTCCCGCGAGTCATCGGACGGCATCGCTGCTGAGAAACGTCAGGACAGCTCGGGCATCGCCGCAGTAATAAAACTTGTATCACCGAACGTGGAGTCACGAGGACGAGATCAATCCGTCGATCGTCGAGGAGTCCAGGTGTGCAGTGACACCGATGATAAAGGATATCCGACTGGTCGAAACTTCGTTGACCTCTGGGGGTGCGCTTAGATTCGCCGGCATCTACGTACGGGTAGCCACCCCCGTGTTAGTAACAGAGGGACAGAGACACCCTCGAATATATCCAAGCGAAGTTTTGCCGACGCTCGAACGGGGCGTGGCTCACCCTGGCTCCATCCACTTTTCCACCACCCTTCGACGTTGCCTCGACATCCCCTACGCGGCAAGTCGGAGAAGGCAGAGGGACACGGGGGAGGCAGAATCGACGATGGTTTCCGGGAGGATGCAGACCGAGGTGCAATCTCCTGATGACAGTCATGGGTTCGGGGCTGGAAAAAGTGGGGGCAGTACGGCAGAATGCCCTTTCAACCCCCGTGTTCGCGCTTCTGCACGAAAGCTGCGACAGACACGGTATTCACAACGGATAATCACGATGCGTCTCGCCGTATTACACAGCTTTTTGGGTTTGCCTTGCGAATCGTATTCACGAATTAATCAAGTCACCGGAAATGTTTGGCTTTGGACGAAACTCCGATCGAACGGTCGGTATTGTTTCAGAAAATAATCTCCTGTCCGGGTGGAGCACACGATACCCGTCGGGATTATTGTCGAGGATCTTTTTTAGCTTTTATGAGATTTTATCGTTCAATTCTCGCCGCGTAAAAAATGCTTGTTTTCAGTCGGCGAACGAAATACGAAAATAAGATTGAATGTTTTGCGAACCAACGGATTGCATATTATACCGTCCCGTGACACGGTGCGGTGGATGAAACACGGATTCTCACGAGCGCGCGCACACATTTGATTGATTCGCAGATTGAAACAGCTGGCTACCGGTGGTCCGCTTTGAATCTGTAACCGGAACCATTTTTTTTCGTAATACCTATTGCTCAGATTTGCGGAGATAATCATTTTGATGCATGGATTACTACGGGAGCTCCCGTTTTGTCGAACAGGAATTCTATTATCGTTCGCGTAAACAACGCGTCGACCAATCGGATGCCGGCGATCCATAGCGTGGAACGTTCGATCTGTATCGAGTTTAAAATTCTGTGATTCCGCGCACGTCATTATGAATATTCATATTAGGGAATAATCAAATCACACCGTACAATCGGCTGCAAAGATACTAATCACTTCATCGATTTGGCTTCGTGTGTATTAAAACACTGATATTCAGATATTTGGATTTGAAACAGTGCGTGCTGGATTATCGGCCGGATATTTCAGATTATTGAACGCCACTTTGTGATATTTAATTTCTGTAACGCGGGAACCCGTGGGTTTTAGAACAATCCGAAATAATGGTTATCGGGGGCAATTGGAATTACAAGGCATGAAATATTCAAATTTTTGGAATGATAATGAAGGCCAGATTCGTTTTTATCTGGAACAGAAAATGTTGGATTATCTGGGCGTTCCTGAAATTTTATTTGGAATTTAAGTGAAGAAATTGTGACTAAGGAGGGCGAAATACTGTTCGAATTGATAGATTTTAGAAAAATTCAATATAATGGTTATTGAGGTTAATTGCGATTCTGAAGCAGAAAATATTCAAATTTTATACAGAATTTTGTCAATTTTCTTCTGGATTCATTTTCTGATCCGTAACAAAGTACATATGGGGTTGCCAGAATATTCTTGCATCGTGAAAGTCTGAACTTTAGAAAAATCTGCAATGCTGGTTATTTAAATAAGTCAATTATGAAGCACAAAATATTCAAATTTAATAACAATAATTCAAAACCTCACCATAAATACATAGTACAAATTGAAAACTGTAAAGTCACCGTGGCATTTTCAAAAATACGTAAAAATACAATACAGATTTGAATTTTAGAATAATTTGAAATGCTGGTTATTTATAGCAGTTGATTATGAAGCACAAAATACTCAAGTTTGATAATAATAATCCAAAACCACACCATACTAAATATACAGTGCAAATTAAAAACCGTAAGGTGATAAAAATGCATCACAGATTTTTCCAATATCCCCTAGCTCCAGAATTTTCTGACGTGCAACAGAAACTGTTCGATCGTCAGCACATTATCGGAGCATAATAATCAAAATGAGGTACAAGATCGTCTCATCGTTTCTTAAACACGGATGTGGTATCACAGGGACCATATTCCAACGTATCGCCCCATCCCTACCGTTGATCCGTCCGATCTGTTCAATTATTCAAATCCCGCCCAATGCGTCCGTATTAATAACATAAAACCGTTGTAATGTGCATTGACTGTCGTGATCATTGTTGTCGGTGGGCCCGAGGGTGGGGATGCTCGTGATGCGATACGTGGAGAACCGAGCGTGAAAAGGTTTTCCATAGGGCGGGCACGCACCCCGGACATTGTGAGCGCCTGTTGCCCCCCTGTTAGGCAGATCACTTCAATTCTGAAGTCCGCAGCGAAATCTGTGCCAACCTTAATCCTAATCCGTACGTTAATCGTGGACCGATCCGGAGAACCGAATCCCATGGCTCGTATGTGCCCACCGGTTTAGAAGGTCGTTAGGATCTATCCGAAGAATGTGGTGCACAGGGTCACGAATGTGCGCACGTCCCTCGTGGATCGTCTATGACACTACATCGAAGATGTCTCCTTTGTTAGACGAACCTGTGAATTTCATTAGCACCAAGACGAATAGCTGTAATGACCAGCTCTCGATTCAACCATCTTTCTTCCCTGTTATTCGTATGGTAATCGGGCAGCGATGGCTTAGAAACGAGCGTGCTACCAGTTTTAGGGACTTTAATGTTTCACACTGTAGCAAGATGCTGTCCGATCGAGGTTTAGAATAGATGGACTTTTGTGCCAGGCGACGCAAGGTGCGAGAACTGGTTCAAATGAATTTAATATCGTATCTTATGGTCATTGTTAAATGTGCATTGATACGCGGACTTGCAGGATTCATGGAAATTTCGGAGGAACGGTCGGATCGTATAGGTTTGATGCGGTCCGACATCGTTGCCTGCCTATGCGAATCAGGATTATCCTTCCCCGTGGGATTATCGATTCTTTCGGGTGGGACCAGATTTTCTGGGAATTGAGTGCTGCAACGATCAGTCGCTTTTTCAACGTTTAGATTCAATAGAACACGCGAAACATCGAAGTATAAAGAATAAATAGAAGCATGGTAAATGTCGAATGATCATTTTATAAATTTGGACGATTCTAGTTTTTAGGATTCGTTCATTCTTTATATACAGTGAGTTATTAATCATTTTGGGGGTTCACAGGCTTCCCTGTTTCACTCTGCTCGTGTCCCAAGAACTTTTTTAATTTCCAAACAATTTTGTTGGTTTTATTGCTACCTTTTTATAGAATCATGTTTATGCAGAATGTTTCAGAAATAAATAGTTGGAGATATTTTAATTCGTCATTGGAAAAATCGTATTTGGTAACAAACATACTACCAAGACCTATATCTAAACTTTTACTAAGTTGCAAAATTTCACCGCATAAATTTATGCTAAATCAGTATGGATATATGGTACACAGCTATGGGGATCTCCTTAGAACTCCAGCATTGAAATATTAGAAAGATGCCGATGGAAAATTTTGTAAATATTATGGCATTTATTACATTGTAAAATTATGCAAAGCATTTAATTTGTTAAATGCAGGAAATATTAACCAATAGGCTATAGTACTTACTTATCATTCGTTATGTCGCTTTCAGTATTAATCAATGTAATTTTAGTGTTAGTAATTGAAGTATTAACGAATGTAAATTTAATCTCTCCCAAGAGAGTAAAAAGCTGTATATGTAGAACGAGATTATAATTTTTTATTTATTATTATAAGTTTCATTGTCTAGTAAAATTTTTATCTGCGCTTTTAAAACTACCTGCGCAATCAGTAATAATACTAACGATCTGCTTTGCTGTAAAATGTTCAGTAAAAAATAATACATTTTTGGTCTATACTATTATAACACCATGTACAAGCAGTCCTGAAACTATCAGTTTACTTTACCGTGAAGTATTTACTAAAAAATAAAGAGGCTGCGCCTATATATCTACAAGAGCCTGAGTAGTTACCGAAAGAACTGACATTCTCCTTTACTGTAAAATATTGAATAAAAAAATTAAAAACCTGCCAATACTTCTGTACCACCCTGTGTAATTAGGTATATAACCAACATTCACCCTCACTGATTACTGATAGCACTAACAATCTCCTTTACCATAAAGTATCCAACAACAAATTGAACATCTGCCTATACTTTTGTAACACCCAGCCCAATTAGCAGTAGAAGTACCAATCACCTTTACCTTAAAAAAGTATTCAATAAAAAAACTAAAGAGTCTTTGCCTATACTTTCTCCACACCCAGCGCAATTGAATCGTTTATTATCGAAAAGGCGTATGCCCATATTCCGGGTAAAATTAAGTTAAGCCCTTTTATAACTGTAGATGTCTAGCCCTGTTTAGAGTAATGGGACCCAAAACAACATCAAAAGTGTCGCTTGATATCTCCTATCGATTCCGATTTGAAAAAACCGAATAAACACTATTTCGGAGAAAATTAGGAAGTTTTTATTACCCGGTGTAAAATTTAAAAAAATGAACATTCGCCCTTTCGGTGATAAACGATTCAATTAGCGACAGTGTCAACAACCTCCTCCTCGATAAAACATTCAACTTTCCCCATAACGCATGTCGAATCGAAGCCCTGATCGTGCTATTATGTTTTCGATCTCGAATTTCCGCGATCACGGGCTTCGTTTGTCGTGCGCCCCGGTCTCGCTGGAGGAAGATTTCTTCTCCTCCATCTTTCTCGACTCGGTTTTAAAAAGTTTCCGCCGCGGGAGTGCTTCCACGCGAAAGATTACAATTTCCACGGTAATCATCGAGGATGAATGCGAGGCGGTAATACAGCGACAATACAGATGTTTTCACGTCTAAGCGGCGTGCTAAGTGGATGTCCTGTCCATAGCCATTTCCTTCGAGCCGATTCGTGAAGCCTACCAGGGGGTGCCAAGTTCTACCTGGCCGTTCTCCTCGGTTCTTGTCCGAGTTGAGCGTTTTCGCTTACTCGTTAGTTTGGGTTACACTTGACTGGACGCCTTCTTGCCTCTTAGGTGGGGAAATAATCGACCGGAATAGAAACCGGTACCAAAAGCCAATGGAAATTGAGCCTGCGAATTATCCGCCGGCTCGAACAAGCCTCTTCCTCGCTGCTGCTTCTTCTGTTCGCTCTTCTCAAACTTCCGTCTCCGTAGGATGTCCTCCGGCTGCCGTTTCGTCGCAAGAATGCGAAACTTCGGGATCCGGATGGATCCGGCGTAGCTTAAAGCGAAAAACCGGAGTCCGCGATTATCCTGCACGCGGAATTGCCATCGAATAACGATGAATCTCCAGACTGGGGTACGTTGTACAAGGCGAAGCACACCGAGCGTCGTTAGCGTTAACGAATAAAGGGTTAATAAAGTTTCTTCGTTCGAGTGAAAATGGCTGGTTTGTCGTCTTTGGGATGCTTTTCGAGGACACAACAACCTGAACCGTGTTCCTGCGAACAGATGAGTTGTTATTCATCTGGCCACAAGCGACGTTCGTTTTGCATTGTACAATAACGATCGCACAACCGTGAATAGGATTCCTCATGTAAAAAGAAATTGAATCTTTTTAAGGGGTTTGTTTACGAGAGGATTGATTTTGAAAATTCGCCGAGCGCGCGTGTATGTAATTAAGAATTGCCTTCTTATGGAATGTTGTAAATGAAGACAAATTGGAGTATTCAAAATCGTTTTTCTGTCTAGGGTAGGACTTTCTCTGTTTTTACTTCAAAAGTGTGGAAACTAATTTATAAGGTACGTTGAGCTATAAATACATTTTTTGGGAACTACAAGAGAGGAGGACATTTTTCTTTTTTTTTATGTGGTTCAATGATTTTTTCTGTTGTAGATCCTCTAAGAAACGAAAATTGAGCCTCCATCAATTCTTTTAATAGAATAGCATAAGAAGTTTGAAGATTTAGATAGCATTCCTAGAAAGAAGTAACGTTTGTTTGAAGAATTTTTTCGTATTTGACATGGCTGAGGAAATATAACAAAAATGATCTTTCGTTAACAGAAACTGAGGCAGGGATTAAGCATTTTGGATCAGTACGGCATAAATCTAAAATTATTCCATTGAATATTCAAAATGAAGTCCAATTCTATTTTAAATTTTTGACAACATTATGATACCTGTGTTAGTGAAGTACATGTGTACTTACAATTGGTAAATTTTCAACGTTAATTTTTTCGGAAGCGAAGTCACGTACAACAAAATTTGATTCCATGTTTTCCATCTTCTTTTACATGAACAATCATCCTGCTCAAGGTCGTACCATCGTAATCATTGCATCCTACATAATTGCAACATATTTGGTGTATAGCAAAAAATTTTTCTTGCAGTAGAAAGCAGTATTTTAACTCTTTGACGTACGCAAAAATTTTGCAAATACTAATTGTCATTGACCATGTTATAAAAAATCCTTATGTAACCAAACATTTTACATGATTCTCTTTATATTGAATACTCTACAATTTCCCTTTATTAGTGCATGAATATTTATTTGTCATGCGTGACAGATATGTTTATGTATTTATTTTACAAGAGTTTCATACAAATTAATAAAGACACGTATACAACCCCGTCCATATGTCATCGGACACTTGTTCATTTTCAGCAAAATGATTATTAAAACGTGGATACAGCATATTTGCTAGATTTTATTATTTTATGTCGCTATATGTTTATCTATTTTACGTTAATATAATGAGTGAATATGATATTAATAATATGAACGTGTAATTTAAATACATATTTGAAAAAACAAAACTGGCGTGTAAGTATGTTTCTAATGTATCTCTAACTCGATCAGACGATAATGTCTACACACTTTTCGATTGTTCTAGAAGTTTTGTCCAAAGTCAAAGACAGACTTATGGAAGAAGTTAGAAGAAGGTTGGAAAGAAATTAGTTCCGAAATATTAAAACCTTTGATCGAAAGAATGCAGCTATTAGTTCAAGTGGTTATATAAGGTTAATTACTTATTTTTGGTAAGATTTTTAACGTATGATTCGAATTACATGTTCTCGACATTATAAACAATTAATAGGTGATAACTTTATTTCATAAGGTGGGTCATTTCATACTGCAACAGCGTTCACTTCCTAATTTTACTAATTGTAAGTGTCCAGTGACTTATGGACGGGCGTCTACGTGACAGCGGCTGTTAACAATTTCAGTGCCGTGTCACCCATATTTGGGTGACACAAAAATTCAATCATTATTTATCTGATCATGTATAATATTAATGAATATATTTAATAAGGTTTAATAATAGCAGTAAAAAAATTATGAAAGTTGTTGATATTATTAGTTAATAAAGGTACAATTTATAGTTATATTAATTCTGTGTAAGAATTCAGAAAGTTGTCATTTTCAGCTAGTGCAGCGTGGCACTCAAAATGTTAAAGTGCCAAAAAAAAAACCGATAAACTCGTAGTTACCGTGAACCTGTGTGTCGAAATTTGAATGCTTCAGTCATTAAATTTTATGTCGTCCTGTACAGTTTCCTGTAATAAGAGGATTAAAAGAGATTTCGACGGATACTAAAGAAAACCTCAATAAAAGAAAGAAATCGTTGCGGGACGAGTCAAAGAAATTCGTAAAGTGTGAACATTAGCAAGGCACCGCAAATATTTTTCAAATGCTATAGTCGCTATAACGCGGCGTGTCTTCCGAGGGATCCATTGATGAGAAACCATGGAACCCGTGCTTCTCTTAACGTATAGCGTAAATATTGTTTCTTCGTCGAAAAATCGTATACTTACAGGTCTGACGGAGCCTGGATTGTGGTCAAAGACGCCGAATCCTACAGAAAAAAAATCATAATCCATCGGAGGAAGTCCGCAGCATCGCGTCGAGTTCCACGAGGATTAGCTCGGTTGGTTATAGCATGCAAATATTTGTCTTTCCCGGGTCAAGGCGGGCTCTCGGTACTTGCATCAAAGAAATACTTGTAAAATTGAAATGACCATCAGACGAGAATAACTAAAACTTAAGACGACGTGAAAATGTGTACACCATGAATCTACATAATTACAGAATAACTTCTTTGAGGAGTCTCGTTCTTCAAATGTAATAATATTTCCCTATGTGGGAGTGTATATACTTTTATTGATTTTGCATTGTACTTAACATTAAGGAATATAAGTTTACCTATCACAATATCATTTGAAAATGAAATTAATTCATTTACTTAAGGTCAGTAGCACATTCGAGGCGCTTATGGTTGTGTCATGATTAGACTGTGGATGATTATGCAATTTAATAATATCCTAATTAATGAATGATGGACATTAAATAACTTAGCAAAATAAAAATTACACATTTTAAATATTTTAAGGAGCAAATGCAGTTTTGTTGAAGTTTCATTTCTTGAACTGCATTAACATAGGATATGTGGAAATTTAAAAATGTATATTTGCATAAACATCTGCAGTCTAGTCATGATAGTCGTATTTGCTGAATGCCGATAGATATTTGTCGTACACACTAAACGAGTTCTCTCTCATAGAATAATTAGGACATTGAAAAGATTTCAATTAAAATTAAAGAAATTCTGTTTTATGATTTCGACCTTGTATACAGTGCAACAAAGACGATATAAATGGTTGTATTGTTCATTATAGAGGATACTCCAGAATTTTCAAGACAAATTGTGTCAGTATAATTTATAATTAGAAATAAAAAAAAATGTTATACATATAACCATATGTGTAGAAACACGTTATTGAGTAATTATAAATAAAATGTGAAATGCAAATTATTGTGGTAATATTTATTCGAATTGTTTTGCAAATTTAAAGAAATTTGTCTATGAAGATCTTCATCTACTTCATTCTTTTAGATATTAATGAAAATAGGGAAACGCTCGCTATTCTTTAAGGGGCGGTTTTATCCCCAGGAACTATACATGAACAACTTCCCAATTTTTTTTAGAAATTTTCCCCAGTTCGATTTCTTATTAATAGACTGCAGATGTTTATGCAAATATACAATTTCATATATCAATATTTTCTGTTTTACTGTAATTGAAGAAATAGAACTTTGACAAAATTGTATTTTATTCTTCAAATGTTACAAAATGTACATATTTTCTATGTTACTTACTTTGCAACATGTACATTTTACACATATCTGAATACATTAAATTACATAAAGATCTGCAATTTACTTATTAGGTTCTTACTAATACGTTTGTCCCTAAATCAATATTATATGTTTCACAGCATAAGGAATAAGGACTTGCAGTTGTCACTCTATATGTATATCAGATCATCTCAGACGCTTGACCGACACCAACAAAGAAAAGCCTTAAGGCGTCTAATTCCGCACGAATCTTCATGATTATTTTCTAACGAAGTATCCGCTATTCACGAGATTTTCCCGGAATTTTCAGGGACCCTAGGACACCGAACGAAAGAAGACCCTTTGTCGCGTCGTTTTCGCACGTAACCCGGGCTAATTGTTTATCGTGCATTCGTACGCGACGATGCGCGACGATCGCGAATTTATTGGCTCGTACGTTAATTACTTTAATTATTACACTGCCGTCAAAGGCTGATCAGAATACAAAGGAAGTTTATTCGACGCGGAACTATGTTTCCATCGCCCCGAGTCACTGATCGCCAATTAATTTTCCATAATTGGACGGACATGCTGCCACGATACACGCCTTGACGCTCGGTGCGTGCACACGCGCTCATACATACACGTGCACACACACAGAGAGAGAGAAATTCACGAGTGTCCACCGTTGTTACCACCGTGTGTCGAATGTATCGGTAACTGGCCCGCCGGCCACGCCGTCGCATTTTCACCGCGAAACCAATTAACAGTTTTCACCTATTCCTTTTTAGTAGCTCGCCGGAACGAAAAGCAACGAAAAAAAAATTATGTATTTCTATACAGGGTGTGATGATCAAAACAGGCCACCTAAAGAACTTTTTCCGTTTTCGTGACAGAGAAGGATATTTCTGATGAGAGTTGGTTTCAAGGAGGACATCATACAGTAATAATTGTTTTCGTTGTATGTCTGACAGTGAAAATCATCAGCATTTTTTTAAATTGAACCGCAGACCTTTCTTTCAGATTAGAATAAAGTGTTTTAAGAAAAAATCACGATTTGTGATGTGAAGTCATTCGATGTAATACGAGGTCAGTTATGAAGAATAACGTATGATAGGGTTGCGGCTGTGAGGGGTAGCGACTCGAACAGGGTGTATGACGTACTTCAATCTCTATAAAAAAGTATTAGGAAGTTTGTGTCAGAAAATCATTAATTTAATAAATGTTCCAATTTTACTTTTGAGAGATACTACAGACATAGTAACATTTAAATCAAAATATTTTCTAAACAAACGGTTTTCGGGTACAAGTAGCCTAATGCTTTTTTATTTAAAATGAATAGCTGCAGTTATTAGTGCATTACCAAAATACTTCGCAAAAATAAAATTAAAATATCTACTAAACTAACAGTTTTTCAGTAGAAACATCCTAATACTTTTTTATAGAGAAGAAAGAGATGCTTCTATTAGTGCATTAACCCTTTGAACTCCCAATTTTTTTTTAATTTTCTTTTCAATAACTCCCTATTATTTTAAGTGTTTTATTTGAAATGCACTACAAAAGACAGTTGGTTGATAGGAACCAATTAGGTACAAACGATCATGTACCTGAACACCTCAAGGACTTGTTTTGTTACAAAAAAGCGTTATATACTTGTAATATTGCTTATCTAGGTAAACAAAAATATTGCGAAATATAATACATATTTAAATTGGCAATTTAAAAATGTCGAGCGTGACTCGACATAGGAGTACCTGTGAATACAATTGATGTGGAGTAACACTCGACAAAGAAGTTCAAAGGGTTAAAACAGGCGGAGTTTTATTTAAAAAAACGAAAATGACTTTTACATCTCCGCCTGTAAGGAAACTGTTAATACCACATTATGTCAGCCGGTAAATAATTCAACTTTTGTTGGAAATATTTTTCGATATCGTTAATAGTTTCGAAGATATTCGTGTAGAAAGATTAAAATGGGACACCCTGTATATGTGTGTGTGTGTACGCGCACCGGCGTGTGCCCCTTTCGGTGGAAAAGAAAGGAAGCGAGGGGAAACGGGAGGAGTGGGGGAAGAAAATGGATGAAAACAGCGCCGCTGATGGCCTTATACCGGCGGAAAAATCGAATTCGATCTTGTCAAACACATTTCATAAAACGATCGCTTTCCTGTATTCCTTTTTTACGCTTCTATCGTGGTCACTCCCTTTTTCCTGTCCCATTTTTCGGGAAAATGAAACACGCACACCGACAATTCGTCAGAAAAATGAATCTGAGAAATAATTGCGTAAGATGTTAAATTCATTTAATCGTTAAAAAGAATTGATTGATACGTTTAATCGCTTCTGATAAACATACGTGTGATTTAAAATAATTGTTATGTAGTACCACCAGAGACTATGACTTTTTTTGTATCTTCATAATCAACGGAGATGTTCAAGATGGTCAAGTTAATTATTTATAAAAATATGTATTAAATTCTATTATCATGTTCATGAAAAATAATTATAACTAATTTTATTACTCCAAATAGATGTTCATCTGACGGGATTACGTTATAATACCAGATGTAGCTATTACAGCCATTGAAATTATATTTGTTTCAGAACCTTTTAACGTCGGTACTTCGCGGTAAGAAAAAATATTTTTTTGTATTTCTTCCGCTTTAAATACGAACTATAATACACTTTTTTATAACCAGTTTTCTCATAAATAATTAGACATACCAACGGAACTTTTTTTATGATTTGTGGTCATTTATATACAGTAGGGGGTTCGTTCAAATTTCCAAGGATACGCCCCCTTGTAATCGGAAACAGGATATTACATAAATTCCTCCAGTTTTGGATAGCTGTATTAAAAAGGAGTAACTTTTCTTTGAATCGTTCCGTCACATTTTGTACGATTAAGGATGCAGCCGAGAAATATGTGTAATTTGAAAAATTGACAAGTAGAAATAAAATATATAAAGACCGGTTTAATTTAATAAAAAGAAATTTGTTCACTTTTATAGAATTTATTTGATCTGCCTCGAAAACCTATATTTAGTATAAAATATGCAATGTAAGAACCGTGGTAATTAAAATTAATGATACCGATGTCATTGTAGAAGTTAATAGACCAAGCAACTTCTTAAGTATTACGTTCCATAGTTCTTCCACGATATCTGTCGGAGATAGCTTCTCCGCAATGTAGGTTCACGGTAATGGTTTGAAAAATGGATTTGAATCTCATGACGAGCGGGGCAGGGCTTTTAAAGCTATTTCAACGCGGATTTCGTTAAGTGATACCAATAACCCGATGGGACAACAAGGCGGGCCCTTCAGGATTCGGCGGAGGATAAACGAAGGGCCAGCAATCCCGGGGGATGTTATCTAATCCCGACGGATTTGTTGATTCTACGACTTGTGCTTGGCAAAGCGCAATGTGGTTTCCATGTAGTGTTGGATTACCCTTATTTTTTGCCGCCCTAAAGGCCCTCCCGAAAACTTCGCATTGGAGAACCAACATTCTCGCGGTGTCTATTTTAGGCGGAAAAGAGTTCTCGTCGATTTGTATCTCCGCTACTTAATCACGTTCACCGTATAAGACAGTTATGTTAACACTTTAACCCATTGCCGCAAATTTCAGCTATAGTCGTCAGATTTTTGTTGATGTGCTGACAAATGATGGCTATAGCAATCATGTATATCTTTGCTTGACTACATCTTTCTTTTTGTTCTGATAAACAAATGACGGCAATAACCGTCATAATTTTTTTTTTAAAACTAGTAGAAATCGTAGTAATTAACTCTTATAAACATTCATGTAGCAACAAAGGAACATTTAAAAAAAAAGTGTTTCTGAGGCCGATTTAGAAAAAAAAATGTACGAATATGTGTTGATGGACGCAAATACTTGGTTAAAACTAACTTATCGTTGGCTATTTTTATAAGAACATTCTACATGAGAGTAAAACCTCGATTATCTAAGTATGGGTCATCTTCTGTCGGCTACAGACTGTATAGAATTATCATTATTGACACTGTGCATTTAATTTTATATCATTATATATTTTACATTCCAAAATAAAATTATCATTTTTATGCGAAATGTAGTTACAGTATGAGTTGTCCTGTTACTAATTGCAGTTCGAATAATCAAGGTCCCATTGTATTCTTATTTATACTGAATATTTCACAGCTTCAACTTGATCAGTACTTGGACTTTTATTAAATTTATTCATTTTGATTTGAAATGAGTTTAGTCACGTACACGTGGCAGCGAACATTAAAGTGTTAAAGAAAAATAAGTACTATAAACGTCGAAGGTATGAAGGAATTTATATACTACAATTATGTCGCAATTCTGAGGATTGAGTAAAGTTATGAGTACGGTAGAGTACCCAAATGTATGCGCAGCCCTAATCAAACAGTGAGACCGAATTTCATTGCTGTTAACACCTATAGGCGCTCCACGAAATCGCTCATCCTATGCTGCAGACGCCTATAGGCGTTTCACAGAACTGCTCATTACATGCTATCGGCTGTTACAGGCACTCACTTTATGTACTTTTAATAATTATTTTTTTATGTACAATTACTTCTATAAACATTATAAAATACTAGTAGACATGAATTACTGAAAAACAGATATTTCACCAAATCTGTACTCGATTTCCCATTATTCGGGTCGCAACACGCGATATTTATTGTTAAATATTTTATAAACCATTGAGTGTCTACACCTACGGCTAAATACGTGTCTAAAATTTGATGGTTCCTGACCTATCTGCAATATTTCATAACAATCGAAGCGTAACACTCGGTAGGTTCCCCTTGTCAGTATTTGTTTTAAAATTTCTTGCAGTCTTTTCTCCTAAATAAATTAATTTTTCTAAATAAATTAGCTTCCAGAGAAAATAGAGTCTTAATAAACATGGTTCCATAAATATTTGTTTTTGAGTTTATGAAACCTTTTAGATACTGAAACGTTACATGGAAATGTTGGATATGCCTTCCATTTATTTCGGTATACACTTGGGCACATTCGTATGTATTCCAATATTCTCAATTAAAATAAAGTTTCAATCAATATACAAATTTCTCATTTCACTTCCAAATCCAATTAACCTCATTCTTATTCATTTTTAACCACAAACAATAGGTGCTTGTAGACAAAGAGTGGACCAGTAAACAAATTAAATACATACCACAGAAGAATATTTTAACCCGGCGTCTTTATCAGATTGAGTGTCACATACCCCAATGAAATTAAATTGCATGACGTTTGTTGTATTACATATACCCTTGCATTTACTTTTAAACGAAATACATCATGTATTTTCCTACACAGTTAAATATTATTTGTGTTAAAAAAATACACAAAACACAGAATACTTATTTATGTTATTTGGGTTGACCAAAAAGTAATGTCAGAACTGTAGATAAGGAACATTAATAATATGTTTTAAATGTAGGAAACTTATAAATATAGGAATCTCGCGGGCAAGTCTATAATTCCATACTCTCAGAAGCGCCCAACTGTTTCAGCAAAAAATCTTGAAACAAAAACCGCCTTCTACTACCGAAATCCATTACTTCTTGGCCAACTCAATATTTAAACGATTAAAAAAGATGTTGTATGGCACACCCACATGACACTTTCAGGTACAAAATTTCACCTGACAGTCGCCGGGGTTAGACGATCGATCGAAACACCCTGTATCATGTACCGACTTAAGAGTGCATAAAAGAATTTGCATAGAAGTAATCCATTTCGCCGGATTCGTTGAAATGCCATCACCATTCGATAGCTGGTGTTTTTCTTGGAGCGGGAAGGAGGGTATTCTATATTCACGGTATCACGAGGATATCGGAGGGCAAAAGAGACGAGAGAGAAAAAAAGATTTCCTCGGGTATCTGTTATTATTCTATACCATAAAACTGTACCGATCGCGGCGTGATCGGGTCGGAATGTCCTGACGGAGAGGGGGCAGGAGGGGGAGGATCCCGACGAAAAACAAAGATGTGACCGTATTTTGCCTCTGCGGGCGGCACTCTCGTAACGCAGATTATTCTATTACACGTTATGCAAACAGGGAGCGCGCGGGCGGACAGCGTGGCGCTGCACGGTTTCCTGCGTCTCGGTACCGCGATGTTATTTGATCTGAAAATACGTTATTGTTTCGCCGTGATAAAAAATTCAACGTTTGGATAATTACATCAGAGCTGATCGATCCGGCCAGCCCCCGGCGGATTTCTACTGAGTTACTGACTTACTTTGCTTCCTACCCCTTCCGCCCCGTCGTTTCGCGAAACAGACGTTTACAAGGGCAAAGTAATCACGCGGCTGCAGGAATGAAAATATTGGATGGCACGAGCATCTACTTACTTACCAGTTCATTATAATTAAAAGTATGGCGTATTGCAGTTCGCGAGGTTTAGTTTCGGTTTAACCCCTTGTCTTATGATTTTTTGAACGACTTTTAGACAATATAGTTTACGATTCAATTCTTTCAGTGACCTGATGAATTAGAAACGTTTATTAGTACATATGTTAACGCTAATTATCGTTAATGCTAGCATTCGCTAGTTATTGTCAACATTAACTGGACCTCCCCGTCAGAGTTGAAAAATTAAAATGCATTCAATACCTTAACTAGATAATGTTCCAACTAACTTGTTGATGTACACATCAACTAAAAATTGTTAGATAAAGTTTGAGTTTCATTTGAAACACATAAAAATGACCTACGGAGTACATACCTTTTACGTTGTGTTATATATTTTAGGAATGTAATTCGCTATCAACAAGTCAGATCTTATTTATTATTATAAAAAACACTTTTACTATATAAAAGAGAGAATACATGGTTGGGTTGGGTTAGATCGGAGTGAAAATAATACTTTATTCGTATTTTAACGGCTTGATTCAGTTGATGTTAACAATCACTAAAGAATGCTAAGTTTAAGGACTTTCGAACATTAGCGTTAACACATACACAGAATTCGCTTTTAACGACCCTGTGGGAGTTAAAGAAACCATTGCGCAAAATTGAAAGAATTGGTACTTAAATGGGACTCGTATTTGTAACATACGGATCATATTCTGAATCACGAGTGTGACTCGTTATTACAAGGCATTCTGAAAATAACCAGTCATAGCGCGGGTAAATTGACAAAATTTGCATGCGTAGTTGCGAATCTTTTATTCATTGATTGAGTCAATTAATAATACTAATCGGTTGAAATCAACCTGAAATGAATTGCATTAAAACAATACTTTGTTGAAAATGAAATCAAAGAACTGTTGCAGCAGTTGAACAAGGACATTACAATTAATATTCACTACATTGATAATTAAAAGTAACTTCATTTGCTAACCTACTCACGTCTGACAAAATCATATTTAAAAACGACATTACTTAACACTAGAACTATCAAGACAGTCAAAATGACTGGTTTGCAATTTTACTATGTACGATTTATTTTTTACCACCATTATGTTTCCTTTGAATTAACGTTGAATAAAGCCATCAGAAAATATAAATAAACTTTGTTTCCTTGAATTACATATTTTTTCTAAACGTATCATTTTGGTCGCTTCGATGAAATAGGTGCACGTTAATCGTCGGTAGATCTAGCGTTAAGGGATGATCTGAGAGCATTGTCAGGAAGTGTACACATTTACCAGCAACTGTATACAACTACTGATTTTTGCTTTTCCTGTAACATATACACTGCTCCTTTCGTCCCGACACAATTCCGGCTACACGCACGAGGGCACGCGTAGAAACGAACAACCCCTACTCGCGCGCGCGCGCGCGCGATCACATCTATAGGTACACGAAACCGAAAATGCGTCTATCCGAGGGGATTTCCAAGGGAAAGATAGAGAGAAATAAGAAAAGAGCGAATCGGTTTTCGATAGAACCACCCGTGCATGGCAGCTGCGATCCTTTTTTCCGAATCTTCCCTTTCGCGTTTCTTCCTTTCTTCCTCCTCTGAAACCTCGTGTTTTGCAGCCCGGCTGCATAATCCCTTCGAAGCGAGCGGAATGAAGAGACGAGCGTAAAAAAGACAGAAGAAGAGAGACGGAACGGAAAGAGGAGAAAAAAAAGAGGAAAGAGATGGATCCATCGAGGGTGAAGAAGAGAGAAAGCGGATGAGGGGGTGCGATGGAGGAACGAAGAGGACGAGAAGCAGCGATCCCGCTGTTTGCCTTTTATTAAACTCTTGTTAAACGCCGCCTTTCTTCGCACACACAATTGAATCGGCAAAACAGCGAAGATAATGCCTCTACCGAGCTGTACACGACCGAGGGCCAGGTCCGTGGAAGACTTACCGCAAACACCAGCTCCTTGTACACTCTGAAATGGACACCGTGTAATCCGGCTCTCTATACGGCACTGTGCCGCATTGACCGGCCTTCTCCTCCAGGCATGCACATCGAGCACTCCGGCTAATAAATGCCGCTGCCGTTTCTATCCCGACAAGTCCATCCTGGAAAAAGCTCTGAACGATTCTTGAACGACCGTGAAAATCGCACGGACCACCCTCTTCCCGCCGGCACACAGGCTTCTAATACAAATATTTGGATGTTTCGAGCGATATTGGCGTGGCCACGCTTCAAAGCGTGCCATTGTCGGGAAATCCTCAGAGAAATTTTCGAAAGCTTTGTCCGCTGAAGAGAAGATCGGACACGCTGTTCAAAGTTTTTCGTACGACTTCCTGGGGAAACAGAAGTCGTGGAATAGATTACGTTGCTTGAGCTCGTTTGGTAGCAGGATTTAGGTGATCGAAGGATTTCATAGAATCCCCGTGAAATTTGTATGATGATACTGTGATCAGTCTCTATCATTCGGCAGTGATTTTTGTTCGATCGTTCCAAATCAATGCAATGTCGAAGGGAATTAAAAAGAATATTGTTATTTGTTGCGAATTACTTTAAAGAGCATCAAGTTTCGATTGATGTATTATGTTGTTAAATTTTATCAATCTATATTTTTTTTCATTATTTCTGTCATATGTTTTATACGAATGCAAACAAAAATTTTATTTTTTATTTTATTGTTATATTATTATGGTGTACCAGGCTTTTCCGGCCAAACTTTGTCAATATATTCTATGAGCATAAATAAGCAAAAAATGTTATATAAACTTAAGTCGTTTAAAGTTTTATTAAAAAGTTATAATAAAAATACAAAATACGAAGAGAACGGTAACGGGCTAATGGAGTAATGTTGTATTAGTTGCTTCTAAGAGTGCTATGAGCATTATGATGCTTTCAACAACTTCAGATGGCAGATACAGTTTGCATAAACAAAATGGATGTAAATATCGCTGATGCATTCGTACTTTGTATTATAATAACCGCAGGTCCATTACAGTTCCATTCGTATTTCACATTTCTGTTATAACTTTTTAACACGTTGACTACCACACTATATAGACTGTAAACGACATAACTCTCTAAATTTTGATATAACATTAGAGTAATCTCAAATTATGTCCTGTTTGATAAACGATGTTAGTAATTCTTCATAGTTTTTTACTGGTTCTGTTAGACCTTCTTAAATATTTTTACTAGTACTATTCGTAGACAAATAAATAACTGCTAAATTTAAGTATCACCCACATATGGGTGACATGGCAGTCAAAGTGTTTATAAAGCTGCAAGTGACCTGTGTGAATAACGTATGGCCGGAAAATACAGGAACATCCTGTATATTAATGATACGTTGCGTTTTAGAGAGCTTTCAGTACATTTACTTTGAATGACGGGATGGAATCCCCAAAGAAATTAATATTGTTAGGAAACTGGTTCGCCAAGTTTGCTTCGTTCGTTAGTTACAAATTTAATCAACTACGAGATTTTCTGTAAAAACAATATCAGTTCGCAGTAGACTTCCACGTATTTTGACTTCCCATATTCGGCGCAAGTACTCATTGTCAGTGCTACAGTCCCGTCGATAAAGGTAAAAATGAGCTCTTTATTGCACTTTTTTAATATCACGAAGTGCGAACTTTTCGACTTCACATTCAATTATTACTTCAAAAATAGAGTTCTGTATATGTCGTTAATTCCCTTTAGTCTAGAACTGTTCGTGTAAACGAATATTTGCACGATCGAGAATATGTACGATCGAGGTACTCGTAACTAAAAGAGTTATATGACACGTTGAACGCCGTGGCGGTCACAGGTGACTAACACCACAAATTTAATTAAATTGAATAATTATTGATTGTCGCAAAATTCTAAGCAAATATCACACTCAAGCAATAATGTATGAACAGAAGAACACAACTGAGTACTCTAATCTTTTCTTCTGTACGATTTATATAAAAAATAGTAAATTATATCGTGTCTGATTAGGTATGGCTGTTTCACTGTGGCGCTCAGCGTGTTAAAATGCGTTACAAAATATTTCTGCGATACCGCTAAACATTTAGTGGAGCAGAATACGGAGAAAACTCATGAAATTGGATATTCGACTTCTTATCGCTCTATCGATACTGCGAATTTTCTTGTATTCATTGCGGTATCTCGCGTCCGACGATAACCGAGTTAATTATCGTTATCCGTAACTCGTTCGTTTCATTGTATCTCCGTCCGGTCGCATCAGCAGCTTCAAAACAGCTTTAATTGCAGCTCGATAAGGCTGGAAATCAAAGGTTACGCTAAAAAGAACATCGACAACAAAATAACGCAAAGATCGTGGCACACAGTATTGTAAAAGTGCATAAAATCCCTTTTGTAGTGCGTCGTTCATGGAATTTCCAAAATCTCGGTCAAAAATAGCGTTTTCTAGTTTCCCCGGCGTTTCACCAGGTACCAGGAAACCATTGAACTCAATCGAAATGGAAAAAAACAATAAGTTATACACAGTTTATAATCGGTTTATTTCTGCAATTTTGTTTTCGTCCTTTTTTTTTATTATTTTTACAACCATGGAAGCAGCCTTCATGTTCATTGCCTGAAAAAATCTCGCGCCTTGTGTGTGTGTGTGTCTGCGTGTGCGCGCACGCACATATACATATATATATAATGTATATTGAGGTAAAAACTAAGTACTCATACAAAACGTAGATTAGTTTCTTTTTCCATGGGTTCTTGTTAAGGGCACATTATAAGACTCTATGTGAACATACATATACATGTGCATATGCATGTCTTCTGTACACATATATTATACATATACACATATGCTTTACATACTTTCATATAGATATGACATCGGATATCATTTTTGTTTCTGCTTTTTTATCTTAGTTTAACCATCGCTGTTCGTGTCATTCCTGTTTTAGCACATTTCCTTCAGTTTTTTCATCCACTTCTGTTCCTTTTCTTTCTTTTGTCTTCTTCATGGGCGCTTCGCTCGCTTGTTATTTACTGACTAGCGATAATGATAATTGACTAATAAATACCAAGATGTAAATACGAGATTGGATTTGGAGGCAGAGCTTTTCACAGGTCAAGCCACCGGAATACTACGTCCTAGAACTTAATCGATGATCATTTTATCTTTCCTTTTTTCTTCTTTCTTTTGGACGATCTTGTCAGAAAGACGACGCGGGAGCGACAGACCACGCGTTGAAGTAAGGAGAAAGAAGCAACAAAAAAAAAACAAGGGAAAGGTCTATCGGCGGATGAAAAGGGGGTGGAAGTCAGAAGCACACGGAATTGGAGGTACGCTAACGTGCATGATCGAAGTTCAATCAGCAACAACAGAAGTACGAAGATACAGATTCTGCTTTGCATTTTTATCCTTTTTGCAAAAAGTAAACGATTCGTAAACATCTTCAATCTCCCTAACCTATTCTCGTTTTCTGCGTAACAAAGATATCGGTGCGCCTGTGTGCGAGTATACGGTAATCATAATCGGTTAGTACAGTCGTAGAAACAGATATCCGGGAGAGAAACAGGTCACTGAGTCATTAGAAATCACTTTTCCTTTAATTGTCCTCGTGGTACGTTCGTGAGACTCATTTTTTTTTTCTTTGTCGTATCCTCCTTCTAGTTCTACATATAAAAATACAAGTGTACCGTATGCAGATAATAAACTTTCGTACGTATAACTTGAAACTGGGTCCATTCATGCATGCCTACATGCGTGTTTCTCGGGTGTATAATGTACGCCACGCTACATTCGTATGAACATAATGTATCTCGCATGTGACGTCGACAATAAGACTCGAACGAAATCTAAATGACAAGTGGAACACGTAGGACAAGAGTTTTCCAATTTTCCATCTTAACAACGCGTGACAAAATTTCGTTTGCTTATATGTTACAAGGTTCGCCGTTTATGCGAGGACAAAGACAGAAGACACACTGTTTTATGTACATTCAGGCGAGAGAATAATAATCTTGTAGAAAAATTCACCGTCTCGAATTTCTTGATCAGACTTGTTCTATTTTCCATTTGTCTTGTATATCCTCGTTTCGAACAGGCTTGTCCTCGTCGAAAACAAGTTGGTACGATAGACTTTTATGGTTTTTGGTTTACTCGTTCCTAGCACGTAATCTACAGGGCACTTGCTGTAATTTTCTAGAGGGATCCCCCTCGAATAATCTCACGTGAAACGTATCGGAACAGATGAATGCTGAAGGTCTTCTCATCGCATCGTTCGGTGGGCATTTCAACATGGGATCATTCGAGAATTTTCTTCCATATATTACAACACAATGGAAAATGTTTGATTTCCTTTTTTTTCTCCTCGTTTACTTGACTCCGACGACACTTCTTCGCGTAAAAAAGAGATAAAACGCTTGGAATAAGAAATCCTTAAACAACTTACGCTACACTTAGAAAATGTGTAAAATTTGTCCGTATTTTCGACTTGTTTGTCCAGATGTTTTAACATACATGTTGTGTACGTGTCTGTGTACGTGTGATATTCGTGTGCAACACACGTGTAGACTGTATGTGTACGTTCGCATACATTTCGCGTATTCCTCATCATTACATCGTCATTTATTACAGTTACTGTGTATTACGCCTCACGAGAAACTAATTGGCACTGTTCTTTATACGACAGTTCCATCATTTAAGAATTAAAAAAAACTTTCAATCGACTATTCATCGAACTTAAGAGTTCACCTTAACAACGAATACATTAAACTACTGTGTATATACTATTCTCAATTCGTCTTCATTATCGTATCAGTAATATAAATATAACAACTTATAAACTCTACTCGATATTACAAAAGGTATATTTATATCGCAACAAAAAATGAAAAATAGATCTTATACAAAATATGTGCGATTCTACTTCGATGAAATCCTTCATGATTCAATGTTTGTTATTCATTTCAGGCATGCCATAAAGAAAACAGCCCAAATGGGAAATTAAAATACGTCTAATCCATTTACATGCAATCTATTTTATCCTGTATTCACAATTTCTGTGGAATTGCAAATTTTTTCGTGTCCGTAGAACCGTTCCTCCATCGTTGATGTCTGTTTTTCATTCCACAAAAGTCTAAATAAGCGTATAGTTGAACAAAAACAGTTATATCAAATATTTTCCTCTGTTTTGACCGACGCGAAACCTACAAACTATACGTATACACCTATAAGTACTATGGCTTCCAATAAACGCATCGACGAAAACGTCGTTCCAGCACGATGCCGTGTACAAATGTAACAATTATGGTGAACGCTTAAAGAAACACGAACATGAATATAACATGTATGTATTCACACTTTATGTTGAAAAACGGAGATTCAGCGATTGCACATGCAACACTCATGATCATATGAATCGTATTCTCATCGCATGGTTCATCATTCTTTTTCAGGCTAAAGCCGTTCAACTTAATTACCGAAGATACATCGATTAAACATTGAACAGTCGACAAAACGATTTGGTTTCACATCTAAAAAAAGATCAGTTCTTCCCTTTACATTTCATTTTATCAGTTATTTGATCATTCAGTATATTTCGGAGATCGGAGGTTCTCGAAAATGAATAGAGCTTTCGATTCAGCTCGTTACAAAGGAAGAACCATTTGCGTGGTGCTAGACTTTCTGACAGTGTGACTGTGTCCACCATATCTGTGTTAGATATAGAAATTGATACAACGTTACCTGTCCACCAACCAAGATTCCTTTCTCTCTTCCTAATCTCTTCCTTCTCGCTTACTTGGTCTTACTCTATGAGTACAATTATAAGCCTGCATGACGTACAAATATTTCCTGTTGAAGACGCAGTCGATATGGTGATAATGAATGTCACAGCGTCACCTAGGATTCCAAGGCTGTATGGGATGGTGTGAAAGACATTTCCATGGTGATGCCGGCGCTATTGCGACGGAACCTGGATGGGATTTCAGTGCTGTTGCGAGGCTTACGTCTGCTCAGATGCCTTTCTACCCACTTCAACATAGTCAGCACGGAATCCGTGCTGGGTAAACGTCGTTCTGCCGACGTACGGATTATGTGCGACGACGTTACACGGAAAGTAGCTGCCATACCCTTCAGCGCCTGCACAGAATACATAACAATGTACTTGCGATACAGACAATCAAATCTCGAATAATTTCACAATAAACCCGTACCCTCATCGCATCTTCGTCCGTTACATCGTCACCAGCATAGATGATTCTGATACGTTCGCTCCAATCCAAACCGAAAGCTGTGCGCAAGATGTAAATGGAAGCGCGACCTTTGTTCCATTCGACGGGTGGTTTAGCCTCGATGGCACAGTGTGCAGAACATGCCTTGAAGCCCGCGTTCTCGATTATTTTCTTCGCCTGATCGACCATCCCAGGACGAGCCTCCGTCGGTGTTTCACGGTAGTGGAACGTCAATAACGCTCCTTTGTTTTCTACCCAGGCGCCGTCTCTGCAAAGCTATATTCAACGAAGCGTATAAGTATAATCAATATATTGAAGACTCTAACGAATGAAAAGGTTTTCGATACTCACCTGATCTTGTAATGTTTGCATCAGGCTCGCCACTTTCCCCTCCAACTCCGCTGGCATCGGATGAACGAATTTACTGCCGTCAGGATGCAAAATCTCCAAACCGTGATTACCAGCGTACGTGATACCCTCTATACCGACCATCGATTTCACGTTGTTCACATTTCTGCCTGATATAATCGCTATGTACACGTCAGACATGTTGGACAGTCTCTGTAAAACGTTCTTCGTTTCCAGAGGTAAAATGGCGAGGTCCGGATGCGTGGCAATAGGAGCCAAGGTTCCATCGTAGTCCAGCAAGAGGGCCAACTTATGATTGTCGCCGATGTACCTAGGGGACATGTGTTATCACTGGAACGTTACCCGGCTTTCATCATCAGTCAGGTCGCATTCGCACGCGCGGGCCCGCCGTCCTCCAAAAGCATTCTCTGGCTATAGAAAACGCTTCCATGTGTGCTGTAGTGGCCAGAACTTTGCATTCGTCACGATCGTTTTCGGTAGTTCCCAAAATTTTGCATTCAGCAGGACATTTCATACAGTCTAACATAGAGCTGGATATTATGGGAATTGGACGTTCAGGAGATCAGAGAACTTGTCAGTTAAGCAACATTCGAATATTTCTGACGCGTCACTGACTTTATCAGAAGCTCCGAGTGTCGATTGATATTCCTCACGCTGCGACGTACCCAAACTAATGCTGTGTTTAATCAAATATTCGACTGCGGAATCGTTCATTCTATTGAAATCAAAAGCAATGCGGAGCTGTTTCGTTAAGTTATCGGATATACATGTTTTCGAAGCATCCCCAGCAATCCATGTACATGGAACGGAGAAACTGTGCAATTGTTTCACAGATATGAATTTCGAATAAAATACTTTTTGCTCTGACAGTTAGTCCGTAACACGTCCATTAAAATGCGATTAATTTATATCATCAGTGAAGGATTCACGTGTACCGTTAAATTATTAACACCTCAGCTCGAACGTAGCTTTATCTTAGATTATTTGTTCGCTCCCGTTTGAAGCACATGCTCTGGTCGGGCCCAGTCATGCACGTCGGCTAACTCGAATGACACCTACTTGCTCAAGTAGTCATCGAAGTCATCCATGGTCACGGGTTGCATTGTCGTAGCACCTACGGAGTCGTGTTCTTCGAGTGATCCCATTACTTGCAGGAAGGATTTCATCCAGTAATTGACATCGTAGATTCTTTCACGGCGTCGAAGGTGATTCATTCTTAGCGTGCGTTCATCTTCTGGCATAGTAAGTGCTCTAAGATACACATACATGATGATGAAACGATTTTTCACCATAACAGACAACTTTGAATACAAAATTATAGAGTACAAAGGTTACAAAAATACCTGTGAATAACTTCTGCAGCTTCGTCTATTTCGTAAGGGTTGCAGATCAAGGCTTCGTGCATCATCTCACCAGCTCCAGCAAACGGCGAGACTATCAATACACCCGGGGGTGTGTTGATTTGACAGGCAACAAACTCTTTGGCGACTAAGTTCATTCCGTCCCTGAGGGGTGTAACGAGAGCGACAGCAGCATCCCTGTAGAAAGCTGCGAGCTCGTCCTGACTTACGCAACCATAGATGTAACGAATAGGTGACCAATTGGGCGTGGTGAACCGTCCGTTTATGCGACCGATCAGCTGATCCATCTCCAATTTCAAATCCTGATACTCACGGACATCTGTTCTCGATGGGACAGCAATTTGAAGCATAGTGACCTAAAAATTATTATCAGTCAGTCTAAAGTAGCGCAGTTATTCCCTGCCTATTTACTTCAATAGCCAATAGTATACGGGATGGGTCACAGGAAGTGTAATAAACGTTTATCTCACAAAAATTCTGTTTCTATGCTTGAGGATTCACTGAGGCCTTTTAGATGACATATGGGATACTGCTGACAAGGTCTCCGTATAAAATTACTTATTACTTTAGAAACTTCAAAATTAGTTGTTTTCGAAATTAAACGCTTCCGGAAGCACAGTTGAGACAGTGATCATGTGTACATATGAAATTTCTCTCACTTAAAAAGACTCAAGAAAATCGAATGTACGTTCAACATTGATGTGATATCCCTCAGTCCCTTACTGTATGCAACATTACACTCACTAATGTAATATATGGGCTCTGATATTTCACAGCCTCAACAGTGATCAACGAATATTTTAAATTGATTTCCTCAAAGACGAAGGTTTGAAAAAAGTCAACACTGAATTTTTCGTTCGTGTTTGAAACGAGAAATTATCTCCTTCGTCTACATGACTGCACGTACACGGTAGTATTACCTGTTCACGATGCTCCGGGTGTTTTTCCAGCAGCATCTCGAAGGCTTTCAGCCGATGGACGAGGCCTTTCGTGTAATCGAGACGATCAACGCCCAACACGATTTTCTGATTAGTCAACATGACCTTGTTGGCAGTCTCGGCCAGCGAGACGAATCTGTCGAACGGAATACCAATGGGAAGAGGTCTTACTCTGACGGTTCTTCCACCGTGTTCCACCAACAGGTTCTTACGATCCACTCTGCAACCGAGGCTCCTTTGGCAGCAGTCGACGAAGTTCAGACAGTAGTCCTGAATGTGAAAACCGACCATGTCGCAACCTAACGTGATCGTACTTTCGTGAAAAATCATATCACCTCTTCGGAAAGACCAGTGGATTTCAAACGTTGCACTTACCGAGCATTCCCTGAAGAATTTCGTCGGCCCATGGGAACAGTCTGAAGATGTCCCATGGAGGGAACGGGATGTGCAGGAAGAAACCCAATTTTAACCTGAGGTTTTTCTCGTCGGCGGCCTGTCGAATCCAGTTCGCGGCTAACATTAAGTGATAGTCGTGTACCCAGACCAACGGCGTGCCATTCGATTGATTTTGTTGCTCCTTGTGGATTTGTTCCAGCGCACCAACCTGGATAGGACACAGTCGATTGTATCATCCGTTGTCCGAGTCCACGTGCACCAACTTCCACGTAATCCTAATCACAACTCAGATTCCATTAAACTCACCGTCTTCGCCGCGAATTCTTCATTGACCGCAGAATATGCACGCCAGTGCTCCGCGATGAAGGTAGCTCTGTCGGGCATAGAGTGGAACAGCGGCCAAAATGTTCCGTTGCAACAACCATTGTAGTAAGAGTCGAAGATAGTCGGCTCGACGTGCACTGCCACAACCTGTACAACAAAGTCACGACGTTTCTAATCTGCATTGTACGGATATATAATGACCCACGAAGTCGATCAAATATTTCCATAATTACTTTTCTTCATTAATTTATTTGTTCCAATTATTGTAAATATATGCTTCAACGAGCAATGTCTTAAAAAAGTGTTAAATAAATAAGAGTTTAGGTAACGTGTTCGGTTGATCGACTTTCATGAGTTACTGTATTGCTTGATAAGTTAATATGTATTGATATCTGAGGGCGTGGCATAGGGAGACTTTATTACACTGACAATGAATTTCCAGTACATTCTCGTTGTTAAGTAGTATTGTTTTGGTTCTTACCAATTGAAAATTCATCAAGGGAATGTAGTATTTATAGTGAAGATTTGTAACTGGTTAATATGTCCGGTCTTTAAGTCTCAAGATTAAATTGTAGGGTAATACGCATCATCTGCTCTTTTAAACACGTAGCGTCTACATACATATGTATATTAATTTCTAATATTATTTTATATTACTTTGGTTACTTGATTACTTTGTTAGGTTTATCGAGTATCATTACCATACGTTTGTTGTTTAATTTCCTTTTGCTTTATTTTTCTTTCACTAAAATTTTCGTTATTATTACAATTACTATTTACTAAATTCAGCTAGATTTATGGCAACATGTTGCTGTACCTTAACTTTTGTAATTGTAGCGTAATTTACATAGCCTGTTTCTTTTCTGCCTTACTTTTTATTACTGCTAATTTATTATTATTGAATTATTAGTGTTATTATCACAACACCTAAATAGAACTACTCTAGATTAATAATAACATATTACCATTGATCAAAGACTTAAATATTCTGAGCATATTAACTGTTTCAGGTAGTTTCATTGCAACTTGCAGCACCATACCAATTCTCTTGCTTTCTATTTCACATTTCTGCATCAAAGAAATGGTAACAACAAAGACCACTGAATCAAGGTATCTGTGAGTCGCTGAGGTTCACATTGTTTTCTTGAGACACTCTTTCCTTGTAATACGAGACACTATCTAATTAAGGAAAATGTATCTACATATTTCTCCGTTACGGTATGTTTATATATTCCTTATCACCCCCTGGATTTTAATGCATCCGCTGCACAGGCAGTGAGCTTCTATTTTTATCGTATCTCGAGTCGTAGATATTCGTTCAATTGCTACAAATAACCTCGCGTCGATCGAACGTAACAAATAACTTGGCAACTGTTAAATCAACGACGATATATGTTATGCCGCTGATCGAGTCCGTTTACGCATAAATCACCGTAATCGCAGAAAACACAGTGATCATGCATTAAAGAGTACAGTAACGCTATCAAGATCCTGGTTGAAACGAGGAAAGTCGCGCCATTTCTCCTGTGTAAATTTATGTTGAACGCCTGTCGCAAGACAACAATTAGATACATGTATAATTAAGACCGTAAGATCGAAGCTTTATAAAATCATTGACCTCGATTTTAGGTGAAATAGTTTTAAATTAAAATACTGATTGTATCACGTTTAAATATTATTGGAGTAATAAGTTTAATTTCAAAGCATACTAATATTCCCCTGTTCTGATTGGTACATTAACATGACATTAACTGGACAATGGACACTGCTGAAGTATAAGTACGAACTGTGCTGATTGGTGAAATTCACTCACAGGGAGAAAAAAGTGTTAGTGAACGTATATCCCAAAATGAACTGCCTCAAAAATATTAAGTTTTGTTCTGCAGAAATATGTAAGCGTAAATAATTTGTTGTGTTACGTGTACCTTGTTCGATTCTGCTTATGTGACTTTTTCTCATCATAAATGTCACCTACCATTAGATATCATCATTAACCCCTTGCGCTTCGATTTAATTATGAAAAATTTTGCAATAAAGCACCATTTTTGATTGCATGACATTTCGCAAGGGGTTAATAGATTCCCCTTGGAAATTCTTTTTATGGAATAACCCTAAAATTTGTATTCGTGTGATATCGATAATGTCCAACAATTTGAAAGCGTTCTGAAGATATGTACTAGTTCAAAAATTATATGAATGTCACAAATTTTGAAATCTGTATGAAATTGAAAAGCATACAGAAACGTGTATGCAAATGAAGTACTTATTAGAAAATCAGCATTGCATTACGTATAACTAGACTGCTGATGTTTATGCAAATATACTTTTTTACACTTCCATGTTCCCAATGTTAATGCAATCAAATAAATGAAACTTCAACAAGGCTGCATCTGATCCCTGAAATGTTCAGACTATGTAATTCTTATTTTGCTATGTTATTTAAAGTCCATCATACACCAATTTGGATATATTAAATTGCATAAACATCTGCAGTCTACGTATAACACGAACAGTAGTATTACATGGCATTGAAGCCCTGAATATTTCCCAAGTATCTGGATACTACTAAGAAGACAAAGATTTTTCACCACCTATGCAGATTTTATTGATATAATAAAAGTCACAGAATGCTCAAAAGGCCCACGCATGTATTCATTAAGAGTTCTATTTTCTTTCTAAGATTTCCAGCAAGCTACACAGTTATTATATAGTTATTATAGAGCCCTATATCTTTGAAGAACAGTATTACATTTTATTCTTCCTGTATTCTGTCGCAAGATTTCCTGATTAAAAAATCTGAATATGGAGTGCTGGCGACTTTAAAATCACACACTCTGGTCCCTTTCCCAAAATAAATGCTCCAATTTGCGACAAATTATACTTCAATATTTCAATACCAAAATGCCGTAATATAAACGACTTTATCTAAACAGAAACTTCATTTGTAATCATTAGTCAGTGCCCTTTGATAGTCCAAGCTTCATTATGCATAGATATAAAATAAAATAAATTGTTTCCAAGGTTGTGCACTTTTATTTGCAATAACAATAACAAATAAGTTTGATAAGAATGATAAAAGAATATGGTGCTGTTGATTTTCTTGAAATGTCGGATAATAAGTACACGAATTCGAAATAAGATAACAAACAATCAAATAATTTAACTATCAACTATATTGTTATTCAAATAATTTCAATTTCAGTATAATAAAAGCACAAATAATAAACAAGACAGAAAGTAATTATTTAAATAAAAGTTTATTTCGATAATGCACATCCCTGATTTTTTACAAAGAACTGATCTATTCCACTGAAAAAATTATCGAACTGAATTGTCGTATGCTTTCGTACGCGGAATCGATTATAAAAAAATCCGGTGTAGCTGTAATGAAGATTCATGTAAACCGCAATCGGAAATGCTTAAAGTCCGGTTTAGAAGTCGATAACATATTATTGGCTACATGCCTATTGTTAATTGCTCATTATCCACCGTCTTCGCTTTTTTTGCTCGTGACACGGCCTCCTTTATTCCCGAACGATTGAAAACACGTTCCCTCGATTGATGATTGACGCAAGCGACCGGCTATCGCTAATGAGATAATTATTAATGTCTCCTCGGCTAGACACAACCATCTGAGGGAGAATCTGATTTGCTTTAATTAAGAAACATCAAAAGAAACGTAAAGATATTATATTCAATATATCTTATCCGATATATCCGAATATATCTCAATACCTCTCATAAAATTCGAAAAAAAAAGTAACCAAAATTTCTCTGATCAACGATTATTCTTTTACAGACAAAACTACAGTCTAAGTACTACCAGAACAATAGAATCGATAATAAAATATGTTTACCAGAAAGGTAAACTCAGAGATATTTACACTGTCCAATAAAAATTGTTCAAACCTGGTATCCAATTAGTCAATCTATTGGCAGTACAAATTTTTCGATGGAGCAGAACATTAACCCTTTGAGGACGATGAACGCATAAACGTGTTCCAAAAAATCGTGCACCGTGTGCTACGGACCACTGTACTGATTCAAGCACAGACGTTTATTGTACGCTACAAATATGCTTTTGGATACATCATCACTTCAGCTGGTGTTATTAAAATATATACATTTCGTTATACACTTTACAGTTTTAGAACACTGAAACAAGTGAATGATTGACTACATATACAGTAGAGCGTTAATTATCCGAACCTCGATTATCCAAATCAGTATTGCATCGTCGCTATCCCCACCAGTTCTTGGAACCAGCTATTGTACATACATATCTGTTATTTTTCATTCATGTAAAAGGATATATATACATATGTATGTAATAAATGTATATTGTTACTTCAATGCATTTCTTCAAAAATGAATTAATATTTTGCGTAATATACACTACATTTCAAATTACAGCAGTAGTAATCTTGTATTTAATAAGTAATTTTAGGTTTAATTCCTATAGTTACAAACTGGGTAATTACATGCATGTTTCATTATTCGAACTGTTCGATTTTCCGAACCACCTCGGTCCCAATTGGTTCGGATAATTGACGCTCTACTGTATATTATTGCAGTGAAATATTCAGTTTAGCACGTTTTGCACCTTAGAAAATTTCAACACACGGTGCACGCTTTTTTCCGCAATTTTCAGGGCTCGAATTTTCAGGTTAATCGAATTTCATTTTGTCCGCATGACATTCGAAGCTTTCATAGAGCGAAATTGTTCGGGGTATAAAGACGCGATCGAGAAATCGTAAACTGGGGTAAACAACGGCAAAGACCAGAGGTAGCAACAAAATAGCGTCGCGTAAATTTTTTCGCTGTGCGTCGGCAGGCAATTAAAATTGCGAGTACGCATCGATTTTTCGAACAAGGGTAACACGTTTTTACGTTTCGACCCGATCGGTCGAGAACGAATTTAGGTTGCTTGCTCGATTCGTTTACATTGAAAAAGGCTGAACGAACCCCGTACATACCGCCGTGATTGTTTCGCAACGCGCACAAGGGTCAGACGTTTGAAAATGATTATTCATTTCGCTTACGGTCGCATGGTAAACAATTCAGACGGTGGAGCATGAAAGAACGACCGGAACGATCGAAAACATTTTAATTACCCGTTATCACTGGCCGCCACCGTATATGCACACACCCGCATGCTCGTTAAAATCAAAAGAGATATAGTAAGACATGTCCCCCACTTATCATGCTTCTTCTATTCAAAACATGTTGTTAAACGAACGATTGCCGCGTAATTTAACTATTACGTTTCGTCGAACCAATAGAACAATCTTATTTATAAGATTCTACTGGCCCTGTTAGGCTGTGTTTACATTGGTCAGTTACTTGTACCTGTAACTGGTACATATCTCGATCAAAAAGCAAAATTCTAAAAACCTAATTACTATATTCTTTTATCTCCTTTAACCCTTTGAACTCCTAATTTTTTTAAATTTTCTTTTCAATAACTCCCTATTATTTTAAGTGTTTTATTTGAAATGCACTACAAAAGATAGTTGGTTGACAGGAACCAATTAGGTACAAGCAATCATGTACCTGAATACTTCAAGGACTTTTTTTGTTACAAAAAGGGTCATATATATATATATATATGTAACATTGCTTATCCAGGTAAACAATAATATTGCAAAATATAATACATATTTAAACTGACTATTTAAAAATGTCGAGTGTGCCTCGACATGGGAGTACCTGTGAATAAAATCGATGTCGAGTCACACTCGATAAATGAGTTCAAAGGCTTAACATCATACAACTTTTGTTTGAAAAAATTTGTCATATAACAAACAGTTTACGAGTAATTTGAGATGGTCGAGTTAGATGAATCATCCTCCTGTATACAGGGTGTTTGTGGTAACTGGAACGGGTTATATCTCTGTACCAAGTGAAGTTAGAAAAAAATCGTAGAGGAAAATATCGCACTGCTTAACACGCTCTATCATACTACTGTAGAACTTTTTTCACAGACGCACCGGTGCAGTTACAAAATGCAATTGCACTTTTTTTTAAATGGACCTACAATCTTTTGCACAAATTGATCCCTCTTGTCATTATGTGTATGAAAGGTATAAGGTAAGGTCGTTGAGAGCACAATACTGTACGAGATATTTCCAACGTAAACTGTATGTGTGGAAGGGTAGGATGATATCGGATTGAATCCATTTGCCATAAACTGTATGTAAGAACACGAGAATTATGGTAAACTATGCGTGGTAAGAACAATGTTAGTAAATGCGACAGTCGCGTGATGATTCAACGCTATCACAGTAATTGTGTAAAAAGTGAAATATCTCATAAGGTACTGTGTTTTCAATGACCTTCCTTTATACTTTTCATGCGTGAAATGACACGGGGAACCAATTTATGCGACAAAAATTTTAGAGTTCCATTTAAAAAGGAAAGTGCGATTGCACTTTGCAACTGCACCGGTGCGTCTGTGAAAAAAGTTGTACAGTAGTATGGTAAAGCGCGTTGAGCAGTACAACATTTTCCTCTACGATTATTTTCTAACTTCATTTGGAACAGAGTTATAGCACGTCCCAGTTACTAGAAACGTCCTGTATATACAATATGTCCCATGCTTTTGCTCACAAACTGCAGTGGCTTATTCTTTACGTAAAAATAAGAAAAAAACGTTATATAAAGTTCTGCAATAAATGTTTTGTTACACACAAGTTATAAGCAAATAAATATTGTATACATAAAATATAGGTAGTAACGGATTTTCCATCGAAGCATAAGGACAATCGACTGTGTTTATGTCTTCTCTGCGTAGTCATATAGTGTTTATTATGGTGTAACGACTCCGTATCATTGATAGTTAATATCATTAAAAGCAATTACATACAAGGGAACACCGCGAACGCTGACTCGCGGATTGGAATGAAACTTTGTGGGTTTATAGAGTGAGCCAAGACAAGAATAAAGGTTTTATTCGTGCCCAATAGCCCTTTAAGGGTGTCAAAACTAATCTCAAAATCAAATAGGCACTCCCACTTTTTCAAGTGTAACTCTTAAAGTACATGAGATAGAAAAAAATGTCTCAAACAAAAGTTTAATGGTACAATAAGCGCTATGAACTTGCGTTAACAAAATTTTGGAAAGCTTTTGTTTTTAAAAACATTTTACCTCACATTTTTCTCGTTATTTGTTATTCTTGTCGCGGATCACTCTATAAATCCACAAAGTTTCATTCCATTCCGTGAGTCAGCGTTCGCGGTGTTCCCTTGTTAGTACTGTTAATTCCTCATTTCAAAATGTCGTTCGCAGACAAGATAAATACAGTCGACTTTCCGTATGCTTCGATGGAAAATCCGTAACTACCTATATTTCATGCATACAATAATTATTTACTTATATCTTTGTAACAAAACATTTATTGCAGAACTTCATATAACGTTTTTTCTTATTTTTAGGTAAAGAATAAACCACCGCAGCTTGTCGGCAAAAACCTGGGACATCCTGTATTTATTAGTGCTACACATGATCAAATAAGTAATTATTGAATTGAATCGCCACCCATATATGAGTGACATGGCAGTTGAAGTATTAAAATATTTTTATTTGACGAGGAAATGGCAAAATCAGACGGACGAGTAGAACTGACCTCTTCCGTCGGGGCGTTGCCACCGCGTCGGCTTAGATATTTTAATTCTTCGTATTGCGAAAAAAAAATTACATAAGTCGCGATATGTTTGTTCCTGGCCGACCGAGTTCAAAAGAGCTCATCGATACGACGATCGTGAATTGCATTATTATGCGACCGTATCACGCCACTCCTTTGTTTCTCTTTCAACGTGCATTAATGGTCAATGGAACGTATTTAAAAAGTCGGCAAAAGTTATATACTTTTGTATTAATTTTCATCATTATTGTAAGAAGCCACTGAAGCAGGAATATTGCTTCGATAATGTAATTAACTTGAATATTAATGAACCGGTACATTATTATGTAAAACCTTTTAAACATTTATATCTGTTATATGTACCTAAATGAGTGGTGAATATTAATTGAAGCTCCTTAGAGCTTACATAGCGACCGCATAACAGAAAGTAATAAATGAATAATTGTCTTTGCTCGAGATATCATACTTTATGGTGCAATGTAATATCGAAGAATAGAGATCAAGTGACTCTAAAAAGATCGCCTTTTTTTTTTCGTTTTTATGCGGTCAATATCAAACGTCAAGATTACATTGTAAATGGCAAAATGTTTTTCAGTTCATCGTGATATACTTTAATCGGCGGTTTGCAATATCTGTTTTTACGAACACGCGGGTGAGAATTTATCCTTTAACAATGGGATCACTGTGATTTGATTGTGTAAAAATATAACTTTTACGACGAGTGCTTCGTGATAAGATTCGCATTACAAGAAACGCTGTAACATACAGAACTCACTGCTTTCGTTGTATCTCGAAAATATTCAATATTGAGAAAAGTGTTTCAACATGATCGATGAGCATGCGACTGTTCAAAAACAAATGAAAATGGAAAAGATTTTCATTCCACATCACGTTCAGCTATTATCAAAATATATAAACAAGCAAGGAAAATATATTTACATGTCAAAGGTTAAAGTATTACGTAGCTTCAAACTAAAGTGAACATGTTCTTATACACACTTCTTGTTGATAAACAAAACGTACGCAGCATATCAGACTTTACTTACTCAGTAAATAATCTGCACAAATTTATATTTATAAACTTAACATGCATCAAAGATACGATTTACAAAAGGTAAAATATATATAATTCATGGAACAACAATTCTATACTCTGTTAAATAGAAAACAAGAAACTTTTCAATATCTTTATCAGAGAAATGCGACGAGGTCAACATCAGCAAAATTTTGTATTCCTCGAATCTCATTGTCTGCAATCAAAATGCAATTTATTTTAATTTAAAAATAAGAACTCAAATTAGAATTTAACAACGACATAAAAACTTTAACCCACATCCAACCCTTGTATCAATTTGACACATTTTGTTTCACAAACATGCCTTGCACATCGTTGTATTATTTGTGAACGATACGAACAATGCAATCTTATGCTTGAATGTACAGAAATAACATTCTTTACTTCCTATAGAAGAATTTACAAATTTAACCATTTATCTTTTCCTCATACTGATCTTTAACAGGTTCCCTGCAGCAGTAGAATATTCCATGACTAGACAGACACGCGAAAATGGCTATTCGTTAACACACGTGGTTGATTGTACAAACATATATCTATCTGATATTACACTTTCTATTTCTATTATCATTTCACCGTGAAAGTTACTCAAATTTCAACAAGGGTTGATAGTTATGCGATCAAATTAAAATTGATCCGTGTACCGAAAACGAGAACGTGTTAACCATTGCGTCTATTTAACATCAAGGGGCAGGTTAATTTGGGAAAATGAGGAACGGCTGAGGGTTAAAATTGTGATCTTTTGATCAGTCACACGACATGTCTTACGCTTGAAAGAAAATCAGTAAACACCGCGTGAAATGTATAAACCGCATCAAAGGTAAAGTTTACACGTCACGGTAAATCGAATCTTCTCAAACGAGCCTAAACGTCACTTAGAATATTTTCGTTGATTATCTCGTATCCCGCCAAGCGGGCTGTCGGATACCAAGTCGACCAACACACATCGTTTATCATATCGTAGCGTGAAATTTCTCGAAATCGGACAACACGTGATTCGTATCTGGTGTTGTGCGTGGGCGTGTTTGCCACGAAATTCTTCGTAATAATACGTGACTCAAGGGAGCGTTATCATCGTCCCTAGCGAAACCGTATGCGAATGCGATAACACGGCCGAAGATTCGCGAGCGTCACGCTGCCGATAACCCCCGCGGTTCGACCTCTCGACACGATTATCGTGACTCTAGATCCTTGCCTCAGATCCATTCGCGCAAGAGCTGATCAACGCACCGCCAGAACCATTTAAGGAGCCTCGAATGATTTTCTTCTCCGTGATTCCCGAATAAGGTCGACCGGATGTTTGGTGACCAATTACAATCGCCTCGTGGCCCACGAGACAGATTGCTAACCGTTCTTAGAAGCTTCGCTAGAAAAACAACTTGTTTTTCGGAGCACTTGGTACTTGAGATAGAATTTGATCATGGGAATAACTGTTATAAGTATTTATATAATTTTGAATTGATACAGGGATATATCCGTTCAGATGAAAAATAAATTATACAGGGTGTCCCAGGTTTTTGGCGACAAACTGCGGTTTCTTTACCTAAAAATAAAAAAAAAACATTATATAAAATTCGGCAATGAATGTTTTGTGATAAAGTCATAGGCACATAAATATTGTATGCATGAAATATAGACAGTAACGGATTTTCCATCGAAACATATGGAAAGTCGACTGGGTTTATCTTGTCTGCGGACGACATTTTGAAATGAGGAATTAGCAATACTAAGTAATTGCTTTTAATGATATTAACTATCAATGACACGGAATCGTTTACCTGATAATAAACACTGTGTGACTACGCAGACAAGATATAAACACAGTCGACTTTCCGTATGCTTCAATGGAAAATCCGTAACTACCTATACTTCATGCATACAATATTTGTTTGCGTATAACTTTGTAACAAAACATTTATTGCAGAACTTTATATAACGTTTTTTTCTTATTTTTAGGTAAAGAATAAACCACCGCAGTTTGTCGCCAAAAACCTGGGACACCTTGTATAATGAAATATTCGTTTGTCTCGCTTTGACTGTTTCATAGAGTGGTACAAACGAAAAGGAGGCTTCCTTATGAAAAAATAGTGTGAATATATAGAATAAAATTTATTTAATAAATATTTTTCAGGCACGTGTTAAATGCTGAAAATAAAAAAGCTGTGACGCAGGTGAAGAACGTGTTACTAACACTAATAGTTTCGACGATATTACGAACACTCTATACATCCCAACACTTCGAGGAAGCAATGTGCTTGGAAGATCAATGCAAAAATCTGAAGATAAGCCAATGCCGAAATTTTCTCGCAGGAAAGAAAATGAATCGGTGATTTGAATAACAGTACAAGTCCAAAAATCACATTTTAAGATATTTGGAGAAATAGTGTCACTTTTTGTGTATCATCAACGTCGTTGATTTTATAGTGCTGTTCGAATCTAAACCTGGTTATGCTAACCCAGAAGAACGTTCATATATGCCTAACTATGAATAAACTTTGTTTATTAATTTTTAACAATTAAAATAATACCATTGGCCTTGTACCGCTTTTCAACTCAACCCACTTTTTAGTCAGGAAATTTTAAAATTAACACAGTAGTAAAAAAAAACTTTTGTTAACTTGTTTTAAACATAATTGAAGTAGAAACTATTCCATGAAAAGTGATTGATAAACAGATTGTTAAAACAGTACAAATCCATGACAGATACTGTTTTTACACTCATTAAACTGAAGGGACTACTGAAATACACGTATGTCAGAGTACTTTTTTGTACTGTTTTTGGTCCCAACGTATAGTTCTATACATTTTACATTTAGTTTTGATATTGTTTGAAAATGGCTAATTTTGGACTTTTACTGTTCTTCAACTCACCGATTCAATTGAATGTCGCGCTAATTATCCGCCATATTTAGAAACTAAACAGTCAAGGCTGCAGAATACAGCAAGATTGCGACAGAGAGTTTATGGCATCCCTGAGACTTCCTCAAACAAAAATAATGGCCCTAGCCCAGACAACGAACGAACGCTCTTCAAAGGCTGTCCGCAAGCACTGCGATGAAGATAAGAAATGAACAGTTCAATTGAGTCGTCCACTGAACAATCCAATTGATTTCCGACGTATGTCGATTCGATTAAGTTGATACTCCGTAGGCACCGACTGTGGTTGGTGGCAGTTACGTCGATTAACCCGGTTACGGCGGAACGTGCAAACCATTTGGTTGGGTTCGGGTTCAAAGGTGAATCCTTTGAAAATATTGGAGTTAACGGTATCTAATATTTCCTCGTCGTCCTCGTTTAAGTCTCTGATAACTAATATGCTGGCTGTTTCATAACACACGGACGTAACTTTGAAGTTAAACTCATTGCCAACCGCACGATTTACAGTTAATTATTTTTTCTAATATCTTTATCATGCAATACAAGAAACAACAGTTTGCAAAATCATACTGTAGGAATGCAGAAAGTAAACCCTTCAAGGTCACTTCTTCTCAACTGATTTCTGTTACATATAAGTGATTTCAAGTGCCCAACTTTCACAGTTGAATTGATTATAATCGAGCAGAACGATTGTGTTGAATCAATTGCACATTTCCACAGACAACTTTTCGTAGACATTCTTCATTTATAATTTTGTGTTTTGTATGCATTTTCTTTTCGAAACCTTGAAAGAGTAACTTAACAGTTTTTTATTCGAGAATACTGTTTGAATATTTTATATTTTCTTATTTTCTTAGTTATTGACCATTCGTTTGACAAAACATTAAACGAAATTCAGTTGTAAATGGTAAAGAAATCACGTGAAGTTTAATTCTAAATTCTAAAATTATTGTAATGAAGTAAAGCTATGGTTAAGAAAAAAAATTGAATTTGGTTCATTTGTAAATTCACATATAACTAACTGATGCATACGACTCGTACGTATTGGTAAAATGAAAATAAGTACGAAAATCGATAAAAGAACTGATGTATCATTGAAATAGTTCTTGTAAGCACAGACAACACGCCCGAGTCAACATAGTGGCTGTTAGCAGTATGGTACTTTCCACTTTACCCGACTGTCGTACGAACTGTACGGCGAAAGGGTTAATTTATATGAGATATTATAAAAAGTTTATACTAACATGAAATGTTTCATTATTTCAATACAATCCATACAATTTCATTTCCCTAATATTAAAAGTATTACAATTATTATTTTAGATGAAACAAGTGTATTATAAGAAACCATAATAAAATAATATTTTGTACTGTAATTCAGTAAGTAATATCGATTATTCTCTGAGAACCAAGTAGTTGTTTCCAAACTAAACTTAAATGTAATGTTTGTATTTCTTATATTTATTTCTTACATTGTTTATATTTCTTATAAACACAGACAGGCCTTGTAATAATTATTTTTAGCCTTATCACACCGTGCTCATTATTTTTTTTTTGCATTTAAATTCCCAAAATGGGAGGCTTCACAAACCTCTAAAGTATCTGCTAAATTCAACCCTGAATCCCGTGCGTTATGATCAACACTATAATCGTTTCAGGTCTTCTACTTGAAGCAATGCAGTTTTGTGATTCATGAGAATTCACTGACACTCTAGTCTAGTGTGTCTAGTCCGACACACCACAACTTACAGTATCTGATATTAACACGTTCATTACTCTAATAGTCACCGGTGATCGACGCATGGAATTTTATTTAATTAAGTAATTGTCAGTCTTATTAAAATTTTGAATAGAATTAATATTATAATAAGAACAGAAAGTCAAGACTGTGCAGTTGAGTAGTTACATATTCTTTTTCTTCGTGATTTGTGTTTGAAATGGGGTATTATAGTACGTCTGACCAGGTATGGGAGTTTTCACTGTGGCTGTAAACGTATTAACTATAAACAACAAAGAAAAAATATATTCGATCGTATAGTTGTTACTTTATATTATAATTACAATACTGATGCAACTCAACATTTTATAAGAATTGGCAATCATTTCATTTAATTAAATTCGAGACGTAGATCACTTCACAACAGTCAACGCGACGAACTAAAAAGATGTCCATTTCTGGACAGTTAGTAATGCGACCCCACAAGATCGTAAACTTTTAACATTATAAAAAATAATAATAATAAAAAATATTAAGAAATAAAGGAAGTTTTGTTACTTATGTGCATTAATTATATTATATATTTTATATGCTTCCCAAGACAATTCCTCTTCACTTAATGCGGCTCAAGCAAGCCAAAAGTTTGGACACCCATTTTCTAGAGAAGTATAGTGAAAACTACTCAAGTAGTCTAACCAACGCACAGTGCGTCGAGTGATAGGCGGATGTGGACAAAAATAATATTTCCTTTCTTTTTAATTTATTCGTGCTTGGTTACACAGAAGACGACTTCAGACCGGCATTTGAAGTTAGAATTTTTTCATTAAAATACTTATATAAATAAATAATAAGTTTTTTTTACTACAAAAGTATAAAGTCTGTTAAAAAAAAGAATTAAACAATTAATGGATTTTCACTTTATTTCTATATTTAAAATATACGAATAAAGTTTAAAATAAACTATATTTTATAACAATTGTTTAAAAATTTAATGGTCAATGAATGTATGACTCTTGAAGAAAACTCTAAAGACAGCAAACGTAATTTATTCTAATTATAATTTTAATACATGGGAAACAATATAACAAACAGCGTAATATAATAAACAATATAATATAGCAAACAATAAAAAACGTAATATAAAAAACACTCAATTTCTTACTCAGACTCATCCGAATATGACATTTCGTCATCAGTCTCAAAATTTACAGGAAAGGGTAAATCAGATGATAAATTGTCTGTTTCCATAATAATATAATCTTTAATGTCCGTATGTGGAGTCTTGGATTTTTTAGAAACACGGTTTCTTAATTGAGATATGATGGGATCAGATCTCAACAGTAGCAGGTTTAATAAGTCGCAAAAAAAATAGGTGCAATTTTTCCATCATATCCCTGTTAATCGTTTCTGGGCAGTCTTTTATATTTAAATGTGTCAAAATATAGTCACAAATTCTGTCAACTTTACTATGTTGCTCTAAAGAGATCCACTTTTCAAAAATTTTAGAATTCTTGATTTCCGCGACTCTTCCTAAAAAAATTTATTTCTCAAATATTAGCAGGTAGTAGCAGAAAAGGAATTTATTTTCATGAAGCATAAAGTCAGACGAACCAAATATGAAAAAATCTCGGATACATTTTGTTACATATTTTTTTAAAAGTCGTTTGAAATAAAATTTTGATTCTTGTGGATAAGGAGTTTTCTAATGATCAGTAAGGCCATAAATCCAGACAATGGCTTTGAAGTGCACATACCCATAATAGTAGAATCCATTGCTAATGAAATAAGCCAAGATTAATAAATATTCTTATGGCTTAAGTGAAAAAGAAAAGTAAACTGTGTCTCCTATAAGTTGCGACTGAAACTTGACGTGATTATATTATAGGTTCAGGTAGCTAATGGGACCATAAACAACAACGGTTACTTAGCAAGCGTGAAACAATTCGAATCATGAACATTTAGAGATAAATATCAAATGCTAAATATCGGCCTAGCGAATTTTTGATTTTTCGATTTTTGTACACATATCGACGCACTGTGCAACGGCTTAATTTTACTCGAGCCAACGCACGCTCTCAATTTGAACTATTTTTACTGCGGTTCAATTCGAGAATGTTCAGTTTGCAAGTGCTCATTTCAGATCGTTAGTCTCCCAGGGAAACTGGACAACCGACTATTATATTAAATTGTTTTTAGAAAATGCAGCATTGACAGACGTTTTGGAAAGTACATATGTACGTAGAAACAGTGAGAGATACCGCTAAGGTACAGGGCGCCCTACTATACCTACAAATATGATAAATGAGAAGGCGTAATATTCTCAACAGTTTCAATAAACTAGCAAACATCAAAAGAATCGCATTTTCACTTCCTTCGCATTTCAAACCCAAAAAACATTCACTTTGCAGTCTAGTCACAGTAGGATAACCCTTTAACCAACATAGAAAATCACAACTATCTTTACACAATAAGATACTTCTGTTCAAAACAGCCATAAAACCCATATGGACACATGGTATCCAATTATGGGGCTATACAAACAAATCAAACCTTAAAATACTACAACAATTCGAAAATAAAATACTACGAATAATTGTAAATGCACCATGGTATGAAAGAAACGAATATAGCCATCGAAATCTAGGAATGAAAGAAATCCGAGACGAAGTCAAAAAATACGCCATAAATACACAAGACGCGCATACAACAACACCTCAATGAGGAAGCAGCACAACTAATACAGAATACGGACCTCCGTTGATTGAAAAGAAGAAAACCTCAAGACCTCATTATACACGACGCATAAGATTCTAATCAGAAGCTTCTATTGGGAAGCTACCTCACTCCCGCCAACCACACACAAAGAAACTGCTGATTAATCTCGAAAGAAAATTAGATTTTAGTTAATAGTACATACAGGAAACAAAGGTCTGCCATTACAGTTGGAGCAGTACACAGATAGAACATAAGAAAAATACGTGTCTCTTGAAAAATAGCAGATTAGAAACTGCTATTACATTATACATTGGACTGTGTTCGCAGATTATTAATTAACAATAGAGAACTGTACTGGTATACGTATTGAGCTTATAAAGGAAACTCCGTCGTTCGAGTATTCAAATGGAAATGAAGTGACGTACATACTACCGCATCAGCCTAATTCGTTGTAACGAAATTTATTGCACCGTCACGTCGTTTCGACAACAGTTCATCAGATAATTTAACACGAGTGACATTTGCACTCGCGGTTCGAGCGATGCTTGTAGGCAGATACGAAGGGTAGACAAACAAAATTATCAAATATCAGTGGGCATGGTCACGCACGATACGGAAAAGTACGCGGTCAGTAGCCGTCCGATGGAAACGAACTCAAACAATATTGACGTTCTCGATAATCGCATCAGGCTCGAAGCTTGGATATACAGTGACTCAGGAAATTGGTCAAATATTTTTATAATTATTTTTCTTCCTTTATTCGATCACAGCTGATTCGCTATACTTTTCGAGGCGTATTTGGAATTTAATTTTTCACAGATATCATAGTGTTGCTTGAAATAACAATATTCTGAAGAATTATAGTGTAAAAGAATTTTCAAATAACGTATTTGTTTGGTGAATTTCGTGAGTCACTGTATAGAGATTCTTAAATTAAGTTAAACTGGATGAAGTCACGGAAAATACGTAATTGAAGAAGAATCGTCATTGTGATGAAACCAGAGAAAAGAATTAGTCAAGTATAATCGATTTCTTACGATCAATTGGTCGATTAATTTTTTTTTTGAGTAAAATATGAAGGAAATGAAGGAATGCTCCATTTTTAACCATTTAGCTACGGCGGGGCTGGCCGCGAAGCTGTACCTCTGTACGGAGAGCTCCTCCGCGGACTGTGCGTAAACGACGTATAAATGTCGTAATTAAGAAGCAATGTAAATTGCATCGATAAAATGATTAAATTATTTATATGGCATATAAATAATGTACACGTCTTTCAACGCGAGAAAAACAAATGAGCCTCTATTGTGGCATATCGTTCAAAAAGATGACATAGACGGAAGCCACTCTAGTGGCGTGCAGTATCTAAAAGGTTAAATTATTCCTCGGTGGACTACAACACGTTACGTCTATATGAATTTATAACTGGTTGAAAAATTTGATAAAGCTATTTTTTTTATAGCTGATTTGAACAATCGTTATCATATCTCACACCACAATGGAAAATTCCATATCTAGTGCAGCACAGGAAAATGGGTTTTTATAAATACACTGACTCACAAAATTGAACAAATGAATAGGTTATTTAACATTTTTTCGGAGTACTGTTATTTGGAACGAGATTATCATATCTATAACAAACTACATTTCAGGTACGCCCCCAAAATTTGTAATCACTCAGTTGTACTTGGAATATTTTGTCAATTTCGTGAATCGCTGCATATTACATTAAAAATATTTAATTATATGAGAATATACTTTTTACTTTATACTATCATTGCGAATTAATTTTGTTTAAAATATAATGAGAATTAGCAGTTACATTTAAAAATCGAATTCGGTGCGTGAAGCACGTATGACCCACGGGGCGCGTGTTAAATAAAAAAAAAATGTAAAACTGACGTTTAGGGGAGGTAGCCCCAATGACCTTGACTTTGACATACGTTATCAAGGACACCTACTTCAGTAACGCTCAAGGGGTTTTAGCCGCCGCTCGTTATTGTTTACAAAGTTATTAATTATAAAATATAGAACCCGAAAGAAGATCCATTTTGCAACAAAGTTGATACATGTCGCAACACTTGGCCATTACTGAATGAAAAACCCGCTCAAAACTTCAGCACACGGGCGGGGGAGGGGCTCCGCCCTAACCTAATCTGTTGTTGGGATAAATCAAACTATCTATCCTGAATTTAATTAAAAAATGAGTTAGATTGGATTGGATTTTTTTTGTGGCCGGGGGGGGGGGGGGGGGGGGTGGACTCCCGTCCCGTGACTTTTCATGGTTTCGACTCCGTCTTAGCAAAAATACCAAGACGCATTGAGGCTTTCTTGGAAATAATGAGTTCTATGTATCCATTAGATCGTTTAAATACTGATTAAAATTCTCATTTCGCATACTCGTCGACTACTCCTTACGTCATAATCCTCTGTCCATTAACGATTTCCTGTTTCAAATGACTTTTCTTCGTTCATACATGTACTATTTCCATAAACATATTAGTCGTTTATGCCTTTCAATACTCAAAATAACTGCTACATTTTGCAAACTTTTTTTGTTAATAACTTTTTAATAGAAAACGAGCGACGGCTAAAACCTTCTGAAAGTTACTCAGGAGGATGACCTTGATAATATGTCAAGGTCAGGGTCATCGAAGCTGCCTCCCTTAAACGTCAGTTTTACCAAAAAAATATGATACCATACTACAAAATCCGTGAACGATGAACTATCCTGGTTGGACAATTTAAACAAATGGAAGCTAGACAATCACTTGTTCCATACTCGACGTTCGCGTGTCGCATGAAAATGTCAGTGGAATTTCCAAACGAATTTCAATGTACGACTAATAATCCAATGGAATATTTTTCGGTAACATAGTCGCGATAAAACGTAACGAGCAATTAACGGTGTGACAGAATGAGTCAAACATAACAAGGAGTTACGAATAAGCTATCAATGCCAAGGTCAATATACACTATCGGAGAACCACGTACAACAGATCGCATGGGTGTCACACAAACAACATTACAAACGCGACACAATCGTGACAATGTTTTCATTCTGTATTTAATTTACTCATTACACGACTTGTCGTTTACCATTCCATTGTAAACTAATTTTTCCAAGTATTCTCGATGATCTAGAAATCAATAATAAGTAAGAAGATACGCATCTAGCGCGGGTGTAACACAAACAGCATTACACACGCGATATAATCGTGACAATGTTTTGAATCTATAATTAATTTCCTTGTCACGCGACTTATAATTCATTGTTGTACCGTAAAATAATTTTTCCGAGCATTTTCGAAAACCTAGAAATCGATAATAATTAAGAGGATACATATCACTGGATGAGCGAAATCGACTTTTTTTACATGTTCGAAAAATATCTTTGAAAAAAAAAATTTTTTTTTTAATTTTTTCAATATTTTTCGACTCCACTCCTCGTGAAAAATCACAATTTCAATTTCTAACAGCTAACATTTCTTTCAAATACAGACTTAAAAAATGCGACTCCTAGCCACTTTAACAAACAATTTAATTTTTACTGTCCATTAATACCTTTATTTTCTAAATTTGTAATTGAATATCTTTTTTCCTGAAAATGTACGGCACACACTTCTAACGTGAAAAAAACACTATAAATATGCTACGTCAAATAGTGCCGATAGTTTCCAAAAAACAGAAAATATCGAAGTATTATAATGGCCCGTCAGATCGGATCTTAACATTTTTGAAAACTGTTAGGGGATGCTTGCACGACAATTTTATGCAAACGGCAGACAATTCACCACTATAGAACAGTTAAAAAATTGTATTTTAAGTGAATGAGTATCATTGAATCAAACTGTTATAAAAAATTATATGAATCATTACCAAAGAAAATGATCAAAGTAATAAAAAACAAAGGTGGTAGTACACACTATTAATAAGTAAATAAAAATTATTTTTCATGAATTGTTTTCATTTATTTTACAAAAGAGTATTTCCCGTTTTATAGTTTTATCGCACTGTTTTTCACTGAAAAATTTGCAATTGTAAATAATCTCTATTTAAACTGAAATTATTACAAATATTTTTATCAGAATATATGTGTTTGCTGAAGTAGTTCAATTTTACGTCAGCGATTCTACAAAATGATGTGTTTATATAGTAATATTCACAAAAGTCATAGATGCTTTATAGTTTCGTCGCGGAGCGTATGTACATGCACTAATCAACAAATACCGTTAGAATCTTGCCAGAAAATCAATATAAATTTTCCAAGTGATGAGCACTGAGTCATCAGGTTTAGTGGAATAGAACTAGAAAGATGCGATCATCTGGAAAAACATACGAAATCGATGTGACCGTGGCGGTATGTAAGTAGGTCAACGGGAATCGTTTTGAAATGATTTCACGGAATTCAATATTAGAATCGGAATTACCGTAACAACGCATAGTATAAAATATCTTCACTATGTCAAACGAGATCTCGCGGGGGCGTAGAGAGAGAATTATATTTAGCGGACTTCCTATCCCGTATTTTCCGTACCGACTACGAAAATAAACGAGTACTCTAATTCAGCAACACGGAATTCTCGCGAATTTTAATGTTTGCACGAGTATGTACGAGAGTCAATAAGTAAAGAGACAAAAGCTTTAGTTCAGATAATATCTAAACATGAAGTATGATGAAGTTTCAGAATCATAAGTTGGTGTCCCTGTCATTAGTTTAAAACAGTTACTTGACAATTATTTCAGCATACATAACTTCTACCACTCATTTAACAATGACAAGTCCTCTTGAAAAGTGCACTTTGGAAGAACATTGTTCAATGATAAGATTTCTGGTTTCTGAGGGTGTAAAACCGCCTGAAATTTACTCCAGAATGCTTAAGTGATACGATATTGGTTGTATGAATCGTGTTAATTTTTACGAGTGGGTTGATCAGTTCAAAAATGACCGAACTGATGTTATCGATAAGCAACGTGCGGGGACGACCAATCGAGGTCGGAACTTCAGCTATGGAATCTCGCATTAATGAACTTGTACAAAGCGACAGGCGAGTTACAGTAGAAAAAAATCACTGAAAATTGTAACGTAAGCGTTGGCACTATTCATTCCATTACTCATAACAAACTGAACAACCGTAAAACATCGTTTCGCAACAACGAAGACGTGAAAACCAATGTGCGAAACTGGCTGAAAGAAGAAGACAAAGAATTCTTTGCTGCTGGCATAAAAAAGCTAGTACAGCGATGGGACAAGTGTATAATTATAGCGGAGGGTTATGTAAAAAAAATAGGTAAATTGTAAGATTCGTTGAGTAACCCATGTTAAAACAACAACCGTTTGTCTCTTTCCTTATTAAATGACCCTCGTACGTCCTCAATTACAGTGGGGTATATTAGAACAAACGTAATTTGTTCTGGCATATCGCTTATTTGCTGCAACAACGACACACCTCAAAATTTGTCATTTTGTAGTTACTGATATAAATATAACTGTTTTTGTTTGTAGTTTCTACTGGTGGAACGATATAACTGAGCTTCTAAAACCCACCACGAGAGAACGGTTCTTGAGGACAGATGTTCTTATAAAATTGCAGTGACTCGAAATATTCAAACTCGATTTCCCTAAAATCGATCTTTTTGTGTTGTCATCGTTGCAGCAAATGAACGATATATTGAAATACATGTATTTTGGGGTAATCCTAAAATTTAATACAAAAAAATGAAATATATACGGAGTCTTGAAATTCCGATTTCACGACGAAACACCAAACTTGCAACTTGCAAGTGACTTTTGAGAATATTCATATCCCTTTCTGTATTTTGGAACGAAGCTTATTGATTTGGTTGTCTCATGGACGCGTCATAGGTGTCCTCCTTTGGGGTCTGCCGTTATTGCGTGACAAAAAATATTTGCGCAGCTTATTTGTTTCGCGGCACACCGCTGAACCATAGGCACAGGTTTACCGTAAAATTTACATAGAAAGCTACCGAAGTGGTTGTCTCAGATTTTAATGAGCTTTCGCATCTTGATAGACTATGTTATTACGAATCTTCTTATACATGGTTTTGGGAGTAGACGGTCTATAGTTTACAAGATATTTAATGATAACCCTTTGACCGTGGCATGTAGCTTTGGAGTGCGGAATAATAATAACTCAGCAACAACGGTTGTTACATTTTATTCACTTCTCTTATTATACTTTGTTTTTGATTTGTAAAATGCTTCGTTTAAAATTTATCTGTATATACACAATAACTACTTATTACTTTTTTTTATCCGCTAACGCGACTCTGGATTTTTATACATTATTCGAAACTGACAGCTAGTCGTCGAAGTCACTATAGTGACGGTTCGCAGATATCAAGTTGCTTTTCCAGGACGTATATATCCGCCTTTCAAAGGGTTAAAGTTCCGATAGGAGTTATCTACTCTACTGTAAGAGCTGCTTTGAAGTAGCAGAACTTACAAGCTGGTTAAGGAAGCAGTTAGAGGAGCAGTTGGTCAGGCGCTAGGTTGGTATGCAAAGTTCCTTTTCGCATTAAATATCTTTGAAACTATTAACGGTCTACGCCCAAAAGTATATATATGGAAATTCCTAATAATATGCAAAAGCTCATTAAAATTTGAAACCACCACTTCGGTAACTTTCTGTGTTATCATAAAGTAATACCTAATTTTGCACCAGTATTTGTTGATCATATCATCGAAATTATTCTTCCTTTAAAAAACTGCTAATAGAAGAAACAAACAGTGAAAAAATAAACCTTCATAGGGACATTTCGTCCTCAATAATCTGTCATAATCAGCGGGTAGCCATCATAGAGACATACAGCAGCCAAAGGGTTAATGAGGACATGAAATAACAAATTGAGCATCTTCCTTCGTTATCCTGAACTCACAGGATGTGTAATTTGGAACAAGAAAAAACATCATACCTTTCGCGACAGGAGACCAGCCGTAGGTGTTCGATCATTAGGGTCGGACTCAGGAATGGGCTCCTTTGGGTTTTCCATGTGCATTCCCGGCCATCCGACCCAGACTCCATTTCCGCTGATGACCACCGGTGCTACCGCGGTCACAAGACCTCCAGCACTGGAAAAAGGCAAAAGAGACGGGTGTTATCAAACGGGACGCGAAAAAAAAATCGGTGATGTAAACATAGTGCATGCGTGGTGAACGCTGATACGGAAATTTCTGTTTCGCGAGCAGCCGGTTGCAAAACAGATCTTTTTCGAATCTTCCAATCTTTCCGACCGCGTCGCGAGAGAACATTCGTCAGCAATTTTTAAGGCTTCGAGAAACAGACATTTCTAATCGCTACCTGCTAGTCAAGATTTATGAATTACTTTTCGTCCGGACGTGTGTAAATTTTCACGTTAACGAGAAATGATAACGTGTTTGCCCCTGAACGACGCCAGATAAGAGAAGCACGCGAAATGGTAAGTTTTCCATAAGACGTGCAATGATAACTGGTTTCTAACGTAGAAACGGACGGAAGACGAGTATAGAATTCTAGCTGTTTCCGCCTTTAACCGACCCCACAGATATCGTTCACAGAATATTAATGAAGATAGCGATGCAGCCTATGAGAAAAAACATCCTGCATCAATATAAAAGTTCACCGAGTGGCCGTCATCGGTGTACCGACTGATAAGAGGGGGGTAATATTGAAAGACGTCTTCGATCAGCTTTCTGTAATCGCTTGTTAGGGCGTAGACGACCATATTTACATAATGGCAAATACATGGCGTTTCTATGAACATTTTATTACGAAGACTGGTGAACTATTTCAAATAAAATCTGTTCAAGTGGTAAAAAACGATTGAAACGTCTGACAATATGAGTAAAAGATGTGACACGCAGAATACCCTACAAAACAGGGCAAATATTTGTAGTTGAATTAATAACAAATCAGAGAGACTTTATAATAATATTCCATTGGATGTATCGAAAATATTAAACTAAAATTTATTTTTTAGTCAAAGAATCTTTTCATAGAGCTACAGATAGGATTCTTCTTTATTAATCCCCAGTTTATTACAATTATTTAAAAACATTAAAAATAATCTGAAATATCAATAAAATGTGAATTTCTGAAGTATATGTTATTTAAAAAAATATTAACTTTACTAGCATGAAAAATTGTTGATTCATTAGCATCTACAGAAAAATAATTATAAGCACCCTACACATAGTAAGCAATAATACATTAAAATGGAAAACATTAAATATCTGACAATAGCAAACAGGAGACTTATGACTATAACTTTCAAAATGAAAGGATCATTTAATTGTCAGCAGTGCAAACCGTTTTACAGCCAATCGTCGACATCGACGACATCAGAACAAAATTAAACGTCAATCGTGCAATGCATTCGCTCTGCATTTATAATTCCGTCCACCTGTGGGCCAAAGCTCGCCACGCGTGGACTGCAAGCTCGTTTTACGAACGGAAGAATATTGCATACGTATTATTTAACCCGCTATGCATGTGCAAAACATTTCCTAAACGCACGTGCACGTAAGTCGGACGGCAGCGTGACCGTGTCCTGACATTTCCGGGCTGATCGAAGCCGACCTTTGACCTCGTCCCACATACTAACGTTACCCAGTCAGATGCGTCGAGCCCGTCAATGGGTCGAATTCGTCGAACTTGTCATTGGCACGCCATATTATAAATTTGTAATCAAACTTGGCTCCCATTCAGAGCAGCGACAAAGGGTCATATCGACCCAGACTAGGTCAGAACCGAAGAACTTTATTCGTCGCGTACAGTAGTTTCCCTTTAAGGATGTCCTCGACGAAACGTCTTTTACGAGTCTCGAACCGACAACTCCAGCCAATTCCAAAATGAGATTAATTCTTTGCTTTTCTATACGACGCACAGTCGGTCTCAAAGTTCACGTGCATTCTACAAGTTTCTTTAATCGAAGAAAATGTGGTTCGACAGTCCACCACTACTACAGGATTTAAATTTAATTAAATCGAATGAAAGGAAATAAAAATATGGAGCAAGAGGATCGTTGAAAAGTGAGCAGCAAATATTCAGTCTTCTCTACTCTGAAGGTGGACTGTAGAGTATGGTATAACTAAGGTATTTTGTACGTCTTAATAGAAGAACTTTCTGTACACCTTAATTATCTGAGTGTACTTTTCCTGAATTTGTTAATTTCCAATGACAAATAATGCGATAACTAGAAATTTACAAGGGCTGCCGTATTTTCTATAATATATAATGAACTTTTAGTAACTCAACAAATTTATAAACACAACTCAAAAATACAAGCTCTAAATATTTATAAAAACAAACAGTATAGCTACAGTATTGATAACGAGCAGACTATAACTGTTTATGCAATTTAGCATATACAGTTATCTACAGAGGATTTATTTTAAGAAATCAACAAAAATATGTAATTCTAAAATGTTTAGAAGACGCAAGGAGTAATTTTTTTATCTTCATTAAAAGATAAAAGTATTATTATCTACTATCGTTTCATTGCCTTTTATTTAACCTGTAGCAAGAATCAGTGTTTTTCTAAAAAAAATAATTTCAAAAGTTTAAAAAATAAACGGCAGTGCAAAGAGTTAACCCATTCAAACTAACCATCCCGTTGTTGTAGAGAAGAAGGATAACTTTTTCACGAATTGAATGTTGCTTTCTTTCATTGAAAGATACTTGGATTTAACGAATCGTACTCTTGTCGAAGAACAATGCAAAACGTCGTCCTGGTTTATTATCTTCCGTTAATCCGTGACGTTTCAAACTAAATATAGCGACGTTTATGAACTCTTCAACGAAGACGATACTATCGTTGTAACCACACAGATACGATTAATATGATCAGACGCTCGAAAATGGATCTATTTTAAGAATACAGCTAGGTCTCGATTAATGCAAAAAATAACGCACGAAATGGTCGGATTATTCTAACTCGCACTACTTCAGCCCTTTTAACTGATTCTACCCCAATACAAATATGAAATCAAAACTTTTAAACACCAATGTTTTATCTACTTACTAATGGATAAAGAAACTGTATTTCTGATTTAAGTGTATTACAAATATTCTAATCGAGAAAAAAAAAGAGGAAGACGATCGTATATTCGCCAAAATGAATCTCGAACTTCGAATAGGAACGGGGGCAACTTTTTCCTGTTGATAGAGTTGATGTATCAAAAGTACAATATAGGTACATTCGATTTCAAACGATAATCAAAGCCACCGGTGACGAAGTTTGTGTGTTTTTCCACGAGTCTCATTGTAGTTCGCCGAGCGAATCAAGGAAGTAACGTTTGCGACAACCGCGATAATATATTGCCGTACACGTAATGCGAGGAGACACGCGGAAAGCACGTGGTCTCGCGGAATACCTTATGAATGAGTACTATACACGCTCTTATCGATGCCCCTCACGAGATTTCCCTCCTTTTTTCCTTTTATCGTTACCATCATTACGGGGACAACAATGAACAAGACAGCTGGAATTTTTGGATCGAACACACTCAAAAACTTCGTTATTAACCCTTTGAGCGCTGAAATGTTCCAGAAAAAGCGTGCACTACGTGCTAAAGTTTTCCACGGTAGAACACGTGTTAAACAGAATATTTCGTTAAAATAATATGGTTAGTATTGATTATTCAATTGTTTTAACGGTTCAAAACTGCGAAATATGTAACGAAATAAATACATTTTAATAATATAAGCTGAGATGGTAATTTATCCGAAGACATAGGTTTATAACACACAATGAACGGCTGTGCCTGGACCAGTGCGGTGACTCGTAGCGCACGGCGAAGGATGTTTCGGACCGCATATATGGGTTTATAGCGCTGAAAGGGTTAAAGCGTCCCACCTGTAGATAAGAATGTTTAACGAACGCACTCCGCCGATCCATCCCTTTTCACGTGAGATGCGCCGGTTATTCGAAAAAGTTCAATGGAATTTTTGTTTTCAGTCGAACCACCAAAATACGATATCTCCGGTACCAAACGTAATTTCCACTTTTTTGTATGTTTCGCCTTCGATTCGATGTGGTCGCTGCATCACGAACACGGTCAACAATAAAATAAGACGAGACAAGGCTTCGAGCAGTGATTATCTTTAGTGTCTGTTTACAGACTATACGCGGTCTTTAATCTCGTTCTTCGTGGCAGCGGTGTGTTCGTAAAGTCGTGCAGGGCGTCTCCGCAATATTCCTATTTTTGCAACGGTGTTTGTATTTTACGGTCGCGATTAGATTATGTCTAAGAGAGAATCATTTTCGAGATTAGACGAACGTGGTCGGTACCCCCCACTTTTATCTCCGTGCAGATTGATTAATTATTTCAATTACTGGTCACGCACATGGTCTATTTTTTGCCAGCGTACCGCGTTATTTATTAACGAGCGGTATCAACGGACGATACCGTGATTCACGCAAATAACCAGATAAGATTTCTACTTATGTCACTGCGCCAGATAAAATTGTCCCGATGAAGACGCGCGCTCGAAACAGGGACAACAAAGATCAATTCGCAAATAACGTCACGTCGGTTTAGATCGACCACGAAGGCCGGTTTTCGATGCGACGAACAACGCAATACGAAAGAAATCGGTGCGGAAAATTGGAAAATATATGTTTTCGTAGAAACAGTATGCTGCGCGTAAGTACTCTGTTGGCGCAGTTTCATGATCATCTGTGACCACAGAATAACAACGGACCCGTTCCAAAAACAAGATTCACGATAACATCGAAACTGAATGAGCCGGGAGGATGAATAAAAGTATCACGGATGAATCTTACGAAAAATTTCGTCACCGTCGATACGACGAAACTTCTCGACGCAGAACATCGCGTGATGTGTAATCATGTACTATTTTCTCACAGACCATAAATAAACGGAGTAAACGCAACACCGGCTTGCATCAAGTCATAATTACGATAATTTTATCCAGTACGACGATAAACGATTAAAAAACAAATTAAAGACGATACGGGAGCGCACAGATAAACGTCAGTTCCTCGAAAACGTTTTCCATAAACACGAGAAGATCGATGATACGAATACCAGGCTGACAATTAAGTTCGGAAATCGCGAGAACAAGGGAAACCGCGTGGCATAGTTTTCTTTCATCGTGTTTTCGAAGCGTTATCCTTGTATATACATATTTCTATTGACCTGTTTACGCAACGGAATGTATTATCGAACGATCGAATATTCATTCGAAAGAATACTGCGTTCATCCTAACCCGCTGTCCACGCGAGGAAACGATCGTGATTTACGAACCTACGACACACAATGAGTGAAAAGGGAAGAAAGAATCAGGAAAAACGAGAACCTGTTTGTTATGCTCTCTTTCTCACTCTCTCGATCGTTATTGTTATTATTACCGCCTATCCGCGCGCCGGAGGATAAGTCAGTGCGTCGTTCTCGTGCAATAAGCTGCACCGTTTCCGTGTGTGCGGGCCGTACGCACACACGCGCACCGTGTGTATCAGTCGCGAAACGCATGCACGATAAAAACAATCAGTGCAGAGAGAAAACGAGTGTAAAGAAAGGAAGGATGAGCCGCGTTGTAGGCCGGAGCATACTAACCTGGCCTTGCGTTCCAGCTGACCGGACAGCTCGTTCCTCTTCAGCACGAACGGCAACCTGTTGCTCACGACGATCATGCTGCCGTTAGACGTGAAGCTACCCGGTTCTGTAGACATTTTTGATGTTCTTTGATCAGCTCTATCGTTACGTTCCGTGCAAAAGAGATCGTGGCGTGGTCGTGCGACTCGAACACCCTGTCTCTCCTCTTTCGTTCGTCCGTCTACGCGTCACCGGTTCAACCGCTATTAACAGTCGCGTGTCACGTGCTATCACGTGCATGCGAAAGCGATGTCGAAGGAGAACCGCGTCGTCGGTCCGTTCGTTTAGTCTCTCTCGTCGAGCGTCACGAGAGGATACCGTGTGCAACCCTAAAGCTGTACAGAGCTAGGCCCCACGGTCTCGTGTCGTCTGGTCCGGTTTTGCGTTTCAAGTCGGGAAACCCGTCGATCGATTGCTCTTTATCTCGTCGGGGGTGGTTCGAGGTAGCCTCGTGGAGGAATGACGGAAGAAGAGAGTGAAGAAAGATCGACGAGCGGGTGGGAGACAAAGAGATTAGATGGAAGTATAGAAGAGAGTGAAAGCGAATGGAGCTCTCCTTCGACGGATGGATGAAGTTCGGTTGGTTGGTGTGAGCGTGCCGCGGTGCGTGGCCGAAGTAGCACTGAAGTAATAACGCCGCGTTCCCCTGAGTTTATTCGAGTTACTCGTCGCGAGGAATTGGTCCAAAGTGCGCTCTCTCTGCGACCGTATCAATGACGGGGCTGCGACCTTTTGGCCACCCGGCGGTTACCCCTCGTGCACCACCACCACCACCACCGCCACCTCCACCTCCACCATCGTCTTCGTCTCCGTCTACGACCTCGCCTCCACCACCACGTAAACACACGTCGTTCCGTCTCTTTCTCCCTCACGCGGGGAGCAACGTGTCGTCGCGTGTCGTGACAGACGATCAGGGTTATCTCGTTATCGACTTAATTCCCGGATAACGCTAATGGGACAGCACCGCACGCTAACGGAGGAGCCGCGGACAGCTGTACACGTTGCACCGGCGCTCAACTGTCAACACGTACGCGAAAGATAAGTCGCGTGGAGAAGCTTTATTATTGACTCTTTCGTCCTTCGCTTCTGCTTGAATCCATCGTCCCACCACTGGACACGACGACGAGCTGTCTGGACCCGCGACCTATCTTTTTCCCCTGTCTCTTCTTCTTACGAAACGGACGCATCGGGGCCTACGCCCGGTGAGAATGAAAATGTACCGACCTGTCGATGCCCAACACGCTCGGACACGCAACAATGGTATTACTGATAACGATTATACTATGTACTAACCATGATTTCTCGTGTAGCGCGCGATAGCGGTGACTCGTGGACCAGAATTTTTCGTGTTTTTCATGTTCTCGTGGATTTCTAATCTACGTATTTTTGACGTGTACTAATTTGTTTTCGAGCAAAGTCGAGGCGATGAGTGATTAGGGGATGATTACGTAATGCAACAGCCACGCGATGGTACACGTACGAAAACGTGGTATTTACCGGATAAAATCGGTGTTATGACACTGTGACCTTGAACGAAATACACAGTATCTTAAGGTCGATCGAGAAACCACGCCACCATTTACATAGCACACGATTTTATGGTTCGATGAACGCTTTCTTTTCGATACACCTTCAATGCGTTTCATTGTGATTTCTGAATAGTTTTCATACAGTTTCACGTATCAATTTCACATAATAAATTGGGTCACATTGTTTCGATACGATAACTTTTTATGCAAAAATTATTGTTAGAACATGTTTATGCCTATATCAATATTCTTATTTATTTTACAACTTACAGCTTCATTTTACGAAAACGCACACTTTTATTCAATAAATAGTTCGTAAGACATCAGAGTTCACATCAATCTCTAATTTCTTGTTATTTTATACGTGATTAATAACTATGTAACACAACTGACAATTATATAAAATGACTTTGCGTAATGAAAATTTATTATATAACCAGAATAATCATAATAATATAACAAATGCGTACATAGTACCACAGAGAGACAAGACATGGACAGATGTCCACTTCAAAAGGTCATTTTATTACCTTACTACCTCCTGAAAAATATCAATACATGTACAGTATGTTCTAATACTCATGGTCTTAAAAAAATAAACAAAAGAATGTCAATATACATACATAGAAAAACGACATTTTTCGAGACAAAGTTACAATGAAATTGAATTTTTCCTTTATCTTGGAAACTACTCATTTCTTGACGCGTGTGTGTTGACGCTCTTTTCTTTATTTTATTGAACAGTATTCAAAATGGGAACCACAGGTTTTGGTATTAACATTTCAATGTTTGTGCTATTCAGCAGAACAACAAAGTGCAATCAGCACGTTTATGTGCTAAAAGCGAACCTCTTTAAACGTTTCGAGCATTTTCTGTAACAAAAGATTGTAACAGCAGTCTCGACCGACCTTTGGAGATAACGAGCACCGATCGAATTGTTTCACCGTGACGTTCAGTGGAAGTAAATATTTGAGGTCAGCTTTGTCGAAGTTGCATGCATTTCCTCAGAGGCGGAAGATACCGTTCGCGTACAAAACGGTTGGTTAATATTTGTTTAGAGGAATATCATGAACACGAAAATACGAATACTGTGGCGAACGTAGCACAATTATGCATAAAATATTCAACGTTTTTTCTTGTAGAGTGATTCCACGTTAAGTGATCAAGGTCAATGTATGTATATCCGCGATTTTAATACGCTGGTGCCACAGTGGAAACAGTATTTCCTGATCAGACACAACATAAATTGCTGTTCTGATTGTAAATCACAGAGAAAGAAAATGTTTAAGTACTCAATCGTATACATGCCCTTCGGTGTTAATCTTGCAATGTAAAATTCGCTGAGAATATTGTCAAAATCAATAATTATTTAATTAACACGTTGATTGTCAACGTGTTAACGAAATTTTGCGGGCATATCTTTTTCGGCGAGTATAACAAAATCAGCTGTTTTGTTCTCCGATATTATTAAAAATTTATTAACTATGAATGTCGACAGTACAGGGTCGAACTTCTTAGAAACATTATCATCTATTGCACATATCGAAATGGAAAAATGCGAGTTTACTCGTAAGGCTGTCGAATTTAATAAGAAATACATAACGCGTCTGAAATACATTTTTTAATTTATATGAACAATGTTGATCATTTTTGTTTAAAATAAAAAAGGTACGAAAATAAATGTTATCTTACGTTGAAATTTTGTCTGTAACTACCTTTAATTATGCTAAAAAATTCACGATAAAACTACAAGCAAATTTTGAGTTATAACATTTGATTGTCGTCAGGCGCATGTTTGTCGGCATGCTTATACTTGACACGCTTAAAGAAACTAGGTTATCCTCGCCAAAGAATATATGCCCAAAAAATGTTATTGTAAATAAATAACAATATTCAACGAGTTATAATAAATTCGAACTTCACACAAGTCAAACGGATGGTAGTAGTAATAAACAGAAATAGATATTATTCAAATAATTCCTCAAAAAAGATATCTATATTTGCATTATAGTAATGGAATAAAATATTGGTCGCTCAAGGTCACTACAATTGTAAATTACAGTAAGTACAACCAACGCATTTATAATTTTTCATGTGTTTGATACTCTTATAATTCATTCAAATACTTTAAAAAAATATAATGATAGTAAACTTAAATTTAAGAAACTATTTAGTGGTCTTGAACGGCCAATATCAATTGCCTCTGCTATGGTCAAATAATTTCCCAGAAATTACTTAACTCGTCACAATTAGTCTTAAATAAATTAAAAAGCTACCCGTTTATTCGAGTAAAATTGTTCTTAAGACTCTGTAACGAGTTAGTATCGATTCAAACCTGCTTAGAAACTTTGAGTAGCAGGTATCCGCTGCACCAAGTACTAGAAAATATACATGACCCTGTTACTTCGATCGCAATACCTTTTTATCCCATCCATGCAGTTTCTATTCTCTCATACGACTGAAACATAATTTATCCCTTTGAACTCCTAATTTTTTTTTAATTTTCTTTCCTATAACTCCCTGTTACTTTAAGTGTTTTATTTGAAACACTATACTTCAAAAGACAGTTGGTTGATAGGAGGAACCAATTAGGTACAATCATGTACCTGAACACTTCAAGGACTTCTTTTGTTACGAAAAAGGGTCATGAACATGAACTATTGCTTATCTGGGTAAAAAAAATATTGTGAAATATAATACATATTTAAACTGGCAATTTAAAAAAGTCGAGCGTGATTCGACATAGGAGTACCTGTGAATAAAATCGATGTCGAGTCACACTTGACAAAGGAGTTCAAAGGATTATGAAACAGGAAATCGTGTCAAAGAAACTGATAGGCAGTGCCCACGCGCAGGTTCGGAGGCAATATCATCGTACAAAACGTATGAGTAATAACGCAAATTTTCGGGAGGAGAAAAATATTTACTTTCGTCGACTCAACACATTTTATCGTCACGGCGGAGATAATCTAAATTTCGCCGCTTCTCGAGAAAAAAAATCCCACCTTATCTAGGAGCCTAATCGACGCTGCAATTTTATTTTATATAAAAATAATGGGGAATGGTTGCGCGTGGTCAATTACGAAACCGAGCAGAAAAAGAAGAAGCATTCTCGTTGGAGAACGTCTCATATTCTTCTCCATTAGATCTCATAATGGGCTTGTAATTGCTCTCGCGATCGAGATCAGCAAATTGCCCGATTACACTGATTTTTTGCTCGTAAAATGTAAATCAAAACGATTTAGTGGCATCTTCAAGGAACCGGCGGCCTTCCAACCGATACATCGCATCTATGTTCCGCGAAGGGAAGAGAGAAAAAACGACGTTATCGTCACGTTATCACCACGTGATAGTGTTAGCTAATAACCGGCTGGAGGATAACGAAGAAAATTGGCACGCGTCGCGCACGCGGCTCGAGTCTCCGTTCGCGAGTAAAGAAGAAGAAGAAGAAGAAGAAGAAGAAAAAGAAGATTCTGTCACTGGTGCGTAGTTCGCGGATGAGACAGGAGTGTCAAGTTGCGAACAATGCCTGTACCGACCGTGAGAAACCTGGTAAAAATCGACGACGCGTGGCCGGAAGCTAGTGGCTGCATCATCATCTAAAATTATCCTATTTAATATACACCGAGGAGATAAATCAATATTTTTCGCGTACAGAGACAGTGTTACACAATAGCGTCGCGATTCCTATTCTGCAATTAAATGACGCACAATGCGCGCCGATCTACCGTCTAATTTCTTATCGATTCGTCTTGGGACATTGCGTCCACAAGAAAATCGTATAAATAGTTAGACCGCTAGTAACTAATATGGCATGTTAATAACGACAACTGAGCTATTTCAACTTCCATGTCAGTTTTATCGATATACTACTACAGAAGCGATTATTAAAACATATGATGTTTACTAGACCAAAGTGAAGTTCTTTGGACAGAAATAGTTAAATGCAGAATTATCTTTTTTCCTGCGTACACTATAATTAGTCAATGTCTGAGACTGTTTTCATACGCTCTACTATGTTTGCATAGCGTTTCGCAAATACGTGTTAATTCACAACAGGGGGTATATGTAACGCAAAAGTCGATATGAGTCATGTCAACTTTGAAATCGTAAATTGACACAGAAAACAAATTTTACAATGTGTTATTTTTGTGGTCAAAGTATGTACAGGGTTTCCCAAGATTTTTTGGACGAACTATGTCAGCATATTTTACGACTAGGAACAAGAAAAAATGCTAACAATGTAACCATAAATGCTTTATTGAAAAACTGTAACAGAAGTATGAAATGTGCTGTAAAGGAACGTTGTCACATGGAACAGAGTAATAATAGTTCAATGACGTTTGTCTAACACGAGATCTTTAAAGGTTCTAACAAGGAATGAATAATGCATTCGCTAAAGTGAAATGGAATTAGCTGGAAATTCGTGCTGTGTTAAGTTCACTTTTTTAACGATGTCAGCCTTATAATTACATAAAGAGCCGACATTTTTAAACAAAGCAGCAACAACATGTGACTAATGAAAATTACATTGATTGCCTGCAGCGATTTTAATCATTAAGCACAGTAGAGTGGGGCATTCATTGGTTAAAAAATTGGCTGATTAATCAATTTAATCTTAATCTCTAATTTGAACTGATAATTGTTGTTCACGTCAATGTTAGCCGTATAATATAATTCTACAATTAATTTTCGGATAATAATTTTCTACTACCCTGTCAGAAATATCCCCAAACTCATTTTTCAGTTTGAACCTATGCCCGAATTTGTAAACTAGCAAAATATAATAGATACGTATTCTTTTTATTTCTGCTAATAGGCGTGGTTTTAAGGGATGGAACACCCCTTCAAGCAAACTATTTGATCAGATGTTTAAGAAACAAGTGAATTTAAAAACCAATTTGAACGTTAGAGAAACGCAAAATTCCCCATAAACACAAATTTAATTCAGTATAGACAATCTACTTGAGATTTGTTATTCTTAAACAACTATTACTGTAATTAGTAAATTTATTTCGGACTTCTTTCCTATATCAATATTGCAATTAAATTTTGTTATTTTATATTCAATGAAATGCAAAGAAATTAAATGCTAACTATAATTAATTTCAATTACTACTTGCAATTGATTTTCTCGATTAAAACTTCAATTGTTAATTTCTATTAATAGTTTGAAGGTTATAATTATTATTGTTGATTACTATTGTTAATTAAACTGAGTTATTCCCTACATTGAAACATAGCTGTATAAATAGATAAATAAATATAACTGATTTATCCTTACATTGTATCACATGAATTTATATTTCATTCACTGACTACTTTATATACTTCTCTTATAAATATTCAACAAAGCATGTATGAGCATACGTTTCTGTAACGCATACTGACATCGATTCATCGAAGAACCTCGGACACCCTGTAAACAAATTTTTCTCTCCGCAAACATGTAACACGAACGATAAAACTGACGTTTAGGGGAGGCAGCCCCGATGACCTTGACCTTGCCATATGTTATCAAGGGCATCCTCCTAAGTAACTTTCAGAAGACTTTAGCCGTCGCTCGTTTCTTATTAAAAAGTTATTAACAAAAAAAGTTTGCAAACTGTAGCAGTTATTTTTGAGCATTGAAAGGCATAAACGACTAATATGTATGTGGAAATAGTACATGTATGAACGAAGAAAAGACATTTGAAGCAGGAAATCGTTAATGGACAGACGATTATGATATAAGAAATAGTTGACGAGTGTGCGAAATTAGAATTTTACTCAGTATTTAAACGATCTAATGGATACATAGAACTCATTATTTCAAAGAAAGTCTCAATGCGTCTTGGTATCTTTGGTAACACGGCGTCGAAACCATGAACAATCACGGGACGGGAGCCCTTCCCGCTGCACCCCCTCACCAAAAAAAATCCAGCCCAACCTAACTCATTCTTGAATTAAATTCAGGGTAGGATAGTTTCATTTATCCCAACGACAGATTAGGGAGTGTAAGAAAATGCGATGTTCAGGTCATCTGGAAGGCGTCGCCTGTCATCACCATCGAGGGTGCCGCTCGTGGGCCCGCAACGAATGTCTCGCAGGTCAAGGATTTTGGCCAGCGACGGGGGCATTCCTGTAACGGACCTCGTGTGCGACGCACGCATTCCAGAACAGGCATTGGCAAAATATATAAATCTAGTCTTATCTAATAGTTACTGCGTGTTATTGAGTCGCCCACCCCTCGGTCTATCTTACAGGAGCCCCCCCTCCCTCTGCGCTCCCATCAACCACACTGCACCCCCGCCCCGAAGTAATCTAACCTAACCTAACCTAATGTGTTCTTGGGATAAATCAAACTGTTCTATCCCTTTTTTTTACGTAGAGGAAACCTTCAAAAAGCAAACACCTCCACGGTGACCAATCCTCTGGCGTGTTAGGGAGCGCTCCGAGAACCCCATAAGGACACTACGGAGCCCAAACTATCCTATCCTGAATTCAATTCAAGAATGAGTTAGGTTGGGTTGAATTTTTTTTTGGGTGGGAGTGCAAGGTCATGTGTTGAAGTTTTGAGCGTGTTTTTCATTCAGTAATGATCAAGTGTTGCGACATGTATCAACTTTGTTGCAAAATGGATCTCCTTTCGTGTTCTATATTTAATAATTAATAACTTTGTAAACAATAACGAGCGACGGCTAAAACCTCTTGAGCGTTACTGAAGAAGGTGTCCTTGATAACATATGTCAAGGTCAATGTCATCGGGGCTGCCTCCCCTAAACATCAATTTTACCAAATGTCCTTTTTACCAACAAATTTACAAACCTATCACAGTTCTTTCAACTTTCATTCGGCGATATTGCTCAGTGACAGCGGTAACGGGTTTTATCGTAGCGCTTCGTGAAAATTCGTCAAACCTCGGCTCCATTCGGCCAACATAGCATGTGTATCTAAAAGAAGCGCGAAATCGGTACAACACTTTTTCTCAACTGAAATTCAGAAGAGGTCAACAGCATTGTCATACAAACAGAGTTGAAATAGTTAGAAGGACTCGAAACGTAAATTGATCGTAACAAGCGTTAGAAGACGCTGCAAAACGATATTGCTCATCAAATTACACGATCAAATCGACATTTCTGAAGAATCGATGATGCTCGAATGCCGATTGTGAACGCGCACTTTATTCATACAAATGGTTATACAAATTGCAAGTTTCATCGTATCAAAAAAATAAGGAAGACAACTACTGCATATATATACGGAACAATATTCGTCTATATTTGCGATCTATATTGTACAATTCAGCGTCGTTTATAACATCAATAATGAATTCAGACTGGTAAACGTTTCAAAATTTACATGAATACAGTACGATGTTTAAAATTAGGACGCTCTCGTCGTTTGCATCATGCAAGAATGCAATCATCTCTTATAAGAAGGTACGTTTACACGTGTCGATTTCGAAGTCATTAATTTCAAACATCGTACTTCCCATGCAATGTGTACAAACGATTCGAGTCCATCCGTATCCGTAACATATTACTAACATTTATCCTAATCATTACAATCCGTTAGTTCTCCATTGACGTCAATGTACGAATTTATTTATTCGAGAAAGCTTCCAAGAAACAATGTAAATATAAAGGATAGCGTAGTCGAATGAATGACGATAAAGCGATAAGAATAGAGATTGCATGCAACGTTCTATTTCGTGCAATTAATTCTGCATCCTTGACAACGCATGCATAAAAACCGATCGACCCTCGAAATAGAACGTTTTCTGAATCTTATTCGTTAACGTCAGGCATCGTCGAGTTAATGTCACTTAAGAATCTCTTAACCAACAAATGGCTGACGTTTCATGTGCGTCGAATATCTTTATCCGAATTACGCTGAAATTTCATTGACTGCTATATGCGATGCACGGGAAAACAATAGAACGCATGAAACGACAAAGCAAAGAATGCGAAATGTACTGTTCAATTACGATTTCCCGGCTTCCCGTTTTTGTTTCACCTTTGTCAGAAATACGACGACACCAGACACACACCTGAAAAGATGAACTTCCTTCGTTTAGTTCCTGTGGACGCCAGAATCCTAACGTAACGACGCCAAAAATTATCGCCGATTAGCCGTGAAAAGTTCAACGCTACTCGCGCACTCACATGTATACCGGCGATCCTCCGGTACGATAGCTAGTGGTTTTGTCAGAGATGTTCTTTCGAGAAGGTACCACTGGTAACTGGTTCCTTTTTCGCGAAGTTTCGGCCAGCTGAAATCGTGATCCAATCGATTCTTGGCCTACGATGATGTCCGGCAACCACACGTGAAACCGTAGAAAATTCCCTAGATAATACCTGCGAAGTTTTCTAACTCTGGCTATCTGGGAGTTGCTTCTTAAAGGTACGTATACACCAAGCGAGCGAGCATGAGCAAATGTTCGCTGGGATTTGCTGATGCTCGCTCGTGTCAGTTGATGTTCGTCCGAACCCATTCGTGCTTGTCGACGTTCGTTTATGCTACCGCTTTTCAAATTGTTAGTACGAGAACTTTGTACAAATTAAGATGTGCGACGAAGAGATATTAGTTGCAGCTAATGCCTTTCCCTTTTTAATTACGGATTCTGAATATTCAATACTTAATGATATTTTCATGTATTGTTACATGTAAATTGGGTAGAACGTAGGAAATTCTTTCCTATTCTTTAACATACGGACGGAAAACAGGATTAAGAGTGAAATTTTACAGGCATGCTATATTTCAGAAAGCAAACCGAGCTAATACGTATACAATAATTAAGGTACAGAAGTCCGCCTGTTGACTACACTGATGGTCTTATGACCAATAGATGTGCTAAGTAGAGATCACTCTTCGAAGAAAACCAGGTATTTTATGATACTGGTCAAACGCTTTTCACAGCGTTAATTTGTATCGAATCGACTTCGAACCTTTTAGAAATGATTTTCCATACACCAAATATTATGAAAAATGAAACGAAATCGATTTTTTTATTCGAGAATAGTAAACACCCCTATAAAATTTCGTATGTTTACAAATTTGATAGATTATGAAGGAGTTGATTTTCGTGTGCAGTGGTTTTGTTATGATTCTTTTATCTGCTACGTGTGAACTTACTAATTGGCTAATATCTTTTAGTACTGAAAACATTGGAGTAGAAAACGACTGAGTACGGTAGCTACCATCCTTCAAAGTGTATAAAGGTTTGAAACGCGCGCGCTTAACTACCTTTTTTTCTGGCGTATACATATGTGACGATATCTCTGCATTCAAAGTCTCAACATTCCCTATGCTTGACGGAATTAATCTGTTATGTTAATTTTTAGCGGCCTATAAACAATTAACAACTGGTATAATACAATTACGTAGAACATGATGAAAGTTTACAGTTGATTCAACTAAAGATATATTATTTAAGAAAATTAACTTTCACAGAAAGTGCTATATACATAAAGTTAAGCTTATATAAATAAATTCAGATTCCCAAAACATACAAATCGCCAATTTAAACTTCTGTAGACAAATTTTCATTAAAATGAATTAACATTTTGCAAAATAAATTTGCAAAAATGTGTTAAGTTTTAACATAATGTTTAAAAAAATTGATTTTTGCGGGAACTGCTTTCATAAATAATTTCGGCATCCAAAAACAAACAACTCATCAATTTCAATTTTTGCTCTAAAATGAATAGTTTTTGAAATATTTTACTAAACATGTTGTCACACCAAAGCCGCTCCTTTGATGTTACCGCCCCGCTGCGGATCATCAGTGAGCACGAGCGAGCGAACATTTTCTAGTATTTTTTTGTTTTCACCAAGCGATCATTCATGAAAACCACATGTTCACTGGTTCGCTTATGCTCGCTTGGCGAGCAGGCGTTTGCTAGCTCGCTTTCCTGTAATGTGACGCACACACTCAAAGGCTCGTGCTCGCCTTCGTGCACACTCGCTTGGTGTTCCGTACCTTAAGGAACCGAGCTCCCCATTCTATTTTGCCGTTACCATGCAGACGGGACGCTGGTACTGATACCGCGAGATATGAACGATTTAAGAATGTGGAACATTAAAAATGGGGAAACTAATCTTCTTTAATTATTTATACAATAGAATCTCAATTATCCGAACACCAGCCATGCGAAAATTGTTAGAATGTGTTATTAATTGCAGTGCGGATAATCGAGGTCCAACTGTGTTTGTACATTTTGTCTTTGAAGGGTTTTAGAAAATGGAATACGATATAGCACTATAAAGGGTGTCTAATCTTCAGGATTTCATCTTTGTTAGAAGATGCAATTCTAAGTAAAAAGGTTTTAGTAAACATACAAAGTATTCTGTAATTAGTGGCACAACCGGGAAGGAGATGATTCTATATACAAAAATACGATGCTTTATTTTCGAGAAAAATAAGTTTCAAACTTCATTACTAAAGTATATAAAAAATGCTAGCATAAAAGCTATATATCTATGCTTTGAAATACGAGCAATCAGTATTTCTAGGCAAACATGATCCAGTTAATAGAGGAAATCCTTGTATGTGATTGTTATATTCATTATATATGCTCTTCTCTGCCTTCGTATTGCAAAATCTCTAAGGATACACAAGAAATGAATAATAAATATTCATTAATTTCGTCTGTGGGATTCATGAAAGTGGTCTAGTAATTCCTTTTAATTGAATTTTAAGTTGGCTACACTGTATAAATAAACCAAACTATGTGAAAATATTGCGTAGCATGTATTCTATTTTGCTAAATTGAAATTGACATTATGATTTCTATTGTGCGAAAGTACCTTTAGTTTCAGTTTATAATATTTATTTCATTATGCCCTAGCGTTTGTCTGTAAGTGAAATAAGTCCGTACATTTACCGGTTCGAAATAGTAGTGAATTTAGATTTCATAGGAATATCTGGGGGGTGAATTCGAATTCTACCAATAACATTTGTGCCTGCGCTATTTGATTACACATGGACGACCTTTTTGAAGCTTAGGTTGCATTCGAGAAGAACACGAGAATTACAGTCACATGCAGTTGATGTCAAACGTTTTTCTAAAAAAGACAAGGAATAAATGACGTTGGCACTTCAATTTTTCAGAAAATAGTAATGAGTTTAATATACATCTGTTTGTACCGGTGTGTCTAGAATCTATTGTTTATAAAATTTTGACGTAAAATGAACGTCATTTGCTCTATATGTAGCGACAGTTTAGTACAATCAGATGATATTTTTTATACTCGTTGCGGACACGTATTTCATTTTCAATGTTTAACCCAATGGCTTGAAAGGTAATCAAATGTTTTCGAAATAAGCGATAATAAATATTTCGTTACAGAATGTTGCTGTTTTAATATGCGATGTAAATTCATTTATAAGGTGATTTCGCTTTTATCATAACAATAATATTGATGATCATTTTAATTTCAGATCAAAAAGCTGCCCACAATGCAGGGAGAAGGTCAGCCAGAGCAGAATACATAGACTTTATTTCACATTTGCACAGAATGAAATTGTTGAACCTCAAGCTTCCTCTTTACAAGAGAGAATAGATAGTTTGAAATTTCAAATCTTACTGAAAGAAAAGGATATCAAGCATTACACTTCAAAATGTATAGAGTTTGAGAAACAGAATGCTGGACTCAGGAAAGAGGTTCGAAGAGTCGAAAGTGAAATCAATCAAAAAAATTCAGCAATACATGCTTTGAAAGAGCAAACAAAATACTTTAAAGCACAGAGTTTACAATGTGATAATTTAAAGAGAGAAATTGATCAATTAAAAAATAAAATTGAAGATTTGAAACCGTATGTAGTCTTCTTACATCAAATTTTGATCTTTATATTTTTGCAAGTAAGTATATTCTTTGTTTCAGAATACAAATGTTATTACATGCTCCTGCTAGTGATGTCAGTAAAATGGTTGGAAACACTAGAGATCCTCAAGTATTAATGACATATATTTCTGTTATGAAAAAGTAAATCGTACATAATTTACATTTATGACATTATTATTAATCATGTTATTCAGTTATTTACATGTTTGTTTTATACTTGCAGAGAATTAAGTGCAAGTTTCAACAAGTGCAAACAATTACGTATGACTATTAAACGGCTTCAAGAAGAACATGACAAACTTAGTACAAAGTGTGATTTTTTGTTGGAAGAGCAATCCAAGAGAATGTAAGACATAACCGTTCATGTACTGAAAGTTCAAAAACTTATATTTTATATATGTACATTATTGATCTGTGCAGGGATTTAGAAGAAAAGTTAGCATTCTCAGAAAGTAAAAGTATGTCTTTACAAAACCGTGTTGATGAATTAGAAGAGATACTTAATATTAAAGAAAATTGTGACAATGAATCGGAGGTTGAAAAAACAGAAATAAACAATGATGACTCTAAAAGAAGTCCAGTTGAAAATACATCAAAAAAGGGAAAGAATAATCAAGAATCATCATTTAAAACCCCTACACCCATTAAGCGAAGAAGAGAGGTTTGAAATTACATTTAAATTAATAACAAATTCGAGTCTAATTATGACTTATCTTATATAATAATAATAAATATATCTAATAAATATACTTACCTTATATTAAATCTATAGGTATCTGAACGTGGTACACAAAACACAGAAGATAAAATTCCTAGTTTTCAAATAGATGACTCAACTGATTCAGAAATAGAGTCTGTAAATTGTAGTTCAAGCAGTGATTCTTCCATAGTCTTTAAAAAATCGAGAATGTCGATTAATTGTAGTATTGTTAAAAAAGAAAGTAATAACAGCAGGCTGTCAAATTATTCTATACCAAAGAAGAAGAATGTAAAAAAGAAAGTACCTCAAAATGAAAACAAACGCGATGGTCACGTAATTGATCTAACATGAAAAGTTCCTACAAATTATTATACTTTTACTTCTTTATGGATTGTAAATCATTTATATTATTGAAATGTTATACTTTTATGATAACAGGGATGTATAAGTTTTTTCTGCATTTTTCGTATGAATAAATTATATTCTACTTTTCTACTTGGCAGTAATTTATTTCATTCATGTAATGTTGTCACCAACAGTTTATTTTATTCATTTTCTTCACAAGACTGGAAAGGCAGTACCGACGAATTTTTTACTATCAATTCGTATGGAATATGTTTGAATACCGAATTTAAATCCAGTAAAGGAAATGTTGCATTTTTTGTTTGGTCTAGTAAAAAAGCAAAGTGTATAGAGTGCTACTTCCAATTCTGGCAATGTTCCAATAAACATAGTTGACATTTTTCGTTTCCCATTGTAAGTGAAGTGTGTTTCTAAGGAAGAGGCTCTCTGAAAATATTTTTAAATAATCTTAAATGTGGTTTTAGAATTAAAATTTTTTTATTTGTACTTTTACTTACGCCAACAATTTCCAGCCTCCCAGAAAATCCAAAATAATTTATTTTATTTGATAATTCTCCAAAAGAAAATAAAATCCAATTGTGAAGTCCTGTAATACCCTTGCGTGGCTTCTTTTCACCTATAAACACATGCTCAAATCCAGAACTGCCATTTATTCCTTTACTTCGGGAATATAAATGAAACCAAAGCTCTTTCAAAGTATTTTTATAGGTTTGTAAATCATTTATGAAAAAGCCTTTGTCAGATAAAAATTTCATAACACGTAACATTACATCTGTGTTCATTAATTCATCAATGAATTCATTCTCTTCTATGTCTTCTTCTTTTGTTACAATTTCTGGTTGATAAGTATCCAATTCATAATTATCAAATAATTTTATAAGCGATTTTGTTGTTTTTATTGTTGAAAAGATTTTAGATGATATGTTTAACAACCTAAGGTTTTAAAATGTTATTTATGTGAAAGATATAATAAGCAAGATGTACATTTTTTAAAATAATACCTGTCAGGAGCATTATCAGTAAAATTGTTTAAGGATGTCTGTCCTTGATATCTTATGTACAAATGTTTGTATAACTCATGCGAAGATTTATTAAACAATTCTTCTGATATGTTAAATAATTCTATGTCACTTGTCACGGATACATTTTGAAGACTATTGGATCCTATAAAGTTAATCAAAATATATTTGAAATTATTTTATCAATATAAATGTGTATATGTTACCTACAATTACCTCTTATCTGATAAGATGCTGACAAATAATTTATTATAATCAAAATAATTGGAACACAGAATGAAACTTGCATAATTTTAATTGTCATTTTTTTCCAATAAGAAATATTTTAATTTCTAATAAATAGTATAAATTGTAGGTTATGTCTAATATTTCCTACTTATATTTTAATTTCCTACTCATTATTCTTATATTTTAGAAGATCAATCTTCCAATAAAGTTAACAATAACTTTGGAATAAAATAGAATAATAATAAGCGTTGAAATTATATTTTTAATCATGAAACCTAAAGACCTTTCTCAATATATCTACTATTCTATAAAAAAAATTTGCGAGGTAGAATTTTTACATAAAAAAATTACAAACAATAAACTGCCAATTAATCTTTAGTTAAACAGTTTATATCAATAATAAGCACAACATTGCTTTATGAAAAAAATTATTCTACATGTGAACATAGTTAAATCACGTGTAAAATAAATTTTTGTTCATTTCTTTGAATGTGTAATTTTAAAAGTATAATTTAAGGCTATTACTGATGATCATTGATCGCATCGTATCGTCGAGGATACCGATAACAGAATTTTGTTTACAAATGGTCGTCGTTCATACACGATATCCCCTTTTCCATGATAAAAATGTCGAGTCGCATAGAATACATAATTTCACCGTTTGAAGCGGAAGCGTTCATAGAAAGTTTGAAAATTTCCGAACTTGAAGACGTCGGCACTAAGGGGTTGATTTTTTTAAAAGACTTCTGATATGTTAGAAAGTTTAAACATTTTACAAACATACACACAATTTTCAGATGGTTCGAATTTCACAAAAGATTGATGTTGTTAAATCAACAAAGTGTTCTAGAAATCAATGCGTTAAGGGAGGAGAGCATCAAGGAATGGTTTGTTTCCTACAAAAAGGTAAATAAAACATTCACATTTGCATATTTTAATTTCTTCTAATACCACTTACGTAATATAGATACCGATTCTCATATACGAAGCGATTCAAATTGATATCTGGAAACATAAAGTATTCCCGTCATTAATACAAATAAACGCAGAGCCGAAAAATACGTTTATGCTTTCTACCATATTCTATCACGAAGATATTGCAGTGTCTTTGTTGGAGAACGTATTGTTTCACTGCGAAAGTGCAGAAACTTTGGATGATTCTGTGGTTGATCTTGTCGATTACGCAGTTAAATGCGTGTCTCTGCTTCTAGATACCCAGGATGTTGAAATTTATGAAAATTTAGAAAATCCCAAGTGAGTCGTTACCAAAACTGAAATTTCTGTTTCGCTGAGTATTAACAGTTCCATCATTGTTCGCTAACAGTTCATGCCTAGAAGAAATATTAGAAAAGAAGAAAGAACTTGAATTCGATATCGGTATGCGTTGCATCTCCATTCTCCGTTATTTGGCCGAATTTTTAGACAATTTGCCACTTTTTGTTCTGTCGCGAATGCTATCTACACACGATGTGCCTTATCTTCTAGCACAGCTGATAGAAAGTCATCCGTGGAAAAAGGAAAACGCAGACGGTAATTTGAGATACGTTTTTCACATACATTAGGAAAGAGAATAAGATTCTTTACTTATTAGGGGAAAGTATGGTATACAATAATGGATGGAAAAAAGTAAGGGCGAGTGAAGAAGGAAAAATTTCTAAAATAGAAGGGCAAGTTTGGTTTGGTTTACGGGAATTACTGCTTAATCCGAAGTGTGCACCGTATTATGAAGTTACTGAACACAGATTGACTCATTTCTTAAAGGTACATTGTATTATCTACATAAAAATAATACACAAAAATTATTTATCATTTTAAATAGTTACAGAAGTACTTGCATGAGATTGTCTTAGATCAAATTTCTCCACTGATAGAATTAAAGAGGTGGTTAAGTTACTTAAATGTGTCATCATCACACTCTAGAGCACCTAAGGGAGTAAATGTAGAACTTATACCACAGGTAAAAAATGATTTTCGAAAAATAATTGAAATTCTAGATAATCATTTTACTTAATATGTATGTTAGATAAGATCATTGATCATGGAAAAGTATCATAAGAAATGGAAGAAGTTGGCAAAGCAGCAATCAAAGATCATATACACAACGGATACCGAATATATTAAGAATACAGCGCAAATTTTAAGCGATGCATATGATTTAGATAAACTGGATTGTATTGATATTAAGGATTGCTTCTTATGTCAAGAAGAAGCAAAGAAACGTTGTTCTAAGTGTAAAGAAGCTTGGTACTGTGGAAGGTATAAAATTGTATCATGTAATCACGATGATGTGTAATTCTATATTAACTAACAAGAGAAATGATCAAAACTATATTGCAGAGAATGTCAAGTGAAAGATTGGGAAAAACACAAAATCATTTGTGACAAGATAACAAAAATTGCAGAAAATGAACAAACCGGTTTGTAACTTCCTATAAAGGACAAAATGTTTGAAGAATGTATCAGTTAATTTCCATAAAATGAATGATTATTTGCTTTTCAATACAAGAAACAAACATACAATATACATATTCTTTTAACTATTTTAATTAACTATTACCTTATAACTTTATTAATTAATTTACTTTGGTACTGTATAAAAGATTAAAGACATGTAAGGATTAAATGAATTATACGTACGAAATTATGTTGAATGTTTTATTAAAAGATTTTAGTGTACAGAACTTTGTTTGACGTATTCCATTACAACGTCCTTTGCAGGAGTATCTTCCCCAAAGTCCTAAAAATGGAAAGCACTATTTAATAGGAAATAAATGATATAAAAATCAAATATTGAAGTTAAACCATTACAATCAGAAAGGCATTAATTCACAGCATTGTTAATTATATGGGTTCGCTCAGTAGAGGGAGCCAGATATCATCACATAGTATTATTACAATATAAAATATAACTTATTTTAAATAATTTGAATTCAGTTTTGAATGTTGTGATAAGTAATCCGTACCTTTATGACGACACAGGAGCAACCAACAACTTTCCTAGCTTTGCCGGCACTGTCAATTTTGCAAAGGCCAGCCCATTCACCCAATTTCTTATTATTGTCTACCCTGATCAAGGGAATCTGATGTTCATTGCACAATGCTTGAACTAACTTTTTGTACATAGGTTCATCACAGTTTTCAGCTAAAATGCAGAGCATGGCTTGTCTCCTAGAATGTAATAATATAAATTAAGCATGTTAAAGTACTTTATTGTATGTATAACACAAGGAATGTTGAATGTATCAGAAAAGATTAGTAACAGCATTATTAATTTTATATGTGTAACGGGTATTTCTCAGAAGAGGGAACCTAACGTATCATCATAATGCAAGTATTTATCAATAAATGTTACAGTGAGACAAAAACACAGGAAAAATATTTAATTAAGTGAACTATTGAATAAACTAACTTGTCTAAAGCTTTGGCTGCTTCGTGAAGACCATGTACAACACCGTCGTGAATTAGAGCATTTTTAAGAACATCTTGCAGGGCTGTGTTTACATCCATCGCACCACCTGCCGCCGTCGCAGAGGGAACATCGTCACTGTAAACAAAATACTTAAATTAATTAAAATTCATTCACTAAATTCTTCCTAACGAAGTCTTGACACGAAGCAATTGAGGTTATGTGGCGACTACGCGTGTATGAATAATTTTAATTTGTCTCAAAAACACTATAAGGTTTATAACAAATACCACAGATATTATACACATTTTGTATATTTCCATATTTTTTTAACGGAAACGTTAAATCCATTATGTGAACGTGTTATTCGTGATGACACAAAACATACTTACTTTTCTACGTCTGACATGTTTGTAAAGGACTGGGGACCTGAAATAATAAAAAAATGTTAGTAAGTCTGCCTTCCGGTTTGCATTTTGTAATTTTTTCACGTAAAAACAACGACGATGGCACTGTAATAAACAGATTTCTAATGCACCGCCTCGTATCGTGCTTCCATTTACCTTTTCCACGAAGAAAGAGAAATGGCGCTCATATGAGCACGCGGTGCTTTCGTTGTACTTCAACGCCGCTTTTGATTGGTCGACAAATTGACATCGCGCGACATCTGCGGAACGATTTCGATCAAAACATTAATCTACATTTTCAAGAGTTGATAATACAGAATTCTTCTTATACATCTCACAGGAAAAATAAACAATAAAAAAAAGTCATAATTAATAACAAAAACTTAGAAATATAAAAACTAAACAATTCTTCTTCTGGGAAATCTTTATTTTTTCTAAAGTGTTTTTACAGTTATCTCAATAATTTGCGAATAATAGATTCGCTTATAAACTGTACATTATAATATTAAAAAAAATTAGAAATACATTTTTCATTCAGAATATTCACAAAGATACTATCGCTACAACTGTATCTAATTATAGTAACTTATATTTACAGTAACACTTTTCCCATACACAAGCATACGATCATTTATCATCTTACCTATTATATACTTTATACTTAACATTTATTACATATCATATATTTAACATCGTTACTTGTACGTTCTAAGTAACGCAACAAATTGGATTGTCCTTAAAGGAACACGGATGTTCTCTAGTATATTATTTTCTGACTGTACAGAATTAAGACCATCCAGGTGTTTTTGTCCTCGCAAACATTTTATTTTTGGGACTGCTTTGATCGTCCTCATAGAAAAATTAGATTTCATCAAAGGGTATTTAGAGTTGTCAAAAGTACGAAACAACGAATTCCTTATGTTACGTCGGGGGAGAGTATCGATGATAAGGCCAACAATAATGCGGCGGAGGTGGCGGGGGCGGTGGAGGCGGCGGAGGCGGCGGAGCTGCTGATACCGACGAATGTTGCGAGGATCCTGGTGGTCCTGTCGGGTACAGATGATGAGTGTGATGCGAATGATGATGAGGATGACAATTTCCTCCTGTACCTCGGGACGACGGCGATGCTTCCAGTGTGACACCAGCTTGCGCCTGACAGGCTATCATCAGTCCGTGGAAGTCGAATTTGTAAGCATAACGCTTCCCATGCACCTTTGTCATTATGTTTTTGTCGTAGTAATATCTGTAAAATGAAATGGAATTTCAGTTGTCGAAGATTGTTCTTCATAGATAAAATCCCTTAAGCTTTTTTACTTTTCTCTCAATTGTTGTAAAACAAAGAGATCTGCATTTTCGTAAATGTAACCATATAGATCACGCATGTCTCGATTAAATTAGACAGAATTTCTACATTATTGTAGTGGAAGCAAAATGAGAATTTTTAATGTTCTTTACGTAGGACAGCATACAGAGTGTTCTAAAATTGGCGATTTTAATTTTGGGTGTTTATAGCACTTAATGAAGTGAACAATAAAGTTTCATGAACATGGATCGAAAAATCAGTAGTTTCAATTAAAAATCGAATTTTTCGTTATATCTTGGAAATTATTTATGTTTAATTAAGCATTTTTATTTTGTTGAGTACAATACAAAGGGGTTTCCAAGAAAACGATTTTGTCAAGTATACTTGTGTTCGACAGAATGTAATATAATCTTACACTACTATGAGTTTGTTTTGTACGAAAAACAAACAGCTGTTTCGTGAAAATTTATTAATTCAGTTGTCACTACGCGTTGTTTGTAGCGTATTTCATAAACCCTATAAATAAAAAACCTAAGCGTTATAAGTAGACTGCGGATGTTTATGCAAATGCATATTTTTATAAGAAATAGATAAAGTAATGGGACCTATACAGAAATTTACTTCGTCAGAGGGTTCTAAAAAAATGTTTCTTATTTTGCATATGTTTTGCATATTGCATATTTTTTGCATATTTTTTAAGATTGTGTGTATATTTCTCGCACATTTAATGGTCACCACGTTCAAAATCAGGCCATAAAAGAATCGACAAATACCATATTAATAGTTTTTTCGTGTTTTTCCAAAGACAATTGAAATGCCATTCTAGAGTCCATTACATTGTAGCATTACGGGTGGAAAAGTGACGATATTACTCGTGTGGTTACTTTAATAAATTAAATTTAAATTCTGCTTTACAATGCCGAAATCAAGAAGTAAGAAATGCGTAATGATTAAAAAGTGGATATCTGAAGTTGGAGATACTCATTTTATTATCAATGGTGATACAGTTACTTGCGACACATGCAATCACGTCCTTTTGTTATTCTTTTGGTTCAGATTCAATGTGAGCGGAAATCACAATTACGATCACATATAAATACTGATATGCATAGAAGAAATATTCAAGAAAAATCAGAAGTTTCAAATAACAGCACACAATACAATAGTCTTTCAATGAAAAATGATGCTTATGCTGATATGTGCAAAACAATGGTGGCTGCCAATATACCGTGGCGATGTTTAAATAATGCCGTATGGGTAAATTTTCTGAAAATATACACAAATCAGACTATTCCCGACGAATCAACTCTTAAGAAAAATTATTTACAAGATTGCTATAATACAGCGATTCAAAATATACGAACCGATATTGGCGAAAAAAATATTTGGATTTTAGTATATATCAGCAGATACTGTGTTAATCGAGATTTTCGCTTCCATTGAATCTGACAACACATAACCAAAGTGTAAGAAAAGGACGTGCTACATAATTAGTAATTATTAATTAAAATCGCATTCACAATGTAAAATATTGTACAAATTTTGCATATGTTTTGCATATATTTTGAATATATTTTACATATATTTGGCATAAATTTTGAATATTTTGACATATTATATGTGCATAAACATCCGAAATCTAGTCATAAGTCTGGTGAGCAAACCGGCCAAGTGAATTATACCAGAAACAGTACTACGCGGAAGAATACGAAATTAAGTTGTGATCAAGTGCAAGTGTACTGGACACATTTTTGAAGATGTTTTTCTCGAAAACAGTGACCCATACGAAGAAAACTTTATTCTGCTGATACGATTCACAGCGATTTTAAGAGAGTTCCAGATTGATTCATTGATTACGTGAATCTTGGATGAAGATGTTTAATCACGGATTGGTTATCCCTCTTTTTCGGTCAATTCATCTAACAAATACATCAGATCAATCAAAAATGGGAGGAGGGTGCTCAGGACCAATTAAACACTGATTGACTGATCAATGATCCGGAACTTGAACACGAGTACAGTAGAATCTCGATTATCCGAACTCAGGTTATCCAAAAATCTGTCATCCTATGTCAGTAACGAGTTAAAATTCTCTCTAATAACAATATGTACCTAATTTTGTATCATTATATATTTTACATTCTAAAATAAAATTATCATTTTTATGGGAAATCTAGTTACAGTGTGAATCATTCTTTTATGATTTACAGTTCGGATAATCGAGGTCGTACTGTAGTTGAGAAGGAATGAACATCCTGACATACATCAGTATCACTGCGTGCATCTGCAATTTTGGCGAAGCCTAGGGAGTATTTTCCTTCTGGACATGACTTACACCCTGAAGCCTCAAACAATATTATCTACAAATCTACACCCTGTGTACAGACGCAGCAATTATAACATCAAATTTTCCAATTCAAAATTCTCCTTTTTCCTTCTATGTAACCCAGCATCGACTGCTGTAGTCATTCTACCAGTGGCCTGCAGTTTTAGGTGGATTCCACCGTTTGTCCACCAGGAACGCAGAAGCACTGGTCGCCAATCTTAGCACTGACCGTGTCCAGAGTAGTTGACCTTCAGCGATTATACGAGAGCCGGTGCTTTCTACGTAATAACGTCGTTGACATTCCGAAGATTTCTTTACCTGAGTGCTCGGGACAGTTTGTCGTAGTTCATGTTCGGTTTGCTTTTCCGTTCGCCCCATCTGCGAGCGACCTCGTCCGGATCGGTCAGCTTGAACTCCCCGTTCGAGCCCTCCCACGCGATGCAGGAGGAATTCGACGAATCCGAGAGCAGCTCCAGCAGGAATTGCCAGAGTTGAACCTGTCCGCCTCCGACCGCCCCGGAACCACCGGCACCAGCTGTCGATCCAATCAGCGAGCAAGTTCGTTGGAGGAGGCTGAACCTCTCTGCGAACAGGAACAAGAAACACGCATGCACCGGTGTCGTGCTCGACTCCTCGAGGTCGATTCGTTGAAACTCTCAGGAGAAGTGCGATGGTCGCGATAGTCGGCTTATTGTTAGCTAACGAGTTGTTAGGGTATTTCTAAAAATCTTCCTTTCATTCTAAAAAGAAAACATACCTAGGAGCTTTCGTCTGTTCAAATATTCGATCCGCCGGGATATTCCTATACGAGTAACTTGAAGTGATTCTAACATCTCAAGTTACTTGATTGACTTTTTGGAATTTACACGGTATTTATGGTGGTTTCTGTATCACCTGCACGCATATCTTGTGGTTTAGCTATATCGTTTTTCGGATATTTCGTGTGGAATGGAGTGCTCATGCATCTCAAGCAGAGTACTGTGTATTATAGATTATAGTGGGTATAACAAATGTTTGTTCTACAGAGTTAAAAATAAGGAATATTGTAAAATAAGTCCAACTGTGCAAATGATCAAAACTTTACAAACAGTTTAATGATTTGAAGTACCTTCATGATTGTCTATTTTCAAATTCAACTCATTCAGATTACTTTCAACTATTCGAATTTTTTAAAAATGTGTAAATAATCGACACTGCTCGAAGTAGTATTTCAATTGACGTATATTCTGTTTCGTTCTATAAAACAAGCTTCATTCGTCTAACATTTCAAGAATCTAAATATTTTAAATAGTCGCAGCCCCTTACCTGTATTTACTATAATTTAACACGTTGACTGCCACAGTGAAAACTCCCATACCCGATCAGACATAATACACTCTTCGAGTTCAAATACTAATCACGAAGAAAAGCATTGTGTACATAACTATTCAAATTGCACAGTCTTGGACTTCTATTCTTATTACAATATTAATTCTATTCAAAATTTTAATCAAATCGGTAATTATTTAATTGAATAAAATTCCATGTGTCGGTCACAGCTGACCGTCACGGCAGTGAACGTGTGAATTTTTATACTTTATTTTTTCTCATAGAAATTTATTTGTCTCTTTTTGTTTGCCAGTCTTTGTTCGTTTGAGAGGCTGAATTTCGGACCCTCCATCGACATATTAATGAATACAAAAAGAAAAAGAGAAAGGACGAACGATCCTTGATGATGTCGCAACTCTTAGGTATACTTTGGTGCACGTATTTTAGGCTCGATGGATAGATAGAATCTTGTGATTCACCTTATTACGTGTTTTCAAGAGGCAGACTATAAATTTGCGATTATACAAACTAACTGTTTTCATATAATTATTTAAACATGAACATTTTTTTATAAGTACATATTACAGTTAGTTAAATCATGTTTTTGTCATTGATTCAGAGTATTGCCTTAAACGCCTAAATGAATCCTATGCAGGTCTTCCTTTTTTCTACTTTCGAGTTATATTTTAAGAAATTTCGGTTTAAAAATATGTGATTGCAAGAATACCGTTGTAAAGGATGGCAGCTGCCGAAGGGTGGAATCTGGTGTCCTGCTGAAGATGCAGCGGATGCGTTTGAATCCTCCACATTACGTGTTAAACACTTTCTGAAGCCTAATCCTTCACCGCGTGAAGAACGGTGTTTGACAGGCCCATTCTTAATCTCATCACGAACACCCGGCACACGTGTAATCCCCCAATTATCCGTATTTATTGCTCGACAGCGCCAAATTGCTATTATCTCGCGTGAAACATTTCTAACAATTTACGCCGCACCTATATTTATTTCAAATGAAATATTCCTCATCAATCGAACGATCAGAATACAGAAATATATCAAACACAAAACTAACAGTACTTCAAAAGTACACAAATCCGTATTTTACAAACAAAATTAACGAAGAGTAAATTATGCTGGTCGAAAATTAACCAAAATGTGAATTCATATTTTAATTTACCACTCGTTGTATTTAATCGCATTCGAAACCGATCACATTCCACTTGATACACATAAGTGACCTCTTAAACGTATCAGAAATAATTTTTATCACGTGGATAATTCAGTGATCTAAATGTGGAACTTCGACAAGTTGTTAGGTTTAAGAACGATTGAAACATTTCCCACGAGAACATAGATGTACTGATCTTTCATCGACCATCGAGTAGGAATTATCAGAAGCAATAGAGAAGTGAGACACATCTTATGCAGATTACATTTTCTCGCGTGAAAGTACGCACAAGTACGAGTCTTATGAAATTTCGATTAGCGATGTCGATAAAGCGTGGATACGCGCAGAATAAAACGTACCAGTCGGTGGACAGAGAGTAACTGAGCGACCTTTGCCCCCGGTGATTTCAGCCCTTATCGCCCCCACTCCAACCCCCGACAACGGAATACCTTTACACCTCTGTACCGTATGCGACTGTACCTCCAGCTTCACCCGTTCTCATTGTCACGGGGGCCAATGCCAGGCCACACATCCAACTCAACTTTCAACTTTATTTAGTTTATCGAACGTTTCTATCTTCCCCTTTTTTCATTTCTTTCGCTCCTATATTTGTTTACAAATATTTTTTTATTTCCTCTTGCAGAAGTGACCAAACTTAACCCTCTATAAGGTCATGTGACTTGCAAGTTACATATCTATGTACCTATATTTTTTACCTAAATTTTATCATTTATCTGATGCATCATTTTCGTCATACCCATAAAAATTCCGGTTATAGAGGGTTAAAAATTGTTTTCATGCAAAGTATATTAGATTAGTGTAGACGTGGTATACACACAAGTTTCTGGACCGTCGATATTTGAATTGTACTTCAATCGTAATGTGGTCTTCGTGTCTTTCTGACCAATCGCGTCTTCATTTATTTAAAAAGCTTTTACAATGATGACATTATAATACATACGACTGGTTATTTGTATGTTCCTTAGTCCTCTCATTATATTATAAAGTTGAAGATATGAGTTTCATACATTCGGGACATTTTTGACCCGAAGACCTTGAGTGTATAGACGAACGGAAGAACGCACTAGGATTAAAAATGTTCTCATACGTGTACGATTATGAACATACACTACCGCTCAAAAGTATTTGTCAACCCGCCGTTACAGCGAATGTGGTGAAAGCAATATTTATTGGCTATATGAATTAAATATTACAAAAGTAGTTGAACACATCTGTTTTTTGGAAAAAAATGGCAAACATTTTCCGTAATAATATAACAAAATGTATGTACATAGGTGAACAGGTTTGAGCGGTAGTGTACGTGCAGATAGATTAGTATTTTGCAGTAACTGATCTTGAAAGTAGATTGACAGCGTAGAATACTTTTTATTGGTTTTATATTTATATCACTGAATATATTGCCTACTGGTGCAGTCGGGTGCGATTACGTTGCTACGATTTTTGTATAGAAATATGGTGTTTAGTATTGATTATGTTACTATGATCTCTACTATCACTTTTTAAATAATTACTAATTATTTCAATTGGGATAATAATGAATGAATGATTGATGAAGAAGAACCTATTAATACGGCGATCGTAGTGGAAACAGCTACATCTAATCAGACACACATTAATATCTTCTTTTAAGACCCTTGAATGTCACAGTGAAAACGGCCATACCTAACCAGACACGATATAATTTACTATTTTTTATGTAAATCATAAAGAAAAAACAGATCTGAATACTCAATGGTGTTCTTCTCTTTCTACATTATTGTTACAGTATGTAGTTTGCTCAGAATTTTCTGATAATCAATAATTATTTAATTAAATTAAACAGATGTCGGTCACCGGTGACTGCCACGGTATTCAACGAGTTAATATAAATCGTAAAGGAAACAAATAGTTAAATACTTGATCATACACTTGATACCTTATATTATCATCAGAAACTTATTCAATTGCAACTTGCTCAGTATTTTATAAGGATTAGTCGTTATTTAATAAAATTAAATTTTTGACGCTGGCCATTGGTGATTCCAGCAGCATTCAACGTGTTAACAATACAAGAATAGTCTTACACTCATTTTCTAATAATATTACTTTAATAAGATTCTACAGTACCGATAGAAAGTTTAAAAACAGTAGCACTTTTTAGATGTTTTTTATATTACTTTTCTCTAAAAGAACTACTACATAAATAATATCAAAATGAATGTAACCACAAATTATACCATTTTTAATAAATAATATCAGTAACTTTTGTTACTATTTTATTACTGCAAATAATGCTTGAATAATATTCAAATAATTGCAAATAATGATTGAAGCTGTGCGTAACCCAGTGTTAACACTTTAATGGCCGCTCACACAACATGTGTGTGATAGCCGGAACAACTGTTAGTGGCCGATCACACAACATGTGTGTGGTGCTACCGCCGACGGTTATTGGCCGGTAACACACTCTCTGTGTGATGATTTCTCTAATCGTTATAGACGGATAACATAATACACATAATATAATTTTTAAGCCATAAATTTATATTGCCGGCCCCTGGTGAAGTTTAACTGCGTAGACGTACGGCCATTAAAGTGTTAATAAGTACAGTTTCCAAAGATTGTGTTTAATACGTTCACTATCGCAGTGAAAACTCTCATGTCTGGTCAGGCATACTATAATATCCTATTTCAAACAAAAATACTAAAGGAAATGATTACATATACAGCTATTCCATTTCACAGCCTCGGCCTTTTATTCTTATCACAGTATTAATTAGACGCAAAACCGTATTAAAATTAATAATTATTTAACTAAATAATTATTGAGTATCCCAAAATTCTGAGTAAACTACATACTGACATAATAATGTAGGAATAGAAGAACACGGATGAGTACTCAAATCTTTTTTTTCTTTACGATTTATATAAAAAACAGTAGATTGTATCGTGTCTGATTAGGTAAGGCCGTTTTCACTGTGGAGTTTAACGTGTTAATAAAATCCAAAATTCTCATTCAAGCGTTACAATTATTTTTCCTAAAACTTCAACAGAATTTACCAAAAATTAAATCAGACCCGATTTAGGCTGTCGCATACTTTCATCCGTAGCGCTCAAAGGACTGCAAATCGAATGAAAAAATCGAGCTGCAAAACAGTTTGTCAACGATCTGAGGAAGACGTTCGCGAGAGATCGCGGAATGGAAACGGCGGGGGTGGAAAAATTTCGCGGCATCGGTTGACGCGTAAAATTATCCCGTATACGGTAGAGATTCGGGGGATGTTTCGCGCTCATCAAGAAAACAATATAGCCGCACCCCGTGGCGAGCTTACCGCCCCTAGCCCGTTAGAGTTTGCCTTCGCTATCCCCCGCCACGGGAGAGGGGTGGAAGCGGTTACTGCGAAGCTGTGACCCCTCGTGCCACCACCTTTCCGCCGCCCTAAACACTCGATGGTTTATTCATGAGGGCTCTCTCACCGCGATAACACTGATTCGTTTAATAAACGGCCGCTGCCGTCGCAGAGTGGGCCCCGGAGAGCACCTACAACGTTATTCAAACGGACAATATATCTCGGAGGCTTACGCTGCCAAGACTACTCTGCTCTTCTCACTTTTCCCGTCGACGAGAACCTGGATGCGCTTCTCTTCCCTTTTCCGCGAGATAGAAACCCGGCCTAACGTTCTCCGTCCGCGTGTGCTTCGCGGAGAACTTTTACTCCGTTGAAACTTCAACCTTTCTTACTTCTTTTCGTTCTCCTGCTTTCTCGTGCTCTTCGAGTTTTCGCGTTCGACGTTTTCGTTTCGAGAAGAATATTTTTGTGATAGTCATTGCTTTTTTTCCTTTATTTAACACTTTGGCCGCCAGCGGTTCTGACGCGAGAGGCTTAGCGGGATGCTGCGTACAATTTCCAAAAATTGATAGCTGAATACCGTAACATTCTGGCATTAAAGTGAGAGTGAGAATAAAAAATATGCCTTTGTAATATCATGCTTGTGATCACTTGTTTAAAATTGAAACAAATAATAAAATGCACATAACTGGCTATAGATATGAAATGACGTTAGATTACGCCAGCGGTAGCCAGTTATAAGATTTAAAATGACGTAGAACTACGTCGACCGTAACCAACTACAGATTTTAAAATGACGTAGAACTACGTCGGCGACTGCCAATGTGTTAACACTGACTGCCATGTCATTCATTATTGGGTGACACTTAGATTCAGTCATTATTTATTTGATCACGTATAGCATTAAAAAATACATGTAATAAAGTCTAGTAACACCAGTACAAAAAATACCAAGCTTAATAATATTATTGATTAAAGGGGGTGTAATTTGAGTTCATATTCATTTTGTATAAAAATTTAGAAAGTTTGCCATTTTCGGCTAATACAGCGTGGCAGTCAAAGGGTTAATGACTCAACAGTTGTTACAGGGGTGGTATTGATACGCTTCTTATCAGCAATTTTTATAATCTAGACCAGAGGTCACCCACGTATGAACGAAATCGCACTTAAAGTGTTAAAAACGATATTACCTTCGATTCGTCACACTGAATTCACTTCTTTGGAAATAAATTGAAATCATTCCAGTGAAGAATGTCGGTGGTCCACAGTCGGACTCGTGCAAAGGATCGACATCTTTCTTTCGTCAAAGAACGTTAGGGTGAATCAAGACGAACGAAGGGAGGAACGGGACTATTATCGACCGTGATACTTATTCTTCTGCAGGACCATTCTTATCTCTAATAGATCGCGCCCTCGTTAATGCCTTAGATAAGGTCAGAGTGCGCGCGAGTGGACCAGGACCGACCCTGGGGAACGGTTAGTCTCTTCCGGTCACTTTCAATCCGGACCTAGACCCCTATTAACCTTTTCTAAGCTCCACGGAGCTCCCGTGTCTTCTGGATTTAATGCAGGAACTGTATCGGTAATGCTTACATCGATTTTCACGCGACTTGCTACATAATAAACGATAGTACGTCTGCATATCTATGAGATCAATTTCTAGGTACTTACATTCATCGTCGAGAAACAAAGTAGCTGAAAGGAAGACAGACATGTCTGAATCTACTTTATGCATTCAACGTATAAATATTTCATTGAGTCCTTCATTTTATCGTTGTCTGTCTACGTGGGTACCGGTTACGTGAAACGATGCAGTTTCGAAAATATTTTTTAGCTTACTCAAACGATGAGAAATATTTGTTTTTCTTTGCTGCGTTCATGATTTTTTATAATAGTAATAATAATGTTTGAACGAATTCTGATCCAGTCTAATGAAGCTTTACGTGAAATCAAGAGTCAATGTGATAGTCTTACATGTATAATAGACAGTTTGCTAATGTAGAAATTAAAGACTTGAATTTTGAAATGTTGACAGTGTGAATTTATTAATTTGAATGCTATTATTCACTGTTATAGTGAGATTTTAAATTCAAAACATATAATAATTAGGAACTAAAAGAGTTGGTTAATTCTTTGGAGTGACGTTTCACTTACCATCGATTTTCTCTTCTTGCAACAAATCCGGAGCTTGTATGCCGGTTGCCTGGAACTGAAGGTATCCAAGGTGTCGAGCCAAAATTCTGCCGCCAGGAATATTTTGCCAATAATCCGAGGACAATTTCAACAATTCTTTACCAGACGATGGAAATTTAGCGATACTCGGTTGTGGTTCTAAGGAAAAAGCGCCGCTGCACCAGGAAACCCAGGACGCTATGTGATTCGAGTTCCATTCCGATGGATCTATCAACAAGTTTTATATTATTATATTATTCCTCTACCCACACACGTTGAAAAGCCTCTGAGACAAATGAACAAGATCAAAATGTCATTTAATCAACAATAAAAATAAAAATTTGGCTTGTTATTTACTAAACTGCGAATGTTTACACAAATATACATTTTTATTCTTTAACACGTTGAGGGCCGCAGTGGAAAATTCCGCAACTAGTCAAACAGCCGAAAATACCTTTTTATTAACATGTATCGTTGAATATATAAATATTTATTTATTTGACAATATACTTCTTATTTTGTATTATCATTATAACACAGATGTAACTCAAAATTTCGTTGGGGTAATCAGTTATTTGACGAAGTTAAAATTGGTACGTGGGTCACCAGTGGTACACGTGGCGCTCAACGTGTTAATATACTAATACTTTCGTTAGTCTTGTAAAGATTTTAACGTTATCGAGTTATTTTATTTCGCTATCTTCTTTAAATGTACACGTTCTACTGAAATATGCTATATTGCATAAAGACCTGCAGTTTGATGCTGAAAAATGTATAATGTGTTGTCGATCAACCGGAAGCCTAGAATTTAATTTAAAATAAAAATAAAAATTACAGGACGCAGACTGGGTGTCATGTTTTACGCAAGTGTATTTACCGGATGGAACCATGACAGGCTCAGACTCCATATCTTCTTCCTCGATCAACTCCTTATTCTCAGTCTTCTGAGTTTTAATCGACGATACAAATTTCCACCTTGCTCGCCATTGAACCAAGAGTTCACGCATGGCTTCTAGGCTCTGTGCATTCATAAAACACACTAAATTATACAATTTTCTTCTTACTTCAAAAATACCTCATTTTTACCGCCAGCTCAACGAAGGATCTGTGTTACGTGAATACTATTTGTTCGTCGATTTCATTCGTTCCGTATTAAAATACAGTCTCGCGAACAAACGACAAATTTAATTCTTCGTCGGGGTTCTCCCTGCCTTCGCAAGGTGTCGATGACGCATCGACATGTGTAATACATAATGCGATCGTTCGCTTTTTATCATACAAATCTTATACTTCAACGACTACGCTCTCTTAAGCATCGATATAATGGTCTAAGGCAACTTCTGTTCGTTTGACTCGTTAATTAAGCCTAAATTTCTTTGCAAAGTGGAATGTTGATCTCTAATGATCAGAGCAACAATCTAATGATTCTTTAGGTCGATCTTTCTCCCGTATTTTTTTTTCTCTTTTTCAGAGATTTTCATTCGTTCTCGAGGAATTCTTGTGACGCAAAAGCGCTGGTACGAACGGAGCAGCACGTGATGACTTTTGAGATCGGTGTGACTCGCTCATCGGACGATTCACGCGTTTCCTTGGAACGGACCGGGTGCGTCATCGGGGCTCACCAATTTCTCCGGTAAATCCTTGCTACAGCGTGTCCGCGTCAGTTTCAGCCGAGAAAGCAGTTGAAAAAGTCCATCCAACAGCCGATATCATTTTCCTCGTTTGAGATTCACGCGAAACCAGACGTCGAGTGTTCGAAATCGTCGTGTGTTACGTCTGTTCATTGTGTGTCTCCGAGATGCTTATCGATTTCAAGTAGTTCGTACTGGTTATTTGCACACTCTGGTGACACACGAGATTTTTATCTTTGGCGTGAATTTGTGTTTCTCGATCCTCGGAATCTCCAATCGCGTGAGACAGATTGAAACTGAGATACTACGAACTGCATGGAACTTGTGTATTTTAGTTGGTGTAGGTGCTTGCGAAAAATACAATGTGTGTTTCGGTTTTGTGATGAAATATGAAGACGATGTCGTTCTGTTGTACGACACTGTTTATACTGTGGCGAACTTCGTATAATGTTTCTAAGTAAGCAAAGCTGATTCAATTACTGAGGATATTCAAATGTTGCATTTTAACGTAATTCGTCTCCTACATGCTTAAAGTATTATACAAAATAATGTGCTGCACTTACTGATCTCTAACTTAACCGAGCATACAAATTTCCCATAAAATACTAAAAACAAACAAATATTTTTGTACATCAGACCAACACTGTAAATATAATTTCAATCAATATTTGTATGTATCCTTATAAAGCCAGTTGACTCAAATCTCACACAAGTCATCATCATCAGACTTCCAAAAGCTCTAGCCGCATTTCAGCATCCTCCGTGAACACACAAGACTTAAACACACGACGTTTGCAAATGTCTCGTAACATTTCACACTTTCACTAAAGTGTTTCGTTATCTCGAGCCACCGATTTCTGAGAGAATTGTCAAATTATACAAAGAGAATCAACAAGATATTGTAATGCAGGGAACAAGGATAATATCAAACGTTGTTTCGATGAGCAAACTTCGGAGGAGCCTGATCGGAGTAGCGGCGAAATCCTTGTTCCAGCGGATCAACGTGCACGATTTCGGATGCAGAATCAGAGACGTATTTCCCGAACAGCATCGTCACGTTCCAGACGAAGACTGCCGTTGAATGGAGCCGGTGCTGAAGGTCCGATTGGCGGAGTACGGATTCCCGGAACCAAGAAGGAGACCGATCGGTTTCGGGGCGTACATCGCCGACCGCTGAATCACGTTTGATCGGCCATCTTTACCTATTTTTTCTTCTTCTTCTTCTTTTTCGTCTCGTTCTTATTCCAGACACCAGACGAGTATGCCTGACCCTTGCCTGTGGCGTAACCTTTCGAACGACCGGCTGATGCATCCTTTTTTTTTGTCGCGATGGAAATGAGAATCGCACGGTTCTGCGATTCCATTGACTCGTACGGCGATATCGAATTTATTGTGTTTCACGAAGGAGATTTTAGCGCAGACGAAAGATCGCCGTTAAACAGATTTTCCTCGTGAAACCGCCGGTTTATTATTTATGTAGGCAAGTAGAATCAAGTGAAACAACAAGTGAGAGCATCAAGACATTTTATAGAAATGTTGCAGTGGTGGATATAGAGATACATCGGGAGTTTAAGTAACTAGACAGTTTTAAAAGTTCATGATACGTAATGAATTAAAACGATTTTACAGAATACAGCTTTGCCACACTTTTATTGGATACATCGAGTTTCTGCTGTATTCTGTTTGATCGGATATTTTTCCAATTATTGATCTGCGAATATGTTCTGTACAATAAGCTCCAGTTCATCATTGTGCTTCTAAATTATAGGTGCAAATGTATAGAATAATAGAACTCATTGTAATAAAAACAAAAGTTTTAATGAACACGTATCCGGAAATTAACAATTTCAAAGATAATGAATTTTTTAATTAATTATACATGAAATACGCAACGTTATCCATTTTTCATTACAAGTGACTGAAACGATCGTCATTTGATTAAATGCATGTGTTTTACCGAATATTGTACAAATTTGAATATTTATTGCAATTATTTTATTTTTTGGAAGCATCTTCAGAACATGGTTTGAGTTGTTGAATATTATTAAAGATATTTGAGTATATTAAACACTTTATGGTTCCTTCGTACAAAGAAGCCCAAAGGATTAAAATCAATTCATGTATTTTATTTATACATATATATTCTTAAACATGGAATTCAATATGTTTAAAACGGTTAAATTCCGGACATGTGTTCGCTCTTTTTTGCATTTAGTGACTTGAACCAGCCTGTATAGTTTGTACTTTTAATTCCGTATCATCCTGTATATTTGCATGGGTATGTACGCAACATTTATTTATATTTCGACGAATTCAGTCAACCAGATGTGAGGCCAAAACCTTCTCATAAATTTGTTCTGGCCCATATTCTACGCTTGCGACGTTTTTGTCCATGCGATTACTAATATTCTCAGAAGAGCAGCTGATCAAGTCTACTTATTATTCATCGTAGGAGATATACATACTTTTCACGCTTCTTCTCAATATATTACAACGTAATTGAGGATAACTTTATCATGATGTTAAGAATGACGAAGTCTTGTAATATAAAAATATGAACTATGCGGTAGTAGTATACATCTCGTATTTCATTCTAGTTCTTTGCCCTTAACAAGCAAAACATAATACTGAAAATATGATACACGTTCATAAGATAAAAAGATGAACATATTTTTGTAAAGCACAGCAATTCATTTTTCTTTAAACAAAAGTGCTTAACAGATGACAGGGAAAGCGTCATAATAACGTGATCAAGCATTATTATGCTACACCTGTGGATACATAGGTGCACCAGAATATCTCGAAACGAATCATCCCGGACTCAAGAAATCTGAATATAACTACTCCAGAGATCAAAGTATGGTCCTTTAAGTCCAGGGTGGTCCCGTTTTCCACGAATTTTGAAATTTGTTCAAAGACAGTTGGAGTCAGAGTTTCTCGTATCCTAGGTGGTTCCGACTCGAATCCTACGACTTCTAAGAGGTTCGACTTAGATCCCGCGAGTCCAGAGTAATCCAAATAGAGTCCCTTGAGTCTGAAATTGTCCCAGCTCGGTCCACACTATTTCAAAACAGTCCGAATCGGATCCTTTGAATCCAGTGTGGTCCAAATAGGGTCCTTTAAGTCCGGAGTGTTCCAAACAGTGTCCTTCAAGTCCAACATAGTCCCAGCTCAATTGTCAATACACCCTATTGTGATTTGAGTCAAAGTACCTCTGACTCGAAATTATTCTATGTCGGCTCTCCCGAGTCCGAAATGAATCAAATCGAATCTTACTTTACCCATGATTAGGTAATAAATTTTGCAGGATACTTAATAGGTATAATTTGTTTATGTAAATCGTGCGAATAATATGAACATTTAGAAAGAAACGACAAATCTTTGTACTAATGAATGATACTGTATTGTGCACTTTACCAGATATAAATATTCAAGGATAATATTGCGTTCAATAGTAATATTATATGCGATAGAATTGCAGTAAATAATATTAAAATAATTATATTAACCAAATGCTTTTTTCAGGATTTTTTAGCACGTCCTTTTTTAATATGTATAGCACTGGAAGAGGTGTATGATTTTAAGCATAGTAGGACTTTCATGGTTTATTTCGTGCCAATATGCATTTTTTATACAATACAAAACTGAAGTAAGTGATGCATTCAAATTGAATATACTGAGGGGTTAAGAAATGTACATATTTCTTATTGTTCATCTTTATTTACAATGGAACTAGCCTGAACATACCATATAAAGCACAAAGTTTCCAGAATCAGCTGTGATCTGTCAAACATCTCTGTTGTGATTAATTTTTTGGCATTTTTAATTCATTCAGTTTAACACATTTTAATGGAGAAGATACTCATACACATTTTGTTCTATTTATCGTATAGGAACAAAATTTGTTGAACTGTAAGACAGAAAGTATTATCATATGCGAAAGTGAGGTTAGAAATTCTGTACTGTGACAGAGAGGCAAGTGACGTTTATTTAGGGGAAGAATAAAAACTGTTAGAAGCATAGGAAAAAGTAATGCACAATGTCTCCTGACCCAACACAAGAACCTATTGAGGAAACTTTAACTGCACCAAATTTAACGATTGATGCCAGAGGAGCAAATGATTCAGACAGTGAAGACGATGAAGTGGGAATGGCAGGATATGTACCATTGTCCCAAGTACCTACAGACAGTGACCCAATGTTATATGAAGATGAAGTATGTTAATTAGTTTATGTTAATATATGTTAATTATCTAATACCTGTGAATAATAATGTTATGTTACATATCTTAATTTTTAGGATGACGAATGGGTATCTAATGCAGGTGAACCAAGTCAGACATTACCAGCTCCTCCATTAGAAGCACAACATGTAAGAATTCACTTGGATTTGCTAAATTAATAATTGTTATACTTATACTAAAATTATGTTTTATATATTGTGCAGGATTGTATGTCTGAAACAATAGAGGTTTGGTCATCTCCTCACAATCGATCAAACATCGATATGGATGCTGATAAAATCAATCAAGTAAAATCTATGATGGCTTCTTTTACATTACCAACAACTGCAATTCCAGAGTGGGCAAATACTGTATCTGAAGATCAATGGAAGGAACAGCTTATGGGACGTATTAAAGAAATACAAAATAGGAAAAAATAAATTTAAGTATTTTAATTAATACTTTTACATGAAATTATGTAAATTGTTACAAGTTAAAAGATCCGTTTCTTTCTTTTCGAGTTCTCCAGTTATAAATTTCATAAATCTATCAATGAAAATGAGACTTTGAGTTTTAAAGATTGAATGAAATCAATGTATACATTTTGATATAGAATAGATCTAATACTTTTAAGTTATATACTATGGATAAATCTGACATTATGTAGAATCACCAAAAAATAAAATAAAATAATGTATTTTATTTTAATTGCATTCGAATTAAAGACATTGTTATTCTGAGTTTATAGTTTAGTATAGCCAATACATTTTACTTTGTACCAACACTAGTTTTGTATTTATTATGATAAATGATTACATGATTATGCGATATGGTATTGTTCAACATATGAAATCATGCTTCTCTCCAGTCATACTTTGATATAACACACATGCATCATTAATGGTTATTGAATAAGAGCACAATGACACTCTTATAGTTCAAGTTCTGCATTAATAACGGCAGCTTTGGTAGGATTTAGTTTCATTCGCAAGGTGGCAACATCATCTTCTATTCGTACTAGTTTTCGGAATTTCTGAAAGAAAAGTATACAGACATAAAGGTTTCATGCAAAATTCAAGTGCATAGGTAATTTTTAATTTATGTACCTCAGAGGTAGTTCCAGATGTGGTGTACCAGCAGTAAATCATATAGCCTGGAATACATAACATTGAGGAAAGTCCACAGAACCATCCTAATACGTGGCTCCACCATGGATACTCATACGTAAGGTACTTCACAGGAACAAATTTGATTATATTGAACGTGAAAACCCCCTGTTTTATAAATTTACTTTTATTGGACGAAATTAAAAGTAATTAAACAGTATACATTTTAAAGAACATGATGTCACGAGTATCTTACCACACAGATAGCAGGAGTGGTTACTGTCCAGCATATCTTCCACCAACAACAAGGATAATAACCAATCATGTCACGAATACCATCGTAGAAGCGATTTACGCCGAATGCCCAGGAGACAGAGATGCACTCGAAAAACATCAAAAAGAGGAGGCAAAATCCGCTCACGGCATATGTATCTAAGAGTTGAAATACATACATTCCTCCCTGAAAGTGTCATTAAGATATTTGTATTTCACGGTTTCATAAAACGATAGAAACCACGAACAACAATTTAATAACTTCATCGAATACTTACTTCGGTAACACAACTAAGACCAACTAAATACGAGATAAAGCATACTATTGCTATGAATATCTCTTTTCTCTTTCTGAGAATATGCGGCCACTCGTCTACCGCGGCTGTTATAAAGCCTTCAACTGTACAAAACTATAAAACAATAATCGTACGTAAATATCAAAAGCAACCTCACTGAAACATACTAAATTACCTGGCTGTCTAAACCAATAAGGATGAGCATAAAGAAGAACAAGCACGCCCAAATCGATGATCCTGGCAGTTCAAGAACAGCTGAGGGGTAAACCAAAAAGGCTAATCCTGGACCTGATTGAAACAATTGCAAAGACGTAAATTAATGAAAAGGGATATAGTAAACGCTATCTCTTCATTTTACGCTAAATATTATAATTACCGGAAGCAGCTACGTCCGCAACGGGTTTCTGTTGCTCATGAGCCATGAAACCGACCACGGAAAATATAACAACCCCACTGAGCATACTAGTACACGAATTCACTGTACAGACGATGAGCGCGTCTCTGAAACAAAAACAAATTAATGTGTATTTCCTTATGCCGCAGTTGAAGATGCCTATCATGAATGATTATGCAATTAAATTACTCGAAGGAAGTTTACATTATCCAAAGGAAGCACTTATGTTACTCACTTATAAACGTTATTGTGGAATTTGTTGTAACTTCCGAGGGCGACCAATGCACCCAAACCCAATGCGTAAGAAAAAAATATTTGCGTTACCGCGTCTATCCATACCTATAAGAATATAAGAGATAGTACGCTAGACTATATTTTTAGCCGTCTAGGTGTATGTGTCTTACTAAATCTTATTATAATAAATCGTAATACTTGAGGTAAAGGCAATCAATGTTTCAGTACCTCAGGATCACCAAGTTTCGAAAGATTTGGTGTTGCATAGTATCGTAAACCCTCCATTGCTCCTGGAAGCGTTAATCCTCTCACCAATAAAACTGCTAGCAACGCGTATGGGAACAGCGATGTAAAATATACAACCTGCAAACAATTAACGATCAATAACATACAGAATTCGTTTGAACAATATGGAACTTTGTAAATTTACTTTTCCGGTCCATTTTACACCTTTCCAAATGCAAAAGTAACACATGATCCAGACGATGGCCAATGTAGCTGCAAGCTCCCATCTTATGGAACCTACGTCTTCTATACCATCCGAGATCTGAAGAGTACGCCTCCTTTGGAAAGTACATGAAAAGGGAATCAATGTTTCGTTCCAAAGGAGGAGCATGATATTTTTTGTATTTTATACACTTACTCCCAGAATTCTTTTACTGGATCCCTCAGTAAGGTGTGACTTAAGTTACCGATCGGAGTAGCGCATATAGTGTCACCGTTTACGGGCCAACATGATGCTTGCAAACGTTCCGTAGGAGTAAGACAGTAACGAGTGTTCCAAGAGTTACCGCATGTTCTCCATGGTACATCTGAGCATATAATTTCTCTAGAGACTCCATAGTCTACATGATGTCCCCAAGCGAAAGGACACCAGTAAATGCTTGCTTAACAAGTTATTGTTAAAAAACTTCGTGTATCATACTTCTAGCATCCTTTCGTTCGGACACACCTTGTATAGGACGGATGTTATATACGTTATTTTCGTACCGATTCGTAAAGAAACTAAAAAGTAGAAAAGCGCCCACGCCAGAATGATGATGTAATATACGTTTGTCCAGCAGGAGAGTACGCAGGTGGCGTATCCTATACCTGTTCACAAGAAACGTACAGAGTTACGATGGTAGCCATTTATCTAATTCAAGTAAGTGCAGATATGAACCTTTAAAAATCGGAGCTATCTTGAAGACACCCAATCCACCTATGGTCATCATCTGTCCCAGAGACAACTCCATAAGGAACATGGGCACGCCGGCGAGCGCAAGAGCGATAAAATAAGGAACCATGAAAGCACCACCGCCATTTTTATAGCAGAGGTAAGGAAATCGCCACAAGTTTCCTAAACCTATAGCCAGACCCACTACGGATAGAATGAATTCGACCTTGAAGAGGACAAGAAGAGAACATACACGTTATATGCCGATCCTTACTCACGACGCGAGTAATAGACGATACAACTATTACAGTAGACTCAATACGTATATTTTCTGTGCAATCACCTTGCTGTTCCAAGTTCCACGGTCCGGTAAATTTGTCGTATCTTTGTGAACGGACGACTGTAAGCACTGAATCGCCTCGAAGCGGAAATCTTGATCTTTGTCGCCATTTGAGACTCTCGAGGGCGGTTCAGCGAATAAGGCTTTCAGTTCTTGGACGGGATTCGCGGGTTTATGTGGCAGAGGACTTGTGGACCTGTCTACCTTTGGCGCTCTAGATGAGGATCCGCTCGAAGGCATTATTTTCTGTCCGAAATGTAAAGTCGATTGAATTCACCTCATCTTATCAAGTCTCACCTGAATCTACAAGCACAAAAGTTTCGAATGTTCGAACAGTTCTATTCCAAATTGCATCACGAGAAATGAGGATGACGCGCACCCAGATCAACATGGATACATCTAGAACCTCTATGACAGCTGATCTTTGATACCCTTTGGAATACATGAATTCGTTGTCCATCTAAAAATGATGCTACCAATATTCGAGAATACCTGTACACAATAATTCGGACAGTCCTGCAATGAACAAAGGACACTTTCTAGCAACCCAAGAAGGTTTGTACATAAAACGTTCAAGTATGGCCTCGCAATACCCAGTTCTCGAATATTGGCATTTCCGTCTCGCAAATGAACAACTAATCACGTTTGAAGATTCACATACACCCCACCCACCAAGGTGTAAATTGTAAACTATATTCTTCTAATTACCAGTTATATCTCCAACATTTAAACATCGCAACACGTGCACTTATACTTTCTATACTGTCAATAGTTAAATAAGTACCAGTCTACTAGACTTAAATCAGTTTTTATTTATATAACTTGTGATTGTATCAGGAATTGTATAATCGATTGGTAGCAATTGTACTGCAAGAGCGTCCCAACATTTTTGGCTCCTACTAACATGAAGAGGTCACTACCTGAATAAGAGCTTTTTGAATAAAATCTGGTTCAATATCTAGATATCTCCAACGCTTCTCCATTGTTATAAAAAATGGCTTTGAACATGAAAATTTCAAAATCGACGGATCGACTTCGTTTCTTCTGTAAATTGTACATATTGACGAAGTGAACAAAAAAAGTATTGCTATGGGATCCATATTTTTGTGCATGACTTTTTAAATTTGATTTTACTTCTCCTGTAATTACGTACAATATTTTAATATCGAAACGAACTCAGTCGAAATTTGATTCGAAATTCGAAGACCTTCGAAATGTTAAAGTTCAAAGCCATTTTTATAACAACAGCGAAACGTTGGCGGTTAATGTTCCAAGATTCGTTCATACTCATCGGTACCTGCGATTTAAGGAGTCGTACCAGTGTGACACTTTTTTGATTGTTTTCGAAACGCGTTTTTCTCGAAACATTATTTTTCATCTGGCGCAGGTAAAATCTAGAAAGGTAGTGAACCGATTGCTCTGAAATTTTAACAGATTACTCTATACATTGCTGTATACCAATGACTCTGGCCGGTACCAGAATTACGATTTTCTGTTGAGTTTATCATAATTTTTACATTGCATAATTGTCGAAAAAAGGGTAAAATCCTGATATTTATACTTTCAACACGCGCTATTTTGTTAATTTTAAACACAAATTGTTTTTTTTCTGGTACCTGCGATAGCGACACTCATACTAATTAAAAATCTTTTCGAATTTTTCGATTCAGATCAGGCTACGAGCTCAAGTCACCTGCGCCGACGAGACATCTTTTTCGAAACGTGCCACTTTTGCGACACAGAAAAAATATTAGAAAATATTAATTTTAATACTTCTAATATTGTTTTATCTTCTTTATAGGTATCTTTATAAATCAAAAAAAGATTTGCAATATTACATTTTGTATTGGCGGATAAAAAAATCATTGAAAAATGCTCAGTTTTTCGGCCGTCACACTGAAATAACCCCTTAAGCCAGATTACATTCAAAAACCGCCCGTTCAGGTCGTGACCTACCCTCGTAAAATCGTCGCCGAACAGATGACACGATGACATTTCTGGAGAATATTTCAATGTTCGGAGGTCATCGTCGTCACGTGAGCCGCATCTGTGCAAGGGTCTGGATGATGATGGATGACGGACAACGAGCTACTTCCGGGAATCACGTTTGTCAAACGTTGTTCCCATCGAGCAACCTTGTCCCATTTTAGATTAACCATCGGTGAAAGAAACGATGTCATATCGGAGACCGTGTCGCGTGGAACAACGAACGACGTCTCGCCACAATAAAACGCGATGATTTAAATTTCCAATTCGCTAAGTGGGCGGATGGAAAATTATTCGTCCGCAGTTCCGTCGTTCCACCTTAAGTGCTCAATCTGCTCACGGTGAACGATCACGGTCGCGAACGAGAAAACGTTTAAGAGACCCGACGCGACGGATCACCGGCTGCAAGCAACGTATCGCGGCGTTGACAAATTCACGGGTGCAATGTCCTTTAAAGACTAGCTCTTCCGATATCAAACAATTTGTAACTTCTGTGCTTCAATTATGTAATAAGCCCAATTGCATGGTAACTGACTTGAACGAACGATGATTAATAAAGTTTGGTATATTTCCATTCGGTAGCCAGCCTCTATTGTTATATCAATACGCGTTACGATTTCCACTTCTCGCGAGTAGCCGAAAATATGAAACATTAGAACAATCTGTAACAACGATCAATATAAATTAGCGCATGTCAATAGCTACGTCGACTGAGAAGCACGTTTGTTTTTTTGTCGGAAAAGGGGAAACGTGTACGATGATCTAGTCTGTTGCATCGTATTTGCAAAAATCCTATGAATCGTATGTGCAATTTCTGTCTGACCGAGTTCACCATCGTAGGGAGTGTATCTTGCGGCTCCTCGACGACAAAATCGGAAAAAAAAAATATTCCAGAAACCTTTGATCGAAGAGAACAATCTCGCACGGATGTAACGTAATCACTGAGCAAGTACATGGCAACTGACACTTTATCGGCGACCGTGATTTGGCTCGCTGAAAAAGACAGTTTTCTTTCGGCATGCAGTTGAAGCAATGCAGTACGTACGTGCACAATTCCACGACGGAAGCCGAACGAGATTCCCACTGGACCGATATATCGATATAGAACAGCCGTGTACCGTCGTGGATGAAAAAAGGTTTTCAGAGCGTGTCGGCCCGTGGTCGTTACGTTCACAAATCGTGCTCACAAACGACGAGTGACGAGATTTCTGCTCTACCCTACAGATCTACCCCACAATGGCGTTCAGTCCCCCAAGCACCAACACACCTATCGTTTCATTCAACAAATTAGTGCCACAGTGTCACTCTATATTTAGGTGCACTATGTGAATGGTGAGAGGGCCCCAAGACCACTGATAACCGATTTGACCACACCGATGGCCGCGAATTGCTCCCTTCGTTGATCACCTCGAAATACAATGGGCCACGCTTGATCTTGACTCAGTTCACCATTATTTGTAAGATCAGGTGAGCCGAGAGTTTAACAAGAACTTCGCACGCTCAAGGTTTAGCGTTCCAGCGATAATGCACTTGTTGGTTTATCAAAATGTCAAGTTGTTGTACTCGTAGAACATTCTGATATGTCGATCTAACGAATAGACTGCGGATCTTTATGTAATTCAACACTTTGACGGCAACTAATATTTTGTAAACACTAATTAATTTTGGACATTTTTGCAAGACTTCATATGTAATTAAGTATTTTACGTTATTGTCTTTGTATCGGATATTCTGGAGTTTTCACTTTATTGACAGTGGAAGTATTTATTACATTATTTTAAATACTTATTTGTTACATATGGGTGTTATTTGAATGAATTAAATCACGTATATGTAAATAGCGTTCGACAGCGACCGTCAAAGTGTTAACATATTCAAGTCTGTGAAGAATGCACATTTTATAGAGTGACTGAAAGAAAAAATATACTTTTAAATATTTCAACCCTAAAATGCAGTTCTGCCATAGTTACGTTTCATCAGCTGTATGGAAATCAAAAATGTTGAAATCTAAAAATGTATATTTGCATACAAATCCACAATTTATTAATGAATAAAACGAGCACGTTTCTCAAGCGTTTTGTGATTAAAAATCTTAAGAAATGTTTGATCGATTATGTGAGTCACTGGAGTTTCCCCATTAGCGCATGTTGAATCTGATAATTAAATATGATTTATTTTTTGATACTGGTATTTATAGTATTATAACTTGCATTTATTATCAGGACGTGTGAACAGTTAAAAATGGTCAATACACTAGGAATTGTATATTTTGGCCTCGCCTATTTATAGAAATTTCTGTGTCAAATGGTTCTATCCAGATAATGATGTAAAATAAAAGTAGGAAATCCTTCTATATTAATTTGATCGATGAACAAACGGTTAGCAAATTAGTGTCAAGTAGATTTCTATGAAACATCGAGAGACCAGATTTAGTGCTTCGAGTTTTCGATGATATTAAAGAATTCTTGAAGAATAATATTGTGGCTAATTTTGAAAATTATGCATCGTTAATTGTATTGGTAATTTCGTGCGTACAGTACTAAACGAAATAATGAAGAAAATGTTGGTATACATACATCGAAAAATCAATAGTTGGTTTCATGATATTAAGAAAAATTTTAGTGAAAAGTTATGATGACGAAATGAAATTCTTCATTATAACTTGGAAACTATTCGTGTCTCGATCCATATTTACTAACACTTTTCTAATTGTTTGGTTGAGTACTGTATGAATCCAAAAATAATATCGTCTGTTATAATATCATTAGCAAACACTCTGTATTTGCGGAATTATGGTCGATCGTCCGATTTGCAGTCTCTAAAACAATATAAGCGATCTCAAGGATTATTTTATGTACAGATTATACGTATGTTACAAAGGTATATAAATTATGTATATGAATTTAATATGTTTATGGTATATAAATTCAGAGGTAAGTCACTTTGATAGTTGACGACATAGAAAACGAATAATAATAGACAAAAAGAATAAGTTGGTCATTTAGAAATGAATGAAAAATTTAAAGAATGAGAATAAATTTATTTAAATATTGTATAGTAACGACAGTAATAATAAAAACTGTGAAATAACTGACAATCTATACATACATATGTGTGCTTTTTTTATGCGTGCGATGGCGAAATAAGCTATTGTATCGCATGAAGAGTTTTAGACTGCTGATATTTATGCAAAATCATATTTTTATCAAATTCTTCGTTTTTACATTTCGTACATTTCTGAATACTTAACATACTCTGCACGTTTTTGTATGTTTGTATGTATCATAAATGCATAAACAATTTCTAAGAAAATGTTTGTAGGTGTGTGCTAGGCTATACTTCTAATATATTTGTACATACTTACGTTTCTTTTAAATTTTAACCTTTTCAGGGTTTTCTAAATTGACTTTTATTTTACTTTTCATTTTACTTTTATCTTTTATATTTTCTTAAATAGATCATAATAGTTGAAACTCATCGTCAGACGTAACTACTAAACTTTAAAAAGGTTAACATTGAGACTGTATGTATATATATATACATATCTTTATGTAAATTTAATTGCATGTGAATATGTATATTTATTTTGAATACATTCAAGGTTTGAATTTTTGCATGGGCTTTGTGGGATAATATAAGGATGCTGTTGGGTGTTTGCTCTTTAGTAAACCAATGTTCTTATTTATACAATTAGCGCATGGATTATATCTGTAGAAACATTGATTGTGAGTGTATTCCGGGATTGTTAAGTCCTTCTTTCATGCCTTCACGTGGCCAATCTTGTTAACATTACCCAATATATATGTATACTATTTACCAGGCAGTCAAGGGCGTTGTTGGGGTAGCTGTTGTGTGTCTGACTTTGGAGTCGTTACAAACTTTTTTGACGCAGTCAAACTCTTACTAACGCTTCTTTAATGAATACAGTAAATCCTCCCACATTCACCCTCAGCTCGGAATCGAAAAGGGTCAGTTTTTACATACCGAGACTACATTTCCAGCCTCTCAGCGCGCCTTTGAAGTTCGCCGAACAAAGGAAAGGACAGCGAATAAAAGGGAAGGATGGAAAGAGTGTCCAGGCAACCGAGAGATTTAAATACCCGCGTACCAAATGTTATAATAAAGACGACACTTAAACTTTTTTATTTTTAACTTTTTCTGTATGATAAAGTTTATAACATATTGATGAGATTGTTCTGATCAAAATGAGACCAAACATGATATAATTTGGATCACATTTACTTATTAATACTTATCGAGTAACTCATTTCATTATCGCTTCGAATGAATTACAAAAACGGATCGCTAGCAAAATACATAAAATATCTCTACACATTGTCCGTCGAATGTAAGCTGTGCCTCGATAATGTGGGGGAACAGCCTACGTTTGATGGCCAGTGTAAGAATCATGCCTACATTTTACGGTCAGTGTGAGCGTAGCAGCCTACATTTTCCGGACGTGGTGGAACAGCCTACGTTAGACGGATGTGGAAGTACAGCCTGTTTAAGACTACAATACTACAATTACATTTTTCAACTCAGCAAAATTTTCGGAAAAGTTTTAAACATTTTTTCAACTTTTTTTTTCATTTTTCACAACTTTTCTATTATTTTTGACAAAATGACTTTTTAAAAAGTCATGAAACGATCACTGAAGATTTCGTACTCTTTTCGATAAAATACAGAATTTCAATATATTATAAATATATATGAGCAAAATTATGGTTGGATAGGTTTGAAACTCGACAAATTTTTCAGCCACGTTAAATGATTCAAAACTTGTTGTGTGTGAAGTCTATTACATATTTATATACGTATCATCTCATTGTAAATATAATTTAATGTAGAATATTTTACTACTTTATACTTCTGTAATTTATAGTGTTTAGAAATATTATACCATTATAATTTCAAACGTGACGAACAACTCATTTTTGTAATGTAATCAAGACGATAATGGAGTAAAATAAGTTATAAAATAAGTATGAAATAAGTAAATGTGGTCCAAAATATATCGTGTTTGATGTCATTTTAATCGGAAAAATCTCACCAATATGTTAAACAAATTTTCACATAAAAAAAAGTAAAATTAAAAAAGTTATGTTATTGTATTATGAACTGCCAAGCGTGAACTGTCGTCAAAAGAATCGCCGCCGTGCATCGCATTACACGAATCACACGCTTGACTAACAGTGCCATAGGCGTAGAAATAGCAACAGGGTCCGTGTGAGCGTAGTGCCAACTAGGTCAATGTGGGAGGATTCACTGACTTTATCAAGTGGCCGTCGTTGACGAGTAGAGGGCGCTATATCTCGTCTGTGGCAACAGTCAGGGCGTCTGGAAATCGTCGCCTGCCATTGCCATGGGGGTGCCTGCGCGTGGGCCCCTTTTCAGAGGATGCTTTGCATGGGAAGGAAGGATTTTCGGACTCGGCATAGAAATGGCTCAAGACTATTGGACTTCGGTCCAAATCATCTAACGTCAAATTAAATTTTTCTATTTACCATTAATGTATGATAACGATATACAGAGTACCCGCACTTATCTGTTACAAGCCGATATTTCCTCACATATTCACGATACAAAAATGTTTTTTATGTAAATTGCATAGTACGAGGAGCAAAATTTCTTGGCGAAGATGAATTTGTTTTCCATTATTACTTTAAAAGATATGAAGGACAAATTTGTTGTTTTAAACAGAACTATACATTTTCTCTCAGATCTTTCGATAGTGCGTTTCAAGACGAATTCATTAACCCTTAATGTTTACACCCGATTTCAACTGGTTTTCAGGATACAATAATGTCTCCCCTAGTGTCCCAACTGGTTGTTCCCTCGTACTGTCCTATGTGTTGTTCCTACACCTATGCCGGAGTCAGTCAAGCGTGTGATGCTTGGAATGCAATACTCGGCGGCGGTTCATTTGATGAGACTCCACGGCTTGACAGTTCATAATATAATAACATAACTTTTTTTATCTGAAAATGTTTTTAACATATTCGTGAGACTTTTCCGATTAAAATGACATCAAACATGATATAATTTGGACCACATTTACTTATTTCATACTTATTGTATAACTCATTTTAATCTATTTAGCTCTATTATCGCAGTCATTTTGCTAAAAAATAATAGAAAAGTTGTGAAAAATTAAAAAAAGCTGAAACAATTTTTTAAATTTTTCCGAAAATTTTGCTGAGCTGAAACATGTAATTATTATTCGACACATATGTAATCATCGCTACAAGCTTCTGATAAATTACAAAATCATGATGCCGGAAAAGTACATAAAAGATAGACTCTGCCGTAAAATGTAGGCTGTTGTCTCGTACTGTCCGAAAAACGTAGGCTGTTCCCTCGTACTGTCCGATAAATGTAGGCTGTTCCCTCCTACTGTCCGAAAAACGTAGGCTGTTCCCTCCTACTGTCCGACAAACGTAGGCTGTTACACACTGTCACAGGCAGGCTTATATATTCGATGGACAATGTGTAGAGATATTTCATGTATTTTGCTAGCAGTCCGTTTTTGTAATTCATTCGAAGCGATAATGAAATGAGTTACTCGATAAGTATTAATAAGTAAATGTGATCCAAATTATATCATGTTTGGTCTCATTTTGATCAAAACAATCTCATCAATATGTTATAAACTTATTCATACTGAAAAAGTTAAAAATAAAAAAGTTTAAGTGTCGTCTTTATTATAACACTTTGTACGCGGGCATTTAAATCTCTCGGTTGCCTCGACTCTCATTCCATCCTTCTGTTTTATTCGCTGTCCTTTTCTTTGTTCGGCGAACTTCAAAGGCGCGCTGCGAGGCTGGAAATGTAGTCTCGGTATAACCAAACTGACCCTATTCGATTCCGAGCTGAGGGTCAATGTGGGAGGATTTACTGTATGTATAATTCCATTTAAAAAGACGAACTAGACCTTCATATCTCTTAAAATAATAATATGAAAACAAGTCATCTTCGCCCAAACATTTGCCTCCTCGTAGCATGCAACTTTCGTATGAAACATATTTTATACTACAATGTGTTAGGAAATACAGCTTGTAACAGATAAGCGCAGCAATCTTATAGTACAGTATAGTATATGTCTATGTATGGTATTGGTCGACAATATATGTCGCACAAGATTTCCGTAACAGGAATGCTGCGTCGTTGGCTAAATATCTTCCCTTGGCATGCAACGCATCCGTTGGAAAGGGCCCCACAAGTGGACACCCCCAATGGCTATGACAGGCGATGTTTTTCAGACACCCTGACCGCTGCACTTTCTACAGGATTACTTGTGAAATCTTGGGCTTCGTTTTGTTACACATAATAATTATTTTGTATATGTATCGAAATCTTGCAATGAACAAATACCACATACAATTCATGTACATAATTATTAGACTGTGATCTTTATGCAATTATAACATCAAAATCATTTGATTCGAACACGCAAAAGCTATTAATAATTGTCTCGTCAATTGTGTTCGGAACTGAATTTGAATATGGTGGTCAGTTAGCCGATATGCATGAAATATGCACACAATTCGCAAAACCGTGGAAAAAAATGTATCTCGAAAGAACGTATTCTGTGACATCAAGGAAAAAGGACACATTTGGTCTCGGCAAAATTCGGAGACGTATAACTGCCGTATACAATATGATTTCCCCGACTTTTGTGAGACTTATGTTAGCAATAAGGAATAAACCAACGAAAAGACTCATAATATAAAACTGCACCAGATCAGTAATGTTTTAAACAGTATATGTGTCAGAAACAATAATATGTAAGATATCCTTGTAAGTATTTGTTACGTTTGAAAATTGCTATATGTGCTACATGTGATGCTCATTTCCCGCATTTACTACCTAACCAACTTTTGTCCTTTTCCCCGATGTAATTCCTAAAGTCACCGTTCTAAATCGTAGAGTGCGCTGAAAATCCACTGGTTTTGGGCCATGTCACAGCCGACTCTAGTACTAGCCGTGCTGAAGGCAAAATGGCAACAGCGCGGGAGTCCGGTTTCGATATACCTAACCCAACTACCATAACAATCTCCCACTACCCACCGGCCGCCGGACTCCCGGCTACAGTCTCCCTCTACCGGCCTTTCGGTTTCCCGCCTATCTTTCAAATGTTTATATTAATATAATCATGAAGTTCTTTAAATGTGAAAAACGGAGCAATATTCCCGGTGATTTATTTATTTATATTAACTCTACAGATTCTTATTTTTGTGTGTAGCACATTTATTTAATATAATCTATAGCATTTTTGGACTTTTTGTTTTACATATATTTTTTTTATAAATTTCATATATTCATCAATAATGCCACGGCGTTGCTGTGTTCCCAATTGCAACGGAAATTATAATAGTATTTTAAAAGATAATAATTACAATTCTAAATTTTTATTCCCCAAAGATGAGGAAAATATTAGATTAAAACATATATTTACAAAATCGGCAAGTTCGTTTTCTTTTACTGAAATCAAAAATAAATTTCGAATTTGTGATGATAATAGTAACGATCTTCATGATCTTTCCATTGATGTAACTTGTTTTTTAGGAATCTTCGATTCCGCATATTTGTCCGATTGTGTTGTTGATGATTCCATTAAAATTTACATATCCGGGTATGGGTCCCATTCTGTTGCTAAAAATTAAATTGCAATATATGTCGATTATTAATTGTGGAGGATAAAGGTAAAACTGTAGGCGATATATATTTTGATTACTTATAAAGAGGGGGCCTTTCTGTTCCCACTGAAGAAGTGATAGCCTCATTTATTCATATGTATGCAATAATGGAGGCCATAATAAATGATGGTTATTTGGAATCTCAATTTTTGCAATCTGAAAATCATAAACATATTTTATATAAATTAACATATATTAGTATTCAATCAGATATACATTATTTAGCATTTTCAGATACATGCGTTTGTGGTGAAGCTTATCACAGTATTTTGTTTAAATTATTATCAATTTTTTCAAATATTTTATTAAACGATTATGTAAAAGCTTTAAATAATAGTCAGTTGGAAACGCATGCAGACATTACTTCTTAAAATCGTAAAATTAAAAACTTTGAATACGAACTAGATTTTCAATGGTTTTTTTAATTTCACTTTTCTTAAAACACTAATTTTTATGTATATATTTAACTTATTCTTTTCAATATGTTTTAATACATTAATAGAGTTGTATTTATTTGCTTAGTATGTATTATTTCACAAGATTTCAGGTTTTACTAGTAGTATGTCAAGAGTATGTTTCGTTATTAATATTATTCAAGATTATTTATTATTATTATTTCAAAATGTAATACTTTATTTCTTTATGAATACAAAAGTTATGTTTTATTTAAAAATATTAATTTTATTTTATAAAGTGGGATATGGCTATTGGCGAACCACCCATTATAATAAAAAAAGGTTATGCGCCATAGTAAATACCCCTAGGGTGGTGAGAAAATTTTCCACAATTATAATACTGTCCTCTAACACGATTTTATAATTAACTGCGTAATTGTTCCTTTCAATAACTAACTATGCTAACCTCTTTAGTCTTTTCCATGAGTTCACTTAACCTATTTGGCTTCGTACCAATAATTTTGTCTATTTCAGGTCTCTATTAACTTATACATACCTTTAACAATTTTTAATTCCTTCAATTTGGTTCAAAGATGGTTTGATCTTGTTTCACAGTTATATTTTCTTGAAATCTCTGTAAATATTTCAAATATAATGCATCACAACACCAAACTCGTCCGAGAGTGCACAAAATATATACCACATTTTTAAGGATTAGCATACTTCTCTATTACTTCTACTTACTATAATTATGATATTTATATATTACTTATACATAGTTAATAAAAAATACTGTATATTAGTATAATTTTATACAACAAAATGACATTAATTATAATGCTGAGTACAAAACTCTACTATTGAAAATAGGACTCCCGATCCTCACATAAGCGGTGTTGCCACGTTCTTCAGCACGGCTAGTACTAGAGTCGGCTGTGGCCATGTCAGTATTTCAGATCATGTGAGACGAAGTCCCATAAGGCGAGAGGTCTATTCCATACCTCGTCTGTGGTGACACGAAGTCCCGTAAGATGATAGGTCTATTCTGTAGTTTGTCGATGGATAACGTTTCGTATTGGCACAGCCGACTCTAGTACTAGCCGTGCTGAAGAACGTGGCAACACCGCTTATGTGAGGATCGGGAGTCCTATTTTCAATAGTAGAGTTTTGTACTCACAAGGGGAACACCAGGGTGTGGAAATCGCTTTTGGAGCGACAGTAGGCATACCTTGTAGTACAGATATCCTGCAACAAAACCCTAATGGGTTTCCGTAGAATGGGCCTTGGTTTTTGAGATATTTTGGTTCAAAGTTTATAAAATTTTGGTCTGCCCTGTAGTACGATTATAGATGACCAGTGTCTCAACAGAGCGTCGTAGGTACAGCGGTATAGTGACTGCTTACTACGCTGGAGGTCCCGGGTTCAAGTCCGCACGGGGTTACAATTTATTTTTCTCTATTTTCTCCACACTTTAATAAAATGTTTACCGCGTAAATCATTTTTATTTAATCTTACATTATTTTCAAGATCGAAAATGCATTTTTCATTTTTATATTTTCACACGTACATATGTTCTATTTGTTGCGGCTTCGAGTGACTTTGTGGACATTTACGGCAAAAATATTTTTCATTTTACAGTTACAGCAAAAAAATTCTAAATAATCCAAATAATAATTAAGATTTGTTGATTTACGACTACCATTAATCCTATGGCATCGCTCTTTTATTGTACGGTGTCCATAGTACACAGCCCTGACAATGAGTGCCGCGACATCAATCGGCACCGCTTCGTGATGCATTTTCGATTTTGAAATTAAAGTCAGATTAAATAAAAATGATTTACACTGCATATATTTGATTAAAGTGAAAAAAAAATACAGAAAAATAATTTGTAATCCCGTGCGGACTTGAACCCGGGACCTCCATTGTAGTAAGCAGTCACTATACCGCTGTACCTATGAAGCTCTGTTGAGACACTGGTCGTCTATAATCGTACAACACTGCAGACCAAAATTTTATAAACTTTGAACCAAAATATTTCAAAAACCAAGGCCCATTCTACGGAAACCCATTACGGTTTTGTTGCAGGATATGTGTACTACAAGTTATGCCTACTGTCGCTCCAAAAGCGATTTCCACACCCTGGTGTTCCCCTTGTCAGCATTATAATTAACGTCATTTTGTTGTATAAAATTATACTAATATACAGTATTTTTTATTAACTATGTATAAGTAATATATAAATATCATAATTATAGTAAGTAGAAGTAATAGAGAAGTATACTAATCCTTAAAAATGTGGTATATATTTTGTGCACTCTCGGACGAGTTTGGTGTTGTGATGCATTATATTTGAAATATTTACAGAGATTTCAAGAAAATATAACTGTGAAACAAGATCAAACCATCTTTGAACCAAATTGAAGGATTTAAAAATTGTTAAAGGTATGTATAAGTTAATAGAGACCTGAAATAGACAAAATTATTGGTACGAAGCCAAATAGGTTAAGTGAACTCATGGAAAAGACTAAAGAGGTTAGCATAATTAGTTATTGAAAGGAACAATTATGCAGTTAATTATAAAATCGTGTTAGAGGACAGTATTATAATTGTAGAAAATTTTCTCACCGCCCTAGGGGTATTTACCATGGCGCGTTAGCTTTTTTTATTATAATGGGTGGTTCGCCAATAGCCATATCCCACTTTATAAAATAAAATTAATATTTTTAAATAAAACATAACTTTTGTATTCATAAAGAAATAAAGTATTACATTTTGAAATAATAATAATAAATAATCTTGAATAATATTAATAACGAAACATACTCTTGACATACTACTAGTAAAACCTGAAATCTTGTGAAATAGTACATACTAAGCAAATAAATAAAACTCTATTAATGTATTAAAACATATTGAAAAGAATAAGTTAAATATATACATAAAAATTAATGTTTTAAGAAAAGTGAAATTAAAAAAAAACCATTGAAAATCTAGTTCCTATTAAAAGTTTTTAGTTTTATGATTTTTAGAAGTAATGTCTGCACGTGTTTCGAACTGATTATTATTTACAGCTTTTACATAACCGTTTAATAAAATATTTGAATCAAAATTGATAATAATTTAAACAAAATACTGTGGTAAGCTTCACCACAAACGCATGTATCTGAAAATGCTAAATAAAGTATATCTGATTGAATACTAATATATGTTAATTTATATAAAATATGTTTATGATTTTCAGATTGCAAAAATTGAGATTCCATATGAATAAATGTGGCTATCACTTCTTCAGTGGGAACAGAAAGGCCCCCTCTTTGTAAGTGATCAAAATATATATCGCCTACAGTTTTACCTTTATCCTTCACGATTAATAATCGACATATATTGCAATTTAATTTTTAGCAACAGAATGGGACCCATACCAGGATGTGTAAATTTTAATGGGATCATCAACAACACAATCGGACAAATATGCGGAATCGAAGATTCCTAAAAAACAAGTTACATCAATGGAAAGATCATGAAGATCGTTACTATTATCATCACAAATTCGAAATTTATTTTTGATTTCAGTAAAAGAAAACGAACTTGCCGATTTTGTAAATATATGTTTTAATCTAATATTCTCCTCATCTTTGGGGAATAAAAATATAGAATTGTAATTATTATCTTTTAAAATACTATCATAATTTCCCTTGCAATTGGGAACACAGCAACGCCGTGGCATTATCGATTAATATATGAAATTTATAAAAAAAAAATATGTCAAACAAAAAGTCTAAAAATGCTATAGATTATATTAAATAAATGTGCTACACACAAAAATAAGAATCTGTAGAGTTAATATAAATAAATAAATCACCTGGAATATTGCTTCGTTTTTCACATTTAAAGAACTTCATGACTATATTAATATAAACATTTGAAAGGTAGGCGGGAAACCGAAAGGCCGGTAGAGGGAGACTGTGTAGCCGGGAGGCCGGTGGGTAGTGGGAGATTGTTATGGTAGTTGGGTTAGGTATATCGAAACCGGACTCCCACGCTTTTGCCATTTTACCTTCAGCACGGCTAGTACTAGAGTCGGCTGTGGTATTGGCAAACGATAAGAGATAATTGGGAAAAATTTCGTTCTCATTATCAGAGAATATCGTATTTGTATTACATACAAATTATAATAATAATAATAGTAGACAGAAACAGCAATGTGATCGTTTATTAAGCAACAAATACAAACTTAAAAAAACATCAATAAATTTATTTGAATATTGTCCAATAATGATATGTTTTACATGAAATGGTTTATGACTGTTAATGTTACGATCTTCCCTTTGAATCTGTATCTTCAAATAACGGACGATAGTTGAATTTATACCACGTGATCAATGTTCCAACTATATGTTCATCCTATATACTAATACAGTGTATTTCACTTCCGTTTCGCGCCAAAAGCCGCCAAGGGCACAAAGTAGCAGGAAGCTGTGGTTTCGTAGAATCAGACTATATTTTGAAAAATTCATTGATTCCAGGGTAAATTACTGCGAATTGAAAATGGTTGGAAGAGGGAAGATGTACGTGATAAAGCGCGGTAAGTGTCGTACAGTATAATCGAATGCATATCACATTTATATTGCCATTTCAAGAACTTACATTTGTTACATTGTACATATAAATTGTCCTAATGAATCTGTATTTTTATTAGATGGGCGCAAAGAAAACGTTCACTTTGACAAAATAACATCTAGAATTCAAAAATTATGTTACAATCTAGATATGGATTATGTGGACCCTGTAAGTTCAATCACCAAGCATATTATCTTGTTATTATTGCCATTAAAAGAAAATTCGTTAGTATATAAAATGATGCATCATGATAACATATATGTAATAAGACACTTGAAATCTTCATAATGCATTGTTACTTGGTAACTTATAATCTTGATAACACTTTTTTTTATCAAGGTTATCGCAGAACGATTAACTTTTGACAATTAAGATCGGTTAATATTTTTATTAACTTATTATTTGTTTCTGCAGTCTGCAATTACTTTCCGTGTTATCAGTGGATTATATTCAGGAGTTACGACAGTTGAGTTAGATAATCTTGCAGCTGAAACTGCAGCTACTATGACTACCAAGCATGCAGATTATGCTATATTAGCTGCAAGAATTGCCGTTTCTAATCTTCATAAGGAAACAAAGAAGAGTTTTAGTGGTACAATAGAAAATTGGTTTAATTTCTATTTGATTTGTTATTGTTTACTGTTTCACTTCAATTTAATTGTTCTTTTTCATTTACAGAGGTGATACATGACTTACATCATCTGAAGGAACAAATTACAGATGTGCCTAGACCTGTTATTAGTGAAAAATATTACAATATCATAATAAATAATGCAAATAAATTGAATTCTGCTATAATTTATGACAGAGATTTTAGTTACAATTATTTTGGTTTTAAAACACTTGAGAGAAGTTATTTATTGAAAATACATGGAAAGGTTGTTGAAAGGCCTCAGCATATGTTAATGAGAGTTGCAGTTGCTATTCATGGAGAAGATATTGATAAAGCTATAGAAACTTATAACTTTTTATCAGAACGATATTTTACACATGCATCACCAACACTTTTTTCAGCATGTACAGCAAGACAGCAAATGTCTAGGTATATTTTGAATAATTTAAATAAAATACATATCGATCTATGATCTAAAACTCATTTTATTTTCTAGTTGTTTTCTTCTAACAATGAGTGAAGACAGCATTGATGGTATTTATGACACATTAAAACGATGTGCACTTATTAGTAAATCTGCTGGTGGTATTGGACTTAATATCCATTGCATTCGAGCAAGAGGCTCACCAATAGCTGGAACACTTGGTGTTTCTAATGGTTTGGTTCCAATGATTAGAGTATATAATAACACAGCCCGGTATGTTGATCAAGGTGGAAATAAAAGACCAGGAGCATTTGCTATATATCTAGAACCATGGCATGCAGATATCTTCGAATTTTTGGATCTTAAAAAGAATACTGGTAAAATATTGAATACTTATAACATGCAAATTCTAAATATTTTGATAGCTTTATAATACTACATTTAATCATGGTTAATAGGTAAAGAAGAACACAGAGCACGAGAATTGTTTTATGCCTTGTGGATTCCAGACCTCTTTATGAAAAGGGTTCTGGAAAATGGTGTTTGGACCTTGATGTGTCCACATGAATCTCCTGGTCTAGCTGATGTTTGGGGTGACGAATTTGAGGCTCTTTACACAAAGTACATGTTTTCATAGTACAGAGTTCCTCGGCCATCTGAACTTGCATTCGGGACTGAACATTTTCAGACAGCCGTTATATGACCAGTTTTCATTTTTCATTTTAATTTTTTTCGTCGACGTAAATGAATCATCGTATAACGAAAAACAAAATTTTTCTATTTTTTATAATACATTAATGAAAATACTACAAATGAATTAGGTGAGGTGTTTCCAATTAAAATGAGTCTAAACACGACGTCAATCGGTTCATTTGTTATTAAAATTTTGCGTAAGGTAAAACTCGATAATTGTAATGTCTCTGATAACAAATAGTCCGAATGAGATCGTGATTGGAGTCATTTTAATTGGGAAAACTTCATCTATCTATTAATAATATTCTCACGAATGTACAATGAAAGACAAAAAATTGTTTATTTCCGCTAAAGGATGATTCACTCTTCGTACAATGTATCATGTTTCTCAAACGCCACCGTGAGCCGCACGACTTCTCGGCTCGACCGGGGGGGGGGGGGGGGGGGGGGGGGGGTATGTGGTAGGAGTACGGCCGGTTCAGACAGCCAGGGAACTCTGTAATTGAAATTTATCAAAGAAATTAAATGCTTTTTTATACTCATATACATATATTTTTATCAGGTATGAAAACGAAAAAAGATATAAACGACAAATTCAAGCCAGAGATTTATGGACTGCTATTCTTATGGCACAAGTTGAAACAGGAACTCCATACATGCTATATAAAGATCATTGCAATCGTAAATCAAATCATCAAAATATAGGAACGATCAAGAGTAGTAATTTATGTACAGAAGTGGTACAGTATTCAAGTCCAAATGAAGTTGCTGTATGCAATTTGGCTTCTATTGCCGTCAATATGTTTGTGAACCCTGCTACCAAAACTTTTGATTTCCAAAAACTTCGAAAAGTAACGGAAATTGTTACTTGTAATTTGGATAAAGTTATTGATGTCAACTACTATCCAATTGAAGAAGCGAGGAGATCAAATTTAAGGCATAGACCAATCGGTAAATATTTTTTAACAAGTTACATGTTCATTTATTAATAGTTAATAAATATTAATCACGTATGCGTTTCAGGTATTGGAATACAAGGGCTTGCAGATGCATTTCTTTTAATGCGATATCCATTTGAAAGTGAAGAGGCACAAAAACTAAACATCCAAATATTTGAAACACTGTATTATGGCGCATTAGAAGCTAGTTGTGAACTTGCTAAAGAAAAAGGATCATACGACACTTATCCAGGTAGTCCAGTTAGTAAAGGAGTAAGTATATTCATTAAATGATAGTATTTTAACATTAAAACGCAGTATCACACTAATTCTGTGAATACCTTTTTAGATATTACAGTATGATATGTGGAATGTTACACCAACTGATTTATGGGATTGGAAGGAATTGAAAGAAAAAATTGCTAAGTATGGTGTAAGAAATTCTTTACTAATTGCACCTATGCCAACAGCATCTACTGCACAGATTCTAGGAAATAATGAATCCATAGAACCATACACGAGTAACATATACACAAGACGAGTCTTATCTGGAGAATTTCAAGTTGTAAATCCTCATTTATTACGAGATTTAACTGAAAAGGGTCTTTGGGATGAGGATATGAAAAATGAAATCATAGCAAATAATGGTTCTATTCAAGTTAGTAATGCTCACACCTTTAATTTATATTGTTAATATTATATTGATAAAATATATTATCAATACATATAATACAATTTTTATCATACAGAGCATTGAGAGTATACCGGATGATATTAAAAAGCTTTATAAAACGGTTTGGGAAATACCACAAAAAACAATTTTAAAAATGGCAGCTGATCGTGGTGCTTTTATTGATCAATCGCAATCATTAAATGTTCATATGGCTAAGCCTACAACAGAAAAACTAACGTCTATGCATTTCTATGGGTGGAAAATGGTTAGTCTAGTAAAATTGGTATATTTTTTCGAATACAATTTTAATTTAATAACATTACTGAAGAGTATATTAAAAATATCACTGTCCGCAGGGTTTAAAAACTGGTATGTACTATCTTAGAACAAAACCGGCGGCGAATGCACTTCAATTTACAGTCGATAAACTGAAATTACAAAATACGAGCACTACTTCGGTCAACCAGTATCTCAATTCAGAAAACGAGAACGAAGAATTATCTACTCCGTCAAAAAATGGGTGGTTACAAAACCAAACCGAAGACGATATAGAAGCTGTACTTGCATGCTCTCGCGAAAATGGAGATGCGTGCATGGCTTGTGGATCATAAATATAAGCACTTGAAATTAGTGTACATTGTACTTAAATTAAATATTTTTTATCTAGAAATATAATAAGTGTAAGGTATTTTATATTTTTATAAGTAACATATTTAAAATATTCCTTTTGTATAAACATGTCTTTGAAAGATCTGAAATAAATTCTTTTAACCTTGAACATACTTTCTATTATTATCACTGATCGCGTTGCGCTGCGTTTCCTTTTAATCATTCGTGAATAATGAATGTATATTGAAAGTTTTTACAGGGTATGAATTTCCGAGAGTTATAATTCAGAATTTCGCGCCTGCCGAATAGTCAACTAATTGTAGATGAAACGCCAATAACTTGGACGTTATGTGCTATAGTCAAATGTTCGGGAACAGCATCACTACTGTAGTCAAGTGAATTTCAAAAGCACAAAAGTGAGTATGTGCGTGTGTTGTGCACCGAGTAGCTGTCGCACGAACTTTGTCTGAAGCGAGTACGTTTTATTTTCGGCTCGCTTATGAGTACATCTCGGCACGGTGCCGACTAAATATGCAACGACATTTATCGCTCAGTAGCAGAGAAATAAGAAAGCGTTGAAACGGTGGTTCTCTCCCGCAGCGAATTTCGGGTAATGGTGCGCCAGCTGATGTGTTTCAACATATTTGACAGTTGAAATTGCGTAATTGTCATCAGCACTTTCCTGTGCATCATTTTACGCAGTTTGTCTAACATGCCGCAAACAATGCCGGATTTAGATGACATATTCCAGTTAGATCAGTATGTACGCTTGCAATCCCTTACGGAACTTTGTTTCCAAGTAATCGCCAGATACATACGCATCTCTGTACGCTATAAGCATCATGAAAGCTCTCCAAATCTCTTGAGGGGACTGACTTTCCCGAGTGAAATAGGCGACAAACTTATCGAATATTACATGAGCAGCGACAGCACCGACACCGAACGACACGACGACTTCTTCTGGATTCTCGAGAAGGCCTGGAAAGTCAATCTAAAACGTGTCAGAGTCGTGAGATCCGATATAACCTCCCGATCTGTAGAGATTTTAACTCGTCATAAACTGGTTGAACTAGAACTTACGGATTGTCCTAATCTAGAAGAAACATCTATTGAATACATAAATCGTACTGGGGAAACTTTGCAAAGGCTGGCATGTCATGGGACTTCCATGATCGTTCCTGGAATTCCCATGACCGTTCCTGGAGAATGCTTTACGGGTAAGGGCAGCAGTAATCCTGTTATTCTGATTTCTATGTATGAATTCAGTACTTTATAAAACTAATACGTATGTTTTTTTTTGGTTACCAGAGTACGAGAAACGGGGATACGTATTTAACTTGCCGAATCTACGGAGCCTGGCATTAGAATATGTTACACTTTGTGCGTCAAAATATAATGTACTTTTGGCTGGATTACCAAATCTGACGCATTTAAATCTGTCTAATAATATCGATGTGGGCAACTTTGATTATTTTTATTTGGTCCCCAATTTAATATCCTTAGTCCTATACAATGTTAAAATTAATGAACAAGCACAAGCTTTTGTTAAAAATATTTGTAATTTAAAAAACTTAAGGTAATTATTTTTCATTCATTAAAAATGAATAATAGATTGAAACAGTATATATGTTTTAAACTAAACTTATTAATTTCATGACTTTATAATTAGGCACTTGGATATTTCCCAGTCTAATCCTCAGGAGGGAATATTTGAAAATCCAAATACAGTTTTAGCTAACATTGTGACTGGATTACCACAATTAACTTCATTGGACATTGGTGGCACAAATTTAGCAGGAACACATGTGCTAAATTGTAGAATACCACCAGTTGAACATGCAGTTTATTCTAAGATTAATAAGGCAACTGAGTATGAGCTTTGTAATATACCAGGTCTTGTTTCCAGAATAAACAGGCCTTTACATTTCCTAGGATTATATGGAACAAGCGATGGAGCTTGTAGACGTCATAATATTCCAGCAAAATTGGTAAATGATAGCAAATGTATTTAAATATATGCAGGGTGTCCCAGCTTATCTGTTACAAGCTGATATTTCCTAACTTATTGAAGACACAAAAAATGTTTTACATGAAAGTTGTATGGTACGAGGGGATACATCTTTTGGTGAAGGCGAATTTTTGTTTGTATTATTATTTAAAGACATATGAAGATCAGGTTCGTTTTTTTAAGTGCAACTATGTATTCTTGTTCAGATCATTAATAGTGCCTTTCACAACGAATTCGTTGATCTTTAATGTATACAACCGATTTTAAGTGGTTTTCGAGATATTGCACTTATAAATTTACTGACTCAACGGAAGAAATTCGGCCGAATAGGAAATACCAGTATTAGTCATGGTCCTGTTCGCACCTTAAGTTTCACATATTAGACATTGCTTCTGGAAACAGATACGAAGGTTCGGCACCACGAACCATAGATCCAAACTCTGGACAATATATATATATATATTTATCTGTAACAGATAAGCTGTGACACCCTGTAAGTATATCATCACATATGTGCATATGTGTATGTATACATTTATTATGTCTCACTTTTTTAATCATATTCTGTTTATACATTTCAGATAGCTGGAGATGCAAATGAGGATCAGATTCTGGTTGCAGCTCATGTTTGTATGAATTATAAACAAGATTTACTGCAGCAGGTACTAAGTGATCTTTATCATATATATAGATATGAAAATTGCCATAGAATGGATCAAGCACTTTGTGCAATATTGGAAGCAATGGAAAAACATCCTCTTCAAAAACACATACAAATATCTGGAAGGTACTTCATTATAAATGATGTACCTTAAAAACAGTGTAATACATATTTAAATATATTTAATTTAACATACACTTTCCCTACAGTGCAACACTATTTTATATTGTGAAAATGAGAGAGAAAGGTGAACTAGGAGCGCGTCTGAAAGAAAGAATTGTTCGTACTCTTCTTACAGGAATGAGCATTCATAAAGATGAAGAAACTATGATGCGGAATGGTTGTTTAGCGTTATGTCAATTCCGTATACCACAAGATGTGGTATGTATCCTGATTATTTGTTTATGTTAACAAAATTTCATAGATATTATAAAATATTTCCTAAAAAGGAAAGATTTCTCTAATTGCATTATTTTATTTATGTTCTTCAAGATGTCAAACTATGCAGCACTGGTAAAATTGCTGCTGCATTCGGCTAAACATGCAGAACAAGAAGGCTATGTGCAACGTATTGGAATATTTCTTTTAAACACTTTGGCATGTCAAGTGACAGGCAGACAAAAACGTCTATTAGGCAACTTAGGCTGTATTAGAATAATGCTTAAATTAATAAAATACAGAGTTGAGTTTGGCATATTTGATGATGTTTTGGAAGTAGCATGGTCAACTATGTGGAATATGACTGATGAAACTCCTATAAACTGTGAACGATTCTTTCGTGAAGATGGTCCTGTGCTTTTTCTTATGTGCGTGAAAGTAAGTATTATGGAAGGTGTATCATCAAATAAATACATATACGAAATGTTTACTAAAAAATTTATATGTTTAGCAATATCCCCATAAAGAAGAATTATTGAAAAATATGATGGGATTGCTGGGTAATGTGGCTGAAGTACAACACCTCAGAGTAAACTTAATGCAAGAACAGTATATAAGTGTTTTTGCAAATCTGTTACGCTCTGAGAGGGAAGGCATTGAGGTATTTTAATTTATACATAATCAGTAATTATATTTGTACAGTCTTTAGAATATTCTTCCTATTTTTAGGTGCCTTATAATGCTGCTGGTATATTAGCTCATATAGCTTCTGATGGTGCTGAAGCTTGGACAATTGAAAGACCAAGTCGCAATGAAGTGCTTGAACTTATGGTTGAAGCTATTGAACAATGGGATATATCGTCAGAGCGTAATATCAACTATCGCTCATTTTTTCCGTTACTGCGATTGCTGGATGTATATCATACGCCTCAGTGCCAGCACTGGGCAGTTTGGGCTCTTGCCAATCTTACAACTGTTTATCGTAAGTATAAATCGTTAAACCTATTTCCATTGTAAATGTATGTGCTCTTCTTTTTTTTAAAAAAAAAATTTCAGATGTATAATGTTACATTCTGAATAGATAACATCAGCAATTTATAGTAAAGTTGTAATTTCTCTTTTAACAGCTCATAAGTATTGCATATTAGTTATAAAGGAAGGTGGTCTTCAAAAATTGGATACTTTGATGTCAGATCCAAGACCATATGAACGTATAAAGGAACTCGTGCGTTCTGTGGTTGCTAATTGCTGGCATTATAATAGCAATGACATAAATACTGTTCAGTCAACTTTGAATGGAGAATACATTTTGGATGGTTAATAGAAGATTTTCATTATTATAATTTCAACATAATACCGTCAGAAGTAGAGTATTTGATACCTATGCTTCTAACAAAGTATGTTTTGCTTCTTTTGTAAACAAAAGAGTGTGAGTAAGATTACAACAATATGCTAAAATAATTGTGTGTTTATTTGCCAATATGTAAATTTAAAACTGAATGCATGCTCAAACAATCTTACTCGCACTTTCATTACATGAACACGTTAATGAAAATTTTATTTATTACACGTTATGAAATATTTCTAGAGTATACACGGCAAAATTCATGTACTCTTGATTTGCTAATTCATGCAATATTTTCAGTGTTTTCTATAAAGCTTCATAAAAAATTCTGAGATCTAAATATATTCTTGATTTTTATAGATAGTCGTCACGTTGTATTATAAACCAGAAAATCGTTAGAAGTAAAATTCTACTTTTAAATTTAAATCGTGATAATGAATTGAAGTTTTACATTTCAAAATTATGTTACGTACTATGTGTCTTTCTGCGAATTCTTGATAGATATTTGTATCATAAATAATTTTTTCAGTTGCCATTAAATTTTATGTTGTTGGAAAGATTTTAAGTAAGATAGAACAGTACATTAGGCTACTATGTAAATAAGAGTAATGATGAACGATGAAATGAGATAAATTAGGTTTATGTATTTGTATATCTATATAATTGTAATCAAAATTTTTTCAAATAACAATGCTATTGTTAAATAAGATTAAGTGATGAATCAAATATTACACATCGACATACAGTAAATTTATAGATTTTAGTTATAAATTTCAATCACTTCAACGAGAAAATTACTCAAAATTATCATCTAAATGTTTGTCACCATTATCGTTTTGTAATATTAATGTATGCATGTAATGAATTTGCAAAATTTCGGATCCGTTTAATCTATAACATAAAGTCACATCAGACTGAATCGCACGTTTTATTTCTTTCCTCTTTACAATCCTTATCCTTGTAAATCAAATAATCAACAGCAATTACTTGATTTTTTTTTTCGTAAAAATTACTATGATCTCGAAAACGAATCGCGTTGAGAAGCTATGAAAAAAACGATTGCTCTTTTACACAGAAATTTTTAAAAAACCGCGCTTCGAGATGCTTCATGCGATTCGAATTCGATAGATCCGTCTGCCAGCAAATGATTACAGTTTTTGGCATATTAATTACATATCAATGAAAACAAATTGATTGAAAATTATTAATTCCGAGTTCTACCTTTCTATTGGATTAATTAATTGTATATCATGCTAGAAACGAGAATGTGCGAGTCAAGATGGAAGCAATTTCCGGTTCTGTTCCTTTATTCCCGGCGATCGTTAGTTAGAAGAAGAGTGACGCCACGGCCCACGGAGAGGACGACATTTTATCCTAATCGCGCGTCCACGGCATGCCTGAGGAGTTCCGTGCGAATTACTATAAGTCCTTCGTAGCGAGTTTCCGCGGAATTCTTTTTTAATAGAATAATCACGTACTCTAACAAGGTAAGTTTCGTCTCGTGAACCAGCATGAGTTTTTCTCCAAGAACGACGCATCCTTCAAAATTTCTGCGGAGTGTAGCCATTAATTTTGCCGAATATACGATGAAATTATTGATCTTTGCAATGAAATTATGATGAATTTCGCTGTAAGCTGGCCATTTTAGCATAGAAACGTGGTTGTGTTACGCATTCCATCGTAAATTACAGCGATTATCGAACGCGGCTGATAACGTCGGTCACTTTTGCCTCGAGCCGTGTAATGCCGAACATCGGTGAACGAAGTATAACACACATCTTATTTGCGTTAACGTTGCGGCGTAATATGCGCGTCTTCTCACACAGCAAGAATAGTGTTAATTGTAACCTACATATATTCATGTTCATTGATAAGCAGAAAAGTTCGCAGCGTTATCTCGACTCCTTATGCAGCGGCTAGTCGTGAACGCTAATATACCTGAAAGGACTAGCGCTAATTTTAAGCTTTGGAATATATAAGTTGCACACATAAATTGTTGTAGTTCCTGGCAAAAGTTTCTCTAAGCGTCTGACCAATAGTACATTATATTTAGAAGCTTAAGTCACGAATATCTGATTGAGTTATTCCTCTTCAGTGATTCAAACAGAGAAATTTTTAATGAAACTATATCCTTAGCAATATTTAATCAACGTATGTACATATTTTGATTCAATACATGAATCTTCCTGTTTTGTCTGTAGACCTTTGACATCATACCTGACATCTATAACTCATCTACAAGCCATAATTATGAGTTACAGCTATAATAAATACAGGTTGGTAATAATGTATTGTATGTACTTCGAAAATTTAAGTCATAATGACTCAGTATTTTTATATTTTTTTAATTCTTGGGTTACATATATTATTTAATTACCATTGTTATATTTTTGTAATTTATATATTACTTATGTTATTCAGGTACAGTCATATAAAGTAATAGATTATAATCATGGCTCTTTGTTTAATGAAATGATGTATGTTTCTGTATAATATGATCTTAAAGGTATATATGTTAACCCTTTTCACTCAAAGTCTTCTACATTCAATCTACATAACTCAGGAATGCGAGTGTAATTAAGTTTGACTTTAGGGTTTGTTTTAATCTGAATACCATTGGTTTAGTAGTTGAATGCTTATGAAATGTATACAATGTAGTATGTATGGAATAAAACATGATGTTAAATCATTTATTTTAAGAGTAGGTAATTTGAAATACAAATATTATGGTGCCTCAAAGTTGTCACTCGAGTCAAAAGGGTTAATGTACCAGTAAATAAATATCAGATTGTATTTCAAAGTATCATGTTCATTTACATAGGCTTACTTCATTAAGATTCAAATGTTACTTATTTCTTTAAAGAAAAAGAATAAATATTAGAATCTATCAGTATCTAATAATATTACAATCTAAACTTAAAGAGTAGAAAATCATTCCTTTTTTTATTTACAGCTCTAGTATGAGCTCTCGTGGGCGAGGATTTAGTTCTCGTGGTGGCAGTTCTTATAGAGGACGAGGAGGTGGTAGTGGGAATGAATGGAATAGCGGATCGGTAGGAGGAAACATGTCTAATAGAGGAGGTTATTCTTCTTCTAGAGGAGGCAGATTTAAATATTCAACTACAAGTTATGACTCTCGATCAAAGTATAATTCTGGTTAGTTAAAATTTTTTTTGTAATAAATAGAATAAACAGTAAAAAATTGTTCTATGTTAGAGTATGCTTATAAATGTATTCAAAGATACATAAGATTATGTATATTTTTAACAGGAGGATCTGAAAGGTATTCCAGCAGAGGAGGAAGAGGTGAACATTCAAATAGTTACAAAAGACCAAGGGTATGTATATATACATACATGTAAATAGATTAAACATTATCTATATAAAATTTAAAATATAGAATTTATATTTTTATATATTTATAATATACATTTTCTAATGTATATTAATATATATGTTTTTTTAGGACTCTTATTCTGGAAGAGATGAACATCGTTCATCAAGTGATTCAACTCGTAAGAGGATGAGAAGCGACTCTTATCAGGTATGTGTTTCTTGATATACGTGTATAAATATTTTTGTTACAAGACACCTCAAATGAGCATTAGTATATTTTCAAACTCCTGCCATGCTGTGGTCAAGAAGTATTTTTCTGTCTTGAAAGCCCTGCTTCACAAACACTTCTTACATTTTTGAATTATGTATCTTGAACAAACGATGGTCCTGAAAGATTTCATTAAAATGTTTTAAGCATGAAGTTTTATGTATTGCATTCCATGTAAAAAAGTATTTTGAGGACACTCGTTTAAACATTTACATAAAACAAAAAAAAGAAACAGTAGGCAAGGCATTCATAAGTCGTCATACTTTCCTTTCAAGCGACGAGCCAACGGCTACTTGAACACCCATTCTTTTTGCGTTGGGACACTACTGGTGGAACACTGCGAAAACATCACATAATTAAAAGATGAAATATACCTAGATGGTATTTATATAATTACCTGCACACAATTGCATAAAATATTGAGAACAAGCTGAAAAAGTATCAACCAACAAATGAATAGATATATAGAAATACGAATTTTCAAAATACAGACATCAGTACTATTCTCTGTGTAAAACAATATGTGCGACTGAACCAGTTTCCTGCACAATGCAGATCAGTTATCAAAATATTGACAGCATCCCTGCATTGCCGCACCGCACAAATTTTTAACAAAATACTGCTTCATGCAGTTTTCTAAATTGCATACATTAAAACTGTTCATTGGAATAATGACAAAAATTTTCATAGACCTTTCCAATATAAAGGTCATGCATCCTGTGTTATATTCAGTTAACAATGACTGAAACACGCCAACCTTTCTATATGTAGAACTCTACCTTGTGCCTGCAGCTAGATTTTAAAACTAGAATGTGTGCTGGAAAGCTTTATACAAGCAATGGAAGTAAAAAGTACATACAGTAATTTTCTCACTTTACCCTTAATGAAAACTGTGTGAGGATGTATCATTAGAACTACAATTTTATTAGTTTTATTTACTTTCTTGCTCTATGTAAACATGTGAGGCAAAACATTATACACAAGAGGGTGCTTTACAAGTAACAGTATGTAAAAACATGTATTTACCTTTATGCCACATAAATTGGAAGGGTCTATCAGCAATTAATCCAGAATGATACAGAATTCAATTTATTTGATATCTTGAAGGAAATGAAGGCTGATTATAGCTACTATTCAGAAATTGCGTCAACGACAGAAATGACGAGAACAATTATATTTTTCGAAAAGTAAAGATCGTTTTTCATATAGAAAAGAGCAGTACACGAAATCATTTATATTCGAAACATACGAGAGATATAGAACATAACTTAGGTGCTTTTCAAAGCTTAGGGAAAGTAAATCTATATTTTGGTGATCCAACGGGAATGGGTGTAGTGACCGTAACGGTACAATGGTTGGACGATTTTATACTAAAATGATTGGCACTGTAATGAGAGGTAAATGAGGGAGTGCGAGAGAATCGACAGAATGGAATTAGAAAAAAAAAATGGAGAATATAAGATAGGAGGGACAAAGGGGAGAAATGTATCTAGAGTAAAAGAAAGGAGGGCAGGAAGAGAGAAAGATACAATGGGAAGGAGCACAATTGAATTTGATTTGGCAGGGTGGAGGTAGCGGTAGCGGCTCTCAGAGGTATTCTTCGTCGTATGGTGGTTCGTCAACATCAGCTCCTTATGACGATAATAAGGGGTCGTCATCCTCGGCCGTGTATGAGGACAAGAGACAGAGTGAACGTGCTTCGTCATACCACCGCTCAGAGGACCGCCATTCAGCATCACGGAGCTATGCACCTCCACCACCCCCTCGGATTAGCGAAATGGCACCTCCAACTCAGAGATATACCTCGAGCCGAGGGCGAATATCGCATCAAAGCTCAAACTACCGAGGTCGCATTTCAACACGCGGTAGCGGAAGGGGGGGTGGATTCCATCGCATGAGCTCTCGATCGGACGTCGTCATGGCTCGCAAGCGTACTCTACACTCGCTCGACTATCGACGCAAGCTGCTAGGTTCGCGATCGCGAGACTACATCCAGCGTGTGCGCATGACCACTACCAAATTGCGCAGGAGGTAATTAATTAATAAATCACTTACCAACCGCAAATACCGTCCTAGTAGCCTGCTTGCTTATTTGTCAGTAAATGAACTGACTATATCTGACTATATGACCTGAGTGTCAAGACGATGATAGACATATAAATGGTAAAAGAAAACAAAAAAAAAATGACACAAATGATCGCACCAAACCAATATTCTACTGCCGAGAGGCAAACTTTTCGCAGGGTTCTAAATAAAGAGGGAATTGATTCTGATACGCATAAATAAAAATGTGTACGTATCATCCAAATACCATGTAATTACTTTTGATATGAGAACTACTATAATACTTGTACTTTACGAGATCATTATTTATCGTTCTTACACATAGCGGTGATTAAAACCAATATAAGAACGTTGTTTCTTACATGTATTTTAAGACGCGAAAATGCGAAGACATAAGAGCACAATGCGATGCAAAAAGGCTGAATAGTCGAGACCTTTATTGCAGTACAAAATGCATTTATTACGGGGGAATAACAGAAACAAATACTATCGCGATATTTACTGTATGTCAACTAAGAAAAAAAAATTTTGGTTGATGATATAATGAAAGACAAAGGAACCAGAACAAGACAAACGGAAATAATGTAAGTCAAAACAAAATTGCTGTGTCATTAGTAGCGGTACTACTAGGCTATCCGGAAGTAAAAAGGAGTCAGGATCAGGAACCAGCATGAAGGACAAGGATAGAGAGATGACCAAAGCTATTAACGCTGAATTTTCCGATGACGATGAAGAGGATGATGATAATAAAAGTAACTGGGATGATGATGAAAAGGTAACTCGTAATGTCTATTAATGTACCTTTTCTGTTGCGTATAACATGATTTCTTACTAATGACTATACTTACTATAACATTTATCGACATTAATTCAGCCGCATGAACGCGATGATGATGACGAAGAAGAAGAGGAAGAAGAGAAAAAGAAAAAAGACGAGAAGAGAAAGAAAGAAAAACAAGATCGAGAAAGACAAAATACGGAAGATGAAGAAGAGAAAGAAGATGAAATAAAAGAAGAAGAGGATGATGAGAAACATGAGGTGAGTCTACCCCGGTATTTTAATCATTGCGGTTGTAACTAATGTGTTGCAATCACTGTTTTCATTCTCTGCGTCTTTAGGATGATGAAGACGATGGTGATGACGAGGAAAGAGATGAAAACGATAAAGCAGATCACGGTAGAACTACAGGTTCCGAAGAGTTACCCAGTAGAAGAGATGGAAGAAAATTCATTAAATTAACTTGTCCGCATTGCGCCCATCGTAGTGTTACCTTTAAAGAATACTCTTTGCATTTATACTCCGGTCGACACAGTGCAGTAATGAGACAAATCGCATCACGGCATAAAGCAACTCTGACTCGCATGCGTGTGTTGCAACGACAAGAACAACGACGTGTTGAAGCCCGTGATGCAGCGCGTGGTACTTTGCCTTCCCGTACCATGTTTTGTCCTATTTGTAAACTCAATTACCGTTCCCTCAAAGCGATGCATCAACTGTCGGATTCCCATCGTCAAATGAAGCGATTCCTTACACCATTTTGCCGTGTTTGTCGCATACAATTCCGATCACCAATGCTATTTGAAACTCACATGTGCTCTTTGGATCACATTAAGGTACTAATTTCACTTGCAATGTTACCTCTCTTGTATCGCGTTAAGTACATTTCTTACTTATTTCTTCCAGAGGAAGAGTGCATTACGAGAAAGGATGAATGCTGGCAACGGTGAAGCGGAAGCAGATTCAACAGGGCCTGAAGAAGATGATAAGGAAGTTAATCTCGATAATTTCATGACTTTAGATTCCGTAGGTGATGTCGACGGTACGTTTTTTAATAACCTCATTTTCTTATAGTTTAAATTAATACACTCGTTTTGTTTGGAATCCAAGATGTAAATCTTAATGTAAGAATTTTGCTACATGTGCGTATCTTACAGCAGAAGATGAAGAGTCTCCCGGAATAAAGAAAGAAAAGCCAGAAAGTGAGGGTACTAACGAAACGGAAAAGAAGCCGAAAAGTAAACAAATGATCAAAGTTGGAGCAGAATATATAAAACGTGTCGAAGTTCAGTTCTGTGAATTATGTAAGATGTACCTACCACGCAGTGAAAATAGTGAAAGGGCAATAGCTCTTCATTGTTCTACTCGAAGTCACCTTAAACGGTATAACTTAAAAAGATAATTTTAAAAATCCATTTTTGTTTTTAGTGTTGTGCAAACATTGACATCGGTATAATTCTTTTCAGATATGTGCGAGACAATGATGATAAAGCATTACGGAGACAAGCGGAAAGAATACATCTGCAATCATCGTCATCTGCTAATAATACTTCTACGCCAAATGCTGTAAATACCATAGAGAATGCTAAATCTCCTTCTGATTCTGAACCACCGTCCGCAAATAGTACAATGCCAATAACTACGGCCGATAGTACTAATGCTAATGAATCCGGAAAACCAACTGAACAAAAAGGAAATGCTTCCGAGCCTGAAAAAAGTATCAAAGATAACAAAACTCTTCTCAAGACTGAAGAAGATGACGATGATGATTATCAAGGCGACGGCGGCGTTAAGTTATGGGATGATGTTGATAAAGATTTGGGCGACATTTTGAGGGAAGCAGAAGCTGGAGGTAAATCTAGCGACGATGAAGATTCTCGTTATGATCGTTTCCGTAATTCAGATAAGAAACAACAACATTCTGGGAAAGACAATGAAAAGAATGAAATAGACGAGAAAGAAACCATAAAACAGAAGGAGCTAAAAGTAAAGATTGAAAAGATAGATATGTAAAGTTCAAGAATTATTAGTACGTTTCAATCATATCCTAATATGCTTTTATTTTTTCATGAGTATGTATACATGGAACTTTACGAATACTAACCATAAGAAACTACTGTGACGGACGTTTCACACAAAAACTTATTTTCGTATTTACTGGTTGTTTTAAATGAAGTTAACAAAAAAATATGTGGAGTAATATTCTTCGTTTTGCATGTATTTGTTGTAGATACAAAATGATAGTCATGTTTGTAAAGAAATTTATGTTTAAACAATAATTTAATTCAATCAAATCAATCAAATAAAACGAGATTTTTTATTTACGAAATATTGGACATGTTTGAAATGTACATTTAATACTATAAACTTAATAATGTTCAATTCCTTTGTAATTCAGAAAGTCACTATGTACGCACATTTAGTGACATTAATATTAACAAGAATTGTAAAGAAAATTATTCATATAAGCGTCTTAAGTATAGTTGTGTAAAAGTAGCGGTTATTTGTGCATCACAAAATTACATGATGGACGTTTTTGAAAAAATAAATATCAGTTTCTAATTCTTAATGTAAATGGACATAAAATGAATTCGATAAACTTGTCACGTATAGATAATTATAATAAAGATTATTATATATATATCCAACAATTTTATTGTATTTCTTGTGTTTACCATTCAATCCCATAGAATGAAGAAACTTTTTTGATGCAACAAAGATTTACATAATTAGTTTTCTTATGTTTTCAAATGGGATTTTGCTGTATTCATCGACAAACTACGGAATAGATTATTATTCAATGTATTTTTTTGTCACATCACAGACGAGGTATGGAATAAACTCCTCACCCATGCTTTTTCGTGTCACACGGACACAGGCGAGATATAAGAATAGATCAATCGTGCAATGTATTTTTTGTGGCCCGAATTCTTGGGGCTCTAGAGCACAGACGAGATATAAGAATAGACCAATCACCTAATGGACTTTTGTGGCCCAACGTGACTGCCATACCGACTTAGAAATTCGACACTGATTTTAGCGTCCTCTACTCATGAACGACGGCCACTTCATAAAGTATTCATTAAAGAAGTGTGAGTAAGAGCCAAGCAGCGCTGATGTGTAAATGCGTGTGCTGCAGAGAGTAGGGACGTTTGATAGGCAATTGTCAACTCGATGCAGCGACGATTTGTGTCGCGCGAGTTTTCTCGGATGCTTCATTAGTATGATGTGTGAATATTGAATCAGACGCACACATATAAAGACACACAAGCAAGCAAACTTGCGGCGACGCCTCACAGGCTCGCGGCGGACAAAAATTGATTATGTATTAAATTGAGTGCAGCCAGAAAGGGTTTAACCGGATAAGTGGGTCAAATGTGCCCTTAAACTAAATTTGATTTGCGATGGACCAGTTTACCAAACGAAACCATTTTACACAAATTTTCAAGCCTCTATCTCGACCGGGAGGTAGTAACAGGGAAAATTCGGAATATCGGGTTTTGCACTATTTTCCCTATTTAGTCGCATGCGAAAATTCTGAAAAAAATGTAGCATATTCCGGATATGGTGGCATATATTAGGGAATTTTTTCCGATTTTTTCGTTGCAGATTCTAGTTGTAAAAAATTAAAAACATTAAAAAAATGCAAAAAATGCTGATTTCTTATTGAAGTTTCAAATACAGCACATTTATATTTTTTTGGTAAGGACACCTTATCATAGCTATGATCCTCAAATTTTTTCAGATTTTTCGGTAAGGTGCGCCGTAGTTAAAAAAATTAAAAACCGATTTTTTCCAGGTATTTCGCACGAAAAAGTACCTTTTACTTTGAATTTTTATACTTTCTTTATTCTGTGGGTATATTATGCGATATTAAACATTGCTATCTTCAGAAAAACAGTATATAACTTATTGTTAAAGAAATAAAATTGACTCGATCCATTGAAACTGTGCCGCGTGTGTCATATTCTAAACTATTTACTACAATTTCAAAAGTGCGTTTGGTGCAGCGGTTGTGTGTCCGACAGTGAAAGTGGGGACGAACTTTTTGACACAGGTTCGATTCCCGCCCGGACTTATTTGTTTTTAGTACATTAATTATTTTTTTTTAATACATCAATTATGTTTTTTTGCATTTCTAACTACATAAAATGAAAATAATATTTATATAAAAACATTTTAAATATATGTTAAGCATACTTTATACTAAAATATTCACAAAAATAATTTTGAAGCACTCTTCGTTGAATCATTTCTCTAGCGTGTATCCTCTTAATTACGGTTAGGAGAATACATTCCTTTTTTATAACATAAAAAAATAAAAAAAATATGTCTGGGCGGGGATCGAACCTGCGTCAAAAAAGTTTGTAACGATTCCAAAGTCGGACACGCAACATCTGCCCCAACAACGCTCTTGACTGTGTGGTAAATAGTATGCACATATATTGGGTAATGTTAACAAGATTGGCCACGTGAAGGCATGAAAGAAGGACTTAACAATCCCGGAATACACTCAATGTTTCTACAGTTATAATCCATGCGCTAATTGTATAAATAAGAACATTGGTTTACTAAAGAGCAAACACCCAACAGCATCCTTATATTATCCCACAACCCCATGCAAAAATTCTAACCTTGCATGTATTCAAAATAAATATACGTATTCATATGCAATTATATTTACATAAAGTATGTATGCATACATACATACATACAGTCTGAACTTTAACCTTTTTAAAGTTTAGTAGTTACGTCTGACTATGAGATTCAACTATTATGATCTGTTTAAGAAAATATAAAACGTAAAAGTAAAATGAAAAGTAAAATAAAAGTCAATTTGGAAAACCCTGAAAAGGTTAAAATTTAAAAGAAACGCAAGTATGTACAAATATATTAGAAGTATAGCCTAGCACGCACCTACAAACATTTTCTTAGAAATTGTTTATGCGTTTATGATACGTACAAACATACAAAAACGTGCACAGTATGTTGAGTATTCAGAAATGTACGAAATGTAAAAACGAAGAATTTTATAAAAATATGATTTTGCATAAATATCAGCAGTCTAAAACTCTCCATGCGATATAATAGCTTATTTCGCCATCGCACGCATAAGAAAAGCACACATATGTATGAATAGATTGTCAGTGATTTCACAGGTTATATTATTTTAAAGAGGGTGTCGTTCGTGTGACCTGCCAAGGAATTTATAATTTTTACCACAGTAAGCGCAACAATCTGTTTCTGCATTCTGTTGGTAACGTTGTGAGTGACACGGAAATGGTAATGGGGCACTAGTGCCCCAGGAATTCGGGCCGAAAAAATACATTGCATGATTGGTCTATTCTTATATCTCGTCTATGGTTCGGCGGTGTAATATGCATTTTTGTTTGTGACGTTTTCGTACATATCACTTCTTCATGGTTGCATTTTCATTAACATTCACAAGATGGCATGCATTTCAGATGTATTATTTTTTAGTATACGGAGTTGTGAGAGAAGCTCTATTATATTAATATGTAATTATATTAGTGTGCGAATTCAATAGAAGACTATAGTGTGGTATTTATAAAAATACAAAGTACAAGCAGATTGCGTATTTTGTGTCAATTTCTTTCAATTAATATACTTTAGATTTCCTGATTTCTACTCTAACCTTGATTCCTGTTATAAAATAATTATTTTTGTTCATCAAATGGCAAATATGACATCAATCTTGTCAAGAGAACATGAAGATGCCTGTTCTGAAGAAATTACTAACAATCGTACAAATATATCTGCTTCTAATATTGGAAGTAACTGTAGCAATCCAAAAACATGGGAAGATTTACAATGTTTTGTGTGCGATGCAAAAATCCAGGGACGGCATTATGCATTAGCTACATGTAGAACACAAACATCAAGATCTAGAATAATAGAGAAACTTGGAGAATTAGTTGGCGAAAGGTAATATTATGTTGTATTACCTATACATATATAACAGTGATAATATTATTATTCAAAATGCAATGGTTATTATCTTTTCCTTATAATACAGATATATGGTAGTAATATCAGAAGATGATGTAATTTGTCGAAGTTGTGCCAATCTTATCAATACACTTGATAGACTTGAAGTTGAAATGCATAATGTACGTGATAATGTTTTACGATTTTTGGAGCAGAAGTATTCTTTGGAAGAAGGAGAACTTCTTGGCAATAATGAAAAACAGAAACGTTCACAGCCACCACAAATAACAAAGTATAGTAATCAAACTGTAGCTAATTGTCAGGGTGAAAGAAGAGACATTATTTTATCTTCACAAACTGCTGAGAAAACTAAAAATAAGAAAAATAATATTTGGTTGCAATGTGATAAGTGTCAATACACAGCACTTCATAATTCATTCGTGGTGCATCATGTAAGGGACCACACAAAACAGAAAATATTTTGTGATAAATGTGGCATACAATTTTTTGAAAGTCAGAAAGAGTCACATAATTGTAATTTAAAGGAACATTTGAATGATCAGAATAATATTCAAGATGAGCAAGAAGGTTCTTTTAAATATTGATTTTTTTTGCTTCAGAAATTCATATTCTGTTTATTTAATAATATTATGAATGCCTTACAGAATCATCTATGAAAGATATTCATGACACTATAATGGATATTCCAGTTTTGGAGAAAGCAATGCAGCATAATGTACCAGTAATGACATTTGAAACATACTCAGATTCACAAGTTTCAAATCACAATGACAGTATACCTATAATAAGGTTAACAAGTTCAGAAAATTTGCCAATACAAAATATTTTGACTTCTGGTAAGAATTTTCATGTGCAACGAACATTTAATTGAGATATCTTTTATCATAAAAGTACTTCCAAATTATAGATAATATTGCTGCAGCTGGTCAGACCATATATGTACGTGTTTTACAACCGATTGACATTAATGAAGTATCAACTCATTCTCCAATGATGACTGTATCGTCTGATGCAGATCTAGGAATGAAGCTTAAAGATAGTTCAGGGAAACAAATTTTAACATTGACAGAAGATGGAAATTTGGAAATGACAGAAGTGACATGTTGGAATGATTTACAGTCGACAGAATCACAATCCAACATAACATTTCAATAATTTAAGCTTACATTATTGAATTGGACAGAATTTTCATTTAGTCATTTTTATTAATGCAACAAATAACAATTATTTACATTTATCATTATATATGCATATTTTTTTCTGTTTAAACAAAGTCAGTACCAGTCTTTAGCACATCCAATCTCAGTTTTGTTTCCTCAATTAGGATTTTAATGCTAATTTTCTGGTACTGCAATTTTCATAATTTTCTTTAAGTGTTCCGTAATCTTTACACGTTGATTTCTCCGTTTTGTTATAGATGATATGAGCCTGTATCTCGCGTCCTTTGTAGTCTCTTGTGTTGTCATATCTGTGTAGTTGGCAATTGAAACCTGAACATGAATATAAAGTATAATTACAAGATTAAAATAAAATTTAATTTTATAACTAAATTCATTTATAACCAAATTATTTAAAAAAATGCTTCTGTTTACCTGGATGATGAATTAACCAAGAAGGTTTACCACGCTTACGTGTGTGGTCGGACCTTACAAACGGCCTGAAACAAAAAAAGACGACGATTATTAATCCATAATTCCTACATTTTCATCGAGTAACACGTAGTTTTTGAAAATTTCTGTATTACCCATTAACCCACCAAAAATATTGTTTCCATTCTTGGCAGCATGCGAAGTGTTTTGTTCAGCGACATTTCCTTGGGTAGACTTGACGTTTTCCAACGCATGTTCGACGGCGTCCTTGAGTTTATCGTGTACATTGGAAGCAGCATTCTTGGCGCCTTCCACGACGTTATCTACGGAACCTTTAACTCCACCCAAAATGCCACTGACAGCATCATGAACATCATTCAATGCATCACTTGCAACAGGCGAGACGTTTTTTCCAAGATTCTTCAGCGCGTCCTTTGCATCATTGACGAATTGCGAGGATTTTTTGTTAGTATCATCCAATGCGTTCTTTGCAGAGTCTTTGATTTTGCCGAAAATATCGCTGATTGTTTTTTTGATGTCCTTTAAGACTTTCTTGGACTCATCTTTCAAATCAGACACAGTTTTGTTCAGAGCAGCACTTGAGTCTCCTGTAATTTCTCCGAATTTGTCCTTTACTTCACCCATGATCGTCTTGACCTTGCCAGCAATATCGTTCACGTTAGTTTCTGTCAAGTTGTTCAAGTTCTTCACGATTTCAGAAACTTTCTCCTTAACATTCTCAAACGTATCTTTGATGTCATCTTCCAATTTACCTACGACAGTCGTAACGTTTTCTTTGATCTGCTCGACTTTCTCTTTGAGATCAGCGCCAACTTTGCTGGCATCTCCCCCAATTTTTCCAATTGTCTCTTTTACTTTCTCGAGTTCTTTTTGTGCGTCATCTTTAATTTTGCCCAAAACTTTCGAAGCTTCTTCCTTTGCTGCGTCCACGTCAGTTTTGATCGTCTCCGTTACGTTCTTGAGAACCTCACTATTTTTAATTTTAATGTTTTTGATACTCTCCTTAACGGCGTCTATGACCTTGACTGTGCTTTCTTTCATCTGTTCCATAGTTTCTTGAACGTTTTCTTTTATTTTGCCCATGAGTTCACCAGTAGAGTTCTTGGTCTTTTCTATTTCGACCTTAAGTTCTTCTTTGGCTTTCTGCAAAGCTTCCGCGGTTTTGTTGGCGACTGCACCCAGATCTTCCTTCGCTTTCTCTACGAGGTCTTCGACGTTACCTTTAATTTCCTTAGCATCCTCTTTGACGTTCTCTGCAACCTTCTCAGCTTCTTCTTTCAATATAGTCACTGTATTGTTTACAGTCTCCTTCACACCCTCGATGACTTTCTCAACATTCTCCTTAATCTCTTTGATTTTATCCTCGATATTGCCCTTGAGGGAATCGAAAACCTCAGCAGTCTCGTTCTTAATATTCTTCATCGTTTCTTGTACTTCTCCTACAATTTTTCCGACTACATCTTTAGTGGATTGGAACTCTTTTTTCGCGTCGGCTGCAAGATCCGCAACCTTTCCTTTGATGCCGCTCAGTTCTTGCTGAGCGGTGTTCTTCACGTCCTCGAAAACCTTGGAGGCCTCTCCTTTCGCTTTCTTCACAGCGTCTTCAAGATCGTTGATTGTGCTGTTCAAAGTTTCGATAGCGTTGTTCAACATATCCGCCAACTGTTGGTTGATTTCATTAGAGGTTTCTGTGGCCTCCTTTTTGAGATTCGAGAGTGCCTCCTTAAGTTGGTCTACAATTTTCGGCAAATCTTTCTTGACTTCCTGCACTTCCTGTTGCACGGCATCCTTCAGGTCTTCCAAGGCCTTGCCGGTATCGTTCTTTACATTGCTTATAACTTTCTCCAACAGATCCGACGCGTCAGCCAGAGCATTCTGAGCCTCATCTTTGACTTCACCGATCTTCTCCTTCACAGCTTCCACGACCTTCGAAGAGTCTTTTTCGACCTCCTTCAGTTCATTTTTTACCATCTGTTCCACGGATTCGATGATATCCTGTAAATTTCCGAGAATATTGGATGATTTCTTGCTGATTTCGTTCGAGAGATCACTGGTGTCTTGGCTGTCTTCCTGGCTGGATCCATCGTTGACTTCTTGCACGTTCGCCAATGCTGGTTTCTGTTGAGCGTATAAGAAATTTATTTAAAAGTCTGGAAATTTTGAACAAAAACGAAGATTGTCACAGTAACGGAAAGCCAGATATTTGGCAAGAACATCGAAATAGTATTCATTCGTAATATTATTTGTGGTCAGGCTAGAGTGACTTTGAGTGGTCAGTATCTCTTATCCCTACCATGGTATTTTGTAAATGTATCATAAGCAATGGAACCAAATATGACAAAAAAATGCAAGGCGAAATGTGCCATAATATAATTGAAACGTTTTGAAGTGTCATTTTCAAAAATATAATTTAACTCTTTAGAATTTATATCTTAAACATGCCAGTGTTGTTCGTACTTACGGGGGGGGATTCGATTACATGGGGCTGCGAAGCCAATGGCAGTGCCTGGAATTAATAAATTAATTGTATTATACCGTATTTAAGAACAATATCACTACGTACAAACGTTGTTATTTGCAGTGTACAATGAGTACGAAAATACAAGTGTATAAAGTAAAGCTCAAGTAATTAATAATAATCGTCTTAAGGGAGTAGACCACCTTGTCGGTTTAAAAAAATCGAAGGAATTTTTACACATTTTTGTGTTCGAAATGCCGCGATTTCCTTATTTTTTAAAATTATTAAAAAATCTTACACATAAAGCTCAAACGTTGTCTAACATCCCCTAAAAAATCCCGATATTTTACTGAATAATTATTTGAAAAAAGAAATATTAATTTACCTATTTACTAGGCCTACAACATGATATATCCCTTTAAGACATTAAATGTTTTGTTTTTTGAACAATATCATTTCTGAAGATGAGAGCAATGAGTTTCAAAAAGAAAAGAGACAAATGTTACGAGATTAAGTGTTAAACGTACCAGAGCTGCGGCAATGCCGACGAGGGCGAGGATTTGCACGAACTTAAAGATCATTTTGAATAGTGCTTGTTGTTGAACAAGCTGTAGAACAGTTGTCGAATGTCTGTGCTGTGATTCGAATTTCGCCGGTCCTTATATATGCAGTTAATAGCGTTTCGATTAACAACTGTGTCAATAGGAAATGAATTCGCCACGTTACATGGACGTGTCAAGTGTGTTTGAATAGCGTGTTCGTAATAATATTTATTCGTTACTGCAATCCGCGAATTATACAGCTTGTTATCTAATTCAAATACCTCGTTAACACTCTCTTGTTTTTGGAATAATTAAGCGAAATAATCATTAAATAGAAGCGGATGACGATCGAAATTGAAGGCGCGTAAACGTTAGCAAAATATTCAATTTAAATAATCTTCGACAAACATTAACACATACGTCATCGCAGAATTTCTACAAAATCGTATTGGAATTTCAATAAACATACATTTTTATTCATCCCTTAATTATGCTTAAGACATGTTTTAATTGCAATCTGCCTCATCGCACTTATCGAGGCAATTGAATCACCTTATCAGAGTATTACCCTGTACGAACAGCCATTATAATGGATGCCCGCGAAGCTGTTAACGTGAAATTCCTGAGAATTGAAACGCAAGGTTTTGTCAAAATATTCATGAATTATTGTACTTTCTCAGTGTGCGAAAAAATTCAATTTCAAATCATTCGGATTCTTTATTTTAGAAACATGTTATTCAGATTGAATTTTAGAAGTTAGGGAATGTTGTATAACAGTCATAGAATTTTTAAAGTAATAAAATTAGTTTAAGATAAGTATCGTCCTTTTGTTGAATGAGAAAACATTAAATGTAATTTTTTGTTTAGACCTAAGAATAAAGAGCCTAGTGACATTCGTTCAGACCATTGGTAGCGCTGTAACTTCAAATCTGAAATGGCCACCATAGTAAATACTGCACGTTAAAGACGTTACGTTCTAGCCGAGAGAAATTTCGTTGAAAGTCGATAAAGAACGATGCAATGACGATGGAAGAATTTAATTGTGATATTGCACATGTTCTTCAGAACAGAGACTTTACGGTGTTGCAAAAGTTCATATCCCATTGTTATAATTTTCGTGCAAAACTTGCCGCCAAAGTGGAAGATATAACTGCTTATGAAATCGGTACGTCTAGAAAATGCAGATGTAAATAAAATATTTCACGTATTGACGTTTAATCATCTGTATTTGTTTACACTGTAATTGGCTTTAATTAATGTACACGAACTTATCTATCTCAAGAACACAGTTGTTATGTAACTATGGAAAGTTAAATATCGTGTGTGAACACAGAGGCAATGAAACAGAAACCGAATTAGTAACTTACCACATTCTTATGATTTATTGAAATAACTATTCGGTATGCTATAATATCTCATATATTTCATTTGTAGTTTTTTATACTAGACTTATATTAATAGATGATAAAAACAACAATTTTAAAATAAAATTTGATAAAATTTTTGTCCAGATTATTTTGTTTATTCCTGTCACAAACACAATTTTATTATTTTCTATGTAGAGTGCACAGAAAAGAGGACATTGAATGTTAATAAAATAACAGAATTGCAACAGGAGATAGAAAGATTAAAGACTGAAATAGATGCAACAAATTTGCAGCAAAAAATAATAGATAAAAAGATTCTAAATGCAATCAAACAAGAAGAAACATTAAAAAAGGAAATTGATACTGCGAAATTAAAAAGGGATGACTTGTCTCTTGAAATGGTTGACTTACAACAAGGTATTCATTCATTGGCATGTGTCAGCTGTTGAAAAAATATACAAGTATTGTTATAAATAGTTTAACAAGTATTTTAATATTTTTTTTGTAGAATCAGAGAAAAGGAAGGAGAATAAGGTATCAACGTGGAATGCCATTAAGCGTGCCTGTCACACTTATAAACAATATTTAGACATTCACATACAGTTAAATGATAAAGAAGATAAACATGTGAAAATTTCCTTTTTTATAAATAATCCTGCTACAAAAGATAAATATTTTGTGGAATTACTTAACAGTAATAGTCATTGGAAAGGTATGGGACGTTGATACATAATATCTACAAATACATTGTTTGGAATTAACATAAGTGTCGTTGAAATTATAATTAGAAAAATATATGCAAATCACCATTTCTATTTTTCAGTGCAAGAAATTCAACCAGCGCTTAGAACGGAACATTTGAACGATTTCAAAGGGATTGTTGATTTTTCTAAACAATCAGAAGTTTCAGATATTACTGCATTTTTGTGTAAGCTTAGGCATTTTTTTGTTGAACATTATTTAAATACAACGTAACAGTATTATGTTGTTGAAATACTTGTTACATTATTCCTATAATCTGATAACATAAGGGAAATGTATGATTTTACAGTATTAGGACTATACATTATAAGATTAAAGCCTTTATTAATAAAAACTAAAATATCTAAAACGTCTTATTACATATATAGGACTTGTAATTTTAAACATCGCAGACTTAACATTGGTATAATCTTATTAAAATATAATATTTATCTTTACTACAATAATCATCTGGTATTATTACATATATTGTGTTACACATCTTGGTGTACTACATGCTTACAGTTTATATCAAAAACAGTAAATTGCTAATCACAGTGTGGATAAATTACTTAGGTACTAAAATTACAAACAGGTCTCCATTTGACATCTATTTATACATGGCACCTACAGAGATATATTCATAATTATATCTGTTCTATGGGTATACAAGAATAAACTTCATTTGAAGTGAAAAAATTCTTAAACTTGTTTAGAACTGTTGATTTTGCTAAATTTTAAATACGTATTCCGTTTATTTATCAAACAATTGCTATAAATATTGTCTAATACTCAAACATTTACTTTTTATTGTTCACAGTGTTCATAATTCACTTATTTAAAATACTTAGCTGATAAATTATTTTGATTTTGAGTTCTAGCTAATGAAGCTAGCAGTCGGCACAAACAACTATCGTCTCGTATATATTAAAACGTTATTTATAATTGCGAATTTCATTCAATTTCTACATGAAAAAGAAATTGAACAAAATTTTGTACAAGATCGTAACTTCTGAAAGGAAACAAAGTCTGAATGCAGTGTTACAAACGACATTTAAAAAGCATTCAGTGTTATTTCTTTACTTTTTAAAAGAAATATTGAATAATTTAAATTTCTATTGATTTTTATACTGTAAATATAGTTAAAGTGTATCTAAGTAATTGTCACTATTGCTTGAAAGGGATAAAAAAATTGTTTCTTTGTCGGAATTCAATTTTTCTCTACTGAGTGGAAACTTAGAGAGCGAATCCTTTTTCTGTTGCTCGTAATTTATGTTAATTTAGATATTAATGCAGTTATGTATGAGATGTTCGCGCTCCTTACTCGTACATGGAAAGGGCCAATTGATTATGTATGCGTGGAAGCACGTTGATAACAATTCATCCCTATTGGCACGAGTTAACGAGAGGGTCAATTGATCGCCCACAGCCAATCAGCCCATATCGCGTACACAACGTAAGTTAACAGATTTCACTTACACCATTGACCCGCCCGATCGTTCATTTACTCGATCATTCAAGAATTTAATTAAAGATCGAAGCGTCGACGACGATGGGAATCGATGGTTTACTACGATGAAAAATTCTAGCCGTAATTACGTTGTCGTTACTGTATCGGCTTTGATACGATTAACGCCTAGCGAATCACTGCCTGTTAGGCCTAAGATCGTTTCCTGTTTTTCGTTCAATAGTTTTTTCTTAAGAGGAAAAGAAACGAGATATTGCGTTACATTCTACGCGGAGTGTTTACGTCTTATCGTTCTACGCTAGATTTTACTCGTATCGTCCGACGCTATTAACGAATAATCTAATGCGATTGGAGCACGAAAATCACGACATACGATACGTCGTGTATAAGCGTTGTGGATAATACTTTGAAGCATGGATGATTAACGACGTTTTCGAGCTCGATCGACGACAAAGATTCGATCGGTCTCAAAAACTCCGGTTACTCCTACCAAAATTTGTAGACATACTTCCGTACAGCGCGATTTGTGCTATGTTTATAATTATTTGAAAAGACATTGACAGAAATGTAGGTGGAAATGGAGAATGATAATGCGCGAATTCGAGTCCGAGGTGACACGTTCGAAGCGAACGATCTTCGGTATCATGGATAGAGCGTATGTCGTTTAAGAAGTAGCGGTATCAATGACTATTTACAGCGTAGTATAACGTCACCTATTACAAAACATAAACTTCGATGGATCGTTCCTAGACTCGTACAATGGGATTGAGATACAGCGTTAATTACTCGATGCTTGTTGTTCGTCGACTATCTCTGCTGCGTGCGAGAGCTATGGTTTCCCTCTGACGCAGATACTTTGGGAGTCCATTTTTCGTTCACACTCTATGATCCGCACTAAATTTTGGAAACCGTTCCTTCAACACGAGAGGAACCATGCTTACATGATGCATGATCGAAGCTCGTTAAAATAAATACATCTCTCGTTACTTAGTATCTATGCTAGTAGACGCATATTGCAGCTTGAAAAGACAGACTTGTCGTTCTTAAATTCAGGGGCAGAATTTTTGAAATACACTCTGCTCGCTTTAACCGCAAGTATTACTTGTTTATTCGAGTTCGCTGATTTGAATGTAAGGCATTCTTTCCTATTATTAAAACGAGCTGAGTATACAGAGTGTTTAAAAAAATGGTCTAACACTTCAGAAGCTTATAGTACTCGAAAAAAGGAAGAAAAAATGTCTAGTCAGCATAAGCGCTCGATATAATGGTAGTATAGGCGTTCTATGCATGTACTTATTAAGGAAATTACTAAGTATTCCGCACGTGACGTAAGGTTATTGTATAAAATTTTGAGTAAAGAAATGGACGTCTTTGGAAACCCTACATCCCGTGCGGAAGATCGGTAAGCCCGCTTATTAAGTACACTATTGGAACGCCCATGGGCGTTTCCCGCACGGACCATATCAATATACGAAGCGCTTATGAATGCTCATAACGTTTAAATGATTTATTTCAGGAGCCCTGCTAAACATTTATTGTTCCCCTCTGCGTGCACTATATGGTGCAGATCACTCGGATCCTTTTTTTAACACTATTTAATAAATTTCATCCCTCATTTAATTGTCATTATTATGTGTATCTTTCAGTTGCAATACGTGCCCATCGAGTAGAGACTGACTTCTAGTCGCGAAAACTCAGCCGTCGAGATACGTGAGAAGTTCAAACGAATCTGTCGTCTTATTATACAACATCTAGGATAATTAAGGGGATCTTCACGCAAAGGGATCGGATTAACGAACTAAAACGCCCGTGTCGAACTTAGCGAGGTTACACCAAGATCCACGCCGTCCAGGTCTGCAGGAATTCCGGCGACCACCGGAAGTAGCGGTTCCTCGCGTGTACCGCGCAGACGGACGGCCACGAATCGAACAACTGCCTCTCGGTTCTTTTCTGTTCCCTTCAAACGGTCTTTTCGCCGGTCGTACACGTCCCGATGATCCTCCTCCATCCCGGAGGAATTACTCGAGGGTCGCGGCGAAGGACACGTTCCCGCCAGAAGCGGCTGCCGCTGCGGCCAGCAGCAGCGTCGGCGGTAACGGAGGCAGAGGCGACGTCTGTTCCGTCGGCGTCGAAGCGGTGGTCGGACAGTCGTTCGCCACACCATAAACTTTCGCGTGATTCACCTCGAGGGCCACGGTTAAATCTGCCAAACCGGGATCGCATAGCACCGGATTGTCTGCAAGAAAAAAACGTCGACAAACATTAAGAAACTTTTTATCTTTTTGTTTCTATCCTCTGCGGTGTATGTCGTTAACACGTTAAATGCCACAGTGAAAATTGTCGTACCTGGTCAGACAATCAATTTATTTAATAATTTTTAACGATACAAAACTCAATGTTACGTCGAGCCAATGTTAAAAAGCATGTGCTGGATATTCAGAGCATTTCCTTTAACGTGTTTTGTGCCACTGTGCATCAAATTTGACTGTTCCAAGCAACTGCCAATCTTCGTTATATGATAATAATAGTATAAAATAAAAAGAAGTAATAAAATATTTGTACTTTTAACGTTATATACTTATACAAACTCATTTTCATGAGCTACACTATTGACATTTTTCAGTGTGGCACAAAACTCAAACAGTGTAGTATGTACGACCTCAGTTAATACACCATTTTTTATTTGATTGAGTGCGTACATACAGCCTGTGAAATACTAACACGCTTTCATAAATAATACTACATTTTTTAACACAGTCCTGTCACACGTTAGTTCTACATCCAACAAATTTTCCAATAACATTTTCAGAAAACTCTTCAGAAAACTTTTCAGAAAACAGAAAATAGGATTCTCGTGGCTTTTATAATTCGGAAAATATACGTATCGCTTGTATACTTTATTTACCAGAAAGCTAGATAATAAATACTGTGTATTCGAAAGGTACACTGAAGCCACCACCTCTTCTTTGTAAATGGCCAGAACAGTTGCATGGAACAGTTGCCACTGTTGTGACAGGATAACAACTTAAACTGAATATTAAAGTTTTATGTACAGCTTGAATACGTGTATAGACATAGAGGGATCGCGTATTAAAAAATGTTGCACAATCGATGAAGAATACAAATTTTATAAGAATTCTTATTACTTCTTGAACGCCCCATGTCGTTGCAATGAAGTCTTATTTATGAGAAGCCTTATTAACATCTGTTTAAAAGTGGTCCGGACAGGAGAATTAATGGTGGGTTCTTCGAGAAGATAATGACCCCAAACATAAGAGACATTTATGCAGACAATGAAGAATCAAGAATGACATCGATCAATTAAATTGGCCTTCGCGATCGCTCGATATTGACCCTATTGATAATGTTTGACCAGTTATCAAGACCAAACCTCGAAGAAGAGTACCAACACAGGTGGTGCTGAAGAATCGATACGAAACATTTGAATTTTTCATCAACGATACACGAACAATAATTTCCTTATCGTTCTAACAAATAATGCCAAAGTTCTGACGATCGCGTTGTTCTTGAACAGAAGCTGTGTCGGAGGAGACTTTCGAACGCAACCGTGACATCACGATAGCGTGTCTGGGACGACAAAAGATTATTGAACGGCAATCGCTGACTACGCGGCACAAAGTTTTGTTTGCATCGACGGTTGTTTGTATCATTCCCGTGGCGGCTTGTAAACACTTAATCGTGGGGTGCACCGTCGTAATAACAAACGATCGAGGACAACCCGTTCCGGATCGTTCGACGGGATGCCTTTAACAAGAAAAAAAAACAATAAAGGAGCACGAGGGCGAAGAGAAAGGCTCGGGGAAGAAAACGAAAAGAAAAGCCTGAGAAATAATGAAATGAAACCAAGCGAGATAACGGGATTGGCCACGATAACGGCACCACGAAAAACCGTATTAACAATAACAACAGCGAACGATCCGAGTTCTGTATACAATAAATAATACAAGATGGCGCCACGACGGGGGTTATCGCGTGAAATGTAACTCTTGTAACAAAATAATGTACAGCTCAGGAGTAGAACGGAGCCACGCTATTATCAGCAAGCAATTTATTTTCTCTTGCCACCGGCCACACTCATGACCCGCTCTCTTTCCATCTCGTTCTCTCCCCTGCCCGCTTCTCATCATCGCGACACTTTAACGACGTGTTTATTAATTACGCGCTGGCGCCCATTCAACCGCTCCCTATCGGCAGACGTTATCCTTTTTGCGAGGGTGGAGAGTGAAATCACGGCTGCCTTCGTCGTGCAATCGATTTATTCGTTATAAGAAACGAAGCTGAACGACGATTAGACGCATTTGCGCACAACGTCTATTGCTGTTTAGCGTTTGGTGCACGAGCCAACTGAATGACTCCGTTTCGTATCATCGTTCAAAGAATCATAACGAAAGGGATCCGAAGGAAAACGATCGCATTCGGCTGTACGACATCCGCTCTACCTGGACTTCCCGGGCATTGCGTTAAATCAGCCTGTTCTGTCGTCAGACGAAAAAGCACGAAACAAGAATGAGTCAGGATCGAATTAATTCTCCGATAACGTGCACGCAAACAAAGCACACCTGTGTTTGCTATTGCTTTCGCCGTATTTTTACGCAACACCGACGACACCCTGGCACGTTATCACAACCGTTCACGCTTCATTGAAAGCGACCGTCGCCATACGCTGACATCCTTCTTGAAGCCTCATCGATAGTAAATAAAGCGTTGTAATTAATGGCGCCTTGTGTTACGTGAATTTGTTCAAGTTTCGTTGATGATGACAACGCGTTTTCGGCTTACCTTGGAGATATATACGCAACACGTCTGGCACTCCGTGAACAGTGCAACGCGTGTTCGCGACCAGTTCCGACATGAGAGTACGTATCCGGTTCGCGCTGACGTCCGCCCAGCAAAGGACCGGAAATCCACGGAAATCTCTTTCGGACAATGTCACCAAACGGTTGTGCGATGCGTTCAGTTCTTCCAAAGAGGGCAGCCACGTCTAAATCGTAACAATTCACAAACATTAGTCACACGGTATTGTTGTGCAAACACACTCTCGACCCCTTGCGAACCCATGCCCGATATAGCAGGGCATCAATTTTATTCCAGTGGATCTTATGTGCAGTTCTGACTGGACATTGTGTTTGTGTTGTAAATTTTGCCAATATGTTCTGCGAGTACATGTAAGAAACAACTGTTGTATCGAGGTGGAGCTGAAAATGCTTTATTGTACAGTTACAACAAAAGTAAGATATTGCTTAGAAAATTCTTGAGAAGACTGGATGAATGTTCATCTCATGAGAATACCCGTGGCATTTTGCGTTAATACAAGTAGTGTTACGATTCTATGGAATATTCGAAACTGTAATGTTGTAATACATTAATATTGAACCTGCTACTTGTTTTCTGCCTATTTTGTATTTCTATTATACTTCTTTATTGAAGTGTATAATTCTACTCATAGAACATTGGTACAATTTAATCGTTTAACTTTGAGGCATCCTGCATAGAATTTTCTTAAAGTAAAAACAATACACTTTTATTTTTTTGTAAATTTCTTTTACTTTAAGTCGGACTCACTGGAATAAAATTTAAAAATAATTAACCCATCGCTGCAAATTACAGCTATAACTGTCAGATTTTTGTTGATGTGCTGGCAAATGACAGTTATAGCAGCTATCTTTCAACAACAAAGGAACATTTTAAAAAAAAGTGTGAGTCTATGGGTTAAAAACCGCAAGGTTCCCCTTTTTCGTTGGAATCGCCTCCCCTATATCAGAACTATCATAAGATAAGTGAATATAAAATATTATGCACACGTTGGATATGTTCGAGTTTTAATTTAAATAAATGTTCACCACGCGTGTCGAAATACCAAAGCAAGAGGTTGAAAGAGTTTCGTACGAAGTTTCACTAAGAATTGCTTCGCTGAAACGTAATCGGTTGAATGAATTTCGTGCGTACCTCTGACGTGTCCTCGAGAGTGGTGAGCTCATTGTGAGAGAGATCAAGGACTCGAAGAGCATCGAGACCTCGTAAATCGCGCGGTCCAATTGTAGGCCCTAATGCGTTGTGACTAAGATTCAGCCTCTGCAGTTCTTTCATGCCTAAAAACAATGACCCGTCCAGGCTCCTCAACTCATTGTGCTGCAGCCTCATGTCCTGAATATTCCCGCCAGCCGTTTCCTCTCCTTCCTCTTCCACTAAATTCTGCAAGTCGACCAGAAACAAATGAGAAAATCGTCGCGTCTCCTCGAGACGATCTGTAGTTTACACAGAAGCGTCTGTAAGTTCGGAGATGACGGCTTCGAACGATCACACATACCTCGGACGGCGTTCTTCCTCTGTGAAGTCTCGCGATTCGGTTGTTCGACAGATCGATCAATCGCAGCTCGCGCAAACCACGAAGGGACGCGAACGAGAACTCGCGAAGCTCGTTGTGCGTCAAGTTTAAGCACTTCAGAGACCTGAGGGGGTAAAGGGCACTGTTGCCCCCGTTTCCATCCCCATTAGCACCGACTGCACCGCCTAACGTTTTTAGAGAATTGTGACCGAGCTCGAGGTCTTCTAGCATCTCCGTTTCCACAAAATCTTCCTCGCTCAACTGAATAGAAATATTTTATGTATTTGTTTATTTGGCTGGAATATAAACGGGTTATCCGTATCGAGCACGAATATACAGGGTGTCTGGTAAAGACAGTCTATGTGTTTACTAGCTAAGGAACTGATTTCCTATAAAAGGCTAAGACAAAAAAATGTAAAAGTTTATGTTTTAATTTTATTAAGAAGGATTCAATAACATTTCTTAACTTAACCGGTCCAATTGTCATAATATTCTCTAAACAAAACAAAATTTGAATAATTATGGCTTTGAGAGTTCTGTTTGCAGGTGGACACGCACAAAATTGCTTGAGTGCGGAGAAATGAAATGGAATAATTATTTGCACTTGCGTTTCACGAATTTTTGAGATCAGTTTTTCCGATCATGTAGCGGAAACGATTTATCAAACACTCTGTATGTCATGCATTAATAAAAAGAAGGGAAAAACAGAGAGAACAATTAGAATTCGAAATAAGTAAAAATAAACATAACATGAGGCTAGAAAACTATACTTGTAGAGGGTGGATAATATTATAGGTACAGTGACTCACGAAATTGATGAAATGAATACTGTGAGATGAAGTGTACGTAAAATAAGCTTCAAAAGTTTATACTTAGTTAATTGCACCTGAATTAAGGAAGAAAAATAATTACGCAAATATTTGCTCGATTCCATAAGTCTGTATGTGAACCGTATTAAAGAAGCTTTATCGAGCATAGATTTGAACGATATTGATGATCCAATTTTTTCAGCAAATGTGTTCACCGATGATTGCATCTCAAAATATTTTTCACCTAACTTCATTGTACTCATTCCCTTTTATTATTATCCTTTCTATATGTCTAATTATATGACAATATTTCTATACAAATATATAAATCATTATAATATTCTCCAGGAGAAAAAATCCGCGATGTCGAGATTATTATAGAACAGAATATCTGGAAGCGTTAAACGCGAAACCTTTGAAATCGCTCGTTCGAGAAAAACCAGTCGAACGGATTACGGTGAAGACCAGCGTATACCCGTCCATTTCAATAAAAATTTAATCCGCAGGCCGGAAGCGTACGACATAATAATTACGTTAGGATGCAGTAATTGACTTAATGCACGGAACACTGAACGAACGCCTCCACGCGTTATCGTGGTTCGTGATAGTGCACTTGCACTTTACGCGTGTATCTGCATGTTTTACAAGGCATCGTTGCGTTAGTATCAACGTCAGATTACAGATAATCTTCATTGAATTAAAATCCTTTTTGTGCATCGACGTCCGCCAGGGGATTCTCGAGACGTGTCAACCGTCGCGGCGGGTACACCGACCACGCCGCAAATTAGGTCAATGCACACATTAGTTAACACGTGTGTCTGAAACGTTTACCTCCGTCAGACACAACACGACGCTCGTTTTCGGTGACAAAGGGAGCCCATGCAAGTTACCGTAGTCTTCTGCAGTGTGTTTACGCGGGTTCGATAAGATAAGAGATGAAATAGGTGGAAGCACGCATAATTAAATCGGTCGATCGTTGAATTACCTCTTGCAGATCGTTGTACGATAGCTCGAGAAATTTCAGTCGACGCGCTTTCTGAAGCGTGCCGTCGAGGCTGCGAATTTTATTGTGCTGGAGGAACAGAGACTCCAAACGATGCAGGTAGCGGAACTCCGCCGGCAGATGAGTCAACTTGTTGTCCACCGCGTAGAGCATCTTTAAATTGTGCCCAGAGGATGGCAGTTCACCGTCCAGGGAAGTGAGCTCATTCGAATTGATCAGTAGCCATTCCAGTTGATTCAGATCTCTGAAAGAAGAATCAGGCCATAGAACGATCGCGTCCCACTTTCGCTTTCGAAACGATTCCGCGACGAATGTGAAACACTCGAAACGTTCTGAACGGTGCCGATCGGTTCGACTCGAGTTCAAAGAGGAGAGTGTTCTCCGAAACGCATAATCTTTCGAGCGTTAGACACGTGACCGTATCGCGGAGCTTAATTGTTCTCTCCTCTGCATATAATCTGCGTACGCGTTCGCTTAATCATCCGCAGAGCTCGTTGCAACAACGACGAATAGAGCCAATTAAATAAGAGGCCCTGTCGGAACAGTGAACAGGATGTCCTATACGTTCTAGGAGCTTCGTGAATGCATGGGGTTTTTTTCTTTTTCGGTGGTCAAGAAAGCGTCGTACCGTAATGTCCGGTTCAGACTCTGCAAGTGATTGCGTCCGACATGAAGATGCTTCACTAACGGTGGTAACGAGCCTGGTATCATTTCTGATATCGCGTTCCCCGCCATAGACAGATGCTGTAACGTCGGATTGTACTGCGAATCAGATGAAAAAGTGCATTTTCAGAATATTTCATTCATACATTATACTTGATTCAATCGATCAAATCGGCGAACAAAGGAAAATTCACAGAAGGGTCAGAAAATAAAAACTGGTAGCTGTGTGACGAACGAGCGCGTACAGATTGTCGAACCAACGTTTCTCGTACTGAGTTTCGAAAAAATCGCCTGAAAGATGGTAAAGTGAAAAGAAATTGAGGTGCATGTACGTACAGTGCAGAGACCATTCGACTTGAATTAACAGCTGTTTACTGACACGCGGTACGCAATATTTTTTTCGCGATAATTCGCGGCATAGACATTATTGTTACGTCAGAGTTATCTATTTTCTTCTGTGTGTTTACGAACCCGCCGATACGCGATACGGAGACTATTAATTTAACAAAGGAATAATCTATCGCTGTTCTGCCCGCGGAACGTGACTCGTCCGCGTACAATTCCGACGCGATGCGGAATTCTTTTCGAAAATTTCATGGACAGCGTTTTTTCCGAGTTTCCGGGATTTTTTGCTTGCGGGACGTGTGGTAAATAGCACGAGGCGATGGCAAGTAAAAAAAATCACATAAGTAGCACGAATCGTCTGGAGTACCATTGGCGGACAATTCTCTGCACGTGGCCGGTCACGTGCGCGACAAGCGCCAGGGAAACCCCACCAGACGCTGTAGTAGCTGTCTTCCTCTCTTCGAGATGAATTGTTCGTTCATGCTCCAGCTACTTACACACAGTGCCCAACAAAAGTGCCGGCACGCCTAAGACCTTGTAATCAAACTATGTATAAATCTGAAAAAGTCAAAGATTCGGTTCTTCTGCAAAATATTCCTTCTTGGATCAACGTTTAATTTATTCGACCGTCCATCGGTCTGAAACAACATGAGAAACTCTGCAAACGATCGAAAAAGTTTGTTCTTTTATGGTGGAAGGGATACCACGTACATAAGTTCATTGTAATGTTATTGCAAGGAGATACTATTGTACATTTCTTCACCCTTAACCTAAACGTATTTTTGGTGCCTTTAGATCGTAAACAATGGGTGAAAGTCTTTAAAAAAAATTCATGTAGCTTCTTTGAACATACTAAATAATAGGTTTAAAAAATAAATTGCAAATGTATAAAGTAAAATCCGTGACAAAATTGACCCACGTTTACAGAGTAAGGCTTAAAGATACCATTCCTAATTGCGCCAACACTTTCGTTCAGATAAAGGGAGATCTTATTGTTAGTGTATAATCGCATTACATATTAAATCATATGATAGTGTACCACTTTCCTTCTATACGTGCATTTAAGTGATACATTACGGAGAAATCCTTTACTGAATAACAGAATATTTAAATATTGACTTTTTTCAGACTTATACATAGTTTTGCTAACATTTTAGGCGTTCAATACTTTCGTTCGGTACTGTATGCGCCGTGAAGTCACGCGTAATGTATGAAACGTGCTTCGAAGAAAATATCATTCACTCGTACTATTAACGTCCTCGTTCACAGTATAAAAAAAAAACGTCTTTTTTAATCCTTCTGAGATAAAACGCTCAACGATAGTATTCACAATATAAAATACTTTGTTGTACACAAGCTAAGCTGGTTTCATTGATTTCTCTTGACACCTGGTTGTCCTAGACCTTTCTTTCTACGTCTGGAACCGCTATGATGAGTGTACGAGACGTTCCACACATTTCACATGTTATTCCATTTGAATGAGATCAGATCTAATCAGTACGGTAAATACGTATCTCGAAAGGCGTCAGCACTGTAACGGTCAAGAAAGGTTACATCGACGTTCGTAATTGATCGACATTAATGGCATGCTCGTGCATTCTTCTTGTTTATGAGGTGCTACGAGGCGTTACGATTACCAGTTCTTACGTTTCTTTTTGTTCGTACGCTTCTTGCCCGTACGTCTCGCTATAGTGTGCTCGAAACGCTGCGTTTGCAAATAACGGCGGAGCCTGCTGAAGAATCGCGTCTGCAAATATTTTCTATTTTGTATGGGCAACGGTAGAGAAGCACGAACAGGCGTTTTAGAATGAAACAATGATAAGAAAGAAGACTAGTATGTTTTATGTGTGCATACCTTAAAGTCATCCGAGTCTATACGGCTTATCCGATTTCTGCTGAGATCTAGGGTCCTCAGCAACGAGAGGTGAGACAAAATATGCCTCGGTATAGTCGGTACTTCGTTATCCGCGAGACTAAGATACTGTGTTCTTCCTAACCCCGCGAAAACCTCGCCATCTACATACCTATAACACATGAATCTCGTTTAATTTCGATTAGTCGATGTACGAGAAAATATCAGTAGAATACAGCATTTTGTGTCAACAAACGGGCACCCCTTCGATATTTTTGCAATATCTATAATCTTACGATCGCATTCCTTTATTTTAGTAGTTTAATGATAATTAGACATGCGGATGTTTATGCAATTGAACATACCAAATTTATAGCAGAAAATACAGTTTTATCAAAGCTTCATTCCTTATAACAGCAATAACATACAAAATATTGAACGTTACCAATGCATAGTTGCTTAAACATCCGCAGTCTGATGATAATAACTAATTACTGTTCTAATGATCGGATTGTTTGATTTTGTTAGGGACAGTTGAGGTCCCAAGGGAAACTAAAATCTCCTCGTCCTCGAAAAATGTAGAATGGCATCTCTCGATACCGTTATCGTCGCCTGTAAGCGATCATATACCGAGCAGCATATGTCCCTTGTAAACACATGGCTAACAAGAGATACGCAATCTATCCTCAATTATCTGAAGTGAAACGAAGTTATCGCCCATTGTCCTAGTCACGGGCCAAACAGACGATCTTACGGGTTTCAGTGATATTCCGGTTAGAAAGGATTGCGCCGTTTTAAATGGCAATCCGTAAGATCAAAACTGCACTCTGAAAATTCTCCGCTTCATTTAAATTAATGCAGCGATATTTTTATATTTTTGGCTGACATCAATAAAAGTGTCGATAAGATGAAGCAAGGGTGATACAGGATCGAGTTTTTAATTGAACTTTCATCGAATAACGGTGACTGTGAAATTGGAATTTTGTCTCTTTTTTTAATTGAACTCGCTGTGGAATTACGCGTTTCGTAATGATGGAAATCGTGATCAAGATAGAGGCGGATGGAATGGACCAATGGAATGTCTAAAACGAAGTCCACGCACGGTCATTATCGTTCGATTATTCACATAATGTTGGCTCACAGCGTTTCGTTATTTAATTATTCCGAAATGATAAGGCGCAGGGCTCGTTGATAACTCGCTCGAAGAGGTCAGTCACGATTAAGATTTCATTCTCGCGCTCGCCTTCTCTTTCTCTCCTCTTCTGTCTCTCGTGAGAAGACGCATTCTCGATGATCGTTCGTTCCTCAAGGACTTTCGTTTTCTCTCATCTCACGGAGTACGCGGTGTATCAGGATAATCAAGGAAGACCAGTATTCGTTCTTTGTGTCGTCCGTACCGAGAGAAAGATTATTTTATCTAGAAGGAAGGAAGCACGATGATTCTTCATGAAAGGTTTTCTTCAATCAACAAATTATCATCAGCGGCTAAAATTTAATTCCGAACACAATTTACTTCGTGTAAAGAGACTTTGAACAATTCAGATATTCATTTCTCTTCGACTCTCATTGTTACAATTTTAATAATGACGATCGTGATTCACAACGGTATTTATTTTATTCATTTGCTGCAATATTCCTACGAGACTTGAACATTTTATTCCTCACGTCCTCATTATCGTCGAATTATTTAATACTTTATCACTGGCAGCTTAAAATATATATAAAATAAAAAGTATGTACTGGTGATAAACGGGGACAAAGATTATAGTAATTACTTCAGATAGCGGTAATCCACGTGCATTGTAATTAATCTATTAGAAATCGGAGAATACGATCAACTGTTAGTGTACGTGTATTACGAGACACAGGATTTGCCGTGAATAGTTTCACGCGTATTTCGTGCAATCCCTTGACCAGATTCTTACTGCCGCACGTCACGTGCAATCATTGGTTTGCAAAATAATTACACTAATTAGAGTCGTTACTCTGTTACATACAAACATCTTTATTCAATGCTCGCAACATCAGACGATGACCTTTTGTAAAGATACGATGCATTTATACGCATGCTCTTCTATGAGTCTTGAATGACAAATGTTTGCGCAGAAATACCTGCCATAATCACTTTATATTTTTCTCACATACTCGATTCAATCGGCATCCTCTCCTCTTTATATCTACTTTATATTCTAGAAAAATAAGGGTCGCTTTGCCAGTGATGAAGTAGTTTCATGAGCAGACAAGGAATATATGTCCAGAGAAGAGATTAAAAACGGTAACGTGGAGCCAACATTATAATTTTTCATAGATACTATGAAATGGAACGATATTTCGTAGGAATTTTTAAACGAAACGAGATATAAAAAAAATGCAACGACCGAATGTGCGAGGACTTGATCGATGTACAACTAGTAGAGGAAAATAGTCCCAAAAAATAAATAAAAACGTTCAAAAATACGAAACACGTTCGATGAAGCGTGCATATACGCGTGGTTGGAGTAAACCTGACTGATATCACTTATCCACGCGTCACTATCATCGTCGCACGATTTTCTCCAGCGACGCTGTGAGACATCTGAAAGAATTTCCTCGGCTCTGCGTCTTCCACGAAAAGATCGAGGAAGATTCCTTGAAACCGCGAGGTCGTTCGCGAGCGAAAGTATTCATTCTACAACATTGACTGACTGCTTTGTCTTCGCGGAATGCAATCAAACCGTGCGTCTCTTAAAAGGAAAACACTTACATTCATTCGCTATAAAGTGCTAGAAAATATCCACGAGTGTCTTTCAATCTTCGTTCAATTGCATTCTATCGCAATTACTAAACAGAAGGCAGAAAAGAGACGCGCATGAGGGTCGCCGATCGCTTTTCAGGAAGAGCACAAGAAACTGTGCCTTCAGTGTCGGGCAACATCACGGAAACGAACAAACAAACAAAATAGAAACAATGAAACCGTAGAAACACCGAAACACCTGGACTTGATGGATGTGTAAACTTACACTCACCCTAGATGATCGTGGTTCAGTTCGAGCCTGGTGATGGACATCCGCAGCTCTTTGAAATCGTGCCGCGATATATCCCTGAGATTCGAATGGGCGACACGCAGCGCTATTTGTTGTTCGGCGGTGAATTTACCCCTTAACGCCCCGGCGATCTGCTCGAAAGAGTCCATGCGCTCGCAAACGACCTGGATACGCTCCCCATGGCCGTGGTGGCCGGCATTGTTGGCGGTGTTGGCGGCAGCGGCTGCGGCTGCGGCCGCGGCCGCGGCTTGCGCCGGGTTGATAACGGGACTGGAGAACTCCTCCTGTCGGCAGGTGCACGGGCTTATCTCGCGGCGAACCGCGCAATGAAGGCTCGTGCTGGCCGCCAGCCCTAGAAGCGTGTAAAGCAGACCCGACATGATCGTTCGAAACGTCAAAATCCGTCCGCGCCGATGATCACCATCCAAACGGCCAGCAGAACCGTCCGCGCTCGCGAGGAACCGGGGTGATCTCTTCACGGTCCTCACAGACCATGCGCACCCCCTCGGCAACAACCACCACCCGCTTTCCTCCTCTGTCACTGACACTCTCACCGATCCCCGCTACCTCTGATACGGCACAATGAAAACACTTCGGTATCAAAGTATTTCTCACTGTCGCTGACGAAAGTTGCAACGTTCGAGGGGGATTCGAAAGGTCTGACGAACGACAGTGCCCGGGGGACCATAAACGCGGCGAAGGAAAGAATGTCAGTGCGGTTGTTCGAAAATTCGGGCGGATGTTCGAACAGGGGTTGGATGTTGGTATCGCTCGCAGCTGCTGTCTGGACCTCTGTGAGAGACACTCGGTCACTGTTCACCGACCACCAACTCTAGCCTGACACTGGTTAACGACTGACAGGCACGTATTATCTACACTGTCGCGATCCACACCCCGACGGGGTATATATATATATATATATATTCACAGCTGAAACGCTGAAACGCGGGTGAAAGCTGGCTGCTGTGTGTCGTTTTTGTCTCTTTCTTTTTCTCGTTCGTGCCGGACACGAAGGAGGCTTATCGTCGCCAATGGGCCCTCCTCTTGGCGCCACGAACGCGGCAACGGCATTAAGCCGCGGCGCGCCGCGCGAGACTTACTTATAGTCGCAACGTCGTGGCGTGCCGTGGCGCGGCGCGGCGCCGCGCCGCGCCTCCGGGTGGGACTCCGACTCCTCTCAGGACTCGTACATTATGTGCGTACACGAGTCTTCTCTTTTGCCTCTCTTTTTATCGGTGACCGTCGATCTATTTATCTCCTCTTTCGCTAAGACGGAAGCTCCGCACGTGAAACGAACACGCGCACTCCCTTGCCATCTTCAGCGGACAGTCTTCCGGCAATCATCAGCCTTGGGGGCACGCGCGAGATCGCGTCCCACCGTCTCCTCTCGATCGCTCCGACGTTTCTTGCGGACTGTAAATGATCCACGTGCAGATTCATTTCTTCCTGCCCCGTCGGCGACGGTAACTCCATAACAGGAACGGTCTGCGATCGTCTGCGGGGGAAAATCAATGGCACGCTCGAGATTCTTGTCGAGAAAAGCACCGAACGCGACTAACGTTAACTTTTTCACGCGAGACAGCTAAGTCCGTCAGTCCGGGCTCGGTGCCGGCGCACTGCATATGCGAAGGCGGTGTTTGCACCGATAACGAGAGCATTGCTCAACTTTTGACCTTTGCTTAGCCGCTCCGGGGTCCGCAGGCTGAAAGAAAATACCAGATAATTCGCTCGTGGGTCCCTCTCTTTCTTTTTCACTCTTTCTCTTTCCCTCCCGCCTTGCCTTCTTCTTCGTTATCTCTCTCCCTCTCTCCTTTCGTCTTTCTTCCAGCTGCAATAGCTAGTAGACACGTATGATCAACGTTCGGACCACGCAGACGACTGATACCTTCAAAGTCGCATCATACCGTATCCTGACGACTGTTTAAAAATTAGAGACATATTAAATTCAAATGTTTAGAATCCTTTTGCTTCAAGCATATACCCAGGTTTCCTTGTTTGTATGCGGGCTATTTATTTTGAATCCTGACTAGCGGGTCGCACGGTGATAATGTTCATTTCAAGTAGCTATTACGCTCCGTATGCCTATGCAAATATGTACACGATGTAACAGGTACTTATTAAAATTATACATAAGCGATGCGCGTTTAATTCCAGCGCATTAACACGATGCACGCTCGAGTGGCATCACGCTGCTCCTCTATTATTGTCAGACGCGTTTCTTTTTCCTCCGTAGACCTGTCGTGTCCGCGAGACCATCGTCACCCTTTTCTCTGGGTTAGACAGTTTGGGCCGAGGCCGCGCTCCATAGGTGTACCGGTAGGTAGGGAGCGGGAGGTAGGATTTAGAGGTGGACGAACCATCGGGAACGCTCCTGGAATGCTGGTTCGATGAAACTTGTGATCCTCATCGTCGTTGTTATCGTGGTCGTTGTCGTTCTGGTTGTCGGTGTTGGGCTCCCGGTCTTTACAGATGCTGAACGCCTGATGGGGAACGGATGCGGCTATTAAGGAACGGAGCAGGATTTAGGTAAGTGTCAAGAAGGTAGGTACGCCTCGGCACACGACTTTTACATTGTGCTTGATAGGTTCCTGACACGGTGCAATACTTTCGAGTGCAACAGCGTCTTGCCGGCGTTCCTGTGACAACGATTTTATTGTTATTCAAAACGCAACTTGATTTTTCCCATTCAACGAATCGAAAAGTAAGGAAACATCTTTGGCCTGGAATCCGCGCAGTTTGCTCATTAATTCGTAATTAATATTAGTTATGGGATCATTGACGACGCAAGCGCTCTTTCAACGCTCCCTTTCGTTCATTGTAAACTGATACAGATTAATTACTGACCTCGACGATCAGACGCTACTTCTTGGATCATTGAGACGAAAGCAAATATTTCTCGACCTATGCGTTGCGTGTACACAGTCTCGCCCGTACGAGTCCCCTTCTCGGCGACAAAAGAAAAATATTTCAAGCACTTTATGATCCAGTCATATCATTAGTGCTCCATGAATGTCGTAGCGGTATCGTGCTCATTCTATCAACCGAACAGATTAAATGAATGTCGCCTTGACTACAAAAACAGAATAGTACGTTTCATGAAATACACGTACCAATTCAAATCTTTTGTCGTGTGCGTGCAACGGAGTCGGCCGAATCCGAAGGCGCAAGGATCGGCCGGGCATCCTAAAACAGGGTACCACGCGATATTTCATTAGGAGCGTGGAAGTGCATCAGCGTCAATGATCAATCAATCAAGATAATGCGTTTTAATTCGCGGCACAGCGGTTGCACACGGATGTACGTATTCTCATCCCGAGAACCGCTTTGTTCCGAAAGACGATTGGCGGTCGATGTGCACCGGTGGAAACCGGTCATCTTACCACGTACCGATGGCGTGCAAACGGGACGAGGACAAATCGGTGTCCCGCCTCCCGGCGGATGGCAAATTTGGGATCCGTGACCGCTCTTAATATCGCGGGGGGTTAGGGGAGGGCGAGGAGGGGACAAGGCACGAGCTGCGGAGGGACTAACTCGATGCGTTAGTTAACGAATGCGAGAATGCAGCCTGGCGCCAACGCACACGCACGCGTTCGACGTATCACGCACTTCTCTCGCTACCGGCCTCGGTATTGGTTTATCCCTCCTACCAGCTTCCTTGGATCTCCCTGTTGCATAGCTTCAAGACACGCACGCGAACTCCTCGTTTTTTTGTCGAGAAAGAGACACGACGAGTAGGAAGAAAGAGGACGAGAAAGGAAGCAGCAGCCAGTAGCAGTTTAGAGCATATAGAAGCATTAAGGTAGCGCGAGATAGTCAAAGCTCCGTTGGCATTTTAAATTCCTCGCAAAGATCGAATCCGATCTCCGATGCTCGCTGCTCGTGTCGTTGATCAATGAATCACTTTCTATTAGTCGACCAGACAACCGAGAATGTGATGATCGTTCTTCTGGTTTGATATAAAAATCTGGCCGAGTATCGGTCATGATAAACGCTGGCAATGATACTTTCTCTACTAGTCATTCTTTCCTTTATTTCTTTCCCCTCTTTCGTCGTAGATCTGATGTTCTTGTTATCCTTTCGGCAAATGTTTTTTTCTCGTCCTGTGATTATCGTTCGTGATAATGGAGACGGAGCGAGACGAGCTATGCGAACAGCGGCAAAGCTCGCACTACTAAAGTAAGTTAAGTACCTACTAATGGACAAGACTGCAAGGCATGCTAAATCGAGATAGCTACATCATTACGAAGATTCAACACTGGCTGGCGCCTCTCTACTTCTTGCTCCATAGGGCGAAGATGTAACCCTTACTTTTTCTCTCGCTGTATTAATACAGCGATCTTCATCCTCCGAACGTTTTGTGGTTTATTTTGTATCTTGTATGACAAACGCATCATCGTACACTTGCTCACAATTAGTATCGGATGTATCATCGAAGTGAACACGTACTTATAAGCCGATACAAACCCAAAACGCTCAGCTTTTTTTCGTAGATTATTTTTCGGAAACGTTCCGGCAGATTTTACTGGCTAATAGCATACGCCAAGGTTTATGTTGCGACGGCACTTAAAACTTAAGCATCAAACAGAAAATAAAATGACTGCCATAGGTTACTTGAAGGAAAGGGGTGTCATCATATACGTAACCTTTTTGAGAAACAGGTGCAACGCGTGCGATGGAAGGAATTTCCAGTATCAAATTAAGCAGCCATTCCGGTCTGAATAAACATCGTTCCTGCTTTTCTGTAATTGTAGTTCATATTTCATCAAATTATAACTTCCATTCTGTTAACTGCATTTTTTATTCATTCATAAATATACATACATGTAGTTGTGATGTAAAGTTTCTATATAATTACTTGGGTTTACACCTGACTTTGTGACCTGAATATTTCTCTCAGTTTAAACATTTAATACGACTTTATGCACAGATGTCAGATACAAATTTAGGTCACCATCATTTTTTACAGGACACGATACACGCAGATTTTTTTTTATAATATAGAACAGTGATGTTTAAGGCAACTAAAGATTTCATGTAAATCCAATTCATAAAAGTAAGTGACATTCCACGTTTACATTCGTGGTATATTGATAAACGTCGGTGCTATTATGCAGACAAAATCTAATTACTTAAGTGAAACAATTTTTCTGCTAGATTGAAAATGACATTCATTGTCATTGAATAATCTTGAACGGTAGGTTGTCGAATATGCCTGAAGAACTGTAATTAGAAATTAGTTGAAAAAAAATACAAAAACAAAAATTACGATTTTCCTATTTTCCTCAAGCTAACATGACTTTTTCATTCAAACTCTTTCGAAGATCAATATATCATACATGTTGGAGTTTGATTCTTTGTCAGCTGTAATAACAAAAATATACCATTACCATAAAAAATGTTCTATGTATGTGTGTCCTTCATACATGTATTAACATTCAGTTACCTAAGAATATTGTATTGTTTTTTTCTGTAGTCTTTGTGCTATTTACTTATGTAATTGCTTTTATGAAATAAAAAAAATGTCGATGACCTCAGAAACTCGAAAAAAATTAATCTGTAAAAGAATGGTCAATCATAATATTTATCCTCCTAAACCAACCACATAATTCCAGATACATTTATTATACTGTCAAAAATAACAGAGGCATAAAGATGGTCAAAATGAAATATCCGATACATACCAACTTCCTTGGAAATGCAATATTTTTTAGGGTCGTTGAGACATGCTGGCTGGGTGTAATGATAACAGGATTTACGGAAACATCTGTCCTACCTTCGGAGATCTTAAGGTGGTCAAGATAAGTAACACATCCTATATATACCAAGGCCTGAGAAAATGGAATATTCATTAGAATAGTTAAGTGTCCCTGGTTGTACATATTTATGTGACAGGATTTAAAGGAGCATTTGCACTACCTCCGGAGATCTTAAAGTGGTCAAAATAAATGGAACGTCCTGTACGTATCAAAATCCGCGAAAATGGGATATTTTTACGGAGCGTTCATAGCCGCTGGCTGTGTGTGTCCATAACGAGTTTTAAAGTTGCATCTCTCCTACCACCGGAAATCTTAAAATGGTCAAGATAAACAAAACACCTGGTACGTACCAAGGCCTGCAAAAATTGAACATTCATTAGAATAGTTGAGAGCCCCTGGTTGGGTGTACTTATATGATAGGATTTAAAGGAGCATTTGTCCTACCTTCGTACATCTTAAGGTGGTCAAGATAAATGAACCGGCCTGTACGTACGAAGATCCGCGAAAATGGAATATTTTTACGGAGCGTTGAGAGCCGCTGGATGTGTGTGTTTATGATGGGATTTAAAGGAGCATGTCTCTTTCCTTCCTCCGACACGGCCACGGGTGAATCTCTCGGTTTTTCAGTTCTATCGGTCTTATTGGGCCTTTTTCTGCTCGGACGCCAGGGCGCCGGGACCCGCTACGGTATGAGACGGGACGCGCCGTCACTTCCTGCATACAAAACTGAAGCACCATTAACATTCTTCTGCGGTGCACGATCGGCCGTATTATCTTCTACCGATATAAGTATATACACGTACGTACGCATACAAAGGAACGGGTGTACTCGCATACCCGCGTGGCTCAGTCGATGCCCTAATCTGAATAATGCGATCGGCCTGCCATGAGTCTTCTCTGCTTCTCTTTTTCATCTTCGTTGTACGGATCACGCGATGTTCGTGGCGAAGTCGATGTCTGCCTTTCGATATTCACCGGTGTTGCGCCCTCGAATCGTCGTCCCCGCCTGCAAGATGAAATGTCAACCCGCGCCGGGCCCGCGATCGGACACGGATCTCACCCAACATTCGCCGATCTTCGGCCTCACGCACCGAAACGAGATCATCCTAAAAGACAATACCACCTATCGTCGTTAGAATTGCTAAAGTTCGTGAGATTTCGTTGATACACGATACAATTTTTCTTCCTCATCGACAATGCTACATTTTTTGATATGTCTTTTTTTTATGTCCGTACAGTTGCCTCACCTACAGTCCTATGAGCTTTCTGAGTCCAGGTTCACGACTACAATGGCGTGTACACCATAGACCTGTGGACGGAAGGACACGTTTTGAATGTTGATGTTTTTTAATACAATTTTAAATGTAGAAAGCTTAAGATACGTTTCAATAAATTCTCAAATATCAGATGAATCGCATTTTTACTTTTTCCATTTTTCAGACCAAAGAATATCCACTTTCTAAGCTGATCACGAAAGAACAACCCCTTGTTAATAAGATATTAAATATTGAATTATTCAATGGTGACATACACACTTGTCATTTTTTACTATTATTTTAATATTCACGTTAGTTGGCATTTTGTGAGAATTAGTGACTGTTTAATTCAATAATATTTAATGTACCGGCTCACATAACCTGGCGCGACAGCCGTCGTGTTACGGTCTGAAAATCTTGTCCCTGTAGAAATATTTTTAATTTGGACAGTGCGCATATAATTTTTTGTAAATTATTTGCCAGAAAGCCAAGCATAAATACAGTGTGTTATTAAAAAATTTCTAAAAGCTCCATCGAAATGGGCTTTTCATCATAAACGTCACTTTTGTAACAGAACAATAGCAAGTAAATGTACAAATGTAAGGAGATCGTTTGTTAAAAACTATAGTATTATCAATGAAAAATAACGAATTTATTATAAAAGATTCTCATTATTTATTGAATGTCCTACGTGTATCTTTCTACTGTGATACCATCTGTCGTATTTTTTAACCTTTACATGTCAGTGCACGGACTGACGGCAATTTGAAATTTAGATTACAACATTTGTCGCGTTCGTATTATAATGCCATATTTTAAGATATTTAACGGTCTCGATTCAAAGAACGAACGACAATATTTCACAAATTTAAAAATCTTTACATTACGGTGTTCAAAACACGAATATGAAGTACTTATGTATTACGAATAATTTATAAGCAAGAAATATAGGATGTTCCACTACGGCGTGCTGTATCTTTAAAACACTCAGAAATACAGAAAATTGCCATAAGGCAGAATTAAATGGTGTTGGATCTTGCAAATTCCTATGTTATCTTTGTGCATTTTTGTGCATCAGAGTAGTTGCGGTTGTTTCTAATGAATCCCTATACTTTCGACTATACTAATCAATACAATAATTATAGTAGTACCTTTGTTTGCAGTGGTGTTTCATATAAATTCAATAAATCACTATTACCAGAACTCTTTATTATTTAATTTTCTTATCAATTAGAACCATTTCCTTCGAGATTTTATTCTATACAGAAATAAATGTTACACGTACATAGACATATTGTCCGACAACTTAGTTTTTAGGCCTGAAAGCAGGATTTATCAAGTAGTAACAAATTTTCCTTTACAACCACTTAAATTTTTAGCTGGTGTGAAAAAGAAGCATACCTTTTTACCTTTACCTTTACCTGTGTCACGGCTTCGAGTTTTACAATTAGGACCAATGGCTAAGTAACTTCCATTTAAAAGTGAGAAAGTTCACGCTGTGAAGTAGGTGTCGACAGATGTGGCGGATATCAGAATTTTCAAGTGCCAACTTCAGATTGTTAGACTCTACAAGAATTTTCTATTTTATCAGGTTAATAAAGGTGTTAACTTTACCGACTTTGTATATTGCGATTTTATCGATTATCTCATTTATTATTTTGTAACTTAAAATACTTATCACATTCTATATACATACATTTCATTAATTCTATTTCCCTTCTCAACGTTATTCTTTTTATAACTAGTTAGTTAGTAATAGAATTTCGAAGAGGTGTGGACGTATTAACTTAGCGAAGTTAAAGTTTGTAAAATCAATTTAAATTATATACCATAAATCGTATAACCGGATGAATTGTTAAAATTATTGAATGGAATAGATTTATTTTTTCTTTTGAGGCTCACGGATATATCTGCTTTGTCCCCGGAAGAAAGCGTTTCAAGAATTTTACTCTTATATTGCCCAATGAACTATAGTCCTTAACAGTTAAAATTATTTTTAAATAAATATAAATACTCCACAAAATTTGGTTGGTGACGCCATCTGGCGCGCGTGATGCGAACTTTTAGATCGTGGGTACTGCAGGTGGGCGATTTTTATCAATTTTAAATCACGCTCATCTAATGGTTCTCAAACTTATTTTGTCGCGGAACCCTTATACAATTTTCTAAAAATCGCGGAACCCATAGCTATATGTTATGGACAACCCCCGTCGCTCTAATTTTAATAAGACATTAAATGGAACAAAAATTGTTTTAACAAGAAAATTTATTCACATAAAAGAAACATATAAAAAATGAAATGTTACAATAAAGAACAACTCTGTTTTTAATTCTTATAAACTTGTAATTGTTGCAAAAAGAATTAACAAAAAGAAGATTAATGCGACGAATATTGCTGCTTCTTGGACTCCAATAAATTTTATTAAAAGTCACCTTATTTCGGGAATTTCAGAATTTTTACGCGGAACCCGCTTTGAGAGACATTGATCTAGGGGAAACTTCGGCCAATATATTGGCAAGGCTGACGGTGTCGCTGGTAAAGCGAATTCTGGGTAAAATAACGTGTCGTGTCGGCCGTCGCTGTGAAATTTCATCGGTGGGTTTCATTAGAAAAACGAGAAAAAAACGATTGCACGATAAAAACTAGGTGATTGCATTTTATTACGTAATCCTGGCATGTCTTTGCGTCGATTTGGATAAATTGCAAAGCTCTCGCGACCTGGAGATAGTGTATTTTCTGCTCATTACCAACGTGTTGTCGCGTACAGTTCCGTACCTGCGTGTTTGCGTGCCGTATAGACGATTTTTTGCATTACGCATGCCATCGTCCTAACACCGCTCTGCGTTTCTCTGAATTTTAGCTTTGCCGTGTCAACTGAGGCCGATCAACGATGATTGACCTTACGGTGAAGACATTGGATTCACAAAACCATACTTTCTCTCTGGAAGACGACGTGAGTACCTTTTTTTTTGGCACCCTTCTGACAACGACTTCTCAGCTTGCATGTTTATGATGTTATTCCCTACATCATTCCAAGAACTGTAGCTCGTTACTGTCCACGCATGAATTTCCATAACTATTTTTAATCGTATCACTTATTCTGTGTATTCTAGAATCGGATCCTGTCGACATTATGAACTCTGTTCAATGCATACTTGACATTATTACGTGATTCGCAATGCTCGAATAATTTTTTTCGTTCAGAGTTTCCTTAATTACGAACGCAGGTTACACGCGAATTGTAGCATATCTTTTCGATTTTTTCAACGACAATACCGATATGCATCATTAAGGTTTAATATTTTTATATATTTAACGTGATGATGATAAGTATAAGTTTGTAATGCTCTCTTCATACTGTTTTGATAATTTAATTATTGATAAACAGATTTGATAGCAACTAATTAAAATATTAATGTACGATGTAATGATATTGATTAATAACAACATATAGATTTTGTTTTGTTATTTATATTTTGTAACCGATTAGGTAACATATATGGAACATTTAAAAAGTGATATGCTAATCAATGTAATCCTTTTAAAGCAAATTACAGTACGAGGCTTCAAAGAGTATATAGCAGAGTCAGTGGCAGTACCAGCAGACTCACAAAGACTTATTTATTGCGGTAGAGTGCTGCAGGATGAGAAAAAATTAAATGATTATGGTAAAAGGTTTGAATTGTATTACAATTTCTAATGTAAGATACAACTACTCATATCCTAAATATGCATGTTTAGATGTTAATGGGAAGGTTATACATTTGGTGCAACGTGCGCCACCTCAACTAGGTCAGCAAGGAAATGAGGGAGGTCAAAGTCAAGGTCAAAATTCGCAAGGATGGCCAAATGTACAGAGAACACATTATCGACTCACACGAGCTCAAATGCATGGAAATGCCATGTACTTTGGTGCAATGTCATTGCCAGCTGAAATTATAGAAGGGCAAGGTACTTTATAATTGATATACTTGTGAAATACAATATGTCTTTTGTTATAAGTATTTATTTTATGCGATAGGATTACAAGTACCTGAGTTGAGCAATAGTTTATCTAACAGTCGATTAATTGTGGCAAGACGTATGCTTGATCGTGCAAACGAACTTATGGACAGATTGGATGATCCCACCTGTCCTCTTAATCCTCCTACTACTGAAAATAATCAGCCTCCTTTAGCTCAACAAGTTCAATTTCAGTTAGAGGCAGAACCGTAGTGAGTACAAACAATAATCTCACTAATTATGACAGCATAGTAAAATAAATCAATAAACTACTCAGTCTTTTCAGTAATAATGAGGGCAGAACAAATGGCGGTGCCAGATTGGCAGAAGCAGCTGCAGCTGCAATTGCAGCTGCTTTATCTGCAGCTGGTGCAAATAATGTCACACTACTTAGAGGTTTGTATGAAAGAAACAATTCCTCTTAAAAAGTCTAAAACCTATCTTTATATACAACTACAAATTGTCAAAATAGGAAATAGCGATGAAAATGGTGAAGCAAGACCTGTTAATGAGTCTACTGACGACAGTCAGTCAGATGCACAACAATCTCAACCTGAACAACAAGGATCTACATCAAACAGTGATGGACAATCTAGTAGGCGATCAACGCCCCAGTAAGGATCTTTTCATACATAATTTATGCTTTCTAATGTATCACAATATTATACTTCATAGTGTTTTTATTTATAGACTTCCACGACCGCCACAAATGGCAGAATTATTAGAACGATTACTGAATACTCAAGATCGTTTACGACCTTACATAGAACGCTACCGTGTACTTATGCTTGCTGATCCTTCATTACCACCAGGAGTAAGTAAAAATTGTTTATAAATGTATAGCGTAGATACAAATCATTTTATTTTTAGACAAGTTAACATGAGAAAACCGTTAATATTTAGGCAGGGCCTGAAGGTGTGGAAGAAAATCAGAGAATTGTAGATGGTGTCAGTGAAAGCTTACATTACATGTCTCATGCTTGTCACGCTTTAAGTGACATAATTGTAGATATGGGCCAGCAGCCACCCAGAAATTTGCGGTGTAGACCAATTATGATTCAGCATTCAGCTATTTTGCAACCCAGTATACCAATTCAGGTAGAGGTGAGGATAGTCACTATAACATTTCAGTTTAATTCCGGGTGTAATGAAATTATTCTATAACGTGTTTCCATTAGGCACATATTAGTTTGCATGGACGAAACGCAAACAACAATAACGGCAGTGAAGAAAATGGTGACTCCGCGAATACACTTTCACAATTAGATCCGAATGAAGGGAATGGTGAAGATGCTAGTCAACAACAAGAATCTGAAAGTGGCAGTCAACAGCAAAGGGAACAACAGCAGCAGCAACAAGAACAGACACAATCACCATTTGGTATGTGTAACGAATTTTTTATAGTTTAACAAGTATATAATACTGTATAAGAAAGTTAAACTTATTTTATAGGTACAGTTTTTAACTTACCAAGTAATGTAGAAGTATTAATGGAGGTTAGTCCTGAAGGTAACATAGATGCTGCATCGGGAAGTGAGCAACCTCAAGCTGGTGAAAATAATAATAACAACAACAACAATAATAACAATAATGGCGGTAGGTACTTAATAAAGATAATTTCAACAGGATTAAGAACAATTTATTTAAAATGTTATCCATATAAAAATGTTATTTATTTTGTTTGTAGCAAGAGTAGGTGGTACTGCTGGTGCATTTCCATGGGGATCGGCACCTCCACCCGATTTCATACGGAATTTAATGCAGGCCGTTGCTGGTCATATGGTACAAGGTGGCATTACTACCACGACGATCACAACCAGAAATCTTCCAACAGTTGGAGGACAACAGTCAGGTACATCACATGACAGTGGAAACACAAATGCTGGGCAAAGCACACAGGCACGGTATGTTTAATGCAACGAATTTTTCGTAATTTTGTAAAAATTTATAGCACTTTTATTGACGTCCAGTCATTTTATTCCGTAGAAGCAACGTTGGTACTCACCCTACTACAGCAACACAAACCAGAAGTACATCACGTCCGCATGTATTTCATCAGCAGACTCATCCTTTAGGCGTTGGAATGAGTATAGGACAAGGATTTGATTTTGATCCATTCCTTCCTTGTAATTCACACCACGTTCGCCGAACACCAACTACAATTTCCCATACTGTCACTTCTACGTCACAAGGAACACGGACAAGTCAAACACCTGCGACTGAAACTCAATCTCAAGCACAAACAGGTACATTATGACTTAAACAATCTTATATAATGAATATTTCCTAATAAACGCGGCGACATACATAAAGAAAATTATGCTTTCAGCAACAACTTCTACTTCAGCTAGTAACGCTAGTTCTACCAATACTACAGCTTCGACAACATCGCAAACGAATGCAAATAATCCTTTCGTACACTTATTGCAGCAAATGTTAGGAGGCACAAGCGGCCAACCACAGGCCAGCATCAGTATCAATAGTAACAGTAAGTGTTCATATAATACATTACTTTTCGACAATTTATGCTGAGTGTATATGTCTAATTATTTTTTTGGCACAGATCCTGATTTAGCTGAAAGTCTTGGAAATGTAATGCAAATGCTCAGTAGCGGAAACATTCATGTGGGAATTGTAGGAGATAGGTATGTTTATTGCTTACAGAATATTAAGAAATTTGTTGCTTGCTGAAGTTATAAACTTTTGCGTATTATTGTCAGAAGTGGTGGTAATTCTGTCGGTGGCAGTATTACTCTTGCGGATTTGTTAGAAAGCAGAGGCATCATGATGGACTTTTTTATATCGCAGGATTCAGGAAATGATGGAAATTTCCTCGTGAATTTATTTGTATTAATGGTAATTATATCATTTCTTCTGCCATTGCAATTTATAATAAAGTGAAATAGCACAATATTTATGTTAATTTTTTTAGGTACAAAATATGACGTTAGAAGGTTTAATAAGGCTACGAATCGGTCAATGGGAACCAATTTCTCGTCTTAGAAGACCGTTGCAAGAATTCCTTCAAGTTTCTTTTCCAAATACTACACCGGAAGCGCTTCAAGAACAAACTACGGAACGACTGCTGTCACAACTTAGACCACATCTTCAGGATTTACTAGGAGTAGAAGAACATGCTAATATTAGAAGTGGCACTCGTATAGACGTTTGCGCAACTATAGAAGCTTTACTTCGTCGTTATATTAAGGATATACTACAACTTGTATTTAATAATGGTTTGTAGCCTTATGATTTCTCGGTACTGAAGTATGAATCCTATTCGATAAATATCATACATTATTTCTTAATATTCTTTTAGATGTTGACGATGCCAGATTTGGACAAGAAATTGTCAATATAGTGAATAACTTTGGTAGACTATCATTTTCTGTATTGCGATATTCTGTAGTCGGTGGAATAGGCGGTTTGGAAGCTATTGCATTACGTTTTGCGGTTAGTTATTTTTACACAGCCCGTTTAATAATCTGTTCTCAGTTTGGACATTTTAATAATTAATGTATATTCCAAACAGACTGACATATTGGAGGGCATTCATCCCGCGTTTCGCCAATGGATGCTGAATGTATTTATTCGTAACTTCCGTACTTACTCGTTGCGTGTGTCGCAACCTCCAGAGTCAGAAATTATTCCACTTCTAATATACTCTCATAATATTGAGAAGGATGTACCTTCTCAAGCGTCAACGGTGCCCTCAGCTCCAACATATCAACCTCCACAATCACAATCTGAAGCGGAGGTAAATTATACACATTTATTTCTGTAGATAAAATATATATTTTAAATAAATGCAACAATTCAATATTGTCACAGCCCATGGAGACTGAAGCAGTAGAAGAAAGAACAAGTTTTGAAGCATCTTTGCCAGATGATGGAGAAGAAGTTCCAGAAACATTTCCAGGTCACGAAGCATTGCCTTCGGTAAGTGTCTTTATACATATATACATGTTTGTAAAGCGAGTGATATTGATGTCGAAAATTATTTGTTGTAGGATTGGGTGCCAATAATTGCCCGAGATGGAGTAAGGCAACGTCGCCAGTTACAAATGCAGGGAATGACAAATTGCGGTGTAGCGACCTTTAGCGATGCATACTTAGGTACACTGCCAACTAAACGGCGTAAACTTATTGAACAACAGAAACCACGGTTATTGGTCAGTCCCACGCCGAATCATTCAGCAATAGCAGCATCCATGGAACGTTTAGTAAGAGAAGGTGTAACTCGAGCGGGAGTTGAGGAAGTTGAAGGCGCTGCGGTTGCTGTAGCTGTAGATCCCGGTGTCAGGCGTGCATTCGGTCAAGCGATCAGAGATTGTTTAAATCCACGCCGATACGGAACACCAGACTTTCCAGATCCCTTACGTTTCCCTAATGCAACTAAATATTTTGCGGATCAAGATAGGCCACCGAAATAATAATTGTAAGAAAAGAAATCTATAATCGCTTAGAGTATCTATAAAAGAGAAACCAGGTAGCATTAAAAATTATGACATTACAGCGGTCAAGGAATATATAAAATATATTCGTAACCAAGTACCATAAAGTTCACTAACAATTATGATTGTCAATTTAATACAGTATAACGATTTTCGTAAATCTGACTTAACTTGAAGCTTTATTATGTGGTGAGATATTATGTAAACTATTAATTTCATTAGTAAATATTCTCCATAATTTTTGGTTTGTAATTTAGCGAGGTATAACTTGTCCGTCGATGTATAAATATGGTAAATAATTAACACTGTATCTTTATATCATTAAAATTTCTGTGAATCGGCTACTCTTGCGCTCTCCCATTGGACTCTAAGCATAATTTGACCTCAATATGCCACTATATTGGAAAACTTCTTTCGTATTCAAACGCGTTATCTGTAGAATTAATGTTATGCAAATGAAGTTTATTATTCTTAATCAGCTGGCACCTGTGTAGGTATTATACAGATGACGATGTGTATTAATGATTATTTTGTGACCTATGTATATTCTGTGGTATCTAAGACTCGCCGGTATTAAAATGATTTTTTTTAATATAGATTCCATCTTCTTTTTAATGCCGATGACACCGTCGATAGCAATTTATAATTAAATATTCAATTTGAGAATAACATAACGTATGGAGCCATCGGTGGTATTTAAAGAATATGATTAGCTGCGATTTAATACATCCACACTGTAATCACTAATTAGTTAAGGCGATATAGTTTGTATCACGTAAGCTTTGTTGAATAATTGCGATATAAACATTACCCAAACGATACGACTTTGTAATTTATGTAGATAATTAATTTCCGACTGTCAACTAAATGTTTCAAAAGTGGACTTTTCTACGAATCGAGGTACTGGTATCTGTATTTTATGTCTGATCTTGGCGGATTACACGTGAAATCATTTTAATCGTCCTAACTGTCAAGTGGATCCAATCAATTTTGACACGGGAGATGATAGCTTAATGGACAAACAAGAATACAATTCAAAATTGCGTTTGTATTAGTAGTAAGACATACCGAACATTAATATTATTTGATAGATCATATAATGTTAATAAAGTAATTGAAGTAAACTTATCCGATCATGATTTCACCTTTTTGAGACCGTATCGCCGCGACGTGATTAAAATAAGAATTATTCCGCACAAAGGTAGCATTCTAAAACGTTCTGAAATAATTATACTGATGGTTAACATTCAACCTTCCATTTGTTCAAAATAAACGGTTTCATAGATAATGAACGTTATTCAAAGGTGACGTGGTCAAGTCGTATCGCTAAGTAATTTAAAATGTACTTAAATTTATGTTTGCGGACTACTGAGAACGTGAAAGAAACAAAAGCGTTACGCAAACATATTTACATATATTTCAAACATTTCGATACAACAAAATGCATCCGGTAATTTGACTCTTTTCCGACATTCGACGCATCAGTGTTTACCTTCGCGGACTAAATTTATGCAAACACGAAGAATAATAAGCGGGCTTACGTCACCCACGGATTATAAAATCGATTTTCTTTGCTTCCATTTATTTTTTTCCTTCGCCGCTTGTTGCTCGCGAATAAACAGGAATTTTTCCAGAAAAGAGTTCACACGGTTCTCGATACTCATCATTTATGCCAAAGAAATATGATTCATGGAAAATTGTTTTCCAGGGAAAAGTTTGTAATCCGTGCTAACAACATTCACTTAGAAGTCGACGTATACTTATATCTGTGCAATTGCAGCAGAAATACCGGTCGTAATGCGAACTTTATAACGAACAGAAAGTAATCGATTGTCTTCCTATAAAAATTGCATTGATTTCTGATAAGTTTCTTCTACCTCATTGGACTAAATACGAACTTTAACCTTCTGACTGACAACAGTATCTATGGGCGCTTGACGAATCCGTTCACCGCGTACTGTTGACGCACATAGGCGTTTGGTGCAATAGCTTCTTGTGTACTACTGTAGCCTGGCTGTGCGCAGTGTTCTACTCATTTCCAAGTAGCCTGTAATCAAAGGGTGTTCGTTGCAACGGCATCTGAGAATAAACCGAGAAACGAATAATTTTTAATCATGTCGTTTGAAAGTGTGATCGCTTTAAAACAGTCACGTTCAACTTGTATGCTCGCCGAGCAGCTGTGCCCGCTAAGCCATCGACAAACTACAGCAGGCTTTGAAATTAACTGCGCACGACGGCCGATTTTTGGAAGCAACGCCCACTTTTTCCCGCCGCGCGTCTTGGCCCCCGCGACTGCCCTGGTGCTCGACTCGTCTCAGGTCCGTACCATATGAACCGCATGTAGCGCATTAGGGCGACACTCGTATCCTATCGTGTAAATAGGTTTCCACTTCACCCATGGGGTATAATGCTTCTGGTACGCGCCTGAGTCGAGTGGAGCACTATGGCCGTCGCGGGGGCCAAGACGCGCGGCGGGAAAAAGTAGGCGTTGCTTCCGAAAATCGGCCGTCGTGAACAGTTAATTCCAATGCCTGAACTACAGAATAGACCTATCATCCAATGTAATTTTGTGTCACACGGATTTAGGGCTCTAGAGCCCTCTTACCATTTTCGTGTCACACCCAACGTTACCGGTTCAGTCTAAAATAAGATTACAACACTGCGACTGGTAGGAATTAAAATTAAATATCACGGGGAACATTTAAAGTTTAAAACGATCTGAATATTACGACTAGCCTCCAAAAATATGTTGCATAATTCCGTTTACTAATACATTTTCGTAGAAAAACAATCTGTACTTATTTCCATAAATATTATATAAACAAAATTGAAGTACCCATATATTTTAAAATGTAAACTATTAAAAATTATGTATTAATCGTCGAAATATGCTTTCTGATTTTCATTCTTTCATAACATATGGTAAGATTGGATTTTTCAAGCCAGTTTTATAAACGTTCTACAATATTTGCTCATAAAATTTTTCGCCTGTTTTTAAATAAACTGCAATATCATATTTCCTCTATTCCTATCTCTCTTCTAAATATGGAAACTCAGGTTATCATTATTCACATTGTTTCTGAAATTGTTCAGAAGGTACCGACCCTTTATAACAATCAGTTAGTCTGCACTTGAAAAAAATAAAGAAGGCATTAATATGCAGTATTCAATAATGAAAAATAAACTTTTCAATATCTTTTGCTCTATCATTATACAAACATCTATAATGTATTTGTAAGATTTTTTTCACAATATGGAACCAAATATAACGTAATTTAGTATGAGGAAGGTACGGCAAAGATTGCGACAGAGAAAGTTAATGTAATAACATATTTCTTAAAATCCCAACGTATAATATGATAGCGTACGTTTTGTCGAAGTGTGGCCTTTTTCTCACCGATTGTTGAAGTCAAGGCCCTTGTGAAGTTCGTTTTTGTTTTTAAACAAATGCCGTTCAAGGAAACGTGTTGCACCTGAAGGCAAAAATCGATGCGGCTCGAGATATTTTGCAAGTACAGTTCGCCAAACGCGGCGTGTACTCTTAAAAAACTTAAAAAAAACTTATAATTTTTTCAGCACTTGTAAAACTATGTACATATACCAATATTCTCTTGTAGAAGAAGATGGGTAGTCGTTAACAGCATATTAGCAATTAAAACTAATGCTTATGTAGGCATTTATACGGACACAGGTGCGTCGTAGGCCGGCGACAGCCAACGGTTGCCGATTGCGCGACGAGAGATGACAATGTATGTAGCCGTTGAAGCTGTTCGTCGAAGAGGTCGACGACTCTCGATCCCCTGCGAGTCTTTTGTTTTTGACATCACGTGTTTAACGAAAAACCGTTGCAGGGCTCGAGGAACAGTTTTGGCGGCAGTCGATCTCGAGCTAGGATATTGAGAGGTTGACTCAAAGATTCGCTCCCGTTTTCTTTTTGTATATGCACTGTTCTTTTATTTTCTTTTAAATTAAAATATATATTTATATCGCCATCCACACTTAACATTCTTAATTATACATATAATTCATTTTTCCATTTATATTAGAATATTAACGTATATTTGGAGATTAGTCATTTTGTGTGTCCCGTACGAATGGCATTTAAAAAATACATGAATGTTTTTTGTTGACATATGTTGAAAAAACAATTAAATCATGAAAAAGGTTAGCTTAATGAGTAAAAGTAATGAAAAAAATTAGCAGCGTAAAAACGATTTGTATCTGAATGGTACGTAGTGTGTAGCAGACAGAACCGGGAGAGGAAATGTTTATCTTCTTTCGAGAAAAATTTTCCTCTTCCGAAGCTTTCAGGCCCGAGCAGCAGAATCCTTAGACAAAAGGGAAATAACATTTGTGTCGCAGGCCCACGGGGGTCCTGTCCAGTTGCGTTGTCGCGTATATTGGCAAGCACCCTAGGAGACCCTTTGCTCAAAAGTGGTACAGGAGAAAGAGCCTCCCTCCACTCGCCTAACTCTCTCTTGTTCCTTGCGTGCGAAAACAGGAAACGAGAGTGAATTAGGTGAGTGGTGGGAGGCTCCTTCTCCTGTACTGCCCGTGAGGAAAGGGTCGCCTAGGATACTCGCCAGTCCACATAATTTTCGCTTTTCGAGAAAAGGTTTTTCTTTTTAACATTCATATTGGACGAAGTATTTTCAATTATTTCCCGTGTTGTCGAGGAAAAAATCCAAAATGGTTTACTCAAGATGAATGTGCTGTACATCGTAAACAAATGGTTTAAACTTTAAAGAGTAGCCCGGCAGGCTGCTAAGCTTTTCTGCACGGCAGGCTGCATAGGCCGCATCCCTACTAAATATCCCCCCTTGCTCTTTCGGAGCCGGGCCGAAAAGTTGTGCGGCTGGCGGCGGCGTTTGAGAAACAAGATACATTTTTCGAAGAGTGAGCCATCCTTTAACGGAAATAAAAAATTGTTCGTTTAGCATTGTAGATTCATGAGAATATTATTAATAGATAGATGAAGTTTCCCGAATTAAAATGAGTCCAAACACGATCTCATTCGGACTATTTGTTATCAGAGACATTCCGACTATCGAATCTTATCTTATGCAAAATTTTAATAAAAAATGAACCGAATGACATCGTGTTTGGACTCATTTTTATTGAAAAAACCTCACCTATTCATTTGTACTATTTTCATCAATGTATTATAAAAAATAGATAAATTTTATTTTTCGTTATACGATGACTCATTTGCGTCAACGGAAAAACTGTTTGGCAGCGGCCGACTGAAACCTCGCCGGTGATTTATCTCTCTCCCTCCCAGAGAGGGATGACAATTTGCTCTAGCACGGTTGGCCGAAAATTCTCGGTCCTGTATGCTCTTTGTGAACATGTGAAAATCGGGCGCATGATAAACAAAGTGAGGCAAAGTATCAAACTTTGTTGTCTCTGTCAGAATGATTTTCGCGTAAAGGATCTCGTGCCGTTTCTCGCATGTGCCAGAGAAGTCAAAAATTGGGATACACGAGATGCAAGGGCCAGAGCATCGCGTGCCACTTGACGGGGACCCTGCCATAAATTTGGAAGGAGCCAAGCGTATATGTCCCAGATTCCCTTAGCCAGAGGATTTTTCACGAGGAAAAGCCTCAAAAATGTAGCGAGTGTTGCGAGAGAATAAATACCGATTTCTTGTATTTCAATTTGGCGTGAATTATATGTTTTATGTTTCACGTTCATTTTACACCTGTTTTCATTCCCTCTTTTTTTCAATTGTGCTGTAAAAAGTAAGATAACTGTTTTCTTATATCTAGGAATAATGAAAACAGTGCCATTGGATTTCTATAGTTTTCATTTGACTATTTTTGCACTCGAGAAGTAGTTACATTATATGTATCTAACTTTTAATCTCTTTCGTTATAATTTCTTGTATACTTCGTTGTAATTTTTTTTTGTACACGTACTTAAGTAAAAAAAGGAAAAAGACATAAATTAACTAATTACAAATTCAATAATTCTTAAAAGGTAAATTATTAGATCGATGAATGTCAAAGAGTTCCCCAACTTCTTCAGCTTCATTAAAGTTACCAACGCAATAAGATGTATTTCAGTATTTAGACTATATTTTATTATAATACAGGGTTAAATACTTTTCCTTATTTAGGAGTCGAGTACGAATTTAGTGACGTTACCGTCTTTGGTGTTTGGAATGTATTTGATTCCCAAAATCACCATCCCTAGACGCAGAGGGCGCAAGAAAACCTGTGGTTTTTCGAGAAGTCGGTATTTCAGAACATGTGACACGAAGTCCCATAAGATGATAGGTCTATTCTGTAGTTTGTCGATGGCTAAGCTATCCAGTTGTACCTACCTGTTCTTGAATATTCACTGTTTAACCGATTGAACCGACGTTTTCAGACTAAAAATAAATAAATATTTTTGAAACTATTATCGAAAAAGCACATTGAATTTCTGCCAAACTATATTTATTAACACTAGGTTTACGGACATTTCTTATATACCTATCTCTACGGACACGCGTTAAATTAACGCGTAAACGAAACCGCACATTTTCTTTAAAGACAACTTATCTTATTTAATAACAATATATTATACACTATTAACTTATAAATGAACCTATGTGATATTATATATTTATATAAAATTTATAATATTTAACATTATACAACATTACATTTATTCCGCACATTTGTGAAATTCGAAATGCGTCAAAATGACGCGTCCCGTAAACCTAGTGTTAACTTCAATATTTCTTTTCTCAACCATTATGCAAAATTTTTAGATCATTCTACGTCAAATGATAACTATAAGCTTATAATTTATGAACATGTATTTTTTTTCGTGTCAGAGTAGCCGCTTAAATTGTGTCAAGCAAGAAGTTACATTTTTTGTGTTCTATCAACATTCAGTTTCATTCTATTACATAAAAATGTTAATAACTGTTCTCATTTAAATACATTTTATAATTTACATATTTTATATTTTAATAATATACAATAAAAATGTTTGTCCAATTAGCGATTGCTTTGTTTAAATGCTTTAAAAGAATCCTGCCGTTTTTTATCTACCGCTGTGTTCTATCCCCTTGAACAATCATTAAGATGACATCGATCATTTGCGTTTCTATTGCGTTCGACAAGCGCTCGTACTTTTCCATGTCTGTGTACATAAAATCCAAAACACTGATTCAACAAAAATTCTGCGACCGAACACATCGCGTGTACACGACAAACATTCAATAACAGTATCGCATCATTGCCGAGTACAAAGTATGTATTCGTGCACGGAATTCACGTGAAACACCGCGGAAGCGATTTTCAAATAAACCCTGAGGAACGTGGCTGTGATACAATGAGGCAATAAGTATGTTACTCAACATGTTGAATGTTGGGCTGGGACTATTTAATAGTAGGTGTATACGCAAGTAGTAGACGCAGTTATTAACACGTTGACTCCCATACTGTGTGTGCTAAAAACGCCACGAATTTGTAGACTTCGATACAACATGCAAGTAATGTGAAATTACGCTATTTTTAACCCTCATCCGCCCCTCGTGTCACTTTGACATATTTTTCTCACAAAAATGAAATGAATGTTAAAAATGAATATGTCTTGCACATCACTTTGTTATTTGTGAACCATGTGAAGAATTTTATGCTTGAATGTACAGGAATTTCATTTCTTATTTTGAATAAAAGACCGTGCAAATTTAACTATTTTTATTTTTATTACATGTATTGATTTTTTACCATTGGGTCAATTTGACAGTAATGGATAAATTCAGTTGGGAAAATGAGGGATGGATGTGGGTTAATTAATACTGTTAGTAATTATTTGTAGCTGTTGATGGTTCTGTTGAATCTTCTTAAATATTTTACTAATAGTGTGTATGTTCGGATAAATGACAACGGAATTTGAGTGTCACCTGTATATGGGTGACATGGCAGTCAAAAGTGTTAAAGTTATTATTACAAGCTTATCAGCCGATCCTCTTTTGCTTGTGTTTGATTATTAGATGCATGAACACACAGTATTGCTGATAAAAATAAATATTTTGAGTTATTGAAGATAATATAGGATAAATTGTGGATTCACCGCTGGATGCTTTTTTTTATGCAGAGCAAATCGCTACTCGAGCGAGCAGAATTTATGAAATCTGGGGCACGATTGCTTTATTAAAATGTCCGTACTGAAAATAGTTTTGAACATACTCGAACGTTGTTATTTTGAGATCAGTAAGTGTTGTTAAATGAAGACTCAACAAAAACACGAGTCCTTTACATCAGGTATTTTATCGTCATGGATTGTAATTTATCAAAAAGATGGCTGAAGACTATAGAAAATACGTAATACAATTTTATGAAATTAATACGGTCCCAATTATTTAATATTAATTAAATATATGTGAGATAAAAATGACCATTAGTCTTTTATATACTTAATAATTCGAATACTTATAAAATATTCGAATACTTGTGAATATACTTCGCATATTCAAGTATTCGAATAATTTACACTTCTGACTGCAGTGCACTTACAAAGAAAATTGTTCGCTATTTATAGGATAATAATAACTGCGCAACAACGGTTACTTTATTTTATTATCCTTTGTTCTTTTGCATTTGTAGACGTTTCAATTACTATTCATTTATATCCCCTCATTTATTAATTTATTATTCATTTTCATGTCCTCAGCTTTGAATTTCTGTATATTATTTGGTAACTAGGTCTCGAAACCATTAAAATGGTTGTTCGCATGTAAAGACCTACTCTTCCAGAGAGTACAAAGGCGCGTTTCTGAGTCGAATAATTAATCAAATATTAACTAGGTATTCAAATGTCGCGAATAAACTTCCAATAGTCGAGCATTCGAACATTATTATTCAAATAAGGAAGTATTAACCGACGACTGAACATAATACAGATCTTCTAAAAGGGTGGAAATTAAATGAAGATACCAACATCCAGGAGATGCTTTTTAACTCTGACTGCGGGCCACTTGGAAATCAGGCGAACGTTGCGTGCGGCCGAGCTGCAATAGTACGTAGCAAGTCATTGCATCGAACGCCTATAGGCGTCGGTAGTACGTGATACGCGCTGAAAAAGTCTTCTGCAGCTAGAAACATAGTGACTGCGAAAAGAAGCTGCTTACAGCCGAAGAACGTGAACATACATGTAGTAGTTTCCCTTTATCATAATAAGAATGTTGTATAATATCTAAGATATCTCATTTAACAATAAGTATATCATAGTCCTCGTCATACTATTAAAATGCTACGAGTGTCTAAATGATCAACGCACAAAATATTCGAACACTTTGAGCTATTTTCAAATATTTGAATACATAAAAATTCCAAAAGTATTCCCAGACCTAATTGAGGATTAATTAATCCTTAATTTTTTCTTGCAAGTGAAAGAACTATTTTTTGCACATATGTAGTTATATCTTAGGTCCAGAAAACGAGAAAATTTAATAAATATTGAAAGTATGATCTCAGAGTCACAAATTTTAAACGATTCTAAGTTGAATAGGACACGATGTCATATGGAATCTTCAGGCCGACAGTGTGAGTTATAAACCCAATTAAATTAATGGTTCCAAATGAAACATTATTATTACAACAGTTACACAAAATACAAACCATACGATCGAATATTGAAAAATATTGTTCCTTCACAATTTATATAAAAAACAGCAAATTATTAATATGCCTGACAAGGTACAACAGTTTTCACTGTGCCGTTCAACGAGTTAATTGCGATTCTCAATTTTGACGACAATCAAATCGGTTAGGCTTTCAGAAACGTATTTACTAATCGTGGAGGAATTATTTAAAATCCTATCATGAATTAAGGTGTTATCGTTTGCGACAACACATAAGATTGTTTGGTGATGTTAATTGTTTATCCCTGATATCGGGGTGTGGACATTCGACGTTGAGACGCGACAAGTCTGTTATCACGCAGGTATCGGGTAAACTTAGATAAGGAAGTTGACGCTTGTTCGTCATGTTACGAAATCGAACCGAGCATTGGGAGTCGCGACCGATTGGAACTCTTTCGACAACCCTCTATATCGCACTCAAAATTCAATTACGTATCACACGTGTTGCAACACTTTCGTTCGTTCAACACACGGCAGTCTGCATCTTTGACACATTTCTAGAATGACCGTTACAAGGATTTTTATACAGGATGTTCCATTTTCAGCATTCTTTTAACACGTTCACTACCGCGGTGGTCACCGATGGCCCGCACCTCAAATTTTCTTTCAGTAAATAACTAATAATTTTTATAAAATGTTTTGGAACATATTAATATTGTGATAATAGCATAAGGTATATCTATGTGTGCAAAGAGTAAAATATTCTTCTCCCTCATAATTTATATTTAACCTTTTGACTGCGGAGGACTTGGAAACCAGGCGAACGCTGCGTACGGCCGATTGCAGTATAGTAAATCCTCCCTAATTGACCCTCAGCTCGGAATCGAATAGTGTCAGTTTGGGCATACCGAGACTACATTTCCAGCCTCGCAGCTCGCCTTTGAAGTTCGCCGAACAAAGAAAAGGACAGTGAATAAAAAAGAAGGATGGAATGAGAGTCGACGCAACCGAGAGATTTAAAAACCCGCGTACCAAATGTTATAATAAAGACAACACAAACTTTTTTATTTTTAACTTTTTCTGTATGAAAAAGTTTATTTAATTTAATTCGAAATTTTACGGATAATGTGGGGGAATAGCCTACGTTTGACGGACAATGGGGGGGAACAGCCTAAATTTTACGGAAAGCGTGGGAAACAGCCTACGTTTGATGGTCAGTGTGAGAATCATGCCTACATTTTACGGTCAGTGTGAGAGAAGCAGCCTACATTTTTCGGACTTGGGGGAACAACCTACGTTTGATGGATGTGGAGGTACAGCCTGTTTAATACTACAAAATTACAATTACATTTTTCAACTCAGCAAAATTTTCGGAAAAGTTTTAAAAATATTTTCAACATTTTTTTTTTCATTTTTCACAACTTTTCTATTATGTTTGACAAAATGACTTTTTGATTCCTTGGAACGTGTAGAATCATATTGTGAATTAATGTTTCTTTGGTAATGAGTACCAAAACTTGCGTATTTTTAACATTGTCCTTTGGCTGCACGTGCCAGGTGCAAGGAAGTTAAGTCATACGTGTTAAAGAAAAATGATACCGATCCTTCGAGAATTTGTTTAGAATTTTTAATATTACAAAATTAATTTTTTAATTAAAATATATTAGTCTGTTTCCGCTATAATAGGCAAAAATTGCAAAATTCAGAGGTCCGTATTTTTTAAACAAATTTGAAACCAGCAAAATGTTGACTTACAAAAATTACAGGCTATTTGAAACTCGACAAATTTTTCAGCCACGTTAAATGATTCAAAACTGTTTATGTGTGAAGTCTATTACATATTTATATACGTATCATCTCATTGTAAATATAATTTAATGTAGAATATTTTACTACTTTATACTTCTGTAATTTATAGTGTTTAGAAATATTATACTATTATAATTTCAAACGTGACTAACAACCCATTTTTGTAATGTAATCAAGGCGATAATGGAGTAAAATGAGTTATACAATAAGTATGAAATAAGTAAATGTGGTCCAAAATATATCGTGTTTGATGTCATTTTAATCGGAAAAATCTCACCAATATGTCAAACAAATTTTCAGATAAAAAAAGTAAAATTAAAACAGTTATGTTATTGTATTATGAACTGCCAAGCCGAGAACTATCGTCAAAAGAACCGCCGCCACGTATCTCATGACACGAATCACACACTTGACTGACTGTGCCATAGCCATAGGAATAGCAATAGGGTCAGTGTGAGCGTAGTACCAACAGGGTCAATGTGGGAGGATTCACTGTACTTCTTCCTGTATATACCGTACTTTTCTTCTTGCTCTTCTGACCTATATTCAATGTTTGCTCTGTGGGCAATCATGAAGTAAAGAAACACAACATACGTCTTCCACCTCATACATTTCTTACTTTTGTTCATTTTTTAAGCCACACAGCCTTGCAAGACCTAATGATACTACCTTGACCTTACAAGACACAAGTAAAATACTCCGGTCTTTAGAATCCCAAGTCGAACTCTCCTGACTGCTGAAACATAAATTGGACGCCAGGGATGCGAATAACGTAGCCACAACCTTAGGGGCTACGAATTAGGATTCCTTGAGATTCGTAGCATTTGAGTTAGGCGATCTGAACCTTGTTGTATCGAAGACAGAACTATTTCCGATACTCAGGACGAGACTCAGCGATTCTGGACTTCAGAGACCCAAGTTGGAACTCCCAGAAATCCATAAGCTCGAACGAGAACCTGAACTGAACTCACAAAGCTCGAGACAGAAACATTCTGGTCCCTGAAGTTCTACGAGTCTAATCTAATCTAATTTAGGCCTGACAGGTTCAGTATGATACAGATTTAATCTCTGTGTAATGTGCTAGCTTCCTAATACTTTATCTAAAACCAACTGAATCGTACACCACCATTTTTTCCACATCGCAAATATTCTCCGAACGTCAGCCTGTCACTCATTTATTTTGGCCCCTTTCTGTATTTTCTCGCCACTTCAAGTAACTCCGGATGAATCAGAAATCCCTTTAACATCCCTTTAATTTGATCACATAACTACCAATCCGTATGCAATTTTGAGTAACATTCACGTTAAAATGATAGTATAAATAGAAAGTGGAATATCAAATAGATAAATATTCGGACAATCAACCGCATGTATGAATAAGTAGCCATTTTCACGTGTCTGTCTATTTACGGAATTTTCTACTGTGGCAGGGAACGTGTTGACAACGTTGACTACGTTGACTGGAAACTCCCATACCTGGTCAGACACACTATAATATGTCAATAAAATGTCAAAACTCTCATTAACACGTTCGCTATCATGGTCGATTTGAGAAAAACGTCCACACAGGCCACGCTTTATTTTAATCAATTACCTCTGTCACACATGTGTGACGTCGAGCTCTCAAAACAGAATCGACGCGTCACACATATGTGACGCTGGTAGCGAACGTGTTAAAAAACTAACGAACTTGTGTCAAGTTTACATCAAAACCTAGTCGTCAAAACTTGGTAGTCTGAATATTATCCTGTGTAATCGTCAGTCTATTACGTTTGCCCAACAGTGTACGACCAAAACGATATGCAGAAAGGTTCAGTGTATCAAACATTCGCAATGTGCGAAAGTTTATTTAAATATTAGCTGAGGTTTTCTTGTGAGAATGCTCAATTCAAATTTATCAAGTCTGGTTACCTTGATACAGGCCTCATAGGTGCAGAGATGTATCTATTTGTGTTCCTTAAATCCAGAGTACTCCCAACTAGAGTCCTACGAGTCCAAAATGGCTAGTCTCTGGTCCTTGGAATTCAGAAAGTCTGTTTCTTGTACCAGCAGGATCCCACAGTGATCCAACCTTCTATCTTAGCACCTGAGAGTTCGAAGGGGATAGACTATGTAACATATTTTTAATTCAGACTATTATACTATCGTTATGCTAATAGAAGTCTCCCATAAAGTATTTCTTACAGGTAATCCGGTTACTATGTATTTTACTCCACAACGGAACATTGATTCTTCCTGTATACACAGCCGAACGTTACGTTCAAGACTTCAGGGTGCCTTGATTCTTCTTTTACTTCGTTCGTCTGGCGAAACGGCGAACGCGCAATAAGATTGAATTTGCGAGTGCGAGGAACGAATTTAAAACGGTCTTCTAAAAAGAAGAGGAAAGAGGGCGGATGATTTAATGGCAAGAGTGGGCGGGAGGTTCGCGCGAACCCTTCTTGTATTTAGTGAAAAAAGGAAAAAAAAAGGAAAAAAGCGGATTTCCCTTCCTCTACCAGCTGCCACTCGCTAATAGGCGCTCGTTAATATTGCGAGTGCCACTCTTGAATATCGAGGAGAGGTTTCTACCTTCCCTCCCGTTTTTCACCATTCCTCCCTCCCCTCTCGTCTTTCGAACTCACTCTCTCTCGTTTTCTCTCTTTCGCTACCGCCGCGACGCGAGCGTTCGTCGGATTAAGGCATAATGAAATTACGAGGGTCACGTCATTTTATAAAACGATCGTTAAGCGTCGAGAGTGTTCGCTCGCCGTGGCTCCCGTCCGTCGAAATGACACCGCGTTGAAAACGATCGATCGAAAATCTCCGCGGAAGTGCTCTCGCACGGTTGCCGAGGCGAGGAGACCGGGAGGGGAGGGGTGGGTGGTTGGGTGCCGAATTTCCGTGTGACGGCGAAAAGAAACGCGGGCGCAGGGAGGAAGAAAGGGGTGGGTTCGAAATAAAATGGAATTTTCTGTGCGACGGCGCGCGGGCGGATGCTAATAAATCGGCCCGTTGTAAAATCGATTATTAATTTAATCCGGACATTTTGATGGAATATCGGGACTCCCCTGAAATATCGGGCGAACGATGTGCATTGACATAGGCTGTTACGGACCGGCCGTCATAACAGCGTGTACAAGCGGAATTTTATGAACACGCTCGCCTGTTAACATTCCATGTGCCAAAATTCATTATAATTTATTGATACGTCAAATATATCCCGTTCGTTCGATGCTCTCCGAAATATCGCGGCCGTGTGCGTTTCGTCGACCCTGTTGTCCCGCCTTCCCGACGCATTTTATTTTCCATAACAATATTAATAATCGTGCCGGTAATGCGTTCGTTGCGTGTCGCGTGAGCGCGCGATTTTTCGCGATTTCGTCAACATACGTATAGACGGGCTCGCGGAAATGTGGGCCGTCCGCGTGTCGCCGCATTCGTAAATACGCCGGTAACGATATAATTGGGGCTGCGTCGGCGTGTTCGTTGTATCCGACGCCGACGCGTCGCGATTGTTCTCGGGGTTTATTAATATTTTTCGGCATAAACTCTCCGCCGTCTAATCAGCGAGACCGCGGAACGCGAGCTCGTTCCTTTCGATCGCAACGCGATAAGCCTGTAATCACCTAATAACTAAGATTGATTCCAATAGCTATCGGTGCATGGAGTACCAGTAATTTCGCTTTCCAAGCATCACCAGTGGGAAAGATATAGCCGGCATTCTTCCCGCGACGGTCTTATGGGTGAAAACCCGCCTTTTATTTACAGGACAACACGTAAATCTTTCTATAATCCTCCGTCGATGTGGATAATGAATATCGTGGAATATTAACTCGGTTAATGGCATGGGGACGTTGAACGAACCCTCACGATTATAATACGGCACGTAATTATCTTCTGGAATTCCCCTAACTTTCGGTATTTCCGCTACTTTTTGCGTGTTTTTTGTTCATGCATGCGCATTGTTGCATAGTTTGGATTTATGAGGGACGTATGAGCAGGATTTTTTGAAAATTGATTTGTTGTGAGGTTTAATACTACGTCTTTGTTGTGCAAACATTGAATGTAAATTAAGAAGCAAAATGAAAGAGATCGATGAATAAAAAAGGTAAAATTATTGCAAGTGCGACGTACTGGAGTGCGCTGTTATAAATTTAGCCTAAGGAAAAATAAGATAATGATAAAAGAAAGCGAAAAAAGAAAAGTAAAAGCAAAGAAGAGAAAAGAAGTAGCGGGGGTTCTTTCTATTTCTTTTAAATAGTATAATAATAAAAATAATAACAAGACAGTACCTATCAAGAAAATTTAGATAATTGTACAGGATTTAGTATGCACTTAAAGTTACATTTAAAAATTATGAAACATAGTGAAGTCACAAGTATCAAAATGTTGGAAGTTCAAGATCAAAAAAATTTCGAATAAATTGCCGCCAAATACTAAACACTAAACATTTCTTTAGTATTTTGAGAATGTTATTGAAAATCAGTGTGTCAAATTTCACGAAATCGATCAACTTTAAACACGCTATTTTATAATACCGTTTCTGTTTAACCTCGACTTATTTCTTGTTTAAAGTTAGCAGTTTTTTGTATTACAAATATAATTAAAAACTTCCCTGATATTATCGACTTTTAACTTCAATGCGCCCTTATGTTACTATGAATCCAGCAAGAAAAATTCCAAGACAAAGTTATTTTCTTTTATTCGCATATTTTGGGAATGCAATTTTGTACATTGCAAATTGATTTTCGCAGCGAATTGTTCCACTCTTATAATAGCCATTGTTTTATATTTTAATGTCTTTTAATGAAAATTATATTTTGAATGATTTAAAGTACGTATTTTCATTTAAAAAAATGATTTCAACATTTGTAAGTTTTTCAACAAAATTTTTTAAATAGACCTACTTTTTCAGCCATCTATGTATTATGTGTACCCTCTTAAAACTTGTAAACTTCTTTCAGCCTTCATCAATTGTTGTGGGGGCACCGAAATTAGGGCCCCTAATGACGTTTCTCCTTAATACGTTAATAGTGATTAAGCTTAGAGTCAGTCGTTGAGTAAATCAATCAAACATACTACAATAATAGTCATGTACAGTTATGTATAGTAACGTAATAAAAAAAACGTTGCATAATCTCATAATAATCTCATTATTTATTATCATAAATATTATACTTCAGTAGTCAATAATCATTAAAATTTTAAAAATACAGACCTATGTCTGCATTCGATCATGCACATACTATTTTCTATTAGCATTGCAATATTAATGCTTCTCAGAATTTCGTAAAAATTTCTAGTCACTTGATTAGATTAAATGTAAGCGTCAACCACCGGCGACCCTGGGAGAACTGAACGTGTCGATAGATAACCGAGACGGTCACGCGTCCGATTTTCACGGAATAAAGACGTCGACAACGGTACAGATGGCATTCGGTATGAGAAATCGTAGAACACAAAAGCGTACGCGGTCGAAGCAGCTACGTTCGGTCTCGAAACTTTTTCACGTCGGGATAACACTTTCGTTGCACTTGTCAACGAAACGGTCTGGCTACCAGGAACGATATCGTCGAATGGACCGGCGCGGCTGCTCGTTGTCGCGGCTAGGAACAAGAGGATTTTTCGGAGCTGGGAGCGAAAGGCGTTGGTATTAATTGGCTGGACCAGTCCGTGTGGAGTGGGTCGACGACGTGAACGCTACCGCACCACTACCAACGAAACTATATCAACCACTACCAACCCCGGTCCTCGTAGCGACGCTATTCGAACGTTTTTCGTGGTCCGTGCCACGGAAATGTTCGTTCATTTGGTGGCCGTCCCTGCCTCCTCTTTCTTCTTTCTTCCGCGACCCCGGGGTCGTACTCTCTTCCTTTCTCAACCCCCACCACGTCTGTTCGGGAACTCGAAGAGAGTATAGGCCGCTCGGTGTAACCGTGTCTGTACACACGTATACCGGTACGTAGAAAGGCATAATAAAGGTCGGGGAAGCAGTCCGCGCGGACTGAACGGCCGGCTGTCAACGCGCGCCATATGGAAGCCAGTTGGTCGGTTTTACCTCGCTCTTCCGGCAGGATTGGCCTTTTTCGTTTTCGATTACGCCTCTTTATTCGCCCACTGGGCGTCGCCACGGATTTTTCCGCGTGCAGGTTGGCTGTTGCCCGCCGTTCGCCTCTCTTATAGGCTGTCTCGCCGGTTTTTCCATCTGGAACAGCTGAGAGTCCGCGCGGATTCAGCCGAGGCCGAGGTTAAGACGCCTTGGCAATCAAGTAGAACCTCGGGCAAGCAGGGGCGGTTATGGGTGGTTATCGGAAGGGGGTGCATCGGTCTCAGCATAGAGAAAGAGAGGTACGAAGGCGGCCATATTTAGAGAAGGAAATCAGTGAAGAGCATTTCGCGCCGTGTACCGTGTTCGATCGCTTCTCCTTCTCTGACGCGGGACGCTCCTTATACAGGCTGTCCTTCTTCGCGTCTACGTCTGTCGGTGTCTCTGATTCCCTCTCCCGTTGAATTTTGACGGATGAAAAGTAACCGAGGTCGTCAGAAGCGGCCGAGGTTTCTTCTTCGCCAATAGGGAATTATGGTTTTGCGGCGGCGAAGGCGTCTCGACGATCATCGCCGCGCTAAAGGACGAATCGAAACGTTGTTCCTCAACGACGATCACCGTACTACCTCCGTCTGACTCTCTTCCTCCTCTTGTCGGGACGTTCTTTTAGCACGCGCGTTACCCGCGCTACTTTACGCACTCCGTGGAACTCGTCGCCTCGCATCCTCAGCCTCGGCAATCGGTTTTTATGGCCGGTCGAGAGTCTGCGGTGTTTGTTATTAACCGAGAGACGAGGCCTCGAAACTTTACTGCCCCTGCACGGACGTCGTAAACGGACGGCCGCGTCGGAAAACTATTGTTTCCCATGTTCGATTCGACGGCGAAACGGAAAGCCGCTTCATGATTTTTCATACGCCGGTTTTCCGTGACGTGTGCACACTTCGCCGTCGCGTGTACGCAAACTCTCACAGAACCACCCTCTTTCACTTTGCTGCCTGCGTTTAGTTCCGACGGACACGTACATACACCTACCGGCTGTTTCATTCAGTGCGTTCCGAATGACCCTGCGTATCGCACTGACTCATGAAGTTGGGAAAACGAATACGCTGCCATGAGTTTCTTTTACTTTATACCTAGTCTGACGATTTTTTCCATAGGTGTCTGTACTGACATTTATTATTCAAACGCTCTGAGGGCGAAATACAGGAAGAATATTTATCAACATATACAATTTGCTTCAGATAATCCTCTGTAAGTCAAAGGGTGCTTCAATACAAAATTTTTAAAAATTCATATTTGCGTGATGCTCATATTTATAACTATATATGTATATTGTAAGATTAAATTTACAAAATAAAGGAATGGATGTGTTTCACAAATATAATAATCTCAATGCTACAGGATTTGGATGGCGCACTGAAGAGCGTTCCGTCTCTGCACAAGGGTCCAAGACTGCCTCTCCTCGTTAGAGAAAACGTTTTCTAACCGTTACATGTAGCAAAGCTACATGAGACTCTTTTAATTTTTGGCGGGTACGACGACAATGTTCGGGTCCGTCGCTGCCCAAAACCCTTGGCCTGCGACGTATCTATTGAGGGCCTACGCAAGGCATCCCCAATAGCGATGGCAGGCAACGTTTCCCAGATGACCTGGACGTTGCATTTTCTTACAATATGCTCATAATTTTCATCGCGAGTGTGACTCATTATTACAAGAGCACGATGTCTCTAACAAATTATATTTTAAATACACAGTATCTGTGTTGTCACCTTATGTATTGATACTGATGTGTTAGGTTGATAATCAAATGTTATTGGATTTTTTAATATAAATTTAATTTGCTAGCAATTAGACTTATTACGTAATATTACAAAGAGGAAACAAGAATTAATAAAAATTCTTGTGTTCCCTTCTCATTTCTCACTTACCACTTGAGAAATTCTAAATTAATAAGATCGTCTAAAGGGCAACCTCCAACTAAAAATTTTAAATTACTCATGATATCTTCACTTTCCGCCACGCACGTTTTTCTACCATACTGTAGATTCTACGGGAACATGCAACGGCGTAGAAAAGATCGATCACAACATTTCGTCGAATGGAACGCCGCATCGTATTTACCGAGGCTCGTCCGATCGATCAACTTAATTCAAACTTATATCCTTAATTCAACGGTAAATCACAGAACCATTAGCGCGTTTCACGTTGAATCGAACTTTCCACAACAATAGCCGTCTCCCCTCTCAAGGCGGAGCCTTAAAACGCCGTCCAATTTCCATGAAATCGCATTCGATAAACAAATAACAATTATCGTCGGCCCGTCTCGTATTGCGAGTCGCGAAATTAAATAGCAAGTTCCGTGCTATTGTTGCTCCCGCGGCAGAAGAAAGAGAATGGGAGCAGAACGCGTAAACGTTCGTTGCACGCGTCAATGGTACGCGTATAATCGGGTACCTCGAAACCAGGCGATCATTCGAGCCAGCCAGCGGAGCTTTTTAAGCACTTTTTTGCAGTCGTTGACGGCGTGACGTAGTAGCGTCGTCGTCGGTGTCGGTGTCGTCGACGGGTGCGAAGCGTTGCTCGAAGCTCGAGAGGTTTTTCTGCATCGCGCCTTCACGGTATGTAATGTCATTTCTCCTCGCCTCGGTGCTGTGACGAAAACACTCCTCCCGATTTCTCCTGCTGTTCCTTCTCCCCTCTTTTAATATCGTTCCTGGGTCCGTCCTTTTCTCCCCTTTCTGTTCTCCGCGCTCACCGCAACGGCAGAGCGTTCCGTTCAAGAGGTCGCTGTAGGAGCGCGGTTTTCTCGATTTCTCCGCGTATGAACCGCGGCCGCATTTATCGTCGACCTCGTCATCGTTCTCTGACAAAGGGAAGACGATTAAAGCGCAATAAAAAGCGAGAATATATTAAAAAGTAATAGTCCCGTTTCTTCTTCTCGCTTCTCCCTTCTCCTTTTCGTTTTTTCACTGGCCTCCACCTTCCTTTGTCTCGTTCCCCGACAAACGAAAACGCAGGTGGGAACGCGCACGATGAAATGCATTTTCCACGAACGAAAGGAGCACCTTTTGTTTCACGTTCGCAACGTGTTATCGACGCGAGCCGGAATTATTTTTCGCTCGGTTTATCGGGGAACGGCTCGTCTTGCGGCTCGAACCCCCAGAGCTTCGAGCGGAACTCTCAGATAGCATTCTAATGACTTTTCATACATCAAACCCCGACCCGAGTCCAAAGATCCGTGTCGTGGAGCTTCAACACGCGTTGCTCCCGTCTAACCGCACACGCTCGCGGCCGCCGATAAAACTTTCCGCTTGATCTATTGCCGCTTCGGCAATTAATTCTCGCGCGGCCAGTTGATATCGGTGCGATCGCGTGTCTGTTATCGGGCGGCGTGGAAATACAGCCACCGAAACACGGGGATCCGCGGCGTCATGGGTGTTTTCGTGGAAAATCATTTTTTGATCGTTTTACCGAAAAGCTGCCGCTGAAACGTACACGGTGAACCGAGAAACGAGTCAAAAATTTGGGAACGTATAATAGGGATGAAAAATGTCCGGTTCACGTGGATACAAAAATTGATCTGAAACGTATAGGAAATTCGCTTTGTTTATGAAGGATTGCGTGTATGATTTCAACAAGATAATATGAATTTGTTTAATGTTTAAAAAATATTTAAAGTGGACCGAAAAATGTATTATATTGCCAATAATGTTAGTAATTGATATAAGAAAAGCCGTAACCACTGCGAAAATGACCTGTTAATATGTATGCAAATATACATATTTAAACTTCAAGGTTTTGTGTTTTGGTGTAGTTGAAGACAGCTTCGACGAAACTGTATTTTGTGCTTTAAATGCCCTTGAAGGTCTATCAACACACTCTTTACACTGCAAATTCATACAGTTTTTACAACAATTTTTGGGATTTTACTTTCTCACAAAATAACTGCTTGCAGATGAAGGAATTGAATGAATATTAAATCGTTCATTGATTTCTCGTCAGTGATAATGTTTGAAGACCTATACTGTCGTTGGCATTTTTCGCACGTGAAACGGAAGATCGCGATCAAGTTCCTTGGCATTCAGTAATTCGCTTTATAAACCGTCCATCTTTCACGCTGAATTCGATTGCATCGCATCGAATAAAGTTCCGCCATCGATGAGAATTCACGATAAGAGGCGAACGTCGATTCACCGATCGGCGCGCGTTACTCTTTATTTATTTGAAACAATAGGACGTAAAACGTCCCTTCTTCACCTGCTCGTTGGCCGCTAATCAAATTGACCTATACCGTCGAATTACACATCTGATCGGTTTGCGTCCTGAATTAGTCAAATTGCTCGTATAAATATCGTTTCGATAAAACTCGCCGCCGAGGGTTGCCGATGCCAGAGTTGGCGGATTTCATAAACCGACGCGGCAATGATCGGTTCATTCATCGTTGATGATCAGCCTGCTGCGAAAGGCTGTCGACACGAGACGCATGTCGCCAGCGAAATCGAGAAAGGAGATTGCTGAAGATGTGTTGAACGGATACGCTTTTGCGGATCGGCGTCGCACGAAATGCTTTCGCCGGATATCTGGCGAACGTGTACCAAGCGATTGATGGTCGAGCCAATTGGCAGCCGGGCACTTGGCAAGAATGATGCAATTAACCAATAAACACGTTTTCCAACGAGGTAACTGGACGCACACCAGGCCAGCTGTACACGGGAACCGAACCACACGGAACACACGCATCGACACGAGAAGTCATGGTCCACGTGTGCCATTCCATGATCGCATCCCCGCTTTGTCATCCATCCTGAAACGGTGTGTCTGGAAACTGTGCTCAAAAATTCAGGATGGGCTCCCCAGAACGTTGTGACACGTGGGGCACGACAAACTTTTCATTTTAGCCGTTAGCGATTTTCATTATCAACACTGTCACCTCTAGACTATGGGTGATATATACTGTTGGTCAAATGTTTGGGTCCACCGTACAATAAAGGTGTTAGGCGGTGATTATATGATTATCTGATAAAAGGTGTACATAGAAAACTATATTTTTTTATTATTTAGAACAGTTTACTTTACTTTGATAAAAATATAAACAGTTAATTTATCAATCAAAAATAAACTTTCTTAAACAGCCTTATCATCGAAATATCCTTCTTTGGGCTTTATTAAATTAATGGGTTTAATAAAACAGTTAATAGAAGAAAAAAAATAGCTTATAATTATTGAAAATAAATGGTTTATATTTTGGAGTTTCTCAGTCGACAAGGTTTAAGAGGATTAACTGTTCACACTGATATTTATTAACAAAACAAGGGATGCAATAACAAGGCACAGTCATAAAGTAATTCCTGTCACCCATTTCTAGACTCAGGTAAAAAAACTACATGGCCGTTAGAGTTACCTTTCAGTAATTATGCCATAAACTGTAATGAATAGTACGGTGGTCCTAAACTTTTGGCCGACAGTTACGTTCACGGACCAGCTATTTATGTGCAAGGTCCATTGAAATCCCCTAATGAATAGTGAAATATTTTCAATATTTCTTATATTTTATACAAGGTAGGAAAATTAAATTTTGTGAAATGTTGAGTCACAGAATGAGGTCAGTGCAATTATTATATGAACTTCGTGGATTGTGGTGTACATAGGTCCAGAGCTTCACATTTACTAAAAATACATTTTAATTTTAATAAAAGGACGTTTTATTAAAAGTAATGAAGCATTCTCCGACCACGTCATCAAAATACTATGTACTTACAAGATATAAAAGAAACCTAGAATAACACATTGGTTGGTACAAGCTATCCAGTCTCTCAATGCAAGACGTGAAAACGATGAGCCGCTATACTAGCACAGAGTAGCCGAAGAGACAAAGAAGCTTCGATTTTATCGTTCTGCAAAATCGCCATCTGTTTGTACAATTTCGTTCAAACTTAAAATTGTTGCCGGGTTCCCGGTATACGTGCTACATTTAACAAACACGTTCTGTTTTCACGCTTGCACGAACACGTAGAGGAGAACGGCATCGTACAAACACGAGAAAAAGCTTGAGTTTTCTCCTGGCAATCGATGGAATCGTATGCGTCGGTTTCTACCGCGCATTATCGTAATCCTCGATCTTTAAGATCGCGTTAAAATTATCGTGCGAATCGCACGATCCATTCGATATCCACCGATCAATTTCTATCCGGCAAATTGACCAAACAATAGAGCGGTGTAAATAAATAGGGCGGTCCACGTGCGAACACAGCCGGCATCAATAAACCATGCATTGACAAATATTAACGTTAAACAAACTATAAACATCGCTGATCCTAAATATTCGTCATTGTCGTTGATAAACGCGAATAGGCTGCGAGTGTTTAAATAGGGGACGGCTGGTAGAATGGTATCGATTCGACGTTCCGTAAAAACCTCGACACAACGGAATCGATCGAGTTCGATGAAATTTCAGACTTCTGGAAAATAGTGTTACATGATTAGAAAAAGCGCATCTATCAAAAAAGAAAACAACCAGGTATGCAACTGCGTAAAATATACTGCATATTGAAACCAATATAGAAGTACGGCATAGAACTATGGGGTTCAGTATCCATCTCCAACATTGAAATATTAGAACGATTTCAATAAAAAATTGTATGATCACAAATCTGCCATGGCTTATAACCAAGATCTTGAAAAAAGAATATGTAGATCTTAAAATTCATTCGATCAAGCAGGAAGTCAGCAAACATGCAAGGAGCAACCGAGCGACTACATGAAGAAACATCAGGCTCGCGTAGGCTCCAACGACTCAAACCATCAGATATAAAAAATAGTGTCTAATGCTCTGCAGTATAGTTATTGTTTAAACATGCTACAGAAGGTATGAATCAATGGGCACAATATCTAGAATTTACATTTACTTTTCTAAGATGCGACATTAGCTCATTCCTATTGTTATTATAGCAAATTGCAAATAAACGAGGAATATAAAAAAAAATGACGATTAGTTACAACAGCGTTCTTTGGTAAATATGGCAGAAGCAGGAAGTGTTTGAGAAACGACAGCCGTTCGTCAAACACGATGCTATAACGTGCAATGTTAAGTGGATGTTTTGTTTGTGAGGGATGGCAACCGGTTTTGTTACACGATCCTCAAACTCGAAAGAAAAAAAAATTATCTCCGCGTTCAATATTCGGTGAGCCGTTCTATTTTTGTGCTGGCTTATCCGGTTAAATGCGTCGTCGATATGTCAGGAGATAGCGAGCAAGGAATTCGTATCGAGTGTTCCAGTTCGATGACAAGCGATGACGTGTTCCTTTCTAGCTTTCCCTGTTCGACTTGTGTCGCACAGATTTCTGAATCTTGTATTACAACGAACGCTTTCGTGCTTCGTGTATGTACGATCGCAAAATGTGCCCTGCTGCTTGCGATGCCATTAACACTGAAGCTGCTTAACCTTGTAACGATAATTATCACGCTGTACTATAAACAATGACGTTCCTCATCTCATAAAACATCCGTCGAATGAATATAAATGAGCTGCTCGATTTTATTTAATGTAAGTCGTACCGTGCATATAGTGGAATGTGAGAGATGTATTTTCTGTTGAATTTCTTTACGAAAATTTGGATCATCATAGCGAAGGCCTGTAGTGAACAATTTTGTAAATTGCATTTAATTTAGTGTGACTATATTATAACGGCGTTTGAGTAACATCGTGACGCTCGAAGCTTGTCGTTTGTCAACTACTATGTATTCAGGTGGATCGACAATTTTTTGGGTGTCGAAAAATTGAATGATATTAATCGGTTGAAATTAACTTGAATTGTATTGAAACAATAGAAATTTATTGAAGATGAAAAATGGCTGCAATTGTTTACTTTGTTACGTTTGAAATCATATTTAGAAGCGACATGAAAGTAGTTTCATTACTTTCGCAGAACTTCGTAATTAAAATTAAATTATGTATTTTGTGTTACATAACATTTGATGTTTAATAGGAAATTCTTGCGACTCCAACACTTCGCTCTCGCAAAATGTACTCGTTACTACATTTAACATATTTTCGTAAATCTTTATGCAATTTAACACATTAAAACATATAAGTATTTCAAAGTAAGTGGAACAAGAAATACATTTCGCAGCATTTAAGGAAAAGGCATAATTCCGTCGACTTACCATTTCATCAATTACATAAAACAAAAAATATTCAAGTGTATAACTAACTTCAAATGTAACGAAAAATTTGAATACAAATATATCTAAATATAGCAAAGTCGAAATTAAGTAAACAAATAATGTGTCTGATATTGAACCGGCAGTATTATGTACTTGACTCTACTACAGCAGCAGCATTAGCCTAAAAATCATATTGAATCTCGTAGTAGCTATTATTACGAACCTCAAAATAATCAGGAAAATAATTTCATTACTCTCCCAGATTTTCATTTAAACTTCCTCGATGTTTAACATCGAATTTTGCATTTTACGTTTAATAACATTGAATATTCGATATGAAATGTTTGCCGCCCTAAAAACACCGTTGAATTAATACGCCGAACACGGTGTATATCGTTAAAACGCCTGGGAAAACACGTGTTAACGATCCCTCGGTTATTATTATATGCAAATTTGATCGACGGCCGGACGTCTTTGAAGCTTCGACTAAATTAAATTACGGAAAGTAATCCGGCAAGCTCGCGTACAATTTCGAAATAATTATCGTTTGTTTCGACGTTCATGCGAACCGCGCGCGATTTCAGTAATATCCGGCCACAACGTTCGAGCGGATATAATAAAATCGCGAAATTATCATTTGGAAGTTTTATCGCGGCGTCTGCCGGGGGCCACGGAGGAACGTCGAACGGCAGAAGAGCACGCATAAAAAACACGGGAGCGGATAAATTTATTTTTCCCTACGGCGTGTACTTTTCCCCTGTAATCCCTGGTCCGTCGTTTCAGACCCTTCCGCTACAATCACAGAGACCGGCTGTCGGGGTCCTGTGCACTTTTTGGTTAGTTTACACTCTCGTCCCGTTTGCAGCCACGAATCTTTCGGATTGGAGTTCAGTCTCTCCCCGTTAGTCGTCCGTCATCCTTGTCACGCTTGTTTAGTTTCTCTCGTTCCCGTTCCACGCTATCTCAGCCGTCCGTCCGTTTCATCCTCGACCTCTTCGTACGTACTTGCCTTGCACCGCACCCTTTTTCGTCCCCTCGACAACAACCTTTCCCCTTCCTCCATCAGCCTCTTTTCGTCCCTCAGACCAGACCGTATCTATAGCGTGAACGTAACACACCGGTTCAGCCTCCGATCCGGCCGGCGTCTCCCTTCCGAATGGGGTGGTAACCATCGACGACCTTTCCACCTCAACTCCCGGCAAACAATTATTATCGTTTCACCCTTCCTGTACTCGGCCCGGTGACACTTAATCTTAGCGTTATTTAAAGAGCAGGAGGAAGTCTGCGAGGGAATATTCGAGCGGGATAGGAAAAACGGAGGATGAGTCGGGGCGGGAGAGAACGTTTTAACGAGCGGCGACACGCGAGGCATGCTCGTGTCGGGGAAATTTCGCGGCTCGACTCGACTCGACCTGCGTACGAACGGAGCAAATGGAAGAAGAAATTACCGAGGCTCGCTAATGATACCCGTGGCTGAGCAAGCCGAGCCAAGCGACGCGGTTTAGTCACTGTAATTCCAGCTAATCGTAACGCGGCGAGCACCGAGAAGGAAAATCATTTTTCGTTCCCCGTTCGCCGAGCTGATGTTCGCACGATGTCGAGGATACTGTCCCGCATTGCCTTTTGTTATCACGTCTTTCTTATACCCGCATGAAAAGTCTCTTAGTTTTCTCTGGCTACATTTATTCTATATTATGTTATATTGTATCCAATGATTCCACGAAACAGCCTTATCATGAGATTGTAGTAGAAGCATCGAAAAATGAGCAGTTCAGAGGCACTCTTCATTTATTTATTCAGACTAAGATATAGCGTATGCAAAGTGCCGCTTTGAGATTTCTGTCATTTTGAAAGTTGAAGTAAAAGTGCCCAGAATCTGTGTCTAAGCGTAATTCATTGGTTTGTTACGAATATTGCACATTTATGTTGTATTTTTAAAATATGACCGTCACTCGTTGTGGATCGCTTAATCTCTTTAGAGATCAAACATTTATGTGTGTACTTAGTTTTTTTTAGTTTAAGATATTTCTGATTTTTTATTGATCCCTACAGATTAACAATTTCAGCCAGCGAAATATTTAGAATTAATTTCGGTTTTAGTGTTCTCAAAAAGAAGACATTTGAAACTTTGATCTATATTTCTTTTATTGAGATATATTTCCACTTACCAACAAACTTTGATCAAAGCGAAAATTATTAAAGTATTTTATTGTAGCTAAGTGTAGAGTATATTGCATGTAATAATTATACACAGTATGTATAATTATCCTAGGTTCTAAAATTATCCGGTTAAAATATTAATTGCAAGATTCACATTGTGTAAAGAAATTCTAAATATTTATTCGAGACGTGAATTTGAATTAAACAAGTAAAGAAGTCAGGAAACATAATTCTGTCTTCGATGATGTAATTTACAGCTGCAGACAAACGGATCGTGAACAAAAATTTATCTAAATTGGAGGAAAGGTGGAATGTAGTTAAGTTTGTTACAGCAGCTTGAAAAACGATTATCGAATTTAAAAATGTTCTAGACGATTGTTTTCATGAATCAATAATTTATGACCATGGGACTCGGAAAAAAAATTTCATGAGGTATTCGATGCGAACTACAAATAGCAGTGTATATATAAGAAACACGGGACGCATATTCGTGATGCGAAATACGCGATAATTATTCATACGACGAGCAGAAAAATGCTGTTTATCTTCGTAATAACTGCAAATGTTGGAAAACATGAAATAAATGAATTATTGGAATAATTTTAATGCCGCCTTTATTATTTCGGTACACGGTAAATATGGCTAAGATATTATCCACAAGAGTCCATCGCGTAATTATTTTTGGGAGTAACAAGAGAGTGAAAAAAATATTCAAAAGCCCAGTTAATTCCTATCGAATGTGCACCGAAAACAAAGAATAATTTCTTTTTTACCATCTAAAGTATAACCATCATTGAAGTAACTCATATCTTATGAACATTGAATGCGAAGAAAATTTAAACCCGAATATACGTTACCATCGCAATTAAACGATGATCATGGAGTGGAACAAATGAGTACAAAAACAAAAGGACAAAAACAAGGGGAGTGTATGAAAGAAGTTTAATAATTATAAAACTTCCACGATGAGTTGACTCGTCCTGGCCATTGCGAAGGAATTTTTCAACCACGAGTTAACTCGTTTTCCCTTGTTTAACGGGTTAAAGAAATAATACACGCATTCCATAAATGTCGCGCAGAAACGAAACGTTCACCGCAAAGATTTGCTTGAAATCTCGTTTTTGCGAACAGTGAAAAATGCAAAGGGATGCGACGAACGGATTCCTACTGAAATGTGTGCTGGTGGATGGAACAGAGACGAACGAATGAGCTAAGAAGAGACCCCATTGTCGGAGACGCGAGTAAGAGAGAGAAGGCGACATAGAGAGAAAGAAAGACCGAGCAGCGCGGTAGTGTGAGAGAGAAAGAAGACGAATAGACCACGTGGTCACGACAAGCAGCAGAGGGGGAAGCGAGCGGTAGACGGAGAGAGGGAAGAGCTTCCCCTCGACTGTGCGGTTGATTAGTTGATACCCGTTCGTCGTCGAGGGTGGATCGTTCAACTTGTGAGTCGACGTTTATGTGCCGCCGTGTGCATCCTGTGACTGCAGCGTGACTCGTCGCGTGTTAGAAACCGTTCCGTCGCTTTTCCTTTCGGTGTACCTTTGTGAAACGACTACGAAGTGAGTGGCCGGGACGACTGGAAGAAAGTGACAGTGCAAGTGCTGCGTGCCCGTCGACTGTAGAGCCGTGTGGGTTTCCCCGTTTTTCTTTCTGATCAGTGTGAATAATAGTGCGTACAGGCTATGACCTGGGATACCGCCGGATACACCTGAGGATAACGGAGATATATCCATTACTCCTGACAGGACTACGTCGCGACGGGAGGGAGCAACATAACCTCATTGAGGGACTGTGACGATAAGATGTACCCCAGCGCCGGTATAAACGCGGCAGCTGTGGCTGTGGCAGCTGCGGCACGACACCCGGTAAGTGCTTTTACTTCTTTTCTCTTCCCGTTGACCTTTTTTCCCCCCGATTCTTTTGTTTCCCTTTGCCACGTACTTATATACACGCCCGACAGGAATGACTGGCACGACTTCGCGGTAAAAATAAAGCGGCAGAAGATTCGAAGCATTGAGACATCTCGAGTCGTTTTAGTTTCAGGCTTAATCGCGTCTGGTGTAATTCAATGTGTACGCGTGACACGTTGTCACTGAATCGTATTATGAAATTCTGGTTGTTTTACAATCTTTACCAGCGGTTCGTAAATAGGAGACTCGAGTTTCGAGCCCGTCGCTGCGATCCAGTCGATCGATCGAAGGTTACGTCGGCTAACAATCGACTCGGTAGTTTGGTTATAAATTACACGTCGTTCGCGGGAAATGAAAATAATTCTAACTGTTAGAACCGCGTGCTGTTCGAACCTTGATTTGAATATTTACTAGAGTCGTTTATAAACCGACGAAAATTCTGATCGTTCTATTCATTCGTGAGGATGTAGAAAAATCTGGAAATCTTACCAGGTGTTCATTGATGGTTAAATTATCAACGTTCATGCTCGTTTATATCGAAATAGCTGTTTTTGGCGTATGTTTTGTACATACAGAAGTAATAATGAGTTTGAGTAATCAGGATACGGTTTATCAATTTTTAAAGAATATCTTAATTTTTGGAGAACAAGTTTCAGTACATAACTGTTTAAATTTGTAAATGGGCAGTGCTATGTTATAATTATGTTTCACTACATGCATTACATAAGTGTTCAAAAATGTCGATTTCCACCAATCAATCGTGTGAAGTATTCTCTAGCGATTACTACAAATAACAGCCTTCGAAATGAGATAAACAGTTTTAAAGTTATTTAATTTTGAATAGAGACACGTCAGAAAATTGATTATTTTTCAAAGTTATGCGAACAAATTTTCAAAAATTAAAATAAAATATTTCCAAGACGCTTTCTGTTAGACATTATGCACCATTTTATCTAGAAGAGTCCCCATATTTTCGTGAGATATATTTCTTGAAAGTCAGATTTTTCAAATTTTTTCTCTGCACGCTGTACACGATTCAGTGCGTCAGAGTTTATTTAACATATGAAATTCAGTAAAGATTACAAATGTAAAAGGTCAAAAATCACTGTGAAAAAGCTACTAAATTGTTCGGCTGAAATTCCCTGGTATCTTCAATGCACAAAATAAAGAAGCCATCAGAACAGTAGAATAAATCCTACAAAATCCAATTTCATATTGGCGAATGCTTTAAAAAATGTTGATATAATTCAGTAACAATATCGTGCAGCTACTTCATTCCTTCACATCATACCATGAAAATTCACTAAAATAATATTATATTAATATGACATCTCAACCTTAGTATTATATTACAATTTTTCTAAGAACTTTTAGAGGAACGCCAGCTTACTCTAACGTATGAATCTAGATTCGAAAGTTCGTGCGCGCTTAACCATTGTTTAATCGTTCATGGTAGGTTGTATCGTCGTTCAAAGTCGTCACGAAAAATACCGTGTTTCCCTGGGTCGAAAGCGTGCACTGACCGGCGGGTAATGTCTTATCGGACGCGTTTCAACTTATCTGGAAATTACACACGAAGGTACGGGACCGGTGACCTGGCTTCATCTTACTGTCAATAGGCAACGATTACCGTCACAAAGCAACCGTGAAAATATTCCGATCGCCGGCGAGATACGAATGAACGAACGTTCTTCGTGGTCGGTGTTCCCGCGTGACATTGCCGTGTGCTGGTCGTCGTTGTCGCGTCGCGTCGAGCATAATACAAAACCGGTGAAATTAAATTTAACCTTCCATGTCGTGGCTGGCAATTGAAATGCCATGACGCTGGAAATAAGGTTGCGAAAATTGCATCTGGTATACAACCGATCGTCCGCGAATTTTTTCGTCGTCTTCCGTTCGATTTCCCTCGTGGATCGATCGTCTCGTTTCGCCACGGATATTGAACACGCACCCCGTACCCTACGCGCTTGAAAATCCTTTCAATTGTGAGCGCACTTTCGATAAGTATCGTATATACGTTACTGGCCTGGTCGTCGAGCCTCTATCCATGCTAATTCGAGTTACCGATATATCGACCAGCCACGGTCGATGGCTATACGCTCTTCCGTCAGATGGATCCGTACTGTGTTTTCTATGGTCCGTTTGCACGCGCGCGCGACCGTGTGTGTGTATGTGTGTATGTGTGTGTGTTTTCCCCATCGGTGTCACTCGAACGGAATAAAAAAAAGGCAGACCTGAAAAGTACCGTCAGAATTTTTTCGAGCGGGTTCGAGCGTCGACGACTCACGCGTACAGACAGACTCTTTCGGATCGTTAGTCGAACGAATCCGGTCCCGTATTTATTTTCTCTCGATAGTTTACCCACGTTCTGTCCGTCTCTCCCCTGCTTTCCTTCGTTTTTCCTCTCTTTCTCTCTCGCTTCCTGGTCGCCAGCGCTCACGCAGAAATTCGAACGCGCGAGACAGAGTTTGCACACGCGTCTCTGCGCTAAATACCTGCGCGCCCCTCGTGTATAAATACGCGTTCGATGAAATTGACGCGAAACTCATTTTTTATTTTGACGATCCAGGCATTGGCCGAATTCAACGGCCTCGCGCGCCGCTCCAGCGCGTTAAATCGGGAAAAATTTGACTCGCGGTTTCATGATATGAGCTCTTTATTTTGAGAAAGGAAAACGGTTTATCGGCCTATGCTTAACTGAAAAAGGTTAAAAATAAATACAAGTTATTTCCCTTTAAGAATGAGTAAAAAATATTAACCGTTGCGCTATGAGAATTGTTTTAATATGAGCGACTGGTAACTCCAAGATATTTTCTGATGTTTCACGTATAGTATTTGCAGAAACGATATGCGCCCATTACTTTGAGATTGACGCATTAATTTGTTTGCTATTTTGAGAAACTTAAGGTTTTTCGTTTTTATGCTTCTACAATTATTATTGCTTACTATGGAAAAGTTTTATTTTATGTTTATAGGTTCGTCTAGCTTGAATATACTATGCGTTTTAAGATATTAAGTATTCTTGAGTCAGGTTTGTTAACAATTTTCTCACCGAACCTCACCCTTTGCACAATTATTTTCATATCTATTTTATGCTGTAATTTGAAAAATATTTATGGAACCTCTGCATAAGAAGTTTTTCTTTTCAGTATTATAATATTTGTTGTACTTTACTGTTAATCAATTCAGCCATTTTCTTGTACTGTTTCCTAATCTCAAACATAACACTACATATACTGCTCTGTGTCATTAACCAAATATAGGGCCACGCCAGAGGTGACAATGAAATGTAAAGACTATTTCTTTTACAATAAATCGAAAGAGGACACTGTTCAATTTTATCATTCACATCAACAATTATTCAAGACTGTTACACATACACAGTATGGTTACAAACTAAAAGAAAAATTTCTTTTATTGTTCTACTCCTCCTCTTTTCAACTTTCCATAATCTCCGTCATCAATCTCTCCTGTCTTTGATACATCTCACATCGTAAAATACGTTTCATGCATTAAAAAACATACAGCATGAAGATCAATTCGATATTTAAAAATACCTACCTCCGAAATCGTTTGAGGTAGAATTCTGCAGAAGTTTTTCGGGGCTGTCGATGAGCGATGCGATTTCGAGAATCCATGGGCACGGGTGTGTCGAATCTCATGCTATTTATCTTGGAATGGCTGGTTCCCGCTGCATATGCGTAGCAGCGACGATCGAGAACGTACAGAGAGAGGATAAGCCGCGGACGTGTGAGTCGTCGACGGAATAATATTTGGCCGACGAGCAAATTTTCATTCGGCCGTAAACAGGCTGCGAGCCGAGGCGGAAAGGCTTTGGCGGGATCGACGAAAATAAACGTATGTATCGCGGCCGCCGGCAACCGATATCCGCAATTACATTATATCCGTAAGTGCCACCGCGTAGACGATGTATTGACGATTACGAATTCAATAACGTGCTAGAGGGGGAAGAGAAAAAACGGGAACACGTAAATCCAGGATAAAGAGAGGGACGCTTCTGTCACGCCGAGTTACCTGGAACTGCTGGAACACTTCCAATACGGTATCGAAAGCGGAACAGATTTCGTCGCTCGAACCCCTCAGGCACGTCGTGATTCTCTGTTTTCCTCCCTGTTAATCGAAGATTCACCCCCTTAAGTGAATTATAATCTTCAGATTTCAATTTTCACCTTACGCTCGCCGACGAAAATGGAGTGAGTGGCTGTTAACGTTGGAATTGGTTTTTGATGTTGCACATTTCGTGGACGATATTATACGGATTTTAGAACGTTTTAGTGGAAGCTACCCTACTTTTAGAGTGACCCGCGTGATAATACGCAGTTTTCTTTATTAAATTGAGTAACTTTTAGCGCAACACTTGTTTAACCTCTTTCACCCTACTCCGTTTTTCTGCTCGACTGTACACTCAAGGTTTTTGGGTCAGAAAATCTCATATTTTCAACTTTATAATATAACGAGAGCACTAAGGAACACATGAATCACCAGTCGCATGTATTATAATGTTATCGTTGCGAATGTTTTTTAAATAAATGAAGACGCTATGGGTAAAAAAAAGACCCTAAGGCCGCACTAGTGTTAAGGATATTTATAGTTGTATGTATGCTTGTCTTTTTTAATTTGAGGATTATTGATAGAAATGTGATGTTTGATAGCCACATGCGTGTATTCTTTTTCTCAGAAGTTTCTAAATTTTCTGCCATTGTTGGTTTTCGTGTGATACCTCTGAATTCATATTGAATAAATTATTTTGTAGTTTTAATAAATTCGTGCACGACATATTCTTCAAAGTACAAAACTAGAATATTGAATTATTCACTGGTGCACCTGTTACTTTCTATTATTTTTTAAGGTTAATGTTTGTTTGAATTTTTCGAGAATTAGAATTCATTTACGAATAAACTAGTCTTTTATACCTGAGCAGAAGAAAATATATCAGTTTTATGCACCAGGCCGACAATTATAACGTTCGTAGTTGTTCCATGCGGAGTTCCATTGAATCTTACATGGCAAAAACTCTGGCATAAATCGAATTTGCACGCGACCTAACTCGTTTAGTCATATTGTTGATTTCCCGAATAGCTCATTACTCTGATTTAAATGGGCACTCAAAAACGCTCTTTGCACGTATACCGCCAAGATACAATTTTTCTTCATTCTTTCTTTTTTTATTCTAAATTTGTTATTTTTCGCTGTCGTTTCGTTTCTTCGAATAAATAATTAACGTTGAGTCAGTGCAAGGTACCAGAAGTATATTACAGATAGTTGATACCGTACCTTGGTAGAAAAAGGGCCACTGTCCTTCCACGACTACAAGCAAAGTTAAATTATTACAAGATACATTCACAAGAGGCCAATGTGGTTCGCGTATTACAATAAAAAGGATCAATGTGCCCCTATTCCCAGAAAATTCCAAACCGGACATTGGCCCGTTTTCTATCAAGAGCAAATGCACCGTATTCTACAGCAATGCTCCGCAATTGATGTGCCGTAAGACTATGTTAACTATGCCGTGGCACTGCATATAAGGCGAATGTTTCACATTAGTTTTAGATAAAAGTTAATATTAGTTGAAAGTTAAAAAAGTGTTATTTGATGTTATATTAAATTTATTAAATAAAAATGAATAAGTAAATGTAATTTATGTGTACGGATTTTGTTATTCCTATAATTTTTAATATATTTTTGTTTGTGGTGTGCCGCGGAATTTTGGGAATGACATGAGTGTGCTAAGGCTGAGAAAAGGTTGCGGAGCACTGTTCCACAGGATACAAATAGACCAAAAGAACATCCTGAGCAGAGGCAACAAAAACGTTATTAACAGATTACGGATCCTGTTGAACGCAATTTTTCGAATTGCGCGATCTCTCTGTGAAATAACTGCTTTCCAGAACATGGACACTTATTCCATCACCTCCGAACGATTCTTTCTCATTCATAAACGGAAGAATGCAGTAAACGTCGCGCTCGAAGGGTTATGATCGCTCTTAATTTTTTTTCCACTCTCGTGCTTCGTAACGCAGGCGAGTTTCTTTCACCGATAATTCCCATTAACGGTCGATAAAAGTTAATGTAAAACAGTGTTTCCAGTCGGCCCGGGATGTTCGCGCGCACTCTCGGCTCCTTCTTATCCGATCGTAAACGAACGTTCGTGTAACTGTACTATCAGCGAGCCCACGTTGGAGCTTACTGCTTTCCATTTTATTACGGCAATACGCACCGTTCCAGGGGCTTCCGTAATCGATAGGGATAATATAAAAATTTTCGTCGGAGGAGACAGGGTCGTCGTCGGCTGTACGCCCCCTGTTCCGTTGTTCCTTGTCGTTGCATCCACCGACCGTATCTTAACTTTCCACGCTTTAATCCGGTAATCCTATTAACGTCGCAGGATCGTAAAATTCGAGCTCTCGCTGCAGGCGAGCTTACAATTTACAGAGGGGACGCAGTTGATTATTGACAAGTGCCTGCAGTGTAAACACAGGTGCACGGCTCTTTGCGAAAGGATAGGAAAAAATTATTACCTGAGTCGCGATCGGCCCCGTCATCGGTCATGTTTACCCGCCATTGTCGCTCTCTCGATTGTTTGGCCGGTTCGTTACAGTAGTTCCTCCCACTCTTATCGATCGTTCAGTTTGAAATATTTTTGGAACGAGCCCGACTCGTGTTCCGTCGTTTCTCACTTTTAGCGGATTCGCCTTCTGCGTGGGTGCAGACTCAGTGAGGCGTGTATTGCGGATAAGCGTCGATTCGAGTAGTTTGTAGGAAATTAAGGTGCTTCAATTTCTTCTGTTGTTTTACATTTTCGGATAGATTGAACCCTCGAGAATATAGCTTTGGAAGCATTTTTTGAAATTTGAAAAATTGCTGTCGCTGTGAGCGTTTTATCGAAGTCCTGCACGCGGGAAATTCTTTTTCCATGCAAGGGTCACATGTGGTACACTTAGCATAAAAAAAATACTGTTTCTTGCCACGCAAAAATTGTTATGCATGGTTCAAAGTATGAATAATGAACGTTCCAAGTTTCATTTTAGTAGCTCTGATGGTTTTCTTGCAAAAAATTCCCAAAGAAGAACTATTCTCTCTAGGAATTCTGATTTCCACGAAACATATAATTGACTCGTTTAATCGGTCATTAAATTGAAGCTGAAATTGTTTTTATTCACACTACTTCGTTTACAGGCCTTTGCGATCAGATGCTTCGGTGTCATTTATTCGTAAATATAGAATATTCTTTTTTACAAACTCTATTTATGGTGCACATTGAAATTTTGCATTCCACTCTAATTGATCAGGGAATTTGACAGTACTTTCGTATTATTACCCATAGCATATAAAAACGTTCAAAATTACCCATTCGAGGTTGAACTTATTAATCCTTTGCACTCGAAGTCTTTTTCATCTGATGTATATAAGATACAAATACAAATGTAAGGAATCTTAACATGAAGATTTCTTTTGTTTTCAGTACAGTTGTTCCTGTAGTTGAATACTTACATAAAACGTGCATTGTAGAATACGTGAAATTCAACATAATTTTTAGGTGTTTATTTAAAATAGGAAATTTGAAACGTGAATATTATGGCGACTGAGAGTCATCACTCGAGTGCCAAGGGTTAAATCTATAAAATAATTTTACTCATTTAGTATATTAAACAGAAAACAAAAATTGAGAAGAATTCAGTCCAATAATTTTTCATCACTAGTAAGCAAATTTTTTCGCACCATTTTGAAAATTACAGTGTCGTTAAAAAAAATGGTTTATTCAATTGACGACAGAATGTTTTTAATAAAATCATGGTATCAAACCAACCATGGCATAACTTATACATGAATGAGATGATCTTCGACTCTCAAAAATCAACCTAAGCCATCTAAGTCTACAGTTATCGATTTGCTAAAACACTAGTTCGGTGCTCGAGTGAATATGAGAAAAATCAATGCAGATCATTTTGAAAGCTGATTAAATTAATATCCTTTCGATAGACAAATACAATTCCGTTTATCCTTTTTTTATATTCAAAGTAACAACAGTTGCTTGATTTTAAAGTGATCGCTCCACCCCAGATAACAGTGCAGCGAGATATTCGATACATCGAAGTTCGAGCAGATAATCGAACAAGGCCTATCTTATTCCAAATTACTGTATCGGGATCAGGAGAACAATTGCTCGTCACGTAATTGTCGTCCGGCGCGGAAACGAAGAAACGATGGGGAATGGAGAGGCGGGACGGGGATTGGAAAAAGGGTGGAGGAGGGTTTGGGTGTATATTCAGCAGGATCAGGGCGAAATTGAAATCGAGACGAGCGGAACGACGGGAGGGCGAAATGAGAAGGGGTTCGAAGTACGATTGCACGAAATTCGCGGTCCACGCGCTTCCGAGCTTCCGCAGAGACCGCAATATGCATTGGTAATTACACGGGATGAATTACACCGCGGAATGAGCGAAGCGTGTTACGTGTAATTGGCGCGCATTATAAATCTGGCGACGTGCAAATAGCTCCGCGCCTATACGTTCTCTCGGGGATCGCCGCGACCGATACCAGAACGCGGCCATTCTTTTTCCAAGGTTACCGTTTCTTTTTTTTTTGGCATTTCGAAACGCGGGTAATTCATCGTTGCCTCGATCAGACACGCTGTATGTTATTCGGAGAGAATGAAGAAATATGCGTGTAATATTTGCAAAAAGGTACAGTAATTGTTTAATCCTTTGAACTCCTTTGTCGAGTGTTACTCGACTTCGATTTTATTCACAGGTACTCCTGCGTCGAGTCACACTCGACATTTGTAAATCGCCAGTTTAAATATGTATTGTATTTCGCAATGTTTTTTTTACCACAAATATCAGACCTTAGCAAAGTTCCAATGCTATTTTCCATATAATTAGTAAAAAAAATGTTGAAATTGGTTCCTATCAACCAACTATTTTTTGTAGTACATTGCAAATAAAACACTTAAAATAATAGAGAGTTATTGAAAATGAAATTAGGAGTTCAAAGGGTTATTCCTTTGGTTACTACGCGTCACTATAGTGACTTTTGTATAAAACAATAATCAAACCAATATGGCCATGTGGCATCCAGTTGAGAGGCAGGGCTGGAAATCACGTATTACAAAAATGGAGCGTGCTCAGGCGATTTGTCTTAGGCAAATAGTAAATGCCCCTTGGTACGTTAGGGATGACGACATCCTCAAGGACGTAAAAATAGCCTCAATTCAAGATGAAATAATTTGTGTTACTAAAAAACACAAAGAAAGAATAGATGCTTATATTAATCCAATAACTTCATCCTGTTTTAGTCGAATCCCAAGATGAATAAAAAGAAAACATCCTATAGATCTTGTAAAATGAACAACGATGCACATGATGTAATAATAAGTGCGTTAAAAATAAGAAGGGAAGTTCATAAAAAAAGAAACTTTGATAGGTAGACTGGATAATCTGAGAATAAATCTCAAAGTAGCTCCTTAAATTTCAATCGTCAACTTTGAACTGACATATCTTCAAAAGGGCTGCAGTCTAAATGTTTAAATTAACAAGAAATTATGCACAGAGAGATCATAAACTATGTACACTAATTAGATTTAGCAAATTAAAAACTTTGCGTTTTCACTGTTGGCCAGCTTTTCGGGAAAATTCGCCATTGTGTGCCGTCAAGACTCAAGGTCGAGTAGAATCAGGCTTTATTACTTTGAGCAATATTTAAGCTTCTATTTATCAACTTCGTGTCGTTTAAAAATGAATTCATATGTTCTTATATTTCGCTGTTACTAATCTTCCTCTTACACGTATAGTTGACTCGTCAAGCTTTATCAGGCACTCTGTGCTTCGACATTTTTCAGACACATACAGAAGCTCACGACAATGCAGTAATACCTCCAATATCTGAATTAATAGAACCATCATTGTTGAAATGAGAGGAACTTCGGATGATAAAATGTTCCTTTTTTTGAGTTGGTCTGTATTTTAAGCAAAATAATGCAAGTATTGATAACAGAAATTAAAACATGATACGAAGAAGTTATTTATGTTTAATCTGAGTGTCGCAAATTTTTTTATTTGATAGATTATGCAAGTTTATTAGCATATTTAGCCGTGTAGAATTATTAGTGTTTTTTAAAGAAACTGTCGTAAAATTTTTAAGATAGTTTAATTGTTCTTCCAATGAAAGTTCGTACTAATTACAACGACAAGTCCTTCTGGGTTTGCCGGACGTAGGTTAAATTTAAGAGGAGTAGACTGCGACGCAAATGTCTGCCCTTTTACCAAAGGTTTCAGGATGACGCAGTATTGATGACAGGATTTTATGACCTTGTGTGAGGTAAATGAGGACTACTACGTAGTTAAACAAAAACTGTAATCAATAAGATAGAAATCTTTATCATTTAGATGTTTTGCGGTGTCTACCGTCGACGATTCCAGCAACATTAACATATAAAAAAAAATCAATTGCTGTTACGTGCGCTTTAGCTATCGATCAATTTCTCAGTATACATTCATATACTAATTAACATGCGGTGATCTATAACTAAATCATTAATGAATCATTAACACGTTCAGTGCAACAGTGAAGATTGCCGTACCTAATCAGACATATTATAATTTGTTATTTTAACACGTTGTCTGCCGTGGGGCTCACCTATGATCGGCAGATTAAATTTAATTTAATTAATTGACAGTCGGCTTCTACAAAATTCCGAACACATGTAACATTGCAATAATAACTGAGATATTTAAGAATATGAAGGAATTTGTTTCATATCACTATGAACATAGTAATAGCAAATAGTAGAGCGCCTGGGTAGATCTGGCAGATTTCACTGTGATACTCAACGTGTTACTATAAGACAGTGGTTCCCAGGGTTCTGTGAGATAAGATGTTTTTTAATAACATTTACTGGAATCCAAGAAACATTTACATTATTCGCATTAATCTTCTTGTGATCAATTTTTGTTCACAAAAATTTGAAACGAATTTTTACTTTATACCTCTTAAGGGAAATTGCCAATACTTATACAGTATTGATTTCTTTTTCATTTTAGAATATAATAATACACAGTGGTACAAAAGTGAATATACAGTGTCACTAATAGTAATTTTAACCCTTTGACTGCGGCATACTTTCAATAAAATTAATCGCTGTGTGCGGAATAATAATAGTTGAGCAACAGAGATTGATTCATTTTACTCATTTTTCTTATTATATTTCGATCTTTTGTCATAGTAAAAGCTTCGTGTAATATTTATTTGATATGTACATTTACCTACTTTGATGCATACCTACATTTTCTGAATTGACAGTGGGTAGGTGCAGATAGCTGTACTAGTTCCACTTTGCAATATTGAGACTGAAATATCTCCTAAACTAATGGTCTTTCGACATAAGTAGCTTAATATAATTTTGTAGGAAAATAACGAGTTGCATCGATTAGTAAATTAAAAATTATATGACTCAATTTAAGAAAACATATGTCACCTTCATATGACTTCTACGCGTCCATCTACAGAAAAACCAATTACACCAGATTATGACCCCCTTGAAACCATTCACTTTCTATCTGAACCATTTTTTATATAACGGGTAGTTTAGCAGTAATTCGCATTTATAGATTAAAATCGGACATCCTGTATACGTCTTTCGCAGTCAGAGGGTTTATTAGTAATAGAAACAGGATGACTGGTGCTCGGATAATCGAGGTCCTACTGTACACTGAAGTATGAAGGATTCGTTGACTCTCGACCTGAAACCGCTGGAATCTTTTACACCTGAATTTTCATCCTTCTGTGCACGGTAAACAGGTAACCGCTGTCGAAGGTGCTAAAAGCCTTTCGCGAATCACCAATAGACGCGGGTATGCAAACTACTAAGCGGAATCTCGTGTCGTTAGCGGAGTCGCGGGTTTATCGTGCTGGTGGAAGCAAAAGGACTGGCTTCCTCTCCACGGACACCGTGGTCTGGCTCTCTGAAACCCCCGAAGTGTTACACCTTTCTTCTCGTTCGCATCGTGACTCATTTAAGCGCTCCGGTACTTGACCGAGTTGACACAAGCGGTGTTATTGGCACTCTGGAGGGCCGCCAGGGTTGTTTACGTACAAGCTGTACAAATATTATTTCCGGACAAACTGGCTCGCCGATCATTACGAAACTCCGGGCGGAAAGTTTTAACAGCGCTCCCTCCTTCGCCTCCACTTCCGTTCTCCAGACGATACTTTAAACTTCCAGACAAATCGATTGTTAGGATCGACGGCGTGCTTCCAGCCTGACTGACTCTACGCGGCTTCGAAGATTTCAATCCGCCAAAGCTCGGGGCGAAACCATCCGAACTCTGCTCTGATCCTCCGTGAATTTTGGGAGAATCGAATCGTTCCAGGGAAATATCTGGAAATATGATTCGTCCTGATTTGAAACGTTGCGAGAGTTTCCTGTCATTCCATAAGTAATGTCGTTCATTATTTTATAAAATCTACTTTATATTAGTATGAATGTATTATTCGATTTTATGTAATAAAGATTTGACCGTGCATGAGATAGAGGAATTTTTCAGTAAAAATTAGGACGGTCACCGCAAAGATATGTAGCCAGTAATTTTGTAAGTTAGACGGAATTTTCGGTAAAGAACGTCATATTGGCGTATGATTGAGAGTTTGTGCAGATTACATACCTACTATCTATTCAGGTGTTTCAACAATTTTTTAGTTGGCAAGCAATTGAAAATCGAGTTGAACGACTGTTAAAGTAGTGGAAGAAGACTACCAGAATTAATGTTCAGTGTATCGATAATTAAAAATGAATGCAGTTGTTGAATTATTTACGTTTGAAATCACATTTAGGAACGTTACTTATGGGATCACCCGATAGAATGAAAGTTGTATTTCTGAAAACTGCATATGGTTTCGTTTTCGAGGAAATTGAATCTGAGTACACATTCAGCGCGAACGCTTATTTAACGATTAGTCTCGTGATTATAAGCAATTTTTATGTTTTTGCACAAAGTATTTCGATAATAAAATTCTACAGAAGTTAGAAATGCATTATCATCACGCCACACTTATTTATTTCGTTAAGTAAAATTTTCAACCGTCAAGAGCAATATTTTCGACGTTTTGTAATTGAAGTAACTGATTATCAGGACTTGATGAATTGTTCATTTATGCAAAGTTAACTTATGCCAAAATAAATATATCTACAATTCCAATTAATATCGAAAGTTCTACCGGCCCTTTAGCAAGGATTTTGAGAGGTATTGACAATAAATTTGTTTTTAGATAAAAAGGTCACCTGCATCTATTTCTAATCGAAGCAGCATTAACTCTTTGACTTAAAGGGTTAATTCGTTTTTTTGGAAAAGTGGCTTATACCAGTATCAACATAAAAGGCTCATATAAATTATTGATCCCTCTAGCTTGATATCATTCATTTAAAGCTATTAAATAGTCTGAATTATATTTGTTAACTAAACTGCTGATTTTTATGCAAATATACATTTTTAGACTTCAATACATTTGATTTCCATGTAGCTGATGAAACGTAACTATGGCAGACTGGCATTTTGGGGTTGAAATGTTTGAAAGTACATCTTTTAGTCTCAATTACTCTGCAAAATGTGCATTTTCATGAACCTGGATATGTTAAATTGCATAAAGATCTGCAGTCTATTGATAACAGTTTCTTCACAGAATCTCACCCTTTGCACAATCACATTCCTATCTATTTTGCAATGTAATTTGAAAAGTATTTCTTAAACCTTTACTTTACATAAGCAGTTTATCTAACAATTAATCTTGCAACTACAAGCAATTTTTATCATTTTGTTATTATTTCATTAAATAAAATTTCGAAGCGTGGAGAGCAATATTTTGATAAGTTCGTATTCGAAGAAAATGATTTATAGAACATGATGGATTATCTAAATTTTTCGAATTATATCAAATCTTCACGTTGCGTACAGACACGAAATTATCGATGAATATTCGAATTAAATTTTCTCAACAAACGAACACATACGTTCAAATTTCATTCTACGTTTTCGACTTGCCAGATTCAGGGGAAACGACCCCGTTTTTGTGATTCGATTTCCGATGCGCCCCGTACATTTTCCCGATTTTCTACTCCAAATGAGTCACGTAGCCAGCGAATTTCTTCACTGACGTGAGCGGCAACGTAAACACGAAAGAATATTAATGCGTACGTGCCTCGGTACGCTTTTCCGTCGGGAAGCTTCAGCAAGGATGACGCAAGTTTTCAGCAAACTCGAAAAGGTGCACTTCGATGAGATTCCGTAACGTCGGTGTATCGAGCGGTGACTTTGTATGCTCGCCGATAATAGTCGAGCGAGCAATTGCACGCTTATCACGCGATATCTCGCAGCGGACACGTCGCTCTTGTAAATAAAACGGCGCGCGAGTATGCGTATTCGAGTTATAATACGGGGCCGTCGACGTCGACGTATCTGCGAGTATCTGAAGTGGCTCTTTTCGTAACTCGTATCGAAAATTGGTTTGCGATCGTCGAACGGTATCAAGTACGATACGCGTATTATCGTGCTACCTCGAGATACGCTCGATTTCTTTTTCTTGCAACCTTCGGGACGCTTTCATCGGCGGATCTTCAAATTTCGATTGCCCGAAGGTTAATTCACGGAGTCGTAAAAAAATTTCGACTGTTGATAAAGCACTCGTGAGAGGAAAAAATGTTAATCCAATAACTGTGAGGAAAATAATTCCGCTATTCTCTGATAATATTTTTATTGAACAATTTTACAGTTTCAATGGGAAGATTTAGATAAACGCTGTATATCGCGCCGGTTATAAATCCTATAAATTGTCCCCCTCGAATTACTGTTCAGTTTAGCCTTTTAATTAAATCCATCGGAGAGTTAAATTTATTTGTGTTTAGCGGAACGCGAGTTTCCAGCGTAAAAATTCGTTGTTAATCGGTGGCCGCGGTGCACGCCGGACAGGTCCGCTGAGAAATTGCCCGGTGAACGAATCCCTTGGTTGCGATTGTTATAAAACGTAGAAATTGTCCAGCGCGTGGAAACGCACAATTGTTGCAGAAATTTCGTGTGGAACGGTACGCGCCACGGGCGACAAGCAACGGTGCAGTTCGCGCGATTCGAATTAAGCAAGTGTCGAGTTTTTCGAAGTGACTGAAAGTTCTCACGAACCCGAGCTAACCGTTCTTTTATCGTTCAACGCGATTTTCACGAACACGAACTCACGCGGATCGGAAAATAACGTAATTGACGAAGAGAGGGGGGAGTGGGAGGGTAAATTACGTCGTAGCTCAATCTTGGAGCAGTCATTAATTTACTGCAGTGTATCTGCACTAAGGTTGCGGGCAAGACTTTGTATCATCGTGACGATTAAACCGATTCCCCTTTCGCGATCTCTCCTGACCCCTGGGTCGCCGAAGAAATCGCTCGAAAGCTTTCGTAAGCGTCAAAAATGATGCAACATCGGCGAATCACCGTGGAATAATTTTGAAATCTTACCACGGAGTTTTCACGGCGCTCTTCAGGATTTAGCTACGCAGCATGTCTAAGAAAAATGAGATTGTTGCTCGGCGCGATGAGTCGGAAAAACATTCGGCCATGAGGGGTAGTGAGTGAACTGTCTTCGATTATCAGTTCGAAAAATAAATAATAATTGAAAATTGATTTTGAAAAATCGATACAATTCTGGCATCACACAAATAGCTTCGTGAAATGGTTCTTGCAAATGGATGATGACACTCATAGGACTTACAATTAGACTACCGTCCACAAGTATCCAGGCACTTAATAAATTCAAATAAATAACGTATTAACTCTGTAACAGTGTAACTATTTTTTAAGACAATTAATCTTGGTCAAATATTATTTGTTAATAACTGTTGCTTATATTGTTTGTAATAGTTCTTTCAACCCCAATTTTGAGGGCAGTCTTCACCCCTTCAACATAGATCTTTTCCAATAAACAAAAACACGTATCGAATATTTTTTCGAATTTGACATTATATTAAAATGCATGAAAGTCGGCATGTGTCAATTGGTTGATATCCTTTGATAGTATAACATCAGTCTCGTTACTTTTTGTACAGACCCCTATATTTACGAAGGGCGTAAACGGTCTACCAGTCGCTGGGTGTTTTGGCAGCGCAGAATTAGTTGCTAGAGCACGTCAGAAAACGGAGAAGTAACTGCATTGTTGGCGCGATAATACGGACTAATTTGTAAAGGGCAGCGAGACGTGGAAATCAAGAGCACCATTGTCACTCGAGTCCTTCGTGGAACATGTTGAACAATGCTCCTCCGACGAGTCCTTAAGATCGCCTCATTGTCCATAGACCCGGAGGCCCACTTCCACGCTCCATAGAGCAGCCGTTTAGTCAGAAATTACCGATATTATGCGTTCGACACTTCTTTCACGAGACGGCGGCAGAAAAACTCTTTCGCATTGTTTGCGACTACCCCACTTATGTCAATATTTGTCGATGAAAATCAGTCCCCGCGTCCGCGGACTAGGCTGAATGCTTGTTCGTCAATTGGGCGTTGCTGATAATTCGCTCTATCTTATCTAATGCGTTCAAACCGTGCGTCTGATTACTTCTTTTCTTTTTTTCTAGAGATATACTATGTTATAAAATGTTCAATATTGACGTTTTCATAGTGTAAAAACATGAAGCGGTTTATCAGTCATGTATACAGCGTAGGAACGGTGTTTGCTAGTGTGCGGCAGAGGATAAATAATAATTTCTAGTGAAATACGCTTTGCAGTTGGGTGTTCCCTCGATTGAGTACGTTTTGCTCTAAAAGTTTCCTCAACCACTTGAGGATTTATCGATTGCAATCGATTCGAGGAAACGACGAGACGAGCGTTTCATCGACTTTATTTACTGTATCGCGCGTTTGAATGAACACAATCATCGGTTTCCGAGGCTCAGGATAATGATGCGAGTTTTACAGGGTGATTTCGAGTTCTTGAGTTCAACGATTTTCACCTAATTTTATACGGTGATCGTGCTGAAATATCGATTATTGTAGTAGAATTTTAGGACTCTTCTCCTAGCCATTTCTGAGAATTTTTATCTTATATTGATTGTGCTCGGAAAATATCAGTCGGGTGTTCATAGTAATGGTTTCACATTTAGGACGTAATTTCTTGAAAATGTTCGATGGGCAGATCCTATAATTTTCATACAATGATGTTTACATAGAGTAGTATCGTTTTATAAAATTTAATTTTATTGTGAAGCTAATTAGTCAGCTCAAGATCGTTTTCTCCTTCGTAATTTGAACAGGTGATCTTTATTGTTTGTGCTACGACATTATGTCAATTATTTTTCGCTTTGATGCTGATTTTTAAAATAATGAAATCTTCAATCAGCTGCTGTAGCTGCAGCTGGTCACAAAAATACGCAGCCAGTTGCCGTAATTGCAACCGAAGCATTATATAATCTCATCATACTACTTTTCAATTTGAAGCACAACATTTTATTCATTTATTAACGGCTAATTGGACCCTTATTTTACATAATAATCCCGAAAATCAAGACCAAACTTGTAAAATGAATGTCGATCGGATTAAAACCTACAAACAAAGTTGTTTGACATGCAACGAAGTATCCAAATTTATTTTTCAACAGCTAACTAATGCAAGAACATATTTATAATAATATATTTATATTCAGTGCAATATTAATGTATAAAAAATGGTTTATTATGGTGTTTTTCATTTTCTAGGCATGGTTTAATTTATTTATTAATTTTTCAATAAATTATTTGGGATTAAAAGGGCGTAGCTCGACATAGGACCGGTTACAACGAAATATGATGTCGAGTCAGACTCCACATAGTAACGCAAAGAGTTAACATAAGAAATATTGAACTGTAAAAATGTATATTTGCATAAACATTCGTCTGATACAACGAATGTTCCCATCTCGTTTGTCGTGAGCTTCGAAGCCAGCCCCATCCAGCCTCCGTTGTATAATTAGGGGAAGAAGTTTGAAGCTTTAAGCACATCGATGGGGTAGGTGAGAACAACAGGGTCGTGGCACGAATAGTAGGGTTCCCCAGCTAAGTTTCCTATGGCTGGTGCGGATTATTGCGAGGGGACGGAATCGACTTCGAAATTGAAGGGGTCCGGGTAATTTGGGACGGCCCGCCCTAAAACTGCCGTCAATTTCCGTGTTAATGACCGAATTCGGGAAATGGTGCTTGGACCCTCGTCACAATTAAATTGCCCTCGTGCGACTCGCATGCTCGCAACGGTCGTGGCGGAAGAAAAGTAGCCGAGCAAAAGCGCTCACCTGGCGACCCGTATCGATTTACTTATTTCGTACGGCGTGCACTGATTGCAAATTAAAATCGTGCCCGGCATTAATAGAGCAGAAAACCAGATAATGTTTTAAGCCGTGCTCTTGCGAACGTGCCTGAATTTTTAAGTTGATCCGCTTAATTGCGCGCGCGCGCACTCGTGGACGGACGTTGCTCCGTCGTTTCAACCGACAGTATTTTCACCGGAAAACATTCAGCCGGATCAGGGTAAATTGTTCGATCACGTTTTTGTCGTCGATTTCTTCCTTTAGCTAACGCGATCCGCGGTTTCGTGCTCTCGTTCGACGAACTAGCATGGTGGAAACCGACGAGAAAACTATCCCGACCTGCGATTCGTTGTGAAAGAGTTTGGTCATCGATGCACGCCTGTAGAGGATGATTCTAAAATAGTGTGGTAAATAGAACTTCATGCCATCTGTGTTCGAGTGTCCTGAACGTTTAACTGAAAATTACGCGACCAAGACAGAGTGTCACAAATCCATTAAAAATATTACTGATGACTCAACCATAGGATTGATGCTTTGGTTATCAAATGTCGTCTACGGTTGACAGATTCGGTTCGTGGCCCGGTTGCTCCAGAAATGAGGGGTGAGAGATACGGTCCCATACAATAACACCGTATGAGATTAATCCCATAAACTGCCACTGATGACGCTCTTAAGAAACCTTTCAATTTTGCATAGAATTTTAATTATACCAAACTACAATATTCTGTCTGTGGCATGTGTACCGCATGTGACCCTTACACGAAAAAAGGCGTTTCCCATCAACAGTCTATCATTCGCTTAAACTCTCATATCGTCGCCAACTTTCCGAAGTCCAAAAGTCCTTTCAGTATTATATTCTGAAAGATTAAACGCACCCAAAAATTTCAAAAAAACCAGACTGAATGAAAAGCCCCTTGAACCAATGAAACCGACGTGCCTCGAACGCAACAAATGGGTAGATCATTCCCGCTCCGGGTCGATCGATTCATAATGAAACATGTGCGTTCCATTTGAAACCGACGCGACCGCGTGCAACGTTACACACAGATATGTCGTCGGTGGGTGGGGTCGGCGGTCGAGGAGAAACGGAGGAGAGGTGGCTAGAGGGAGACGGACAGAGAGGTGCAATTACAAACGGGACGGCTGGTATCTCGGCTTCGATCAAAACGGCTGAGCGCCACTGGCGGTAGGTAAACAGTACTGTATTGTATTTGTGTGCTTAGCCCGGCAAATATTAGCCACCATATCGCTTATGGTGCTTGTTGAGCGAGGGTGATGGTCGATAGTTCCCGCGGCGGGAGGCGGTGAAGAGGCTTCGTTCGTGAACGAGTGCGTGCATGTACGGGAGGCTAGGCTTCACGGGCTTAGCCCGCGTATATAAGCACGCAGTACGCATGTCGGCGAGGGTGATGGTGCGGTGTGTGATTCGTGGCTGAGTGTGTTTGTCCATCCGTCCATATAGGGCTGTTTGTTCTTGCTCTCCTTGTTTGAAGAACGTCGGGATCCCGGTCTGTGCAAACTCCTCATTATTGCGAACAATGTACACACAGGATATAGCGCGTGCGTGCGTGAGTTTCCGTGCCCGTCTGCCGCGTGCCCGCGCGCGCACACAGTTGTGCGTGCGTGTGAACATTACACGTGTACGAGCCGCGCGAACCACCTGCATACGGGGCGTTGCTAAATTATAGGTGCTGAAGGGATTATTTTAATAAAAATTCCCCGTGTTGCCTGTGAGCGTTGATAAACCGTTTATTTAATGAAGACTGCAGTGCTCATAGGGAAAAAGAAACTCAGAATATTCGTTATTAGATTCGCTGTACCAAATTCTCTCACAGACTTCTTCACTCGTAGAAATATCGCTTCTTTGTTGCAACAACGACACAGCTAGAAGTTTGTCATTATGGAGTTATTGGTATAGAAATAACTGTTTTTGTTTGTAGTTTCTGCTGGTAGAACGATATAACCGAGCTTCTAAAACTGACCACGAGAGCACGGTTGTTGAGGACAGATGTTCTTATAAAATTGCAGTGGTTCGAAACGTTCGAACTCGTTTTCCCTAAAATCGTTCTTTTTGAGTTCTGTCGTTGCTACATCCATTAAGCGATACGTATTCCCATAAGAAGAACTCCCGAAGTGGTTGTCTCAGATTTTAATGAGCTTTTGCATGTTGCTAGATCATGTTATCACGAATCTCTTTGTACATGTTTTTGAGCGTAAATGGACAATAATTCAAAAGAATCTACGCTACTGTAAGAGCTGCTTTGAAGCATAAGAGCATGGAGCAGTCGACTAGCCACTAGCTTCCTACGCAGAGTTCCTTTTTGCATTAAACATCACGATCTTCAAGTTTCATAACTTCGTACTCTGCCTTATTTCTTTTGCTCCGTCAGTCTTATAGTCATTATAACATTCTTAAAGCAAAAAAAAAACGAAAACGTTGTACCGCAGACAAAGATAGTACTTAACCCTCACCTTTTTTCCCCTACTTAATTTGTCCCTTGGTGTCAAATTTTGACACAATGGTGAAAAATCAATATAATGAAAAGGCAAAGAGTTAAATTTACAAATTCTTTTATTCAAAATAAAAAATTAAATTTCTGTATATTCAAGCATAAGATTGTTCACATTGTTTGCACCTTCACAAATAATAAAGCGATGTGCGAGGCGTACTGCTTTTTTACGAGAAAAATGTGACACAAGGGTCGGATAAGGGTAAATTTTCGTGTTCCTGCTATAATTGTACCTTAAATGAAAAGACATAGAAACATGTTATTGGTCGTGATAATTAATCTCGAATGACTCAAAACTCCAGAATAGTGCTCCGATTAGAGTATCATATCGAAAGGTGATTCTCATGTAGAACTTGTCGTGAGATATTGAACGAGAAACTCGTTTTAACAGCTTCAAAGTTTGATCCGTTATCTGTGGTCGTAGATCCGCTTGTTCTATAACGAAGAACCATCTGATTGATCGTAGCTCCAAATCATTAACAATTCGATACATCTCGAACGTAGATTCGAAAACGCTTGCTATCGGCACGTTCGTGAAAAGCATGTACTTGAGATAAGCGATAACCGATCAAGATCGATTTTTGGTGTTTGTAGAACAAGCCTTGCCCCAATACAATCGATAGGTCTGATAAAACGCTTTCCGGTGATGAGTTTCTCAGTCACGATATCAGCCATGATATTTTCGATGCTCGGTAAATTCGATGCCAGGTGATAGCGATTAAAATACATCGATAACGCTAATTTTATATTTAACTTCAACTTCAGACTCGTGATTTCTGATATCTATTTATAAAAATCTCTAATCTTATGTGTTTTCGATTTACCTTCCATATCTATGATATATCAATCGTACCGATGCTTCAGACATTTTTTCCACAGAGCGTTGGATAAACGAACAAAGAACAAGGAAATCAGTGGTTAATTTTTGTCTTGTTAAACAAGTTGACTTCCATGTAGGGTTGTGCGAGCCAGGGCATCGAATGTTACCGAATTAACGCGTTGACTGTCGCAGTGAAAATTCACGTACCTGGTCAGACATGCTATAATATCCCATTTCAAACACGAGTTATGAAGAAAATAATTATATAGCTATTCAATTACAGATTATTGACCTTCTGTTCTTACTGCAATATTCAATTATTTAATTTAATAAAACATGATGCTCCAGTCACCGGTGACTCCAACGACAGTGAACATGTTAAATAATTATTACTCCCGTAAAATTTCGATTCATTATAATGTCAAACTGTTAATAGAAAATGATAGGTGTACGCTCGTATAAGCCAATATTTTTACTCTTAAGAAACGGAATCCAAAAAGCACTTTATAGTGCGTCTGACTGGGTACGGCAGTTTTCACTGTGGCAGTCAACGTGGTAAGAAGAACAGAAGTAGCTAAAATAACAACAGAACAACCTATTTAAAAGCGTAAGTCCTTCCTAAACAAAATATGGCAATGAACATGTTCTGATATTTATTAGAAATTGATTTGTGTTAAGAAATTATCATAAAAGTTACATTATGATTTGTTAAGTAGGAGTAACTTTTCAAAATATTATATAAAGCTCAGCATATTATATATAATAAAATTTGCCTTTTTTTCTGGCTATAAGTGGCTCTAGTAATGAAAATATACTGCTCAAAACTATTAGATACTCGGACGTTTTAGTCATTTTTAATGATCGATCAAGCATCACTAATGAAAGATATATTTTATACTTTACATAACCATTGTGATTTCATGTTTATTGTATATAATATTTGGGGCGTTTACAGCACATATCTGGCGTATGTATTTCCACTGAAAAAAATTCCGAGGACCAAGAGAAAACAATGTTCTTCACAACGTCTCCCCTCTGTATCATCCCCAACACAGAGATATTTTAGGTTTTAATCTTCGGCGAGTCAGCCTGTACAACGCTCCCATACCGTCGCTAATACCTCTTGTACGTAGTCGAAGAGGCAAGAAAAAGAGAGGAAAAATCAGAGGCAAATTTTTTCTCTTGTTCAAGAAGAATCGGGGTTTACCGCATGCGAGAACGCCTCCATCACGATCGTTCTGGATAGCATTCCAGAGCGCGGAAGAAAAAGGCTCGCGCGGCCGAACAGAAATTCCCCGAACCGTTTTACAAACCGTTTTTACTGGTCGGAGCTGAAACGAAAACGGTCGAACGGATTCGTTTCGGGGTGGGGTAGAACATTTCCGCGAATCGGTCGATTTTGCGCGAACACGGTCTCTCGGGCTGGACTTTTTGCGGCGACCGCAGAGGCCCCTCGGTATCGAAACGAGCTTCTCGCATTCACCGCAGTTCCTTTTGAACTGCGAAATTCTCCCAGGAGCCGCACCCCGCCAGCATCCTGGCGTGACGGTTAGGTCAGCTGGTCGGTGGTTTGCGAACTATCTCAATTTGCCTAAGCCGCAACCGCGCCGACCACGAAAACCGCAACTTCCCTCATCCGTGGCCACCTTTACCCCTCTTTCTCCGCAATTGCAGCGGCACTCTCTCTCTCCCTCCCTCTTTCTCTTTCTCTTCATTCCTCCATGGACTAGCTCGATTGCGCTCTCCTCGTCGACCTTTTACACCGGTGTCTCTGTCTCTTGTCTCCCAGGTGCACTATCTCGAGAATTTAGCAACTACCAGTTCTCCGACGGCGTAACCTCTGACCGCAGGCCCTCGCGTCGAGAGGATGACACCGCCGTGTATTCTGTCCCGTAAGGTCAAGCGATTTTAATGATACTACGGGGTGAGATACGCCAGATGCCGCAGATTCTGCGCGGGATTACCGGTAACCGCGACTCGCCGGACAACGGAACGTGTTTCGATCGTGTTTCTGTCGGTACGCGACGGAATATCGCATTCTTTCGGCGTCCCTTCCAATGTATAGCAGCCCGCTGGATTCCGTAGGCCGAGTGTGTGCTCGTAGTGGGCAGATTTGAAATAGCTTTTGCAGTATGAAGAGGGAATATTTTTTGTTAACGCTACAACTACCAAGACAGTCGAAATGACTGGTTTGCAATTGTTGTTGGTTGATTTAGTTTTGACAACTAAATTATTAAGTACTATAATAGTAAATATTACGTGATTTTGAATCAAAGTCAAAGAAAAATATAAATATACATTGTTCCTTGAATTACGTATTTTTTTTAAAACGTCCCATTTTGATCGCTTCGATGAGACAGGTGCATGTTAATCGTTGACTGATCCAGTTTTAAATATTTGGCTGTTTATTCTTTTGTCAGTGATACGGAAGTTCATTTATTTCTTTTACATACGTATTATACAAACGACTTAAATCGCACACATGTGACGGCAGCCATCAAAGTGTTAATGGAATGCTATACTTGTTTTTTAATTTCTTCAGGAATACTGACATATCTGTGTGCGTTTTATTTGAATAAAAATATTATGTTACGTTACATTAAATGCTGGATATTATTTAATAATATAAACACGAGTCCCGAAGAATAACTCTTTATAATAAGGGTATGAATAACTAAACTTTTTGGCGTGAAAATTTAAATGCTTAAGGACATTCTCCACGAGGAAAAGAATTTTACGATTTTTATTTTTGGAGTGTAGTGTTCATTCTTCCCTTAACCCTTCGCACTGTGAAGTCACCTCTAACGTGACATTACACTTAATCGAAAATAAAATTCATATTTGTCAAAAAGGTAGTACACAAAGTATTCTAGTGCACAAATAAATATTCATGTTAGAATACTGAATGCTACATTGTAGCCATGCATTTTAAGCAAACCGTTTACGCGTACTATTTATAAAACAGAATAAGACCTTACTTTTATCTCCTAAACATATTATCGCACATTTGTTATCTGAATATTCACCACATAGTCACCACATAGTCACTGTTCAAGTACATTTTTCAATACATTATCGTTGAATTTTTTATAGAAAGCGGTACGTACGTATGCGAGGACAAAGCGGTAAAGAGCTTAGCAACGATAACCGTGCATGTTAAGCTCTGAAGCTTGCTTAATATTGACCGAGTGTCCTTGTTTGTAGTCGAGTTATGAACGACAATAAAAGTACGTACAGTTTTCTTTCACATCTGCTGATTGCCGTCTAGTTTCATCTGGTTTTGATTTCATTCATGAAGCAGACGCAATTATTCTTTTACATCATTACAAACTGTCCAAGAGAACGATTGGAATCCATTAGAATACATGATCGATAAAGCCTTCATTAAGCGCAATCATTCGATAGTATCGTATTACTGTCTTCCGGTACGACAAAAATAAATGACGTATGACATCATTATTATTCACGTTGCACAACATTTATCGAGTTTTATCTAGTGCGATAAGTTTCGTTCGCGCGACAGCTACAGAGTGTAATAAGAAAAAAAATACGATCCTTTTATTTTCAAGTGTGAGATTTATGCCATTCGAATGTATACTGCCGTTCATATGTATGGGGATAGTTGATACTTTTGTCGAATACGTGATATTTTTAATAACTTGTATAGTTCTGCTGTTTTTTATTAAATTAACCCCTTGCCTTATAATAACGAGTCACATTCGTGTTGCAGATTCTGGCCTGCAAGTTACAAATACAAGTTTCACTTCTATATGAATTGCTAAAAATTTTATATTTCAGCACCCTCGACTTTCAGAAAATTATCCATAGCAAATTGTACGTGTCCACAAATGTTCTTCCTGCATCTTCTCTTATTCTCTTAGTCGCTGGAAAAAAATCGTAAGGAATGGGGTTAAACACACCTTTGTCTTTAATAATTTGTTATATGAATGAGTAGATTTAAAATTTAATAGATCAAATTACTTAAAGATGTAAACGAAGTCATTTTGTAGGATCCGAATGTGTCATTTATTTTTTCAAATACATCATTAATAATAATTATGTTAGAACATTCACTACAGTGAGAGTATATGCTCCAACTAATAATTTCGGAGGACACCATTAAATACATTTTATTTTTTACTGCCATGGCGGAGGAACATTAAAAACCATCTTCAATTAAAGACAATGTCATTAATAGAGCGGGTAATTATAAAATTAGAATATAATCGAGGCTATCAGCGTAATAGTGACCTAACCCACAATTTTGGATGAATTGGGTATGTACTCGGGTAATGGAATTGAGAAATTGACTAAAAGTGGAGTTAATCAGTCTGGCTTCTCAGCGGCTCATATAGAGATATATTAATTCTACAGTGGCAATTCGTACATTAATAATACAGTGGCTTACGCAACTTTCCACAAACATTCACGAAATGGCTGCAGAAAATCGTGCGTTTGCACTGAGCACTTTGTTGATATTTTAAATCGTCAATAATTCCAATATCTATAATCTGAAAACAAACTTTCTCCGGTTAGGCCAGTCTTGCGTTGATAGCCACAATTAGAATTTACTGTCGTGTGAATAATTATGAATGATACTGTACATTACCCTGGTAGTCTAAAACAGAGAAGAAACCAGCGTGTATTCAAATCCTCAGATCATTTCATAAAATTGTCAGGTTTCTCTCAAATTTAACTCGACATCGATTTTATTCACAGCTACATACATACTCCTATGTCGAGTCACACTCGACACTTTTAAATTGCCAGTTTAAATATGTATTATATTTCGCATCATTTTTTTTACCTAGAGAAGCAGTATTACATGTATATGGCCCTTTTTTGTAACAAAAAAAGTCCTTAAAGTATTCAGATACCAAGACAATCAACTGTCTTTTGAAGTACATTTCAAATACAACACTTAAAATAGTAGGGAGTTATTGAAAAGAAAATTAAAAAGAAATTGGAAGTTTAAAGGATTAATCCTTTGGCTACTATGCGCCACTATAGTGGCTTTTGTATAAAACAATAATCAAACCAATATGCACGTATGGCATCCAGTTGTGAGGCATGGCTGCAAGAACACATATGTATTATAAAACTGGATCGTGCTCAGGCAATCTTACAATTAGACAAATAGTAAATGCCCCTTGGTATTTTCAGAATGACGACATCCTGAAGGACTTAAAAATAGCCCCAATTTGCGATGAAATAATTCGAGTTCAGTGGGTTAAAAGTCACGATACCTTTGAACGGTACTGTATGCACACACGTTATGAAAGTGTCCTTAAAATTTGTACACTACGCTCCTGAAAGCTTTCGTCGTTGGAAGAAACGTTTCCCGTGCGAGCGTGTCGTTTCGCGAAACAGGATGAAAGTCCGAGGATGTTAAATCAGATTTATGTCACCTCGTGCCGGAGATAACCGAGTAGAAAATGTATGCCGGCTTCGACACGGGCGCATGAAACTGAAATTCGGTACCGGTTTCTCTTCGAGCATCCCGGCTACTTTTCACCGAACTCGATTCCAAAAAAATCACGATAAGCTTCGAGAAGCCTGGGAATCCTGTCGATTCACGACGGCCGATCGATATCGAACGACCGAATGGTGGCTGTCGTAAAAGGAGCGGAAGGTCGTAATTTTTATCGCGCGTTGACGCGCGAGGACATACTTTCATTTCATGACAAGAATGTTCCACCTTATTTAATTACTTGGCAGCGTATCAATCGGGAATATCAGATCATCGAAATGTCTCAACATTTCATTTGTGGATACATTAAAAAACACGCGTTCATTTATTAATGCCCCTCGAGACATCGAAAACGGATTTCGTCGGGCGTGAAACGATTATCGAAACATCTCGATCGATTAACGGAACGATCGTTTTTGCACGTCCATAGGTTTTACACGTTGTGTTTACACTTGTTTTTGTTCGACAGCGACTAAGCTTTCGATTCATTCGCGCACTTTGTTCGGTAGTTATAACACTTTTTGATCGTAGAGGAATTTTTTGTGTTCTTATCTGTTGGGAATAATAGCATCGATGATAATAAAAAAGCAATTTCGAAGTTGGATTTATCGGCGATGCAGCTCGATCCATCGTAAATCGAAGGTCGGGCACGATAGCGATTAGCGGATGATAAAGCGTCAAGGCCGCCGCGTTTGTTTTATCCGGTCACGGTGATTCATAAAATTCGGTTGCCTGGCCATTTGTACGGCGAAGAGTCGGGCAAGATGGGGTCTCTAAAAAAGTAATTTAGTGGCGTTGGAAAATTTTCGTGCAGTACATTTTTCAATTTTACCGTAGAGAAAAAAATTAAATCGAATTTTAAGTAACATAAGATTAATAAATAATTTACACAGAAGATACATAATTTTTTCTCTGATTTTTTAGAAGAATTATAAATCTGAATTTGTCACCTACATTTTATACATACATTGAAGTTTCCATTCCGGAAATTTTGTACGCTGTTGTACAACTATACATGAGTGGTTTCATAAAAAAGGAAATAAACCTTCTGTTTAATAGCGTTTGCCTTATTGTCAATTAGGTCGCAGTCAAAATGTTAACGAAAAGTGAGACTGTGTTGTATTAATTTATCAGATATATTAATATGAGTACTTATCAAGGGAATGCATTTTAAATGTTTCTTGTGAAGAAAGGCTTTAACTATAATAGCTGTATTTGAAAGAATAAAGCGTTTTATGATCCATGGTTATTTTAACTTTTTTATTAGTAATAGTGTATAAAGTACAGCCGTAAATTTTATGATTGTATATTATATTTCTGCGGTGTGCTTGGAACAATTAACGAAATTAATTAGACTGTGCATGTTTTTGCAATGTATTCAATTTCGGTATGCACGACGTACTCATTTTAAGAATTTAGTGAAATAAAATATATAATTTTGAAATCCCTTAGTGGACAAAAAATGCTTTACGTTTCACTTCTTTATATGTATTAAAACATTTGACTATTATAATAATACAGCTTTTTTCATTTAAATTGAACCACGTGAATATCTTCGAAACTATTAGTGATATAGCAGCACACTGAAGACAAAAGTTAAATAATTACGAGAAAGACATCTTTATTTTTTTAACCCTCAGTTGGTATCGTTGTGTCACAAATGATCCACAACTTTTTCAATTGCTTGTTTTCTGATTTCTAGGCATTTTTGTTTTCTTCATTATTAATAGTAATATTAAAGCTTTTGATAAAACTTTAATTGTTATTCCTTTATGTGTATCCCATACAATGAGTAATGATAGGTATAGCAAAAATATTTATCATTACCCCTACAGAACACCAACGGGTCACGTACGACCCCACGACACCAGTTACGTGACCGATATGTCGCCATACCAACTGAGGGTTAAACAAAACTACATATTTTTTAGTACATTAATTCATGCAGTTTTTCATTCTCTGAAAAAAGTATTAGAGCGCTTTAACGGAAACGCCACTAATTTAGTCATATTTTCATTTGAACGTTGCAATGTGGCTCCAGATACAACAGCATTAAAATCAAAATATTTTCTAAACTATCACCTTCTCGATACGAACACCTTAATATCCTTATAGAAAATAAAGAAGTACACCAAGTGCGCAAGATTTTCCTATAAAATACGTAGATTTTGCTTTATCCTGCTGAACTTCAGACCGCTTATCAAGGACCTCTGCCTTATAATTTTTGCTTGTATGTCCAGAAAAGATTTTAATAATTTAAAATTACCTGAATTCAATAATTTTAAAGACAGTCAGTAAATCGATTTAATTCAGATACTGTATATACTTCTACAAAAAGATCCATTCATAATTATCATGTTATCTCAAGTAAAACCCTGAAGACCTCCCACCATCCCCTACTCTACGGCGCTTACACCTCCCCTACCATCCGTCGTGTATTTTGGCGACAAATTTGCACACTCGGATTGCGAAAATCCCCGACGCGTCGGCAACTATACGTTATTTCCACCGCAACGGGCGCGGAGTGAATGCACTAGGCCGGTTTGCATTGCAGTGCACGGTGTAACGAAGTGCATTTTAGCGCATTAGCCGAAACGCTCTAACAGCCGCAAAGTGCCGCTTGCGATACGTGCACACTCCCCTACGCCCCCACCAATTTGCGTTCCCCTCCGATTCGACTTCCCCACCGCCGCCGCCCGACGGTTCGCGCCGATTTCGCCTTCGGGATGTTCGACGTTCTTCTCGTTCCGTTTGCACGGGGCCCGGCGAAATTAGAAATTCCACGATAGTTAACGTTAACTCGCGGTCTATACCGTAAATTACACCGTGGAACGTGCACGTCCGGATTGAACGAATTCATTTGACGACGGTCGATACGCGAGCTCGATCTGAAACGAGTTTCTAGCCATTGTCTTATTTGGATCGAAACGCGGAGTATCGGAATGTTTTTATTTCGTTTGTCGTATAGGAATGTGAGCTTTTTTGTACTTTGAGTTCAGTGTGGTAGGGGTTTGTATTAATATGTGCTTGTGCATTGGAGGTTTAGGATGTTTCCAGTGGCATGTTACACAGAACTGTTTGATGAATTAATAGGAGTCTGTAGTAGGGGCATACAGATTGGATTATTCAACATCATGTTCCCACCTGAAAATTGGTTTTTCATTTGTAACATCATGTTCGACTTTTGTTCCTTTGCATATTGGCTCAATCGATTTTATGTTTCATTTTTATGTCCACTTTTGTATTCTTGATGTGAGAAAAGAGAAGTTTGATCAGGGTCGTGGAAATGAGCTTCAGCGATTTAATTTGGCTGCGTCTGCAGATTTGAATACAGCAAGAGTTGGATAATTGCCCGCAAATCAGGACCCCAGGAGGGCAGTTATGCAGTAGGAGAATCGATTCTAATTATAGATACGGCTTGAGCCGAGGTTCGGCTTGTCGAGAAACGTTGAGAAGGACAGCGAGTGAAAGAGAAAGAGGTCCAAGACACAAGAGAATGCGAAAACTACGTATCGGTGAGATAATATTAATGCAAACATAAAACTTTTTTAATTTTTATTTTTTTTAAATTAAACTTTTACTAACGTATTTGTGAGGTTTTTCTGTTTAAAATAAGACCAAATATGATATAATTTGATGTGTATTTGGTCTATAATTAAAACCTACAACGTGGCACACGTAATCAATATCAATAAGTAAATATAGTTCAAATTATACCGTGTTTGGTCTTATTTTAACCAGAAGAACCTCACAAATACGTTAGTAAAAATTTAATTTAAAAAAAATAAAAATTAAAAAAGTTTTATGTTTGCATTAGTATTGTCTCACCGATATTCGAGGTAAGATCAAGTTCCACTACTCATCTGGCGAACTTCTGGGTGCGTCAAGGGGACCCTTCCTCTCGTGGTGGGTATGACTAGCGGGCAATTACGATGTAGATCGATGCGGGCAGTTATCCAACTTGTACTGTATACAGTGTTTCTTGTAACTTAAAAATTTATTATATAGGGTGGGAAGCTGCATGGCACATTTAAAAAGGGCATGAATAGTTGAATCCAAAGCAGGAGAAATCATTAAAACTAACTAAAAATAGAATAAAATATAACACTAAAAAACCTATTTCTCGAAGATGACATCAGAGAGATGGTCTCAAAATCAATTCAAGTTTAATACGTGTCAGGCGGTTCGCTACCTTGAATTACTGTTTGTAGATTAAAGTAGTCTTTTGAGGTTAATTTGTTTGGGGGGTAATATAAATATTACTTGAATTTTCGGAGATTGATTAAATAATTTTGAATCAATTGAATCAATGAATACACAGTCGTGTGCCAAAGTTTCCGGACACTTCATATTTCAGTTGTGTTTTAAACAATTCATACTAAAATCAGATTGATAAATATTCTTAAAATTAGAGAAGGGATCCTAGATTCTAACCTTATCTTCTCTCTGATTTACTTTTCAACCTGATCTCGCTTTCACACGTTGACTGCCGTGGCGGTTAAAAAGTTATTATTAACTCTAATACAATTTTAAATAGAACTAATATTGTATTAAAAATAGTTATACAATTATTCCCTTCAGAATTTTTGTTTGAAGTACGATATTATAGTATGTCTGGCCAGGCATGGGAGATTTCACTGCGGTAGTTAACGCGTTAAATTCGTTTTAATTATGCTGCTCAAAAGTAACACTGCAAATCTTACTATCCGCAAATTTTTGCACGCTACTGTAATTCTGGCACACTCCTTTGCATTTTACGTAACAATTATAGAAGTTCCGTTTCAGATATCTCAATTCTTAAATAATGAAGAAGACAATTCAACTGTGTCAGACCTCTTATACACCCATGTTTATATCTCTGTCAATAGACTTGATGCAAACACAACATCGCACTTATAATCTCCTGTATCCATAATATACAAACTTACTACCAATCAGATTCCTATATAATCGAATCAAACTAATTTCAATTTGTTGCCACCGTTCCCTTTTACCCAACGATGGTAAGCTGTCGACGAGTCGGCTCTTTCTGAAACAGCAATCCAAAATTGAAAGGAAATCGAAGCTGAGACGTCGAACCCTGCGTCTATCGGTTTCCCGCGTCTAACCGAGAGTCTTGATTTCGTGGCCGGGTCCAATATTTTATTGGCGCTAGACGATATCGAGTCGTGTTCGCAAGAATAAAGGGGCAGACGGAAAAGCGTAAAGAGAACCGCAAGGGTCTTTCGCACAAAGAGACTGCTTGGTGTATCCGCGATCGATTTAGTCGGTCGACAGCTGAAGCGAAGGAGAGGGACCAAGGCACTCGGTTCATTCGATTACAACGGCTCGATTGTGATCGAGGTCAGGAGGTACCCGGTGCACTTCTAGCTTAACCCGAGATAACTCTGAGCTAGCCTTCTTCCTCTTCTTGTTCCACGATGATGCTCCTTACCGCCATCCCTCTCTCTCTCTCTCTCTTTCTCTCTTCGCTCCGTAGCTCCTCGAGAATACCACACTTCTGCCTGAAGAAGTTTCCAAGAGATGCAGACGCTGATTAATCAGCAACCTTTTTGTTTTCTTCTCGTCGACCGAGTAATCAACCGAGTTTCGCAAATTATCGGTGCCCGTCGCGCGAGCGATCAGCTCGATTCAGTCGAGCGCCGGGAAGATGTACGAGCCCCATCAAGCCACGTCGAATAATTGATGCGATTAAAGTGCATTCGTTTCGCGCTAACTTCGCCGAAGTGAATCGTATCCTCCTCTTCGAGCCAGCTGATTTATGCCCGTTGCGCATCTGCGCGAAACCGGAGGATTAAAATAGTTCTTTGACGAGGAAGAACGCATCGGGAATATTTAAACATTTTACCCTTTCGACGCTGACGCTTCCAATAATAAACATGAACCGTGCGCTAGCCGTTAACCGACCTAGATCGAATGTATCACTACTGTAGTGCGTACGATGTTGATTGTTATGTTACTTCGATGTTGTGGGAATGTAGAGTGCTTAATGAAATATACGCGGTTGTATAAAATGCGCTAATGCTGGGTCCACACTGGGCAGAACTGTTCGCGAACACAAGCAGCATCGTATCCACATTGGAGCTCGCGAACAGCTCGCTAGCAGATCGCAAGCAACTATAGGCTTGTTCGCTCGGTGTTTGCGGGCAGTGCGCTGTTGATCTTGCTCGTATACACATCTTTAGATTTTATTTTGTAACATTCACTTTTCGCATCTCCCAGGCATGGATGGTCTCGATATAATTCGATTAACACCGCAATTTTCGAATCGTTCCACTCCATATCGACTGAAGCTTGAAAGCGAAGTGATCGTTAAATTCACCAAGGACGTGTTACAAACGCGTCCAGACACTCATTGAGTTCGCGAATTGTTCGCGAGTAGCAGTGTGGAACCGGCATAAGGTGATAATTGCTAATTATAAATGGGTTTGCAGAGTACGTGCTCTATCGTCCACAAGTATCCGGACACTTGCCTGTTTGCAGATGTCACTGAACTATCGTATAAATATAGTTTTTTTTTATTGATTGACGAATGTTTAACTGCGATTAATTTTTTTAAAGAATAGATGTATTATTATAGTGTTAATACGCTGTTTGTTGCTACTTACACAGGTTGTATCTGGATGCATATAGAGGCTCGTAGACAATGTTAACAGGGTAAAATTAATAAGTCAAATAAGAATGATTATAACCGAAGTTCAAGCGTTGTTATTCCCATCACTTAACGACGCAGGCAGTTGAATTAGAGGTTGACTTTGTCAAGTGGAAGACTTGAAACAAAAAATACTAACAAATTGTTTTAAACTGGCGACCACTTTGATTCTTTAACGAAAAATATTAAAAAAAAGAAACGGTTGGTTAAATGCTTGTTATGTCAAGGTGGAACATTTGAACATCTATAATAAAGCGCACTTCGCAATAAAAAACTAGAAATATCTCTCGAAATATTGATTTTTCTAACATTGTACCCTCATACTTTTTTATGGAGAATGTTCCGAAGAATCGATCCACGTACAGGGTGCGATGAAAGTTTGGCAACTTCTGTGTAATAAAATATTTCTCATATAAATGAATGTTTTCTAAAAGTATTCATTGTTGTTGGATTCGCTGTTCAATAGTCTATTTAACACGTTGAAAACCGTGTCGGTCACCGGTGACTGACACCTCAAATCTAATTTAATTAAATAATTATTGATCGACACAAAATTTTGAGTAAGTTTCATACTGAAACAGTAATGTAGGAATAGAAGAACACGATCAAGTACTCAAATGTTTTTTGATTTCTGATTTATATAAAATATAGTAAATTATATCGTGTCTGATTAGGTATGGCTGTTTTCACTGTGGCGTTCAACGTGTTACAGATGTATAGATGTGCATTTTTTCATTTCAAGACGTCGAACGAACTTGAAGAAATTCATGCCCCTATAATTTCCTTGCATATACGAGGAAATCATCCGGTTGACATAGTTCGTTTGCTCATTATCGAAAAATCTGTGGTTTCAAAAGCTATTAAACGTTTCAAGCAGCAAGGCCTGTGATAAATTTCACAAGTCTGTGGAGTCGTTAAAGCAAGATTCGGTGAAAGTGTAGAACGGAATAGATGAAAATACGCTGCGCGCATCAGTGAACCAACTTCAAAAGCGTTTCAGAGATTGTATATAGATACAAATTTTGTTCGAAGACAGTTGCCTAAAAAGTTGCCGAACATTCATCGCACCCTGTAAATAGAAATGTGCATTTCCATTTAAAAAAACAATGCATTTGTATTTTTTAGGCGCATCGCTTATACAAAAACTGAGCTTATAGAAAAATAGACGTTCCCATACCATTCATCTTTTTCCCCTAGAACGCTTTTTGTCCTCGAAGCAAACTTGAGTTATAAACCGTCCCGATCGCGTGACTCGCCCTGTATTCGACGAAACTAGCAAGTGTCCTGGTACATATTTATGGACGGCGGTGTATGTCCATTTTCACGAACGTAACAGAGATATACTCGTCGACTGAGGTAACTGCGGTTGTAGGGAGCGTATCCGACACGATCTACAGGTCGGTCGAAGGACGCTTGCGTAGGCAGGGTTGCGAATGTAGTTAACAGAACAGCCTCTCTCCCCATCCACACGTGCACGCCGATGGGCACCCACGTGCAGGCGCACTCACACACGGGGCTGCGCACGTGTGCACCGCTCACAAGTTCATAGTTTCGGTTGTAGCGTGTAATCCTCGCGGACACCGCAAACATGTAATTAACACTTGCTCTCTCTCTACGAGCCATTGCAGTCAGTCGAGATCGTGTCGACTATACCGGCCTTGACTGTACGCTTGCGTAATCGTGTGCGCACGCTGAGCACACTGTAACGAGCAACGCATCGCCGTACAGGCTGTTCCGAAAGGAAACGGAAGCGGACTTCGGGGTTAATCAACCCCTTGCCTCGCGACTTATTTTCGAGATGGTATCACTGTTTCTGACGGTCACTAACTATTTCGGTTTCATTTTGACCCTCTATAACTCGAATTTTTTGGGGTATGACGAAAGTCATATATCGGGTAAATGATAAAGTTTGTATCTCGGGATATAAACATAATTACTGTTTCGTTCACCCATCTGCACCTCCAGATTTGGGCATTCAGATCCACTGTATAGAATTTGTAATTTAGCCAATAGTTTCAGCGTTAAATTGGACTTTTTTTCTGACGCTCCTGACAGTTTCAAAAACAGTGTTTATGGATCGCTGGGTCAGTTTATGAATACTCAAACTGCGTTAATGTAGCGTTTCACTATTATATTCTAGTATGTTTAAAATGAGTTATTAGTCTATATTGTAATAGTCTTTTTCATGTATTATGTATACTACCTGTCTCTACACTTTTCAATCATTGTACAAGAAAGGGATTGTCCCATATACTGTTATAAATTAAATCATAATCAACGAACAGACTCTTTAGTGACTGTATAGTCGTAGCATATAATTGTACACAATGATAAATAAACGAAATAAGTGTTACAAAATATAGGCGTATAGGTAAGTAACTTCCAAGTCACATGGTGTTATTAATCCCTTGTCTAGTAATAACGAGTCACACTCGTGATGCAGGTTATGGTCTACATGTTACAAATATGAGTTTCTCTCAAATATGAATTTTTTACAATTTTCTGTTTTTATACCCTCACTGTTGGATTATCTAAAGCAATAGTAAATTGAAGAATAACATCTTGTAACGCCGAAACTAATGATACTTGGACCCACGTTCGTTAAGACTTTTTTGTTTGTTTTGGTGAGTACTACGTACCCCTGAAGTTTGATTCCAACCTTTTTGAACACCCTGAATTATATCTAGTATTCTATATTCTATATTATATTAAAATTGCATCATAATCGGGGTGTATGAATTAGGGGATATCCCTTGTGAATTATATACAGGATGTGATGAAAGTTTGACGACTTTTGTGTAATAAAATATTTCTCATAAATGAATGTATTCTAGAAGTATTCATTATCGTTGGATTCACTATTCAATTGTCTATTTAATGGTGTATAGATGTTATGGATTTGTTTTATTTCAAGATGTTGAACAAACGTGAAGAAATTCGTGCCTCTATAATTTCCTTGCACATGCGAGGAAAACGTCCGGCTGACATAGTTCGTTTGCTCAATGTCGAAAAATCTCTAGTTTTAAAAGCTATTAAACCTTTAAAGGAGCAAGGCCTGTGACAAAGTTTACAAGTCTGTGGAGTTGTTAAAGCAAGATTCGGTGAAAGTGTGGACCGAAATAGATGAAAATACGCTACGCGCATCGGCCAACCATTTTGCAAAAGCGTCTTAGCGCCTGTATCGAAGCAAATGGTGGTTTCTTCGAAAACGACCTTGTCTTAATAAAATTTTATGCTTTTTCCAATGTTGTTACTGTTTTTTAGATTTTGTTAATAAAAATTTTGTTAGAAGACAGTTGCCTAAAAAGTTGCCAAATTTTCATCGCATCCTGTAGTAAGATAAATTTCACCGAGCCTCTGTATGTAGAACCGTTTTGAATGGGAGTCTCCGGAGAGGCCGGGTGAAGATACACCTGCCAGTAATCTTGTTATCGCATTCTGTTATGTTACATTGTGTGCTCATCCACGCGTGCACAATTGCCGATGGCGTTTAGATGTCTTTTAATGTTTACCGTCTGCTCATGCACCGTGCAAACGCCTCGCCGGTTCGCTACGCCTGTCTGATTTCCACTTCTTTCTTCTTCAGCCCGCGAATCGGCTAACGCATTACTTCCTGCATCCATTCCGCTTCTTCACAGTGAACAGCTGTGTGAAATTAATTATTCACCGGGCGGCATCGACGCGCATTCACGTCGCGCGCTTCACTCAAGATACGTCCATCCGTTTCTTTTTTCTTGCTTTGTTTTTGCCTCCCGAGCACACGATCGACGCTCGTGGGAGCGGTTATAACACCTGGGAAAATCGTTCTGTGAATTCTAATGAAATTCCTTTAATAGAGAATAATTGGCTTCCGGGAATGCCTGCGTTCGGTGCGTCAGAGGAAATTTTGATAGATCGTGTTTGACTGTTGACGTACGGGGTGTGTCAGAAAGATGATGTCAGCAAGTGATGTTCTAGAGCAGTGTTTTTTAAAATAGGTTCCGCGAAAATTTTCTGGGGGCCCGCGAGATAAGGTGTCTTTTAACCCTTTGACTGCGACCTATTTGGAAACGAGGCAAAGTTGCGTGCGGCCGAGCTGCAGCAGTACATAGTGAGCCGTTGCACCCAACGCTTATGTGTGTCGACAGTACGCGGCGAACGGCTTTGTCAGGCGCCTATAGGCTCCGATAGCAGTCACAGGGTTAATAAAATTTACTGATGTATAAGAAGCAGCAACATTCTTCACATTAATCTTCTTGTTAGTCATTTTTTTCACCAGACTTACAAATTTATAACAATTGAAGACAGCGTTGCTATCTATTTTAATGTTTCCTTAATGTATGTATAAATTCTCTCTCTAAAACAATTTTTCTTTCTTTTAATGTTCTGTTAAAATTAGGGTGGTGGGGGATATCTGTAAAAGATAGATATGGGCTTCGCGATTTTTACAAAACCGTATAAGGGTTCCGCCATGAATAAGTTTTAGAACCACTGTTATAGAGAACACAGTTCTCAGTAAAAGGTTGATTAGATACATGTTTGTAAATGCTAGCTTCAAACGTTATTGTTATAAAGTGCAAGGATTTTGGATTTTTATGTTTGGGGAAATTAGGAGATGGAATTTATTAAGGTAAGAGCTTCAAAATGTTAATTTGGTATTAATAAACTATCAGGAATGCTTGTAAGGTGGTGAGAAACGTTTTGAGTGACTTTTATTATAAGTCACCAATATTGGAGGACACAATACAATGCTCATCAGTTTCATTTATTACTATTTCTTTACCATCCTGAGGAAAATATGCGGTACAAAAAGTCTCTTAACAACAACTTTTAAATTAACTTAATTTAATTCAATACTTTTTCAACTAATACTTTTTATACAATTTAAAGCAACATTAATATTATAAAAATTACATATTTTTCTCCTTTCATGTGCCACGCCATATCTAGTCGGTTGTTTTTAATATAAATCACGAAGTAAAAAAATGTTTAATTATTCAACCGCATCATTTGTATTTTATATTATAGGTACCTGCAATATTAATGGCTTTGAGAATTGTGTACAAATCAATAGTAATTCAATTAAAACAATATCGCCTATGGCGATGTGTTAAAATAGTATATTATTCCATGTCTGACTATATACAGAAGTTTCTACTGCCATCGTTGACGTGTTATAACAGAGCAGCAATTGTTCGAAAAGTACTAATTAGCATAATTCTATTAATACATAGTCACGTTGATATGTATCGGTTCACATTCATCCATACAAGCTGTTTTTGAATTAAACCAACTGTACCAATACTTCTATAAGTAGTCGTGAGTAAATGTTATAAGCAAATGTTACATAAGCATACACCCATAAATGCTTAATTTGAGGGCTACGAGGAAATCATTAAATATAAATTAGTGTAGCACAGCGTGAAAAAGTTCCACTATATCGTTAATAATACGAACAAAGGATCAATAATACATTAATTAAGATCACACGAAATTGGTATTTCATTTGAACAGTAATAAATTGACTTTTCTCGACTACGTAGATCGGACAAAAATAGCCGACGTTTTAACATGAAGGAATTATTGCAAGCGATTAATAAAATTTATTACTGCTCATCTTCCACGACCTCACGCAGTTCATTATAACTCCACGAAGAGTTTAATAAACTCCATGAACAAAATTTATTTGAATCATCTTTGCATTTTAAAAATTGGTATGAAAGTAGAGAATAATAGCTGATGCGATAATACGAAAAGTGAAGATCATTTGTTAAAATTAAGAAAGTGAAACAACCTTTAGGGCGCCAATTTCAGTGTCCTTACAAAATATTATAATTAATATTTTAACTTTTTAATCAAACATTTATACAACATTTTTTTTATTAGACTCACTCATCAAACATATAGCTACAATTCAAGTCTTTAAATAAAAAACACTCTACATAAAATTTATTCCCTACTTTGAGGTATTGTATAATTTTCATGATGCACGCGTCACGGTTCAGAGAATTTACATTAATGAAATTTTCATACTTGCAAAAGACGATGCAAATAGGCATGTAGTTTCGAACGAGTAACGTATAATTAAACGCAACAGCCTAAAGGTTGGAAAAAGCAACGTTGATGCTCATGCAACATGAACAGCACACAGGACGACCAGAAAACGGGTATTAGCATTCTTGATGTTTATTGACAGCGTAATACCCGTATATCGACTAGAAAGATAATGATGTACCATCCTCCCTTGCCGGCGTTCGCATTACATGCACCACGATTAATAGAACAAAGTTTATACCGCAAAGTTCGTCCGTGTTTTACATGCTGCTACGTTATAATAGCACGTGTGGAGAAGTTAGATATTCAAGCCGCTATATTCTCTGCTTTCACCAAGCAACCCGCAATTTGTTGCAACAGTACGTTCGATACGTATTATAAAACAAATTAATGGCCGCGCTTTCGAAGTCCGTACATTAATGTAACAGGGAACAAAGAAACACGTGTGTTTATACTTTGACTATTTAATTCAATGATACTTCATCGTTGGTATGTTAATATTTCTTCTATAAATTACAGGGACCCCCGCAACCCGGGCAACCACTTAAATTTACGGTCGGAGAATCCTGCGACAGGATCAAGGACGAATTTAGTTTCCTCCAGGCTCAGTATCACGCGTGAGTAAAAATTTGTATTATATCAAACGATAGCGAAATTAGAAGTTGTATCGTCCAGTGGAAAATATTTTTATTAGGCCAGAAATATGCAAGTGTGTATATTGTTTATATTAACAAATTTGTAGATTTGGAGAAGTATGAACTGCAGACAAGTCAGAAATATATGAAGATGTAATTAAAAATAATATATTTACAGTTTTGTTAAGTATACGTGCTAACACCAAATATTATCATAATTTTCGCACTACAAGTATTTACAAAAAATATATAAATATTCTTTGCATTGTTGAATGTTTTTCAATTTTATCAAATATTAAGTTGTATAATTTCTGTCGTACTTTTGGATAAAATTATAATTGATATAACAGCACGTTATTTACCTGATTTTAATTTTTAAATACTTTTCCATTCAATAAATTTTGTATAGATAGAAACAAGTGATAGTCCAATTTGAAACCCGTAAAGCTTGCAGTGTCTTAGGTAAACCTAGACAACTCTAATCTCATGTGTCGAAAATGACAATACAAAAGCTAACACTATTAGAATACGAAACATTGCCACACCACTCCCTATTCCCCAGACCTTTCACCTACATATTATCATTTTTTAAATATCTAGACGCTTTTTAAAGAATAAATTGCTTCGAAATTCAAGAGATGTAAAAACTGCATTCGAAGAATTGTTAAGATCCAGAACTGTTGATTTCTGCAGTAATGGAATTAATCATCCAGAAAGGTGTGAGGAATCATATGTATAGAAGTTATTTCGATTAAATATATCATATTTCGATAACGCTATATGTCTTTAACGTTCTATTATAGAAAACGACATTTCACACGCACCGATATAATAATAATTTATTACCCGTCCAGGATAAGCGCAAGAAATACGACAGAAATTGCACAACAAACCGATACAAACCTGTAGCTTAACACTTTGATGGCCGCTGTCACATATACGTGATTTAATTCATTTCAATGGCATGCTTGTAAAACAAATAAACCAGCGTACCTATTACTGAAAAAAACATAACATTGTAAACTAATCGATACAAAACGAGTATACTATTTTATTAAACTTAACTAAAGCCTGGCAAAAGTGGCCGAAGGAAAAAGTTTCCGTAAAATATTTGCGACCATCAGTGTAAAAGAGTAATATTACGATGCTCCTTTTCAAGAGTGTCGACTTTCTCCTTGTCCCCAAGAACGGTGTAGTTAATAGCGCCGAAAAAAGACGAGAGCCCGCGGCTAATGCAAAAAAGGTCCCCCGTTTCGAATAAGTTTATTAAATCGGCTGCATTTAATATGAAAAAGGCGGTGCAGCGAACCGATTCCCGTGGCACCTGCGCATCGCGGTTTCTTCGGGTTCTCCTTTTGTCCGGAGCTTGCATACACAGGTACCACGGGCCAGGTACACATCGTGTCGAGAAAGAGCCTGGGAATTCGTGCAGCTGCTTTCTTCGCTGCACGCGATCCACAAAAGCCATAAGTGATTTACGACAACGTGGCTATCGGCAGACACGTAATGACACCCGTGCACCGCGAATACGGAATTAAGGAAACCCCACTGGCCGCTGTTGCATTTTTCAACGTTTCGTCGATCGAAACTTTCATTGTTCCACGTCCGAGCTACCTTTACCGGAAGTTCTTGATTCCCTTTTCTCTGCCATTGGCGTTCTTTGAAGCCGCCAGACCCGCACGATACCTGCTCGATGACGTGGAATACACAGCCTGTCCCGAGAATACATCAACAAACTTTTGTGGGATGTTCGGCTGGTCATTCTGAACCGAAAAGAGCATGTATACACTATGTGTCTTGGTCCATTTCGTATGAATTTATTTAAACAGTGATTTTACGCACATGCACACTGTTGATAAAGAGTTTCTTATTCAAACAATGAGGTATGCAAAATGTTCACTGTAATACATAAATAAAAATAATTTAGTTGGACCAAACGTTAGATTAGAAAAATACATAAACTGATTAATTATTTTCAGTTACGGACGTCGATTCATCGGATCATTGAACTAGTGGACAGATAAATTTACAGGTTCAATAAAAAATAATACTTGAGACACTTATAAACAGTTAAGGCTACGATATCAGGTGATCATTTGCATAAATTACCGGAAGAAATATAAAACACCTATCCGATGCAAACTCGTTTTAAAAATTATTATTTTTTAACATTATCAAGAGTAAAGTATTAATTTATAAAATTACTATTTCTTTTATGCAGTACTACTATTATTTACCTGTTATTTTGGTTAATAGAAAATAATACAGAATATGAGTAGAAAGTGCAACAGTTTTCAGACTTTTTGTCGGCAGTGCACATAAAATAGAACGGCAGTTCTTTTATTTTTCATTCATTTTGTATGTCAGTTTCTTGCCTTTTCTTATGTTCTGAAGATGTCGATCGAACTGAGTGCTTTTCAACCGTAAGCAGGTGTTAAATTATTCGTCGTTCTAATGAAAGTTGCACTAAATTTGATATTTTTTTTTTATATGGTCACTAGCATCGTGTATGACACACGAATTGTTAGAAAAATCTAATAATGCAAGAGAAATCTACTATTCAGAAACTAGAAAGAAATTGATAGATCATAGGCAGTTTTCATTTTTTAAATAAATACAATATACTGTGTGTTCAATTTTAAGTGTACACCTCGTTATTTCTGAAACTACTAAATATACCAAAAAGTAACTCATATAAAAGTTGCCTGGTTCGAATTGGGCACAAATGATGATATAAACAAATTTTTGTTTAAATCATCACTTTATGAGCTGGCAAGATGATTGACTGATTTATTATATCCGTTTAGCCACTTTTATATAAATCACTCTTTTCTATATCCAGTAATTTAAGAAGTAACGAAGTGTATACACTCAAACCGACCATATAATACGTAACCTTTTTGGTTCAGTGACCTGTCAAGTATAGATGCAAACTTTACTTACCAGATCAAATAAACAAATATGTTACAATACAAATATTGCAAATTGTACATCCATTACAATCGAAGGGGAACCACTTGCATAAAAATCGTATAGACTGCGGAGTTTCCCCTATTGAAAAAGTTTAGAAGTTCACTGACGGATCATCTTCCAGAAAATGATAGAGCGAGTCCACTCGCCACGTATAGTTTTCCGAATCTAACTCGAGTTTCCCGTGCGAGCACAGCGGCGCGCTGCAACCTGACGCGAGTGGCGCGGATAAAACGCGATATGAATGGCTTGATTGCATAGCGGTCAGAATGTATGGTATAAATGGTTTCGCGTGTAGCTACAGGCTGGTTACGTATGCATACCCCGCGATAATTGATATTAACATTATGCTAACGCGATAAACGCAAAGGTTGAACGTTGCTCGAATTTAATGCGCGGCCTAACTGTACTCTGCATGCGCGTCTCGTGCAGGGCGTGCGATGCGGAACCGTGGCAAGATAAGCCGGGAATGTACGATCCTGCTAAAATCATTTAACCCGTCCTTTTTTCTTGGTTGTTCGCAGGTTGAAAGTCGAGTGCGAGAAGCTAGCCACGGAGAAAATCGAGATTCAACGGCATTACGTGATGGTAAGGGAAGAGGCTGCTATTCTGTAACACTAATTCCAGTTAAGCTCTCTGTCTCCCTCTCGATTGCCCAAAGTTTCTCTCCGTTCCCTTCACCGTCTCGCTGTCTCCGTTCCTCCCGTTCCCTCGTTTTCCGTATCCAGGATAATCATGCTTGCTCGACCGCTAAACCGCCTCGGCTTCTTAGCATTAATTGCATCCTCGCCGCACTGACTTTACATTGGCCTGTTACGCCGTGCACATTCCCCCCGCATGCACACGTACACGTACACGGTAGCCGTGTCTCTGTGTCCGTATATTTATCTTGCGCACCTACTGTGCATAGCTAATGATTCTAAGAGGCAGCGGTTCTCATCGATTCTCACCGAGCCACCGGCGGTCAGCCACTGCAGGGAGGGAACCGTCTTCGGACACCTAATGACAAAGTAATACGGTTGTAGCGGCGGCGCGCGAGCAATGCTGAAGGATAATGTAGTTGGCCTGGTTGGCTTGTATAGCCGAATGCTTTCCAACGCAATCGACCGCCGTAAACCAGTCTAATTATACCGATCCGCGTGTCCCGCGAGGAAATCCGAGCCGCGTTGCTCGCCGCACGCAAGATGCGATTTATTGCCGGGCGTTTTCATGGTAAACGCCCGCAGTTAACCCTCGCAAAATTGGACTGCGTGCACGAGCCGCACGAAGGACTAGTGCGGGAGGGAGGGAGTTTATCGTGAACCCGGTGACATAATTAATTGACGTTGATATCGCGGCAATTATTTATTTAAATGGCCGCGAGAACGCGAGTAAAAAGTTGCCCCCGGCCTCTCTCGTTATCGTGTACCGCCCGTCCGGCTGTTTATTTTCCGAGTGAAAAATCGCGAAGGAAATTTCTGCGTAGCCTCCTTCATTAAACAGCTGTGGAGCTTCTTCCTTCATGGAAAATCGGAGAGAGGGGTGGGATTACTTAATTGGGAGCACTCTGTTGCACATTTGCACATAGTGTTATCTGAAATTATGGGTATGTATAGTATGTAATAGAATAAACAACAAAGTGTTAGTCAACATAGGTCGAACAACAATATTTCTTGATTCCTAAAGAAAAATTTGATACCATCGTAGCAAATGTTTACTCAAATTTTTGTAGTTACTGTTTTTCTAGTAGTTTAATAACACTTTCTTGTTAATTTTGTCAAGTATTGTGTACCCGCATTTAAGATCACATATTTGTAAAACATCATGAATACAGAGTGTGTCTTATAATAACTGGACTAGACTATAGCTATTGTAGAAAATTAACAAAAATGGAAGATCATGTTTAGAATGTAACAGTAGGAGTATTTGCTATAACAATAATTTTCCTTAAGTATTACCCAATAACCTTTTACAAAACATAACATAGGAGGAGCTAATTAAAAGATGCAAAATTTTCTTCAATTTTTTTTTTACATTCACATACAACGGTACTATAAACCAGTTACTAAACTGACGTTATATCTGAACACCTATGATAATAAAATAAAAATTTCGCTTATATTCCACAGAAAAATAATTTCCAAATCTATATTCAACCCTTTGAGTGCTATGTCTGCACGACATTACGCTTCCGCTATATATTTGACACTAGGAAAATTCTCAGTCTCTCTGGCAAATACGTAAGTACGTAACTCTCATTGTAACTTCAATACTGATTCCATCTATTTTATATTTTTTTGACTTGATTTAAAAAGCCCAGAACATACGAATAATGTTGCCATTAATTTACCAAATTTTGCTAATTTACATTGCCGTAAGGTTGACATATTTGGCGGCTTATTACCGTTCTTTTCACCTAAACTATGCCATACAATGCGAAATCTCAATTACCACTCATAATAAATTCATAATTAAATAAATATGATAGAGTACAGCCTCTCGTATGCGAACGTTCTATTATCCGAAAATTCTGTTATCCGACCGCATTTGTCTCCCTATTAGTTCGGATACGGGAAACTCTACTGTGTATAGAATGACAGGAAGTACTCCGTTCACAAAAAGTGTTCAGCTTCGAAGTGATCCACACTGAAATCTTGACCACTTTTTTTCTTTGGAACAGTCTGTGCCAGCGCAGCCTATCGTTCGAACGGTGCCTTGCACCTATAACTAATTTAGTGTTGTCCCTTACGTAGTTGGCAGCGCGTTCCGCCTCGAGGGATGGCGTTCTGTTTTTCTCCGACTATCTCATGTACGAGAGGGTGTCTCCCTCGATCCTTCTTGCTGCTCTTACACAGAGCTGCTGTACAGTCTTAATTGGCGCGGAGGCGACTAGTTTAAACACGATTAATCAAGCGAACGAGCCGACACGGCCGCCGCCGGAGGAAGTTGCCGCGGAGAGACTCCGGAGATTTATCGACACGAACTATGCCGGTCGCGCGAGTCCCTAAGGCACGTCCTGCCTCATAATTCGCCGTTCCCGTGGAATGTAGATTTCCTTGCCCCCGGGACATTATTATTGCGTGTAACGTGCGCTAAACGCATTGTTCGCCGCTAACGACACTAGATTCTATGAACATCGCCGTAAATATTGTCGCTACACGCCACTATACATGCCAATGCTGCGGGATCCTCGTAACTTTTCTCCTATTTTGCCAACGAGGAGCCACGTGACTTCTGAAATAATGTCTCTGTTTTTGCATCATTTTGGAGACTTCCCTCGTTGTGGGCATGTCTGTTGCTTGACAACGTGGGTGGATAACAAAGGTGGAATAGTGGTGGGATACAGAAGAACCTTGTAAGAACGGAGTACTGTAACTATACTGATACAGTTTAGAAAAATGGTACATGCTTGACCAAGGAAGGGTTATAGACTAGATTACAGATTTTTCAGCAGCTATGGAAACATTCAGAGACTTTCTGATAGTTGTTTATATTATTAACGAGAGTACAGACTTTCCAACAGCTCCAGAAATATTCGAAAATCTTCAGGTGGTTGTTTACATGCTGACAAATCCTCGCGACGTGATTCAATAGTATATGTCACCGCCATTAACCATCAGGACTAATAGGAAGAGCTTCCAAACTCGTCGTCTTAAATCTTAAAAGGAAATGCAGTTTGAAATATCTCCACGGGAACCCCATGTACAAAAAGAAACTGTTCATAGCAACATAGCGCCTAGTTGACTGTTCTACGTTCTGGTATTTGAAAGCGTCATAGTAGAGTAAGCAACCCTACCGAAACTATAACATTAAATATCTTTTAAACTGTCATTGTGAGAACGGATTACTGTACCTACACTATGTCATCAGGAAAAATACTACATGCTTGACCAAATAGAAGTATTCAAAGATTATAAACTAGAGTACACATGCTTCAACACCTCCAGAAACATTCACAAATTTTCGCCTGGTTATTCACAGGCTTACAAATCCTCACGATCCAATAGGATTTCTCACCGCCCGATGAGACTTCATGGACCAGAACGAAGTTGTCAAGCTGTACAGACTTTCGTTACAGAATGTCCCCTACGAAAATCGTCGGGGAGGCCGATCGATTTCTCCCGGTCTCATTCGGCCGTTCAATAAAAATTTGTCGGGCTGAATTACACCTCCGGCACGCCTTGCCTCGATCATTTATCCCCATAACAAGATCTCTCGGAGCTGTTCGAGCAATAGTACCGACGGCAGTAAAAAACGCCGGGTCTCTAACAAAAGACCGCTTGTTAACTCGCTTAAACGACGTGTACAGAGTACATCTCGGCGGGGTGTCGGAGGCAAGGCGGAACGAAGAAGAAGAAGGAAAGGATGAGGATGACGGCGAGGAGGGGGCGGAGTCGAATCAAGGGAGATCGCGTGCTTTTTCTCGTTCTCTTTGTCGAGTTCATTAACAAGCGCCACGTTAAGGGCCATGCCGGTGCAACGGGGGTCGAGGCCCGCCACGTTAATTTGTTGTGCAAGCCATAATGAGTCGCGGAAGTTGGTCCAGAGTGTGCTATACTGCTAAGGGCTGCTGCCAGTTTGCTGATCGTAGCTGCTGCCGCCGCCGCCGTCGGTTCCTGCTGCTGCAGTTGATCTCAACAACCTCTGCCCTCTTCCTATCCCCCTCCTTGCCTTTTCGTTGGTGGCTCGCTTCACCCCCTTCTCCCTCGGGTGGAATAACTTACTTACGACGCAATTAATTCGCCCGTGTAATTACGGGGCTAATGGCCCGTAAAATTAAGAACCTGTACCTGCCTCTCGAGCGTGTTGCACACGTTCTGCTACCCTTCATTTCTCTTCCTCTCTTGCTCTTCTTCTCTGGCTCTCTCGTTTCGCTACCCCGTTGCAGAACCTCTACACCTACACACGTGCACGTGTACGTGTACGTGCGCTATATACGCAGAACCGTTCGCTCCTGTCTCTGGAGTGTACTCGACTAGACTCGATTAAGTTTATCGCGATTAACGATAATTAATAACGCGTTACCGCGGAAAGTGCAGAGCCGCATGCCGAGAGGGCAGATATAGTTCAACCCCGGCGCGCGAGCCGCCCCGTTCTCGAGATTAATGGCAGTCGAGATGTTAATGACGCGAGGGGGCAAAAGCTGGCTGGTAAGGAGACGACGGAAAAAAAGACCGTCGAAATACAACGCGAGCCGGGACAGGGACAAATCTGGCAAATGATGTTAAATTGCTGGCTGCAGAGGGGGAGAGAGAGGGAGAGAGAGGGAGAGAGAGGGAGAGAGACTGCTCCGGAGGCTTGGCATCGTACGAACGATGCTAAATGACCAACGGTGAGGCCGACGAGTCGACTGTTAAGTAATGACGCTACAAAACGGTCTCTTCGGTAAAATGCTCGTTTACCGCAATTATGACCGCCTCTTCGCGGTCTTGCTAACGACCGGCCGTTGATAGCCGATGAAAGACACTTTGCATCAGGAACAGGTCCGCAACCGGCTATACGGCCACGGAATTATTATTTTGACCCTAACGACGTTTTCGACGATCCTTATTGTCTGCTCCGAATTGAAATCGTCGGGGGCAGAGGGACACGGAAAATGTAGTGGAGAGATGTAATATTGGATGTTCGTGGTTTCTGAATAGTCTTCCTGCCGTATCGTTCCTTAGATTTGACTGTTATTCCGTTTCCCAAAATTATTTAGACTGTTTTTGAAATTAACAAGAATTTGAAAAATTGTAAATGGGTGATTGTGAGTGCTGGAATTTACAATCGAAGCAGTGACCTGGAATGACTAATATCTTTCCTGCTGTAGGGAGGACAAGATCGTATGTTCATAATTTTGTTAAGTAATTTATTAAATGGGAGTAGTTAAGAATAATATAGAGCTAGTATTTCGGTGCATTGTTTCTGCGATAAAATGTTCGAGCTTCTGTAAGAAAGTATCAATAAAAATTTTGTTATAAAAGAGCTACTTTTATTTGAATTGAAAATTGGAAGTAACGATTTGAAGGACTATTTCAATTTATTACTTTCAGTAGCGATATTTGAAAGTATAGAAAATCATTTACAAATAATGGACCATTCTACTATTTTTATTTCAAATATGAGAAAAGAATTTTGAAAATAAGTTCAATGAATATTCTGAATTTGTTATGTTCCGATGTGGAGTTAGGTTACAATTTGTTCGAGTTATTTCATCTGTTATTTCACGAAATAAAGTTAAACGTTGTTTCAAATATTTATATTTCATTATTTCGAAAATATGCAGGTTGTAATGCAGTTCAAAACCGAAATAACCACAAAGTAAAATAATATATTACCCGATTAACGTCTTCATTACATAATTTACACTTTGTTTAGTTGCGACATAAATACAAATGAGGACGACAGATGTACACGGTCGAAATATGCGTGGTGTAAAAATGTGCAAATTGCGGGTTTCGAAATTACGAAATTATGCATTTTGAAATGGAAAATTATTTCAATCTTCAACTGTAAATGTACACATTTGGAAAATAAAAAATTTTCCCCAAATGCTGCTTATATTAACCGCACGAATGCATAAACAACTTCTTCTGCCAAACGTTTCTTAATTCTTCTCTTGAAGTTATCCTGATTTTACGAATTCTACGATCTAATTTGTCACAGAGGTTTTAGTAGGGTCGATGTCATGCAATTGCTAAACTATAGAAGATTTGTATAATTGTATAGCAGGAATTCTGATACAATCCGTGTTTATGGTTGCCGTAACCTCGATAAAATTCAAAACTTTCCGCAACACCATACCATAGACACTTTACATTATTTTTTAAAACGTTCAAATATTTATATATCCCACATAATTATTAGGTGCCCAAGAAAGTTCATAGGTTTTCGATAATTAGAAACAGATACGTTTTTTGCTCAGTGTTTCGTATTTTTAATTAGATAAATAATTGCCATGGGAATCAATAAGTTTTCTCAAACACGGTGGAAGCTTGTAAATTCCACTTTTGAAAATTCGTATCTATTGAGTCAAAAAACCGTGTGATGTCAGTTTTTACATCGAATGTTTATAGGGACTTTTGGTGACCTTGAATGACTTAATGCCGCAGGTCGTTGATTTATTTACTTATTGTACCATTTAAAAAAAAACAAAGTTGATCTTCTTATCTCATTAACCATTCTCAAAATAAAAATATTTCAGATAGTAAAGTTAGGTGAAACATCCTGCATATTTGCACAAGCATCTGAAGTCTAGTGACCGCTCGTCCTTTCCATGACTCATTTTACAAACAGTAACCCGCTTTTCCTCCATAGTCCATAATTCGCTCATCAATTTACCTGACCTAACCAACGCTATTTTCTCTGTTTCAGTATTACGAGATGTCCTACGGGCTCAACGTGGAGATGCACAAACAGGTAGCTTTCAGTTGGTTCTTTGGTTCCCGATAACCGCGAATGGTGAACACGTGGCAGCTGTCGCTCAACACGCAACATTGTTCGCTCGTGAACCGATTTCGCGCGCGAACACGCGAGCTCGTTTCCTGTTCCATCAGACAGGCTATACGCGCTTTCCTCTCGAAAGACGTGGTAACGTTAAAGGTCGATTCACACACGACCGTACCGTATACGCATCGTCAGTAACTCTTGTTCACATATCGCTCGTGTGCTGCAACAGCGACAGAATTAAATATTTGCCATTTTTGAGTTATTGGTATAGAAATAACTGTCTCTGCGTGTACTTTCTACTGGCAAACAGATATAACTGAGCTTCTTTGGTGTTATTCTAACGGTTGTTCAGGACAAAGATTTTTTTTTTAATTGGCTTACAGCAGTGATGGCCACTGGAGCTGCGGCCTTCCTCCACTCTAGGTCCATTCCCCTCGTTTCAGTTCCCTACAGTCCGCTCCCCGTTCCCTCTCCATCTATCGTTGACCCAGATCACAGCCTATATGAGGGGAACGGACCTAGAGTGGGGGAAAGCCGCAGTTCCGATGGCCATCCCTGACTTATAGTATTTATAATCAATTCCTCTAGCGGAATTATAAGAAAATTAGATGATGGGTCGTGGCGTGAGAAGTGTTTTGACTTATTAGTTATATTGCTTTGGAAAGATATAACAAGATATAAAAACACACAAAGCGTTAGGATTAGGCGAATCTGTTTGACAGATTTAGGGGAGTATGTCTTTTAAGTTTGACTGCACAGTTGTTTATGTGAGTCAATATTGGAAGTAGTAGATTTTTATGAGCTGTTAATTATTGTAGATGTTGTACATTATAATTCGCAATCTCTTGTTTGACTGTGGCCAGTTGACAGATCTTACTAATATAATAAAGAGACAAAGTTTGTTTGTATCTTTGGAAAGATCTCAAAAAGTACTAATCCGATTGTTATGAAATTTTCACAGTAGCTTTTTATAGCGAAATAAATAATATATGGAGAAAAAAACATGGGACTATTTTTTGTTGGCGTGCCGTCCATGGGAACAGTTCATGCACAGCCGTTGAGTAATAAAGCTCAGCGCCCGCGCGCTCGATAGAGAAATCGTCCAGCTACAAGATATGAGAAAAAAAAAACATAATATTTCGAATTCTATACCCAGAAAAATTGCGGGGGCAGCCGTATCCAGATTCTTATAAAATTGCAGTGATTCGAAACATTCAAACTCGTTTACCCTAAAATCGTTCTTTTTCAATTAAATCATTGTTGTAGCGAATGAACGATACATCCATATCGACCGCTTTTAGTGATGAATCCGTCAGTAGACCTGAATTCGTCGTAGTATTACTATACAGTGAGCCACTGTTCAGTGCGGTCTGCATCCGTAAAAATATCGTCGTCAATCACAGCGAGCGTACTATTACGGATACGTATGGATCAGCACCGATACGGTTACGGATTGATGTGAACAGTTACATTAAAATACATTCAGTAATATTTTTTTACGCGCACGGAACGGTTACGGTGCGGTCGTGGGTGAATCGATCTTAAACGTCGCGTGTTTGCCGGAGTCATTAAGCGGGATAAGTTTGTCCCGCGTACACGGACGGCCAAAGATTTGCCGCAATGACTCGACGACGCGAAATGAGGCTCCGAGAAAATTCACGGCTTTCGACTCCGTCGAAGTGTGCCATTCCAAGAAGTCGGTAGCCGTATACGCGCGCGCGTGGTCACCCTGTGTGTTTGGATGAAAATCCGTCGGATCGTAAACACTCACGGGATGCATTATTCCGGACGGTCGAAAATACCTTGCTGCGAAAGATGCTCGCGTTTCCGCGGTCCTCAGAGGAGACTGAGAGCTCTCGAGATCGCTCGTTTATCCGCTGGTCTCGTTAAACATTCACCTTGTGTCTCGAGATTCTCTGTGAGCCGCGACGAAAATAGAAGAGCGCCGCGTTGACATGAGATGAGACCCGGCTAGAAATACTGAAGTTCGATGGATCCACCGGTTGTGTGAATAATTATAGGTTGACAGTTTTGTCGGATAGTTTTCTCAGAGAGGATTGGTTTGAACTGTGATTATGTTTTAGCCTTATTGAAGTGCAGGATGTTTGGAAAAAGGTTCGAGACTCGAACGTATGGTACTTGCAAAGAGGAACATACATTGTTTAACCCTTTGCCCTCCGAATATGTTTTGACACTACCTACCAGCAACTCGGGCACACTTTTGCAGTGAAGCTCATTGGAAAATAAAAGTTTTGTTTTGAAAGGAAAAATGACAAGTTCTTATGAATTTATTATTTTCATTTCTTTGGTAAATGTACTTTATTGTAATGGAAATAAAACCTGTAACGTAAATAATTTGAATTCTAGATTACCGAAGTAACAGGTTAACTATAGATACACATTGCGCATGTCACCCTAGTAGAGTCAACGGAGTTATGAAACATATTATGAATGTCCCCGTAGCGGAGTACAAAGGGTTAATCAGTCTAGGTCTTAAAGTTGACTGTTTAAATCAGTGATGACCACCGGAGCTGCGGCCTTCCCCCACTTTAGGTTCACTCCCCTCATATGGGCTGTGATCTGGGACGAAGATGGACCGAGGGGGAACAAGGAGCGACCTGGAGGGAACTAAAACGAGGGGGATGGACCTAGGATACGGGAAGGCTGCAGGTCCGGTGGCCATAACTGGTTTAAATGCTGTGGGCACTTTTAACACTTCATAATGGAGCACGTAGTTTTATCATTATTGTTAGAGCGGTGTATGCACAGAATAAATCTGTACTTTGGTAGAAAAAGGGCCAATGTTCAAACTTATTACATTTGAGTTTCTCCACAATTCACATAAAAATCATGAACGTTATCGCAGAAAAAGGGGCCACCATTTTTCCACTATTACAAGCAAAGTTAGATACATTCTCAAGAGACCAATATGTTATGTGTATTGCAAATTGGACATTGGTCCTACCAAGATACAGAAATATTATTCTATTATATAAATTATTTTTTTAAAAATAGTAGATTGTATACTGCAGTTATGTTCTAGATTGAACAGTGTTTGCAGATTATTAATTAAAGATAGAGAATTATTTATAGATATACGGTGCATGGTCCGCGCATTTGAAACCTAAGTAGTGATTAGCGTGGTACCTCCACCTTTAGGACATATTTATTACTATTATAATAAAAATACTACGAGGTCAGGAACTTACATAAAGCGAAATTGCAGGACTGTCAAGATCGCAAAATATCGTAATTTTCTGAGGAAAAGAATTGAAAATTATGGCCAAGAGGGATCAATCGAACAGACCATACAAATTTTCATTTATTCTCAAATGAGCAGTCTTGATAAAACCTTCCAAACTCGATTCTCAAATTGTGCAAGATCCCAGTCTTGTACGAAAGTAGATGAAAAAAGTGCATGTAAAAACAGACATTAAACCAACCCAGCACATAACATCACATACATTTATGCCTAGCGTTTCAAATTATTATTAAATACTATGGTCCACAAACAGAATGATGGCTTTCTCTCGTCGTTCTAAGAGAGATAACGAATCAGTAGTGTGTTTGAACCTATAATAATTCACAGCACTGTGTTATGCCACGACATTTGGCATAATTCTCCTCGAGCATCGCTCAGATCGTCGTCGCAAGCAGACTTAGCGCTTTTGTCTTTTTGTAAACAGCCTCGAGAAGCATGACGGAGGAAAATACGTTCGAAAGTAATTTCACGGTAGCCTGTTCTTCGCGCGTCTAATTTTACCAGACCGTTGTCTGGTTCAATGTTTCTCAAATATTTCGCCTACGGAAAGAGGGCGAAAATATTTTCTATCCCGGACAGCTGGGGAGCATGTGCGCGCCACGAGAACGAAATAAAAGCTCTCTGTCCCTGTTCTGTACGCTTTGTTACCGAAACGTTTGCTACCCAGCTCTCACGCGTCGAATGATCACCCACTGTGTTAAACGGAACGCTTGTTCCGCCACGAGGTTCACGGTAAATATACTAATCACGACGATTCTCCGTCTGTGCAGACCGAAATATCGAAGAGACTGAACGCCATCATCGGCCAAATCCTGCCGTTTCTATCCCAGGAACACCAACAGCAAGTTGCCACCGCTGTTGACAGAGCGAAGCAGGTCACGATGACAGAGCTGAATTCTATAATTGGGGTAAGTTTCGCGAATGTTAACCAATTTTCAGACACACTGATGTGTACGTGGCCTGATGATAAAGTTCGCGAAATCATCGCGGTAACATTGCTGCGTGCATCATTGCTGAATATCACTGCGATCGCCTTCAAAGTACTCCCCTTGAGAAGCTATGCGCCGATGCCAGTACCTAGTCCACCCTTTAAAACAATTTTGGAAATGATTTTGTGAAATGGCCTTCAGAGCTGCCGTCGTATTATTTCAGATATCACCAATGCCATCAAAGTGCCTTCCTTTCAATATTTCTTTGATACAAATGACTGTGTTTGACCACCCTCCCTATTCACCAAATCTAGCCTCCTAGAAGGCATTTTGATGACATTGATGACATCTGGAGTAGTAGGGCGGCAGCTCTGAAGGCCGTTTCACAAAACTATTTCCAAAATTGTTTTGAACGGTGGACCATGTGCTGGCACAGTTGCATAGCTTCCCAAAAAGAGTACTTTGAAGGCGATCGCAGAAATATTCAGCAATGAGGTACGTAGCAATTTTATCGCAACGAGATCGTTAACTTTATTGTCAGACCACGTATACGATCGTATCGTTTGACATTGCATCGGTTTATTAACCTGTTCAGAGATGCTGCCACCCATGCGTATATTTAGTTTTTGTCTTACTGTAACCCTTTCACTGTTGACATTATCATGATCGACCTATACGTCTATATTGAATTCGATTCGCGTTTCCAACGGCAAATTCTTGTAGACATTCTACAATTAGAATTTTAGGTCTGTCATGCATTTACTTGATTCAAGATTTAAAGTAGCTGATAGGAAACCCGTCTTCAAATTCTATTGTTTATAATGTCTCATGTCTTCTGACTGCTTTTAATATTGTGTATTTGTTTGTTTGATTGATTATAGTTTCCCAACGAAACATTAAACGAAGCTATTTATATCAACATGGCACGTCGAAGCCGATATAGTGGCTATTAGCACTTCAGTGTCTTCCGCCTTGCCCGTACGTCGTACGGACTAAACAGCGAAAGGGTTAAATTCAAATGTTGTTGACCAAAATGTAACAACCGGCGACCATGTAAATGTACATTATTTTTTTTCAACTTGTCGTTTAGTGCATATGAATTTATATCGAATAAATGTACTCTATCGAATATCAGATAAAGCATTGTTATAAGATGATTCTAATTTGCCAAAATACAAATGTTTATTGTTACTTGTTGTACCTTGTATTTGTTATATTTTAGTTCTTAATCATAATAATTTTTGCAGGCTCACAAATATTATAAAACATATTATATAAGTAGACTGTGGATGTTAGTGCAATTTAATATATCGAAATTAGTGTATGATGGATATTCAAGAACTTCGCAAAGTAAAAATTACATATTTTTAACATTTCAAGGAGGAAGTGCAGCCTAAAGATACATATTTGCATAAACATCTGCGGTCTACTTATGAGTAATCTAACAAATTATGATAAAGTTCAAATTAAAGAAGTGAATTAAAAAAATTGAATTTCTTGTTCAAACTATTAATTCTACCCTATTAGACTTTTTCGTTCACTGTAGCAAATTCTACAACATACAACAAAAATAATGTTAATTCGACGATTTCAAAATTTTAATATTTAGAGCTACTTTTTATACCAATGACTGAGAATTGATAGCTAACATGCTAGGATTTGCTTATGTTCGTTGCTCCCTGCTCTTCGATCTCGGTGCCATCCAAAAAGCGCTCGTTCAGATCGTGATCTCCTCTCGTTAGAATGATTTACCAACTGCAATACCTTGCACCAGCTGGGAATTTGGAAGAATTCCCTTGTATAAATTTTATCATCTTCATAAGTCATTGTCGATGTCTCGCGCAAATCTCGGTTGTCACAACAGACACAATTTTGCTTCCGTGAAAACAAACGAATTTTTATTAGCAACCGAAGGACTTGTCGAATGCACCTGCCAAGTTTCATAACTGACGTCTTCTGGTTTATGTTTCCTGCACGTGGACAACAATGAGCCGTACGAACGGAATCGCAGCGGGCCTTTAAATTCGTTTCCTGTTTCTCGAGAAGCTGCTGCTCACATAGTGTTTGTCATAACACTCATAACACAGTCGACGTGTAAACACATTACACACTTACAAGGGACATCACCCAATTGATACACGTCGATTTTTATGCAATTTTAGTATAATGTAAAACTCGAAAAAATATTCGATACGTGTTTTTTTATCGGCAAACATCCATGTTGAAGGGGTGAAACCAACCCTCAAAGTTGGGGTTGGAAAAGCTATTTTATTGAATGTCTAAGAAGCTACCAGGTGTAGACAGAAAATAAAAATTAATTTTCAGAATTCAAGGGACTATTAACAATGTTTAATGTAATTTAATTGCCAGAGCGTCATACAAAGTTACATCGAAGTCAATCATATACTCAAAGGGGGATGGCGAGTACGAAATGTGAGTACAATTCGCAAAGTAATAATTAGACTGCGGATGTTTATGCAAATATACATTTTTGTACTTTCATATGCCCTATATTCATGTAACTGAATAAATGAAACTTCAACGAGACTGTATTTGCTGCATTAAATGTTCAAAATATGCAATTTTTATTTTGGTAAACGTCACCTACTCACCAACTTTGATATACCTAATAAATTGCACAAACATCCGCAGTCTAGTAATAATATCTACTGTGACGGTGAAACTAAACATTCTAATGTATCCGTATTTTTTGTCTGCAACTGTAGTTTGTGTGTACAAATTTTAATTTGCAAAAATGAGTATTTAACATATTTTTAATCATTTTTCCAAAATCTGCTTACACAGTAAAATATAGGGTGTACCACCTAACTTGATCACTTGAAATATTTCCGTTGTAATTGAAATTTCTTAAAAATGTATCATACACAAGTTGCATAGTCTTGTGGGGGTCAGTCAATATCGTTCGTACAACCTTCGCTGACCTTGAAAGGCTTAATGTTATAGGTCGTTGAATTTGTTTTCAAAATGGCTATCATATGGAAGTAAATAAGATGTAGCATTGTATTAAAAAAGAACATAGTTGAACTTCTTATAAGTATTCTTATAACAACTGTTACAATACACTGGCCCCATAAAGCTATGCAGCTTTTGTTGGAAACATTTTACGAAATTTTCATTACAACGAAAATATTTCAGGCGATACAGTTAAGTGGTACACCCTGTATATTATTTAAAAAGACACAGTTTAATTTTAACTATTCCAACTCCAATTCCTGGAGGCTGTTTTCACCCTTCCAACAACAGTGGATATTCGCCGCTAAAAAACACGTATCAAATATTTTTTCGAGTTCTAAATTGTATTAAAATTGCATAAAAATCAGCGTGTGTCAATTAGGCGGTCTCTTGCTAGAAACTTCCATTTCGAGCGTTTTTGTTGACGTCGCCTTCGTATCTGTTCATCGAGTCACCGCGCGCCTCGATTTACATAATGGACTTCCAAAACGGACGTCGATCGTGCGTGTACCGTTGCAAGGAGCTTAGCATCCTTTCCTCTCCACAGCCCGGTGTCCCGTATGACGAACTTCCGCTGGAAAACGTTTTTCTCATACTCATAGGCTGCGATGATAGCACGGTCGTCGCGAAATTGGCATTCGACCGTCGCGGCACGTATAATTGAGTTCCGAGTTGGTTCTCGCGTGCACGACTTGAATAATTCCTCAATCGTCGATACCGTCGGCCAAACAAATGTACGATTCTCGTTGGCCAGGCACGCTTGAATTATTCTCCTTGCACGTCGACTTCGTAAGAACACGAGAACCGGCATGCTAAAGAGCACGAGCGCGGATTTCAAGATTTTTTCTTTTTACGTGTCCTTAGGCGGAGTAATGGTGTGGGGTTAAATTATTGCAGGAGGATTATTAACGTAGTGAACAGCGGATATTAAGTGTTGATAAATATTAGGTTTGCAACTAAATTCACGATCTGTCGAATTTCTTTGTTTCAAAATTCCCTCAACTCTACTATCCCCGAGTGAAAAAAAATGACCAGAATTTTGGCGAAAGAACATTCAAATTTAATACGTAAATAATTTGAATATAAAATTATTCCAATGATTTTAATAAACATTTTCATACGCATCGCGATTTTAGTTGCCAGTTTAATATATCAGGTGATCCCATAGGTAATGCCGTTTTTAAATGTGACCTCAGGCGTAAATAAATGAACAATTGCAGTCATTTTTTTAATATTGATGCGTTGAACATCGAATGACTCTATAAATAGAAGTCAGAGGATTTTAAGTCTGCAGATCGAAATGCCTATCACAAGATTAGAACCTACCTATTTTTCCCGAAAGGTGTAATTAAATTTGGTAAAACTCTGGCGTGTATGAACCACGCTTGAATTCTTTTCTTGAATGGAATCATCTTTTAATAAATTTGCAACATTTTCTATCATATTTCTTAAGGGAGTATTCTTCTGTCGTGGCCAGTTTCGTGGGCATATTTTGAGAATTTCTTTTAGAAAAACTGTGTAATATATCTTTATAAAATTTTGCGTCTTTATTCACATACATTTATATTACACTCTTGAATTTTTGTATATTGTTATCTTCTAAACTATAGTAACTATTGATCGAGGAAGTAAATAAGTTGAAAACATTCTTCGATGACTTCCACAATTACTACCGGTGAAGTCATTTGAAATCGAAACTTCAAAAGAGTGATTTTTGACAAAATAGGCTCAGTCTGAAGAACAAACATCAACTTTTGATTAATATTTTTATCTTTAAACACTCTAAAAATCGTAAATATTCATACATTTAGTTTTCCGTAGTTTAGGCAACTGTTGGAGCAGTGAAACTGGGAATGAATTTTGCCTCTGTCAAAAGATAATTACATCCAAACAGTTTATCATCTCCAGCTATGCCAACTATTGTTATACAACACGTAACAATGTGTCTATACCTATATCAGTTCAATGAGAAACGCAATACACTGATCCAACTTTTCTAGTCTATATGTATGCCTTTCGAAGCCAAAGGGTTAAAAACCCGTAGTACAGAGATTCTGTCAACCTACAATGATTGTTTACTGCGTTATTACCTATGTAATAAAATACTTTCCTATCGATTTAAAAATAGAGCTTCTTTCTTTCAATACACATTCCGTATCACAACCCTAAGTCACGCATTGCTCATCATACGCTTGAACATGTTACACATCCTGAGTCATACACTGGTTAATCAACGCTGAACGCGTTAATCACCTTAAGGGATGAACGTCAAAAAAAAACAAGTATACAACTTCTGCCTTCTGATCAGACCAGACAAAACCAGCCGGTGTGTCCTCGATTTAACGAGCGCAGGCCTGACCGCTACAAATCGTCCGATCGAGGTCGTGACACAAACCGCAATCTACAGTTGCGTAATACGCGTCATCGGCATGTGGGGACATAATCAGTGCGTGCACTCCGCATCGAACAGTGTGCGGGGTACAAGGTGAAGCCGGGGAGTGTGACACGTGCACACATGCACCGCGACTCCTCGTTTCTGCTCGCACGTTGATTCAGAACAGGGGACGGGGTTCTCGTGGGGTCGAAACACTAAACAGAGTAAGACAAGGGGAACAAGGATGAAATTCTGTACACAGAGACTGAGAGAGAGAGATAGTGAGACGGAGACAGGAGGGGCTAAAGGCTGAAGGGACGTCGGAGGCAAATAGACATGAGCGCCAACCCCCATGAATATGTATTACTCGGTAAACAGGGGTTGAATCAATATTTCGTTTAATAACACTGCACGGTGGAACGCAATTCTCCCTACATTTCTCCCTCTATCTCTCTTACTCTGTCTCCTGTATCTGATTGGATCCATCCCTCTTTCTCTGTGCCGTGTGCTTTTCCTCTTCTTCCCTTCCGTGTACACGCAGCGGGATGCGTTTGTACAGGCGCACAGGGTATTCCCTGACACGTATTTAACGCACAGGTATGGACGAGTCGCACCTCGGGCAACTCGGCGATGGTGTGTCGGTCCAAACCACCCCTCCGGCGACCTTCCCTCCCTTTCCGCGTATTATTCACGGCGCGTTAAACCTCGTTTGGGACTATTACGTTTCGTTTGGCACTGCACGAATGACGTGGTCCCGCTCCCGTTGCTTCGAATACGAATTGAATACCGCCGCGGACGCCAAGGGGGTGAGCGGAGGTTGGCGACGATTTTCGGTGTGTACCTATGTATTTATCGGTGCACGTACTTGGGGCTAGCATTTTTTTTTGCCTGTGTCGCCGCGGGAATCGAATAATTGTCCCGGTGAAATGCGATTTCCGATGAAAATAACGCATCGCCCGTGCATTTTCCTCTCGCCGCTCGAACGTTATACAATTATTGCTCGTTCGACGGCCGTGCCGCCCGTTTACGTTCTTCTTTTTTCGCTCGCGTGTAACGGAAAAGTGGAAAAAAAAGAGCGGACCGACGGTTGTTTATCGAGCAAACGTAGGCGCGCGGTCAAATCGAGCGTTGAATTGTAGCCGATGGCTGGTTTTCCGCGGATAATAATAGGCGCGACGGTGATATCGCGCGATAACAACAATGTTATACAATACTAACGAGTCAAATAAAATCGACGATTCGCGTGAAAAATTGGACCGGCTGCCATGGTGTGTGCGCACGGAGGAAATTGCATGGCGTGTGTGCGGCCGGGTTACGTGTTCCCTGGCATTTAACGTACGAACAGAGAAATTCTAGGTAATAAAGTGCATTATTAACGCGCGGCCATGCCTCTGCTATCTGTCGTATTTTCAATGACTTTATATCGGTCGCGAATGAAATTGATTTTTATCGCTCGAATGATTCTGCACGGCTCGGCTGAAGTTAGATAAGGTGTACAGTTTGTAAGTTTTATTTTCCACAGTTTCTACATTTTTTTTTTGAACGTAAAATTTAAAGGAGTTTTATCACAGAGCGACGGAATTATGTGACTAACGAAAGTGTTCGAAGACTTTAGTGAATGTGGGGTTTGTGTGTACTGAAGTTATTGAAATGTTGTTAGTGTTACAATGACGCACGACTATAAAGATTGTGTTGGCAAGATTTTAAGTCACCCTAGATAAATGTCAGCATTTAAATATTGTATCAGAAAATTTTTCAGCGCGAGTATGATTCAAATCGCACAAGCAGAATTATAAAGAGTGGGCTCTGAACAATGTGCTGTGTACGTTGCAAATACCACCGCATAAATTCATTATGAACGTTATTAAATATGTATGGTTCGAGAAGATTGCAAAATTTTAATATAACTTCAAAATAATTAGTAATAGGAATGATTGTGGTCCTGCCAGACATGACGGTAGACAATGTTGTATAACTCCGTCATTTTGTAATTTTAAATAATAAATACGTATGAAAATAAAGTTCAAATGTTGCCTAACATCCCCTTAAAAAATCCCGATATTTCACTCAATAATTACCTGAACAAAATTTTAAGTCTACCTATTTCATTAGGCCTACAAGGTAGTCTGTACCCTTAACACTATACACGAGCAAATGATTAATGACTGAATATAAGTGTCAGAGATAGCTGACGTGCCAATCAAAGTGTTAAAAACGACAACTATGTGCTGACCTAACACGAACGATAATAAAAACTAATTCAGCGTCCCTATCAGCAAAGTCTTGATCGTCTCAGCGCAGCGGGTGGCGGTGTATTCTTAAAAAATCGATAGCCGTCGAAAACGGACGTGTCCTCTAACTTTCCATCTCGCTCGTTGTCGGAGGCTCGCATAGAAAAAGTTGCTGCGCGTCAAAAGCCCCTCGCCGGAAGTCGAGTGGCCGCAAGGCAAATTGCAAGCTACATCCGTGGAGCACGTACACGTGCGCGTAGGGCGCCGCAAATACGTCCCTAGGGAGTAAACTGTGCTGCGGGAAGACCATACGAGTCGTATATACACACACACACACGCTCCACAACCGACCGACCCCTCGTCTCTCTTAGCCCATTCAGCGACAGTCCAGGAAAATAACTATCGTACACAATCGGCGCGTAGCCCGAGAGGGGTTATTTCGCATAATCCACCCTCGACGGTGCGACCACGACCCCTCGTCCGTGGAACACTGTGTTACTTTCTCCCCCTTCTCGTCCTCGACGACCCTAAATACCTAAGTGAAATCCACGATAAGCATGATTCGCACACGTAACGAGTTTACCGGGGTCTGTTATCCCCTCTTGATCTTACGCCGGATTTCTCTTCTCGCTCTTCTCCCTTTTAAACATGCTTCTGCTCCGCTCCTCGCTGGATTCATCCGTGCCTATTACTCGTTGCTCCTTATGGCGCGAACAAAACAGCTTTCGAAGCCGCGTGGCCGTCGGGTCGCAACGCCCGGTGACCTGCAAGGGTTCGTTTTCACCCTTGTTATGGTCGAGCCTGTGACGTCAGGCCGGTTTCTCTCGACGATGACATTTCGTGTCGGCTTGCCGATGACGTACAAATGCGCGTGAAACCTGAAGCGAGTCTTATGATCCGAGTCATCGATGTTAACCCTCGGGCGGACAACCCACAGCGTCGTAGAAGACAGATGCCTGGACGATTGTGAGCTGTGCCTAATTTTTTGTTTGTGGGACCAGTTTCCAGTGTTAATTAATATGTCTAGTATGTGGAAACAGGGACTCCGTTTACAGAATATGAATGTTCGTTCATTGTTTTATTTATATACTATGCGTATGGAAAATATTTTAGTATTAGGCGTTTGCTGTCATTATAACTATACTGCTTAAACCTATTAAAGATTGAGGAGTGTTAGTAATTTTTAACGATCTGTCAAGTGTCAGTAATGAAGGATATATTCTATATCTTATATTTTACCAGTGAGGTTCTATATGTATTATATGTAATATTTGGAGCGTTTACAGTATCTGACACTTCAATAAACAATAAGTCATTTATTCACTAAACGTAGACACATTACTATTCTGTTCCACTGGTATAATGAATACTGTCTACAGAACACGTTTTATCGAATCATCCTAACCACAAAGAAAGCTTCTGTTCTACCATTGTACATGTATTGTTTATCCTTAAATAAAGAATAGGATCAAAACTGTCCCCGTGCGAACTTATTTTCATCAGAGTACCTTTACAAGCGATCAGGTCACTTCGAGAGAATTTCAACTCCTCATTCGCTCCAGCCGCATCGACTTCAACCTGATGCACACTCTTCGATAGACTCTGCTTCGGTTGTATTCGAAAGCCACGTGGCCGGCTCTAATTGTCACAGTTGGATAACGTTCGACACTCTTCATTATGTTCCAGCAACAAAGAGCGGACATACCGAGGCTGTTGCAGCAAATGCATGCTCAGCAACTGCCACCGGGAGCGGGTATGGGCGCTCATCCTGGACTACCCGGACTTCCGGGACTAGGGCCAGCTGCTGGACTTCCGGTGCCGACTTCCGCCTCCGCTGCTCTTCTTGGTCTTGGCAGCCTTGGAGCTGCCACAGCAGCCGGCGCAACAGCAGCTCATCCACTGTCGATGCTCGGCAAACCGGAACTCCATCGTGGTCAGCCTGACGATTTAAAGAGCAACGGTGGTAAGTGGTCTACACTTGTTCTTTTTTTTTATTTTATATCATGGAACTAATGGACAGAGTATATTTTTGATTATGCTCTTGACGAACGTTACTCTATGCAGGATGTTTCAAGGGCAGAATTCTTATATTAACCCTGGAACGTTTAAGGTTTTAGAAGGTTTAAGGTCAGCTTAAGGGAGGTCATGTTATATTCACATAAGCGAAAGTGCTAAAAATATTATTTTTCCTGATCGAAGTATGTTTATTTGTATATAGTAAAATAATATAACTTCTAGGTACTTCTTATTGAAAAAATAAAATATCAGAAATGATTGTTTACAATCATTAAATACAATATCTTTCTGACACAAAATCAGGCTCTCTATGTTTTATTCTTTAACAAAACTAACGTTTTGAATTCTGTTTACATTTTTTGACCCTCCCTTAAATCTTCTAGGGTTAACACGTTGACTGTCACAGTGAAAACTCCCATACCTGGTTAGACGTACCATAATATCCCATTTTCAACACAAATCACCAAGAAAAGAAATATGTAATTATTCAATTGTACAGTCTTGGTCTTCTATTCTTATTACAGTATTAATTCTATTCAGAGGTTTAATAAGTGTAGTAGTTATTTAACACGTTGAACGCCATGGTGGTCACCGGTGAGCGACACCTCAAATTTAATTTAATTGAATAATTATTGATTGTCGCAAAATGCTGAGCAAACTTCATACTGAAACAATAACGTAGGAACAGAAGAACACGACTGAGTACTCAAATCTCTTTTTTCTTTACGATTTATATAAAAAACAGCCAATTATATCGTGCCTAATTGGGTATGGCCGTTTTCACTGTGGCGTTCAACGTGTTAATTAAATAAAATTCAATACGTCAGTTCCCGGTGATCCTCACAGCAGTCAACATGTTAAAAGAAATGAAATGTATTGAGTTCGTAAAGTTCGTAACGAAATTAAATGAAAAGTTGAAAATAAATTTATAACATGCATATTTTTGCAAATAATACACCGTTTGTTTCATTGACTTTTTGCCATCCGTTTGTTTGCTGCATGAGTTTTAAAACAACTGCTTCTCTCTTTGTACAAAGAATTGCTTCTTATGAGTTCAGAACCTTCCTGTTGCAAACGCTACGAACTTTCTGAACAACCTAATACTATGTGCAAATAAATTGTGTGTAACATTTGTTTCTAAGTTGGAGAATATAAGGATGTATATACTTGAAGTATCTAGCATGTGCATCAACGCACGCTATGACGTTTCTTACAATTAGTACATACGAGTTTATTTCTCAATTTTTTCTTCTCTGCTGACCGAGAACATTATTAATTCGCATATCATGTCGAATAGATTTTAAATGTCACTAAAAATACAAATTCAAGTGATTTAAGTTAGGAGCCCACATTATACGTCTACATCAGAGATAGCCATCCGGATCAATGCTTGCCTCCGCTCTGTCTCTACTCTGCGTGCATTCCCCTCACGTAATAAGAAAGTCGAAATATAATCTTTAGATATAAACTCATGTCATACATAAAAAAATTGTTCTTATTACGTCACTGTCTCTTAAGAAATCGTACATAGTGACAATCACCGATATTTTTGAGGTCATACCCAGACTACAACCTACGTTAGGGGAATGGACGCAGAGTGGGGGTAGGCTGGTGCCAGGCCTTGCTCCAGATGGTCATCAATGGTCTACATTGAGAATTTGTTTTAGCGTCTTCTATAACTCAGAAATATTAATTATTATTTATAACCGTATAATATGCTTTAATTACGTTTACGATTTTTTCCTTACGTATTTATGAAACCTTCTGTAATTACCACGTTTCTTTATAAAGTCTTTTGTATAAAGAATTGAAGATTAGATATACCAATGACATGAGGAATCTAGCTCACTCACTATTATCGTTATTACTGATACTTTACTCGTGTTACATGCTACTATAACACTTATAGAATGAAGTCGAGATAATAATAATAATAAGATTCAGAATTCAGTAAAAAAAGTGTTAGTCATCACTGGTCGAGAAATTTGCCTTGTCAGAGTTACAACTGACTTTTTGTGTCGGTAATTCAAATAGCTAGCTTGTCTTCATCACATGTGATGTGTAAATATAGGATTACCTTACTTTTTTTAGTAGTACTTCCTATATCTTGATTGCAGGTTTTAGTCGTAGGTATACCTTGAACAAAGTATGTGTATAGAATGATACATCTCTGTAAACGTATATTATGAGACTTAACACAGTAATTGCTACAATGATGAGTTGTACATTACAATTTTTTTGCTTTCTCATTGAGTTCGCTCAGAATACAAAATATTTCATTACTTGATGATACTGATACCACTGGTTATGGTAATGATAAAGATACACAAATTTTTATAAAAATTTGTAGTTACTCGATGAATTTAAATGTTAACCCTTCCATTGTTGAATTCGTAAGAATCGACTGGTTATGAGGTTGTGTTGAATTTATTCCACGTTTTCAACGCACAATTTTTTTAATTCTATAATTATAAATTTCTATATTTTTTTTGGATCCAAGTTTTTACATAGTAAGTTAGTCACTCTCGTGATGCAGATTATGATGTACATATTCCAATGTGAATTTCAAAAAAACGTTGACTTTCAGAAAATTATCTGAAGCAAGTTACACACGTCGATAAATATTGTTCCTCTATCTCGCCCTTAGACCACTTGAATAGTAAACTTCAGCGCAGATAGCCATTGAAAAAATCGTAAGGCAAGGGGTTGATTTTGTTCTAATATTCCTTACTTTATTACTTTTTGAATATAATAAACATTAGACCAATATGTCATTTAACAAGACCAGATCGACTAAGTTTCAAATTCTAAAAGTATTTTAACACGTTTCTTGCCACAGTAGAAAATTCCGTAACTTGACAGACACACGAAAATGGCAATTTATTAATACACGTGGTTAATTGTACAAATATTTATGTATTTGGTATTACACTTTCTATTTCTTCTGTCATTTTAACGTCAATGTTACTCAAAATTTCATAAGGGTTGGTAGTTATGTGACCAAATTAAAATTGATGCGCCTACCGAAAACGGTACATATTGCAGGGAATGTGTTAACACAAAACAAACGTCAAACTGTAATGTAAAATATAAATACATTGCGTGCATTATACAGAAACATTGAAACAAGTAACAAAATCCCATAACAGCTTTATCATTACAATAGCCCAGACAGTTACATATCTGCGCCAATATAGTCGCCGTGAGCATTTCAGTATCTTCCTCTACAAACTAAGCAGCGAAAGGGTTAATGAAACTGCCTCAACCCAAAGACTTCCACCGAAACTATCGCCGGTTAATTTCTGCCCACCCCTTCGTAACCGATAACGTATATCCCCCGACGATCCCGAAAACCGCAGAAGAATCCCGGTATAACCGTGCACCCTCGTGTCGTTCACGATCGAATTCCACCCTCGCCGACTACTCACTCCAACGAGAATCGTAAAACTCTGGAATACTCGTTATACGCATACCTTTCGCCCTTTCACACGATTTTAATTGCCACCTCTGCGGGTAACGCGGCGGGAAAAGAAATTAACGAAATTCCTGCCTCTGGTCACGTTCAGCCGCCTCTCCCTCGAAATAATGAATCGCACCTGCGCGCGTGCGCTCGCGTTGCAAACGGCCCGACACCGCCGGATTTTTCTCTTTTTGTCACTATCATCCGTTTGATCCCGCTTTTGCGATACCCTCTCCCGCTACGCTCCAAAAAAAAGACCGTAACGATGGGGTGCGCGCTGCTGAAAGTAGCGGGGATACACAGGGTGAGATAAAGAGAGATAGAGGGAGAGAGAGAGCAGAGGGGTTCGCGAGGGTGGAAAAAAAGTACGCAGCCGATGCGACGCGGCGTTAGCGTGCGGCTCGGTCCGCTCGACTGGAAATTTTCAAAGCGCTTTTCGGGTATCCGCTGGGGGGGGGGGGGGGGGGGGGGGGGGGGGGGGTTTGCGTCACCCTGTTAGCGGACACCGGCGGTTTTCAACGAAAAGCGCATAAATATGCATGAAGATCATTTATACGGGCGCCATTGCCACCCCTCCGCCGCGCCACGCCCCACGCTCGCGCCCCTGTCCCTTTTATAGGCACGTTATTAACATTTCATCGACGCTCGGTGGCCGAGATTTCGACGATTTTTCTTTTTCCTCACCCGTCCACCCACCTGTCTACCAGAGAGGACGGACGTGATGCATGAAAATAATTTCCGTCGTGGACTCGTTTCGTGCAGCTTAACTGACGAGTGTATTTGTCTCGTTGCAGGTCTCAGTTCGACCGAGGAGAGACACGTGAGTAGCAATATTTTTTTGTTCTATTTTTTCTAGCCTATTTTTTTTGTCGCTTCGTGTCGCGTTACCGAGAGAGTTTTTGAATCATGGAGCTCGTCGTTAATGGGAATTTTATATTTTTCTCTTTGCCGTTTTTCGCGCGCTGGTTTCGCGAGTAATTCACGGGATCACGGGCCCGGAAATCGCGTTTAACGATATTACGTTGTTTCGGGTTAAATAATTAATCGATGTTGAAGAGCAGCCGACGTGGGACGAGGTTCGTTGAAATTTTCGAACGTCAGCGTCCAGGATACGCGCGGGCGGGGCGGAGGGGCGCGGTGGCGGCAGAGGGAGGGGCAGACTGGCGAGTTTTATTTTTCGCGTGTCGTAATTAAGGTTTACTACGCAAATGAAATTATGTCAGCGGGCGCTGTTTTATCACGGGGCGAAACAATAATACGCGCCGAGATTTATGGCTCTGTATTTTCGTTCCGGTAAATATTTCTCCGTTGAAACGCAGACAAATCATTTATCGAAATGTCGAGTTAACAATCGGATTATCTCGTTCAAGTCCTACGCGCGATCTATCGTGCAAATAAATAAATGCGGATGGGCATTTTTATACCGCTCATCCGCGCTGCTCCGCTGTTGCATTTCCGTCGGAAAATTGCGAAGGATTTAATGACGCGGATAAATAAACGTATCCGTTCGGACGAACGATAGATATCATCTCTATAGGGTGTCCGGTAATCGTGGAGCAACCGACAAGGAGATTCCTCATTGAAAAATGAATTGAAAGTACGAGGTGTGACTATTTAATTCCCGGAAAGGTCACATAGTGTCACCTGTGTAGTGATTTAGTTGTAAACACGCTCATAATCGTGTTTGCACATGTTTTACCTGGTACGTGCATAAACCTTAAGTCTATAGAGTCATTCGTTAGTTCGATATTGTGAAAACAACAAAGATCTGCCTGTGAACTGTGGCATAAAAATGAGTGATCGAAATTTAGAGCAGCGTATTAACATTAAATTTTGTTTAATTAAAATTCGATTACCTATGCCTATTCGCCCGACTTAGCTACCTGTGATTTCTGGGTTTTCCCAAAATTAAAGATTACACTAAAAGGACGAAGATTTTCTGATATCGCTGATATCCAGCATAGTGTGATAAAAGAACTTAACAGCATTCCAGAAAACGAGTTTCAGGGCTGTTTCCCGACATGGGAACACCATCTAACACATTGTACACATGCACAAGGGGACTACTTCGGAGGCGACAATAATCATTAATGTACAGTTCCGAAAATATATTTTTTATAGGTGCATTCCGGGAATTAAATTGTCACACCTCGTATAATATAGACTTTGTTCATACAAGATCATTTTTTAGTAAAACATGTTTAAATATTCTCTAGGTATGGTTGTAGTTAATTGAAAACAAAATGGCGTTCGCGTATGGTGATTGAATATAATTGCGAATAATTACAGTAGGAACTCGGTTATTTGAACTGCAATTAGTATCCGATGACTCACATTGTAACTATGTTTCGCGTAAAACTGACAATTTTATTTTAAAACGTAAAATGCATAGTGGTATATAATTAAATACAGTGTGTCATTAACACTAGGTTTACGGGACGCGTCATTTTGACGCATTTCGAATTTCACAAATGCGCGGAATGAATGTAATGTTGTTCAATGTTAAATATTATAAGTTTTATATAAATATATAATATCACATAGTTTCATTTATAAGTCAATAGTGTATAATATGTTGTTTTTAAATAAAATAGATTGTTTTTTAAAGAAAATATGCGGTTTCGTTCACGCGTCAATTTGACGCGTGTCCGTAGAGATAGGTATGTAAGAAATGTCCGTAAACCCAGTGTTAATGATAATTTCGGTTCGGATAATCGAGGTTCTACTGTATTAATCCTTTCCGGACGGATGTCGGGCACTGCTCGACATAAATATTCTGTTTCATTTTGCATTTTTTTTGCTGTGCAGTTCGTAAATAACAGTATTTATTTCAGTGCCCTGCTAGATTACATTGTTAGTATGTACAATAGATAATAGTTGAAATTTGTCTGACCCTTTTCCATTGTTTCCGACCTATCTATCTTTTAAGTATGAATTACAATATTGTTTAAGCAAATTCAATTTTTTTTACACATATACTCTCCTGGCTCACTATCAAGATTAAAAATGTCTCGCCTGGAAAGGGTTAAGTTTCGATAAGGTATTTTTTTTGTTCAATTCTACATTATTGCATAACTTAACGAAACAAATAAGGGTGAACTGATAATACAGTGTTCCTAATCTCTTCGGTCCGCAATTTTTACTTCAACCCTTTATAACCCGAATTAAATAATAAAGACTAATGATAAAGTTCGTGTCACGGGATATAAATATAATAATAAACGATAAATAATAGATTACTTGGTGTCAGTGTAGTCGTAGACTATAACTGTATACAGTGATAAATAAATGAAATAAGACTTAAAAAATATAGATATATAGGTATGTAGGTATGTAACTTCCAAGTCACATAACGTTATAGCGTGATAATAATATTTTTAATTCTAATTTATCCTAAAAATAATTAAAATCACTTTTATTTAAGAGTCAGTTCAATGTCATACACGAACTTCATATAATATAAAAAATAAATTTGTTGTTATTCAAAGTCGATTTCCACAAAAACGAAGCATCGTAACCAAAAACATTATTCTGTAATTTCGATGTATTGTACAACGATTACCAGGACGCCCTGTGTATTCCGTACAATTCGAATTATTTTAAACGTATCACCCTCGCGGCGTTCGCCGCGAATTCACGCGCGGAAAAAAAGCACTTCCGTCGTTCGTTGTGCCTGATAAAAAGCGACGAGCTTCGTAAGAAGGTTTTTTCTTTCGTTGCTCTCGTGTGCATGAATTATGCACTTCGGACGGCTATTCCTAATCCGCGGCAGCGTGTACACGCGGCTGAACGTACGTACAACGTGCTTGACTCGTATAAGCACTTCTCACGTGACCCCCTGTGTATTACAGCTACATTACACGCGTGTAACTTTCTGTGCGCGTGAAGGGTACACATGGTGCTTCGGCGTACTTCGTGCACGAGCACGTACTGTACGCGCAATTATGTTTTCGACGAACGTACGAGTGGCGTGAAGTGGCGAAGGAGATGAGGCCGGCACCAAAAAAAAAACCTAACTGGTACTAAGAAAAGTGTATAGCGTTTCCACTTTTTCTGCGTTCTCCGAGCGTCGATTTTCCCCGCGTTCGTGCACGCGAAAAACGCGGCTGTTCGAGTCAAATTCCACGCTCCCTCTTTTCAACCCACGCGAGAAGAAGCGTCCCGAAATGTCCCATGGGCAAATATAATTTGGCCATAGACATCGTCGCTCGTGACGCGATCGTGCGAACGCGAGAATGCGAGGTCGGACGCAGGAATGACTGCTTGAATTTTTAGCTCGTTTAGTTGGACTGAAAGATAATTGGATAATTTCAGTCGTGATGGTTCGTGGATGTGTTTAGGAATTGCTTTTACCTTTTCAGGTAGAATTCTAGTTATCTTTGTAGGATAGATATTTTATATTTGTAACAGACCTGGCATGTGTCAGTCAATTAATTTTCAGAACAAAAGGGTTTCTCGAATACCGTCGAGACGACACGGCAGTTTCTTACTAATCAAACGAAACACTATTATAGTGGCTCGTCTCTTCCACTTCTTGCATTGGGGAATTGTAAATAGCTGTAGCTCACCAGCTAACTTCTATCATCCAAAGAACATTCTGAGGCATAGCCAAAAAATGCTTTACATTATTATGTAATGTGGAGCTCTGCATGTAGGTCACTCGAGATCAACAGATCAATGTTCCGAAATATGTCGCCTGTTTAACAGTCTCACATCTGTGATTTAACAATACAAAATTCAGTTTGTTAAATTGATCAAAATTCCACGATATCTAATAAAATATAGATAACACTAACACCTTCTCTTAAAATGACGAACCACACTCGTCATACAGAATATAATTCATACGTTGCAAACACTAATCCCACTTGCGTACGAATTTCTTAAACCTGTGGCGGCACATCCCTCTCTCGCCAACAGAGGGATTAGCAGCGCACGACTTTCCCGCAAGTCAGTATCTCGTGTTCAAACGGGCCTTCTTGGTAGCCTTACTAACGAGTCCACCAGTAGACCCTGAACGAAACGCTCTTTCCTCCTTCCTTTCTTTTGGCTATTTCCTCTGCAACGCAACCGCCACAGATCTTTGCACTACCATTACTTCCAAAAGATTGTCAAAAGCAAATTCTATGCCCTGATGAACGCTCTTCATCAGGCCACTCTAGAACTTCAACAGTAAATTTCATCGCACGGAGTCGTTCGATACGAAGCCAAGTCAAGGGGTTAAAGTTATGAAAGCAATCACAGACAAACACTAGGCTCGATTATATCGGTCCATCGAGGATAGAGTCGGCCCACGATCCTCGTCCAGAAACTTTTCTTTTCGCCTCGTAGCCGTGGGGACGGCACGGTTTCGTTCTCCCCGTAGAAAATGCAAGTAACGACCTTCTTGCGAACGGTCGGGAGGAGAAACGAGACGGAGCAAGGGAGAAAGGGAGGCAGAAAAAAATAATGGAAAGAGCGGAGCACCCATAAAGAAGGAGGGAAAGGGGAGATATACCGTGTATTATAGGTTTGCCGAGCCTGTAATCATCGCGGGACCGCGAAACGCCCATCGACGCCCTCTCATTCTGCCTCTCGCCATTCTATTTTCATCTCTCCTTAAGGTCCGTTCACATTTACAGACATTGAACGTGCCAGACCCGTAGGGGGCCAGACACGACAAATACTCCTTAACCCAGCGATGGCCACCGGAGCTGCGGCTTTCTTCCACTCTAGGTCCATTCCCCTCATATAGGCTATGATCTAGGAGAAGGATGGGCCGAGGAGGAACGAGAAGGGAACTGAAGCGAGGGTAATGGACCTAGAGTGGTGGATGGCCGCATCTGCGGTGACCATCACTGCCTTGACCCTTTCGCATCTATAAACCAGATATCTCGCGACGTATTGTTGTTCATGCGACGTTCCTGTCGAGATGTCTCGCATGTCCTTCCATTAACACTTTGAGTGCTACGTCACCCATATCTGGGTGACAGATAGAGTCAATCATTCTTTGTTTGATCATGTAAAATATTAAAAATATATCTAAGCAGCTCTAACAGAAGCAGTAAAGAAATTATAAATGTTAGTGATATTATTGATTAAAAAAGGTAGAATTCATGGTTACATTCACTTTTTTTCAAAATTGAGGTCGTTTGCCATTTTCGGTTAATGGAATGTGGCATTCAAAGTGTTAAGACTTTATCACTTCGGATAAAAATCAATTCGTGAGTCATCTCGTCCGTGGATGTTAAGGGGGTTAGCGATGCTGAATGAAGAACATATTTTTTTTATATAAAATACTTGTTTTTATTCTTCTTGAACATGAAATAATTTGAAACATGGTGTTGCACATAACTCGTCATGGAGGAAACAAATCTCACAGAACGATGAATTGTTCAACGCGAAAACCATATATACAGTCATATTGCTGTTCATGTTTCACCTCAGAAGAATCAGATTCAGACTGGTTTCATGTTAGCACACTATTTTACAATACTCTTTCATTCTACAGATTCATAAAAAGAAATTCAATGCAGAACGTATGCTAAAAAGTTACCTCAAAAAACCATTATTTATATCCCTTGAGTTGCTTACGTATGACAGGTTAGGGCTCAGGAATCCTAGGGTTAATACATTATCTGACAGAAATTCTGTCTGTGCCTGTACATATCCGCGCTTGTTTGTCCCCATCCTTGAAGTACTCGTTCGCAAAAACCTGCATATTAGCAACGGATAATGAAAAATTAATAAAATTGGTTAGAGAACATACATTCTGCTTCTATTCTTCTCTATTTGAGCACAGGATGTACAGCAAAACTTATTTTTTTGTTCTTTTCTAGTCTTCATCTTCCAGTAATGATGCAGTCACGGTCAAGTAGTTACCAAATAAATGTCGAAACATTTTTTAACAATAAACGTCCTGACGTGGTGACCCAATCCTTTGGGCTAGCGCGCAGGAGCATCCCCATTTTTATATCATCGAAAATGTGAAGTTTGCCACGCTAAGTGACTGTCAGTGTACATACTATCGAAAAAGTGTCTGCTACGCTATGCGCCTGACGCGTTCAAGGTCCACAGATATGAACGGACCTTTATTCGATCCATCCCGGAGCAGTTTCCTCGCTTCTTTCCTCACCCCTCATCATCCCTCGTGCGTGTGTCTCTTCTCTCGTGTACGTCTCGTTCTCGCTCGCGTCGTGCCGACTCTATAATCATTATCAACCTTCTCAAAGCATCTCCCTTTCGCTTCTTCTCTACTTTTTTGTTCTTACCTCTCCACTCCTCCTCGGTATCACGCTTCCTTTAATTCTCCTCTCCACCTCTCTCGCGTTATATTCGCGTCCAGTCCAGCTTGTGTTTTCCTCTTTTCGTCGGGCTTTTACGAAGCCAACACCCCCTACGCGCGAATTCCATTACGCTCTGTTACGAATTGAACGATGGTCAGGAACTCGTCGCGTGCCGCACGCGCGCAGGCGCACACGCGCACGTCCTTTGTGAAATTGTGGATTTCTTTGTAGAAATTTCCTGTATTCCTGGATCGTGACAGACCGCGTGTAAAGTAGTAAAATAGGTTTTGTTGAAATGATTTGACTGTCGATTCGGTTTTGTTTAACCCTCTCGAAGGTTTTCTGGTACAAGGAAGTAGCAACTTAAAGCTAACTTTTTTTTGGTGACCTTAACCCTCTTCGTACCCCAGAGTTTTTCCGAGAAATAACGAGCCGATATTTCGGCTTTTCATTTTTTTTTTCAAATTTTTTTTCCACCATTGATTACAAGCTTTAATTTATGGAAAATATTTTTTTTTCGTAAGGAAAAACTACATACATTTTATAATAAAATACGCAAAAAGCGTGGTCATTTTTATTTTTAAGAAAAATATGTTAATTTTAATAAATGTCTTCACAAATGCATATTTTCCAAGGTATTTCTGGGCGGCGCATGAAATCTTGTAAGATACTAAAAGGGTTAAAGTTTCTGAAACTAGTCAGAAGATTTTAATAATTACATTCGTATAATAAGAATGGATATATTATCATACGACAAACTATATATTCCAGTTTTTTAAGTTTCTTAACCCTTTCGCTACGAAGACCGCATACGCCTTAAAAAAGTCATCTCTCGTGTACGAACGGCCAGTACTGTGGCCTCCAAAACAATTTGTTATTTGGAAACTATTTACGAAAGTTCAGAACTATATTTGTATCGAACCACAATTCAGTGGAGATATTATTTATTTTCATTTTTTATTTTTTTTAGACAAATGCTTACTGTAAGAAAATAACAATGTATAACAATATAAACGAAAAGAATCAGTCGTTACAGTTTTCATTTGTCGCGTCTCCTAGCGAAAACGTTAACATAAATGTAATGTTTAATCACGAATTGTACGTCAGTATGTCTAAGCATTTGTTTATTAACTCTTTGCGTGATATTTCCGCCGAATACATGCACTTATTCTTTTATAATTCCCATGATAATTTCAGTACTTTGGATTCCATTTATTTTAGATATTTCAAATTTCATAAAAATCCAAAACAACATGGCACACAGTACGACAAAATTTCGTTCACAAAAAGTGTTTAGCTTTGAACTGCACCACACTCAAAGCGTTAAAAACAGGAAAAAACACATACACGTTTATCATAGCAGTACAAATTATCTCGTCTTGAATAATTTTGAAACACACCCAGTCGTCCCCTTTTTGGCGTACAAATGAGCCAGGGCAGACAGTTGAAAAAACCTGTCAGAAGCATGATCGGCCGATTGGAAATCATTACGATCGTCTGGCTTCGCGGAGATATTTTATTCAAGAACGGGCGCCGGTGCGTGTCGACAGGAAAATTACATTTCGATGCCTTTGAAACGGTCGCGTCCGTCCGGCCGGCGAAGTCGAAATCGATTATCGCGAACGCTCGCGTGACAATTGATAATAACCGTCGACGCAGGTAATTACGGTTTTGTCACGTTGATCGAACCGCAGGAAACATGTGGGTAATCCGTTGTTTCAGTCTACGCCAGTTGTCTGTTATTTAACTAGAGATTAACGGCTGTGTAAACGTATGCCTGCACGTTCCGCACGGCCGTGTCTTCCTGGGCTATCGTTAACGGCTCTCCTTCGTCGGTGTTCGAGCGTTTTAATCGTTCGTATAAATCAAAAACTCGTTTTAATGTCGCGCCGGTCGAAACATATTTTCCCGGACCGATACGATCTGTACGCCTCTCTATCTGTCGATCTCGTACGTTTCGACCGCACGTTACACGACGACGGCGGCGGCGGCCATGGCTGGCGGTATACGCATCGCGTAATTTTCGTCACGTTACAGAGAAGCTCGATATCGCCAGGCGATAAATACAGTCGTCCACGGACACCGCAGGAGACGCATCATTCCCATCATTCACACAATCACCACGACCATCCCATGCACATCAAGAAAATGAAAAAGGAGCAGGACAAAGACATCGGCCACGTAAGTACTCGTTCCGACCAATTCATCGATCCCTTCGATCACGTTTTCCTCGAACGGCGATCGCGCGAACTCGAGCTTCGATCCGTGCTCACGATAAAAAGCTCGAGGACGCGGTTACGTCGCGTCAGCGATGAAACGTGAGCACGAGAGAAACGTTGAACCGTGATTGAGACTTTAAACAAGATAACGGCTGATTAGGCACACCGGTGTGCGACTGAAATATAAAGTCTGCAAGCTGTATTTGTCAAACACGCTCCGCAGATAGCACCGTGCAGAGTATCCCTCGATACGAGATAAAAAAAAACATCAACTGGCAAATATGGATTCAGGCTTTGTAAATCTTTCGAGAGGGAACTTGAGCCGAACGTTCGTTAGCGATGGCAAACAGCGTTTCGCGAGTCAGACTAATTTTGACCTTGCTCCCGATATTGCAGAGCGACGGTGAGAAAAGCGATCAGGATTTAGTTGTCGACGACGCCAGCGAGGGACCAACCAGTCCTGTTGTAAACGGCACCACGTCGCCCCGTGAAAACGGTTTGGACAAAGTCGGACCACCGATGGGCGCAGGTGTACAGACGAAAAAAGACGTACCGCCTCATTCGCCGAGAAGCGGAACCAGCAGCAACGCGAGCACACCGTCAGCGAAGAAGATGGAGGAACGAGAGAAACCGACGACACCGATTTCGAAGCCTCTGACCCCAACTTCCGGCTCCGCGATCGGTGGAGCAGGTCTGAAGCCTTCAGGATCAGCGAAACTGCTGGCAGGACCACCACCTCCAGGTGTACCCAGCGCCTATCCACCTCACTATCCTCCTGGACCTCCTCCGCACCATCTGGCACCAGCTGGTCAACATCCTCACGTCGAGATGATGGGCTATAACGGCTACGTGGCGCCTAGAGCACCACCTTCGCTTCAACAGCTCTACGATCCCCATGTCGCCATGAGGGCTCCCATGGGATCCGTCGGCGTACCCGGAGGCAAACCGTGAGTACACACTAAACACGTTCTATGGAATCCCTTAGCTTCGCGATGCACCAGCTTCCGTTGACGTTTGTAGGCTGCTTAATCAAGCTGCACGGTTAATATTTGATCTTGAGGTGATCTGTTTGTACGATTGAGGGTTTGGCGCGGTTTTAGATAATTACAACGTTGTGCTAACTTCAGCATTGTTTTTCTTGTTTTGGTTGAGATGGTGTCTGGTGTTTCTGAGAAAATGTGGAGCATGATTAACGAGAGTTCGGTGGTATCTTTTAGATTTGCAAGGTAATGTGTATCTAAAGCAAACCTAAGTTCGATGAAGGTTGAATAATTTTGAAGTGTTTGCTTTTACGAGGATCAGAAACGCATTGATACCGTCGGTGTTTGGTGATAAGATAATTTTATTATAGCGGATGTCAGATGGAAGTGTTCGATGTATGTCGCGAGGAAATGTGGTCAATAAATCTTAACGGATTTTATGAAAACCCCGACATTTTCTATGGCTAAGAGTTTCTTTTTATACGGACAATAAAAGACGTATCTGATCAACCAAATTCTTTATTTATACATCGATTATGATTTTATGTGAGTGTTCATCTTGTAGTTTAGCAAAAAATCGGATACTGATACGGAGAAATATGATGCGGTTTTTGTTAACACTGATGTTTGTATGCAAGGTTCCATTGTTTATGGTTTTGTTTGCTACGAAAATTCAACTCTTCCATTGATTATTACAGTTAAAGAGTTCTGAAATTGCATCGAGTCCGTGTGCAAAGTCATGTACAAAGTCATAAAATGTGGTATTTTAAGAAGATTAATCAAAATCTTAAATAATTAAGTTTTTTATTGCACTAATTAAGGAATTGTTGGAAACTTTTGGTCATACTCGATAAAATTTCAAAATCATTTTTGTCACAAAAAGAGCTCCAAATAGCGAAAACTTATTTCCTAATTTCGATTCACTTTTCCAAGAGGGTCTCGGTCCTCTATTAGCTGCATCACGAATTTTGCTACATCCTGTACAACTCATACAACCAAAACGTCTGCTTAACCGTTTGAGTGCCACGGGGGTCTGCGAAACCACGTGCCAAAAGCGCCACTAGTCTGTGTCTCAGTGTAAACTCGTATAGTTTTCATTAAAATTTCAGAATTTTGTTAACTATGGCACAAACGTAACGCCAGCCTGTCCACGTGCACACAAATTCATCGATTTCTCATTGATTGTGGTTCAGAACCCACCTAAAAAATGATCACAGCAGTCGCCTTTGGGTTACATACACAGAAGATTTTTCATTAACCATTTGCGCTGAAATGACTTGCTACACGCGTCATCTGTTCTGTCTCAAAACTGATAACGACGTTGTCAGCAACGGAGCAAGTGCCGAAAGATCTCGCAGTAGTAAAAACTGAAAAGATTTGAAGTTGTTTCACAACCTTGTAATGGAATATTAGCTATAAACTTTGGTTAAACGTGAGTTTGTCACGGGCACCCGCTGATTAAATACCAGCACAAGTGGTTAATTACGATCTGTCAAGAAATTAGGCTGTCATGGGAAGACCAGCAGCGTGATGCAACGGTCCTTAACATTGGTAGCAGGGGTCGCGATTAGGCTTCTTGGCACTGAAACGGTTAAACCAGCGACGGAATCATCAGCGAAACGCGTGTTCACAGCACGAGTCGGATTTTTCTGCATGTTCCAGTGCATACAGCTTCCACGTGTCGAGCGAGGGCCAGATGCAGCCGGTGCCCTTCCCACCGGATGCGCTGATCGGACCAGGGATACCGCGTCATGCACGGCAAATTAATACCCTTAGCCACGGGGAGGTCGTATGCGCCGTCACGATCTCGAATCCTACCAAATATGTCTACACAGGCGGCAAGGGGTGTGTCAAGGTCTGGGACATAGGACAGGGCGGCGCAGGAAGCACGAAGTCTGTATCGCAGCTTGACTGTCTACAGCCGGATAACTACATTAGGTCAGTGGCTCTTTGTGAACTTCTGCTTCTCATTCTCTCTCTAACTCTTACCCATTTTTTTCTATACTCACGAAGTCTGTGCATCTTTCTAACTCTTTCACTGTTGAAGAAACTGTCAAGTAATATTTTAATGTACTAATAAATCCTGAGAACGTGGCGGTGGTTAATACGGTTCATTACGGTTACCGTATTAACACTTTCGCTGCCGGCGGTTCTGACGCGAGAGCCTTAGCTAGGTGCCGTGTACAATTTCCAAAAATTGATAGCTGAATGCCGTAAGATTCTGGTATTAAAATGAGAGTGAAAATTAAAAATGTTCTATAATATCACGCTTGTAACCAGATGTTGTTTAAAACTAAAACAAATAATAAAATGCACATAACTCGCTGTAAATATAAAATGACATCAGGCTATGCCAGCGGTAACCAACTATAAAACGATGTAGAACTACGTCGGCGGTAACCAGCTACAGATTTTAAAACGACGTAGAACTACGTCGGCGGCTGTCAATGTGTTAACCGTGGTTAAATTCATTGTTACAAATTTATCAAAGGATCCTTTTTTCTGAGTACTTTTTATTAGCGATCAAATTTATCAATGGTATTATAACGTTAAATTTTGGGATCAGTAAGCGTTCTTGAGGCAGACTTTACAACCTGATAACTACATTAGGTCAGTGGCTCTTTGAGAATTTTTGCTTTGAAGATTTTGTGCCAATAATAATTACTTAATTAAATTACATTTGAGGTGCCGGTCACCGGTGACCCCACGCATTCAACGTGTTAAAAAATCCTACATTAAAATCTCCATGTCAGCCGCTCAGAAGACAAATTGATTAACTTCATAAAATGAAAAATAGAGAAATTTGATGATGTTACAAACATTCATGTAACCGGGTAATGAAATTGAGAAATCGACTAAAAGTAGAATTGATCAATTTGGCTTTTGAACGGCTCATGTGTCAACACAAAAATGCATTCAATTTTCAATCACTGCATCCTGTACGCTACTCTCAAACAGACACTGATAGTAACATAAATTGCTTGAAGCAATCAAAATAATGAATATTCAACGACGTATACGAAATCTTCCTCTTTGGATGATCATTCCTGCACAGATTTACAATGAAGTATTTTATAGAATATTTGTACACCCTGCCTTTCGCTATAAAAAGAAAAAATCGCATAACAAACTTGGGAGGAAGCTTTTACAAAATGTCTGCGATCGTGTACCCAGCCGCTGGCGTTAATTATTCTGTCCCGGAGGTATAAAATTCCGTCACCGATGAAAAAATCTAAAGTGCGGCATTTCCGCGACGCATTTCAGCGCGATGCGCGTTTTAACACGGGAGGATGAAATAATATCGCGTCGATGTGATTGTTAATGCGGCCGATATGCGCGGTAATTGAAGCTCGAAGCGCGTTTTTCGAACGCGTGCTCGGTCCAGCGGCAAATTTAATACATTCCGCCGATAATGCACGCTTCCCTACATTAAAAGGTACTTTATGATCCATCGGTCACAGTTGCTAATCACGGCCGCGCAGTCGGCAGCGATTCCCGCACGCTCGGCCGCGCAAAAATCGTTTCCACTTTTAACCCATCGAACGCAGCGCGATTTTCAGACTGATGAATATATTTCATCATTCTCACCGATATAACGGGATCGGTTGCGTAAATCGTTCGAACAGACACGTGTGCATGCACAGCACCGCTTTTAGGTAATTAGGTTTATTATATCATACACACGGGTGTACGAGGCCTGATAATAAATGCCACTGGTACTGTCGCTGTGGATTTGATGTTGGAGGATTTTTAGGGTACGAAGCTATGTTAACCCTTTGAACTCCTATTTCTTTTTTTCAATAACTCCATATTATGTTGTGTTTTATTTAAAATGTACTTCAAAAGACAGTTGGTTGATAGGAACCAGTTTGGTACAAACAATCATATACTTGAACACTTCAAGGATTTTTTTTTGTTACAAAAATGTGACATAGGCTTCATATTATTTTTTTAAGAGATTTTTTTGTGCAAAATGTAAAAATTAATTACAGCCGCTTGCAACCCCCAAAAAAATAATTTCTTCCACCATTTGATACGGCCCGTTCAGTTAGCTGCGCCGAAAAGCATTTCAGCCAGCCGAGGAACTCTGTATTAACTATTATATTTCAGGAAAAACGTTTGAAATAGATAAATAAAATTGAATAAATTTCACAAAAATTACTGCAGATGTTTTCAGAGGCACAATGTATGATCTGCATTGGCTTGCAATGAAATAAACATAATTCTAAAACGCAAAAATTCTGGCAGCAGTACTGCCGGTTGGAGTGATAAGGGTCAAAAGTGTAATACACTAGTTAGTAGAAGATGTACAAGGTGAGGTTGATACGATTGATATATTTGAAAAGGTCAAACGATTGAATTCATAGCAGGAGAAATCATTAAAACCACCTGTGAATAGAATGAAATGTGTCATTTATAATGAAATATTCTCAAATCTGTTTCTTGAGGATTACATCAGGGACATACGGCTAATCCAATTCAAAGTCTTGATTCCAGCCTGTATTGTTAAGTCATTCCACAAATAATGCAATTTATCTGAGAGTTCACAAGTTTAAAACAGTGAAATTCATCACGATCGTCACTTATCTGTTTGGCATACGTACACAGTGATTCACGAAATTGATCACATGATTATGTTATTTCAATATTCTCCTAGTTGACACTTTTTAAAGGCAGTATTATTTGTTAACAAGACAATCAGTCTATTTACAAATTTGACTACAGAAGGTAAGTATGATTAAAACAAAAAGACAAACATGGTATGCCCAAGACACGTAAGGGGTTTCCCTAGTGTGACGGTCGAAAAACGAAGCGATCTTTGGGAATTTTTTTAAAGAAAAGTAACAAACGTATGAATGTAATAGTTTGCTGCTGTATCAAACAATGTTCGAAGAATATGTAATAATTATTTAGAAATAATGATTCTATCCAAAGCTATAGGGATTCTGCCACTGCACCTAAACAAAATTTCTCTTCATGGCTGCCATAATATTTGCTCTTAGAATTATCAGAATGAAAAAAAAAGAACAGGATTCTTAATCTGTATGAGTGTGGCTATAGTCGGTACTAGAATAAATGAAAAATAACGAAAAATTAAAAAGTGGCAACGTCTGAAAGGAAGTGTTCCGATTTTTACACAAAAAATAGCTTGTTTTTTAAGTCGCAAAATTGGAATTTTGCAAATATTTACTTAACTCTAGTACCGATGAGAACGAGACATCTACTGAAGATACCTACCAAGTTTCATGTAAATCGGATGATTGGATTTTGAGATATTGTGGCAGTCATTTGAAAAAATATCGTTCTCAGAAAAACGCGTCCGAAGTTTTACGTACCCTTTAAAATGATATGAAATGCCATTATCAATTTTTGTAATACGTCTATAATACTTTGGGAATATGTTTTTAAGATGTAAAACTATAAGAAAATCTCAAAAGAAAAATTCGATCTTTTGAAATCGTCACATTAGGGAGACCCCTTAACAGATGAGAAAACGTATAAGATACTTTTAAACGAAAAATTATATTCAGCAGATTCAGAAAGACGTATGTATGTCAAATGAAGGTGCAGGATAGAAAAAAAAGTTTTAGAAGTCTTTGATGTTCTTTTACGATAGATTTCACTTAGAGAAATTAAAATGTCGAAGTAACACTGAAATGTCTCTACAAATTAAGAATTGATCTACAGATAGCGAGTTATAGACTGTACCTTTATCGCCATGAAGACCTCAGTTTCCATTTTCATGACGAAGCAAAAAAACACGTTATCTTTTATTGAAATCTCACTCAAGACTAATAGAATGCAAAGAGGCGACACTTGGCCTACTGGTGAATTAAGTTCAAACATGAAGTATACTCTAATGACATTCCAGACAAAAAGCCGGTATCATATCAAAAAGTCTATAGTCAGACTTTACAAACTGGAATTCATGTATTCCTGACGCAGTCTGTTGACTGAGTTTAAGAGGTTAAATCTATTACTACGTTTCCGTTTTCATAGTAATACTAGGTAATACCAAGTATATGTACACTGTAGTTGAGTTTGACTCTTTTATGCCAAGGTCAACTATAACAGAGACACTGTAACTAGGCTCTTCAAAGTCACTTCTTTATTTGCACACACAACTGAGCGCAAATAAACTTTTGCTTCGACTGCCTTATCAGTTTAGAAATTAAAGTGACACTGAAAAATAATGACCAGTGAAGTAATGATCACTTGTCGAAGTTAAGATGAAGGGAACATGTCTCATTAACAGGTGTAAACTATTGATTCAATCGTATTGATCGATTTCCCAATTGATCAAAATTTCCAGTTATGCCAGAGACACTGCTATATACGTATAAGTGCTATAGCAGAGACACTGCTATATGCTTATAACTGTTATAGCAGAGACACTGCTATACACTGCAGTATAGCGTCTCCTCTTTTCATTTCATATGTGCGAAAATGAACGTATAGTATGTTAACACTTTCACAGCCTCTGACGTAATACTGTATCTTTTCATGGCACATAGCTGGCTGCTGATGACGTAAAACGTCATTTTTCTACACGATTCGGCTATACGATGTCTGCTCTCATTATGCTTTACTGTTAAACGTACAATTAACGAATTCTAAAAACTTTTTGAATTTTCATATCTCGAGAGTGTATAAACAGCAGTTTCTCTGTACAATCTGCAACAAATGTTCATTGCAATTTTAAATAACAGTTGTTCTAATGATAGAATCCAGCGGCAATCAGCTTCAGATTGAACGTACTGCTACTCTCTGCTGGAGTGTTCAAAACAGAAGTATTAATTGTTTTAACCGTTTCACTGCTGAATCTATCATGATCGAGAGGTACGGTTGCGCTGAATTTGTTTCACGTTTCCAACAACAAATTCTGTTTGACAGTTCACAACTGTAGTCGTCATTTTTCAGGTGAAATTAAATTCAAAATAATTTGTCTAATTTTATTATTTACAATACATAATATTTTCTTGCTGTTCAGATTTCTAACGAGACATTAATCGAATTTTAATCAAATGAAGCAAGCAGCGGAAACCTGAAACAACTTTGTCGTTAATGTGGTTTTTAGAATAGGCTACACGGAACGTTTACGCCAGTATAGGTGCTATTAGCACCTCAGTATCCATCGCCTTTACGTCGTACTGACTAAACAGCGAAAGGGTTAACAATTAAGCTCCATTTGACAGGTCTACTCAGTGACCTCGATGGCCCTATCTTGATCTCTAAACATCTGTCTATCGCTAAACGATTACACGTACGATAAAATTGAACCGCATGTGTCCAGGTCCGTGAAATTGCTACCAGACGGCAGGACACTGATAGTCGGCGGCGAGGCTAGCCGGCTGAGTATCTGGGATCTGGCTAGTCCGACTCCAAGGATCAAGGCCGAATTAATCTCTTCCGCCCCGGCGTGCTACGCCCTGGCCATCTCCCCGGACTCGAAGGTCTGCTTCAGCTGCTGCAGCGACGGCAACATCGCCGTCTGGGATCTCCAGAATCAGACGTTGGTCAGACAGTTCCAAGGTCACACGGACGGTGCCTCCTGCATCGACATTTCAGCGGACGGGTCGAAACTGTGGACCGGTGGGCTGGACAACACCGTGCGCTCCTGGGACCTCCGGGAAGGCAGGCAGCTACAGCAACACGACTTCACCTCGCAGATATTCTCCTTGGGCTACTGTCCCACGGGAGAATGGCTGGCTGTCGGCATGGAGAACTCGAACGTCGAGGTGCTGCACGCGTCTAAACCTGACAAGTATCAGCTACACCTGCACGAGTCCTGCGTGCTGTCGCTGAGATTTGCGTCATGCGGCAAATGGTTCGTCTCCACCGGCAAGGACAATCTGTTGAACGCGTGGCGCACGCCTTATGGAGCCTCGATATTCCAGGTAGGGAGGTTTGCTTTTATTTTTGTGAGCTGGATTTCCACGCTGCTCAAGATAATTAGAATACACAGGGTGATCAAAAAGGGTTTAATGACTTTAGAGGCTTATAGTACTCTCCTATGTACCCAATGACCTTCTCTTGATCACCCCGTATATTCAAGTGATTCAGTTTATTGATTGGAAAATTTATTGTCGAAAATTATCTAGTACTTTTTATTGTTCTATTTTGGGAAGGTGTAATAAGCTGAATGGTTAATCAACGACAGATATAGAAAACTGTGGTCAATATCGTAGGAGATTAAGAAATCAATTAGGTATCTGGAATAATTTTAGATTTAGACAATTTTAAATTGATATTTCAAAGATTTTTTTGTTTTATATATTTAGGTATATCGCTTGAAATACCATGTCATTATTTTATACCAAGGAATAGTTTCAAGAATATCCAAGTAGCCGTAACAATAATTATTGCTAAAGAAGCTGGAATTATTTGTTTAAATATGTATTTTCAATATCAATTAAATTTATATGTATGATTATTACTTTTTGCTAAGTTGATATAAAATAGTCTTTGACTTCTCAACGTCTACTTAATGTTCCTTTTTACTCATGCAAAAAGAGAAACAAAATTTACATACTCCAAAAGATTCGTATCATTATCCCTTTGACTGCTACCGGTGCCTATAGGCAATTTAGATACATTTATCTTGTTCGATCTATCAAAATCCCTTTAAACGGTTTATTTGTCCGTTCAATTGCGGTTTAGTTTCAATTTAATTTAATCAACGTATGAACTGAAATTAAAACATGAGGGGCCGCCTAAAAAGACCTTAACACGTTTAGAGTACCGCGTGTGAGGTAACATAAAATCCACATCACGTACGTACGTCGTCGCCGAGGGGTTAATTGGTCTTTACAATTACAAACTTGAGGTTAATCATACGTTTGACCTAAATTAATTCAAATTGAGAATACAAATTTCCCAGGCGTATCCTACTAATCAACTAGTGCTCAGCTTTTTAATATTCATTCCTTAACAAAAGAATAGCTCAATAATTCAATCCAAAATTGACTTCTTTTTCTTATACCAAGTTTGAAAAACTTTGATTTTTGTATGGCTATTTTGATTTTTAAATAAAATCTCACCGATTTTCGACAAGTTTCGAATTAAAAATTAATTCAATTACTCAACATACTTTTGGTTGTAAAACAAATATATTCATGCCGAGACCATGTTTAATACAGTTCATAATTATTCGAACGATTCAATTGTTTTCAATTATACTTATTACTTTAAATAGCGTTACCGGTCACGATTGATAAATACAATTGATTAGTTTGGCTACATAATTGTACACGTAACCAATAATTGCACCTTTTTTTCAAATAAATTCAGACATAGACACTTTCGAAATAATATTTCAAAGAATTTTCTATTATATTTATTTTAAATCAACAAATAATCTCAAAACTTACTCGTAGCAAAAAACCAGAGTGATTTTTTCAATTCAACTGTACAACCACAGACAAAAAAGATATCATCTACAAAATTTATTAGGTTCAATCATAAACAACTTCCGATTTGTCTTCTTAAATTTGTTGTGCATCTCTATGTTTTAAGGATTCTTTCCTTCAAATATGTAGCAGAAGTCAGTAGCCCAGATAAACTACTTGAATTTTTAGAAACAAAAAAATTCTTACGTGTCAAAACTTATTTATGACTCAACTCAATGTTTTCCATCTCAAGCAGAGTAGAAAAAATCTTTATGGACCGTTTTAATTATGGTACACATTGTTATGTTATAATCGAAAAGAAAAATTGAGATCCACGATGAGATATATGAAACAAAAATCTCAGCAACTACTAAATGTAAACAAAATGCATTATATCCATTCACACATTAAATGGTATGTTCAGTTACGTTTTATCGTATTTTCCAATAAAGTCATGCAACATATGAGGTCGTTCAATTCGAAATATCTCGGTAATTACTGGTTTTTAAACCCATATGTCTTAATAGTTTTTTCACTCAGTGTTCAATATTCTTTGAATATCATACAAATTTTATTTGGAAACTTTTTCCATATAACAAATAGTTTACAAGTAATTTGAGGTAGTCGAGTTAGGTGAATGACCCTGTATATACACAACAGTGTTTTGTATCTCAAAAAGTGTAATGTTTCCAGTCATGTCCGTCTTATTGCCTTTGATCGAAAACTTTTTGCCAGGGCTTGTACCAGTGTGCCCTTCTATCTCATTTAATCCTCCAAAAGCAAATATTCCAATTCAACGCATATACTTTTCGAAATATTAGTATTTATTCATTAAAATGGATCCCCTTAGACGTACAATGGCGAACGAAAATATTCGTACAGTGAGGACATTATAAAAGAGATAATTGTAACTTATTAAAATTAGTTAGTAAATTACGGAATATAAACTTTATTTTTTTATATATGTTTATGTTGAATATTACTTTAAATATTGTACAAAATTCATTGAAGAAAAATTTTTCATTTACAAGTTACAATCATCTCTTTTATAATATCCACACTGTACGAGTACTTTCGTCCGCCACTGTATGTATATGTAAAGTTTCATGTGAGACACAAAATTTCTGTCTTACCGTGGATCTCCACCCAAAGAATGAGTCATGCGATTTCGTCACGTCGCGACGCGTTGCATGTTTTCCTTGAAAAATGGTTGAGCTGAAGTTTCATGGGGAACGTGTGTTGTGTTGTTTTCAGTCGAAGGAATCGTCGTCGGTGCTCAGCTGCGATATATCTGCAGACGACAAGTACATTGTCACCGGTTCCGGTGACAAGAAGGCGACCGTCTACGAGGTCATGTATTGAAACGAAACCGCGGCTGCATCTGGGACTGTGACGAGGGAAGAATTCTTCGCTACGCTGGCTGTACATATAGTTCTTATACGATATTATGAGCGACGTTTGTTGCCGCCGTTGTTCTTGTTATTGTTGTTGTTTGTTACTTGTGGCGAGGAAAAAGGGTCCGTGCAAGAACGAGCCGAACGAATCAGACACGCGAGAACCTTCGATCTCGGAGCGAAATGTAATTTCGAATTCCTGAAGTGAACGTTCGATCCATCGAGACGATTTATCCGACGAGAAAGAGATTAGAAATTTCTATTTAATCGACGACGAAGGAAGTGATCGTTTTTTATTTCATTCCTCAACGGATCAATCTCTCGTTTGAAGCTGATTGATTCTCCCTTTTTTTTTTATTCGTCATGCTGATCATTTTTCCTGAAGAGTCTCGGAGATTCCGTTCGTTCCGCTCGTCGCGCAAAGAATCGTCATCGGTGAATACGCGCGTTAGTCGAACAGAAATAATGAAATAAACGCTGGCATTCGTATCGCGTTTTCTCTGTACATTTTGTATATACGTATACATGTTATATATATACATACATACATATATATATATATATATATATATATTAATATCGGTCTTTAAGTATACCATCATATTTTTCTACGTCCCCTAAAAGCGAGACGGAATGCGAGTAATAAAAGCGAGACACAAAAATTTGTAAATATTATATCAGGCTTAGAAAAATATAACAGAATCGAGACGGGAGACGATTAAATAAAAAGTGATACTCGAGATTAACCTGGTCTATCAATTTCCTATCATAATCCCTCTGCCATAAATACAAATAGGTGTCCAGAAAATAATCTCCTCAACAGCGATCGACCCACCGAAGGTACGTACAACCAAAAATAAAAACTTATACAAACATCATCTTCGCGCGGTAATATAAAAACCGATGAACGCTGGCCGACCACTTCGTAGCATTCAAAAGCCGAACCGGTCACCGAAAAATATAGTAGAACAAGCCCGTCGACCAGTTCCCACCGGCCAGCCAGCTCCCATCTCTCTGTAAACGTGTCAGCCATCAGCCGGCCGGACGAGAGAGAGAGTCGGCATCAACAATATTTAGTCGGTGGCGTGAATCGTGTCGCGAGAACGACGACACCGTTTCGCCGGTGAAACAAAAAAAGCCGCGTGTCCCGCGCGATTTTCACGCGGAAAAACAAATTGCGGACAGTGCGACGTTCCAGGCGACAAAAAAAAAAGGAAGGAAGGAAGAATCGTATCGGCCGCTTCGATCGAGCTTTTGGAAACGGCGACGGAGCCTCGTGCGAATCGAGCCACCCGGTAGATAATTAGCGATGCAATCCGCGCTCGCGGAGCGCATATTCAATGGAAGGTTCATCGGCGTAATGTTATTATAATAGTGGCACGTTTTGCATATATGACCGGCGCGAAGTGGGAGACAGAGCGAACGGACGTGCGCCGCGGCGGAGCGAGGAAGAGGGAAGATGGACGCACAGGTGGACACAGAGGGGCGAGAAGAGGAGGGTGGTGACGATTTTACACGGGCTTTGCCGCACGCCAAGCGTATTTGCATGGTAATGATATGCGGCGCGGCGGGAACGATGGTGGTGGCAGAAGGGGTGAATACACGGTGCAGGATGGGAGGGGAGGGGGTGGCCCGATGGTATTTCGTGCACAAGTTTTGAATGTCGCGGCTAAATGCATCAGTTATTACGGTTAATTCAGTGGAGAGAGAGAAGCGAGCGGTTGGACCTGCCTTTATTTCAGTCCTTTGTTTTCAAGGGAGAAAAAATTAGTTGGAGGGTTGGTTTCGATTACGAATATAGTGTGATACCATAAGCAACGATGGTTTTAATTATTATTTTAAGAGTAAATAGTTCAATGATTGCAATTATTTTGAATTATCGGTACATTGAATATTTATTTCGTTAATTTAAACTTTATTTGAGTCCTTTGTTTTCAAAGGGGAAAAAATTAGCTGGAGGTTGGTTTCGGTTACGAATATTGGGTGGTACCATAAGTAACAGTGATTTTAAATATTACTTCAAGGGTGAATAATTTAATGATTGCAATCATTTTTAATTATCGATACTATGTACAGTAGTAGCAGACAGGCAGATAATATTGTATGTCACATTTCATTCTTCTTATTCCAAATAACGTGGTTGACATGAACGAGGATTATCTAAAATACTCTTGACAGGAATGGAAAAGAAACAACAAGAACCACGTGCAAAAGACGTTACACGCACGCAGACACAGACACAACGTTTATTGACACACGAACTTTGTAACCAGTTATTTTATATGACTACGTGCCAGGGTTAGGACACACTCATACACACGCTCTCATAGAAACCTGATTCCATCACATCATTCCGGACAGCACGGTCCAATCCACAGACAGAGGTTTAAGCAAGCTTACTATCCAACTAAATTACAACTAAACAGATGAACGTTTGTAACCACGGTGAGTGGCTGACTATAAAGGATGTTTCATCTAACTTTATCACCTGAAATATTTTTGCTATAATTAAAGTTTCATCAAAATATTTCCTACAACAATTATATAGTTTTGTGGAGGTCAGTGTATAGTGCCAATAGTTTTATTCCGCGCGGAAGGGTAAATGATAGCCACTTTAGACAAATTCAATGATCTACAACCCTAAGTCCATCAAGGTCATCAAAAGTCGTATAAACGAAATTTTTTATCCAATTTTTGGTGCCACTGCGAAGTAATGTTCTGTTTATTCTGGGACTCAGTGTTGTAAGTCGTTGAATTTGTCTTTAACCCTCATCCGACCCTTGTGTCAATTTGACACACGTTTCTCACAAACATGCGATAAATGTAAATAACAGCACCCCTTGCACGTCGCTTTATCATTTGTGAACGATTTGAACAATCTTGCGCCTGAATGTACTAAATCTACAGAAACTTTATATTTTTATTTTCAATGAAAGAATTTGTAAATTTAACTTTTATCTTTGGATTATATTGATTTTTTGCCATTGTGACAATTTGACACTAAGGGGCAAATTAAGTTGCGAAAATGAGGGACGGATGAGGATTAAAGTGACTATCATGTACACGCAATTAAAATATAAAAAACAAAATTGATAAATTATTGTTACTATACGCTGGTCCCCACGAGTCTGTGCAACTTTTGCAGGAAACGTTTTTATGAAATTTTAACTCTTTGAACTCCTTTGTCGAGTGTGACTCTACATCGATTTTATTCACAGGTACTCCTATGTCGATTCACATTCGACATTTTTTAATTGCCAGTTTAAATATGTAGTATATTTCGCAATATTTTTTTTACCTAGATCAGCAATATTACATGCATATGACCCTTTCTTGTAACGAAAAAAGTCCATCAAGTGTTCAAGTCCCTCAGGTACATGATTGTTTATATCTAATTGGTTCGTATCAACCAACTGTCTTTTGAAGTATATTTCAAATAAAATACTTAAAATAATAGGGAGTTATTGAAAAGATAATTAAAAAAAATTAGAAATTCAGAGGGTTCATCGTACCAAAAATATTTCAGATGACAAAGTTAAGTGAAACATCCTGTACTTTTGCGACCAACCGTGGTTTCATTTGGCACGTCGACGCTGCCGGTTCTTCGCGTCATCATTTTAAATCGTTTACACCGGTGGAGTTTGTTCTGCGGTAAGAGGATTTAACGAGCTGAGTCTGTCCGTCCGATCAACGCGATTTAACGACTTAATCTTTAACGATCGAGCCGCTCGATCGCCGGTGCTTCATTCCATTAGAAGTTTTCCGCGAAAACGCGCGATCGCGCCGAGCGAAGCGTGTCGGGGCAGCCGCTTTCGAAAACGTCACGCGGAACCAACGCAGATGCGGCAACGGCATGATCGATCGCGATCACGCCCCGACACCGTGTAATTTCCATTCTGCCCGTGAAAAAATAGGTAACGGTGTAATAAGCGGAGCGTAGCGCTATCATTCAGGATCGTTAGCGGCGAGCAACTCGAACTTTCCGAGCCTCCGGACTATTACGCTCAATGTCCAATTTCGCGGACACCGTGTACCTTTTACGCGCGTATGTTAGCCACGCGTTTCATCGTGTCCTCGCTCCCGCGATTGGATTATCCAATGGAGCAACGAAACAACGAACGTTTCGGTATTTCCTATATAGTTCGATCGTTCAAATTCCCCGTTTACTCTGCAGGCGATCGTTAGAATTCTTTTACGCCCATTAACTCCTTGCCTTGCACCATTCAGGTCCTAGAATGCTCTCATAAATAAAAAGCGCCTGTTGATACATACGATTCGGTTTTAATCCTTTTGCTATGGCAGCGATCAGCTAAAAACCAACAATACGCGGTACGGCCGTATGGACACATATTTTTTCAGTACTGTTCAGTCCCAAAGACCGAATTTATTAAATTTATATTAGGCGCCATATACCAACCATCGTGGCCGGACAAATTATTTTATTACCACCCTGGTCTCAAGACTTGAGACATCAGGACGCCACATGCGCCAGGCCCCGCTGAAGGTAAAACCGTTTCACCATAAAAGTACTGTCTTCGGAGTCCGACCTCGAAAATAATACCGAGGAACGTCAAAATCAAATTCCCAGTCTGCAACTCGCAGACACACCTACCCAATCACAGACAGACCAGCCAAATACAAACGGCGAACACAGACACGACAAATCAGATTTTCAACTAACAGTAAGCCGCGATACTATACACACGAAGAATCTCACTCAACACACCTAACTGTAACACGTAATCGCACTTGTATTTCATCTAGTGAAGTTTTGAATATACAGTTAATAAATCACCTCGAGTGTCAGACACTCATTCTTTCACGTGATCTAGGCTTATGGAATTAATTTTACATAAACCAACGTCCCATCGCATCATCGCGATCGAGCGTAAGCGAGATTTACGACCCCGCAAAATTCTAACATTGAATTGCGGAGTGCGGAACGTAGAACAAGTACAAAAAACGAACTGACCCATAATAAACCCTTCGATACGCGAACAAGTACCGAGGCCGAATTTCCAATTAGCGTTTACACCAGGAAACCAACTATGATTGGATTTCGGGTTCCTCCACTACGCGACAGAACTGCAAAGCACTCCTATAAATTGGTTACCACCTAATGTACAAAATCAGTCTTCCATCTTACAACTTCCGTCGGACTATCCCACAATAGACCTTCATCGCAAAGCCTGTATTCAACCCCTAGAACAAGAAATTACAAAAATGATCAATGCTCATGATGTGTGCAATCACCCAAATTTATTGCTTAGGTGCACTTCTTTTCAATAGATTGGATACCTTACTATCCCAAAATTCCGTTTCCGCTAAGCTGGAGTACCACATGAAATATCCCTAACTCAGGGAACATTCTGTCATTTCTGACCTTGTCTTCTCGCTATACTACTTAGGGATGTGACTCACTATTGGCTCACCAGGTTGATTGAAAATTGCCCTGGTACGATTCCTCTCAGGTACATTTCACCTATAACTTTTGTCCTTAATAATCGTTTCTCAATATTGTGAATAAGAATCATTTGCTTGGGGTCACTGTCTCCACCTTCTCTTATTTGTAGGTCTAGGCCTTATAAAGAAAAACAAGTACAAAATCAGTTTTCTGCTGAAAGTCGGCGAAAGACTCCTCCTCCACCACTTCCTCCTGCTCCTTCTTCATCATTATCACCTCCTTAACCTACCGAACCGCATCCCCAAACCCGTCTATCTCAAAGCCGAAAGCGAGTAGCGAGAAGACGAGTGGTGGGTGGCCTAGAGATTCGACCATTAGTCGAATATGCATTAGTTGATAAAATTAAATACTAAATATTTAAACCAAATATACTTAGCTTAAATTTACTAAGATCCTTTTTCTTTATGACTTAAGTATATTTAATCCTTTCCACTCCAAGCATTTTTTGATACGATCGACCACCAACTTCAACATACTTTTGTAGTGTAAATTTTTGAAAATCAAGTTTTGATTTGAAAAGAAAAAATGATAAATGTTTATGAATTTATATACATTGATTTTGATAAAATTTTGAAGTACCTTTAGAAGCAATGTCAAATGTGCATTCTTGACATGCTAGGCTGTGATACTAATTGCGAATGTACCTTTAGTGGTGCTAATGGAGTTATGGAATGTATTATGAGTGTCCCCATAGCGGAACCAACGGAGTACAAAAGGTTAAATAAAGTTAAATTGTAGAAAAAGCTTCAAAGCTAGTACTTATATAACTCTTACGTTGTGTACGCAAAAGATAATATCGGTGATATGGTATGTAAAAACGAAAAATGTTTGTTATTCTGGAATGCGTTGCAACAGCTTAACCGGATTGTTCAGGGGAGCAGCGGAGAGTGTTGCGGGATGTAAACAACAATTACATGCCATTGGCATTTTGTTTTGTAATAATATTGTCCGCTGTCTGCCATTACCGCATTCTATACATTACACTTAATGACCTGATATCCAGGCATCTCTAAGTTATGCACTTAATTTATAGTTTGTTCTATGTGTTACATAATTTTTTCACTTTTGTTACTATTCATAGTGATTTGCACCATATGTTATTTTCTAAATATCAGGAAAAGAAATGCTTTTAACACGTTGACTGACGACTACGAGATAACTCGTATTGGGCAGTCAACGTGTTAATTAAATAATTATTAATTGTCACAAAATTCTCAGCAAAGTTCATACTGAAACAATAACGTAGAAACGAAAGAACCCGATTAAGTACTCAAATATTCTTTTCCTTTACAATTTACATAAAAAATAGTAAATTATATCGTGTCTGATTAGGTATGGCTGTTTTCACTGTGGCACTCAACGTGTTAAGACGAAAAACTTGACGAGCGCAACACGTCTGTGTTTGCTAGGTGGCAGCGCCGTTGACAGAACGTGATGCAATTCTATTGGCTCACATATTTCTAAAAAAAAAAACGAGACGTCGAATGTCGGGCGATTTTGATCCGCACCGCGGGAGACCATCCAGGTTTTCATACACGCACGCACGCACGCACGCGTACACGCGATTGCGTTGCAGGGTGGCACCCACACTGAAAGCGCTAATTTTCTCTCTGTCCGTCAGCGACCCCAGCTACGTGCCGCGGCACGGTGCTCACACAAACGTGGCAAATTAACGGGCACGCAAATGAGCGAGTTCACGCGCTCGCTTTCGTGTTTCCCCACGCCTCTCTCGTCACAATTGGACACTAATAAACGCGCCAACGTGTCTCTCCCGCACCCTTCATCCCTTATCCCGCTACTATTCTATGCCACCCAGTTCTATCACCCCCCGTCCTCCTCCAATCCATTGCACCTAGCTACTCACTATCCTCCTCTAACGACCACTGCTTTGCGTAGTTTCTCTCTTTCTCCTGTCGATGTTACAGTCTGTTTAGAATAAACGCGGACTCTGTTATTTTAAACCCTCACTCGGCTCCAAAACAAGGAAAGAAATTTAATCCTACATTACCACATAATATATTCTAAATACTGAAATACGTCTTGTTACGTCTTTCTTCTTAATGAAGAAGCAAACGTAACGTTAGGTGTGACACGAAAATGGTAAGTGGGCTTGCCAGCCCTCCAGATGTGTGACACAGAAATACATTGGATGATAGGTCTATTCTGTAGTTTGTCAATGGTACTTACATGCACACCCTGGAAAAATAGTGTTCTCTGTGCGAATGGCACAGAGTAATTAAAATTAAAATTAAAAACATTGAAATGGTTTCAAGATATTGTCAATTCCGACCAATATCCGAAAATCAGATCTGAATCAGAACAGAAAAAAATATAACAAACGAATCAATGAAATCAGCCAAACAAAATGAATAATAAGTGAAGTGTTTACAAGAACAAAAGAACGAAGCATAACACAAAAGAATGAATAATAGAAATGAATGGGTGATGCTCAGCTATTGCCATCCCGCGCACGACGAACGGATTGCACTGGGTGTGTGCCGTAATCAAAGGGTTAAACAGACTGTGCGCGCAGTTTCTCTTCTCTTCATGACCCCGCGGTTGACTTTCTCTGTGTTCCAACCCCTTCTGTCTCGCTTCTTCTGACCGCAATCTCCTGCAGATGCTCGGCAATATCTGCAAACACGACGGAGCACCTTGACGCGGAAATATGCACGCGTGAAAAGCGCGGTGAAAGAGAAGATTACCAGTCTCCGGAGAGACGTTCGGTCCAGACGCGTGACTCGTATGTACGGAGGCTTTCATCGGCCGCAAACATCCGTGGCGATAACCGGAACCGAGATGCGTATTTCCGTAAAGGGTGGTTAAGCATGATGGAGGACTTCATTCGATTCTTCGACCCGATCGATCGGCGGAGGAAATCGGTTCTTGGAAATGATCGTGCGGCGATGTGTAATCTTGGAAGAAAGCTCGATCAACGGCGATTTGCATTCATTCGACGATGCTGGAATTATCGACTGTGGCGCGAGTGGATAGGTCGCTGAAAAAATTGTTTTTTCTTTTTAGTTTTTGAAGTTTAACACGTTCAGCGCCACAGTAATAACAGTCATACCCAATCAGACACGATATGATTTATTATACTACTTTTTATATGAATCGTATAGAAAAAAAAAGATTTAAGTTATTCTGTTCTTCTGTTTCTATATTATCATTACAGTATGGAGTTCGCTCAAAATTTTGTGACAATCAATTATTTAATTAAATTACCACGTTGACTGCCACGGTGGTCACACGTGACCGGCGTTTATCTTCTCAGAGGGACCCTGGTGGTCATCCGTGACCGGTGTTACTACATTTTTTAGAATGATTAAAATGAGATAAATATCAGCGATTAAAAAATTTTGAACAACGAACATAACTAGAGAACATTGTGAAATAAGAATTCAACTATTAAAAATTTTTACTAAAACATAATGTTTTATAAAAATTAAATACTACGATGTATTATACTTAGAATTATGAAAATTCTATTGTGGTAACTCTATAAATTCTATTTTTTGTAACTCTATATTTACAAGTTTTTTAAATATTAATTACACCCCTAGATGTGTTACTTATTTTTAAATAAGCTCATAATACACGTTCCTATTAAATTGCAGGTGTTTATGCGAATATACATTTCAGACTTCAATATTTGTTATTTTAACACTTTGACGGCCACTGTCTCGTACTCGTGATTTTATTCATTTGAATAACATGATGCAAAACAAATAAATATTTCAAGTACTAATAAAGTGGAAATTATAGAATATTCAATACAAAGGCAATACTGTAAAAAGCTTACTTAATTGCTTAAGAATTCCTGCAAAAATATTTAAAAATAATTAGTGGTCGAAAAATATTAGTGGCTGTCAAAGTGTTAACATAATCAAAGAAATAGAACTTTAACAAAGTTCCGTTGCACACTGTAAATCTTACAAAATGTACATTTTATTTCATTAACTTTACAAAATATGTATTTCCTTGAATTTGACAGGTCAAATCGCCTAAAAAAATGTTTCTGAGTTCAAGTTGCAAAATAATTTCCAACCTTCATATTTTCTATGCCACATTGAATTCATAACCGTTTCGACTGTAAATACCCTTTCGGCGGTTTTCTAGCAGAGTTCGTTCAAAAAGTTCACGAGTAATCTGTCGAACGAATGTTCGGTTACAGAAAATCAAATATCGACGGTCGCCGGTGTGAAAACCGCGAAAAGCTGAGCTGACGCGGGGCCATAAAAAAGGTAACAGCCCCGTTGGCGGTTGTTTTTCTCCCGCGTGTTAATGCAACGACAAAAATTGCGGTACGTGCGTGCCCGTGCAGTTGCTTGCGCGTGTCGAAACCGCGCGCGTATCGCTCTCTTCGATATTGCAATCCTTGCGTGTCCATAACGCTGAAATTTCGTTTCCCTTCGTGCCCGGCGCACAATAGCTTTTCGACTTCCGCTTTTTACGTTTTCAATAACGACGAATCGTTTAACGACCGCTCCACCGAAATGCCGCTGGATTTTACGTCGCGTCATTTCGCTTTTGGTTTTCGCGATCGAACGGAGGACGATACTATCGACAAACTACAGAATAGACCTATCTTATGGGACTTCGTGTCACATGGTCTGAAATACCGACTTCTCGAAAAACCACTGATTTTCTTATGCCCCCTACGTTTGGGAGCGGCGATATTGGGAATCAAATACAATTCAACCACCAAAGACGATAACGTCAGTAAACAAGGAAAGAGCTTTAACCATCGATAAACTACAGAATTGACCTATCATCTAATGTATTTTTGTGTCACACGTTCGGAGGGCTCGCGAGGGGTCTTATATAAATATAAGACATTCTACTGATGCGACTGATTTTGCCATATTTGTTGGAAATTAGTGTAGGATAGTGGAACATTTTTAAGATATTTAGATGTACATTTGATCATGTGATCTATGTACAATTAGTATAGTGTATACAAGCTAACATTTTCATTTTTAATGTAAATTGAGTGTAATTTAACCAGCATTTCAAGATAAAATAAGATTGGCCACAGAATCAATCAAATGTTATAGTAAACACTTCAAATGATACTACAAAAGTCAGGACACAGCGTAACTAAAAATTCATATTGCACAATACTTTCAATGTGTTTTGAAAGTGTGTACAAGGAATGTAAAGAAAATATAATTTTCTGACCTTACTAATAAATACACTGTGGATATTTATGCTATTTAATTTATCCAAATTGATGACTGATGGACATTTAATAACTTAGCAAAATAAAAATGACATATTTTAAATATTTCAGGGAGCAAATACAATCTTGTTGAACTTTCATTTATTTAACACTAAAGCTACCACGGCCGGTCAAATGACCATCACTAAACTATTCATTAAAAATTCTGCATTCATTGTTATCGCTTTGGTCACTTGACTTCACGACTTTTCCTATAATATACATATAATTAATTTTGATCCGTACTAAATTCACTATTACCTGCACTCAATTGCAAAAAATGTCACTTTTATTTAAAGACCGGTTCGGTAGAAATAGGTACATATAAATTGTCAATAGGTTTAGTGTTAATTGCATTAATGTGTAAAATATGTAAGTCTAAAGATGTATATTTCCATAAAAATGCGCAGTCTATTAATAAACTTCGTATAATCAAACTCTGGCAATGTCACATACGATACGGTTTTCACTCACCATTTGAAAAATTCACGGTCGTTGTTTGTTCATATATTCAAGACACAGTTGTTGAGAGTCGGTTAAACGATGCCGACTTTCGATACGAAAGAAACGAGCCGCCCTAAAAATTTCCTCGGACGTAATGCTTATAATTTAGCCAGCGTACGAAGTCCGGTCTCCTCCTACTTTTCGAAATAATCAGCTTTAAATTCAGAAAAGGAAACTGGTTCATCGGACCTCATCCATAAGCAACGAGACCGGACACGAATAAGGACAGCTTTGGAACGTACTGTACGGCCGTTAGCGAGTCCTCGAGTCCTAACGAAGCTGCCTGCTGAAAGATTATCTCCGAATATGAAAAAAATCCCTCGTTAAGCAGAAATCGTCGCCATAAAATCCCGAGGAGTCGTCGCTGCGGATCCTCGACGTTTCACGGTGACTTCGATGGACTTTCGAGGACTTTCGATGGACATCTATGGACGTTGTTCCGATTAAGGGCGATTTCAGACCGAAAACCGCATTCCGTGTTCGATACGAGGATGGTTCGATAAGTAAAGACAGGAACGTGAAAAAAAACACACTGAGTGGACCTAGAAAAATTATGAGAGCTTTGTGGCTTTCAGAACCCGATTCGTTACAGATAATACTGTTTGGCGAAACTCCATAAAGTAAGATTCAGTGTCCAAGGAAAACCTAATCTTCCACCTTTAACCAGGAAAGAACAAGTTGTTCTTACTCGTATTCGCACTGGCCACTCAAGACTAATCCACGAATTCCTGATAATGAAGCGAAGAATTCCTCCCTGAATGCGAATCTTGCGGAGTGTTGCTAAGCATCGAACACATTGTACTAGTGTGTCTTAGGATCTTACCGGAAAGGAACCAATTCTCCATCATAGAAGACCTGAAGACGAATCTGAACGAATTCAAGAACATCGAAAACGTACTACAGTTCCTCAAAGCTATTGGTTTAATTAATTTCTTGTGATCAAATATCATGTATTCAAATTGTAGATTAATGCATTCAAACTGTACAAATATGTGTAAACGCTATACTGGAATGCGTGGTCGCTAATGATTTTCCTGTTAATACGACCAGTTAAAATAAATTTATAATAAAAAAAAAATACTGTTTGAGGCTTCAGTGTGAAGTATCCGGGAGGAAAAGTCAGGGAACATTTTTATACTGGACACGGTGTACACCCGGAGGCCTCAACCTATCTATAGAAAAATCATGCTGTGAGAAGTTTTACATTAGACATTTAATGTCACTGCCACGCAGCAGCAAATACCTGTGTCGAGTTTCAACTGTGCTGCGGTTAGCTGTTAACATGGCAGCCCCGCTGCAAGAATGCTCGTTGGAAGAACAGAGTGACGTGATCAGATTTTTAAGCGCTGAGGGTGTTGTTGACGCAGAAATTTACAGAAGAATGAATATACGATACGAGACAAGCTGCATGAATCGAAGGAACATCTACAAATAGATCGAAAGACTTTATGAAGGCAAAAACGAGTTCTAGAGTTAGGATGAAGCGAAAGGAGCAGTGCCACTTTGGCCTCGTGGCAATGACAAGATTTTTTTGACACAGGTATGAAAACACTGATACAGCGATGGAACGAATGTCTTACCCTTGAGAAAGACTATTTTAAGAAGTACCCTAAATTGTAGTTTTTGAAATTAAATGTTTCCGAAATTACTAGCGATTGTGTATTTGTTTATTAAATGACCCTCGTGCACTCCACACTTGTAAATCTAGCAAGTTTTATAATAAGTAATTTTTCAAGAAATTCGGTAAAATTTACAATATTTATCTGAATATGCCCTATGAGTTTGTTTAATTATAAAAACTGCAAGGGATGTTTCGACGATACTCAGTCGCTTGATTCTAATTGAATTCTGTATTTGAGTTGTGCTGAATGAAAAACAGTGTTTAAGAAATGGACTATAAACTTTGAGTGTTATCATTACTAAAAATAATACATTATATAAAGAATTCAGACTTTCCTTCGAATTTGTATTTTTATTAACAAAGTTTTTAACGTTCGACGTAACGAATGATTGCATAATGTAGTAGAGACTTTTATAAGTATCCGAGAATTTTTTCAGGATTTTTGAAAGCTTAGAGTAGTAAAAAATTAGGCTCGGACATAAATGACCCAGTTTGCCTACATAGGGTAAAAAAATATGTTTGCCTACGACGGGTTAATACAATTAGGTACTGTTTAAACATATTCCTTTAAAAACAATTACAAAAGTTGATACAGATTGATATGCTACATAATCTTGTGTTCTAGGTGTTTTGTATTTTAGTGGCTTGTATCCGTTTATTTTTACAGTAGATGTTCAAAATGTGCACCTCGCATGTCGATGCAAGCTCGTAGAAGGCTGGTCATCGAGATCCAAGGTTGAAGTGTCAACTAATGAAAATTATTTATAATTAACTTTTATATAAATATTATGTAAATGCATTATGTTATTGGAGAAGAAGGTCGTCGGTGTACGTCCTGTGTAATCTTTTGGGTAGATTGGTTGAGTATAGTTCTTTGGATAGGTCGCTAGGGTGATAGTCCAGTCTTGTTTTTTATTTACCACTTATGCATGATATTCTTTCTGCTACTGATTTGATTTTACGATCTTTGCTAATTTCATCATTCCGCAAATACCATGGCGCATTGAAGTCCTAAGTATGATGGATTGTAATGCTTCTAACTTTATAATGCGACGTTTAGCTGCCATGACCTATAATTTAATTTCGTTTCTCCAGATTGGCTTAACGATTGCTATATACAATTACAGTTTGTTGTCTATACTTAATTTTGCGTATGTACTTGTAAGCCACTGCTTAGTTTTTCTTTTAATTCGGATTTGATCAATGTTTTCGAGTCTGTGATGTTTCCATGTTAGCCGTGAGTCTACATGCTTAACTAACTGTCTGACTGTTTTAGTTTAAGGTACATATAGTCAGATTGTTTAGAGTACACAGAATAGCTAGAATTAGGGTTGTCTTTATGAACCATGGCCCCGAGTATTTGGGTACTCGAGTACCCGGGGCCTACACGTAACATCAGACGTGACCCGTGTAGGCCGGGCAGTACCCGAAATATTTTAAATTAAAATTACAAAGTTATTAAGGTACACAAAACAAAAGCTGTGTGTTTCTTATATTTTCTTATGGCCATAACAAGGTACACATTTATACATAAATAAAGAAGTTTCGTATTTGTCACCCGGGTAATAGTACGGGTAGAACTCCCGTTAAAATGTTGGAGGATCAGCTTTCCTTTAGTTATGATTCAAAACAAGTTAGTCACTACCAAGTTGTAAATTTCTGAAATTCGCGAAACCGACTGAATTACCCTGTAACTAAACGTTAAGGGCCAAGCTAACTGAAAGTATATGTGCATACAACCGTAGGACCAAAAAGAAGCACAGAAGAGTAGACTTGAGGCAAAAACGATCAGTTCAGTGCTCCGATTGTTTTCTCTAAGAACGTGTTATTGTTAGCCCACGAATTGTGTCATAATTGTTGCATCTGTATGGAAATGCATTATTTCAGTTAAAAGTAAAACTGTGTGTTTTGCCATATCCGCGGGTTTCCAGCAAAGAGATATCCGCATAATTCCCATCTTTCCGAATAGTTCCTGGGAATATACATACTCGGGTATCCGAGTTATTCTGGTATTAATAGTTCCAGTTCGAGTACCTTTCACTCTGAAACCACCTTACCTCTTTGAACTCCTAATTTTTTTCAATTTTCTTTTCAATAACTACCTACTATTTTAAGTATTTTATTTGAAACGTAATTCAAAAGACAGTTGGTTGATAGGAACCAATTTAAAGAATTTTTTTACTAATTATATAGAAACTAGCATTTTTTGTTACAAAAAAGAGTCATGTACATGTAATATTGCTTATAATACATATTTAAACTGGCAATTTAAAAATGTCGAGTGTGACTCGGCATACACCCCCGTCCATAAGTCATAGGATACCTGACTATTTCTGAATAAACCCGGATTACGATATATGTAGTAGAATTGGTCACTTATTTCGATATGAACGGAACTTTTAAAAACATGTATGTTTACACAACATATTGTTAATGATATAGTTAGTATTCTGTTATAATTAATGTAAAAAAAATCTGAAATAATTGTAATACGGTTCAAGACCAGTTTTTGAATGCGTTACATTTGGGCGACATTTGTTTCAATTTTGTGCTCTGTAGACACATTTGCAGCGATTCTGGATAGAAATCCAAGAAGAAACGCCAACAAAAATTACCGCAAGACTGCCAAGGCGATTACGAGTTATCATCTCGAAAAGGGGAGCATACATTAGTGAGTCAATTTTAAACTTGATATATATATTTTTCAATATATTTTAACATTTAGAAATTGTATTCAGTGTAAAGAATCTGTAAATAATCGTTTGACTTAATATACTGGGTGTTTAATCATTTTAATTTAAACGTAAAGTTGCAATTAGTAAGAGTTCCATAACTTATGGACGGGAGTGTAGGAGTACCTGTGAATAAAATCGATGTCGTGTCACACTCGACAAAGGAGTTCAAAGGGTTAAAAATCGTCAGGATCGAATCGAGGATCGAAAGCGTAGCGAAGACGTAAACGAGATCGTCCTTGCGTTCGTCGCGTTCGTCCACGTAAGACGGCAGCTGGTCCGCGGAATCGTAAATGCGGCTAAAACATGTGTACAGGCATAAAAGTCGGTGCTCCGTTGTGCTGGCTGCATAAATATACAGGCGCCCCTTTGGCCGATCAGCCGGTACGCTTAAATTTCTCGGTAGCTGGGCCGTAAACGAACCCGGTGGAAGGAGGGAATTTATCGTGCAGCCAGAGCGGCGCAGCTGAGTGAATCGCTGCAATTACATGCCAAGGTAATTGCACGCGGCGACCGGAGATTTTTATCCTCGCACCTTCCACAAAGAACACCTCCTCTCCCGCCCCGGCCTCGTCGGGAGCAGGCTATTCAATTTATCCGTTCGCGTCTACGGATCGCCGCAACGAGGGGGGGAAAAAAAAAATCATCCACCCGGCGCGCCGGTTTTTCAGTCGAAAAACACCGACACGGTTTCCCGAACGCAAGAACGTATTCGCGATCACCGATCACCGATCGTCCGCGATCCGGATGCAATGCATGCAAACGATCGCCGATCGGCTGATTAATTGTTCCCGATTACACGCGCGGCCGATTTTTTGCCGCGATCAAGCGGCTCGATTTATGCAAGAATTATGCAACGCCGCGTTTCTTGTCGCCGTATCGAGCGTGATCCATTATACGCTCGCGAACGATGACTTTAATTTCAGGCCCCGCTCTGAACGAGACAACGATTTCGTGGCCGAGCTGGTTTCTTGCGTTCCGAAAGAAACGCGTTCACGTAAACGGAATTAATCGACGCTAAGTAGCACTTTCATTCGATCTTACAGGAATTCGAGTTTAAAGGACACTATCGTGCGGTACTTTGAGACTGCGTCTTAGAAAACTGAATTGATGTATTTTTAGGGCAGTAGGGTGTTTTAAAGGTTCATCGAAAGCTTTGAACTGCTCAACCTCAAACGTAACGTAAAAGAGTACACGTTGCTACTTGTGGCCCACGTATCAATCTTGTTAGATTTTATTAAAATAATAAAATAGTTATAAATGAATAAAATAATATACATATATTGCACTGTGAAAAAAAACTATACATACAAAGTGTAAGTGAACTGGACGCACTGTATACAAACTGTATAATATAAATCGCGTATCTTGCGGTTGTCTTTTCGCTGCTCATACTGATACTGCTCCTTCCGCTTCCTCCCTTGAATTCGTTTTTGCCCAGAAAAAATGTCATAGAAAAAGTACAGATCAAGTGATCCAACACTTTCCCACTCCTACTTGTCTATGTGCGCTATATGTGCAACTGTGTATGAATATCGTGTTCCAGAAAAGTTTAATTTCATAAAAAATCTGATTGCCACTATAAAACGTTGAGTAACATTTATGTTACAATGGCAGTATAGAATAAGAAGTATGTTATGGATTAGATAAATATTTATATATTCAAGGATATATGTTAATAAAAAGCTATTTCGACGTGTCCGACAAGTTGTGGGATTTTCCACTGCGGTACTCAACGTGCTAACTCCTGACCTTGTGATTCTTCTAATGATTTCGTGCGATGAAATTGTAGGGTTTTCCCATCGGATTTGTCGAACTGTTATCAGGGCCTATATAGTGGATGAGTGTTATCTTTCTGAACGTGTGCTTCTAAAAGACAACTTAGGTTGTCGAGCACCTGGCAAAATGAGAGTTTCCCATAAGACATTGTGAAAGATACATCTAGCGAGAAAGCATATAGTGTATACATAGAGAGCGTATTAAGCGTTATTATAAAACTTCACTGTTATTTAAAAAGTACAACCCCTCTATTCACATGAAATCCTTACAAAGTTTACGTTTCAACTCTTCGAGTGCCCTGATGAATTAAAAATGCCTATCAACACACACGATTCGCTTCTAAAAATTCTCTGAAAGTCAAAGGGTCCGAGCAAACATTTAACGAATTTATACTCAAGTGGCAATATATTTGTAACATAAGTTCGGTTAAGGATTACTTTTTACCCTTGGAGTCACTTCAAAGGACGACATTTCTTTTCCTTTCTTCCATTCAACCCAGCATGGAACCACCATGTGTCAACAGCATCACAGAAGCACCAAAGACGCCCACCCATCCTAGGACTGATTCCTGGCCACCGTAGCTTGAATGCGGCTACTGTCGTTGACGATATTTGTAACACACGAATCATATTCCGTGTCACGCGTGTGACTCGTTGCTATAAGGCAAGGGGTTAATCCAGCTGCTTTACCTCAAACTCCTAACACCGATTCTAAAAAAAGGCGGCGGCTACGTCGCGAGAAAAAAGACCGGACGACACCGGGATTGACGCGCTGTCTCCCGCGTGGTTGCTTAAAAAGCTATTCAATTCTCGAAAGCTCGTTCGGCATTAAGTAATTACCGTGCCACCCAGGAGATCGTTAACGCGCGACGAGCCGCTGCTCCCCGGTCGTCTTGTCGTCCCGAACGGAAACATTTTCCTGCCTCACGCGACGAACGGTGCCCGATCGAGCGGGAGAGGAGTAGAGGGGAGAGCGAAAAAGGAAAGGAAGAGACAGGAAAAAGAAGAGCGGAACGGGAGCCGCGACAGCTCGTTAACGTGTTCTTACGAGCGTTTCGATGATCGATCGACGCGAAATTAGCGAGATAAGCGGCCGCAAGGTTAGCGGCCGTATCGTTCGTACGGCGTGTAACGTTAACGGGGCCGTTCGTAGGTGAACACGGAGGTGCAGGAGGTGGCGGCGGCGGCGGAGGCGGAGGCGGAGGAGGAGGGCATCGGTGGCGGCGGTGGTTATCCAGATAGCAGATAGCCAGGACGGTGGTCTCGTTTGCGGTTTGACCACCCTTGTGGTGCACTGCCCTAACCGCCCCTAACCACCATACCGCACCATCCACAGCCGCGCGGTGTGTGCAACCGGCGATAATGTCGCCCTTGCTGCGGCCGATGCATGTCGTTGCACTGGCCACGCTCGAGGCACAAAGTACTCCAGTAAACGCTATCTCTCTCCATCTCTCTGCATTCTCCGTCTCTCCAATGTCTGCCTCCTTTCGTGCTAGTTTCGAAAAGTGGAAACACGGTTTCGTGAGGCCCCTTCAGATAGCAAGGCTGGTGTAAAATGTTTCTCGGTTACTGCAGCTTGTATTTCGGCCAAGTCTGTTTTCTTTTAGTTTCGATCGAGTTCTGTTTGAGGCTTGTTTTGGGGAATTTTCAGCGATTTGAGGTTAGTTTCCAATCGATTTGGTTTCAGTTTCAGGTTGATTTCAGGCTGATTGTAGTTTATACTTGGCTCCGAGCGGGTTTAATTTAATTTTAGGCCAGCTTTTGGCAAGTATCAGATCAGATTGAGGTTGATTGTAGTTTGCATTCTGCTAAAATCAGTTTTAATTCGGTTTCAATCAAGTGCTGTTTCAGGCCAGTTTTGGGTAAGCTTCAGGTCGGTTTGAGGGTAATTTACATTCAGTCTCGAATTGATTTGGATCCAGTTTCTGTTTGGTTTCGTGTTAGTTTGAAGACAATTTCAGATTATTTTCAAGCTAGCTTCAGATTGTTTCAAGTCCAAGTTGAGTTGAATTTAAATTCGGTCTGAGTTCTGTTTGAATCAAATGAGTTGCGATTTCATTTGAACTGACAACTGAATTGTGACTGAAAATGAACTGACTATCCAAAAACACTTTAAAATCAAATACAAATTATAAATTCATAAAAGTTGTGAAAGATTACTTAGAAAAGAAGAAAATGTGTTATTTCCTCGACTGTCGAGGTTTCCATTCCCCGACATATAAATATATTATTTAATAATTATTGCAGGATACTTTCTGTTTGCCTATTATTAATCAAATATGATTTAATACGTGATATAAATTAATATTAATGTAAATATGTTATTTCCTAATTATTATATATTGGATGTCTCTTTGTTTGTTCTTAATACGTATAAATTTGTATCAGTAATTGATTCCTTTTCTGAACCACACTTTATATTATTTCCATTCGCAACTGTACTACTTCTAAATTGGTTACAATTTTGGAAACTAATTAATTCGTTCTTGACAAAAAGCCAAGTATGTAATAATAGACGCCTCAAACATTAAGCTACACTTTCCAATATTAACTTGCATACAAATCAGTACCAAATAGAAAATACAACTTAAAATATTTAAAGTGGTACGATTTGGGAAACTCTTCCCTGCATTAATTTTAGAATGGAAAATCGATAGACCAATACGAGTGAATAAAACATCGATACAGGGATTTCAATTGAACAAACTGTTTTGACTGACAGTTTTCGCTCACAATAAAAGGAATAACAAACACATTGACCATCCAGCCCTGCGTCAGGCTTCTAAACATCACACTAAAAGAAACTCAGAGAAAGCTCATAGGTCACGGACATCTGTGAACCAGAAATCCTTATCGTTCAAGAACAATGTAACCCAAAGACAGCAGTAATAAACTCCGTTCGATCATTTCATGGACGCGACGAAAAAGGAACTCCTCGACGTGGGATGATCCTGATTAAAAACGTTCGAACATAGGCGGCTGAACGTCTTAGCGGATTATTCCGCGAAGTCCGACAGGGGACAGATTCATCGTCGGACCGCGTTCGATGATCCGCTTCACGATCGCGATGATACCCGCGCAAGATAAAAACAAAACTCACGGACAAGTTAATTATACTCGTCGCGATGGCCGGACATCGATGCGATTCCCGCGACGTTCTTTATTTCCTGAGAAGAAAAAGGCCTCAGATACGAATCGGGGCTTAACGAGAGGGGCCCGTAGGCTCGCGTAACAGGCCGCGGTTACGATAAACAGAAGTATATCTGTAATGTGAGAAAATATCGGGCGCAGAATGTTCGACGTAACGGCCCGCCGCATGTTTTAAGGCCCACTTTCAGGCTCACGCGGAGAACGGGTTCTCTGTTGGTCGTTGCATGCGGGTATGAGAATCCCTCGAATTTTTATGCCGCGGCAGAATCTCGTCCCTCGCATTCCATCAACAATTAGTAAAGATAATACTGACAAATGGAGAAAAAACAAGATAAAACTCGTTTTGAAAGTCGGTATGAATGACTGTTGTTGGATTCCCGAGGATTCAAGGCATAGAACTTTATTTTAAAAACGGAGAAGCTCGCTGGTCGAGAGCTACAGTGTTTCTGCATCGTTTTCTATTCTCTTTTGAGGTGTCGGTGGTAAGAACGTGAGTTTGGAACCAGGAGAAAATGTTTACGGCTTCGGGGACCTCCGAGGAAAACGTTTCGCAGATATGGAGCGAGCTTTACATTGTCCAGATGTCCAACATACTCCGACGGCATAAAGAAATCGTAAAGTGTCAACCGCCAACGCTTTGCCATTATTATAAAATATGACTGTGTGCATTACAATTTCAAAACTGTTAGATCGACTGGGGAATCCCATTCCATGGAATGGGCCCTTTTCTAGCTAATAGCTAGCAATAAACTGAACTATATCTTGAGATTTTACGAACCCATGTCTATACAAACTTTTTTCTTGCATCGACACGTAGAACTCATGCTCAAAAATTGTATCCACCTTCTCGAAACACCCTGTATCATACCGTGCGATACCTCATGCACCTGATCGGTTACCTCGATAGTCCGACGAATTCTCAACTCCGTTTTCCTGTAACAATCGAGATTCCACCGTGTCTGTGTCGTGGGCCGGCTCTAAACGAGCGTTCTTCCAGGCGGCTGTGTATCCGTGGTGTCTCCAGTTGGAAATTAACCCTGGTGAACCCTCGGAGCCTCTCAGCCGCGTTTACGAGCACCAGCGACAATGAGAGGAAACGTTTCTACGAGGCGAATCATCGGTCGACAAGTGACGGCCGGCAGCCTGTGTACGCGCGTACATACACACGTGTGTACTCGCGCACGTAGCACGCATAGATGGAGAGCGAGGAGGCATAGTGCAACCGCACGTGTGTACACTTTACATATGTACACCTTGCACACAACGTATGTACACTGCGTAACGCCTATACGACAGCGGGCCGCGCCTAACGAACCGAAATGATACCTAGCCGGTAATTGTGTCGCGTGTACGTATACGGACAGGGCGCGTGCGTGAGCTTGTGCGTGTGCACGCGAGTCGTGGCACGGTTACACACGAACACGTGTCGCCAGACAGCGAGAAGAGAGCAACAGACTCGCTTAATGCTCGGGCATTAACGCTAATTGATGGATTGTTTTTAATATTTAACGCTTCGTTTCTTCTCCTTCTCCTTCCGTTATGTTATCCGTGCCGATGGTTCTTTCTTTTTTCGTTCTCGTCCCTCTCTCTCGTTTCTCTTGCATGTAGGCCAAACGCCTCCTTCGCATCGTCCGTTCTCTCTATGGCCGGCTGACCACATTGTACGAACACACGCACTTCACCTTATCACGTACGCTCGTACACCCTCTCCTACACGCGTGCAAGTGCTCGTATGTGCAGGCTCGTTCTACGGAACGACCACGACCCGAGAGAGGTTGACGACGACGACGATAGTGGCGACGAAGACAACGGAGACGACGACGACGACGACGTCGGAACAACACGATCATACGCGTATATACATATAGGGAGAGAGAAGATCGGAAGAGGGAAAGAGAGGAAAAAAAGGGAGGATAGAAGAGAAGCCTGTGAGATAGCCGTGCAGCCGACACATACGGTAGTCGCAGATCGGCGAGGCAGACAAGGGACTCGAGCAAGCAAAATGGAGGGCAGGCGAGCGTGGAATATAAAAGGAGGAACGTGAATTCATATCTCGTCCGGGGGATCTCGCTGCTTTGCTGCTGAGAGACTGTTTTTGAGGGACGGAGAGAAAGCAGCGGGTCGGACAAAGACGGCGCGAGTGAAAAGGGTGAGAAGGGTGAAAGAGAAAGAAGGATTGGAGAGCCGAGAGGCAAGGAAAGGACTACGAGAGAAGGAGAATGAGAGACTCGAGAACAGCCGGCCGCGGTTGGTATCGTATCTGTCACGAGTGCGACGACGACGTTCGAATATCCCACAATTGGACCGACGAGGATGGAACGCAGTCTCAGTATCGGAGCGAGAGAGACGGGGATCTGTTCTCAGTGGGACGTACAAGGATAGGTAGCGTAGTCCGCGCGGACTGCCCGACAGAACGGCGTCAGAGACGACCAATCAGAGCGCGCCACCGACCAATCAAACGTCGAGTCACGAATCCACGCTCGACTACTACCTCGTCTCATCTCTCATCCGGGCCAGTCGTCCCCGAACCACGCAAGGAGGTAGGGTCTTTTGTCTCGCAGAGCTGTGAATACACGATGCGTATACACAATGGTCCCTGCTAAGGGTACCGCCGTGTACTCTGCCGTGTAGGCAGGTGAGAAAGTACGGAAAGAGAGAGAGGGAGCCGGCTACAAAATTCCCCGAGTATTCACCGAGTATTACCATGGATATAACGTGTGGTTTTTCGACTAGCTTTTCAGAGGGAGAGAGAGAGAGAGAGAGAAAGCGCCACGATAAAACTGTGCACAGATTAGTTCTGATTCTGGCATCGCGCGGCCGTTTCCGCCCAGTGTAAAATTATTCCCCGACCTCTCCATTTCGCCCAGTTTTCCGGACGCTCCGCTTGCTTTCACGCCGAATTTCCCCTCTGAGATCGCTTTTTCGATTATTTATCCGATCGATCAGGAGAACGGACTTCCCGGAACATCGCGAGCTTATATTTAATCGATTCCGCCGCTATTTCTGACTGAATTCGTTCGCTTGCGATGGGATGAGGAAGGCACTTCGTTCTAACTATACTTGGGCCGATGAGAGAATCGACGTGAGGGACACCATTCGTTCTTCGTGGAGAATTATTCCCTCACTCGATGATAGAAAGTGTGTAGGGCTGTCAAAACAGAAAAATACATTTCGCTGATAATATAAAAAAATGTTTGGAAATAACAAAGCATAAAAAGACGTTGTTGGTAATCAAATGCAAAAATTGTACCAAATACAAAAGTTCGACAGATCAACAGAATTCGTTGACAGATATAAGAATTATATTAGACACGTGCAATATTGCACACAGTTGTCTGGAACAACGTAGCGGTAATGTTTGTCGTACACGATTAATATCTCAAAAATCAAATTTTTCAGTAAGGCACAATATAATAAAGATACTAACATTAATAAAAATGGTAATAATGGTAATAAGAAATATGAATGAAAATTGCATAATGGTTCTAACTGTTTTAAAGCTGGAGATATTTTGAACTAGAGGGAGATTATTCAATATGAAAAACAAATCGAAAATGTACAATAAAATTTTGTCATACGTAGCTCTATTTCTAAAAAACCGATTTTTCCATATACATAGCACTATTATTATTATCACTTTTCTGTTATGATCATCGACCTATTAGAACTTAACCAGATCATTGACCCGTACACTACTACTCGACCTCGCGTTCATAAACTGCACCACTTGATCTTTTCATGGCGTTCCATTAAATCAGAAACTGATCAATGACAGTATCTGCATGAATAAAATGACTCTTGGAAGGGTGATATCTTATCATCGAAAACGAAGCTCCGTACGAACAAATTTTCTTTATTTTTTCATCCACAATCACCTGCTTTCCGGTTATACCACGACTATTGGAGCATCCTGTACAGTAATTGATATTGCACGGAGGTTCAACTTCCCTTCGTTAGCAAACGACTCTCGATTTTCACGTATCCGGCCGTAAAACGGCACCGATACCGCCATGGCCAGCGTAACGAGCGCTTCGAAAATCCCTCCACGGCGAGATGTTTTCTCAAGGTACGGCGAATTAGCGTACTTAAAGCGTTTACAGGCAGATTATGGCAGACTACCGTACGGTACGCGAGCATCGTCGAGCGCGAGAGCTTTCCACGGACGCGTTTTATGAGCTCCGGTCTCGCATCGCTCACAACCTAGCATCCCTATTATCTAGACGAATATGTTCCTTTAACCCTCCAGCCACGGAGATATTTTACCGCATCCGCGATGGAAAGCTGGTTATTTATGAACTGCACCGATTTTTCCTGTTCGCGAATTTTTCGACAGCCCTTCGCATTGTTTTGCTCCGATATTCTTAGACAGTTTAATTTACTGCCTCCCAAGGTAACAGAAGGGTTTTATGCGATGTGATTCATAGTTCTATTGGTTAAAAATATGACCCTAAAATTGTATACCGTGCTTGGTATTTTCTGGAGGAATTTATGCATTCAGATATAGTTATTATATCTGGTTAGCAACTGAATTCGTGACCCTGGAACCTTTTTGTATGAAAACGTTTATTCAAATTGTTGGAATAATTTTTCATTACTATTATTTGCATTTAAATTGTGAATGTTCTTTCGTTATAGTTCTGGTAACTTTTGACTCTGTAGAGTTGAGGGAATTTTGGAGCGTAGAAATTCGAGGGTCGAGAATTTAGTTGCCAACCTAATGATATGTAGGATGAAGTATTGAAAATTATTACCTAAAATAACTATGTATTATTTGTATTATATTTCTTGTATTTTTCGTTTATAGATACTCGCCGATTAATCTATTGTTTATAAATAACAATACACTTGTTCTTCATTGATTTTATTCATTCGTTTATTTTTTAAAGTATGAAGGAAACCTAAGATATTACGTGTACATAGTATGATTTATGGAAAAATTGAAACGTTTCCGTTCGACGAGCTCTTAAAACGCAACACGTTCCATTCGAAGCATATTTTTGCAAAATTAATGAGCGACGAGTTATTTTAGGCAGCAGTTTCTAGTGACTCACGCCGCGTTTCTATGATATTCGAAATACGCTTGTCCATCGCAATGCCGAATGCCGACTGAAGAATTCGTTATGCATGCATTCCGGGTTTACTGTAAGTATCCTGAATTGCTGCGAAGCATTTAGTATATTTTACAATTTTCCAACATTATCGTGAAAGTCGCATGAAACGTAGACGATGGACAACGTGCATGTTGCGGAACGAAAAATTAAGAGAAAATTTGTTCAAACTTTGCCTGCATCGTAACAGATATAAATCTCTAAAATCGACCCTATTGCATCACTTTATTTTTAAAAAAATTATATCTGGATTTTGTGCACCGTAAGTATTAAGTTGGCAACTAATTCACGACCCTGGAACCTTTTGGTGTGCAAACGTTCATTCAAATTGTTGGAATTATTTTTTATGAAAGTTATTTACGTTTGAATTTTGAATGTCCTTTCGTTATGGTAGTGGACATTTTTTGACTCCGCGATAGTATAGTTGAGCGAATTTTGCGGCGGAGAAATTCGGAGGGTCGCGAATTTAGTCGCCAACTTAATATTCTATTTATATTTTTTAATGAAAGAAATTGTGTTCTCGTGAAGAGCCTGTTGACGTTAATTCGACATTTTTCCGTGAAACAGTGAAAACCCATCGAACCGTGATCCAACAATTTTTTGATCCGCTCGTTAATGAATCCAGGAGATTCGAATGTTGATTTGCGAAAAACCAACATCGTGCAGCAAGTTGTTTTCAATATTATCGCTGGGAAATTACCATTTCACGCGGCGGCTCCCCCTACGATTTCTGTTTTCCGCGAAAATATTTTGCCGGTGAATTACTCGTTGCAGCGCGCTTCGAATTCGAGCAAATTAAACAACGCTTTGAAAATTGAATTTATACATTTTTTATCATGATATTTCCCAGGCCGGCTGCAAAAAAGAATTAATTTACTGTCCCCGTGTCGTGCGTCGAAGAGTACGGGTTGCGTTCTTCTTTTTTTTGACGGAATTTTATGAACCATTAAATCATGTAACATACGCAGCGAAGCACTTAAAAGGATGCGCATAAATATTCCCGCTACTTTTAAAACCAATGATAATCTTGCTACGAACGAGATTGCACCGTTCGGTGGGTCGATTACGACGATATAAAAATTAATCTCGCTGATGGGATTTTTTTTTAGAAATCTTAATTCTGTCCACGCAACAGAATCGATATATTTTCTCGTCCCTGCTCCTGTTCAGGATGAAAAATGTAACAATAAGCTGTTCGTTCGTTTCGTTGCAAAACTCTTTGAAATATGGACGTTCAACGTTTATCAGCGTTTCTCGCACGTATCTGCTCGATGTAAGGTCGATTAATTGGCACGATTGTGTTTCGAAATGTTCGAGCGTGACGTCAAAACATTTGGACGGATCTTGTGATTTCTTTTTGAAGAACGATTTAACGGAGGTGAAGGAAGAGCATGGCCTTCGAGATTTTAAAACTGCAAATTATTTTGAGGCGCACCTTTATATCTTTTTGCTTCTGTCACAGTTTTCAAAGCGACAGTGCTGTTCGAGTGCTGCTTTATTTTAGCTGTTTCGTTGCGCGTGTCCATGTAACTGTACCACGAAAATTCTGGCGCGTGTTAAATTGTAAATATGTTGGACGTCGTTGGATCATAGCCACGTTAAACGAGCGTCTAAACTTCACATTACAAAACGAGCTCCGCCGGGCATGCCGCTTTTAAATTGCCACGCATCGCATTGAATGCAGTCGAAAACGCGGGACGTGCGACTAGCATGCGACCGGCTGTATTTCTTTTTGAATAAAAAGTAATAAAAATCGTAGACGAAAAAATTGTAGACTTTATTAGAGCTAACATTCCATGAGTGTACCGTTTTTATTTAGCACAATCGTGCAAAGTACAATTTTTATGATTTCAAATGTTTCGTTCTGCCGTTCATCAACTGTTTTCTTTTTAATGAAGGCTTCAAATTGTTTTGTAGGTGGAAGAAAACTTAGAAAAACGAAAATGTAATATAAATGACAGAGAAATTTCATTTAAAGCCAGGTTGTAATAGTTTAAAGTGAGTATATGCAGTGACTTTTATAAACTTTATCATCAGCTTGATATCTTCAAAATTATAATTCATTACAATTGAAGCAACATTACACACATGCAGTGATTCACGATATTGATCACACGAATGCATTATTTCAACATTCTTTCATTTAATATATTTATGGGAGATTGTTATTTGAAGCAAAGATACTATATCTATAACAAATTACACTTTAAGTGCGCAAATAAAATTTATAAATACTCAGCTACACCAAAATTAACAAATAAAATTATGGGAATATTTAATCGATTTCGCGAGTCACTGTAAATCCTAAAATAAATCCAATAGAGTAAAGTGTCATTTAAAAAATTTTAAACCACTTTGATGTCTCGAAAATACATAAAAATAAACACTTAAATTTAACCAGCTCTTTCGGAAACAGCACTATGCTCATTTTTCCAAACTAAATTAATTACAAGTTATTTTAAATGATAGTTTCTAATCTGTCGTTTTGTAGGCAGTAACATGAAACGGGTAATAAAATAAGTATGGTGTCATTCTAAAATTTTAAATGATACGAATAATGGTGATTCGACCATCATCGTCCTGACATCCTTCCGCTTAGATTCTCCCTTTCATTACTCACAATAACTTGTCAGTTTATCTGCAGGCCTCGAGTAATGCAATAAATATGTTCGTCTCCCCTTGCGACAATTGCGTGCATAGGGTTGACAGTAACAGCCACCGGAGCAGCGGCCTTCCCCCACTGTGGGTCCATTCCCCTCGTTTGACTTCCCTCCACTTCTCTCCTCGTTCCACTGCGGTCCATCGTCGTCAGAGATCACAGCCTGTATGAGGGGAGTGGACCTAGAGTGGGGAAAGGTCGCAACTCCGGTGGTCATCGCTGGTTAAAAGGGTCTTTCACCTAAAATATGATGACTCTTGCCATATTTGTTTTTTTTTCTTTTTCGGGCAGCTTGTACCCTTCGGAATATACAGTGGCGAGCAAAAGTATTCATACAGTGAGGAAATTATAAAAGAGATAATTGCAACTTGTTAAAATTAGTCAGTAACTTACGGAATATAAATTTTTTTATATATGTTTATGTTGAATATTACTTTAAACGTTGTCCAAAATTCATTGAAATAAAGTTATTCATTTACAAGTTACAATTATCTCTTTTATAATATCCTCACTGTACGAATACTTTCGTCCGCCACTGTATATTCAGGTGAATCCCTGAAAGGATTTTTACAAATTGGAAAAATTGAGCGAAATTTTAAACACGGTACACCCGACAAAGAAAGAATACTCTATTTTACTATAAAACAATTGTACGCATGGCTCAAAGTACAAACACCAAACGACCAAATTTCATTTCAATAGCTCCGGTAGTTTTCTTGCAGAAAATTCTCAAAGAACAGCTATTTTTCGGGCGTATAAAGGTGACAGGTCCCTCGATGGTTTGGTCGTCGAAGTAGTTTCGACAAAGTCGACCGGGGGGGTGAGTTCGTATCGCGGAGAGTAGTATTATCTGCGAGCGAACACTCGTCGCAGCCTCCGGAGAGCGCGCGTTTTCATCGGCCGATTTTATCAATCGCACCGACCACGACCACGAGGACACCAAATTATTCTGTTTATCGAACGAAAACGCTCTGAACAGGCGTGCTTGATACGTCGTTTATCTGCTCCGCCTCGTCGTATTTCTGCCTACGGTCTCTTCTGTGCCGTCCTTTCCCTCCTCTTCTTCCTTTTTCGCTTCCTCCTCCCCGATATACCATTCGCCAGACGATTTTCGACGTCCCCGGGTCGACGAAACTCGGACACAAACGGAGGAACGAGACTCCAACTGCATAAGTCTAGAAGTAAAGTTTTAATATACACGTTGGACAACGTAATTTGATCGCCTTAATTATTTCCGCTACTAATGGATCAGTGTAAATTCTTTTTGTTTAAATACCTTGGTTTGGAGGGGCCTACAGGCTGATCGCAGTATATTTGTTGTAGATATTTTTGTCAAGGTTATTAAGGTCACCTTCAATTTTTTAAATAGAACCCTATACTGTTTTGCACTTCTTTATATCTTTATAGAGCATAAATAAATGAATTCAATGAGCTTAAACCTTTCACTGTTTAGTCCGTACGACGTACGCGCAAGGCGGAAGGAAGTAAAGTGCTAATAACCGCTATACTGGCTCAGACATTCCGTGTAGCCTACTTTATAATAAGAACCGTATTAATGACAGTTTTTCTCAGGTCTTCGCTGTTTGATTCATTTTATTAATACATGTGAATTTAAAAATTCACCAAACTTAATTTCCCTTGCTTAAAATGTAGTTTATTTCATTACTGCAGTTGGAAAATTTGGAGTATTATAGAAAATAAAATTTGCAAAGGCAAACTGAATTCAACCTGGAAAACTAACATTGCAATTGTGAATTTCACACAGATATTGTCGTTGAGAACGTGAAACAAATTCAGCACAGGCGTACCTCTCGGTCATGATAAATAAAACAGTGAAAGGGTTATAACCCAACCGTTCTCATTATTTACTTTCGAGATAGTTGTATCTGTCAGTAATTAAAATTAGTACGTATCGATGTGCCACGTGGATCTTTAGAGAATTTTAATTATTTACCACTGTTAAAAAACAAAATTAAAAAAACGAATGAAAGAAGAGGAACAGCGGTTCGAGAAGTTCTTGAGCGACGAAGAGATACCAGTCGTCGCTGATACGTCCAAACGATCTTCTCCGTGGACAAATTATTAATCCCGAAGTCTTGACCTCTTTCGCCCTTTAATCCGGATAAAGAGAGATATCTCGCGCCTTCAGGAACAAAAGCAGAGACCAGAGAAGTGGTCTCAACGATCCTATCCCTTTTTTTTTCTATCCTCCCTCCCCTTTTCTTTCTTTTCTTTTCTGTCGTTGCTTTTCGTGTTCCTTTCGATCGTTCCTTCCCACAGAATGATTCCCTTTTTCCTCTCGCGGTCGTTTCTTCAGGATGTCGCGTTTATGTGTCACGACTTAGATTGCCCTTTTACGTGTATCCGAGAGATCTTAGCCATGAGAGAATTCTTGTCTCCCGTTGGCGAGATTTCCTGTGCTCTCTGTTGTTGCTGCTTCGTGGACAATTTTTCTAATAACTTTTTAAGTAATTATATTGTGGTTATACAGAGCGTTCACACAACTACTAGCCAGCGTTTTCTCGTAAATGGTAAGTATACGGAAAGAATGAAGGAGGAAACAATTTTACTGTTTTTTATAACCAACATAATGGCATATGTAAATTTTTTGTTTGAAATATTTTTTGACATGGTATGAAAGTAACTGTCAACACAAATTCAACCACGTGCGATACAATGGCCTTCAAAGACGTACAAGGGCTGCGACAGTCGCTAGTTTACGGTAGCAGTCACATTGAACACGATATGTACCCTTGTCAATAAATCTTATCTATTATGGCAATCAGATGTAATATGAACGAGGTGAAGGATGAAAAGTAAATAAATTTTTGGTAAAAAAAATTTTTACTCAGTGTTAAGACTTCAAACTATTTTTTGAAACAGTAAAAAGAATTTAAGTCGTCGAGCAGTACCGTCAATCCAGAAGAACGTTCTAAAACTGTCAAAATCTATCTAGGAAACACTCGTTACACGAATCCCTCGTCAGGAGGAAGTGGCTGTAAACGAAGGTCGCTCTACAAGATACTGTTCCAGCAAAGAAGACGTGTTGGATCCGATGTCGTCATTCGAACGAAGCGATTCAACGAGCGAAACGGTGTCTCGATCGTTAACTCGTTTGAACAGCAAGCTGCCACGCGCGCGCTGGTACACGCGATTACTCGCGACAACGGGCTATCAAATCGACCGAAACTTTATCCTGGCGGCCATGCGAAAAGGAAGAAAATGTAACGACGAAAGAAACCGGACAGAAAGAAAAGATCGTCTCTTAATTAAGCTCCCCTGCTCGCCTGGCTTCGCTAGGCCAGAAAGAGAGGCGCGTCGCGTTTATCCGCTACAAATTCTCTCGCTACCGTTCGCCTGAATCTAATCGTCGAGATACACATCGAGGAGCTACGTGAAGCAGCTTGTTCACGGATTGTTTTGTTCCCTCGTCCGGTGTTCCCTGTGGGAGAGCGCCGCGGAGAAAAGATCGATTCACACGCGACCGTGCCGTATCGGTACCGTGCACGTATAAAAATATTATTGAATGGGTCGTAAGCTTGTGAGCTTCGAGGATAGTATTTCGTTTATTTGACGCAGTCCCACCCTCATGACGGTTCGGCAGTACACGTCGAAACTTTGTATAATTTTCCTCGGAGAGGCTGTACGCAATCCGAGAAAAGTCCCACAGACTATGTATACTCCACCCTTTTCGATGAATATAAAACTGATCTGTAGAAGAGCCAGTCAGTTCGAGGCTGCAAACTCTTTAGAAAGCATCACATAATATATTATACTCGCGGTATTTTAACTTTGTTGGAATTTCATCCTTCTCAAACGACCGCCATCGTCCTGGCCTCCTTACGCTTAAATACTGCTTTAAAACATTTTATGTGACTGTAATGTAATAAGATTACATTAGATCTTTCACCACATCATCTTGACCACCCGGTGTCTACTCGCACCGTGTACAGATTCAGTTCTCTTAAATTTGTTTAATAATTCACAAATAGCCTGGTCTTTGAGTCCCGCTTTATGAGATTTTCTTTCAACCTGTTCTCTAATTTCATGACACTGCATGTCTTTTATCCTGCATGTTACTACACAAACCCGTTCTTGATTCATCGTCAATGACATGGGCCTGAAAGGAAGATACAAAATATTAACAAAAAACTATTGGAAGCAATTGGAAAATTATAAATATGTGGATATTGTATAGAAATGTGCATACAATTATGCCAATATAACAATTATTTAGATCAGTGATGGCCACCGGAGTTGCAGTCTTCCCCTACTCTAGGTCCATTCCCCTCATATAGGCTGCGATCTCGAATGAAGATGGCCGGAGGGGGAACGAGGAGCAAACTGGAGGGAATGGAAACGAGGGGAATGGACCTAGAGTGGGAGAAGGCCACAGCTACGATTGCTATCACTGATTTAGAATCTTCCCTATTTCACCAAAATAGATGGTTACTTTAAGGACACCCTGTATAATGTGACAAATTCACCTTCCTTTTCTCGTTTTCTACAAATCTTAAGAGCCCGCTTCCATTTTCAGCTGTTACTAATTTGTAATTCTCCGCTTAAGAGTAACGCTATTATTGCTGGTTCTTCCGTATCGAAGTCTATTCTCTGCGACGTGTTCAGATCTACTGACGGATTCCTCAAAGAAGACAATCGATACGGATATGTGTGAGCAAGAGTCACTGACAGTACGGTCGTGTGTGGGTCGACCCAGAGACCGATAGCCGAGTTCCGAAGGAAACGCGGGAGCAGCCGTTTCCATGGAAAACGCAGACGGATCGGGGGATGTGGGCTTGTCTGCTGATTAGAGGGGAAGCATCGGGCCATTAGAGAAGCGGATAGAAAAATCTGGTATTTAATTAAGCCGGTTCCCTGGGTTTCCATGTCACGTGTACGGCTCCGTGCATCACGGCGAGAGTCCTCCTTAATGCTGCCGAACGCCGCGCTATCGGCTGGTGTTAATTGCTGCACCGCCAACCGATCGTTAATTGACTCCAACCTTACTTGGTTAATTGAATGTTTTGAGGAACGACGCGCTCCCTGATCGCAGCTTGAGCGTTTGGGGGGAAAGAGAAAGGGAGTTCTCGGTGGAACACTTTGATACGCGTTTTTAAACTCTTCAGAGGTATTGATGCGTACTGTGTGGTCGGTATAAGTGTATACATATGTACTTTTGAAACTATAGAAGATGGAAGAGAGGAGTTTATATAAATGTTGCTTATTTCGGAGAGCCACGTATGAGAATATAAACAAATTTTTGCTTATGTAGTAAAATTCCCGAGTACAGTGTTTCATAACCGCGGTTGTCCACGGCCCGTAACAATAATTAGAAAATTTCAGAAATATAATAAAACATTCACATTTAAGCATATTTGACCCTCCAGTACACGTACTGGTTCCATGGGATCAATGAGGATATTGTTTTTCATTTGTTTCCGTTTAACTCTCTCAGAATTTTGTATCAGCTTCAATACCTTCGTCCAACACTCTGTCAGTCGCCCGCCGACATTTGAAGGGTCGATATTTTATAAATGAACTGTATTTGTTAATAAAAATATAGACATAATGGTGGATCCCTCGGACACTTACATAATTCTCCTCCTTTCACCTCATCACGTAGGCATTGTGTCACCATCTCACCATTACAAGAAGAAGAAGTTTGAGTAGAATGCAATCAATATTTTAGACAGACTACATTCACGTAAGTTCTATTATTATAGATGTTATATTTAACTAGTAGTAGTTACTGTTATTTATGCTTTATTATGCCTAATAAAATAAATTTTATGATAGTTACGTACAGCATGCACAATGGTACCTGCTGTGGAGCTGGAGACTACTCTATTATTTTTTTATGAAATTTCATGGTCATTTTGTCGCTTATTTGTTCCATCTGACAAAATAATAGTTACTAATTAATAATTTTCAACATAACAATAAAAGCGGAGGAGAATCATATGAGGTTTACAGTAAAACTTGTTCTGAACTGCAAATGTGTAGCTGAGGCTGCAAAAATAATAGAAGTCTTCATCTTCCTCCTGAAGAGTCACATGAGGTTTAGAGTAAACATGTCCTGGGCTGCATATGTATATGTCAAGGGACTATGAATTTCATAATTGCAAAATGCTAAGTGATTGGTAGAATTTTAAGAAAAGGAGTCAAAGCGTTCCTCATCGATGAATTTTTTAGAAGAGTTGCAAGACTGATGCCGCCAATCTCGTGTCAGAGAATTTTATACCGTTGGAACGAGGAATTTTGTTTTTATAAATCTGCAATCCTTTCACTTCTCAATTCTGCGACGCAGGCAGGGCAGGAAGTACGAAATCCTTATCGTTCTTCGTTGAGTGGAATGGATCAGTTAGTAGGTCAAGCGAAACTGTTTAATCTGCGATACAAACACGATCAGAAAACAATATCGCTTAATCTATCAGATATTCGGTTTGCATCATTTTATATTTCATCACGCTGGACTGTGAAAGGATTAAGATAGAAAGCTAAAATTTTGTATCTTTTAATTAGAATAAAGAACAGCATTATGTATGTGATACCAGTAGTTACATACATGAAATATCGACCGTGTTGCGACACTTGAAGCGTGACGTTTCTGTGTCACAATGTCTGTAATGGAAAATGAAGTTTGTATGTATTACATATAGTAAAATAGAACATATTTTGTTCGACAGGTTTAGAATTTCGCAGCCGTAGATCGTTACAGTATACCAAGCCTAAGGTTTGCATAAATTTTATAAAATGCCTTCTTCAAGGTGACGTGTTATTGAACAATGACAAACTTAGGTCACTAATGAAGATATAGCGTGGTACTACTGTTAGTCGGGTATCGTGAACGTAATCAAACGTTCTGATAACATAAATGAGAAAATGTAACAATACTTTGTACTACTGCTGTTTAGAATCTGATTATCCGAATTGTAATTAATGACAAGTTAACCCAGTGATGGCCACGGGAGCTCCGGCCTTCCCCCACTCTAGGCACATTCATCTCGTTTCAGTTCCCCCCAGTTCGCTCCTCGTTCCCCCTTGGTCCGTCGCCGTCACAGATCACAGCCTATATGAAGGGGATGGACCTAGAGTGGGGGAAGGCCGGAGCTCCGGTGACCATCACTGGTTTAACCCATATTGCAACATATATGCAAATTCAAATAATTTGGATGTATTAAATTGCATAAATGTCCGCCATATTTTTTCTATTACTCGTATTTAATTGAAGATTATTCTAAAGTATGAGTCATCTTCTTTGGGCCTCCAGCTGGAGGACCTATAATTTTAGATGGGTTCCAAAAAACATTACGAATGTTGCGTACATAATTATTACAACATTTTTTGTAAGTATTCATTAACTCTACATCTCTGACTGTTTTTAGCAATAGATTATAGTTTACTCCTTATGAGAATTTTTTCCCCGTTCGAGGGGTTTATTCCGACGACTGAGGGCGACCATGTTATTACAACGAATAAAAAGAGACCTTCAATGAAAAAAATTCACCCTTTGGTTGGAATCCTGCGACACGGCGACATTAAACACGTATCAGTGATTAACTGCGCGAGCACGCGATGTTAATACGCGATCACGAGGATCGTTAAGAGAGGTCCGAGAGAGAGAGAAACTGTGCGTGAACCACTTCTCCGCACTTGACACGCGGAACGACGTCATTATGTTACCCGATTCCGCGGTAACGGGGCATCATGCCTTTAAATACCGCGTATACTTGCGTATAGATGATATACAGGGTGAGTCACCCGAAACTGCCATGTAAAATGACTTCTGACTCACTGATGTTTGGAAATTTTCATGTGATCAACAAATTTTTTTTTTAACTCACCGATATTCTGCTGAAAATTCAAGAGAGTCTTTATTTCGTCTTCAAGCTTAACCCTAATGCGGTCTTCGGATCTTTTTGACCCATCGGGTCTTCATTTATTTAAAAAACTTTCGCAATTATGACATTATAATGCATGCGACTGGCTATTTCTATGTTCCTTAGTCCTCTATTTTTATCCTCTATTTCATTATATTATAAAGCTGAAAATATAAATTCCATACATGCGGGTCATTTTTGAACTAAAGTCCTTCAGTGTATAGTCAAACGGAAGAACGCTCTAGGGTTAATCTTGTATCATAACAATCTGTGTAGAATTTCACTCGTTCATCATAATCGACATTATTGTGTACACGTATGTAATATGTACAGGGTGAGTCACATCTGAAGTATCTTCGGACTCATTGTAGTCAGAGAAACATTGTTGAATGAAATATGGTATTTGAAAGGCTTCATATGATAAACAAATTTATTTGTTATGCATCGATATTCTGCTGAAAATTCAGGGTAAATTTCATTTCGTCTTTAAACTTAATCTTGTATCACAACAATGTGTGCTGGATTTCACTCAATCGTCATAATCGAGATTGTTGTATACAGGATGAGTCACGCAGTTGGGACGTGCTGCAGCTTCTGTTTCGTTCAAAACAGAAGAAAATGAAAAGAGGAAAAAGTTGATTGGTATAAAAATATCTACATTCGTATGTTCTTGCCTTTTTTTCTTAAGTGCAACGATGCACCAGTAACGTTCAATTGCTCTGATTTTCAATCGACTGATGTTTTCTTAAAAAAAATAATGCCTCTGAGATATTTGCAATCTTGCTGTTAGTATGTCCTCTATTCCAGTAGATGATGTATAGGGTGAGTCACTAGAAATTACCATCTAAAATAACTTCTGATTCGTTGGTTTTAGAAACAAATTGTGGACTGACATATGTTACGTTTGGAAGGCTTCATATCATAAAGAAATTTATACTTTCAATATTATTCGGTTTATAAAAAATCTTTTCAACACTAAATTATTTACATCTTGGTTCTGAAGTTTGTGGTATTTTTTATAGGCTTCCCATTAGGCGCCGACTAAAAATCTGTGCTTTTCAAATATTTTGAAACGTACAGATACATATATAAAAATTGTACATTAACAACGAACTCTAAATTGGCCATTTTGTGTAATTGTCCGTTCATTACACCCTGCGTTCTCTGAAACTGTTCAAATCATACTCGAAAGATTATTTCGTATCAGCAATAATAAGGGGTATACATGGTGTTCTATTTCTGTTGGGACACCCTGTGCATATCGTATCGCGTATAGCAGAAATCGTGAATGGCTGTCAGATTCATAAATCGACGTAAATCCCGATCTCCTGGCCTCTGTGTTCACCGGTTAACGATCCCCGTCGCCTTCTTAACTCTAACCTTTGCTCGTTCTTGCTTCTGCTCGTTTCGCTTCTTCCTCCTCAAGTTCCTCTTGTTTCTTCAACTCGTTATTGTGTTTTCTCCATATATCCACGGTAATCGCTTTTTTCCTCTCTCCGCTCGCATCTGTTCTCCGGCTCTCTGTTTTATTTCTGCGTCCTCGACGGAAAGTGGCCGACCGCGTGCTCCTCGCAAGACGTTTCCTTTTTCCTTTTGTACACACGCACGTTTTTCGTCCGTGCTGTTTTTCCTCCGACCGGCAGTTTACGATGTTTTTCCTCGGACGCGAGTGCTTGCCAGCCGTTTCGCGAACCGTTTGACAACACAGCCACGGGTTTCCTGCGAACTGGCGATGTTTGTTGATTGACTGCTCGAACTAATTTTTTTTTCATCTTTTAGAAAGGGAAAAATAATTGTAACTGTAGAGAAACACAAAGGAATTTCTGTTTTCTTCAAACCTCAAATCACGAGCTCTGGATTTGTTTCCCTTTGTTTTGAATTTTACCTCTTCAGAAATATTATAGAAGATACAGCATCTAGTGATCACACATATGTGTTTATTATAATTTTTTTAGTAAAAATTTCTGAACTTTTTCAGCTTTTGAAGTAAATCATTTCCTTCTAACTCTAATAATAAAAAAAGTGTGTATATACAGATTATCGCTTGACCTATTTGGAAATGTGTTAGAAATATACATGTACAGTCTCGTTTTCTAAGTATTTATTTAAATTATACGTGCATATTAATAACATCATATTCAGGTATAATATTAAAGTAAAATGGATGAACATATCAACATAAAATAATAAAATCATGCCAAGAAATTGTACCCACGTTTTAATAATCATTTTGTTCGAAATGAACAAGTGTCCGGTGACTCATGAAGAAGTGCTTTAAATCTTATTTTCCAAATTTTATTTATAAACCACCAACACTCGATTTTCCCTCGAATTTCCTTCCTGAACCATTAAGCTATCACCAAATTTCCTACTTACAACAACTCACTCTTTTATCTTCTCTGATCCCTGAGATCCTCATCATCCGTGCCTCCGATTCCCTTTCTACGAACAAGCCGTGCGACAGAGAGCTTCCAGCCAGCTTTCACAGAGGCGATTTCAATATCGGCGCTAATAGCGAGCCGATACGATAATCTCGGCCCAGTGGCCGTACTTAACGCCGACTTAACGTTAATCCAGGCACTGTACCGATCCCGCAAACGTACGTACATACCCGTGGCCTTATGTACGCGTGTATCACGCCAAATAAGTGGATACCCTGGAGCGGGAAAGAGACGAACATAGGGAACGCTGGAACGAGAGAGGAACAGGATGTGGGATTGCGTCGAACGTTGGCGTAGGAACGAGCCATTTGGCCATTTCGAGTTTAGTGACTGTTGTTGTGGTAGTGGTGGCGGCCGGTCCACCTCTGCTTGCCGCGACTATACTATATAGCAGCCGGTAGCAGCAACGGCGGCAGCAACAGCATCGCTGCTAACCATGTTGCTGGTGCATCCCGAGACGATCCTGACGGTCAGCCAGTCAGCCAGCTTTCCTGCTGGACGCTAATAAACGCCGGCTTCGCGGCTGCGGCTACTATGAACCTTTCTATCCGTGGTACCAGGGCCGTACCTTCTCGCACGGAATCCGATCTGCAAACAGATGTTTTCTAGAGGATGCGTAATTTCTTTAAATATGTTCGTTGCAGTACCGATTACACGACATTTTGTTTAAGGAGATAGAACACTTTGTCTCGAACTTTGTTGTATTTTTTTAAAGTTTCATATGCGTAGAATATTGTGGTAAAAGGACTTTTTTAAATTTGAGTAATTGGTGAAGTTATAGCATTGACAAAGATTATACGACAAGATAGATGAAATGGACGCGTTTTTCTCGAAATCATGTTTCTTGACTTGGCACCCAGCAGACCTTCGAAACTATTCATTCGATTAACTTCAAATTTTGACACACGATTCCTTACAAAATTATCTATAATATAGCGTACAATTTTCTTGATATCTTAATTTGTTGAATTTTTATAAATTATCAAAGTTGATTTTTTTTGGTGAAGAAACAAATTTTTTCTCTGAAAAGCTGCTGTTTTCTCGTGTTTTAAAATTATTGAAAAATCGTACACTACATCGAAAAAAATCTGTTTCTGTTTAAGGTGGCATAAGAATTTTTCATTTTTTATATTTCACTCGTTTTCGGTGTTGGGTGCCCACCGACACGGTCCTGCCAGACATGACGGCAGACAATGTTGTATAACTTGACCATTTTGTAATTTTAAATAATAAATATGTATGAAAATAGTGCTTAAATATTACCTGACATCCCCTAATAAAATTCTCATATTTTACTTTAAATTTACTCATTTGTTTAGTCCTACAAGATGGTCTACCCCCTTAATTGCATTCATAGTCTGTCAACCGGTGATACTGTATGGCGTGAAAACGAATATCGATATTTGTTACGTCAAAAAGGGACAAATTTTTAGTAACGCATTATTGATTTAAGACTTTCAAACGAAATAATTAATTACGACGTATGAAATAAATAATATGACTTTACTTTCCCTTTTCTCATAACACACTGTTCAACTATTTATATCCAGCTCCAATCATTCCCATTCATTACGATTCCACTCGCGCAGTCGTTTAATTGCTTTCTTCTCAAACGCCGCCTGTTTTAAGCGATTCAAATTATACTTACCGACTGGTTAATCGATAACTGTTTCACAATCACTTACATTATACTGTTTTATTTAATCAGTGTATGTTTCAGTTTTTCTATCAGATATTTTTTTATTCGTGTTAACAGATGTGCAATTGTTCACAGAATTAGTTTATAGTATATTCTTATAACTTTTTAACTTTCGTAATAAATTGTGTGTAATTTACAGTCGCTTAAAGGCATTTTGGAGGCACTCCAATTAAACTCTTCAAGGTTAATTCTTCGTTTATAATTCCATCTTTTTTATACATTATCACCTCATTGGGGGAGCTGTAACGCTAATTACCTTTTTTTAGCTTTACAACTACATAAATCAGTACGAAAAATGACGAAATCGAACTAAATGCAACTTCGCTCAGAAGCGATCGAATCCTTTTTACTTCCGTTCAGTTCGTTCAACCAAATATCCTAAGCTGAAATTTAACTCTCCTGTGCATCCGTGTTACAAATACCAGTCAACATTGTAGCAAAACTCGATTATCCTTGTTGATTCGTTGGAAGCGTTCCACGGCGCACGTCGCGATACCGCTGCATTATAATCCGAACGAATTACACAACGCGTTACACTTTGTTTGAAACGAGTCCGAACAAACGTATCTCTCCGTTTCGCGGCATCGTTCCCCGCAACTTCTGCTTATTTTACGACGTATCCACTCCTAATACGACGTAACGATGATACGTGGAACGGCTTGAAGTACCTACCCATTTCACGTCGAGCACGACGCGATACACTCTATCACCCCGGAGAAATCCTCTTTCCGCCCCCAGCTCCGAAAACTCGTGTACGTGAACCACGACGAACGATCGATTGTCGTCTTTGTCGCGCAAAATGCTCGAATTTGCCGCATCGTCGATGATTTCCGCTCACCTGGTCGCGAATCGGCCGGTAGGTGGACACGCGGCGTGAAGACGAGAGACACTGTGAGAGTAAAGGTGGATTTATATTGTACGTATATTGTACGGAATATATCCGTTCAGCACAGATCAGGCAAGTGTTCTTTAATGCATTTGACCGAGCAGTCGAAAGCAAAACATTCCCTGTGTGCGGCGCAGGGGTGACAGCAACGTCCCTTGTGTCGATGTGACTATATTCACCATAAACAAGGACCATTTCAAGCTTCTTCAAATTATTATATTTCATTTTGATCATAAAGCTGCATTTACATTGGTAAATTACTTGTACCAGTAATTGGTACAAGTAGCTAGCCAGGCCTCAATTTCGGGGCAAGTAGGTGTTTACATGGTAAAGAAACTAAGTCAAACAGATTGTCGAAACAGTATAAATCCATGACAGATACTGATTTTACACTCATTAAACTGAAGGGACTACTGAAACACGAGTACAAGTTACTTTTTTGCACTGTTTTTGGTCCCAACATATAGTTCTATACATTTTTCATTTAGTTGTGAGATTGTTTGAAACTGACTAATTTTGGATTTGTAGGTACTGTTCTTCAACTTACCGATTCAATTAGATTATGAATAACTGGTGACGTAGGGTCAATGTGAGCCTGTAAAAATTTCGAATACGGATAAATTGAATACTACAAAACAATAGACACGTGCGGTCTCTCCAGCCATTTATAATTTATAATTCAATTATAATTTAATATAAAACAGCAGAAGTATAAAGATGAATTTTTCTCAAACGAACATTGAACCTATGTAGCGGTATTCTGAAATATTGAAAAAACTTTTTTTAATTGTCTGTTAGTTTTTTGCAGCATCCAATATTCTCCTTCAACTTCTCTTTTTATCAAGCATTTGTGTGCACTGAAACGGCGGCACCTTTTTCTCTGGACTTCGTTTGCATCTGATAATACAGCAACTAAAGCCGATTCGTGTACAATTAAGTGAGAAAACAATTATACGTGCCATTATGTGCCTCTATGGATTTCTGGCTGATGGGATGCCACCGTCCGAACTTATTATTATAAATTCTTATTGTTATATGTTTTCTATTTAAACATTCGTGTCTTTGTCGGAACGGAGCCGTTCCGTGTCGGATGCAGATAATATAAATCCACCTTAACGCGTGAAATTGATATTGCGTAGCTCCAGCAAGGTCGAAGTGAGCGGGTCGGGACGAAGTTTGGCGAATTTTTTCTGGCCTGATCGAACGGGACGAGAAGGCTCCAGGGGCGGTCGATGATTTAGGGCCGTGCCGTCCTCCGAAAAGAAGGAGCCCCGGAGGAAGGCTGGCCCCCTTTTGCTCTCGTTATTTACGAGCGACCCCCGACAGACGTTTTCAGGACCGCTGTTCATGGTCGTCGGATGATCCGGAGAAGAGCACCGACCAGACGCTTCCTTCCTCGAGGACCTTGGCATTTTTTCCCTCTGTGAAAACGCAAACACTTCCCGGCCCGACTAATTTTAGTTTCATGATCGTTCGACCGGTCGGAACAGTGCGTTCCGCTCCGGCTGCTCGTAAATCTTCGTGAGTGTGCCCGTTAAACGGCATCTCCGATGTAATCTGTGGAAAGATGTAATTTGTCGGATCCGGGGCAGCGGGGGACCTCCCCGGCGGCGGAAATTCCGGAGAAAATAGAAATTTGTACGAGAATTCGAAGTATCCCGGGAAAAAGAGAGCGATAAGCGTATCCGAGTCCATCAGCCCAACGCTCGCTCGTAGCTCCATCTACCTACACACTAATCTCCGTCTGACCGTTTCATTTCGTTCTGATCCCACGAAATTTCTGTCCGCACGAAATACTTTCGACAATGTAGGTTGTTCTGTCTTGACAGGCCATTTTGAACCGCAATGCGACGCTATGTATTGTGCCTCAAATAAGATACTGTTCGTGTTTATAGAGAAACAATAATAGCCGTGTCTTCAGGTAGGGAAATAGCTGTAATTGGATTAATCAATAAAATATAGAACATATTACAATAATCATCGTTAACTGAAGTATGGGGTATAGAATACTGTCGTCCCGGTGTTGTCACGTTCTCTTTGATTGTTGAAAACAAAAGAATATCATCCTAAACGTGCCTTTCTGACGGAGCATGTGAATGCTTCTTCAATAAATGGTACATAAACATAAGACGTACACAGATGTAGTGATTATTTATAATGAGTATTGAATTGTATTTGTGATACAGATTGTAATTGGGTCCTTGAGTTTCTACCTAATTGAAACTAATGTAGCAAGCTGATGTGCCGTGTTAGATGTAGTTATGGCACAAGTCCACATCGTGCTACTCATCTGTCCAGAAGGCGATCATTTGTTAAGGTCGTCATTTGTCTGCTACAATGTGGCAGCAGCTCATTTTGTAGCAACCAAATATCTTAGCAAATATCTTGTACAAGATTTCCTTCCTGACGCGAAGACAACAGCAATTCTGCTGATACCATCACAAAAACCGTAGACAAATGGAGTATCATCGCATTAACCGCTTGAAAGCACATCAGAAATCGTACACAATGAACAGGACTTCTTCTTAATGTCAGGACTGAATGGCATTTCCATCAATAAAGGAGCAGAAGTAGATCTTTATAGTAATCTACGGAAGTGGTTCATAAAAATCGAAACGCAAATTATACTTTTACAGATTTATTCTTCTGTTATATTTTTTAAAATTGGTTTTCTGGATGTCCTACAAGATTACCCTGGGAGATGGAAAATACAATTTAAAACACTCGTTAGTATGTCCTAAAAGTTTCTACGTAATTACTTCAGTCAGTTGAGACAAAAATTTATTAAGCAGTTGAAAAATTAAAAACTGAGAGAATTTAATTTCTGGATCCATAAAAAGTTGGTCAGCTGATCAATTAAAAATCCGTAAGGGGATGCTCCAGATAGGCATGTTGTTAGGGTTTCTATTATTTCTATTCTTACCCTCTATTTCCAGACAAACTAACCCTTGCATTTAACTAAGACCTTCTGTCGAACAGTATCCATTACCCAATATTAATCGATCTTCCGCTAACCCTAATCTGGGTTAACAACACACTACATTTCTGAAATCAAACTAACCCGTCAAACATCCGGGAAAAACCCACATCGATCTCTCAAGACTACCGGTGCATTTGTACCGATCGTTCTCCAGATTCCAGCGGCCCAATAAAAAAACCCGAATCAGCTGGAACGTGGAAACGACGCTCCGCGTCTAGTCAAAGGTTCTCCGTCGATCTGTACGGCCCTGGCTATAAGCCATTACCGCGAGGCACAGACACCCTCCGTCTCTCTTTCCCAGCTGAACACGGGTCGGGTTTTCTCCTTCTCGCGGCATCTTCGTCTCCCTGTTTCGGCCTCTCCCTCTCGTCAGCCGGGGTGGCAGATAACATTGCTGCATGACACCACCGCTCTTGGTAGAACTACTCGAGAGCAGTAGATAGCTACAGGCGCACACGAAGGTCCTCGTCTCGTCTGGCCGCGCGTGTGTCCGTGTTGCACACGGACGAGCGGCGCTACACGGACGTTCCCCTTCGGCTCGGAACAACCATAACCGCGCGAGCGCGCGCCGGTGCAGTGCATTAGGACTGGGTTACGACAGTAAATTTTCACTACCGTGCGGAGTTCTAATGGCCGGGAATGCAGCTGGTTTCAGTGGCCTCGAGTTCTCGTCTTCGTCTTCCATCCCCCCGCTCCCATCTCTCCCGCGGCCGCCACCTCACCCAACATTCTCCTCCGCGCCTTCTCGACGGACACGCGTATTCGCCGCGCCGCTTTGCGTGCGGAAAACGAGAAAAGGAGAGTACCGTCGAGGAGAAAGGGGAGGAGAGAGGAGTAAGTTGTTCGCGGTTCCTACACGCAGGAAATGTTCGGTGAGATCCCTTTAACCCCGTTGTATGCGGCGAAGACATTAGACATCGGGTTCAGCGTATACGCGTTTATTCTGGGTTTTGATTCTTACGTATATACACACGGATTACAACTGATGAGGATGTATTGCAGTGTGTCGCCCTCGATTAACTGGCTGCTAGTAAACGTGTCGGGCGACGAAGATATGGACAATGTGGTTTTAAGTCAAAAAGCTGTTGTCGCCATTCTTGGCAGGCAGGTGCCTGGGGTTACGATGATAGTGATACCTGGAGGCCTTTGCTTCCTGAATCAACGAATGCACATAATATTAAATAAGGACCCGTATAACAGTGTGCTAACTAAGGAATGATTCGTGTCGAGGGCAAATTTTTCGAGAAACCCGAGATCTAAATAGTCAGAAAGCTCTTGTCGCAGATTCTTGGTTGTCTCGAGTATTGCTGTAGGGAAAGCGAAGGGGCATGGATGACGAGTCTTGAAGAACTGAATCCTTGATTACTAAGGCCTCATTTCCACTTACGACTAGCCACGCGCGGCTTCAAAATGTAGGCGCGACACATCGCGACCGAATGTCACACAGTGTTTCAGAAACCCCAGAAAAGTTGGCTATTGGTCGTGGGTCAACCTTGTCCTCTTCGGTTGGGCCTATTGCACGTGTGCGGGTCCTATAGCAAGGCGTTCATAAGGGTACAGTGCCTACCCTTAATGACTAAACATGGAGTTTGTTTTATAAAGTGTGCTGTTTGGAAGGCCTCAGGATATAACATCCTGACTAAATGATGAGTTGGAATAGACACTGACAAAAGGTTTTTCATCTAACACCTTGTCTTACAATTAGGCTTTTTCAACAGCTATTTACACAGAAGTTAAATAGTCACTATAATGGCTTCGAGAGCTGTGAATAATATACAAAACTCCAAAAGGTAGAACATAAAAATAAATAATAAACGAGTAAGTAAATGGATGGATAAAAGTGACTAATAAAGTCAGAAATAAAATTATCGTGAAAATGACTAATAAAGAAATTGCTTAAAATTTAAATACATACCTTTTTCGTTGGTATAGCCCCTTTGCTCCAGAAATCTTAATACTTTGGCTGTAAATTTTCCAATAATTTCTGGTAATATTTTGTTCCATTCCAAGTTACAAATGGCTCCACGAATCACATTCATTTTGGACAGATTTGTCCTACTTGTTGGTTCAGTTTATCCAATACTACCTCAATTGAGCAAGAATACGATTTCTCTTGCATTATTCTCTTGAAACTTCTTTTGCAGTTGTCTACATAAAATATCAGACTTCCGACGGAAATAGCAAGTGTTTTAATACTTATGGACGGTATTGTATGTATGTATGTATGTAGAGGGATGGACTATAATCTGCGTCACGGGTGTGACTCGTTACTACAATTCAAGGGGTTAATATCGTGGAAGGGATAGAATTGAAAGGGAGCGCAGCACGTGGTGAAAGGGAAGCAGATTGTCCAACGCATCCTCTTTTTGGTCATCCGTCTGTCTCTGTCTCCTCTCGATCTTCCTTCTTTTTTCTTTATTTCGCGGGTTCTACTAAATCGAGTTTCGGCGCGACAAAAAAAACGGACCACGGTAATTAGTTTGCCTCGCGAACGGAGACTCTGTCGAGGGAAAGTTTTATTTCGAACGCTGTGGAACGTCGAAAAGGAGCGTATGGACTGACTCGTTGAAGTGTCGTCGAAATCCTCGCGCGTGTACGCAATTCAGCTTGTTCGCGAATCGAATGTTCGGCGTGGTTTATTGCTAACTCCATTTATCGGAGAATTAGCCAAGTTTTCGTTGCGAGGAAATCGTCGAGCTTTGCCGAGTAACGATGCGACTTTAATTAAGTGTTTTAAAGGGCGTTTTTGGCCGACTCGCTAATTCTGAGTGCATCATTTTATTTCTGTCGAAGTCAATTTGAAATTCATGATTAATTCTAGATCTGAAAGCACAGTGAAATCTTGTAAAATCAGAAAGTTTGATAAAAATTTGGTGCCTGTACAAAGTCTAAACAAGTTTAGGACAAAAATCATCTCAGGAACTTTCAGATTATGTTCGCATTTAAACACTTCTTTTTAGTGTAGAATTGTACAGCAGCAATCAGTGCTGAAAATACCAGTTCATTCAAAGTTATACCACTTTGTTCCAGCAATTAAACTGCAAGAAGCTCGAGCACAACTGCAGGGCTAACTGCAACACACAAAAATAATATAAAGTTCCAAATGCTTTGTTGATGTAAAAGAAACATTTAAAAGGCTGCTTAACTTATACTATGAGTCTTCAGACCTCTTATTATTGATCTTTCAGTTTGCAAGTGCTTTTGATGTGTCAATGAATCTTTGATTATACGCCAAAAGGAAACTTTACCGAAATACACTTGGATTTAAATAATTGTTCAACTACAATCTTTATCTTATTTGTTATTTGTTCTTTTAGTACCTACAATGTAATCGATATTATTTAAGAATTAATGTATTTGATAGATTATTCAAGTATTTGTTATCTCATTTATAATTGGAATATTTCTTCTTGGGTATACCTAGAAAAATGGAAATTATTCACATCGTAAATCCCATTGCAAAATCGTACAAATGAAAATTTTTGTATTTTTACACGAGAGTATTCTTTTCTTGTATTACATGATCAACGAATTATCTTTTAACTCGTCCAGTGACTTGAAATAATAAACTACGTGGAAAATAAGTTTTTCAAAAATAATTCATCGCTAAATTAATATATCTGAATTCTTTCGAACAAGATTCTCAAATCTATTTTCATAAGTCCTTCATTCACAATAAATTTATTACTTTCATTTAGATAATGATCCACCGCTCCAATTGATTACTGTTATTCCAAATAAAAAGCATTCAACCGTATTACATATACATAAACAAACCTAAATAATTACGACGGAGTTCGGACAGAAAACTATCAATTCACAGCAAAACTACAATTTGAAAACAAGGTCGACGAAAACGCGTGTTCACATGAAATCTTGTATTGCTTCACTGTACCGTATTCGACCGTAAATTTATGCCCGCGTTTGATCCAACACCCTGTACGTAACACCGTCAGCCTTGTTCCTTAAGCATTCGTTATGAAAACGCTGGGTCCTTTGTTCGAGCGGGCGTAACACGCGAGCTCGCGCGGGCTTCGCGTCGAATTCCGTTCGCGTCGTGAGAAAAACGATGATTATCCGTGGCCGGTTAGCGCGAAAACACGGCCGGATGGTTGTAGCATACGTTTGATATCTCGCGTCTGAATCGATCGCAATGACGCTCGCGATGGCGGTCGCTCGTTAAAAGTAATTTCTTTCTTGTCGCGAAATTGAAACGCGATTCCATCCGAAAGAGGGACAGAGTGAGAGAGAAAGAGAGGGAGAGGGGGAAAAGCCGCTTTCCCGAAGCCCGATGATTATCTCGCGACACCCCTTATCGCGGCAACCTATCCCCGGGACTGTCTTTTAACGGTCTTACGGTGGACGATGAGTTTCCAGCACGGGCAAAATAAATAACCGCACCGACCGTGTAAAAACGGCGGAGGGGAAAAGGAAGAATAATTACTGGTTAATGCGCGTCGTCGCCGGTGATTAATGACTTCATAAAAGCGGGTGCACGAGGTTGGCCACGGTGCATGGTGTTTCCCGTAATTGCTGGATCGTTTCGTCGTCGTCGACGACGGCGGCGGCGGCGACGCGCTCACGGGTCACCGCGGAAACGATTAGACGTGATGTGTAATCGCGGCCGCGCATCCCGACGACCTCGGGAAGCTACGAAAATCTGAAATTCACGAAATCAGGGTCGATAGTCGAGAGAGCTCGGCTTACGACTTGGCCGCGTCACCCTCGTGACACGACCCAAATTCGACGAGGGTCGTTCCTACGCTCCGCATCGCTTCTCTCACTCCGCCTCTTATTCACTCTTCCGCGCTGTCCTCGATAAGTTTTGACAGCGCTCCCTCTAATCGCTCCCTCTTCACGGCACACCATACGCGACTCCGTTCTCGTTAAAAAAAAAGGTGGTCGGAAAACAATGGCGAGTCACCTTCGCCCGTTTACGCTGGCGTAGCACTTGCGACGCGTGTATCACAGACGCACTCGGTTTCAGAGCGAAGGAGGCCGATTCTGTGCAGGATAGAGCGAAGCGTAGGATGTGACGGGGTCTGGGACGGGAGGGAGGCATCGAAAGCCTGCTGGTTCGGCGGTATATTGACGTACGATCCGATATACGCGACACGACCGGACTTTGTTATGCCGTAATAGCGCACCCCCAGGGAGGACAGAAGTCTGGAAGGACTCTCCGTTTGTCCATCCGCCCCTGTCGAGCGAAAAAAGCTCAGCGAAGAGAGGCTGACGAGTGGGTCCCCTGCACTCTCTCTTTCTCTCTCGCTTCTCCCTTCTCTGTCGCCCTTAAACTCTGTTTTTCTCTCCCTCGAGGTACGCCAGAGACTGGATAAGAGAGAGAGAGTGAGAGAGGGGGGGGGGGGGGGGGGGAGGGAGGGGGAAGGGAGAGGGAGAGAGAGAGTGAAGCAGGCGTGGGTGGCCAATAGTTTTGCCCCTACTCGACCGCCGCAGAGCGGCCTACCACCACCTTTTCACAGCGCTCCACGCGGACTGCACAACCGCACGTCAACGCTCGTGTTCCAGGCCAGGCAAACGGTACGAGCTTCGTGCACGGCTCCGATTGGTCGAGCTCGTCGTTTCATTGGCTCTTTTTAAAAGCCGCCTCGCGGCGCAAGGAAAGAGGGGTTCTTTGCTTAAGAACCGGCAACGATCATTGGATAAGTTGGGAGCAGGGGACACGGGATTGGTCGAGCGGTCCGCGCGGACTCTCACGACGAGATGCAAGGGGAACTTACACTCTCCGGCCACCCCGATGGTAAGGTCGTCGGGGTGGAAAACGCTCAAATGGGGTGGTTTAACGCGAACCTCGGTGCCAGAAGGACCCGCCACCGTGAGGGCTCTACGCCCCTCTCCAGACCCGGGGGGCTCCGGCTCGTCGAAACAACGTAACGACCAGCGAAATTAGGTAATTCGGCCTCGTAATAATGCGCCGCCACCGTCCTACCCCTTCATCCCTCTTTTCTCTCCCACCAGCTACTCCTCCTACCGAGCTCCTCTTCCCTTTCTCCACCTCGTCACCCTCCTCCCGCGCAGTCGGTAATGAATCGGGTACGATGGAAATTAGGGGCTCACTGGACGCCACCCCATTCCCTTTTCTCATCTTCCGCCCAACACCATGTTGCTTTCTTCTATACAGTGCTTACCGGTCGGCGATGTTTGTTAAACGTATCATCCGAGGTAATTCCGACCGTGAAATCACGCTGGAAAGAATTTAGATTTAGAGCCAAGCGGTGGTGGGATCTTTTTTCTTTTTTTTCTCTGTTCGTTCGAAGCACGCTGGAAACGTACCCACGAAACGATCGTCCGCTTTCCTGGTCGCTAACTGTTCTAATCACGGCCCATTCAAAACGCGAAATAAGCGTTCCACTTACCTGGCCGATCGGTGATTCAATGGAACCGTTCGGTTGGTCGAAACGCGACCGTTATCGGAACCGAATCTCTAGCCCGATCGAAAAACAGGGACATTTCGTGGAAGGTTTTGCGGTCCACCCCGCTGTTCCGCATCGCTGCTGCACACGTTTCATTCTTGTTTTTGAAAAACGCGGTGGTAAAGACGCAGCGTCAACGAAATCGGATACTTCGGTTTCGTTGTCATGCATCTGGTCACCGTCCTCCCCTACCCGCCGCCATCAGATGCTGAAAACGCGTAATGAACCGAGGACAATAGACTGGGGAACCGGCGGGAGGCGCTGACCGGGACCTTAAACTTTTTTTTTGCATGTTTCTCGGCCGATTCGTGGCGCTTGCTTGCGTGTCTCGTTTTTCACGCGTCCCTTATTTCGCTTCTTTTTTTCTGCTTCTTGTCGCGCGAAAAAACAACTCCACCGTGTTTGTAAGACTTTTATGCGTTTTTTTTCTTCTTTAGCCCCTCGTCAAAGCGGTCTCCTAACGCTTCCTTGTTTTTTTTCTCTCTCGTGCTTTTTGCTTTTTTTTTTCTGTTCTGCCGCGACGGCGCGGGAGGAATACGCACGGCTCGTGGAGGATCGAATTACGTGAATGAAGGCAACCGCAAAGCGTGAACCCGCTCATAAAGGGACATATCCGTGATAACTTCGAATTACCGCTCCTTCTTCCACGAAAACAACCGGTATCTCGGGGAACCGGCTTTACGACGACGACGCATTATTTGCACGCCGGGGCTGATCCTGTTTGCGCGGGAAATTCAATTCGCATCTTTACGCCTGTGGCTTTATCGTTAACGCCACCGGAATATCGCGGTTCATTGTGCAGGCGGGTAAATGTTGGAAGCCAAACGACTCGTCGCCATCGATTCACGGCTGCGTCGATGCAACGTTGTTATTGTTCGCCGATCGTCCCAGCAAACGACGACGACGAAAAGTTCTACGACGGAGACGGAATTACCCTTTTCAAGCGTAACAGTCAGGTGGAACGACAAGATACATTCGATTTTTGCAGTCTAATTTTGAAGCATTCCTTCATTGCTAGTTTTGATAGATCGTTTTTGTTAAAGTCGAGCGATATAGATGGTTAAATAATAATAATATGGATTCATTGCATCAGACGTGGATAAGATCTGGAATGAAAAAATGAGGCAGAAAACGAAAGAGATTACAGTAGAACCTCGATCATCCGAAAATTAGTCGGCCCATGTCAGTTACAAGTCGGAAATATCATTAATGACACTGTGTACTCAATTTTGCATTACTCTGTATTTTATATTTTAAAATAAACTTGTCATTTTCATGCGAAATTTAGTTGCAATGTGATTCATACTGTTACAAATTATAGTACGGATAATCGAGGTCCTACTGTGATGAATACAGAAGGTAATATTTGTGCAAGGTGTAAGGCACAGCAGTGTGATATTGTAAACCTGATATAAGGAAAAATAACATTAGATACGAAAAAAGAAAAAAAAATATTGTAACAATAATAATAACAACAGAAGATAGATTAGAACAATTGGCCCAAGGTGGGGTCCCTTGGGGACATAAATATTAATTATTTATAATAATAGTAGAAGTGTAATCCATTCAAAATTCAAAATTTCAATAAAACTAAAGCAAATGTATAATAATTATCAAGAGAGAATTAAAATAAATAAGCAGTATGTACAGGTGGAATTTTTAATATTAATACCCCGAAAATTTTTAACAGTATGAAACAAATATTCAAAGAAAACGTTTAATGATACTAACAAAAAATTTCAAAGTAATTCAAAGACTTCTGTAGAGCTTTCTAGCTTACAGATGTATTTTCAAGAAATAAAATTTGATTGCATTCTGAATAATTATATTTTTATTCGCAGCCTTCCAAAGTCATTATGTGTTAATAAAAATATAACATTTAATTCTGAATAATACAGATAGCTTTTAAATTTCATAACATTCGATCCAAAAAAATTGTGCACCGTTCATTTCTTTCCGAACGAAATAACATTTTTTTATACAGCATAAAAACTGCAGCTTTTTCGAGTCGATAGCATCAGCTACTTCATTCCGGGTAATTCACTTGATCTATTTTGTCTACGGAAATTCCTGCGGGACAGTTCGCCCGGGCAATCCACCAGGGTAATATTGTTGTCGCGAACGAATAACGGCATGATTAAATATTCTTTGCATCAAGATCGCGATGGTCAGCGATAGGCGTATCAAAAGAAAAACTGTTGAAACACGTAGACGAGCGTAACAAATTGTCAAGGGAGCCTAATTGCCTCGTAATACGAGATAACGGGCGTCCTATCCAGCAGAGGAGCGCGGAAAAATTTGTCTCGGGAATATTTCCATTAAATTAAATTAGTCTCGCGAACGCGCCCTTCCTCGAAGATCAGATCTCGCCATTACACGGCAACCGCGAGAGCGGCGTCGTTAATATTCATTTCCGTCCAAGGAATAGAGGAGGGACGGTCACGCGAAACGCGGAGAAACGGCGGAAAAATGAGGAGGCCGCGGAAGAACGCGTCGATAATTAACTGGGGATTATTATTGGATAAATACACATGAAATTGCCACACCAGAGATCTACGTAATACAGTAGAACTACAGGTACTGGTCGTTCAAGGTCACAAATTGGTTCGTAAATTATAATAAATACGGGGTTGGCCAAAAGTTACGAAAGGATTTGAAATCGTAATTTTTCTATCTAACAATTATTTTTATTGAATTTTTTTTTATATAATACAGTTTACAAAATGGAAATATTTTTCAGTCAGTTTCGGAAAGTAATCTCACGAAAATGCCCCCCATTTTTGTAAAGCTAATGAAATAAAAAGTACGATGCACTTAATGCATTGCAGTGTATTGCATGTGTGCATTTAATTAAAAATAATATGGCATTTGTGTGCGTTGTCATGTTTTTGTACAATTCGAAACAGTACATTAAGTCTTGATAATGTAATTCTCTCGTTCAATTATGAATTATCGAATGTATCGACCACGGCGCATTTTCCCTTAACGAAATAAACGCTAGCGAACTAAAAATAAAATGCTCCTAAGGTATCCTTCCTTTTATAAGTACGTATTGCCAAATATCATGCAACATAATTTTTATATATGCTAAAAATAATTCAGATCACTTTTGTAAAGAAACAATATCATACAAACAGTTAATATCATGAAACAAACCAACATATTGTTAATTAACTATTCAACAATATTCAAAGTCGATTTTCTCAAAAATGAAGTATCATATTCGAAAAGTTTTATTTACAATTTCGATTTATTTTTGTAGGAGGAACAACCTTATTTACGGTCGTACCACAATTACTGGGTCACCCTATATGCCAGTTTAAACAACTGAAGGATTCATAACGAAAACGACCCCTGTCAATTTTTATCTTTTTTCAGGAGAGCAAAAAGACACTCTATCATCCTTAATTTTTGTTCATCAAATTTCAAGTTTCTTTAACAAAACATTCATGATACTACAAAATTGCTGTGGGTGTTATCTATAATTATATCCCAGAAGAACTGTACCCAAATAAATCATGAAGTTGTTGTCGTCATCGTAAACTTCCAGTAGAGTTGTTTTTGTTATGAACCCGTCAATTCATACGATAAACCAAGTTAAAGATTGCAGTAGCCGCGACAGGGAATTTTATATGCAGTGGCCGAATGAAAATACGACGTGTCTGAGGTCGGACAAGGTGGAAAAAGCGTGCACGCACGATTGAGCGCCACTGTAAAGCCCTCTGCGAAAGATTAATTGTTCAGCCTCTCCTTATTCTCTCTTTTTCTCTCCATTTCCACGCCCAACCCTCTGTCTGTTCCGGTGTGCTCAACGAAAACTCTCGTCCGGTGGTTCCGCCGCGCGGAATATCGAGGTGGTCGCCCCTTGACTCCCCTTTTGAGAGCGTGTCGAAACTTTTTCACCCTGCCGGCACACGGCGCGGCGCGGCATGGAGCGGAGTGGAGCAGAGCGGCGCGGTACGGACCAGCCGAAAAAAGTTTATCGCAAAATGGCTGCCGGTATTTACGCGATTCGGGGGCGGAGGCTTTTTCCAACCCTCCTCCAACCCTCTGGCTCTATCCAGCCGCCACTGGCATCGCTCTGCACCACCGCCACCACCGACCCGATGCCGATGCAACGGCGCGGAGCCAGAACGACCCAACTGCCGAGAAAGCTTTTGCATAATAAAACAGCCTGTACTTCCTCCACCCTGCCAACCCCTCCAAACTCTCACTTGCCCCTATCCCCGTCCCATCTCGCCGCCGCAGCCATAGCTACCCTCTGCTTCCACTCTCTCTACCTCTCCCTCTCTCTTTCGTCTTCCTTCTCATACCCTTTTACCATCCACCGCTGCCTCCTTTTTTTTCCACCCCACTTTTCTCCGCTCTTTTGCCGAGCCGGCGTCGAACGGGAAAGAAAAAGTATTGGTACGGTACACCTGTGTGCACGGGTGACGGGATCGCGAAAAAGAGGGAGAAACGTCGATTTCGCGATGCGGAAACCGAGCGCAGTCGAAAAAATGCCCGCCATCTTGCCGAACGGCCAAGCGTTCCTACGATTTTACGATGAGAGAGCTTCCTTTGTAGCGCGGCTTTTCAACCGCGCTTGGAAAACAGGAGTCTGTTTGCAGCGTTTGTTTATTTGGAGTGTTACCCTCTTTACGAAACGAGGACCGTATAGTTACTTTTTTTTATCTTTTTTTAAGGGAATTAGTTCTTCAAGAAGGGAACCCTTTGCTTTAATCTCTGAACAGCTTGTGTATTTTTTTTTGTAGGTGTAGTCGTTTTCTGAAGTCTTTGAAGAGATACCATCGGCCGTCTACAAAGTGGAGAAATCCTTGGTAATTTACCCAAGGGTTGCTCTGGACGTCAATCGAGCTGCTGGGGGCAAGGCCTTTTAGTCATCCGGTGGAAAATTTATGACACTAAGTTTGTTTCTGTTTCCCGAATTTTTCACGGCTAATTCGAAACCAATAATGACCGAGGCCACTATTTTGGGGGGAAATTCTCGAAGAAGGAGTAGGGTACTCGTGGAGGTAGAGTGAATGGTATGAACAAGGTCAGCGACTGAAAAAAATTAAGGAATTGAGGAAAATGGGCAGGACATGCCTAACGGTCAGAGTGTCAGGGGACATTCGCATGCAACAACGGTGACTCTGAATTTTCTGTGTTTATCTTTTCAGTCAATTTTGGTATTCACTAATTACAATAATACCAATCCATTTTTATTACAGTAAGATTATATTACAAATAAAAAAGTACGAAAGGAATTAATATAAACGATATTAATGCAAACAGGGAGGTACAGCAGTGTACTGTCATCGATTTAATCTATGTATTGCATTTTAATGTAAAGAATAAATACTAGTATATGTTGCTCTCAATTTGTTAACTTGTCTTGACAGTCGTTTCCATGTGATATAAAAAGAATACATCCTGTCCATAAGAATTAATACACTTATCAAATTTACAAAAATCTGAAAAAGGTTGTGATATTATTGAAGAATGATTCAGTATGCTAAATTAATTAAAGGTCAAATGACTACATTAATACAGGTCCCACGCTCCTTCATTACGGTTTTCACCAACTTTGGCATTCTAGTTGTGAGTTTCTCAGTAGTTTCTACTAGTATTTTGTCCCATTTCACAAAATAGATTTTGAGTTTGTGCTGCCTTGTCGTATTTTATGGTGAAGTTCATTTCAAATTTCTCAGTTTGGTTCGACTCGGGACATTGGGAAGTTTTTGTAAATTTTTGCAATAGCGCACAGGTACTTACCTAATAAAAATGACAAGTGTAGTAAAACTTATGGATTGTAGTGTGTGTAGTATTTCATGTAAAAAACTAAATGTCGCCTTTGTTTTTCGAAAAATATTGCACACATAAAAAATTTACATACGATATCATGTTGGTTATAAAAAACAGTAAAACATTTTCTCCTTTCATTTTTTCCGTAAATTTCATATGCAGTTTTCTGACATTTCATATGGACTAACCTAATAGTATATGTGTAAAACGATCAGGGATTGAACGTATTTATAATATCGATTTCGATTCTTGAAACAGTTATGAATAGACTGCGGATGTTTATGCAAATATACATTTTAAGACTTAAATATTATTTATTTTAATATAGTTACCAAAATGAAACTATGATAAAAGTATATTTTCTAAACACGTTAAATTGCATAAATATCCGCAGTCTAGTTAGAAGGAACCTAAATTTATGTCTATATTAGTTTTGATATGAAAAGAATCATTTCTAAAAAGGAACATATAAGAAAAATTTCCAGTGCTGATTATTTTTAAACGTTTCAAAAAAAGCATTTGTTTTAACGAATATTTTTCAGGTTACAAAATAATCATATGACTAATGTTTCAGTTTCTTTTTTTCTTCCATAATGATTTTGTAGCAACCGTAATGTCTAATGATTTAAATTACTGAACAATTGATACGAGAATCGATTCTAGAACCGTTTTGGAACCAATATACGTACATACATGTAGAACTGAAAAAATAGCGGTTCTAAAACCGTAACCGAAACAGATATAGATAGAAAATGTATAAATGGATCAACTGTACCCTTAGGCCAAATTTGACTTGCAATGGCCAATTCGATAGCTTACCGAAAGTTAACATTTCGCACATTTTCAACTCTCTACCGCAACCGGGGGGGTAGTAACAGGGAAAATTCGAATTATCCGTTTGTTCACAATTTTCCCTATTTAATCGCATGCGAAAATTTTGAAAAAAATTTAGCATATTCTAGATACGGTGGCATATGTTAGGATATTTTTTCTCATTTCTTCGGTGCAGACTCTAGTTGCAAAAGATTAAAAACGTTCAGAAAGTGCAAAAAAGGTTCGGAGTAAAGGTTCTTCATAACTGTTTCAGTTGGAACCTTTATTATAACAGTTATTAATCCCTTGCCGTATGATTTTTATTTGTTATGAAAAAAATATATTAAGTATAAGAAGGTGCATCTTTTATGGGGAAAATATTGAAAAAATTTTTTAACAATATCTATTAAATCGTTTATTTATTACAGAATCCGGTTTGTGCACAGAATTATATTAGCAATTCATACTAAAATTACTCTAATAATTTTTATTTAGCTTTTTAAAACGTATAAGGTCTTGGAATTCGTTATACAATCACAATAATAATGCGGTTGATGACACGAGCTATACAACAATGTAAAGAAATCGCAACAATTTTACTATTCCGAACACAGATGGCAGATTATGGTTGAAAATCGTAACATCATAGTGTATTGATCCATTGCCACAAATGACGGCTATATCCGTCCGATTTTTGTTGATGTGCTGGCAAATGACGACTATAGCAGTCATGTATATTTTTGCTAAAAAAATAATAACAAACTTACCAGGCGAAATCCCTGTACCTACATGTTACTGTCATAATTTCTTTGTTTCAAAAAACTAATAGAAATCGTATTAATTAACCCTTATAAGTATTGCTTTTTCATCTAATTTCTTGTAGCAACAAAGGAACATTTGAAAAAAAAATTGTGTGTTCTGAGGCCGATGTAGAAAAGAAAAATGTGCACGAATGGGTTTAGTATGATACTACACGCAGAAGGATTATGATGCATGTTTTACATAAAAAATGAATGAAAATTTGGTTCGTGCCATATATGGCACGCCATGCGGTAAGGGGTTAACAGTTACTTTCGGAACCGTGTCAATCCCTGAAAGCGACCATCATCGAATATTTAGTAAAATCGTCGGGAGCGCCGAGCGATACGCGCGAGAAGTCGACGAGTTTGCCCGCGTTCCGTAAATTCATGACGCGCGGCGAATTTCCTCGTTCTCCGCCGGTGGACGAATTATTCGCCGGTAACCGGCTGAAACGAGTCTGATCGCTCGTTTACATTTACGCCTCGTTTCACGCGCACCGGAAACTCTTCGTCCATTCGTTTTCCGCGAAGTCGTTCGACCGATCCGCCGAGCGAAGAATGCCCGTAAAACTTGCTAAAACTCGCCCGGCGAACTTCGACCGGTCCCGATAAAAATCTCGAATCGCTTCCGACCGACGCGACGTTTCATCGGCCGCGCCGAACGTGTCTGCGAATTTTTTCCGTTCGATCTCCCTGAAAATCCTTCTTTTTCTCGAACTGTTTTCCCTGATATCCTCCGGCGTCGACGCCGATGCGATTTATCCTCGATACTCCGATTTCATTTGCTCCCCGCTTCCTTTCCGATTATCAGACGCTTCACGGGTATTCGCGGTCTCGTGATTTCATCGTGGGCGAAAATTATTTTATCGTGCTTCTTGACAATTATGAATTTATATCGATAAACGAATTTTTGGTCAATTTTGTTGAAGTTCTGGAACAAGCCTTCGCTGTTAGACTTTTTGTCGTGCTACGTAATTTCTGGCCGGGGGATGGCAAAGATATTTAACCGTTATCCGTCCCACAGAATTTGTAAATTCTTTTGTTGAAAATAAAAAAAGGAAATTTCTGTACATTCAGGCACTGGAATGTAACATGTAATCCCATATGGGAAGCATTAAATACACTATTTACAGTACGTTCAAGCATAAGATTATTCTTATCGTTCGCAAATAGTAAAGCGATGTGCAAGGCATACTGCTTCTTTACATTTATCGCATTTTTCTGAGAAAAATGTGCGTAATTGACACAAAGGACGGATGAAGGTTAACTCTGTGTTTTCGCTGTGGATGGAATGAGAGGCTGATATAAAATGGTGCTTTGAAGAAAATGGAAATTGTGTTACCATTCAAAAATAAAGGTATGTACGTCTTGTCGATAGTCAATTGTTTCATGATGACCGCATGTCTTCTAGAACACATTCAACTAAACTCAGATTTGCGGCTTACAAGATGGCAGTCAGGATGACACACTCGGATCACAATTATTCTCTTATACTTGAAAATATTTATTTAGCAACACTGGAAAACCGTAGGACTGTGTCAGACCTTTCGTTTTTATTTAAAATTATTCATAATAAAATTACCAGCGCAGCTTTAAGTAGAACAAATCAACTTTTATGCGCCATGTAGATATATAAAAAAGAGAACGACGTTCTTACCATTACCAATCAATTCAGGTTATGCTTCTCGAGATCCATTGAATAGGGATGCAACATTAGCAAATTTATACGTAGATAATATTGACTTTTTTCTTTCTTCTTTTTTTTTCTCTGGAGATTTATCTTCATTCGAAAATAATCTCTGTAAGTCCTTGCGTAATCAAAACAGAAACATATTGTAATAAATTTTTGTAATCATCATTGTACTTCATTGGGCACTTGCCCATGTAATAATAATAACAATAATATTGATATCTGAAGCATTCCAGTGTTGTCTAATACGCGTTTCACACCGATATCTTATGTGCAAAGTGCGAGAACATACGTAATATATGTATTATAATATACATAGCATAGGCGTATACATGTATGTGCGCTCTTCGAAGCGAAAGGGTTAAAAAAAACGTGCTAAATTCTGTATCTTTGTTTTCACATGTTTCATTCGATCAGATATCGGGATTTTAAACATTCTCATTTTGTCTGACAGTGCTAAAAGCGACTTTCGTCTAGACGCCATAAAACTCATAATTTTTCGCCGAAAGTCAGCAATAATTTTATATGAGCTACTTAGGTGTCCTTTAGAATTAACATGCAAATGCGTCGTTCTCCGTGACACTGGACGCCAGAAAATGTGTTGTTCCGATCGAGTTTTTATCGCATTCGAGCAAATAACCACCGTCTCATGTATCTGAATTAATTTAACGATTGATGTCACGCCTGTTATTCTCTTAAACTGTCCCCGCGAGATCGAAAGAGATGATCTGATCGAAAAAGCTGATCGTTCTCGTTCCGGACGATTTATGGAGCAGCTGGTTATTTACATTCGATGAAAACACGGGTCATTCATCTTGTTTCTCGAGGAAGCGACCCTCCGTTGTGTCTGAGCGTTTCCGCAGCGGAACGCAACGCAGAAAAACGGGATCGCGCGATGAGGGTGAAGAAAGCTGCGTGGGTGCGGGTGACGTTTCGAGAAATTACTTTTCGATAATCCCTGAATTTTTGATCCCGGTAAATATGGATTAACCCAATTCGATTATTCATCGAGGGTCGGCCGCCCCGCGGAAAACGGGCGGGCTCGCGGAAATAGAGCAATAATCCCGATTAAAAGCGCGGTGATCGCCGCGTTTTTGTTGCGATAAAAGGTCGAAAACGGTGCGCGTTAATGCGCGCGTCATTATATCGGGATTCAAAAGCTTTTTGTTACCTCCCGATAACATTATTATTAATTTCAATGCGCCCCCGGCCTCCCATCGCCCCTCCGCGCGCCGCGTTTCCGCTGAAAAACCGGCACACCCGATCGCATTTCATTATTGCACCGTCCACGGCTCAGTTATCGTTCCGGTCCACCGTTTTATTTACCATTCTCATTTACCCTGCACCATGATCGCGCGAGTTAAATTATCGTCCCGTCTTAAGTCCGATTCACACTACAGACGTCCCACAAATAACACGATACACTAGAGCCTCCCGTATTCGAACTAATAGGTAGACAAATGTGACCGGATAACAGAACAACCACTTTCTTTTATATTACACTTCATTTATTCAAATAGAAATCAACAAAATTGACAGTTTGTTTCAATATTTATGGATTCCATATTTTTTTTGACTGCTAAACAATATAAGTTTTCACGAAACGGCTGTTTGAATAACAGACCGTTCGGATATTAGAATATTTGGATAATCGGAGTTCGGATATGGGAGGCTCTACTGTAATTGAATTGCACAAACTCAAGAACAGCATGACGCAGTGCCCAAAATATGTTGCTGTTTACAAAGTACTTTTTACAAATTCCTGGAACCAAATATTCAATCGAATCTGGAATCTCAAATTGCACGATTTTCACTTGAATTGCACGAAGTTGCAAACAGCACGGAATGCAACCCCTCAAATATGTTGTTATTTAAAGAAAGTTTTTTTCACCAGTTTCTTTACGCTACAATTTGTGATCATGCGTAGCATAGGCAGCGACAAAGTCGCTTTCGAGCAGGGCAATCATTTTATACAAACACTATGCACTTTTAACAACCTTCTGAAAATCAAAGGTGCTGTAGTGCAAACTTTGAAATAACCGATACGAAAAGGGGACTCGTGTTTATAATATATGGATCATATTCTGTGTCACGAGTGTGACTCGTTATTCTAAGGCAAGGGGTTAAGTGTGTGTTGTCGGTTTCCATAAGAGTACGTATACACAACAACACTTTCGTGTCTAGATCAAGTGTATGCATTAAATGTCGGCGAAATTCTAGTGCCCTAGACGGGTGCAGCTAGAGATGCTGACAAGTCCAATTCACCGTCGCGGACTGCTCTACGCAGTTTCCAATCTCCCGAAAATTTGTTGGAGTGTCGACAGTTGACAATATCAAAGTTCAAATGGACAAATAAAAGAATGTCTAATATCCTTTTTGGGTGGGATTCCACTATGATACGTTCGGACGACATAGCCACTTTTCTAGACCTAAGTGTCGTCTTTAGGTGTCGATGTGTATACATACCCTAAGGGTTACCCAGGCATGACCGAAAATACCAGTAGTACGCCGGTATTCTGCGATACAGCATAAATCGGTGGTGTAAACTGATACGTCTATACATGCATGAATATTTTAACGTAATTTTACCACGATGATACAGTGTGCACCGAAATTTATCGGTCGTTACGATTCGTTCGCCGCGCGAACAGCCGTGAGGAACAATCGGTTCGATTCAACCGAACGGATCGATCGTCAGTCGAACAAAAACTTTACAGCTCACTTCCCGATGGCGGACGTCTCGCGCGAGTAATCGGATTTCAGACGGTGCGAATTATCGGGCTGGTCGATCGGTGAGCATCGATTTCGCCAATATCTGGATTCGATTCACGGTAATAAGCCGACTCCGAGCAAAAATCCGTCAACCGTGGCTGAACGTCGTCGTGTCCGACTTTGCGTTGTGATCCATTGATTTTCGATCTATCGACCGGCTGATAATCGGCCTTATCGTTTCGGCTTATTCAGGGCGATTCTACGCGAAATTTCCTTCGATTTCAGTTTCGTTGGCTCACAAAAATATTGTTAGAATATTCTGTCGTGGTGATTCAACCTGTGACTTCTAAGTTCAAGGCTATTCATTTATTTTCTTGTCGGTAAATGATATTGTGGCGGTACAGTATTCCACGGTTGGCTGGAAGGGCATTTAGGACTAAGAACTTCCATCCAACCGACGTAGAGCAAGCTGTCATTGCCTTCTCGAGCACAATATTTACGAGAATAGCTCGGGAAGACGATAACCCGTTGCTTTACCTCCGCTGGCTGGAAGTTCTCGGCCTTGAATGCTCCTACAGCTAACCGTGGAACACTACCTCGCACGCTCGCCACACCTAAGAGATCGTCTCCAAGACTTTCTCGGAAGTGCATGCTTCATTTTCTATTCGTATACACACTTACGTCCTCCGATCTGACTCAAACTGACCCCTATTCGTCTCCATATCCCGAGGTTTTTGAAAATTTTATCCCGGTAAGATTTCGTATTAATATAACTATTAATATGTGTGTCAGAAAATTAGGGAGCGAGGAGCTCGAAGAATTTCTAACGTTTCATAATAATCACAGGCAACTGCACAAAAATAAAAAAAACGTTAAATATCCCTCACTCATTGGGAGAACCAGAACCCTATCACTGAAGTGCAAACTTCTCATGTATAAAACAATCCATTCGTCCAGTCCTAACCGATGGTGTCCAAATATGGCCAACGCTCCGAAATCTTGTATAAACAAAGCAGAAATTCGCTAGAATAAAATCCTGAGGACAATTCCAGAGGAGCCTCTTGACAGTCCCTCTGTACTAGTCCATCGAAAAACCAATATAGAACCAATTCAAACACACATCACCAATATACTAAAACCGCATTTGATCAACTCCACTCCAACTCCCGATTCAAGAGATAGGAAACTACTCTCCCAGGAACTTCCCACTCAAGTCTTGCTACCTGACCCCACGACTACTCTCCTTAAACGCATGAACTTCTGCCTCACATGTCTACGAGGTTTTGAAAGTTTTTACGTCAAGCTTATGGGCACATCAGACACTCCATTAATCACCAACCCAAGCAACTACCAATTCATCTAGATGCGAGTTATCAAGAGACTACACGCCTCAGACACTGCAACAAACTCATCAATCGAGAACATTAAAAAAAGTTCTAATTATCCCGTGTCTACGGCACGGGCCTCCTAGGTAGCCTCTGATGAGCAGTGGTGCCAGATGTAAGGACAAACTTTCATTCGCTAACACGTTGACCGTCACAGTGAAAACTTCCATACTTGGTCCGACATACTGTAATACCCCAAGTCAAATCACGGAGAAAAAAAATATGTAACTATTCAGTTGCATAGCCTTGACCTTCTATTCTTATTACGATATTAATGCTGTTCAAAATTGTATTCGGATCATGAATTATTTCATTAAAAACAATTTGATACGTTGGTCACCGTTGACTCCCACGGCAGTCAACGTGTCAATTTGCGCAGTTTGTCTACATAGGGATTTACATGGACAAAATATGTAGTGTGTTTATAAGCAAACGGTAATTCCATTTGAAAAAGTCGTGCATGCAATAGTTTTGACATATTTCAATCTTTAATATTGTTCTTGTCTGTACAGAAGGGATTTCTTCCGGTACAACTCCTGACGAGTCCACTAACAGGTCCTACATGAAACGCTCTTTCCTTCTCCCTGTTTTTTCTCCATTTTCTCACGCAGCACAATTGCCATAATACTTTGTATCACAGTGGTCGTTGTTGTACGACAGATCGATGTCGATGAAACGACGCAGAGAATGGATGGCTTCGCATTTGCCGGTCGCTGCCCACGCACGAAATCTTTTCGCTGACGCGTATCTCAATAATATACATGGCGCCGTTCAAACTGCACGATAAACCGACTATCGATCGTACGCCGCTATTACTGTCGTTTCGACAACTGTTGCTGCCGGATTAGCGGCGGCGTACCGGACCGCGCAATCGGTGCTAAACAACCATACGCAGCCTCCGCGGGCGCGTCATTTTTCACGACAGCAACATTCTATTCTCAATATTCTCTCCCATCACCCTACATTTCAGCGATTTCTAATCTTCCAGGGCCCTATCACTCATTGACCAAAGCTGCACAAAATATTCCAAACTCAACCTGACGATTCCAACTGTAGCTCCCCAAAAACTGCTGTACAAAAAGCAAATCCTTCTCGTTCAGGCAGAAATTTCAACTGCAGCCCGCGCGAAAGATCCGCGAGTAACTTTCCCGTGGCAGTACAAACGTTAACGCGCGAATTAATCCGAGCGCGGAAAGCGGCGCAAAAAAAAGCTTGGAAGGGGAGCAGGAACATTCATCTCGTCGAAACGAGAAAACGAAACTGGATGTGCAGGCATGGAAACCAAAGGGGAAAGAGAGAGAGAGAGAGAGAGAGAGAGAGAGAGAGAGAGAGAGAGAGAGAGAGAGAGAGAGAGAGAATGTGAGCGAATGGGGGGCGGGGGGTGATATACGTATACGCAAGCGAGGTGTAACGCTAACTCATCGTTATCACGAAACGGTTGGCCATTATCCCCTCCCCAAGCTAACCCAACCACCCACCGATGATGCCCCGCGACTCTCGTAATATCTTGTGCCGCGTTGTTTGGCTGACCGCGCATGCGCGCAAACACGCGCGACCGGATACGTGTACGCGCCACTTCCGAGACCAGCGGCGACGTGTGCGCGTACACCACGGTGGTTAATTTCCAGTCAAATTTCATTACTTGACTGCGGCGCGGGTAGATGGTCCATGCCAGCCGCTCGTATTCCCCGACCCCGCCGCAGACCCCTCTCCCGACCGACGACCCTCCTCGCGCCATCGCCTGACCCGACGTCCACCGCGGTCGTACACGGGGAACCCGGAACATTATTGTTACACAGTTGTTCATTGTCAGCGGCGTAAAATGGAGACGCGAAGCAGGGATATTATTAATGATCGCCGTTCCACGAAATGGCCTGAACCCGACTCCCTGTTTCTCTATGGTCCCTTCGATCTCCCTTCGCTCGTCTTCACTGTTTCCTTTGTTGTTCTTGATGTGCTTGTTTTGTTTTTTTTTGTTGGAGTGGGTCGAACTCGCGTTGGAGTTTCGTAAACAGAGGTAAGTTGAAGTTTTGAATGTGGAAAATTTGTTGTGGGACGGGATTTTTTGGTGTGTTAAGTGGGTGGTAGGGTTTTGAGAGAAAGTTAATGCTGGTAGATATGACGCAAGTGAGTTTAGAGATGTTGGGATTAGCAAATTGAGTTTTGTTCAGTGAACTTTAGTTTTTGTTGCATCGTACTGTGGTTTGTTTTTCTGCTTTATTCATGTATCCAATAGTATTTTTGACAGACCGTAGATAACACGTTGAACGCCGTGGCGGTCACTGGTGACCGGACACCTCAAATTTAATTTAATTAAATAATTATCGATTGTCGCAAAATTCTGAGCAAACTTCATACCAAAACGATAATGTGGGACAGAAGAACACGACTGACTACTCAAATCTTCTTTTTATTTACGATTTATATAAAGAATAGTAAATTATGTCGTGTCTGATTAGGTATGGCCGTTTTCACTGTGGCGTTCAATGTGATAAAGATGTGATCTAGGGAGGTCTAATCTGCGTGTCCCTATCATAACTAACGAGAGGAAGAATAGAAAGGAGCTACTAAAATATTTTGAGAACACTAAGCTACTGCATGAAATCTGATAAACTCAGATAACTTTCTAGTAACAGTTATCAAAGAATGCGACCCTTATTTTTGTTGTTTGTTTTTTATTTTTTGTTTTAAATATCAATGTCAATATGTATCATAAGTAGACTGTAAATATTTATACAATTTAACATATTCAAACGTGTGCAAGATTTTACACACACTTTATGAAGTAAAATAAGATACATACGAGTATTTTTAACATTTCCAGAACAACATACAGTTTTGTAATAATTACAGTTTTTAGGAACATTGAAAGCAAAAAATATATATTTGCGTGAATTTTTGCAGGCTGATCATAATATACCATTTCACAATTTCGAAAAGGTTCATCGGGACAAATGTAATGCAAAGTTTAGAAAGAAAACGTATTTACGTAAAGAAATCCTGAATTATGATTGTATTCGAACGGGTGGATAAATAAATAAATTTATTCGCATAACGCAGTAGCTGTTAAGGTAATTACATAAATTATGTTTAGTTTTCTGAGTTTCTAATTATTTTTGTGACTAATGGGTTTTGTCGTAAATACCGATGAGTTTCTCTGTCGAAAATGATCAAATACCTTTTATTATTTCTTCTGAAGGTGTAAATAAACTGCGTGGCATACAATAGCCAGTCACAGAAAACCATTAATAATATACAGTATATTGTATAGGAGATTAAGGAATAAATTAATTTTATCATAAACAAGTTGAATTTGTACTACAAAATGCGACAAAATTTTCGAAGGAAACAAACGAAAATAATATAGATAGCAAGAGATTCATTGATAATCATAATGTAATAAATTTACCTGCATAGGATTAATAATGTTAAAAATAATAATATGAAGAGAGCAAAGTCATTCTACAGATTAAAAATTAGATAATTCCTTAAATGGACGTAATGAAATATTCTATTTGCGGATTATCACAAATTTATTTTACAAGTGCAAAGCATATCCCGTTGCACATTTTTCAAGGCTCCCTTTAAAGGTTGCGCAGTAATTAATTTAAGCTATTCAACTTCGTCGCATTTGTAACTTAAGTCGTGAAAGACATCGCTGATATGGCTACATATAAACATAGCACTATAATTTTTGTGATTGCTGAAGATTCCTACATAGCGAGGCAATTTCTTTAAACGCGCTCACGACTATTGAATATTTACATATCTACTCGACGATAACAGAAATTATTGAGTTGTTATTTTGCAAAATTGTAATATGTTATAAATGCATAAAAGATAAAGTTCTCAAAAATTAACTACACATCGTTTCATGGAATTTTACGTTGTTCAGCCGATGGCCTCCATCATTATCTGTTGAATTTTCGATGAAAAGATGTCATAGACACCTACAAGAGTTTCATCGAAAACCGAAGGAGCAGCTATCGAACGCGTTCGAAATACGTTCAGAAATATTTACGAGGTGCACGGGCAGACGAGATTCACGATCAATCGGCGAGCAACCAAATTGCACGATTTGACAGAGTGTTTCGAAAAAGCAGCTCGATTCGCAGTGGAATTTCAACGTAAGCTAATTCCGCTGAAACCGAACACTCTCGCAGACCATCCAACGTTTCTGTCGCTCGGAATATTTAACCCTTTGCTTCACGATTTTGTTAACAACTATCTACCCTGAATATTTGTGAACACGTACAACTTGCTTCGGATAATTTCTTGAAAGTCAACGGTGCTGTGATATAAAATTTTTAACAATTAATATTCAAATGAAACTCATATTTACAACGTACAGACATAATCATACGAATGTGTTATTTCAACTTTCTCGTACTTAACCCAGCGATTGTGTGGTGGGGTGTCACAATCACGATCAATTTTTTTAAAAATTTAAATCCTGTATGTATAATCTTTTAATATAACTTTTTGTGTTGACAGTCAATTGCAGACGCGTTATAGATCGCTCTTAATTATTAAGCCATACAGTGTGGAAATAACTTATATTTCTATTAGATTTTGAATACATATCTATTATTTAGTGGTGCCTACACATAGTGTGTGCATTTATTTCTTGATTTTTGACTTTCTTGCTGGCTTTTTTTGGAATTTTTGTGTCTGATCTGTTATCCGCCATAGATTTGCTGTATATTGTCGGTTACTGTGCTGTGTTTACGTTTCTGAACCTTAAGCTGTATGTGTTCACATTTATTTTCACATACACTAACTTGATTCTCAGTGACAATCAACTTAGCTGTTATACTCTGTGCTCCGTGTTTCTCTATCAAATAGGCTAAATTATGTCGTCAAAGAAAACCATCTGCAAAGGATGCAATTCCTCAGTCTCAAAACCAGTTACTTGCAGTAATTGTAGCATATCTTCTCATCCAGGGAATTCATGTCTACAGCACTGTGCTTAACCATGGGATGTTGGAAAACTTCTTACGTGTGGTGAAAAAACAACCACTGCTACGTCATCTCCTCTACAAAGCCATAAAAGTGATGTTGATCTGTTTGAGAAAATCAAAGATTTCATAGAATCCAAGTTTTCAAAACTGGAAAGAGAATTACATATTTCTCAATCAAATCTTGAAATACTAAACAATACACTGGTTGATATAAATACTAGAGTTTCTAAATTGGAATCTATCAAGGACACCCATGAATAAGCAGTCATAGAAGAAATAAATGAGAGAACGAGAAGATCTCATAATATTGTATTATTTAATCTTCAAGAGACGGAGTCGGATAATGAGAATACCACATCTACAATTAACAATATTTTGGAGCAAATCAATCCTACTGGTAATTTTGGTAATTTCCATATTAACACATTGCGGACCAGTAGTTTTATTGCTAGCTTTACCCAGTGGCCAGCTATGTTTTTGGTGAATGAATACAAAAAATCTTTTACATAAATTTTAAAGCCACGATTTAAAATTTAATATCCATTGCATTTTGAAGTTATTTATTACATATTCTTACAAGCTAATATATTTTTGAAGTATGATACTTTGTAAAACACTCTGTAATATGAAGTGGAGCTAAACAAAGCTGGCAAATGTAACGCGTTTCTCTTCTCTTACCGTTACTTTTACATACTTTGCAAACTTTAGTATGATATTTCTTTTTGTCTGAAAATGGAATTTGCACAGGGACGTGCTGCTTCATGTTGCGACAATCTTTGCGGATGATCTTTGTTTTCCGTTACACTGCTCCACTCTAAATGACAACAACGCAAATACGAGAATTCTCGTGATTGGCCACAAGCTCTAGAACAGAAAACACGAGAATTCTCGTGATCCGTCCGCAATGTGTTAAGAAAATAGGTAAGAAAAGTTCTAGTAATCCTCGTCCCATTTGTGTATCCTTTTCGTCTTCTGATATACCGAAATCAATACTAAAAGATAAGAAGAAGTAAAGCGGTCCCGTCAGAATTTCTCAGGATTTAACACCTAAGGTACGGTCATATTTAAATAAACTCAAAGCTGAACTGCGGAGTATCAACGATAAAGAAAAAACTATTAGATATTTCAATGGTATACCAAAAATTGTTACCAGGCGTACAGCAATAAAAAACGAATGAATAAACTAAACATTTATTATCAGAATGTACGAGGTCTTCGAACCAAATTGGACAATTTACGGCAAGCTATACCTTCTTTATCAAATATCTATGACATATTTGTTTTAGTTGAAACTTGCCTTGATAAAGAATACCTACTGGTGAACTCGGATTTGATGGCTACAGAATCTTTCGATGTGATAGATCTGATCTCACAAGTGGATTTAGCAGGGGTGGTGGTGTTCTTATAGCTATTTCAAACTCCCTAAGTTGTGAAGAAGTTAATATGAAAAGCACTAAAGTTGGACAAACATTTGTTATTATACAAAACGATACTCATCCGATAATACTCGGTGCAGTATATTTACCATCTACATCGCCTGCAGCATTATATAAAGAGCATTGCAGCTCGATCTCGGAAATTGTAGATGCTTATCAAAATAGTCACATTCTTGTGTTTGGTGATTACAACTTACCTCATACTGATTTTATTGTTAATCAGTCCTACTTATCATACGTTATGCGTTCAAATGCATCATCAAATGAACTTTTATCTGTTGAATGCTTGTTACAAACGTGTATATGAATTATCATAGTTTATTACAAAAAAATGAATTTTTCAATAAACATGGAAGTATGTTGGATCTCTGGTTCTCCAGCATCCAGAAGACTTATGTTACTCGTGCTTTAGATACGCTTCTATCACAGGATAAATTTCACCCTCCGCTGAATACTTCGATTGAATTGTCTGTTTTCAATTATAAACCATGTGACTCTTATAGGTACTATAATTTCAATTGAGGTAACTTTCAAGGAATTTGTGACTGTCTGAGCAGTATACATATATTGGGATAATATTCTAACTGATTTAAGTGTTGATCATGCAGTTAACATCTAGTATGAGTATTTGTTTGTTGCTATTGATACGTTTATTCCTAAATGTACTTATAATAACTCTAAGTGCCCTAAATGGTTTTCTCCACAACTGATCAAATTAGTAAAAGAGAAAAAGCGTGCTCACCTGAATTTTAAAAAGACTTGTTCTTTTGCTGACTATTTATGCTTTTCGAATCTACGTTCTATGTGTAAGAAATTAACTACTCAATGTTACACTGCATACATTCATAATACCGAATACTTAGTACAATAAAATATTAAGTCTTTTTGGAATTTTGTCAATTCTCACCGTCGTTCAAATAACATATCTAACGTAATGTCGAATGGAACTGAAACTGCCACAAATAATGAATCTATCGCTAACATATTTGCTTCATATTTTGGCAATGTCTACGTCTCCGACTCTGCTACATCTTCCATAATTGAAACGCAAACTGTTACCCATGTGTCTGATATTTTCATTAATATCAGTGAAATATTCATAAAACTAAATTCTCTTGATATTAATAAAGGTCCGAGATATGATGGCATACCCCCTACTTTTTTCAAATCTTGTAGTTTTATTCTATCTCGGCCTCTTTGGATTATTTTTAATAAATCTCTAAGTACTGGAATTTTTCCAAAGTGCTGGATAACTTCTCTGGTAACACTTGTCTTTAAGTCAGGGATTGTTTCAGATGTCGGAAACTACAGACCCGTTTTTATCATTAGTGTAATGCCTAAGGTATTTGAAGATATTGTCACTGAGAAACTTAGTCAAATTTTTCTCATCTCATCTGCGGTGAACAACATGGCTTTATACAAGGTCGTCCTACAGTCACTAATCTTACTGCCTTTTTGCAACTATATTTCTACCAGTTTGGAAAGTAACTTACAAGTTGATACTGTTTTCACTGATTTTAAAAAAGCCTTCGACTCGGTTGATCACTCAATTCTAAAATCAAAACTTTCGGCTATAGGATGTAATGGAAACTTGTTGGCATGGGTTAAATCTTACCTCTTGGACTGCTTGCAAGTTGTTAAAGTGAAAAACTCCCTATCTTCTCCTATAAAAGCTACCTCACGAGTTCCGCAAGGTTCACACCTGGGTCCATTATTGTTTAATATTTTAATTAATGATTTACTTAATGTCTTTGTCCACAGCAGGTTTCTTTTGTACGCCGATGACCTCAAGATTTTTAGAAGAATTTCAGATATTTGTGATACGTATAAATTTCAGTCTGATCTCACAAGGTTTTGTGATTGGTGCAGAATAAATAAAATGAACCTTAATCTTACTGAATGCTATGTAATGAGGTCATCCCGTAGCATTCATCCTGTAATCGCGGATTATAGTCTTATTAGTCACGAATTATTGGAAGTTAGTGAAATTAACGACTTTGGTGTCTGCATTACACCTACATTAAATTTCTCAAAGCACTGCAATAACATTGTGAGCACTGCTCTCAAATCATTAGGTTTTATTAAGCGTTTCACTACTAATTTTAAAAACATTTACACCATTAAGCTACTGTATATTCAATTAGTCCGGCTTCAATTAGAGTATGCTTCAGTCATCTGGTCTCCACAATTCTCAAAATATAACCTAATGTTAGAGAGAGTGCAGCATAAATTCATCAGGCATATTGCTTTTAGATTAAACAGACCGATGTTGCGCAATGATCATGATTAGGATCCATTCCTAAGATACTTAATATGACTTTTTTGTATGATCGCAGGATTGTCAACGATCTATCTTTTTTATTCAAACTTATAAATGCTCAAATCTCCTGCCCTCAAGTATTAGAACTTGTTCACTCGTATGCTCTCACAAGGCATTTTAGAAGTCATATATTTCATTATGCTACCGTAAAAACTAAATATGATTCTAGTGATCCAATTAATCGTATATTAAAATCTGCCAACACAGTTACGGGTAAGGTTGAGTTTTTCAGTGGCTCTATTCCTAGCTTTAAAAAATCTTTCCACTTGGCACTGCGCACTGTTTAGATAATGTTTTATTATAAATTCTTTGTAATTGCCTTTTTGTTTAATATTATATTGTGTGACTGTCTTCATTTTTCCTATTTTTGTTATAGTTCTTACTTATGTATACACATTGGGTTTATAACCGTACAATTTACAAATAAATAAATAAATAAATAAATAATATAAAACCTGACTTCTCCATTCATATTCAATTAGGCTATGCACAAAATAATTCGAAATTATTTTTCATTCTTAAATGTAATGAGAGAATACAGATGTTGTTATTTTAAGAACAATCACATAATAGTTTCAGAAATTTAAATTTACTGACTAGAAATACATTATTAAACGGTAAATGTGATTTTTCTAATCCGATAAATACTGATATTAATAATAACGAAAACTTTGGAAAAAGTTAAACTTCATAATAATAGTGTTAACCAGTATTTCCCTTTTCGAAGCAAATTTTCTTTTCTTTTCTAACCTTAACTGCAGAACAGTAAAGACTCGCTGAAACAAACGGGCATGGTGTAGAAGGAAGGTATTGAAAACCAGCAGCATCTAGCATGCTTAGTAAGGTAACACTATTTTTTAAAATTGTGGAGTATGCCATACCCCATCACACAGTCGCCGGGTTAATACACAGGGTGCCCCAGAATAAATGGGAAATATTTTAGGGGTGATTTTCGGTACATTGTTATTTGAAGCGAAGCTGCTATACCTATAACATATTGCACTTTAAGTAAGCACCTAAAATTTGTGGATACTTATTTGTAAAAAAGGAATAACGAAAAAATTTGATGAATTGCCTGACTCACTGTATATGTAACAATCTGTTTCCTTTATTGTCTTCCACAGATTTGTTCAAATAGACCAAACAAAAAAGTTAGCGAACGTATATACCGTGAAAATTGAACCGAGGTACAGCACCATCCCCCATGAGGCAAGGGGTTAATGGAACGCCACGGGATGGTGTCCAGAGGCTACGTATGCAACCGATAATGACCATTAAATATAGTTCTCGGTGCAGAAGTCCAGGAAACAAATTGCTGCTGTAAAATTGTTTCGGCCGGTGCTCGATCGTCCGGTGAACCGGCGTTTCCGGTTTTTTCTTCCGGCACGATTTGTACATACACACGGGCCGCGCGGATCAAACCGGCGGCGGCGTCGAACACGTGAACCGGGTCACATGCGCGAAATTTCCAATTACCGTCGCGCGGGGCGACGCGTTAAAAGTGCGACAGAGAGGCCATGGAAAAGCTTTCGAAATGGAAATGAAAGGAAAACATCGGAAAAAAGAGAGGCAAGAACCGGCGAGTAATTGGCCGATCCATTTCGAAAAGCGTACGTAGTTTTACCCTTTCGATCCGCCCCTCGCCGTCCGCGCCCTTCGTCCGCAATGACAATTATTGTCTCCTGACGTTTCGATACGATTGCGCGCGTTATTAACGTCCAGCTGGCCACGCTGCCCGTTCCCGCCGCGAGAACGATGGAAGAAAAATATTAGAAACGAGCGAGGCGGGCTGGTTATTCCTGTCGTTGATTGAAATCGTAAATTCATCTCGCTCCACGCACGTTTGGGATTTTAATAGATATTTCCTGTTATAAACGGCTCGCCGCGATTTTCATATTCACGAGGCGCCGTGTGTTTTTCATTAATCCACGTACCTACGTCCGCGCGAATCGACGCGTTTTTATGGGAGAGCTGTACGAGCTTGGCTTCTGAACGAACACCGGTAGACACTGTTAAAAGGATGCTGCAGTATCGTTTTATACTGCTTCAAGGTTGATAGTTTATGTTTTGCACTGAGAATTTAGCTGTTTTTTGTCGGAACAAACGAATTCTAATTAACTTTTAATGGAATATTGAGTCATATGAGATTTTATGTAGCTTGCAGTCCATAATATTGGGTTAAGTTATAAATGACTTCCAGCTTGTCTTCTTTTTATTGATGGTTTATTCACACTTTGACTGACATGTCACCTACATACGAATGATAAGTGGATTCAATCTTTTTTTTATTTGGTCATGAATAGTATTAAAGAATATTTTCAATAGGTTTAACCCTTTGATTGCGGAGTGCCTGGAAACAAAACGTCCTCATTGTCGCTGTTCGCCAAGATTCATAATGAGATATTTAATGAGATAATTGATGAGATATTTAACAACTAAATGTAAATATATATTTCATGAAGGGAAAACGTCATGAAATATCTCATCATGGATCCCCACCTTAACTCACATTGAAATTTTAACAATGTGTTAAATGTTTTTTTTAATGTACATATCACAGCTAAGTGAATTGCCATACCAGTCTTATGAGTAGACTGTGGATCTTTATGCAATTTAACATATCCGGATTCATAAAGAATGCACATATTATAGAGGGAGTGAAACGAAAAATGTACTTTTAAACATTTCGACCCCAAAGTACAATGCTACCATAGTTGCGTTTCAGCAGCTACATGGAAATCAGAAATATTGAAGTTTAAAACTGTATGTTTGCATAAAAATCTGCAATCCACTTATGAGCATCAGGAAAAGAAACTTTATAATACTTAACAAAGAAACTTGATGTCTTGTACCGGACGGGTGCTTTTCCACTAACAATAATCTATCTAACCCAGTTACCGATTTCCTCTCTCTAAACGCAGAACACTAAATGACTGCCATCGATACGTGCGTTTCAATATTGAGTTAAAAAAGCCTGAAAAATAGTTGACTACAGGCGTTAGTTTCTACGTACAGGGTGAATATTTTTAATCATTTATGGTGAATGTACTAATCATTTTTCGATCATGTTATCCTAATATTTTTTTACGCAGAATGATGAGAGGATTCGACGTATGCAAAAAATAGGAAGGTTTCCATTTAAAAAATAGTGCAACTACAAAATGCACATACAATATTGCACCTGCGAAAAAAATATGAACGTAAATATGTAGTCCATCTTGAACCATTCATCTTTTTCCTCTAACATTTTTTTCTAACTTGAACCAACTAAAAGATATGGCCTGTTACAGTTGCGTGAATCAGTGTGTATAGTAGCCGTTCAATGATCCGTGACGTCGTCACGAGAGCAGCGAGAAGATGCGAACGATTCTTGATTTACGTCGCGACGATCGCTATGCCGGTCCTGTAAATGCGCGTACAGTTGCTGGCTGCGAAATGCCGGTCGTCCGGTAATAATTTAATTGGTAGCCGAATTAGAAGTGGGATAACAATTGTTCCCGGATGCGCCTGTCCACAAATACGCCATAGAGCGGCGCGCGTGCACGCGGCCGTTTCGGATCTTCCGATTCGCGTTCCGTCCGCGTTCGTTCATTACCGCTGTAATCGATCGAGCGCAATCGCTGCGGCACGGCGCGCTCGCGATTCCGTTTAATAAATGTCAGTTTCATTTTAAAGGCCATTCCGTAAGTGAGCCGACAGTAATTATCGATAATGCGCGGCAATAATATTTCCTTTCGTACGGAACCGTTCCGCTCGATACCGCGCATCCGTTTCACCGCGGCTTCACGCCGGAACTTCATTTTCGTCGCTGATTATTTTATGAGCGACAGAACATATATCACCGATAATAGGGAAATGAAAAATTAGACTCAAAGGATAATGATGGAGATTGAACAGTTTTGATTTGTAAATGGGATGTTTCTATAGATTGCAAAGAGTATGAAAGGCATAATTATTTCTGTAACTTGGTGGAAAAGGGGCCAATGCCCAAAATTATTGCATTTGTGTTTTATGCACCATTCACATAGAAATGATGAATGTTGTCATAGAAAAAGGACCTCTGGCCTTTCACTATTACAAGCAAAATTACATTGTCACAAGATACATTCTGAAGAGGCTGAATGTATTATGTGTATTGCAATAAAACGGGTGAGTGCGCACCTTTCTCCAAAAAATTGTAACCTGGACATTCGCATTTTTTCTACCAAGGCACAGATTTATACGTATTCCTTGGATCCTATAGAAACATATTAGGTAAATATTAAATACTCTTTCGACATTAGAGTTAGTTGAAGATTATCATGTTACAGGTCATTAGTTTTGTTGCATTGTCATCTATAATAGTGTAAAGTCAAAAGTACATGTGACTCTGATTGAAATAACGTGGATGAGTTTGAAATAATCCTGAAGTTTCCTTGATGTAATATTTTTTTGTAGTGCAATATTTATCCTCTTAAACAGTACGACTTTTCTGTTTAATATTTGTTGATATATTATAGCAATGTTAACAAGATTTTGATGATATTAAACAGAGAGCTAAATTACTCATACAACGCTCAGTGGAAGATTGTATTTGATGGAAGTTAGATAAAACACTAAACGCAGTGTGTATCTCTAATTAAGTAGTCTCCTGACAAAACAACAAAATTTACGAAATATTATTAGACCCCACACTAACCTCAGTAAATCCCTTTTTACAAAATTTGAAGAAATAGAATTAATTTCTGTGAGCTAGCAACTCGTTCCTCATAATTTTCGTTTCACGTATCCGAAAATTGTTCGTTCTTTATAGTAATTGTTGGCGACGATAGAATAAAATAAAACAGTAAATAACAAAATAACAAAATTTACAAAATATTACTAGACGAGAGACTATAATCCCAATCGCAGTGAATCCCTTTTTACAAAATTCAAAGAAACAGAATTAATTTGAGTGAGCTAGCAATTCGTTCCTCATGATTTTCGTATCACGTATCCTGAGATTGTTCATCCTTCGTAACTGTCAGTACGTGGTGCTGGAGCCAATCGAATTCCTCCAAGAAACGAACGTTAATAAGTCAATAAGCTCCTTCTACTAGGGAATGATCACGCAAATAGGCGGAGGTGCTGGGGCACCGTCTGACGTCACGAAGTTAATTGATTCGAAACACGACTAGAGTCTGCGTCTTCCTCTCAAGGGAAGAGCGTACAATAGGGGAGATAAATCATTCCTCGGAACGACAAAAATAATTGGAGCGTGCGACGATAATGGAATTCGAAAGGAATTCGTTAGAACCCTCCCCGAGCCACCCTAAAATCCCTTTTCTTTTTCCCCTTGCTCGGTGCTTCGACGAATTCCTGCCCTCTTATCCTGACACTCGCACCGTACTATTGCGCGCTCTCCTTTTTTTGCAGGCGAAATCGTTTTTTCGTCGGTGCTTGTTCGGCCGAATAAAACGTGCCCCTGTTTCGTTCCAATGAATCGCATTTTCGAGAGCCGTAACGCGACACGAATCGAAAGTAATGTGATAATCGATGCACGAATGATTTGAAAGAGACATGCATCGTTTGAAGGCAATTTAAAAATCTGGAAGAGTTTTATTTTAGTAGGTGAAGTCACATTTATTCGATTACCTAGTCTATATTAATTATTTTTAATAAGTTGTCTGCCATGGCGACGACTAACGCCCCAAATATAATTTATTAATTTACTACAAATTCTTGTTCAATTTTCAGCGGCATTAACGTTGTAATGATAAAATGAGGTAACAACTAGACGATGAAATAGTTAATACTGTTCAACATTATATAAATTTTAATTTCTGATTACCTCTATGAAATTTCTGGGTGTAATTTATATTACAATGATAGTATAAAATAAGAAATATATTATCAAATAGATAAATATTTACATATTCAACGATACATGTTAATAGAAGCTATTTCTACGCGTCTGACTAGTTACCGGAATTTCCACTGCGGTCGTCGACGTGTTAAAATAGGGTACGTATTATACTATGCCTGACTAGGTACGGCAGTTTTTACTGCAACAGTCAACGCGTTAATGTAAGCCGCTTAGGAAAACAATACATATTTAAGTATCCGATTATGTATGCGATATATTATCACTATAACGTTAATATGTCCAAGAATTCTTGAAAATTAGTAATTATTTTTTTAAATTAAATAACTGTCATAGCTTACAGGGACGAATCTCCACATATCGTTCGATCAAAGTTTCTATAAAAATTCCATCTGACCTTAAAATTGTAGATTAAACATTTTCAATCCTACAAGCTCTATTCATTATGGAGAAAAAATTCTAAAGAAACTAAACGTCACAAGTAGACCATTCTTTCAAAAATATGATCAAAGTTTGTGTGAAAATGAAGTGCTTCTTATTGACATTGTAGCTGCATCCCTCATATTTTATAGGACCCATAATCAAAATGAATTTCGCAGCGACCTTATTTGACGAAATATTCATCCCTGAACGGTTATTTACGGCACGCACGAGTTTTCTTCAATTAGACTGCCGTCTGCTCTATTTGTTTCTTCTTAGGACGATGTAATCGCTTAAGTCGCGTGACGGCTCGGAAAGGGTTAAATTTAACGAACAAGGGCGAGATCAGTCGTCGAGATTTCGCACGCGATGTTCTCTCGAAATCCGGGCGCACGGGAAAGAATTCATTTGCGCGATTAGCAGCGTAATTATTTCCCGAGAAGCTGGTCGAGGGTGAATCCGAGCAGACGCGGAAGATTCAAGAGTTCATCTGTTCTCGTTGCTCCTTTTTCGCCTATCTTTTCCCTCGTGTCTCTACCTTTTGCCATGCCCGTTCCACGAAACTCGTACACTCCTCTCGAATTAAGTGAAATCGGCCCGGAAGAAGAATGGCCGTTTCGACTTCTAAGCCGTAGGATGGTAAAAAAAAAGAAAAAAAACGAGGGACACGCTGAAGTAGAATAAGAAGAGGAAAAGGAAAGAGGAAGGTAACCTTTCGACGTTTCCGATCGACTTCGTTCTTCTCCTCTCGTTCCGCGTCTCTTTACGAGCCCTTGAGCATTTTCTCACGCGAAAACGTTTTATCGTATACCTCCGAAGAAAAGGGCACCAGCGGAGGTGTTCCCAGGAAAAGAAAAGAAAAACACGCGAGCGTGTGCAGCGGCACAGCAGAAAGAATCGACCTCGCGTTGTTTATTTGCTTCTTATTTACTCTGAACAGGTTGTTTCGATATTACAGTTTTTCCACTTCATTTCTGTCACGCCACCGTATCGATTCGCCCTGTTGTTATACTTTATACCAGCTACCAGTTTACCGATACTTCTTTTTTTTTTGTTTTCATTTAATACGCCAACCGAGTAACGAGCAAACTACATTCTGTTGCCTCGTTGGAAATGGGGTGCGCAGCGGCCTCTTTACGAAAAAGGAAAAGTATAAAATATAAATTTGCATACATGTGCAGATTTTTCGAGCAGAAATAATTTGTATGGATATATAAATATGGGGTGAGGTATGATCAAAAGTAACAGCGACTAATTATGAAAATCTGACGAATCTGGAGAAAATTATTTTGTGTAAATGTAAACTTTTGAACATAGTTTTGTGTGTATTGTGAAATATTATTGTTTTCTCGTTCAACTTTAAATTACTTTTTTTATTGTTATATTGTATATAGTATTCGCACGATATAAGAGTAATAAGAAAGCTTTTATACTTCTGATATAAGTTGTCCCAGTTCAGCCGTGAATATTTTCGAAATTATTCGAAATTTCACGGCGTCGATAGTTTTTATATGGGCAGGTGCAAGTCGGAGACATGAAGACTATCTTTGATTTTTTTAAATGGAACTGAATATGTATATTTTTGTATATTAATCGATCTATGCGTGACTATTGTATACCATCGCCAGTTTTAATATATCTTGAAAGCAGTATAGAAATAATATCATTTTTTTCCATTTTAATGTGTTTTCTTCAGTATCTTACAAAAATTCTCAATACAGTAAACTCCCGTATAACGCGAGTTCCTACAACGCGAATTCCTACAACGTGCTAAAGATATTGCGATGACTTTTTTCATATAACGCGATTCTCATACAACGCGCTATACAATCAAATGCGGGAATTCCCCGTTTACTTTAGTCTATTATAGCATAGCTTGTTATCTCCATGGTTACATGGTGATTTCCTATAACGCGATTTCATACAACGCGTAACGTATTACCCGCGTTATACGGGAGTCTACTGTACATCCTTCAAACTGCCTGCGGAACATAAAGGGGATTTTCTAGTCTAGAAAATTAAAAAAATCGAGTTTTGGATTCTTGCACTTTCCAGATGTTGGTAGTCTTAAAAATATGTTCCTCAGGTGTTTTTTTGGAATTCAAATAAATGTTAATGTTAATGTTTTCTTATTTGGATATGAACGGTTCTTTTAAAACCATTTATGTTTACACAACATATTTTTAATGGTATGGTTAGTATTCTGTTATAATTAATATAAAAAGACCTGCAATAATTATAGTACGGTGCAAGACCAGGTTTTGAATGCGTTAAATTTGGGAGACATTTGTTTCGATTTTGTGATCTGTAGACACATTTACAGCGATTCCGGACAGAAATCCAGGAAGAAAAACCAAGAAACAATGACCGCAAGGCTGCCAAGTCTATTTCGACTTACCATCTCAAAACAGGGAGCATAAATTAGTGAGCCAATTTTAAACTTTATATATATAATTTTCAATATATTTTAACATTTTGAAATTGTATTCGGTGTAAATAATCTGTAAATAATCGTTTAATTTAATATAGTGGGTGTTTAATAATTTTAATTTGAATGTAAAATTGAAATTAGTAAGTGTCCCGTGGCTTATGGACAGGAGTGTATGTCCGAACGCATCAAAGAATATCGGTACAGAACAGATATCTTCCGTGTCTGCGCGGATAATATGAATCTACCTTAATCGTGCATTTCGGGTTTGCCACGAAAAATCTGCCGCAAGGTCCCCGGGGGCAGTGTGAATCGACAAAGGCTCGTTCTTCAGCGAATCCGTGTTCCCGTCGCGTGCAGGAACCCGAAGCATTCGAACAGCAAATCGCTGTTAGGACAGGCCCGATTCTCCTTTCCCGATCGAGAGTCACGAGAAGTCGAATTAATTAGAGAGCCGTGCCGTCCCTCTTACATAATTCACCGCAAGGCTATCGGGCCAAGCTTTTGCATAACTCTCGCATCCATCCTTTCCCCGGGGACGTTAACTCGCGGCCAGACTATTTTTCGCACGCGAACACACGCATCGACGACTTCCACACGCGAATTTCTCGTTTTTCTCTCTCTCTCTCATCGTGAACGGCACGATGATCTTGCACGACAAAATAGCGTGTTTTTTTTCGTAATTATCCGATTGGGACATCAAATTGTTGTTATTATTGTCCGCATCAACGTCTTTATTTCACAACCTGCATAGTTGTTTGATTGCAGAGCGAACGCAAGTGTAAGCGAGGTAAAAGATACACTGCTGTCCATATGTATCCGGACACCTAGCAAATTCAGAGAAGTAGCGTATTAATACTATAATAATATAATTATTAATGTTTCGGTTTTGGGTACCATTTGTCTAATGGAATAGCCTTTTTTGCCCAACACTACAATAGCAACATGTTTTTCCGTCGATAACTCTTTTCCTGAACTTATGGTTGTGATCGTTACTCCTGTTAAAGTCAAACTAAAATTGACCAGTCGCCTGCATCGTCCTGGTCTCAGTTTTGTTAATCTTAAGTGGTTGGGACTCATTCAAATGTATACAAATATCCAACTTTGGTGAGAAATAAACATATTAAGTACACTGCGATGTGAAGAAGGAACAAACGGAACATAAAGCTGTCTAAAATTGCATCCCTTCATACACTTCTATATATATGTACGTTTTTCTTTAAATTTCGTTATAGCAATTTTCTCAGCATTATTTGTTAATAAACATTGCTTATGTTGTTCAATAAACCAACAATAGAACTATATTTGTAAAATATTTCAGTGATATCCGCAAATATGCAAGTGTCCGAATACTTTTGGACGGTAGTGTACATGTGTAACAGTGATTTTCTGTCTTTTTTTCATTTAGGATACTGTAATAGACTCTTGATTAAACAGGATAATATTCAGACGACCAAGTTTTGACGAAGAGGTTTTATTGCAAACTTGACACAAGTTCGTTCTGACAGAGCTACTGGAATACTGTGCCAATGCAACACACTGAATTGTGGTTACCTAGGTGTTTAAAGGGATTTCTGATTCATGCGGAGTTTCTTGAAGCAGGGAGAAAATACAAGAAAGGGCTAAAACAAATGAGGCACAGGCTGACGTGCGGGAAAGGGTTGCGATGTGGAAATATGTGGGTGTATAATTCAGTTGGTCTTAGATGCAGTATCAGTCAGGGGCTGGTAAGTACATTACAACATACTGAGATAAACGGTAAAATGGTCAAGGTACACTGTCAGTTTATTATGGAGAGATTTTAGTATTAATTCTTTGCGATCTGATATGTTTTCGTTATCCCTTGAAAGGAGGGCGATATAAATTCTGCTTTTAAACCTTGGTAACCGGAATTCTTTTTCCGTACGATGAAAATGATACATCGGGTGAATGACAGAGATTGATCACGGCATATAAACCTAATAATAAACGAACAGACAGCTTGGTGATAGTGTAGTGGTAGAACGTAATTATACACAGTGATAAACACGCGAAATGAAATTTAAAAATTATAGACATCTAGGTAAGTAATTTCCAGGTCATATGGCGTTGTAGAGGGTTAAGTAGTAACATATAGTCTGCGTTTGTTTCAAGAACACGTTGAATGCCACAGTGAAAACTGCCATACATAGTCAGACGCAACATAATATCCTGTTTTTTAACTATAAATCCTGGAAGAAACGACTATTTTACTCTTTGAACGCATAGGTAAAGCCTTATACATACTATTATTACAATATTAATGTGACCCCAAAATTTTATAAGAATTATTATTTATTTAATGAAATAAAATTTGAGGTACCGGTCACGGGTGACACCCACGACAGTCAATGTACTATGCATAATCTACATGATGCAACGACATACTTATGGTTATATATTTTTATAAAATTTAGAATTAATGTACAAGAAATATAGATAATATAGAAATATAGAAAGATTCGATATAAGGTTGCAGAGGGTTGATATATCGAGTATTAATACTGTCTTTGAAGTTGAATTTTCTTTAGGAGCAATCAGTTACACGGCGCTCGTGCTACGATTTCGAATACACCCAGTACAATCAACAAAAACACGGCTCGATGGTCGCTATGAAACACTTGATTACGTCAGTTATCGCGGCTCAATTCTACCTACGAGTTAACCAACCCCTTTCGAAACTACCCACCCGACCACCCCTTTCTCCATGTTCATCTCTGTTTCCTTCCTCCCATGCGGTGTTGTCCGTCGTCGTCTGCTCGTTTCTCTTGCAACGTGCAAAGCCAACGTGCGGCCCCCTCGAGCTTCCCGTCGTTGTTTGCCGCCACCGTTTCCCCTTGATTCTCCGTTCACACACACACACACACACGCACAAACACACAAGCAGACACAATCAGGCCATCGTACACGGGCGGTTCGGTCTCCAGCAGCGCCTACCTCGAAACCTGGGTTCCAGGCACTAAACGTAATTAAACGGATAGTTTCCGCATTAGCCGCGATTGGATAATCATTCATCGATTATCTCGGCTGTGCGGGGTGACAGACAATGCGTGCTCGCGTTCACACGAACCTACGGACCTGTATGTACACAGAGACACGCACACACACACGTGTTTCTCCCTTCAGGAAACGCGTGCATCCTCCAAGGCTCACGCGCGACGCCTTTTAATCGCGCGCAGGTGTTCACCTGCACATAGACGGTGCCTATCTCGGATCGTCGAGTGATTTATCCCCGGCCAATTACCGATAATTATTTTCGGCCTCGCGACGGCCAATTTCCAGCGAAACGACCGCGCTGACGTTGATTACACGGCGAAGGTAGCGCGAAGTCGAACGCCGATCGTAGATATCACGCGGCTCGGTGTTAGGGTTGCGGTTCCCTCGTAAAGGTACGTATCCACCGAGGGAACATTGAGGAGCATTAACAAACTTCTTCTCGCTAATTGTTGCTAAAAATGAACGACTTACTGCAATTGGTAGAAATAATTAACAGTTTGACTGCCATGTCTCCCATATATGCGTGACACTTTGATTCAGTAATTACTTATGCGATCATGAGTAGCACTAATAAACATATCTATGTAGGTCTAATGGAACCAATAGAAAGATTATGAAATTTACAAATATTATCGATTAAAAAGTGTATTACTTTGGGGAATATTTATTCTGTATAAAAATGTAGGAAATTTCCAGTGTTCAGCTAATAAAGCGTGGCAATCAAAGTGCAAAACGAACTTTCTCTATTTTTGTAGTTTTTATACAAAATCAAGGATATTCAATGGTGGAAATTTTATATCTATTAAAAACCATGAAATGGTACTGAATTATACTACAAATATGGACGATGTGGATCGCGCTGATCAGTATGCTTCAACCTACCTACTGTTTTTTACGAAAATCTCTACAATGATGGAGGAATTTATTTTTTTGGGGATTAGAAGTATGCGTCATTAACTCCTATATACTATACCGAGTATCAAACCAAGTAAAAAATGGAAAACCTATTTCCCATTTAAAATTTATAATGCTCTTGGTCGATCAGTTGAGAGGTGATTTCCAACAACTGCGAGGACGTCCTTCTACGTCTTATTCAGACAATAGGCTGAACGGTAAATTACACATTATTCGTGCGGGAGGAAATAAAGAAGACTGTATTGTGTGTTCGAATAGAAAAACTCCGGGTGAAAGACGACAAACAAATTATTACTGCGATACTTGTTCTAACAAACCTGCAATGCATATTGGTGATTGCTTTGAACGTTATCACACCTTAGACAAGTATAAACTATCAAATTCTAGTTTTATTTTATGAAATCTATACCAATAAAGTTTTATTCCAAATATTATTTAAATAGAGTAATTATTTCCAACACTATACCATTTAATTTGAAATGATATGTTACTCACTATTTCGTGAATAAATATGTCCGAGTTGCTGGTAGGTGATTTGAGAAATTTCTATGAGTGCAAAGAGTTAATAATAAGTAAAGGCACAGATACATCGTAATCCTCTGCTAAATTCCAATAAACCCCTGAACACTACATCAAACCGAAGTTTTAAGTTTTAGGAAAATTAGACGCTTCTATCGTAATTTGTCATGAGTAGAATGTTCATGTCGGAGTGACACGTGAAAGAACGACTGGTAATCGGATAAATATATGTTTATTTGCGACTGACTCGTCGACGCTATTGAATTTTGATTCCCGTAAGCCCGCGCGCAAGATTTGTTAGCTTGTATATACATATATTTTTCACTCGTTTACGCTTTTTAAACGACGACACAATGGCTCGAATGGCCGAATCAGGCTACATCGTAATTGCTTTATTAAGAGAGCAAATCGACACGTATCGAGCAGAAATATAACATGGTATTCGATTCATAAACGGTCAACGTATTTCCATCGAATGTATTTGTCCATGACGTGAATTAATACGATCGAATTAATGATATAATAGCTTCGCGTTATAAAAGCGATGTTCTCGAAACGATGTCGAATAAATAATTAACAGCTTGTCGGATAATTATCACTATTCTATAACGATACTTACAGACATGGTCGTCCGAAATATGAGCAGGGTTGAGGGGAGAGTGTAAATTTAATGCATCGATAAACCGAAATGTGTCGCGTTACGGATCTTAGAGTTTATCACGTTGAATGTCACAGTGAAAAGAGCCATACCTGACCAGACACGATATAATTTACTATTTTTTATATAAATCGTAAAGGAAAAAAGATTTCAGTACCCAATCGTGTTCTTCTGTTTTTACTTATATGTATTATATTTCGCAATATGTTTTCTTTACCACAAATATCAGAAATTCCGCAAATATCAGAGTTTAGCAAAGTTCCAATGCTATTTTCAATATAATTAGTAAAAAAAAACTCTTTAAATTGGTTCCTATTAACCTTTAGTATGTCTTTTGAAGTTTGTCTTCTCAGTGGAGCCCTGGTAGTCATCCGTGACTGGTGTTACTAGATATTTTTAGAATGATTAAGATAAGTTGAATATCATCGATGAGAAAATGTTGATAGAAACGTAAATAACTAGAGAACATTGTGCCCATCATAACCAGCGAGATAATGACACTATTGATAAGGATATGATTTTATTTAACCATATTATTTAACATTTTATCATTATGTACTTAGAACTATGGAAATTCTATTGTGGCCCCAGGGCAAAACATTTAAAATTTGCGTGGCAGTCAACGTGTTAACTAAGCGAGGGAAGCTTTCTCGTTGCAACAAAACTCGGCGTTTTTTGCCTGGCAACGCCATTGACGACTTTTGAAACGTACCAAAATTTTCAGCATATGAACGATTCGCCGTTTCGACGTCCGTCGCGAATCGCATGTTTCGCGGAACCACGTACTATCGGAGCGCATTGTTTGCTCGACGTCGCAAGACAAGACACGGACGGTAGAAAAATTACGACGCGGATGAAAACAGTGACTCGAGTTACCGTCTCGTAGATATTAGATCTACAGTCACGGTTGTGTCTAAACCGCTGACGATACTGATCGAATTCGATCCGAGCCGGCGAAAACAAATGCTGCGTACGCGCGCAAACGTAATGCGACTCGTAAAACGCATTTAAACGAACGCCCTGCGCGGAACGAAGCGTAAAAGGACTCGCGGATAATGGACTGCGGTTGTCTGCGATCCAAAAATCATTACGCCGGGTAATTGGCTGCATTTTCGTGACGCGCTAATTGCATACGGGAACGACGATAATAGCAATAATAACAATAATCATAACGATCATAATAACCCCTCCAATTACCGTATAAACGCGAAAATCCGTCTGTTGATAGCGTTATAAGGAAATCATTAAAATGATGTCACTCTCACGCGCGCTACTAGAAATGCTGTTGTTTCAACGACTATCGCTTGTACGCTATTCGATCATTGTGCAAAAAGGCAAATGTCACTATGGAAGAGTCTGTTGTAAGAAAGAGCGTCCGTTTTATTCGTGTACAGTTTTAGCGGTTGTTTCGAATAGCAGTACAAGTTGGTGATATTCGAACGAATGTCAGATGGATGAATTCGAAGAATTGGAAAGAGTGCATAAAGATGTTTTGTCAGTTGCTTTGGAATTTAATCTATTGGCTGTAAAATGTGAATACAGAGTGTCCCAGGGTTTAATGGCTAAACATTGTCAGTATATTCTACAGGTCAAAATAAATACTATTTCCCTCGTATTTTGCATTTTTATCATAACTTTTTAATAAAGTTTTCAGCGACCTATGTTTATATAACATTTTTCTTCTATTTAGACTCATAAAATATACTGACATAGTTTGACCATTAGAACCTGGGACACCCTGTATACAAGGGTGATCTTCCTACCTCCCAAGCAATTCTACCTACAAAAAAGTCGGTGTGACGATGGCCCCTTTCGTATGAAACAACGTTTATTTGACAAATTTTTCTCTTACTCTCATGGTTCCGCAGATATTCAAGGCGGTAATTCTTATTGCTGCATCCTGTACATATGTCACAGAAGAGTGGCATTTTATGTGCGAATAGTCACTACAATAGCTTGGGGAATTGGTTGTTAGTTCCGAATAATGTACGAAAATCCAGACCAGATTTAGAATATAAAAAACATAACAAATTAAATTTTTACGACTGCATTAGAGCAAAGCATGATAAAATTAATGAATAAAAGAAATCAAACGTGGCTGCTCAGCCTTAAGGAATTTCAAACAGAAATAATAAAACTCGTACATGGCTGGCGGAAGTCTATTAGTTCAGGCGGTTCTTATCTCGATTAGCAGTTTTCATTTTAGCCTGTTAGCTGTGTAGCCATATTTTAAAAGTGTGTACCTACGTTGTGTCGCAAAAATGAAGAGATGACGAGTGTACTCGTCAAACTCAGAGTATGTCCAGCTGCTGTAAAATTGAATTAAATTATAACGAAATGGCAGTTGGTTTTTTTGAAAAATGATTAATTTATTGGTCAAATTCATTGATATTATTGACAAAACTTGAACATTCATTATTAAAAAAAATAAGGAAAGTTAAATACATGTAAAAAAAATTTTTTTTTTTCTTATTTCGTTCTTGTTTCAAAATATTCTAAACTATTTGAAACTTACGAATATATTTTAGTTTTCACTAAAATTTTAATTTAAATAGCAAATGGTAATTACTTTTTTCACGTGACAAGTATATTCGTTATAACACAAAAATTGCCATTTCTTCATGACGAGTATACTCGTCATACATAGCTAACAGGTTAAACTGAGTTAACATCATTAAAAATTTGACAGAAGTTCGACATTTACTACGGTACATCCTAGTATTTTCAAATTACTATTTGATATTCCTGGTATTTTCAGGATTTTAAAAAATGCGAAGAAAGGTATTGTAAAAGCAGATTGTCTTATTAATTTCGCCAGAGCAACGGTACCACAACCCACACTGGTTATTTGGTTCGACCGCAAATGACATTAATTTCGACCGCAACTACTTCTACCACGAATCGCACCCTTAAAATCGCCATTTCTTACGCAACCATCGCTCAATAAGCTTGTAATCGTATTGTTTTTTTAACATACCAGAGTAAGACATATTTATTTTCACTTTTCTACTCAATAAACAAATTTCTTTATAATAAAGGAAACAAAAGTATCATACAAGAGAAAATTGCCAGGTATAATGTTTCGCTAAAATCAATAAAGGGTATTTGCCTCTATAAATATTCAAAAATTCATCAGGATAAATCAAATGATCTGCACAGAGCAACCGTTCGACACCAAATTTTCAGACTGCAAGGAGTTAATATCACTGATCAATTTTTTGAGGTATCCTGCGAAAATTGGGAAATTCTCCTCACAACTCATTAACAAATTATTTAAAAATATCACATCAATAACGAAGAATTAGAAATCCCTACATTAAAACATCCCTTTTCTACTTTCAAAGATTATTATCCAATCTTAGCAAACCTTGAAGACTCCATCATACTCCAGCTTCTCTTATCTAGACATTATACAACTTCAAACATTATGTTGGAAGCCAAATCCGTGCTCAAACACGGTTTAATAAAAAATTCCGTTTATTTCCTTAAACTGTTACACAAGTTTAACCCTACTCTAAACTTAGTTTAACGGATAATAACTCTTCAAGTTGAAGTTCACTTTGCGAGTTTCGGACTAATTCTGACGTAAGAGGTGAGTTTTGATTAGTTACTGCGAGAAAAGAAGTGGTGTTTTTTTTAGAGAAAGTTGGCTTTTTAGAAGGAGGTTGTTTATATTTATATTACGTTGTCACCTAACGTCACCTACTATGGATGATAGAAGCTAGACTGGGTAAGGTTCGAGTAAGTAGGTTTTGAAACATGAAGACAGGAAAAAAGTCGGTATAGACACAGTTGACGAAGTACAGATCACTTGGGACCTCAAACAATTCTGTGTGCATCAAATGTGCATCATAGCTGCAGTACCTAGAAGAGACATATCGAGGTTGTAAAAACTGCAGGAATCCCACAGTTTACAGCTTTGCGGTTTCGGAACAAAAGGTTTGGCACTTTTTTGGGGTTGTAAGGTTCCCTTAGTCAGAGCCGTGCAAAGTATCTCAACCGATTGTGAGTTTTTGACTGACTGTCATACTAGTAGAATTTCAATTTTCACCCTTCAACAAACTTTTGGAGGATTATCCGTAGAAGTGGCGTATGTATCAAACAATATGGTACTTTAGACAAATCAATTTGTCGTCTTCCTGGTCGAAACCCTACAGTTGCCACCCGTGCGCGGATCTGGGTCCCGCAATATCAATTACTTCCACCACGTAGGGGAGCAAGATACGATCGTACTGTATCTTTTCCAGGTACAATACATACCATTCTTTCAGTTAGGGCTCATTTCCACTTGCGACTAGCCGCGCGCGACTCTCGAGTTCTCCCGACTCGAAATGCCGCGACTCTCGAGTGTCTTAACGCCACATGGGGGCGACTCCGAAACATCTTTTAGTGCCAGATGGGCGCATAGGCGACCGGAGCAGGAGGTTTTTTATACATAGTGCCTTGCATTCGGCGAGCCTTGGCCAGGCACCGTCACGGCAATACCTATTGTGTCGCACCGCTACACGTACGCTGCCGATACCAGCAATATTTTCTGTATGAGCTTTCATGATACTTTTACATGTTTGAATACTTAAGCAATGTGTATTCATTAAGGCATTTTTATTAATACTTTCATTAGTTCGACTAAAATTACTTAGAAAGGACATTACCCAAGTACCAATCGCCGATTTTAATGAAATTTTTGTGGGTGATAGTTCTCAAAAAAATGTTTGACCCATATTTTTTTATATCGGCAGTCATCCATATCTAGGGGGTGAAAATAGCCCCTGAAGTTGTGGTCGAAAAACATATTTTACGGTATATCTCAGAAACTATTGGTCCTAGAAAAAAAGTTTAAATGTACGGTATGTACATATCAATATCAATATAAATTTGATCTTTTTTTATAAAACTTATAACATAACATTTAAAAAGTAATCCAGTATAACACATTCAATATATAGCGTACACAAAAAATTCTAGAATTTTGCCAACTTCTCTCGGTTTCCGGAAAATGGCCCGCACATGTGGATACCACGTGCAGTAGGCCCAACCGAAGAGAACAAGGTTCACCCACGAACAATAACCAACCTTTCTCGGGTTTCTGAAGCACTATGACATTCGGTCGCGATGAGAGTCGCGCCTGTATTTTTCAGCCGCGCGCGTCTCGAGTCGCAGCTGCGCGTGTGGAAATAGACCCATAAGCCACAATGTATTTCAAAGTGGCGCGACCGAGAGTCGCGCGCGGCTATTCGCAAGTGGAAATGAGGCCTAAAAGCGTGTTCACGCGAGGCGAGGCAGCGAGAAGGCTGTACAGGTGCGGAGCAGCGGAATCGACGAGGTAATTAACGAGATTGGACGGAGGCCTGTTGATCGAATTATATACGAGCTCACGTGTCGTAGGTGGTCGTGTATAGGAATGAGCGGGAGCGATCCGTTACATGGACGGCGGCGGGGGTGCGCGGATTAGCAGTTATTAATTAAGCTTAATTGTTTCTGTTGGGTCGACGGAGGCCGGGTTTACAAGGTGTACGCGTGTCTACCATCGGCAACAACGTGCCGAGGAACACGTGCGTCCGCGGACAGCCTGTCTGCCACGCCACGTGGACAGCTATTATGGTGTACGTGGCGTTGTTGAGCCCCGTGCAACCGTATTCAGAAGGTGTATCGACGCCCACGCACGTGCGTGCGTGTCTGCCTGCGTCCGTGTACACCGAAACAGCCGGCTGTTCGCACGTGTGAACGGTTATTCGATGCTCGCGTCGGTCGACATCGTCCTCGACGTGTTCATTTTCGCGTCCCGATCGCTACCGTCCTGTTGTGTGACTCGTGCTACACTGCTGCTCGGTTGTAAGGCAGAAAATCTGCTCGCCCATAAGGCACAGAGTCATCCTTCCTGTTTGTGGAGCGACAGTGTTACGACCCTTATTTTTCATCAGTGGATAACGGTTGATGTCGGAGCAGGAATGAGCGTGACCATAGAACGAGTCATCTGGCAACGAAAAGTCTAATTTTTGCATTTAACGTTTTTATACTCATGAAATTAGTTTTAATGGGTTTTTGACATTTATTAATTCAGTTGGACATTCAGGCTACTCAGACATGAAACTCAAAAGAAAATTTTTATAAAGATATTCATACTTGATTTAATAACATTATATTAGAATTGTATGATGAATAGACTACGGATGTTTGTAAAAATATATATTTTGATTTAGGGGAAGAAAAAAAATCTCAGCAGTAACTTACTTTGTCTCATTCTGCCTATGTAATACGTGTTTTTTACATTAATGCATATGCTAAATTGCGAAGGTATAGCAGACAGCAAAACTTTGGAAAAATCAATGTTTGAGTTACCAAAGTTGGTTGCCTTATAATTCCTATATCTACCTCTCTTTTGGCTTCTTCCGTCTTAGCGTATCGCTGGCAAAATAAATGGAGCAATTCCTGCAATACGAATTGGCGTTACTCCGGTTTTAGGGCATTAACCGGATCTGAATCGCAGCTTTATTCATGAGCATTGTTGTATGCGTCAAACATTAAAATTCAGAACTTTTAAAATTCATTAATTACGTTTCTGAAGGCAATAGCTCATGAGAACGGATGTCGTATAGCCTGGAGCGTTTCATATCATCGGCTCGCTCCCTGCAATTATGCAAAAGAAGTAATACTACGTCGTTGGCAATTAACTATGGTCAACGATGTTGCCATGTAGGAAATACTCAGCTCTTGCCTCATCGCCGAAGTTAGGCTTAGTTTACACTGGTAAAGTAAATAAGAGAGTATGTAAGGCTAGTAGTAAAAATCCGTTTACTATACTCGTGTAGACGACTGGATATGTGGTTGGTAGAGTACTCAAGCTAGTAGTTGGTAGTGTATAGTCGATGTCACTGTCGTAGGGTAACTATACCACTGAATTTTTTACTGTACTATGCGCACTACCGCTTACTAGCCTTGTGTGAACAGGTTTGGTTCAGTAGAGTATAGTTGTTGGGTAAAACGTTATATGTAATCAGAGCATCTATTGATATTCATTGCATCGTGTTCACTTTTGCACTTTTCTATCAAAAATGGGATAGTAGAGTAAGTAGGTAAGTTATTTGCGCTGGTATACTCTCCCATTTACTCTACCAATGTAAACTAGGCCTTACCCTGCGCTAGCCAAAGTTGGCGTTCAGGTGGGTGACCATCTTCAGTACTTACGCGTTGCTGTTGACACATCGTGATAAAGAATTCGCCTTAACACGTTGACTGCCGTGGGAGCCATCGGTGACCGGCACGTTAAATTTTCTTTAAGTAAATAATTATTGATTTTGGCAATATTCTGTGCGAATTTTACATTGCAACACTAACATAGGGAGACACACACACGATCGAATACTTAAACATTTTTTTCCTCTGCGATGTATAACGAGAACAGCAATTTACGTTGTGCCTGATTAGGGATGGCTGATTCCACTCTGACAGTCACGCGTAAGAACCCACAAGCGAGCTCTATCCATATGGAAAATTGCCGAACTTCATGACCCATCTTCTCTCAGACCACTGAAGCGATTTTAATCAAATTTTGTCTGAGTACTGTATTAATAGTGGTAAATAAATTAAATACACGATTTCTTTATAAACATTTTAGAAAGAAAGTTACGTGGTGCTTAATAGACCGTTCAAAAAGTGATGATTGATAATTTTTTTTTCTCCAAACGTAGCTATTATTTTCCAAATTCCTTCATTCAGTATATTCAGTAAGTTCTTAGGACGCACCACAAAAAATTTCATTAATGTTGCTTTTTTAGATCCTGAGAAAATGGGTCAAAATGGATGAAAAATATAATATTACAAGAGAGCCATTTTTCCGAAAAGGAGTGGTAATTCATTTTTTTAATCGACTTACCTTATTGACTTATCGAATTAAATTACATAGTCAGGTGTAGTAACACTGTCAACATGCAACTAACTTGGAAAATTTGTTCCAAGAACAAGAAGGAGATAACCCTGCTTATGAAGCAAGAATTCATTGATAATTACTCGCCTGGGTAATAGCATTCAATTTTCGAAATAAAAATTTATGCACTTCCAGTGCTCAGAATTAAACAAAATTTTACCAAACTATGCAGAAAGATGTATATTATCAGACCCGACAATTGAAAAAGATAATTTTTTTACATTCTTTGGGTTGTGGATTCTCTTAAACTAAAGGTCCTCCGGCTAAATGATCATACCAGTCGATGCTGGGTCACGTACAAAGAACAAGACTCAGAGAGGTATTTTTAAGTAAACAGCTGCGAAAGTGTTAAGTAATCTTCGTCGATTCTTCCGAGGGGCCGTCTAATCCACGTAAACGATCCTCCCATCTTTTCGTTCGGAAACTTCAATCAGCCAACTGGCGTACCAGAACAGGGGAGCGGTTAACTTTCGCGATAACGCGGAAATGATAAACGACGCTACGATTTCTCGACGAGCCCCCGAGGAGAGTGTTTAACGAGCCGGTGAAAACGGAAATAAGCGTGGGATCGCTCGAACGATCGATAAGACTACAATTTTTCGTCGAAGCGCACAGATCATGTGTTTTTGTCCACATTCTTCTCGTCGTTGGTATTCCAGGCCGGCCTCGTCGGTGATACTTGAAACTCGAGTAAACGAGAGGTTTATCGCTGGTCTGGGAAAGTATTTAACGACGTAAATTGCGTTTCCGCGGGTCGCGTGCAGTTTATGGATTATAGGACTGTTGGAGGGCTGAGTTAGCACAGAAAGATCGAGTCGAGAGATAGGGATTTTTAGGGCGACACAGCCAGCGCTGACGCGAAACTACGGCCCGTAGGTGAAAGAAAACGTTCATTACTGTTATTATACGTGCAATACCGTTTAAAGTACAAGTACAAAGATGTTTATTAACTTCAGCCACAATACAGAAAAAAATCTGTAATAAACAGTTTACGGACAAGTCGAGGCTACTTTATGCTATACATTGTTTGATCAAATAATTCAGAAAAATATATTTTGGTCTATTAGAAAAACTGAGCGTACGAACAATACCGTTCGAAAATCGTGGGATATTGTCTGGACACGTAAATCTCAAAAATATTGTGGAACACTTAAGAAATATTATATTATTTCATGTATGCTGTTTTGGATAATAAGGGAAACATGCTGTCCGTGCTCTTGATTTTGAGCATTTTTTTCTTATTTGTACGTGTAACCCAGTGATGACCACAGGAGCTGCAGCCTTCCCCCACTCTAGATTCATTCCCCTCATATAGGTTGTGATCTGTGACGACGATGAACCGAGGCGGAACGAGGAGAGAACTGGAGGGAACTGAAACACGAGGAATGGATCTAGAGTGGGGGAAGGTCGCAACTTTGGTGACCATCACTGGTGTAAACTATCGCACTTGTTTTAAATGAGTCTTATATATTTTTTGTATACAGGGTGGTCCATTCGAAACAAGTCAATTCAATATATTTTGTCACGTTTGATGTTAAAAAAGAGAGCGTAACAAAAGATAAATGGTTGCAGCGGACAAACCTGATACAACAAAATATGTATTTGGTTTCTAGATCAATTTTTTCAGTTATCGAGACAATTAGCACTTTTTAAAATGGATCATTGCATCACATAATGTGATGTTAAATACTAAAAAGATGAATATAATATTAGTAGATCTATTGACATATGTTTCACCAATTATCGAGGTATTTCTATTCCAACTTTCGATATTTATTATTTTTAATGCAACAAAATACAACGAGCCACGACCAAACGAAGAGATTGGATCCAATCTTATCACGTTATATCCTCCTCGAAATCATTCAATTTTTGACTCAAACTCAAAAAACATTAAAATAGGACACCGTGTGCGTACAATGTCAATTGTTCAATCATTCCAATGCTCTAAAACCGTAAAATATTTCACAAAACATATAAATTTTAATACGACACGTTACGGTGCTAATTCATCCGAATACTTACAATTAGCACCACAGCGCACAGCGAACAGCTGTACAGTGCTTATAGTACACTCCGAACAATTTTTCAGAACGCATATACGGGTTTACCGTTCTGAAAGGGTTAAAAATAATAAATATTCTAATACTTTCGAAAAGTACGTTCGCGAGTCATATAGCCGCGCTGTAGAAAACGCTGGTGTTTTTTTATTCGAGAGGCTCGAACATCCGGTAGAACGAAATAAATCCTTCGGGCAATAAGATGGTTATCTCGGTAGTTGTAACCGGGCATTTAACGGAGTCCGACTGAATCTTATTACCGTTACCTCGGGGAAAAAGAACGGATAAAACAAAGGGTGGCGGGAAAAGCGGGAACGCTTACGATCGCGTAATGGGCACGTACGCGCATGCGCGCGGTGTTCTCGTAACATTAGCGCTGCGTTTCATTGAAATTCCTCGGTTCTCAGCTTTCGCGATAATCATATTCGCGGCGGGTACGAATTATGTAACGATACCCCGAGGAAGATTGCGGTGTCGATAAACGTGATGCGGCACGGCAACGCTTTGCCGAAGAAAAAGAGGAATGAAAAGAAGAAAAAAGGATACGTTAACGAACCCTCCGCCCGTGGAAGTTTATGCGCCTTTAATGACGCGAATTACAAGTTGCACCGCTGCCAGCGCTCGCTGCGCAACAAGAATTCGATGACGAAATCGTTAAACTGTTTTAATTACCGTGATTTCGCGTTTCACGATTGATTTTTATTTTATTCATCTTTTCCAGCGCTTTTTTTCTGATGAAAAATAACCGGTATAAATTATGCCAGAGTCTTTATTCAACGAACGTTCCGGGTTTAGTATTATCTTCCATCGCTTCTTATTAGCGGTGGGTTATGACGCTTCTCATTTTTTATCGATTCATTAAGATGAAGTATCATTGCATCAAAGGTCATGCGATTCTTAAATGATCGATCAGTCTGCCCGAAATGATCAATCCTGTACAATTAATCCTTCTGATCCTTTATAATTAAAGTGGAGACCTTTCTGAAATACTTGTTTACAAACAAATATTCACGGATTTGGATAATATTTTTCACAAAGCGATTCGAAGGTGACCACAGCGACGTATTAGAAGCCAACTGTTTAACTTTGAATAATCTCGTGTAACTAATCTCGTGAATGTTTATTTGTATTAAAAAAAGTTTCAAACCATTGACGTAATAAACGATTGTATAATGTAGTAGAGGCTTTGACAAGTGTTCCAGAATTTCTTCAGACTTTTTAAAAAGCTAGTTCAGTGAAAAAGTTAAGCTTGGATATAAATGACCCAGTTTGCCTGCGGAGTGTTAATACGATTTTAACATTTATTTATGATTATAGAAAGTATACTTCTTTAGCTCTGAACGACTGTAAATGCAGTGTAGTAGCATCAACTGAAATATAAATGTTGAAAATAAAATAGTTAAGTCGATTTTCCAGAAGTTCGACACGTATCGTTTTATTCCTAGAGTGGGCGCGTACGGCCTCACTAACCGACGCGATAATTAATGTTAAATATTTCAGTTATTGCTGAATCTTCAGTGCTTATTCTCACTCTAGCTGATTATTTTAGCCTAAGAAATAATATTTTTCATCGGCTGGCTGAACGAACCAAATACTTATTTATTTATGTGCCTGGAACACATAGTTGTACTGTGTGAAAATTGTTTTGAAAATGGATCTATATCAGATTCCTCAAATTAGAAAGAAAACCAAAATTGAAAAAATGTATGTTGATTCGTTTAAAAATTTTTCGTTTGCTATGTTTCAGACTTCTTAAATAAAGACAAAGTTATAAATTAAAAAGAAATGTACATTTATTTGCTTCAGAACATTTTTTTATTATACTTTTATTACCTACCTATATATTTTTTTGGTTGACGAGTTATTCTATATATTAATTGCTATTACCAAAATTTCAATATATTAAACCGGAAAAAAAAATTTGTTTCCACTTAAACGTCAGTAGGTCTCCCAGACCGACGCGTCAAATGTTTGTCACATAAGCTACAGCGCCTACTCTAGGGTTTAAAACGACTCGATCTGGGATACTAAAATTTTACATGGAGCGACTCGCAGACATTTGCAGTGACATGTGCAAACATCGATATTTTTTAATACTATTTTAACCCTTCATGTGTAAACGTGTGTTTTTCGTGTAGGGGCCAGTTCACTACACTTCACGTGTTTTACTTTATACTATTTACAATATAATATATTTAAACAGATTATCTGTCAAAATTTTTGAGATAATCTTAATTTAGAATGTTTGAAGATGCTATATGAATTTTTTCAGATTTTTTTAAAAACTATTACCCACTGAAAAACCCATCGGTCATGAAAGACCTAAGTTTACACTTTAAGGGTACCATAAATACGTTTACACAATAAGGGTTAAATACAGAAAGCTTGAGATACGTTCCAATAAATCGCCGAATATCAAAACAATGGTATTTTTACTTTCCCCAAGTTTCAGGACCAAACGGCATCCACTTTTCACGGTGCTCGCAGTGGGATAACCCCTGAAATGATTTCGTCGAGCGTGACAGTTTTCGCTTTATCCTCGTCTGTCTATAAAACGCGGCGACGAGATATTTATCTATCGCCGCGAAACGACTTACTTCGGCGAGCGCGAATAAACGGGAAATAAAACAAAAGCGATACGACCGAGCGGATAATGCGCGAACGAACACGAACCGCCAGCCTTCGGGTTCGCGCAGAATCGCAGTCGTTTTTCGACGCGATAACGACACCCTGAAGAGATGCTCGCGCACCCGCCATGGAATATCAAGCATAACGCTGGGGTTTTCGTGACGTGCACACGCAGAGCCCGCAGGACGGAGATAACCCTCGCGGGAAAGAAGCAACACCGTGTCCGTAGCCAGTCGGTGAAAACGGCTGAGAGAGTTGTCTCGATGGTTATCGGTGTTGTCGTGGTCTGCCTAGGGCTCTCAGGGAAGCCACCAGTGGATATATCACTCGGATATAAATGGACTAGAGTGGATATGAGAAAACCGCGCATGTTCTATTCCGGTTGTTCCAACTATACCGGGTGAGTCAGTGTGACTTGGTACGCGAGATAAACGGACTTGGACGTTATCTGAATGATATTATTTGATCAGGGTGTGGTAGGTAAAATAAGCTTGAAAGCCCTGATGATGTGATTTTATTCATCGAAACGCTTTCCATTTCGATCGAGGCACGTGTGTGCAAGGGTTATGGGAGTTTTAATACAGTAGAGCCTCCCGTATCCGAACTAATAGGGAGACAAATGTGGCCGGATAACAGAATTTTTAGATAATAGAACAAACACTTTTTTTTTATATTTAACTTCATTTATTCAAATAGAAATCAACAAAATTGACAGTTTGTTTCAATATACCTCATTTTTTTGGCTGCTAAATCACACAAGTTTTCACGAAACGGCTGTTTGGATAACAGAACATTTAGACAATAGAACGTTCGCATATTAGGGTATTCGGATAATGGGGGTTCGGATACAGGAGGCTCTACTGCACCTTGAGATTCGATTCTGGGACGTCTTACTAATATAATAAAGAGAGAGAGTTTGTATGTTTGCAAAAATCTCAAAAAGTACTACACAGATTGTTATAAAAATTTCGTAATAGCTTCTTTACATCTTCCAGAGTGTCATAGGCCATATTTTATTGCGAAATAAATAATAGATCGAGATAAAAAAACATGGGACTGCTTTTTGTTAGCGTACCGGTGAGCCGTCAACGAAGGCATAGTTCACGCACAGCCGCCAGGTGGCAAACCTCGACACCCGCGCACTCGAAAAAGAATTCGCTCGGGTACAAGATGAAGGGAAAAAAAACAATATTCTGAATTTTATACGCAAAAAAATCGCGGGTGAAGTCGTGTCTAGGGTGTGCTTGTATTTAATAAAATCCACGCTCAATGAGTCAGTGTTACTTGGTACTTGAGGTAAACAAACTTGGACGTTATCCAAATGAAATTATTTGATTAGGGAGTGGTACGTAAAATATTCGACTTTGTAAGTCCGAATGTATAAGCTTGAGCTTCTTGACGATGTGATTTTATTAATCGAAGCGTTCTCCATTTCGATCGAGACACTGTTGTGAAAGGGTTATAAGAGTTTTTAGTACCTTCAGATACTATTCTGGGACTCTGCATTTAATAAAGTCCTCGAGTGTATTTTTTGTAGAACTTTTTGATTATAAAATTTTTGTTATCTAAGTGCTTGCAGAATTGGTAGACTGTATCCACTCTGTATCTTAGAAATAAACAAGGAGTGCATTGTCTGATGCAACACAAAAGTCCCCGGTAGAAGCTGAGAATCTGCGTATTTGGCGATTGTTTTGAGAAATATCATTCTATACAAAATTATAAAATCTAATGAAACCTAATTTTACGACTTAATCCATTACTCTTTCTTTATACAAAAAATGGGCCTGATACATGAAGCTCCTTTATTACGAAAAACTAAAAAGACCAATGTTGTGGACCCTACTTAGCAGCTTTGGACCAGAAAGGGTCAAAGAATACACTTCCATATTCCTGTTTCATTCAAGTCACATAGGTTATACAAATGATGTGACGTGTCAGTATAAGAAATATAAAATAAATATTCAAGATTTAACAGTTAGATGTAACTTCTTTTATGTTATTGTCCACCCATACTACTATAGCCTTACATGTGACAATATTTTTTTTTAATCTAATTCAAAACCCTTGAAACAGTTTAATTGACAGTGTATACATCATAAAACAATTATCATCAATTACGGAAACTTTGTACCGTGTTATACGAACATTGTCACAGTTGAGGGGTTCATAACAAGAACAACTTTTGTCAAACTCATGATTTAATTACATACAGTTCTTTTGCGATATAATCACAGATAACACACACAGCAGTTGTGTAATACGATGAATATTTTGTAAAAAAAAATTGAAATTTATTGACTATAAATTAAGGATGCCAAAGTACTTTTTGCTCTCCTGAAGAAAAACGAAAATTGACACGGGTCGATTTTGTGATGAACCCTTCAATTTTTCCGCCGCGTTTCAGAACCCGTGTTATAAGAGGATCTACTGTATTTACTCTCACAACAATAAGAAAATCGTTCGAATACTTCTGAACACTGCTGTATATATATGTGTATACGTACATACAGTTCGTATACTCGTCTACGTCCGCGTGCATCTCCCTGCTCCCTGTATATACACGAAACCCCTATCGAGCCTATCGGTCACGGGTATTGAAATAAACAAACAAGCATCGGGAGCAATATCCCGCTCGGTCAATATTTACCTGACGGTTAGTCGACTCGAGTTCCCCGCCACCAACATCGTCCGCCACCTCCGTCGCAACCTTCGCTCCTGACTTCACCATTGTTTAGACTCTTCTTCTTCCGTCTCCACCTTCGGCTCGATCTTCGTCTCCAACTTCGGCTCGATCTTCGTCTCCACCTTCGGCTCTATCTTCGTCTTCACCTTCGGCTCTATCCTTGTCTGCATCGTCAGCTCCGTCCTCGTCTCCACCTATATGTACGACAACCTCCCCTGTACAATGTCGTCGACGTCGAGGCTCCTTCGTCGCAACCCCAGGGCTCCGGTAGGGTGCAGGGGGAGCGAAAAGTAAACGGCAATGTAAACGCGGCGTTTACATTTACGTGTTTGCCAAGCAACTCAAATATTTCGTGCTGTCTGAGTGTCCGCGCGCGTCTCTATGCACGCTCCGTGCTCTGTGTGGTGTGCAAGCACGTAAACCGCACGGCTGTGTGTTTTGCGTCGGTGGATTCGGTCGGTGTTCGAATGTGTGAACACGGCCGGAGGGGCGAGCCTGTGTTCGTGCGAACGGGGTTCAACTACACGCAATGTTTATCGAGGCTGAGTCCTTCCTTTTCTTTATTTTCCTTCCACCGTATTCCTCCTCTTTTTTCCCTCCGACCCGGAGCTTCTTGTGATCTCCTTTTCCGTGCTTCGGATACGAGACCATTTCCGGTTCGCCGGACCACCCCGGCGCACAAGCTTCCTGTCTTCGGCGGACGTGGGGCCACACTCGCATCGGCTTTTTCCAGAAAACGTTCCCAGCTCGCGATATTCGATTCGATTCGATCGGAACCTCTCGATACTGTTTGCGGAAACTTCCGATACGTGTTTTCGTTTTTACCTGTCGCATTCGAATCACGTCTTCCGGAAGTTCGGCTTTTCGAGGGCCAATAGCGCCTAACACGTCTCCCGCGGTTCCTTGATCTCCTTAATCGGTTTCTTGAGTTTGCTTGTACGGTGGTTTAGTATATAGGTATGGTGTTGTACAAGCATCTGATCTAAGCCGTTCAAGATCTTCTTTAGAGTTTGATGGGTGTACACAAACTGTAGAATGACGGCTGTATTTAGCAGTGTTTTTAATGTTGAAATTTTAAACTGATTGTACTGTGTTAATATTTTTGTAATAAAAGCTAACGATACATGGAGCAAGAAAAACCTCAGGTTTTTATTGCACAGTCAATTGCTTTGTAAAAAAATTGGCTTTTCGTTGGATAGTGTTACATACATACTGAAAGATAATAAAGGCAGAACACCGGTTTCAATGTATTTTTATTTTGAGATTTGGAATGGAAGTGAAAAATAATAGACACGATATATGAGAACGTAGCAATTATCAAAATTAAAAAGAAATATCCTTTTGGGATTTAGTTTGAGCGTCTTTACAATAGTTCTGCACATTTTGCATATTATTTGAACAAGTAATCCACTTGAAATCTACGCAAGCACGGACACTCCATTATTTTTAATAAGGAAGTTGAATTTATGAGTCCATTATTTTGTGACAAATGGTTCTGTGAAAAATTTAATTGCAACGCATGTGCAAGGCATTTCTAGGTGACATTTTAATACTTTCGTTGTTTAATCCGTAATACGTACGGGGAATACAAAAATAGTAAAGAATTACTAACCTGCACGAGCATTTTTTGGTTAAAACTGGTCTCAAAATGTGGGGGGTGTTAAGTGTAAACGAATCTTAAAAGATTAAAGGCTTCTGGTGAATAGTTTATATGAAAAATAATGATAAATATAAAAAATGAAAGGCGATAGAATTTTAGCAATTTACAAGTAGTGAAATATCTTCAAGTCAGGAGTGCAGGAGTACAATTTGAATAACTATAGAAAATTTCTTTATTTTACCTCCATTCAAAAAAGTGAACGAAATTTGACATGGTCAGGCCTGTCGTATCTAGCAGAATGTTTTGAAAACGCGAAATAATTTCAGCACAAGTGTGCAGTTCGAGTGCGACAAATTCATCAATGAAAGAGTTAAATACAGGAAAATATTTCAAACGCACAAAGGTCGTTTTGCAGCCACTTTCTCATCCTCCTTTTCATATTCTAAATATTCTAATTTTATCCTCCAATTCATCAACGCCGCGTGTTATCAAATCCTCCCTAAAAGGAAAACTTTCCACACAAACTGGACATTACACCGTGCCGCGTTCGCTATAAAAATCGAGCTGCAATCCCGCTATAAGACGTTCGCGGCGGGTCGATTGAAATTCACGGCGCGTTGTGGTATGGAGTCATCGGAAACCAAAGAGGGGGTTGCTCGAGAATCCTAATTTGTTCGTAACTATCCTCTCAGAGGGTGGGGAGAACGACGAAAGTGGAAAGGGACGGTGACTAAAAATAATCCGGTAGCTGCAGTACAGCGTGCAAAACCCGGTGGGGGTTCGTCGACTCGATGGGGGCGGGAGGGGATGCGAGAAGAAGCGTGTGCACGGCACCGAGAGCCGTAATTCCTTCATGGAAAATTCAAGGTTTTTCATTAGCGTCTCCCCCTACGCCGTGGTGGAACGCCACTCGGGCCTCGGCTTCACACCCCTCACCCTCTGACCGGCGTGGAGAAGAAAGTTTCGGGAGAAAACTTGACGCGGCGCATATTTCATATATTATTTTGCACAGCGTCGTTGGTTGAGGGTGGGTGGGTGGGTCGAGCGACCGGGTGGTTTGCCAACACAGAACTGAACGTCATTGCTGCCGGGTGTTTGCACGGCCCTCTTTCACGCTACGACCCTCCTTCCACCTTCTGTCGGGCCCTCCATCGCCGTGGAACAAAGAACGCTGCACCCCTACCTAGAGGACCGCCTCCAGCGTTAATATTTTAAGCACACTTTTCTACCACCGCCCCTTGCGCGTTTCTTCTCTTCTTTCTCTGTTCGCGCTCTCTTTCTCGCTTCATCTTTTCAAAAGGTTGAAACGGTTCTTTCATTCCCTCCGCCAGCGCCTGGATTCTTTTCGAGCAAGAGAGATGTTGGGAGATGGATGAAGAGGGGCGAGCAGAAAAAGAGGGACTGAATTTTGCAAGGCAAATTAAGTGTGCGGTTTCACGACAGTGGCTTTCACACCGTCTCAAGACTCGACTGGGATCTGAAAGGGATGTTTTAAGAGGACACCCTTGCCTCGTACTCCCCTCGAGGGAGACAACCTCGCGCCACGATTACGGACCGACCAGCGTAATGTGTCTCGAGATATTTTTCCGTGTTCCCCTCGTGTTCTTGTCGAGGGGTTGCCGCGCCTTTGTCTTCCGGCCGGTTTTCGGGAAAAATTCGATTTGAGTATCGGCAAAGGCGAGTCGAAGCACGAGACTGGTAAACAAGGGGCAGGATTGGTCGTTTGAAGATCAAAGGCTTGGTGCAAACAAGGACCAGCTCGAAAGTCGAGAAATTTAATGGTCACGAATTTACATGTTTGATATTAGTCGCGTGGTCAGGATAAAAATTGGGGAACTTCTTCCATGATGATTTCGAAGGCACCCTCGCAACCCTCACCCCATGGTCAAATCCTCAAGAACGACGTATCTTTTTTAAAAGCAATTCGACATCGAGTCGTTTGTCACCCTTAACCTACCCCACGACTTTTTTGACAGAGTCATCGTCACTCGATAGCCACGTGGCCTCGAACCACTAGCCATCGACTTGGAAATAACCCAGTCTCCGAGCCTCGAGTTCTGAAATAAACCCTCAACCCTGTTATAAATTGAAGATAAGCAAAATAACGTCCATCGTCCTTCAAACCGCAATTAAAACGCATCGCCACTAACATACGAACCTTAAAGAAAAACTTCTCAATCATCCTCCGTCGGTTTTCCTTAACAAAACGATACTTAACAGGGGTTCAAGATTTTCCTTCAGTGGCCGTACGTCATGGAAGTTTTCTGAAGCAATTTAACTTTTTAATCTAAGCGCGTGAAACGGCTCGGGTCGGGTTCGGGTCGGTAGCACAGACCCTTTGTCTGCGAACGGTATTAACGGCGCGACAAAAATGTTCCGTCGATCGATGGAAACCAGCCCTCGTCCCCATCAAATATTTCGTACCGCGGGAGAAACTTTTCCAAACGTGGGTTTGGGATGTATGCACCTGTACGTCTGCGGCTCGACCATACCCTATGAATAAATCGTGACCGTGGTTAAGAAGTCATGGAAGAACCGAGTCACTTTACATTCAAACTTTTATGACTTTTCCACGCGACACCGTCCCCCCGTTCCCTTACTGCCTCCTTCGTCCTTCCTCTGTTTCGTTCCTTTATCGAACGATTGGCCACATCACCGTGTTATTCGAACTACCCTAACGCAACTGGCGTAGATCGGGATTCGATGATTCAGTTCCAAGAACTTTTCGGGCGATAAAGAATTCCGGGGACATGTTTGTAATCTTAAACCTGTGAATTCCTTTGTCGAGTGTGACTCGACATCGATTTTATTCACAGGTACTCCTATGTCGCATCACACTCGACATTTTTAAATTGGCAGTTTAAATATGTATTACATTTCGCAATATTTTTTGTTACCTACATAAGCAATATTACATGTATATGACCCTTTTTTATAATAAAAAAAAGTCCTTAAAATGTTCAGGTACATGATTGTACCTATTTGGTTCCTATCAACCAACTGTCTTTTGAAGTACATTTCAAATAAAACACTAGAAATAATAGGGAGTTATTGAAAAGAAAATTAAAAAGGAATTCGGAGTTTAAAGGGTTAATCAAGTTGACGATTTGGATCTTGTTTGTAAGTACATTGTACAAGATTGTGATGTGAGAGTTACTGTAAGGTCTTACTTTAGGCCACTGAGCACAACAATGGAGGCCATAAATCAAAATTACATGACGCAAGTAATGTCTCATTTGCATGTTTTTCAATTTGGAGAAAATCGGCCCAACTCGCAAATAAAGGCCTGGCGTGCACATGTTGTCAATTGCCAATGAGAGTACGAGAAAACTTCGAAGTGTCCAAGTCCTGGCAGAACTTGGGACCTGCCTGGCAACTAAGATTTACAAGCTATATGTCACTGTTCTTTGGAATCTGAAAAATAGCAGAAGTCACGTACGCGTCTGAAACCCGACCCCTGTGAGTGACTCTAACAAATCCAACGACAACCATCGTCGCGAAAACTTTGGAAAATCGCGTCACCAGCACGCGTCCTCTTCGAGCAGACCTCGTTCCACCTTCGTTAGCGGTCGTTAACGCTTTACAGCCGCAAGGGAATTGCTAATTTTCACGGTAACAGTAGCCAACGAACGAGCAGAGATAAAAAGGCGTTTTAACCGCAGGTGATAGCACGGTATCGCGTTTCTGCTTCGAACCTCGTCGTATCTTCTGCCAGGTGAACAGAGCCTATCACGCGGACCCACGCGCGCGTTTCCAACCTCCTCCGCCCGCAGGTAAATTCCCAGCTCCGTCCCTAATGGTCCCGGAGGGTTGTTGAACCTGCGACCCTGCCGCAGGGGGTTCGCTTTCGACCTTTAAGCCTGCCGCGGGATATAACGTGTGCGGCCGTTTAAAAGTTTTCCGACGTGGCTCATTAAACTATCAGAAGTTCTGTCTGAAAACGCAGCTGCTCCGCTACGATCGCCGACACGCGGCTGTACGTGACATCCCGCTTCGAATCGCAGCGAAATCGTCTGACAACCGTGCCAGTTAAGTGAAAAACCTTTCATTTCGACCGAACCGTCCATCCAGTTCGTCGTGTTTTATTCATGCGTTACTTGTAGAGTCTCCGAAGTCGATTTCCTTGAACACGGACCTGCAAACAATGGAATTTTATTCTACTATTTAGATTTGTTTCTTCGGTTAAGTTCATCTCTTATGCGGTTGAATCGGCATTTTTTCGTGTATATAGGGTGTATCAAGATGAGTCAATGCTAGAGGGTCATGTTTTCTTTCTATTTTTATTAAAAATTATACTAAACACGAGTTCGTTCTCATAATATTTAGTTATACGGTCAGGATACTCGCACATAAATGGAACACAATTCAAAAGTAAATTTGAAAGATTTTAAAAAGCAATTTTTTAATGTCTTTATATCGCTTCATTTGACCACACATTCAACTACAGTTCAATTACCTTTTATAATCTAACTATATATTAAAATATATATTTTAACGTAGGGAGGAAGGCAGGTCCAAGCAATTATTTATTTTGTCCAGTAAAGGTTTTAAAAATAAATTTTTCATTCTGTTTATTTTGCATATATAATACACAGGTTTTACTATAGTAAAAAGTAAAATTGTACAAAAATCTGAATATTCCTGTTCCCAAAGTCAGTTGCCTTATAAAATATTGGGCAGAATCATAAATAACTTTCGATTTGTCTTATTGACAGATGATTATTGTTGCTTCCGTAGTATGTCTACGTTTTAGAGATTTTTACCCTCCAATATGAAGCAAACATCAGTAATCCAAATAAACTATTTGAATTTTTAGAAAGAAAAATATCTATTATGTATCGGAAGTTATTTATGATTCAGCACAACTATATTTATAATTCTGCAATAAGAATGGGGTAGTTCCTAAAGCACAAACTTGGTCCTATCCCGGATATAGGGCACTGACTAGAGCCAATCCACTGCCTTATACGCGAGTATTGCTGTTCTTAGCGGACACTGTTCTCTAATTGCAGAAAATTGCAGCACACGGTGTATGTTTTTTCCAAAAACTTCAAAGCTCAAAGGTTTAACCCTCTGCACTCCAAGCATCTTTTGATGCAATAGACCAACAGCTCCAACATAACTAATATAATGATGCAACCAATATTATGGTTGCGAGCTACTGCAAGCAAATGTTAATTTTCAATGGTTCATATTCCAAGAAAACTTCATCAAGATAAGATAATTACGCTTTACTTACTTTTACGTATTAAGAAATATTTCATTTTTAACATGGTATACAAAAATTAGTAGATAAAATAGGCAAACCATCGGAGTGCCTGATAGGCATACTTGAAGTGGAACGGTTGACATTGTCAGTACCTGACAGGTATACTTTGGAGTGCAAAGGGTTAACTTTTGACTGCTACCGGCGTCTGACAAAGTCGCTCACCGTGTACTGTCGTCGCCCTTGGGCGTTCGGTGCAATGGCCACTATGTGCTACTGCACCTCGGCCGCACGCAGCATTCGCCTCGTTCGCAAATAACCCGCAGTCAAAGGGGTAATTTCATCGTCCTGAATATTATTCACGAAATATATTCGCGGTTTCATTTTCCGTAGCCGAGGAGCTGAAAAGCTGTTCCGCAGGTATTCTTCGATCGCGTCTGTGCGGCGTGCAGCGCATATTCAGCGTCGAATTTACGAGTTCGTGGCAACCGGCTGATACCTTTGAAAGCCGCTAACTGTACATATTTAAAGGCGATCGCGTGCAGCCGAGGCGTGAGTTATTCCGTTGATTCGCGCCGGCAAACTGTGCAATGCAAACGCGCGTACGCTTCGCGGCTCCCGTGAACAATGGAAACGTAAGAGCCGGAGGAAATCATTTCGCGCTATATTGCGCGTGACACGCACTAATTCGCCGCTTACTCGCGCGCTCGCTCAGCCGCTAGACCGTCAGCAAACGCGTCTCTTTTCATTCATATTCCACGGAAAATTCTACCTCTCTTAGTCAAGTTTCGAAATATACAGCGTGTTAAAAAAAACATTAAATATTCATATGGAACATAGGATACACTATACTGACAACAAAACCTTAGTAAACATGGGTCGACAGCTCAACCGTTTCCGAGATGTAAACATTTTTTAATGTTAGTGTCATTTGCGGCAATGGGTTAACTCTAGTGCGTTATTCGGCCCCTTTTCGACGCACCTCGTTCTTATTTATTTTTAAGCTTTTGTTGTTAACGAAGAAACGCAATGAAATGAGTATCAATATGCTTATTTCTGTTCCCTGGACATTGTATTAAAAGTTTGTTTGGGTTTATATGGTGTGCTGATAACAAAAATTGTTACACATAATTTTTTTTCAAAGTTATCAAGATTATCTATAGTTTTTTTTAGTGGATCCTATATTTTTTCCGCCTACCTTTTAGCGGACAAAAAGACAAATGCGACAAGCACCGCTACATATTTTTTTTGTTATTAGAACAGCAGTAATAATGGATAAATGTATTTTAGGAAAATCCTGCGCTGCCATACACAAACGTTATGCGAAAGGTTAGATCAATTTGATCGCATAACTACTTTTTTAGTAGAATCCAATGGAGAAGCGTAATCGAACATCTTTAATAAAGGCATTTATTTAAAATATTTCATGAAGTGAAATCTTGTACAATTTTAAAATTCTAGAAATTACAACTTTTTAGGGTTCCAGAAACAACGATTTTTAAGCGAAAAATTGGATCATGAATTTGACTTGCGCTCATTTTATTATCCTTCAGTATTTTTAAACCACAGTTGGTCATTCTATACCTCAACTATTACATAACCGGCCCTTTACGTCATTTTTGTATCATATGTTCCAGACCCGGGATACCCTGCACCCGGAGAACCCCATTTTTCGTACAAGGCTTACATGTGGTACACTTGACATAAAAATAATATTGTATTTTGCCATAAAAAAAATTGTACGCATAGTTCGAAGTACAAATAATAATCGTCCCAAGTTTCACTTTAATAGCCCAGATATTTTTCTTGCAAAGAATTCCCAAAAAACAGTTATTCTTCGAACGCTTAAAAATGGAAGTACCCTTAATCTAAGCTCAGTGCAGATAATAAATTGTGAATCTACAAACCGGTAATAAAACCTGTCTGGACCTATGGAATATCTCTCTGGGGGACAGGAGCAAAAGTCACATAGCGAGAATGGAAAGACTCCGAGTAATCATTCTCAGAACGGTGGTAGATGCTCCATGGTACGTCAAAACCGAGGAATTTCGCGAAGATTTAAAAGTCTCAGCCGTGTACGAAGAAATCATCAAGTATACAAAAAAGTACAAGGAAAGAATTACAGAGCAGCCTAGTCAGCTGGCTGTAGAAGTTCATGAAACTCCCTCCAAAAGAAGACCTAATTGCATTGTAAAAACACAAACAGGAACAGAAACAAACCATTTTTAACTTATAATAAAATATAAAATGTTGCAGGGAAAAGAAAGTAATAGATGATAAGGCAGATGATGTCATGAACTTGTATAAAATAAGTGTTTGTTCGAAACTATACATATGTATGTGTAAAAAGGAAATATAAATGGTAACATAAGCCAATGATCTAATCAAAAAGTAAATAATAAATAATAAGAAATTTAATAACAAAAAATAAAAATGACTATTACATTGATCGTGATTGTGGCTTATTGAACATTTTAATGCTTGCAAAATCACTAAAAAGAATATCGAAAATAAAGTAACGGCAACATAAATTTTGCGAAATATTAATATAAATAGTACATTTCAATTTGACGCAAACGAGAGGATTATTTGATTTTTTTCAACGAGTTAAATATTATATGTTTCAACAAACGAAACATCGAGCACATGGAATTAATTTTTTACCTGGCAGAAAACGTTTGCTTCCAGGCTCGTCATAATATTGCGATTTCTCATCAAATACCTGTGTCCATTTTAAACAACGAAATAAGTGATAACGGGCGCAAACTAATTCGCGAAAAGCCGATTTCATCATATCAATGACAATATCCGCGAGCGTGCGAGAATGTTTTTCATTCCCCTGTTTTTGACGTTTCGCGACCGCCGTTTACAACGTCCGGTCGAACGACGAGCAAATCGATCGTTCCATCGATTCTGTGACCGCTAAACCTGGCCCGCCCTCATCCCTCTCCTGTAATTTCGCAGCGAAAAACAAGTTACCGCGCGTTTGTACGACACTAAAAAAAAAAACGAAAAAAACTGTCATCGGGCGGCAGTGCGTTCTCTCGGCGTTTCAATTTTCGCGGTAAATTTCTGCGGCTTCCGCGTCGATGAAATCGTTCGGGACATCGGCGTTAATCGATGTCGTTACATAAAAAACAACGACGTGCCGCGGCGGCCATAAAACGTTCGGTTTCGCTTAATGCCGTCGCCGTTAACGACGCTTAAAATCGTGTCGTATCTGAAAACGATTTTCGAATAACGAGCCGCGCCTCTCGGGCCAGCCGCCTGGCAATTAGAACTATCATCCGCGTCGACGTCGTTGACGACGCTGCTGCCGTCATCGTCGTCGTCGTCGTCGCAGCCACGATCGTGGTCGGGGCGATAGCTCGACATAATTGCAGCGCAATTACCGGCTGCAATTGCAACGTTTCGCTCTCTTTCGACGAATCGAGGGGAGAAAAAGAGTAGATGATGCTCGAGAGCGAGCAGCGCTGGGGAAAAAGTAATCAGGGAGCGTTAATTCTTTTAACATTCAACGGTCCCATCGATCGACGTCCGGTCCTCGTCTCGACACCGTTCTTCTCCTCGTTCGCCGTTCCTCGAATCGCGGCGTCGCCTCCTCCATTGTCCAGGGAAAAAGGGAAGTTACGGTGGCGAGAGCGAAGTTCCTTTTAGAGGAGGCGTACCGGTAATATTTCAGCCGCATATTTCTCAGCGGAAAAAAAGGAAGATGGACCTCGTACAGGACCGTACAAAAGTCTTAGGACACGAACGAAATTTCGTATGAATTTAGACCAACGTTTCCTAAAGTGGATCTTGAGACAAATTCTATGGCTCTGTGAGATAAGGTGTCTGTTAATCAAATTTACTAGAGTCCAAGATGCAGGAATATTCTTCTCTTTCATCTTTCTTTTATTAACATTTTTTCACAACAATTATAAATTTATGACAAATAGAAACAAAGTTGTGTTTTATTTTAATGTGTCATCTTTTTATATATTTTTTTTTCTGAATAAAATCTCTAATACAATTTTTGTTTCATTTAATGTCGCGTTAAATCCGAGTGCGGGGGGTTGACCGTAAAAGATGGGAATCGGTACCACGATTTTCGGAAAAACGCTAACATGACATTTTTAAACCAAAAATAGCAATTTAAAAAACTGTAGGCTATAGGTCTGAGATAGTCGAAATTTTTATTGAAAAATTCAGCACGTGCACAGTCGAATCTTTGTTAAATAAAATCCAATAATGTATTAATACTTAACACGTTCACTGTCATGGTGGTCACCGGTGACCGATGCAAGGAATTTTATTTAATTAAATAATTACCGATTTGATTAAAATTTTGAATAGCATTACCATTTGAATAAGAATATAAGGTCAAAACTGTGAAATGGAGTAGTTACATATTTTTTTCTTCGTGATTTGTATTAGATATGGAATATTATAGTATGTCTTACCAGGCATGAGATTTTTCACTGTGACCGTCAACCCGTTAATCAAAGTATATTTTATAAAATAAGGAACATTACTTCTGGGATAACCTGATACTTCTGAATGGTAATGTACGCAAGCAAAATTTCGTACATTTCGTGGTTCGTAAAGTGCAGGTCAAAGGGACGAAAAAACGAGCGGCTACCGATCTTCCTGTACAATTCGTAGAATGTAAATGCTACCGGTCTCAAAGGGCTCCACAGAGACAAAAGGACGCGCAGGTTTTGCTAGATGCACACGATCGGCGCGCGCCTCTGTCCTTTGCTTAATTAGATTTTTATTGATGGCACGCTCCGAATTTCTTGATCATTCCACGAACACTACTGTTTTTTGCACCATCGCTCGTTTACTCGTGGAAGGGCAATTCCATTCGTTTCGCTTTAATCTGCTTTTCTGTTGCGATGAATTGAACGGAAAAAGAGGAATATGTATGTATATAGGTACGCGTATGTGGTTAACTGGTATTGAAAAGAAGCACGATATTCTGTTGAAAGGAGCAAAAATAATCTCGTTATCAGTGAAAAGCTGTGCAAATAAAAATACATCCATCGTACGATTTTATCTCATGCTAAAATGTGCCTTGGTCGTTCAAGAGCTAGGGGAAATGTTTTGTATAATTGAGTTAGTTCGAACATTGTGTTTGGATTTGATATGAGAAACCGAGATAAATATGGAATAACGGTACGTGCATAAAATGTACGAATATCTATCACATTAAGAGGCATATTACATGTTTCTATTTTTCGTCGAAGAACATATTCACATTTTCATCAGAATATTTTCGTCTTTCCTAATTGAAACTTTTGCAGCACATGTCAAATGTGCTTCTCGACGTTGTCCATTTTTAAAATCAAAAGCACACATATAATAGAGCCTTTTTCATTTCGTGGGTCCTACACGCGTGGACCACGTGTCGTCATTTTGGTAATGACAATTGTTTGTACGAAATTTTCAGAGCGTGCTTCACTGTCATAGCACGTGTATTCGGCAGACACTTCAATCAGAATAATAATTTCCTGACACTGTATTTTAGGGTGCTGATTGAAATTTTAGACTCCTGCACACATAATTCTCATAATTATGAAAACCTAAAATTCTTATATTTGTTACATGTCAGTGCTTAAAACACTTAAAAACTAACTCTATAATTACCTGTTTCTATGTGTTGTGACTATAGACTCTCACCTAATAATATATTATATTATACAATGTTTTATAGTATTAAATATGAAATGCTATACAACATTTCCAAAATCGAATTTATTGGAGTTGGAGAAGTATGATTTAATTTTTTAAAACTTATATGCATTCAATATGACTTCATAGTTATGACAATTGAAACAATTCATCTGTAAGAGAAATAATGAATATATGTATACTGCTCAAAAGAATTAGAGGCCCAGGATTTTTAATAATTTCAGACAATTTACCAAATATCAGTAACGTAACAAAAATAATTTGCATGCAATATGATAATATTTTTATTGAACGTTGACTGTGTGCAATATTTGGAGCTTTTATACTACTAGATGTCTTAATGAACAATAAATCATTTAAGTGTAACATTTCCTAGAATTTAAATGGCAGCACAAACTCCTCTGGAAATTTAGAAAATATCGAATAACTTTCATGAATTTCGTATTGGTGTACCCTTAACATTTAATCTGCCGTCCGTCCTATTATTTTAATTAGAAAATAATAAATATGTCGCGTGCATGCTGTCACGTGGCGGACTGAGAAACAACGAGGAAGCAATTCTACTCGAATTTTTCCGTGTCGCACTGAACGGTCGACGAACGATCGAGGCGAAGTTCTGATTCAGTGATTCGAATTGCCAGCGATTAGCCTGTAACCAGACGTTTTTTTTCCTCACAAGTTCGACGAGCTTTCGTGCGCGCTGACCAGAAGCAGGTTTCATTTGCACGCGCAGCTCCGCCGTCGTGTTCGTCAACGTTCATGTCAACGAATGTCCGACGTATTGAAGTCATTTCCATCGGGACGGACGTTATCCAACGCATCCCGTGGCCGACAGACGAGAAAGATAAATGTGCGCGTGATGCGAGCATTTTTTTTGTTTCCTTTTCAATTTTGGTCGAGTAACTCGCGGAAAATACGCGTCGGGGAAAATCGATCGCTATTTCTCGATTTTTCATATTACTGCTATTGTGCGTACAGAACATACTGAAATGGCCAATTGAGCGTTTTAAATGATATACCAGAGACATAATACCGGTATTATTAGAGTATCGATATTCTTTCGGTTAGGTCAATGGTAGCCACCGGAGCTCCGGCCTTCCCCACCCTAGGTCCATTCTCCTCATTTCAGTTTCTTCCTCGTTCCCCCTTGGTCCATCGGCGTCGCAGATCACAGCCAATATGAGGGAAATAGACCTAGAGTGGGGGAAGGCTGAAGCTCCCGTGGCCATCACTGAAATAACACCAAAACTAATATGATATTAAAACTCGAAATAGTACCAGTATCTTAATCAGTTTTCGCCCTTACAATTCTACTTTTGTATAATTTTACATTTTATATTTTACTTGCATATGTAGTACAAATACTATAAATAAATTTGTGTTGCAATATTCAATCGGTATTATATCGGCATTTTACGTGTCGGTGTAAGATTCTGTAATATATCACACACATGACGAACTTGGTCACATATTTTAGGAATCGATAGATCGACCGTTGTCGCATGTATATACACTACCGCACAAAAGTAATTGTCCACCTATGTATGCATATTTTATTGTATTATTACGGAAAATGTATGTTATTTTTCCAACAAACAGATCTGTTTTCAACTGCTTTTGTAATATTTAACACGTCGACTGCCGTGGGGGTCACCGGTGACTGGCATCTCACATTAAATTTAATTAATTAATTATGAATTCTTCTATAATTCTAAGGAAACTTAACATTATACGAATAGTAAAGAAGCATATGTATACGATTAGGCACTTAAGTACTCGTTTCTTTTCTTTATATTAAAAATAATAAATGATAACATGTCTGACTAAGCATGGCTGTTTTCACAGCGACATTCAACGTGTTAACCCATTGCCGGAAATGACGGCAACAGCCATCAGAGTTTTGTTGATGATCTGGCAAATGACGGGTATAGCAGTCATCTTGTAGCAACAAACGAACATTTAAAAAAAAAGTGTGTTTCTGAGGCCGACCTAGAAAAAAAAGTGTGCATCTATGTTGGAACAGTAATAATCACGGCATCTAACGAGTGGAATAGAAGACAATATACCCAGAAAATGAATTATGTACATGACCACCATATGGCGTGACTGTGTTCATCAAATTGTAAAGCCACGCCTAAATCCTTCTTCTCGTTTCGACCGCCGATCAGTTAAGTTGGTTTATTAAAGCATCTCTACAGAGTTACAAAGTGTTCAGTCATTTATAGATTCCAATCTAAATCCCAACAGTCTATGGATTAATTGAGGTAGCCAATAAATGCTGGGGGCCAAATACTTTCGAGCGGCAGTGTATGTGATATACACCAGAAAACATATTGAAAGCATAAACTTCAAAAATATCGAAGCACTTTTTTACGCAAAGTTGTATATACTTTCATGAAACATCAACGAGATAGTACATTAGCATATTTTTTTTTAAGCAGCGCGTAAAACTGTACAAACAAGCGAAAGCCAGAGAGGCTCGTTCGCCAACAGTCCCGAAAAATAAAACCTAATATCTTGTAATTGAATCGCTCGTAGCTCCGAAACACTTCACTCGTTGATCCAACGTCAATCGCGTTTCGAAAGCAAATAACGTCGCGCGTTGTCCCGGTCATTTTTCCGTCGAGCTGAACATTTCACGCGACGCTTCCGCGCGTTTCACGCCATCGAACATTTTCCACCGTGGACAGGACGAACGCGCGTCGGCTTTACGGCCGACGAATTAATTTTAATACCAAATACCGGGACAATGTCCCGGGCGGCATGTTGAAAAATTCAAACGCGATCCCTATTAAACCTACACTCGTTCTTTTTTTCGCCTGTCTGCGTAGTTTTCCTCGTAGTTCGAGCGAATGAAACTCCCGGCGTGCCGTCTAGGACGTTCGTGCCGCGACCCGGAGGGTCGCACGGTGAAAAGTAAAGAAAAAGAAACGGCGATACATAGACCGACGTTGTTCCCGTCAGTCGTGAAATTACAGACGTTCCCCGGCCGCTTTAACACGTGCGGCTTGCAACATTTAACCGATAATATAACGAAATTACTCGGCCTTTATCTTCCGCCGTGTCGGGGATAAAATATTTACGGGTCTATGTACTCCTTTCCGCTGAATTTTTCATGGAAACGCTCCGATACCCTTCGCGTCGCGTTTCCGCCCGGACGAGGAAAAAACTTCCCGACATCCGTTCCGCGAACTTTTAATCATGTGCGTAATAAACGTGCATCGCTGAATCGCGTTCGGGGGTAAATAATTTGTCGTGCCGTTGAAAAAGGGGTTGGCAATAAAAGTTGCGCGAAGCATTAACCCTTTGAGCCCTGACGCTTTGAGGATAAAAAACGTTCACCGTGTGCTGAAGTTTTCTGTGATAAATCACGTATTAAACTGAATATTTCATTACAATAGTATGTATCATGTCGATTGTCCAGTTGTTTTAGTTCCCTAAAACTGCAAAGTATGTAACGAAACATATATAATTTAAATTAAATAAGCTGAGGTGATAATTCATCCGAAGACAGATTTATAGCGTTCAATAAACAGCTGTGCCTGAGCCAGCACGGTGATCCGTAGCACACGGTGATCAATTTTTTGGAACGCATTTATGCGTTCATCGTCCTCAAAGGGTTAAAGCAAAACCGTGTTCGATCGAAATTACAGTGGACGGTGGCGGTGCGTTTTCAACGATATTTTCAGGCGAGAAGGAGGAAGGCATGAAAGTTTCACGCGTCCCGACGCACCCCCAATTACCGTCGATAATCGCGGCTCCATTATGTTTACCGTCGGTTCGTACGCTGAATTTTCGTTAATTACAATTTCACGATCGTTTTACATTAATCACCGTCCAGCCGACGCGGAGGGACCGACGGTTGCGCGAATTTTCCCTCGCTCGAGAGGACCGCGACCGCTCGTGTGTCTCCGTCGAGCAAACCACAGTTTTGACAAGCTGGAACTTTTTGCCCGTGTTCCCGTATTTGCTTTCAAACCCTTTTTCAAGGGGACGCCTGGCGCACGGCTGCCTGATCTCCATACCCGGACAACTTCGTCCCCACACCGTTTGCACCAGCTCCATCCATCTGTTCGGCAGCCCGTTTCGTAAAACCACCGGTGCTATTCAGCAGCGTTTCGTGTCGCTACTTTGATCTTCCGAGGGGGTCTATCCGGACCCTCGTTGCTCCCGTGGATCGCCATGTCGCTCCAAGCCGTATATTTACGTGGAGCATACACTGGGTGGCTCCGAAATAAAGCTGCGAGGAGCAGCCTCTCTCAGATCATACCGTAAGTAATGCTGTTTTTAAATGTTATTTCCAGAGTACATATTTCAACGATTTCAAACGTGTTTAATTATCGATATGTTGAACATTAGTTTTGGTATCTTTGTTTCATTACTTTAACGGTTCTTCAATTCGATTTTCAACACATTTCTATAGCTTTAAAACGATTCATTTTGAGTTTGTTGTAATCGACTGGTATCATTGAATTGTTTTTTGTTAATTTACAAAATCGTTGGTTACAGATCTTTGCAGCGACGACAGTCCAAATTATTATTGAAATATTCAAAACAATAGGTGTACATTTCTGGTATTCGAATATGCGATATCTGATGTACGATTTTATTAATCGTCAAGTGTGGAATAATGAACTAATTAAGTATATCAGTACCTACTCGGATAAATAAAGAACATCCATCAAAACATACAATTTGCCTGTATCATTCCCACGACAACCAAAGGAGCATTTGTTTGCTCAATTGTTATAAATTAGTACAAAACTGCATCGTTGTTATAAGACAAGGAGTTAATAGCAACACAAGATAGGTATAATTATATTAACCACGTAGTAATTCACTATAATACCATAACACGTGAATATGTGATCATTCTAAATATTATTATTATTCATTATCATCACAAAAAAAAATGAACTCCTTAAAGCAAGGATTGCTCATGGTGTTTCAATTTTAGGCTGCACAACGTACCATACAATATTTAATAAGCCATATTCCATATACACCAAGCCAGTGATTTCTCCATTACCAAAATGTAATTAAAACATCCAAATTATGCTAATCTGTTCCCACATTTACATATCATGGATCCAGTAACTAAGTACTACAAGTAGCTAACTGAAAATCTATTGTTTCGAAATAACCACGTTAATTACTTAATTAGTCAACAGCAATATATTGTACATCTCACTTATTTAATAAATCTGGTCAAAGACATCGTACTGGATTTCTAAGGACAATTTTTATGAAAATTTAACTTGCAATCTGGTTATAATTAATTATACTGTGAGATACCTAGTTTTACCTCTAACATTCAAGTTATCTTAGTTATAGTTCCCAATCGACGATATCATTTTAATCCCATTGTTTTTCATCGAACACGCTCGTATAACACCTTTCGAGGACACCCTGTATACCCATAGATGCAGCTCGCTTGCGCGGGCGCGGGCTGTACACTCGGGGCTGTGTACCTTGCGGAGAGCGTCGGACCTGACACTTTCGTGACACTTTACGCCCCGAGGAGCCCCCGAGAGCGCTCGTCGGGACTTTCGGGATTAATGTAATGGCACCCTCAACCCCTCCATCCGGCGTCACAGTCATCGGCGTTGTCGTTCTTGCTGTTGCGGTGGCGTTGTCGAGGCCGGAGAGGGACAGGGAGAGGGCAACTCCACGGAGAGGGCTCACCGGGGCACGATGAATTTCTGACGCGTTCCTGAAGAGAAGCTTCAACGGACTAACGCGAAGCTGCTGCCGGTGGTGGTAGGTTCGTTTCCCGTTGAAAAAGCGTGACTCCTGAATCGCGTCGTTGCCGCCGGGACGAGCTCGAGGGTTTTTGTAGTTTCGAGGAGCGGAGAGAGAGAGAGAGAGAGACAGGCAGATAGACACAGAGAGAGAGGGGGTGAGTTTGTATGTTAGTTTTACGAGGCCGGTTTAACAAAATTTATTACGCTACGTAGTTATCTGTTGTTGGTTTTTGCTAACAATTTGGTGTGCGTGTCGTTCGGTCGTTAAGGCGGCCCCGCCCCCAGCTACAGTTTACGAAAACTCCCGCGCGCTATGTTAACGGAGCTCGTAATTGAAAGTAATTACGGTGAAAAATGGTCGCCGGTGACGAGCGTGCTCCCGATGCAAAGACAACGGTGAAATTAATGAGTGGAGAGGATAGGGCTTAGGGTATCGAAGAAACAGCGGCGGAATAATATCTGGGTGAATTTGCAGGAACAGTTTGTTTATAGTTTTCAAAGTTTGTTCTTTGCACCCTCTATGTATGTTTAATGACGGTGTCAGATCTGTACATTCTCTGTTTGTATGAGGTATTTATATGGAGAATGACATGAGTCACTTGTTTGCTAGTTCGAAACTTAAAATGGAAGAATAATAACACTAAAAATAATGTTAGGGGTAATAGTTGTTGACCACAGTGTTCATCTTTGAAAGCAACACATCATATGAGATTTGATAAAAAAATATCCGGTTTAAGCACGTGTCTCAAATTTAGTAAGTGGAGAATAAAAGTGGCGTCACAGTGTTGCAATACAGAAAATCCCCCCACATTGACCCTCAGCTCGGACTCAAATAGGGTCAGTTTGGGCATACCGATGCTACATTTCCAGCCTCGCAGCGCGCCTTTGAAGTTTGCCGAACAAAGAAAAGGACAGCGAATAAAAGAGAAGGATGGAATGAGACTCGAGGCAACCGAGAGATTTAAACACCCGCGTACCAAATGTTATAATAAAGACGACACTTTTCTGTATGAAAAAGTTTACAACATATTGATGAGATTGTTCTGATCAAAATGAGACCAAACATGATATAATTTGGATCACATTTACTTATTAATACATATCGAGTAACTCATTTCATTATCGCTTCGAATGAATTACAAAAACGGATTGCTAGCAAAATACATGAAATATCTCTACACACTGTCCGTCGAATGTAAGCTGTGCTTGGATAATGTGGGGGAATGGCCTACGTTTGACGGACGGACGGACGGGGGGGGGGGGGGGGGGGGGGGGGGGGGCAGCCTAAATTTTACGGAAAGCGTGGGAAACAGCCTACGTTTGGTGGTCAGTGTGAGAATCATGCCTACATTTTACGGTCAGTGTGAGAGAAGCAGCCTACATTTTCCGGACGTGGGGAACAGCCTACGTTTGACGGATGTGGAGGTACACCCTATTTAAGACTACAAGACTACAATTACATTTTTCAACTCAGCAAAATTTTCGGAAGTTTTAAAAATTTTTTCAACATTTTTTTTTTAATTTTTCACAACTTTTCTATTATTTTTGACAAAATGACTTTTTAAAAAGTCATAAAACGATCACTGAAGATTTCGTACTCTTTTCGATAAAATACAGAATTTCAATATATTATAAATACATATGAGCAAAGTTATGGTTGGGTAGGTTTGAAACTCGACAAATTTTTCAGCCACGTTAAATGATTCAAAACTTTTTGTGTGTGAAGTCTATTACATATTTATATACGTATCATCTCATTGTAAATATAATTTAATGTACAATATTTTACTACCCTATACTTCTGTAACTTATAGTGTTTTGAAATATTATACTATTATAATTTCAAACGTGACTAACAACCCATTTTTGTAATGTAATCAAGGCGATAATGGAGTAAAATGAGTTATACAATAAGTATGAAATAAGTAAATGTGGTCCAAAATATATCGTGTTGAATGTCATTTTAATCGGAAAAATCTCACCAATATGTTAAACAAATTTTCAGTTAAAAAAAAGTAAAATTAAAAAAGTTATGTTATTGTATTATGAACTGCCAAGCCGTGACCTGTCGTCAAAAGAACCGTTGCCGCGCATCGCATTACACGAATCACACTCTTGACTGACTGTGCCATAGGCGTAGGAATAGCAATAGGGTCAGTGTGAGTGTAGTACCAACAGGGTCAATGTGGGAGAATTCACTGTACCATCATTTCTGAGTTAACTTTCGTTGGGTTTGCTCTTTCTTTTGATTTTTTGTGCATTCTAAGATGAAACTAATTGAAGAGTAGCGTGTTTGCTCAAAATGTCGTGTCGATCTTGGAAAGAAAACGATAGAAACACTTAAGCTTTTGAAATAGTTTGAGGCGAGCCACGTGTGAAAGAAATTCGGCAAGGGAAGTCGAATGTGAAAGCTATGATCATCACATTTTACGATTCCCAAGGGATTACACTTTGAATGCGACCATTCAAAATAATATTTTACAAATAAAGCGCAGTGACGCTACTCCGGGCATTGCGAGCTCATGGATACACAAAGGGTCCTGTATCTCTAAACAAAATTAACTTAAAAAAAGCGCAAACACTGGCGAGCATCACGTATTACGGCGTAAAAATCGGCGAGCCGCTCGTTACTGGAAAAAGAGCGCAATTAACTCTGCCGTATAAAGGTGATGCAGCCGATATCGATACGGGTCCGAGGTTTGATGTACTCCGAATTGTAAGCTTCGTGACAGTTTTAAAATCGTATCGAGGTTGGTTTGCGACCGATCACTGGGTGGGGTAGCGGCGGCGATGTGGTGGGGGGTCGGACGGAGGGGAAGAGAGGCCGAATGTAATGAACGCGCACGGGCGAAATCAACAGCACTGCTATTCAGATAAAAATGTCAATATTCGGGCGCAGCTAATTTGCTTTACACCGACCGGTATACGCGCCTTGTTGATTGTACAAAGTAATTTGGTTGGTTTAACCGACACGTAAATCAACAGTTTTTTTCCCTTTGAGCGGACAAACGGTCGACCGGACCGCCGCAGTATCAGATTGCGCCATTACGATTCACTGGCGGCTCGACGAGGTAATTAATTGTCGACGATCAATACCGCTTTAATATTAAGAGCGCGGCGATTTGTACCGTCGCGGTGTGTGTATGCACGTTTCATTTGCCAGCGCTGGAAGTTCCTTCGCCGATGATTAATCTCGAGAAGGTCGAAGAACCGAGCGAACGGGATACGTGTCTCATTGTCAGTGATCAGGAGTTTGGAAGTTGCAGCTTTGAGAAACGATGGGGGACGAGAAGTAATGAAGAAGCAAGTCTGAAATTACGGTTCGTAATTGTTTAATCCTTTTGTGGCACGTTTTCGATGGAAATCGTCCACTGCGATCGAGACGATAATCGTTGCAAGGACGATTTATTTCTTTTGTTTGTTTACAGAGGGTGTACTGGTGTTAATATATTCTATGAGTATGGATAAGAAGAAAATTGTAAGCTGTTTATATGAGGAAAGAAACAGGCTGTTCAGTGTTGAAGTATTTGAAACATGACGAAGTCTAATGTGCATTTTAGACTACACTTACGACTTGAAATTATAAGTTGTATTAGCACCAAAATATAGTATGTAGTATAACTTCATATCAAAGTGTCAGTGGGATTCACGAACAAAAATTGTACATTTAGAAAAGAAGAAGTAATTCAATTATGAATAGAAATTAAAAAAACATATTCCTCTCATTATAATTCTGTAATGTACTTTTTGGACCTGGCGCACTAGTATGTTTTTTTAACTTTTATTACTATTGATTTCTGAACCCCTGTTTATAAACACTGCGTTGCTTATTTTATTAACACGTTCCGTCTCGATGTAGGAAATTCCATAGTTAGTCAGACACAAAATTTTAGCTTGCAATTAATACATACGACTAAACATACAAATATTTATCTATTTGATATTACACCTCTTACTTTAGTCTAACATTGTAATCTTAATGTCAGGCAAAATTTCATAGGGGTTACTAATTATTTGGTGAAATCAAAATTGACGCCTGTAGTATTAAATTTATAAAACACTATAGTTACCCAAATTTAAAAGCATCACTTTTGAAACATCCTGTACACGCCAGTCCAAAGTAAGCGTCAGTAAATAACATTGTTTCAAATCTGTTTAGACGTCGCGTCAGAAATAAAAAAAAAGCGTACAAAGTATGAAAAGGGAGCTTTCAGTGTTATCGTCACCGCGCGTACCATTAAATCAATTTGTGCTTCGATCGAGCATGGCGCTGCGATTCGTACTTGTCGAAGGGTGCAAAATATTTAGTCCCCATTGTAAGTGGCTGGGCTCTTGCCCGGAGGCAGTACTAACAACCCTTGTTTACGTTTATAGCTTTTGGGTTTGACGATCGCGTGCTACGCATCATGCTACCACCCCTCCTTACGCACACGTCTAACCCAACCACCCCATTCACCATTCGTATTGTATATACGTGGTTCCCGCCACTGGCAAAAACCAGGCACACGCATATGGTATCGTACGATACAACAGGGGTACGCCGAGGGTTTCGCCACCGTAGGTGTAGATACCAATCTCTGTAGCAGGGGTTGAAATCGGCTACGGTAACCTAACCCCATAAACTCTCTACGAAACCTCCCTCTTGGAACTTAATTCGTCGAGAGTTGACGCCAAACTCGATGGGACGGGGTGTGCGAGGAGGACGGAGCGGTATAGAATACCAGAGGGTGAGAAAGAAAAACTCGTGTAGCGTTCGGAGGGTGGAGTAAAATGGCACGAACAGCGGTGAGAGAAAGAAAGAACGAGTTCGAGGGGGAAGACGGATAGGAAAAGGGGGGATGGAAAACGGATAAGGGGAGAACGGAGCGGGATGGAGATAGGACATTTAGGGTGAAAAGGGAAGAAAGATAGGGTAGGATCGCGTTTATGGGGTGAGCTCCACGCGATGGCCATCGCCATTTATTGGCAATTTGCTAAATGAAACGTGCCGCGCGTACATCGTACGATTATTAGTACACCCTATCGGGGATATCGTGGTCTCTCCGTTTCGAAACGGGCTCTCCCAGCCCATGGTCACCGGGAGCTACGAGACACGACCGAGTAATGGAATTAAAACGATCTCGAAACGAGTGAATTCGGTAGTTTGCGGTGCTTTCGTTTCAATTACGATGAACGTTACGAGAGTCATTCGGTCAAGCTGAAAATAATTTCGCCCCGGCTCGAGAGGGCGGGTCATAATGATTTCGCTCGTTTCGTCACCGTGGCAGGGACCTCGTTACAGAATAATTCACTTCGGAGTTCGAAATTTTATGAATTTATTTTCAACCAGAGATACTTATTATCATTATTTCCTCTCGGTGCTCGAATCCTTGAGCCGACAACGGAGCAATTTCGAAGCGCGACTCTTCAGCTTCGTCCACCTTTTACTTCGTTCGCTTTTTTTCCTGTTCTTTGTAATTAAACGGTGAATTATTTTGCGTAGAGTGCGTCGTTTGCTCGCTTTTAGAGCTTCAATTGAAAAATAAATTGATTCGAACGCTAACGAATTTAAAACATGAATCATTAAAAACAGTCACACAAACGTATGCGTGCTCGCGCTCAGGAATGCTTTGCCTGTGTTTTTTTATTTGTGAAACGTTCGTTCGGAGTGAAACGCGGCGACGGAATTGTATTATCACGAAGTTCGATTCGATGTTTCTTTCAAACCCGCAATCGCGTTTCCATACGTCTACCAGCATTTTCATGTCGCTTTCCTTCGAGGGAAATTTCTTCCCATCTCCCCGTACTCCTCGAATCCGTCGATTGAATTTCGTCCCGGGATATTTCTTTCGTATCACGCACGTGCACTTTTTAAACTTCCTGAATTCCAGTCGGCGGATATTCGAAAAATGACCCGCCTCGAGTACGTACTCTAACCGCTCTCTTCCCCGTGTTATCCGTTTCCGAAATGAAAGAGAGCCACTCGAAATCCGTGCGTACCTCGAACAGAAAAAATTCACTGCAACCCGAGTGCATTACACACGCCATTAAACTATTGGTTAATTTACTTATTACTTCATATTATTATCGGACGGTTAATATCGTTCAGAATTTTAATTAAATTGGCCGCTGATGACTTCGTTAACGCGTTGACTGCTGTACCAGTTATGTCGACCGATACATAAAATATTATCAAATTGAATAACTACTAAGTGCTGTAAAATTCTGGGTAATGTGAGTGTTACAATAATAGTAGGAAATGAATGGCTATCGAAAAATTCAATATTTATATTCATACAAATATACAGTAGAACCTTCCGTTTCCGAGCTAATTGGGAGACAAATGTGGCAGCATAACAGAATTTTCGAATAATGGAGCTTCGGATACGGGAGGTTCTACTGTATACTAAAAAAACATTTTCTAATGGATTCGATTAGGTAAGACAATTTCCATTACGACAGTCCATTGGTTAGATATTTCAGGGAGACAAAAACTAGACTTCTCAAGATTTTGAGGCTGAATTAGTAAACTAAACTAAAAAACATAATATCGAATTATATATACATATGAATCGCGAAGAGGTATACCGCTATTACAAAAACAAATGATATTTAAAATTGATGCCGTGAATTCCAAAACATCACAAATCCAGCAACCAACATTCCTTGGTTATCTTCTTTAACTCTCCATTAGCTCTTTGACTGCGACACACTTCGAATAAAAATCATTCGTTGTGTGTGGAATAATAATAGTTGAGCAATAAAGATTCATTTTATTCATTTTTATTATTATACTTCGTCTTTCGGTCGTAGTAAAAGATTCGTTTAATATTTATTTGTATACTCTGAATTATTGTTTATTATTTATTTTTATCTTCTAAGGCGACTCTGAGTATAAACTCAGTTGTCATAATATATACAAATACGTTATTCGTAACTGACAACTAGTTGTCGAGCCCAAAAAAGTGACCCTTCGAACATAAAACGCTACGCTTCCCAGACGTACATATACGCCTTTCATGGTAAAAGGGTTAACATTTTTCATTTTTCTTGTGAACATTGGTTATACGTACTTTTTCGTGTTGCTTTGGCTGTCATTGGATACGTGTGAGTGAGCGAGAAACAGTCATACCAACAGGTCGTATAGTATCAAAAACTAGATTTGTGCCGTTTTGGAATTCCTGGCTTCAATTACAAAAGCATCCATCTGACAGCCAACAACTCTACAAAACCTTTTCTCAAATCGAACCATAAAACCTTTACTAATTACTCGAAATTCGTAAGAATCATCAGACGAAACGGACACCCGGTATACAGCTGCGGCGTTTCATATCGATGGCGGGGCTATTTAAATAGCTGCGCGCGCACGACTATCCGAATATTAACGCCGCTGGATATTCATAATATGGTTAGCCGCGTATCGGCAAATATCCGAATTGGCGGATGTCCATGTCATCGCAGATATTCGTATTACCTAAATACGATTTACGATTTATCGCGCGAGCCGATACACGTACACACGTATCGGACGGCGGGCAAACATTATCGAGGATATAAGTCCCCTAATGATCCGGGCTGCGCGTGCAAACGAGTTTCCCGCATTTCACGGCACCGCCTGAAAACGGATCGCGTTTACATGAATCGACCGACGACCGCGTCGTGGAAAAACAAAGGCGAAACGACAACGAACGTCGCGCAAAGTGTAGGCGCGAGACGTTGTGGAACAAAGAGGAAAAAGAAGAGTAAGGGTCGGGCGATCGTCGTTGAGGGAGGCATGAAAGGAGCAAAGGGAGGAAAAAAGCGGGGAGTTGAGGGCAGAAGAAAGGGAAAAAGAGACGTGTGAACGAGCCTTAGGCGAGATGGTTGGGTTAGGCTCGAACAGACACGGGTACGAGGCATAATAAAAAGATTTATTCGGCTTTTATCCCGGAGTTATTCAGCTCTTTTCATCCCGGCCGGTGAGCTCGCGTTTTTTCTTACTCGCTACTACCATCTCGCGGTCTTTCTCTCTCTCTCTCTCTCTCTCTCTCTCTCTCTCTCTCTCTCTGTCTTTTATAAGTCTCTACGGGCGGAGCAATTCGACAAAGGGAGTGGAGGGAACACGAAGGGAGATGAGACGGAGATAAAGAAAAGAGGGTGGAAGGGACGGGAGCGAGGACGCCGGAGCCAGAGGGCCCTGATTAAAATATACGAGCGAGCCTCGCGGATTTCTTCTTATATCCCTCCCGGATCCTTATGTCTCTTCCCCTCCCACCGCAGCCGACCTTTCTTTCGCTTCCCCTCGAATGCCCCCGCGTATTCGGGGAATTCGAAATGAGCTGCCATCGCGAATTCACGCGCGCGGAATTGGACCGAGCGTATATTTTACGCTCGGATCCCGGGGCCGTGCCGGGAATATTAGGGGCAGATCGAATCGTTTCACGTCCCGTGGACGGGTCTCGCGGTGTAAACTTGCAGCTCGTAATTCGTGATCGGTTAGGTTCGACGCGGGAACATTAAAAAAAAATGCTTGTAAGAAACAGACCAGCCGGGTGTTTCGAACATACATTCTGTAACACGAGACCGTGTACGTCATACTTACAAAAAAACAATCTGATGTAGAAAATTTTTACATAGCTTGAAATTATGGTTGATGTACTGTTACGCTCTTAACCCATGTGTTGCAATCTGGGTCGTTGACCGCACAAGCGAACTTTCCTCTGAATTTTTAATTTTATTGAAAAAGTTTTCAACATTTGACGTAACGAACGACTGTATCATGATATAAGAATTTTTTCAGACTTTTGAAAGCTAAGAACAGTACAAAATTAGGTTTGGGCGTAAGCGACCCAATTTGCCTACGGAGTGTGAAAAAATGTGTTTGTCTACGAGGTGTTAATAATAAATCCAATCTCCTCCATTGGAGATTATAGCATCATGGTCCTGACATGCTTTCCACTAAATTTCTGCATATGAAGCAATAATGATAACCATATCTTTCGAATATGTTACTTTTTAATTGACTTGTTTTTAGGCTCTGCTTCCTGTACGAATCGTCTGGTCTATGTGCAGAAATTTTACTAGGAAGGCGACTATATTTGTTTATAAAACAAATGAATTCATGGAAAATATTGGACTATATTTACAACCTTTGAAAATGGCATGAACTTTCCGGTCGACCTAATAATTGAATAACTATCGATTGTGACAGAATTTTGAGAAAACTTCACATTGTAATAATAATATGGAAACATAAGAACACGATATAATAATCAAATATATTTGTTTTATGATTTATATGCATATTTTGACTGTCACAGTAGAAACTGTCATACCTGACCAGACACACTATAATGTCCTATTTTAACGCGTGAGTGTGACAGTGAAAACTGCCATACCTAATCAGACACGATATAATTTACCATTCTTTATATAAATCGTAAAGAAAAAAAAGATTTGAATACTCAATCGTGTTTTCCTGTTCCTATATTACTGTTTCAGCATGCAGTTTGCTCAGAATTTTGTGACAATCAATAATTATTTGATTAAATTAAATTTGAGGTGCTGGTCACCGGTGACTCTAAGACATTCAACGTGTTAAATATAAGTAGTGGAGAAAAGGAATACTTTACTGTTTCATCGTTTAGGAATCATCTTATGCTATTATTACAACATTAATCTATCCTAAAATTTTATAAGAATCATTAGTTATTTAATAAAATTGAATTTGAGGTGCCGATCACTGGAAAAGTAGCACTAAACAGTAATTGTGTCGTGTCCGATTGGGTATGGCTGTTTTCACTGTGGTACTCAACGCGATAATAATGTTTTAATAAAACGTTCAATTTATACAAAATTCAGTGACTTTTATTAACCCCTTCAATGCGAAGTTCTTCAGAGCTATAGACTTCCTGTAAATGGAATATTTGCTGTCATATTCCATATCGTGTTATGTTCTGTGCATTGTATAACTGATAGTACAACCGAGATGGAGGTGTTTCTAGGTCAAAAGATACATAAACAATGTAGGATAATATTTTTTCGTACGAGGCTTGTTTCTGAGAAGTGTGACTTTACATTACACGTGCGTTGAATTGTGCACAGGCAACGAATCTTACTGTAGAATTTACAGCGTAGATAATCTGTTGACATTAAATCCATTATGTATTATAATAATATCACGTGTATACAGGAAGTGAAACAAAAAAATTAGTTTAACGATCGAAAAATTAAAAACACAGAACACGTTTGGCAGCGTTCGTAAAAATTGCGTATAATGAAGATAGTTGTGTATGTAACAAAATGGTCAATCACAATAATTGTTAAGATAAAAAGTAGCCTTGAAAAATTGTTTTATTCTGTGCTTTCTACATTTGATTCATCCTGAACACTCTGTAAGCCGTAAGATCGCAGCAAGATCAAGTGCCCCTGTACTTACTTAACCCTACTACAGTCTTCAGGTCTTTCTTGACCCATCGTGTCTTCATTTATTTAAGAAACTTTCGCAATGATAACATAATACATGCAACTGATTATTTCTATGTTCTTTAGTCCTCTCACTATATTATAAAATTGAAAATATGTGCTCCGTACATTCGGTGCATTTTTGACCTAAATACCTAAAGTGTATAGTCGAACGGAAGAACGCACTAGAGTTAATAAATTTTCAAAATTATTTTTCTCGAAAACACAGCATCGCGTGACGCTTTCTTTTTGCGTCTCAGCCTTGCAGCAACTTCGAGCTTATTTTCGTTTATTTTACGCACTCGATTTTATAAACTTCGACAACTAGTTTCGTGAAACTGATTACGAGATGGTTTCTTCAAAAAGTCACTGAAAATGATTTCTGAAGGAATTCCGCCGTTGAAAAATCTCAACAGGTTGTTCGTGGCGGGCCGGGATAATGTAGGAGGTTTCAGAGTGGTTTTATAAAGTCGCTGAATTTATTCCGGCGGAGTAAGTTTTCTGAAATTCAGGTTTTGTAACAGATAAAGCGTGTTTTACGAGAAACGGACGATGATACGCGAGGTATAAATTGCGCAGACTGGTCGCAGACTGTGCTTCGATTTCCTGCGTCTTTAAATATTTATGCAAAAATAAGTGCCGCAGGCCTTTTGCATACGTTTCATATGGATTTTCTCCGTCGAACCTAATGTCACGGATTCGAGTCGGATGGTACAGGATTTTTAAGATACGCAGGGATTAACCCTCCAACGATATTTCAGCCATAAAACTGCAATCTCACGATCAACAATTGTCTTAATTAAATACAGTTTCTCTTCACTAAATTCAGAACTCCATATTTTATTAGAATATTGACTTTTACATTTACTGTTACGTGTAGATGAAGGTAGAACGGAGTAAGCTGGACCTCTCAGAAACCAATGGTTTCAGCCAAAATAATTTTCTTTTTCCAACTACATTTTGAGAAAACAGTTTTTTTATTTATGTCTCTTAATTCTTCCTTAATCTTTTTAATTTTTCTTGTGAATATTGTTAATATATACATCGTTGTGTTGTTTTGTGTGTCATTTGAATATTATATCAGTAGCTCATGTATTGTCAAAAAGTGGACTTGTGTTCTTTTGGAATTCATAGCTTCGATTACTGAATTTTACGGTTTTGCTATGATCGGTGCATAAAGATCTGAAAGGTACAAATTTTTGAACGATAGCATATCAATTAAATTTTCTTCTTTTTCTGGTTCCATCTTTTTATTATAAATTTGCTTATACTGTGGGCCACGGTTGTTTACTCGTGCTCACAGACGGATCCGAGCTGCGAGAATAGTTTTTAATTCCAACGGGTTGGAAAAACGGAGAAGGAAGTTCGGAAATCCGTGAGGATTTCTCGCATCCGAAACAGCCGGCCCTGGATCCCTCTTTTGTACGCGTGTCGCTTTCACTCGATTTTCATTATGCCGCGCAAAATGGGACGGCCGGGATTTAATAATCGGACGGTTTAATTTAAATTTCGAACGGAAGAGTTTGGAGGCTTAAGTGGCGCGCGGTGAATCGCTAATTCGACGCTTTAATTTGAATCTCGGAATTAAAAACTTTAAAGCGGGGGTTTCGTTCGAAAAATAGACGAAAAGACCGCGCTGTGGAGCGAACAGCGACGACGGGATTCTCTCTTTTTTAGTTTGAATTTCTGTGAATGGAAATTCGAAGCCGAGCATTTTTATGGCAAAGAATTCTTTTATACGGGGAACTTCATATCGTGAGGGCAAAAATTCAGGGATGAATTCGATCCATTAATATGTTGACTGCCACACTGTATTAGCTGAAAATTACAAATATTTTTATACAGGTTCAATATGGGGTAAAAGGGGGTAAATAATTCTAATGAAACCAAAGTATGAGAGGAAATATTTATTGGAAGTTACTGTTTACAAACTTACACTGTGGAACTATTAACTGAATAACAAAAGAATCACTTTGGTATTAATTTTTGGGGTAAAACTAGCAATTGAGCTAAAAATGCTTATGACCACTATTGTCCACACTGGTGGGTAATAGTGGTCGCGTTGCGGGCAATCTCTGTCTAGAGCCTCAAACAGTTCTCACATCTGTAGCCGTCGACTGAGTCTCATCCACTGCATTCTGAATGAGCCCATAGGTCACATGTAGTGCATTTATACCACATTACATTGTCTTGGCCAAATTCATCACAAATACTGCACGTGTTCCCGGTATGTTCGTCTTATCGCACAGATTAAATCTCTTGATCTTTTCAACACCTTTCTTCTCTATCTTGCACTTTTTTTTGTAACCTACGTATTCGGCTGAATTATCACTTCAGCTTATTTCATGAAAATACATATATTTCGTTACATAGTTTGTAATTTTAGCACTGAAACAACTGAACAATCGATACCATACACATTATTATAAATAAATAGTCAATTTAACACGCTGTTCCACCACGGAAAATTTCAGCGAATGGTACACGCTTTCCCCGAAATTTTTAGGGCTCATTGGGTTAAATAGCTCGTCTGGTTCGCAAGGCAAAATAAAACCAGAAGCACGACAGTCTTATTGCTATCGCAGAATTCCAGGAAACTCCGCGTTCTACAGGGTGTACCGTCACTTTCGAACGTTGTCGTGGCTGTTCCCGCAAGTGATATAGCCGCGGAGCCGTTTCAACATTCAAAGGCTTGCACCGCGACAAATTCCATCTTGGTGCAACCACCTTTCATCGTTGCTGGCGGCGCCTCCCTTTCTCGAGCAGGCAGCCTTGTTTATCACCGCCGTCATATCGGTGGGATGGGGTGGCTCGTTGCCGGGACTCGAAAGAGAGAGACTCCTCGGCGTCGCGGCCGTAACGCAATTACGGCCGCACTTAATTTGTTTGAAGTACACTGCGCCACCGGCGGAGGTGTTAATGGCAACGCGACCTCATCCACTTCCACCCCCTCGACCCTCCATCTCGTGTTCCTTCTTCCCTTCTGGCAGTCACCTCGTCACCCTCTCTTTCCCGCCTTTCTCTGTTTCCATACCGCGCGCACAATGACGTGCCGCTCACCTACCGGGTGACTAGAGAATAAGTAACGTCCGTTATAGAAATATACTACCGCTCATAAGTCATAGGACACCTACTAACATTTTATCTTTTTCCATAATTCACACAATAAGCTATGTTTATAATAACACATGTGTTCAATAATTGATCCAAAACCTTACTAAAATTATTGATAATAATTAATGCTTCTCTACGTCCGCATATCCTTCGTGTGCATTAACACGTTGACTGTCACAGGGAAAACTTCCATACCTAGTCGAACATGCTATGAAATTTTTTCAAATATAGATGCTTACTACAGATATGGTTTTCATTGTTTAAACTATTTGAACAACTAAACGTCTTATTTTCTTGTACTCGTGTGTTCTCTACAAGTACGTACGTCCATCCGAATAAACTTCCGTCAGAGCGGACGTTATTTAAACGCTCGTGTGGCACCAGCCTAATCACTGCGAATTTTTACCCTGGCTTATAAACGAGCTCTTTATTTAGAGAAAGTCGTAAGTCGGTTTTATTGCTATTTGAGATGTTTAAATATGGTTGGGTTAGATATTTTTAATGTCTCTAAATTTATTGTTTAGTATTTGTTTAGTATGGAGAACTTTACGTTACAGTCATGAGCTACATAATGACAGTTTGGTTAACACGTTCCGTGCCACGTGTACCACCGGTGGTACACGTTAAAGTTGATCTTCGGGCCACGTGTACCACTGGTGGTACATGCAGACATATACATAAAATGCGCTGAAAACATACATTTATGACAAATTTTATTCTGTAAAATATATTTCTACCAAAAGAATGAGGCATTATACAAAATGAAGTGGCGAACATAGCACATAAGTTTGTTTAATTGTTATATATACAATAATTAATAATTACATGTAATGGTTGATTTTGTGAAAGCAAGGGATGCATAAAAACGGCTTTTTCGGGCAATCGCCGCAAAACGTCATTACTCTTATAGTTTTTTGTCTTGCTACTTCAGTACCAAATTCAGTAACAAATTCGAATACAGCAGGTTATTTACTAATCGAAAAGTTTCGAACTGACTGACTTTTACAATCGAACTGATCGCAGCGCCACGTGTACCACAAGTGGTACACGATGTGATAACTACTCTAAACAAGATAACTGCCTATGGATTGATGATGTAATGAAATATTGTGTGATAATATATCAATCTTTAGTCAAAATATCAAATGGCCTGAACGACAAATCAGGCAAAGAGGGCTTGGCACGGAACGTGTTAACGACGGACCGCATGCAGGACGGTGGTCCCAGAATATTATAACATATTTTTACTGTACGTTTTCTATGTTTAGATATACTAATACCATTGTGTCGCAATTGATTACAGTTTTTAGTACAGTAACATGCTGTACAGGTTTCTAGCCTAGAAGCAATAGACCATATCACATAGCATAGGTATGCAGTAGGCTATACCATCTAGACTTTTGTAAGTACATTCTATGACGTTCGCGAAACGATGAAATAGCCTAACGATGCATTTCTCAGAACGTATATCCATCGTTAAGTGCCTCATGACTGTATTAGCACTACCTGGGACACAATATTTGTTACATGTTACTGGAGTTTCATATGTGATCTCGATTATCCGATTAGTGATCACTTAGACCAGTGATGACCACCGGAGTTGCGGCCGCCGCTAACTCTAAGTCCATTCCCCTCATATAGGCTGTGATCTGAACGACGATGGACCTAGGGGGAACAAAGAGCGAACTGGAAGGAACCGTAACGAGGAGAATGGCCTTAGAGTGGGGAAAGGCCACAGCTCCGGCAGTCATCACTGACTTACAAGGAAGGGTATTGGACATGTATTTTTGTTTAGATGCAGATATTCAAGTTTGAGGGATGAACTCACCCCTGAATGTTGGCAATCCCAAGATTATCTCGAAAACTATTAACTATTTTTGAAAATCTTCTTTACCAAATTATTGTACATAAAAAGCCATACAACTTTGCAATTTGAAGTATATTTTTTATCTTTAATAGTTTGCAAGATAGTCCTGGGAGTGTAAATTTTCAGGGTGTGATTTCACCCCTTAAACTTGAGTATCCGCAGTTAAAAAAAATACGTGTCTCTTATTTTTGGCTATTCTACAAACCTAAAAAATGTCATCAAAATCGGGAGGGGACGGTCCAATGTCCTTCCTTGTTAGTGATGACAAAAGTCGCATGTCTACTCCGGGCCTTAGACGTTTAGTCATTCGATTAATATCAAAATACAGAAGCATAAACTGTGCATAAGGCAATTTATGCTGCGTGCAATTTTCCAAATAACAATCGACATATCAACGAAATCGCCGAAGACATCATGAAAAACAAATGGATTTACGGTAAACGTACGATGGCGCGAGAAGAAGCAACAAGGTGCAGCAGCCAGCGCGAGGAGATTAATCGGCGGTGTGAATTTTGCAAGCAATCGTTTCGATGTTTACGATTTTAATAAGGATTGCAATCCCGTCTGTAGCGGGATTATCGCGTAGGCGCACATTGAAATTTAATATCGGCCTGGCTGCCGATGAAATCGATCGTGGTAACGCGATAGTTCACCGCGAAATTGCAAAATCACGGGCTCACCCGCGGCCGTCCGCGGCTGGGGCAAAAAAGCGAATATATCCGACGCGCAGCCGCCGACCGCGTAAAGCGTTAATGTGAAACACGAGACCAGCACGTTGTACAACCGAAAATCCGCTCGTTCTACACGCGGTTTCAAAAAGGGTGATGGAAACTTCGCACGCAAGTTCTGTGCGGCAAGAAAATATTTTGTTGCAGCGCTATAGTGCAGATCGAGGAAACTTTTGAAACTCATAACTAATATTTGGACACCCATCTCGAAGCACACTGTATACGAAACGTAAAACATCTCTATCTACGGGACACTGATTTCCTCGTGAAAAATGCGTTTCGATCACAAATACACGATCTCGATTATCCGAATTATAATTAGTAACGGGATGACTCACATTCTAACTGTGTTTCGTATAAAAATAATAATGTTATCTCAGAGTATGAAATACTCTGTGGTACTAAATGAGATTCACAGAGTTACCAATGATAATTTTAATTTGTAACCGACTTAACACGTTCCCTGTCACAGTGGAAATTTCCGTAACTAGACAGACAAGTGCAACACGTTGAACACCACAGTGTAAACGGCCATAGATGATCAGACACGGTATAATTTACTATTTTTTATATAAATCGTAAAGAAAGAAAAGATTTGAGTAGTCAGCCGTGTTCTTCTGTTGCTACATTAATGTGTCAATATGAAGTTTGCTCAGAATTATACGACAATCAATAATTATTTAATTAAATTAAATATGAGTTGGTCACCGGTGACCGCCACGACGTTCAATGTGTTAATACACGTGGCTGTTTGTAGAAACATTTATCTGTTTGACTTTACACTTTATATTTTTACCATCCTTTTAACATGAATGTTACACAAAATTTCATAAGGACTGGTAGGTATGTTATCAAATTAAAATTGATGCGCCTACCGAAAACGGTACACGTGGCAGGGAACGTGTTAAGATGAACAAATTTACAGTTGTACGGTCTTCGGATAGTGTAGGTTCTACTGTATTGTCGTTTCGTGAAAATTACACGGATCAAAATCTCCGTACGAATTTTCGAAAAATTGTCTTGGAGGGTATCTGTTTACCGTGCGGCGACGTTGCTTAAATTCAACGGTATCGCGCAATTTACGGGCAAATATACGCGTGCCCGTAATTGAGGTCGGTATATCGCTAAAATTGTTAGATAATTGCATTATCACTTACGTAATTCCATCGGGCGGGAACCGTCAAAGACTTCCGCGGTAATAATTGTTTGTAGCGTATTCTGCATTTCAATGGGAACAATTTAATCAACGACGCGAAGCTGCACGCAATTACGTTATTTACAGTGATAACGCTGTTACATCGGCGAGACCGTTACATATTTATAGTATTATCGCCGGCGCATACAGTCGCGCGAATCGATTCGTCGCTCGATATCGTAGCGGCTATCCGAAAACGTGCCTCGACATTTATGTAAACGTGAATTGTTATTTTTCGTGGGCCGGACGTTCGTGTTTTAAAATGTTAATTGATGCTTATCGTTAAGAATCACGTACCACGTTATCGGAACAATGGTATGAAAACATTCATACTGTAATCAGATTTTAATCTGAAATACTCGAACACAATATCTGAAGCACCGTAGAGGGGGCAAAACCGAAAGTTGTGTTTAAATTATCGAACAACTCTTATCTCACGAATATCTCATCCATCACGAGACACTAGAAAAAAATTACCGTTTAAACGAAAGTCACTTAATCGCCCAATCACGTTGTTCTGAGAATTATAAATTCGTTAGTACAGTAGAGACGAGTTTATTGCGAAAACTTCAACCCCCGTTCTACTTGGAATCGCTTCACTTGAAGCGAGTGAAGTCTGTTTTATCTTTTGATCAATTTACTTTTTAAATGTATAAATAGATTTCAAGGAGATTTTGTTGATTTACTAACAGTTTTGCACGGTACGATGTTTCTCAAAATATACTGGTAAACGGACATTACGGTATTATATTTCATAATAAAATACACTAAAAATACTGCTTCCACTTACGCATCGCAACAGAAACTAACCCTCTTTATAATTACTATCAAATTTCCACAAAATAAATGTAGTACCCCAAATGGTATGATGAATGCAGCTCATCACTGTATATTTTGGAATTACGTTACTATAACGAGCTAGATTCAATATTTCAGTCTAAGGGGTTAAGCTACCCTGGTCATGACCACCGCTAAGATGGGTATCCGTTTTTAATGCTTCCATGCAGCTACTGACATATGATGAAATATACCTAAACCTGTAAGTCTCGCGGTTAAATGATCATAGCAATCGATTCTGGGATACACACAAACAAGTGTCGGATTTAGCATCGTACGCAAGGAATTTATAAGAAAAATTTGAACATCGAGGAAAATTTACTTCTTGACTTCAATGTATAATTATAAACAATAGAAATTTCTGAATTCCGCTGCCTTTCTGATTTTTAATAACAGGTTGACTGCGACAATGAACACTTCCATACCTGGTCATACATGCTGTAATATCCTAATTCAAACACAAATCACGAAGATAGAAAATATGTAACTATTCAATTACACCGTCTTGGCCCTCTATTCTTATCACAATATTAATTCTATTCAAAATTTTAATAAAATTAGTAATTATTTAATTCAATAAAATTCAATGTGTCGGTCACCAGTGCTTCATTCCCATTGACCTAGCTCCCTATTTAGGGGATGATTGGATTTTTCTTATTCGCTGAAGACAGTGAGGGAGGCTGACGAGGTGAAGTTCTACAGACCTGTGTTGACCTTCCAGACGATACCCTAAGGTGGCACATTTATAACCCTTATGCTCTACTAACTAGGCCAGTGTTGGTATGCACTTACTGCCAATCTGCTCCCTTCTGGTCAACACGTGTGCAGCAAGGATCAAACCACTGACAAGGATCATGTTATTACAAATCTTCCTATACATGGTTGCGTGCATAGACGGTCAATAATTTAAAAGATATTTAATTAAAAAAGAGACTATGCTTAATAACCAAGCTCCTTGCAGATTGCTCCATGCTCTTATACTTGGAAGCACCTCTTACATTAGAGTAGATAAATCCTATCAGAATTTGAATATTAAATATCTCTTAAACTATTAACCGTTTGCACTCCGAAGGCCAGCTGTACTGCTTAGGCACTTAGAGACGTTCTACTCCTATGGCCAGTGTTACCGCCCACATTTTATCATTTATAGATAAGAGTGTTTACATGCGTTCGTTCATCAATGTCATCGGGTGTTTGTACTTTTCTATGTTTATTCTATTCTTATCCTAATTCATAGTATATAGACTTTAAAGTTTGAAATAAAGTCGTATAATCTAACGAATTGTCAAGATTTCTTCCTAGTTATTTTTGGTAATTCAGAAATCTAAGAAAAAACTCTATGGAGTTGACTACCAACGTATAGCCTAATAGCTTGGAGTGCAAAGTGTTAACTGTCTATGTCCAAAATCATGTATAGAGGGATTCGTAATAACATGATCTATCAACACGCAAAAATATATTAAAATCTGAGCTGACCGCTTCGGCAGCTTTCCTTGCGAGTTTCATCCCTTACAAAATACGGAATATCCAAAAAAAGAATAGTCGACAATCGCTGGTCGAACACGCAGCGACGCAGAAGAGCGAACAAACCAGGGATGCCTCCGTGTTTAGCCTTCTAACATTTACATGGCCTTGAAATGCCAGTTCAATACATCTTCACGATAATCTACCTCAAGCTTCCTCGTGCATTCCACAGCGTAAACGTGTCTACACGTCTCTGGCTAAGACACAGAGCGATCCCGTGTCTGCAGGGTGCTATCAGCCCGTCGACTTACGAGGTACCGCGCGAAGTCGTGAAATAGCGAAACGCTTGGCGCGTTTCGAATGAACGCGCGCGCGGAAACGCGAGAGAGTATCAGGGTAACGCGGAGCGGTTTCAGGAAAGCCGCATCGTCGGGCAAACAGAGGCACGACACGGTTGTCATTCGCGCGGCAGGCAGCGTGGCGCGGCGCGGCGCGGCGGAGAGAAGATATGAGGAAAGGTGGGGTCAAAGAGAGCCAGAGGGGCCGCCCGAGCGAGTCTGTTAATTGGACTAATTACAGTAATTACTGAAAGTTTCAGCAGGCTAGGAGCGAGTAAGACGGGGAACACGGCTGGCGTAATACGGCACCGCAGCAGCCTCCCAGTTTGCCTGCACCGTCGCCACCAACGCCAAACCCGACACCGACGCTAAAAGCTCATCGAGCGCTACCCGACACGGACCCGGGTATTAGCGATCGTACGCGGCCTGTGTGAAGCACCCTTGCGGCTGGATACGCTTGTTTTCGTATTTAACCTCCTTCGAGCCCTTCGTCATCCTGCGTCACGACTGCCGCCGATTTCCAACCCGTCGCCTCCCGTCTGAACCCACCGCAGCGTTCTCGGGACAGCTTTGATCGAATTAGCGATTATCAGTCGCCATTTAGGGGACACCCCTTCGCGAAAGGGTTGGTCGACACGAGATACGGTGACCCCGTATGGGAACTCGAAAATCAAACCCTTGTTTCGAACCCCGTTCGACACTTTAAGCCACGTGGAGAGCGTCGTTCGTGCGCGTATTCGTCATTTCCGTGATTCGACACCGTGATTCGATATCGTGGGTGGGGATAAGTGATTTTCACCAGGGTCATTTGCCATCCTAACGTTTCTCTGTGCGGTGTTTGCACAACCTATGTCACGCGGCACCCTCGAATCGTCGCAATGAGTTACGTACAGGGTAGTCGAAAACGGGTTCCAAAAGAATGTTTTAACAGGGAGTAGTTTTCTGAAGTCATTTTGTTCCGAGTTATGATGGTCTTCAGTTATTTTTCGAATAGAATGGTACAGGTTTTGAATGTCCAATGATAGATTAGATTAAGGTGTATGCAATGACCGTATGTACACAGGTATTTGTTTGTCAATTATCCCGTATGGTATCTGGAATAGAAGATTTTTAGGTGGCCTGCTTTGGTGAGTATTTGAAGTCCCATTACAAAATTTACAAGAAGATTCACAAAACAATTCTGCTATACATAAATTCTAAACTTATTCGGTTTTTAAATATAACTGTTATTAAAGCTGAAATTGATTGCACAATATTACATGACCTTCTATATGAAGTATTGTGTATGAAGTATTGTTTATGAATTCAAAATTACTTTGAAACTGGGTAATTTTGCTTTCGGTATATACATGCATACATGTACGCGCGGATGTCATTTATTTAAAATTTCTTACAAAGTATGTATTACGTCTTTTTTTCAATTGTCGGTTACAGCTACGAATTTATATTGAATAAACATAATTTTTAAAAATTGAATTATTTGTCAAAATTCAGTAAATTCTACTCTGAAGATGTGAATACAGCGGAAGCAACTACGCTACATAATTCCTCCTAGAAAGCGAACTATTCTCACCTAAAACATTTTCTATCACTAAAATTAAAAATATAATTTGAGCGGCCTATTTTAAATGCCTCACCCGATATAATTCTGGTACGTTTCCGTCGGCTAATGAAGAAGTTTCAATGAAAAACAAAATGAACTGCGAATGGACTTCGCTCGCGGGGCGCTGCGCTGGAAAGGAATTAATCATAATGGGGGATTATTCTGACGGTAATTAATGAGTAGACGAGCTCTCCGTTCAATCGGCGAGCGGAAAATGTTTCGCGGTTTATATCGACGGATGAAATTGAAACACGCCTGTCGGCCGCGTCTCGTTCCTCTTCATTTAATTATTTTCGCATGGCGGACAATCGAGCCTAGAGTAATTCGACATTTATCCCGTAAATTAAACGCTGTGTTCCTCTGAACATTTTTTTTAATAGCTCTTTGCGAATCGTTACTGCGAAACGGAGATATATCGCGCGAATTGAAGGGGGAACGAAAAAATGGTTGGATAATATATGGTATGTCTCGAAAATCCTAACATAAAATTTATACACATACCACAGGTAAAAATGAACAAGAAAGTTCTAATAAACGAAGGCTTTACGAATTAGATTGTGACGAGATTTTTTCATATTCATTATTATAAGGGCGCATCGTAACTGGAGGCATATCTGCGAAAAGGGTGATTATACATGTAAAAATATATCGAAAATGTAGAATGTAACTCATTCACACGATGCTTTATTTCCGAGGAAAATGACTTTGAAAATTCATAAGTTTAGTAAGAATATGGTCAAGTGAGCTAATGAATTTCCATAATTATTTTTCCTGATAACAAAGTATCGTATAAACAAATTGTATGCTATACTTTCAATGTGTTTTCTCATCTGAAATTTCCTCCTTCTCAATTGTACCACCCTTTACGAAACATTCTGTATAAATTATTATACATATTGATTAGCACATTCCCTGTCACGTATACCCTTTTCGGTACACGCATTAATTTTAATTTGATCACATAACTACCAAGCCTTATGATATCTTGAGTAACATTCACATTAAAATGATAGTAGAAATAGAAAGTGTAATATCAAATAAATAAATATTTGTACAATCAACCACGTGTATTAATAAATAGCCATTTTCACGTGTCTGTCTAATTACGGAATTTTCTACTGTGCAAGGGAACGTGTTAGAATATGAAGATTTTCTGATGTTCATCAAAACTGTTTGTTCATGTTTACTTTCGACTACGATTAGACATTTTGCGTAAAAGTTTTAGAAACGTCCTATACATCTGTCGAATTATCGGGATTAATTTGATTAAATGAATCGATCGATGCGCTATTTTAAATCGAGTCGAGCTGTTTCAGAACTATCTCGATGCTAAACTAACATTAGCTGTGTATTCGAAATATATTTCTGTCGGACAATATTTTCGGATAAAACACGTGTATTGACAAGTGGCTTTAACCAGCAGAGTAATATCCCGCTCAAAGATACACGGGTATTTTAAATCATTTTCGTATTTTATGGTAATATCACGATCGTTCCCTCCATTTTCGAATTAATCGTGAAAATTCCCATGGGCATTACGCGCGGTGAGGTGCACGAAATTACCGCCTTGATTTATATTAATATCATTATACGTGTGCACACCTGTATACGTAATACCGTTTATAATATAATCGTACGTGCGTACATAAAATTAAATTACATAGTTTTCGGTATCGACTGGGATCAGCGATGCGAGGATTACAGCGTGTAACGAACGCATTGAACGATGTAAAGACAGTCGTTTATGCATTCATTACGAAAACGCAGTGTCACGCGAACAGTCATTTTTGGCATACTTCATGAGTAAATCTTTCGCGGAAGCCATTGGGCAGCAATACTTTTTTTCCTCATCATGTAGACAACCGAATCCGATGTAATAAAAAAATTCAAGATATTTAAATTTGATAGGAAAAAACATGACTAAACACGGGGTAATGCGTCAGCTTGATTGATCAGATAATTATTTATTGCCTATTTTATTGAACGATGCTGGATGAGTAGTATGAATTGATTAATTAATAGCAATACTAAATGCCAAATTCTACTTGAATACATTACCTTCTTATGATTATATTTTTTATTATTTCTGATCGACTTCTTCTCTGGTACTGTACAAGATTTTAATTAACCCTTTAAGGATGATGAACCCATACATGCGTTCTGAAAAATCGTTCACCGTGTGCTATGGACCACCGTAATGATCTGTCTACAACTGTTTATTGTACGCTATAAACCTATGTATTCGGACGAGTTTTCACCTTCAGCATGTCTTACCAAAATACATATCTGTATCTTGGTCCAAAAAGGGTCAATGTCCAAATTAGTGCATATAGATATATTCTCAGGAGGCCAATGTGTTATGTGTGTTACAATAAAAAGGTCCAGTATGCACCTTTCCCCAAAAAATTGCAAATTGGACATTGACCCCTTTTCTACCAAGGTACAGATATCTTTCGTTACAAACTTTGCAGTTTTAGAACACTAAAATAACTTAACAATTGACATACATAGGACTGTAATAAAATATTCAGTTTAATGCGTGTTATACCGCGAAAAATCCAGCACGTGGTGCAAAATATATAAGATTATTTCTAATAATAATATGGACATTTTCTAGACTATTTATAATGTATTGCGTATCAATCCGTTGCTCTAAAATAAATAATAACATTTTAAACAAATCACTGTAAGGCCAATTCCTGTTCAGTTCGGTTAATTCAAAACGGAAGTTCAGTCAGATCCAGTTCTAATTCATTAAATTAAATCGTATCTCTTAACACTAGAACTACCAATGCAGTTAAAATGACTGGTTCGCAGTTTTACTATGCACGATTTATTTTTCATAACTTTTATGTTCACGTTGAATTAACGCTAAATAAAGCTAAAGAAAGATATAAATAAATATTGTTTCCTTGAATTACATATTTTTTCTAAAACGTGTCATTTTGATCGCTTCGAGGAAATTGGTGCACGTTAGTCGTCGGTAGATCTACTGTTAATACAACTTTCAAATAACTCCTACTCAGTCGAAACCTCTATACAATTCCCTGAAATGCACTCAAAAACAGCATACGTCCACGAAGTCATCCTGCGAAACCAGTTAAACGAAAACGGTGATTTCGTAAAGTCAGACCAGAGAAGAAGCCCGAAAAAGACCGGCAAACCGTCGACTCGATCGAAAGCTACAGGAGGAAAAGTTGTATCCTCCGATTCTTCCATCGTGATTCCCGGTGGCCCGTATCCTCACGGAATTTCGATAAGCGCGATTCGATATCCTGTCGTTTGTAGCGCACCGAACGATCCTCTCCAGCGGACCGTAATACACAGGAGACCGTCCTTGTTATTTTTCGTAGGATCTGTCAAGAGGGCGGAAACGGGATCGAGAATGGAGGGGGTGGCCCGCAGGAGGGTGGATGGAAAGAGACGGTCGTGGAAGATGGTTGGCGAAGCACGCGACAGTCTTCGCAATCACGTAATATTCCCGAAGGAGCGGGCGATCTCTGAAATCCCTGGAGATCTCGGCGAAATAAAGGTCGGCCTGGCGAAAGGGACGAGCGGAATGGTGATGAAGCCAGCGTGAGGGAACGTGGAACGCTCACACAATCTGCTGATACGTTATGCGCGTAGGTGCAGGTTGTTTGGAACGTCCACACGATTGCGCGTACAACGTTCGGGCGAACGTGTGCCTGTGAAAGTTGTCGGGACGAGATCAGAAGGTAGCACGCCGAGCGGCATGGAGAGGCGAGGGTGAGCGAGCAAAGGTGGTGTGAGATTAAAAAGAGAGGAGAGCAAGAGAAAAAAAAAGGTGAAAAAAAGGGAAGGTTGGTTTTAGAGAAGATGGAAAGAGGGGCGAACTGGTTGGAGAGGGGATTGCGGAATGGCCGAGGTTGCCGGTGTGCCGTCGTGATAAAAAGTAAATGAGGAACAAAGGTCCCGCCTTTAGCGACTGAAGGGTGGAAAATACAGGAGCGAGGAGGCGAGGACGCGCGCGAGAGAGAGAGAATGAGGCTGGAAAAAAGGTGCAGGGGAGGAAGAAACGAGAGAGGTACCCCGACCGTCGGCAGACGTGCTGAGAATAATGCCGACGGAATTACACGGTTGGCAGGGAGTGGGTAGAGTCGGTAGCGTCGGTGGATCGACGGAGGGCAGGAAAATCGAGGAAAATTAATTGATAGAGCCTACACAGGTAATTAAGTTTTCAGAACGCCACGCCTTTATTCGTGCCCGTGCCCACCCCGTCGTTCTATACTTTCGAAGAACCCCACCGACTCGTGATCCTCTTTTCTCGATCGTTTCTCACCCCTGCCGCACCCAGACGTTTCTGCCGTTTACCTCGCGCTGGATACTGTGTTCCCCTCTTCCTCCGGTCCCGTTCTTTTTTCCCTCCCCTCCTCGTCGCCTCGATAAATCATGGACCGTTTCATGAACGTGGCTCGATCGAACGACTCTCCTCCGCCGTGGATTTTTATTGCTTCCCGAGTCGCGATTTATTTCACTTCGTTACGCCGATATCGAAAGTTGTTTGCCGCCCTCGGCCGTTCCGACACCGAGGGGATAGCCCGAGACAGCGTAAAAATCCTGCACGCTCGACGCCCACGCGACTATTCGGCCCGATGGTAATCTTAGGGACGCTCATTCCGACCGGTGATATATCTTGTCTTCATCTCTCGGCCTGCCGCCGCCTTTCCGACGTCTTTCGGTTCGGCCCAGGGCCACCGTTATGGATTGCGACAGCCCTGTCGATAACACTTTCCGGCTGACTGCTCGTCAATGATGTTCCATTTCCGCTTTGCGTGATGCGTGAGTTTGCGCCGCTTGATCTGGGTGCGTCGGCATAATCATTTGCGGCCGTGTGTGAGCGGGAATACAGGTCGCGTCAAAAATCGAGGGCGTTGATTTTATCCCGTTACAGGACCAATTACAAGTTATATTTAATTGTTTAATAGTATTTGCCAATCAATTTAATCGTAGTTTCATTAACCCCTTGGCATACAATTTAATTAAGATTACTTCTGAATATGGATACTATTTCATTTTCTTGCACCTGTCGGCGTAGATAGTTGTTGAAAGGAAAACAACATGTTTCAGTTTTTAAATTGAGTATTCTAATAAAATGAAAAGTATGTTTCTGCACGCAACTCTACCTTATTACAAAGCATTATAAGAGACTAAATTCATGAGATTACTATGACGAGCAGACTCGTCATTTGACTCCAAGGGGTTAAATAGTTTATATTTATGTCGAAATTCATAAACAGGTAAATTGTACTTGTATTTCCTAAATTGATTCTCAATGAAACAATTTTATACGCTGAACTTCGCTAAATCATTATTTTTGTTATTATTACACACAGGGTGTTGCGAGGGGGTGTCATTTGTAATCATTTCTGACTTGTTGATGTTAGATAAAATTGTTTGAGGAGCTTCATGTGATACAGGCATTTTGATTTTTGAACACTAATTTTTGAAGATTTCACGGTGATCAAAATATCTTCAGATTGCCCTCTATATTTAGCAAATGAAGAAATGATTTCAGTGATGTATTTCACTGCGATCTGGAATTATCCATTGAGAAGAATATGTATCTGAATATTTCGAGAAAAAGTTAAAATTTTAAAAGTCGTGTTTGTGTTTGTACAGTAGGCTCTCACTCCTTTTTCATCAATTTTTTTGCTGAAAATTTTGCCTCACGTGTTAGTTGAAACACATATCGCACTACATCGTTGAATTTCTTTTTATTTGCTACCACGTTGTGAATTCGAAAAATTCAAAATCACCGTGGACCAGCGAAAACTAAACACATGAATATTTATGATTTTCAGAGTGATTTGAAAGTCGAAGTGTCAGTAAAAAATGGTATTCATTCTTCATATTGATGCCATTTTTCAAAAATCATTTTTTTTTCGTTTTCCGTAGTTCAGACACTGTCCACGCTCATACTGATTAAAAGTTTCTTTTTAATTTTTTATTCCAGATGACTTCAGCGGTACTTATCGCGCGAACCACCTCAGAAAAACTATTTAAACCTGTCTACTGGTCAATAATGGTGAATAATTACCATACTGTCCATGATAACAATGTACAAAAATTCATGAACGTAGTAAAAATGTGTATGAATAAATTTGCTAAATCTCAAAAATATGTCATATAATTTTCCCCCAAAAAATTTCCAAAGTATACCTTCAAAACTAACCAAGAAAGGAAAACACCCCCCTGAGAATAAAAATTATAGAAATATCCGATTAATTTCATGATTCACTGTAGGTGACCTATACAGCTGTCCATGTAAACCTTCAGATATATCTAAATGATACAAAAGTCTTGGTTCTAGCGGTATCATCGCAGAACTTCTGAAATGGCCTGTAGATCTCGCGGCTCGCCGGGACGATCGTCCGCGTACGTCGCACGGGCGCAAACGAGTTATACCAATTCGACGGTAATTGTTGCAGTTATGTTAATTCTCAATAACTGGTGCTGCACAGACTCGCGTTCTCGCGTGCGTGTCATGCAAATTCACCCTGTGCAACGGCGGAACGCGGAGTGAGAAAAACAGATCGCCGGAAGAGGAAGGAGATGGAGAAATCCGTGGAACGTGGTAGACAGAGAAGAAAACGAGAAACCGGGACAGAGACCGCGGACGAAGAGAATGAGATCGACGAGAGAGAAACGGACAATCGTGTATCAACGATTAAAGCAAACCCAACGGCGACGTTGATTATGGTCTGTCGAATTGATTTATCGCGTTCGTTGGACCGAACCGCGTCCAAATGGTCGCCCCTCTCGTTCGAGGAAACGTCCTTTGCCAATGACATTCACGAAAAGAACTATATCGTCATGCGCCGTGTTGACGTTTCGGCCAATGACGGACCGTATTGGAATACAACGATATTCATACACAGGCATGTATACAACACACGCACACAAGCAGCAGCGGGAAAGTGTTAACACTTTGAATGCCATATCGGTCATCGGTAACCGGCACCTTAAGTTTAATTTAATTAAATAATTATTAACACGTTGACTGCCACAGTGAAAGCAGTCATTGCTAGCCAGACACTATATACATTTCCGTTTTCTATATAATCATGAAAGAAAAAAGTATTTAAATATTCAGTATTGTATATGTGTACCTATATAAATGTATGAATGTGAAATTTGCTCAGAATATAGTAAACATCAGGAATTATTTAATTAAATAAAATTTGAAGCACCGGTCACCGGTGACCCCCATGGCAGTCAACGTGTTAATTGTGACAGAATTCTGGGCACACTTCACACTGCAACAGTAATGTAGAGGCACTAGTGCACGATTGAATAATTAAATACATTTTTCCTCCATAATTTGAATTACATACCATAAATTGTGTCATGTCTGACTGGATATGACTGTTTTCACTGTGGCACTCAACGTGTTAACTCTTTCGCTGTTTAATCCGTACGTTGTACGGGCAAGGCGGAAGATAGTAAGGTGCTAATAGCAGCTATACTGGCTCAGACTTTCCATGTAGCCTATTTTATAATATAACTGCATTAATGACTGTTTTTCTCAGATTTTCGCTGCTTGTTTCATGTTATTAATACATGTGAATTTAAAATTCCACTGAACTTAATTTCCTTTGCAAAAAAAGTAGTTTGTTTCATTACGCTCTTATAAATAACTTTGATCAATCTCTTATTAGAAAACTAAAATCAGTAAAATAAACAAGAAACAATAGTACTAAAAGCAGCTAGAAAATACGAAGTATTGTAGACAACAAAATTTGTGAAGGCAAAGTGAATTCAACCTTAAGAATTAACATTGCAATTGTGAATTTCACACAGATATTGTCGTTTAAAACGTAAAACAAATTCAGCAGAGGTGTACCTCTCGATCATGATAAATAAAATAGTGAAAGGGTTAAGTCTCTTAACCCGCAGTTTTTCCAGGACTCTTTTCCAGAACTAAAAAAGAGCAGTATCAGTTTGAGTTGAGCCTCTTCAGCACAAAGATACAACTACAAGATACATGATATACAGTACGCTGCCACTGCATTATGGGCACCTGATATTTTCTAAAAATTTCAACTTTCGAAGCTTATTTATACTTTTTGCTTGTATAAAATGTCACGATATGGTTATCAATAAAAAACTCGAAATCTCTGTTTCCAATTGTATTAAAGCAACACAACAATTTTTACTATTGTGTGTGACCTCGGTGGCTATTGACAGTGGCCACAATTCTTCAGGACATACTTGAAATGTTGCGATCTATGCACTCCTTTATATCCGCTGTACCATGCTACATTTCCTGAATATGTTGCATAAGGACATCTTTAGTGACATTGGATCATTGGTAAATTAGGCGTTTTAGGATGAGCCATATGTTTTCAATCAGGTTTAAATCAGGAGAATTACCGGGCCAGGAAAAAACAATGAAATGATTTCATTGACAGGGAACTCCTTCGTGTCAAACTTTCTGAACATACCCAAATTTATTTTTCCACCACTGCGTGACAAAGTCGTAGTCGTAAACAAATCTACTGCCCTGCTAATTGTCTAAAAATATAGCACGTATGCTCATATTACTGGCGGGGCATTTTAAGTTAAAAGGAGTTAAAAAATGTATATAGTAAGCTATAATTAATTTATATTTAAAGACAGAAAAGTATACCATAGAACCTAGGTGTGAGGCAAGCTATATCGTCTAGGTTTCTACACAGGTTTCTTCTACAGGTGTATAACCACACTTCACGACGTTCACACGACGAAATCGCCTAACGACGGATTTCTCAGAATGCATGTCCGTGACAGTAGCACGGTTTATAGGTGTTTTACAGCCACGATCCCGTCCGAACGGAAAAAGACATACGGCAGCCTGCCAATAGCCTCCGAATACCAACGGCAAGGATAATATTCGACGTCGCGGAAAATTCAGACGCCGTGGAAACTCTCGACGGGAGGGAAAATTTATGAGCTGCTGGTCGCGTATCGGAGCGTATTCAGAGTTTCGGATTTTGAATTGCGTCTAGCTGAGGCGGGTCGTAGTCGGTCCATCGTTCCAACGGGATCGTTGCACTCGTTCACCAGAATCTCGGTTATTTTCGGTGATCGCAATGAATCAGCGGGTCGCGGAGTCGTCCGGAGAGTTCGAAGGAGTCGTAGCTCGTGTTTTCGGATGTTACGCGGTCGTCACGCAAACTTCTGGGAATGATCGTTCTTTTCGATCTTTCCGAGAATAGATTCAGGATCATCCGTCGCCGATAAACGAGATCAAACGGTGTGCAGCCGTGGGCAAACTCGCCGCTATTTACGGTCCGGCAAACGGAATGCAAAGCGACTTATAGTTAGATGAAGTTAGCATAATTAGAGTACGAACGTGTAAATACAGCTACCTTCCTGCCAGTTTGTACTAACGATTAGCGCTGTTTTTCTTGCCGCGTGTGCTCGTGTTTTTGTACAGTTACACGATGTTGCGTAACAGGTCCCAGACACGTTTAATTTTTACACTGCGCTTCCGCTAATCCCTGTTTCAATAAAATATACAGACAGCCGGTATAAGCGCGTTCAAAATCGACTACATCTGCTCGGCGTGAACGAGTGCAAATTACCGTGTTCCCGTCGAATTTTTCCGATCACTAATTAGACGTATTATATAATTTCGTTTGAGTTGTTAACATGTTCTTTGAAGATATACGGTATCGAGTTACAGAAATTCTTGTTTTCGTAACATTAAAATTCAAAATTGGTAGTCGAACTAGTTTTGTAATATCATAAAAGCTGGTTCGAAGAGGCGTGTGGCTAGAAAAGAGTGCTTCATAAGTTAAATCAGTGATGGGCACCGGAGCTCCGGCCTTCCCCCACTCTAGGTCCATTCCCCTCGTTTCGGTTCGCTCCTCGTTCCCCCTCGGTCCATTGTCGTCACAGATCACAGCCTATATGACGGGAATGGATCTGGAGTGGGTGAAGGCCGCAGCTTCGGTGGCCATCACTGATTGTGAGTTAAATTAATAAAAGAAAGCGTATTATGTTTGCTGAGGACTGAGGTTTCTGGAACTGTGTACTGTATCTAGCGGCGAGTGTAAATTTAATATTAACTCGCATGGGAAACAGCAGTGTGGAAAAACCTCAATACAAGAATGAACTGCGAAAATGAACGTTCAACAGTAAAGTATGACGGTGACAGTGCTCGAATTTCGGTCTATATACGTGCATTTGTTGTGGAAAATTTGAAATTTATTGATAATGGGCCAACGTGCTTAAATCGTTGAATTTTCAACGAACAAGCTACATGCACCCCGACGATCGACGGTTATGGAAGAGACATAAAATAAAAAATATTAGATCAGTGGAACAACATCGAACCAACTACTACTGAACAACTAGTTGCTTCAGTGAAAAACAGACTGTGAGAAGTCCTTAAAGCTAAAGAGGGTGTTATAAATCATTAATTAAGGAAAAGATTAAAAATAATGTTAATTTATAGTACCTACACAATTTTGGACGACCTAATTGTCGTTCTCAATGTACTCGTCAATATATCTGTAACATTTGTCCATATTTTGCCTAGTAATAAACATTATGTTACTAAGCAGAATAAAATTTGAAATAATTCCTTAAAAAAACTCTAATAAGGTGTACGAAGACTTTTTTATTAGGGTAAGGTGGGGCAAATGACAATTTGTATTTATATTAACCCCTTGCTTTATAATAACGAGTCACACTCATGACCCAGATTATGATCTACATATACGCTAGAAACATCACTTTCACTGAAATATGAATTTATACAAATTTTGTATTATGGGACCCTTATCTTTTGGAGGATTATCTAAAGCAAACTGTACATGTTTCCACAACGTCAGTGCTGATAGCTATTGAGAAAGTCGCCAGGCAAGGGGTTAATCAGAATATCAAAGATTGCACTTCTAATTCATATTATTTCTCGTACCAATAATAAAGAACCAAAGATCGCATCATAAATTTTCACTTTTCTTGTTCTAATAATGATCGCCTCAGCATCAGTAAAATCTTAAAGACCTCAGTTTCTTCTACGACACTCCTGAACCCGAGAGTTCACCTAATTCTTGCATCACCGAGAAAACAGAAGGGAAAAAGTACGTCTAAACGAGCAGTCTCGTAATGGTCGTTGGTTTCGCGATTCCCTGTTCACGGTGCAGGATGTTATCCTCCTTCCTGGCGATCGGGCGTCTCCCGAGCTGGGCCTCGAATATCCAGGTTTACTCCCCCATAAAAGTTTCATAGCCCGTTGGCATATTCCACGTCCACACGTCGTTAATTTCCGAGAGGCTTCTCAGGGGTTGGCGGGGTGCGACACGCTTTATTTTTATCGACTGACCTCAACACGACCGTTAAGCTGCGCGAGAGCGGCCGTTTTTCCGACTTCTATTGCTTTCGTGATGGCCGGTGACGAGGGTACGTGTCCGGTCGGGGCTCTCTTGATCGAAATGCGACGCGGCATCTAAAACCGTTCCGCTTTGACGAGCTTGTTAAATGCGCGGGACTGCTGCTATTCCGCAAATTAAATTACCCGCGTTCGACCGGACGCGTTATTTAACGAGAATTTATTAAACGAGCGTGTGCAGGCGGGAAGACGGGAGAGGAGCGGCCGTGAGGCGAGGAGAGGCAGCGAGAACGATAAATTAAACATTTTGCCAGGTTACGCGGGGATATCTCGTCCCGAACGAAACAATCGGGCCCGGCAGCTCCGTCTATTTACATAATTACGCGGCAAAAGCTGACTCGGGAGTTGTTGCACGGACGAGACCGAATTAATGGCCGTGCACACGGCCCCGGAAATTCATTTTCGAAGGAGCTCTCCCCCGCTCCGTGATAAACAGGATCTCGGATCGCGATAATTGCCCGCCGCGTTACACCTATTACGTATTTATTTGTCGCCCCGGAATCGAGTAATTAAACGTTCAAACGATAACCGGCCACGCCAGTCGTCGCTTGTAATTACGCGAATTTGCATATAGGCCGGGAACTTATCATTCTATCGCTGCCCGGTTTAACGATCCTCTCTCTCTCTCTCCCCCCCCCTCTCTTTCCGTCTGCCTCTTCGTCGACTGGACGCGGTGCGAACACAGCGGCCGCGCCGTCGGTCGAGCGGGACGATCGAAAATCACGGAGGAACAAAAAAAGGTGTCTCCAACAAAGGAACAGGAAAAAATATATGTGTCGCCGGGTGGTAAGGCTCATACCGCAAAGGCGTGAACCGGTGTAACAGACGGAACGCGATCAAAGGACAGCCGCGGCCGGTGACGACGACGCGACGGCGAGCGAGTCGACGACAACGACAACGAGCAGGACAACGTGGATGACGACGAGCAGGATGGATCGTCGACAGGGGATGATCGCGATTCAGTCGGTTGACGTGGACGTCGATGGTGGGCGTGTCGACCGTCGGATGGCAACGTGTCAATTTCGAGGAAACAGGTGCTCGACGCCTCTGTGACAGCATGTTCGAGTTCTGCGCGCGGGCTGATCCAGCTCGCGCGACACTCGAGGGGAGGCTGTGTGCCGCAGTCGTGCTTTTCGTGTGGGTGTAAGTCCGTCGGGGTGGATTGGAAGGGTGTAACACGGGATCGCGTGTTCAACATACACACAGTTAACGCCGCGCTCGACGGCCATCGGACGGGGGGTAATGTCGGCTTGCCGGATGTTGGCAAGGGTTGGTAATAGGCCACCGCCATCCCTACCCTCCCCGAAACTTCCACGCTTACGGTTTCTCGTTGCTACGCCGAGCAAGTCACCCCACCAGCGCGGTCGCGTGATTGTATCAACAGCCTCATCAGGCTCATCCCCCTCGCTGCCACCCCTCTAACCTACTCTGCGCAACTAGCGCGACACTCGACCGCCACCTACCCCAACTACCTCCGTGCCACCCTCAGCCATGGAATTTAACCTCCGTGAACGCCGACAGTCAGCCAGCCAGCCAACCAGCAAACCAACTCCGTCGCGCGACTATTATTAATTACTGTCAAGCTGGCCGCCTTCGCGGCAGGGATGGCTGCCTCGACTCGAGAATGGATAATGAACTTCGGCCTCGTTTCCAAGATGCGTTCCGGGACGGTGTATAGGCTCCGGTAAGTCGCTCGGCTTACCGTATCGCGGCATATGCCGGCGGAGCTTTTTAATCTTTGTCGGAGCTTTCTCCGTCAGGGCATTATGCATCGGCGGCGAAGCGGCTTTAGTTTATAACTCTGAGTGGTGCAGGAAGATTGGGAATAATTTATTTAATTGAACAGCGTTACTCTAGGGTCGATGTCGATGTTTTGTGGGGTGAATAAACGCAGGTCGTCGAAGCTTTCGAGGTTAAATAAAAATTAACATTTATGTTGAAAAATTAGAATTAGCATTTGTGCGTTTTCTAGGTTTTTTGAAAATTTCCCAGGAACCTGTTTATACATATTTCAGATCATCACATGCACATATCTGAGAAAAACTGAAGAATAAAAATTCGCATTTCAACCAGCTAGATATTTTCATGCACTCTACCATTTGCGAAGTTTTACGTACGTAATAATCGTTTAAAGTCTAAGTTAGGTATTATTCCACAAATTGTATTATCATTAAGTATATACATTCTTTGGGAATTTTCATACAAGACATGTATGAGAAATTTGAATCTGCATATTCAATTAATTTTGGTACGAGAAATCGCCGGGCCTCTTATACCACAATTTTGCCCGTACCTTTGTATGATTATATTACTATTTTTGGCAAAGTCGCCAGATTCAACAGAGCTTGCTGTGGTAAAATCTAAAAATCAGTTGACGAATGAAAAGACACGAATATTACACAGAATAGAATTACAATAAGATTATGCTTTTGCTCGAAGAAAAAATTCAGTGTTAAAATGATAACTTGATCCCTCCTGCGATATCTCTTAGATAACATATATACGTTCAACCAACTTGCAAATCTTCACGCTCCAAACCAATGTCTCATACCCCGGGTGAATCTTTAACCAACGTGCCCTCTTTAGAATATTCCTAATGGCTGCTCGGAACCGTGTTTCCTGCGGTGAATAATCGAAATTCCCGAAAACCGTGTTTACCGACCGTTCGGCAAACACATCCAATCGCGAAGGTATGCGATGGGATGGAGCATAAGAAACATCCCTGGCGAATTTTACGACATTATACGTTCTGCGTTTTCATGCATGCGGCGGCCACCTATGCATAACGAGATCTGTGCACGAACCTCTCACGGTCGGCGGGAAAAAAAGAATCGAAACTACCTGGCTCGTGCGAACGCGGATGATGATCCACGATAGGTCTGTCGGAGCGGTAGCCATAAAAAGCCGATGCAACGATAAGGCATAAGGTCGGAATTAAAAATTCATTGGAACACGCGAGCCGGCGATTTCGATCGCGGAAAGTGCTCGGTGCCTAGGGCTCGCGCGGCGTCACTATGGAATTAAGAAAACATGACTCGACCCCTCATTCGATTTAATGCGATTGCCTCGAGGGCTAAGGGAATTCGTCGAAGGGAGAGCGCGAAGGGTGTGTTGTATCGCGAGAGGGGCCACGTGTTTGCGGATGCGGCCTGGGGGCTGAAGGAGGTAATGGATACGAGAACTCGTCGTGCTATACATTTGATTTTCAAGGGGCTTCACCCCTCGCGGGAGGACGAAACGGCCGGAGATTCACTTTCTATTTTATATGAACGGTGACTCTCGCGATAGCGCACCCTCCGCGCGCTTGCTCTTTTTTTCTTTATCGAAACGACGCGAGCGACATCGAGGGTCTTTCCCATGGGGTAAGGTGAACGAGCCCTGGAGAAATACGTGCACGGTGATCGATAAATGTTCGATCGAGCAAAGTGCGACGAAGAATTAAGGGGTAACGCCACTCCGGAGCCTCGAAAGAATCAATTTTACCCTTTTTTCGGGAATCGATAGATCAGAGTTTTGAGAATATGGTTTTTGCTTTGGCTGAAGGAGGAATTTCAAAAATTACTGAAGCTGTAGGTGGTTATAGAACGTTCGAATTTGTAGAAGACGCGTAAGAGTGTTACCTAGCGACTGAAAACAGAAGACGAACCGCGCATCATAGTTTTTGTAAGCAGTAATAAGCATAGTTTTTCGAATATCACAATTCGCTATTACGTACACCTAACTACGTACACAACATAGGTAATTACGGCAAACAACGTGCGACTGTGGAGTAATCAGAACTTTAAACTCGCTTCTCTCAAAATAGTGCTTTCGAAAGCGGTGAAAGGCATAACTTTCACAATATGCATATGATACATTTACTAGGAAAGTACACCCCCGCTCAAAAGTCTTAGGACGGTTGACATATTTGCATTCAAGTCTGGAAAAAACGGAGTAAATATTGAAAAATGTGAAAGAATGTTTTCATTTGAAAGTTGCTTTGTTAAAGAAAGTATTCTGTGCTGATATATGTATTAAAAATCTTGCCAAAAAGTAAGAAACTATTTATATTCTTTTTCATCGAAGTATCCGCGACGTTTCTTCATTCTTTAAAACTGCGGGTGTCCTAAAACTTTTGAGCAAGGGTGTATCTGTAGATTCTGGAATAACGTAGACAGTTTGTCTTTAATCTATACTCTTACCCTGACTTTTAGGGACAGAAATTAAGCTTTTTCTTCAGATGTTCAGTATTTCCACATTTATTAATATTTTTCTCGTGCTGTAGGTACTTCACTAGCGAATTTCATTTAGGTATTAGAAATTTAAACATTTTTTGTTTTAGATGACAATTGCAATTTTTATGACTTGCACCGGAAAAGCTTGCATCAAGTGCGGCACTCTGCCATTCTAGCCCTTACGCCGCCATTTTGTCTTTTTTCACATTTTAATATTCCAAATTGTAGACGACACTTCATTGAATAAATACTTATAAAAGTTTCATACGTTTCGAAAAACCCACTCTTAAAATTACCTATTATTTTGGGGCTTTCAGGGTGGCGTTACCCCTTAACATACGTCACGCTCCATTTTTCGATACACCCTTCGGTGGATGTCACAGTAATCTCGAAAAAATGAGTAACTGCCTTTGGAAGAAGGGTACAGGGGATTGTTTCATTTTCGGGGGAATTAGCGGTCCACTTGCGGCGACCGAACTCTCCCCTAAAGCTCGTCTAGATTTAGAACTATGGCCATAATTTCACCCTCGTCCGCAAGTGGCTACCTGCTGGATGATGTTCAAGCAATCTGGAACTACCGTAGAATGTCCATTATCCGAAACAATTGGGAGCAATCTCAAATTACACTATTTAACAAACTTTAAATTTTTCTTTAACTCGTCACATTTAATAGGCGTTGCTTACAGAGTTTTGTGTGCTGTCGGTGCTGTATGTTTCGTTAAACTATTTAATTTCTATATCGCAAGCAAAACAAGATCTGTAGCTTATCTTGATGCTTCTATAAGATAATGATCTGCTCTACCGCATGTTGTAGTGAGATTTTTTTCCAGACCCTTAGTTTTTGAAATAAACTGAAAAATACCGGGTGTTCTTTTCACTTTGATCATTCGACTGCAGTTATTCATGCAATTTAATATATTCAAGTACATGAAAGATGCACATTGTAGAAAATAAGTGAAACAAAAAATACACTTTGTACCATTTGAGACTCTAAGTACAGTCTTTTCAAGGTACTATTTCATCAGCAACATGAAAATAAAAAATATAGAAGTCTAAAGGTGTATATTTACATAAACATCCGCAGTCTATTGATCATTGATCAAACATGTTTAAATTGTTAAAACGCAGTAATGATTTATATCATTTTATTCGAGAGAGTTGATAAGAATCACTTCACATAAAGAGCAACTGAATAACTATTACTGTTGTAGCACAAACATCTTTGAAGTTGAAAAATTGCATAGCCTTTTCACTATTTTTTTCAAAAACTGACGGTAATGGAAAAACTGGCCTACAGCATACAAACATCTTTAAAAACGCCTATTGAATGATGCAAATCAAAATACATGTTGAACAGTGTTGAACGAGGTTCTACTTGCGAACATGGTAGAACCTCGATTATCCGAACTATAACTGGTAACAAGATTAACCCATAATGGCTATTATGAGTGAAATTTCACCCCTGATAGCTGTTATAGTTAACATGTTTTTTTTTTATAGTAATTTTTAAAGGTTAATCATATTTTAGCTATGTTTCGCATAAAAATGATACTTGCGGTTTAGAATATAAAAATACACGACAGAAAAAAATTAAGTACACAGTGTTACTGATGATAATTTTAACTTGTAATTTACATGAAAGAGGAATTTTCAAATGGCCAGTGTTCGGCTAATCGTGGTTCTACTGTACCTATGTGCTTCTTCCAGTGTTACAATTTGAGAATTTTTCTCTGCGCCGACAGCTACCCTCAACGATTCGAATCACGATCCTAAAATCGGGCGAAAATCACGCAACCGCTATTCCGCATCGCCCGGAAATATAGTCGGCACAATTAATTTAAAAAGTGCACACGGGGTGTGCGGCTGGTCGAGCGGACCTCATTAACAGTAAATTCATTAAAATAATTAATTAAAGTAATACGACGAACGGCGCGATTCGGCAAACATCAGCAAGATTAATATCAAATATAAACATTACAATAACGGGTAGGGCGGCCGGTGCTCGAGCACGTACTCGAGCCCCGTGCGCGATCGTGAATTTTATTGCACCCCCGTACCCGAAACACCGCGTCCTTTTGCCCGACCGCAGATATGTATCCGACGAGGGGTGGAACTCGATGAACGTCGCTCCCCTGAAAAGCGGAAATGGCCGCCGCACGACAAATTGCTCGACGATTGGCCTCACACGCGGAGGGATCGTCCATGCAGACAGAGAGAAGCTTTCGCCAGCCTTTCCGTGCTTCGACTCATTAATTTCTCCCGGGTGTAATCGGGTCCGATCCAGGGGAAGAGACGGGTGGAGGGAGGGGCGAGAAAGAGGCTCAGGACAAAAGGCAAACGAACCCTCGAAATCAGCGACACCCGAGCGAATGATAATTAACGGTAAATTACTTTCCTGAACGGGGTATTAAGCAACGGTTCCCTGTTGATCCCACTCGGTCTCGGCTACACCCCTGGCCCAGCTAATAAGAGACACGAACTTTAATTAAAAAGTAAACGGGGGATTCGTACGCGGCCCGCAGCGGTTTCTTTGCCCCGGCTTGCTGGACCCGCGCCGAGGATATTATTAGGTTGATCGGAAAATACTGTAGGATTCTTCAAGGAAACTTCGGTTTATTATGATTGTACTTAGGTTGTTTATTAATCGCTTATACGTGGTGGGTTACGTAAACCAGGCTGCCTAGATATTTTCCCCAGCTATGATGATGCGAGACAATCTTCATACGTAATTTAAATGGTTTCAAAGGGTGAATAAGATGGAAAACAAATTTTTTTAAAAATACCACTTTTTTTCTCCTTTTTCGAAGTCACCCAACGTTTTTTACATGAATGTACATATTTTATTCTACCCTATGTTGTAGCTGACATGAATATGCATTTATACATGCCTAATAGTGTGACTTTAAAATGATCTTGGAGTTCAAATTTTTAAGTCAAATGTGAAAGTTTCTTTCATCGAGTTCCTAGCTTATAAATAGCTTTGCGTTTCTGCACACGACTCGCATTTGTTGAGTTAGGCTCGAAAAAAGTATTATTTTATAATTCGTACAAATTGTGTATTAAATTTTCTCACATTTGGAACTCGCATTAATCGAAATCTGTTTGTGTATAGAGCACCACCTTCGCGTCAATTTTTTTAAATCAAGCGGTAGATTAAGAAACTGATTTTTATGGGAATATTACTTAACGAGGAAGCAAACACAGAATTACAAAATACAAGAAGTTACCGAGCAGAAATTATTTGAAGAATTTTCTACATTTTCTAAATCAATCGAGAAGGGTAAAAGTAAATTTTATAAATACTTTCATCCAGCAAGGTACCAATTTTAAAATTTATTTGATAAAATACGCACGATAAGAAAAAATACAATTCTTTAAGAAACAATGGGCCTAGCAGAAAACCTAAAAGTTAGTTTAACACGTTCAGTGACGTAGTGATAACAGCCATACCTAATCAGACACTACATTTACTATTTTTTATGTAAATCGTGAAAAGAAGACAGATTTGAGTACTCGATCGTGTTCTTCTGTTCCTACACTATTGTTTCAGTATGAAGTTTGCTCAGAATTTACTGACAATCAATAATTATTTAATTAAATTAAATTTGAGGTGCCGTTACCTGACATTCAACATGTTAACAGGTTGACTGCCGTAGGGGTCACCGGTGACCGGCGCCTCTAATTTTATTTAATTAAATAACGAATAATTCTGAAACAATTTTGAACAGCAATATTATAGTAACAATAATATAAGGTAACTACTATACGTTCAAATGATCAAATATTTCTTTCCTTCGCGATTTATACCTCAAACAGTAGATTATAACGTGTCTGACTGGGTATGGCAGTTTCCATTGTAGCATTCAACGTGTTAAGCTCTCTCATATAAGAAATTCTGTAATAAGTTAGAATCAGAATTTTGTGCAACAAACCGTCCGACTTGTTGGCGTGACGTGACGTCACGCTGACCTTCCGTACAGCGTGAATTCAGCTATATCCACAAGAAATAATTGCAACATATTTTCCTGTATTTTTTCTTGCAATTCCGGAAATGAAACATCGATGAAGTAAGTTTCAAAGGGATTCCCGGGGTACGTACGAAAGGAGAACGTCGAACGATAATGATGTTTGCGGATACTTGTAACGATTTCAAAGGGAACGATGAGAGAACGAGATATGGAAGGGGCGGAAACGATAACGAGGGGAAAGGCGGATGGTTTGTTTCGATGGAAATAACGTCGTCACGCCGTGATATTATATTCCGGCCGGATTTTTCCAGACAATAATTTGCTTCGTTAATTTCGTAATGACGCGACTCGCGGAGCTTGCGAAAGAAAAAAAAACATGCGAGTCCGACGAGACTCGATAAACCCGGATAATGGATCGCCTCGAACGATTTAACGACGGTTCGTTCGCGTACGTGTATCGTTGCATTTTTTTCGTATTTTTTCCACTCTCTCTCTCTGTCTGTTTTTCTCCTTTTTTTATCTTTTTTTTTGTTACGCGAATCCGCGTTTACCGGCCGCGCACGGCGTATTATTGCGTCGCCCCTTCCGATAGAACGATTCGGTCCTTGCTCCGGCAATATTGACTAATTCAGTCGTTTCGAATCGTGTCTTTAAATTTTACGAGGTCGCGCGCTCGCATTAAATTGAAATCGTCCACCCGGTTGAATTAATTCGAACGATTCGCGTAAATTCCACGCTTTTTCCGCCGATAACGACGTTCAGATCGGGGAAAAACGAGCTCGTTCGACGTGAAAGGTTCATACCGTTCGCAGGAACACATGTACACGGATACGTTGAAACGCAGATGTTTGATGAAGCGATCGTAAAAATGGGAAACAATTTGTTGTTTTTGTTACCGGTTGCCCCTAATTGTATTTAATTAAGTATTGGATGTTTTAAATGTTTCTAGATGACAAACTTTTAATGACCATATGACTGTGAATGTTTATGTAAATACATATTTAAATAATCTTGTTTTAATACAGATAGCAGACCTTGAAAAGAATTGTGTTGTAAACATTCTCAGCCTAATTAGTAATTTACTTTCAAGTAAAGGTTTTTATTAGAAATCTGAACTCTTTGTCAACTAGAAACAAGTTTGTCTATACCAATCTTAGTCACCCCATGTAATCTTAATTATAGTACCAAGGAATTTTTTATAGTTGTTTTTAAAAAAATATCGATCTTGAGTGCTGTTCTTCCTGAACCCTTTGATTACAGACTACTGGGAAACGAGTCGAAGGCTGCATGCGGCTGATCTGCAATGATACAGAATGAGCCATTGCACCGAACGCCCATGGGCGTTGGCAGTATACGGTGAACGGATTTGTCAAGCGCCTATAGGCGCTGTTAGCAGTCAGAGGGTTAAAAAATTGAACGCTGTTTGAGACCCCTGTGTGTATGTGACGTTCATTTTTGTTGATATTTCGATAGCAGTAATAGGGTGTAATTTCACACGAATTCCTAACTAACAATAAGCTGATATTAAAATAAAGTGAAGTTTAAAAAATGAAGCTCTAAAAAAAGTGTATCAATTTCGCAGGTTAAAAATCAGATCAGATAATTATGTAACTACCTAATAATTGTTAACTGGTAATAAATTCTGAGCACATTCAACATTGCAATAATAAGTTAGAAACACAAGTACATATTGTATTATGCCTGATTAGGAATGACTGTTTTCATTTCGGCTCAAAAATACCACAATAAGAAATTCTGCTGATCGAATGTTTTCACAAAATTCACAAAACTATATGTCATCACAATAGTAATTTGTTACATTATAAAAATATACTTATGTATATTGCTACATATTAATCTGTTTCAACAATTAAATCGCTTCTAAACAAAAACAAAAATAATTACAAAGTTGTGAGACACAGTTAGTTAAACGGTTCTGTGAGTATTATATCGCTAATAATTGTTGCTAGTAGTTGATTAATTTTGTTTCTCTGAAAGTAACACAACAATTTCAAACTATCAATAAACAACGTATGTATATACATAAAGAGAAAATTTATGCGAAATAACAGTAACACAGTTTCTTGAATCTAACTTACAATTAGTACATGCAGGATATTTCAAAAACAGATGGACAAGGAGTGGCCAAACAAACTGCTTCTTCTTCGACATACCAACCCCTCTCCTTCAACATCATTACAAACATACTACAGAATCAATAATGCAACCCTAAATGCAGCTCTTTAACCCATTCAGCCTTTATTTATTTTGCACTTCTTGTGGACGAACTGCGACATTTGTTTAGCACTTCACGTGGAAAAACTCCTACATTCAATTCGCGCGTCATGTGAACAAACTGTGACGTTTGATTTCTCCCAGTAAAATATATTTAGACGGCACGGTGTATATCTGAGCTGAATTACAGGAGGAAAACGGCACAATATGAAAGAAATACTACCTCTTGGTCCATCGTTTTGGTCCAGGTCATACACTACGAGTCAGACTCGTACTTTAGCCTGAATAGGCTAAATCTAACTTTCTGTATAAACACAATACTTACAATTACTTCAAAATTTATTACAAAAATCGCCCACGATGTAACAACGCGTCGTTGCAGTGTCGAGACCGTATATTCCACGACGACGCGTTGTGTTTTCGCGAAAAGGGGCACGGATCGCAAACAATCTCGTATCAGGGCGATATTTCGCCAGGAATTTTTCAGTGTACCTGCAGAAACGAGGGAGTCGCGCGGTACGCTCCTCTCCTATTTACTTTTACAATGCCTCCCGGGAGGGTGGGGGTGAGCGTGTTTTATCGCGACAGGTATCTGTCGTGCACGACATTCCGATCGCCTGATACCATATCGAACGAAAATTCTTCTGAATAATTCACCGTTCGTATCCGGCGCACGCTCGACGAATTGTCTCTCGTAAAGCTCCGGGGCGAATCGAATCGAGAACCGGTGGCCGGATTTCAAACAGGAAGAAAAAGTGAGAGAGAGAGAGAGAGAGAGAGAGAGAGAGACAGAGAGAGAGGGGGAGAGGAAGAGGGAGAGAGAAGCTACCTGTGATTTATTTTCCGAGCAGACTGTACCTTCCCCTCGTCCTCTAGCCCGCACTTTGGCACTATGGTGCACGAGGTAATGAAGTGGCAACACGGCGTTTCCAGGGGTCGAGAACGGGGGTGAGATTGATACCTCTAGTCACGTCGGCTGGCGAGGAGGGGATGAGGTGTCGAGAAACCGGATCGACGATGCAGGGGGAGCAAAGTAGAAGGAAACTGGAAGAGGTAGAGCGGGGATTGAGAGCGGATCGAGCAAGAAAGGCGAAGAGGGTGGCTTTGCTCGTCGAGGGTCGGGGAACGTTTCGCTCAGTTAGATACGCCGTATCTCACCGCGGTGGCTGCCACGACTTCCTGTGCACTAATTAAAGAAATTAGGAAGGGAGAGATAAATTTTTGCCCCCTCGAGCGAACTGTCCGGGGGACACCGCGGAAGAGAGACGGTTCTTCTTTATTGCTGCTAACCTAATTGAAATGAAAGGCGTCGCGTCGAAGGAAGGGCGAATCGGTCGATGATTCGATCGAGATGAGAGTATACGATAACTGTGTCCGCGGCTTTTTTTATACTCTTTACCGGTGTTCGTCTTCGTTTCGACGACGATCGTGCGATCCTCCAATTATGATGAACGACGCCACTTCGAGGGTATAATTAATCGTAATGAACCGGCTTTCGTGCTAATTGCTCCTCGTGTTATCTACTCGGAAGACGTCAAAAGAGCGTAAAGGGAAGATTAAACGGCGCTGAATTATCGGTCGACATCATGAAATCGGGAACACGGCGTCCTGTTTTATTCAAACGAGAGGCGAAACCCGCCTCGAGGCCGGACCGTGCATGCGATCCACAGATTTCGGATAGCTAATTAGTTTATCTGGGAATAATCTTGTACAGTTAACGCGGCGCCAGAGCAGCCTGGGCGAACCACCCTCGTCTAACTAAATTCTAATTAAGCGACCCTCCTGGAGAAACTGTTCGACCCTCTTGTACACGCCTTTGCTCACGTGCTATGTCTGCCGAACGATGTATACCTGCTATCTGTAGTCTGTGATGTAATCCGTGCACAGGAGTAAACTCAGCAATCGCTGAAGAAACTTATCCCCTGAACAAAAACTTTTTCCAACAGAGAAACTACGAGCCATGCTCCTGATCGTTTAATAATATTTGTTATTGATACCATTATCGTTTGTTATGTTTGTAAGCGACACCGTTGAAATTGTTTCAACTAGTAAACTTTTGTTATTCATTGTCCATTTTTAATTTTTTAAGGAAATTTCGACTGGTGTGATGCTGTGGTATTGAAATCCAATTTGTGCAGACTGTGATAATAATAGTAATAATTGTTCATTAAACCTTAACGGTATGCATGTGCAAAGTTTTACACATAGTCGAATTACAGATGTTCCAGGGACATTCATAGCTCTGCTCGCCATTCACGCTTAAACACTAACATGTACTTTCTTATAATCTTCTAATCGTAGTCGTTATAATAATCCTAATATTAAAGTACTGGAAAAACATATGAAACAATAAAGACAGTAACATGTATGGCCTGTAAGACTGGTGCAATATAAACAAATTTAATTGAAATAATTAAAAATGCCATGTAATTATATTCTTTTGTGGTTCTTATCTGAAAATATTTCATAACACTGTACAAAAATATTCCTTCCTCACTCGACATTGTACAGAAATTTGGATCATTATAAATATATATTAAACAAATTCTACAAATCTTTAGGATCTCTATGCACATGCACGTACAAAATTTTTAAATATTAATACACCGAGAATTTTATATTTTGCTGTTAGATTCTTCATTAATATGTTAATTGCCATAGTGAAACCTACCATGTCTAGTCAAATACGCTATCATATCACGATTTAATATAAATGGCAAAAGTGAACACAACTAAACTATATCATTGTATGTATACTTCTTACTTCATGTTATTATTACAATATCAATACTGCTTAGAATTTGTGAAAAATTTGTAATTTTCTAAACATGTATTACGTTCCATGGCACAGTGAAAAATTTCGCATATAGTCGGACGCGGTAAAACGGGTTCTTATAAGCATACACTCTGAAGCACGAAAATATTTCATTATTTCATGCAATGCTTTTTATTGCACACGATCATTACGACATTCATTGTGATCAAAATTTAATGAAAGTTAGTAATTACTTGAGAGTGGGACACCTGCGACCCGCGTAACACAGAACGTATCCAAACAAATTTGTTTGAATTCTTAAAACGTGTATTCGATCAAACACAGTCCAGTAAGTATGAATTATCAAAAACGAAACTATACAATTCCATAGTGTATCACACAGCATGCCCTAAACCCTCCCACAATTAACACGTTGAGTGCCACAGTAAAAACAGCCATACCTGATCAGACACGATATAATTTGATATTTTCTATGTAAGTCGTAAAGGGAAAAAAGATTTGAGTACTCAGTCGTGCCCTCCTGTTCCTAGGTTATTGTTTCAGTACGAAGTTTCCTCAGAATTTTGTGACAATCAGTAATTATATAATGAAATTAAATTTGAAGTGCCGGTAGCCGGTGACCCCCACGGTATTCAACGTATTAATTTATCGACATTTACAGACAGTGATTAAGTTACCAAGAAAACGTCTTAAGGATATAATAATTATCGAAACTGCTGCAAATTTCATTCGATCGTTCAAACGAACGTCAGCGACGCAAATCGTCGCGGAATGAGCAACTCGAAGCGCTCGAGCAGTCGTTCCCATAACGCAAGACAATATTTTCGCATTGTTCCCGTTGTTTCGCTCTCGTTTTTTATTAATATTTCGTGGTTCGCCGACGTCGCTCGCGGAGCCGCATTTAGACGGGAGCCCTCGAACTTGACGAGTTCGAAGCTCGAAAGCTCATGGAGGGTTGAAGTCGATGGCGCGGCGATGGGAAGAGAAGAGGAGAGTACTGCGGGGGCGGCGGGGGGGAAGGGGCGGACGGCCGCAAATGAATTTTTTCCGAGCAAACGAATCCTCGAGTGCACTCGACGCGGCTGCCTACACATAATGCCAAGCACCCTTCCGCTCTGAAGAGGATGTTAAAGGACTCTAGAACGTGACAATGGCAGTCGCGGTGATTCGCAGTAGCGGCAATCATTGCTTCCTAACGTGCCCCGCAACGAGTGGCCGCGATTCGATTCGAAATCGTATCCCATTCGTTCTGCAAAAATGCAGATCCAGCTCGAACGGGCGTAGGTGAATCAAAGAATGAAGACACGGTCATGAAAGGAAAGGTTATGAACTGGACGAGTACACAGGGTGTTCCAGGCTTTTTCCCCCAAACCGTGCCAATGAATTTGACAAGAAGTGTAATATTTACTAAACATGTTTATTTAATACTATAATACACCATGACATGGTACAGCTCGTAGCCACACACTTCGCTCTATGTCACTCGAGTCTCGATCCTCAACTGCTCTTTTGTCGCTACGTCTAGAATCCTGTCGGTATAAACAAATGACTATCGCACACGCATACTACACACACTACAAGAAGGAATAAGTAAAAAATGTTATACAAATGGACCATTTATTATGAAAGTAGTGTAAATCGAATCTTTTTTGCGTCGAGATGTATAAGGGTTTGCATTTCAGTGGATTCGATAATACTGATAAAGTCTAGTAAGTTTCCCCACGTTTCTATGAATTCAAACATATGTAAATTCATTATACAAATGATTCGATGAGAATTAACTAAACCAAATATTGTTTTTTTTATACCATTTTCATGATTATTAAATTGTTCAAATGATGAAATTTTAATTATTTAAATTTCAGTTTCACTTGAATTAAGCTATATTTTAGTACGGTTTTTCTCAATTTTCTCCAAAATTGGACTTACACCACTTACATAATAAACGGTCCCAGTATAAGGTGGGCGATAAATCGCTTTACCGAAAATAAATACAGTAATAAAATATGAAAAACATGCGAAGTGAACACTTTCTTAGACAACACTTTCGGGGAATGGATGGGACGTCGTAGAAGAGTTGACTAGCCTCCTAGGTCATGTGAGTTTTCCATGCGGGGAATACTGAAACACAAGGCATTTGCACAACGTCCAAATAGTTTGTAAGATTTAAAATAAATCATTGAAGAGATAGAGAGTGTGATTCTTTGTCTGTAAATAAGTAATTGCGCTCAGCCATGTGTAAGTCCGTTTTGAAACGTTGCTATTTGTGTATTGAACAAACTATTCAACCTTTTGAACAGTTCTTGAAATAAATTCGTACGTTTCTCATGATTTATTATTGTACAATAATCAGAAAAAAAGACATTTTCCAGTTGTGCAAATTATTACTTGTCCAAAGGGAATTTTGAAAAAGTAATGGAAGTATTGAAAATACCTAAATCTCTCGTGTATTATATCGACATGTAGGGCTGGGTGAAGTTGTTCAGAAAAAAAGCATGTCACGGTTAAATCTAGTAATTAAAAAAAGAAAACGTGAATATTCGCAATTTTCCCCTTGCTCGCCGTTTTAATTCATCTCGAAAATGTTTCCCGAGCTTTTGTCGAATTTGCAGTTCTCCAAAAAATCAGGAAAAATAGACGCAAGTATTTTTGTATACTTTTGTTTAATTGCAATTAACAGCAAATAGGATGGAACGACCGTGACGCTGAGCAACCGAAAATATGAAAAAGTTCGCGGAGCGTATGGAAAGTTGTCCCGCGCCGGGCGTATTTGGAAGGAAAATTAAAAACAAACAATGCCACGTTGTGTACTTGCACATCAATTTCAAACTCATTCGACCGCTCGCTCGCTGCGCAATAACTCTCGGTATCTACAAATTGCTATCGAACGTATCAGTTCGCCGCCCTCGATCATTTGACTAGCAATAAACCATGGCACGAAGTGTCCGCGATATTTGATCTTTTCCAGGAGGCCAATGCAATTTTTCCGCGTTCCCGAGCAAAGCGATCTTGTCGCTTGCCGATTTATCGAATTTGAACGACAACGTTTTGCGGTCCACGCATTAGTCGATTTTTTGGCGAATTTCATGTACTCGCGGAACACACATTAGTTTTAACCCCTTATTTTAAAACAACGAGTCACATTCGTGACGGAGAATACGATCCTTAAATTGCACACACGAGTCTTGCTCCAAGGCCAATTGTTCAAAAGTGTACACTATGGCACCTTTGACTTTCCGGGGGTTGTTAAGATTATTTTGAATTTTTTAATATAAATTTGGACTGCCACCGCAGAAATCCGTAGCGAACAATTTTGTAAATTAAACGCAATTTTTGGTATAAAAATATCATGTTGGAGTTTGAGTAACATTGTCACAATGAAAACTGGTTGTACATATCAGCTACTATATATTCAAATGACTCGACAATTTTTTAGTCGACAAACAAGTCAATGATACCAATCGATTACAATCGACTTAACATGAACTGTTATAAAACTATAGAAGTTTTTTGAAAGTCGAGATAAAGAACAAGGGTACCAAAGTTAATGTTCAATGTATGGATAATTAAAAATGAGTGCAATTGTTGAATTACTTACGCCTGAAGTCACATTTATAAACCTTAAATTAATAACTTATAATTTGGTCAATGTCTGAAAATTTTTCAACTTACTTTAAACATCACTCCGTGTCAACAAAATTCATTTTGATGTTTAATGATTATTTATTGAACCTCAACGGTATACATACACAGATTCACAATTGATTATATGTAGATGTTCCAGAGGCTTTCATAGCTGCGCTCGCCATTCACGCTTAACACTAACATATATTTCTTTACGGTATTCTGACAATAATTGTTATAATAATCTTAACATTTAAAATACTGGAAAAAATACAATAGTACAAAAAACCAGTGACATTAAAATTTATTTTAAAATTCATCGTAACGAAGAAAAAACAGAATGAAAGCAGACAATTTTGCGAACCGTAAAAATATCGGCAGGTAAAACAGCCGGGCTGAGTTTATTCGTCTTTGATAATCCGTCGATGGATTCTGGACATTGTATCACGTGCACCGCGTGGCCGAGCGATTTTCGCATGATATGCATTGCTCAGGATCCATTGAATTTCATCGAACCGCAAAAATTCCGGAGCTATCGGACCTCCATCAATCGGCGCCCTCAGATTCCCGGCATTGTAACGCGTTCACCAGTATTTTACTTTGACGCCACTTCGAGCCGCAACGACAAAAACGGCACCGTTCATCGTTCGCCGCCGTCAAATTGCATCTGTACCAACTTGCAAGCGTGCAAACGTAAAAAGATCTCTTTCAATAAGTCGGAGAACTTCCGGACCTCCCTGGGGATCGATTTCACGGCGAGCCAACGAATCTCTGGCTCGAATCATCGCCTCGCTCTCCCCTCTCTCTGTCACTCTTCTCTCTTCGTCTGCGGTCGGTTGCACCAGTTTCAAGGTTCACTGAATTTCTCGGGGAATTGAAATATTCATATACGCGAGGAAGCGGATCTCGGTGCGTCGAAGATTCGGAGGGTGCAGAAGCACCGCGTGCTCTCACCGACACAACCAACCGCCACTGATAAAGGCATGCATATGCAACCCCCTATGTACCGGTTATACGTCGACCGGATTTGCATGTTATTTCGAAATCCGGGGAATACGGACGCGGCAGCGATTTCCACGGGTCCCGTGCGACTCCGCTCGCGGACCCGCAGTTTCTGTAAATACCGCAACCAAGAAACCCGGACCGACTTCGCTAACGAGCAGGAAACTATCGTTGCTAGATTTTATTTAAATAATAGAGTTTATTCGGACAAGAAATAGGCAATACGAGGTAGATTTTATGCGAGTCCAGTGGTTAACAAGGAAATAAATAAAACGATTTATACAGGGTGTCCGATTTTAATCTATAAATGCGAATTATTGGTGCTGACGTTCCACCCCGTGCATAGTCAAATCTTTATCAAATAACACCGTAAATCTTGATGTTACTAGCATTCAATTTGTGAAAAGTAGAATTTCATTGGTTCCTGACTGCTGAGACAGGTATTTCATAGAGAAGAGTACGGTTGATATACACCGTGTTGATGTACGCAAAACCATCTGGTCTTTCACTGTAATTGCAAAACTTCATTCATTTACTTCTGATTTATTTTACATGACTATTAAAATAATTACGAATTATTAAAGTAAATTCTTTTTTCAAATCATGTCAAATACAACTTGAACTCATTTCTTCCGGGAAATTGACTTATGCCACTTTCAAAACAAACGCATCATATGAGCCGTTTTTATTTAAAGTGGTATAAATCCAATTTTGAAAAAAAAAATGAGTTAATGCTAGTTTTAGTTAGACATAGATAACTTCTTTTCATATTTATAATAACACAGTCAATGGTGTACAATATCCTCATAAATTCGTCAAACGGAGTTTAACTGTTAAATGTTATTGTTCTGGATTTATTTGGAAAACGAGGAAGGCCAAACAATTTTAGCAAAATAACTTTGTTACCATTGTACACAACTTCAAGACCTATAACAAGAGATAAATAAGAGATATTATCTTGAAAAACGAGTGGAGTTCGATGGAATTCGATCGCGACAACGGGCGAATTCATCGATTTCGGATCGGGTGACGGTGTCGTAAGAGACGTTGCGCAAGCTCACGATCAGGGGAATCCGAGGCGGGCTTTTTAATCATCGGCATGAACGATGTAACCCGTGCGAATTACACGTTTCGCTTTGCGGACAGAAACGGCGTGAAAACGCGTTTCTCGCTCGAAATTGCGGACACGCTTGGACGAAAATGAATTCAGAATCGGTTACGTAACGATCCCCGATGCGTACATGATACCTTGTACTTTCACGCTGTACGTCGCGCTTTCGTCATTATCGTTCCCGCAAATATTAACTGTTTCCTCTCGTTCGACAATATTTGCCCGATGTATACGACGCTCTGCAGCGACGAGATTGACCTCGCGATTCTTAACACGTTGCGGGCCGGTTCCTTTATCGTTAGTCGCACTCACGTCACTGTACAGATACTTTTACGTCTGATACGTGTAAAATTAGTTACTCTGCACTTGTATTATATAAATTTATTATTATTATCTTTATGTTTATTTATTATTTATTACGTTATACTAGTCAGTTTGGCATAGAAAGGCATACGTGTCCGAAAAAACCTTTTATCAGTTCCTCTTCAAATCTCAACAAAACCTTTTAGATCTCCATTATTGAAATCTTCCTATATCGATTCATCTTTGCTGTATGGAAGTCGACCGAACAATTTTTAATATACAAGGTATTTCCTATTTTGGTAATTATTTACTTTAGGGTACACCTTGCCGATTTTAAATGATTTTCAAATATGTTATCAGGGTCATGATTCAGAGTAATTTCATTTATACATATAACCGTCGCTCGGCTTTAGTTCTCCAGATATTCATAAAAATATTTGATACTTTTTAGTTTGGTGTCGGTTAGGTTTGGGTTAGGTTGGGTTGGGTATTTGTGTTATTACGATGTAACCAAGATGATAACCAGGATATGACTGTAAATACAGAACAGACTCGTGAAATATCTTTGCGTATAACTCGAAAACTAAAGCCGAGCGGCGGTTATATGTACAGGGAAAAATTATTCAGAATGTTGTCCTTGACAACATATTACAAGGTCATCAAAATCGATGAGGTGTGCCCTAAAGTAAAAAATTACCCCTACTTTTCCCGACAAACTGCAGGAGCATAATCTGCAAGTGAGGATAAGAAAACAATGTTCTATGAAGTTCTGTTGTAAACGCTTTATTATAAAGTTATAAGAAATTCGGAATGCAATAAATTCCATACTATGTACATCGATCTCAAGCCTGTATCAACGCACAAGGATGACATTTTGAAATAAGAATTTAAGGATGTTAAACGATCGATAATGAAAATCTCAAGGCAAGAAACATCATGTACATACTGATAAAGTAAACACGGTCTACCTTTCGTATTCTATAATGCAGAAACCGCTGCTACATACAGATTTCAGGCGGAGTTCAATATTTCATAACAAAACTTCATAGAACATTTCTTTCTTATTTTCACCTGTAGATTATGTTCCTGCAGCTTGTCGGGAAAAGTAGGAAACACTCTGTAGAGAGAGCAGAAAAAGTTGGATGCCCACATAAGGATTAAGATTACGTAGGAAGAATTGATTATCGAATTAGTGGTAATAATTGTTTCTAAATAACAAGAATGAACATGAAATGGTACAAGAAAGAGGCGAAATCTCTTTGGTCTATTCTGTGGATCTGGTGCCTGACTAGCTATGGCAACTTTTACTGCAGCAGTTAACATGTTGTTAATGTACAGGATGGGGGAAAGGGGCAATTTCTTCTGCAAAAATAAGACGAAATCGTAAACCAATTTTTGTCTATACGAAGTTCCGTTTTAAAAAAAAATCAATTTTAAAAATCTATGGAGTATTAGGTTGCTATATTATAATTTGGTTTTATTTATCTCACTTCTTCTCATTACTTTAGTAGCTCCATAACGGAAAAGCGTCGTAATAAAAAGAAACAATGAAATAGAAATATCGTAAGAGTTTACGAGCTAGATACACGGAATTTCGCCTCTTCCGCAGCCAATAAACGCGTACTTAACCGTTCGAACAGTTTCGTTCCGCAATTTTAGTTCTCAAGAGGTTAAAAGAAACCTATCATATGCTATCTACTGTGATCTGCCTTCTTGTGCCCACCTCTGGTGCAAGCCCTAGACGGAAAATCGTCATAAAAAAAAGGGAATCAATAGAAAGGAAATATCGCGGGAGTTTACGAGTCAGATGCACGGAATTTCGCCTAACCGGCAGCCGATAAACGCGTGCGGTTCGCGGGTTGTTCAGCCGTTTGAAGGTTTTCTTTCTCAGCGAACGTTCCGGTGGATCTGGATTAATGTTCACGGCAAACGCGAGCCGTGATACAGCGATGAAAAGATTTTCCGCGGCCATAATGCATTGCCTGCAAGCACGGACGAAGACCATAACGGTACAGCGATAATGACTCATTAATGCGCGAGATATTTGCACGCGGCCAGGGGGCTCAGCACTCGGGGATTGATTATCTCGTGCTGTTACAGTCACCTGCAGGCGTAGATGATGTTTATAACTACTACGTGACTGGCATACGTGTAAGCATTATGCCAGGGTAATTAGGGACGCCGGAATGAAGAATTATTCGACGGCAAATATTTATGTCGCGGCAATTATATACGTATACAGGCCGATTCTAAACGAGTGTCGTAAAACTCGCCGGCGTCTTCTGCGTCCCGAACTTAAGAAGAGATTCTAATAAACGTCGCTCCGCGATCTTCTCGTTTCGAGATCTACCGATTTTACTGCAGAAAAGCCATGGGATACTTTATTACTATTTATTACTATTGCTTCAAATGGAGGACATATTTTGGGTACGATGTTGTAATATCTGCATTGGCTCACCAAATTAATCAGATATTTCCATAGCTGCTTTTGTTTCTTAATCCAGATGCAACTGATTAACTATCAACTTTTTAAGTTAATTATAAACGTCATATTTTTATATTATTTACTGCAAGGTATCACCAATCATAAACATGAGTTACACTTTTTTTCTATTATTTAAAATAGAGGGCATGTTTTGGGTGGGATATTGGAATACCTGCAATGACTGACGAAATTGATCAGATATTTCTGTAGTTGCTTTTGTTTCTTAATCCAGATACAACCGATTAACTATATATTTTTCAATATTATTACCTAAATTTTACCTATACTTTCTGAATTGACAGCGGGTAGGTGCAGATAGGTGTACTATCTAATAGTGCCACTTTGCAACCTTAATACGTTTTCATAGGAAACAAAGAGCATCGACTAATGCATTAAAAATTATATAATTTCATTTAAGAAAACGTATGTCACCTTCATATGTCCTGTGCGTGTCCATCTACAGAAAAACTTATTACACCCGATTATGACCGCCTCGAAACCATTCACTTCCTATCTGAACCACTTTTTATATAACGGGTAGTTTACCAGTAATTCGCATTTATAGATTAAAATCGGACATCCTCTATATCCAAATTTCTAGATGTTCTTGTTAAGCTTTCTGATAAATGAACAGTATTTATATTTTTACCATTTCTTTCGTCTGTTTTGCTCGCCCTGTATATCCCACTAGCATTTTTATATTCCTCTCGATTGAAAAGCCCATCGATTCGCGTCGATTCGCCTCTGGTTCGACCGACAGATCGCTGGAAATCGACGAAGCTCCGACAAGACGTGAAATAAGAGAACAGCTCGCATGCCGTCGTGTCGTAAACCAAACCGAACGAGTCTCTTTATTGACTGCGGTCGTTGAGCCTCGTGTTGACGTATGTAGAACGATAAACACGCGTGATTAACGAAAATACCTTTATCACGGTGTAATAAAGCGTATCGCTCGAGCATATATTCGCAAGGTAATGGACGCTCGCGCGGCTCGTTCAATTGTGTCAAACTGTAAAAGCATTTACGAATTGAACCGTTTTGCAGACATGCAGAAGCTCCGAGCAAATCTTGACACTATCAGTACTGCTGTGTTTTGTTCGAAACCTAGCGTTATAGCCAACATATTCTGCGACATAAGCGATATCTGAGCCTAAGTTGTATCGTTATTTTCGAGATCCATATCACTATCATAAATGTCAGGTTACCCCATAAGTAACGTTCTTCCCTATCTTATAAAGCATATGTTAAATGAGTAGTCAGCTACTTTATAGTATGTACATAGTCTTCATCAGAAATATTCGAGAAACTATTTGCGAAACACTCATTGAAGTCATCGTCATTTTCATCCTTCGTTTCATTTACATTACATCTGTTTGTCATTGCGAGTAAGAATTAATTTACAAAACACTAGATCCACCGACAATTATAGTACACCTATTACATCGAAGCGACCAAAATGACATGTTTTAGAAAAAATATGTAATTCAAAGAAACAATGTTTATTTATAATTTTCCTTGGCTTTATTCAGTGTCACTTCAAAGTAAACGTAATAGCCGTCAAAAATAAATTATACATAGTAACATTGCAAACCAGTCATTTTGTCTGCCTTGGTAGTTGTAGTGTTAAGCAATAAGAGCAACGACAAATTCAAAACAAATAAAAATTGCAAGGCAGGTTTCACAGAATTTTGAGAAATTTTCATATTGGAACATCAATTGAAGGGTAAGGGAAAAAACAAGGAATGTCACAAATCAGGTTCCTTGAAAAAATCAATTTTTAATACTTTAGTGCATCAGTAAAGAAACAAGATCCAATGAATGTAACTGTATTGTTTATGACATGAAATTATATTCTTAAAAAATTAAGTTATACTACTTAAAGAATGAGCGAAAATATAATTGTTTAACATTATTTTAATTTTTCTTTCAAGTTGAACACTGCAGAATAAAAATGGATATACCCTGTTCTTTCCCCCTATCCTTCAATTTAGGGACATAAAAACCCGTCAGAATTGCTGAATATTTTTTTCCTTTAGGATTTATGTTAAAAACAGTGAATTATATGATGTCTGACTAGATGTAGCTGTTTTCACTGCGGTGTTCGGTACCGCGTGGGTCGTATGCGCCTACGCACCAAATACGATTATTCTAAATAAATGGTAATATTCTTTATACTCCAATTCAAACGAACGTCACAATAATAGTACCAAATGAATGGTATATCATAAGACAATTCAATGTTTGTGTTTTTAACGTTATGTATTCATAGAAACTTATTTTCGCAAGTCTGACTAGTTATGGAATTTTTCACTGTAGGATGGAACGTGTTAAGAATAGAAATGAATCGATGAGTTGAAGAACAGTACAAATCCAAAACCACATTCTGAGATATTTGAAAAAATAGTGTCACGGTTCGTATATCATCAACACCATCGAGTTTATAGTGCTGTTCCAATTTAAACATGGTTATGCTAACACAGATGAACATTCATATTTGTATGTCTAATTATGGTTAAACTTTGTTCATTAATTTTCAATAATTAAAATAAAACCACTGGACTTGTACTGTTTTTCAACTCAAGTTACGGTTTAGTCAAAAAATTAAAAAATAACATAGGACTAAAAAACACATTTATTGACTTGTTTGAAACATAACTGAACTAAAAATTATTCCGTGAAAAGTGACTGTTAAACAGATTGTTGAGACAGTACAAATCCATGACAGATACTGTTTTTACACTCATTACAATCATTTTGCACTACTGAAACACGAGTATAAGGTACTTTCTTGCACTGTTTTTGGTCCCAACATATACAGTGTGTCCGCACCAAAGTGATACAGGCCCGTAATTTCTCAAATATTAAAGATACAAAAAAATTGTTTATATGAAAATTGCATGGTACAAGGGGGCACATTTTTTAACGAAGACGAACTTTTTTTACATTATTAGTTCAAGAGATATCATGGTCAAGTTTGTTTTTTTAAATGTATATACACATTTTACATTTAGTTTTGAGTTTATTTGAAAATGGCTAATTTTGGACTTGTACTGTTCTTCAACTCACCGATTCAAATATATATTTGCATAAACATCCGCAGTCTAGTTATGACAAATGCAGCTCGTCTGTGTATATTTTGGCATTAGATAACTATAACAAGCCAGACTCGTTATGTATTTCAGTCCAAGGAGTTAGTTCGTGTTCCCGATTTACAAAATGCGAATTTATTATCAATCGCACCGCCTCTTGACGGCGGAACGTCCGCGCGAACCGTTCGCTCGCGAATTTCTTTTCGTCCGTGGAATCTTGTGCGTCGTTTCGCAGAAATGAAATATCGATTTTCCGGCGTTTAGGGGACGTGGAAGAGAGGGAGAGGTAGAAAAAAAAATGGAAAAACGGTTTCCATTAACGAGAGTGGTGTTTAAGAAGCGAGGTTCGTCGCGGCGACGGGAAACGCGCGAGCGTTACGATTCGCACGCGAAATTACAAAGCAACCGCCGCCGTCTGTGTCTAACGAAATTAAAAACTGAATTCCCCGGTCGCGAGGCAAGCTTCCCGTTTAATGTAAAACGCATCAACAGCCGCGAGCGGCGCGGTTCCTCCGCAGGGTCGCGCGGTTTTCTCGAGCCCAGCACGATTTTAATTAACCAAACACTCTTTCCTTCTCCGCCCCAATCTCGCCGGTTCTGTTCCCTCTGATCTCTCTGTCGCGACCCCGAGCGAGTTTTTGTTCCCGCCGCCAACAGCAACTGCTGCCAGCAAACTAAAACTGCGAAAAAACGTACACAGTTGCACACCGCGGATTTATTCGGCATACCAGGATGATTTCTGTGAAACGAACAAAACAACTGTGAATGCTCTTCTTTTTTCTAGAATTTGTTTATTGCAGTTTCCTCTTTACGTAAATAAGTAAGTACTTACTTTGCGCGAAGAAATAAAGCAATTGGCTATTAAAAGTATACGTTAAATTTTATGGGCTGCGTGCAGGTAAGTTGTACATCTTGTATTTAGGAACCATGTTTAACCCATTATTGCCGCACATAACGGCTGTGGCCATCAGATTTTTGTTGATGCGCTGGCAAATGACGGCTATAGCAGTCATCCTATAGCAATAAAGGAACATTTAAAAAAAAATATGTTTCTGAGGCCGATCTAGAAAAAGAAGTATGCGTCTACGGATTATATAGTTGCACTTTTTGTTTCAAATCATCGCATATTTCATAAGCGGTAAGGTTTATAGACGTCTGGAAAGGAACATTTTGGGTTCAGGACTTGATGAAAAAGCTGGGGCAAGGATTATGAATGTTGCGACGCAGAAAATAATTAGGGTCGTCGGAAATTTGAAATATATCCTGGAGCAGCTGGACAATCTGTAGTTTATCTTTTAACCCTTTAAAAGATTAACACCGACTATACCCGTACTGCACCAATTTAGCGCCGGTTATAGTCGCTGAAAAAAGAAAAATTGCTTAATTACCTAATTGCTTGATAGACCTTATAGCTTTTCAAATTAAATGTTTCATGTGCTATGTCACTTTGTTTTTATACTGGGAATATTTTATGTTTTCCGGCTATCCGCTGGAATACCAAAAGGGTTAAAGGGGTATTTTCCTTTCTCGGCTGGTTTTGAGGGTATATTTTGGGAATTATTTTCAAGAAACTAAACAATATGCCTATATGAAACTTTTCAGATTTATTCATGTACATTTATACTATATTTACAAATTTTTGTACATTGATATCATTTAAACTATAGTAATTATTCACCGGGGAAGTAGACATATTAAAACATTGGCTCACATGATAACTACCGTTGAAATCGACTGAAATTAAAAAGTCAAGAAAGCTCCAATTAGTATGAGCATGGCTAGCGCCAGAACTACAAAGTACAATCAATATTTACGATTTTTAGACTGATTTGACGATGGAAATATTATAATAGTAAAAAAATCTATTTTCATTCTTCAGATTGATGACATTTTCACAAAAATCACTTTATTCGTCTTTTATATCATGGAAATTTGAAAAAAAAATTCCTGAATTCGGCTTGTTCACTACCGCAGTAGAAAACGCCATCCTAGTCAGACGCAATATATTACCCTACCATAAATAGAAACCGAAGAAGGAAAACATATTGAATTATTTTATTATATATCTGTTATTTCATACTATTATAGCAGTAGTAATGCAGTTGACAATGTTATAAAAATTAGTAATTATTTAAATGAATTAAATCTATAGCGTCGGTCAACTGTGTCTTTTCTATAAAGTGTTAGCTTGATAAATAGCCAAAAAACGTCCTTTATTCAGGTAGTTAAAATCGAATAGAAACGAATTAACTCGTCTTAACCACAGCAAATGCCAATACACCGATTCTTCCTACATCAGTATAATTATTCAAGTCTCGCGTCAATTTACTCCCCCTCCCTATATCGCATGTCAAATTTTACACATTACGAATGTATGTCGCTGTTCTTGAATTATACTTTAAGCTTGAAAATTAACCTAACGAACCCGTTTCACGAAAGGTATTGTATTATATTCTAATTACTCACGTGATGCGACGTTACTAGTCCCATTAACGCGTTGCCTTTCGGCCAAAAAAAGAATTTTGTAAGCTGTGCGAACTAATGAAAACAATGTGAATTCGATTTGAATTGACTTCAACGTATTCGCTTTGAGCATTTCCAGTAACATTCTATATAACTCTAAACTATAATATATACATCATACGTATGATCAACTCATACCAGATGGTAAGAGGAAAAAGCAAGGAATGTCACAAAACAACTTTATTGACGAAATCAATTTTTAATTTTAGTCCTTCGGTGAAGAAACAAGGTTCAACGAATTTGATTGTATTATTCATAACATGAAGTCTATACTCTAACTACCATGCCCTGGATGCGACTTCGCCAGCGACTTTTCTGCGCATAGAATTCAAAATATTGTTTTTTTTTTTTTCTTATATTTTGTAGCCAGGTCAATTCTCTTTCAAGCGCGCGGGCGTCGAGGTTTGCCACCTAGCGGCTGTGCGTAAACTATGCTCCCGTGGACGGCTTGCCGACAAAGAATAGTGCCATATTTTTTTTCTCGATATATTATTTATTTCGCGATAAAATTAGCCCACGCCACTCCTGAAAATGTAAAGAAGCTATTGTGAAAATTTCATAACAATCAGTTTAGTCATGTTCTAGATTTTCTTCTCATTTTCTTTCTGGTTTTCTCCTTACCCTTCAAACATTTTCCTTACTTCAGTACACAAATTCGGATCCTGAAGCAGTGGGAAATCGTTAATTCCTCCCGATCGACGCACGAAGAGAAATTGTAAGGATGATTAAGACCCGGTGTTGGATTGCAGATTAAGATCTCGGGGATTCAGGGGATTGAGATTTATTAGCGAGCAAGGAATTCCTAATGATCGCAGAAACTTGTTACCGCCGCGCATAGTTCGAGGGTTAAATTACCGGCGAAACAGACTTAAACGACGTCTAAACGGAGACCGGCCATTACGAACGAATTGCGAGCGGTCACGGTCGTTACGAGGAAGAGTGCGAGAGAGCAATTTTCGAGGGGCGATAATTCGCAAATGGCCGGTCACAATGAAACTGGTCGCCATCCATCCGTGAACCAAAACGATCGTCCTATGAAGCCGCAGCAAGGAGGATAGATTAAGAAGTAATTACTCCTAGATACTCCTCAATAAACAATCGGTTTATTATAACCAAAGGCCGGGATCACAGAGTGGTAGAAACTGTCATCCACGGGTGTTGCGACTGCTGGATACCAAAGACTATCAAAGTCTTCCTGAAGACAGTTGCGAGATGATCAACCATTTTTGTCAACTGCTATGTGCAGCTCAGGGTTTACACTTACTCAGTCTGTTTCCGCGAGATTTTCCATATACTAGAACGCTTTCTGCAAATAAACTCTGCCCTTATTGTTAGTCATCAATAAACTGCGGAGTGTTATGCAAATATAAATCTTTATTCCTGAATATTTTTACATTTAATACAAATAAACGAACGAGACATGGAGAATAATTGGGTCTGCCTTGTGCAGATATCAGACTTATACATTTTATTTCTATAATTTGGTTCAGACAATATATTTTATATACCTAGATACGCTAAATTGCATAAACGTCTGCCGTCTAGTCATCAATCTCCATACGAATCTGTGCATAAGACCAGATTTTTCTCTTCTTTTTGACGTCGTACACTTAAGGAATAATTACTGAAATATACAAGGCTCAAAACTATAAGCTAACATCCCTGTCATCCATTTGAAACAGCTGTTTGACGACTATTAAAGAAATTGATAAAATATTTAAAAATAGTCCAGCCTCGCTCCAACAGATCTTTTTTTATTCGGCCCCCTCAACGTGGAGTCAAATTTCACAGTAACAAAAAAGTGAAAACAAATGTCCAGAAGTGGCTCAGAGTTCAAGAGAAAGAATTCTTTGCTGCTGGCATAGAAAAATTAGTAGAGCGATAGGACAGGTGTATAATTGTAGCAGGCAGTTATGTCGAAATATAGGTGAATTGTTAGATTCATTGAACAAACCGTATTACAACAACAGCCTGGCACAACACTGGTCAGCCTTTTTGTTTTACTACAAGGTAAGTTATGATAGCCAGACATAGTGGAGAGACGCGTAAAACCCATTGCTTCTTACAACTAGGCTCTGAATTCAAGAAAGATATACATATGTAGTGAACCACGTTGAGATTGTGCCAGAAAACTTGGTGACTTGCTGGTGGCTAGTCGTGGACCACAATCATCGAGGTAGTAGGTGGTAGATACCTCAAAACTTTGGAAAAGTTTACGATTTTACGTGTCATCCTCGTGCAGGGACAATTTAAACTTCTCTGTGCCGTTCCAATTTTAGTATACGTAGTACAGAAGCAATACTCCCCGAACACTGCCAGTTTGTTAGCTGTCCGAATTTTAGATCAGTCAGGAACAAAGGAAAGTTGGTGTAGAGTGCAACGGTTAGTTAGTGACTCCTGTGCAAATATTTAGAAGTAGAAATTGCATCGCAAGCTAAGACCAACCCGCTGATCTTGGCTGCGTGACGGTGTGTCATCCCATAACAGGTGTGTCATCTCATAACAGTACGCCATTCGAGGATCGAGCGCAGTCAATTCGAAGACGCGTCGAGTGTTCCGAGCATACATGCTGACGCGATATCGCACGCAACGACCCTACTTCTCGATAACCTGTTCGATAAATCCGTACAGTATGCGAAGGGCACGCAAACTTCCTTGGAACGCAATTAACGCGAGAGAGCCGGCTGGAATTAGCAAATCTTGCTCCGTGAACGATCTATTATTCGAAAACACCAGGAACTTCGGACGGTAGGTGAAAACTGCGCGCAATGCAAACAACTTCCACGGGCCATCGATTCCTTGGAACTTTCTACCTTCAATTCACCGCTCGAAAATAATTACCGGGTAATTAACTTCACGACTCGAGAACGGAGAGGGTGAAAGGTGTTCCCCGTGCGTCTCTAGCCAGCCTTTTGTACTCGCGTAAAATGGTAACTACTGCTGCAGAATGACGTACAGGATTGTTCACAATAAAGACACCTGCCCGATCTCGTTTAAACGAACGAGGGCCGCATAGAAGCAGGGGGACGAGTATACACTACCACTCAAAAGTTTTGGTACACCGTATAGGAACCAGACTTGGCTTTTTATTTCAAATTAAAATAAGAAATAATGATTTAATTCGTTGTTCTCTACAATGCTTTTTTTTTTAAAAATATACAAAATATAGATTTTTAAAATAACAGGATTTTTTAATTTTTAATGCTGGGGAAAGAATAATTGTGGATAACTTGAATGTATATTATGAATTTGAATTTATTTAACATTTACTGCAGTTATAATTGGTTTCCAAAATAATCCATCGTGACAGTTCTTCAGTAAGTGCATCGTTCAAAATGACGAAGATTAAAAGACCATAATTATGTATAATGTAGGGAAATTATTTTAACCATAAGCGTGAAATATCTTGCACAGTATATTTTTACAGTTACTTAGTTTTATAATGATTGAACTTCAAACATATGTAATATTTTATGACTACAATATTCTATTTCAAATATATTTTAGTGAAAATCAGTACGATTTTTCTCTTGTGTCATATAATATAGTTAATATTTCTGTAAAATGAAATTGTATTTCAAGCGAAAGTTACATAAGATAAAAAAGTATTTGGAAGAATATTTCAAATGCCTTCAAGTTGATAATGCTGTTTAAAAACGATGTAACCGTGAAAGAAAATAATATTTCAAATAACATTGTTTTCAAGGGGCCCAAATTTGGTAATAACTGAGGTTTTAGTCAATTTTCCAGCGACAAGACTGATCATTTTGATTTGTGAAATATGAAAATATGAAAATAGTATATGCATATCGAGGATTTATTTAAAATAAATATTATTTATTATTCTGAAATATAAACATTTTTTACAATTCTACATGTTCACAGAACATCCTAGGAATGCTCGGGAAAATATATCTTCGTATACACACTGTCTGATTACACGATAACATTTGACATTGTCTAAAACATTGACCAAAACTGCACATCGAAATATGTAAATTTACATCTGGAATAGAAACTGTTCTCCCATGTTTATATGATCCATTTTCAACTCCAAACCTACTTTACTCACTCTCGATATCCCTCTATCCTTTTTACATCCTCAATAAGAAATGCCATCAATTGTAACAGTCTTCAGACTCAAAGAAGAAAACGTTCCTAAATGAAGACGTTCACTCCATGATTCTGTACCTTGGTAGAAAAAGGGTCAATGTTCAAAAGTATTGCATTGCAGTTTTATGCCCCATTCACATCGATATCATAAAAGTTATCGTGGAAAGAAAGGCCACTGTCCTCCCACTATTACAAGCAAAGTAAATAAATTCTCAAGAGGCCAAGGTATTATGTGTACTACAATAAAAAGGTGCCACTATGCGGCCAAAGGATTGCAAATTGAACATTGGCCCTTTTTCTTGTTGTGTTCCAGGAAAAAGAACAAGAAACCGAATCAATTATATGTATATAAACTTCGGTAACTATCCCTTAACTACATACGTACACGGATCATAACTTTTGAAGATTCAACGTAATAAGCTGCACATGAAGTACTGATGTATTGAACTCGGAATTCGGAGTCACGTTAAAACGGAAGAAGATTCTGACTTCTCAAATTTTTAGATAGATTTATAGTGTTGTAGGGAAAGTGAAGGGGCATGGATGAGCAGCCTTGCCGAACTCTACCCTTGATGACTAAGAGTGGAGGTTGTTTGTAGAAAGCGTTCGATTTGAAGAACGTCGCAAAATCCGGCTGACTCCGTCTAAACGCTGATTCGGACATAGCAATTGATAAAGGTGGTTGGTCATCCAACATTCTACTGAGGTACAGAATTAATCCCAACAACTACAGACGGTGCCGTTTGTTCATAGACCGATCCATACAAAAAAATCTGGGTGGTGTGCGCAAACTTTTGAGGGTCAGTGTACGTGGTCGATTGTGTGTAATGGACGCATACCCGTGCACAGGCCCCGAGGAGGCAGGAATTATTTTCACAAGTTCCGGACAGGCCTTTGTGGGGCCCCCGTGGGCAGGTGCTCGATCGGTCGTGCCTGAATTCTCTTTACGGCCTTCCCAACCTTCCATTACAGAAAAACGTCTCCATTCAAGAGGCACGTTTAATCCAGACGCCGGTTTTTATCGCGGCTGGAAGCGGCGGATCATTTGTTTTTGCGCGGCGCACCTCGTCGACGACGAGCGGGGTTCAACGCGTTCCCTCTTGTCCGACGTGTGCACGAGATGGAAACCATGCCACGATCGAAAGGGACGAGACCCTCCTCCCTCCTTCTCTCTCTCTCCATAGAAAAATAAGTCGTCAGGACAGAATAATTCTTCCCCTTTTTTTGTTTTCTTTTGCCTCTCTTCATACGATCCTTCGTTTCCGGGAAATTGACTCTGAAGCGCTTTCCATGTGTACGCTTCGCTGGAATGCCACTCGATGGATTTTTTTTTGTTACATCGACGAGGGAATTGTTAAAAATTCTGTCTAATGTACGGGCTGTTCCATCGTGGTCGCCGAGTTAACACTAAACCTACCGATAATTTATATATACCTATTACTACCGAACCGGTCAAATGACCGGTCTTTAAGTACAAGTTATATTTTTTGCAATGAGTGCAGGTAATAGTCAATTTAGTACGGGCAAAAATTTATTATATGTATATTGTAGGAAAAGTCGAGAAGTCAAGTGACGAAAGCGATAACAATGAACGTAGTATTTTTGATTAAAAGTTTAAAAACAAAAAATGATTGGGGAAGAAGTGTGGACTTTGAGAGGTGCCCAACAGCTTGTTTTATTATAACGAGTGTCACTTGAGCTATAGATTACTTGACAACACTGAAACACACGAATGTCATTCGTAACATAGGTCATGGTACAATATGATCAACACGAGTGAGACTCGTGGTTGCTGTAAGCGCTACATTAAACTGTCGCGCATTGTTTGATCTGTGCGGTCGACAGATGTGTCACGCAATTTACGTCATTCCTATTTTTGCTCTAGTTGTCTATTATTTATTTTGTAATTATTGGGTAGGCACCGAAATTCACGACTCTGGAATCTTTTGGTATGACAATGTTCACTATAATTGTTGGAATAATTTGTAATTAAAGTTATTTACATTTGAATTTTGAATGTTCCTTCGTTATAATTCTGGTAATTTTTTGACTTCGTGATAGTAGAGCTGAGGGGATTTTGAAGCGGAGAAATTCGGATAGTCGCGAATTTAGTTGCCAACCTAATAATATCCTTAGTAATGGTGCGGAAAAGACAAACTTATGCTACAAATAGTTACTTGTTATGTGTGCATAAAAATGATGAATACTGTACGCAGATGTATTTAAACAATAAGAATGATGACACGCCACGTAATAATTGTGTGGAATGATGAAAATGTCAGGATGAGTGAGTGTGAATGTATGTGCGAGAGAGAACGGATGAGCGCATGCGTGCGAATGATTTGTTAATTGATGCGTGATTGGTGCGTGAGAGGTCATGTCACTTAGCGACAGAGAGGATCGACAAATCAAAAGACGTTAGACGCTGGACGACAAAAGACAAAAGGACGCTGGACAACAGTCGAATTTAGACGGTCGGAGTGAACGCATAGAGTGGCATAGACGAATAGACGAATAGACGATAGGAGAATAGACGATAGACGAATAGACGGTAGACGAATAGACGAAAGAGTAGACGAAGAGACGATCAGACGAACGCGAAAGACGATCGAGGACAAGTTGACTGTTCCTTTCCCTGCTATTGCCAATATTGTCTATATATACATATAGAGATACATAGATATATACATATACATATCACAATTGTGTTACAAAATTTAATAGTAACACAATCTCTGAAGATAGTACAGGCAGTGACGTACGGCAGGTAGTACGGAAACGCGCAAAACCATGAAGTCAGTGATGATCACTGCAGCTACGGCCTTCCCCTACTCTAGGTCATTCCCCTCATGTAGGCTGTGATCTGTGACGACAATGGACCGAGGGGGAACGAGAAGCGAACTGGAGGGGGCTGAAACGAGGAGAATGGACCTAAAGTGGGGGAAGGCCGCAGCTCCGGTGGCCATCAGTGCATTAAGTAGTAGTGACGATGAGTATGAACTATTATCGACATTAATGAATCGCCAGTTCAATGGATATGACAAAAAATAAAGAAAACACCAAAAATATGAGAGTACAGAGATATATTTGGTACAAAATATACACAGTAGGTCCTCGATTATCTGAACACCGGTGATCATATATGAGTTAGAAGCTAAACTTATCATTAGTGGCACTCTATAACTAATTTTATACCACAGTGCATTTTACATTTTAAAATAAAATTATAATTTTTTCGCAATACACAGTTACATCCTTTTACCGATTGTCGTTCAGATAATTCAGCTTCTACTATATTCAATTCGATCAAATGGCACAGTTAGACAGAACAGAAAGCGCTTATCCAGCTTACCCTGCACTGTCCGAACGTAGAAACTAAATGGCCAACCTTGCCGCGCGCAATCATGTGCAAAATCGTAAAGCAAGGGCTTAATATCAATATATTCTCTTTTGTAACAGTAAGTACCTACTACCATAACAATTACTCTACAGGTAAACGTATATAGTTGTTTCTTTTATGCGTCAAGCATTATTAGAACTACAGTAACCACACATTGTTGCCCTAGATAACTCGAAGGAAAACATGTCGACCACGAAAGAATTTATTGTTTTATTAGCCACAAGTACGGGACAATGGAGATAGAAGAAAATAAAACGAATCTATGAAAATAACTTGACATCACAATGTGTCTAATCATAAATGGTAGAAAACGGGCCAAAGAAACAGGGTCCAATTTGCAATTTTCTAGAAAGAAATGCACATTCGCCATTTTTGTTGTAACACACAACACACTGGTCTCTTGAGAATGTATATAACTTTGTTTATAGCAGTGGAAGGGCACTGGCCCTTTTTTCTATGATAACGTTCATGATTTTTATGCAAAACGTGCATAGAATTCAAATACAATAATTTTGGACATTGGTCCGTTTCCTACCAAAGTACAGAAATATTCCCAAGGCAAACACTTTTTCCCGGAATTTTCAGAGTCAAACTTTTCGAGGAGAAGACAGCGTTTGGCAGAGAAAAAATTCTCCCGAGTAATTGGATTTGTTTTCTCTTTTCGCCAGCGCAAAACCGACGTCGTTTCGCCGGCTGAAAAAGGAGCCGACACGAGCAATACCGTCGGGATCCGTTAATCGGCGCGATTAAAGCATATTAAACGAGAGAAACACACATAACTCGTGTCTATTAAGAATTTTTACCGTGCCTAGTCGAGCGAAATCGTTCGTTCCGCTCGGTCGATATAACGGACCATTAACATTCCCCGCTAATGGCATACCCGGCGAGGCCAGTAATAATAAAATTATCTTAATCTCCGAAGTTCTCGGCTGCTACCAGTATTTCTGTGAACCGATCTCCGTGGAAAGCCCTGCCCTCTCGCATTCCCCCATTCATCGTTCCACTAATTTGTTGCGCTTAGGAAACTGATTTTCCAGTCATTTTCGACCACGCCGCGGGAGTTTCGTAATTACGGAATAACACAGCGAGCTGGCGAGCCTTTAGTGTCAGAAACGGGTGAACGTAATGCAATCATGATAAAAATCGTTAACCCCTTGCTATACAGGGTGATAAAAAAAGGGTTCAGAAGTTTCAGGGTAGATAGTAGGTACTCACTCGCCAAATGGGAGAAAAAAGTCTTAATAAACGTGGGTCACAAATTAATATTTTCAAAGTTATAAACAGTTTTTCGTTTCATATAAAGTTAAGAAAACACTGACTACTATTACTATACGTACATACTACGAGGAATTCCTACACTTTATATCTGAGCCACTTTTAGTGTGAAGTATTTGATCTCGATATCACTGCATATGTCGAATCTTAACTGATATTTTACACAATTATCTGTTGCCCTTTACATGCAAATAAATGTTAGTAAAGATAAAATATTCATGTTTTGAATGCAAAACAATCGTATGAACATTATATAGTTCCTCGACATAAATAGATAAGCAAAAATACTAAACGATCTCCAATGTAAATGACTGTACATGTATGAATTTTAACATCACCCTATTTAACATCGTCAGGGGCAAATTTATTAACAGTAGATAATAAAAGACGCATTTTTTCAATTTAATATAAATTCACAACTGTGAGAGACAAAACAAAATGTTACAAAAAATTATTGGCAATATTTTAATTAAAAGAACAAAACTAAATGTATACATACGTGTAAATATTCCTGATAAAGTCAATATACTCACAGTATTATGAATCGTTTATGGGTCAGACTAATTTTCACTCGTTCGTGCAATGAATAAATGAAAACAAACGAATAGTATATAATAGTCTGCTGTAAAGAAGAACATACAGAGTAAACTGCGTAAGTATCCTTTTGTACACATGTACAATGGGCAGCAGTATACAAAAAAAAAATTTAAAAAAAGTAGTAGAAAAGAAACAACCTTTTTTCTTCTGTTTGTCGTATAAGAAACAAATCGAACAGTAATCTCGTAATCTCCCCTAGAAACCGAAAAGATGATCCCTCCCTCAAACAGTTTCTTCACGACAAAGAGAATTAAACGTTTCTGATTTATCGCGTGCTCTTAAACCAGTTTTCCACCCTTATTCGCGTCCGGCCAGATTCTCGCGCCCTCCCGGAGCCGGGACACGCTTATAAAGCACACTTCCACGGAGCTTGCGTACGGTGCTCGCGAGCTTAATACAAATCTAACCGAACGTGGCCTCGGCTGAACCAACATAATCAAACTTCTCAAGCTGGCAACTGTCGCGATTCATCTTCTTTTCCGCGTTCCTGCCGCTTTCCGCCGCGTTTCCTCGCCTCAATCCTCCTCTGGCCCGGCGTTTCTGCGGGAATAAAAAACACGGGCCAAGCAGAACGCTGGCCGAGGTGGAACGGTCGGATAATAAATCGCTCGACGATGCGGAGGCAGGCGATGCCGACAGATGGTGGCAAAGCAAGAGAGATAGCCGGAAAACAGAAGAAAAGGACGTTGAAGCGTGACAAAGAGAAAGAAAGAAGCCGGTGCACGCGGCGGAAGGGAAGCGGATCGAAGCGAGAGGGCACGATACAACGGGAGTGGGTGAACAGAGAAAAAGAAAGGTCGGGAAAGGTGGAGAAGGTACGCGTCAGAGCGCGAGGGAGAGAAAACGTCGAAAAGTGAGTTGAGGCAGAAGGACGGAGAAGGGCGTGCAGGATGAACGAAGAGAGGGTGGAAGAGAAAAAAGATATAAGGTCCGAAGTACCTGTATCCTGTTTGTTACAAGGCTCCCAGAGGCACGAAGCGAGAAGGGGACTCCTCGGTGAAGAAGGAGCAAAGGAGGTAGGTTTAGGCAGCTTTCACACTAAAGCCCGAATTTACGACAAAGGAGGCCCATTAACCCCGTGGCATCTCGCCTCGAAATTGACTTTGCTCCCTACCTGAGGTCCGCGACGACGCGTGTTCCCGTCCCGTGAGGAAAAAGATAAAAGGGAGAGACACGATGGGAAGCCAGGTGGTGAGAGACGAAGAAAGAAAAAGGCTGGCGAGAGTACCGACAAGCACGATGTACCGTAAAACGAGACGATTAGCGACGTCGAGCGAAAGTGACTGGAATGTTCGATTTTGTAAAAGGCGAAGTGGAGAGAAACGCTTGTACCGGTGCTTCCCCTTCGACGACGAGGCATCGCGGTGTAATTTATTCGAAACGAAGGGGTTCGCGCGAATGCTTTATCGACGCGAGTCATATCGCGATCGGGATGGAGTTTTTACAGGGTGTCCTGTGAGGTATTCGATAGACCTTTCAGTAGGTCATTTGTGAATAAAAATTTCAGTGAAATTGCTATTGTAACTGTACTGTTTCGTGTGTCACGTACGGAGTCTTCCGTCATAGTTTAGTCTTCGACGCCCTTAAAGGGTTCTGATTTGCATACGTATGGATGCAGCTGTTGTTTCCGTAGCCACGTAACCCGCGAGACTTTTCCGTAAAAACTAGGGAAGGTCATGCGTAGCCCCACCACTTTTTAGGCCAAATTTTGGGTATAAAAAGGGGTTGGTTTTTGCGCTCTGTGGGCGCAGTTAGAGCTTTGACAGGACGTAGTACACGTCTAGTTCTTGTTCGAGATAGACATTAGCAAGATCGGTTCAAGTCCCTTTCGAACAACTTTAACCATTCAGTACGTAGTCTACTGATAGGCCGTCTTTTAAAATTCTACTCCTTCTGCGCGCGACCGCATTTCTCTGTGCGTGAAAACCGAGTGGGTAGGTACTTAGCTACCGCGACAACACGAACCTTTAACAATTGTAGAGCTATCAATTTTAACTTCAATATACGTACCTTGATCTTTTGTATCATTGAGTATTTTCATTTTACAAGCTAATTCAAACTCCTAATTTCCAACTCGAGGCGAACCAACGGTAATACAGTTCAGCCGCTCGAGCTGTATTACAATTAAAATATAAAAATTACGAGGCCAAATTATTAACTATCCTATAGCACCCGGTGACGAAATAAGCATCGGTTCGTCTACGATATCCAAAATCCTGTGTCTCCCGGTGATGAAATAAGCATCGGTTCGTCCGCGACTAACAAATTCTAAACTAACAAACCGATCCTCGGCTGCGCAAGCCGGCCTCAGCCCTCGGCTCGTAACAAGTGTTGTTCCAGTACAGCGATAATGATGTGGAGAGTGTCTATAACATTTTTTTAGTCATTTGTATTACATAAAAATTTATTAGGTACACAAACGGATGTACATAAAACACATGTATAAAGGGTGTGGTTTAGCGAAGATTTTGTTATCAATCGAAATTTGATTTGTTCAATTTCATTTACACCTAGAATTTATTTCAGATGTTTTTATTCAGTGTGTACAATGCCACGTATTTTTTCAAAATCTAAATATGTCGATTTGATATTCATATACGGTTTTGGCAACAGGTGCAGTAAAACAGTGGTGACTGAGTATGATACGAATTTCATTCAAATGACGAATCACACTATGTTTACACATAAAAGATCGCCAATTCGAGCAACAGCTTTGAATATTATAAAATATTAAAAGTTCCGGTGGTCATCACTAGGTTAAACGCTAATAGCGACACCAATGTTTCGAAATTCAAAAAATCATTCCAGGGGTATATCCTCAATGGTTTAAAATGGAGAAAAGCCACTAAAAATAAAATTCTATGCTTTGAATCGTCGGGAATCCAATAGTAGTTCTACCCTACAAAAATTGACATAAAGTTGTAGAATTACGTGCGATTAAAAAATCATCCAGTCGAATTAAATCGGTGAGTTGAAGAACAGCACAAGTCCAAAAACTACATTTTCAGATTTCGTGCATCATCAACGCCATTGATTCTATATTGCTGTTCCAATTTAAACACGGTTATGCTAACCAATTGAACGTTCATATATTCTCAACTATGATTAAACTTTTTCATTTTTCAATAATTAAAGTAAAAGTATTGGACTTGTACTTTTTCAACTCAAGCCATTTTTTAATCAGAAAATTTAAAAAATAACACACCAGTAAAAAAACATTTATTAATTTTGTGTAAACATAATTGAAAAAGAAAATACTTAATGAAGAGTAATTATTAAACTAAATTCAGCATGATACTAAAAAAAAAGTCATCTTGTTGGTCGATAGTAGTCTTCTAAGAACTTGCCATTAAAGTCTGTCTTGCATACTGTTCTTCAACTCACTTGCTATTAAAGTCTGTCTTACATACTGTTCTTCATTTCAATTTGATACGCTGATCACCTCTGATCACCCAGAAATCAATACGTCCGATACCTGATGGGACCCCCGTATGCAGACGGATGCGATTCGTGATCGGAGCGGGCGTTTCTAATTGCTCTCGTGCTCCGCACCGCGGACGTACAGAGTCGTTCAGATTCATGCAACGAGTCTTTAACTCGAACCGACATACAAATTCTACGCACTTACCGTATTTCATTATTGGCGTTTCTATATTATCGGGGCTTATCTGGCGAACGCGCGTCTACGAGTCACGCCGCGCGTAAATACACGGCTCGATAAACGGATCGACACGTTCGCCTTCGTGTCGCTATCTCTCGTTCCTCTTCTCCACCTCCTCGTCCCCAGATACGAACGGAGTCGTTGGATACGCGAAAAAGGGAACCGAGTCGCATTCCCTTTCGAAACCCATCCCAACCCCGGCGCTGCGTCTGTTCTATCTCTCGGGTGTACACGATGTGTACCGGCGATAAGCGGCGCCGGGATGCAAAACAAATTCGACGATTGGCTTCGCGACCACGAATCGCCAGATAGCTCGTCCGCCGGAAATGACAGGCGACTTTGGGACAGTGGCGCCAGATGCAGGGACAAAGTACCGTTGCAGCTATAGTACATCAGGTTTTCACTATCTTCAAGTGCCTTTTCCTGATGTACAAGATTTAACCCGGGAGAGGTGACCTTGTGAGAATTTCTTTCACGCTTGTTGAGAATGCTTCATATCTTTATGACTTTTAATCAATCAATTCCCTAAAAAATGTTTCCCTAGGTTCTCAATAACATGTACGCGTACATGTTTGTCAATAAAACAGCAAATAAGGTGAATAATAAACAAAAGTCGCAATGTGAGAGAAGTTCTCACGGGACACCTCTAGCGTGACATAAATAAACGACACTCCTGCCGGGTTAAGGGCGTAGACCACGATGTCGGTTTCAAAAAATCGACAATTTTGTTTATATTCTTTTAAAGTTTCATGCGTGTAGAACATTGTGGTAAAAGGATTTTTTGAAATTCGTGTAATTGGCGAAGTTACAACATTGAATGTTAATCGGAGTGCGTTCTTCCGGTCCACTATACACTCAAGGTTTTTGGATAAAAAATGCCCCTTTTATCCAAAAAATTTTGGATAAAATGAGGACTAAGGAAACCTAGAAATAGTTAGTCGTATGTATTATAATGTCATCATTGCGAAACTTTTTTAAATAAATGAAGACGCGATGCGTCAAAAGAGGCTCGAAGATCGCACTGAGGTTAAATGGACACGTTAAACTTTAAACGCGTTTTTACAAATCATCTAAGTCAATTTTTTCCCTAAAAAAAAAACAATGTTCGAAAAGCCGCTCTTTCCTTATTTTTAAAACTATTTAAAAATTGTACGCTATATCAATGAGAATCTATTCCTGTTTAAGTTGGCACAAGAATTCTTAATTTTTTATTTTCCAGTCGCTCTTGGTGTGGGAGTGTCAGCTGACAAGGTCCTGCTGAACGTGATGTTAGACGATCTTGTATAACTCCGCTATTTTGTAATTTTAAATAATAAATATGTATAAAAGTAAAGTTCAAATGTTGCCTAACATCCCCCGAAAATATACCGATATTTTACTCAAGAATTACCTGACAATAAAATTTTTAATTTACCTATTTTTTAAGCCTACAGGGTGGTCTAACCCCTTAAGGAATAAATCACCCTGGAGGTCTGAAAAAATTAATTTTCTTTGCAGAAATCGATAGATTGGAGTCTTGAGACTGATTTTCTTTGCTCGAAGAAGAAATTTCAAATATTACTGCAGTTATGGATAATCAAAACGAGCGCTGCAAAGTGCCGCTGCAATCAAAACTTTAAATGTGTTTTTCTCGAAACAGTATTTTCGAAAGCGGTCAGAGGTATAACTTCCATAATATGCATCCGATTCACTTGATATTTTGCCAAAATGTTCTCCGATACATTTGCTGGGGAAGTACATTATGGAATTTGCGATGACATAGATAGTTTTCCTTTAATCCGTACGCTTATCCTAAATTTCAGAACGAAAAATGAAGTTTTTTTACATGTTCACTGTTTCCACAATTATTAATACTTTTCTTAATGCACAGGTACTTTCCTAGCAAATTTAATGCAGTTATTCTATATATATTTGAAAAATCAGAAATCTTGAAGAAAATAATACGTACACATGTGACAATTAGGTAACATAATGTTCAATGTATCTATAACATTTGAATTATAATATAATTTAAAGGTAACGTACTTACATCAGTATCCCTCAAATGGTTAAAAGAAAAGATTGCACTCTAATTTCAAACATGAGAAATAAAAAAACAATAAACACAGTTTGTACAAATTCGTTAAACAGACACAATTGCATATGTAGCAAAGCGGAGCAGATTTTCACTCATTTTCATACAAATAAAAAACTTTTAATCTAATTCCGCGGGCTAGGAACGTGTCGTTTTATCGGCGAGTCCTCCTATTTATACAAGCAAATCCGTCAATACTTCGTGATTTCGCGCGAATGTTTGCTTGATAAAAATATTCACTAGAGAGCGGAGCGTTCAAAATTTTTCTTCGTCGAAACCGTCGGAGAGGAACGAACTTAATTTAGGTGCTTTAAGTAAATTGGCGGATACCGATATTGCGCCACGGTGCACCGGGGAATCTCAATTATCGTCCAATTGAAAACGGACGAAACACGATATCGTGCTATTGCCATTTTCCCCAAGCCCTATACTTTTCCGGATAAATTACGAGGTTTCGGTCGGATTGGCCTTGCGGTTCGATTTCATCGTGAAATAAAAAGGGTCGCGCGGATCGCTTCTACGTGCCTATCCCCTGCTCTGCCGCCGCTCTGTATTTTCCTTTATCCGTTCCGGTAGATGTTCGACGCGTCGCCGATATCGATTCGATATCGTTTAAAACGACTCGGTCACGTTATTTTCGATCTTTTTTTCCCTCTCGTTAATCGTTGGTCGCACGGTACCATCGGATGCCAGCTAAATCGATGTCTTCCTTCCCGGGGACAATAAACAGAAAAAAGAAACAGAAACACTTTGCGGAGACGTTCCGTTTGATTTTCCGTAAAAATACCAAGTCAGCCATCAAGCGGTGGCGTTCGATAAAAACGCGAGAGCATACATCGAACTGGTCGGTGTACGCCGCAGTCGGAATCGGTGATTTATGTGATTCGCGGGGAAAAACAGAAGAACAGCCGCTTTTTCGCGATGCGAGCGAATGGCTGGGGGGGGGGGGGGTCGCGTTCCGGGCTATAATCGAAACGAACCAGTGGGATTACAGATAAAAGACGCCACTGTCAGCAATAAAGAAGCAGCTGTATAATCCCTCGCGGACCGAGGGCATAATGCACTCACAATTAAGTAACCTTCCTCGTTGTAGTTGCTTCGCCTTCTCCTGTCTGTTTTGCAAATTTTGTTATAAAACGTTCAACTGTTTTCGTGAACATTTGTATACGCCGACTACAGATCCAGTCGCAGTAGCATTATTACGTTGTGAATTATACTTACATTTTGTACTCGCTGTCCTCTTTGGGTACATGATTGGTTTCAACATAAATTTATGTGATATTCTGGCAATTAACCCATAGATGCACACCTTTCTTTCTAGATCGGTCTCAGAAACACTGTTTTTTTCAATGTTCCTTTGTTGCTACAAGAAGTTAGATGAATGGACAACGCTTATAAGGGTTAATTAATACAATTTCTGTGAGTTTTAAAAAAAAAATTGTGACTGCTATAGCCGTCATTTGCCAGCACATTAACAAAAATCTGACGACTGTAGGCGTCATTTGCGGCAACGGGTTAAATTACATGATACAGTGTTAGTGGTCCCTTGAATAGTGAAAATTAATGTTTATTCTGTGTCTACACCTAATAGTTTTCGAGTTATTCGATAAAATAGCTTATTCAACCCCACCTTTGAGGGTTCTTTTCGCCCTTTCAACATGAATGTTTGTCGATCAAAAAAGCATGTATCGAATATTTTTTTGACTTCTATATTATATCAGAATTGCATAAAAATTGGCGTGTGTCGATTGATAGAAGCGAGGGGTTCCGGGCTATAATCGAAGCGAGCCAGCGGGATTACAGATAAAAGACGCCACTGTCAGCAATAAAGAAGCAGCTGTATAATCCCGTGCGGGCCGAAGGTATAATGTACTTACAATTAGGTATCCCTTCCCGTTGTATTTGCTTCGCCCTCTCCCGTCCGAGCCAACCCCACCCGAACAAATTTCTTTCCCCCGTCGGTTCTCGATGGTTCTGTATATATCCCTCCGCCTTTTATGCCTTAATCAGCAGCAGTGGCGGGGTTGAAGGGCCCTTCCCGGCGCAATGAGCTGCCCACGAGGAACTTCCATCGCTCCCTTCTATACATACGACAAAGGAGCGCCACGCGAAAGAAAGAAGAGGCCGAAGGAGGAAGAGTTCCAGTGGAAAAGAGGAAAGATATCGTCGGTAAGAAGTTTCTTGACTCTCGTTAGGAGGGACCGGCGAGAAGGGAACGGAGAGGGCGGAAAAAAGGGAATATACTGCGGCGAAGAGAGGGGAGAAAAATTCCGTCGTCCTTCTTTCCCTAGCTCGGTATACCTTTCGCAGGAGCAGGGACTACGTGGCAAGGGGGTTCGAATGAGGCGCGTCTGGGAAATCTGTTATTTTCTTCCCTCTTTACCACCGCCGCCCCTCGACTCTCCAAACACGCCGGTTCTCTTCCATCTATATGAGGGTGCCATCCTGAGCCACAGGGGGTGAACGAACGAGGGGCGAAACCTCTTTCGATTTAGGAACTCATTGAGAAGTCTGCCGCTGCTGCTGTTGCCACCCTGAAACGTCAACGGAACCTTCGCCCCTCTTCTCTCCCACCCTCCGCGGCCCATCTTTCTTCATTTAACGGAGTCGCTCCACGCGTACGAGTATATACCTACGTACGAGCCCCCGACACCGTTTTTCGTCGTCTCTGCTAATAACGTCGACTTTCGCGCTGACGCATCGGTCCGCGCAAACGTGGCCGGCTTAAACCGATTTTCAACGCTTCGTTAACTCGCGACTCGACGGGGAAAAAGGCGCGGCAACCGGAAGCGACTTCGTTCAACGCGTTCTGTCGCCGGACGAACAAACATTAAAATATTGGGCACGACGGACGGGGGATGGAAGTCGATGGCAGCGTGACCAAAAACCATGCTCACTCGACTGTGGGGGTTTGTTACCCGTTCAAACATCGAACATATGGGATTGCACACCGGGTGGACGGAAAATTGTCGCACTGGGACAGAGAAAATTATTCTCTTTTACCAACGCAATCACTGTCTGTTTTCTGTGCTGATTGGGCGTTTGTTTGAATGCATTTAGGAACTGATAATTGTTGTATTTGGTTAGTGTATTGCATTTTTCTAATGGTTACATAATATTCTCGCATTTTACTTGAAATTGTATAGGGTGTTCGATGATTTTCGGCCACACTCTGCCATTATATTTTCCACGTAGAAGCAGGCTAAAACATATGACAACTACTTCATTGAGGAGTTAAATAAATAAAGAAAATATACAGTAAAAGAATGTCCTTGTATGAAGCAGTGTAAGAACAGTTAAATCGCATTTATCTAGTCTATGATATATGAGCAAAAACAGCTAACTATTGATAAATGAAAACTAAATTGACTTTCTACACCGACTTGAGTTACTAATTATAGCTTAGTAAATAAACTATTGTTACCCTTATTTTAATATAAGTTTTTCACAAAACATTTATGGGTTCATGTAACACTTTTCGCGTATAACTACTTACAGAACATATTAACACACATGGACCAGGAAGACCTACTTTAGTTTGTATATTCCTTAACCCTTTGACTACAGCTCTTAAACCCGCGACCTGCGATTCAAAACATTTTTCGGTGTTGGTTTTTGGTTATGTGGGTCCGACTGCTTTAAATGTTACATATTCTGCTGAATCATGGCATATTATGACACAATATAATTTCAGATGGATTTCCGTTGGAATTATGCAATAAAATTTGAAATTAAAGGGTTAAAATACTTTTCTACACAAACGCCCATTGGTCGCCAATCAGTGAACACAAAGTCCCACCGGACGCGAGCAGAGACCTCGGTATCATTTTAAATCGCCTCTCGCGTGTCGGTGCCAGCTCTAAACACGTGGACAAGACAAACCAGAAGCGATCGGCCGATCTATTTAATATCGTGGCCAATTATCTCTGATGCGGACCGAAGTCGTTGATCTCTCGAGATCACCGTGTAAATACGATCCAACGGGGCCGCATAAAAAGCGGACTACGAGCGATGCGCATCTGGCATCTACGCTATACGAACGCATATCGGCTTCGTGTCTATCTGAAAGGATGGATTACGATCGCGTGATTGCTGGTGCGCCGAGTGGCGCCCATATAATTACCCCCTTTTCTATGGTCCATCGGTCCGGGCCCCTGTGCAATGCCCGACCCTATTCAGCCGGGGTGTTCCAATAAAGAAAACAATGGGGGCTTTCCTTGGAGGCCGTAGGTCGGTTTATATTCTTCTCGGTGCCGATTCACGGTGTCTACAATACACTCACCGCAGGTTACGCTCCGTTCGGTTCCTCTCTCCACGCTCCACGGCATAATAAATCATTTCGCGGAACCGCTCGACCGGAAACGGATTTTGTACGCTCCGTTCGTCCCTGTCATCGTCGGGAACGATCGTCGAAGACTACCATATCGTCGACATTCCGCATCCGATCCTGCGTGGTCATGAATTTGTCGAATGCTCGTCAAGCAATCGCGTTTCGACAAATCCATATAAGTTCCTATACGGAATTGTGCGTGTAGTTACTCTGACTTTTCACATTTGCCTCGTTTATTGACAGTTTCGAGGAAGGAGTTTGGGTAGAGTTTTAGTTAAACGTTTAAAGATTCAGAAATTTTTTAATGTCAAGCTAAATCACTGCCAAGAAGAAATATTGTTTTATTACTAGATAATACATTGCTTAACCTGAAAAAGTTTATTATATGTAAGTTATAATACCAGTAATTACGCGCTCATACCTGGGTCATTAAGAACCTCTCCAACGAGGCTCAGGATTACCCCAGTTCCATAGAACCTAAGTCAAACTACCTCGGTGCCATTAGATCCGAGTGGGACAACTTTAGACTTGTGAGACCCAAGACAAATCACTCAGAACCAAATTGGAACGCTCTCAAACCTATGAGACCCGTGTCTGGAATTCTCCAAGTCCGTAAAACCCAAATGAGTACAACCCCTAATCCATGGGACCCCAAACTGTTAGGACCCATAACGGAATCAGGACTCTTAAACTTGTAATAGCCAACTAAAAATGTCTCTGGGGCTCCGGAACCCAAGAGTGAACACCCAGAATTTGTGAGATTCTTATCAGAACACCCACAGACATCCACAGTCACGTGGAATCTGAATTGGAACTTCCTTGAACCTATAAAACTTGAGTGGATTCAATGAATTTTGATGGAAATAATATTAATATTAAAACGCGTAGCACACACAATTATGCTGGGAGATATAAATTTCAAACAGTAAAGTAAAATTTATACAGTGTTTTAGTTTCTTTGAAACGAAACACGAGTGTGTTTACACGAATATTCAAGATAACAAGAAATTGTGATTTCAACACGACCGTTTCAGATTGATCATTAACTTAGAATCGCGCGTATAAGAAGCAATACATTTAATTAATATTCAGGAAATCGTTGCAGGTTTGAGTCGAGCGTCGCTGTAGCGATGGCATCATGAGGTTAGAAATTCCGCGACACGGAATCGCTTTTCAAGCGACACCGTTTAAACGCTGCTAAAACACGCCACTCTTCAAGTATCCCGTAATTCAACGTTGATTATGGGTTACATTACAGGCATCTGATACAATGACATTTATGTAATCCGGGGCCCTATTTCGCACGGGTTTCGTGACTAATAAAAAATAACCGTGTTACGTGAGTGCAACAGTTACGACGGCTGTTTAAAATACGTCAGCCCGATTCGAGGAAAAAGAAACTCCGGAAGTATCGTCCCGAAGACACGAATGTTCATTGTTTTTCCTTGGATCGGGTATTGGAAAACTTTTGAGAATGGATCCACTGGTTCTGCGGTGACCTCTTTAGCAGTAGCAGCGGGTACACGAACTCCCCTGTGCGTCGTCGTCAAATTCACCCCGGAAATACCGAGAAGTTGGACGATTTCGCGGAGTCGACGAGACCGTGTGTGGATTACGTGACGTCTTCAGAATGAAAATCTCGACCCGACTTCCTGTTCTTCATCGCGTCCGAGCATCTCGTTTCAAAATAGGACACGAGGCTTTATGCACGTCGGACAGACAACGTTTTCGTCGAGACGTGCTTCTCCTACTCCTGAACCCGTCCAGAAGTCTTCGCGGCTCCCAGCTGACGTGTTCGAAAAGCTGAGATATTCGAAAGCTATTTACCCCTTTGTCGCGGGAACTTTCCTCGATAAATTCGGAGTGGCGAGAAAAAGGGGGAAGTAAGTTCACTCGTGTGCTCCGCGAACCGTGGAATCTCGCGGAGCATCTTTTTTTCACGGGATAAGATACGAGGGGTTTTCGGCGGAGAAAAGAGAGAAGAGAGCGGACGGTTGCCAAAAGTAGCGAGGAAGCTGGCGGCACGGAAGACCCCTTACCACGAAACCGGGGCGTTCGATCGTAAAAACTCCAGAACTATGCTTTGATTTCCCTTTTGTCGTGTCCGCGCCGTTGGGGGCCTTTTCGAAAGGTTTTAGAGCTCCGCGATTCCATCTACCGGAAGGCGATTGCCTGTCGAATACGCGACGGACTCAAAGGCACGGGGATGAATTTTTTACTGGAAAATAGTGGCTACGAACTCGCGATTCGTTGTACCCGGGGGTCACTTCAGGAACGTTCTCTAATAATACACGCTGGTTCGACGTTGCAGCGCACGAAGACACGGCCAGAGAGAGCGGGAGAGAAAGAGAAAAAAAAAACAAATACCCTTGTCGCGTCGAGGGAAAAAAGAAATAAAATCGTGCGGGCAAATATGGTGTACACCCTCGCGTGAATAAACGTACGGGCACGTACACAGGCGACACCTTGACACAAGACGTCTGGCGGTCAAAAAAAACGGGAACAAGGGTCGCCTTTAATGACTAATGCCGATCGATGGTTTAGTTTTACAAATATAACACGGATTGGTTATGGGGATGGGTAGATTGTACAGACGGCGGCGTCGTCATCCACGGTAAACCCGACCGAGCGATTAAAACGGCGATGGATACTGAGAGCGGAGGTCCGAGCGCGTCCCGAGGGTTAATTAAAACCTCTCTAATTATTTATAAACAGTCATTTCTTTTTCCCGCGCGATAATAAACGTGTAATGCTCGCGGCGCCAGTCGATTGGCTGGCCGGCCGGAGCGGCGGACCGCGATTGGCCGGAACGCGGCAGCCGTTCGAGTCCGCGCGGACTCGATAGCTCCGTTTTCGTCGCACTCATCGCGACGGATGGTCCTTGACTCCCTCTCCATGTCATTCCTTTATACCGTCCTTCTCGCTCTCGCGTGTTCCCGACTGTCCCTCTCCTCCTCTCTCTCGCTCGCACTCAGCAGCTCGGTCTACCAGCGCGTAATCTGTAAATCCTCGACCGTGGAGAGAACGTAGAAGTCCGGTAAGTTGCTCGAACGGAATCCTCGTCCTCTTACTTCTCCCCCTACCCTCGCGTCGTTTCTCCTTCCACGGCTCTTCAGTTCTCCTCATACCCTTTGTGCTTATCCTTCGTCTCCATCGTCGACCCCCACTGCCGCGTTCGCGGTTCCCCCATCTCACTCGCTCTCTCTGTCTTCGTTCCCCCGCGACTACGTATCTCCGTCCTTTTTCAGCTCACGTATCACTCTATCCGCACGGTGTTCCCATCTCCTTCGTTTTTCCTCGGCCGTTCTGCCGCTGGTTTCCATTCCAAGTCGGTGCCCACTCGAAGAAGGAAGCGAGGGGATTTCTTTCAGCGCCGATAAAAGCCTCGCCTCGCTGCCCAATATTGATTCGCGCTCTAATCTGCGGAGAGATCCTTTCGCCTTCTTCTTCACCCCGCCATGCTACTACCGCTACATTCTCGTCCGTTCATTTTGCCCGCCGCAGCCGCCGACGTCTCTTACGTAGTCGACAGAATAAACCGCCGCGATACCCTCGTGGTATAAGTAATAACTCTGGTCAGGGCGGCGAGGGAAGACGATATCGGGAAGACGGCATCTGGCGAAAGGACGTGTGCAAAGACAGTTCAGGAGAAATACAGCACCGTAATTCCTGTACTTGCGGGCGCGCTCGATAGCGATCGAAGCGCCGCCCGATGGAGACGACGGATCCGCGAACCAACGATTCGGTGTTTCAATTAGCGATCAGCGGAGACCTGTTTTGGTGCCCTGGATGGTTTCACGTTTTAACCCTTTGGTTATGGATAGCCTGAACGCTGAGTCCTACTGCAGAATACAATATTAAATAATTTATAGCACTTCATTCAAATAGTGGTGCCTAGTACCTAACCAAAAGATTAAATTAATACTTTTGTATCAATCTATTCTAAAACTCATCTAGGTACATGACTTTGGTATCAATACGTACCAATTACTCCAAACTTAATACCTGTTTCAAACTATTACATCACGAACAGTTGTTAATAAATAATGTCACTTAACGGAGATGAATTTTTGTTCATAGTTGCACAATAAATATATGGAAAGAATTTTTTTTTTAACTGCTATCATTAACACGGAAGAAGAAAATTATTCATCTTTTCTAGCCAACACTGTAATATGCTTTTCTGCACCCCTAAAATTGGAAATTCGAAGTACTTTTTAATTTCTATTTCAATATTCCGCAGCCTGTTTCTCGTGAACTTTATTGATTCGATTCTGGAGTGAAATAACACCCAGAAATTATAATTATTTATCCCGTCTTCAGGGATTTATTACACGCAGCAGATATTTCCTACATCCAAGATCTCCTTGGCATTTCGATACAATTTTAATAATTCACTTCATTTGAAATGTAAATAGCAATAGAAATCGTACTGCATAGCGTATTCTGGTGTGAAATCCCTTCGTTATAGTACTTGTATTGCATAGATATCACGAGAAACGTCACCAAAATTATTTTACTAAATTATGGCAAATTATTTCAGTACCTACTTGTTACCATTACATGATTCTTGGAAATTGATATGTATCAGTAGATATTCACATATCATTAAATTAGTCTCGTCAGCAGCAATCAGCCTCTCCTCTATTTCTTTCTCTTAAATACTACATCTTTTTGTCAAAGGAGAAAAAAGAAACCCATCATTATACGAAGCAAAACCAATATCCTTCGCTCACTTTTGACTATTTTATCTAAATGTTTCATTCCGCGCGCGGTCCTTTTATGTTGCGCACTTTGGCTGACTTTTTGGCTGGAAATCCTTTAGTTGTCGAGAACCGGTTGTAGCGACCATTGGCGAACCGTAACAATGGACGTGAAACAGTCCGTATTCTTCCTCTCGCGATGTTTATTGAGACCACGCTATTTTCCTGCTCCGTGATTACACGGTGCGTCGATTCCGCGCGTTTTCCGCTGGGTTTGGTACAATGCGCGCCGTTCAAACACGAAAGTGGACGGGACAGAGGGCGCCGCTGTTCGACCAAACAAAACGCGCGGTCCGATTGAATAATCCAGGAGGATCGTGTTCTTTCTTGGATGTTTCGTTCCTCGTAACTCAGTCGGTGGTACAAATTTAAGGAAACGCCCAGCGGAATCTCTGGAACGGGCGGAAAGCTGGCAGAGGGAGAAAGGAGGGTAGGAGGGAAGGAAGAAAAGAGGAAAATGGAAAAGGATCGTACTCACGAGCAATGAAAAATAATGGGGCGGCACCACCCCCGTCGTTTTCTCTTTTACTTCATGAAGTAGAAGCTCGCGCTGCCGCCCTTTAATCTTCCCTTTAAGCCACGAATCGTTTCGCGAGTTTAGCCCGAAATGAAAAATTCATTTCCACCAAGGCGACACGACTTTTTCTCGCCCGTTCGTCTCTCTCACTACCCTTGTTCCTCATTCTCCTTTTTCCTGTCTGTGCTGCGCTTTCAGTTCGGCCGTTTTTCCAGCCATTCCTTAATGTCCCGCCATCCGGGGAATTCATTACGAAAGTGTCTGCACAACGCAGCCGATTGCTGAAAATGATGTAGATACGCGGAAAAACGGGTTGTCACCGTGGCTGAGAAATGTACAGAACGTTTCAACTTGTCTTACGAAGGGTCTTGCGTTTAATTTGTAACGACGAATCGTCGTATTTTTCGTTAAACTGCCGACGTTTGCTCGAGCCCGATTAAACTCGAATCCGCGACGGAATTCAGCAAATTGATAATTAATCGGAGTCGTTCGATGCGAATAGAAGTTGTCCGCTGTAACCACGGCCTGTCCGCGGCCACTCGTTTATTAGCCTGGCCGCGAGAAAACTACCTCCTTCCATTAAACACGAATGCGAAAAAACGCGATAATATCCCTGCCGTACGAATACGTAACGACGTTTGAGTGGACTTTTTATCCACTGCTTTATTACCGAGCGGAGGAAGGAAAAAAAGAGAAAGTACGCGCGAACACCTCTTGATTACTCCATTCTTCCACGATCTACGACAGCTTTTAAAACGCCCGTTCCATGACGATCGCGTTAATTCGTATCGCATCCCATCTTTCCACGCGGACACGCGGTACTTACGCGAGCCGGTCTGTACATACATACATGTACAGCGTGTTCTCCGGGCTTTTCTGGACAAATTATGTCAGTATATTCCACGGGTAAAGACAAGCAGAACGTATCGTATAAATGTGTAACCATATAATAAATGATTTATTAAAGAATGGTAAAAATGAAATCTAAATCACCGTGGTATAACACAAGGATAGCTCGATGATTTTCATCTAATACATTTGTAAGACTGAGGTTAATTGTATTAATATAAGTTTCATTAATCACTCTGTTATTCCTCGATTAAAATGTCGACTATTTTTGTCAATATGAGGCTGAAGAATTTCGTGTGAATTCCGTTTCCTTTCAATCGATGAGTTATTAGCAGATAGTAAACTATAACTTACTAACTATTTCTATTCACTATATATAAAAAATAAACTGAATTTTACATAACAGATCATAACTCTCAACAGTCAATTTTGATTACACGATTTTTCTTCTCTGAGCAATTATAGAACGTGCTGGTAGCCGTATATGATTTTCTCAAAAACGATTATAGCCAACGCTAATACCCCTAGGTAGCTTCACGGAGAAGAGGTATAGTCGACGTTAGTAACGAAAGGGTTAATCTCCCCCGTTTCTTTTTGAGGATCGCGATTTTTCCGTACGAATTTATTGTACCTTCGCCGGTACTCGCATCAATTATTTCCTCCTTCGCCCCTTGTTCTCTGAGTTCGTCCAAACCCTTGTGTGTCACCCTACGGCGATCACAGCGTTGCCTTCGTGCCGCAATTTATCAGGTGGGACTGGATTACTATATTTTCCTACGCGATGAGTGCCACCGCACCATATCCTGCGCTACTCTCTCGCTGCACACATTGCGATTTGCATGCGAACCGGCGGCGTTATGCGGCAGATAACGAGCCTGCTGTGCCGAGCGGCGAGCATACGCAAGCATTAATACCGGCCGCGATACCGTGCGTGTAAACCGATTCGTGTCGACTTTTGCACGGAGGAAAGTTTAACACGTAGGTGGTCTCGTCTGTGCACACAAATACCCACACGTGCTCTCTCGCTCTTCCCCTGTCCGCCTTTCACCCGCCTCTCCCGCGGCGCTCGCGTGTACATTTACGGCACGCCGGTGTAACATCGTTAATTCGATCGAACCGTCCACTCTTATCGCTCGATCTCGTTAATAACCTTCTTTCTCTTCCCTTAATTACTACCGCGGCACGAGAAAGAAAGAGCAGACGGGAGCAAGCGTGTGTGCGAGAGAGAAAGCGGATCGAATCCGAGCCCGATCGCGTCTCTCACGATCACGATCGTTTCGAAGCCCACGGATCAGATGGAATCGAGTGAAATCCGCAAGTGCAGTGATAATTGGCGACGATCGACGAGACCATCCGCCGAATTACTTCGCGGGAATATCGGGGCACTCGTGGCGTTCAAGAAAAATTTATTTTCCTGCTTGATAGGGTCTTCGGAATTTAAGGGGTGAGCTGAAAATCGCAAACTGGCACACGGATCGACTTTAATTTCTTGAGGTACAATTTAATTAAAATTATTTTTGCATGTAGATGCGATTTAATTTTCTTGAGATTCTCGGTGTAGATAGTGGTTGAAAGGAAAGCACGTTTCAGTTCTTAAATTAAATATTTTAATGAAATGATAAGTATGGTTATGCACAGAGGCTCCGGTTTATCACAAAGCATTATAGGAGATTGAAATTCATTGGGTTACTATGATGAGCCAGACTCGTCATTTGACTCCAAGCGGTTAAGCCATAAAAATATTGTGAGACGAACTATGATGACAAATAAGAAAAGGGTACACAAAATCGGAAGCATACCTGTGAACATTTTGGTTCGAGGTGTGTGATAATATTACGACAGAAACAATTGAAAAATTAATTGCTAGGATACCAGAGTTGGTACAAGCAACATGAGGTACATTGATGAAATAAAGATTGTGTACAATTTGTTGTAGACTGCATGCATCCTTATTGTATCTCTTAATAACTGTATAATGCTGAAAAGCCAAGCTGCATTATTAATTAGAAGGCATTCGTGTTACTCCAGTCATATAGGAAACAATCATACAAACAGTGTCCCCGAAATAATTTTTTATGTCCTATTTTCATGTACAAAGACCACTTTTTGACGTAGAGGCAGTACAAAATTAGATATATGGGACTAAATATAGTTAAAAAAACATAAAAAGAGAAGAACGAATACGTTAACTAACAAAAATATAGAGACAACACATCAGAACAAGTAACATCGCGCGAAGAGTAAACTGCTACAGTAAATATATGACAATATCTAATATTTAGTGGAGAAAGCAAAATATTTTGAAGACAGATCAATACATATATCTAAATCTGAAGGAGCAGTAATTAAATTTGTTAAAAAGTGACACATGTCTAGCAGTTTTGGAGACTTACGAGACAGCAGACATCGACCACTTCATATTGTAACTCTGAAATCTTTCGAGCAAAGTCCGCTCGAATCAGATGTGTCTGAACACTGTTCTGATCCACTGTATTGGAACGTATCACGCGATTTTCCAGTTACACGGGTTATCTAAGGATTTAACTGAAAGAAATTCGCCGGCTGATTGATGGGTGCAAAGTAAATAGAACGAAACGCAGCGGTACGTGGATCGTTATCGATTACGAAAGATTAATAGTCCGACGAAGTGTTGCATGGATTTTAACGAGTACCCGAGTGAAAAAAATTCCTCGACTCCCGATTCGAGGCAAGAAATCGATCGATGACCGACCGAATCTCTTCAATGTACCTCGTGTGCAGTTAATATAAGAAACTGTAACGAGCGTGTAAGAAACGCGAAATAATTAGTACCGGTCTGCACAGGTTTTCTGAGCACTCCCTCGCTCCCTCTCCCTCCCTCTCCCCCCCCTCTCTCTCTCTCTCTCTCTCTCTCTGTCTCCCTTTTCATCCCTTGTTGCTCGTGTTGCCTTATGCAGATGCGAGCGGAACGTATTAGCGTCAGGTACGTACAAACTTGCCCTCGCCATCGGTACCTTCGCACGTGCATATGGCTTTAATGGATGTACTACATAACCGCAGAAGCTGGGGTATCAATGCTCACGTAGTACCTGCATCGACCTTTCCCTTTCTCTCTCGCTCTCTCTCCCGATCGCTCTGTATGGTGCCACTAATAATTCTCGAACCGGGAATAGATACATTATGTAAAGTAATTTTTTGTCATCGAAGCGAGACGACACGCAGCGTTCCACGGTGCGCGCCGCTACATCACGTAGGTGTCTTTCCTATCGGACGGGATCATTAATAGACCGTAATTACAATGCACTTTTTAACACACGATTACGCTGTTATTAAGTTAAGCGGACAAGCGCGGCGGCTACCGGCGTGATTCCGCCGGGCGAGTTACGGGTGTCCCGGCGGAGACGGTAATTACCGGTGAAATAAAGTAGGTGTAATTCAAGTAATTCAGCTGCAAGTAACAGGCTCGCGAATAGGAAAATAGATCGCCCGAGGCGGCCGAGCGGGGGATAACGTACCCTCGACCTGCTTCGCGTAATCGCAAGCGATGCATGAATAATTGAGAAATGAGGAAGGGGGAGCGGAGGTTCTTGATCGAGGAACTCGAGGAATTAGATTTCCTTCTCGCATCGACTATCACCTCTGCCTCTCTTATTATCGGTAATATTGATAATAGCGTATCGCCAGGGCTGACATTAATGAAATTAATGCCATTAAATGGTTTATACGCTGCGAGAAGAAATCCAACCGGTCGTTTTAGAGAAAACGTTTCTCCTCTCCGCCATCGATGACTCTTCGATCCATCCTGTATATATGGCCGTGCACGTGTATTAAAGAAACGGGAGTTCCGTGATTTGCCGTACGTGGAAACACGAGAGGGGTCTGTTATCCTCTCCGCTGTCGAGTTTAACCCTGCTCCTTCTTCCAGCTCGGCCTGAAAACAGCCTCTAAACACAAGGGCGTGTGTACGTTCTGGCATCGAATTTCGATTCCGCTGGTCGATTGCGTACACGCTCGAGTACTCGAATTCGGTGGTTCGAGTTTCTCGAGGACCTCTCGTTATTTACTGTCATCCGATTCGGCTACTCCCTGGAGCTTCTCCGGCAGAGGGGTCTGTGGAGCTCGATCAAACCGAAAGAACCGACGGAGAAAAGAGACGGCGCCTGAAACGGAAAGCCCGAAAGCTTTTCGACCGGCTTTCCGTGGATGTGAAATTAAATCAGACCTCTCTCGTGCCGGACAAAAGCGACACGAATCCGCAGACTCGCATTCAAGCGTTCCGCGAGGTAGATGGAAGCAAAAAAACGACGTCTTCCTTCTTATATTTTTTACATAAGTTCGTATTACGTTTCGCCGTTCATCGTGTTTTATTGCTATCAAGTTAATAGCCTGCAACCGTGAAAGGAAACGAAGCCTTGTAAAAAAGTCACCGTTCCCTGATAGAAATCGACACTGTGGACCTTTTCGACGGGATCGGCTAACCCAGAATCCAACGAAATGGGACACTTTTTTATTTCAGACAAAAGGACTGGCCAGTTTTATTTGTATGCTTTTCGACTGGGAGTACGCGAGTGTAACAGTAGCCAACCTCAAACTTTGTAAACAGGTTTGTACGTACAAGTTGTCCCGTGGTGCTCCGGTTACAAAAAACTGCTTTTTCTCCGGACTAGCGATTCTTTCTGAATGCGTTACATCGACGTTTCAAGCACATGAACACTTTTAAACTATTTATATTCATATACAGCAAACACAGACAACCAACAGCGGGAAAGCAGTATCAATCCAAACAGGAACTAATGAACTTACAGTTTATGTACAGTGTTTGCACAGTTCACTTTCATTTTATACAGTTTCCTTTCTTTCACAGTACAATATGCATCACTTCATCAACTATTTTATTAACCACCAGCTACGCCTAGAATCCACTGTCTCATTGATACTTGTGTATTGAATAAACATTATTATTTAAATAAAATGTAACAGCAATCTTTTTCAACACGGCAGTCTGTCACTCATTTGTTTTGGCCCTCTTTCGACATATTGTGTATGTTACGTCCCGCACACCGCAATTCAATGTAGAATTTCGCGGGGCTGTAAATCTCTCTTACGCTCGATCGCGACGATGTTGTTGGTACGTTGGCTGATATAAAATTAATTATAATCAGTCTAGATCACGATAAAATAGATAGGTGAACACTCGATGTAAACTTAAACTGTATATTCAAACTTAACAAGAAGTGCTCAATGATGTAATGTTACAATGTGTATGGTCGCGTGTGAAAGGTGAGATTCTCGATGTATGTGTAATGTCGCGGCTTGGTTGAAAATCTCATTTTTCGTGTCTGTGCTCGCCGTTTATATTTGGCTGGTTTGCCTGCGATTGACTGTGTGTGAAGTGTGCGTGGTGGATGCTGTTGTTTTTCTATTGCTAGTGTGAGTTGTAGGTTTGTCTGCGAGTTTGCAGAGTGGGAATTTCATTTAGACATTCCCCGGTATTGTCTTTGACTTCGGTCGTCGAAGACGGTGTTTTCGTGGAAAAAACGGTTTTTCCCTGCACCTGGCCTGGCGCATGTGGCATCCTGATGTCCAGGTCTTGAGACCAGGACGGTCATAAAATAATTTGTCCGGCCGCGCCGGTAGGTATATGGCGCCTAATACATGTATAAGTTTAAAGAAATTCGGTCTTTGGGACCGAACAGTTTATTTTCTCACTACTTGGAGCAACTCCTGATGAATCATAAATCCCTTTAACACTGTGCCTGCCATGTCACCCACATATGGGTGGCATATATTGAATCATTATTTATTCGATCATGTATAACATACTGAATATATCTAACAAAATCAGCGAAAAATTATGAGAGTTACTAATATAATTGTTGAATGCGAGTAAAGTTTGAAGTTATATTCATTTTATATAAAAATGTGGAAAGTTTGTCATTCTCAGCTAGTAAAGTGTAGCGGTCAGAATGTTAAAAATCTGGATAACCATATCTCACAAGACTCGGTATCGCGTTAGCTCTGGTAAAACGAAGTTGCGTCTAAGGGTTCCAATAAAACATTCTTCGTCGAATCTCGGTAGTCTGAGTATTATCCTGTGTAATCGCCGGTCCATTACACATGAAACAGCGTTCGAGAAAAAGGCACGCACGGCAAGGTAATCGGGCTTCGGAAGAGCTGAATGGACGTGCGCGTCGAACGAAATAATCATACTCCGCTCGGTCGGATTTCAATGCGTTTATCCTCGGGGCAGGAAAAGGGACTCTCCCCATGGCTGTCACCGCGAGAACCAAAGGAGCATTACTCGCGTAATAGCGATCTGAAAAGCGAGTACACTCGTTGCCGGTTTACCAGCTTTCCTAACAGTAATTTATCGGCTCCCATAGGAGCGCGTGATGTACGAGCAGGACCACTCTTTCCTTCCTCCGCCAGATCGAAGATAAACGGCGTATTGTCTTGGTGCTCGGGACGGCTAGGAGAATCGCTGGCCACGTTGCTGCTCGTTCAAGGAGGCAACGATCGTTCTTGCGGCGCACCCCGTATGCAGATATCGTACGTAGGTGTATTGAGGCCATTATACTCGCTCGAAAGACTTCTCCGGGCGGTATACGTGCTCCGTGTGTATGACTGCATCGTGCACACAACCTACCCGGAGCTCCGTTATTATTCCAGCCGTTCCGAAAGGGTGACGAAGACGGAAGCGGGGACGGAAAAAGAAGGAGGGACAGAGAAAGACAGAGAGGGTGAGGGAGAGAGAGAGAGGGCGCGGAGGGTGGCCATTGTCGCGACGAGAGCGGAAATTTTACGATCGTTATCGGATCCTCCCGTGCTCGGAACTTTCGAAACTGAGTAGTCACCGTTTCGTCGTGCTCGATAAAGCGTTAAGTAGTTACCGTCATAGCAGCAGGGAGCAGACAACCGCGAACCCGCCCGTTAACGGCCGATACATTCCGACTATCGCGCCGTGACGACAAACCCGTAACTAGCCGCGTCTGTAAGTCCCTTATCTCTGTCGTTCGCAGACTTTGACACGCATTCTTCGCTGCTCCGCTCTCCCGACTTCTGAATTTTCCCCGTTCAATCGTTTTTTTCCCGCTGCTTTTCTTATCGGGATCGATAGGAGGACGAACGACAACAAAGGCCACCCGTTCTTTGATCGACGATTATCGTGCAACCATTTTTTGTCCGTCACCACGGGTCGTGGCGGGACAAACTATGTATCTCCTGATACGTGGTTTACACTTTTTCCTTGCGTTTTACAGCGCTTCACGGCCGATAACGGGTCGCACGGGACGTTTTTTACAGGAATCTCCGGATGATCGAGGCGGATCGAGCGTTTCGCCCGCGATCTCCCGTCGTTGTTCCTCGAAAAATCGATCGGGTCGGGCGGCAGGGGCGTAAACAGCTTTAAAATCGGGATCAATCGTGAGAATAGCGATCCACCCTCTCTGGTCGCGAACAGCCGGAACGAAGGGAGGATGGATATTCTCTCCGGGATCGCGTAAATCCGATTACGCCGAAAGCAGGAGCTGTGTTATAAATTCCCGATGAAAGTCGACGTCAGGGAAAATGTCGGCCCTTCCATCCGCGCCGCGTGTTACGCTCCCTCGGAGGACCGGCGTCGAACCACCGCCACCGCCACCATCCGCCATAGAATTTATTTATTTGCTTAACGCGCCTTTTATGAACCGGTAGCGGCTGGCGCGGGTGCCGTTCTCGTTCGTTTGCCCGGCCGGTGAATGAGAAAAAGAAAAGAGAAAAGAACGGGGGGAAAGAGAGAAAAAGAGGAAAGGGTCGAGAGGGGTTGTGCGTGTGTTCGTAGACGCGCGGCCGTACGAGAGAGACCAAACAATGAGAAAAAGGATGACCGAGGGACCGAGAGAAAAAGGACGGTAAATTAGTGGGCTTACACGGTCGGCAGCTCCCATTAGGCTAACGTAGCGAAGTATTATTAAGTTACCGCCCGTCGTCGATAGTTACGGACGACCTCCTGCGCTCGTGGATAATAATAACACCGTGGACCCAAGACAGCCACGCAGACCGGAATAATAATAACACAATAGGCCGTACGATGGGAAACCGAGGAAAAAATGTGAAGAATAGAGGTTGGGGGATGATAGCCGCGGCGAGGGAAGAACTTCGCTCTAAGGGAAAGACCGAGGTCTTGACCGAGCTTGATTGCCAATTAAACGTCACGATATCGACGAAGTCGAAAAACCGAGAAAACGGATGAGCCTGTTCGGTGTATAAACAGGAACAGAGAATTGTGAACAGGGGAAAGCGGTCTTAAGACGCGGCCTGGAGGTAAAATGGAGGACATAAAAAAATGGTTGTAGTTGAAATTATTTTTGTCGAAAAACTTTCTTCGACTACCACCCCCATTCTCCTACAGAAGTATGTAGAAGAACAATTTTCCTGTATAGTAATTTGAGAATTGTTAAGTTAGTTAGATAACTTATTGTTTCTCCATACAGTTACAAAATTTATATCCATTTCTTGTACTCATTCTATTCTAATCCCAAATGTTTATAATAATTAATCATCCTCCGCTTCCACCCTATTGTTGCCTAGTGTATCCGCAGTCCTTCCAATTTGAATATTAAGAAATCGTATTTATAATTTTTGCAGTCTCCCATATCAATGACAAAGAACCAAGGATTGTTTCACAGAACATTTAACTAGTTCGGTACTGATAACTATTGTTTTATCGTAAACCTTATAAAGCCCATGCCGCCACAGTGCCCCCTGCCGGTTGTTTTCTTTCATTCCACAGGTCCTGCGAGTGCAATTTTACGAGTACTAATTGCCAGCCACGCTCGCTTACCGCGAAATGGATTTCGCCTTGAGTTCGCGGAAGGTGGCCGAGAAATCGCAGTCGCTTTCCTCTCCGTGGACGTCTATTAGCCGATCGTTCCGTGCCAGCCGACCGCCAGATAAACCCGGAGCGTGGTATTTTTCTCACAATTCGAAGGATCTAACAGGGACCAAATTTGCATGAGGAGCAACGTGACTGCTGGCTCGAGGAACTTATTACGTGCAGACGTAATGATACACCGTCGACCGGCATTGTCCGCGAGCTGCGTCGCGTAATTGGACGGGAAAATGTTTTCTGCCGTATTTAAACGATGGTTATCGCGAAATGGATACTTGTCACCGCGAAAGGAACACGTGGAAATCGTTGAGCCCGGCGATTTCCTTCGGGAGACGTTCTGCACGCGCCCATGATAATTCTCGATTACCAGACGGTTCGAGCAACCGGCTCGAGGGTTGCACGCGAAATTATTACGCGTCGACGAAATTAACGCGAAGCACCGGCTCGACGTGAACACGGTGACGAACAGAGGGGAGTATTAACATAATAGTACATACATGGCGCGACGTCGCGCAAACGCCGACGGAGCTCGTCGGTTTTTGTACTTCCGTGTGTAATCAGCCCTGCTCGTCCAAATAAAACAGAAAAAAAGGAACGCGAAAGAGAGAGAGACACACAGAGAACACAGAGCGAGATCTTTTTTTTTATTCCGGGCACACAGTTTTAACCCGTATCGTCTGTTCTCGTACCATCGACATCGCGGTCCGCGAGCTCGTAGCTCGCATGCAAAAAGCACCGTGCCCGGCCGATACGAATTTTTAATTATGCATGCATGCGCGTCTGCTCGCAACCATGCGTTATAATACGATCGACGGGGGCTGGGGGACGGGGTATGGGGGCAATTTAATGAGAGAGCCGATCGATAAACAATCGTCGGTTCGCTCGTATTCGAGATTTTCGTGTCGTGACACGGTGTGTCGATGGTTTTAGGTGGAACGGCGTCCGAGGTCATGGCAAATGAGTAATTATTCGCCGTGTGCAGGCTCGATCGCGTTAATCGCGTCGAACCGCTCAAAGTCCCCGATTTCTGGCTTATGGCTTACGACTTTCCGCGCGCTATGCTCGAGAAGTATTCGAGCCGTCATTGTTGGCTCGGTTCAAGGGAAAAGCGGATTACGATGCTGCGATGAGGTCCGCGCTGGCGGTTTAGTCTAATCCGCGAAGTATGGCAAGGCCGAGCTAGGCTGGAACGGCCTGAGTGCGCGCTGTTCAAACGCGAGCGATAATGCATGGTCGCGTAATAACCGTGAATTACGTTCGTCGAAATGTCGAAAGGTTCGAGGAACAATTATAATAGTCGCCGAGGCCGTCGGTGATTCGAATGACAACAGCGTACAAGGGGGACAAGCGTTTCTTGAGCATGAGCAGCTTCAATTTTCTTTGTTGATCTCGCAAGAGCCGCGGAAAATAGCTCGATAGGGTGTAACGAAAGTTCAGGGTAGACGCGTAACGGTGAACCATACGGGCCAGAAACCCTGCAATAACGGGGATCGTTTAACGCTTTCTCAGGTTAGTCTCACCGACACTGGGACAAGGCGGAAAGTAACAGATTATCCCACCAGTAATGTCGTTCCCTAACTTGTATAGCATATGTGAAATAAATTTAAATATACTATCCGTTTCTGTTTCCCAAAAATTGCATTGTGCATGTCGTAATTGAAAGAGGACATTAAAATTAATATTAACACGGAGCAAGGTCTGGCTCCAGCCTAACCCCTCTCTGCGTCAATTCCCCTCACGTAAGTTGTGATTTGGGTATGACGTCGAAAACATCGGTGATTGTTAGTAAGTACGGCTTCTCAAAAGACAGTGACGTAGTAAGAACAATTTCTTATGACGCGAGGGGAATAGATGCAGCGTGGGGGTAAGGAGGGGCCAAACGTCGCTCCGGATGACCATCTCTGATCTAAATGGTCTTAACCTTCAGACATACATGGAATGTATAATTACAATGCATAATTTTTTACTTGAAACCAAGCAACTTTCAACTAAAATGTTTCTTCTATCATGAAAATTAAAAAAGTTATTTGGGTGGCTTGCTTTAAGTGTAGTCTTAGCGACGGATAAGTATAGTTACTTTTAGCAACGAAAGGGTTAATTCAGCACAGTAGGAATCGATTAGTCTCAACATTTTCAAACATGCTGATACATACACCCATGTTTATATGTTCAAATTGAAATATCATTGCCAAAAATACAACAGAAATGACCACATGTATTCACATTACTGGTCTCACAGATTTCTAAACTTTATCCATTCCTCATACCATAACTACAAACTCCAAATTCATCCTTGAAGAGGTTAACCATTATCACACCGTCTAAAGAATATTTCAGCACGATCTAAAAATACCTCATTATTTCTGCATTCTGTGGTAGACCTGTCTCATACATTCCTGAACTTTTTCCAACTCTCATACAATAACTAGAAACTCTAAATTCATCTTTCAAGAGACGAAACTGTTTCACACCATCCATATTTTATCATAATCAGAAAACACTTCATGTCTTCCGCATTCTGTTTCAGAGCCTCTTGTACGCGGGGACATAAACCGATCAGGAAGCAGGGGTCAAGGCGTTACCACCCAGGTAACATCGGTAGTCCTTCGCGTTTCCGTGCACCGGCGTCCTTCTCGTTGACTTTAAAGCTGCTGCCCCTTACAAGTTCGAATGAACAATCAGGATGAAGAGGGGGAGTATCGGAAGGGTTCGGGACCGACGAAACGAGCAAAGCGACAGGAGCGTTTACGTTGGTACGCGCAATTGCACGAGGTGCAACACGTGGCGACCGGTTCGCCGCGAAGAGGAGGCCTTGTGCACGATGTGGATGACCGGTGTCGCGGACCGCGTCTAATTAGCCGGTCGGCCGCGCGCGGAATTGAATTTCAATCGTCGTAATTCGCCGATTCGCCTCGTGCGTGCCGTGGCGAACGGGGCGAACAGGGCGACCGGTCCAGCGGCGAGGAATAAGAAAAGGGAGGAGAACGTGGAACCGGACGGCTCGAACGGGGACGAAGAAGAAGAAGAAGCGATTCTCCGCCGCGGCCTTTTACGGTCCTCCGCATGGATCGTTACAGTCGCAATTCCGCTCCGGGGCCTGTTGCGCGATCCGGGCGTGCTCGTAATCGCGAGCCTCGGCTAATTAAACGTCGACGAGCGATCGTTAACGATACGCCGCGCCTCGTCGTAAAAGATCGTGGAATCTCGAAGCGTGTCACGGCTCTTACCGCGCGAGATCGATCGATCGAAACCGCCTTCGGGATGAAACGCCGTGGCGCACTTTGTACCGGTCCGACCGGGCCATGCGCACGATCATTGTGACGGAAAGGTGTACACGGTGTCCCGTGAATCATGGAACGGACAGTGAGAAGGTGTTTCCTTATGAAGAAAATTAAAAATGCGTGAGATGTCACTCGTGACTGGAACCAGCTGCACCTTTACCGCCTTGCCTTACGATTTTTTCAGTAGCCGTCTGCGCTGATGCTTGTTATTCAGGTGCACTAACGGCGAAATGCGGGAAGAATATAAAATAGCGTTCTCAGGTTTTTTTTCTTGTCTAATTGACAAACTACTTTTTAGTATTTTTCCTGATGTTATGTCTAGAAAATAAAATAACCGCTATAAATTTTAAATATTTATATATCCTGGTAAAGTTAAGGTGTACAACTTTGAAGTGCCCCTATCTTGGATCATAAGTTTAAAAACAACTGCAAAATCAGAACTTTGTTTTATTGCGCCAAAATGTAAAAATGTAAGAATTTGAATGATTTAATTGCAATAAACAATTTATAGAAAAACATAGGAAGAATATTTATTAACGTGTACAATTTGCTTTAGATAGTCGTTTGAAAGTCCAGGGTGCTGTAATACAGAATTTTTAAGAACCATATTAAATGAAACTCATATTTGTAATATACGGACCATACTCTACATCGCGAGTGTGACTCGTTACTATAAAGCAATGGCTTAAAAGAATGAGCTGGAGAAAAATGTTGACAGAAATGCGCTTTTAAATACAATCTTATTTGTTTGAGTGTGATAATTAATGCAGTTTTTCAGTCACTTTGGAAAAACTATAAAAATTGTTAGATTGAAAGATATATTAATTTTTTGTTTCTAACATAGCATTTGGACAATTTTGAATATTAACTTGTAAGCTCCTACTGAACCTATATGAAGATCACCGTGAAACTATGTCTGAAATTCCGGACATTATCCAGTAAGTCTTTGAAGACTATAATCACCTCCATACTGATTGGAAGGATCATAATTCTGCAATCTCATCAACTATTAATCTTAACGAATGAGATCATATCACACTACTATTCATTATGTAATTTAAATTTGAATCATTCAGACAATCATTATGGCAATATTTTGTCCCTAATATTCACTAATAATGAGGCTGTTAATATTGATACGTGTAACGATACGTTACTAATCTGTGATAAAATCCACTCTCCACTAATTATGAATACAGAATTATCTAAACTTAATTATCCGTCACGGGAACACTTGTTTTATTATAAATAAACGTTAATGATTGTGTTAGTCACATTCATTGAGACGATATTTAAGAAATTCGCATTCGAATGCATCTGTGGATATAGTATATAAATAATATGTTTTTTATCTGTGCAATCTTGTTCGAGTAAAGTGGAATGAAAGTAGGTTTTGAACTAATAAGTTACAGAAACAACATTGTTAATACTTTTTCGATAGGTTGAAAAAGTGTATGCACTAGTGTTCTCAGATGTATGAATTTCATTTTTAAAAAAAGCATTTGTACATTTTACGTGTACTGATGCATAAAAGTGAATAAAAGCAACACGGGAATTTTTAATACCATTTACTTCTGGCTTATGACATTTTTCTCTACCTTTGGCCGTTGTGGAACAAATTTTTTTTGTTAACTGTCTAGTTATTCAAAAATATGGGGTGAGTGGTGCTCCAAAAAATTCATGTTTAACACAAACTGTTACGTCACATTGTAAGAGCATTAATAAATATTTTTGACAAGGTTCCGTGGAACCAGTAACAAGGACAATGAAAATTATAAGTATAATCGATTAAAAGCAGTGTATTTGAAATTATACACACGTTGCATAAAAATGTACTAACAAAGAAAGTGTGGCAATCAATGCTTTAAACACGACTAAACTTTGTCGCAACCCATCATATTAAGTAACATTAACGTGGGTTTATTTCGCAAAATAACAATACTATAATACAGTAACATACACAATTGTCAGAAACTGCTGATTAATGTGTCTTGCCGTTTCAAGAAATCGTTGAACACTAGTAAGAATATTTGCTTGTCATAATAGTTATCTTCGATCATTAAATAAATACTCAGGTTTCACAAGTATATACAAATTCATGAATCATAAGACAAAGAGTCAATAGGACTTTTACTTCCTCATACGAGTAAACAAATAATTTCCATTTCCTTCTTCACGAATACCTTCATCCCTCTTCATCGATCGTACCACGATTTATAGGACACCCAGTACACTCGAGTTCGTATACACGCACGTGCTATAAAGCGTTTGACGACGCGTCGATGTTGATTCGATCGCCGCTGAAATATGATGGTTGTCAGCATTTTCGTTTTTATGGACGATCTCTCGCGCTCATGGTCGAGAGGCGTTGGTAGGTAATTGAGCCTGTGTAAAAAGCCCGCTTGGTATCCCGATTAAATTCTTCGTCCCCAGCCCACAAACCCCCGTCTGTTCGTTAGGTGTTGTACACGCGGCTGGTTAGGCTTGTTATGAAGGGTGGCGCATCGAAGACACGTGTTCGCTTATGAAATTGTGTACACTTTGTTAGACGTCGAACTGAAGCAATGTACGCTGCTTTCGTTCGTAACGTTTAAATCGGACCGTGTCTAATTGCTCGTCGAATTGCAATACAGTTCTTTAGGAGAGTTCTAAACATTTCTCGTTATTTATAATCTATAAGGCTAGAACGAGGAAAGATCGTGTTCGCAATCCTCCCCCGTCTGTTGCACGGGGAAACTCGTTAGAGGACCCTTAGGGTAAATTCGACAATTTCCTGATCGAGAACGTTATCGGGATTAGCAGGAGGTTTGCAAACAAATGCAGTCGTATTAACTGAAATTACATCCCTGATTACGTACACGGCAGAGACGCGATATAATATTGGAACAACCTTACAGCATCGATCAACGTCGAGCCGTTTAATGAACACCATATCAAATGTCTTGATGTTACTGCTTGCACAGCTTTGAGCAACGATTTCGAGATAAGCGTTATTGATTTTATCAAATCTCTCGCTTTCTCTCGCAAATATCGTAAACGTTCAACGCGCACGCACGCGCGCACTTAACTTAAAAAGAGAAAAAAAAAACGAAATCGTATGAGAGGAAAATTTACGCGTTACATCGGGCAAAAATGTATTGCGCAATGGAGCCGTATGCGTTGCGATTAAATTAACCAGTATCTGACCGAACAGCCCCGTTATAAATCTGCCTCATGTCTCGCCCACAATCCGCATTATTACCCTCGCCTCATTATATCCCAGTCAATATCGTTTCACACTCCTCCTTGTCTCCCCATCGCTTTCATCCCATCGGGTCGTCTTCGTTTCGTCGTTACGCGTCGGATGTGCGATCGCAGATCTCCCTCGTGTGTATTCACGTGGAGCAGGAAGGAGAGAACCCTCGCAACAAAGATCAGGAACCTAATCTGGCCAACAGGAGCGGCAAAGGCCGGCAGCAGCGGGAACAGCAACAGCGTCAGGGGTGGTTTCACCGAGACGGGTCCGTGGATGGATTTATTTAAGGGCGTGTATTCAGCAGGAGATACAATGGCGAAACGACGTCGGGGAGAAGGCGGGCGAGAGGGGAGAAGCTTGAAGCATCAGGGTCGTTCCCGTACCGGGAGGTTTATGGCCGACATCTGCGGCCAGTTTTGACCCCCCGGCGTGACGAAACAGCAAATGCCAGATAGGACAGAGCGGCAAGGGTGGTTTAAGGACACTAACTGGCCTGAAGGGTGAGTCGTTGTTGCTGTTGCTGCTCCTGACTGTTGTCACAGTGAGAGAGAGGGAGAGGTAGAGCGTGCAGGGTGGAGTAGAGTTGGCTACGCGGTAAATCGACCGTTAAAAATCTTCCATGGCCCCCGAGTGTAATTCTGTTAGTCGTTTCCTCGCGCGAACCGTGACGACCGTGACGAAATTCCCTTCGTCTACGTGCGTCTTGCCGTCACCAGCCCCATGACGCCGGTTTCCCCGAGTTCGCGTATAAACGCTATGACCTGCCCATTCGTTTTCCCGCCCGAGTACCTTGACTTCCGTTCGACGTGTGAAAGGAGTGTTTTCCACGAGAGGAGTTCTCCTTCGGACACGATTTTACAGGGCACGCCCGTGAATTTTCCGCTCGACGCGGATCGTTCTATTCTTATGCCGTGCTTTCGAAAAGAAAGCTCTCTCGCCCATTCACAGAAATTAGTTTCGAATTATACCGGAATCGTCGAGACGTCGCGAGCCCGTGAAATTACAAAGGCGATACGCCGCGAATCGTACGGTAGTCTTATTCCGCGTGCTCCGTTTCCCGGCTGCCGGATAATAACGAGTAATAAGCTAAATGAGTCGTGCAGAGTTTTCGCTGCCGTTCCTCGCGGAATAATGAACCCCTTCCCAACGTGTCGTTCTTAATAACACCGCGTCTTACTCCGCCATTTATACCGTAATTTCTCCAGCCCCGTATCGTTGCAACTGAAATCGCCGCGTAATTTTTCTTCATTTTCTCTCCCATAATATTCTCTTTCCCCGCCGTCTTTTTTCGTTTCCTTTTCGTCCGTGTCGCGTTAATCCACCGCGACCAAGGACAGTTTATTTCCCGACAAAAGGTTTCAATTAAGAAACCGGCCGCGCCGTGGGCTCGCTGAAAAATTCCTAGCCGCTGCCTCGAGCCCGTGTAACTTTACAAATGTGCATTACACGGCTCTCTGGGAACACTATATTCGAGCACGCGTTACACGCCGTGAGTACACGTGTATCGTGTCCGGAGCCGCGCGGATATAGGCCAATGGCGTCGAGTGCCGGGGTGACGTTATTTGATTACCCTATCCGCGACAATAACTCTCCGCCGCTACAAAACCGTCGGCCTAACACGACGACGGGCAAACCACCGGTGGAAAAACTTTTTCAACGTGTCGGCTACGGATTTATTTGTCCACCGGACGAACAAAAAGGTAAATAAACTTTTCCCCTCCCTCTCTGTCGCTATATCTCTTCCTGTCGTTCTCGTTGAATCAACGCCGGTTCACGAACAAAAGGAGCGTACGATACGCGAAAACTTTTGACGAAAGATAAAACGTTACGGTTTCGACGTAACGATCGCAGGGGGATACGAAAGGAAGAGGGAAAAAAAAAGGCAGGGAAGTATGTACCTCGTGTATGCACACGAAACTCTGTACCGTGCACGCAGACATGGCCGCGTGATTTAACGGTTAAGTTATTGCCAATACCAAATACGGCGTTTCGAATGGAAACCGGATCGTTGTATCAAATAAAACCGGGTTTTGCGATAATTAACGAAATTGAAATTGCGAGGGACATTCCCACGCCTGTGTGCGGTTCGAAGGCTGCGGGCCGGGTTTGTAAAGCGGGTAATGCTTCGACTGGGCTCATTAATTAATCCTCCTTCGTGGAAAAAAAGAAGGAAAGGAGCAAGGTTGAAGCGGTCGGAGGGGCAGGGAGAGGTGGAAGCAAGAAAGAATAGGGGAGAATGGGGAAGAAGCAGGGCTTGTGCAGGGTCTTTCTCGGGTTACCTGGCCGGGGCCGGATCCATAAATACACTTCGCCGTGTTAATTCCGTGTGCTGAGCAAGGGGCCGAGCCACTACCGGTATTAACGAAGTCCACGACGCGCGGTTACACCGCGGCCAAACGGTGGGGATAATTTCGAGCCAACCCATCCCGCCGAGTCGGCAGCAATTTGTCTCCGGGCGTTGGATAAAACGTCGACGGCGGTGTGTTATTTGTAATTTGGATAACGGTACGCCGCTGCCAGAACCGCGGAAGACATTTGTCAGGCCGTGAGTGCGCCTGCTAGATTCGTTTCGAGGCGAGGCCGCAACGTGATATTTTGCCAAAAGACCGAACGCGCCGCGCCGTCCTTTTGTCCGGCTCCTTTGCCTCCTTTTCCATTTCCACTCATTCGAGCTACCTGTTCGTAACACTCCAACGCCATAAGCTTCGAACCGGCCCATTCCACTATTTTTAATCTCGCTTATTTTCCTTTCAATGCAATCGCCGATCGTATCGGATGCGTTAGGCGAAATTAGCACGGCACTGGCTCGCAATTACGAGCAAATCGTCTCAGCCTCGATCGACCGCTCTCCACCGCTCGTTCTTTCTTCCTGGCCAAATATTAGCCGATTGTTATTCCCTGAAACCATCGTTGGGTTGAAATGAGATCCTCGGCCAACCCTTCGAGGTTCGTTTAGAAATTCGATCCACGAACATTATACTGGACCTAGACAACATATGGCGGCGAAGGAGCCTTCGCTTTTCGACCGCGAAACTTTACGAGCGGCGTAATGTCCTGTCGTTTAATGGCCGGAATAATAAAGTCGTTTATCGTTTTCGACTTCGGAGCATTAATGTCCGACCAGTTTTATTTCTCGATTATTCAATTTCCTCCGCACTTAATAAATTTGATTAATATTTTTAATCTTACGGCACGGTGGGTCCGGCCGATACACAAATTGCGTGTCATTAGCGGCGATTCGTCGTTCGTTTATTTCGAAGATCCGTTACGAACGCGGCTCGTTCAAATATATTAATGGCTGGCCCGCGGCGCTCGATCATCCTCGCAAATCCTCTTCAAGTCGCCGAGACGTAGGTACTCTGCCATTCGAGCAGAAGTCAAGCTCTTAGAACTTGCCCTCTCGTGCGCCGCATGAAGTGGACGTTGGTTCAGAAGAGGCGGTTGCCCAATGCACTCGGCCAATTATAATTAATTAAACTGGCCGCTCGACGTTTTCCCCGGCGGTTTTCTGTGCAGGAAATTCCGGCGTACGATCGCTACAAATAGTCTGGCGAAGTAATGGGAGCCAAAGCGATATTTACATTGCAGGGAACGACTTCTTCGCGGAGATACAACGATCCCGCTTGTAGATCACATTGGAAGATCGCGCGAATCGGCGCACCTGTTTCGCTTTGTAAACAACATAATCACGAAAATGTATTACGAAATCAATTGTCAAAGAATTACAGCCGAAATTCCTATGACGCACGCTCGATGTGTGCAGACCGAAACTGGAGCAGAGATTTTAGGTGTTTTCGATGATGAAGCGAATTTTTTGGGAGCGGACTGGCATCCTCTTCCAGCGGTGATTTTACTTTGTGTCCAAATAAAAAACTTTCAATTTTCTGGTGGCTAATATCTTGATAAAGTACTTGGCCAATATACTGAAAAACTAGTTCACCTCTTCAGGGGTGAACTTATTAAAGTTAGAAAAACAGAGGGAATTTTTTAAAGTCATATGAAAATAAAAGTTTTTACAAATACATATCGTCGAAAATACGAATATTCAATCATCTTATGATACACTTTTTATTTTGTATTATCATTGTAACGTTCATTATAATTGAAATATGAAAAATATGAACATTTATTTACAATAATTGTATTATTAAACAACAGAATATAAAAAACACAGAAAAACTGTACAAATTTCTAAGACACTTAATGTAGCCGTCTTCCTAATCCTAAAGAGGTTAAAAGCGAATCAATGGTTGTTCGATGATACCCAAAAAATTAAAGATTTGAAAGAGTTAAATTGAATTAAAAAGAAACACCAGCTGTTACTCCAAAATGTCATACGAAAAATAAAAACTGAAGACGTAATTCGTCTCACAATGAAGATTAACATACTGATAAAGAAAATCTCACTTGGAAAGCCGGCTACAAGATAATCGATACCCGTTCAATGCTACCCAAAGAAACGAATGAGCGTATGAGAAGCTGATGACAGAGGCTGGTAGTGTCGCAGAAGAGGCTGTGTTCTTGGTGCGGTTAGGAAGGTCGCCGCAGGTTGAGAGCACCGGCGCGGTTAGCCGCGGCGACCGCAGCGACTGGTTCTGCCGCCTGCCGGCGTCTCTCTCGCCCTCGCATTTCATTGCACGCGTTTCTCTCTCTCCCTCTTTCTGTCCTCATCTCTCTCCGTCTTTCTTCGCCCTTTCTCCCTCGATCTCTCCTCTTTACTCTCCGTAGCGAAGCGTCCATGGTCGTTCGGTGAGCACCGAGCCGCACCGAGGACACGTATCCACCGAGCGAACACGGGCGAACACGCAAACCGGCTGCGGCAGGCGGCAGGCAAGGCGGCTCCGCATAAACCGCAGCCGACCAAGCGCGACCGACAGCTTCGCCAACACTCTACGGCACTGCCTTATATTCCTTCTTCGCCCCGCTGGAACAAGATAAAGAGCGGCCGAACGAGACGGAACCAGTTAGAACGGGACGGCGAAAGGCAGGAAGGAAGGAAGGAAGGAAAACGATGGAACGAGAGAGAACGTCGGTGGAGAGAAAGAGTAGGAGGCAGAATGCGCGTCTCTCTGTGCATCGCACAAAAAGTTCACGGTTGGCGATAAACAGAACTACCATCGCATCGTCACTACGGAACGTCACGTATTTATTTCATTAGGAGGGTCCTGCACCGCCGCCTCCGTTGTACGAGCAAAAGGAGGCGAGCCACGGGAGGGGAGAAATTGTACAGACCGCTTTTCTGTACATATGTATGTATATATCCCATCCCGCGTTCCGCGAAGCATGACAATGGGGTTTTCTAATCCTCCTTTGGATTAAGGGTCGAAAGCAGGGCTCGGTGCATGGTGGCGGCAGGGCGAGAGAGCTCCAGGTAATGGGATCGACGTTTCGTTATGTTACTTTTCCATTCTCATCCTCGGCCTCTATCCTCCTCCCTCCCGCCGACCCCTCTTTGGATGCCCCACGAACCACGACTGCGCCAGCCTTTGGTGTCTCGGTTCGTAGGATCCATCCCACAGAGCCCTCCCTCTCCTTCGTCGACCCGGGCCGTGTTTTTCCTCATGTAGCCCCCCTATTTTTCATGTTTCGCTGCGGCTTCGCGTAGCACCTTCATTCCGTATAGGAACATCCGTGGGGCTCGAGCGTCGATCCGCGCGGACTTGACGTACGACCGTCAGCTCAAAAAGTTTCGCTCTCATTGGCCGAGGCTGCGTTTTCATTCGACTCTTTGCGGCGGTTGAGAGCGGCGGCGGGGCTGAGCGCGCAGCGATTGGCGAAGTAGCGTAGAGACGCGCGGCGATTGGTCGAGGCGACAGCAGCAGTCCGCGCGGATCGTTTCCTTTACGAAGCGAACGGACGATAGCGGCAATCAAGTAGGAAACTGCTTGGGACTGTGTGCTGCGCGATATTCACATAGGGGTACCCCCTTGCCACACGCATAGCATCGTACTCGCTACACACGGATACTTGGACACAATCGCGTTCGATGCGCGTGTATATATTCCATCCACAGACCCGTCTCTCTATCTCTCTCCGTCGCTCTTTCACTTTATACAGGCACGTTGTAGGGGTTGGGAAAACGGGTGGAGGCGCCATATTTGTGGTGGTGTGGGAAGTGAGGGAAATCACGAGTGGCGAGAGAGGCAGCCAGTCGGCGGGCGGTTGGGAGAGCACGGGAATAGGGGTGGGAGGGAGAGAGAAAGAGAGAGAGTTTATGCGGACATCCGTGTCAGCCCGGTGACGGCCATTTTGCGAAAAACTTTCGATTTGTTTGCACACGCTGAGCGAACCGAGAGAAGCAACTAATACCTACGCGTATGCATGGCACGCCGTGTTCCGCGCCCTGTCCTCTCGTTTATTCGACCGTATCTGCGGAACCGAAAACTTTCGGGGCTTCGAGTCCCTTCGTGCTTCAACTCGCAAAAATCGCCGACCGCGTACACCCGTGGAATACGCGATTCGCGTGACGATATCGCCGCGGGGCTAACGATGTATCTAACTGAATCGTATCTGCTTGAAGAGCAAGTACGAGCGAACAAGATAATGGGGCCAGAAGGAAAAAAGTATTCCAAGAATCGTTTATACTTCGAATTGTCTAGATTCCAAAGGTAGTTGAATATAGTCGACAAATATTATTTGCACACACTCGTTAAGCGCGGTATCAGCGATAATAGCCTCGACGGAATGGAAAAAAACATGCGTAATCACCGTTGATAAATGAGCGAGCCTGACTCATCTGCCATTAATACAGCAATGAGTGTAATTCACCGGCAGACAATTTCGCAATGTTTTGATGAGACGAAAAACTGTCGTCGGTATAATTGTACAGACAGAAACAGAGGAATACATAGATGCGCGGGGAGGAAACACGGGCTCGATTCTATACGTAATGGAATCGATGTATCGTTTGATCGCGCCATGCTTAACGCGAATATAACCGTTCGTTTCAAACCCGATTAATTACGGTCAACTGAAACGGCCCTAAAGGCATGCCTCGGTTGTGCCGGTGGTGTCAACGGGCTCGCCGAAATCACGATGGACGTATTCCGTGCTTCGCTGGTTGGTCGATAAAGCAGATCAAGTATACGATAGGAGGACAGGTGCTATGAAATAGAGAGCGGCGGTAAGCAAAAAGCGAGAAAGAGCCGGCCGCGGGAGGGAGCAGGAGGAAGAACGTAGCGACGTTTTAACGAGCCGTGATTTTCGTGCTCGCCTTTTCGAGACCCTTACATAACGCGACTTAATTGTGAAGGAGCTATCGCGCCGGTTAATACGAGCGTCGAGAACGAGGAGAGACATTCGAGGGGGTGCTTGGCGGGTTTAACTGTGGAGTAACGGCCCGCGGTGGTGGGGGAAGGGAAAGACGGAGCTGGAGGGGAGACCATCCCCACCACTTGCTCGTCCATCAGTCGCTCCGAGGCCGTTGCGGAGAGAGGATTGTTCTTGTTGGCCGTCTGCGCGTTAAACGTTTCGTGTTCTCGCTTTCACGTTGCGTTTCGCCGGTCGGTTTCATCGGATCGGTGCCGCCGTTTCGTTTCCCGAACGGTGTCCTCTGCTGTGCCAGGGGAGTTTTCTCCGTGTAACGACGAAAAGACGTGTGCGTGCCAGTGTTGGTAAACTTAACCTCAAAGTGGCGGCCACGGTTTACCTCATAAACAACTAAGTGCAGTGTCTCTGTGTTTGGTGTTTCCACATTGGGCAAGTGAATCCGTGGAGGGGAATAGAGAGTTCCGTTCGTCCGTTCGACGCGAAGCGACGAGCGTTCTCGGCGTTTATTCTTCGACGCGGTGTATCGCTCTGTTTTACCGACGGTAAAAAGGGCACGCCACGCTCTCAGTGGGCAGGCGAGATTGTCCGTGGCGTCGGTGCGCGTCCTGTAACCTCGATGAACGTAGAACGCGGTCAAAATAAGTGGTGACACAGGAATTTCACGGTTCGAGACGGTGGAGTCATTGCCGATGAGGATGCGGTAGTGGCGGATGGCAATCACACCGATGGATCATTGCCGTGTATCCGAGGCGGGGACCTTCTCGATCGAATCGCGTCGACAGAACCGCGGACAGAGCTGTCGAAAGGGTCGGTCGTTCTCGTAGCCCACGCGGGCGATTTGAACCGGTGTTTTTGTTTTCCGTTGTTGTTATTTGTTATCGTCGGTGTGCCGCGTGACATGAAGCGCATCGCTCGCGTCGTTTGAGAGCACACGTACGACACGGTGTTTCTATTTTCTATTCGTGCGAAAACAGAGGAAACATGTATCCCAGTGCTGGAATCAATCCCGCAGCCGTGGCTGCCGCCGCTGCCAGGCATCCGGTAAGCGAAACTACTCATTATCGATCTTTTTATAATCGTGTCGCTCCGAAACTGATTGCATCGAGATACTGTTTTCATGTATTAGAATGCATTTGTCTCTTCGAATCGATATTATGTAAATTCCACGACAAACTATGTAGCAGGTCTCGCGAATTCCTACTATCAGCACCTTGTTTTTCAGCGCGTCGCATTACGCCTATGCTACGCGGTTTGGGCGATTTGTAGTCGGTAAGTCGATCTCGCGCGGAGCTAGACGACTTGGCTCGGATTTCACGTGTAAGGACTCTTGCATATGGTGGCAATTCTGATCACGTTCAGTAGCGTAGAAACCAGCATAACACCTTTCGATCGTCTATCGGATTACCCTTCCCATTGAATTTCTCGAACGCGGGACGATTATGAAATAAGACCGCGCGTGTTTTACCGTTGTCGCGAGCAACGCACGTCAAAACATTCGATCGAAATAGAAACTCGCGGCCGCGCAACTGTTCACCGAACGCGATAATAATACGAACGCGGTTTTCTTCGACCCTCTGGTTCGCAGTTAATGCGGTCACGTGCTCCCCGGGTACCACGCATTTGTCATGATTCCTGCGTGTGTGCACGCTGCGTACACACTGTCGCACAAAAGTTTCAGCACACCCTGCATGAAGTTCCATTGAATTTTGGAGCGATACGATTGTTAGAAGGAAAGATGCACGTATGATAAAGTAGCAGAACTATAGAATGTAATTTTTTGGATATTGGTAGATCGAACACACTCTTGACAAGGTTTCAGTTCTTTAATTACGTTAATATAAAAATATTGAAGTTTCAAATTGGCACAAACATTCGGGGGTTGGTTATGATTATATCTTCGTATTCCTGGTTGTAGGAAATAATTCTTCACGGGAAATCAAGTCGAAAATGCAGGACAAGCTTTTTTCATAGAAAGCTTCGTGTTCGAGAGAATCGATTTTCAATATTCGGTGAACATATACGTACTTTATTGAAATATTCTAGCATATCGAGTTATGCGTGTTTAGTAGGTTTTTAAAATCGTTTTTTTTTTTTTCAGAAATTAAACTTCGTATGAAACAAAAATTATTTTACGTTTCCGGGTTATTTTTGCACAAACAATTACACTTTCCCCGTTTATTTAAGTAATCTTTCAGCTGATTAAAGGGTATCATGCATTTCTTCAATATTTCTTTATTACCTCCTGATTAATAATTCTATCGATTAAAAGGTGAACTAGAAGTCTTGTATACTCAATACACACAATTTTAATTTTAAAAAGATTTTCTTTCACTTCGATTAGAGTTCTGTTGGTTGCTGTATGATTATAAAAAGCACACATGGTAGAATTTTTGAAATAATACATTTTTTAGCCATTTATAAAAAATATAGGTACAATTTAAGGAATAATGCTTACAATAACTGAGAGGTATCACTCGCGTGCAAAGTATTAATTACGACCACCATACATGGCGAGATTATTCGTTTGTAGACTAATCGGTGCACAAATGTCCGGTATCCGAACTTTTGAACTATTGTGCACGTCGGATACACGTGCCTCAGCGACTGTGCGCATACGTGTCCCACCTCGACCCGACTCGTTTCGAGATTTCAAGATATCGGGGCGCGCCAAAGCGTTACCCGCAAAACCCGTCACGAATTCGAGGTTAGCCGTGGCCCGTGCAAAAGGCCGTTGATTTCGCCGTGGCGAACCTATTGATCCGTGAATCGAAGACGATGAGCTCTCTACGAGTCCTCTTTTTACGTGTCCTCTCCCTCCGGCTACGGATTTCATGTCTGACCGCTTTAATAGCCACTACGATTAAAGCGTCTCGCTCGTTGTACATCACCGCAACGATGTTCGAGATTGCTTGCTGTTGTATGTACGTTCACGCCGTGTTTTATTCTCTTAAATCCTTCCCGGTCGATGAACAGGATCCCGTGAACGTCTGGAGACAGAGAAAAGGAAAGAAGCAGCAGAGGGTGCGAGCATTTTTCAACCGAGTCAAATGACATGATATATTTATTTTTCCAATATGGGGGGTGCAGCACAAAGAGACGTTGATGAATACAACTGCTAACGCGGTGTTTTCGCATGTAAGACCACGTCGAAGCGGGACGGTGCTCATGGGAGAAACAACGTTGTTCCCGTTGCCATTATACCTACCACGGCTCGTGGTAATAATAACAATAATTAGGCACGAAAGCGAAAGGAAAAAAAAATCTGCCATTACTTTGCGTTATAACGGCGTTGTCGAGGCGAAAGGGACCCTCGGATAGAATAATGAAAGCTTCATCTGGCCCATCCCTAATAACAGGCGTTACACCGGATGCGGCGCGGCGATATTGTAGCACGTGGTGTAAGCAACCGGAGGGAAAAAAAGAGAGCTCGAAACGCGACAAACAGAAAAAGATGGGTGAGACGGGTGAAAGAGAAAGCGGCGCGGAATGAGTCGGGTCTGTCCCTACGAAGGCGGTGACAATGTTGTGGAAAAGGGTGGCTCTGTTGTGTGTCGAGTACTGTAAAGGAGCAAAGAGACGGATAGAGTACGAGGAGAACGGAATAGTTGTTCGAAGTTGCCTCGCTCGAAGGGAGAGAGACACGCTGGTGGCGAAACACGCGTGTTCGTACACGCTTTTAGACGAGCAAACCGTACCGTGCGACGGGCCTTGATTCGACAAATATTGATACTTTTAATCGGCCCGTTTGTATAAATGCACTTTTGGTGAGCGCAGCTGAAGAAACTTTGAAATCTCGACGAAAACTTGCTCTATCGTCGATGATAAAGATACAGTGAACTTTTTTTAGCACCACCTTTGAGCGTCATGTGAGACACCCTTGTGGTTCGAAGCCCATTTTTTTTATTTTCACAGCCTTCTGGTGGTTTTTATTAGGGATGTCTGTGTTTGATCGTTATATTTTGATTTTTGATATCGATGGAGCGACACAACGATTTTCTTTGAAGCACCATACCTTTGGTTGGTCATACGAAATAGTTTTTTTGTGTGATGGGAAGATTTTCTTCTACTTAATGCGTTTGATACCTGAATGTACAAGGTGTAGGTTGAAAATGAATAAAACAAGTGAGCATAGAGTAAAGAAATTGGTCATTGTCACAAGCTTTGCAAAGGTACTCTAAACATTTTTCTTTAAATTCAGTCACCTTTAGAGGGAGCTTCACAATTAAGGTTTTTAAGATAACTATTGTAATAAATGTCGCATTCTATACATCGAACTTTTTATTAACAAGTACTGCACGGATATACAAGTAATAGCAACAAGAACAGTAAATGTCAAAAATATACGACTATACAATATTTTGCGTATATCCTTACGTTTTACCTGTATATTTTTTACAATTATCGTTCATATGATTGTGGATACACCTTGTACAAAAATTCATGAATATTTCTTAATAATTTAAATTTATTTATAAAATGGTTAAACGTAAAAAATTTATAATTGCTTCTATTTATGCTTTTAATTTACATTCTATTAAAATAAGTGCAGCGTGCAATTATACTGCACTCATCAGTTACGATATTATTTTATGTTAGAATGTACTTTTGTACACGGTCCACGGGGCCAGCAATAAAATCCCTGGTATCCCCAGCTTGTTTTGTAATAAATGAAAAAGTAATTGAAAACCTGGCGTATCCGGTACCGTGTTGTTGAAGCATGCCGTTACGCGATGAGACGAGGTGAATCGAGTCGCGCTGTCGGCACGGAAATATGGAATCACAGTGATATCTTGAGCGTCACGTCGTCCATTATGCTGATGCGCCCGGTAAATTTCACGCATTATACTCCCATTATACGTTTCCTGGCCGAGTGGAATCGCGATCTCGTGCTCTCACTCGCCGGTAATTACACGGTGCTGCCTTTTGCTCTCGACCGGAGAAGGGGAACGGGAAAAAGCAGGGGAACCGATTGTTTTAATTTCCATGCTGTTCGTTCTGTTGCGTTATTACCTCTCCCGTTCTTTGCCCGTCAGTTTTGTTTTCTTTTTCACGCACGCGCCGCGTACAATAGTATCGTTTGTCAATCCTATCGTTCTCGATGTTCGTGTCTGCTCGCTAATACCGTTGAATCGGCCATTCCGAAAACGGATCTACCATTTTTTTGGAAATTCACTTTTTACTATGTTCTGTCTGTTGGAAGGTCAGACAGTCTTTTCCATATGATAACGGATCATCTACGGTGGAGCCTCGATAGTTGCAGGAAAACAGGACAATGAGAATTCGTGCAACCGTTGAGGTAACTCATCATATGCATAAGAAGTCCCACCATATAAGATTCTACCAGTTCTTGACAAAGTGCAACGAACGAGATTGGCGTACAAGTAGTGAGGTTCTACTGTATATAGCTCTTTCTGGCGTAAGGCGGTTGTGTTTTAAACAATTATTGTGGAAATGATATACCAGTATACGTTGAAAAAGTGACCATAAATAGTAAAAATATGGAAGATATCAAAAAGCTGTATCAGTACATTCTACAGGGGCGCCGACCGTTTTACGATAATTGATTTCAGTGGTTTACGATCTCAACAGAAGAGATGTCTGAAGCAGTTCAGTAATCCGGGATTTTCAATAGTTTCTATTAATTTTAAAAGTTCGTAAGATTGTAAGAATTCAAGTTTACAAAATCATTAATGTTTTGACGATTTTTTCTATAACGAAAAGGAAATGTTTTCTTGAGAATGGAGTTCATTTTTGAGTACATTAAAAAGTTATTAGTCCAGGGATTAAACTTCAAAATTATTCCTTCACTGCACTGGAAATAAATTAGTTTTCTCTTTTTCTAATAATATTTGAAAAATATTTGAATGCATCCAACATGGAGAATGACCAAATCGTATCCCACACTGTGGATAGTCAGGGATGAAATATGTGACAAAAATGTGTTTGCAATTAACAAAACGGTTTATTTGTCTTCTTGGTGAAAACAATTTTACAATGTTTCTTCACCTCATTCTCGGCTGGTCCCATGCAACGGAGTCAGTTCCTTTTCAATAGATTCATCGTATTTATACACGAAGTTTTATCGTTATCACCTATCTTCCAAATACAGAAGTCATTGGGAATATCCATTTCTCTGATTGGTCAATCTATTCCCTTGCTTTTCGATTTTTGCAACGATTTCATGCGATAAAATTTGCAATTCAATTCCTAGAATGCTCTGATAAATGAAGACCGTCTATCAACGCATATAATTCGCTTTTAACGATCATCTGAAAGTCAAATGTGTAATACAAAACTTTAAAGAGTTGGTACGCAAATGGAGTTCGGATTTGTAAAACACCGATCACATTCTGTGTCACGAGTGTGACTCGTTATTGTAAGGGCTTAACGCGCATTGGAATTGAATTGTGTCTATATATTCTGAGCTCGTGTTCCAATTTCGTGATCCTACACGTTTATTCGCCACATATTGTCTCCGCCATTACTCTTCCGACCGGCACCCTCGAGATTCACTTATACCCCATCGTATTATTGTACAAGGAACATACAGTCGTAAAAATCTCTCCGATAAAAAGGGAACGGACGTCGTATCTATCCGGCGGACCTATCGAAGTGGCGTAAAAAAAAAGGAGCGCAGACGGCTCGTTTCCGATAAGAACTTTCAGAGAGCATAAAAAGGCGATTCTTTCGGTACAGGGTCGTACTGTCGAAGGCCTCGAACGCTGGATACCCGATAAGATGTTCGATTTACTTGTACACGCGCTCGCCTAGTTTTCTCCTCGGCCAGACGGCGACGTAATTAATTGACGAACGCTCTTTATCGGTGGCTTCCTCGTTCATAATTGCTGTTTGGAAGAGTTTTTAATAGATGGAACGCGCGATCGATGAAAGCCGGGAGTACAGAAGTCTCTGAACTTTCAGAAGTAGCTTATTACGTTAAATGGTTTTCCTCCGATATCGGGGCGAATTAATCGAAGAAGATTGCCGAAGGGTGGGCCCCTCTCTTTCTTTTACTTTCTCACTTTGGGAAAAAAGACGAGGCGGGACAGACAGTTTAGCTGCAGGTGCTCGGGAAACGTATAATCCGGGGGTAGCTGAGCGAAAGAGGCGAACGACTGCGACTGGAAAGCAAAGCATCTACCGTCTCTCTCCTCCCCTGCCGAAATAATCCCCTGACTGGCGCAACAATGGCCAGAAACGAACCCCCGAGCGTGAAGCGTAATACCCCGAGTCCTCAGGGTGCCGTAAATTGGTCCACTGGGAGAGCAAAGGAGGGCTGTGGAGTGCTTACCCACATCTACTGCTGGACCCTCGCGGTTACTTTACCATCCCCTGCTCTATCTTCCGTTTCAACGAGGAACATCCTACTCCAAATCCCGCAACGAGTTCGTCTATCTCTCTGTCCTCTCTTATTGCTTTTCAATTATTCCGTACGCATTGCTTGTTGTTACTTCGTTCGGGGTATCGTTTATAAACGAGCTGTCGGCTACAGTCGTTATTTACTGTTTACTAAATTGTGTGTGTGGAAGGGGGGTCTTTTTTAGGGACGCTCCAAATGATCAGCTAGTAGTTAAATATCTAGCAAAGCAGGAATAATATGATTTTATTCTTTTTGAGAAGGTTGAACAAGTAGAAAATAATGTTGGGTGTACTTTTATCAATGATATTTGTATTAAAAAACGATTAAACACATACATGTGTGTTGATAGCCCAGTCTTATCTACAAGATATGCAAAGGTTGGTGTCAAATTTTAAGAGCATATGATATTCATCTAAATAAACAAAACAAGAGTTAATGAACATGTGTTTATTAATAATTGTTTTTACAGTACTCCGTTTAGCATGCTCTAGAAATTTAAACAGCGTACTTAAAAGTGTTATAATGAACTGAACAGCATGTCGAATATTTGCCATCGACGTAGGTATTGTTTGAATATATAAAGCGCCCTATATCTCAGTACCCAGTGATACTTAAACCTATGTTTATTAAGTACTTTTCGTACATTCCACACCATAAACTTTTCTGAACACTCTGAAGACAGCAATAAAGAATATTTCTTTCTACAAACTTATCATACCTTTTTTTTAATTCTGAATGCACTCTTCGAGTGTTCCTCACGCTTCATATCACGCTCGACGTATCTGGTTAACATACATCCACGTGTTAATCTCGTCGAAGCCTATGTTTATAAATGTTCAAGGAATTTATGAGGGATGCAATAAACGAGAGCTTCTATCATCGTTCGATAATTAGTAAACGCGTGTTATGAAAACCTCGAACGGGCTGCTTGTTTGTAAAACGCATAAGCAGCTTCAGATATCTCGTGGTTCCACGTGTCTAAGAAATATTTCCCATCGGGGAGAATTTGTTTGCACGGTCTTCCACGCAGCGTGGCTCTTTTCTTTCGTCGTTCGCGTTTCGTGAGACGTCGGAGGCATCGCTGTTTGTCTTCCTGTAACGCTTTTCAGACAAATTATTTATCTTTCGGGTCTGCGCCGTGTCTGTAGATAGCCGAGCGAGCATAAAGCTCGTCCTGTCCTCCTCGATATTTCTCAGACACTGTTCGTTTCGAGCGACCTATGAGGGGTCCTCGAGTGTTCGGAACATAATCCATTGTGCAGGGGACGATTGTGTATACGTCTGCATGCGTTTCCAAGTGGAATGGAACTCCGTTTCTACGAGCCCGGCTCTCCTCTCAACCCCAGGTCCTCGTTTAAATAACTCTCAAATTACCTCCGCCGTCTCTCGCTCCTCCTTTTAACTCCTTCGAAGGACCCGGTCTCCTTTCGTACGTGGGCCCAGGCAATTTCGTTCCGCCATTTATTCCCTCGATCGTTTCCCAGCCGGTTAATCCTCCACTTCTGAACCCGAATCGCTTCTGGTATTAACCTCACGATGAACCGGCGGAAAAGCGGTCCCTTTCGAGCCAGTTCGAAGACTCGTCCGACGTGAATTTCGATCGAACGTACGAGCTTTCTATAATGGGTGATCAACCGCTCCCGTACTGTTACTCGAGGATCCCTTGTTTCCCGACCGATGTTTCATCCGTATTATCGCCAGCGACATTCTCGTTCGATCTTAATGATTCGCAGCGCTTACGGTTACGATAATCGGCCTAATTGCACGTTTCTCCGGAACGATTAGCCGTGTAATTAAGCAGCCCCGGCACGGTGAAAAAGGAACGAACCGGTAATAACTTCTTTGCTCGCGTGTGTCGAAGCGAAGGAGAAAGAAGAGGGAAACACGTTTCGAAGCGTCCCGATACAGCAGGACCGTCCGCGATTTTCACGGCTCGTTAGTCACGGCTTTATAAATCGAACTACCTCGAGCAACAAAAAAAAGAAAAGAAAAGGAACGAGAAACTCGGGCCGGTGTGCATGCATAGGCATACGAACGAAGACCTCTCGCGCACGTAAGCGCCTGTCGAGCGGAATGTGTGCGAGTACATAAGTATTTCGTGCACGTTCGCCTCGAATAATGCGTGAAGGCACTTGGCAAGGAACGATGGACATCGTGGCACGGTGGAATACCTATAAACACGAGCGCGCGCGCGCGCGCTCTCCACCGTGCGCGTGTGGAGCGCGATAAATACGCCTAACCGCTTTGTAAAGCAGCGCATGGAAGGAGGGAAAAAGAAAGTCCGAGGAAGCCTCTCCGAGTCCCCTCGGACCTGCTCCTACAGGAGAATGGCACTAATTGGCATTAGGCTTGGCAGTTTGTCGTGTTTCCCTCCCCTCACTGTGTGCTTCTGCTTCTACATCACGCTCTCGCACACCGGAGCATTTCGTTTCCATGTCTCCTCTCTTCCGTGACCGCGAACATTTCTCTCCTCGCTCCGTAAAATTGCCCTCGGGCTAAGCCTTGCAATCGGCCCCGGTATTACTTATCGCGGCACGCACACCGCGGATACGCTTAACGAGTATCCTCGATCAGCCATCGCCGTCTTTTGTCCTTTAATCCTGCCAGCGCTTCGCCTCCCTGTAATTTCTCACCGAGGAGGGTTATTATCCGCGTGGACATCAACGAGAAATGCCACGGTGATTCGGTGATATGTTTCCTCGAACTTCTTGCGGGATTTTCTCTGCGAACCAGCTGGTTTTTTTTAGATCGTGCCCCGCTGAGTTTGGGGCTGTGCCGTCGATGGGAGAGACGCAGCGGAGTGGATTTCGTGGATCGTCGAAGAGAAACTCCGTGTTTTTTTTTTCTGTTTTGAACGAATTTTGCAGAAACTGTTTACGTCAGTCAATTGAGGATCCAGGAATACAACTCAGCAATTTATAGTTTTGTTTTATAGTGAATAGTAATCGAGATATTTTGCTGAATACGTTTTCCTCTGTTAACATTAGAGGCTATTTTCATCCCCTAAATATGAACTTTTTACGCTAACAAAATGTGTTGAATATTTTTTCGAGATCCAAATTTCATAAAAATTAGTTGAATAATAATCCTTGTAAGACCAACTCAAGATGATAATATGGGGACTTCAGTCAGGGTGGTTTGAAGCATCCCTCAAATTCCGTTCTCGTTGATTCCATTGCTAGACGTAAAATATACAAATGCAAATATGCATAAATTATATGTAAATGAAATGTCTGTTATGTATTGTATTTATTTTTTCGAGCTATTGATTCAAGGGAAATGCTTGCAAAAGTTAGCTATCGTCACCTCCTGAACAATTCAAATGATTTATTGTAGTTTCAACTTGTATATTTTTTTCCTCGGACTGTATACAATTTAGACGTTAATTCCCTGACTGCTATCGATTGTCTATAGTATAACAGGGGTGCACAGTGTACAATTAGCGGAATGATTTAATGTGGCCCGTGGCATAATTTCAATATAACAGAGAACTGTGTCACCATGTTGACCGGCTTGTTGTGTAGGCTGAAAAAGTCTTGGATACAACATAAATTATACTCTTCTGGATTAATAATGTTAGTAATTATTTATAGCCGTTGATGGTTCTGTTACATCTTCTTAACTATTTTACTAATAGTATTCGTGTTCAGATAAATAACTGAATTTAAGTATCATCCATACATGGATGACATGGCGCTCAGGCGGTCAAATCTTCTTTCGTTTCTACAGTCCACTTCCTGATGCAAATCGTTCGAATCGGCTCCACTCTAAACAGATTTCATCTAATATACTGCGAGCGGAAATCCTTCGCGATCGATCGTTCCACTCGACGAAATACTCGAGGGACTTTCTCCGCGAGCGTTTCGAGATCACGAACCTAGTCCCTCGATGGAAAAAGGTTCAGCAGTTTTTCGAGAGATCCTGGGACGACGGGCTGACGAATTTCCAACTTTCCCAGGCCCTCGTACACGTCTATACGTACGTATATACATAGATATATTCTTTTTGAATCCGTCTGCCTGGACGTCGGCACACTGGTTTTCCGCAAACCCACCGCGCTATGCAAATATTTGTCGGACGTTCGTCGGTGCTCCTCCTTCTCGTCCCATGCCTGTCCCTCGTGTTCTCTTAGGCCACGTCGTCATGGATACCGTCGACGTGGGAGAGGCAGCCGAGCAAAGAGAAAGAAACGTCCAAATATTTGCCTTCGACTAGCGTACCGGCACTAATCAGTTTCTTTTTCACGCAGGACACTGACACCGACGTGTCCTAACGTTCGCTGCAGTCGATACAAGAAGTATTGGCCGTTCAAGGGCACTCTACTACTTCGTCTGCCATATTTCATTTCTAAAACTATATCGTTGAGAATATTTTCAAAATATTCGCACGTTTCGATAGAGACCAATTGTACGTTCTGCAAAGATTTGAAGATTATATTTCTTCTTTTGCTAGTTCTTCGATATCGCCTACTTTTCGTACGGGGATTATTAAAATGCATAGATATCTGAGATCTACTTATCATGTTAACAAGCATGTGGAAAATCATAATTGCGGTGGACACGCGTAGGAAAACGTGTCATATTTATTTCAAGATTTTTATTGGAGAGGAAGATCAAAGTACAGTAAACCGAATGACTTAGATTGTAATTATGTTTCGTAGAATATAGAATATACAGTGTCACAGGTGATAATTTTACCTTGTAACTGACATACGACGATCAATTTTCCGGTAAGAGGTGTTCGGACAACAGAGGTTCTACAGTATGTAGAGATAGACGAAACCCTTATTTAGAAAATCAAATAAAAGAATGTATTATAAATATTTTAGGTTGTACTTAAAATCATGTAGGCGCTACTGCGGAATTAGTCGAGATTCCCTGTTACAAATTCCAGTCGTAGAAGTGACATTCAATAATCGATATACCTATATTTCGTGCCTCTGTCATAGCCAATGGAAACAATCATTGCTCGCTTAATTTTCTGAAACATCCAGAGATTCGCCGATCGCTGAAATAATCGCATGTTTTTTTGTCGTCGAGCGTGTGGAAGACGATGAAATGGTTTCGTTAAGCGAACGATATTGGATTGATTCGGAGCTCGATAAATTGGAGCGTTCCGAAATCGTCGCACGCTATTTCAGGCCAATGAAACCGTTTTAGCAGTTAGCTTTCGACCTTTCATCCGCTTCTTCTTTCACCGGCGACACGTGGGAAAGAGTGGCGAAAAAAATCGAAATGTCATTATTCCTGGATCCGCCATCTTATCCGCAATAAGAACGGAAAATTAGTACGAAAATAGCGTGGAATTATTCGCTGCGAAAAATACGGTTTACTCTTGGATAGTTCGCTTTTAGATTGTTATCGTGGATCATGTTAAAGCCGTCGGACGCATTACCGTCTTTCCTCTTTGCTCGTCTCTTTTATCCCTCATTCTATTTTCTGTCCTCTTCCATCTCCATTCCCGTCTCTTTTGTCTCCCATTTGAATATCGATTAAGTCCGCGCTGCTTTCCACGGCATAATTGAATCGTACTCCGTGTTAATTCTTCATTATATCGGCGGAATCGCCGGCTCGTTGAAAATAAATTACCACGTTCCAGTTCACCGGCTGAAGATTCGAGAAACGATCAGACGGCTGTCGAAAAGGAAAAACGTGTCTTGCACAAAGTCTGATAATCGATTACGGTTAACCCTTTGCACTCCAACGCTCCCGCGGAGCAGTGTATATTAAACAACGGTCTTTTTAGCATAAATTTACACACAATGCGCACGCTTGACTTGCTCCTGCAAACTATCGAACCTGATTTCTAAAATTGGCTTCCCATTTTTTACTGCTGTTCTGTTTTTTCAAGCGACTCACCAGTTTTACTCATTCAGTCGTACGTTCATTTTTGCACTCCCGAATTGAACGAGTGAGACTGAACTCGAGAGGCCCAATTCGAGTGGCTCTGGAACAGGCATACTCGGACCGCTCGACGCGACGGGTCAAAAAAGTGGAGAAAGAAAGATGAAGTCCCCCGAAGGCTATCGGATAATCAAACTCCTGTTTACGGTCGTTGTGCGTGAAATCACACGTGAAACCCGAAGGGCCGGCTAATCCAGTCTTCGCAGCGCTCATCGAGTATTCCAACGACGATCGTCGGGAGGCCCGACCGGTGAGGGACCCTTGTTGCGTCCCCCCCGTTCGAACGACACAGGGGTCCCTATTATTTTCCACGAGGTCGTCCGTGACCACCTAGGGGGTCCCTCGCGGTGATCGGTCGTAATTTTTGGAAGCGAGCCGGCGACCCTCTCGAGGGCTTTGGGGCGTTAAGCCGAATTAACATAAGAGCGTGTGTGCAAACAGAATGGCTCGGGGACAGCGTGTCCGTGGGGTGAGGTTGGATGAAACTAGATGGATGGAAGGAGGCAGAGAGTCGGAGGAAGCACGGTGGGAACACGTGTCCCACACGGAGATAGTTAATTACTCGTTTGTGCACGCTGCTGGGTTGGTAGCTGATGGCGGGAGGGCGGGCGGGCGGGAGGGAGGGATGGAGGGAGGGAGGGAGGGTGGGAGGGAGGGAGGCCAACTGAAACGGAAAATCGGTGAGCGTCGACGAGGAAGGAGGATGGATGACGTGCCACGAAAATGAGAGCAGTCGAACGGAGGAACGAAAGAGCGAGAGACGAGTCCGTCGGTTGGAACGGGACGAGAGGGAAGGAAGGTCGTTTAAGAGGGACATCGAGTGTGGGATGGGCGAGAGAGCGAGACGGGACATTCCTGTTTCATCGGACCGTTGAGACTTACGGAGGTGGAGAAGCTGGAGGAACAGGGTATACGAGCAGCGAGCGAAAAACGAGGATGAGGTTAATGATATACATGGGGGCTACCGTATACTACCGGCTCGATCCCATCTGCGGCTACCTTGTCTCCTTCTCGCCTCTCTCTGTCCACCGTGTTCACCGATCTCTCTCATTCCCTCTCGCGCTCGTTTCCTTTTGCCATTTCACGCTTCTTTCGCTCTTTATAATTTAACACCGTTCTCCACTTATCTACGTACCTGGACACGGTGTATACGCTTCTATATGTTAACATGTATCCGATAGCGTGCGATGCTGTTTTTGATAAATCGCTTGATACCGACGACGGCCTTCGAGACGTTTTGAATTGCTTCGAATACAGGGTGGCGAGCGATGAGTGGTGCGACTAAACACGAGGTGATTCTGTACGATGAAACATATACATAATTTGGAATACAATTTTTGGTTTGACTCATTGTTTTGTAGAGAATTGGAAGTGTATCAAGTGCATCCAAATTTGATTAAACTTTGGGTTCACATCTTTTTGGTGTGAGTAGGATTTGTAAACATTCTACATATCAATTATTTGGAGTACTGTTTTGTATTTACAATATGTCTGTAGGAATTGGATTGATCATGATGCAATAATACCTTGACTATCGTCGAGTTTAACTTACGTTGATTCTTATTTATGTTGTCATATTAAACTTGGTGGTTGTTCAGAGGTTATCAGAAATATCTAACACCTAAGAACAAAAATACATTCACAAAATAAATGCCTCAGAAATTTAACATTTGTGTCTATTGTTCAGTCTTGACTACCTGGCAAAGGTAATAACGTAATAGGAGCGATAGAAAGTCAATACGTGGCCTTGGCTCGATGACTCATCCTTAGTCAGCTGCATGTGTACTTGAAAAATGTTTAAAAACAATTTTCTCGATAAAGAAGCCACAAACATTTGTAGAATAGCTTATTACTCGGTTATATTACTTACCAAAAAATGCGATAAAAATAGAATCATTTTAAATATTACCTGAATGTCGAAAGTCCTTACAGTCCTGATAACACCTGAAAACTATAGAAGGTCTTGAATGGATTGAATAGAACAGTGTAAACGAAAGGCATATTGTATAAACATTTTAGGTAAATTCGCTATAAAACTAATGTATTTTCTTATGCTTTAGAATAATTACTGCAAAGCATATTTCCTGCAATAACAAAGCCGGAACAAATTTTGTAGGCTCTTTTCAATACTTTAAAAATATGAAATTGCGTTTGAAATAATTCTACACAGTATTAGAAGGCAAAGTACATTTTTTATCGTTAGTCGAGAAAAAAACTTGTATGAGCGGATACATACAAAGCCCGTGCTTAAGACGTTCAAGATTTCCCAGGAGTTTCAAAATTGATCAAGCTCTATCAGCACCTATCCAAACTCCCAAGAGACTGAAAATTTACAGAAAGATACATCAACATCGTAACCAGAAGGATTACAAAAATATTATCGAGAAAAAGACTGGACTGGGAAGAAACACGTTCCAGGCAGCAAACACCTGTGAACCGAGTTCCCAGGCGCGCTGGAGTTAGCGAGAAGCTGTTGTGTAGTTCCAAGAGAGACAATTACCGTTAGGGATTCACTCGTCGCCTCGTGGTGTGGGCACTGCGAAAGATTCCATGCGCGCGATTAATGTCGGTGTTCACGTGTGTACACGCTCGTGTTCTACACACTCGCGAGAGGCTGTTGTATCTCCGCGTGCGACGAATCAAACGGTATATTCCTGTCGCATACGCACGTTGTCCAAAGAAGGGAAGATTGTGCAAGCACAATGCAATTCTGCAACCAGTTTCGTACTCACTCGAGCGAATATCGGTATTCGCTACCGACGTTACAAGACTGCGCACGCTTCGCTGACTTTTCGAAGAGCAACGCACAGACGAAGAGAGAACTCCGGTTGCAGAAATACAAGCACACGTATCGAGGAACTTCAGAGGCTCTGTTACAGACGGATCCTCCCTGTGCAACCTTGTTTGCTCGTTGCTCGAGCGCAGGCAACAAGGACATTTACTCTTCTTCTTTTTATGTAATACAGTATCGACTGATGTGGTCATTTAGTTGGGGATATGTAGTTTCAGGTGGGTTCTGAATCGCTGTGTCAACAGGGACGTGGAAGCACTGTAGACGATCGCCTATGTTAGAGCTGACCGTGATCAGACTAGCTTAACTTTGATGATTGGGTGTCTTCTTTTGCATATAACCTAGCATCGACTCCTGTGGTCATTTAGTTGGGGATATGTAGTTTTAGGTGGGTTCTGACCCTTTATGTGTCAATAGGAACATGGAAGCTCTAAAGATGGCCACCTATCTTAGCGTTGACCGTGGTCAGAGTGGCTTAACTTCGATGATCGAGTGTCTTCTTCTTTTGTGTATAACGTACTACCGATAGCTGTGGTCATTTAGCTGGGGATCCAAAGTTTGAGTTGGGTTGTAAACCACTATGTGTCAAGGGAATACGAAAGTACTGAAGACAATCAGCCATCTTAGCATTGACCATGCCCACAGTAGCTTAATTTCGACGATTGGATTCAAATTTATTGAATAATAGACGTAAATTTATTATACAAATAAAAAGGAAATGTTCTGATTGAGCAACGAACTGTTAAATTTATTTGTTTATTTAAGTGGGTGATCCGTTGGTAACACGAAGCCAGAAAATTATAGTTAGCTTTTGGAGGTGTTACATATAAAATGTTAGTAAATAATTAATAATACTATTCCTTAACGCTTTGACTACCACGCTGAATCAGGTGAAAACGATAGTATTTTTAAAGTGGAAAATGAATGTAATTTTATATTATAACGTTTTTAGTTAATAATGATAGCAATTTTCATATTTTCTTATCGGCTTTATTAGAGGTTGTCAGAAATCTTTACTATTATCATTCTCGGTTAAGTAAGGAATAACCGAACGTAGATTTAATTTGTATATGAGTGTCGTGACAGCCGAAGTATTAAAGTGGAAAGTATGAAGAACATAATAAAGTAGAGATATTGAACCAAAATAAAATAAAATACAGTGAAATAAAAATTAAGAACAATACTTCAATGTATAATTTAATGTATGCTTAGCTACATTAAGGATAATGAAATCGCAGACCTGATTGACATACACATACATTAACTCTTTTAATATAGACTACGATATGACTCAAGTGTAATAATGCCTGACGTCTGTGCTTTCGGTTGTACGAAAGCTTGAATTGCCCAAGAAAATCACTTTCTTCTCAATTCAAAACAAACAATAATTTAGTGGGTCCTTTGCCACGTGTTTGCTCGGAAGACCCATAAAACTGTGTTCCCTGCTTTCCAGAACACTGTTTAGAAAATAGCGAATGGCCGACGACGAAAGTCCGTTGGCGCCATATGGATGCTTTTTTTTGGTTCCCGTCCCTCTTGTCCACGCCACGGTAACAAGATGTATCTTGTTTTTTTTTTTTTGGCCTTTCCTGGACACTTCAGGCTGCCTCAAGGGACCCCGAAGTCGACTCGCAGGGACGATAATAAAAAAAAAGTAGTCGAGTCGCTAAGACCTCGTCGCGTAGCTACATTAGCTGCAGCTTGTTCGCAGATAAAGCCAGCCACGCTCTTAAAAACTCTCGGTCGACCGTTGTCGAGAAATAGGTCCGATAATGGCTCGACATCCAGGAGACACGAAAGACTTTTCTCCCTATCTTCCTTGTCACGCTTCCACATTTATCTCGTTCCTGTTCGACCCGCACCGATCATAGCCCCGAGAAACAGGTTAACGGCCAGCCTGGACACAGAAAAACAATTAAAGGCGATTTACCAGTATCCACGAGCAGGGTGGTCGACTTACATAATTTCGATTTATCGCGCATTCTCTGTTTCCGAGGATGAGCAGGGGGAGTAAGACGGGAGCTCTGTAACGAGCTCTGTTAGCGTTAGCTCTGGTTGTGATTGAAATTATTTTCATATAACAGCCCCGTTCGATGCTGAACCCTAACTCCCTGTAGCTATACGTAGAATAACAGCAGGGCCCTTATAAACTTTGATTTTACGAACAATTGTACGTGTTTGATGTAATATTTGGATTGTTTCCTTCGAATGTTTACGTTATTATTATATTATGCATTCTAGAGAAAAGGAATATTGAATTTCCGGATAAATGTACGTTACTGACAGTAATTTGTGTTTCTAAAATTTGTTATAGAGAATTTCGTGAAGCGTTCAATAAGTAAACAGAATTTTATGTTCAAATTTCTATTCTTCATTGATAATTTTACACTTTTACGTCCGGTTTAACTTATCGTTGTGTTGCAAAAGTAACTCAGCATTTACGACAAAGTAAATAAGTTTATTGTTTGGTTCTTTGGTTAATAGTCTGTAAGAATGTGTATTTTCCAGATTAGAGGAGCTTAGGCTAGCAGCTAAATCTGTTCCTGTTTTTGTTAGGCGGATTAGAAAATCCAGCATTACTTATTGATCAACTATTATCATTAGTTGTGTAAGGCGGAAAATACTTTAATTTCAGTTTATATTTATTCGAATGTAAGAAAATTCTATTCATAATTGTATGATTCCGCATAAGAACACTGAAGAACCAAATACATATTACGTTTCTATAGTTCAACCTTCTCAGTGCTATGTACAAATTATTATTTCAGTTAAATTCAAACCTTGGTGTTCACCATACTTTTCCCCTTGAACTCTTTGAATCCTACTGTGGTAGGATTGGTACGGAATCAAAAGTAAATACATACAAACTAAACACGTATTTTTTCTTGTCACCGACCTAATGATCTTTTTCTTGGATATCCTCAAAATTTGTACATTTTATTTATAAAATCGGCAGAGATATAATTTTGTTTCCATAACCCCTAAAAATATGCCTGCAGCAGGATATTGAAGCGTTTGAATACCACCGGTTTCAAAATGTTGAACGCGTCCGCGGCCACGATTTCAGAAATTCCTTTTAAGAACGCTCGATTCGGTCGTATTCAATGCTCGAATAACTCCATGAAAGAGTTGTTTTGCAGTCGGCTGTCGCGGCTCCTTGACAAATCGCACTGATCGCAGCCGGTGATTCACATAAATCCCGCGTTTACGGCTGGCGAAACAGATCGTTGAGCACACATCCCCCCGATTAGAATCGCAATTTAGATGCTCCCGAATGATTTCGCCGCGTGCTCGAATTTCATTGCCTGCGCGCACCCTCGGGGTGGAAGAAAAAGGGGAGCGCGTAGGGCCACCCTATAATGTCAGATAACGAGATTATCGTGAACCGAGCAAGGAAGTGGCGGTAAGAACGACAGTGGCCATCCTGGGCCGAGAAATTTCATCTGGACCACCCACCTCCCGGTGGTACGAGAAAAAGGAGAAAACGCTATCGGCCCCGGGAGATCTGGAAGGGTGACATTGTTCGTAAGTGTCGAGGATTGAAGACCAACCCTGCGCTTTTCAACATCCCCTTGCTCGTTCGATTTGCCAGTAATTGTAACATATTCACCCCTGACGCAGTCAACCCTTATGCAAAGTTGCCTGGAACATTGTGTAGCCTCTTAAAGGCCGACGAGACGGAACGGCCCTGACATGAGGCATGGGAAGATGGATAAGTCGAAAGTGGGAAGGGAATCGTTAATTATCATAATTGACCCTCCTTCCAGATGCTGATAAACTTCACTGTCTGTAAATTTCTCAATTTCTACCCTTGATGAAGTTATTCAACCTGGCTTCTGAGAGATTCAATCTTCGTTGATACGATTTTAGACCAATTTGATGCGTTAACGCAACAACATAGGGAGTAGAATGGTTGATGCACAAAAACTGGGGTAGAATAATTTTCCCTAAAGGGGATGATCGACGTGGCCGTCAATGGACGCAATCTCGGAAAAAATTCGACTTCACAGAAGGATAAAACCCGCGTGCACGTATGAGTGAGAAAGCGTGTACGTATGACGGGATAGAGGTGGTTTCGGGTGCTCGTAAAAGGTCGGCGATGGGGGGGGCAAAAATGGGGTTTATGACTGTAACAGATTAGGTGGCCGAACTACCAGGGTGGTTCTTGCCGTGCTTCCTATTATCGTAGAGCTTTTGTAGTGCCATGCTTTTGTTGAAACGCCCCGTCTTTCTCTCTGCTCACCCTCCTGGCCTGTCTGGTGCGAGCAAGAAAAGGTATGAAACGGACAGTGAAAGAGAGAGGTCGTTTCAAGGGGTTGGGTAGCACCGGGCTACGACAGTTGGCCGATATTTGAGCTTCCTTTGTGTCGCTAAAGTACCGCGCCCCATTGCCGTGCCTCGCCCCGGAGTTTTCTCGTGGCGCTTTTATCTCTTGCTGCTTTTTCGCGGCAACTCTCGACGGGAACAGGACGGCGGCCGGGGCTGGAAAAGATAGGCGTCAGAGGTGGGGAAAGACAGAGGAGATTCGACCAGTAATTACCTGGTCCACTCGGAGCAGACGAACCGTTGCTTTCGGTCCTTTGTTCGCTCTGGCTTCTGTTCATTTAATCTTCGTTCCGCTTCCACGTGTTTTTTTTTCCTCCGAACTCTCCTTTTTCCGTTCTCGTTGTTATCTTTTGTTTGACCGTCACGATAGGGACGTCGGTATTTTTTTCTCCCTCGTTACTATCGTCCGACAGCCTTGCTTTTTGTAACGGTCTCATTGATCCCTTCGACACGCATTGCAAAGCTCTTCGACGGCTTTTTATTCCGGAAGGTCTCAGCGCGCGGAGCGTAATTCCTCGTAAAAGAGGCTCGACTGAAAAAGAGCCCAGAGCGACGACGCGATGAAAAAAAAGCTCTCGACCCGGTGTTCCCTCGGAAACGCTATTCACCGGCGTTTGTGTACCGTTCACGGGACAATCAATGAGGATACAAGCCCCACGGTGCTTACAATTCCGAGCCAATCAGGCTTTACGTGCACGCAATGCCACGGAAACGTTTCTGGCCGGCGTAATTTGTGTTTAACTTTAATTAGCCGCGAAGGCAGGGGAAAAAGGTACGGTCTGTCGGGCTGGCTGGCCACGGAGTCTCCACGGTACATTTACTTCGGCAACATCGAGTGTAGAAACGTCACCGGTGCCGTGTTATTAAGTTAAGTCGGCCGCACAGCGATCCTACGGTGCCGAGCACAGCTGGTCGTCGTCGTCGTCGTCGTCGTCGTAGTCGCTGGGTGTCGTGGTCGTTGTCGTTGCGGTGCTCGCACGTGAAAACGCGATGCAAAGCATGCGTGTAAACACACATGCACACGCGCGAGCGCCGTGTGTACCCGAGTCGGAGCACATAATAGATAAAGGGCGGCAGGGAAAGCATGGACGGTGAAACGGCGAGAGAGACGTAACACGGGTGGAAGGCACGAGACCCCAGAACGAACAGAGACCAGAAGAGAGCCAGAGGGAGAGAGAGAGCGAGGAGCACACAGAGGTAGCACTTATCCACGTATCCAGCTCTCTGCAGTGTGACGTTATTTCACGAGAGCACCGATCGTATCGCCTTAATTGCTCGCCGGGTTAAACTGCCGCGGCCGCCTCTTATCGACGGATCTGCACGAGTGCTCGCCGGAACGAGAGAGACGGAGTCAAAGGGACAAGGAGAGAGGGCCTGTCTGTTCTCTCCCGGCTGGATGCGTGTCTCTCTGAGTGTGTCAGGTGTTTCAGTTCGATTCACGGCACTCTGCGAACCGGAATAAAAGAAATTTATCGTATCGCTGTGCTCCAGGTGTGTACGCGTTTCGCTGCACGGGCGAGACGATTTCTCTTTGATTTTCTGATGCTTCTTCGATGTTAGTGCAGGATTGCAGTGGGAATAAGATTGGAGGCATTTGTCACAGACTTATACTGAAGCAGTCTTTTAAGAATGGAGTATCGTAGATTATTCGATGTTGATTTATTCCTTTGGATATTAAGATTCAGGTGGTGACTTTCTGGCAAAAGATCGTTTAATTTCACAGGAAAGACAATCGTACCTACTTAGACTATAGTTTGCAATTTTTAATACAAAATATATAATATAAATTCAAGTAATCGTATACTTGTGTTTCCAGATTATTTGCTCCAAATTGTGTATAGTTCATAGTTATTTGATTGTATTAAGCGGTGGATTCCAGTGATTCCACACACTCAACGTGTTAATGCAGAATATTAATATAGGATGTTGGCAAAAGGCAGGCTAAACTAATTTTTATCAGCGAAACACTTTCATCTCGTAGTCAAGAATGGAATAACGCCTTACAACGAGTACCTATTTAAAATCTGTAATTCAATCGTTTATTATCGAAAGAGCGTATGTCCTCTTTTAAAATTTCACACCAGGCAATAAAAACTTTACATAATTTTCTCCGAAATAATGTTTATTCGTTTTTTTTCAATCGGGATCGATAGGAGATTAAAAGACACTTTTGATGTTTTCTAGGGTCCCATAACCCGAAGTTTGCCTTAGCTACACCAGTTTAAACACATAACTTAATTTCTCCCATAAATATGGTATACGCTCTTTCAATAATAAACGATTCAATTAGTTTCTTCACAAAAAGGTAAAATAATCTTCTCGAATTTAACTTATTACACTCCAACTTGTTCAGATGCACGCTTTGGTTCAAGTCATACACTACGAGTCAATTATGCACGTCTAATTGCGTACAATCATTATAATAATAATCTGCGTGAAGATTTTATAAAAATTATCAAACATTTACTGAACACTGGTGCATCAAATTAAATTATACTAAACAACTCAACAATTTTACGCAATTCCACACTTTCACATATTTCAATGTCAATGCAAAATAACATTCTAACAATTTACTTAGAAGAATATGGATTACAATATACTGACTGGTATCTATTAACACATTGGCATACGCCGACGTAGTTCTACGTCATTTTGAAGCCTATAGCTAGTTACTGCTGGCGTAGTCTAACGTCATTTTATGTTTACAACGAGTTGTGTGCATTTTATTAATTGTTTCAATTTTAAACAACAAGTGGTTACAAGCATGATATTATTAAACAATATTTTTTGTTTTCACTTTCATTTTAACGCCAGAACGTTACGGTCTTCAGCTATCAATTTCTGGAAATTGTACGCGACATCCAGCTAAGGCTCTCGCGTCAGAACCGCCGGCTACGAAAGTGTTAATATACCATAATATTCACAGTGACGGTGTTAAATCAAACTCCAGGCGCCAATGACTGATAATCTCAGGAGCGGTCAGCGCTTAAATATTTCGAGCGAAGCTTCACGGAGCTTCCAAATGCGATAGTAAAAGCGGCGACGCGTTCGCAGGTGTATCGCAGCCGGATCGGATCGATGATCGAGTAAAATCTCTCAATTATCGTTAACGAGAGTGGAACGAATCGCTTGTACGCCTTGAGCTCGCATACCAAAGAATTACGAGCGCGAGCGATCGTTCTCGTTTCACGATAGAGATGAGCAGAGGCCCGCGGCGTGCTCGCGCGCGCGCGCTTGAGCGAGCGCGAGGGCACGCGATCATTACGCCATGCATTATTTATGTCATTCCATGTTCCGCTGGCAATGTGGGTCTACGAATCAAAATGCATTGCTTATGCAAATGTCGGTCGCGCACCGTAGTCTCGGGGTGAATTCACAGTCTGCTTCGGGGAATAATCATAATGATCAATAAGATACACCGGCGTCGACGAGGCGTGCATTGTTTCCTCGTCCCACCTTCTCCTGCTCGCGTTTTCCCGCTCGCTTCCTCTTATCCCGTTCGTCTCAGCCTCTCCTGTACCTCATGCAAATCTTGAGGCGCATTGTCTGGCGATATTAGGGGAACTGTTATCGCGTTGCATAATTTCCGTGTTCGCTCGTGCTCCGGGTTTGCAGAGGCAGACTAGTAATCCGTTTGTATTCAAGCGTCGAAGCAGACATCGCCTCAAACGACTTTCGCAGGTGCAGAAACCACCGATCACGAAGCTAAGAATCCTTCCTGACGATCGAGTCCCATTTTCTCCGCTTCGAAATCAATCAACCGCGCCGAATGATCTGCTGCGGTAACATTTATGTACGTTTGTGGAGGAAACTCTTGGAACAGGGATACGATTGTTTGTTAAAAAGATTGGGAAGTTCCAATTATAAATTGATCTTTCAAAGCGGGTTCATTGTGGTACTTAACACGCAGACTGCCGCAGTGGAAAACAGCCATCGCTAGTCCACCATATAAATTCCTCTTTTCTATAGAAATCGAGCAGGAAAGAAATGTTAAAGTATTCAGAAATGTACATGCATACCTGTATTTGCGTTACAGTGTTAAATTTGCTCAGAATATAGTAAAAATCAATAGTTATTTAATTAAATAGAATTAAATATTAAATTTAAATTAAATAGAAAGCGCCAGTCACCGGTAGGCACCGTGGCAGTCAACGTGTTAAATATTATTTTATCTGAGTTGTCCTGCTTTTCTGTATAACCCTTGTGTGGGCAACTGGGTACCGAGTACCCGGTTCTATAATTTCTTTAAAACAGTACTTGGTATATTATAGGAAAGGAAAATATGTACGTAAAATTATCGGTGTATGTCTGGTCTATTGGAACAGGACGCGTGGGGTACTCGGGTATCCCGGTTGCTAAAAAATCTTGAACAGTTTGGTTGTTTACACAGGGGTTAATCTGTGCAATGGGTTATATTCTTTATCAATTTTGAAGTGTTCCTCAGAGTCCTTTTATTAGAAGACACTCTGTGAGAAACGCTCCTTTTCCTTAATATTTTCACCAAAGTGTCATGTGGATGCAGTCATTATATATTCGATCGGGATCAGTGTTAACAAATATTTCTGATAAAGTCTAATGAAACTCTGAAAAATTATAAAAATCCGTAATACATGGTACTAGAGTACTGTGTTCAGCATAGATTCTCTTCATAATACATACTATTTTTCATAGTGATTTTAGATTTTTTTTAAAATTTCGATATTAATAAATCGGTTGCACTGAATTGTTTTAAAACTGCAGAAATTTGTTGAAAATTGAGTACTTTTAATGTAGTGTAGCAAGTATACCACAATTAATCTACCGATAACTAAAAATGAATTACTTCTGCAATGATTTGATACTACATACCCTCTTATTATGAAAGACAACAGTCCTCTTTTCACGGTTTATCGTTTAAAGAAGGTACAGCTTTCAATGATTCACCAACGGGGTATATTTGTGCTCCATTACGTGTATCCCAACCGAAATGCGGAGCGTGTGTTCATTACGTTAATTCGTGGAGCATGAAATCCGTGGAATTCGAGAGTACCTAACAGCTTCCGCAGCATGTAAAGGAACGGTTGAACGCAGTGTGCTCGAAATGGGTGTTTCATTCCGGAAATTCACCTACGAGACTCGAAGACCTTGACCGGTGGCGGGCTTTCGAACTGCGGGGGTGTAAGTCGACCCGGTTATAGGGCGAATGCGGTCAGCTCTGGTCGTCGGGTGGTTTCGGAATCCGCGCCACGTGTTGGCGGTTTTGCGGTGCGAGGAAAACCGCCAGCCCTCGAACCTATTCTCTGTCATTCTACCCACTGGCCTTGGACCTTCAGCCCCATCTTATACAGTTTACCTCCGATTTTCATGCAAATTTTCAACCCGTGCGCCTCGACCTCGCGATCGCGCAGCCCTCGTGGCCTTTGATCATCGCGAAATTACAGGCGATTGAGAATGGTCCCTCTCGGGACGAAAGAGCGAAAAACTTGATCTATTATGGCTTCCGAGCGTATCGTACGTGGTAGAGATATAGTGTACTGGACTGTGCGAAAAAAGAGAAGAGAAAGCTGAGGATCTTAGTCTGGATTAACACCGTTGCAAGATATATTTAGAATGTGTTTTATTATATATAGGGTGTTGGAAATGGGAGGACATGTAGAAAACCCAACCCTGAAAACTTTGGGGTTACGTTTTTCGTACGTTTTTCTCGTTCGGAAGATGAAATGAGCACTTGCTTTGATCGAAACTAAGAATTCATTAGGATTTTTTTCTCCATTTCCTGAGTACTATCTGCCTTTAAAGTTCTAAACCTTCATTTTTAACACTCTGTATAATAGTTTCAAATAGATACACTAATATTTGGATAATTATTATGAAATTAAAAATGAGCTATTTTAGAATTTTATTATACCAATTTTTACCTTGCGCAGTTTCTTTTCACCGACTATACCTAATTGTACTGGTTACTTCAACACGTAACAAATTGTTTTCTTTCTAAGAATTCAAAATATTTTATCTGGCCGCTGATTTCTGTTTCATATTTGAAGGTATGAAACCCCTAAAACGTAGACATGCTGCAGAAGCAACAATAATCATGCAATAATAATCCATCAATAAACTCAAGAAGACAGATCGGAAGTTATTTATGAATGAACCCACTATACCAGGATGGAAATGTTCTCTAAACTCGATAGAATTTTTCTTCGATCCCTCGACAGTTTCTCATGGAAGTTTCCCGGCAGCTTTATCAAACGCGCAACCGCTAGATCGATGGCGAAGAAGTTTCGAGTGTAAGGGACTATAATCTGTGACCTTTTCCAACCTGTTTCCTAGTACTTTACTATCCTCGTGTATATACCATCCTCGGCGCTTCTGTACGAAGTTTCTCATGCAATTTGCACGGAACAGGAAGAGGTTGCATCACGTTGCCCCTCGGAGCTCGCGTTTTCCAAGGAAATTCGACACCGATCTGGAAGAATCGAACGGTCGTCGAACGATAACGTTCCCGTGGACGTAATTAACGAAAGCCTTCAACTTTCTGTTCAATTATTAGCCGGCAATTATGGTAATTAAATCAGCCGGGCTACGTGCTTTCTCCGCGCCACGGTTCGTTCAGCCCGTTAATATGTATAAAGCTCGGCACGGGATAGCAGCTTATCCGGAATCGATTCGCGAAATGATTAATGCATCTTTAGCGGTTCGACGCACGTGTTTCGCATTCACGGAAGAGGCGTGCAATCCCGGCGAGGGACACTGTACAAATGTATAAGATCATTCAGAAATGGCAGACCAAACTGAATGGGACTATAATACGTTCAACGAGTCGAATCTGTAACTGTAAATGCACGTGACAACATTTAGGCGAGTCAGAAGCATGTTTACAGTCTTCTGATATCGTAACTCCTTCCGCGTGATTCTCGAACTGGATAGAAATTTTTTCAACCTAACTCATCATCAAGGGCACTCGGAAAGTTTCTTTTTTTTAAATAATCGCACACACTCCCAACTATTACAACAATAATTGTATTAACTATTTATGTAAGATGCTTGGTATTTAACACACAGAGCTTTCGAACTATTCTGAATGCAGATTGGCTACCAATAGTCTCAAATTTTAGTATAAGTGCCCGCATTCCCTTTGAAGATCAGATCAAGCACAGTCCTACGTACGAACACCTCCATTTCTTGGTTCGACAACCTTCGTGTCAAACAATTCGGCCGCTCACACTTTAACATTTTGAGTGCCACGCTGCATTAGCTGAAAATGGCAAACTTTCTTAATTTTTATGCAGAATGAATGTAACCACGAATTCCACCTTTTTAACCAATAATACCAGTACTTCCATCATTTTTTTTTACTGCTCCTATCAGAGCTTACTAGCTATATTTCTAATATTTTACATGATCAAATAAATAATGATTGAATCTATGTGTCACCCAGATATGGGTGATGTGACAAGTGTTAACACGTTGAATATCACAGAGAAAGCAGCCATACCTAGTCAGATATAACATAATATACTATTTCTAATGTACATCCTGAAGGAACAAAATATTCGGGTTTTTATGTTTATACATCAATGACACACCGCGAAAATTGCTCAGGATTGTGTAATAATAAATAGTTATTTATTTAAATTAAATTTGAAGTGACCGGTCACCGGTAACCACCGCAGTCAACGTGTTAATGAGGCGTGTGAGGTACCAGCGATAACTTTACGATCACGACGAAGACCACGGCGAAACGCAACAATCGTAAAGCTTGGTCACTTACTTCTGAAACACCCTGTGCGTGTGTAGCGAGAGAGCCTTTAACTCGGCCGATAATGCATGCTGATAATCTGGTCTTTAGTGGACGGTCGGGATCGATGGAACTAACGTAATTAGGCGCGGTGATATGCGCCACTTAAGCGCACTTGAGTGGCTGCAAACGCAACTGATTGGTTCTGTTCCCGCTATCCGCCGTAATACTCACCACGACAGCCTCCCTTTCTCTCGTCAGCACACGGCTGATGCACTTTGTGTGCACCGCCGACTTATTAGACTCGCTAACAAACATAACCCACGAAAGATGCACGGAGGGCCGTCGCTCGACCTCCTTCTTGGAATTCGTTCCATTAAGCGTCCTTTGAGCTTTCCTCCCCGAGGATTCGCAGAAATTGGAAACACAAAGCCGAATGCAAACGGACCGAGGCAAGGCAGGCAATAAAAGAATAAAGGAGAGATTTTATTCGGTTCGATGGCTCTGAAAGACGGAGTATAGTCGGTGAAAGAAATATGTATAGGCGAGACGATATGTGTCTTACGCGTTATCGACTGGGAGACAGCGGTGAATGGTTGCAGTTCAAGGGAGATGTGAAAATGCATTGGAATCTGCTGCTAATTTGTTGGTTTGAACGTTGCAGCCTGGGTTGCTGCCGGTACATGGTTGGTCCGAATACGTAAAATTTGATTTAATTAAATAACTGTTTACTTTTGTTGTATTTCGAGCAACGTTGACACCTTGACTGCCATTTGTTTAATTTAAGTGACGTCTGAACTTGATAAAATTTCGTGTTCATTGTATGTTATAATATAAACTTGTACATTGGAAGAAAAAGGGTCAACGTTCAATTTGCAATTTTTTGGAGAACGTGCACTCTTGCCCCTTTTATTGTAACACACATAACACATTGACTTCTTGAGAATGTATCTAACTTTACTTGCAACAGTGGAAGGACAGTGGTCCGTTTATCCATAATAACGTTCATGATTTTGGTGTAATAAATGATGCATAAAACTCAAATGCAATAATTTTGGACATTAGCACGTTTTCTACCAAGGTACAGAAATATATCTTCAAATAACAAAATATTTTATATCTCCAACGATTTGTGTAACGAATATTTTATAGCATGCATAAGATATGAAGTGTTTCATTGTGGCAGTCAAAATAATAATCAGAATTGGAAGAATTCTGATTCTATTTTTCCCAATGTGTATTTGTAAACAGCAGTGTTTATGAGTCTGATTAGTTACAGGATATTTTACTGTAGCATAAAACGTGTTAATAAAAAATCTGAATAAAATGCAATTTATGTTTGTAAAAAACACATCATGTACATTATTAAAAAAAGAACATAATCCACACATTTTTAAACCTCCATAATTCTTATGTTAATGCAGCTAAGTAAATGAAACGCTAATAAAACTGCATTTGTTCCTTAAAATGTTCAAAGTATGTAACTTTTATTTCGTTAAGTTATTAAATGTCTATTATGCATCAATTTGAATGTATTAAATTGCATAAACATCCGCAGTCTAGTAATAACAATATTTAGTTTCACGTTATATATGGTGTCCATGAGATGTCATGTGACGAAAGAGAGTAACGCCCTAACACCTTCCTTACCACGTGTCACATGTGTCACGTATTGATTTTCATAAGACACTGACGTCACATGAATGGGACAGTGACGAATGTATCAATTCCTTTAAAATAACCTGTTACACATATGTAAATATGAGGTCCGTGGCATGTATATGTGACGTATTATGGTTCCTCCAACACATACTTCATGTTCACATTATCATAAGAAATACATTTTATCGAACATAACTACAAAATTGTACCACTCTTCTTGTTCCATTTCAAGATTTATGTTTTCCTTTACAGAAGATACAATTCAGAAATACTGACACACATGTACCTGTTCAGTTTCTTTTTTTACATTTAAATATTTATTTCTTATAGATTCCCGACTATTTTTGCAAATCTTTGAAATAAAATAAATATCATTTTAATCGTAACAAATTCGTCCAAGAGATAGACTCGAAACAAATTAAAAAATAGTTTCTACCATTCAAATACTCATATTCCAAACCCGTTCACTATACACAGCCCTGGCTCTCCTCGATTTTAACACTAGGTTTACGGACATTTCTTACATACCTATCTCTACGGACATGCGTCAAATTGACGCGTGAAAAAACAACTTATTTGACTTAAAAACAATTTATTATACAATATTAACTTATAAACGAAACTATGTGAGACTATATATATTTATATAAAATTTATAATATTTAACATTATACAACATTACATTTATTCCGCGCATTTGTAAAATTCGAAATGCGCCAAAATGACGCGTCCCGTAAACCTAGTGTTAACAAACCAAACATCAACTTCGAAACTCGTCTGACGCCCCGGGTTTCGTGCAATATTTTATCCACCGACTGCGCCCTTTTTACGTGGCCAGTTATACGACTGCAGCCGATCGAACGAAAAGTGTACACGATGTTTCGGTAAATTTCAATCGCATGGCACACGTGCAGCCCGATGCTAATTCAGTTTCGCTCGTCACGTGATAGGGGACCGGGAATTTTCGAGCAGCGCGTTATTTGAATACCGACCACGTTATTGTGATTGCACTCGATCGAAAAAAACGCTGGAGAGGAGGAACACACGTATGACTGAGTCGGGGGTGGATGGGGTGTGGGGTCGAGCTATCGGATAATTAAATCGGCCGCAGGACGTAAAGGACACTGATTGACGGGTGCCGGCTGCGTTCTCTCATCATTATTCGTCGAAACGATATAATTCGCGTTTCGCTTTTCGACGGAAGCTAACCGCATTTTCCGCTGCACATCCCTCCAACCCCTCTGTCATGCTGCCGCCACGCGTACAACCCTTCTCTCTTTCTCTCTCTCCCTATTCGCGTTTTATTCGATGTGAAACGATGAATATTTTAAACTGCGGCGAAAAATGGATTTTACCCCCTTCACACCCCTTTCGAGCGTCCCTCGAACTCTTTTCCTCGGAAAATCCGAGACCGTCGCGCGCGTGCTCCCGCATTTTATCGGGTGCACGGGAAACGCGCGCACGGTTTATTATTGATACGGTCGTATGGCAAACAATGTCCCGGGAACATTTTTTTGTCGCGTTTCAGCTTGATTTTATAGCAATGACACGTATTTATTACGTCTTTATTTAATCGGGCCAATCAGCGGGAACGATATTGGATTCCTGCGCCGTTTCTACCCTGTATTTCGTTAAACTAATGACTAGACTGCGTATGTTTATGCAATTTAATATATCCAAGTTGGTGAATGATTGTCATTCAATAACATAACAAAATAAAAAGTACATATTTTAAATATTTCAAGAAGTAAATGCAATTTTGTTCAAGTTTCATTTCTTTAACTGCATTAACATAGAAAATATACAAGTGTAAAAATGTGTATTTGCATAAACTTCCGCAGTCTACTAATAACATTTCAACGAAAAATCTGAATTTGATCTTTGTTGGTCGGATTGATCTCTATTCAATTCGGTTTGCTGTCACGTTTTCGATGCACCGTGATAGAAAATGTGAAAATCAGATGCGCGCGTTTCGGTGAATATTTTGTCGGATGAAATAAAATCGTGAATACCCGGAATGTTTCTCTGTGTTTTCTGGAATTGGAATAAAAATATTTTGTCTCTTTTTTAGTTCGGTCGGGGAATAAAAGTGGGATCGTGCACGTTTGTAGGGAAGCTTGCCTCTGGTGAATTTAACGTATCGGATCGCTGATCGATATCGCGAAAACTTTCACTCGACCCTTTGACCAATCTGATCTCTGAAAGAATCGAACATTCTGCACGTTCCAGGTTCTGCTGAAATGTTTCCGTAGAAATGGCATGCTGTTTGATAAAAGAATGGATAAAACTGAAACATTTATCACTGTCAGGTTGAATATAAAATTTCAATTAGAACGTGAGGTTACATACGTACTATACGTCGAGTGAAAGATAGGAAAGATAACGACTTAAAAATGAAGGAAAAGTCGAGAATCAATTTAATGGGGCAGATGGTAGCATCGTTAAAAGCAGTACTTCAGATGCGTGAAGCTGGTGTGTCTCTAATGAATAGAAAATTATATAAAAAAAGTAATGTGGTCTTAAATCATGATGCATGTCGTACATACATCCACTTTCATTTCCCACAAGCATTATACTGCTCAACGTACGGCACGATATCTTAATTAAACATCTAAGACCTTTACACTTACGTATGCGACACCCATTATTCATAAGAATGAGAAAAATGAATGCTTGCGCGGGAATTTCTAATCTTTGCAGCGGTTGTTTCTTACGTAGAAGGTGATAAATATTTAAAGCTCTAAACAGCTGTATGTGTTAAATCGTGAGAGAATTTTAAAGTATTACTTTCATAATTGTAGCGGCTAAAACATGCATAACTATTGCAATTTCCTGAATTTTTTAATGATTGAAGTAAATTGCGATAAAACAAAAGTTGTTTGAAATTTTTTGGTTGCTGATAAGTCCTTAAACATTGACACACAAATATACAAAAAATTACAGTACAATGTGAACCATGGTATAATCGGAAATAAGGTGACTCATTAAATAGAAATAAGAAGAAAACATGTAATACAATTTTTGAGTATGAAACTTCGCTTTCGGGAAATCTGAGTGCAAATTGGCTAATTCGTTCGACCATTATTTAGTATTTCCACTCGTATCACACGTTTGTTAAGTTTAATGGGGGGGATAAACTTTTACCATGTACCATTGTATTTCAAAAAATTAAAAAATGTAATCAGATTCGAAATATAAATTCAATGAGCAGGGTACAACGTTTACAAATTTCCTACATACAAAAAATCAAGAATAATGTGTCTGCCGTATTATTTTCCCCGCATTAATATGAGTCCCCGTAAATGTAAGTATTGGAGAAAGTAATGCATAATAATCCGTGAAGCTATTTAATTTGCATTGTGTGAACAGGTATAGATGAATTTTTCATTAAATTTTCTTTCAAACGGAGCTTAAACGCACAAATTTTGTTCTGTATTAAAAACGTATTTTAATATGCATTCTACCATAAATTATAGCTTGCTCAACACATTAAACAAGTCTTTAATCCCATTTGTACACATTTGGGTTGTACACCCCGTATAATAGAAATTTCTGCTGTATTCGTATAAGAAAATCTTGAACTATAGAGTAGAGCCTCCCATATCCGAACCCCTATTATCCGAATATCCTAATATCCGAACGTTCTATCATCCAAATGTTCTCTTATCCAAATCGCCGCTTCGTGAAAACTTATGATTTAGCAGCCAAAAAATATGGGACCCTTAAATGTTGAAACAAACTGTCAATTTTGTTGATTTCTATTTGCATAAACGACGTTTAATATAAAACAAAGTGATTGTTCTATTGTCCGAAAATTCTGTTATCCGGCCACATTTGTCTCCCTATTAGTTCAGATACGGAAGGCTCTATTGTACTTCTATATAAACATATTGAACCCTGTCAAATAAAAAAAAAATCATTGCATCCCATATCTTCCTGCCACGGTGTACAATAAAGGAAACGAGTATGTGTATTACGAAAAAAAAGTCGTTCAGTCGTAAACGATCGTTGGTAGCTCGTAGGTAGGCGCACGCATTATCACGATGTGCATCGACTGAAGCTCGTGCTGTTAAGTATACCCAGGAGAGAAAGGGTATGGGTGCTCTCCACGGCGAAAGCCAATAAATTAATTGGATTGACCGCGGCTGGCTTTGCGCGGACAAATGGGATCAGCGATTCTGCCGATCAGCAACGCGCGGCTCCGTTGTCGATCCCTGCAAGCCTCGCGCTCGTTCGGCCTTTAAGACAGCCCGTTAACCGGATACCAGCTATCCCGACGCGTTTACACGTGTTCGATTTCGTTTAAAAAACACGTGCACACGAGTCACTCGCTCCACGTAGGCTCCCTCGTTCGCTGCCGGCGTTGATACGCCCCCGTGCACGCGACAAATAAGATATGCGGTGTCGCCTTTGACGGCTTCGCGACGACCAGCCCGTTAGGCGCTTGCAAATATCACGCTAACCTGATAAGCAGCCTATCGATTCGTACCTAGTCGTCTACGTGCTTTCCTTTCATTAACCCCTCGCGTGGTAGTTCAATTTTCAGCTACGCAGGACGTACAATCCATCGGGAATGCATACGTGGACACGATCCTTTATTTTGGGATTGACATATGTCACTTTTTTGTTATTTAGAGTTCTTTGAAGTTTTGCAGTTTCATTTATTTTGTATTTCATGTCTGAAGTTCTTTTAATATTCCTTATTAGAATTATTTTTCTTTGGATATTAAGCCGTTTTCAAAATTAATATTATGTTAGAATTGAAGACTTCAATTATTATATTTTTAGAATAGGATAGGAACAATACTTTTCGTACAAGTACATAGAATGATTATAACTACTTAGGATCTTGACAAATTCTTTATATGAGTCCTTTATTTTGGCGGTAGTATACATATATGGTATACGTCCATTTTTAAAAGGAAATTTTATTAAAAGCAGAGACTCATCGATTTAAATGTCGCATACCTCACAGATTCATGTGTAAATTATATAATATAAGCACAAGTAATTCATGCAACATATTTAATATCGAAGGTTATTCATCATCGTCAGAAATAGAAGTTACCAAATTTTTCGATATTTCAGTTTGTACAAAGTTTTCTCCACTTTTTGCGTTGCCAACATACCTGTACGTTTCATAGATCTGATACGCGCTGATATACTGAAATTCTACTACATAAAATGATCTATCTAAAATAATGTAGGCGGCAGCCGCTCAGTGTGTTGAGTTTAGGGAGATTAAATTGGTAGTGGGTTGGATAGCTTAGTTGGGATAGCACCCGCCCGGAAAGCGGAAGGTCCCGGGTTCGATTCCCGGTCTAGTCCACCCAATTTTTTCTCCCTTACAATTCAGAAGTGGGATTCGCCCTCGTGCTATGACGTTTGGTCATTGTGTTTTGTGAATTTTGAATTTGTGTGTGGCCGAGGACGGCCACGTTTGTCAGGCTGGCCGAGCTGTAGGCGGCAGCCGCTCAGTGTGTTGAGTTTAGGGAGATTAAATTGGTAGTGGGTTGGATAGCTTAGTTGGGATAGCACCCGCCCGGAAAGCGGAAGGTCCCGGGTTCGATTCCCGGTCTAGTCCACCCAATTTTTTCTCCCTTACAATAACATTTTTAAAAAGTAGATTTATGCCATTTTCAAAATAAATATATTTGATAATTATATGATTAATTATATGATTAAATATGTAGGAGATCAATAACCGGAGCAAGCCGATCATATGGTCGAGGCTGCTCGCCTCCGAAGAAGTGTACATACACAATTAGCGGCTGCAACGAACACGGAAGGCCTTCCGAGTTGTTGTCAAAAGACAAGGTGCGAACGTGATTGCTCGAATGCTTGGTATGGATGCGAAAGACGGGGGGGTTATATATATATATAAGCTGCGAAAATTAGAGCGCGCGTAACTTTTTCGTGTGTGATACGACAGCAACAGTAGTTTATAACGATTTTATTATTTGTTAACATCATTTTTGGCCTTTATATGTCATTTAAAATATGTATCCGTTCGTTAAATTCGTGTAAAATATAAAGTTAGTTTAGGACATATTTTAATTTGAATCTTACAAAATGCTGCTTCTGAATCATATCGCGAACAATATCCTTTTTGTTATAGTCGTACATTTCTGAAATAAAATAATAGATATTTTCATGTAACTATTTCTACGTCCAAAACATTTTACAAACCAAAATTAAAACATTTACCGAACTAATATTTTACCAACACAAACATTATAATACTTTGTTATAGAGAACGTAAAGTTCCCATTCAAAAAAGCCACTACATCCCCCTAAGAAATCATTCAATTCTCCTCTGAAATATTTTTCAATATCACCGACTTTTCCGGACATATTTGCGACAGAAGACGAAAATGGCCCCATACCTCCTGTATACGTGGCAGCAACTCGAAATTCTTTCTCTCGCGTTCAGCCGGCGATCAACTTTTACGTTCGAGTATTTTATTAAAGCGCGGCCGAGATATGGTAGCCCGAGCCTTTGTACGGAATAACACATACGCGCGGGTGTATAGGATCGTTCATCGCGCGAGAAACGTCCGCGTGAGGAAATAGCGGGGAGAAGAAGAAGAAGCAGGGAGCAGGAGAACTATTTCAGCTTTTACGAGGCCGTCGTGGGGTATCCGTTTTGCGGGGTACGACGTGCAAAACGATCGATAACACGCTCGTAACGTTATTACCGACAGGTATACGGAGGTGGTGGGTAGCGGCGGTACTACCGGTAATAATGTGGCTTTTACGGTCGTGGGCGCTGGTACAGCTGCCGCCAAAGTCGGTAAGCGTGGGTTTCCATCGGCCTCTCAAATGCCGTAGCAGCAACCGAATTTGCGCCACTATTTCCGCCGTTCCTGCCATCCACCCTCTCCTCTTTCACCCTCCTGCGAGAATAAAAGCATTCGAACGTGGATACCCTTATATTGATCGAAAGCAGTCCCGAAAGACTACTATCTCCGCGGGCTAGGAATGAAATTCGTCTGTTATTGGCTCGGCTGAAAACTGGTCGTCCCGATACGTTCCCTGAATTGCAAGAAGCCTTGCGGTCTTCCGCAGATGTTCGCCGCAGGTTTAAGAGGCAATGGAAATTTCATGAACAGCCAGATATAAACGTCAGGTGGTGTTGATTCATACCTCGCGGGAGCTCGAATAAAGGAAGCGAGGGAATTCTCTCAGGTTTCTGCGATCATTTCTTTCCCTCCTGGAAAGGATAATTAATAATGGAAGATAACGCTCAGCCGTTGGTAATTAACGACGATTATTCGCCGGTTGTACAAGCCGGAATCTGGCCGATTATCTGGCTAACGATAGCGCCGGTCGTATCATCTTCGTCCTGGCTGCACCGTCTGTTTACGGAAAGCGTATTTTTCTACCTCCGGACGGAGACTGTTCGCCGGCTAGGAAACAATGTTCCGGCGCGTGAGACCCGATTTCCATGTAAAGCGTTTCCTGAATCCTTTTTTCCTCGCGGGCGGAGCTTTTACGAGGCGAAATTGCCGGTAGGAGAGCGCAGGTTTAAACTGGAGGCGTAATCAGCGAACGGAAGCCGAAGCAGCGGCACGATTTCCGCCGCTTAGCTTCGTGTGCACGCCTCGAGGCAGCCTCTTACGTGGGCCGTGACAAGTGCATCCGGCACATCGAAGGATTACCGTTCTGTTCCCTACGCAATCACGACGTCCGATTACGCTCGGAAAACACTCGAACCGCTCTTAGACAATCCCATTTACCAAACACCAGGACCGATTAAACGACTCATGTTTTTCCACGATGGAATCGCGAGTCGCAGACGGGATCCTCGATTCGCTCGACGACTGTTTACCCTCTTCCGGAGATTCGAGACACGACATGTGTTGGGTCTCACGTTGATTTGCTGAACATTACAGTTCGTTGTGTAATAAAATTACGAGAGTCTGGATGGACTCTCGGAACACAGTTTCGGGTGATCGAAAAATGACTGACAAGGAAAGTTCGATAACCCGAAAATTCCGATTTATTTTAAACTCTGCGGGTTTCTAGAGGACCCCAATCGAAGTATCAGGCAATTTTTTGTTTTTGTTATCTTTTGGTTCTTCAGGGTCAACCCCTTAAAAGGTTAATGTGTGTTTACCTATTTTCTTGTATATATTGAAAACTATAGAAGATATAAAAAAATTGTTACAATGAAAATTTAACGGCGTTCTGTGCCCTACAGAACGGTGCAATGAAATTGTCAGAAATTTGTTGTGTAAATAAAAAAAATAAAATCGACACCCTTATTTTAAAAAATGTCGATCTTCTTATCGAGTCAAAAACATATATAGTTTTCAAGATATACAGGAAAATAGAAAAAAACGCATTAACCTTTAAGAGCTGTTTCCACTCTGAAGAACCATAAGGTAGCAAAAACCAAAAATTGCCTGATACTTCTATTGAGGTCCCCTACGAACCTGCCAAGTTTTAAAAAAATCGAAATCTTCAGGTTACCGAACGTCGTATATTTTGAAGTAATGTTAATAAGGTAGGCGATGGAACTGTAGTTTATCTGTTGATTCGAATTGTAACTGATTCGAAAACGACAACGAATTTTTTAGTTGGTGATTAGTGACAAGCTGATTGGTTGGAAAATTCTTTTCCAATTGGCGATTCTAAATCGCCCACTCAAGGGTTCCTAGAATTGTAAAAGATAAATTCTAAAAATGTCCTCGAGTGTTTTCGAGCTATTTGTCCAAGGGTGGAGGTTTTTGGCTCTGTTTTACGAAGTCCAAATGAAAGTACCTCGGTTGTATGACGTCCGCGTCTAATTGTAGGACCCCGTAAGTGCATTGTACTTCCTTGTTTACGCTGTAATAGTAATTAAAGAACGATTGCTCATAGTTGACGGTACAGAGAACCTTTAAATAAAGTGATGGACCTGGAAAGATGTCATTTTAATACCATGTGTTGGTGCAAGTGTTGGCAGATGTCTATCTCAGTCCATCGAATATGTGTTTAGAGTGTATTATAAATTTTGTATTGAACCATTGATACTTTTAAATATAAATGTGCCATCAGTTATTTATGAGTGAGACCAAAGCAGCACAAAAAATGTTGTATCACCGGATAAAAAATAATCTGATCGTTTTATTTGTTTCAGGGTCCACCGCAGCCCGGACAGAGTTATAAATTCTCGGTCGTTGAGTCATGCGATCGAATCAAGGAGGAATTCAGTTTCCTTCAGGCACAATATCACAGGTAGTCCTCTGAATTTAACACCCGTAAATCAAGCTCCCCTTTCGAATTTACGTTACTCGTAAACGTGCAACACATCCGACGTCGAATCGCGTCGAAAAATTATATTTAACAGCTGTCCCGTTGATACCGATGCTCATTCAATTTGTGCTTGAGATTCGACGTCCGGATCGTATTTCACATTTATCGATTAAATTTTACACAGCCATAAAACATACATTCGCTCGTTATACGATCCCCAGACGTGACAATTAGTAACTGAGAATGGAAAAAGCTCGTGGCGGCGCCAATAAAATCCTGATCTTGATCGCAAACAGAATGATTTCGTACACGTGAAACGAGAACGTTTTTGACACGTTCAGTGCCGCGTTGCCACCGCTGGTCCACGTATCAATTTTAATTTTATCAAATGCTAATGTATGTTAATTAAAACTCATTTTATCGTGTTTGACCAGTTACAGGATTTTCCACCGTGACACTGAACGTGTTAACACTTTGATGGCTGCTGTCACGTATACGTGATTTTATTCACTCGTGTAACACCATTTCAAACAATATAGTACATGTTTCAAGTAGAGTAGAACCTCGGTCATTTGAACTGAAATTAGTAACAAGATTACCAACATAATTATATTTCGTGTAAGCGTGGTAATTTTTTTTAGAATATAAAATACGTGATGATATAAAATTAAGTACACACTGTCCCTAATTTTAGGTTTAGCCTTTAACTGACGTAGTATGACCGTTGTTCGTATACTCGAGGTTCCACGGTACTAACAAAGTTGAAATTTTAGAATATTCAACGCAAAGATAATATAAAATGCTTAATTACTCAACAATTTTTGTAAGAATGTCGAAAACTAATTCTGTACATACTCTGGTAAGAAGGGCTAATGTTCAGTTTGTAATTTTTCGGGAAAAGGTGCATATTGACCTTTTTATTGTAATACACAAAACACATTGGCCTTTTGAGAAATTAGCTTGCAATAGAGTCAGGACAGTGGCCCTTTTTTTACGAAAACGTTCATGATTTTTATGTGACTGATCTATAAAACTCAGATGCAATAATTTTGGACATTGACTATATTTCTACCAAGGCACAGAATTAGCGTTCGCTGAATGTTAGCAGCCGTTAGAGCGTTGAATCATCGTTACAAAATTTCTTTTTCATTCTCACACGATAGGTTCATCTTAGCTGTAAGACGAATAGAATTTCCCAGTCCCGTTCGAAATGCTGTTGGCGTCAAGAGAAGGATACTTCTCGACGGTGTAATTCATTGACTGGGGCCGATTCAGCTCCCAGGTGTACACGGGATCTTATCTAGGAAACGTTTGCGCAAATGTCATGTCGACGCGTAGGCGAAGCGAACAGACAAACCGACAGATGTAGGCAGAGAGAATTGTTTGTCCGAGCGGAAGCTATGCACACCGAAGTATGCACATAGCCCGAGGGACACGGAGGCTTCCCGGTTTCGATTCCATGCACGCGTGCTACGCGTCCCCGCGCCATTCAACTTCTTCACCGCACATTCCACGACTTTTCTCTTCTACCCATTACGATACCATCTTTCTTTGCCTCCACCAATCGCTGCGATCTGTAACTAATTGCGATAAATACGTCCTTTCGGCTTTCTCCCGCACGGACGATTTCATTTTGAACTTCTGCCGAGCGGAATGAGAGTGTTAAGGATTTCAAGGATAGGTTTCATAGAGTTAACACTTTGACGGCCAGTCACGCACGCGTTGTTTTGTTCATTTAAATAACACATGTGTTAGGTCATCCCATAAGTAGTACGGTTCCTTTCGGTACGTATATGTGTAAATAAAGTTTGTACCTATACAATACGGTTTAGGTGACGATGAGTCGTAGAATGAGTCGAATTCAATTTTAACCCTCGCACTACCAAGGTATTTTTTGAAACTCAAACTACCAACAGGGGGGCATTTAGTGCACACCTTCAAGAAATAATTATACCTGGCAAATTAATGCCGGATTGAGTGATAAGGAACATTCTGCGAAACCGCAACATTCAAATTACACCGCAATAAAGTATATGCTTAAGCTTAATATATTCAACAATAACTATTTTTTCAGAATTTTGACTGGACTGATCAGTAAAATAAATAGAGAAAGTATAATATGGTGGCTACAAAGTATCCCTCCCTTGGTAGTGCAAGGGTTAAGGTCTACCGTCGTGTCTAGTAAGACCTTGTCGACTGGTACCCAACACCAAAAGCGACTGGAATTTAATTTTGCGAAATGAAAAAACGGTTGCTTTTTAAAGAAAAAAAAATTTTTTTTTTTCACCGAAAAAAAATAAACTGGAAATTTATAAAGTTTAAACAAATTAAAATATAAAAAAAAACGTACGCTACATTCTAGATAATTTTTCAAGGAATAACGTATCAGAACTTGAAGTTAACCGAATCTGCTGGTTGCGAGGTAAAAATATATGGTTTCGAGAAAAACATGATTTAAATTTAACGTATCGATTTAACCTGACCTAACGTGCAGTCATTTTGAGTGTTGTAACTTATGCCAATTATTCCAATTTTTTTTCCAAAACATCCTTTTACCATAATATTCTACACGTATAAAACTTAAAAAAGAAATGCAATTCAATTTGTTCGATTTTATGAAACCGACAAGGTGGTTTACCCCTTTAAATATTTGACTAATAATATTCGCGTTCAGATAAATAACAAATGAATTTAACGTGACATGGCGGTCAAAGTGTTAAATCCTGTGGCAAGGGACTAACCATTCCAATCAATTTCAAGAAACCCACTCCGATCACACAATCTCCATGGAGGTGTCGCGGCGGTTCGCTGATTCGAAACGAAAAACTCGGTAACAAGCACAGGAATATCGCCGGATAATCGCGCGATACGATCACGTGCACGCGAGCTTGCATCGGTGAAAAGCAGCTCGATAAGGGAAACTTTCTTCGTTGCTTTTCACCGTCCGGATGCGGCCGATCCGTATCGACTCTCTGTGACACGTTAATTTATGTCCCGAACCTTTAACGTGTTAATTCGCGACGTCACGTGCCGCACGATTTCCACCGACGACGGAAACTTAAATTGCTGTTTCGTGTCACACGAGGCAGGCTGAGGGGCGAACGGGGTGCCCCTAGGGCTGTGTGCATACATGCATAAATATGTGAGAGACGCACGTGAGCCGCGTGTGACATTTCGACGCGCGCGTTCTGTACAGGTCGATCGGAAAGTAGCCAATTTCGCACTCGCTGCACACCGACTTTTCCGTCGAGCGGTTGATTTTTCCGCGACCACGCCCTGCCCAACCGAACGAGAATGAAAACGTTTGGAAAGCTGTCTCCGTCACGATGAAACCGTTTGGTCGCGACCGGGCTGCAGGGGAAAATTTCCAGATTCCGCTAATGTTTTTTCAAAGCGGTTCGAGGGTGACAGCGTCATATAAAAAATCAAGAAGTTTACTTTAACCCGGGAGAGGTGACTTTGTGAACATTTCTCTCACGCTTGTCGAGAATGCTTCATATCTTTATTACTTCTAATAAATCAATGCCCTAAAAAGTATTTCTCTAGGTTCTCTATAACATGTACGCATACATCTGTGCCAATAAAACAGCAAGTAAGGTGAAAAATAAACAAAAATCGCAATGTGAGAGAAATTCTCATGAGACACCTCCAGCGCGACATGAATAAACGACACTTCTGCCGGGTTAAACATTTCTATTTAGATCAGTGATGGTCACCGGAGCTGTGGACTTCTCCCACTCTAAGTCCATTCCTCTCATATAGGCTGTGATCTGGGACGACGATGGACAGAGGGGGAACGAGGAGCGAACTGGAGGGAACTGAAACGGAAAGAATGGACCTAGAGCGGGGGAAGACCGCAGCTCCGGTGGCCATCACTGATTTAGATTAATAAAATTTAACGCGTATCATATACCAATAGAAAGAACGTTACTTTCGATAGGACCGAGTACGCGCCGAATTCACCCTCTCTATGTTAGAACGTTTCAGCTTTCATGGGTTTTCTCGCGTGTTTCAAATCACGTTTCTTGTTTTTCTTGTTGTTTTAATGGGATATCGGAATTTTTGATTCTTTCCCTGTTGATACATCACCGTTGGAAAGTTTTGGGATGCTTACTGTTGTTACATTTCAGTGGTGGAATGAACTTTCGTTCTGAGGGACACGCAAATTAGTAAATTTGTAAGCGCAATATCACGAAAAGCACTTAAAATCGGGCGTATGCATTAAAGGTCAATGTATTCGTCCTAAAAAGCACTATCAAATGATCTGAAGAAACATACATAGTTAAAATAATAATATAAAAAAAAAATTCGCCTTTGCCGAAAGATGTGCCCCCTCATACCATGCACCTTCCATATAAAACAATTTCTCTGTCTTCAATAAGTTAGGAAATATGAGCTTGTAACAGATAAACTGGGACACCCTGTATTGATTGAAAGAAAGTTAAATCGTAATATTATTGTTTTTATTTAACTTATACACAACATAGAAAAAGTTGAGTACCAACATAAGACTTAAAGAGCCCGCGAGAAAGGATTGCGTAAGACCAAAGGATTTTCTCTCGCGAACGGTGTACATTTTTTCTAAGCTTTCAGGCCTCGAAACATTGAAAACAACAAGTGTCCCAATACTTTCGAGCGGCGCAATCGCGCGGAATAATTCATTCTGCGTCTGTATCGCGCGCTCGATGATGCATAAAACGACAGGGCGAGGCGCGTTACTTTTATTATCGGGCAACCTCGAAAAATAAACGCTCCAACGTATTCGTGATTTCCCGTTCGGGCGGCCATAAATCCGCGGCGTACAAATTGCGAGAGGGAGAGTTCGCGAGGAATTTCCGCGGGCCCGCGTAACGGAGGAACAGGTGTGCGTTTCCGCGTGTTTACGTCTCGGTGGAAACGGGTTCGATAAGACCGCGTGTAAATCGTTGCGGCCCGTCAATCTGAAATAATTAATGGTCCGCAACCGCGCGAGCGGAATTATCGCCCGACCGATCGTTAATATCGTGCTAATTTATCGTGACGAAGCCGCGATCCAGCTACGTTTCTCGTTAGAACCGTTTCCTCGAGTCTCCCCTTACCGGGACCATGAGACGACGTTAACGATTAACCGAATAATTCGATTCAGTTTCTCGAAGGAGCGATCGCGCAGAATGTCTCGTTACCGATATCGAGTCAGGAGATCGCGATTGATCGGCTACTATCCTGTACACGCGAGCTCGTCGATATACAGGGTGTTGAAAGGACCGTCTCAGACTTTGGAAGCGTATTGTGACTCACGATATTGATCACACAAATACGTTTCTATTCTCTATTGTTTTATATATTTTTAGGGTATTGTTATTTGAAGAAAAAGTACTATATGTATAGTAAATTACATTTTAACCTGTTAGGTGTGTATGACGAGTATACTCGTCATGAAGGAATGGTAATTTTTTGTGTTATGAGGAGTATACTCGTCATCTCTTCATTTTTGCGACACAATGAAGGTACACATTTATAAAATAGAGCTACACAGCTAACAGGTTAAGTGTACCTCGAAAATTTAAAAATACTCAGCTATATCAGAATTAAGAAACAAAGTATGTATTTGATCAATTTCGTGAGTCAGTGATAATGTCTAGGTAATTTCCAAGTCACACGGTGTTATAGAAGGTTCAAGTTTTGAACCCTTTTTACCACCCTGTATAAGACGTATCTGAAAGTCAGTTTAACCCTTAAGTGGATTATTGGGGCCGTAGCGGCCCTGTGCAATTTCAAACTAATAATTGTTTAACATGTGGTGATATAATTATTTGAAGATTTATGTAATCCTCTATTATCTCGTTATGCTTCTAATGTGGCAAAGAAAATTGATTTCTGTTTTGTTTATTCGGTAAAAGTTAAATACTTACTAGTTCGAAGTTGCACAGGGCCGCTACCTCCCAAATAATCCACTTAAGGGTTAAACTGTAATATTAGTCAACTCGAAGATTTTAGAGTGATTCCGCAATTGTGAAACGAAATTGATATGCTCTCAAAGCCTTCGATCGTATTTCCTTAACACCCTGTACAGTCGCCGCGCCGCAGTTCATGATTTCACGGTAGGAACGTCAAAGGTTAGAACACACGGGGATCCGTGGAACTTTCGCTTCCGCGATTCCAGAATCGAACGGAGAACAATAATTGCCTGTCAATTTCCATCGACGGTCCGTGAAGCAGTCCGAGCCACTCAATTTCACCTCGCCGATGGAACTGCCAGATTATTAGTTAATCGCCTCGGTCTTCTTTCTTTCTTCCTTTCGGATTCCCGTCCAATTACGGTAACGAATGGAAATTGCTCTCGTCGACTCTGACGAACGTTTCCGCGAATGATAATTGGGAACTCGATACGTTATTATCGGAGAAGCTTCTTCCATCGCGGCGAGGCGCAAGCGCAACACGCCTTTGCATACGTTAGCACAAAAAAAATGTTCATTAACCTTTTTCTCTCAAATTTACGACAGCGTTGCTTAATTCTTTGACTGCGATCGACGCCTATAGGCGCTCGACCAAGCCGTTCGCCGTGTACTGCCGACGCCTATAGGCGTCCGCTGCACCGGCTCACCACATACTGCTGCAGCTCGACCGCATGCGACGTTCGCCTCGTTTCCAAGTAGCCTGCAGTCAAGGGGTTAACCTCTCAGGAACGACGTAATTTGCAGCTTTTCTTTTCATACAGCCGATGAATTTGTAATTATACAGACAATGCAGCCTGTTATACAGAACTCTACAGTAATCGTGATGCAATCATAAAAGGGCTGATTTCTCATAAAAAAGTAAGTTAAAAATGTAGAATACCATTTTTTCCTACGAGGATCCGTTTTCGAGAAATATATTATTTATATAAATATTTGTCGAGTGATATTTTTAGTACATGCGATTTTGCTATTTGTAAGGTTCAACAAAGCACGAGATACATTTGAAAATTAATTAATCAATTGAAGGTAATGAAAATGTCGGACGACGAAACTCTGTGAGGCGTTTCAAGAGATGAAAGTTTAAAGGGTTATTACTGCCAGTTTGTGTATTAACATACCTGTGTATATATCAAAGAGAATTACTTACAGAAATTTCTCATTTAAAATAAATTAATTCATTTTCAAATACACCCTATATTCTGTTGAACCCTACAAATTGTGACAAACCGTGCTGTGGGTAACAGTGCATATTCAGCGAAAATTAAAACAGAATTTTCTCGAAAATAAAGCTTCGTGAGAAAGAGTTACATTTTACATTTTCTACTTGTTATTGCATAATGAATCACCCCTTTTGCGGTTGAAACAAAATTACAGAAATTTGTATACATTGTTTTAACTCTCAAACGAATTGCAATTTCGACACACAATTTTCACCACTGCGTTTAGCATGTACAGGAAAATTAAACGATTATTGTTTTTAATAATTCATTTTCGACGTTAGCCGCTAACGAACCCTCGTGCATCGACGCCGTCCCTGAGAGTTTCATTTATTTTTCTCCGTTCGACGTTCCTTGGAAAATATCGTTTTACTCCGTTCGTTGTCGCGAATTGGCTATCTCCGCGTTCCTGTTTCTTTTTTCTTTCATTCGGACGGTCGTTGCAATTTTTCTCGTTTGCATTCCATTTTCGCGGGCGCGCGTTTTAATTTAATGCCGCGACGACGACGACGTCGACAACGAACGGAGAGACAAACAAAGGCTCCGCGTTCTCGAGGGCTGGTGGATATTAATGCTGTTGTTCTTGTTCCCCTTTATACAGCCTTAAATTGGAGTGCGAGAAACTGGCCAGTGAAAAAATAGAGATACAGCGGCATTACGTGATGGTAAGCCGAGAGGGAAAAGAATTGAAAAAAAAAAATAAACAAAGAAAAACAGAGGAAAAGGATTCGTTTACACACGGTACACTTCCATCCACCCGTTCCGTTCCGAGATTACAAGGCATTTTCGTTGCATTTTTTCCACTCCGCTCTCCGTTTCTCTCCCCACGCGGTCGGATTCATTAAACGAATTCCATATCGCGGGATTAATTTGTTACGACTGGTCGAACGTTCAAACCTTTTAACGAACGATCGAACACATTTTCCGCAAACATTCCGCAAGCCCGTGCTTGCTCTGTACTCGTTCCAGTCTCGGCTATTCCGTTTTTTAAGCGTTCATATAGAGTGGACCAGTAACTTTTAGTACCGTAATTATTTTGAAAATTGTAATAGTTAGACCAATATGTTTCGAATTAAATATACAATGTACGGAAGATGCTATTGGGTGATGATAATATTCTTTTTGTGAATGGAGTTGCTTGGATGTACTTTTTTTCTATATGTGATAATCACTTCTCAAACGAATTGAAAAGTATTTTACAATTTTATAATCCCTGAGTGAATGAGTTTCACAGCAACCAATTTGCAATCGCTTACAGTCGTTACCAGATTTATCAAATACAGTGGGACATCGATTAACCGGATCGCGATCAACAGAGGTCTCGATTATCCAGTGTCTCCTATTTACTAAGAACAAACGCTTGTTATCTTTCGATTCTCTTCTGTTTATACCTAACTTAACAGAAAGTTTAGTAATGGTGAAAAGTTGGCGTAATAAAGCACTTATAAGTGCAAAATTAAAAACATAGATAAAACGTAAACAGATATACATTTGGTTATGATTATATTATAAAAGGGAACACAGTTTCTAAAAATAAAGAACTTATTTTGGTATAGAAAATACGTTTTTAGTTAATTCTCCTCGGGTTTCGATAATCAATTGGACCTCGATTTATCCGGGCTGCCTGTCTCCCGATTAAGCCGGTTAATTGAGGTCCGACTTCCCTAATTACTTTTCTTCCTCCATTCAACAATAACTGACTGACTAAAAATTTTCGAGGCATATTTCAAATGTCATTTATTACAGATATCGTAAACTTGTTTGAAATAAAAATGTACTGAAGAAGTATAAAGTAAAGTAAATAAAATTTCGGGAGTGACTGTATATTTCGAAAACGAGGCAGCAGGTTGCAAAATGGTCAAAGACTTTTCGACTCGTCTCAGAAGCTATTACCACGCGGAGAAGGAAAAAGTGTACTGATCCAGTTACAAAAACCAAGGTGCTTGTATCTCCTAAGCCACTCCTTCCACGAAAAAAATGTTATCATCACGTAATAACTTCCTCCGTACACTGTAATTTTTACTATAAAAATATTATTTTAACTCTTATAAGTTTCGAAATAATTAAGCTGTTAATAGATACTGGTTCACCCCGGACATGCACTAGAACATCGATAATTGAGTTTCTATTTTCTAATGTATCGTGACATGCAGACCGACGAACATGTCTTTCCTTTAGCAGCGCGCTGTGTCGCAAAAGTGCGTCGAAGCCAGTAAACCGGCGGGAAAAAAGCGTAAAACATAATTCTTGCCTAATTGGTGTTATAACGTAGGAAAAACGGAGAAGAATTATCTCGAAGCTGTTACTCTGTCCGTTCGTAAAATGCTAGGAACACGGGTGGAAACGGGTATACCATGTGAACGTGTGCGCACACGTATGATCATACGCCCACATACACACACTTGCGCACGTATACACAGACAGACATTGTTACACGCTCATATTGGACCGCGGGCACCAACACGCGTTTTGCATACGGTGCCACGCAGTGCACTCAACTATTACGAGTACATATTTATTATAGGAACGAGTGGCGATGCAATTTTGTAGGAACGGGCCGGGAGAGTCTATTTCGCTGTCAGGCCGGTAAACAAAAATATTACGCGGTCCTGTTGTCGTTAAAAAATTACTGCCGTCATAAAAGGGACCTTGTGCGCGGCGTCCGCGGTCGGTCGGCCCGTTCCACGGAAAACGGTTATGTCGTCGGATCAATGGAAATTAATTTTCCATTTAACGCTTTATTATTTCCGCCGAGCGCAACGGCACGTCGCGATGGAGATCGATATTCTCGCGACACCGGATATAAATGGAATAATTAAACAACTGTTTTCATGGCACGTTCGAATCTGTCAGGTCGTCTCATAAGTAATATGGTGGTCAGTCTTATAAAATATATTTAAATCAAATGAATATTAAATTATAAAACATATTATCTAAAGTTATATGAATATAAAAGTCGTTCTCTACAGTCTAAAAAATATTTTAAATAAATATAAATATACTAGCCGATTTGGTAATATAAAAATTGTACCGTGCATGTAGTGGAATATGAGGCATCCATTTTGTGTAAAATCTTATGAAAATTCGGGTTACTATAGGAAAGAGCTGTTGCTAACAATTTTGTAAATAAGGGTGAATTTTAGTGGAAAAATATAATGACATTTGGCATAGTTCAAATTAGTTGTATTTACCAAGTACACTACCTGTTTTGGTAGCTCGACAGCTTCTTAGCAGACGAAAAATTCAATGTTATTGTGTAATTGCTTCAAATCAACCTAAAATGAATTGTCTTGAAACAATAGAAATTTGTCGAAGATGAAATCAGAGAACCGTTGAAATAGTTGATCAAACACTAAAATTAATATTGAGTGTCTTGATAACTAAAAATAACTGCAATTAGTACTATTACGTTATGCACGGCGTTATTTATGAAATGACTGATGTTTTCCGATGTACCTTGTTTCGTGTATAAAGCGAAAACGTAGTATATTTGAAAAGAACATAATTCCTCGGGCAATAGTGAGTTGGAAACGTAGAATGAATTTTTTGTACTCTGTTTTCGAGGAAATCGAGTTTGAATATGTATCAGCTACGCATACGAAGAATTAATAAAAAGTTCGTGTTTGTATTATATTAACTTCGCGTATGATATTGTTTCCAAAGTAAAAACGGTTTTCCGTATTTTTAAAGCGAACTGGTGAATTTCTTTAACTCCTTCAGGGAGAAAAATAATTTAATTCTTTCGTACAATTATATTTTAAAATACAAACAGTTGTCAGCAATATTTGAAGTTAAAAAAATATAAACGTTCGCATATGCGCAGAATGTTAGGACCATTACTTATCGGTTCGAGCTTGTGTATTCCATTGACCGTCAATTTGTGTGTAACAATAATCGCGATATTTTCAGCAATTTGTAATTTTACAGAATAAATGCATTGTGGAAACTAGGTTAAAAAGTTCAAAGAATTTTTTTCCCAACTTCTTGTAAAAGCATCATACATAGCAGGTAGTCCTTCAGCTATTACCTGGTGGGGAAATTGGGGTACAGTGGATTCCGCTTATTTGAGCCACCGGTTAATCGAGGTAGCCGTTTATTTACGACAAAGCTCAAAGAACAGAACCTAGTGGAATAAATAAATTCTTCACTTAATTGGGACAGCGTGCCGCTTATTTGGGACAGATGACTTCAGCACTCTATGAGAAGATAGCAAGTGTTAATGTTCACTTATTTTTCCTAATATGTTGTACATTTTGCTTCAATTGGATTTTTTAGGAGGACTTTAACGACAACATGCGTATCCGCGGACAGTCCATTAATGATATTGATGGTTATTGACAAAGAATGAAAATAGAAAGTTCTGCATGAAAATATCTATATACGTATTAGATATTTGGCTCTGATTTATTCTAAAAATATTTAAATAAACACTTTTTGTTTGTCTTGTATCATTTTAACTACAGTATTTACCTATGTGATACTTCGCATAGTTGGTACAGCCGCTTCATCGGGCCAAAGGACGCTAGTCCCGATGTGTTTCAACTAACCGGGATCCACTGTATTTTAATGAGAAATAATTCCAAAAAACAGGGTCCGTGCTTGAATCGAGCAAAGCGATAGGAGTCCTACGATTCCCTCAAAAACGGAGCCGCACATACAACAATTCCATTCCACATCTTCGATTTGCTTCGGCATGGGGGATCACCTTTTCGTACCACGATTCCCCCGATACATCCACTATTTGCTCGTTCCGCTAGGTTTCGATTGGAATCGAATGAATTCGTTCCCATTAACCTCGCGTTTCATTACTTACCGGTTTTAATTTCGAGCGTGTACGGGTCGCCGTAATTCTTGCCGCGCGTCACCGCCGCATCGATTTTCCTCGTATTCGACCGGGTCGCGTTCAATTGAACGAAATAAATTCCTTCTCCGCGATTTCGCGGAATATTCACGCAATTGCACCCGCTTCCGATAGTTTTGATGCGCCGTTTAGAGTCGCCGCGACACCGACGCTGTCCGATGAACACCGACAAACACAAAGGGAAAACACGTACGCACACGAACAACCGGGGTCGTACAATTTTCACGTACAGTGACCAGGCAGCGTGTAACAACTACCGTATCGATGTTTGTTGCGGCTGCACTAATTGTGTGTTTTTAATGGCTTGGCTCTGTGCACCGACCCTCCGCGATATTCTCGATTAAGGGACGTGACCGAACCGGAAAATCGGTCCCGCGAGGAAAAAAAGCTCACCGGAAAAGGGCGTTCAATATCGTTAACCCTTTTGCTACGGCGGAACTGGTCGTCATGCTGTGCTGTGAGGCACGAGTCCACGCTTTGGCGCAAACAGAGTGTAACATCTGCAACTTTGTCGTATTACGCAGATTTTTTTTATTCAAGTTATGTCGAGTTGATATATAATTTTAATACAATATGTAAAAATTGTTTAACCTCTTCGATACGGCGGTGGTAGTAGTAACCTGCAGCCGAGAGCAACGTAGCGAGAGAGGACTTATTGCTATGTTCGGATCACGGATAGTTTTGCGTCTTCTGTATTATGAAGTTTTATGCAGGGTAGGTCATTTAACATTAAAAATACGGGACTATTCTTTGTTGGTGTGCCGTTCGCGGGGCATAGTTCACGTATAGGCGCTAACAAGGAAACAACGCGAACGCTGACTCGCGGATTGGAATGAAACTTTGTGGGTTTATACAGTGATCCAAGACAAGAATAACGGTATGTTTCATTCGTGCCTAATCGCCTTTTAAGGGTGTGAAAACTAACCTCAAAGTCAAATAGGCACTCCCACTTTTTCGCGTATAATTCTTAAAGTACAAGAGATAGGAAAAAATATTTCAAACAAAAGTTCAGTGGTATGATAACCGCTACAAACATGCAGTAACAAAATTTGGAAAAAAGTCTTTAAAAAATTTTAATACGTAAAAAGAAAACTTTTTTACAAATTTTGTTAACACAAGTTTGTAGCGCTTGTTGTACCACTGAACGTTTGTTTCAAACATTTTTCTCTATCTGTTATACTGTTATACTTGTTATCGAGTTATATGCGAAAAAGTAGGAGTGCCTATTTGACTTTGAGGTTAGTTTTCACACCCTTAAAGGGCGATTGGGCACGAATGAAACATACCGTTATTCTTGTCTTGGATCACTGTATAAACCCACAAAGTTTCATTCCAATCCGCGAGTCACCGTTCGCGGTGTTCCCTTGTAAGTGACAAACCTATGCCTCCGCGCGCTCGGAAGAGAATTTGCTCGGCTACAAGATATAAGAACAAAAAAAAACAATATTCAGAATTCTATACGCACAAAAGTCGCGCGCGAGGCCGTGTCCAAGGCATGCTGTTATTATATAATATGTAGTCGTCAACGTGGCCGAACAAAATCATATGTCGGCTAGCCTGGGGATACCAAGCTATGCTGCGCTCAACCAGTGTCGTGAACCGATGCAAAATTTTGACGGGTGACTATAGTCACCTTTAGAACAGATGGAACGCTCAGCGGATGGTGACTATAGTTACCCTTGGTATACAATGAGCGCTCGATGCCGAGTGACTATAGTCACCTTTGGTAACGAAAGGGTTAACGATGGCTACGACCACGAGAGTGCGGGCGAACCCGTTTCGGACGCGATCACGTTCCTTACTCGTTACCGAAGCCTGACAATACAGTTGTTGTCTCGATTCGCATCGATGGACCGACTAACGCGCGTGATTTCGCACACTACCATTTCCGAGTGCATTGTTCCCCCTCCGCTAGGTCATACCGGAACATCGAATCATGCATTTCACCCCCGAGATCAGCCCCCAGACCCCACAGCTTTCGTACGCCGCCTGCACTTACTAATGTTTTGCTTACACGTGCGTTTTCCTGCTTGTTCTGTCCAGTATTAAGTTGGAGATGGAGAAACTCGCCCAGGATAAGACGGAGATGCAGCGCCACTACGTCATGGTGAGTCTATGCATATTCAAAGACAATTGAAATCGTCGGATGTTTAATACGGGATATCAAATTTTCTTGCGTAGCTTGAATAATTGGTAACGTCGGAGGCAATGGCGTTTAGGAAGTCGTTGCTCTGTACGTTTCATTACACGCGAGAAAATAGAAGGAAGAATTGAATTGAATCGATTAAGAAATTCGTTCAGCTTATAATGGAGGATTATACAGAGCGATGGCTCACCAAACGCCGTGGTGTCTGAATATTAACGCGAGCATATCGAGTTAACAGAGCCGAATTCGTGCCAGCAGCTAATAGCACGTAATCTCGCGACGCTCGTGCTGGAAACGGAGACAAAAATTGACATAACGAGCCAGCAAAAGGGGCGCCTCGTTGCCTTGGGTTTTCCAGGAAATGATGCCGAAGTTTCTTAAATAACCGGTTCATTTAAATACAGTAGCGTGGGTCGTTCATTCTTCATCCGGCGAGCGGCGGAATATTTGAAATGCCGGCGAATAATTCATAAATCTGATTCGGTTGGCGCGTAACAGCCGCTCGATCTTCGTGACAATCTTTTAATAAAACCGGCGACGACCTTTAGGAACCCATCAGCCATTCAGCCGACCCGCTGAGCGGCTTCTTCGTCTTCCGCCGTGTCTTCTTCGTCGTCCGCCTTCTCCTTTTCAGTCGCTGCAACCTGCACACGCAGGTGTGTGTATAACGGCTGGCAACCATACCGCGGCTTACTTTCGCCCGTAGATCTTCATTATTGCGCTGCAACGTCACCGGTGTATGCGTCTTCATTAGCGGCGTATACAACGCGCCGGGAACTATACAGACTCGAGTCGCATGCGCTCCTACGGAGAAGGTCGAAGGTCCCCGCCGCGTGAATAGGCGTCTTTGAATTTACGCGCCACGCATCCTGTATATCTGGGATTTGTCAGGCGGTGCCTGAGTCGATCGAACGAACCGATAATTCGTAATTATTAAACCTTTCGCTGGGGCAGCGTCCGGTTGAAAATCGACGATACGATACGGTTGTACGGACCATGTATTTTTTCGGTTTAAAAAATTCAGTGAAGTTTGCGTCAGGAATTTAACACGCTGAACACCGTGGCGGTCACCGGTGACCGACACCTCAAATTCAATTTAATTAAATAATTATCGATTGTCCCAAAATTCTGAGCAAACTTCATACCGAAACAATAATGTAGGAAAGAACATGTAGGAGAGTACTCAAATCTTTTTTTTCTTTACGATTTATATAGAAAATATTAAATTATATCGTGTCTGATTCGGTATGACGGTTTTCACTGTGGCGTTCAACGTGTTAATTGGAAAGTATATAATGCTGCATAAGAAATTAGGTGATTAACCCTCGGACTGTGGACGCTCGAGCAGCGAGACGGCGGACGGATGCCGGATACTCCGGATTATACAGAATTTGCATTCTATTGAATATAATATTTATTATTTATGATTGCAGTGTTCACATATTATGCTAGTGTCGTTTATTTCAAAGGAGGATTAAGAATATTTAAGTTCATTATTTAAGGTGGAACGATTTTTCTCCCCTGCGCGACTAGAGTCTCTAGGTAGTGCTTGGAGAACGACTACAGTCGATGATAGCAATAAAAGGGTTGATCTTAGAAATTGATGTTTTTTTAGAGTCCAGAAATTTGTTCCATGTCGGTTACAAATGATTATCATTGAACTTTGTTATTATGTAATGTAAGCGGCACAGTTAACAGAAAAGAATAACAAAAATGGATCACTGATGACCCATGTTTTGAATTTTAAGAAATATTGACGTTACTGTGATGGTGTACAGTAAGTATATTATCAAGCAGAGAAATATTGTATCTTCGAAAGCAGACGCATCAGAATCGCTTCTCGTTAACATAAATACACTGGTGTATTTAGTTTTCCACGTCATGGAAAATGTGCTTATCGCCCACCTTTGTCACTAATAGCAGCGATAAAATAAGTAATATGTGGCACACTGTGTGTCACAAATTATTTATCACTCGACCCACTACGTCAATGCAAATATTATTTGTCATGTTGCTGTGTCGTTTGTACCATTTCCACTCGATGAAACCGAATGAAAAAAATCAGGCCAGAGAGCCGGCGGAATGAATTAAAAAGGAAAAGGAATGAAAGGCCCGCGTCGTTGGAGTTTATTGTCGTTCGGTTATCATGGACACGCCGGGTAATTTATAGGCCACACTTCGTGGCCGCGTTCGATGCAAATGACTTCATATAAAATGCACACTGGTTGCTCGTGTGGACGTGGCACTTCCGCCGATTCACGCAGCCCGAAGATTAATCGCGACGAGCGTGTACGAACGCGGCGCGGACAGTCTCGACCGATCGATCGATCTTCCTCGAGACTATCCTTTTTCGATTCGTCGCACGATCCCTGCCTCGCCACGCTACGTTGCATTTCAATTTATGCACCGGGTTCCTCTCGCCACGCAGTCTTTATCCTCCAGCCAGCCTTCTATTAAGCGATCATCTAGCGCAATTGGAAAAACGATGAACCGACTGGCTTCGCCTGTCAGCTGTTATGAGCCGAGGTTACGAGTTTTAGAGATGTCGTGAGAATTTTAGGATGCGGGGTTGCGTCGCGGATTGGGTGTCCTGATTTTGGGTCCATTCGTTTAAAAAATCGGGACCTGGGATTAACGGCAGTGTAAAATACAAAGAGAAGCAAACTTAACCCTGCAGCGGTTGCGTCTTCAATCCCTTGCCGTACGATTTTTCCAACGATCTCGTGCGACAAGGTTTGCTATTCCAGTCCTAGAGTGCCGTGATAAATGAGGAGCGTTTATCAGCGTATGCAGTTCGCTTTTAACAATCCTTTGAAGGTCAATTTGTGCTGTAGTGAAAAACTTTAAAAAATTGGCACAAATGTTAGATTCGTATTTGTAACGTATCAATCATATTCTGTGTCACGAGTGTGACTCGTTATTGTACGGCAAGGGGTTAAATGTAGCGCGAGCGGTCGCGTGGATGACAAGTGTCATCCATTTTAAAATAGGAATTAATAATAAAAATGTATATTTATTACTATTTTTTTTTATTGAGAGATACAACACTCATCATACATATTACAACAAAAAAATATATCAAAATCTTCTTTCGATTAACAATTAGGAACATTTAACCAAAATATAGCAACATCTGCATTTTTGATTTTACAAGCATGGGTGATTAATGTCATCCGCGCGACCACTCCAGGGTTAAGAAACCGACAAAGTTATGTCGTGTATAAAAATTTAGGACTCTGGTGGACCATCGCTTTTTTTAGCATTCTGTTTCGCATTTAGTGATGTGAGATTTTACTCCTGGAGGTCCTCGTTTCCTAATGTTCTACAGCAGATAATATTTATTAGGGCAGAGGTGTTATAATTATTAATGTGTGGTTGTACCGGTAGAAAATTTTTAAAAACCCGGGATCTTGGACTCTAATGGCCCATCATGGTTGCCTACTTAGTTTTTAAGGGATCTATATCCCTTCCATTGGCTGGAAATTTGGTGTAGGACCTACACTGTAGGTGATGGAGACGGAGACGTATGAAATCCCCAGACGTCTGGTAAAAACAAAGTTCTTGAGATATTTTCCAGATCTCATGCGTGGAAACTGAGAGGGGCTCAGCAATACTCAAGTGGTCTAGAGATGTAAGCATCCTGGTGCCGATGTCTCCATTAAGGATATTTATTGCTGTTTGTGGCTTTGAGAAAGCCTAAAAACTGCTATCCAGATCTGCAGGCTGGTCTTCGTTTACTATTTCCCAAATATCGTCTCACAAGGGAAGGACCCCAATTGTCCGATTTCTGTTATAACGAGTTTTTGTGAGATGATGGCATACAGGTTCCTAATGATACATGTGAAATATTGGGTGTAGACACTCGATAATTTTAAAGATATAAATAATTAAAGGTACGTACTTTCAAGATGTACTATGAATATAAATCGAGTTTTCCCAAATTGCATTGGCAAAGTGAAATGATTGTGTGGCTGGTAAATCAGTTGCCGCAATAAAATAGTAAAAAAAAATATTTCGGTGAACGAAAGTCGAACGATTTACCAGTAAAACAACTTTGCCAATGTAACTTCGATAAATTCGATTTAAATTCATAGTACATTTTGAAAGTATGTATAATTGTTTATATCTTTAAACTTATCGAGTGCTTAGACCTAATATTTCACATATATCATTACGAACCTGTATGCTATCATCTCACAAAAACTCGTTAAAATTGAAGTCGGACAATTGGGGTCCTTCCATTGTCAGTTTCATCTCTGTCTCTAAAATGTTACGGGTGTTCGTCACACATGTGACGTAACCCACGACACAGCACCGACAAATCGGCGAGAAAAATTCGATCAGCGTACAAACTGGGTTCGGTGCAGCCGGTCATTTATTATTAACGTATATTACATCGTTTTGTCACCCGTGATTAATCATTGACGCACGCAAGAATTTATTGTATTGGCTCGAATTCGCGCAGCAACAGGTACACTTGTCGGACATACGCGTCCGTTCTGTTCTGACGTATCGAATGACTGGGATACGGCCTCCTAATGAATCGCCGGCGGTTCGCGGGCGATTATAATTGGAATGATTCAGCCAGAGATTTCGTAGAAGCTATTCATTATCGCTTCAAGTACATCTCTCTGTGTCTCGTCGGAGGAAAAACGTAATTTTCTTTGGTGAGTAGCGATATCCTTCCCCTTTACTCGTCCGCGAGTCGCTGCTCTTCGTCGTTTCAGACGTTCTGGCGAGCGAAACGATGCGAAATATTCGTGGAGTCGTAAACGACTTCCGTTGCATAACAGCTAGTTGCTTTCTTAATTGGTTAATTCAGGCTATTAGCTCGTATTCGTGTAAGAGGATAAATCGTGGAATGAATTTGAGAAGACAAATTGCTGGTTGTTTATGACTCAACCGAGTATCAGATTGGTGCAGGTGAAATGTACTTTGTGTGTATTGTACATGGTTTGTAACAGAGTTTCTCGTAAAATTTGGTGTCACCACGACTAAAAATGGCGACAATGTTACCGAAATGGGATTCGAAACTGGTTTAGACACTTTGTATATTTCATTCACTTTTGGCAGATTTATTGTCGATCAATTTTGATAAAAATCAGGTATTTCTGGATGGCACTCGGTAGAATCTATGTTTTTTTCTTTGTATAAGAAATCTTTATGTACCAACGAGAGTGCGGATGTTTATGCAAATATATGTACATTTTTAGACTTGCGTATGTTTTGTGTTATCGTATTTTTAGAAATGAAATGATGAGAAAACGTATTTCGTCCTAGCGTTCGATCCTAAGTGTTCAAGAAAATGCACTTCTACTTTCTTTATGTTATTAAATTAAATTCAGCTTAGCGACAATTCAGAAGAATATAAGATCAAGAACACTTGAATGTGTGATAATGATATCCCAGCGTTTGTTATACTACGAAAATATTTCCAAAAACGATATTTTATGTGCACCTGACTTAGTGCTCCGAGTCGACGTCATCAGACTGAGCATGGAAACATTCTTCGTGCAAAAATAAATCAAAGACATACGTACATACTATAGATTGAAATTTTGTTATACCTGGTTCTGTTTTCATGAAAATCCATTTTCAGTCGAAATTCAGATCCTCTATGGACTGATTCAGGATGTGTCGAACTTCAAATTGCACACCCAATAAGAAAACACAAAAATTACATAAATCAACGAACACGGTCGTCCCAATGTCAACCGACGAATCCAATCGATGCAAGCGCACTCGTGCCACTCGGTACTCTTCGCAAAAAGGAATCTGAGACCTTAAATTCAAACATTTCGCTTAATTCTCGGCTGAACATCGCGGTGTCCTCTTTTTCCCGGGAAATTACCTTCTTTTTCCACTCGGTGCCGTCCGCAGCCGCAGTTTAAAGGCTTTCGTGTTCATGCATCGCGAGGAAGTGGCTGGGATATTTTATATTCGGGGAGTATATAAACGGTGGTTTCGCGTTTCCGGCGCTGGAGGCGGCTTTTCCGCATGGAAAAGTCTTCCCGACTCGCCCGAACTGCCCTTAACCTCGACTTCGACTCATCCGTCGAACCAGATTTCTGTTCACGGATTTCTTTCGTATGCGGTGCGTACAGAGGAGGGTGGCCACATGCACACGATCAGGATGCTCGTACGACGTGGTTATACGACACGGTATAGCCTGGCCTCGGGGCATTATGCTTTTACGACTATTTCATGTAATTGTTGAGCTCGTGAACTTTTACGAGCGCGGAAGAGCGTCTCGAACTGCATCGTCTGCTGCTGTTTCAGCGGTGCATCCACTCCTAGATTATTTCCATGTTTTTAACTCTGCTCTGATTGAACATCGGACACTCGATCGTCTTGGAACCAGCGAATCGAAACCGTGATCATGTCCAGGTGTAAAAAGAGGATCAACCTTTTGCGTAAATCTTCTAATAGTTCGGATTGTTTTCTACATGTTATTCGTAAATAATTATAGGTGGCAGCCGTTTAGTGTGTTACGTTCAGGGAGCTGGAATTAGCGATGGGTTGGATAGCTTACAATTAGTGGAATAGCATCCGCTTGGAAGCAGAAGGTCCCGGGCTGGATTCCTGATCTAGTTCACCCAATTTTTTCTCCCTTATGGTAGTTAAAAAAAAGTGCAGCGGTGTTTTAGACATGTACTTTTTAGTAGTTCGAACGCAGTGGTATTAATAGTAAAATTGGGGACCTGAAGTTTTTCCAATACGTACGAATAGTCTTCACCTTCGTAGGTAGTCTTCACCTTCTGTATTTTCATACAGAATTCACAGTTAGTACACTTTTCATTGAACGACGGGACGTGCTATATTCGAGAAGAGGGCTCCAAGAAATGCAGAACTTTCTTGGGTGGCGTAGAGGTGTCTCTTATTCATCGCAGGACTATCCAAGTTATTGTCAGAAATAATACTCTCGAATGTTAGGGTATACTCATCAGATGTGCAGCAAATCTCTCGTAAATGAGTTTGTCTTTTACAAAATTAATGACTAGGACTAACGTCGCATTGACGAGCGTCAAAGATACGTTTTTTTAACGTTACTTTGTTAAATAGAAGTTGCACGTATGAGTTACTGAGCATTCTCAATCAAATTACGTTCTCCATGAGATGTTGCGTTTCTATCTTTCCAGACAGACTGTGAACTTGCCAATGGATCTTCCTTCTTTACACAACATTTGAACAATGTATATTCAGTGGATGGACTTGTATCTAATTCCAAAATAATATTCATATCTTGTTCTACTATTGCACTCTGTCCAATTACCGATGAAAGACTTCGATAGCCACGACAGGACGAAATTTCACGAACTATCAGCCCCGTTTCCTGCCGCTATCAAATTCAGCTTAACCACTAACGTAATATTGACTCAATGATAATATTTTATACAACGCAACATAGTATTGCGTATAACATTTACATAATACTTCGACAGCTACGGTAATTCGTGTCCCACATGTGAAACCAGCTACAACGAGCTTCGTTTTATTTCGTAGCGCACGATGTTATGCTAACGAAGGAATTTCAATGCAAAAACCCGCCGCTTTTAATCGCGGATAGAAACGATTCGAAGTTCCTTCTGCGCGCTGATTTCGTCTTGGAGAAACACCGTTAGGCTCTTGCACGGATATCGCGGTCGTATTTATAATTAAATTAATATTTTACGGCGTGGCTGTAGCGGGTACGCGGAAATTACGTGTAAGCGTATAGAAACGAGCCGACACGTTCGTGGCCTTTCAGGCCGTTTTAGCCGACACGGGCTAATCGAGAGCCGGAAGGTGCATACGCTCGCGTGTTACAACGATTGCATAAATTCGTGGCACCATACGCCGGACACGGTGTTAACGGTGTTAACGACCCGAACTGTGCTCGTTCACGGCGCAGGATTCTATTAGCTCGTCGCCGTATTCCGCCGCTGAATTCCCCGCAATCTGTGACGCCTCGAAATCGTCGGGCATCTGAATTTAACGGCGTACTTTCGAGCGGTCATGAAATCGCGAGCCAGCCGCAGAGATTCCACGTCGCGCGCGTTCTTTTTTTTTTACGAGTCTATCCGCCGAACGAAAGTCTCCGATTCAGTTGATGTTTTCCACTGACACCGGGACCGTTTCTTTTTAACCGCCCGCGCTGGGAATTCATCGACAGGTGAGCGTGACCGACTCGTCCAAAGGAATTCGAAGCGAGCTATTGCTTGAAATCGTTTCTATAAAAGTTTTACACAGACCAGCGATCGTGTTATCCCGAACTTTTTGCTTTCTCGGGATACGGGAATTCCCGAATTGGTAATAAATTTATTCCTCGAGATTCGGGATTCTCTTTCGGATATTCTCGAAATTCTAAAAAAAACTGTTTAGTAAAAAAGAGACCTGATTTAATAAGGAAAGAAACAAAAGGAGGCAGAAAGAAACACGTCAAATGAAAACAGACAATATTGGGTTGTTTTATATTTGTTTCTTATTTAATCTTTTAATTACATTGTAAAAATAGTTCGCGTGTCAATGCTATTCAAAAATAATCTGTATCTGATTTATAATTACTGACAGTTTTGATTAAAATAGGTTTTCCATACACACAAACAGTCTATTGATTTATCTGCTAAATATAAAAATTCCAGAAATGGAAAAGTTCTTCGCGTTTTCCGTTTACGTCGGTTTTACGCAAAATAGTGCATTTTTCAGCATTTCCAAGTTCGAAGTTATTTTGCCCGATGCCTCATAAATATTTATTTCATTAGGTAATGAACTGAAATGACCCTCAATTGATTTGATAGGCGCTTTGCTTTGCCTAACTGATTGTTCCAATTGCTGAGATAAACTTAGTTATAAATTTGAAAGAAGAATCTTGCTGTTTCTTAAACTCCAGTAAATTTTGCTAAATGGCCCCCTTATCTTGAAGGTATGAAAAAATTGTTATTGCAGGAGTTGTTTGGCATGGAGGAGGACATAATGTAGTGTAAATACTGTTTTTGTACATTAAATTGTGGGGGAGATTTCAAGGTCAATATAAATTCCTTAAATGAAATACTGTACATCTTTATTTCTATTCACACTATAATGGCGTTTGTTGAGACAAGTTACAAAAATATTCTTTGGTTATTCCAACCGAATCGAATTTCAAAAAATCCTTTCACAGGAATATTCGCAAGCATTCAAAACGCTCAAATATTATAAAAATCAAATATGGCGAAATTATTAATTTTTTTTACGTAAATGGCTCTTTAAGAGAGGGAAGTGACCTTGTCAGTCCTTAGCCGCTGTTTCTTTAGTAGTTATGTTCGTTTACACCGTGCTTTCCTATGGACACTTTCGCGGTATGAAAAGACGGGCATCGGAGTTTCGAGTGTTTTCCTTGATTAAATCCAGGAGGGCGAGTCGGTGGCAAAATTTGCAAGTTGCTGAGGACCGGCGGGAGGCCCCTTTATGTAAGGGTGCGTTTGCAACGGGGGCCGTTCGATCGAGGGAAGATGAAACGGGGGATAAGGGATCGTGAAAGGGACGAGGCACCGGCGAAAGCGAGGGTCCATTAGTCTTGCGTATCTCGTCACGGTGTAGATACCGATCGCGATCGATATCGGTCGTTTATTCGAGAATGAAAGCGCGGACTCGTTTCCAGGGCCAAAGGGATTACGGTTCGAGGGTCGCCAGAGGGGCTCATAGTTTTCTCGGTTCGATTCACAATTTTTTTAAACAAGATGCACTCGGCGAGAACGAACCGCGTGGACCAGTTCGTTTTTTTCTTTTGCTCGCCCGTTCGTACGTGGAATTCCCGAGTTTAATTCGATAACGCGCGTAACACGAGAGAAAATTCGATACGAAGAGCGAGGCTGGTTCGATGCGAGAACACGGTTGAAAAGATGGAACGAGCTGCAGGGGAATTGTAGATTCTGAGAGTTTAATGACGTTTATTGCCTGACGGTTTTATCGTCTCGTTCGAATCGGTTGCTCGCGACATCCCGCTTTCGTATTAAGCGCGTCGACCACGAGTAACGTTTCCAGCCTGACGATAATTAAGATCCTGACCTCCATTCCGACGGTGCCCGGGGCGAAGTCTATTAATTAAAGGCTAATTACTTCGTCGAGCCACGACGAGAGACGATCCGGCTACACACCACTTTCTTGTCTCTACCCTCTTCTTCTTCGTCGTCCTTTTTCCTCTCCGTGATTTCTGGTCGCTTAAATTCCCTCCAGACGACGTCTTTCATGCAACAATAGTCATGCCATTTACTGGCCGTTTTATAGCCTCGTTTCTCGGCCTTATTAACGGCCTCAAATGACTTTTCTGCGACTTTCGTTCCCTTGAGTCAGAATTGTTTGTTCTTCAAGGTCTCTGTATTTCCGAAATTACAAAAACTTAAATTCTTCACAAATTAGATCGCTGTTATTTAATTCCACGCTCATAACATGGGATACCGAGCTTCCAGTCGTTAAACATTCTGGAATATTTTTGCCGGAGCGGAAACACGGCATTAAAACTCAAATTTGTCATCCAGAACCTGACATTATAGCTCAGTGACAGCTCGGAACTTTACGCTCGCTTCCGACGAGAGAAAAAAAGTTTCCACGGTGATTGCGCTGATATATTAAAACACGGTTTTACGATCGGCGGGCAGTAAAGAGCGTTTTCATAGTGGTCGTTGTTTCGGTCCAAGGAATAATGTGGCAACTGCTCCTCGTTCTTGACGCTCGTTAAAATCGCCGAGCATCATTTTTTACCAAGCCTATGAGCGAGTTATCTTTTTTTTTCCTAGCTCGCGTCTCTCGCGTCGTTATCGTTGAATTAGCTCCGCACGGTCCCCGAACGGCGGAACGAAATTTTTTATGTCCTCCGTGCACGTCTCGTTGACGTTCTTCCGCTGGACAAAAGGCTCGTTGCGATGAGTCATAAGTACGAGTCGCTAGATGATTCATAATTGAGAGGGATGAGAAGCCAAGTGGCACGAGACCGTATCGAGCTGAAGACTTTTCCTTTGGTTTCGATGTAAAACCGAAATTAAAAGTGTAGTTTGATGTATCGTCGCAGTAGAGCCGTGATTGGTATAATTTGCTGCTTCATAAATTGCTAATCGCTATTGTCACTTATTATTGTTTCATATTTCTAAACGAACTTCTGCCCTAGTTACTGTGTAATGTTGAGATAAAATTCTTCAAATTCTACCAGGATTTCGTACGAATTGTTTAACACTGTCTATATTATGTCATCCGAGTTCTGCCTTTATAATTGTACAAATAGTTTCAATAGAATTGGCACTGAGTCGTTGTCGAGGTCAGTAGAGTCAATTAATACCATTTTTGGTCAAGTGCGGCGCACTCATTTTCACAAACATTTGTCTTCCTCTATCTAATTCATTTATAATTTTTTATGATAGATATACTTGAGTCAGAAATTGGGCGATGTCGCTTTTCCTTCACAAACTGTAAGTCTAATAATTTTCAAAGGGATTTGAAAGTGCTCTAGAAGATGTTTCTGAAGCAGTTGTTCAAACTTTAGGAGTTTGGTTTGATTACTTTAAGTATTGAAAAACGTGGAACCCTGCTCTTTACTTATAATCGTTGAGAGTTGAGTGTTGGAGTTAAATATTAGGTGTTGCGTAACTTAAATAGTAAAGTTGATCGCAGAAAATCATTTAAAAAATCGTCAAGGGATTAAGAATTTTTTAGAAAAATAAATTGATAGGCCATGTTATAAATTAAGGAATCGAAATTACGGTTTCGAACGTCTCTATTATAAACGTGTAGAAGGAGAAAGAGAGCGAAGAAGAGTGGGGAGTGTGCTAAGGATGGGCGAAACCGGCCAATTTGCCGTGATATTTTTTTATTCAATTTCTTGAACACTATCCACCCTGTAAATGCAGGGAATTTAGCAATTTAGCAGAAGCTACAATTTTAGGTGGATTCCAAATTCCAAAGTATTCCCGTTTCTCGTTTTCTGGCAAAGCTTAGGGGATAAAATTGAGAGCCTCTGCCGGGTAGGTGAATTAGTTAAAGCATACCCGGACTGGATCTTGTACACACGATGTAGAAACGATGTTACGAGAAACCGGTCTTGGACATCGTGTACATGCACGCACACGCACACTCGGACACAGAAAGAGCCTCTCGGTTGCGAAGCGAGACGAAAGACCGATTCCTCGGTCGTTTTTCTCATTTTCTCCGCGCGTTTATCCTCCCCCCTTGGCCGAGATCTCGCATTACGGCTCAATTTGGCCCGCTTTTCGTAATCTCGTCCGATCGATGTAATCTCGGCTCGGCAGCCATGTACGGTCTTAAAGACCCTCTTCGAAGGGTTCTTTTAGACATTATTACGAATTCGAGCAGCATCTCGATTTAGGTAACTCGATAATTCGATTAGCCCTTAAGAATCTTTCTGCTCGGCTTCACCGTGAGTCCTCGTTTCTCGTTATTTCGGGCGCGTCGAGCCGGCCGTCGCCGTTGTTTCACGCGCCAGCGAATTAGGAGCGGCAAAGAGCAGGAAGCCACGTCACTTATATAATGATCGACGTTAATGCGGGATTTCGTTCGATCGCTCGGGGAAGATCGATCACCGTGATCGCCCGCGGCGATACGATCGACTCGCGTTGCATAGTAAGTCGCAGCTGAGAATATTTCAGTGCACTTATCTGGAACGCCGTTCGATGAACGAGGAAATTATTTATCACCTCGCTGCTGGCACAAATTCGGCTTATCTCGATCGGCACCGGTTCATCAATGCACAGGGTGAACCTGAAGCGGCGTCATCAAATTGCTGGATGTTGCCTGTATTTGAAAATTGAGGAAATAATTGTAACAGACGTGAGTCCACAAATCGATTATTTTGGAGACATGTTAATCTGTACAAGGTTACTATAGTACCGACACTTCAGGTGATTTTCGGTAAAGCTTGCTCAGACAGACCTATAATTTTACAGAAGTTGTGCATGGAGTACTATCATCATGTAAAATTTGATCGAAATTGGAGACCTCAAGAATTCGTAGTCTCTTTGTAAAATATATCTGCAGTTTTCGGTTCTCATTAATAAATTAGAAGTAATAACTAAATATTGTTGCACATTATTCAAACATAGTTTTCAAAATGTATTTCACCTGATAATATTACTTAAAATTACAAAACATCGAATGCTCTCAAACTTTCGACCGGTAGCGTACACAAATCCATAAACCCCGCGTGTTTGAGATGCATTTTCAGTTGAAGCTTCACCCACGTACTCCATGCTATGTCACTTGAAAAGCTAAATCGCTTTCAATTTAACTTCAACGGTTCTAATGTAATTCACCTTGTAACCAACGGATTAACATCACGATCATCGTCTTAGCATCGTAACGCGGAATGGTAAATTTTCTGACACCCTTTTGGGCCCCGTGCGTGTCATCGGCAATTTCAATTAAAGCCTGTACAAACTGGTCGGACTTCTGGCGTCGGTTTTCAAGCTGTAAAACCGTTTCTTTGCACGATTAACCGTTTGAGCGTGCGCATGAGCGTGGCAGCATGTAACTCACGTCGCGAGACAGCTTTTACACTACCGTGAGCGCGTATTGAACGGCAGTATTGCGGGTTAACGCTTGTACCACACGCTTCTTTATATTTCCGTGCGCGTCGCGCCGTATATACCACCACACTAATATGTTGTTTCTCTTTTTTTCATTCTTCCAGTATTACGAGATGTCCTACGGGCTGAACGTGGAAATGCATAAACAGGTAAGCCTTCGCGTTTCATTTGAATTTCAAATGAACGTCGTTCGAAACGACGATATATAGCAGTAGTAGTAGCAGCAGAGACTGCAGGGTTGCTCGCGCGCGCGTGCACGCAAGTTGCGTGTAAACCGACACGACTACGTGCACGCACGTACACCGGTATAGTAATTACTTCGTTGACTTAACGCGCGATAGGCCGACGTGTCCGTTGAAATTTATGTTTTCATTCATGATGCGATCGTACGCTCGAGCTCGCACGCGCGCGCGCGCACACACAATACTCGTGCGGTGACTTACTAATCGGTCCTCTCCCGTGACCCTTAATCCGAAATTAAAGGGACGCCAAGGAGGGAGACGATTCCCAGGGGATCCGAGCTATTGAATAAATATGTAAACAAGGTAATAACATGCAAATTGCACGGGGAGCAGAATGGGCTTCCGAACGACTTCTTCCGACGACTTTCGAACGAAGAAAAAATAGACCCCGCTGAGAAGCCTTTTATTATGGATTATTGAACGTATTTTGTCACCCGTCCCTTTGTTCCGATAGAGGTTTGAGATATGGGAGAGAATAGGGCGAGATGAGGTCGTGGAGTTGGATGGAGACCCCGAATAAATTACGCTTGTAGAAATGAGATACTTATGTCTCTGCTATAAAGAATTATGTGGGCTATTCAGTGAGTAATGTGAACTTTGTGGCAGAACTGTTTTTGGCATCGAAATTTACAATTTTTAATAGCTTGTTTACGGCCAGTTTAAGTCATTGTTATTGTATTGTAACAGAGTTCGTTTCAGTGAGCCTGTTCAACTACAGTGAATTTATTGTTATATCGCTGAACCATCTTCCACACGCAGAAATCTGTTACGGATCACGTTTATGAGACGTTCGTTATAAGAAAGAAATTTTATTCACGGTAATTGAACGTCTTAATTCCTTACTTACACGTCATTCTAGAGGCAATTTATTGTTCAATTATTATATGCACGTGGAAGACGGTTGAACGATATAACAATAAATTTATCATCGTTTGGGATTACACAGGACCTGTTAGAAGTTTTGAAAGTATGCAGCCTTTTCTGTTTGATTTTTTGGTAAACAATATGCATTAGGAAAGCAACTGTCTAGGTTTTCGAGAATGAAGTTAGAAAATTTATTTGTATATAAAATCAGTGAATACATAATTATATGTTGAAGAATATGGTACAAATTTCATAATAAAATTGTCATTACTCTTATTGAATATCCGGATTATATTTAGAGTCCAACAAGAGTTGGGTATTGTACCAAATTTGTCAGTATCGGTCTGGATGGTAAATACGAAGAAGCAACCCCTATTTGGCCCTATTGCAAGCTATAAGACCAACAAATCATTTTAATTTATATTAATTTGAATATTAGAAAATTGCATTCTTCATTTTCGTTATTTTGTATATCAGTAATAGGGAATCAAAAATTGTTTCATCAAAACTTTACTTTCTCGGCAGGTATAATTATTGTTTTATTTTAAGTAAAATCATGAAGATCTTTCATCTCATCCCACCTTCTAGCGTTTAAAATTGTGAAACTGTATTTTTGTATTTATGGTGCATTGGTTCGTCCTCTTCTTTAACATTGAACTTAATATGTGTATCTCCTTCTGTTTGAAGAATATTCGTAGTTATTTAACTGCAGATCTATATGAGCGTATAACCCCGTAATGGCCACCGGAGCTGCCGCCTTCCCTCACTCTAGGTACATTCCCCTCATATAGGCTGTGATCTGGGACGACGATGAACCAAGGGGGAACAAGGAGAGAACTGGAGGAAACTGAAGCGAGGGGAATGGGCCTAGAGTGGGGGAAGACCGCAGCTCCGGTGACCATCACAGGTGTAATCATTACATAATTCTCCTCTTTTATTCGATCGCGTGATTGCTTATAAGTTAACAACCCATTTTGTATAATTCTTTAATGCATCATTCGCAGAACTATTATGAAAGCCCCACAGAAATCATACGTCTCATATTTTCTCCGATCGTAAATTGGACCGCGTTTCGCGATTCTCTGAAGAGTTATGTAATTCCGCTTCGACCTGCGATATCTTGACGGAAAAGAAAAATGGCGCAAGGTTGTCAATGTATTCTCGGTAAAATGCTTCGCCTCTTAATGGCCCCACGGCAATCTGTTTGCCGAGCAAACAGGCAGAAATAGAATCGGAAGTGGTTCGTTTGATATCGGGAATTAAACCGATGGCGACCGTTTTCTCTCGGGGCGACGAAGTCTCCGTCGAAAAAAAAAGCGTTCTTCCTCTCACCCCCTGTCTCGCGATATTAATAAAGACGATGATCCCAGTGAAATTTCCATCACAAAGAATCCACTTCGTGCTGTTTTTCTCGCTTGACATCCATATTCATCGCGACGATCGGCCGATTTGAATTTCCCGTTTTCTCTCGTGGCCCGATCGTGACCGTCATAGCAAATACCCGATTTTCCCCGCCATTGGACCGTTCTCCTGCCTCGTTTCCGCCGGAGAAAAATGTCGTCCTTCGACGACGTATAATTTGTTGGCGAAGACTTTCTTCGACCAGAGACGACGTATTTCATTTCGCGCTCGACTTTACGGCATACCTCGCATCGATGTCGTACAATTACTGTACACGTCCTCGTACGTTTTTACTCGTTCTTGCAGCGTTCGATCATTAAAATTTATCGACACGCTGGACGGTGGCGAACGAAAGTTTCGGTAGCTTTCCGTCCTACCACCGTTCATGTTTTCACGGATTCTTCTGCACGGTGGACTGGAATGAACAGTGCGCGAGCAGAGGGTGATTCCATGTGAAGAAACAGATAGAAAATGTAGAATATAAATAATGGGTTGACCCTTTCTGGAAAAATTGAATTTTAAAACATGGCAAGAATATGCTCGATTTACTAAACATTTTCTTTTTGAGTCTTTCTGTAATTGAAGGTTTTCTTGTGTTAGTATTTGTGAATATTCACTAGGTCATAATTGGTTACACTATGTTCTTCAGTTGAAATTTTTAACGTAAAAATAATTTGGTTACCTGGTGCCTGAAACCTTTGGACTCGATTTTCCTGAAAACAGAGCCGGAAGGATAAATAATTCTATTCTATACCATCCATTCCTTTGTTCGTGCAGATTTTTACTTGACTGTATTTCTTATTATGGGACACCCTTTATACATTAGAAACAGCCATCTGAAAGAACTCCTGATTCATTGATACTGATTGAGGCTTCCGGATGTAATTGGGTCCAGAAGGAAAATGTTCCCAACGATTCGCTAGCATTGCAACTATCTGCATCAGGTTTTTGAGGACTGATACTCGACAGTTTGTCGAGTACTGTCTATCCTTCAATTTACAGTGCACAGTCCAATTTGAACATTTCAAATTCGCCTTATAATCTTCCAAAGCGTGACTGCATAAAGAAATTGAATTTTTTTATGGTATCGCGCTCTCCGGTTCAACGTGCATCATTCAACCACTTTTTCCCAACACCAACGAGTCAGAAGTTATTTCAGATGACAATTTCGTGACTCACTCTGTATACGGCACTTCAGATATGGCAAGCAAAACGGAGAAATGGGCTGACACGACGAAACGTGTCTTGTACATCCATCCCGGAATCTCGATCGCGAATTCTCACGACCGAGAGGATAAATAGCCCGGTTTTACCCTCTTTTTCTCCCCGCTCCATTCTTCCGCTCCTCCGTGTCGCTCGCGCCGAGGCCGCCTTTACGATTTTTCTCCTCAGCCGTTCCACCTGCACTCTTCCGTAACCCAGCTTCCACGACGACGTGCCGGGAATAATGCTCGCGTTTATTGAATATTTAGCAGCCGGTCCCGTTATTTCCTCCTGTTCCGGCAGCTTCCTCTCTCCTTTTCCTCGTTCTGCGCCGTGGTTCCGGCCGGATGCACCCCTCAAATCGTAAATCGGGCTTCGTGTCGACCGGGGGAGACCCCGCCGGTGGCGAGGGAGAAAGACGAGACGATTCATAAATTAGCCGACGGCTGAGAGCACGTCGAAAACGGAAGGAGTCCGAAGTTTTGCACGGAGGAGCGCGACGACCCCCGGGGAAGGACAGGTTTTTTTTTGCTGCCTCTCGCGCGTGTTACACGTTAAATAAATCCTCGGAGATTTACGCGAGCTCGCGTTACAAGGCAGAGAGGAAATTCTGTCGATCCTGCCCGTAATAAATAATGTAAGTCTCGCGACGGTTTATAGTCATCATCGAGTAGCCTGCGTATCGGGTTGCAGTTGCGCTTGACTCCATCCGCGCGTGAGGCGGTTGTCGTCGCTATGTGCAACGATAATTGTTAATCTTCTGGTCTCTAGGCCTTCGGGAGTCTGATGAAGATACGGACGAACCAGAATTAAATTCGCGAAAAAGAAAAAATTAAAAAACAAAACAAATGGAGACTTGAATGTGCGCGCAAGAAATAGCATACTTAACGTCTGCGTCACGCTCTTGTCTGACTGTAAGTGTTCCGCTTCAGAATTGAGACCTAGTAACAACTTTAACATTAAATATCTTGTGAATTATAAACCGAGTACGTCTAAAATCACATACAGTAGCGTCGCGTTAGTTGACCGTGGCTCGGACCGTTTCTGGCTAGCCATGAATGGAGATACAGTTCCAGGAAATCCCGAGTATGTACGTTTCTTCTCCATTTTGTAAGTCAGACACGGATACCTGATACGAAGTATCTAAGTCCTAAAGTCGGTACAACGTTAAGACAAACATGTTTCAATGTCGGGACAAGTGAAATAACAGAAACATCGGGAGATAAGGACGTCGATCTCTTTGAGAATTGAAGTCAGCCTAGGAGACGTTTGTTTATGTTAGGCACGTAACGCCGGAGGCTCTCTCTACGAAGCCAGTTCCAAGAACTGGCGAGGACAGTGATGGTCAGCTAACAAAGTAAACTCCCGGTCAGCTACCGCGAGGATACTGTATCAATAGCTTTGGTATCCGAATATCTACCATTGCGCAAAAGCTCATCCATTAACTCACGCTGCATAGATAGACCTCTCCTTGCAAACTACATCACGCATCGTTAATTGCGTATTGCTATTGAAACCTAGTCGATCGTAACCATCCACGCACCTTTCCCCTTACAATAATAAGAATCATCTGCAACGGCCGACCTTTCGCGGTGTATCGATCGGTTCCTACTTTATGGGGATCCCAATGACCGTTGCAGAATTTCGGACGTGTCAGAAGCTGTTTACATGATCGTGTTTCTGCGGCGCAATTTCGTGCTCGATCGCGTTTATAAAAGCGGCGGGGTTTCGCTGTATTCGTTGGTCCGATTAATCGTCCGCGTTTATGACGAGCTGGCGTTGTCGTTCGCGTGGAAGCAAAAACTAAAAAAAAAGCGATAGACGGCAGAAAAGCGTGAAGGGTGAGGGGAAAAAAATTGGCAGCGGAAACGAGGCGACGGGGACGAGATACGAGTAACGGAGCCGACGATGCGAAAGGGTAAAATATCGACGGGAAACGCGCGGACGTTTCGAATCGAATTGATCGGGCGTATATTAGCGCGGTCGGTCGGTCGGTCAGTCTGGTAAGTGTCTGCGAATGGCGGTGTAAACGCGCTCGATTTCGCTCGAATGTAATTAACGTCGGCTAATTCCCGACAATTACCGTCATCATCATCATCCATCAGACCGCAGTCGACCTGTTACGTTTTCCTGTTATACCTGTACGATAATTGTCGTCTGGAATCGCTGGTCTCGCATCGATGCGTGCCGCGGATGCACGCTCGTTAAAACGGGACGAGGATCGTCGAGGCGGCCCCCGATCGCTTTAATTCGAGGAACATTTCAATGCTTTTCGATAACCATACTCGTCGTTCTGTCTGCGATCGACTTTTTACTTAATTCAGATTCCACGACCTATCTTTGTTGAGTAAGCATTCTTTTTAGTACGTTTAAGGAGAACTGTTAGGTCAGTCTATGAGTAGGTGCATATTTCTCAGCAGTTTTTCATAAACCCAATCCAATCGAACCATTGGGAGTAACCACCTTTTTAATTCCATTCAGTGAGTGCTATTGAGACAATCTATGAGTACGTGCGAATTTTTCGGCAGGATTTTATGAAACTGTAAAATGTATGGTATATATAATTAGTCCGTGATGTGCTTTTTCTGCCTCAGAAGAATGTCTGTCTAGTTCGTAGGTAGCGTTCCATCATTTTTATATAATCGAATTCAGAGTTTGATTAAAAATGCTGTGTCACTATCGTTCAAATTATTCTTTAAAGTATGACCTAACGGGTAACTGAATTTTGCAATCCAATTCTACGTGTTTCTTGTATTAATAAATTTCTCATCATTGAGAAAAATACAAGACATGCAACTTGCACACCCTACTGGTCTCCATTTTCTAACAATATTATTTTTGTCCGAATTTTGACAGACTTATATTTGTATGATCATATATGAATGGGAATCTGATATAGATCATAAAATACAACAGAGTGAAGCCTACAAATTTATAGATTGACCTGATTAATTACAGTAGAAGTTCGATTATCCCAACACAAATCAACCGAAAACTGGTCACTCTATACTATTCACAGGCTAAAATTATTATTCGTGACAAGGTGTACCTAATTTTAGAACACTGCGAATTTTACATTCTAAAACCAAATCACCATTTTTATGCGAAGCATAGTTACAATGTGAGTGATCCTGTTAGTAATTGCAGTTCGAATAATCGAGGTTCTACTGTATTTCAGTCTTGTAATCACTCCACTCCATAAAGACACAGAGGTCTTTGAACATAGTTGAATATCTGAATAACAAAGAAAATTAATTGAATAATTTTAAAAAAGAATACTTCCCGAGATTTCTGAAATTTTTCTCTCAGCAGAATAATATATTCTCTGACATTATCCTTCTCATCCCTTTTTAATTGAATTGAACTCACTTTACGTTTACCACGAATCCATGAACTGAAACTTGGAAGTCCTCACGTCCAGTAGCTCCCGTTTGAAAAAAGTTTGATTCATCGCGATCGTTTTATCCCGAGCAGAATTCGGTGCTTTCAAAAAACTATCGTCCTGCCGTCTACAATCGATTTTTCACTCGATTCACACACCCCTCCCGTTGGTTCTCGCTCGCTGTATCGTGCCCGTTTGTATTATCGTTAAACGATCACGCGCGCGTTTTTATTCGCAGGAAGCGATGCGTATTGTAAACGTTTTCGGGCATTACTCTCGATTTTGCTAAAGCTATTACCGGCGATTCCGCAGCTGCAATACGTGTCGAGCAGTCGGAAAATTCACGCATGAAAAGTACCGGCGGCCACCCACCGAGAGTGATTCGATTTCGTTGTTTTGCGCTCGACTCGTTGCTTCCAACCCCGCAAACGCCCCTTCCACCCCCTCGCGCCGTGTTCAACCCGGGTATAGTCTGCTCATTATTCATTTATCGGTTTAACGAGTACATCCGCGAAAAAGCGTTGCAAAATACCCAGCCGGGTCGATACCGGCACAGCGGTCCGGTATTTTCTCTACTAATTTCCTTCCGGCTTGGATTTCACGCGGTTCACTATGATTTCATGTTTTTTTCCGCTGCAGTTTAATGCTCCACCCTCCGCCCGTTGGACGCGGCTGGAAATTCGTTTCGTTTCGGGTTCACCGCGGAGTATCGTTACGCTCCGCGCGGAAAAAGATTGATCGTTAGGATAACACGGGAAACGCAAGCACAGAGCGATTTCGCGTGCACCGGATCGATCCGGAGAAAACGCGCGAGACCTGGAACGTCCGTAAATCCGGGCTTCATTCGTTTCTTCGGCGTCTTTTGTCCCTGGGGCCGCGTGCGTCGAAAAAACGATGGAAAAAGACGAGAGTCACGGTCGTGGAATCTCGTCAGGTGCTTCATGAATAACCTCTCAAAACCGTCCACCGGCGCGATTTCTCTCTCTCTGTAAGGGTAACCTAATACACGGCCATCTCGCTCTTTCTCTCCCCGTGCACGTCCGTCCGCGTGTACGTTGCCCGGTCGCTTTTTCCAGTTTTTATTGTGTCTGCAGCGCCACTGGTTTGGTCGCCTGGGCCGCGGAGGCGGAGAAACAGATGGAGATTGAGAGAGAAAGGGTGGGTGAGGTCGAGAGAGGATGGGTGGAGGAACGAATGGTACGCCAGGGAAAACGTGGTGCACGTCGACGGGAGAGGGTGAATCGGTGATGAGAGGGAAATAGAGAGAGACAATCGGCGAGAGGGTTGGAGGGAAGGAGAGGGATGTTGGTCGGGGAAAAAACGAAGAGCAAAATTCGCTATCGGAAAAATCGAGCTCTCCATGCCACCGCGCCGACCTCTCCACGCACACATGTTGCCCTCTGTTGTATTCTCCTACCCCTACATCCCTTCCACACACATTCTCTCTCTTCGTTTTATCCACGCTTTTCTCCTTTTCTCTCCGTAGACTTTCGTTCCTTCATCTTCTCCTCTCTGTCCGCTCGACAGCCTCACCCGACTGCATTCGTGTAACTTCGATCCCATGTATCTTCTCTCTGTCTCTCCGCGCTCCAGGGCTCGTTCGTGTACACGCGTGCACACGCGGGAAGAGGCCGTGTGCGTGTTGTGTGGCTTGGCACGGCCGCGGAGAACGAGTCGCAATATGTGCACGATAAAATATACACAGAAATGTCTACCCGCGTACGTCTACATCCTTTTTCTCGGTCCCCTTGGCGAGGGGCGCGAGCGAGTATTATGGCATAGCTGTACGGCGCCCCCGGTGCGCCGCCACGTTATACGTTGCCTCTTTCAGCGCTGGGATCTGCAATACCGATGGGGTTCCATGTACCCAATACACGTTCTCCATGGTCGCGATCTCTCAACACGATAAGTCCTTTCAACCGGCACCGGCTTCGATCCCTTTTCTCTCTTCCCTCCCTTCTGTCCTACCCCCTCCCTGTGCACCTCCTTATACCAGGCGACCGTACTCTTCCTCTTTTTTTGCTTGTGGATAGGAAGGATGTTACCCGGGGACGACGCGACCGAGAAGGAAGATTTTATCCGGAGCAACTCGGGTCTGCCTGGCTGGAAATACCGCACGAATTGAGCCCGTCGCCATCTCTTTCCTCCTTTTTCTCCAACGACGTTCTCCTTTTTTTACTATCCTTGCTCCTTGAATAGGATGCCATTACCAATTCTGTTTTCGAGCCGAACGAAAGGAGGGTTCTTTCGTCTCGGCGGCTACGCGCGACGTCCTTTGCCCCGGATGTATCACGGATTTTCTCGAGTTATTTTCGGGGCTTATCTGTAATCAGATCGTGTCCATCGGTGAAAAGATCAGCCGGATGTTGTTTACGGGTTGTTCGAGTGATTCTCTCGTGTTCTATCGTGAATGTGATTCCCTCTAGCTTCTGAAACGGGGGATCCTGTTCGCAGCTTTTCAAATGGATCCACCAGACCATTAATTTTCTTCGTTGAATGTAATTTTGTTTGTTAAATATTTATGAATTTAATGTGCTTTATAGTCGTCGGTTATTCAGATTTTGGACTATTCTCACAGTACGCTTCAGAATTGAGATTATTATGAAGTCAAAGTCTCCAATATTTTTTAAGATAATTTCCATCTACTACAGACTTAAATTGAAACAAACCGAATTAGCTGAAAATCGCACATTTTCTAGATTGTTATACATAAACAATATAACTTCAAATTAAACTGCCTTTGATTAATAGTGTGAGAAAGTTCTACAATTTGTGTATTGGTTCCAGGTTCTGGCAGATCTTATCAGAAAAAGTGTCTAACATATCTGATATACATACACTTGTTACCATCGATAGAATATTATCAAGGTCATTATTTTCAAAAAATTCTAGATCATCAATGTTTTTATATAAATTTAACAATTTCCTGTATTGCACACAGATTATGTACTCATAACTTTCTATGGCAATTCACATCAAATCGATGGAATGTCTAGACCGAAGCAAGGCGAGGTGCAGATGCTGTTATGACATAATTAAACGTAACCAGACTGTAGGGCAGGGATAAACATGCTGGTTCAAGTGTTAACGCGTACCAGTCGTTCACCGAAGGTACGGAAACACGCGGAGAACCGCTTCCCGCTCGCGTTGCATATTCACCAGCTCTTACCAAACGCGCGCGAACTATAATTACGAACAACGAGTTGGCACTTTTCCACGAGGGTAACGCACTCGAGAACCACTGGCAAAGAGAGAATTACCGTCGATGACTTAACGCCGTATAACAGGCCGGATAACCCTCGAGGTCATTAACACGCGAGTATCCGACGATCGCGACGCGGATAACGCGCATGAATTTTTATCGACCCTCTGTTTCGCTTTTACGCCGGCCTTAAGATTCTGGAAGTTCGACCGAAACGCGAGGGCTGCTTAATTCTCGAGCCACCGTACGGCCACTTAAATTTCGCGCATTAAAGCCCACCCCTCTCTCTCTCGAGAGAGAGAGAGAGAAACAGTCGTTAACCAGAGGTAGTCTGGGGGCCTGGCTCATGGGGTTGCTCCTGGAGATTTAAGCACCGGTTAGATACTCCCGTGGCCGCGTCCAGCACCTATCCCGACGTTGTTGGAATGACTTTTATCAGTCGTACCGTTTTTACGAGCCGTTTCTCCCGTTTCGTCTCGACGTCCATGATTCTTCCACCGTCCCTTGTATCCTCCACGGGGTTTTCTTCTCGCGGAAGGACTTCGGTCGAGAAACTGTATCGCGTGGAACTCATCGGGTGGTGGAAGCGGAGAAACCAGGTTGTACTCCTTTCGTTCACACGATATCGATCGCGGGGGATAATCGCGGTAATTTGTCCCCTTATCGCGGTGGATTCATTTTTCTGGGCTCCCTCGTGCTCTAAATCATGAGCGATAAGCTACGCCTAAGCTGACGATATTCAAATTTAATTAATCCCACGGGACCTTAAGCCGTATTTTCGAGACACCCTGTGGGCATATTTATGTACTCGCAGCGAGTCAGAGGCAGTCTCGAGACCCTCCTTGCCGGCTTTATGCTCGACGTTTCGCACTTTTATCGATGCCATGGTGTTAGCATTATGCCGGCTATCAACCAGAGGGTAGAACGAACACCCTCTCGTGCCCAGGGAGTCGTTAAGAGGTCACCCTCGTCGCGTTTTCCACGCCCCGTTTTCCTTCTTCCTTTTTTTCATCCCTCCCCACTTCACTCGGCCGCGCATTCCTTTTTGCCTCTTTGCCTCCCGGTGTTCCCACTTCGGTGCAACTCGTTTCAATCGAATGGCGGGAACGATTAAAAGAGAGAACGACGATGAAAGGAAGCGTCGGATCGTTTGAATTCGACGATGCCACCATGGCTCGATCGTTAAGCTCGATATTCCAGCGTTTCCCGCGTTTCAAATTAATTTTACGTCCGCACAGCGAGGAATCGCCGTCGAAAAACAGCCGTCCCGGTTAATCCGGGATCGGATTACCCGCTCGAGAACATCCGGGCGGTGTTATTTAAACGCGGCGGCTGTAACGAACTCGAAGCGAAAAATGTTGGAAACGCCGAGAAAACAGGCTCTTTGAGAATTGGCTTTGCCAAGCGGAGCGTGGATATCCGTTTGTAACTTTTTTTCCCACTCCCACTGAAATCGCATCCGCGGGTTTGAATTTCTCTGTCTGAAACTCCACGATATCGCTTTTTTATTCAAAGCATTCACAGAAGCCAAACGAAAATACCGTGGTCAGTAATAGTTGCACATGCGGGATTAGCCAATAAGTATGTTTCCTGAATACTTCTCGCGACTGACTCTAAAGTAATTATTTTACGGTTAACTATACAAACTCTTCCCAGAAAAAGCAGAGATCAGGCGACTGTATCAAAAATCAAATTCCAACCTGATTTGTACCCATGGAAGACGGTTAAGCATAAGTCGATCGAGTTTATGATACGCCAATGCTCCGGCCACGTTCAATCTATGGGGCTTAAAGCGTTCCCAACTCGAGCAGCAAGGGTTGGAGGAACACAATCAGCAAGACGTTCGATTGATACAAATGTTAGCCGTTCGATCGATCTCCCAGCGAGTTCGCCGAAAGATGATTCCCTCTGTTGATCTTCCCCCGCATAATCAGCGCCAAGTTAATTGTACTCGCTATCAGCCGGGCACGAAGGTCTTGTTTTCCTCGGTGTTCATCCCGGAATTACGAGGGTCGGCTGACAACGATAATTCCTTGGTGTTTCGGTGGGTGTGCCGGGACGTCCCCGTAAAGCCGCGTTCACAATGCGAATTCCCGTCGTGTCTGTGACATCGTCGTCGTAGGGAGTACGCCCGAGGCGACTCGAGCACCGTGCCGGAGAGAACCATCAACGGAGGTTGCAGAGAAAGGGGGGCGACGTGAACGAGAAAGAAAGGGAGTCTAACCCTCCCTTTCCTGCTCCGGCATGTCGGAGTACGCGGAGGGATAGAACGAGAGAGAGAAAGTGCCTTAACGAGAGCAGCCAGAAAAGGGTGTTCCTGCTCGGTGTCGTGACACTAATTTGCCCGCTCCGCGCCACATCGGATATCATTCCGTCGCGTTTTCACCATCTCTGCGTTAATTACCGCGGTCGTATTTACACCGGCTAAGATAGAAACGAGTTCCACGCGCAAGGGGCGACAGCTTTGCTTGTTTCCTGCAGCGCGAACAATGCTGCGTGCAAGAACTTGCCCGGCTAATGGCAGCGGTTACCCGACGTTCTCTTTCCCTTTAGCGAGGTGTTCACAAAAAGAAAACGTTACGCTTCTGTGTCGACTACGGTGGCTCTGACAATGAAGCCAGTTCTTCTGTTCTCCCCCTTTGTGCGGTACATATTAAGCACTTTTTTGTTTAACCTCACGAGGAACGATTTTAGCGAAGTCGGAGACAAATTTATGTTTATTCAATGCGACCTTGCCAGGGAAGATTATGAATAATTTTCTAACGCGAACGTATGCAGTTCTTTTGTGTTTAATAGACATTCAGGGTGTGCGGTACCTGTTTGGGGTGTCTTGTGTCAACGCGAGGTTGCAAAAATACGGATACAGGCAGAAGCATTTCGGCAATTGTAGCTGGTGGAGTCGAATAAGCCGAATGCAGCAGGTCAACATGTTCGCGGGGGAATCTCTTCGAAATTCGAGACCAATTGAAATCCCATCGTTAGAGGTATTCCACGGCTAACGTACTCTAACATGCCGGCCCAATAATCGCGGCTAGCTACAGAATGCTACACCCTGGCACGAAATCGAGAGGGTAGAGAGCCCCCGAGTGCTTCCCTGTCTTTCTCACTTTCTCCCTCTGGCCTTTCGTGTCCCTCCGCTGCGGGAGAAATAGAGAGGAGGTCAGCTTCGGCGGCCGGGCCGTTAATGTTTAGCGCAATCAGCGATAATGGCGGTCTATGGCGCGTTTAATCAAGGCAGTAGCCCGTTGCGGCTTGCGGTTCGAAAGCGGGCTGCCCCACGATGCAAAGGAAAGGGTCAGCGTATGTACGCGGTGTCTGTGTATATGTGTGAAGCAGGGAACAACAGGCAGAGAAAGTGAGAGACAGAGATACACGAAGGGTTGGAGAACAAGAGGGTTGAACATATCAGGTGGGCTTAGCGGTCTCTGCTGGCTTGGCATCGCCTCGACCAGAGAGTGACCACTGTACACGCACACGAACGAACAGCAGACGGTCTGATCAGCATACTCTCTCGAACTCGCGTCTCTGTGGCGAGGATCGTGAACCGACCAGACTCTCTCTCCCTTTCTCCTCCCTGCCTTCCTGCTATCTATATTCTTCAGCGTTTCCCCTATGATTCCCATGCTCCGTCTACGCGCATAGTCTCCCGTTCTCCCTGTCCTCTCGCCATTTATGCTACGCGAAGCAGACCGGACAGGCTGGCTTGTGGTCAAAACGCGGCGAAGTGGCCGGCGCGAGCGAAGGATCTCCAATATAATCCCCCCGTATCGTTTATCCTTGCTTCGTGCGCCTTGAACGGGAATAACGATCGCGTGGCGGCGATTGAAACGGGTCTTTATGCGTCGCCAATGAAGCGGTAATTGTAATTGGATGATCGCCGATTGTGATTCATTGATCGTGATCGATTAATCGGTCGGACTTGTTAGCCGTCGCGGATTAGATCCCCTTTAAAGATAAGTCTCGTTCAAGGCGCGACGAGAATCGTCAAGGATCTCCCGCTCGCGTTTTCACGGGGCGAACATATCGCCGAGGGTATTACGGGAACTCTCGATCAATCGATTATTTACGACAAATCGTGGTCTGTAATTGATTAGGAGCATCCCAATTACGGTAACACGATTTTCTCGTCGGAAATCTATTTGGAGGTAGCAATCTCCTGGCAACAGCCCCTAGTTTCCTCTAATACCTGCTCCGTTGCCGCTACATCCCTCTTAATAGCCGAGGCAAGCTACGCCGTTGTTATTGACTGCTACCGGCACTTTCGTGGCTACGTGTAGAGCTGGCTTTCCTGGTCGTCTAATATCCTGAGTGCCGCTAATTTGCTCACCGTAACCCACTGACACGCTAATCGATCATTGTGCTAGGTTGCTCGGCTCAGCAGCCGGATCGAAACGGCGCCGGCTAGCTGGCGTCTCTTGGGGAAGAGAGTCCATGAAAGACGGAGACGAAGCACACAGACAGAGGGATCGCGGATTGTGTGAGTTCGGGACATGGAGATGGGTAATTAGGTACTGGAAGGTAATCGAGGTTCCTCGAGTAACCGCCTACGCCGGTGATCTCGACGACGATGTGCAGATTGCTGTACACAGTGTTAACTTTGTTTGCCTAGAATCGCGGCACTGCTATCGATTTCGAAATTACCATTCGGTGCTTCGTTTCACGACCCAGATTCTCCCGATCAAACTGAGCGAATCTCGAGCGCGATCGTCATCAGAAGATAAATTCAGCTCGTTCGAAAGTTGTTCTTGGACGCTCGGGGGATGTCGAACCTCCGCGTCGGGTTTTAAATCTCGAAGGCGAGCATTCTCCTTCAGTCGATGATTGATGTGTTCCTGGCGCGAACCTTCTTTTTATCATGTAGCAATATCGATACATCCAGCTGATCGTGATTACCCACGCTCGTACTTAAAAGAATGACCTGTCGCTGTCGATTCATCGGGTGGTCGTTCTTCCCTTTATCTTTTGTTACAGCCGGACGAGGCTGAGTAATGCACTCCGGCGTCCGATATCCGAAGGTATCAATATTTTCTCCATCGTTTTTCCCCTATCAGAAGCGTTTCATCGGGATGTCTGTTCACTCGTCGTCGACGTAACAATGGAGAAACCAAATCCTTTTTCCTAGAATCTATTCACATGTCCGTTCTCCGCGCGGACAACGGACGTTGATCGCGTTCATGTGGCAGATGACGCGTCATTAGCCGAGGTTAGGACACGATGAACACCCGGTGTATCGAAGCGCAACCAGGGAATCGAACACTCGAAGGCGAAGAGGGAAAGGGTGAAAAGCTCGAGTGCTGAGGCAGCACTCTGACGTTCAAACATCCAAACATCCCGATCTTTCGCCGTCTGTCAGGTCCTTTCCCCCTCTTCCATCGGAGCTCGAGTGCCACTTATTCTCCTCCGCCGTCTCTTTCTCCGTCTCCTTCTCTGATCTCTCGTACCAAGTCCTCTTCACTTCTCCCCTCTCCCTCTCTCTTCCCCTCTCACACTGGCAATAGCACCGATGTCGCTGACTGATGCCAATGCTGGCTGGTGCAGGTAACAATGAGTTATTCTCTCTCTGTCTGTCGCTCGTTTGGTCCCTCCGATTCAGATGTATATACAAAGACACACGAACGAGGGAAATAGAGAGACATGAGAAAGGAAGAGGGGGGAGAGAGAGAGACAGAGACATGCACGAGCAGTCTCTGCGCAGCGACCACTCGAAGTCATCCCTCCTCGTCGAGCAGCCACGATGAACCCCTGAATTGATTGCAGCCTGTTTACCCTCGAACATTCACACATAATGGCCGGTCCTTCCCTCGACGTTGTCGATTACCCTCTGTCTTCAAAGCTTAACCTCTCAGACTGTTCTCCTCGTGAGCTGTACGCGCGATCAGTCATTGATCTTCCGTTTTTTCTAACCGACGATAACGACTCGTAATCATTTTTTCTCTGTACCGTGAACGGAGGAGGAGGAGGCTATCAATTCATGCGACGGCGACAGGGCTCTGAGGCTGACGCTTCAATGGCTCCTCGTTTGCTAATGGAAATGCGCACTCGCTTGAACAAAGATTATATCGTCGCGAAATGGAATTTACTAAAAGAAGAAAAAAGGATCGATGGTTTCTGTCCCGCAAGGACGTGCATCGATTCTTCGAAAGCTCGGAACATTTACCCCCGCGGATATCGCTGTCGCGGAGGAACGTTCGTTAACGGATGCGCATAACGAAGTTCGTTCCGATATTTCGTTATCCGAATACTTTTTAATTGAATTCCGGCGCGGCCGCGATCGCGTACGGCATCGCTTCATAAACACCGGAGTTATGGAGATGCGATTAATGACCGACGATCGCGCGAGCCTCGCAATTATTTCACGGCGGAGGTCGCGTCGTCGGCCAACTCGATTCATTGTCGCGGTTCGACCAGCGTTCGTACAACAGTTGTAACTTTTGTCCCGATAACTCGTTTAACAGCGCCCCGCCGTTATTCGTCGACGATATTTTTTTGTTCCCGTTTTCACGGACGTGTCGGTATTGTGTTTCGCGTGGGCGTGCCATCGCGACGCGAAAGGGTGAGCCAGAGAGAGGAGGGTGACAAGCGTGGGGGTGCAACGAAAATGCAGCGCGAGCACGTGCATCGAGAGCTCGAAACGCATAAAATTCCATTCGAGGATGGGGTTGTATCTGTGTTTTTCCCGCCGCGCGTCCGCCCTCTCCACCCTGCCCATTTTTCCATCCCCTTCAGTCCTGTTCCAACGCGGTACAACCAACACCGCGGAAAATTAACCGAATGACAATGGCGAGCTCTAATATTTATACGAGCAATTTTCGACGCGACTAGCCCCTGCAAGCTGCATCGTAGCCGGCCACAATTCTCACCAGGAATCGAGCGCCGCGTATATTTGTCACGCGCGACAGCGCTGCCAAAACGATTTTTTTTTTTGTTCATTTCCTTCGCTGCCTTTTATTCGAAACGGCGTGGAACGAACGGCGGGCTGTCCGGCATGAAAATTGAATTCCAGAAGATTTCATGGAGAACGGTTGTGTTGGAAAGCTTAGCTTTCTTAGTTGAATTAATGGTTAATTATGATTGAGATGGATAAGGCGTTGCGTGATCGAACGAGTGGAAACGTGAAAGTCCGGATGCGAGTGTTTGATATTTTCATCGGGTATCGGTCTCTCCTAATTCCCTGGCAGCGTTACATTAATCACGCGCTCTATAAGCCTCTATCAGCGTTCAAGTGCTACATGACACACTGGATAATAGATAAGGCATTAATCATTCGTTTCGCGGCGCAGCGATCGGTTACTGTTTCTCCGCACGATGAGAAGTAAAAATAAAGTGATTAGAAAGTTGATATCCGACTTCCTGCGCGCGCAGAACGAATGCTCCCTGCGAGTAATGAGTATCGCGTGTTCGTAATTGATGAACGGCTTTTATGCACGATTTTCTTCGATCATTAAGCCGAGAGAATTGTTCGTTTCAAAGTAGCGGTGGCCGCTACGAAAGCTGAAAGATAAATCAAATTTGAGTATCGGTTCGAGAAACAAGTCGAACGAGAATCCCACGTATCGCAGCGTCGATTCATTTGTCTCTTCCGGAACGCGGGCGTGTTGCCGGCACAGAAGTTTGCAGTAGAACGAGCATTGGTTACAGAAGGCTAAGTTGATTAAACCTAACTTTTGCTGCGACGGACGAGCACAATGGACGACGAGTTTTCAACGGATCCTGTATCCACGTTTTATCGTAAACCCGTTGCACAACTACGCTCCCGCTGGCGCTTTTGATGGCGTGTTCACTTTATCGTGTTCGTTCCAATTTAAAATTCCTCTGCAAAAAAATTGTCCACCGTCCTCGAGGGAAATATAATAAAATCATTGTTCTGCGTGCAGACGTTTGTGTTGAACGGGTGACAGCAAGTTGTTAATACGAGATGCGGATGTGTAACCAGATTGTGACGTTATAACCGGGCTACGGATGTTTATGCAATCCGGCATGTTTCAATGTGTAAAATTCGTTTTCGTAATTTAGAGCGATAAATGCATAAACATTCTCGGTCTGTTTATAATTATATGAATCGCGTTTGTTTTTTTTTATGATTTTATTCTTGAGGATTTTCTATTTGATTATGCGCTGATGTATTCTTTTGATTATAAACAATTTGATCCAGCTGTAGGAAATTGCACTATAAATTAACTATTTTCCAGAGTGACTCTACTCAGAATTAACTATACTTCGAATTGGTTTCACTCCGAATTGACCGTACTTAAAATCAACTTCACTACAAATTAACTTTTCTCCAAAATGACTGTACTTCGAATGGGCTGTACCTAAGAACACTTCCAATTGTCTATACATCGAATTGACTATACACTGAAACGATTATAATTTACTTTAACTGTAGTCAAATTTATCTATATCCTAATTTAAATTATACTTTAATTTACCTACATTCTACATTAATAATCCTTTGATTTACTGTACTCAACTATACTCAAAAAGCGAAAGATACAAAGAGAACGTATGTTATTTATCCCTTTGAACTCCTTTGTTGAATGTGACTCAACATCGATTTTATTCACAGGTACAAACCGGCTCGGACACGTTCGGGCACAAACAAAATAATCTCTGTGTCTGAACTGTTTGTACTGTGCAGAGCTGGAAAGAAGTTCAGCGAAAGGAATACGGATATAATTGGTTAATAGAGGAATAGGTCCACCTAGCCGGACACAATCATAAAAACAGATCACACGCATTTTCCTTATTGTCCGATACATTTACCAATCGGATCATATAGCATCATGTGACAAGGCGGAACAAGCGAAGTATCATTGCCCCTGTGCCATCCCGCTAGCCAACTTGTCCTCTGCACGGTACATGTTACGTTAGATATGGAAGCCCTCTGTCTGATAATGTATTAAAAAATATTTTTCGTGTTTGAAGATGTGAAAGGACCCTAACGTCCAACTCGTCAGACGCATCCATCAGACAGCGACGTCCGCGTGGCGTTATTCTTTCCGCGGGACGCAAGCTGGACAACAGCCGCGGCTGGCTCGCGACTTGATTAAATTGAACTTTCGCCACGGACAATGAGTTTTCGTGGCGCATCCCGCGTCCCTCTGTGCATTGTACGCGTGCAAACGCGGACGCACACGGAAACAAGCGAACAGCCGTGCATCCGGCGCACTCCGCAACCCGCGGAATATTGCAATCACGCGGACGTTAGCCGGGCTTTACAGCGAGTGCAGCCAGTGTATAGAGGCTTACCAGAAACCAACGGAGTTACCCGAACACGCCGGTTTATTTGCTCGTGTAGCATAATACCAGCAAAGTCCGACGAGCAACTGCTGGTTTACTCGTTAGTGCGAGTAACGGGCCGTTTTACCGGCAAGCTCCGCTTCTGCCAACTCTACCTCCCGGCACCGAGCTAAACGTGCCACCGTTCCTCCAAACTTTCCGCCCGCTTATAACCGAACCCCCTCACCATCCCCCCTCAGCGTGCTGCTGACTCTCCAATTAAACATTCGAAAGTGCGTCACACCGTATCTTCCTGTTGCTCCGTTCTGATTATCTTTCGCCTCCTGCGACGCTGCCCCGTCGCCGTACCCAAAATTTCATTATTCTTCGTTCGAGCTTGGAAGATATTGGGACCACCTTGGGGATCATAGTCTTTCTCTTGTTTAACGTATTAACGGGGTAAGATCAGTTGACTTGTCGTCTTGAAATGTTTCGATTCTATTGATGTCTGGGTTATATGGAAACACTCATTTGTTTATAAGATTGATTGCTGCACCTAGGGAAGTTGTTACGATGTGTAGTGATAATTTGAATTTTAATGAGCCTAGGTGATAAGCGATGGGGTATGATGAAGCACGTTTGAATAATTGAAAAATTAAGTGGTCGTGAGACATTAATATGTTGCCTATCATAGCATTATATGTACCAAGTCCTATACAAAATGAATGTAATTTCAAATTACGTTGTGATTGACTTGTCTCATTTGTACTCTTCATAGTTTCTTATGGGTTCTGTTATATTTTACTGAAATTATTTATGATGAAGTTAATAGTATGTCCTCTAGTAAAAAGCACGTGTGACGCGTATGTGTGATCTATCAGTATTAATACAGGGTCTCAAGAAAGGGTTCAAGACTGAGTAGAAAATGTTCACTGAATGTAAGCTAAAAAGTCAACCCTTCCATCATTGTAAGGGATTTTTGTTTTTGGTGTTGCAAATGATTTATTTTTTTCTATTCATCACGTGTGGAGTAAAAACAAGGAATTATTTTACCATCTTCTTACTTTCATGTTTAGAATTTGTGCTTCACGTTTTGTGTATCCTCCTTTCATTTCTAAAAATGGTTCACAACTTCATATTACAAAATAGCGAATTCTTTAAAAAAAATTCCTGTTTTTTTTTGCACATCAGTCACAGTGGAGGAATGCTCTGATACGTTGGCTCGTCTCTACTCATTTTTAAGTAGGTAGATTAAAATAGGTATTGCGTGGGATAATAACATAATGGTCTATTTATGTGATACAAGATAAAGGATTCTGTTTATGAATCGAGGTGTGATTTCTCGTGGGATGTAATGATGCAGTGTTTTCAGGCGTGGGAGATCGCAAAGAACTGGTTACGAGTAAACTGTTTGTTGAAGACGATAATAGAGAACGATTCAACGGTAAAAAAGTTGTGCGAGACAAAAGAATGAAGGATATTGACTGGAGAATACATTTGCGTGCGGTAAACACTAAAATAGACCTTTAAACTTTAATATTGACTATCTAACTGTTCATCAAATTAACCCTTTCATATCATGCGAATGTATTTATAAATTCGAGAAAGGAGTTGTGGACGCAAGAATACGATTTATATATGTAATAATTCTAAATAATTGTAAAATATAATATAATATAATAATATTTCATATAATAAGAAACATAATATAATATAATAAGATAAAAATATAATACGATTAATTTAAGTGTAAAGCAAAAATGGGTGAAATATCGTCCGAGGATGTTATGTGTTACTATTTTTGAGGATCGTATGCGGATTAATACACAAACAACGTGGTTTCAGATTATATCGTTTTTAGTCAACAATGTTATTAATTTTTATGGGTTTTTATTGATTCTATTCGATCTGATTAGAAATATTTATTGGTACTATTCGCGATCAATTAAAAAAATGCACATGTATCCATACGTACTTTATCTTTTTGATTTTACCTTAAAGAACAATCCATCACATCAGTTGAATATTAATAATTAATACTGTACCGACTTACAACAATTAAACACTTTCTCCACCATACACAGTGTGGCAGTAAATATATCACATACGTTGGTTACTGGACTGCGGATCTTTATGCAATTTAACATATTTAATATGTGGAAGATGCACATTTTACACAGTAAGTAAAATAATAAATAAATTTTGCAACATTTAAAGCAGAAAATGTAGTTTTATCGTAGTTGAATTTCGGTGATTACATTAAAATAAATGATATTTAAGTCTTAAAACTTATATTTGCATAAACATCCGTAGTCTACTGATTACCAAAAGTCTCAAAAATAAAACGTCTAAAATTTCTCAACGATGTAAGTCGTAATTCCTTTCAAAATGTACCCAAAAATATTTCACAAACATCATAATAAGGGCGAGAAAGGGTACGTATGGACTTAACACTTTGATGGCCGGAAATACTTTACGAAAAATTGTTCCCCTGGACCTTTTGCAAAGCTTTACTTAAGTAACAAAATATTTTACGTTATTTGTTTTATATCGATTAGTTTAGAATTTCTATTTTGTAAGTATTCGGTTGTTTATTTTTTGACAGTTATAGCTACGCTCATTTGTTTGCATCACAGGTATATTATTGAAATGAATTAAATCACGCATACGTGACAGCGGCCGTGAAAGTGTTAACCAACCACTGATCGTCATTCCAACAGTCAGATCAAATTCCAAGTGGCAAGAAAATTCGAAGAAAAGAGCTCGGTATCGTGAAGGAATGAGTTTGGAAGACGAGCCATTTCCTCCTCACCCTCTCAAATTCATCCATTAAATTTTCCACCGGTTTTATCGGAGATGCTCGAAATGTAGCGACAGAAATCGTCGTTCAGCGGAGGTTCGTGGTCTTCTTTGATCGAAAGCATCGGGATTCCTGGATGTTCCGGGTCGGAACGCGGTATTAGATTATCCTCGATATCAGGCCACGGAGCGTGGGAAGCGGAATGGAAGTAGGTGGCGGAAAAGCATTCGGTTCACGTCACCGTTTTACAGGCAAAGAATTTTATCGGCGGCACTTTGTCGCTTTGCATTTTCATGCCGCGAATGTTGCTGCCAGCTTTTAGGAGTACGCGTACAATGCGGCCGCGTCTACCGCTATAGGAAGTGCTTGGAGAACGCCTATTTCATGTGCTTTTGCGAATACCCCCTCCCCTTTTTTCACACATACACATACACACACGGGCACACGTGGAAAAGCATGCCGGGAGTGTAGGAGGCAAAGAGGAGGCACTTCGCTAAAGCTTCTTGCGGCTTTCGCGATATTACGAGCTACCCCGCGTCTTCGTCTCGGCATGTCACGATCTCGTGCTATGTCGACAGGAGAGAAAAGGAAAACAGGGGTAGCACGCCAGATTGTTGCGCGTATCAAGTAAGAAGATGTTGACACCTTCTTTGAGACCCCTTCTGTTTCAATCAGCCAATCAATTTAAACATTCCGTTTTAAAACTGGTTTGAACAGATTGATGTATAATTAACCCTCATCCGTCCCTCATTTTTCTAACGTTGTTTAACCGTTATTCGTCCCTTGGTGTCCAATTGACACAATATCGCCCCTCTTAGCTCAATTGTCCTAGCTAACATTTCGAAACATGCGAGAACAATGAGGTTTTATCATTAAACATTATAGGATAAGCAGTTAGGATAAATGAATTAAACTGTTTCTAAACCCCTACAAAGCACGTAGAATATTCTAACTTTGCTTAAAAGGCACAATACATATCGAATCACAAATATGGCAGATAAAAATTGTAGATAGGACATTTTAACTGTGGAGGGCAGAGTAGGAAAAAATCAGTAAAACGAAAATATTAATACATAAATTTGCAAATTCTTTTATAGAAAATAAATAAATGAAATTTCTGTACATTCAGGCTGTACATAAGATTGTTGAGATTCTTCGCATCGTTTACAAATAATAAAACGATGTGCAAGGCATACTGTTTTTTTATATTCATCGGGTTTTGGTGAGAAAAGTGTGAGAAATTGACACAAGGGATGAATGAGAGTAAAATAGGTTTATAAGACAGACATTGTTTGTTATTTTTTTATTAGTTTCTGTTGCGAACCAAGTAGGCGAAGATATTTTTCGATGGTTTAACCCTTTAATTGCGAAAATCGTATACATATGCCTTCACATGTTCATTAAAATCTTGGACTTAAATGACGAGTCTGGCTCGTCATAGTAACCTAATGAGTTTCAATCTCCTACAATGCTTTGTAATAAACTAGACCCATGTACAAAAACATTCTATTCAGTTTATTAAAATTTTTAATTTAAAAACTGGAACATGTTGTTTCCTTCGAACCATTATCTATATCGACGGGCAAAAATAGTGTAATAATAATGTAAAAATCTACACTCACACGTTCCCTGCCGCGTGTACCGTTTTCGGTGCACGCATCAATTTTAATTTGATCACATAATTGCCAACGCTTATGAGATTTTAAGTAACATTCACGTTAAAACGATAGTAGAAATAGAAAGTTTCATAATAAATAGATAAATATTTGTATAATCAACCACGTGTATTAATAAATAGCCATTTTCGCACGTCTGTCTAGTTACGGAATTTTCTACTGTGCCAGGGAACGTGTTAAATTGTACGTCAAGTATATAACAATACAAACAACTTTAACTCCTTTCAGACATATTTCCCAAATTTTCTAACACAGTCTATCGATAAATATTCAATTTTTCATCACACGAATCAACAAAATGGTACAACCCGGAACAACACTGGTCACCGGTTTTTAACGCTCTCCATAAAAGTTCCCCGCCGTTTCGTTGGATCCATTCATCGCAGAAACAGTTTATTCGATTGAATGGGACAGAAACGTTGCGTTCTATGAGGACATGTAAATTTTAATGGCAGCCCGGCCGTTCGAAAACGCACGAAAAGTAGCTTTTCATTAACGGATGGTTTGTTCTTGTTTCATTGCGCGAGGCCGGCTCTTTTAAAGCCCTTTTCCGCGATGCAAATACGCCGGGAACTGATTTTTGCGCCGATGGAAAAATTAATGACTCCATTATACAGCGGGAGAACTGTCGGGTGTTTCGTTGAGAGGGGAGGAGAGAGAGAGAGCACGATCGAATCATCGCGATAGGTTCGCAGAATTTTTTCGCGTCACGTAGGATTACCTTTGTCGGTGGAATATTTGAAAAGGAAGTTCGTTCGCAATTTCGAGGGGGAAAAGGACAGGTGCTCGGTGAGACAGACAATCTTCACGGTCCAATTTGGCTGGGCAGGGAAAAATTCATTCCCGGCCACTAGGTTTTCATCTCTCCCGTGTGAAATCCAGGACAATGAGAACTCACAGCGCCAAAACTCACCTTCCCTGCGCTTTCTTCTCTATTCCAGCTTCTCTTTTTTTTATTCCCTTCGCTCTTTTCTTCGTCGCTCGGTAAAGCATCCGAGCCATTCATTATTTCCTTGGTTACCGCTCGGCCGGGGAAAAGTTCTTGGCAACGCAATTACGTTTGCCAGCCACCCCGTCGTTCGTCTCCTCGCCACCGATGTCACCCCTTTACACACAATTTTTCCGTCCTCTCCAACGGAATCCACCCCTTATCTCGCGCGCGCCGTGAAATACCGGGCGGCTTGATTACGCGAGGAAAATCGGGCGCGGACCAGCTCTCGCGAAATTAACGCGAAAGTTGCCTGGCATTTAAAAGGCAAATTTCGCGCGACGCGAACTTCCGGGGCGTAATTCAATCGGTCGTTTGGGAAATTCTGACGACGAGAATACCGTGATAACGAGACATTTCCCTGTTATTAATAGCGGAACAGCTGTGGAGATAAACGGTACAGTCCGCGGCAAAATTTTCTACACCCTGTGGAAATTGTCGTTGTAAATGTGTAGGAGCGTTTGGACGAATTTGTGGATGTTGAATCGCTTGTGAGCTGAAGGTAGGAGTATTGTGAAACGGTATTTGTTAAGATTTTACAACAAAGAAATGTAATACGATGAAAGTATAGTTGTTTCAAGGTATTGCTAGGGTTAAATTTATTAGAATTAAATAAATCCTATTGATTTTTTTTAATTATAATCATTCGATACGAATTTTTGGAGATTCAACAACAAAATTCAGAAATCTCTGTTATTAGTTAATACAACTCTTAACTACTGTAGACGTTGAAACTTACGCAACTATTATAGGATGTCTTACAGACCGCTAATATTTATTGCGTTATTACGTACATACAAGTGCCGAGTAAACATCAAATCCAATTGTTTTTACTTTGTACATTAATAATAAAGAGGCCCAAGCTTGATTGAACATTAGACTCTAATTGAAAGGTACATGGCGTGAGAAGATGATAAGTCATGCGGGAAGTCAAATAGGGATGAATCAAAATTTGGAGCGGTCTCACAGACGTTCTATAGTAGTTGAGTTAGTATAGAAGTAGAGCTAATATGTTTCACTGTAACTATGCAACCGTACAGCTTTATTTACAATTGTAGAAATTGTTTGTAACTCGGTGTTGTCAACCTGCGTTTTTTTTTAATATATGTAGAACTGTGCAATTTTTATTTAAATTAATAATAAGGAATGATAAATAATAATCTAACTGAAAATGACAAATTAATGTATCGCAAATAAAGGGCTAATGAAAACGAATTTCAATATCTTATTGGATAGATAAATAATTTTTGAATAAAATTGGGTATATTATTTTAAAAGTTGTTTAGTTTCAAATGAATTATTTGCTAAATATTTTAATATTTCAAACAATAGTGCAAAATGACAAATAATAATTTCTTGGTTCTGTAACACAAAAAGAAATAGACTTCCATATCAAAATATAAACGTTTTCGGAAACCCATGGTTCTAATGTTTAAGTTCTTTGGAAATTGTATAAAAAATATAAAAATTCCGAATAAAATAACAATTGCACAAATATTCTATCAAATATATTTTTATTCAAATAATATTAATTAGCATACAATGCAAAAATAAATAACAAAGAATATACAATTTTACTTAAATAATTATATAAATGAAAAATATTTTGATAATCTCTGCGCCTGAGTATTACCTAACGCTTTAACTCCGAAACAGAATTTTTTGAAATCCTACGTAATATTGAAAACTTGAGTGCTTGTATGTCCAATAAGATATATTAATCATTACACAACGAGATGGCATGGTATGTTATCTTCACCAATTCTTAAAAAATTTTCCAAAAAATCTTCCAAATCCGTACATCCGTTCAAACAATAGATCTTGCATAACATTTGTAAACTTACGAAGAGTACGCAGACGCAGTAAAGTATTTTAATTATTAAACAACGAAATTACACGGACTTCCATCCCCCTCATTTCCACAAAAATTACCATTTACTTGACATAAAACAGCGTCGACGTCCGTGGAAAAAAAGACAAGGATAAAAACAAGCGATGATAACCCGTTTAAAAAGTCCGACCGCCTTCGGCGCAATCCATACATCCGCTCAAACAATGTTTCCGCCTGTACCTGTCGGTCGCGTAGGAGCTCATTCGCGGATAGCGCGACTCATTTTCTCGTACGTTATAATTAGTGGTGTAATGACTAGCACTCAGAGGGGGCGAGACGGGTAATTAAAACAACTCGCTGCGCAGCTCCCCGTTTCCTCTTTCTCGCGCGCTCTTCCGCGTCCTCCTTCTTTCCGGCTCTCGTTCGTCACTGTTCTCCTTCTCTCTCCCCCCTCTCCCTTCCGCCATTTCTCTCTCTCTCTCTCTTTTCAGAGGGAAACTTGCCAAGAATTTTAGTGGCCGCGATATTTCAATTAGCATCCGAGGCTCGTTTAAGCGGCAGTGAAAACGGCTGGTGCCAGGCCGCGATGCTCGTGTTGGCGTTACTGCAACAGCCAACGACGAACACCGGCGAGAGGGTGTGAGGGGGTATGGAGACACGGGGGTTGCGTTTTACACCGTCTGCAGCGGCCGAGTTTATACCGCCTTCCCGTTTACGAGTCACACAAAACACCCCGGCTCACTGTGGACCCGTTTTCATCGTCGGACACCCGGTACTTTGCTTCCTGTTGCACGATGAATCGGCTTCTTCCGTTTCTGCCTCCTTTCCTCCGCTCCCTTACGCGGAAAATTGCGGCGAACGGGCGACGTTTAAACGCGAAACGAACACCTCCGCCTGTCACCTCGCTTGCTGCGGACACTGAAAACTGGAGCGACCCGAATTTATCGAGTCGTGTTAACTATTTTCAGTGTTTAGATTTTACTTCAGTCGTGGGGGATCGATTCTTTCAGCGCTTTTGCTGGAATGCGATCAATTTGTATTTGAACTGATTTTCTATATTCAAAAAATTTTTTAAAGTCGTACCACGTGAACGGCAAAAGTATACATTTTGCTAAGAAAATGTATATTTGTGACATTTGCTGTTTGGATTTTTTTTTATTAATCTTTCACTCGGTAAATAAGTAAATAAAATACGAAAATTAGGACCTGTTTTCGGCTAATTGACCGACAATTGGTATTGCAATAAAATAGATTTTTGTAGATGTAAGTTGTAATTTGTATAGGATAGTTCTATGTGGATATACTGTAATTCTTCTGAAGTGTTATAGGGCAGCATCATTAAAGAAGTAATAAAACAAAAATGATCTACTTTTCAGCTGAATAGTTCATAACGTTTTCATGATGTCCCACATTAGAAAAAACGATACGAAGTTTTCGAATAACAAGATACTTGGATATTCTCGTGGTAGCAATAAGTATTTTGTATACAAGTACATATAAGTTTGATCAGATCACGATTTTTAATTCAGGATTTTGTCCTGCTGGTTGTGAATAAATTTTACATATTTTTGCATAACGATGATGGAGTTTGTCACACTCGAAATTAGTTGTGCTTATCAACTACGTATTTTGGTAGCTCGACAGCCTCTTAGTTTCAGAAAAATTCAATGATACTAATTGGTTAAAATCAATCTGAAATGAATTGTCTTAAAACAACAGAAGTTTGTTGAAGATGGAATCAGAGAACTGTTGAAGTAGATGAACAGGGACACTACAACTAATATTCAGCGTCTATACGCTTAAATTTGTCTTCTTCTCAGCTAGAGCAATGTAATAACGAAAATGCGTTGTTCCGTTTAAAAGACATCGATGTCCTTGAAAATTTTAAAAATATGACCCGGAGGAAAGACAGTTTCTCCAATAAATCAAAAACAGCAGAGATATTGCAGGGTCCAATCCGTGCTGTCTCACCCTCTGCAGAGAAACTGAATTTAAATGAAATTGCAACGATTGAGGATCGTTGACCGGTTGTCCGGAACAGTTGATGATTTTCCGGGAGATTCGCCAGCCGATTTCTTGATTGTGCCACGACCTTAATTTCCGGCTGAGGTGGCAGGTAAATGCCCTTCGGCGTCGGTAGGGACGAAAATTGAACCGGAGAAAGAGAGGCCATGCTACCGCCAATTCAGCGTAGATTTAATTTAATCCCCGTCAGTCTGCTCTGGCCGCAGGGCGTCGTAAACACCCTCGACCGGTTATGCCGCAGCACCTGCATCTGCACTCGTTTCCTTTCGTAAGGGTGCGTTAAGCCAGCCCTTACCTTGCTTAACGATCCTTCGCAAGATGCCTGAAGCACCTCGTGGCTGCGTTGTCAGTTTCGAACCGTTCAAATGTGACGGATGAAAGAAAAATTGTGGACACCTTGCCATTTCGATAATAATAATTCTTAATAAACCGCGATCAGAGTTACCATTTTTTTACAATCTTCAGATGTCGATGAGCCGTCACTTTTCACTCGCATCAGCTTATTTCTCTCTGTGTATAAGAACATCTTTTTTATTCCAGTAAGTGTTACTTTAGTGCAGTGGTGGCCACCGAAGCTGCAGCCTTCCTCCACTTTAGGTCCATTACCCTCGTTTCAGTTTCCTTCAGTTCGCCCCTCGTTCTCCCTCAGTTCATCGTTATCCCAGATCACAACCTATATAAGGGGAATGGACCTATAGTGGGGGAAGGCCGCAGCTCATGTGACCATCACTGCTCTAATATATGAAGCAAGAACCAACGAAATATATTTGTAAATTGCAGATGCGTTCTACATTTTTCAGACTTAACATTTTGTGGCAATTTTACATTTTTTGTAATGCAATTTCGTATGAAAAACAACGAAGTATACTAGGTTGTATAATTTCGATGTGTCTGATTACCTTTTTCTGACACAGAACTGTCGATGTTATCGAACAGAGGTTGTATTAAAAGCATGTAGTTACTGTATTTGGTGCTTTTCAATTTTGAATACAACCTAATAATTTATGTTCAAATAAAGTTAAAAATGCTACTCTAATAAAAGTTATAATATGGAATAAATCAAACGGAAAATTTAACCGTAAACTTAATCTCAAAACGATAATACAAAGTAATAAGTGTACCATAAATTAATTATATAATATATGTATCTTTCACGATACATACTTAAGTATGTAAAACTTTATCAATGTACCCTGGAAAGGATCAATTTTTTATATTGCTTAAACCACTTTGCATGAAACAACGAAATATCAACCCACACAATCTACTTAATTCCTAATCGATACAATCTCTCTACTTATCTCGTCATGTATCTGCGTACGTAACAGCGAGGCTATCATACTCTATTATCAATATGCGTCAGTTCATCGCGCCATTCAAGTGGAAATTGGAATTTGAATAACCGAATGATCGTGAGACGGATCGATAGTAATATAGACAGACGTCTCAATAAAATTCGAACTGAATGCAGTCAGCGACAAAAGTCTACTTACACTCTAGAATTATATTGTACTATTTATCATGAAATGTTAATAAATTCGAAAGTGACTAGATTTATCAAATTTTGTTAGAAAAAATATACACACAGGCCACCATCTCAGTTCGATAAAAAATATACAAAACATTATTACTGCATTCAAATTTGGAAAATATAATAATATTAACATTGTACCTCATAGGTATTTTAACATGATAATACATTTTTCAAAGATTTTTTGTTGTCTCGTATTTTGTATTTTCCTGTCATTCAACATATTTCTAACGTGCACAATGTAATTTAAATTAAGTGATTGAGGATTCTGGAAACACTTGCCTTTTCTACAATTACATAAAGAATTTTATTAAAAATCGGTAAAATCTTTTCTCTAAAAATGTTTTCCAAATTTGCACATTTGTTATCACCTTTCCGCTCAACCCGCACGAAGTGAAGGGTAGTGAAAGAGCCATTTCGTGACAAATTAAATGAATTCATAACTTCTGACTGCTTGAAGACATTTGCCTTTATAAATGACACTTGAATCCAGAAATAGTGAAAAAACAGAGCTTTCGGCTGATATACGAGGTTTATAATTCACCCACTCAAACGGTTTACAACCATCTTTCCAATTTATTCGGTCACAAAAAATTCATATTAATTGCTGTAGCAAAGAACAGTATCAATCGATTTTAGCCAAAATCTATCTCATAATTAATTATACAGTGCTCTTTCAAATAGCGTAGGTGGGGTGCTGGGACGATTATTCGTTCACGAATAGGGTGTATATAGACTTAGACCATGTCGAGAGACATAGCATGTGATCGGTACGAGAATCCCCGTTATCTACGTTCAATTACCCGCACGAGAATCGATCGATCGTCCGTAAAACGATTTACCGTTTAATAAGAATCGTTCTACTTTCTGTTTTCAGACAGAGATAGCGAAGAGGTTAAACGCCATAATTGCTCAGATCCTGCCGTTTCTCTCCCAGGAACATCAACAACAAGTCGCTACTGCTGTTGACAGAGCCAAACAAGTGACCATGACCGAACTCAACGCCATTATCGGGGTGAGTGCACGCCAATGGAAGATGAATTACTCTGTGCAGCGCTATACGAGCGTGTATAACGTTCCAGATACACGCGTACATGTGTATGTGTTTGTGTGTGTGTACATGCATCGTTCAGCGTGACGTTTGTGTTTGCCGTCGAAACTATCCCGGGACATTATTGGCGTAACATTAAGCAGTAAATTAAATATTAAACGTAGTCGTTGGCACGAAAAACAAACACCCTGGACAACGAAATCTCCCGTGCAGCCGATCGAAATGAAATTATCCCGCTTTCTAATGCGAAATCAATTTCCGGCTCGTGCGTACTGCGAATCGATATACCACGGGTTATTTGTGATTTGTGGACACTACGGGAAATTTTTGTGTTCTCCTGACCGTTGGTTTTATTGGACTGCGTTATCGGGACGATGGGTAGATAAACTCGTAAATTAAAAACGATAGCATTGAAGCACTCGTGTGACGGTAAAAAGTTGATGAGGAACGATGTCGAGTGTTGATCTGTGTACAGTTGCTATCGATCAGTTGTACTATCTCTAACGCAATCTAATGTTTTAGAGTTTCCCTGAAATTCTGACATGCGTAGATAAAAAATTACTTGAGTTGCAGTAGACTGAATACTTCATTATTGTGATATGTATGACGTGAGTTGTTAAATTATTTCAATATTCTGATACCACGAGATACGGACGGTCGAAGAGACAATCGTGAAACAGAATATTTTTCTATATCGTGCTTATCTCTTGAACCCATCTGTCCAATGGTTCTATTTGAGCCCTGAAAATTTCGAGCGAAAATGTGAACGATATCCTGAAATTTTCCGTCGTAGAAGACGCTTTAAACTGAATATTTTATTACGGTAGTATGTACGATGTAAATTGTTCAATTGTTTCAGTGGCCTTAATCTGTAAAATATGTAAGGAAATATACATATTTCAATTAGGAAACATTGACGAAACAGTTAGTTTAAACACAGGTTCATCGGCTTCAATAAACAGCTGTGCTCCAACCGGTATGGTGGTCCGTAGCATACAGTACCCAATTTCTCGAAACTCATGTATCAGTTGTTTAAAATTCACACCTTACACAGTGGGCTTTATCTGAATCTTCAAATTACATAATTGTTCCTTCTCGGGATGTTTTTTGTTCGCTACAGAACTGTCCTAATTATCGTCTCCAAATACCAACAGTATTTTCTCCAAATGAACAAGAAATCGGCCACGATAAAATTACCTATCAATTCCTACCAGGTTTGAATCTCAACAAACAAGCCTCACAAAAGCGTAGAAAAATCCTGTGCACGTTCCTGGTGTCGTGCAACTCGTCGAACGCGTCCAAAAAGCTTAATTAATCTCACGCGACAACGGGAAGGGCGGCAGCGGGATCCCCAGGAAAAATTCAATTTCCTTTTTCGGCTGGTGCCGCAAATCCTTTTCGCTGGAAATTCACGCGAGCTCGTTCGCGTTCGAACGGCTGGTTGAATGTATAGGGTTGGTCGGGTCTGATTCGCGTTCAACCCAGCGTGAAACGCATTCGCGGCGAATGAGAATCCCTGGCTTTGCTCGGTGGTAGGAGGAAGCCGATGCACGCCCGAGGAATCCGAAAGCGGACGGATGGATACGATCCTGGCGAATCCCGAATCCTCCTCAATATTGCTCGAGCACTCAATTTCCTCCCTATTAAGCCGCCGGCTTCTCTGCCGGTTCTCTCTTCCTCTTCATCCACCCCCACCCACCTGATCTACAACCCCTTTCCTCGACCCCTCCTCGAATCTTATCCCGAGTCTTCCTGCCCGGTTTCCAGGCCGGATAGGTTATAGTGTTACGGCGCACGAGCACCGACTAATCAGCATTCCTGCTACCCAACTGCCTTCGAGAACCCCCTTGGCCACCCCCTACATTTTACCCCTACTCTCCGCCGCCCCCTTCTTCCGTTTCCTCCGCCTCAACCCCTAACCATAGGAACTTCCACGGATCCGCGGCGTTGTCGGGCTACGTGCGGCAAATCCTTAGCAGAATCCCTGGATTCCTTGCGCTTTAAATCGCTCTCCAGCTTCTAACCACTCTCTATCAGCCTCACCCTCTTTCGTCGTGCCCTTAAGTCTTTTCAGTTACAGGCGGATCGAAAAAATGGGATGCTTCGAACTCTCTCTGTTTCGGAAATCGGTCCAGGGTGTTATGTCTAAAGGTTCTTCTGTTGCAAAGCAAACGATAGTGGTCGTTTTCTGGATGATAGGAGGTGCAGCTTACACTTCATGGTATTGTTACATCCTGATTGGTTTCGTCAGAATAGACCTTCGATTTCGAGAAATTTAAGTTTGTAGTTTTTGAATCTCTAAAACAGTTATACGAGCTCAGTATGTTGCGTTAACTCTGTTAGAACAAACTTGTGTCAAATTTACAATACAACCTCTTCGTGAAAACTTGGTAATCTGAATATTATCTTGTAAATATTACCTAATTATATTACAAGAGCGAATATGCAGTATATACCTTTTAAGATCAGCCCTTTGCAAGAATGACTCATTGAACCATTTGTATTTAATAAAGCCTAAATGTATTTTCATCAGAGGTCCTTGGCGGTGATTTTATCTTGAAACGAATTTACCAGAGATCTCAAGCGAAGATTGTTCGAATCGAACTCGGATAATTCCAATCTGGAATTTTTATACTACCGGGGGGACCTTTTGTGAGTAGCGACAAAGGGGAAGTGATTACGATATCCCCTTCATCTTCGCGCGAGCCTTCTTACGCCACCTGCATCCCCTGGCAGGCTTGTTCTCAGCAGTTTTCAGCGACGTAGCTACTTGCTGACTCAATCAACCGTGAAGATAGTGCCGCTAAAAGATCCGACGAGATCGTCTTAACCTTCTTCTATATCACATGTCGTTGACGCCTGAGGAGAGTCTTCGGTTGGCTGTTCGTGTAAGAGATTATGAACGTAGCAACGTCGTCCGGCGAAAACGCATACACCTCCTTACTTTATAAATAGTAACCGTTATACTCGGTGGACACGATACAGCGGAGTCGTTAAATTTTCGAGCAATTTAGTCGAAATGTGATACCTTTGTCGGCGGTGTTGGATAGAGAAAGTCCCTCTATCGTGCGCTGTAACTTTGATGTTGAATTTTTACGTAATAAACACCTATACAAGTACAGGTGAACTTGGAAAAAGACGATTAATTTCTCCCGTATGATTCGTGACATAGAACTCATCCAATATTGAGAATTCTGTCCCGCGTTATTGGAAACCGTGGAATTCAAGACTTCCGGTCCACATTCGATCACTTGGTTTCAAGGTTTTTTTTTAAAAACCGTGTAAATAAGTACACATTTTGGAAATTGCGTGCTATTTGTGATTTGGTGCAATGCCATTACCGTGTTATTTTAGAGATGTTGGTACAGGTTTTATAGCAGAATGAACAAGAACAACAAACTCTGGGGAATTCATTCGGTCCTGGCTGACGATTTGGCTAGAACTTTTCAAAACGCCCTTTGTCGGCGAGTATCCTTTCGTGAAAACAGGTGTTTGTTCAACAGGGATTGCAATTTACGACTTTCATGTATCGGGGACGTATCCAGTGCTCGTATTTGAGGCGATTGAACTCGTTGGGACGCGTAAACATTCTATCTATCGTGACGACAAAAAGATTGATCGAATATCACAAATCACCAACTATCCACAATTATCGATAACAAATGCTTTTTTAGATGTAAATATGTGATTTTACGATAGTATAGAGATATCAAACTAGTCAAGAGGTTTTGAACATTTATTATAGCAGAACATAGGTCGCATACTAACAACATGCCTCTTCAAATTATCGCGCTGGAAACTTGTACGTATCAGCTATTACCTATTCAGGTGGCTCGACAATTCAATAACACTAATCGATTGCAATACACTTACATAAAATGAATTGTTTTAAAACTATACAAATTTATTCAAAATCGAGTGGTATTAAGTAGTATTAACCCCTTAATGCTCACATTTATTTCGACCTAACCGGCAAAAAGTTTTTTCTGAATTTGAATGTTGTATCCTAACAGAGTAGAAAACACAACGTAGAAAGTAAAAGAAAACAAGTGTTTTCATATATGCAAAAATATGTCATTTGCGGAAAATCAGTTGAAGTACCACCATGCTGATTGGCATATCTACAGGTTTCAGTTATTAGTAAGATTATGGAAAAATAATTGAAAGTACTCCAACACATCGTGGTCGTCTGATATTGTAAATCTGTCTGACTGGAAATACTAACGTTAAAAGTTTTCCAAATTATCATTGTTTATGCATCATATAATTCAATGGGAAGTGTGGGGAGCCGAAGGTAGAGCTCTAGTATTTCAAGATATCTTATACATTGTTCCCTTTGCTGGCTAGAATAAATAAATCGCCAAGAAAAGCGTACTGATTGCTGTCCGTGTCTCACACGGGCATGAACGTTACGGGGTTAAAGTAGTGGAACAAGCGTATCAAAATTTCTGTTCAATATATCGATAATTCAGAATGAGTGCAATCGTTGAATTGTTTACGCTTGAAGTCACGTTTAAAGACGATGTCATTTCTGAAATCACCTGGTATTTATCAAAACCTTTGTACTTCCTTGAAAGAGTTCAAACAGTCCATGAAATTAGTGCTCGTAATTTCCAAACGCCCACCTGCAGAGATGACAAATTCGTTCCGACGAAATGAAGTTCGTCGGAATCATTAGCGGAATCTCGCGGCAAACGCGGAAATAATGTTCTCAAGGCGAACGAACGAACGAACACGCCGCGCGAGTAGAGTCGCGGCAGCCTGAGGTCAGGATTATTATCGTTACCGACGGTGGGAAAGCTTTCAGGTCGTTTCTTAGCTGGGGGAGCTTGCAGGCTCCGTGAGCCCTCGGAAACGTTTGCACCGACGTCTTCTTCGTTGTTTCCTCCCTGGCGTGGCTCCACCCATTCACGGAGCACATTTCATTTCGGCATGCGCGCACACGTTTCTCTGTTTGTGTGTTTTGCGGCCGGCTCAGACAGTCGCCCCACGCGCGGTTATTATATCGTTAAACCATTTAATTATCTCGGCAAACTACTCCAAGGAATATTCGCCCGGGTCTTAACGAGTGTACACTCTCCGCGAAAGGGGGTGGCGGTGCACTTTGCTCTTCCTCTTTTCATCTCGCTGTTCCCCACCCCCTTCAGCCTTTTCTTCCTCCATCGTCCTTCTCCTCCTTCGATGTTTCCCTCCTTTTCAGCGACCCGCCGAGCGTTAAAACGCTCGCTGCCACGGGACTACAATTTGTCTGGCAGCTGAAACTCGACCGACACCCCCAACTAACGAGGAAACTACTTGCCGAGGTAGGGTGGGCGTACGTTTAAGGTTTCACCGAAACTTTTCCCCTGTGCACGCCGGAAAGGCTGCATAAGTCCCGGCACTTGTTTCGTACTTTCGGATTTACCTCGGCTACCGAGGGTTATTTAAACGCCGCCCCGGAAGTTTGCCCCGTGATTTGTATGCTCTGCCTCGCTCGGAAACTTGTGTCTCGCGTAATGAATGCCGAACGCGGATTTTCCGGATCGAACTACACTGACTGAACCCCGGCGAAATTAAGAGACATCGTTCGCTCTTTGAGCTCCAGCGATAGTAGTTTTCCTTCCGTTTTATAGATCGTTCGTAGACAGTTTCAGTTATCGCCAGATTTGTATGCAAATTTATTCGGTACAAACCGGTAGTTATTGTAACCGACACACGCTCCTGGTCAGTTTATTCAGCGATTACGATAAAAACGGTTGACCAACGGAGGCGTGTTTCATCAGCGCCCAATGATGCCATTTGTCATGCTATCTAATCTGCGGTTTATTTAAACGACGTGTTTGCGGTTGCTGATTAGATTTCGGAATTCTCGGCAGCGATTATCTTGGAATCTTGATACACTCGTCAATTACATTCATTGCTAATGATCAGTCTGCTTGCGTAGTACCGTAACGAAATTCTGGAAGGTTAAACATGTTTCAGTGTACAGGGTGATCCGGGAGGTAATACTTTCTTTGATTCTAAATGGTTGTTATGAACATTTTGACATTCCAAAGATATATCTATGGATATTCTTTCACGATATTAATGCGCTGTGAATTTTTCATGTTTACAACTATTCTTAGGTAATGAATTATTTTCTGTACAAAATAATTGTTTCATATGTAATGATTTGAATACCTCCATGTCTGTGATAATACAAAGTCTATAGATTGTAAGTTATAATTACAAAACTCATCCTATCGTTCTATACATCTGAATGTGCATAAAATTATTATACTTGACATCCTTCGTACGTAAATTGTAACGCATTTAACATGTTACAATACCGATATTAAAATTCTGATTTTTCGATAACAATTGAGACCGAGAATGTATCATTGGACATTTGCAAAATAATTGCATTTCCCCTCGAATCACCCTGTATACTCTCTGCACGAGACCGAGTACATAATGCTTTCGAGTTTCCACCGTACACACCAGCACAAAAGTTCTTTGAAATGGTGAAAGTCAATTCGTGTGATTGGTGGTTACAGCAACAAAGGCCAGATCTGCCAAGGCTGCTCCAGCAGATGCACGCCCAGCAGTTGCAACCAGGTGCCGCGATGGGCCCACATCCAGGTATACCTGGACTACCAGGTCTCGGCCCTGGAGGAGGACTTCCTGTTCCTACGTCAGCCTCTGCGGCTCTTCTTGGATTAGGAATTCCACCGGGTGCAGCCGCCACTGCTGGAGGCACAGCTGCCCATCCACTGTCAATGTTGACCAAGCCGGACCTACACAGGGGTCAGCCTGATGACTTGAAACCCAACGGAGGTATGCTATCGCTCTTTGCAAATTTTCGTCTCTTTAAATCTGGACGTTCATCGTGAAATAGAACGACACACCCATCATTCTAAAAGCCGTTTGGACGTTTATTAAAGCTACGCAACCAAACAGCTGGACTTCACTCGCATGGAAGTGTTTACTGCCTTAGAAACCATAAAATATGCAGCATGTGTTAAGAATAGGTAGCAAAACTTTGGGAGCACATTCTACTCGCTTTAAGGATGATAAAGGGTTTGTCAAAAAATACTTCTTTCATGATAGTATAATAAGTAAAGAAATTGATGCGTTTTATTTTCTTCTGTAACGATGTTCACCTGATATCGAAGTCACAAAATATTTAGAACGTTAAAGAATATCCGTAGTAGTTCGAATTTTGTCACACAAAGCGAGAATTTGCCTTTCGAGCATATTCTCATGCTACAACGAGACACTAAGAGACTAATAATCACTGTAATTACTAGAACGTGTATTCATTGCAATATGCGAATCACAAATACTATTATTTGTTTATAAGAAAAAGAAATTATAATAATAATCTAGAATTCAACATATTATAGTTATTCATATAAAACTCCGTGTTTATGTCACCTCTTCATCTTTAGGTTGATCAGAATGCGCTCTCAAAATTTGCCCGTCAATTTCTGTAACATGCTGTACAAAAAGAGCAATATTGCACGATGGTACTGTTTTTCTTCCGTTCAAATTAACTCTTAGACAGCAGATTCTTGATAGTGTCGAAAGAATAATGAGAATGAAAGAATGTCTCTGGCTCTCGATGATACGGACTACCTGTCCTGCTGAGCCAAGGGATTTCATTTACAAAAGTCGCTGACCTCGTTCCTTATGCGGTTTCCGCGCCATCAGCATCCTGTCTGCGAATATTTCGCGTATCGGACAGATCAACAACCTGGTTCGAAGAAGTATCGCTCATTTGCTTGGCCGCGTTTCCTGCAACCCGGCCACTTGTTTTTCTGCGTCTTATCAAGCCACTATGGGAAGCTCGTGCAATCAGATCCCCATGAGACAATTCTCGCCAGTTTACATTACGCTCGATTTCTTACAAGCAGGCAGCTTGTTCAGCAGGTCTGATACTAGGAAGTTGAACAACGAAATCGCAGTATAAAGCAATTTCTCACGCACCGATAGATTATCATTCAATCATCCTTGTATGATATCTATCTAACCTATTGCTTTCTGCAGGGTGTACTGTTGTGAAAAAGTTATAAGTTGGTTTTACAGCTCGAGACTTAAGTAGGGACACACGAATTGAATCTTTCAGGGTCAGTTTAATCTCTATGATACCGTTTCACCTTTCTTTGACTGAAGGAGAAAAACCAAACGAGGCAGAAAATGGGAAATTAGTTTGTAGACGTAATTTTTTTACGGTTTTTCTCACGGTTCCGGAAGCTTCCCTGTTGACCTGAGCGAGCGTCAACAAGTACGAAGAAAATTGGTAGCGAACAGGGAGAAACGGTGCAGTAGAGTGTAGAAGAGCAGAGTGAGGATATTTCAACCACCCTTGCAATACAACGGTGACGCAAACGATCGTGCTTAAGCCTGAAACTCGCAGAACCCTCGATCTTGACCTCGAAGATCCACTTCTGCACCGGCGCGTCCTCGTCCCTCTCCTTGGGACGACATACGAGTGCAAGAACGTTCGCACTTAGGCTCCATGTAGCGCTGACAAAGTCGCGAGGGCTTCAAGTGACTCTCCTATCTCGCACACGTACACGTTCGCTCATCGTCTCATCCCTTGCATTTCGCAAACGGTCTCTCTCTACCCCCCCCCCCCCCCCCCCCCCCCCCCGTCTCTCAGGAGAGCACTCAGAATCTCCTCTTGACACGAGAGTACTTCCGACTCTTCCCCCCTTTCGTTCCATCCACCTCTAGGTGGCTCTTCTAAACCTTCGCGCCCCTCAGCCTGTTCCTCTCGTCCTCTTCCCGTGTTCACCCTCTCTCGCTTCTTGACTTTACCTTCCTCTCTCTCTCCCTTTCCATCCCTCTCTTTCTTTCTCTCTCTCTCTCTCTCTCTCTCTCTCTCTCTCTCTCTCTCTCTCTCTCTCTCTCTCTCTCTTTCTCTCTGTGTTCTTCCTCTCTGGTTGGTGCTCTCTCAGTGCCGTGCTGGCGCAATATCTCGAGCTGCACTCTCGCCTAACTATGTTACCGCGGGCCGAGTATAACCTCCGGCCAGTTGTTCCACGTTGTTTCGCGTTTTCCGAGCGTTGTCGGGCCGCCGTAATGAAATACCGACCGATCTCTACCGCTACTGAGAGTGCAACACCCGTTGCTCTCGATTCTCTCTCTCTCTCTCTCTCTCTCTCTCTCTCTCTCTCTCTCTCTCTCTCTCTCTCTCTCTCTCTCTCTCTTTCACATACAGACTCTTTGGTTCCAGCAACTTTTCACCGGCGGCTGCCTTGAAAATTGCACCACGATTGACCACGTGTTCCGTGAACATCGTCAGCCACCCGGAAACGCGTTTGTTACGATCCGACCGTTTAACTTCCGGGCTTCTTACAGGCGATCGTTACGCTTCTCCGATTTGTCCCTCTTGAATCTGTTTGCCCTTCGGTGACAGCAGGAATTACGTTCTGAATGGTAAATTTCATTTGAAAATATTGTGAGGAATTTACATAATATATAATTTCAATAGTTAAGCTTGAGTACATCTTATAGCGTCATCGAGAGAAAATTTATGTATTACACACATTCATTATTCTTCATTTTTATTTCAACATGGAAAGTAAGTTCGAGGGGTACGGTATTATAGTATTTCTCCAGTAGTAAAACTAGATAGTAACAACTTGGAAGGAAGACAAAATCGAACATATTCGACAAGCTCAAAAATTATTACTGAATATCGCCAAACTCGCAATGTTCAAGACTAGTAAGAAGCATTCCACAGCATTCTATTCAGAAGAGAATAAACAGAATTACCATTTCAATATATCTAGAGTAATCAACGCGGTCACATTAAGTACACGTCAAGGTCAGTATAAAAGGCTTCGAAAAATCCTACGAGTCCGCAGAAAACAGTTATTCTTTTCAAGTATGAAGTGCAGTCTCCGACCGAGCCGTGCGCACTTACACCCTATATTGTTGCGGTAACTAAAATTTAGTTCTGCTCGTTAAACTACTTTCTCATTCGACACGGCTAAGTAGTTCGTTCCCCTCGAAACAGTATTTCGCGAACAACCGCGACATTTGAAATCACTGTCGAGACGGGCTCTCGTGACGCGGCTTTTCCCGGTGGAACGGCCAGGAATCTCGTCGACACCCTTTTGAAACGGGAAGCATCGGGGAGAGGCAAGGAACTGTAATGGCCCACTATTTCTGTCGCGGCAACTGAAACTTCTTCCCTCCTTTCCGGAACATTGCCCCCAGCGAATTGTTTCCAGCAGGGCAGTTATCGTTTGACTCTCCTCCCAGTTACCCGGATTCCCTTCTTCGAACGACTCCGCCGTCGGACATAATATCTGCCTCCACCACTCATCCAATTCTTTTCTACCCGCTCGTTCACGAAACGATTTACCGGGACGCGTAGTCGAAGTAAGTCGGCGGACTCTTTTACAGACGATTAGAAACCGGTATCGCTTGCATTACCATTTCATCGTGGATACTTGCGCGAGTAATGGTCCCTCGAGAGATCGTGGCCCCTTCGAGCGTGTACGCTTCTCGTAATTCTCTCGGATATTGTCCTCTTTTTTTTTCCTTCTCCTTTACGACGTCCAATGCTAGGGAGCGAGTTTGCTTTCTCGTCGATCGGGTCATTAAACCGAGTGCAACTTATTTCGTGACCGTTTTACGCTCAGCAGTAGTCCGACAACGTACCCACGAACATCCGAGCTCGATCAATCACGTAATCGTTGCATAATTCGGTGCAAATTGAATTCCATTGGGGATTCAACCTATCTCTTCTACCAAGATACACGCCGCCGCTCAATAGTTTGGCTACACTTTGTATGAAGCAACTGACTTTGTTTTGCGTATGTTTTTTTATTCGTACATACGCGGGGACGGAAGGAATATGAACAAAGGATGTATTAAAGGTTTATTTAAAATTAATATCAGTAGTCTTCTGATCAGCTAAGTTAAGGTGCGCTGACCACAGGCAGTGCTGAGATGGGTGATCGTTTTTTCAGTGCTTCCGTGTTGCTGTTGGCGTATCGGTGGTTCGGGCACTCCTAAAAAACTGTAAAATCCATCTACACACGACTATAATTGTTTCTTATGAAACATAGTTTTCATTGAAATATCCATCTTTCATCTACCTAGTCGATGAAGTTCATTTTTGACAATTTTGGCGATCATATCACTGTCTCTGTCTTCTTTCTTCTTTAGATAGTGTTTGCAGAGGTTTGATGCATGTTTAAGGCTGTTTTCGGTTGAATGTATCATATACTCTATCATTCTTACACATTCTTCTCGATTGACAATTCTGTCAACTTATATAAAATCTCTCATGGATAGAAATTCTCAAACAGGGACGATCGCTCCGGCATAATCAACCCTATGTACTATGGACGCATACATGTGACTGCCAGAAATCATCAGCATAGACAGCAAAATCGTTAACATTTCTACTAAATACTTGTGCTCCTACAAATCCCATAGCAAACTTCATTAATTACGAATCCATTTATTTTACATGTTTTTAAAACCATTGAAAAGTATGCAGCGCACCAGAATGTATTCCGTCCACCGAAAGTCCAGCTCTGAAGTATTCCGCGCTCGAAAGGTTAATGGCCATTGTATCTTCTGATCGAGGCACAAAAATCCGTCTCGTTCACCCAAACTTCGAACGACAGTCTACTGCTCCCTGGTACTATTGTTATCGGTAACCTTTTCCCGTGACACGGTGTTCTTCCCCGCAGAGACCGCCCTTCCGTCGCTTCACTATTTCCTGTTCTCGTCTTAATGATGGCGTACAGGGAGCATGCAGTCTTCGAGGCGTCTACGGGAAGATGCACGACGTCCCATCCTCCAAACGAGCTCTTTGCGTTTTAGTAGGAAATTATGCGCGCTCTTCCGCGTCCATTTACGAGCCAGAGCAGGAAGTCGGGCAGGAAGGAGGGAGAACGAGAGAGATGAAACTGTTCTCCGGCTGAGAGAAGAATATAGGGGGTGGAATATTAGCAGGCTACGCGAGCAGGATGATCGTTGCCAGATTCACCCTCTTTATCCCTCCTGGTGGCGAAGGCAGTTGGATACGGTCCACGCGACGAAATTCACGACCCTTCCGTGTTCGCCACCCTCTGACAACTCGGTAATGGCTCGAGGGTAAGATCCTTCTGGCCGTACGCGACGGCTTTCCTTAATTTGCTGGCCCATAAAACGCGCGACGTGTACCGCCCACGCCCTCGCGCGGCTATGTTTTATCGGCGCGCAAACTACGCACTTTAGGAATTACTTTATTTTGTAAATGGCACCGTCAGCGGAAGCTTTACGGCGACAAGTTTTTCCGTCTGCTCGCGGAGACTCCGCGTCGGATTTCTTGCGCCGCAGCCTCTGCGTACGATTTCCGTTCATAATCTAATTTAGATTTTGCATGAGAGGATCGTTGCTTTAGAAACACTTCCGTTTGTTAAAAGTACTTTTTTATCTTTTTAGGCTATCGGTAACTCTGACAACCGTGGACGAGTTGTCTCACGTTAAAAGTTTTCATTTTTACAAGATATTAGTTTAGTAGATATTTTAATTTTAATATTACTTATAGCTCTTCTAGAAGAGCTGTATGGTTCAGAGCATTACAAAAATTGATACTGCTGTTGTTCAAAAGGCACTTTGTTTTAACATCATTTTATGTTCCATAAGATCTTAAATTTTATAGAAAAATATACTTGATAAGGATCAATGAAATGAATTCGAGGTATTTCGTGGTTTACGTCATCTAGAGGATTCGTGGGAAAGTACATTTCGATTTCTCATGGACTGGTCGTATCGATCCGTCGAGTCCATCGAACGCTTCTGAATAGTTAATCCAGCGGCGAAGAAATCGGTTTACGTGCTCGAGAGGTAGAAATGTCTCGTGTAGCCGTTACGTAGGACAAGCGACAACAGGAAGAAAAAGATATCGTTAGGATATTTCCTGTGAGACAAAGTGTAGGGAGGAGAAGGGTGAGGAGATTGGGGAAATCGAGCGAGGGCAAACTATGAACCCGGCTTGTCGAGGACAAAGCTTTTCGTTCGTGATCTTCTCCGACCTCTTCCTCTCGCCCTCTTTTCTTTCATTCAACCCTCCTCCCTTCTCGGAAATCCTCGAGAAGTCTGGCTGTTCTTTCGACCACCCCTGCTCCATTTCGTTTTTCTTTTTGCCCCCCTTTCATCTCGTTCGGAAAAGATTCTGCCGGCATACCGCTGACTCGGTTCGAGTCAGTTCTGCAATAATCGCGAAAAACATTGTGAAGGTTCAATTTGCCGGGAAATGCGATGTCCTGTACGAGAGGCGACGTCGTTTCAAGTCCTTGAACGACGTAAACTCGTGCAATAAGTGGCGTCGTGTGGAATATGTCCATTATGACGAATAACTCGATTCTTAAGAGGTTTGTGGATACACTTCGCAGCACCGTTAAGGGGGTATAGAATTGTTTTCGGTTGATTTTCGTACTTTTGTATTTATTCACAGCTTTATTTCAATAGAAGGATTTACGAGTGTATACAGAAAATGGTAGGAAGACATTTTATAATATTGTCCTAAAAATAAATGTAAATTTTTTCGGGCGAGCTCCAAGGATGATCATTGAAAATGATTTTTAGCTAGATGAAATTTAAATCTACTATAATGAAAAGATAACGATGTGATCCATAATCCTCCTTTTGTTTGTGTAGATATTAATGAATATAAATTCGTCATAAGTTGTTTAAAACGGCACTCTCCATAAAAAAATATAAAATATTTTAATAACACCATATTTTACAGTAAAACAGTTGTTACTGTTTGTATTAACAATTATACTTTTCTCTACCTCTGTTGTCACCATCTTTTTTCTTAGCAAATAGTTCCTTTAGTTCAGTTTACATTTTTAGTTTGCATATCATTTCTCCTTCCTATAAAAGTAATTTCAAAAATTTCCACTTAATAAAGGCAATTAAAACCATAATCTCAATATATTGGGTTGAGTTATAAATATCTTCCAATACATAATAGATATTATTCTTCCAAAAAAATTATATGATTTACCCAGACTGTTAGTTTGTAGTCATATTAGAAGGTAGTCATCCCTCAAATTCAAATATGCTGTAGAAGTAGCAAACAATTATCTTTTAACACGTTCAGCACCGCAGTGAAAATTGCCATGCTTAGTCAGACACCATCTAATTTACTGTTTCTAATATAAATTCTGGAACAAAAACGTTTTTAACTATTCCATGGAATTATTTACATTTTATATTATTGTCTCGCTGTTAATGCTGTCTAGAATTTTATAAGACATGATAGTTATTTAATTAAATTAGGTCAGTAACTCCGGTGACCCCCACGGCATCCAACGTGTTAATAAATTTAACAAGACAAATTAGAAGTTATATATACGACTCGACGTAATATTTATAAAATTTCGAACTATATAAAAGTACTTTGTAAAACAGAAAATTAATAATTGTATCCTGTCTGTTGCAGGTCTCAATCCCGCCGAGGAGAGGCATGTAAGTATCAATTAATACAGCCAATGAATTTAACTCGTCAATTACTTTTCGTCAATCGTCCGTCGATAGCGATCAATCAGCGACGAACAACATCGTTCCGCTATGTGATTAGCACGAAAATAGCAACGGGAACGTTGAGAATCACTTGGGTTGGCTTTGAAAACGTCGAATTTCACAGTCGACGGAAACGATAATCGCGTCCCGAAGCCCCGGCGAACTTCTCGCTTCCGGATGCCACTTAATCCCGAATATTATCTTGCTACCTCGATTTCCGCTTCACGTTCTCGATTTAATCCGCTCGCGTATGCTAAATCGCGTTCGTAGGTTTTCGATAAACGACAGTTGGATGCGCGCGAGCATCGATTAAATTCGACGGATTCCAGTTATGAAACTTCATACGTTAACGGACTATCGGAAACGTTTGAAATATTTTTTTTTTTAGGACGTTTTGGCCTTTTATTTCAGTTCATTGTTCTCTATTTCGAATGAACAAATGATTTGGTCCGCGAATGAAATTCAGAGGATGTTCAAACGGGAGGAAGGTTAATTTGAAATTTTAGAAGAAATGCAATTTGAAAATTGTCTGACAGATTTATGTTTGATAGTGGTTTTTTTATTTTCGGATTTATTGACATTGAATGATATTACAGTGATTCATGAAATTGATCAAACAAATACGTTATTTCGACATTCTTTTATACAACAATTCTTCAGGGTATTGTTATTTGAAGCAAGGCTACGATATCTGTAAAAATTAAATTCCAAATACGCCACCAAAATTTCTAGCGAATCAACTGTGATTGAATAAATTAAGAAAAATAGTTACAAAAATGTTTGATCAGTTTCGTGAGTCATTGTATATATTGTAAGCTTTAAATTCAGTCTCTTACTAATATCTAGACTGCGGATGTTTATGCAAATATATAATTTTAGACTTCTATATTTTCTATGTTAATGCAGTTAAATAAATGAAATTTCAACAAGACTGCATCTGCTCGTTGAGATGTTCAGAACATGTCATTTTTATTTTGCTAAGATATTAAATGTCCATCATGGACCAATTTGGATATATTAAATTGCATAAACATCCGAAGTCTACTAATATCTAAGTTTCTGGACAGTGATAGATGAAAATGTTAAAGAATATATTTGTTTCTACCCATCAAAGGGTTTAATCGTTTAATCTCTTCAGGGATTAATTTATTGAAGATGGAAGCGAATTATTTAAGTTGTCTAAAGAAGTTTTGTCACAGATCAAGTGTAATTTTCAAAATACTGCCAGTTTGAATAAAGAGGGATGCTTCTAGTTATTATAGAGCTCTCGGCTTTCGTATTAAGGCAAGGACAAATATAAAATTTGTTCGATATCATTTTACGCAAAAGGAAAATCCAGAATAATTCAACCATGTAATATATAAAAAATCACTATGAATGGTTACGAAATGTCATAAAATAAAAGAAAAACAAGTATTTTAATCACTCAGGGTTTTTTCTGTTGTACATAGAGACCTACAGACTCGGCTATAGGTCAATTATACTGACAGGATGTTTATTCTTGCACTCCTAAAATAAGAAAATTGAGAGTTGCAATTCAGACGAGAAATTGACTTGGGTGTTTGCAGAATCGCAACAAAGAAGACACCACTGCTCTCCGCTATACTCTTTAAATTATTAATGAAATCTTGCATCATGTACGTACACAACAAGTCGCAACGTAGAAAAGAAAATCGAGTTGCACCGTATCGAAACGGATAAAGAAAACTATCGCAAAAGCAGTTCTTCTCGAAACTTCTGAAATCAGAATTTCGTCGGAGGTTTCAGGGTTCTTCGGCGCACGGCCTGCGCACGAGTCAGAAAAAGCGAATTAACAGAATCGCGTTTACAATCCGCGAGCGTATGTTCGTTTCACTGCCGGCTCGAATTTCTCGTCGTTCCTGCCGTTCCTTCGCCGGGATACAGCGCTCGTAAAATCGAACCGTTTCCCGTCTTTTATGATCCGCGGGACGTTCGAAAAAGTCTCACACCTCTGGGGCCAGATTACCGGGATTGACCGATTCGTATCGGGAACGGAAGCGTTCGATTCCGGACCGAACGACCTCGACCGCGTTGAGTTTCATCTCGTAAAAGAAATTAGAGCGCCGCTCATGTGGCACGCTCGAAGAGGATCCCGGAGGAGCGGATAAAATCGGGGGAAGAAGGAGATTTGCTGGCGATCGGAGAACGAGAAAGGCTGCGCGACGAGTTCGCGTTTAAGTGGAAACGAGACAGGGATGGGGGGTAGCGTGAAACGAGAGGGCGAGAACCGGTAAAAGGGAAAGACTGCGTGAAAAGAAAGAGAAGGGCGGCGCGCGGATCAGCCGGTGGAAGAGGAGGAAACCTGAAATGGACGTAAAAGCCCGAACACCACCGGAACACAGGTCCGTAAAAAGCTCGTCGTCAAATGCACCCCCGTTCTTCTCTGCCGTTATCCTCTTTCGCGCCCTTTACCCCCCACCTTTGATAGCATAAAGCGGCTGCTGCTGGGCGCGGCGCGCGTTTATTAAAAGCGCCCCGGGCAGGCAAAAAAGCCTGCCTTTCCAAGCTGCTTTCGAACCCGCGTCGCTTTCGATCTCGAACGGGATCGTTTCGCGATCGATCGCCGCGAAGAACCTCTCGCTGCCAGCCTGAATCGATTTAGAAACTATCGCGATCCCTGGATCGACTGAGCGCCTCGTCGATTAAGCCTCAGCCTCGATTTTGCGTCGATCTTCTGGCAGCGACGATACCGTACGAAAAAAATTGCAAAAAGAAGAACGACCGAGGGGCACTTTCCATGGAACGATAGAAACGGATACGAAATTTTTCAACGTCCAATGAACGTTTTGCGGTCGGAATTGTTTTTGGGTTCTTTTCGCTGCATTGATACTACCGTGTAACCCTTTGCGGGCGACAGACGCATATATGCGTTCAAAAAGATCGTTCACCGTGTGCTACGGGTCACCGCACTGGCCTAGGCACGCGCGTTTACTGTATGCTTTCAACCTATGTATTTAAACGAGTTATCATCTTTGCTTATTTTATTAAAATATATATGTCTCGTTACATATTTTGCAATTTTAAAGGACTAAAACAACTGAGCAATCGACATCAAATATATAATTATAATTAGTTATTAAATTAAACACGTGTTCTACCGTGGAAAATTTCAGCACACGGTGCACGATTTTTCCCGAAACTTTCCGGCCTCAAAGGGTTAAAAGTTTCCAGACACTTACATGTGCGCAGATATCACTGATATATCTTACAAATATAGTTTTTTTATCGGTTTATTATGTTATTTTATATATATTGTGTTATTTGTTACAACATAAGCAATATTTGTTAACAAATAATGTTCAACTACCAACAATTTGATTAAAAAATACAGAGAAATCTATGAGTGAAAACTTTGTATGAGACATATGAGACGTATAATCTGGTCGTATATAAAGATATATAATCGGTTCTACTTAAAGAAGGTGATATTAATTGGTCCTGGAAGGTACAAATCATGTGTTTAACGCTTTGAGTGCCAGACTGTATTAGCTGAACATAACAAAGTTCCTAAATTGTTGTAGAAAATGAATATGATCTCACATTATATTTCTTATTGATCATAGTAGACCTTACTATACATAATCAAATAAATATTAGTCGAATCTAAGTGCGACCATACACGACACTCAAAGTGTTAACAAAGAGAGGTCGCGATTGGGAACAGCTTGGCTTTTGAGACCGGAATCAAGCCCAAATTGTAATAGTTCATGGGCACAGGCAACTTGTAAAGCACTAACCGTTCATGGTCAGCAATTTTTTTAAAAAATAACTTTAATTGTTGAAGTGTTTTCTTTGTATCTGGAATCTCTGCAACATTGATCGCTCCTTCAAACATAGCGATAAGTGCAATGCTAGCGTCTGAGACCGCTAATCGGAAGGACTGGGGTTTGAATCCTCACATTACCTTCTCCTTCTTCTTTACACTTCAGTTTCTTTTTTGTTTGCTGTTTCCCCTATTTTGTCAATCATTACAATTTTCCAGATATAATGTCTCGCAGGAGCACAGACAGCCCATTTTCTTCCATTAAAGAAAGTTGTGAAATGAAAGTTCTTGAAACTTATTTCGTTCTTTTTTTTTACCATTGTGCACCAGTACACTCCCACCAGACAGTCCATTCGCTCATTATTACGATTGTACCCCGCGATCAACGTTTGTCCCGTATCAGCTATCTAATTTTTTTTCATAAGTAAAAAGTATTCGATCACAGCGAATTAACGAGCTCTCCCTGTTCACAGAACGGTAATTAGGTCGATCGTTAACCAATCCGGCGTAGAACGATCGTTCTCTGATCGCTGCGGAATCCGCGAATCGACAGTCGAATCGATTTCCTCCGGCAGGAAGAAAATCTCGAGGACCCGCGGATGAATTATAATGTCGACGGGGTTATTAATCGCGCGACGCGTAATTCGATTGCGCGAAATAAACTGGCGCGCGGCACGTACGCTGATCGATAACGATCATTAATTAATACGTCGAGCGTTTTATAAAACTCGCTCGCGATTGACCGGTCGGGGTCCGCCCTGCCCACCTCTCTACGCGTTCACGTTATATTCGGTCAGAGTGATTTCGAAGCGTAATTATCTTTTCGCCGTAGCTCTTTTCCGCGCCGTCATTATGGGCCATGTTTTAACAGCGTACACAGCCAGCATAACTTGCGCAATTTGCCGGCGGTGCCCGTGGCCCGCGGCCGGACCGATAATTAGCGTCCGTTTAATATGCACAATTATTACGGATTGATAATCGGGGCTGCGCATCCATTACACCGGCATTGAGATAGATGGTAATAGGTTTCCATCGGTATTAGCCCTCTCACTCTCCACCTCATCGTGTTCCTCGCTTGTTTCTGCTCACCCTCTCTTCTCTCCGGCTTTCTCTCTGTTGCGCTCGTGCGCGAATCTCGCTCGCCACCGGTTTCATAACGTGTACGAGCTAGCGATGGAACTAACGAGGGAGATCCACGGATCGGTTCAAAAATTTTATCGGTAACATAAAACGGATCTGTTGTGTTTACTGTAGAAAAGTTTCATGTCATTCGATTCGCGAACGTTCGCTTATGGAGATAGTTTTGAAACCAATTAATATTTTTTAATGAAATTTTTTTGTTTGAAATTTGACTCCATGTACAAACTTTTGTGTAGGTATCTTTTTTGCCGTGCACCATATTAAAGGTTGAAGCTTTAGGTATATTTTATATTTTTTTGTAACATAGTTCTGTTAACTCTAACAACAAAATATCAGAATTTTTGTGTCCTCCGTCTCAGAATGATTTCAAACTTAAGCTTTCCTACAGTGAACCAACAGATCTGCTCCACTTTGAATTCTTGTACCGGTACGAAGACTTTCTTTATAAGTCTGTTATTCTTCGAAAATGTTTCATCCCCAGCAATGAAGGGTGTTTCACTTTTATAACAAGACATTGCGCAGTGTTTGAAGAAACTGCAGTGTCGCGATGAAAAATTGAGGTAATTTGTAAGGGAGAGAAATCGGGCGAACTAAACGCGGGGCGTGAAATGGATAACGCCTACAGGTGTTTCTTCATTTTCTCCGATCACTATCCAAATATCTTTAATAAATAAATACGAAAATACACTGCAGGTGTATAGGATACTAATCCTTTCAGCGCGAAGACTCTCTAATGTGTCTGGTTAGGTATGACTGTTTCCACTGCAGCACTAACAGTTCCAAAAATGTCCTTTCTCATATTGCAGTCTGGTATATAAACATAATACCATTACTGAAAAACTCATGACATTATTTTGCGAACTCTTAAAGTTCGTTGTTAAAACATTCAAAACTGACTAAATACATGAAATTTAAAAGATAACAGGACCTGTCGCTGATTATTTATAAAAGCAGCAAAGAAACATTGTTGAAAGTATAATCGGTGCAAAACAGCCTTTTTCAATATCATCTTGTATCTCTAGAAATTCATGTGGAAACATATTATAAATGTTCCGTATCGCTGCTTCAACAGGATTACGAATAATCAGTTTCAACAAATTTAAGACCCACAGATTTTCCAACAGTCTACCGCATGCATTGCAAATTATTCTAATTCCGGCGTCGTCAGAAGCAAAGTGTTAAGCAAATACCGAATATTTTGTATTACGTCTTCATTATACGTATAATTAGCATCGCGTTAATATCAGTACCTACTATTCAACAAGGCCGGATAGCTTTGCATTTTGACATTCGGTACGCACGTGATCGCAAACACCCGCAAACAGCTAATATTTCCCGCTGAAATTATCGATACCGCTTACGAGAGTATCATTCCCATCGCTGCGTTCCTCTCCGTCTCTCTCCACCTTTTCATCATCCCCCGTCTCTGTCCCGCTTCCATCAGTCCGCCTCTCTTCCACGTCGTAATCCTCTTTCGTTGCCCTTCTCCGTCGCTCGTATCTCTTCTCTCTGTTCCCTTTCACACTCTCCCTACCATCGAATTTCTATTTATCTCCCTTCCTCGCCAGCCTTACCAGGATCTCCCGCCACCACGAGCCCGAGGGCTATGAAATTGAAATATGAATGCTAATGGGGTGGTTGGCTCGTGTCGCGTCGTATAATGTTACTGATTGCTGGTGCGTCGGTCCTTTCGCCGTCCCCCAGACCCCCACGACCCTCTGCTACAACGTTGCTTCGGATGCTGGGAAACAGGCTGCGTGACGCGTGTTTCGCGTGTCGCCTAATTGGAATTCCAAATAATGGTAGTTTTCGGCCCGGCTTCTCCCCGACGGTGTCGTGCCTCGAATCGAGCGTGCACGTACGCAAATACACGCGAACTCGGCAAAGGCGACGCGTTTCTCGCGTGAGAAGACTCGCGCGAAGAGTTCAGCGCGACGATGAACGGAGCTCATAGAAATTTATGTTTGTTTGTTGATTTTCGTGACGGCGCGCACGCGCGAGCAAACGTTTACTCGAGCGAAACGCCCGCTCGGTTGGATTACGCGAGCAACGCGACGCAATTTAAAATTAACCCGGAAAATCGGAGGGAGCAAGACGCGACCAACGGGCTGTGTAAACAAACGAACGCGCAGTGAAAACGGCGCTTTAAAACGCGACACCGGGAATGTTTTCCGAGGGAACGTCGCGAGTTTGCACGGTCACGTGGACCGTCGCCTTTGTTGCCCGGGACGCAGAAACAATGAAGCAAACGAAACACACGTTTTCTGTAGTTTTCTGTTCTCGAGGCTTGGTCAGATTCTTGTTCCCAGGGGTCTTTTGACGAGTCGCCTGCGGAGGGTCTGTTTAACCCCTTGCGTTGCGATTTATTTTCAAACTCTGCGCCCGCGGTCGTTGCGAAGGTGATTAATTAATTGTTGCACGACTTTAAGCATTCAGATTGTCTGCGTAACGAGTTCAAAATTATTGATGATAAAGTTGTTATTTTTTCAATATGTACAATCTATAATAAGTGGTAGAATACTTTAAATTTTCTGTCGAATCTAGTTTGTCAGGGTTCAGTTTGGCCCAGATACTCATGCGGGCGAGACTCGGCACTTCTATTTAGCGGATTAATTTAACCCCCAAAGTGTTAGTTTGAGTAATAAAATAAGAAATATTCTGAATGAATGGACTTTAATGTGTTTTCTTTTTTCATTTTCTGTTGTGTTAGTTTCTTCAGGGATATTGACGCAAGTGTGTAGGTTTACTTTTTCTGTTGACATCGATATACCGTCTATTGTGCACATGTATGTGTATTATTATTATTTGTAAATTTTTTTATTGCTTCTTTTTTAATAGCTATGAATTCATGTTGAATAAGTAAAATTGAATGGAAAGTAAATAATTTTTTCAGCTGTAATAAATTCATCCATGAAAAGGTTAATAAATATTTTTAATGTGGAATAGTTAAAAGTTTGAAATATATAATTGTTAGATTATTTTCTTGGGCGATGCATTTATAAGTAAATATATTTACACGTGAATTAGAATGTTTTTTAACCATGTCAGACACTATCAACAAGAACACAGAAGAGTTCAAGTACATGAATAATAAGTCAGACAAATGTAGGTTGAATAGCATCACCTGGTATAAACTGTCTTTATTTTTAATCAAATCAAAATTGTAACTGTTACTCAATTAGAGTATATAATTGTACAAAAATTTACCCTGGAAACAAAAGTTATCTTTAACACTTCCCTGGAACTTGTGTATATTGCTGAGTAAAATTATGAGTAATCACAGAAATAGATAACTGTATTTATAAAGTGATATGGTCTATTTGTATTCGATTCTCATATAACTGACACAAATTGTTAATTTAATATCTAAAGTCAATATTCAATACATTTTAAATCCATCTGATATTTCTACGTTATCTGTTTTTGACCACGCATCAAAACAATATCACCAATTTCATTATTAGATTGTATCGAGTTGTGAAGATGATAAAAGGAGCCACAAACGGAAGTAGTGAAACTGTAGAAATTCTTGCAAAAATGCAGTCGCATTTTCAATATAAGGGCCAGTGCAATGAAAGAATCAGAAAAATGACTCTAATACGGGAATAAAAACAAACAACCCTTTGTATTCTAACGGTATTACTATAAAACAGCTGAAAAAAAAAGTTTAAAAGCGAAAAAAAGTGAAAACATGTCACAATAAGTAATAAGCAAATTATCTGCATAGAGCAGTCACAAGTTCTTGAAAATGAATCAACATGTTCGAATCTGGAAGCGAAATTAGCAGTGTAGAAAAGCAATTTTGCCATATTGCTTCAGATTTTCACAATCTTCTGCATACCGTACGACAAACGTACCTTCTGCAGCTCGCTACGAACCTACATTCTTCTGCTGTTTTTTCCTTCTGTGACTGGTCTTTGTCGCGTTTTATCCCGCTGCGATCCGATCGACAAGAAGCGACGATCTCGCTGCCGCGAGTTGCGAAAGAAAATCAGAAAAATGCAGCAACAGAGGAATACTTGCGACAGAGGGAGGTAGAGAAAGCTCGTATCTCGAATCGAAAACCGACGACTGCCTGAAGAGAATGCGAGTCGTTATTATTCGTGCACCGGTAAGCTCCGTCTTCCCGTTCCCGGAAGAAGCTTTTCTTCTTTCCTCCGACCCCGAGCTCCCCTGTTTCTCTTTGCTGTCTCCGTCTCGGGACTTCTCGCAATCCGGAAAAATATTTCTCCGCTTCCGAGGGGGTAGCGGCGGTGTTCCACGTGAGAGAAACCCGGCGAGTCGAGGGAAAACGCGGGAGGGTGGAATGTCTGCTCCTTTCCCGTGTCTGGTCGAGGTGTCGACTCATAACCAATTCATGAAACAACGGTAGACGACTGTTCTCGCGGGTTGTATCGGTGCAGAGGGGGCTGGAGGAGGGTGAGAAGAGCCGGGACGACTGCGGAATATTTATTTATCTCCGTCACGACGCGGAGAAGCAGACGTTTTTTTCCGAGCTCCGCAGGAAGGGGAGGGAGAGGAAGAGGGAAAGAAAGCGAGAGAGTCCCTCGAGTTGCACGAACACGAACTTAATTGAATTTCACGATACTTACGCTCGATCCGAGTAGCTCGCGGCAAATTGTCGCGAAAGCGAGTGCCCCTCGATGGCAATGAGAAAAGTGCTCGAGCGAAGCGGCGCCGCATTAATTCGTTCGCGACGACAGCACCGCGAGAGACAACGCTGAAGAATCGTTGTTTGAGAACGATTGCGTCTGGTCGACGAGCTCCGATCAAACACTTCGATTTCTCCCTTTCATCCCTGTTTTTTTCTGGGTTTTTTATCGTCCGAGAAATCGTTCAACGGTGAAACGTCGTGGAAGCAACGTGTCGCGACGAATTCTGATCGCGAAGCAGAGTTTCGAGTGTTAATCAGCGTAACAACGAAGGTCAAAGCGAAAATAGGGGGTGAGAAACGGGGGAATTGGGGATTGCGGAGGATCGTTCTCGGTTACGATCGTCGAACAAACGACCGAACGCGTTCCAATTATCGATCCCCTCTTTTCAAAGGCCACGAATGCCGATTAAAGGCTTAAGGAGAGCCTCGACCCTCTCGTCTCTCGTTGTACATTCAAAAATCAGCCGCAAACAGAGACCTATCGATTGTTCTCCCCCTTACTCCTCCTTTCATTCCTTGGTGTGGCCATTTTTCCTCCGGTTCGCTCCCCATTGGTCGCCACTATTTTCCCAACTTTTCCTTTCTCTCCTTCACCCCGTCGACTTCGTTCCTCCCCTTCTCTTTCGACCCCCTCGCCCTACGCTTTTTTTTTAATCCCATCACAGAGTCGAGCGCGCACGAACGAGCCTGTCGTCCGGGAGGTCGGTAAATTAAATCTCGAATAAAGTGCAAATAAACGAGCGAGGGGGGTATGAGAGAGGCAGGGGCTAGATACGGAGGGGTAACTCGGTGTCGGTGGCTGGTGGTCGAATGTGCGGTGCAAAAAAAAGCGACGAGATGAGTAGCGGGAAAAAAACGTCCGCGGGGGTGGCGCGAGAGAGGGCGAATAAAAGAGAGCGAACTGGCGCGAGAGTGTAATTTATTTTAATTAGAGTGGCTGCATTATGTAAGCGGGCGAGGCGCCGATGAAAGGGTTTGAAAGGGTCGAGAGATCCTGACACGCGCGCGCGCGCACACACACACACACACACACCTTCTCGAAGCAACCATTGCCATCGACCCCTCGAACGGACTAATTCGCTGCTTGGCCAGGGCTGTCCCCGTTGAACGTTCGAGACGACAGCCATGAAACATGGGGGTCTTCGAGACATTTGCTCGTTCACTCGTGAAACGAGCCTTTTACTCATTACTTCTGCATTGGAGACACGAAGTATTGACGTTTAAGGTCACTTCTCCGATTATAAATTACGGCAGTCACTACCACCACAATTTATAATTTTTCATGCAGTCGTGAGTCTATGCGCTTTTGAAGTTCATTAATACTTACATTTTCGTTTACGTAATCAAGTAAGAATTAGGCTATAATTCGTTTCATTATTTGAAGCTTCGAAAACATTTTCTATGTATTATGTATGATCCATAGACTGAGGATGTTTATGCAAATACATACTTCTATAGAAAATAGTTTTGTCATTTGACGGTTTTAAAAATATATTTTTAATTTTGTATGTTTTGCATAATGTGTATTTCTCGCATATTTCAAAACGAGGCCATAAAAGAATTGATAAATGAAGTTAATAATAGCTTTTTCGTGTTTCGTTTAGGTTTTCCAAGTCACGCATACTTATGCGTTTTTCGTGTATATCTAACTCGCTGCGAAACAAATGATTGATCACTGAAGATTGCATCTATTTTCCATATTTTTATATCTTACAATTGTATAACATTCGCAATCTAATGATCAATATTGTACAATGTCAAAATAATATCAGGAAATGGAATAATGGTAAACTCGAACATAAGTAATCACTGGTATGACAAAGAGATTGTGCAGTAGCCTTGAACAGTCATAACCTCCCTTTACTGTAGAGAACATCGTTTTACAATTTTCTTCATCGACCGCGAGGAATTGAAAACGAATAGCCTTCGGATCACGATCGTGTATAATTACGCGCGAAACACGGGGGGGGGGGGGGGGGGGGGGGGGGGATCGAGTCGCTCGGTTTCGAGGGTGGGAATTTATCTCGTAAATGCAGCGGTGGTGGGTGAAGAAAAACGTGTGCAGGGTGTAGCGATGCGAAAGAAGAGAAGTGGTTCTCGGGACGCTACTCACGAGCCTGAGACGCTCATCCCCAGAAACACCGAGGGGTTTGTTCTTCCTCTCGGCGGACAGGGTAGAGAACTACCGATCCCTGCTGCCTTACCGACACCTCTGATCTCGTTAGGGGCGCATTAATTAATTTACAAGATGGCGGCGGCAGCAGCAACGATGACGACGACAGTATAAGAGAGGCAGCAGCAGCAGCAGCAGCCACTGTGTAAAGTCGAGATAGGAGGGTTAGGGGTGGCACGGCACGTTTTAATTACTAATTGAAACGTTCCCCTACTACGGCTCCCCTCATCCTTTCTCCCAACCCCGTGCTCTACCCGTCGCTTCAATCCCATAACTCTGCTTCCTCTCTGCTACCCTCGTCGCTTCCACCCTCCCCTCGCGTCGATTCTCCTTTCCCGACTCTGTCTTAATATCCGTCTCCGTTGGGGGTACTTAATATTTTTAAATACTTTGCACAGTACACCCTCTACCGTCTGTCTTTTGTCCTTTTCCCTACCGTCCCGTCTCTCTCATTATATCGTTCCCCAACAGCAGGGATGCTTTCGACCCCCTCGACCGGCGTACCGTGCTGGAATTTATGAGAAGGTAAATCCGTGGCTGCCACGAATTAATTAATTAAAAACATCACGCCGCCTTAATGACGTACGGTGCACCATTCTCTCCCTTACGGTCTTCTTCACCCCACTTTTCGCGTGCTTCTTCGATCTTCTGCACCCCCAGAACCCTCTACGTCGACGTTTACACCGATCTGTCGTCTACTTCCGCGTGAACATTTGTTATGGAAATCGTCGCGGTGCCGCCACCTACGACGGAACCTCCGCTAATGGCCACTTTTCTCTATAACTGAAGAAACAGAAGAAATTGAGGTTGCTCCTCGGAGACGCTTCGGTGAATTGAGAAGTTTGTACAAACGATTCGCTTAAGAACGTTCGATGTTCGATACTTCGGTCGATAAAGTGTCTCGCGATGAAAGAGGTAATTTGAACTTAGGAGACTGAGTAAAATTGATGAAAATATATACTTTTCTATTTTTCTAGAGGAAGACTGGATTAAATTTTTGATTTATTAGGTACGTGACTCTTGCAGCTAGAAACGTGGTAATCTGTAGTGATGTTTTTGTAAGCTTGGAAAATTTACATGAAATTCTTGAATAGGGGAGTTTTTATAATCCTAACGTGATATTTTTTATGATTATGCTTTAAAAAACAATTTACTTTGCTTGCATACGAAGAATTTTATTTCCTATGAAAGAATATGTTCAATATCTATAGGATTTCGTCTTCTAAATATTCATTTCAAAAACACTTATATTTGTAGCTCCAGAATAAGTTAGATGTTTTGAAACTAGGACAGCAGGGGATTAACAAAAAAAGAACTAATTTCGAAAAGAATAGAATTGTGGTTTTAATCTTTGCAACAATATATTTATTCTGGAAAATCGTTCCCGGTGTACTACGAGCCACTATATATGTCGAGCAGAACTGTTTATTAATCACTATGCACCTACTTATCACAAGAAAAAGTAATGAATAAGCCTAATAAAAATATATATATTTTCTTAAATATTTTGCAGGCTTTCAGCATTAAAATAACTTACTATTTTCATACTGTTTTAACAGGTTCTCTGATACCTGTACCGTTTTCGGTACACGCATCAATTTTAGTTTGATAACACAACTACCAACCCTACTGAAATTTTGAGTAACATTCACATTAAAATGATAAAAATAGAAAGTGTAATATCAAATAGATAAATATCAATACAATCAACCACATGTATTAATAAATAGCCATTTTTTGCGTGTCTGTCTAGTTATGGAAATTTCTACTGTGACTGGAAACGTGTTAATGTAAATCCTGAAGAAAACAAAATAGTCTGGTATTCAGTTGTGTTTTATGTTCCTACATTCATGTTACAGCGTGAAAATTGCTCAGGACTGTGTAATAACAAATACTTATTAAATTAAATTAAATTTAAAGTGCTGGTCACTGGTAAACCCCGCGGCATTCATCGTGTTAACTTAACTCTGTACCACAGTAACAAAACATTCAGTCTACCATGACATTGCAAAAAATTCCAGCACTTTTCTCTTAAAAATCTCCCAAGTCAGATCTGAAGAGACGTGGTACGCAAAGATTGCTGCAGGTTACACTTTGCAGGCGATCCGGGAATAATGGCGGTAATAACAGAATTCAGATTGATTCGGCGTGGAAAGGGATCCGATGTCGGTGTGAAAGGAGAAGGTCGAGTGTACCTATCGAGGGATTATTGCAACGTGGTATAGAGACGCGGTCGAGGGCAATTTGGACAGTGCCGCGACAACGAATCGCTTCGTTTCGCCCTTTCACGATCGATTCGTTCGGCTTGCGCTTCGTTCCGCTTCGTGCCCGCCGATATTTACGCGCCATTCATCGCGAGACCAGCGTACGCACGTTAATTTAATTGCAAAGCAAGAAATTCGCGGTGTGGCCGATACTCTGGCCGCGATCCTGACGGACGACGAACGTTTCGTTACCATGGAGGCCTTGAACGATCCGCTGCACGGCGAAATCCAATTTTGGAATTTCTGGGAAGCGATTGAAATATTTGGGATTGGGATCACGAGTGCATCAGGATCTTGGATGACTCTACTGATATGAATTTTTAAGGAGAAATTCTGAGAGCCGACTGACTAGGATTTTATAATGCGGGGTTTAGACGGGATGTATCAATTAGAATTGTCAAGTTTGTTACAATAAGAATTATTATAGCGTTTTTAGAGTCCAATAAAGTTGAGACTACAAGTTTTCGAGGTCTCTGATTTCGAGAGAATTTTTTACAATAATGGTACTGTTTGTATAAATCATTGTACTCAAATTGTGGAACCTAACTCTTAGACATTTCTTATTAGATTGCTGCTACAGTCAAGTGATGAAAGTGTTCTAGGTCTGAGACATAATTTCTTGAAAATGTTTGAGAAATAGATACTATGTAATATAGAGTATTACAGTTACGTCCAATTTTATAAAAATCGATAACATTAGGGACACGTCATTTGTCACATTCTTAAGCAGAATTTTGAGAAACTATCTATGAACTTCGTATGAAATACAGCGTTTTAATTAGCGTTAAAAAATTTCGTAGAATTTCTGAGCTTCGTTTCCATTAAAATAACGTCAGGTTTAAACCTAATACCGATGCAACTACGTCACACAGTTGCAGGGGTTCAGGGTATAAAGTTAAGAGCTGGATGCGAGACCCCTCGGAAGCAGAAACTTGAAACTCCGAAAACTGAATATCATTTCGAATTTTTCTCTGGTTGACGAGTTAAAGGATAGCCTCTTTAGGCGAACGAGACTATTGGTCCGACTTGGTTAACACACACGACACGCACACTCATCCTGTGGCAGAGCCCCTCTTTTACGACTTGCGGCACGTTTAACGGCCGACTAAGCTTTTTAATAATTCGCCGACCGGTAATTAGTTCGTAATTTAATGAGGCGGCCGTAAAACTCCGCCTGGGGCCACCGGAGAACCGACCGCCCCGTAATTACGACTCCGTATATATTTCACGATATAATCGTCCGGGATGCATCACGTTTTTTTCAACCCTTCCACTACCGGAGTCGACAATGAAGAACTCTGAAATGAGTACGTCACGCGGGTTGACGGGAAATAACGTGTATTTGTGATTGAAATCATGCGTTGAAGCGATTTTCACTGGTACCTTAGGATTTGCTTCCTTGCAGCGGGTGTTATAATTAATTATTTAAAAGCTGTAATACAAAGTTTGTAAAAATTAATAGTCAATTGAGATTGCTATTTGTAACACGTGAACTAGAATCTGTATTATTAGTCTGATTGGTGATTACGATCCACGAATTCAAAATTTACGTACCTAGTCAGATACATTATACAATATCTTTTGAAACACATATTCCGAAGATTTAAATATTAAATTGAATACCTGGTGGTCCATTTATTATGTTTTGCTATTACTTTATCATTGTCACCAGTTAGAATTTTAGTAGAATTGTTAATTATTTAATTTGGTACTATTTGTTGCTGTACAAGGATCCTGTCATATACGTGTAACTTCTATTGACCCAACAACAGGGACTTTGAGATGTATTGACAATAAATCTCTCCGTATAAAAAGATCATATCTAGTTCAAACCAAAACAACTTTAACTAATTTTTTCCAGAAAAGTGACTTATGCCATTTTCGGAATAAGCCGCTCATACAATACCTAGCTACAAAAGTGTACATTATTTTCTTCAGAGATTTCTGTTTGTTGTTCCATTTTAATAAATTCATCCCTGAAGAGAACGTACTATGTTGTTGAAAGGTTAAACGATTTTTCACCGAAGTCGCTTCACTCTTGATAAATCCTACCCCGACCTTGCTAACCCGCAGGAATTCACCCTGCAGCTTGTGCTCGACACTGTTCATAACATGAGACGCAATCTTCATCTCCGCTGCCATTATGCTCGACACGCTGCAAGATGTATTTTGCTGCTCACCCCGTCGCGAAATTCATCCTCCATCGTGTTAGGTACACCGTATTGGAAACTCTCTCGCGCGCGGCTTCGAAAATAGGCTATGCACACGCTCGTCCCGACCATAATTCACCTATTATCGATACCCGGCTACATTAGCAACACGTGTAAGATCGAAAGTAGGCAGGATCATGAGTCTAGCTAGCACGGTTAACAAGATTCCTGCACGCGATCTCGCGAACGACCGTTTCGGTAAGGGGTTAGCCTTATACGTGTCTTGCGAAGGGTACACGAGGCATTTAACGTTGGAGATGGGCAGAATCTTGAGGCAGAGCGTCTTCTCCCGTCTTTCAGTTCGAATATACTGCCGCCATAAATCAGTGGTTCGATCGGTGATCGGTCTCTCTTCTTCCTGCGTCGATTCTCCACCATGATGCCCATTAACTGGCTTTTTGCGTTGTGTAATGACCTTAAAGCGCCCACGGTTTACGAAGCCATTCGTTAGGGCTGATACGCGCGTCAGTAATCGCGCGAGAATGCGCCCTCTCCGCTCCCATTGTTGCGTAGGACCTTCTTCTCTTTCTATCCCTTTCCGTCCCAACTCCCTTTTTCTTTCTGCTCGTCTTCTCCTGCTCTGGTCCTCTCGGTTGCACCCGGTCTAACAACTTGCATGGTTTCTCTGTCTGCCACACCCTCCTCTTCCTCTTCCCTCTCGTTTTTCTTGTTCCAAGGAGCCAGAGGAGGAGCAGCTGAAGAAACGGGCGAGATAATAGGGGAGAAGCCCGGCACCGTCGAGCACGCGAAATAAAGCGACGATCGTAATCCACCACGGGCTTTTCAATTACCGGAACTCTGCCCTTCCTCTGCTTGTTTCTCCCTTCTCTTGCTCCTCTCTTCTTCGTCGCTTGCATCCATCTTACCCCTTTCCATCGAGTTCTCTCCTCCCTATATCTCCGGCCTCTCTATCCTCCGTTTGATGGACCGATAAAAATGTTTCCTCGGTCTCCACCTTCCCCGTGAATAACGCGAAGGCACTTTATGTCAGCCTATTCTATTTGCTCGTCATTTCTATGTCTCGTTTCTATAGTAGCTCTTTCTCCTCTCTCTTTTCCCTGTCGGGTTTCTTTCGTCGCAACCGTTGTATTTTTATTCCTCCACTTTCCTCTTTTTGCCAACCCACGATCGACCAACAAGCACTCTTTGCCCTCCGACACGGCGTATGCTCGAGAAGCTGCCGTCTCCGTGAAAAACCACCCGCCGACCGACCGAAAATCGGTGGAAATCCGACAACTTGGTCGACACCTTCCTCTTTGTCGACACCTCGTTGATCTTGCGACAATCGAGCCCCGTAACCTTTCAGATGTTTTGCGGTTGGTTGGCAATGTCGTGATGATCCTTCTTGTTATCAGTTTACCAGTTCGGACTGTTAACACGTTCACTGGCCCTTGATTCACGCGTGGTTCGGGAGAATTTTAATAATAATTAGTGTAAAAATAGTATTCATATTTTTATATTATTATATGGAGGTATGTTATTATCTGGTTCAATCTGAAGTATTTGCACATAATTTGTAGGTGTATTCTACGGTTCAAAGGTTACAAAAAGGTTCAAATTAGCATACATCCTAAATGCATTTGTTTTTTTATAGAGTCACTATTGTATACGACTTGAATTATACATGAAGTTTCGAAATTAAGATTTGTATATAGGTAATGAACTTTTAATCAACAATTTCACGAAGTGCAATCAGATTTATGTACGCATAGTATTTCGTAACCATATAATTGTAGAAACAAAAATAAATAGGCTGGATGAATTAATTGTGTTTATAGAGAGAAACAATCCTTGTTGTGTATCGAAAGTAATTAAATGCGGTGGTCTCTTGTGCAAAAGTACGTTGAAAATGAAATATACAATTTTTTCATACGATCTTTCATTTTCAAGAAAATCAGTTTTAAATATTCACCGTGTGTTTCATGTTTTGTTCAACCAAACCAATTGCGAAATTGCGTGCACCTTATAGACAAACATCATCACCGTCGAAAATGTTTTTTAACAAACTCTGTCATAAACAAGCGCATTCTCATCGAATTTTCAGAAATAAAACAAAGCCTCGAATGAAAAGATTGTATTCCACGATTTAATTCGTTTTTACCCGCTACTATTTGCATCGCGATTTCGGCCAACTGCCATATTAACACGCAATATGCTCTTCCTAAATTGCTTCGAGAATAAAAAGATTCGAATACACGTGCATTAAAACAAACGAAACCGTTCTCCAAGCCCAGCATGCCCCACAATCCGACGAGCTCGCGAACGAGAACCCGTGGACGAATCGAAACGAATTTAATCTTCGAAAAATGTATATCGGGTCTATCACGATCGTCGACGATCGGTTACGAGCAATTTCCGCGATGCATCGTTGCGTCGAACGGCGGTCGGCGCCGCCTAATCGAAAAAGAAACCAATCGTCGCGGTTTCTGTATTCAATAAAACCCACCCCGGTGATCGAGAGTCTCTCCCCTTCCCCGTGACGGACACGTGTACCGTGTGTCGACCGAAAAACAAACAGAGACGGAAAAGGGCAACGGATGGAAGAAACGGAGATAGCCCGAAGAAACGAGAACGAAAAAGCGGAAAACTGAACGCGATTCGATGCATATTGGGTGTATGTATCGCAATACGCGATACGGAGCGCAGTAAAACCGTTGCTGTCGTGGTTAGAAGTAATTGGCCACAACGGTAACGTCAATGGGAAACGCGGCCGCTTCGAGGTCGGTCGAACGATAACGATAACAATAATATCGATCAGCCGGGGACGGGTTCTGCGGCAAGGGCAAGGGACGCGAGGAACGAAGGGAGGGTGTCGCGGGGGTTGAAGCACTCCGGAGCGCGTTGTTGCATAAAATTGTAAAGCCAGGACCGACGTCGCCGGCGCCGCGCCGAGATAGCTGCAAACAGAGGCGAGTTAATTTAAAAATGCAAATTCCACCGCAGGGCTCCTCCTGGCCCCGACGAGGGGGGAAAACGGCGAGCGAGCGAGACGAGAAACGAGAAAAAGGGGCGACGTGGTGGTCGGCCTGCGAGAAAAAGGGAGAGAGAAAGATGGGCTTGGGAAGAGGGAACGCGTCGGTATTTACGGTGTACCTATAAATCATCCCGCCGTGAATTTTTCTGCGATTCGCGACATCGCTCGTGACGCGTAACGGGGGAACGATGATACCGAGCTTTTGGGGAAAACAGATTTTACCAACGATGGATTCTGTGCCATCCCGCATTCATTTTTACGGTGCTCCACGAGGGGAGATTTCAAAATAAAATTTGAAACTTTTTAACAGTTATACTGCTGTGTTTATGTGACAGTTGCCGGCTCCCAAGTGGCCGCATCCTGTCAAGAGTACGTCTCATTCTGTGAGGCGTCTGACTAGAATTTTATAATGGAGATTACACGGGATGTATTAATTAGAATTGTCAAGCTTGTAACAATGAGAATTATTTGAGCGTTTTTAGAGTCCAATAAAGCTGAGACTACAAGTTTTGGAGGTCTCTGATTTCGAGAGAATTTTGTGCAATATTGGTACTGTTTGTATAAATCATTGTATTCAAATTGTGGAACCTAACTCTTAGACATTTCTCATTAAATTGCTGCTACAGTCAAGTGATGGGCGGTGTTCCAAGGCTGAGACATAATTTCTTGAAGGTGTTTGAGAAATAGATACTATAATTTTAATATAAAAATCTGCATACAGAGGTCAAGGGGACGCGTCCTGTCAAGAGTATGTCTCAGGTTCATTCGTGAGGTTGGAAATGTGGCGGGGAATTTTTTGATACTTTCTGCAAGGACTTGGTTATAGGTTTTAATGATGGAGGGTAAATACAGTGGAACGTCGATTATCTAAAATTGTAGGGAGAGAAAACATTTTGGGTGATTGATTCAGTAGTTCGTAATCGATTCATTAGTTCGAAAAAATAGTCTCTGTCCAGATCTTTCCGATAATTGATGTTTCGCTTAACCGATTTCTTCCCCACGTTCTTTTTCAACGTAAATTCACTACATGGAAAATGGCAGATTTTAGTAATATTCAAAAAATGATAAGACAAATATCAAGAATGTATATTTATCGAAACAAATATTAATGCATAGTACAATACATTCTCTAATAAGGCTGTGAGGATAATTTCTATTGATGAAGAAACTTGGTGGGGAAAAAATATTTTCTTAGAAGTTGCAACGTTGGGAAGTATACGCAACGTTGGGAAGAAATGGGTTAATTAATCTTCAGATAACAGAAAAAGCAATTTTCATGAACCAGTTGAATATGTAATAAAATAGAATAATATACAATGGGACAAAGCAAAGAATTGTAGAATATTATTTTATTTTACTGAATGAAGTTTACATTTTATCTTTAGAAAAGTGGTATATTAGTAAGCCTAACAGTTTCCTATTTTACTCATTACTATGTTACACCATCATTATTCTGCATAAAATCGATTAGCATAATCGTATCTGACAATTTCTGATGATAGTCATTTGACGGTAAAAGCGAGCGTAGTCATTGTATGGCATTGGTCGAACAGCGGCTGTCTGGCTAAAGAACGTCTATAACCACTGCAAGGCATCACCCGATTTTGAATCCTCTTAGGGAAGCACTTTTACTTTGATCAGCTTTAGAAAGCTTACGAGAATGCTTTGCAACCAGTTTACGAGACTTACAACAGTCACTTTCGTGAATAATCTTATTAACGCAACCAAACAAGTATTTCACTTTTACGCGCAAGCGAAATTAGTTCCGATTCTCTTCGCAATCCGGAGTAATTAAAATCGTGGCTCGCGAGGGTGTATGAAACTGCAGGAATCGGGGGCGTCTTTAATCATTTTCGACCGGTGATTTTTTGTTTCGACAAAACGGAAGCCATTTGCCCGGCTCGTTTCTCATTTTCCCGCTATCAGCTGCACGATTCTCACGGTCAGACCGTTGAAAAAAAAAATTCGATGCGACCGAGAGAGAGAGAGGAAGCGGTTCAGCCAGCCGCGGAAATAAAAGTTCGCGTTCACTAATTGCCATGATGATGGATGCGCGCAGTGACCCAGTGACACGTGGTTGATACTAGAAATCGGTTGCTGGTATCCCCGGCGGGGCCATTAAAAATTCCATGCATCCTCGAGTGAGGTCGCCGTCCAATGTAGTCATGAGAACCGGAGGAATTACGCCTGCGCGTCAACTTCTCGATGAATCTTCTCGTGCCACGTTGCTCTCCCGATTCTGATCGTTAAATGAATGATCCTTAAAGAGACGAGGACGGAATTCAACTCGAATATTGTGTAAACTATCGAAATTTAATCTAATGGATTCATCTTTTTCCTATTAAATAGAGGAATGTCTTATTACTGGAATTTTTAAGTCACAGGCTTGTCGAACGGTCAATATTGTTTAGTTTAAAGGAAAGGATTCCAGGCACGAAGTTAACATCTCGAGAGCGAAGATTTCTTCTACAACTTGTTTCGAGGTTTTATACAGGTTTATGCTCCCAATTCTTCAGGAATAATGGATAAATTCTGTTATTTAGTATGGAGTGTCAGTGAGCTTTATCTGACAAGAAGAATTTTGTTTTTCGGAAATTCCAGAATTTGAAACAAATTTTTGTTTTTTATTTATCAAGTATAAATTCGTCCTGGATAAACACAATTTTCTTAGTGTTTCCTTATCCACTGAGCGTAATTTTCTTTTGCCGTATCACGGGGTCGTTCCGTAAATAAATAAACAAAACAGCTTCGGCGAAACTTGCTCGTGTTCCGGCATCGCTATCAACAAATCTCAATTACACGGATCGAACGGTTTCCATGTTGGCCGTGTCGGGTGCAGTTGAGAACCCCTGGGTGCAATCTTGTACCAACTGGGGTTTGCGGGGTCTTGGGAGACGCGACTCCGGTTCGTAACCCCCTCTCTCGGGGTGCTGGCTACGACGAGGGTGGAGTGAGGAATAGGGAAACAGGCAGCGTGGGTTGGTTGAGGTGAGATTCCGTGGGGTGAGTAGTAAGGAGACTACTTGGCGAGCAGGGAGGGTGGGCAGAAAGGAAGGAGGAAGGAAGAGTAGGCGTGGGAGGATGAGGTAGTCGGTGGCTTGGGATATATCCGTAAGGTCGGGGCTGGTTCAGTGGTGTGGGTGGTAGTTGGGTTGAGACGAGGCGCCGTGGTGAAGGAGTCGCTCACTCACTTACCACCCTCATGGCTCCGACCACCAACCCCAATACCACGCACACCACCGACCTCCTCTTTCCCTTCCTCGTCATTCCGTCCTCTCGACAACCGCCACCACCATCTCCGCCTGCACCTCGTCGCCGGTGCCTGCTGCTGCTGCTTGCCAAGTTGCCTGCCTGCCTGCCTGCCTGCCTGCCGGCAGACCAAGTCGTCCCTAACACTACAAAGTCTATATATCTACGGTGTACCCAACGGCCCTCCCCGCCTTTCCACCTCTCACTCCTTTTCAGGCCACCCCTTTGAGAGGTCCCGACCCCCATATTGATCGTGGCGCGAACCCTCTTGGCTGGAAAGGCTGCTGCTGCTGCCGTACGATCCCCCGACACGCCGCGGGTAGGTATAAGTAAACTTACGCGAATGAAGGTCGGACCGCGTACGTACCAACCTAGAGTATATATACGAGGAAACAGGAGGTGAGAAATAAGCGGGGAGCAGAGAGGGGGGTAGCACGTCTCCGTGACAAAACATCGAGTGCTTTCGGTATTTCAATGGCGGCAAGGAGAACGATGCGTTTGCACCGGGGTAGATAAGGCTCCTGAATACACATCGGAGGGGTCGTATTGCGAGGAAGGAAAAATGTCTGGGATCGTGAAGAGTGTCTGCTAACCAACCGATTAAATCCCAAGCAGACTGTATACGCGAACAGTAATTGTAGAGGGTGTAACTGAAATAAATGGCGAAACTGTCGGAGCTTATTCTGTTTGACCTAGGATTGAAGAAGGATCATATAAATAATAAATGTGAAGAATTTCAAATGTCGTAAAACTGTTTGTCATAGAAACGAATAACAATATTTGCCTTTAGGTGCGTTGGTTGGAAGTGTTCTGCTGCAATTATAAAAATACTCCAATTAAATCTGTAAAAGGAAAAATTTTCGAATCCCCTTTTATATCCCCTGTTATATGAACACGTTCTTAAATTTTGACCATTTATTTCCATTTTTACCCCGCGCAGTAAAAAAATAAATGAATGAAATCGAATGATCGTTTCGAAGTGGAAAGACCCAAGTTCGGTCGTTTTTTTTTCCAGAGCAGTTTTATTTGCCTGAAGCGGTTCGGGGAAACGGCATAAAAATTCTATGACACGTCGAAAACTTTGGCAACAGCAATTCCATACGGTTCCCTTTATCCGTGCGAGCGAGCTGCTCCGATTCCATGAAACTTATCTCGCGCTAACCATCTCCGTTCCGACATAAATCCAAGATCTTCGAGATTCCTCGCATTTTTATGATAATGCCTCGCCTCTGTATTCTTCTCGCGTGATCCTTCTTCCGTTCTTTCCGATCCTTCTCGGAAATATATCCAGTCGAACTCGTTCCTCCCTGTGCCGTGTTTTCTTTTACCGTCGATTTATCCTGGAAGGAGCTGCCGTTCTCGTCACGGCTTTCCTTTTCAGAAACACGACAGTCCTGCCGTGGCTGCCGCGTCGGATAGAGCAACTGGCCATTACGGGGTAACGAGAGGTCGCTTCTTCTCCTTTCGCCACAGAAACGGAGATCCCACCTCGGCAGGGTCCTTTCGCTTTAGAAAAGTCGAAGGAGGCACGTAATACGGCTCCTCGGGGATTCCTTCCTTTCAGAAGCGGTCGTGTGCGTGTTTTCTTGCATCTTTCCAAGGAATCCACCTCGTCACCCCCTCCGCGCCCTCGTCCTCCGCCTTTTTATCGTGTCAACCGACTCTCATCCACCGTTCAGCCGACCGAGCTGAATTTTTCGATGTCGTCGGATTGTCATTGCCGCGTGCCTCCGCACCACCTACCTTTCGCGCCGACGATATCTTGAATACCTTTCGTCTGATCGATGCCACGGAGATCTTTCAACCAATTCTCCGTGAAGCTATGTGTAGTCTCTCCGTCTTTCTAGAAACGTTTGTTTTCGAAAAGTATTTTTGATGTTGTTATAAAGAGCGAGCGTCTTTCTAATTTGTATGTTCTCCATGTATCAGCAGCAACTGAGAAGCACTGAAGACGGTCTTCCAGCTGAGCTTAATAATTAAATGATTTTGAATTCTTGTAAAATGCTAATTTCTATGTTAAAGTATTAGTAGGACATTATAAGTATGTACTTGTGTAGTTCAATATTTCTACTGTTGAAAATCTACTTTTTAACATTTTTTACTGTGTCTGATTAGGAATGGCAGTTTTCACTGCGGCAGTCCACATGTTAATTTTGCTGTTCTTAATTCAGAATGGAAAACAATTTATAACTACTCAATCGCAATTTTTAGTGTCTCCGTCATTGTTACAATGTTAAATTTCCACCGAATTCTGTAAGAATCAAGCTGTATTTAATTAAATTAACTTTGAGGTGCTGATCACTGATCACGCAGACGACGATCAGCCCTTTCAGTACTATGGATGCATATAAACGTCTCCCAAATTTCTTTGGCCTATATTTTGAATACTAGCAAACTTGTCAACCTTTCTGCTAAACATATCCTACACTTATGATCCTATACCTCCCAGTATAACCGCAACAATCAAAATTCCATGTATTTTAATTCGAGTCTGTTTCGAATTTATTCAAAAACTCCCCCAAAAAATATGGTATGCAGTATGTTAACAAGATTCTGTCACCTGTCTAGGATTCCTCATTCAAAAAATGAATAGACTCTTCACCAGCTGCAGTCATCGATCAAAAATCGATTAATTCATCGTCTCGTCATGAATAATTCATTCCGTTTCATCCTAATTGAAAGAATTCAGCAATCACTTACAGAATGATAGCATTCTAGAGACACGGCCAATAAAAAAGCTTCACATATCTATTGAAACGTTGTAGCAATCCATTAGCACCCGCATGAACCTATCATGAACGATCGCTAATGTAGTAACGCTATTAAATCGCGTTTTCCCGTTTACACAGTAGTAGGACGGAGCTCCCCAGGGATATTAGGTGCTCGAATCTCGCTACCGTTCCCCTGGTTAAGATCAGTCCTTTAAAAAGACTACTCGTGTCCCTGTAGCACATCCTAAATCACGAGTTACCCTATTTCATTTCCTTTTCATCCCGAACACGGTCCTATAGACGGTGTCGCTGGAAGGGATGATACCGAGGCGTCGGGGTAATGGACCGAGCCGGAGGTGCCAGTGGATGAGAGACGAAGGGTAATTGAGAAGAGGAGATTTACTTCGGGGTCGAGAGAGGCTGCGAGAGGGTAGTTTACGGTGTTGCTGAGGATGGGGCGCAGTTATCGGGACAGGGAAAGGGCTCGCGCGCGCTTATGTGTGGATGAAGAGAGCAGAGGGACGTCGTATCGGCGACAAAACTGTCGCTCGTAAAACTTCCTGCCGATTATATCTTCCACGCAAGGTCTTCGTGTCTTCGAGGTATTGGCGGCAACGTTTCGGCAGGACGTTTCACCGTGATTTACCCGCCAACCGACGCGTATCGTCTCCCCATTCTGTGGAAAACTTCGGAGAAAATGGCCCGAGAATGAATTGATTCGACGCGTCAATAGAGCCATGAAGAAATTACCTTATCTACTTCTTTTATGTTCGCATTGATTGCTTCGACATTTTTGTTAGATTGTCTTTAGTATACCTGTTCGCGGTAGGGGAAGCTCTTAAAACTAAGACGAAAACATGTCCTATTTGGCCAGAACTTTTTTAGAGATAGACCAACCCTTTGTTTGGCAGATCAAATAAAGAAATATGTTACGAAGGTCGTTTAATAAATGGGGGAGTAAAAATTATAGTGGCATAAGTCATCTAACCCTCATTTTGAGAAACAAAAAGTTTCATTAGACTGATTGTAATAAATTTCACGGTCACATATTAATGATCGTAACCCATCGAATATTGCGGTCTTATTATAGGTAGTTGAAACCACTTTGTTTTCAATGAACAGACATATACAGATTAGCTTGACTAGCGTGGCTTTTTCCACGTTTGTGTCTTTACTTACTGAACTACCCTCGTACGATACAAATGTTTTAAATTGTACACCCGTTACAGTTGAAAAGGAACAGCTTGGATAAAAAACATATAGGCACTACCGTGGAATCAGTCGACTTTAACCTATCAGTTTACTTTGATCTATTTTTTAATACAAGTGAATCGGTGAGTTGAAGAACAGTACAAGTCCAAAAACCACGCTCTGAGATATTTGAAAAAATGACGTCACTTTTCGTGTATCATCAACACGTTGATTTTATAGTACTGTTCTAATTTAAACACGGTTATGCTAACGCAAATAAACGTTCATATACGTCTAAATATGGTTAAACTTTGTTCATTAATTTTTAATAATTAAAATAAAACCATTGGACTTGTACTGTTTTTCAACTCAAGTCACTGTTTAGTCAGGAAATCTAAAAGATAACAGTTGTAAAAAGAAACATTTATTAACTTGCTTTAAACATAATTGAAATAGAAATTCTTCCATGAAAAGTGATTGTTAAACAGATTGTTGGAACAGTACAAGTCCATGGGAGATACTGTTTTTACACTCATTACACTGAAGGGACTATTGAAACACGGGTATAGGGTACTTTTTTGTACTGTTTTGGTCCCAACATATAGTTCTATACATTTTACATTTAGTTTTGAGATTGTTTGAAAATTACTAATTTTGGACTTGTTCTGTTCTTCAACTCATCGATTCAAATATTGCAGACGAACATATAATAGCTCAGCAAACTCAGGAAGGATCTGTTCGTCATATTGAATAAATATAAGTGAAAATAATGTTTTTGTAACTTCAGTAAATTCGTTAAAATTGTTTATCTCGATTTTTACTTCCGACGCCTCTTCAGTGAATCGTTTTTCCGTGCTATGTACAGTTTCCTGTTTCTTTCCACCGAGGTGGAAATGAATGGGAGGATTCGTAATTTAATTTCATCTCGGAGCATCGTCGAGTAAATATTTTATTTAATCGCGAAATGGTGGAGAGTTCAAACGTTCCGACGTCTCCGGATCTTTTCGACACTGTTGCACAGCTTTGGGCCAAGGAAATGTCACTTACATAAAAAATGAATTGATGAAATCGAAGTATCGTGTTAACTGCCTTAAGAGAGGTCTGTATAAAACGATTTTCCCCGATAAACTTTAACATTTATTTTATGATACATTTCTTCTTTTTTCTCAAACATCCTCTTGGTAGTTGCGCGGGTCGTTGAATATCTACGTAATCTGACAACCGTTTCCTTATCCTCCAATGTTTACGGTCCCTGATAAGCGATCGATGCTATCGAAACGTGTGGTTCGAATGGTACTTTCGATAAAACGGAACCTGAAGATATTTTGCTCTTTCTACTTCGAGTTAGACCTTTCGCGTGGTTTTGCAGTTAATATTCAAATAGACTTGATGTGATCTCCGCCTGTACAGCAATTAGTGTAACTTGCACTAAATTAACAAAATTTGAAGAATGAGTATTTCAAAATATCCCAAGAGTTATACAGTAGCTATCTACGAACATAAATTTCTTCACAATCCCACGTTGTTAATAACAAATGCACCAACAAATAAGTTTTAAGTTCATTAATATTAATTATTTTCTTTACTTACACGTACAATGATTATATTTTATTTTGCTTGTTTTACTTGTCTCTAGCTCGCGTAATACATTCCTAAGTTTGATAATAAACATACATTTAAATTACAATAGTTGTGCTTTTCTGTATGTCAGAAGTGCTTGACTATCAACACACAATACTTATAAATAAAATCTAGCATGTGTGATGTACACCGAATTATAAATATCTTAAAAAACTTAGGCTATATTTCAACGTCACCTTTTACCAACTCGGTAATTATAGACATACGGTGACTAACAAAATCGATCGTACGTATTCGTAATCATTTTTTTCATTCTGTTACAGCTGAGTACAAATTTTGGCAGTCTATTGTGAATTTCTTACAGATACTGTAACTTTCCTCCCAATAGAAACATTCTGACAGAGTGCTAAATAAATGAAACTTGAAATAACGTATTCATTCGATCAATTTCGTGAGTCAGTGTGATTTTTCATGACAGATTTACGATTACTGCCTTTCATTCTCAGGAAACGAAACATTAGATTTTATCATTTGTATATCAATTTATTTACAGAATTTATCAAATATTATATTTTATTTATATTTATTTAAGGCCGAAACGAACGTGAAACGTGAAAGTTTCGATGCCATCGATTGCTTCATCGGTTTAAAATAACTCACATAAAGAGAACCAATAAATAAACATACAAATAACACGACCAAGCAGCAAACTCAGACACTGCCCGCGGCGAAGCATACACTCGCTTATTTTCGAGTAAAACAAACTCTCCCTATAATTTTCTTCGTAATTACTGTTGCAGAGAAACTCGATATCACCAGCCGAACGCGAGAAATACAGCAGGCCACGGAGCACGCCGGACCCCCAGCACCACGAGCACATGCACCTGAAGAAGATGAAGAAGGAGCAGGACAAGGACATAGGCCATGTAGGTATCTCGGATGGTTCTTCATGGCTGGCGACCGATGGTATTCTTTAATAAAGCCGTACACGTTTTCCCCGACAGCAAAGCGATGGTGAAAAGAGCGACCAGGACTTGGTGGTGGACGACGCGAGCGAAGGACCGGCGAGTCCCGCGGCGAATGGCACGTCATCGCCAAGGGAGAACGGCCTCGACAAGCTCGGCCCATCCTCGGTGCCTTTGAGCAGCCAGGTGAAGAAAGAAGTGCCGCCACCCTCGCCGAGAAGCGGCACCAGCAGCAACGCCAGCACGCCCTCAGCCAAAAAGATGGAGGAACGGGAGAAACCGACCACTCCGATCTCCAAACCTGTCACACCTACGTCAGCCGGTTCGTTCTTCACCTTAACAATGTTGCTAATCGAACGCGCCGTATCGTTGATTCATTGTTCGGGGATTTCATGAACAGTTGTTTGTGAGGGAGAATTAGCTGCTTCACCATCCACACAGCTGTAACAGACAAAACTTGCCTTTCCTTTGAAAATATTTTGAGAGTCAAAGGATTTGTAGGTAGTTTTCGAAAATTGGTAGACTGTGGTTCATAGGTACGAGTGAAATTTAACATTACAGAGCAACGGGGATAAATGTTAATGCAATGGGAATAGTCAGATTTTTGATAGATTCGAGATTTAGGAACAACTTTTTTTAATTTACTTCATAAGCGGAATAAGCCCTTTAATTTAATGGAAAGGTTGCAATGTATTGGAAACGTCAGACATGTGTAGCAGAAATGCATTAATAAGTGAGTTATTCAGAAGGTTTAAAGGTTTAAAAGAAGAGACACATCGTGAAGAGAAAAATTTTACTGTTCTGAGTTATTATAATTTTGAAGTTTATGGACCTAGGGTATTTATATACTGAAAGAAAAAAGTCTTGATCAATTGTTCTTATGCAGCATTAAAATTTATTCCTAATCACATATAAACTAAGTGAACCATATACTTTGATTTTCATAAAATCTGTACACCAATCTTGTACCAACCTGAACACCTGTACGTCCACTAACTTAGTCTTGAGACCTAAAGGCTGATCTCAATAATCTGTAACAAATCTTCACTATAGATGATACATTTTCTTACAAAAGGGTAGTATTTAAAAATGAGAATATACTAATAATTGATTGTTACCGTGGTAAAATCTCACTATTGTACGCCTTCAGGTTTCAAGGTAAGTTGTAAGACAGTAGCTTCTTATTGGCCTTTCGAGGGCTATGGACACACATACGAATTTGACAAGTATCTAGCTTCTATTTTTGTCATTAGCAAAATCCATAATCAAGGTTCCATTTATTATTCTTCTTTTTATTTTTAAATTCATTAGAAGATCCTAAAACACTACAGTACTCACAATCAGTATGCCAAAAAGTATTCCATCCAGCGAATGTGTCTAGGTCTGAAATGTTCCTCGCTCGAAGGGTTATTAAAGAACCCACATGTTCAGGTGATCAGAGATCATTATTTAAAATTGATATTACCTTTGCGTCGAAATCTTTAGAATGAAAAATTACTTAGAACATTTAATGAGAAATGTACGGGTCGACAGGTGGTAGCAGTTCCGGTTCTGGCGGTCTAAAACCATCGAGTTCCAGCAAACCGCTGGTCTCGGCTTCGGCGGTCGGACCTTATCCGCCACACTATCCGCCGCCACATCATCCACCCGCAGGACCTCATGTGGACATGTTGGGTTATCCTCCGGCAGCCCTGAATGGATATCCCACAAGACCACCTCTTCAGCAACTCTACGATCCTCACGGAAGCATGAGGGCACCTCTTGGACCTCTTGGTGTTCCCGGTGGCAAACCGTAAGTGCCTTCCTTATTCCTTTACAGACGTCCCTCCTTAAACCATATGTCGTTGCAATCCAAAGTTTTAAATCAAAAGAATCTTGACTCGAAAAACAGGACGATTGAAACGATTTTTGTAGATAAAAATGTTCTGAATAAAAATTGTTTGATACCGGACAGATATTCTCATCTTGTATCTCTGTGTGGACGTGTCATAGTTTTAAAGGAAGTGTTATGTTTCTACATTTGTATTATTATACATTCGAGCGATGATGTTTATGCTTGTTGTTACATTCGGTGTAGCGGTACAACGAAATTCCATTCAGTTTAGAAATATGGGTTATCGTACAGTAAACTGCTGGTTTCGTGTGTCCGTAGGGGTGGAACATATTTGTAACTGATCTCGAGTGAATTGGGGTTGCAATAGTATTTATTTCGACGATTTCTATCACAAAATAAATATTAAAAGTACACTCTTCATAAGGCTGAACAATTTATAATCGAAATAATTTTATTTCATTTCTAAGAAATGTCAATCAATTACATCTCTGCAGACCCCTCGCACATTGCATCGAGTTGTACCCCGCACTTGATGTAAGCATGCGACAATAAATTCAACAAATTAAATTCTTTAATACAGGATGTTCGCAAAATTAACTTGAAAGCTGAAAGCTGCAAATTTCTCATGCAGCTCTGCCCATGTAGACAGACACAGAGGCTATGGGAGGATAAATCAGGGCATTAGGTGCACAGTGTTAGAAAGAAATCGATGGAAATAATTACGCCATCGTTGCTATTATTGTGGGAGCAAATATACGAGCTTGGCGAGATCGCCGTGAGAGTGTTTAAACGGATTGAATTTCTTTGTTTCACAGAGCGTACAGTTTCCACGTATCGAGCGAAGGCCAGATGCAGCCGGTGCCCTTTCCACCTGATGCTCTAATTGGACCAGGAATACCGCGTCATGCGCGCCAGATAAATACCCTCACACACGGTGAAGTGGTGTGCGCCGTGACGATCTCAAATCCGACTAAATACGTTTACACCGGTGGCAAAGGATGCGTCAAGGTCTGGGACATCAGTCAGGGTGGCGGCGGTAGCGCGAAACACGTCTCCCAACTTGATTGCTTGCAACGAGACAACTACATCAGGTTGGTTAAACGTTGCTCCACATGACACATTAACTTTCCACTCCGTCTGGCAAACGCGCCACGGTCCCCAATAAGTTCTGATTAGTGCTTACAGAACGCTATCACGGCCACTTTGCGAATCCCGCATCCCACTAAGTAATCGCCACCTTTCTGGAAACTCTCTCCAGCGAGTGTTTGCTAAATGAATTAGCACGCGCTGTACCATTTATCGCGTTAATAAGAAATCTGCTGCCGAGAGACCCGTTGATTACGTGACAATTATTTTGTGTCGGTCCCAAGCGTTCCCCATTTACTATTGTGGGATTATTAACATAAACGAAGATTGTTTATTACGGATAATTCAGGACTTTACGCAACGTCGTTTGTTCGACGCTTATTTCAATGCTATGATGTCGCTCGACGCTGTTCCAAACGGACTGACACTCTTCGTTCGCTGCATTTTCAAACTCGTAAGGGCTTTCGATGCATACACACACACACACACATCAGATACATGCCACGATTTTTTCACACGTTGCGACGCAGTCACATCTCTCAATATCGACGTTTACTCTACATCTCGCCTAGACTCGCACTCTGTTTATTCCGCGACACCTAAGTTATTCTTTCGTTATACTTCACAACCCCAAACTATCGTACCGTTTTATGAGCTTATAATACGTCAGTTGCTATTTACTTAAAGAAATTAAAGACGTTCGAGTTTCTCAGTACCAATAAACTGACCAGTCGTACCATTTAACGAGCTTACGATAAAGGAATTGCTATTGGCTCAGGAACAGTCAATTCAACTTCTTAATGCTACCATAACAATTAATCCGAATCTTAAACTTTGCAGTGCTTTAGCGTTTGTATAATTCGATAAGGCGTCGAATATTATCTTTGTCTGCTTGCATCTCAACAAAATAATGTTAGCTCCATCCGTGATGCGCCTAAACCATGCCAGCCGGAGTAAATATTAAGTAATCGCACTACTCTATTGCTGCCACATTTGATAAACTAAAATTTCGTTTCCTTTCTGTGAAATAGATCCGTGAAGCTGCTACCAGACGGCAGAACTCTGATCGTAGGCGGTGAGGCGAGCAATCTGAGCATCTGGGATTTAGCGAGCCCGACGCCAAGGATAAAAGCCGAATTGACCTCGAACGCCCCGGCGTGCTACGCTCTAGCCATCTCGCCAGATTCGAAGGTGTGCTTCAGCTGCTGCAGCGACGGGAATATCGCCGTTTGGGATCTACAGAATCAGTCGCTGGTCAGACAATTCCAGGGTCACACGGATGGCGCGTCCTGCATCGACATCTCCGCGGACGGCTCGAAATTATGGACCGGCGGTCTCGACAACACCGTTCGTTCCTGGGACCTTCGAGAGGGCCGACAACTCCAGCAACACGACTTCACCTCGCAGATCTTCTCGCTCGGCTATTGCCCGACCGGCGAATGGTTGGCGGTCGGAATGGAGAACTCGAATGTCGAGGTTCTACACGCGACGAAACCAGACAAATATCAGCTCCACTTGCACGAGTCCTGCGTGCTTTCGTTGCGTTTTGCGTCCTGTGGCAAGTGGTTCGTCTCGACTGGCAAAGACAATTTACTGAACGCGTGGCGCACGCCCTACGGCGCCTCAATCTTCCAGGTAGATCGTACTTTGCTTGGTGTCTTCACCTGGGATTGCTTGTATCATTAAATAGAATTGAGTAACAAATTCTTACTAAGTGTATAGAATTGTTCGGGCAACAATATTTGATACTCACATTTGGAGTCTATTCCATACTCATGATAGCAAACAGAACAGAAGATTGTATAAATCTGTACCTTGATAGAGACCGGGCCAATGACCAAAATTATTGCATTTGATTTTTAATGCAATTGCAATTTTCCACTGTTACAAACAAAGTTAGATACGTTCTCAAGAGGATAACGTGTTATGTGTATCGCAATAGAAGGGGCCAGTGTGCGCCCTTTCCTAAAAAATTTCAAATTGGATATTGACCCATTTTCTGCGAAAGCACAGAAGTGTTCCTCACAGCAATGTAAAGAGGAGATCAGTACATTAATTACACGTCTTTATTATGCAATAACAGAGTATTGGTACATACATATAGAATATGGATAGACCGATTAAACGTTGTTATTAAGCCTCGCCTGGTGAATTGATTTAGTAAACAAATTTTCTAATAAATTCAAGAAATCTAAGGCACGAGTCATGCTGTGATAGAAACAGACGAGCGATTCCAGGTTTACTTGCTACACACGAGTTATTCGTCTGATCAACCGTGAACTAATAAACCGTTTTTATTGTTACAGTCAAAGGAGTCCTCGTCCGTGCTCAGTTGCGATATTTCCACTGACGACAAGTACATCGTGACGGGATCTGGTGACAAAAAAGCGACAGTTTACGAAGTGATATATTGAACTGCCCGCTGGATGGTACGCCCAGAAACTGGACATTATCGAATGTGCTACGCTTTTATAGTATTCGTGCATGTAAAAAGTAAAGGACAAGGCTTCGATTGACGAGCGACCGAGAAGAATAAGGGAAGTCTGTCCCGAGAACGCGCATGGACACTGTGATCAGTCGAGATGATGTAGAAATTCAATTGAACCGCGGAGAGACTACTTTTTTTGTGAACCAAGTGATACGGCGTGTGTTATATTTGTTAAATTTGAATTACGCGCCAGCTTCTAGGACGAAGGATGCTCGAAGCTGGGACGAACTGAAGTTAATATTATATAGATATAAATATATAAAGGTGGCAGAACGTTTTAGGTATTTAAGGTTGTATAGAGCGCATGGTTATACATAGAATGAAACAATGGCGAGTGAGATTGTACGTGATGTTTCCCCCCTTTCGATAACGTCGATTTCCTACGCGAAGTCGAGCATGTGTAATATGTTACTAATGTAATATAAAGTTCTACGATTAAGTATCATACGTCTGACTGTGTGTGAGAGAAAGAGCGCGCGCGCGCGCGCGCGCGCGAGAGAGAGAGAGAGAGAGAGAGAGAGAGAGAGAGAGAGAGAGAGAGAGATGCAAGATGATACGTTATCGACAGCGCTTTTTAACGCGCACGATGTCTTCGTGCTTTACTGTCGACGACGAACGAAACAAAAAAAAATAAAATAAAACGCCCGAGAACGAATGAAGCACCAGATCCTAGCGTGTAGACCCGTCAAAAAAAAAAAAGTAGGAATGTGTGTCGTGTTGCAGAAATTATACATAATATATTGAACACACACGTAGACGAAGAATGTTTATGGTGGATAGCGAGTGTAGGGCTATGAACTGATGTAATTCCGATCGTCCTGAAACGCGTAAAGGGAAGCTCAGACGTTGCGCGACCCTCGGGATACTTCCATTTACGAGGGGTGTCATCATTTGTACTCGCATGTAAGCCTGAGTTGAGCGACTTTGTTCTTTCGTTGCTATTCTATGTGAACGCTGCGAACCATCATCGTAAACTATGTTCGGTAACCATGGAAATTTGTGAAAGACACGGAAGGACGAGGAGCGAAAGTACGTTCGATCGCACGACGTTTTCTCTAGCGAACACCCGTATGGACGAAAGAAACATCGGAAGATTCTTCTGTCGTACCATCATCGAAATTGGTATTACCAAGGAAATCCTGTGTCCCTCGCACGTTTTTAGTACATCGTACCGGCGTTCGAAGTGTATATCTGACAAAGAACGACTTCTTGTTGAACCAGTCGAATATATTTTACGACTGCCCGTCTCGTTGCAATAAAATGATCAAGCGTCGTACGAGCGCGTTTACTCGAATGCATCCCTTATGAATATCGTCGAACTTAGCCTCTCGCCACGACGAACACGGTACGATGTGTATCAATGCGTTCCACTGTCGTCAACAAGCGAAACACTTCAGTCCTGGTCCACATGTAACGAAACCCTGATGACGTGCTTCGATGGAGATACATGAACTTTAGGAAACGGACACGTGCCGTTACTGCCACCCCAGGCGCCACACAATGATACACACGAATAGAAAAAGAAGACACACGGGCTACGCTCATTAGACACGTTTTTTGCAAGATGTTCAGCGAAATATTTTTGTGACGGATCCACCACGATGACCCTAGGTTTAACCGAACCACCCAGCCGACGAGGATTTCGACCTTTAAGTCTATGTCATCGACAGGATGAAATCGCGCGGTGCGTACGTACACGGTGACGAACGATCTTCAGCGATTCGACGTTTTGAAAACGGAGCGAAGAACCAGGAGGAAATTTAGGGTACCAGGTAGCGCGCGCGCTATCATCCGGAACCGAATGGTGAAAGCAGGGGATGCATAATGGAGATTTATATTTTGTTACAGGAAGACACATGTTTACATTGCTGTGATCGTCGTAGAATCGACGCTGTTTTACACTGCCGCCGTGCGAGTTGAAACGTTGCAAACGATACGATGGAGTTGATATGTTTTACAAAAAGGCAAAAAAAAAGATCGAAAAATGCGAGACGATGAGCAGACAGATTTTCGACGAGCACAGCTCCGACGATAGACCAATAGAAACAACGATACCTCAAGAAGACTCAATAGTTAATTATCTCTTACGGATTAACTTGTACAGAATCGATATTCTTTTACAGTGAATAATACGCATACCCACACAGATACACACCATACATTCACACCAAGACGCACTAGGATGAACGACAACAGCAGATGAAAAAAAAAGAGAATAGATAACGAAAAGGCAGCGAAATCGCGATTCGACACCCGCCATTGATAATTGTGCCCCGCATTCACTGAATTGTGTCTCCGTACTCGCAATTTTTGCACTCCGTGTGTACGAAAGTAAAGAGAATGCGTTTCTAGCAGAGGAAAAATAAAGACAGACAAGTGTTAATCCTTTCCAAGCACAGTTCATGTTGTTCCTATAGCCACGCGAAAATTGTTTCTTTCGACAATTAAATCATCTATATCTATATACGTCAGCCGTTTTATTCATTTGCACCGATGCCCTCCATGTTATCAATCCATCAAGCGCTAGAAATACCTCTATCGAATATTTTATTTTTTGTTTATTTGTTTAATTAAGTTGTTCTAGTTTTATATGCTACGAAGATTCAAACTGAACTATGCCCTCTTCTTTCATCGAGCATATTAGTTTTGTCAAAAGTTTCGGAATGTATCATGAAAATGAAACTGCTTTATTCGAGCTTGATGGATCAATTTGGATTGTCCCCTTCTCCTTGCCTCCTTTGTGAAAGTCAAATTTTATATGCAAATTATTAACGCTTTAACTTCTATTTTCTGCAATGCTTTTTAAGTAACAGAAACTTACTTAACATTATTCTTTATAGATTGCATATTTTAAAGTCTCCATTTCATAAGTACATCGGTATTTATTTTATGAGCGGCACAGAAATCAAACCGATCAAATCCACTTTTAGTCAATTTCTCCATTTCATTACACGAGTCATTGAATGTTTGTAACGTCAGCACTTTCGTCTCGTTTTCATTTTATAGAGTTGATCAGTTTGGCTTGTAACCGGGTCTTATATCAGTGACAATTATGCTGATTCATTTGTTTTACATGTTCGTTATCTAAACAAATGAAATCACGCACACGTGACAAGAACCGTCAATATGTTGATACAGAATGTGCCCTGTCTTTATATCGAAAAAATGAAATTATAATATAAAGAAATTACCTAAACTCTCGTTTCGGTACCATAGTTATTTTCATAGTATTGTAGAATGCAAAATATTTTCGTCAATGTTTTTCTTGTTTAAGTGAGTATTCCTGTTATATTTTTTATTGCCTGCGAGACTAGACGACGACGGTAAACAAAATTCATTTCAGTTATCCATAAAGTAAGTAAACATAACATTAATATTTATTTGGATAAAAAAGGCACGCTTACGCTTGCGCCCATGCCATTTTAAAAAAAATGTTAGTTTTATGTACTAAATTGACGGAATATACTGTATATTTCTTATTTATATTTGACATATGTACTTGCAACTTGTCGATGGCCTTGAACACAACAATCGATGAGAAAAGGGCCATACTTCGACACCACGTTCATTATCGTATTACATACTGAATTTTAAAGAAATGCATATGTTATTATTGTAGGCGGCAGCCATTTAGTGTGTGAAAATTAGGGAGATTGAATTGGTACATAGTGGGTTGGATAGCTTAGTGGGATAGCACCCGCCCGGAAAGCAGGAAGGTCCCGGGTTCGATTCCCCCTGGTCTAGTCCACCCAATTTTTTCTCCCCTACATTATATTAATTTTTTCTGTCGCGATCTTTGCCGTACTTTCCTCATACTAAATTACGTCGTATGTCGTTTCACATTATGAGAAAAATTTCACAAATACATTATAGATGTTTGTATAATGATAGAACAAAGAAATATTAAAAAGTTCATTTTTTAGTAGTAAATACTGCATATTAATGCCTTCTTTATTCCTTTCAAGTGTCGACTAACGGGTCGTCATAAGGGATCGGTACCTTCTCAACAATGTGAATAGTGATACCTGTGTCACCATATTTAGAAGAGGGATAAGAATAGAGGAAATATTATACTGTAGTATTTTTAAAAACAGGCCTAAAGTTATATGAGCAAATGTTGTAGAACGTTTAATAAGACCGACTTGAAAAATCTAATCTTACCATATTTTATGGAAGAAAGAAAGTGGGAAGCATATTTAGACGATTAACATAATTTTTAATAGTTTACATATTTAAAAAATATGAGTACTTCCATTTTGTTTATATAATATTTATGGAATTAGTAAATTCACATCGTTTTAGATTTTAAATCATCGACAAACTACAGAATAGACCTATCATCTTATGGGACTTCGTGTCACATGTTCTGAAATACCGACTTTTCGAGAAACCACAGGTTTTCTTGCGCCCTCTGCGTCTAGGGGTGGTGATTTTGGGAATCAAATACATTCCAACCACCAAAGACGGTAACGTCACTAAATTCGTAGTCGGTCCCTGAACAAGAAAGAGGATTTAACCGTACATTATAATAAAATATATTCTAAATACTGGAATACTTTAATGAAGATGAAGGAGTTGGAGAACTCTTTGACATTCATTGATCCAATAATTTTTCTTTTTAGAATTATTGAACTTGTAATGAGTTAGTTTACATTGTTTTTCCTTTTTCTAACTTATGCACGTATAGTGTAAGAAAAGTTATAACGAAAGATGTTAAAAGTCAAATACATATGTAAGTATTTCTTGAATGCATAATGTTAGGGTTTGGTCGAGCCCTGTTTATTGCACTGCGTGCCGTCTAATTTCTGCGTTGAAGGACCACCCAAGTTGAACGGCTTGGGACCGTATTTTGAAGTGACACGTTTGCGTTTGAATCTGTTAATCTATTTTTTGTGTGAGTGTGTGAGATGAGTTGTTGGTGGAATAATGTGTGGATGGCGATATATATATATATAGTTTAAATCAAATTATCAAAGAATAGTGCACATAACAAAACAACACGGAATGGCTTTGAGTCAACCTCTCACGATCCTTGCTCGAGCTCGACTGCCGCCAAAGCTCTTCCTCGAGCCCTGCGACGGTTTTTCGATGAACGCGTGATGTCAGAAACAAAAGACTCGCAGGGGATCGAGAGTCGTCGACCTCTTCGACGAACAGCTTCAACGGCTACATACATTGTTGTCTCTCGTCGCGCAATCGGCAACCGTTGGCTGTTGCCGGCCTACGACACACCTGTGTCCGTACAAATGCCTACAAATGATTGACTCTCTAACACATAAATAGTAAGGTCAAAGCGATAGAGACACGATGGTACTGTTTTCATTATTCCAAGATATAAGAAATCAATTACTTTAATTTTTAAAGCACGAGTGAAAAAATGTTTTTGCCATACGTAAGTCGTGAGTTTGATCAAATTAGGGAAGTGAGAAGGAAGGAGAGCATATGTAAGATAAACGTGAAATACAAAATGTATATTCACGCCAAATTTAAATACGAGAAATCGGTATTTATTCTCTCGCAACGTTGGCTACATTTCGGAGGCTTTTCCTCGTGAAAAATTCTCTTGCTGAGGAGTCCTGGGACATGCACGCTTGGCCCCTTCCTAATTTATGGCAGGGTCTCCGTTAAGTGGCACGCGACACCAGGCAGGCCCTGCATCTCGTGCATCCCGATTCTCGACTTTTCTGACACAGCGAGAAACGGCACGAGATCCTTCACGCGAAAATCATTCTGACAGAGACAAGAAAGTATGATACTTTGTCTGACTTTGTTCTTCGTGCGCCCGACTTTCACATGTTTGGCCCGCGTACGAGCTATGCTCAAATGTCTGCATTGTAGCCAAATTCGCTTCTTTGCTACAGATTTTCCAAAACCAGTGCAGAGTTCCATACTTGTCTGAAAGAGCATTCAGGACCGAAAATTTTTTGTCAACCGTGCTAGAGCAAGTTGTCATCCCTCTCTGCGAGGGAGAAATATGGAGCACCGACGAGGTTTCAATCGGCCGTCGCCAAACGGCTTTTCGTTGACGCAAATGAGTCATCGTATAACGAAAAATAAAGTTTTTTTATTTTTTATAATACATTGATGAAAATAATACCAATGAATAGGTGAGGTTTTTTCAATGAAAATGAGTCCAACACACAATGCCGTTCGGTTCATTTGTTATTAAAATTTTGCATAAGACAAGATTCGATAGTCGGAATGTCTCTGATAACAAATAGTCCGAATGATATCGTGTTTGGACTCATTTTAATTCGGGAAACTTCATCTATCTATCAATAATATTCTCACGATTGTACAATGAAAAACAAACAAATTTTTATTTCCGTTAAAGAATGGGTCACTCTTCGAAAAATGTATCATGTTTCTCAAACACCGCCGCCAGTCGCAGGACTTTTCGTCCCGACTCCAGAGGAGCAAGGGGGGATATCTGGTAGGGATGCGGCCTAGCAGTCTACTGTGCAGAAAAGCTTAGCAGCCTGCTGGGCTACACTTTAAAGTTTAAGCCATTTGTTTACGATGTACAGCACATTCATCTTGAGTAGACCATTTTTGATTTTTTCCTCAACAACACGGGAAATAATCGAAAATACTTCGTCCAATATGAATGTTAAAAGGAAAAACCTTTTCTCGAAAAGCGAAAATTATGCAGACTAGCAAGTATCCTAGGCGACCCTTTGCTCACGGGCGGTACAGGAGAAGGAGCCTCCCACCACTCACCTAATTCACTCTCGTTTCCTGTTTTCGCACGCAAGGAACAAGAGCGAGTTAAGCGAGTGGTGGGAGGCTCTTTCTCCTGTACCGCTTCTGAGCAGAGGGACGCCAAGGGTGCTCGCCAATGTACGCAACAGCGCAACTGGACAGGACCCTCGTGGGCCTGCGATGCAGATGTTGCATTCCTTTTGTCTAAGGACTCTGCTGTTCGGGCCTGAAATCTTCGGAAGAGGAAAGTTTTTCTCGAAAGAAGAAAAAAATTTCCACTCTCGGTTCTGTCCGCTACACACTGCGTACCTTTCAGGTGTAAATCGTTTTGATGCAGCATTTCAGCGCTGAACTGCGAAATCGTAGCTACGCGTTTTTTAGGGCGACATCAAGTCTCTGATGAACGTTTAATTTTTTTCATTGGTTTTTCTCCTTAAGCTAACTTTTTTTATGTTTTAATTATCTTTTCAACGTATGTCAACAAAAAACATTCATGTATTTTTTTAATGCCATTCGTACGGGACACAAAATGACTAGTTTCCAAATATACGTCAATATTCTCATATAAATTCAAAAATGAATTATGTACGTATTTAAGAATGTTAAGCGTTCATTTTAATTGTTAATTGTTAAATGTGAGTAGTGATACCTGAGTTTCCATATTTAGAAAAGAGATAGGAATCGAGGAAATACTATATTGCAGTTTATTTAAAAACAGGCCCAAAGTTTTATGAGCAAATATTGTAGAACGTTTATAAGACTGTCTTGAGAAATCCGATCTTACCATATTTTATGAAAGAATGAAAATCAGAAAGCATATTTGGACGATTAATACATAATTTTTAATAGTTAACGTTTTAAAAAATATGGGTACTTCAATTTTGTTTATATAATATTTATGGAAATAAGTACAAATTGTTTTTCTACGGAAATGTATTTGTAAACGGAATTATGCAACATATTTTTGGAGGTTAGTCGTAATATTCAGATCGTTTCAGATTTTAAATGTTCCCCGTGATATTTAATTTTCATTCTTTCATAACATATGGTAAGATTGGATTTTTCAAGCCAGTTTTATAAACGTTCTACAATATTTGCTCATAAAATTTTGGGCCTGTTTTCAAATAAACTGCAATATAATATTTCCTCGATTCCTATTTCTCTTCTAAATATGGAAACTCAGGTATCACTATTCAAATTTAACAATTAACAATTAAAATGATAGCTTAACATTCTTAAATATGTACATAATTTATTTTTCAATTTATATGAGAATATTGACGTATATTTGGAAACTAGTCATTTTGTGTCCCGTACGAATGGCATTAAAAAAATACATGAATGTTTTTTGTTGACATACGTTGAAAAGATAATTAAAACATAAAAAAAGTTAGCTTAAGGAGAAAAACTAATGAAAAAAATTAAACGTTCATCAGAGACTTGATGTCGCCCTAAAAAACACGTAGCTAGAATTTCGCAGTTCAGCGCTGAAGTGCTGCATCAAAACGATTTACACCTGAAAGGTACGCAGTGTGTAGCGGACAGAACCGAGAGTGGAAATTTTTTTCTTCTTTCGAGAAAAACTTTCCTCTTCCGAAGATTTCAGGCCCGAACAGCAGAGTCCTTAGACAAAAGGAATGCAACATCTGCATCGCAGGCCCACGAGGGTCCTGTCCAGTTGCGCTGTTGCGTACATTGGCGAGCACCCTTGGCGTCCCTCTGCTCAGAAGCGGTACAGGAGAAAGAGCCTCCCACCACTCGCTTAACTCGCTCTTGTTCCTTGCGTGCGAAAACAGGAAACGAGAGTGAATTAGGTGAGTGGTGGGAGGCTCCTTCTCCTGTACCGCCCGTGAGCAAAGGGTCGCCTAGGATACTTGCTAGTCTGCATAATTTTCGCTTTTCGAGAAAAGGTTTTTCCTTTTAACATTCATATTGGACGAAGTATTTTCGATTATTTCCCGTGTTGTTGAGGAAAAAATCCAAAATGGTCTACTCAAGATGAATGTGCTGTACATCGTGAACAAATGGCTTAAACTTTAAAGTGTAGCCCAGCAGGCTGCTAAGCTTTTCTGCCCAGTAGACTGCTAGGCCGCATCCCTACCAGATATCCCCCCTTGCTCCTCTGGAGTCGGGACGAAAAGTCCTGCGACTGGCGGCGGTGTTTGAGAAACATGATACATTTTTCGAAGAGTGACCCATTCTTTAACGGAAATAAAAATTTGTTTGTTTTTCATTGTACAATCGTGAGAATATTATTAATAGATAGATGAAGTTTTCCCAATTCAAATGAGCCCAAACACGATCTCATTCAGACTATTTGTTATCAGAGACATTCTGACTATCGAATCTTGTCTTATGCAAAATTTTAATAACAAATGAACCGAACGACATCGTGTTTGGGCTCATTTTCATTGAAAAAACCTCACCTATTCATTGGTGTTATTTTCCTCAATGTATTATTAAAAATAAAAAATTTTATTTTTCGTTATACGATGACTCATTTGCGTCAACGAAAAGCCGTTTGGCGACGGCCGATTGAAACCTCGTCGGTGCTCCATCTTTCTCCCTCGCAGAGAGGAATGACAACTTGCTCTAGCACGGTTGACAAAAAATTTTCGGTCCTGAATGCTCTTTCAGGCAAGTGTGGAACTCTGCACTGGTTTTGGAAAATCTGTAGCAAAAAAGCGAATTTGGCTACAATGCAAACATTTGAGCATAGCTCTTACGCGAGCCGAACACGTGAAAACCGGGCGCATGATAAACAAAGTGAGACAAAGTATTAAACTTTGTTGTCTCTGTCAGAATGATTTTCGCGTAAAAGATCTCGTGTCGTTTCTCGCTTGTGCCAGAGAAGTCAAGAATTGGGATACACGAGATGCAAGGGCCAGAGCGTCGCGTGCCACTTGACGGGGACCCTGCCATAAATTAGGAAGGGGCCAAGCGTGTATGTCCCAGATTCCCTTAGCAAGAGGATTTTTCACGAGGAAAAGCCTATAAAATGTAGCAAGTGTTGCGAGAGAATAAATACCGATTTCTTGTATTTCAGTTTGGCGTGAATTATATGTTTTATGTTTCATGTTCATTTTATACCAGCTTTCATTCCCTCTTTTTTTCAATTGTGCCATAAAAAGTAAGATAATTGTTTTCTTATATCTAGAAATAATGAAAACAGTGCCATTAGATCTCTATCGTTTTCATTTTACTATTTATGCACTCAAGAAGTAGTTACATTATATGTATCTAACTTTTAATCTCTTTCGTTATAATTTCTTGTATACTTCGTTATAATTTTTTTTGTACACGTGCTTAAGTAAAAGAAGGAAAAGACATAAATTAACTAATTACAAATTCAATAATTCTAAAAGGTGAATTATTAGATCGACGAATGTCAAAGAGTTCCCCAACTCCTTCAGCTTCATTAAAGTTACCAACGGAATAAGATGTATTTCAGTATTTACAATATATTTTATTATAATACAGGGTTAAATACTTTTCCTTATTTAGGGGTCGACTACGAATTTAGTGACGTTACCGTCTTTGGTGGTTGGAATGTATTTGATTCCAAAATCACCACCCCTAGACGCAGAGGGCGCAAGAAAACCTGTGGTTTTTCGAGAAGTCGGTATTTCAGAACATGTGACACGAAGTCCCATAAGATGATAGGTCTATTCTGTAGTTTGTCGATGTTTTAAATGTTCCCCGTGATATTTAATTTTAATTCCTACCAGTCGTAGCGTTGTAATCTTATTTTAGCCTGAATCGGTAACGTTGTGTGTGACACGAAAATGGTAAGAGGGCTCTAGAGCCCAAAATCCGTGTGACACAAAAATACATTGGATGATAGGTCTATTCTGTAGTTTGTCTAAATGTACCCTTCTATACCCATCTGTTCTGTACACCACTCTATCGCGTGCTGTGTTAGTTGGATTTTATACCAGACCCGTAGTCCTTGCGAAAATTCGAAAAGTATCGTTAATTTCTATGATTGTTTAAACATGTCAAAATTAAGCACAATTTTATAACATTTATAGTTGAGATACAAAATTTGTTTAAAAGCTGAAAATATGATTTCTAAATTCAATTTTTCAAAAACAGAGGGTGATAGAGAATAGCTGTATGTAGATTTGAATTTAGCGCATAGAATCTGCGAGTAATACGTATTGGATGACGAGAAACAGTAAAAAAAATTTGTTAAACAGTGTTATTGAAGAAAATGTCAATAAAGAACTCATTTCTGATTTCATGATTTGATTATGCTTCCTGCCAATGGTTCCAATACTTTTGAGAGAATTAGAATATTTTTTTTTATTTTGCCGTAATATCAAGCCACACTTTTTTTGTAAATGCCGAAATACGTTCTGATTTCAAATTATCCCAGTTGGCCTTGTAGACTTTCCTGATTATCACACATAAATTTTAACGACCAATTCTATATATGAGTAATGTAGGTTCACAAAATTACATTCATTGCTCGTATAGCTATAATTATATAAAAAAATGTTATGTTCTCTGTATTTAAGTGTTAATGAAATATCATTTTAAGTACCAGATATATAAACAAGTGGAGGAACTTCAGAGCTAATTTTTTAAGGATACTGCGAATGCAATGTAGATCTGAACAGACAAGGTCTTTCGGAAGAAGGTACATGTATGCACATTTGTTTTTTTTGTTAGAATCCGAAGAAACAGAAACAAGCGTGGGAGAAAGCTCTTTGGATGACTCTAATGACGTTCAAAGTAGTAATGACTCCGAAAAAGATTTCGAAACACCAAGGTCATCCAGTACCAGAAATGAGCCAGACGACGACAAAGCCTTCTTTGACTCGTTAATACCGGCTATTAAATTGTTCACTCTGGATGAAAAATTGGAATTTAGGAGCGAAGTTTTAAACATTGTAAAAAGTATTAGATCACTAGATGATAGGTCTATTCACAGCCGACTCTAGTACTAGCCGTGCTGAAGGCAAAATGGCAACAACGCGGGAGTCCGGCTTCGATATACCTAACCTCCCCATCCCACTACCCACCGGCCTCCGGCCTCTCGACTACCCAATCTCCCTCTACCGGCCTTTCGGTTTCCCGCCTATCTCTCAAATGTTTATATTAATGTAGTCATGAAGTCTTCTAAATGTGAAAAACAGAGCAATAATCCAGATGGTTTATTTATTTATATTAACTCTACAGATTCTTATTTTTGTGTGTAGCATATTTATTTAATATAATCTATAGCATTTTTGGACATTTTATTTTACATATTTTTTTTATAAACTTCATATATTCGTCAATAATGCCATGGCATTGCTGTGATCCCAATTGCAAGGGAAATTATGATAGTATTTTAAAAGATAATAATTACAATTCTATATTTTTATTCCCCAAAGATGAGGAAAATATTAGATTAAAACATATATTTACAAAATCGGTAAGTTCGTTTTCTTTTACTGAAATCAAAAATAAATTTCGAATTTGTGATGATAATAGTAACGATCTTCATGATTTTTCCATTGATGTAACTTGTTTTTTAGGAATCTTCGATTCCGCATATTTGTCCGATTGTGTTGTTGATGATTCCATTAAAATTTACACATCCTTGTATGGGTCCCATTCTGTTGCTAAAAATTAAATTGCAATATATGTCGATTATTAATTGTGGAGGATAAAGGTAAAACTGTAGGCGATATATATTTTGATCACTTACAAAGAGGGGGCCTTTCTGTTCCCACTGAAGAAGCGATAGCCTCATTTATTCATATGGAATCTCAATTTTTGCAATCTGAAAATCATAAACATATTTTATATAAATTAACATATATTAGTATTCAATCAGATATACATTATTTAGCATTTTCAGACACATGCGTTTGTAGTGAAGCTTATCACAGTATTTTGTTTAAATTATTATCCATTTTTTCAAATATTTTATTAAACGATTATGTAAAAGCTGTAAATAATAGTCAGTTGGAAACGCATGCAGACATTACTTCTAAAAATCGTAAAATTAAAAACTTTTAATAGGAACTAGATTTTCAATGGTTTTTTTAATTTCACTTTTCTTAAAACATCAATTTGTACATATATATTTAACTTATTCTTTTCAATATGGTTTAATACATTAATAAAGTTTTATTTATTTGCTTAGTCTGTACTATTTCACAAGATTTAAGGTTTTACTAGTAGTATTTCAAGAGTATGTTTCGTTATGTTTTGTTATTAATATTATTCAAGATTATTTATTATTATTATTTCAAAATGTAAATATTATTGTTTATGTTTATTTCTTTATGAATACAAAAGTTATGTTTTCGTTGTTTTATTTAAAAATATTAATTTTATTTTATAAAGTGGGATGATATGGCTATTGGCGAACCACCCATTATAATAAAAAAAGGTAACGCGCCATGGTAAATACCCCTACGGTGGTGAGAAAATTTTCCACAGTTATAATACTGTCCTCTAACACGATTTTATAATTAACTGCATAATTGTTCCTTTCAATAACCAATTATGCTAACCTCTTTAGTCTTTTCCATGAGTTCACTTAACCTATTTGACTTCGTACCAATAATTTTGTCTATTTTAGGTCTCTATTAACTTATACATACCTTTAACAATTTTTAAATCCTTCAATTTGGTTCAAAGTTCATCTGTTCTTGTTTCACAATTATATTTTCTTGAAATCTCTGTAAATATTTCAAATACATATAATGCATCACAACACCAAACTTGTCCGAGAGTGCACAAAATATATACCACATTTTTAAGGATTAGTATACTTCTCTATTACTTCTACTTACTATAATTATGATATTTATATATTACTTATACATAGTTAATAAAAAATACTGTATATTAGTAGAATTTTATACAACAAATGACGTTAATTACAATGCTGAGTACAAAACTCTACTATTGGAAATAGGACTCCCGATCCTCACATAAGCGGTGTTGCCACGTTCTTCAGCACGGCTAGTACTAGAGTCGGCTGTGGTCTATTCTGTAGTTTGTCCATGGTGCCACGAAGTCCCATAAGATGATTACTCTATTCCATACCTAGTCTGTGGTTGTTGGTCCCGATGCTGTTCCATAGCTGTTCCAGATCCTGGCAGAAGATGTCATGGGTTGATGCTTGATTCAGTTCCTAAATGTATCGCTAGATTGCGCCAGCAAGAATCGCCATCTTCTGCCAGAATTTGAAACTAAACAACGACGTGACGCTCGGAGCGCCCCTGACGGATTTTTTCATAAATCATTATAATATTCAGTTTCGGGCTTCTGTCAGAGATGGCGCCACTTGCGACATCCATGCGCTCAGTGGCGTTGTGGACGCGCCACAGAACATCGCATCAAAGATGTGAATGGCGTTTTTCGTATCGTCCCTCGGATGGCAGGAGTGGGGTTGACAAGTACAGTATTCCTCGATTGATTGACGCATTTCTTCCTCGCTTAATTGACGCGGAGTTATACCCACCCAGGACATTTCTTCTGAACTGTTTAACAAATAGCATTTCATTCTATCTCACTCGCTCTGAATGTTTCTCACTGTTGACCTCGTCGCACCCGGAGGCGGTCGAGCCGAAAAAATATAAGTTCGGGTACTTCCCAAAGCACCTACCTCCCTCGGTATTAGACGCGACGCGGTCCCGATTGTGCGTCAATTAACCGAGAAATAGTGTATTGTGTTCAGCGGTGTACCGGTGTAAACACAAGAACAATGTACCGAAAATCAGCATGGACGTCAAGGAACGTTCATTCTTGCCGTTAAAGAAAAAAACCGTCACAATTAATACCAAGCAGGATCAAATTATGACGAATTCTTGAAATTCAATTTGAAAAAGGGTTCTAATCGCGCGCAGCCAACTTCAAGCGGTACACGTCTTCAGCCGCCATCTGGTGACGGACACGTACAACCACGTTGTCGCTTACCGACCGATCGAGGTCACTCTGCCTCTGTCACGGACAGAGTGGTAATTCTAGCACTGCGTTATCCAGTGATTAAACTATTTATGTTTGACTTCCTGCCTCGGGTGTTTAGGATGCGTGCTGTTCCGTTGTTCCTCGGTGGTAACCGTAATTACGCGAACTCGCGTGGTTTACAACGCATGTTGCGATATACAACGGCGATCCATTGAAACGTGAACGAACGTCACCGCTCCAGCGAATTCCACTCGAGAATTCGGGAACTCCAATTGTGGCTGAACCGTTGGCCCGAAGATGGATCTAATTGGATGACAGTCGGGGAAAAAAGTTGCGGCTTCAGAGGTACGTGCTCGTTTCATCAGTTCGAGTTCGTTTAACGATGTTCTTTTTCCTTTTCGTAAAATTATCACAATGATAGGTGTGCATTGTGTTCCAATTGTTTGCTTGTTTACCTCGTGTGTCACAATGACGCATGTCAGCGGACCTGACGGTGGATTTAGGACTCCAGCGCGGGCTGATGTGTTGTTGTATAGTTCTACAACATAGTCTTGAGACCGGTAGGCGGGACTCTTTAAGCACTAGTAAACTTTTAGTATTGATTGTGAACGGAGAAAGAGAAACAATAGATATGAATTGATTTATTATACATTAAATTGTGTTTATACAGTTTGTTAAGGAAGAACGTGACGGACATAATTTGTAATGTTTACCCCTTTTCTTGTTTACGAACAGCCAGTATAATAGCCCTGAACACTTTCGTGTTACCTGTACTTGTTCAAGTAGACATTCAGAGTTTCGTTTTAATAATTGAACAAATATTTTCAATAGTATTAATGCTATTATCGACTGATGGCGAAGGTTGCTCTAGTAATGTCATGTTTGCTTCTTCATTGTCTCAAACGCTTCAGGTTATTATTTTTAATAACAACTGAAGTATTTGCAAATTAAATTAAAGAGCTCAGGTTATTTTTTGACGGACTGTAACAACGAAATCGAGAAAAATTGCAAAAATAATACACAATCTTAATTCAGTTCGATTAATCGTGAAACTTTTATTTATAGATCTCGGCATACGTATGACGAAGTTAACTCGCTAATCATTCTGCGAATTGGGAAATATGTCTGGCATATTGCAATGGCTCGATCATGGCTAAGCTGTTTGTTCGGTGTTCTAATACCATCGGCAGTCTTTTATCTGTATTTATTACTCAACGGTAATATTAGTGTTATTATTGTACACGATCGGATTATTCATACATCGTGTGTTGTATTATAGTTCCTTCCACTGAAATTGGTTCCTTCAAAACCGATGGAAAGTCGGGCTCGTTTGTGAACAATGTAGATAAAGCGAATTTACATATGGAGGAGGCTACGCTCGAAAAATCACATGTAGAACGCAATCATGTCGAGGTAAAACTTAGCGACAGTCTTTTTGGTGCACGTTTATTATTCATAATTTCAACGACTTTGTTTTAAACAAGGCCACGGAAAGTTAGAACACGCGAACCTCGTCAGACTGTGAATTTGATAATACAAGTAGTATTATATAATAATAGTTCATTTATGATAAATAATAATTTTGGATACTTATAGCATGAATACCTGTAGGACCTACATCATTCTATATTTTATAGATAAATCTTGCTTGGGAAAAAAATTGGAATATTTTGGAACAATTCAAATATTTCGAATCATTAACACGTTACACGCCGTGGCGGGCACCGGCGACCGACACCTCAAATTTAATTTAATTAAATAAATATTGATTGTCGCAAAAGTCTGAACAATCTTCAGACTGAAAAATTAATGTAGGAGCGGAAGAATACAACTGAGTACTCAAATATTTTCTTTTCTTTACGATTTATATAAAAAATTGTAAATTATATCGTGTCTGATTAGGTATGTCCGTTTTCACTGTGGCGTTCAACGTGTTAAATACTCGATTAGTTCGATTATGAGTACCTTAAGGGACTGTCATTTAAAATAATTGAATGTATCTCTTTATCTGTCCCTTTTTTTGTTCATTTCACTTCTGAACGCGCAGCAATTACAAAATAAGTATCTGAAATTTCTATGTGCTGTCGACCTGACTGCGTATAGTACAATTTCACGGAAGAATTAAAATTGGTCTGTCGAATAAAATGTGCATTCAACTCGGATTGAAACGTTAATGAACAATAGATAGCCATCGATCTCTTTTAAGGTAAAATGCGGGAGCATACACATCGCTATGGTATGCGCCGGATACAACTCCACGTTCGCTTTGGTCACAGTAATAAAATCCGTTTTATTCTACCGCACTAAACCTTTGCACTTTCACTTGCTCGTCGACGAAATTGCAAAGAGAACACTGACCACACTGTTCCGTACATGGGATCTACCGCTTGGTTAGTAGAGATTCACCGTGAATATCATTCTCGTCCGTTCCTCGACACCAGATAGGTTGATTTCTTCGGTATCGTTACGTCATGTATGCTTCTTTGATACATGTACAACCCTGTCCATAAGTCATGGGACACCTTGCTATTTCTAAATAAACCTGCATTACGATATAGTAGACTTGGTTACTTATTTCGATATGAACGGTTCTTTTAAAAACATTTATGTTTACACAACACATTTTTAATGATACGGTTAGTATTCTGTTATAATTAATATAAAAAAAAATTCAAATAATTATAATACGGTTCAAGACTAGTTCTTCAGTGCGTTAAATTTGGGCAACATTTGTTTCGATTTTGTGATCTGTAGACACATTTGCAGCGATTCTGGACAGAAATCCAAGAAGAAACACACCAAAAAATGACCGTGTGACTGCCAAGGCTATTTCGAGTTATCTCGAAACGGGGAGTATACATTAGTGAAAAAATTTTAAACTTAATATTTATATAATTTTCAATATATTTTAACATTTAGAAATTGTATTCAGTGTAAATAATCTGTAAATAATCGTTTGATTCAATATAGTGGGTGTTTAATAATTTTAATTTAAACGTAAAGCTGAAATTAATAAGTGTCCCATGACTTATGGACGGGAGTGTGTGTAGTTACACCAGATACATTTCTGTTGACAAATCGAAAAGATTAAAAAAGATATCAGTATTACAGAAAAACGATCACACCAACGTTCCTTTACGCTACCTCTTTGAGATTATCCACTTGTGTTGTAAATACTCAATGACAGTACATATTCTTTAAACTGACATGTCTCAAAGTTTCTCCTTTATTAAAACATAAAATATAAAAAATTGTTGCTGGAGAGTGTGACATACTTGATCATTTATCTACATTTCAATGACGCTCTTGTTGAACACATTTCTTTTAACTTCGCATCAAGTTTCCAAAATGACGTACACATTGTTACAAACCTTGCGCTCGCTTAATTGAATAAAAAGTTCAAGTGGACTCAATTATATGAGCTCAATTTCAGACGGATTTCCGGAGACCGAAATTGGCTGTATTGAAAAGTCAGCTTAAGTAGGCCACGGAAAATAGACATTATGGACACAGGCACTTTCTATCTACAGAACTCGATATTTTATAAGAACAAGAAAAATGTATAAAATAAAGTTTTATGCGTAGCAATAAACAAGCCCGCGGGTCCTTTCGCTCGAGGAACGAACGAGAATTAAATTATTTGAAGAGTGTTTCAACGACCAAATTTTGGGCTGTTTGCTCGTTTTAGTGAACTTAACGTATTACAAGGCGGAGGAATGGGTGCCAAAGGTGTCCTGGATACCAAACAAGCACTACAGCGGCGTGTACGGTCTTCTGAAATTAATTCTGCCGGATGCGATGCGGGAGGATAAAGTGCTTGTATTCGACACGGACGTGACCGTGTTGAACGACGTTAGCTTGCTCTGGCAGATGTTCGAGAAGTTCTCCGGCGATCAGGCTTTGGGATTGACGGAAAATCAGAGCCATTGGTACATAAAGGCGCTGTCTTACGGCCAACGACCATGGCCAGCCTTGGGGAGAGGCTTTAACACCGGCGTCATGCTAATGCACTTGCAACAACTCCGTAACAGAAAATTTATGACCCTGTGGGAAACTGTTACGAAGCGTGTGCTGGCGCATATACCGGAAACTAGCTTAGCCGATCAGGACATAATAAACGCCGTTATCAAAGAACATCCCTCTGTTATATATAAAATAGATTGCACGTGGAACATTCAATTGAGCGATCACACGATCAGCGATCTGTGCTATCGCGACACTAGTCGAATAAACGTACGTAAATTTCCGTTTTCACGTGCACACGCCGTCTGACGTGAAAGTAAGCAGACTGAATGTTTATCCACAGAATCGGACATACCGTACGGTTGTCCTAGGTTTCATTCGGCAGTATAGTCCTTGTAAAATCTATGGTACAAGTTTCATCTTGATAGTCATTGATTTCCATAAAATTTGTAGGACTTATTGACCCTTTGCAGTCCAAGCAATCAGGCTATACGTTGGTAGTCAACACCAAAGAGTTTTTTCTTAGATGTTAGAGTTACACAAAATGACCACGAAAAGTTCTTGGCAATTTGTTAGATTATACAACCTTTTTTCCAACTTTAAAGTTTATAAAATACGAATTAGGGTAAGAGTGGAATAAACATAGGAAAGTATAAACACCCGATGACACTGATGAACGAACGCATATAAATACTTTTATCTATAAATAATAAAATGTGAGCAGTAACACTGGCCGTAAGAGTAGAACGTCTGTAAGTGCATGGGCAGTACAGCTGACCTTAGGAGTGCAAAGGGTTAATAGTCTCATGAAATTATTTTATTCTTTCGAAATGCTTCGACACATTTTCCGCTCAATATCCACGCTCCAGTTGAAGATACTAGATTTTGTTTCTATTCGCTTTCGATTTAGTCGCTTTACTTTTCTATCAGACCGTGTTCACCAGAGGTCGATCGCTCGCCTTCTGTAGGAATCACCCCATTTTTTTCTTCAGATCGTCCATTGGAATTCGCCACGAAAGCAGGATGTATATAATAAGCATATTAACGAATTTCGTAAGTTGCATAAAGTCTTCCTCGAAATGGATGGGAACCTGCTACGTAGACGCTTATTTGGTTGTGATAAACACGAAGCTGTGTCCCAAGTAAGTCGCCATCTTCAACCGTAAGATTGCGGGTATAACTTTCCACCGTGAACATTTATTGGATCGTTGACCGAGAATCGTGTGTAATTTACGTACACACGCCCTCTGCATGGAAGATATCCCACTGCTATCCTTGGCAAAAATATAAGAACATACTGCAGCCTCTTGCTTCAAGTATACTTTGGTACCTTGATTCAAGACCAATGCGACTTCAGCGAAGTCCTTTTAAGACTCACAATGAAACTCGATCAAAGTTAATTAGAACGCTTCATTCAACACTGGAGTACCTGTTTGCAAGGTGTCGAATCAAAGTAGAGCAAAATGTAACCAGATGATTATTCAACAGTCAATGTATATTTATCAGTTACGATGGGCTTTTTAATCATTCGAGAGAAAATTACCTATTACATTTTAGTTATAACTGAATAAATTAACAAAATTATTAATTACGAATTATCGAGTTTAAGAGTGTCCTTTCATACACTAAATTTACTTACACCACTGTAGATTTCAGAGATGTGTCGATCCAGCGGTTGGTGTCTTGCCACTGCGTTCCATAGGTCCGCAAATCAAAATTAGTCCAATCGTCAGATAATTGTTACATACCGAATTTTCTGCAGCTTGTAGAGGTCCCAAAGTACAAGCACGGTGCTGTATTCTATTTTTCTTGAGACTACAGTCCTGGTTCATTTTATAGTTACATATTTTTATAACAATTACTTCATTAACGATTAGAGAAACAATCAGAAAATAGAAGGAGTCGAAGAAAAGCATCGTAGACGCACCCTACGGTGCTCGTATCTTTAAGACGCAATCATCTTCGAGCGTAGTCACGCGGATCACGTTTTTGCCAGGGCTAGTAGTCGATGTGACACCGTCAACACAGCGTTTGATTTCTAGTACAACGAGTCGAGTCCGTGTCGAGAATTCACGAGAGGCGCCACGATGCTGTATCGAACTCACCCTTTTCTTCTCGAGTACGAATACAACGTGTACGCCACCACGGACGTTGCTCTAGTAACTCAATGTAGCGTGGAGCGAATACCGTTGCTGGAAGACCTATCGAAACACTGGCCGGGCACCATAAGCGTTGCACTGTACCTCACGGACGCAGAGGTGCAAAATTTCCTCGAGTTCGTGCGAGGATCCATCGAGTTGCGAAAAAGGAAGAACATAGCATACCATGTCGTGTACAAGGATGGGGTGCGTTGCGCTTACGATATTATTCCGATGAAAATCGATGCTCCAGTGATCGATCGAATGATAACATTCGCTGCTTCGTCGAATGCACCCGTAGACATTTAATCGCACGATCTTTTCGTCCAGGAACTGTATCCGATCAATTATTTGCGAAACATCGCGATGTCCTACGTATCGACTCCGTTCATTTTCCAACTGGACGTTGATTTCCTACCGCAATACGGACTGCACGACACCCTCATGAGCTACGTCGCTAAATTAAATATCAGCGAGACGGACAAAGTAGCTCTGATCGTGCCGGCATTCGAAACCGAACGATACAGGTATTTCTGTTGGAGCTAACTAAACCACGGAATTACGTGAGCAATTCCAGAGCATGCACTTTCTTTTTCCAGGTTCACCTTTCCCGCTAATAAAGACGAGCTTCTCAGGTTCCTGAAGCGTGGCGTTTTATATACTTTTCGATACCATGTTTGGACTCAAGGCCACGCTGCGACGAACTACAGTTATTGGAGAACCACGATGGAACCGTATGAAGTACGTGCAACGAAGATACATGGATCTTCTTTATTTTAACACATTGTCGACCGCGCGAGTTGTATCTGACTATACGTTGGCCACCGCGCATATTTCACATGTAATACGTATTTAGTAACGCCATCTCTTACACCACAAAATTCACGAATACTTGTTTAAACATAAACATAAGAAATGTATCTAAATATATTCATTACGTCTATGTTCTAAGAACACAGCGTGCCGCTAAGCGAAATGGGAGATTTCTCCATTCGATCGGCAATGTGTTAAAACGAAAATAATTTGCGAAGTTGCTAATAATTTTAGGTCTCTTGGGAACCTGATTTCGAGCCGTACATCGTGGTCTCAAGATTGGCACCTCGATACGACACGAGGTTCGTTGGTTTCGGATGGAACAAAGTTTCCTACTTGACGCATCTGACGGTGTTGGACTACAGGTAAAAGGCGTTTCATTAGTAGCTTTTAGAATATGATCCCAGCACCGAGCATTATAGTGCGATGCCATAAATTAAAGATTTATATAGGTACATTGTACTGCCGGATACGTTCATTATCCACCGACCTCATGCACCTAGTCTCGACATAGGCAAGTTCAGAACTGACTCAATTTATAGAAGGTAACGTACAAACAACTGTGGTACAATATACAAGCGATAACATCTAGTAGAATCAGTTTAAAAAAATATTAATTACTTTTAAGAATACAAGGAGGCATCTTTTTATTTTATGGAGCAAGTATTGCAAAAAAATTCATCAGATCATGTTTCTTTAGGTTGTAAGATTGTTGATGTTCGTTGAACTATTCTGTGATAGATTCAGAAAATATATGCTCTTTTTTATGTAGGACATAAAATTTTCAACATTACAGTTTAAAAAATGTGAGCTATGATCAGCTTGAGATACAGCAGAACAAAAATAAAGACTGTTAAGACAACTCGAGTGTTCCATACTGTAAATTAAAGAGTTGAAATACGTGCTGTTTTGCTTTTAACATTTTTTACAAGTGACTCTGAATTATTTTTTTTATTGCATTCCAGGTGCTTGAAAAAATTGAAGGACGACTTCGTGGAAGAATTGGTGACGAAATACGGCGAACGCGCCTTGTCGAAGTTAAAGAAAGTAACCAAAGAAGAAAGAATACTGAAGCCTGTTGGAACCAAATAATCTACGATGTTTATATTATTTCCAGAGACTGCAAAGGCGCTAACGTTATGAATATTTTCTCAATAAAAACGCTCTCCAAAAGTTGCAGAAACATTTCACTCAGTTTCATAATTCCTCTGTATCTCACGGAAAGGCAGATTCGAGCACAAAGGGAAGTTGGGGTTGGGAAATATTTATTAAAATTTAACCATCGTAATGGAGTGTACAGAGTGGTGCTTTCAGTACATTCTCTTAATAGTACTGTCACGCTAAATACTTCATTTATAAAATATGTATAATATGTACAGTGATAGTACATTGACACGGCGTATAAATTATACTCGGTCGAAACGTTGCATCGGTGGAACGAAAATTCTCGCGTTACAAAAGGCAAGTTGCATTAAAACGACGTCAATGATCGATAACAGCGCAACATAAACGTATAAATCGAATAAGATGATTAAGAATATTAAATATTAACCACAGTAGTAATAATAATAATGATAATAACATCGATAATAATAAGATGCGGTAATAAAAATAGAATGAAGAAAGGAGGACGCATGATCAACATTCGCGAAGTTTTTAGTTCGATTATCCATCCTTAACGTTCTTTTTTTATTTCTCTCTCTATGTCATCTATGTAGAATCTAGTTAAAAAGAAAAATCTTGAATCAGCTACGGTTCCCTATGAAGTTCCTTACCACCCTATTTATCGTGACACGCAAACATAGTTCCTTTACATTTATATCATTAATCCCCTATTCACGATAAGAACACTTTAAAGCGTTCTTATCCTGTACAACGAGAGCTGTACTTAGATACGAAAATATGTTAATGAAACGTCACTTTATTCATGACTTAGCTCCGTTATTATTATTATTTAGTCTACACACATTCATCAAGTACGAGAAAAACACGGACGCGGCTGCTGATCCACAGAAAAAACACGTCCATGGCTTAACAACTCTTCGTCAGGAACACGCTTCACGATTTTTTTTTATATTTTTCGCGCAGTACTATTTTTACTTCAGTATACACAAGTGGAAAGTGAAGTTCTCCTTCTCTACGGTTCGCGTCTGTCTGGGCGAACATCAAATGGAATGGAATTAGGCAGTATTTCGACGACGATTAGGACACGATTCGAACGATGATTCTCGAGGAGAGTATAATTTTCACCGAACCTGTGCGAGCTACCACCATCGGTATCGTTCTGACCAGATTTCAGGGTCACATGACTTGTTTACGGTGGTCTTGTGAGTGAAACGATCGCCCTTCGAAGTTTAATCGCATTGTCAATTGTACGCAAATATTTTTGTCGCGATTGTACGTGTTTTTAATTACGAACGCAATTCCTTTGGATCAATTAGTCTATTGAGCCTAACGAAATTACAACGAGAAAGTTGTCAGTCTTTGAAAAACTGCTACGAATTCGGTCCGGTAAACAAATGCTGAGATTGTACGAGCTTCACGTGGCTTTGTACGCAAAGGAACGAGTTTAACGCACTTAATTCTACGAATTAAAAGGCTACATCGTCGATAGCACGTCAATTCTTGGGAATCAGATTTCAAAACTCGTACTTCTACCCGTGAGTTTCAATCGTTTCAGGGTTTCCTTCATGTCGATATTTTTTCTGAACGTTCGATCTCAGCCAAACGATAAATGACTCCGTACGAGGTTTTATTTCTAATTTCCGTGAATTATTTCAATTACTCGCTACGAAATGATCGGCTGTTGCGGGTACATGAAACAGTGAGAATGTACTACAAAATGCGCTTAAACGGAAACAATACAGCAATAAGGTCACTATCGTCCTTTCTGGAATGTGTTCAACGCGATTCAACATGTTTCTGCAGATGCTGCTTCAATTTATGAGTACATATTCCGAGATCGGAAAACTGATTATCGAATACGCGGTGTACCATTTAATTATATTACTTGAAATATATTTTTTACTGCTTTTCATGCTATTGTTTCATTTGAAGGCTTCATGGAAATCACCTTGATTATTTACACGGTAGATTACATTTTTTATCAGTGTTCAAATCAAATTGTTAATTTTATTGCAATTTCAATTCTCCAGTTACCACGTGCCGCAATATAGGTTTTTCGTTAAGCGATTGTTTTGGACGAAGCATAATTATAGTGACCATCCTTTTCACACCTTGTATTAGGGTAGCTCGTACTACTTGGCGATTTGGTTAATTTTTTTTATATCGCCCAAATAATAATTCAATGACAGTAACATTCCATAATATTTAGATGTAATGAAAAAATATCTTGTAATGTTTGTTGGTTATGATAAACATTTCAAAAGCTAGAACATTATCTGTTACTAAATTGAAGTTAGATCTTTGATGAATGATCTTGATAAGCAGGTCTTGGGACTTGTCTCAAGAGCGTGACACTAATAAAATAATATAAAATACATGTACTGTGCAAATAAATCAAAGTGATCTCTTATTGACGACTCCAAAAAGAAAAATGATTTCACCTTATCGAAAACAATTAAACTACCAAAACAATTTATATATTTTGCAAGAGGAACCTTTTAAGATGTCGAAAGCAGAAAGAATATATTTCAGGTGATCAAATTAGGTGGAACATCCCAAATGCATTTTCGAATACCGATGTGCTCCGTGTCGGAGAAAAAGTGTTCTAAGGAGGTCCCGGTAAAAATGATCGGAATTCCAGAATCCCGGAGGAACGGTGCGCGCTCCGGAGCATCTGGTCTTTCATTAAATTAGATTAATTACGCGCGTAACGTCCAGATGGTCGTGGTCGGATCGGTGTATTGGACGGTACTTTCATCTGCACGCTCACAGATGTAGTCAAAAACTTTACGCCAATATCTCAACTGTCAGAACTAAGGATATTATCTACAACTGTCGGTCGAAACGAAGTTCCAAGGTAGTTCCCCTCGGCAAAAAGTATGATTAGCGCGACGCCATTATCATCTGGAAACGAGGATGAACGAATGTGGCAACTTTTAAGTACATCTCTAACGAAACACTTTGCATGGCGAAGTTTCTGTCTCCTCCGGAGAATTGTTACCGTCAGAACAACGAGACTGGACTCGTCAAGGTTATTTCTCCGTTCAATCAAATATGTTGAAACACAGGCAAGGGCGCACTTTAAATGTTTTCTCAAAATTAAGAAGAAGCAACCTCGAAGGGCCCGCAGTGGAATCTCAAAGTATTGACCGTTCAAGGTCTCCTTGTCGATTATAAGTTGCAATGGACACGATCATGAGATGTGAATGAGTCATTTAAATAGTTTTGAGAAATGAAATATTGGTACAGTCAAATTCGAGCTTCTCAGAGACCTTGAATGACCAGTATTTCTTGCTCCTGCTACGGGTTCAGTGTCTCTGCAGTGACTGTAAATCTTTCGTTTCACTTTCTTATCGATATTCTCTTTTTCACCCTCGTCTAAAGTCATCGAGCAAAGTCGAAAGTTTAGCTCGAAATGGACAATTCGCTTCATTACATTTTGAATGTTTTATATATAGAAGCGGATGAAAATCGTATCGAGGTTAAACAGGTTCAATTGTTCGCGATTGTACCGTGTGAAACGAAGTCTTTCATCGACGTCTGATATTTCCGCGATTTAACCACGATACCAGAGTCTTCTCGTCATTCTGTCACTACGCTTGCCCCGTATTTCTTCGTTCTTTCCCGCGAATCTCTGCGAACGAAAAATCTCAGGCGCCTCATTAAAAATAGTAAGTGAAACGTGTCCGACAGCGACATTCGTAAATTACACGGGCTCCGCGCGTTTCACTTCCATCGTAACGACTTCAAGCGGATATATACCTGGCAGGTAGATACGCAGAGTCATTGCCGGGGGTACATGCATGCAGAGGAGGTATCGAGGTGTATCGATTGCAAAACGCGTTCGAGAAGGGACTGGCGCGTGTTCGGTGGATGCAAACTATGTCGTTGCGGCATCTGGGGGGGGGGGTCAAAGGTGCCTCATTAAAGCGATGAACAGCCTAACCGTGCACACAAAGTATCTCGCGATAATAATTGCACGCCGACTGGTGGCCCGTCATGCGCAACCCCCCGGTAAACATGCCTGCTGGCTAATAGTACACAGTACACGGGGTTGACCCCGTAATTGCGGACTTGTACGCGTTCTATTTTCACGTATACTCTTGTGCTCTCTCGGCATCATTAAGTGGGGAACATGAGCGCGAGGAAAAGCGCCGGAAGCGGCGACAGTTGCGTCCACCGTCTATAGAACTCGGTGGAACCGTGAAAAAACCAGTCCACGCAAAGAAGTCGCTTTTTTTTCTATTTCCTCTAGGTGAACATGAAAAAAAAAAGAAAATCCTGATTTCCATGGACCAACACTCGTTACAGCGGACAAGAAAAAAAGGAATTCGTAAAAATGTAATAACGTCCCCCTTTGAGCCAGCTGAGCACATGCGGCGCACATTCCTCCCAATTTTCCACTTCGTACGTCCTCATTTCGAGCGAACCGTAATCCCACGGTATACGCTGCTGCAGTCGCCAAAAGGTGCAGGCGAAGTGTATTTTGTAAGGTATTCGAGTGATAAGTACTTCAGCTTGCGTTCAGTTAATTGTCCCGTACTGTATATTTTAGGATTGTATAGAGTGTTCTACATTTTGATAGACACAACCGCAGAAGTGTATTCTACTCTTTACAGCTGATCAGAATATGACCTTGAGCAGCCTAATTTGACTGTCCCTAGTATAGTAGAAACTTGAGAAAGATGTTATATACACGTAGGTCTTCATCAGTACTCTATGAAACATCATGATACACATGTGTTTTAATCCTTATTGGGACCACTTTAAAGAATTTTGTTTCTATAAAAATTATAGAGTTCGACAAAGATGTATATGTCTTAATTAAGATATACCGACAGTTTGCAGGATGAACGTTTTTACACGAAAGATAATGTGCCTGTATTTTAATTCTGAGGGTCTCGTATAACGCTTTTTGATCGAATATCAAACATAAATGAAACTTGATATCCGATCAGCCTGAAATACTTCTGTTCAATCGAATACCTGTACTCAGAACATCATATCCATTCCTGTCCTCGAGCATCACCGCATACCGTGGAATCAACTCCACGGATGATCTCACAATCAGTCACGATTCGTGTTTTAACGCTCGCGTCGCGCACGAACTCTTCGGGCGACTGTAAAAATCTGAGAACGAAGAGAAAAAAGAAAATGCTGCGAGTCCATCTTCTCCGCGCGGTTGTCGTGGGGCTGAACGTTCCCGGAGAACCCGTCAAAATACAAAATTACAAAAATATACTCGTGGCGCCGTACTAACCGGTCGTGCCGCGCTGCTTTCAACGTGCCCGCATTTACATATAAACAACGTCGTGTGAATAGCGTGCAATTAGGTCCGTGTATGTACAGGGCGTGGCACGACGATTGGATCGGATGAGCCGCGACTCTGCTAGGCCGCTTAAAATAATTCGCGACGATTCACGGTCGTGCAGCCTCCTTTTCGTCTCGTTCGATCGAAGGTCGAGGCGTTCTCCGACCGAGCGAAGAGATTCCTCCGCTTCCGGTTTGGAGCGCGCCGTCGTGATTGGCACGTGTTTCGCGGACCTAATCGTTCTGGAACGTCCCTTAAATCTCCTCGCTGCTCTTCGTCCTGCTTTTTTCTTTCGAGCAATTACTCTAATGAACTGTACACTCGCGATCGAACGAAGACGAGACTGAGAAGCTGCACGACTGCGTCACGACCATCTCCGCGTCGTCTCACCGACACCGTCCTTGATTCTCCTTTTTAATACTGTTTAGGTGCGATCATCGGGGAAGATGACTCGTTGTCGAAACGAAATGTGTCAGAAATCGTAGTACGATGGAAAAAAGGAGGTGCCTTCTTGTGCGAAAGTAAATCCAAAATGTAGAATTCAGTTTCTGCAATTGCGTACAACTTCTGAAATTTCTTGTATTATGCGAAACTATACAGAATCTTAAGATTTTGTCAGCAAGAATTTATTGGGAATCAAGTGCACGTGCGCCTGATGAATATTTAAATGAATGCAGAAGTTTCATTGTACATTTTCGATTCGAGTTTGCACGGAGAACTGTTTATTATTCGATTGTACTACGATTTAGGTGTACTCTGTTTGTTTGAAAGCTATGACACATAGACGGGGATTTCGAGTCGAAGTATCGTTACAGAAGATTCGTATGTTCGCAACAGTTGCACACGATCGATCCTGAAATCCCCGCTAAAGTCGGGAATGCAACGTTAAGCTCCGGACAAAACGTTAGCGAAAGTATAACAAGTTCGTGGCTTACGAGCGATAAATTCCTGGTTCAAGAACGATCCTTCCGGTAACCGCGAGATTACAATTGTCGATTGAAAGCGTTCTAGGTTCTCGACGGATTTCCCTGGTTGGACGATCCGATAAAAATATTACGAAAATCCTAGCCCGTGAAAAGTAGAATTTAAAATATATGGATTCACCTCGAAATAAGGACTCAAAAAAAATTTGCAGAGTAATCGTCATGGTCATAGAATTTCCTACGCGTGTCCTTCGATGCAATTTGCAAATTACACGCAAATTGCGTGCATCATCATGGATTTTTATAACGACGTGTCCGCTATTACAAGTCGTCATCGTATTATTTTGTTCAAACCGGGAGATTTTTTTTTTAAGTGTAATACACGTTATGCACAAGTCGTATGATTTTTACAACTCCACAATCTGCCTGAAGGACAAGATCGATTTATTTTCGTCGAAGTTTGCCAGACGAAATATAAAATACTCCCGAATATTCCGTTCGAGGAGAATGCTCGTTAATGTATATTTTGGTCACGGTTACGTGGATTAACACGATCGAAAGGAGCGGCGTCGTGATTTTTCGAAAGCCTTAAATATGTGTTCCCGTTTGAACGACCATAAGCTTCAACCTTGTAAAACTCACACTGTAACATCTGCATTTTTATTACAATTAAGAACGAATATAATCGGAAGATACTCTTTTACATACGCGTTCCCGAAACTTCCTAACAATAGTTACTCTAACATCTCTGTCGTTAATATGTTTGTTCTTACGTACGTATGCTTTTTTTTATTCACTCTTAATCCCGATTTACATATTGTTACAACGATTATTTGTTCGACGCAGTCAAGTACCAACACGTAATGCACGATTACATTGAACGAAAAAGGGAAAGACGATCTTAAAATAAAATTATCGATAAAAAGGAAAGTAAAGTGCCTCGAGATGCTCGAGGATAAAAGACCAACGAATTATAAACTTCGTATAAAAATTGGTCTCGCCTGGACTATACAGGCAAGTTTACAAGTATTAAATAAAAAAAAAACGAATTAGAAAAAAGATTAAGAGGTACCCGATTACACAAACACTGTAGGAGATCGTATAAAACATTATTGTTTGCACAATGTGTCTTCAACATAATCCTCATCGGACATGCGACTGGCACGCCGATAAACAAGGATGAACATTGAATACCAGCGTCCCGTCATGTTGCATTTTATTTATTAACAGATCTACCGATCTGGTCAACGGCACGAGTCGTGTCCGTTATCAACTATTTATCAACTAAAAAAAAAAGCACGAACATTCGCGTCCACCACAATAAATTGTTCCGTCCTGTCGAACCCTAAGACGAGACAAACAATTCATCACTTCGGCCAAGTACGATTTCACGAGCCACGGTACGTATTATCTGCAGTCGTAAATCCTGTCACGCCGTAAATAAATTAGAAAAAAAACGCGGATAAACAAAGGAACGACCGGCGTCGCGTCTGAAAAGTTTTTCAGCGAGTCAGCGGTTCGTCCTGGAAGCGTCCGTGTCTGAACAGCCGACGACTTGCATCACCGGAAGTGGAAGCCCCACTCTCGTTCGTCAGCACGTTCGAACAAATCGCGTCCCTCCTCAAAAAGGCACTACCGGTTTATTGTGACTGCGGTCATGCTTCTCTTCCACAGAGCTACCATCGCGTGTCCTCATCTTCTTCTGTCCATGTACGATCATACTTCCGTGCCATCTTCGCCCTCGTCTTCGTACAACGGTCCATTCGTGGATTTCTTCTTAGGCTTGGGCGGTGGTCTGGGCGGCACCTTCCTCCCCAGCGTGTTGCTGTTCACCTGTTGTGGCTGCTGTTGGCCCAGAACATGATTGCTGTCAGTGGACTCGTCAGCTAGTTTGGTGGGCCACTCGGCGGCGCCCTCTGGGGCGGCTCTATCGAGAGGACTGCTGGTCAAAATGTTCGGGGTGCTTCGTTGTATGGTGCCATAGTGCGAGCCGGGTGTTCCAGGCAATGGTCGACCTCTCATCGAGGACAATGGTTCGGGACTTTTGTTCAGCGAGAGAACAGAGCTGCCATCCGCGGTGGTTCGCAGACCCAGGTTGTCGTAGACAGGCTCCAGGCCATCGGTGGGTGAAGTGGGTGGCCCGCTGCTCCAACTGGGAGCCCTTGGCCTTCTGGGTATAGTCACGTAACCATGACGAGGCATCACGGGCGCTATGGTCGAGCTGGCTACACCGTACGGCGTGACGCTACGGTTGTGCGGCAAGGTCTTGAAAGCGGCTGGATATTGGTTCGATGGGGAACCATACGCGGCTGTGGTGGGTGTTTGACTCGGAAGACGAGTGTTGTCGGGTGCTGTGGATGCTTGGCTGGTCGGTGATGCACCACGACCTCCGGAGAAGGCCAATAGGTCCGGCGGATACTGACGATAGCTGCCTCCGCCGCCGCGACACAAGGTACCGGTACCGCTCTCGAGCTCCGGTGTCGTTCGTTCTTCCCTGTCGTCGTCTGCAACGCCTCCGATCACTCCACTGCCAACGACGCCACCGATACCGTCAGCTGCCAGAACATAAACAAAAAAGAAGGAGGAACGTTAAAAAAGAAATCAACTCGCGTCGAGAGGAAAAAAAAGGTCGCGAAACCCCCCACGTGCGCGGTCGAATCATACTGTAGGAACACGGACAGGTCACGCTATAGATTTAAAACAGGAATGTAGAAATATCTACATATTGAATGCATCAGCCGTTGGATTATGATGGTCTGATGAAGACTGACATTTTCTCCTTCATTGGAAGGCAGATACTTCCTACAATGTGAGTCGGTTCGAGTTCGAATTCAGAAGTTTGATATAAAATTCAAGTTCAGTAATGTTGATGGTGCTCGGATTGAATAACAGACTGGTAACAGAGTTCTACATCCGATGATATTGATTCTAAACTGAAATTTCTCTTGTGAAACTTTCTTGACTTACATGTTCTTACCAAAGTTTCAATAAAAAGTCAATACTCTTCTGAAGGAGTTCTAACTCTAACTGAAAGTCAGTAAAAGCTAGTTTGAAGATGTTTCAGATGAACGGGTTAGACGGATCTGCCTGTACAACGTGACAGGGCTGGCAGGTAACACGTCGCGGGGACCAGGGCAAATCGATCGCGGCATTCGAGATGACGTTTCATCGGCGGTGAAAGTGGGTCGACTTTTACGTATTTCATGAAATACGCTTTCGGGTTGTAATTTAAACGGCGTCCGGGACGTCGCCGTAACGAGTCTGTCCGGAAAATGAAATACGGAACGACGTCGATGCACTTCTTCTCGTCCTCGATTTCTATCGTTTTTATGGCGTTTCAGTCGCAGTCAGAGACACTTCGGCCAGCAATCTCGTCGATAGACTCAGAGGTTGTCTCGTGTAAAAATCTCCACGAATGTCGCTGACAGGTAAACGGGAGGAGCCGCTGATCATGGAGAATTTTTATCGTTTCTCAGCGTTCGAGAGTCCTGTTCAATGGCACGATGGAGGAGAATGTAGGAAAAGGAATAAAGGTTTCGCGACAAACCTCACCATCGGACACAAAAGTCTCGATGGTCGCAGGAAACGGGAGAAAACTGTTCGGGTCCTCTGCAATTTCAATTAGCATCTTTGTGCACGAGGAGACAGAGAGACTCGGAGGAACACGCGAGGAGACCGCATCAAAGAATTGCCCGTAGCATTCTCGACAAAACGGCAACTTGCTAATTCAGACGAGAGCACCGTATAATGATTATTACTCTCTCCAGCCCTTAGTGTTGTTCGAACCAAACGCAGTCGTGTAACGCGTGCTTTCCTCCTCTTTCCTTATCTCTTTAATCGCCACTTTATGCGTACAATTCCAGACACTCGTTTCCCCTTTTGTTCCCTGCATTTTCGTTATTTACGCCAGAGAGCAACCATCGTTTCAATTAACAGCGTACCCACCCTCGCGGTACTCTCTTTTCCATTGTTTTTCTGATCTTACGGTTTGATGCAACGTCCCTTAGGCTGACTAACAATGCTTTGCTTTTTCTCATTGATCGTCGTTAGTTATCGTCATCGTTTCTCGCTAAAGAAGTGTATGTACAGCGACGATCTTAAGATAAAAAATAGTTTTGAGTCCCCTCTGTTTTTCTTTTCTCTTGTGCCTGTTACGTGCGATTCGCGCGGTGTATTTACATGTCTATCAAAATAATGCTATTTCGCAAAGTCGCCGCTCGTTCGCGTATAAAACACACGAAGACCGTCGGGATATGTCTAATTAGACGAGAGTCGAGCACACTGGTGTACGGATTCGCGGAGAAAAACGCTATCGATAGCTAGACGCGGATTGACGGATGCCTTTCTCCTCTTTATCATTATGTGTTGCACGCTCTCATTAATCTTGCAGCAGTCTTGGTCGATACTTGTTCACCCAGGATCGATGGCGCCTCATTTATCTGCCGGTGTACGATTACTCGACCCCGCGAACGCCAGACACGACCGTCTTAAAGTTAAATACATTCACCGTTTACAATTCAATTAATCTGCTACAGCATATATATTTCGTTAATTAGCGACGATACCGTTTTACAGCCGTTCAAAGCCCGAGCACGAACGAATGTTCTCGAAAAGAAATCGGAAGATTAATGGCCGTGGCGTTAACAATATCTAAAATTGAACTTTCTTTCGAACAGCCGTTTATCATGGAACTTCTTATCGACGTTCATTGATCGATCTTTGTGCCGATACTGTTCGTTGCTAATGTAAACATTTCAAACGACTCGAGATAGTAGTTTCAATTATCGTCTCAGTACGTTGAAGCGGATGTTTTAAGGTATTTAGCAATTGGTGACATTTTGTCAGAAATACATCGTATCGTGAATGATCTCGAGCTTGAAGTAAAGAAAATACAATGAAAACAAGTACACTGCGAAATTCTCCCCTCAAAACCAAGCAACTTTCATCCGAATCACTTTTTTATCACGAAAATGCCTTGCTCCATAAATTTCTGTTCAAGAAAAGCGATACAGCGGCGCACCAGGTGTACGGAGTGGATGGTACTATGGTACGTAAACCAGAAAGAACTTTTTCAAGAATGTGTCCAGTTTTGTTAGACACGGCAAAGCTACAATTCGAATGTCCGTTTACTATCAGTTCTTTGAGTTTCAAATTTCTTATGGGAAGACCTAACCAGCAACGACACCAAAGACGAACACAACGAAACAGCGATACGATCGAGCTCCGATCGATCGCGTGCAAGAGACGATTCGGTATCTGAATACCTCAAACAAACTAGCAGGGCCATAATTCGTCCGGTCTCCCCCAATGGCGGCTCGCACGCGTGTTCTCAGAGCACACATGCACCATCGAACCGGAGTTGAACGTCGTCCGACCGTCGTCGTCGCGAACGTGCTTCACGTAATCGCTCGCCGGAAGTAACAAATAGTTAGTAGCTAGCACCTGGCCACGCACTGTTTAGTAATGTAGGCAGTGTACTGACCAAAGACCGAGTCGTTGTCGAGCAATGTACGGTTCAGCTCCGTCATCTCGGTGCCGTGCGACGTCACCGAAGGCGCCTCGTATCGTCTCGGTGGCTTCACCACGGGATTTATGGTCGTGATCAGCGACTTCTCCTGTTCGCCAAGGCCGTGGTGTTCCATCGACGCGGCCTCCACGCTCTTCTCGTCGTGCCTGGTCCTGCGACGACGACAGTAGCACACGCAGAGGGACATCGTGACGATCAGCAGCAGCAATGCCGTCACGCCTAACCCCAGCGCCAAAGGTAGACTGATGATATTGTCCTTGCCACCAACAGCGTCGCCAGTGATGGCCAGGCTCACGTTTTTCTCTGTATTTCCGCCTGGACTTTTCGCCAGGCAGACGTAATCACCCTTGTCCGAGGGCGTGACATCCGGTATCGTAAGATTCAACCAGTCGTGGCTCGACTTCAGGATGTAGCTCTTCTCCCCGTTGTGGCGTCGCGTGTGGTTGTTCAGGATCCTCGACCGGTGTACCCAGAACAGCTGAAACGGAGGAACGTTTTCTCGTAAGACATAATCACGGTGACAAGATGGCCACGCCTGGCGAGGTCGTTGCCTCTGGATCTGGAGGAACGTGCGAACCAGAAAATTCTAAGGGTGCCCGTAATTTTCAGGTTCTTCTAATTCACGTAAAAGGTTTGGCAACTACGGCTTTCGTTTCAACAACGCGTTTCAAACCACTGCTCCCTTCCCTTTTCGTCTCTTTTCTCTCCATGAAGTGCGCGTCATTCTTTTCGGAATGAAAGAAATTTCGTGACACGATTTTTTTTTAGGTGGTTACCACCATCTAGAATTTCGAAAAGAAAAATTATATAAACATCCGCGGTGTACGAATAATCGGTGGATTTTATTGGAAAGAACTTCGTTCCTTTAGAATTCGAAATTGAATGGTCCGGTTTGAGAACTGGAAAATATTCTAATTGTTTCCATGTCTGGCAGTAACCCCCTGAATAATAAAACGTTATTTTCTTAGAATCTTTTCCCCGGTAGGAAACGAGCATGAATCATTACGATTGAAAACAAATGCGTTTACAGTGAATAAATCCTCAAGAATCTCTTTCCGCTTCGAGATCACAGGGGAACGTTGTTCACAGTGGCTAAGAACGTTTAGAAGTTTTCAAGCTTAGTTTCCCGAATGCGGATTTAACCGTCGCAATCTTTTCAGCGGACTTAACCTCCCCGTCGAGCTAGATTGTATACGAAATTGCTCGCAAGTTACTGTGGATTACCACAGTCAACGTTTCTCCATTTTACCGCGTCTCACTTTACAATGCTTCAACGTTCTTCCTCTCTTCTATTCTACTTCGTTTCGCCCTCTGACCAAGGCTTTCTTCCTTACCAGTGTTGATCACCCTCCATGCGAGCTTTTCGGACGAACCCACCCTAACAAAAACCTGCTTTAATACACAGAGAACAATAAAGAAAATGTTCGAGCAGCAGAGGCTTACGGTGAACTATGTTTATTAAAAAATGGTTCAGATACACAGTTACAGTTTCTGAGTTGGATCCATGTAACATGATCATCACAGGTTTATGATTCAAAAAATTACACCATAAGGTCCCTTATTTTGAAAGTTTTGTTTCATTTAAAATTGGAAAACTAATAAAGTACCATAATCTCCAAGCATTCATGTAGACCAGAAGATTCAAGAGAAAGGAACATATGTGGCTACGTAAAAAAAACGGCACTGTGACCTTCAGGACTAAAAAACGAATGACCTGAAAACGTTTTCTTGATAGGATTCTTAAATATCAATGTGCTGATATTCATCGCAAACCTTTAATGAACTTCATTTTCATTTATCACCGTCAGACTTATCTTTCCCTACATCACAAACAAGACTCCATTTCAAAAAGCGTTCGTGCGGTGAACTTTTTTTTTCTAACGAAAATGTGATAGGTTACCTGAGGTCGAGGGATTCCGGAGGCCCTGCACCAGAACGTGACGTTGCCCTTGCCGATCTCGATCTTCACCGCGGGACCGATCGTGAAGATCTCGGGCCTACAGGCGAACTCGTCGCTGCTAATCTCGTCCCACATCTTCCCGGCAAGGTTGCCCGGCTGCTGGCACGTGGTCGGTTTCGTGTACAGCTTCCTCTCGATCGTCCAATCGCGAAATCTCTTGAGACGGCAATTGCAATTCCACGGATTATTGTGAAGCTCCAGGCTACCGAGCTTCGGCAACGACTCGAAGCTCGGTACTTTCAAGGTGCTCAGATTGTTCCCGTCCAGGGTCAACAGCTGCAACCCGGGCAGATTGCGAAAAGTCTTCTCCTCGATCCTCTCCAATTCGTTATTAGACAGCATCACCTTCTGCAGGTAGATGAGATCGCGGAACAACCCGTTCTCCAGCACCTTCAGCCTGTTCTCGTGTAGCAACAGCACCCTCAACCGTTGAGTCTCCTCGAACGTGCCCGGATACAGTGTCCTGATGTTATTGGCCGACAGATCGATCTCGATGACGATCTTCAAACCGTTGAACGCGTCCGTGTGGATCGACTCGATCTCGCATTTTCGTAGCACCAGCTTGTGGAGGTTCACCAGGTTTACGCGACTGAACGAGTCGTGCATCAGGTTCGTGATACGGTTTCCCGTTAGATCAAAGTTTTGTATCTCTGACGACAGGCTGCCAGGTATCTGCGTTAGATTCTGCTTGATGCATTCGGCGGTCTTCTTGCCGGAAACCCATCTGCACTTGCAAGACGACGAACATTGCGCGGTCCAATCTTCCTGGCTCCAGCACCCGACCACCACCAGCGCCGAGTAAAGTAACAGTTTCGCTGTTCTTAGCTCCATCCCGAGGATTTCTGTTAACAAGAGAAACATCAACGAGGAGATTAGAACGACTTCGAGACCGTAGCCAGCGCGAGGAATTCAACCGGAAAGTACGAGGAAATATTTTAGCGATTTTACGCGGTGTCTTCGGTTCGTAGGGATTTCTGGGTCTGAGCCTCTTTCAGTGGTTCGGTAGAAACAATTATTCAGAAAAAGAATTTGTGAACGTGGGAGAGATGTTAACAGGTTTCTCGCTGCGATGGAAAATTTCGTAATTAGTGAAATGTGCTAATGTCTAGTATATCGCTGAGAATGGAAATATTTAAAATAAATACACGATTCTAAATTAATAATTGACATCGGACGTGTGGCGTTCAGTAAGCAATAAGAATGATATTATAAAATTTCAATTCACTTTAAATAAGCATTTTCATATCAAATTCGACTTATTGTTGACCTGTTGCGAAAATGATTCCCTGACTATGGACCAAGAACTTCCTACAGAGCAGCAAGGGATCAGCACAAGACGTACGCTCATTATCGAAATCACCTGCGCTGAAAATTGGCGACTTAGAGCTAAATGTAACAAAATACTCTGTACCGTTAGCGATACGTGATTCCAGTAAAAAGTGCAGCACGTTGAAGATATTAAATTCGGCGGGCATGACGAGATAGGTACACGTTCCCAAGTAACGAGTTGTCGTCAATTAGGATCTTTGCCTAGTGACGCTCGTTATCAAGCAGAATTCCCTGTAATCCAGTCGGCGGATCTGCACGGCATTACACGGTACTTTAATTAAAAACATTTTTAACTAGCAACGGTTTACTCAAAAGCCAGCTACGACGGCAACCTGACTGAGATAGTTGTAGGGCTGAGCAACACGATCAACAAAAGAACTTTCTCTGATATCAGAGGAGCTCTAGAATTCCACCGAGCCGTCTACTTCGGTCGGCCATCGTCTTTCTTTTTACTCTCACTTTTCTTCTTTCCGCGTTTTTTTTTACGTCGCTGTTCCCCTTTATATTTCTTAGCCAGTTTCGTTAATCTCGAAGCGGGTGGGGGTCCGTTGGCAATTTAACTTAATATCGTTTCGGTGGCCCCCCTCTGGTCGCCGGCTAAAGTTAAATTAATACAACACGACGCGGAGCACACTTTACCCCTTTTATTATTGTCGGGGCCCGCGGAGTCCGAGGTTGTGCATCAAATTACTCTTTCCGCCGGGAGGCGGCGAGTACAATTCATTTTCTACCTCCCCAAGGGATAGGAGCCAGAAGAAGAGGTCGAGGAAACGACCGTGCACCAACGACGTTCTTACTATTTGAATTTATATGCCGAAACTACCGTGGCAAGAAAAGGCAGGTTCATACAGAACGTTTCATAATGGATGCTGCGAACGGAAGTGTAGCCACTCCAGTCAGAGAAACGCGTAAAAGATATACAGGAGGTTTCAGGAAAGGATGTGGAAGCTCTGGGGAATATAGTACTTGTAGGAATAAACTAGAGTCGTTAAAAGCGTAATGTTTAACACCGCTGAGCGGTGTCTAAAATTTTACTTAATTAAATAACTATTGTTTTTGATAATATTCTGAGTAACTTTAACATTGCAACACGGACGTGAGAACTGAAGTACACGATTAAATTCTTAAGCATTATTTTTCTGTATGGTTTATATTAAAAACGTTATTTATGTTGTGGCTGACTTGGAATGGCTGTTTTCACTGTGGCGGTCAACGCATTAAAACTAATTTCTATTGAAATATGAAGGGTGAAGAACGAATCACGGTAGATTCGCCATGATGGTGCTGTATGAACATATTGACACAAATTAGTTCTATTAATAGAGTACTTTTATAAACAACTTGTGAATCTTAGTTAATAACAATTTTACTAATAGTAAGATATTTGAGTCACAGTGGGAATTCGTAGATTCGAAAGACAGCATATTCATGACAGATGGTACAATCAGAAACAAGTGGGAAACATAGATTGAATCTTTTTCAAATAAAACTTCGGCTTCAAAAAAATTAATTTTAAACAACAACCTGCACCAAATTGTCTATTTTTGCATTTAAAAACCGCTGTAAGTAGTACTCGCAATGGCACACTTCGTATTTCCTAATCTTGCGACGAAAAGTCGCAGACGACGTGAGCGTGTATAGGAGTAAATCGATTCTCGAGGACCCTCCACTCGAACATTATAATCGTATCGACGCGATGTACAAGCGGACGTTTACACAAATTCAATTATGCTCGAGCTCTTTTCGCGTGCAGGCGGTCGACAAACCGCGTTTATCAAGCGCGCGAGAGACGCCGCGGTGCGCGCATTAATCGCTTTGGCTTCCCGTTATCAAATATTTGGGACGAGAACGTGCGCCGACGGACCAGCGGCGAACGTATCGACTTCGATTGTTTCCAACGAATTGGAATCGAAGTGCAACTGAAGCCAGTATATTGCTCATTACCCTTCGATGTAATCTAACGGCGACGCAGCCACTGACAAAATTGCACATTGATGTGAAAATCATTTAGGTTGGTTGCATATGAAACGTCCGTTTCGTATGACTACAAGTGCCTATAAACCGTCATATTGTGACTATAAACCGCCACGTCTTTTGGGGGGGAAGAAGTAATTTAATCAAAATAAGCTTCACTCGATTCTATAGATATTTGTAGACAACAACTTCGCAGCTAGTAATTTTTTAAAAATTCCTGATTTCTGCAAGCGACAAACCTCCTAATGGCTCTTTTTACATTTTGCTGGTTTTAGAAGATTGTTTGGTTTACAAACAAAATCAATTTTTTTAGGAGTCGTAGAATACAATAATCGGCCAGCGCACGTGTCGGTGTTTCTCTCGATAGCGTAATTCTTCCGATTCCATTCGAGAACCGATTATCGCGTGACGCCATTCGTTGTCAATTAAGGCTGTATTTTACGACGCGTTTTTTCTCTATCACGCTTGCGCGGCAGCTTACACGAACGCAATAAATAACGTGATTCGAAGATAATGCAGATCCGCCCGATCGTACAGCGACGCGAGATAATCCTGCGTGCATAGCTTCGTCAAATCCCGTTCGCAACAAAAACACGCGACAAATGTACCGAAAATAATTACGAACAACTGGCGCGATAACAATGGATCCGTGTTAGCTTCCAGTGATTCCCTTTGACTCTAGAACGTGGTGCCGACGCTGAATTATTGTAGGATTATTGAAAATATTCGGTTAAATGTTCTTTATTTAATACTTATACGTGCTTACGCCGTATTACTTTATAATCTGTGCTGTGTGACCTGGTGTGTATCATACGGAATATAAGTAAGCTGCTTATATGAAACTGTAAGTCTGATTACATATTTACCATGACAGTTTATTGAACGTGAACTAATTATATAGTATGTTACAGAGTGGGATGAAGTTCCTTGAAGAATTATTCTCTGGGGACCAGAGACTGGAATCTGACTACAAAGATTAAGGAGATCGACGCACCCTTCTGGTCAACGTGTATGCAAACTGGAATCTTAGCATTATGAAGAACTGGAGTTGGAACCTTCTCCAGGACCACAGACTCCAGTTGGAATCCTAAGATGATTGAGGGCCCGAGTTTAAACTCCAAGACTACGGAGAATCCGAATTGGAACTTCAGAGGATTCTAATCCTCTGAATTGGGACACAGAATTCTAGTTGGTACCCCAATACCATGGAGGGCCCGAATTAAAACCCTAGGACCACAGAGGATCGGAATTGGAACCTTACGATCACGGAGAACCCAAGTTGGAATTCCAAGACCAGAGAAAATTCGAGTTGGAATCTCAAGGCCACGGAAGACTCGAATTGGAACGCCAAGACTATGGAGGACCTGAATTAAAAACTCTCTAGGGACCACAGAATCGAGTCGGGACACCCATGAGTCTGTAGGAGTTTCCACCCTAGTCTAATAGAATCAAGGTCTTCGACATCTGCACAGATCTTCAAATTGGATCCATTTTCTCCAAAACTGTTCCAAGTGGAATCAGCCGCGACTGTGGATTGGTAATCGAGTTGGATTTTTAGTCCTCAGGGGATTCTGCTTCGACTCTCTGATCTCTAGAGCTTCCAAATTCTGTTTCACGCATACGAGATGGTTCGATTTGAATCTTGCATATCGTACACTATCCGATTCAAATCCAATGGAGCTTGCGATGATCTAAATCGGGCGTTTCATGTCGAGAATGTTCCGCTGGGAGTTCTACATCACCAATAGGGATTCTGAATTTGTCCCCGTTTCCGGAAGATTATCGTCTTACATCGTCTGTGGTATAGCTACATGAATCTATCAGATCAACACTATTTCTTCTCTTTCTTCAATTTTCTCTGATGAGTTTCAGGAACTGATTCATCCATTGCAACCGTGATCAAGATAGTTTACTGATCACTTAAAATCTCTAACCAATGACACACGTCGTGTTTTCATTTAACCTTTAAGTGGATTATTGGGGCCGTAGCAGCCCTGTGCAAATTCAAACTAATAATTGTTTAACATGTGCTGATTTAATTATTTGAAGATTTATGTAATCCTCTATTACGTCATTATGCTTCTAATGCTGTAGGGAAACTTGATTTCTATTTATCTATTCGGAAAAAATTAAACAATTATTATTTTGAAGTTGCTCAGGGCCGTTACGAGGCCCAATAATTCACTTGAGGGTTAAAACTTCTAGCAACGTATCTGCACCCAGCTGGACCGATTTACAATATATTTATTAATCGAAGTACCAGTCCATCGATCTTTAGTTGGACGCAAATATGAAATTCTCGTTTTCCAACCCAATCTGAAAGGTAGCCTGAGTGTCCACACTAGAAGTACGAACTCAGCGAAATCTTTATGCGCGCGGAGGCAGGGAGTTCGCGAAAGGCAGAAGGACAGCTACGTGAGAATTTATTTCGACTGGGGATCGAGATTCGCTTATTCTCGGGAGGAGTCTGCCTCCTCCCGAAGAACCCGGGAACTTTTCACATGCATGTGCCGCGCGAGCTTCCTCCAGCTCGAAGCGGAGAACTTTCCGAAGTCTCCGCCCGCGCGAGGGAAACTCGTGGGGACGTGCACTTCACTGCGCGGTCGTGGACTTTATCCTCGAGACCAGAGGCACGATTCTTTTGTGCGGTGAACCGCTCCAAGACAAAATAAATACGGTCCCGAGCTTCATTGTGCGTTCCATTTTTCTCGTTACGTCGTTCCTTTCCACCGGTTTCACCCTCCCACGCCGTGCATTTCTTGCCACCGCGAGCTTTTTCTCCGTTTTTCAGCCTCCGAGCGTCGTGCAGGTTTCACCCGATCGCTCTCTGGCCGATCGATCGGCGCATTTGACTTGTAAATACCCGGCCAACGAGGACATTAGATATGCATAAGGCGAAAGTAAAGAGTTTATACGCCTTCTCTCTCGCCTATGTACGTATATACCGGCCCGTGCCGGCCGAACAATTTTCTTTGCTCCTCGAAACGGAGGAAAGTGCTTCCGGTGCACGTTCGATGGTTTAGGGTGAACGTCATACGGCGGTATTCCGTTAGAATTAAGTACAGTGAAGTCCCTGTATTTGCTGTTTCAGGAACCGCCGTAGATTACGGTTCGAAAAAAAATAGAAAATTCCTGAAATATAGTTAAACATTTATATTTAAACTGTGCACAGTTTTAAGTAATGTAATGAAATGTTAATAATAGCCTGACAGCTCATCACAACGCTTACGTCATTTACTTCACTTCATCCGAACACGCAGACTTTCTGTCATAATTAAGACCCTGCCTTTTTAGAAATTGTACGTATTGTTTCTTTGATTTGTACATGTTTCATAACAGAAATGAGTAGGTAAAAGAAAATAGTTGTTGTTGAAATTTAAGAACGGTACGTAACGAACGCCAGTGGCCGGTAAAAAACGTCAATCTCCGGCGTAGATTGGTTTACCGGGCAGAATAACGATTTTCGAATTCACGATGAAAGTATTAATCGCAAAGCGTCAGAGTGCCAGCTGCGAATTTCCGAGATTGAAAATTCAATTTAAAGGTCTCTGTAAATAGAATCGTCGTTTTTTTACCTCTCTATCCATCCCCGCACCGTGGAAACGATGTAAAAAAGAATATTCCTACCGTGCACGGTGGACAGGACAGTTCCACGCGGATATACTTATCCGAAAACGGTTTTATTCGCGTAACAGAAACATCAAATTGACGATCGTCCGATTTATTGAAAATGTAATACCGATAACACGAGTAAGAAAATTATTTACATCCGCTGTCGATGGAATCATCGACGCGGGAGGCGCAGAAAAAGAGTGGGGCTAAAAAAAATCGTAAAAACGTGGGTGGAGCGGGGAGATAGTAATCTTGCCGGTCGCGGGCAGCATGATCGATGAAGTTTTTATGAAAACGCCACGGTGACCGAACGAACACGTTGCCGGATGATTTTGATTGATAGGCTACGTCCGAATTTCAAATTCCACCCGAACGGGAAAAACAACCTTGCTATCTGACCTTTTTCCGTGCTATGCAAACCACGAGGGCTGGACCTGCACGCACGCGTTAACTATGTAAGGACGTATGTCCACGTCAAAGTCCTTCCGACCGGCCACGTCCTGAAACAAGCCCACGTAGAAGCTTTCTTCCGGATAGCCTCCTTCCAAAGGACGTTGCTTCCAGTTCGCCGTCGTTCTCCAAAACTCACCCTCTAATCTAATACCCGAGGATCTTAGACAAAGCAGAATACACACAGGAAGAACAATTGATGCCGTGCATTCCAAAACAGCACAAGTCCATTTTTTGACACTGCATGAGTTATTGGTGCGACTGTTTCCAGCTCACTCAGTGTCAGATCTATCCAATGACAATCTATAAAAAGATTAATGGGGAATTAAAAAAGACAAACAAAAAGGATTGTTTTTCTGGAAATCTGGGTGGTATCGTGCTCTTCTGGAATTCATGGCTTCAATTTATGGTACTTTTCAGTTTTATTTATTTATTTTTATTCGTACACGGTATGTAAATTAGTATCTCGAATGTACTGGTGTGGACAACGAATGAACTTCATTATTTCTTTATGTCATCTATGATAGTTTTTCAATTACAGTAGAGTTCCGATTATCCGGCACCCAATTATCCGGAATGCCCGATTAACCGGCACAAACTACATCCTCTTCTATTGTGTCGTCATCCACTAGCGATAATGCTTAGATGATGGAAATACTTAATGGAATACATATTTTATATGTTCTACATCTATATATTTTATTTTATATACTTCATTTTTAGTAATGAATTGCATTACTATATTATCCATGGTTGTTTTTTAAATTATTTTCTTCGTTATTATCACTTCATAGGTGTAGTCCAATTGTCCGGCATATTTGATTATCCGGCACTGTCTCGGTCCCGAGTATGCCGGATAATCGAAATTCTACTGTATTATTTTTTGTAATCAGTATTGATTTATGAAAAAATTCCATGCACAATAAGTGTACGTTTATCTGCTCCGAACGTAAGGTAGACTCCTCGGCCATCATTCAATTCTGTATTTTCTTTTAATAGCTCTGTATTTTTGTACAATAGATCTAATTTTCATTCAACTTTAACAAATTCGTTTTTGAATGACCAGCCGAACAGTGCAGCTGGCGGGATAAAATTGAAAGAAAATTAAGAACGATCATTTTCATAGAGAGTTTCGATCACTGGAGATCGAACACCGATCGACGGTGTCCTTTCCCATGCAAAAAGGCCTGTCTCTCCTCGTCATCAATGATAATATTCGTCGTTTCGCGACTAATTGTCGAAGCGTGAGCCAATGAATTATGATGTGATCGCCAGTTCGCCCGGTCATTATAAAGCCTGTCAGTTGCCTCTAACTGTCACGGATACGTTTCGAACGATGAACGTCACACGTTTGTACACGCGATTATCTGGAAATCGAAACAACTTCTGCTGAGAATAATAACGGGATATGATAATTAAATTCAAACTCTGCGGCGAAATTCGCTTTCGAGTCGAGATCTATCGAATTCGTCACATCGACTAAATTCCTCTTCTGCTCCTATTATTTCTCCTTGAAATATCAATGCCATCGCGAATCAGAAGTGACGAGAAATTTATATGATTTTGATAACTCTCTGCAGCCTAAAAATAGAATACTTATTGCGGACTGCTGTTTAAAGTCGAATCGGTTATAAAATTTCAAATGTTTGTGGATTACATTTGTTTAACTCATTCATCCACTAAATGCATTTTTCGAAGTTTAGTGAGTTGATTTAGGAACATCGTGCCGTACGAAAATACAATATTATTCATCAATTAATTCGAAAACATTGATGATGAGCATCATTCACGATTTTATTTAAAAAGGTATTTGTAAATGGTTCATCTAAAAAATTCATGTTCCTCGAAGCGTGTCACGCTCGTACCGGAAAAATCGATATGGAAATCCGCTTGGAAATTGATTTTCTTGCCATTCTTCGCCGGTGCGTGGGGACTTTTTTTTCCGAATCGAACCGTCAATTACGCTAAACGATTGTGTTATGCGTTCACGTAATACGTTCTCGATAATTTTTTTCTCTCCTATGCAGCAGCAGAGGGTCGTTTAAGGGCTCTTCGCGTTTAATCAACCGTGGAAATCTGTCGTTGCGTACGCACCCGCAGAGGGTTTTGAATGACGCGGTGCAACGAGTCATGCTCGACCGATTCCCTCGAATAAACTCGATATCGATCGAGTCGATTGCGGTAAACATATTACAGCCCTCGAGGCCCTTTAATATCCACCACGATTCGAGACGCTTCACCGAAATTTCGCGCTGCCGTAGAAGAAGAATTCACTTTTGCCCGGAACCAGCGCGCGCTTCGAGAACCGTCCCGAAACTCTTTTTGCTCTCCCGCTAGAAGCTGAATTTAAAACGCTTCGGAAAATACGCGAGATTCTTTGTTGCTACTCCATCTCTCTACGATTTGCAGGAAATAGCAAGGAAATGGAGCAGGAATACTGAAGGTAGCTCAATTTATTTATTCCAGACCGAATAGATTTGGAAATTCGCTGCTGCTTCGTGTGAAACGTTTGACAATTTGTTTATCTTCTTTTATTATTGAGTGATTGATTAGAAAATAATCGTCAGACGATTTCCAATGCCCCGTGTACATGTACAAGGTGTTAGAAAAGGACTTTAAAGATGGATAGTAATTGCGAAATGGAGGGTAAAGGTCTTAATATAAATCGTAGTGAGTCGAAAAATTAATATTGTCGAAGTTACAAACAATTCTTCGTTTCGATTGAAGCAACTGACTTTATGATCTCACGATTTCTTTTTCCAAAAGAAAACAGATGAAAAATTCTATAAAGTCTAATGTTTACAGAATGTTTTCCATATGTCTCCCCCTCTCCACACACGCTTCACATCTTCGTGCCACAGAATAGCAAGCGTTAAACAACACAAAGAATTGTTTATATACATTTTCCTCTATTAAATGTCCTGAATCTTTTTTTAACGTTCTGTACAGCCCGCTCAATTTAAAAAAATGTAGCCACACTGGAAGTCTTGCAAACTACAGGTAATAGAAAATAATTGAACAGGACTCCGCACTATGCAATATTCATCCGAACCAATTTCAGTCAAAATCGATATTCATGAAGTTACCAAAGTATTCCTAGTTACATGCTCCTCTCCTTGTATTATAAACTTGTTCGCTTTGACAGTAGCGAATGATAGTAAATGACCGCATGAATCTGCGTGGAAATATTTGCGTTTCAGTCAATCGAGAGACGAGCAACGAACGTTCCACATGAACTAATATAATTATGTCTAGCGGCAGAAATTTCGGTGTCTAAGCGGTTCTGTCGGCCTCGGCAATTTGTATATCGACCGAGCAATTTAGCGAAAACTTTTCCACGGCCGTTTCGTTATTACACCCGGGCCACCCTACCTTCTTTCCACTTCGAAACTGAATCTTGAGCGAGTTTCTCCGTTGGTAACCGGGATATAATGCACCGTATATATACGACAGCCGCTACTCCAGAACACTGAAAGATCCTCTCGGTTTTCGCGGTTGCAAATCGATTTCCACTTCGAAGACACTCGGACCGCGAATAATTATACCGAACTTCTTCGACGAGGAAGAAGTTCAAAACTCGATGGTTTTCTGTGTGTTTCTTTCTGTACGTGTGTGTGGGGTGTCTGCGCGGGAGGGTGGGTACATGCATATCAAAATATTCGCTGGAACTGAAAGTTTTTTTCGCGTAATAACGAGCAAACGCCCTCCAGTCAATGGCCATTCGTTCGTGTTCTCGTCTTATTCGACGCAACACGTAAATTAAAAGCTTTGAAGCAACTGCTCTCGATGATTTTAAGTTCTCTCGTTCAAAGACATGCTTTGGCGGTAATAAGTTTCTTCTTTTCCATCGCTGACGAGTCTCGAATTCCAGCGAAACAACTTAATTATTATAAATATTGAAATGGCATGAACGTGTATAATGCAATTGAACAGAAATTAAGGCTATACATCGTTTTATTAGATGATGATGTGTTGCTGCCATGGAAAGTATTAGATAAATTGAAAAATATTTTAATTATAATATGTAATTAATCTGATAGATATTGTTTGTTATACATCTCGAAAAGTAGTGAAAGGTAATGGATAATTTTTACAGTAAATCCCAACGATATTTTTCGAGAAATCCAATGTAATGTTTCTTGTAAATGTGTTTCTCTATACCATATGAAACAGTGATCTGTTGTTCACAATTCTCTGGCGTTATTCTCAGTTCCTTGCTGGTTTATGGAATCATTTTTATGCGGTGTCTGTTAAAATTAAAAAATGTTGGTGAAACAATAATGATAATAATGACTGTCGAAGCGGCTGCGCAATGGATCGGCTACCCTTTGTATTATCCGAGTTACGTAAATAATTGTCGCTACTGGTGTATCGAGCACATTGAAAAACAATTGCAGAATTTTGTTCAATAAAGGATATGTCGGATGTTTACATGAATTTTGAAACATTGCACTAATAAATAAACTGTGTTTGTTACAACGAAAAACACACACAGTGAGAGAGAATTCGAGTTTTGTAAAGATCAACGTGTTCCGGCTGACGAAAATTTTCCATTTTCGCCAGTTTAATGCTTTCACTGGTCACGCACGAATATCGTATCATGTGTAAATTTAAAAACCAAAAAGCTTTCGGCACCGAGTGATTTTACCCCCGGACAGAAATTAATGGAAGGCTGTGTATTACCGACAGAAAATGCACCGTTCAGACGTTAACGAATGTATCCTGCAAATTAGCGTGTAACGAAGTACTAAAAAAAAAAAAGACGTTGGTTGATCAAACGTTTCGAGCTTTTCGAAAATATCTGTTGCGTACCCGGGATACAACAAAAATTGTTATTATTAGTTTCAAACACTGAATTAACTTTGTTTGCCCAACATTATATAAGTTTATAATTAAAGAGATGCATCTTCATTTGACCAATTAACCGAAGAAACAGTGACAGAACTAACTAGGTGACTGTCCTATTTGACCTCCGTAACGTCAGTGAAAAGTAAGTTATACATGTATATAGAAGTGAAATTAGTCAATTTATTGTGTCGAGCTAACTCGTTTTGTCAATTAGTAGCCGTCACAGTAGAAAATCCCGTGTCTGGCCAGACGCGACAAAATATCTCTTCATTCATTTACATATATACTGGAACATCCAAATATTTATATCGCAAACGTTACTCAAAATTGTACACAGGTTAGCAGATACTTGGCACGATAAGTGCCATGAAGATTATCGGTGAATGAAACCTAAAATTTAATTTTCAATGTACCAGTCCATCATGAGATATCTACGCAATGATACTCCATGATGAAATTTCCTTTAATATCAACCGTTTCGATCAGCGCAACCGCGTCGCAGCTACTTCGAACAGAAAATAATCGAAACCCGGTTAATATCGGCTTTGTCGCGTGCAGCCGTTCCTGGAGGAGTTTTTCTAAAGTTATCGAAGGCTTCCTGCTTTTTATTGCGTTCTTTTCGGTCGGCGTGCAGACGCAGCGTCGGTGGGCAAAGGCGCCGTGGTAATCGACTTTCTAATTATAAATGAGAAACGAACCGGGGGCTGGAGGGAGGGCTGAACTCCCGCCAGAGGTCACCACACCCCGATAAGTCGTTAATACTTAATTACCAATGAATATCGATACCGTCGCCGGCTGTTCGAATAATACAATTCGCCGATAACGCGATTCGCGACCGAGCCGCGCACCGCTTCCGCAATTATTCCACGCGATTTTCCATTTGCATGGAGCTCGACAAATTTTCGAAACCGATACCGCGACCCTCTGCGCCACCAGAAGACGATCGATCGACCCGTTTTTATCTCGAACGATATCGTATCGTTCGACGGGATGGAAAAACGTGTTCGACACCGTGATTTTGAACGGGTGTATTCAGGTCGACGTTTGGTGTCTTCGAGAAACTATGTCATAAATTTGGGTACTTATAGCAGTCACTAAACAAGGGTACTTGTCATACTGATATTTTTCTTCATGTCCTTAGTATCGATATTTCCAATTTTAGAACACCCTATATGTTCGCAGGAAAATGGATTATATTTCATACTGTAATTTTATGTAAAGTAAAGCTCCATGAAAGGGCGACAAATCTTTTGCAACTACTTAACCGAATATGAAGCTGAAATGTTTTTGTATGGAGCCTTGTTTCAGAGAAAAACGGGTGTGAAAGTCAATCAAGAACGCGTGCACTTAATTAGAAGCTAAGCTCATAAATATCACTGGAAACTGGTGCACTGATATCGCAAGCCTTTGCATAATTCAGAAAGAGATTACGCTAGCATCTGAAGGATTTAATAAAAAGATTATAAGAGCAGATCTGCCCCGAGTGATTTATAAAAATATCTGAACCAAGAATTAATGTTTAATAACGTATACTGTTTATAGTAACCAAATACTCATTTAAAGCTCAATAAAGTGAATTCTATTATTTTAATTTATTTCTTGTCTCACCCTGGACACGACCATCTGAAAATTGATTAACCCCGACCGTAACACTTTAAATAGATCATGGTCCATGATATAATACTTCCTCGAAACGACCTGGATGAAAGGTTCGAGATATCGAAGCGAAATCCTTTAAAACTCAATCCGAGATAAAGGGTTCACCGAAAAAAGAAGTTACGCGATTTCTTTCGCGAACTCGAGTATTTCCGCTCGGGAAACTTTATTTCCCGTATCCCGAGGCTTTCGACAGTCACGATACACCACCGTGTCGAAAAGAGCAGACAGGAACACCGCGAGCCGACACAAAATTTTCTAACGACCTCGCGAAATGCATTCGACGACTGCATCAGGCATTTGCTCGACACAGACGAACAGGAGGAAGAAAATTCGATCGATCGGTTGCTATTTTCCGCCATTGTGCTTTACAAGACCCCTCGTAACGTGACAAGGATATAGGGAAACCAAGGCGATGCCGTGGAAGGCTCGAAGCAAGATATTAATATGGGTGCGGAGTCTATATACACCTGCTACCCTCCTATTCATCCCTCTCTCGCTCTCGGGATGGCACCCCTTTATGTAACTAAACCTCTCATCGTCTATCTGGTACCGTGTGCGTCATTTCACCTGCACCTAGCCCGAGTAACAGGAGAATGCTCGTGATTACGAGATACAACTGTCTCCAGAGAGGTCTAGGTAAGGAAGAACGATGTCGCGCCAGGGGAAGATACACGTACGCAGCTGCACTGAGAATCGTATGACCTACCATTGCCCTACCGAGCCCCATCCAGCCCTCACGTGACTTACTTAACCCTTTAATGCCTGGGAGGTTGATATACTGCGGAAGAAATGTGAATTGTAGCACAGGCAAAATGTGTGGTCCCAGGATGCGATTGTGGATGAATTTTAGTAATGGAAATTGTTATTAAACAGAGTTTTGGTTTATATTCTAGGTTAAAATAGAGGTTGAGTGGTTTCGAGACGGACGTAGGTTGCAATATACACAGAGTGTCCTGTTTTATGATTTCTATGAGAATATCTTCGAATCTACCTGTGCTATCAAAAAATATTTCACATAAAAGTTGAATGATTTCGCTCGAGGTCATTTTCTTATCTGTGATGCACCTACAAAATCGTGTTAAAAATAAGAAGTAGGTTTACCTCATTTGCTTCACGCCTAACAATTCCACGACTTCTTTTTTTGGATCATCCTGTATAGATTAGGAACCGTAGCATCGATGTGTGTTTCGAACCTCCCACCGCCCTTGTGTGCTTTACCGCAAAACTTTGGAAACGGCTTCTCGACGACCCCCTTTCACACAACTCAAAGTTTTTGTATCCCCCGCGAGATCTAATTTGAATCCACGAAAGCCCGCATGAAAATCAGCGACGCTTAAACCCTTTGCACTCAGATATCTCGCCATAGTGGATTCATGCCTGCAGCTGGAGAAAAGATTACAAAAATTTGTTAAAGTTAACATCATAATAAAATCCAATGTCATCTGTGCATCTCGTGAGCGAATACTTTTTATTCTTTTTGGTGAGTTGTCGGAACGAAACGTTGACTTCATGACGATGCGGAAAGAATGATATTTCCGTGAGATTTCCTTTTGCTCGTAATTACATTTTTCCGAGCAGCGGAATCAATAAGAGCGAATAGGACGCTTGAAATTAGCTCGAGTTTGCGAAACGAGATTCAATCGTTTCGTATAGCCAAAGGTACATGAAAGGTGCATGAGATTTCCTTGATGCACTTACGCGAGGGAAATTACCCGGTCCTCCTGTGTAACCTCCTTTTCAAGTATCTCTGTACCGGAGGCATTCGATTGACGCGTTGATACTCCTCTCGATCCTACAATTATGCATCTTTCAAACGTCATAACGAATCTGGAGAACTCATCCTGCGGAGGGTGTGTGGAAATTATAAGAAAAATTTGAAACGACGGCTCGAGAGTCTTTGCACACGCGATGCATGATGCTCTCGAATGAACAGCGTGTTGATAACGTTATTTCAAAGGCACTGACTGATTCTCTGTATTAGGTCATCTTATAAATAATGAAGCTTCTTTGAACATCGTGAAATAAACCAATCAAACTGCGCAGGATGGTCAATTACACACTCTTTGTTAATACTATATATTCTTTCAATACTAGGTCAAAGTTTGAGGGAAGTAAATTGAATATTTTTCAGAAAATTGGGATACATGTTTTCGTACATGGAGGCAGATATCGCAGATACACAAGACAGTTTTTAAATACGATGTTTCAATAATTAATGAAATTAAAATTGCTGGTAGACTTTATTTGCAAAAATCCAATAATGACCAAGTGATACATAAGCTAGACTCTCCGTTTCAACACAAATGGTTAAAGAATTCAACATCTTCAGGAATCCAAAGTTCTCTCAAACCAGGGTCACAGGGCTTGCATACTTTCAACAAAAGCCTATCAAAGCAGACGATCTAAGCAAAAAATTAGGGAAAACATATTCGTGACTAATCATCGTCAAAGAATTCTTTCATTACCTTCTTCATTTCCTACTATAACCACTACCGCTGCTATCACGTCCCTGGACCACCTGTACCCTGTTTAATCCATGCACGAGATACACACAATTCAGAAACTTCTGGATAACCGTAAAGGGTTGTTTCTACCTCTCACCTGAAATTCCACATTACTTATGGTACGGCCTGATATTTTATTTCAACGGTCGATCTGTTCTCTGACGTTCACCGTTTCTCACTGAGAACGAAGCTGCACATTCAACGACGATGGTGCCGGCGATACTGATAATAAGAATACTTTCCCGTCGTTACTGACGCGTCGCGATTGAGGAGGAGGCGATATTAACTAAAAACATAATTCTGTATTCTATCTGTCTGTAAACGCGGGACGAAGAGACAATGAAGTGCACAGATGTCAAAGCGGGCGCAGCTGTGCTCGCTAGAAAACTCGTATTTATCATCGGATTGCTAAGATTACGTTGGTGATCCATCTAATAGGATATCTCTGGAGATCGACTTTGTCTGCTCGAACGAAACGGGCCACGTCTAAGAACGTATTAAAGGGAGGAAAATATTGGCTCGCTACGATGATAAACTGTCCAACAGCTTATTGCAGGCGAACACGATTCCTCCGGCAACAGGCCGAACAATCTCTAATCAATTGTTGCGAGTTATCGAGGCTGCAGACGATGAAGCACGTCTAGCAGGATTCTCTCATCTCATCTGACACGTGAAGATTCCTGGACTGAACATTCCTTTAAGTAAGATTTTCAAACTTTTTAAACGATATAATTGGATCGAGTGATAGGCCACCTCTAGAAGGAAAACTGTATTTTGTTGTTCCACACAGAGGTCGAAATTTCGAGAACGATATCTGTTTAATTTCATTTTTACAGTTACCTACTTGCGTACCGACCATGCGGACATCTTCTTCGGCTAGCCTTACAATTTGAAAAATAATCTTTGCAGGATTATACAGAGTCATGAGAAACAGGATACTTAAGTGACTTTTAGAAGTAATCTTGTATATAGAAAGCACCTTGTATATAGGAAACAAGAAATATAAGTGACGGAATTTTGTAATCAACCAACGCGTTGTCACAAAGAATATTGCAGCAGCTAACGATTTCCGATAAAATTGTAACAAGATCGAGAGTAATGGGTTACGTCAGATGGCTCGACAAAAGATATGTAGTTGCATTCGTGATTGCTGGAAAAAAGAACTTGGCAGGCCGTTAATCATCCGACTAGCTCATCCGATGGTAACATTAAGAAGAGATTTCGCGACAAGATTAAAAGGAATTTCGTTTCGCGCGTTGTTTCTGTCATCGTTTGGTCTTTCAGTCGACGTAGCTGAATACACAGACAGAAATATCGTTGATAATTGCATCCAGCAAAAAAGTGCCCTCTGTCTTTTCCAGACAGCTGGTTTTCCCTTTGTGATTCCGATTGCGAAAATGAACTTTCGTTCGAGAGAAAATTACCAAGGACATCTTTCCATGGGAGAGCCTTTAAAACCCGCATTCTCTCGGATAGATGACTTCCCGAACGAAGATTTACACCAGCTTTCTCATTATCTGGTCCGTTACCATAACGCGCTCGTTATCCTTCCGTCGTCAGCTTTCTGTCGGCCACGCGATCTTTTTGTTCCACGATTAATCGTATCTAGTTCGCTGGACTTCAACGTTCTATCGACATGCGGATTCGCCAAAATCTCGCATTTTGTAACAATTGGAAGCTTTCACTTCAATTTATGAATTTATTGCCATTAGAAAGCCAAATCAGCCGCCGTCGTTTTCGCGATATCGCGATTTATTTTCGCGCAGTTTAATTATTTTCCACGAAGAGGAAAAACTCTCGGCCACCGCCTTAAAGGAGCGTCCTCTTCGGTAACGAGCGACGGCTAAAAGCAAAATTTATTTTTCAAAGCCCCGGGGCAAAGGTTTTTTTCCTTCTCGTCGGCCTTTGATCTTTCCAGATTCCAGACTATTGCTTGCGTGAGCGCAAATGAGAAACTCTCGATACGCTGAAACATTCAGAAACACACGCGCGGTATCGAAGATATCGGTTCGGGACGAAATTATTTGTTAGATTGCTTTTAGCTATCCGCGATGCCGGTCGTTTCTGTGACGAGGGTAAATCGAAAGGGGCTCCTTTTACCTATACCCCTACCACTTTCCAGAAAGGTTAAGATACGACACATATTTCATGATCGTTGCGAAATTCATTGCACGGATAGCACCCCTTGAATATTTTCTGACGCTCCACTTCTTTATGAAAAAATATTACGAAATGCTACGAAATTTTCTCTCAAAATGTGTGAGTTTATTGTTTGCATACAAGAAAATTGAACTATGAAATAATTCGGATACACGTAGGTGTACATTGCAAACAATACAGGGTGTTCCACATAAAACAAGTCACCTGAATATCATCTGTAGTTGTAATGCTAGAAGAATCGGTTTATAAGGAATTTGGACAGGTTTAATAGTCGAATATGCTGTAAAAAGCATTCATGTGAACTTTGAACTCGATTTAAAAATTTGACAGAAACTTTCCAACAAAGGTCTCTGGGCTGGCTGTAAAGATACTACCAAGGCACCATAGAGTGTAATGATATTTAACTAACGTAATTTAATTGATAAATTTATGTCATACTTGAAGATTAATAGGAATCGGACGTTTCATACGCAGCAGCCAAATATTGTAAAGCAATCGAGAATAATGTAGACTGCAATGGATTAATAAATGTAACTTTATATAACGTATCTTAAAAATTAATTAAAACAGAAGCTGAGCATGCAGTCTGTGAATTAAATGACACTTTTACAATCATCTGGTACAGTCATTTATCGGATAGTTTACTTTTAATCGCGTAAAAATCCCTTCTACGTGTTTCTAAGGAACGGTCAAGGGTACATTTTATTAGGTCGATCGGAGAATCGAATTCCTCGCGGAAATTCGACGGAGTGAAGCGAAGGAAACGTATCGAACACTACAGCATGCAGTTTATGTTCTTCCCGATATTGAAACGCATCTAATAGCGCAAGTTTCCCACCGTTCCCGTCGAACCGATGGCTACATTATTCCCGAAACTTCCGAGTTTTCCGAATATTTACAGACGCCGTGTCGCGGTCGCGAAATTGCGTAAACTTTTCAAATAACTCGGGCAATCGTGTAAGTCATGCTACCAATAACACCTTATCCAGAAGAATTCTCGGGTAGGAAAAATTCATCCGAATGTCATCACGGGAATTATATCAATTAACTTGTGCAAAATTTGTTTTCGAGATGTGCAAAATACGTGCGGTGTTCAAGAAACAGTGAGAATTTTATTATAAAATTTGTGTTCCTCATCGATAATGCTACGTTTTAACCTATGTACTGTGACTACTATGACGCATGAAGATGTTTTTATAAATGCACGGGGCGTTCCATTTTCATCAACACATTCAAATATTTCTCGAGAACTGTTTAAGACAGTGGTGGCTACCTGAGCTGCGACCTTCCCCACTTTAGGTACATTCCCCTGATTTAGACTGTGACCTGTGCCGACGAAAGACCGAGGGGGAACGAAGAGTGAACCGGAGGGAACTGAAACGAGCGGAACGGACCTAGAGTGGGGGTAGGCCGCAGTTGCGGTGATCATCACTGGTTTAGGACATGAAAACACGCGTCTATTTATATTTGGACAAAATATAGAAAAATGTATTATAGGGCTTGGTTATACGCAAGTGCGGACTGATGCGTGCGGCAAAATCATCGGACTCTGCCTAGGCTCTAAAGAGTGCATGCGTGTTATCTGTGTGCATGTGTGTGTGTTTCAAGAGTCAGTTTAAGCGAGACGTTGCGAGAGCAAGATCTGAGAGAGAGTTTTCCGTGAGATATTGTGAGAGAATGATCTATTGAGAGAGCGTGTAGAATATAAAGAGCGAATTGACATTTTTATTAAATATTACTGTTTTCATAAAGCAAAATATCTCTATTCACTGAAATCCCCTACAGGATGTTAATTTGGAGTTTTCGATGGTTAACCCTCATCCGTCCCTTACGTCAATTTGACAGATTTTCTCACAAATATGCGATAAATGTAAAAAAGCAGTATGCCTTGCACATGGCTTTATTATTTGCGAACGATCTGAATAATCTGAAGAATCTTATGCCTGAATGTACAGAAATTTCAGATTTTTATTTTCTATAAAAGAATTTGTAAATTGATCTGTTTCTCTTTTCAGTACATATATAGATTTTTTACCATTGTGTCAATTTAACACCAATGTGCAAATTAGGTTCGTAAAATGAGGGACGAATGAGGGTTAATATGTCAAACAATAAATCCAAGATCTTAGAGTTCAAGAATATATCTTCAATTTTCTGATTCCGTACAAACTATTTATAAAGACGAACAGAAGGAGCAGTTCGTGGCAAACATGTTTTTAAAATCTCCGCTGGGTTCTGCCCGAATAACCAGTCTATTTTTTCTCGTAGGAGAAATTTAGCTGCGTAAATTCGAACAAACAACCAGCGAAAGCTTTTACAGAGTATGTTCAACTGTTACATCGCAAATAAACCAGGCTTCGCCAGTAATATTTAGAAGATCGGCGTTTTTCGAAGAACGAAACGCAGAAACGGTGAGTAAAATGCATCCAAGAAGAACATACCGGAAACTCTTGGGGCGCCATCGAATAGAAGAGAAACTTCGAAGTTTATCGACTTAATCGTTTCTCGGCCAAGAAAAACACAGGGATAAAAAATGGGGGGAACTTTTACGAGGAAATTGGAGCCGGTTACCCTGCGACCGGCGGTTGTTTCGTAAGAGTCGTGGATGCAAATGAATGCTTACCCTTAATTTAGACAGGAGCGAGAAATCCGTGACCGCCTTGAGCGTCACTTTGCCAACCGAGTGTTCTGGAACAAATGACAAAAGATCGTATTAATTTCAGAGTAAATGCAACTGCTACAAAAATAATACAAAATATTCTGGATAATTAATATGTTATAAAATTATATTATATTTAACCCTCATCCGTCCCTCGTGTCAATTTGACACATTTTTCCCACAAAAATACGATAAACGTGAAAAAGCAGTACCGTGCACATGTGCAAGTGCCTTGCACATCGCTTTATTACTTGTGAACGATGCGAACAATCTTATGTCTAAATGTATTGAATGTACAGAAATTTCATTTTTTTTGTTTTCAATGAAACAATTTGCAATTGTAACTATTTATCTTTTCATTGTATTAATTTTTGTCTACTGTGTCATTTTGACACCAAGGGACAAATTGGTTTGGAAAAATGAGGGACGGATGAGGGTTAACAATCAATTTGCTGGGGACATCCAGTAGGGTCCTAGTGAACCCTGAATCATAACTTGATTTTCCTGGATAACTACAATTATCAAATAATGACATAACGGTATCAAATCATAACAGTCGCATACACGCAACAATATCAAATTAGGTACTGAGACCACAATTGATAATTTTGGCTTGTAATTGACATACGATGACCCATTCTCGAATGACCGATATTTCGAGTAATGGAGGTACGGCTGTATTGTAAATCTATGGATCAGTTGAAGCTGGGAGAGGTGTATTCTAAGCGAAAAGGTATCGATTTCTGGGAAAGATCGATGAGGAGTGACTTCCGGCGAGCTGGGGTTTTAGCGCTGGAATCGAGCGAATAATTCAACGCAGTCGATGCATTTCGCCGATTTCATTTCGTTGGTGGAACGCGTCGTAAAAATGCGTGGCGGACAAAGAGAAGCTTTTTGTCCAGGTCCATTATGAGATCGAAGGGACCGAAAAACCAGCAATACGCTGCTTCCTACGATGCACGAACCGATGAAACAGAAAAAAAATTTTCTATTAAGGGAACAAAGGGACCGGTGGAAATCTATTCGCGAGTTATGTGTCGCGTAAGCCGCTTTCCGCCGCCGCCGATTTCAATTTAGCGTCGCGCGTCGAATATTTGCAGAAAAAACGCGATCACGCTCGCCTACATTTTCTACGCTTCTATCAAAACGAACTGCAAGCTCAACGGATGCGAATTCGAGCTACCGCGGCGTGAATTCGAGCTACCGCGACCCGAATTTGAGCTACCGCGACGCGAATTCAAGCTACCGCGACCCGGACTCGGGACTTCAATTTATTAACACTGCATTCTGTGTCACAGAAATGATAAAATGCAGTACTTAGTCTAAAATCAGAGTATCTTATCGTACAGAATCGGAATCGAACCACGAGATCGCGACATTCCTGTTGAACGGAAGTCGAAACGTCGAATCACTAAGAAAGAAGATTAGAAAATCAATACTCTCTCTTCAAGGAAATGGTATCCTTCGAAGCTCGTCCATCGTGAGAAATACTCAGTTTGCAATTCCAATCCCGCGAGATTGATCATCTCCGCGACGATCGTTTCGTTCATTTGCCTTCTTTCCATTTGACTTTATATGATTCTTCAGACACATTCTAGACAATGTTCAACATTATTCTTCTTACAAGGAAGGGTATTGGACCGTCTCCTCCCGATTTTGATGAAATTTTACAGGTTTGTAGAATAGCCAAAAATAAGAGACACGTATTTTTTTAGCTGCAGATACTCAAGTTTAAGGGGTGAAATCAACCCCGGAAAATTGACACCCCAAGGCTATCTCGAAAACTATTAACTTTTTTTGAAAATCTATGTTGAGCGCCGATCCTGATCGCAGGATGTATACCTGGGCACTCTCGTAGTACTCGCGTTCACAAAAGGGGCGTACTATCTCTAACACAACATAATGTGTTAGAGCCGCTTTGAGATGAGTCACGTAGGCATGTATTTAAAGTATAAAAAAGACTGATTTATTGAAAACTGGTGACTAACGATTGGTATGATATTATTGAAATGGTTGCTGTTGGTGGTTCGGACGTAACTGACTTTCGTCGGTGTATACAAATTAGTCGTCACCTTCGTAAGTAGCAGAATGTCTAAAATTCAAATATACATGTTATTGATTGGTTGGTGGCGTGCGCTGATATTCGAGGAGGAGGGTGCACAGGGCCCTAGAAAGGGAGCATCGCGGCGCTGGTTCCTGTGTTGTCTCCTGACCGAGTCCTCCTGGACGGTGAGACGGTCTCCTTTGTCCAACGTAGGACTGTCCAGGCTATTGTTCGAGGGCCAATTCGTAAATATTCTCGAATACTAGCGACATGCTCACCAGATGTATCGCGTAGGGTTTTAAATGGTAGTTAAGATTTTAACTTTAGGATGCAGGCCATTGACGCGGGCTTAGCTGGCGTCAACAATCTTCTTTACCAAATTATTGTACATAAAAAACCATATAACTTTGCAATTTGAAGTATATTTTTATCTTTAATAGTTTTCAAGATAGCCTTGGGCGTCAATTTTCAGGGGGTGATTGCACCCCTTAAACTTGAGTATCCGCAGTTAAAAAAAGTACGTGTGTCTTATTTGTGGTTATTCTACAAACCTGCAAAATTTCATCAAAATCGAGAGGGGACGGTTCAATGCCCTTCCTTGTTAGAAGAATCCAGAGGTATTATAAAATTCTCAGTGACGAATAATTATATATAAAAAAGTGTTGTAATACTGAAGCCCTCCTTAAAATAAACATACCTTCAATTACTTTATCGTATATATTTTGATTGCGTAGTTACTTTCAGGTCAAGTGATCATTATTACGTCGACTATATTTCACTGATGAATTTCGCGTACTAAATTTGTCCTGTGCAAAACAGCATAAAGACAAGCTTCACTATTATTCCCCATTTTTCTGCTATTCCGAGGATTTTTGAAAATATCTTCATCCTAATAATTTCTTACTCTATTCAACCTATTTGTAACTGTTTGCGATGAAACCTTAAAATTACACTTCAAAATTCTTGTATACTGCACTAGTAAAGAAGTTTAAACCCAGTTCAAGTCTATTTCCAGAAATAAATCGACACATGCCACGTGAAATTAACATCCTTAATTCTATTCATGGCGTATCCAATTATAACCGTTTTCCATCGGTAATATTTCGAATATTTCCCAATCACAGACGTTCAGTGAAACATTTTTGCTGAATATTACCTTGCATAAAGTTCCTCCAATAGGTAGTTCTCCTTTTAGTGCCGCGGAATAATTATAGATATCGTACAAAGTCATAAGGGATATGAAACTCCACAAGCTAATTAATCGAACACGGCATCGAGAATACGTTCTAAAGATTATTGATCTAGTCTGATTGGAAGTTTACTAGGACATACGTACGAGCTCTTTCAGGGAGAACGTAACCGCAGCAAAGTTGCTCATAATCTCTCTTCCTCTCAGTCTCTCCGAATATGCAAACGCTGAACAGTTTTCACCGAATGCTTGGCATTCGTTTCTTAAGTAAACCCGAGGAGACAGATTTTACGAGGGCAATCTAGCCGCATTCCAACGTAGAAGCACGCGTAACAACCCCAGTGTTTAATTATTCCGAAGACGTACGGCAGAGCACATTGTTCACGCCACCCCCCTGGACACTCCAATTATTTCTACCTTATTATAGTATTTTCCACGCTGCACCGGCTGATCCTCTAAATTTATCAGCGTATTCTGCTAATCTCATTCGTGAAGGTATGTGGCGTAAAGACTGCTACGAAATTGCGTGTTTTTATGTGTCAGATATTTTCTTTGTTCTTTTATATTTTAATACAGCTAACAAAACAACTCAACCTAATATCAACCGTTTTTTGGCTAAAATACTTGCTTTTATGCCAGTGTCATCAAATGTGAGAACAACGTAGGTGGTCTCACACTTTTAGCTGAAATTGTATATCCCGTAATTGTGTGTAATTCAATTTCCCCGGAGGAGCGGAGAACTGGTGAGATTCAGTGGGTCAAAGAATTCCAGCTAACATTGTTCTCGAAAAAAAAAAAAAAAAAAAAAAAATGCAAAGCTGAGAGAATATTGATCTATCATTTTAACCCTTACCGCATGATTTTTTGTTTGTAATGAAACAAAGTATATTAAATGTACAAAGGTGCATCGTTTATAAGAGAAATATTGAACAAATTTTTTAACAATATTAAATGGTTTATTTATTACAAAAACTGGTTTGTTCACAAGACAATATTAACAATTTATACTAAAGCTAACGAATGAAAATTCATACTAACCTCTTTTATTTAATCAGCAGACACTGCATATCACTCTAATAATTTTTGTTTGGCTTTTCAAAACGTATAAAGTCTCGGAATTCGTTATGGAAATTTCGACAATAAAGCTGTTGATGCATAAGCTATACAACAGTGTAAAGAAATCGCAAAAATTTAACTTTTCCGAACACAGATGGCAGATTATTATTGAAAATCATAGCACCATAGTGTATTAAATATGGCACAACACGCAGCAGGGTTATGATGCATGTTTTACACAAAATTGATTAAAAATTTTTTTTGTGCCATATACGGCTCACCATGCGGTGAGGGGTTAAAAGGGGTTAAAACATTTCTGAATATTTGGAGCTCACTTCCTGGGTTTCGCTCATGCTATTGAGACCACAGAATATGTAGAAGTTAGCTGCAAGAGGCGTTACATCACTAAAAATAAAATCACGTCACGCTGATGTTTGAGTAACTGGAAACTTGTTATACGTATCAGCAACTACTTATTCAGGAGGTTAAACCATTTTTTAGTTGACAGACAATTCAATGATATTTATTGGCTGCAATAGACTTAAATGAATTATGTATTTTAAAACTATAGAAATTTGTTGAAAATTGAGTTGAAGAACTTCTAGAGAAGTGGAATAAGGTAATTAAAAATTAGTGCAATTCTTCCAGTTTTTCCTGTGCGTTTTGCGTTGCATTGACTGCAAGGTCATTAGCAACGAAGTTGGGTCTGGATAGGCTATATTTTGGTGTACATATTTGTTTCTTTGAGGTACTTTATTGTATTTCTCATATGATCCTGTGCTGTTGGAGCTGTGTCTGGTTTTATGCCGTATTTCTGTCTTTGTGGTTCTGTTCTTTTGCACTCGTATAACATGTGGTTGGTTGTTAATGTTTGGTTTTTACATAAGTCGCAGTGGGGTGGCTCTGTTTTGTTGATTAGGCATTCATGTGATATTTTAGTGTGTCCAGTTCTTAGCCGAGACAGTATAGTCTTTTCTTTTCTATTCATATTACTAAATGGTACTTGTCCGAATCAGTGCAATTATTGCATTATTTGCATTTGAAGTTGAAAACGACGTTACTTCTGACTGGATGACTTGTTACAATGTGTAACATTTGTTATTTTGGGTTGAACGTTATGTATAGCACAGTGCATAAATACCATCTACTGTACGCAATACAAGTGTAAGGTAACTTCACCAGAATTCATCAATTATTCAAACTCCATCAACTTTCGCGGAAGTTCGTTTAATTTTTAACGACTCCCGCTTAACGACGAATTATTTAATCAACGCGTGTGCCCGCTTATTCATAAACGTTATCTCGCCATAAATAAATGTCTAATTATCATAGAGAAAGGTGTGTACCGACTGAAAAGAACAACTTGTATCGCAATCGAATACATAATTGATACGAAAATTTCTGTTGCTTCATTATCGAGTGCTTCCTTTTTAAAGCCCGCGAATTTCATAGAAACCTGACAATTAATTACGGTAACATTAACAAAGTAGCTCGGAACAGCTGTTATCGAAAAAGAGCGAGCCCAGTTCGCTTATTAGTTTCACCATCGGAACAAACTAATTATTATCATGACACAAAATGTTTCACTTTCAAATATAATTACGTTCTGTTTCATTTTGCTCATTGTTCAACCTCATGCAGAATTGTCACGCTATCAATGATCCTTTTATTTCAATTTAGAATTTATAGAAATACATTGTAGTTCACGCGATCAACTTGAATTAGGACATTAACTTGCCTAAAAGAATATATTCACCGCAATTAATCAGCTTCTGCAAGATTAGCCATAAAACTCGATCTTTCAGGACAAAAGTCAGGTTGAAAGTTGAAATTTATTGCGGAAAAATTCTAACACTACGTTTTGAAAGGAGATACTTGAGGACTAGGTTTAGCCTGCAAGCAATAATGGTGAACAGTCCAAGAACTGACCGTTTAAGGTCACTTTCATAATGCCTCTCTTCAAAGGTTTCGCCTTTCTCACGACTTTTGTCATTTTTCATTTTACCTTACTTCCACTTACTCGTTTATCTTCTCTATTCTCATATTCACTGCCCCATTCTCGAAGAAAATGGCGAGGTCTGCGGGCGGAGCTGTGACCTTGAAAGGCGGGGGGTCAGACTTTTTCTATTACAGCAGAAGATCGGGAAAAATTTTGTACAACATACATTTCTGCAGACGTTGCTTTATTTCTAATAGGAGAAGGGGGGGCATGATGGGGGAGCGAGGTAAGATTGGGTATCGTACCAACACGCTAATCGAAAAGTGCTAGTCACGTGACGAATATACCAATAGAAAACCATGGTAAAACTTACGTTTAGGGGAGGCAGCTCCGATGACCTTGACCTTGATATATGTTATGAAGGTCACCATCTCGAGTAACCCCCAGGAGGTTTTAGCCGTCGCTCGTTTTTTATTAAAAAATTATTACCTATTGAAAATAGGTCACGAATAGAACCAACTTTGCGATAAAGTTGATATATATCGTAATACTTGATTATTATTAATTGAAAAATTTGTTTCAAACTTCACTGTATTGGCGGGGGAGGGGCTGAGCCCCTCCCCCCGTACCTCCTCCCCGAAACAACACAACCCAACCTAACCCAATCTATCTTTAAGATAGATCAAACTATCCAGCTCTCTATTTAATTAAAAACTGAGTTAGGGTAGGTTAGATTATATCACTTCGGGGTGAGGGTGCAGGGGGAGGGGCGGAGTCCCTTCCCTGCCCATGCGTTGAAATTAACGAAGATAATGTTTGTAATAATAGCATACTAAGTAACATACCAAGTACGAATAATAAGAGAAATCAAAACAAAGCAGTAGGTTAAGGAATGTTATAATCGTTTGTATATAATACGTCCTATATTACTGATATCAGTCCGTCACATAGCTGTGTATCTGTCGGTTAGACCATTTCAAAATTTCCAACATGCATTTACACGAATTTATCAATATAACGTACAATTATGATTTCTTATAGAATTTTTTGTGTGAGAAAAAAGTTGTTCGTAGCAAAGTAATATGTCCAAGGTGTCAGAATGACTTAACACTAGCTCATAGTTCTGAAAATCATTTATTTCATTGCACGAAGACGTATTATAAAGTTATAAAAGGCCGAAAGCGATGAAGAGTGACGTGCGATTTATTATATAATCTTTATATGTTAATAACTTTTTAATAAAAAACGAGCGACAGCTAAAACTTTTCGGGAGATACTCAGGAGGGTGACCTTCATAAACTATGTGAACGTCAAGGTCACATTGAATATACGTATACGCAGATTGTAGTATAGTATCATTAATACATTTTTATTAATAACTTTTTAATAAAAAAACGAGCGACGGCTAAAACCTCCTGGGGGTTACTCGAGATGGTAACCTTCATAACATATATCAAGGTCAAGGTCATCGGAGCTGCCTCCCCTAAACGTAAGTTTTACCAAACTGTTTTTATACTATGTCGATCTTATTTTGCGCGACAAAAAGATTTGTAATAAATATGTATTTAAGAACGGTAAGTCCATTGTTTTTCTTATATTATAATCTTCATTTCATCTATTTTAATGTGTAATATTCGAAATCTGAATATTCATTGATTTGTTTTGCAAATATATTAATTTCTAGAGAACGCAGGTTTGGGGCAAGATGGGGACTTTGTGTTAGGTACCCTATCATCCCGTCCCATGGTTGTTCATGGGATATTAAGCAATGTTATCGTTCTCTATTGTAATTTAATTCAAATAAATCTCATTACTTAGTTTAGTCAGAATTTGTAAAATGGTCAGAACTTACAAGATAAGAATCAGAAGATGAGAATGGTCAATAGAAGTTATGAAAGAAGCTGTGAATAAAGTTTTGAACAAGAAAATGGAGCACAAGGAAGCTGCTACAGAATATTCTATTCCACAGATAACATTGGAACATTATGTTAAGAAACTAAGACAAGAAGGGGAAATGACTATCAGTTTATCTTTAGGAACGAGTCTAATCGAATTTTTGAGGAAGCAGAAGAGAGGGGAGCGAGAATTCACGAGGCAACGGCTCTCTTTTCTTCTTCGGGGTTGCTTCTTCGCCGCGTGAAAAGAGCCACCGTGGCCGAGTTCCTCTTTCTTCTCTCGATTTCAAATGCGAAACATCCTCGCGAGGCCGTTCTTGCCTTGGTAACCGGGCATAATACGAATTAAATTATTTCTTAGGCGAAAAGGGAAGAAGGAGGTCAGGAGGCGCGGCAGGCCGGGAACAAAAGGGAAAATACGGCGGAGAAGGGAAGAAGCGGAGCCGTAGCAGAGACGAGGGAAACCGAAATGAAAGAAAGATAAAGAGGGACGTTAAATCGGATGCTTTATACGTGTAATAAGGCTGCAGAAATGTATACTTATGCGCACCACCGTGTTTCATGAGGCCCATAACCATCAGACAACGGGAAAGGAGAAGAGCTTCTCCGGGCTCGTGAACGTTTCGTTATTTCGCGGCGAAACTGCGATGTTATGCTGCTTGTACCGTGCAGCTCGATTACCTTCGATAATTTCTCGACAGTACGTTCTACGATAAAATCTTTCATAGAAATTTCCTCTACCTCGGAGAAAGGTTTGTCATTTCAATTATTCCTTTTTTCTGTAAACTGTTGTTGCGCGTGTTCATTGCCACTGTGTTTTATGAACCAACCCTCTCAGACCACGTTATACGAAATAAGTCATTATTTTGATTATACGATGTACATTGTTGTTTCACTGCTGTGAAATTGACAAATATTTGACGAAACACTTTTAGAATACACATGAGCTTATATGCATATGGGTTCATTATTTTTTTATTTTTTTATTGAACGTGTTAGATTGCGTTAAGAATATTTTTAATATTATTCAAAATGAAGTCAGCAAATCAACTCATACGTGGCAATCATAGCGTTGAAGAAACCGTTAAGCGCGCTTTGAATTTCTTAAGCAGAATATTCAACATCGAGTAAATGGAAATTTGCATAAAACATTTTCCTACATCACGTACAGTTTAAAAATGATTCTAATCGATGACTTGTAATTTTCCAAGCATTAAAGTATTTGTTGCACGTGTAGCATTAAAATCTTATAATTCCTGTATCGTGGCACATTATGATAAAAATACTGGAACTTTTGTAAATTTTCTTAATGTTAAAACTGTAGACTAAATTGTATTCTTAATTCTCTACTGAATTTATTAATGTCTAGAATGCATCCGAATAATTCGAAAAATTCTGGCGTGTATTGAATTTTTACTTTGAATAAGGAAATCCGAATAAGAAGGCTAAAAGTTGCTCGGATAGAAATCACTCCAGTATTCATCCTCCTTTTATGTGCCTGTAGTGCTCTTACAATTTGAACTACATGCAACCCTAACATGTACATACGCGTATAATGCACATGCATCAGTACGCCAAATGCGTACAGGCTGAGGGTATTACAGGGGATTGAGTTATATCAATGTTGGTATCGCTGTATCGGACTGGGTATGCATTACGTTAAATTATAGGAATCAGAGTATCAGCAGATGCACTATTCGATATAATTAAGGGATTGTTGATTCAAATAATTTCAATATGCACAAAAGCATGCAGTTTTTGTAAAATCTCATACGTTATACGAACGATACACGTCCATTAGAAATAACGTGGAATTTAAATGATTGAAAATCTCCATTTCATTAATTTACGAACGAATCATTATATGACTATACGCAAAACGGCTGTTGAAAGCGGAATATTAAATTTTTTACTCAAAGTATCATCGATACAAGAAAACTGATGTAAAAGCAGGAGTAATACCACTTTTGTTAGTCAAGAGCAGCGGAAGTGGCTGGCATCGGATTTCATTCAGAGAACAGAGGAAGAATTTCGATTCCCAGCACTCGATGAATATTACACTTCATGCTGTCGTAGAACTTCGCTGAAGTGGTCAAAGCTCTCGAAATTGCAGTTTTTATGCAAATCTGATTGCCCTAGCAGAATGTTTATCTACTCGATCTCAGGAACGCCTGGAAACTCTGTTACAAGGACTTAATCACTGTGATAACTGCGGTGAATCAGTATCAGAAGTTACTGTAAGCATCTGGCGGATTTGCAAAAATATTTAAAAAAAACTACTCAGTTGTGTGAATAGGAAAGATGTGCTACTTTATAGAAGCAATATTGATCACACTTTTCGCAGAAGATATTTAAAAAAAAATGAGAAAAATCAGATGGAACAGAATGACTGTACACTCTTGTCTACAAAGGAACGAAATGTTCTAATGTTGAGAATGTGTAGTGGACATTGACCTGTTTCTAAGTTTTGTAAAGTATTCAATACAGAGCATATTTATGAATCAACCCAATTGGCAGATTGTAAGTGTCTGTAAAAAAACACTGCAGAGCATGTGTATACAGGATGTTTCGGAAATCGTGGTACAACCGAAAAGGAGGTAATTCCTGAGGTAAAAATAAGTCGAGAATGCAGAATAAAATTGTTTCATATGAGGTTTTGTTTTCGAAAAAATTAAGCTTAAAAGTTTACTAAATATTTTCTTACACCCCATGCGGGGAATCGACAAGCTTATTTATTGAGTTCGATGTTTCCACGTCTATGGGCGTTCTCCGCACGGATCATAGTAATATTACGGTAGTGGCTAGATTGTATTCACAATTCATTCCACTTTTTCATTGGCGGAGGCAGACACAAAGACTGATAAGGGATCAGCATTACATATGACATTAAAACCATTTGTGAGCGAGATATGATTTGTATCGAAATCCATTTTTAACCACCACACAGTTAAATGCACGCGTACCCGCCGAATATTCAAAGTCAATTTTCTCGAAAACAAAGCCTCATATGAAAAAATTCTATTTTATATTTTCGACTTATTTTTACCTAAAAAATCACCTCCTCTTCGGTTGTACCACAATTTCCTAAACATCATGTATAAACGATTATCACATGTTACAAATATCTTCTACAATCTCAGTTTTCTGACGAGGATGTAGCGAAGTGACGTCTGCTTCGAGATAAAAGGAATCGAACGTGTATCTTTCGATAAATGTTTACGATTTCAGTTTGACCCGATACCTTTGTGATCGGGTCGCGACAAAAAAAGCATTGTACGGAAGTTCGTATTCTGGAAATTATCGAATAAAGGTGGCCATTGACCGGCTGCACCGCAGCGCGAGCTTCCGTTTCGCTGGCAAAAGAGAACAGAGAGAAAAAAATCGCTCGACTGCGCATCCGTGCTCTCTGGTACCCGAGCAACGTGCTAATTTAATAATGAAAAAAAAAGTAGCGAAGAGGGGACGCGAAACTGTTACGGGGTGCATTGCCCGCGCCATTAAAACGCGTTGCGTTTCGACTCCAATAAATATTTGCCAACATGAAACAGGAAGACTGACGGGTCAGTGTACACAATGGAAAAACCGCTGGATAGAGGATCGATGGCGTGTCGGTTATTTATATCCAACTCGTTAATCCTTCGAGTGATTCCCGCGGAAGCTCGATAATCCGCATAATTCGAGCCACGGTAAATCGCTGTCAAGAATCATAGAATATGTACATCGAATGTGGCCGTAATCGTATCACAATCGTAAAAATCTGATACCTCATGCAAAAATAAATCTAAATAACTTGTCAATTCCAGTTCATAAAGATCTGAACAAATTATGACTTTCAATTCAGTTTAACTCTTTCGCTGCGGCAAACTTGACATAAAACCACGCTGCTCTGTATACGATGAACTCATAGCAGAACACTTTTCTCGCACAATAAAATACGCAATCTAATTTATTCAAGGAGAAAAGAGTCTCCAAGGAACGTTCAAACACATACTAAGCGTTTATAAAATCCGGTAGCATGAAGTGAGCAATTTTCTGGAAATTTCTTCACTGAGCGCCTGCAAACGCCAACTGCAATAAAACTGATAATAAGTTTAATTAACCGAGAGATTCTGCGCGACTACCGTGCGCGGAACGATTACGGTCAGGACCGGAAGTCCTCGAGGGGAAGCTCTGGCGAGTGCAGGAGTTCCCGTGCAGGTAAGTCCGTGTTCGAGGGTGGCATTATCGATAGCACGCGCAACAAGATTTCCCTGGGTTTCCGTGCGAGGGTGGAATTCGATTGGAAGTCGAGGGAACTCTAAGTTTCCATCTCGTTTGGCCGTCGCGGCTCTTTATTCAGTCGGGGATAAGGGAAGTCAAGGGCTGTCGACGGTTCAACGGTTCCTCTGTTCAAATTTTTGCCACATATCTCCTTCTGCATCTTTCTCCATCGCCTCGTAAAACCTCGCCTCTATCGCCCCGAGCCACCTTAACACCTCGCTTGTTCCGTCGAATTGATTCCAGGCCGCACAGACGCGCGGGAAAGTCAGTGTTTATTCAGGAGCACTCGAGAACCGGCGAGATGGGCGAGATTGAAACCGAACTATTTTCAATCGAGTCACTCTTCTCAACCCGCTTTCTATACTTTGTAAATCGAATTCGATCGACGCGATATCCTCGACCCCGCGTAGGTAATCTCCTTGTCTCGCTCGCCTGCCCGCACCTATTCTATTCGATACGAACTGTAATTTATTTCGAGCATCGTTGAACGGCAAATTATCGACGCAACAATCGAAATGAGGGCAAAGAGGCTAAATTCAGTCCTCTGATTTTCGGTATTTTCTTTGGAGCTGTTTAACACTTTGACTGCCACACTCTATCGGTTGAAAATGGCAAGCTTTCTAAATTTTTGTGCAAAGGAAATATAATCTCAAGTTAAAATCTTTTTCATCAAAAATATGCGGAATATTCATAATCTTTTTATTGCTACTATTCAACTTTAGTAAATAAATTTATGAATACTATAGATGATCAAATAATGATTGAATCTAAGTGTCATCAATAGGTGACATGGCAGTCAAAGTGATAAGAGGTCCAGCGTCCTTTAACTCACGCGTGAAGCAGGATAATTTTGATGTTCCAGACAGGAACTGGTGTATGTAAATGCATTAGATGCGCCGAAAAGTTCTGTCCGTTTTTTAAGTGAAAGAAGGTAATATGTATATGTACTCAAACTGTTGGATGTGATCTGAAACTGTCTGTCGGGCTACATTAAACCTTTTCGCTATCTCTGATGTTGATAAACATGGCCTATTACTAACTTAAATTATTAATTTATTAATAAGATAAATATGCGCTAAACGGACAGAACTTTCCGGCAGACCTAATATATGTGATATAGGGTTATTCTCTAATTGTTTATTTCTTTTAAAGATACTAATACGTGCTCAAAACTGAGAAGAAGCAAAAAAGAATCGCACAGAACTATAATGAAGAAATCCAGATGAGAATTCGATCGTTCAGATTGCGAATTGTTTAGAAATACTTCAGAATTTATTTATACGGCAATTTTGAATTTTTTTTAATGTTTCACATTTTTATTTCCTGATATTTATTCATAATGTTAAATGGCTACGACGAATGAAAAGAGTTACTAAAGCAATGACAATGTACAGATGCAGTTAAACCTGATAAATGTAAGGTAGTATCAGCTTTTACGGTCCAAGCAACTATAAAACTTCTTTCTTAATCGATTTAAGGGACCGCCGATTACGAGCAGCGAAAATTGGTCCAGTTCGTTATCTTGTTCGTTTCTTTGTAATCCAATTATCTTGAACTATTATGCTTTTCTATAGGGAGGTGGGAAACCACAATAAGTTTAAGAACAAAGAATTGCTCCATTTGCTTCAGCTTTTGGCCTTTCTTTTATTAATTAAGTTACTAAACCTTATCAATGTCGATACTTTTTCGAACTCGGCACACCTTACGTTATTATTTCTATTTCTTAATTGTATATAAAAAAAATTACTTTAAAAACGATGCATTTTTACTAACTCAAGTTTCAAGACTATATTTTTCATTTCGCCAATTTAAATAAATATAATTTAAGTATAATTCTTCTCTTTACTTTCTAATTATGTAAATACCTTTTACGTGATAGTTTTTTCACTTCCATGCCCCCAACGTTTACCGCAACAGCTTCATCACGAGGACGCCCCAAAAATCCGCATTACACGATCCATGCATTTAAATAATACACAGATAAATCAAGCTTTATAACACTCATTTCATCCCGACACTGATGTCCCGCATTACTTAATTATTACGCTTGCACACAGACTGCACTAATTTCCCATTAAACACGGATACAACACGACACAGCCATTCAAACGAAACGCACGGTAAAACAGACATGAAACGGGGAACTTTCACATTAACGACACGATAATTTCACTGCTCACGCTGCTCGAACTACATTTCATTCGCACAATTTATACACACTGAACGGCATAATTTATCCAATGCACCGAAAACACTAGTCAAATTGCTTCTGCATACAATGTTCACTGAAATGCATCGGAGGATCCTCAGCAGGCTGCACAACCTACCAGAGCCCTCTGTTCACCCACGTGCTTCTGTTTCGACCGTTAAAATAGGACTGGCGATTTTCCGAGGACCCTTCGGGGAATTTCCTTCTCGGGTTGTTAGGTCATGGAGTGGGTCCACAGGCCGGTTAATTGATCGGTTATTGCTTCTACCTGCCCCCGGCCAGGATCACGAGCATAAACATGTGGATGCAGGTAAGCCGTCCTCGAAATTTCATTACATTCGCCGCCTCTCTTCCAGTTTTCCTTTTACGTTTTCACATGGACATCCCCGCGAATTAATCCATCAGTTCTGTCGCGATCGTTCGATCGATAAGGTGAATTTGTCGGGTCGATGGATTTTGACGCATGCTCGGGTCACTGTACGTCGGTTTCCCTGTGTCTGCAATCGTGTATTTGTTCTTTCATCTCGATAATATAACATGTGCTTCTATAAATTTGTTATCTACCGGGAGCGAATATATTCGATCGATTTTTGCGGACTTTATGGGGTTTCGGGTGTTTCTGTCGCTACAGTGGTTATTAATGTTCATCCTGAAGAATTATCCTGCGTTATAGTTAGCTCAATATTTTTCCTGGTTCAGTTTTTAATATTTTATGATACTGGAATTTTTATAAAATAATTTTAATGGATACTCTCGCAGGATATATATTAAGCGGGTGTGTAAATATTGTTTCTTCATGCGAGGTACTGAATTTAATGCATTTTATAAATATATTTTCGATATTTTGTTGTATTAAAAACATTATTACAGTAGCAACTTCAGTGACTTCTGATATTTCCCTGTTTCTTATATAAAATATTGAATTTAGAGGATTATTCATGATTACTTTATTTCATTGACTGCATTACATTTTATTTCATAGAACTATTATAACCGCTGGTATATTTAAGTGATACTATTTGGAACCTTAATTGTGAACTGATTGTTAACGGCATGTAGTAGAGAGTTTGTTAATAATAGTAGGACTTTTTTTAAAAACACTGAAGAAGGCAATAAGGAACGCGGAAGCTCAGCTTTCTTTTATTTTCGTCTGCTGTTTCCACGCAATGTCTCCTCCCGAAAATTTGTGACCTCGCGCAATGCGGCTGTAACCTCGGCGATTGTACCATAGCACTATTTTCGAAGAAATGTGACCCTTATTATTGTTTATACCCTCGCACGCGACAGTAGACCCAATGTTATTGCGTAATAATAATTCCTCGTAAACGTCGTTCTTACTTTTCATTTAAATAATAAATGACCGTCTTTCGTTTAACTATTCAATTTGTTGCAAGAGGATCAGTGGACTGGAAAAGAACGTAAATATCAATATTATTAAAGTTCATTTTTGATTCTTTTGTTTATGAACATAAAAAGTATTTCTACCCTCTTTACCGAGGTTTTCATTGCATCGAAATTGACAAAAATTACTAAACTGAAAAGCCGTTGCTGACAGAAAAATCGAATAACTTCTAGTCAACCGATTTTTCTTTTTCAACACTAATATGCCGCGCGAAACATTTTTGCAGAAATCTTCGCATCGAAATAAATCGCGGAATATCAGCGGGCAGCAGTGTTCGCGGTATCATCGACACCGGGAAAACGTTGCACATTCTCCAGCGGCGAGTAGGATGTGTTTTTTTCTCTCTGGTTCCTCCGGTGCTCAATCATGTTGTACGACGAATGGTCCGAAGCGGCACGAGTGACCGGTTGTAATTTTTCATTGTTATAGCGAGCATAGTGACCGCGGGTGTGTGATACCCGTGCGCAGTCACATTTCGCGGTATTTCCTCTTCTTACGACAAGCTCGTCTGCTTTTTACAACGGTACGCTCGGCGACAAAACACGAGAGAAAAAATTTAATCATTTAGCTGAAACGTCGGATGATACCACGGCTTTGTACGGGTGATTGCGTAAATGTTTTAACACTGCATTTCTCTGCCGCACGCAGTTTACTGCGACGAGTGTAAAGTGTGTGCGACAAAACGCGATAAGTCACTATTTTCGTTTTGTTTCTGCAAATATAACGATCTTTTGTCGCGATAATTGCGATCATCGAGCGAAACTCTGGAATTGAACGCAAATTAGATTCGTTAACGTTTTTTAACACGTCCTCTGTCTACTAGACATACATATGCATACAAAGAGCGATAAAAGCTTCTCACGAAAGCAAGAAACTATTTCTTTTTAATTATTGCAATATTATGCAAAGCTAATTCATTATGCTCTCTTTTATAATAGGCTATCAACTCAATTTACATCGGAGTAAAAGTAAGCCTGAGCCACTTGTAGGTACTGGAGCTACGAACATGTTGAAAGTCAGATTCAGAAATACAAATACTGGTTTCTCGAGTAACTGACAATTTTTAATTTTAATTTTCTTGAAAAACAATGGAAGAAAATGTATTCGTAAACAACCTCCAACAGCACATCATCTATACGGACTCCCTGAGTGTAACTATCGCCATAAAGAATATTAATGGGAAAAATAAACACGAAATTATTACAACCATCCAAGAAACCTACACAGATCTTACTGATAATGGCAAACACATAATCTTTATGTGGATTCCTTCACACCAAGGTATAGTTGGTAATGAAAAAGCTGATTCCTCCGCAAAAGAAGCAATATCCCGGTCGCTAATAGAAATCAAAAAACAAATCCCGTACGAAGAACTCGTAAATATAATACAAGCTTCCGCAAGAGAAGAATGGAACAGATTGTGAGTTACGACCAAAAGAACAAAACTCCACGGTATAGAACAAAACTTTTACCAACCTATACCGAACAACAATACGAGCGGGAAAGAAATAGATAATTATGACGAGACTTAGAAGTGGCCACTCCAAAATAACACACGAACATTTAATTACAAAAACGGAACCACCTTTCTGTAACCATTGCAACCAAGACAAGTCAATAAACCATATACTGTACGAGTGCAGAAAATTCCAATCTCAAAGACAGAAGTATAAGTTAAAACCAAGACACGGCCCTGACATCACAGGATCATATAAAAAGTACCCCACATTACCCGAAACATACCAACCTGTACTACAAAATCTAATTACCTAAATCGAATGTAAAAAATAGTCGACGTAAGTTCGTCGCTAATGACCTAGCAGTAGATGTGACGTAAAGCCCGAAAATAAAAAAAATATATTCCTCACCTTCGATTTGCTTTGTATAATTGAATCGATGAGTTGAAGAACAGTACAAGTCCAAAATTAGCCATTTTCAAACAATCTGAAAAGTAACTGTAAAATGCATAGAACTATATTTTAGGACCAAAAACAGTGCAAAAAAAGTACCTTATATGTAGTCCTTTTAGTTTAATGAGTGTAAAAACAGTATCTCTCATGGATTTGTACTGTTTCTACAAGCTGTTTAACAATCACTTTTCATTAAATAATTTCAACTTCAGTTATGTTTAAAGCAAGTTAATAAATGTTTTGTTTTTACTACTGTGTTATTTTTTAAATTCCTAACTAAAAAGTGGCTTGAGTTGAAAAACAGTGCAAGTCCAATGGTTTTATTTTAATTACTGAAAATTAGTGAACAAAGTTTAAGCATAGTTACACATGTATGAACCTTCTTCTGGGTTAGTTGATTGCACTATAAAAGATGATACACGAAAACTGAGGCCATTTTTCCAAATATCTCAAAATGTGACTTTTGGACTTGTACTGTTATTCAATTCACCGATTCAATTATATGTAATCATCCGTTACCAGAGTGTGACATGACTTGTTGTTAGTCTCCATTCCGTAAAATCATTCCCTTCTCTGTCATATTATTTATTGCAGGACACTGAATATCCGAATGTATTAAACCGTGTACACTGCGCTTCGTATTAAAAACGTAAATAACTCGCGGCGAATCCGCTTTGCAATTAATATTCTTTGGAACAGCGCACGGTCCGGTGAGAATCGTCAATCCAATGGAAAGTTTTCGCGACGAAAAGTTTAATTAAAATTCGTATAAGTTATAAATACATTTTAATCTCTGTTAGTCGGGTGAAAGCGTGTTCGGCGCGGTGTATCGTCGGATATAGGCGATATACGCGATGGAACAGGAGCATAATAAAAGGGAATAATGGAACACAACAAACGCGATCTGCACGTTTTGAATTATTCTAGAGAAATTAGTTTCGCGGCTGCGACGCGTTAATTCTTCGTTTGCGCGCAAACTGTTCCACTTTCCTTTTTTATCCTATCTCTCGCTCCTCACGAGTTTCGTATTTAGCATCGTGTTCCCGTCGTTGCATCCATAAATTACATGAAACGAACTCGGACCCCCGACAATACTATTCATCGATATTCCATCTGCAGCGACCCTGGCGCACGAGTGTGTAATTTGTTGCGAGCTCTGTTTAGTCCTGTCAGTCCCGAGACTGTCGAAAAAGAACGATCGGGACGAACTGAAATTTCCTGCGCCGGAGCACGCGTCAGGATACTTCATTATTGTAGTACGTATCATGTTAGGTGTTATGTCGCTTAAGTATTGTGAGACTGTAAAATATTTAAAGAAACATATGTCAGTCTTTTCTTTCCTCACAGATTTGCGAATCTTCTCAACTTTTTGTGTAAGTATAATTGAAAGAAATAAAATGATGCTTTTCAATTCTAGCCCTTCGAGTTTAGAATACTTTAAAGCTGAACACTTTCTGCGTATAGAATCTTGGCACACTGCATACCATATTGTGTTTTGGACTTTTTGAATGAACTCGAAAAGGAGCATACAATAAATTGTATCTCGATTATTGCAGTTGCAATGGGTATTATAGGAGGATAATTTAGTAGAAAATCAGATGACTTAGCTACTGTCAGCAGTGTAAGCCATAAAATACGTCCATAAGCCACGCTGATGATTTTTGGATGAGGGACATATGCGTCCATAGCAGTCAAAGGATTAATAAATTCATAACGTGCAATAAAGAGCAGCACCCGTATAGTAATCCATGGTAATCGATTTTTTGGGACCTACAGTCAGTCCCATAAGTATTCGTACCCTTACTGTGTATAAAAGAAGTTTATAATTCTATAAACGAAACATTTTCGTTATTAATCGCTAAATTTGGCTAAAATTTGGACGGAATAAGCTTTATACTTGTGTAAAATTATAGTTAAAGATTTATTGGAAAACCTCAGACGTATCACTCAGTTTGAACAAATTTCCTTTATAGACGGTGAGGGTACGAATACTTATGGGAGTGACTGTATAACAGACCCACAGGGCTGAAGGGGTTAAAAAAAAGTCTTCAGCGAATTTGTTCGCCAAGATGGCGAGAACAAACGACTATCATGCATTTCGGTAGCAGTCGCTGTGTGCGTACACACACATTTTGTTGTCTCAGATGAAAAGATTGCACTCGTAATTACATCGCAGTTTGTTTTAATGCGACGCAGAAAAAGAAGCGAGCGCTGGCAACAAGAAATAGTATCGATCATAACTTCGTGTTGTAGGCGACTCGCTCGTTACGCGATACAAAAGAACGATTTTACGGTTGTTGGGTTATTACTTTTCCTTCGTCTTTATGCCGCGCGTCATTTAGAAGTCAAATTGAACGTGTTTTGCTGTGCAACGATCGAACGAACGTTACACGCGTGCTGCCTGGCTAACGAGCTATGAATGCTATGATATACCGACGTGAAACGAGAAGTGCTCAAGTAAAAAGTGATTTTTATGATCTATATATTTTTACACATTCACTGTGGTCTTAACAAACACAGGGTGTTTATAGATTATTGTATATGTACATAGAACAGACCACTTAGATGAGAAGCATTGTTTTGTCTTCAGAGATATTTTGTTTTATTTTTCTATAATACAACAGTTTTGTTTCACTTAGTGAATGGGGTTAAGAAGTACTGGTGGATCATATGACTAACCTGTGTGCATTTTACTCGAGCCTGTGAAGCACGTTTGAACCGTAAAATATTAACTCTTTGAACTCCTAATTTTGTTTTAATTTTCTTTTCAATAACTCCCTATTATTTTAAATGTTTTATTTGAAATGTACTTCAAAAGATAGTTGATTAATAGGAACCAATTAGGTACAAACAATTATGTACCTGAACACTTCAAGGACTTTTTTTGTTATAAAAAGAAGGGTTACATACACTCCCGCTCAAAAGTTTGGAGCATGTTAGGACTTCAAAAGGAATAACGACTTTCTTAAGTAAATAAATATTTTGTTCTTAATATTGTCTTGTATAGTATTGAAACAGAAGTTAGTTATATTTAAAAGTGAAAGTTATAACTATAATGTTTTTATTTTTCAGAAAAATTATGCAAATTTACAAAAGCTTCTTTTCGCAGAAGAATTCTCCTCTTTTCTTGAAGACTGCTTGACATACTTTCGGCAGTTTGGAAATTAATCGTTTCCGGTTTAATATTATTCCATGCCTCTTGTAAATATTTCCAGATATCGGTTTGAGATGTTCGGCATTTTTCTCTGATTTTTCTGTCCAATTCATCCCACAAGAGCTCAGTCAGATTCAAATGCGGGGACTGCGGTGACCATTGCATATTTTTAAGAACTCTTCCTCTGCTTGCATTGTTAAATATGTCTTGCAAAGTTTCGACGCATGTTTGGGATCATTATCTTGTTGCGTAATGAATCTTTGGCCTGCGACTCGCATGCCGGACAGTATTGCATTTTTGCACAAAATACGCTTGTATTCTTCTTTTTTGAGGATACCATCGATCTTGATTAAGTCTCTCACCCCCTTTGCATTGAAGCATCCCCATACCATTATGTATCTGTCACCTTGCTTATTGTTGGCACTATACAATTTGGATGCATCTTTTCTTCTGCAGTTCGTCGAACATAAATAATATTATTCTCTTCTTACGGGGAAACACATTTTTTACACTAGCCATTCTTTCTAAAGAGTATAAGGTGATATACTTCCAATTCCAATTGTAAAACATATTATTGTAATGTTATTTTCATATATATGTGAAATATTTCTAATAACACATTTGCATATGTACGAAAAAATTGGTTACGCCCAAAAAGTAAAGGGTGCTCCAAACTTTTGAGCGGGAGTGTACATATAATATTGCTTATCTAGGTAAAGAAACATATTACGAAATGTAGTTCATATTTAAACTGGTAATTTAAAAATGTCGAGTGTGACTCCACGTAGGAGTACCTGTGAATAAAATCGATGTCGAGTCACACTCGACATAGGAGTACCTGTGAATAAAATCGATGTCGAGGAACAATTCGACAATGTAGTTGAAAGGGTTAATAAAAAAAAATTGAAAAATGACCTTTTTCTACTAAAGAGAGCTGCACAGTTCAATGCAAAATCAAGTATTTTCAAGCAGATGTGTGTAAGTATATATAAAAACAGTAGACACTAAAACAATTAAATATTGTACAGACTGATAGAACTCGTCAGAAGAAAATCTTTTAACAAACATTTCATCGAAAAATAGTTCTCTTTAAAATGAATACATTATTAGAGAAATTTAAAATATTTGACGACCTACGAGAACCCGTGGTTATTTTCTTGTTTCAAAATATAATCGAGCACTTTTGTACGAGCCCTAGAAAACCACGAAAGTGGTTGCTTCGATGATGAAATATGGCACCCTGCTGTAATGTTTACCTCTTATAGTAAACGCCTTTAGAAGAGCCTCTCTATTTCCATGGAGTCGTTAAAAAATAATGGTGGGTAGCTCGTAAACATCCTCAGCTCTTACGAGCGAACGAAAGCAGTTGATGTTGAAACAATAAAACATCATTTCTGAGTAATCCAAGTCATACTTCTCTGTACGTTCAATCTGATCATCTTCATGAACTCCGACAAACATATCGGCAAAAATGTTGCGTATTTTTGTCCATTCAATGTTCCGTTAATGTAGTACGGCCCAATTATTTTGTTATTTATAATTCCGCACCAAACATTCACTGTCCCGTAAGTTCACATACCATCGCAACAATTTCATCACATTATTGGTTTTCAATGTCATCTGGAGGTCATGATTCAGGCATACTCCAATGTATGTTTTCATCCACTACAAGATGCAATAGAAGAAAATACAGGTTTCTTAGACAAAAAACACCAACGACCTTGAAAAAACAGACAAAATGATCTGACAGAAAAAATTCGTTTTTCAGGGTACTGCTTCATTGAAACCATTCAAATTGTGCCATAAACATTTTTCATGTCATGAAAAACGAAGGAGATATTTAGATGGCCTCCTTTAGCTGAGACACCCTGTATTTATTCATTTAAGAGTCTCTGATTAATTCGAGCAGCATGTGTCAATAATACCGTTCCAGTTCCGAAATATTTTCGAACGAATCGATTTGTTAGAGCATCAAGAGCGTCATGAGGTACAGTTAGCAGAATATATTCATTGTTCCATTGCAGCTGGGTTTGACACAGATACCTGGAGGAATTATGTCGTTATAGCGTGGTGAAGTAGGGCATCTTTTTAAAGCGGAGTATCCTCGAAACAGGCTAGTATCTCGCGCGAGTCTACAGCCCAGAATAGTATAACTACACACAAAATCCATTTAAACGGATCCGAGGGAAAAGTTATTCGCGAAAACTGGAAGAGTTTGCACAAACACCGTACTCCGGATTGTTCGTTCCAACGGCATGTCGCGATATGCCTGAGAATACCGAACAAAGAAAAAAGGAACGTCAGCTTGAAAGGGATTCGTTCTTATAATATCACGTTCGACGATTATTCGGCCGTTTCGCGTGTTTGTTTCGTCGATTGATCCGAAAAGATTTATAATCTCTTGCGCGCGATTGTTTGCCGAAGTTCACTTTGCCATGGTCTTATAGAGGCTGCCGGGACAAACGAAATCTGATCTTAAAACTTGAATGAGAGTCAAAGGCATTCGTGCTACGTGGAGCATTATTACTTCAGCGCTCGTACCTAGGAACTGACGCAGTAGTTTGTTACTGGAAATGTCTTCGAGAAGTTTTCCACTTTGTGAGCGAATCGATGGAACGAATCCGGCGATGGCGACGCGTTCGTGATCCGTTCGTAGCCAGTTTTTTGCAGGGAGAATTGTCAGTTACACGGAAATACGAGTGAAGCTTTATATCATGGAACAAATTTGTCAAATGGATATCGTAACACAGTGTCACGTTAGGAATCGTTTGAAGTAATTCAATGCACAGCGATTAATTTCATGACAAGATGTTTGTGCTTTTTACCTTTCATTTCATGGTGATTCATGTACACCTGGAACACTTCATAATTGTTGCTTGAATATTCAAACAATCCAGGTTCTACTATATTCCACTGTGCTTTGTGTCAATATGAAAGATGCAATTTGCAAATATAGTGGTTCGCTCAAACGATGTGTTTCAGAAGGAATCGTGATTGCAAACAATAACGTACAAAAACCAACCGAAATTCTCTGGTATCACTGCCCCTGCAATCTCGAACCGACATCGCAATAAAAAAAGTCAAAAGCGAGAACGGTGTTCGTAAACGTTGCTTTTTAACGGCACGCTGACCCTTTTCGACGTTAACATGTAAATGGGTGACGCGTTAAATCGGTGCTCGCGCATGCCCGGCGCTAGGGCAAAACGCAAACTCCCTGTATCACTGTGCAACATGTACAAGCAGAAAGGATAGGTTCAGCATGTCTATACCAGCAACAGGATTTTCGTATCATAAATCTGCATGACGTACATCTGACCCGCTTAAATGGTCACTCAAACTTTTTTGTATAAGAGGTCTCATTTAATTCGATCCACGCGAACATCTTCGAAACTATCAGGGATATCGACAAATACTTCAGAAAATAGTTGAATAACATCGAGGGTGTCATAATGCAGCGTCAATAGTTTTGCTATAGGTGGAGGGGTAGCAGAGATGCGCAGGTCACATCATCAGGATTAACGTCTAACATACAAATTTTGTCACAGAACCATCAAGACACCCTGCCTAATCCTACGATGAATATTCCGTTGCTTCACCTTGTTCAAATACTCTGGTGAGCAACTCCACGCAACAACATCACGGTCAATGATTCATCATCCATGGTACAGGCATCAGATCCTTGTCCCTCAGCCGCTCCGAATCTTCACTTTCATTTGCATTAGCTCCCGACCCATTTTCCTCGTACAAGCAGATCGTGATCTCCGTACCGCCAGCTTACATTGAGAGAGAGAGAGAGAGAGAGAGAGAGAGAGAGAGAGAGAGAGAGAAAGAGAGAGAGAGAGAGAGAGAAAGAGAGAGAGAGAGAGAGAGAGAGAGAGAGAAAGAGAGAGAGATATTTTCCTGTGACATCGGTTAACTCGTGTCGAACATGTCGCGCATCGGGTGACACAGTCGCGAAGCGAGTCGCGAGCGTACGTAAGCTCACGTGCGAGTACACACAGAGGAACGTTGTCCGAATGGACGGCGTTTGGGCGGAGTGCAAGTCACTCACAGCTGTCCTCCGCATATGAGCACGCATGCTAAGCATTAATCATATCGAGAACACCCCTGTCTCCCGCTCCCGCCACGTTCAACCCCCGGAAACTGCGCCTTCTCCGCCAGGCCGGCCTCCACCCTCTCCTTTCCTCCGCTGAAGCTCGTTCGTCCACCGATCATGCACATGCACGAGCTGGAGATGCACGACGCGTATGCACCCTACGGGTTTCGTATAGCTGCGCCGTGGTTGCGCTTGAAGTTCGGCTTAATGACGATGTCAATCACGGTCTGCGGTCGTGTCGCTATCTAGCCAGCCTTTCCACCCGTTTTCGAGACTTGCAGCCTCGATTTCTGACTTCAAACACCGGCTGCATTCGTTAAAGGTGCTTTCAAAACGAGACGCTCTGTAGTCACGTGGCGCTGAATCGCTTGTATGGTTTTATCGTTTGTAGTTAGCGGGTTCAGCGTTGCATGAACTGGTTGTGGGTTATGTGGACTTTTATTGAAATGCTGGCTGTGTAAATGAATAGTGAATAAAGGGAGAAGAATGATATAAAAGTTTGTTACGTAATGAAATTTAATGAACGGGTTGCCGATCGCTCCTTTTGTATCTGTATTGAATGGTCAGTGAACATGTCGATATTCGATTGAATTATCTGTACATTTATTTAATGATTAGCTGTGCTCCATTTTTTGAGTATTTTATGGGGGGAACATCTATGTCGCATTGACTATCACCTAATATGCATTTGAAAAAAATTCAAGAAATTCCTAAGCACCTTGTACGATCATTTCAGCACTTCCTATTGCTCTAAAATGCAATTGGACATACCGTAGCATACGTAGCTTTTGTTCTGAAGTCACCTTAAAGCATACCCGTCACGGGAACGTTTTTCGGTCTCGTGTTATCGCGGACGTGCTCGATAATCGAGACCACAAACTTCGTAGGATTAAAAGATGTGATCTGAACGTACTGTCAGTCCAATAATCTACTACCGAGATAACCTGAAATCCCGACGAGCTTAATCAAAATTACCATTTCACACAAAAGTTGTATAAAGTTGTGTATTATAGCCTTTCCAGCAATAGAATCATACATTTATGCAAATACTGTTGCGACTGCATCAAGTTTCGATGTATAATTCTCGCTGAACGACCTCATATGAAGACAACATCGCACGATTAAAATGAATTAACGATGACTGGTTTTAGTTACAACGTTCAACGGTGGAGTAACTCATAATATGCTGTAAATCGTTCATATGGAACGCAAATAATATATTCGAAGCATGAATATGTTAATGCAGCAACACACGATGTATTCGGATGAACCGAATATCCGTTGAACCTTGATCCAATAAATTGTTTGCGGTCGCGGATGCGCGTGTACGGCGAACAGAAAATTCCCATTATCCGCACTTCTTATCATAATTGGTTCGCCTCGCAGTAAACTAAAGTAGTTTTTAATGAATTTTGCTTTATATTACGGCATCGAATTATTCACAGAAAACGTATGTATATATAATTCGTGTGCAGAGACTTGAACACAATCGAAAATGATAGACATTGTATATCATAAAATGTTTGAAAATCAATATACAATAAAATGTCCGTTTTTATAGACAAACGATTTTCAATCGGTGTGCCGCGAGAGGTCCACAGGTGTGTCCAAGATTTTTTAATTCTAATTAACACTTTGCGTGCGACGCTGCACTAGCTGAAAATGACGAACTTTCTAAATTTTTATACAAAATTAATGTAACTATAAATTGTGCCTTTTTAATCAATAACATAAATACCTTTCTTAATTTTTTTACTGCTACTATTAAACGTTATTAAATATATTCATTAATACTATACATGGTCAAATAAATAATGATTGAACTTGACGTGGCGCTCTAAGTGTTAATGTAATGTGGCAGCGATGATTAGAAATAACCATCGTGTACCAACGACAAAAAAACTTACAGTTTAGTTGGCATACGAAAACAACGACAAGGTCAGACATTTTATTAAATGTATGTAAATCAGAGAAAAATAAGAAATAACTGCTGTTCTAAATAATTTTGAGTATTATTTTTTTATTACGAAGTATCATAAATAAATGAGGTTTTGAAAAGATTTTTCAACTAGGAAGTTGAACAAAATTCTCTTCGCATATTATTAAATATCATTTAATGCATAGTGGGAAAAAATAGATAATTTATTGTCACTTTGGAGCAAAGACGGAAAAAAAATATTATTTCTTTTGCAAATCAGTCAAAAATGTATACCTTTTGTCAGATCGGCGAAAAAATATAATATCTTTTTTTATGTGCCGTAGAAGTTTAGTAATTAGTTTATGTACGCCGTGAGATAAAAAAGGTTAAAAATCGCTATTATAGACCAACTACTTTTATATGAAATATATTTTCTAATTTAGAATTTTCTTCTGTGACGCAATATATCAATAATCTGCATTAGATTTTCGTAATTCGTCGATTTCTAAATCAATTCCTTTATTACTATTACGTACGCGTGCAACAAAGAAGCACTATTACGACTTAGTATTATGTACTTATGAAGATATTGCAATACTTTTATGGGCGTTAAAGTATCTCTTCATGTTCTCCGTGAACCGCGATATTCACCAGACGAAGCTTTTTATCGGAGAAAGTGTACAGAAAGCAGATGAGAACCATTTCCAAGAAAACGGCGCTTCCGTTCTAAAAAAAAAAAAGAAAACGTCCGCATTGTAAACGGACGCGTTTACATCGTTCCTGAGCCATTATGTTGGCGCAGAGATGCGGGGCTATGATACACGATTGCGATAGCTCAGGGTTCTATTCGTTCGCGTAAGTGGCTTTATTACGCCGCACGAGATTCGCGGGAAATTACGTACGGCCAGCCGCGAACCTCCGTCTCTCTGGCTGCTTTTCGAAATTGCCGTTGCGTCGAACGATCACGGCTGAATACGAATCGGTCACGATTCCGAATTCGCATTATCTGCGTTTCGGTAATGGCACGAGAAATTGCCACTCCGCGCCAAAGGGGCAGCGTCGAATTCAGAGCGGAAAAGTCTATTCCTCTCGCGGAACTGCGCCGCTGGAAATATGGCTCCCGTATTGAATTAACAAACGAGCGAGTTGCGCTTTAAAGTAACGCGATTAAGTGAAACGTTATTTCGAGAGCACACAGTCGTTCCAGAGAGTCTGCGCACGCTGAATTTGTTGGCTTACGAAAAATCGGGGGATTCTTAGAAATGTATATGTATTATGTCGTGTGTTGCATAAAATAGTGAATATTCTATGGAGTGTGCATAAGCAGTGTCATTTCAGATTTTTCGAGTCTCAATGCTTTCAAGAAGGTAGAGACCTTTAAATATTCGGTATTTTCAAGGCTTTTCAGGGTTCACAAGCCACTTTCAGTCTGAAGACTTTCTTAACCCTAGAAAATTAAGCTATCTGTGAGTAACGTTATTACTAAGTATTCGTGAAAATGACAACGTTAATTAAAAACACGAATATAATTTAATTTTTTTTATTTAACAACAAAAATATTTTATCTTATAAAGAAATAAGATAAATGAAATTGAAAAGTTATATTTGGTATTGAATTCATTAATAAGCAAATAGTAAGCATAATTAGTTTATTTAGTAAGCGAATCATCCGACATCACGAGATTCAAATGTTCCGATCGTTATTTTTACGGAAGGTTAGTTATCGAGGGTTAAACCGCTATCTGTGAGCACATATGTTACAGTGATTCACACGATTGTTCAAAGGTCCTTGGAAAAATATATTGACACCGACTGCCACCGCTCATACATGGCTCACACATGCTCAAATTAAAAACATTGAAAAAATACACTGTCTGAGAGCTAACTCTTGTACCTCGACATCGAGATAAATCAGACGATGACAGAATTCCAGTATACATGACACATTTGATGAATTTTTAGCGACAAGAATATGTCAATAATTCTTTGACGCTGTAAGGACTTTCTATCGTTATCAGGTGTTAAACTTTAGTCGTCGAGCAATAATGTTTCAGCTTGATCAGCCTCGAGACTTCGCCGGTACTTGAATTCTTTTCGAAGCGCACGATCAATTACGTGAGTCACCGTAGACCGAAGCGTGGGCCGTGTAAGCGCGCGAAGACACGTGCTCCGCACGCGACTTTTCCGTCGCGTGGGCGCGTATACGTGCCCGGAGACTGAATAAACGTGCCAGAGAACGCTGGACAATGTCTGCGGGGAACAAGTTGGCTCGTTTCAGTCGGACCTCGTCGGAAGGAACGACAGCGCAATTAAATAACGACTTGATTGCGATCGAACGATATTTACAGAATATACCGCCGGGAGCAACAGGCGGGCGCGGGCAGATGTTTCACGCAGAGAACTGGTTTGCCTTTTCGCGTTATCTTAATGCGTTCGCTGCAGATTTCCGTTTCAATGAAAATTGAACGTGCAACGAACACTGTCGCGGATAATGCGCCTGCGTGTACTTGCAAGTCGATCCACGAAGTTCATCAGTTCGATTGGGTATGAACGCGAGTTAACTCTCTATAATCGGAATTTTTTTTGCACATGACGAAAATGATACATCAGAATGATAAAGATAAATGATGAAGTTTGTACCGCGGGGTATGAACATAATAATAGTCGAACAGGCTCCTTGGTGGCTGTATAGTCGTAGAATATAATTGTACACAATGATAAATGAACAAAATAAGGTTTAAAAAATATAGATATATAGATACGTAACTTCCAAGTCACATGGCGTTAAAGAGGGTTAAGGCGGGAAGAAAATAGGTGCTCGATGTACTTACATTCTATTTTGTTCATCGTCTCGGATGTTAATTTCAATAATTAACTTCGAAGAATGAAAAAACATCGAGTTCGTAACTGTTCAGTTTTTGAAATTAGTGAAATGAAACACACTATCCTGAAATTTGTACAAAGCAAGAAATAATTAATAATATTGAAATTTATAAGGATATAGGTTATCAACATTCTAGCGATTAATACATGTGACACGTAAAAACGAGTACTGTCAGCTAAATAAATAATTATAATTTCTATAATATCTCTTAATTATTTAAAAACAATTAAAACGTCCTTCCGGTTTGAATGTTAAATGAACGCTAGTTGCAACCCTGCAAGGATTTATGATTTTATTGCCTTTCTCGCTATTTCCAGCGACTTCACGTCGCGCACGATTGTTTCGAATAAAAGAACGTAAGAACGATACATAGAGGGGAAGAAAAGAAAGTGGAAGAGTGTGTTTCGTCTGAGGGCTGCTAATGGACTCATCAGTAAGGCTACTTAGCAGACTCGTGTCTCAGACACGAGGACAAATACTGAATACGTGAAAAAACAGAGACGTTACCACGGCGATATGAAAACCTTCTCCGACTTCACAAGGCGTTACATACTCTTAACTGCTGAAACACAGAAACCGTTGCAAAAAAATCAACTCAGACAAGTGTCCATGAAATATGCTTAAGCATTTCAATACGAAGCATACCAGAGATGAACACTTTCTATGGATATGTTTCTTTGTCTTTCTGAATCAATTTTAAGAAAGAGAAAATAAAGGAAATGGAATGTTGATTGTTATAGTTACACTGAAAATAGTAGAATTATAAGTAAGCAGGTGAAGCATAGTGGCTGATAATTTTGTCAGTGAAAAATAATATTTTATTTAGTAATACGCACAGAGACTCTCCCTTCAGTCTATTTGATATTTTTACTATTAAATCAAGTATTATTACTAGACTGCGGATGTTTATACAAGTATACATTTTTAGAGTCTGTCACGAGCTGAGGGCTGAAGCCGGCTTGCGCAGCCTAGGATCGGATTTTTAATTTAGAATTTGTTAGTCGCGGACGACCCGGTGCTTATTTCATCACCGGTAGCCACTAGGATGGTAAGTGTTCGTAGACGACCCGATGCTTATTTCATCACCGGTACCCACTAGGAGGTTGGATGGCGTGGACGAACCAATGCTTATTTCATCTCCGGGGGCGACAGGATGGTTAATAATTTGGACTCCTAACTTTTATATTTTAATTGTAATACACCTCGAGCGGCTGAAGTGTATTACCGTGAGTTCGCCTCGAGTTGGAAATTAAAACAAGGTACATGCATTGAAGTTAAAATTGATAACTTTACAATTGTTGAAGGTTTGTGCTGTCGCGGTAGCTAAGTACCTACGACTTGAACCCGATCTTGCTAATGTTTATCTTCAACAAGAACTAGACGTGTACTACGCCCTGTCTAAGCTTTAACTGCGCCCCAGAGCATAAAAACCGACCCCTTTTATTATCCAAAAATTTGGCCTAAAAAGTGGTGAGGCTACGCATGACCTTCCCTAGTTTCTACGGAAAAGTCTCGCAGGTTACGTGGCCACGGAAACAACGGCTGCATCCGGACGTATGCATATCAGAATCCTTTAGGGGAGTCAGAATAAGCTAAGACGGAAGGCTCTGTACGTAACAAGTTCGATATTTTTTATGTTAATACAGTCATGGAAATTAAACTTTGAGAAAACTGCATTTTGTTCTGGAAATATTTAAACAATGCACCTTTTACTGTCCCCGCTTTTAACACTTTGACAGCCATGTCACCCACATATGGGTGACACTTAGACTCAATCATTATTTATTTGATCATTTGTACTGTTCATAAATTTATTTACTAAAGTTTTACAGTACCAATAAAAAGATTATGAATATTCCTAATATTTTTTATTAAAAATATTTTAATTTGAAATTATATTTCCTTTGTATAGAAATTTAGAAAATTTGTCATTTTCAACCGATAAAGTGTGGCAGTCAAAGTGTTAAACATGTATTTTTCAAATATTTTTGTATGTTAAATTGCATAAACATCCGCAGTCTAATTATTACAATTTAAGAAACTATTATACTCGACAACGTGGGCCGCAGACGCCGCACGTCAGATGATCATAAAATTGACAAAAATCGGATCAGCACGAAACATGTTAAATTTATAGAAACAAAATGAATATATTACACGCTTATAAATACCGTGTATTGGTAACTTAATAAAAAAGAAATAGCACATAAAGTTTACACTCAACTCTGTGCGATCATCAGGAGAAAGCCTTTGTGAACCATTGATTCACAAAACTGAGACACGAAGGATCAAATATGCAAATTGTACGAAGGTGAAATTCATTGATTCGCGTGCATCATCGTGAGGAACGCGTATCGAAAGCGACAGGCGTAAGTAGTCATGTCGCGGGGAACAGTCGGAAATAAGACGAACGACGTACATCCTGAGCGTTTCGGAATTTCCATGGCGTCGCTGTATCTCGGCTCGGAATTCCGGCGCGCAGGTTCTGCTGTCTGAATGCAACGCAACAAATGCAAATTCCATATTTATTCCCATTAATCTTATTCAGCGTGTTCAGCGGGCCGGCCGAAATGCAAGACGTCACGCGAACGAACGTGCCGAAACCTCTGCTCCGTTTATTTCGACATCGAGACCGCCCCGAACACTTTGCAATCTCTCCGCGAAACGAGCCGCTTTCATTTATTCGGAAGATACAAGGGCAGAAAGGAAACGGAAAATTGAAACTATCACGGCACTTCGGTATTGCGGTATTTGAGGAACGAGCACACTTCATAAACGTTTCTTTGCATCTGACAAAGCCGCTGGGTTCTTTACGACCATGTGCTATGAGCGCACAAAGCGGTTTAAAGAGATACCTTTACGTACCGTGCGATCTGTTTACGCGAGGGAAAAAATGTGCCTGCAAACGACCTAACACTTCCAGGCGCGGAAAATTCACCTTTTGTTCATTTTTCATTCTGCCAGGATGGAGAGAAAAATGGGGTTGTTAAATTCGAAGGGTTGAACGTTCGAGAAAATGAAGCAGCAAATTGATCTGAGCAGGAGAATTAAGTGGACTCACAAAATTCGTAATTCTTTGGGCTGTGCCTTGAGTACGGGATTATTCACTACATATTCTGAATTATGGAACCACATTTTATGATATCGAGGTTTCATTATACGTACCGTCAAGGTCATGCGGTTTCTCTTCATACCCTCGATGAATTTCCTTGAGGTAAGTTATGATAGAAGCTCATCAAAGATTGAAGAAACGATTGATAGTTTGTAAAGAGTGAGGGTTTAGTACTGTAAATTAAATTGATTATTTTTCTGGTCATGGTGCCGTGAAACAATTCAAACTTACTATGAACATGTTTTAAAGACTCATCGTTATTCAGTCTTTTTGATGTAGGTACTGAGAAATTCGTTTGTAAATTATTAGCGATTTCAAATGTAACTAATAATTAAAAATAAAATTATACATTTTGATGTTAACACAGTTTGGTGACAAATGTATCGATATCTTCATGCTCTTCGAAGTAAATTGACACAATTTTCAATTTCGCAAAGAAAGGAGATGCTCAAGCATAAGATACTCGGCGCAGCATGTGTTTCGGTAATTCTTCATTAGGCGTCGGTCATCCATTACCGTTCGCACTTGGCACGACAACGAGGGAATTCCAGCAAGTCGAGGACGATGGTATGCAAAGCGTGCCAGCGGCAGGAAAATTCGCTGGCTCTTGGCTAGGAAGTACGCGGTGCCAACAGAAAAGGACAGCACTCGCGATATTAGCCGCGTTGGTGAACACGTAGGCGATCGCGGGCCGCTCGAGCCATTAGTTGTGAACGAGTTGCAGGTCCGAATGGTGGATGCATAAGGGATATGCATATTTCCCTGTATCGTTATGCATCCATAACAGAGATCCAACGGGAGACACTGGCACACGCGAACGATTCGGAGGCAGTGTCTGCTCGCTCCTAAAACCATTGATACCTTCTTGCTCGCGGCTGAATTTTTTCCAATCAATATACACGGTGAACCACACCACTTCGCCATTTCGGTTTCGACACCATAAATTCTCTTTTCAATGTAACTCAGCAGTGACTGCTATGGTTATCCCTTTACTGCAGAGATTCCGTACTTGGGCGTAAAGCCCGAGGTTGAGTCTACGAGACTCCTGAACTTCCAGTTAATTTATACATAAATGCAGAACATTTCTAACAATTCTTCTTACTGATTTACCTTTATCCCTCTACTGCAGAGGTGGAGTCTCAGTGATTCTGCTGATTCTATCTTTCTTGTTCTCTTCCATTCTGTTTATAACTCAGCTTTTGTAGTTCCTATTCAGTTTTCCTGTTTTGTACATGACAATATATACCATATAACATTATATTTTGTTATTCATACTTACTAATAAAGTTCTTATAATAAACATAAAACTGCAATGTTAATCGACATATATTCCCTTTAACGAAAAGGCTACCAGTTTCATTAATGTCAGTTAAAATGAAATTAATACAACGGACCACTCCATTCTGTTATGTTTATTAAGAAACTGTATAATAAAGATAAATCAGTAAGAAGAATTGTCAGAAATGTTCTACATTTTTGTATAAATTAACTGGAAGTTCAGGAGTCTTGTAGACTCAACGTCGGGCTTTACGCCAAAGTACGGAGTTTCTGCAGTGTAGGGCTATTCAGCTAGGAGAACCTACAGTTTTAGGCGGATGTCTAACTGCTATTTGTCAATAACAATACGAAAGCACTGAAGACGATTACCAATCTTAACGCTGAATGTGCCCAGAGTGGCCTAACTTCCTACATGGCAACGCTGTTGACACACCGTACCTCTATCACTTCGGCTGCTACTGGATTGATAACAAATTTTTTGTCTCGTATGGCACGGTTCTGATAGCCGTTCAAGCTGATGGTATCGGATTTTTATGTATGAGCCCTTTCTTTCGAGAGTGGCATGAATTATTTATGGTTGTGCATTTTAATGTACTTGAAAATATTACTGCATACTATGGAGACGTTTAGTTTGTATTTGTTGTCTACCTTGATAGATACAAAAAAGACCATCATTTTCATCTGTTTTTGCTCAGGAGATTTTGAGACTTTTGTTCGGGACAAGGCAAGGATCTTATTCATCCGAAATATTTTCGTTGTCCCCTGGTAAATGCTCCTATTTGCAGAAACCGAGGTGTAGATAAAGTGTTGAGGTGCAATGCTAATTTTTAGCCTGTAAACTGAGATCTCTGGACAGTTAAATACCACAACACATCAAACGTGTAATTTTTCCGCCCGACTTCCACCACCTCAGCTATGCGAGTGCGACGTAGAGAATCGACGATGCACTGCGCGCTGATTGGTCACACCAAGCTACCAAAAAACAGTATAAAGACCCGCAGCTTGCGTATACTAGCAGATTCACATATTTCCTGTCTGCAGCTTTTGAAAATTTTCCCCTGCATGAACACGCTTGCTGTAACTTCTAATTTGACTATCATGTCATAAAGTTCAGACTATTTGTTTTAGAGTATAAGGAGGCGTCTACTCCAGGTGGCTCTACAAGATCCTTATGCTAAACCCAGACTCTGCCTGTTCAAAAAAAAAATACTAGCAGATTCTTACACCAATGCCACACCGTTGCAGATCTCCACGCTGCCCAAACTTGTAAACACATATCAAGCAATCTTAAACACATTAATGAATTACAGCAACGTACAACAAGTCTCACCAGTCTCATCATTCAACGTTCAAATTACTCACGTGACGTTACTCGGCAAGTGAGTATACTTGTGAATTTTTCCTAAATGTGGCGAAGAGCACGATACGCAACAGAAAGATCGTCTTTGTGCTCGTTCTGAGAAGTTGGTAAATTTTCTTGTTACTGCCAATGTAGTTGTCATTGCTCACGAAAAAAAAAGATTCGGAGAAGCATTTAAAAAATCACAGAAAATATTCCGAGGTAAACATTCGAAATAGTGAAGAATAAATTAACCGACATATATCAGCCTTATTGCACCATCCTGTGTGTATATGCATATCATTATTTATTCAAGTTATAACGTATGTATGTAGAAACTAAAACATGGATGAGTCAGATTCAGCGAAATGAATATTATAGGACCTAACCTAACATACGCATTACCTCTGTGGTTGGAGCACGTGGAGCAGCACAATTTTCTCCGAATAAACAAAATTATAATATACTCGTGTAACAAAGCAACGATAATAAAATGTAAGACATTGTACGTAACTTCAGCAAACACAAGAAACTATTATAACTTTCACTATTGTATTTAAAAGCTGTAAAAGTATCCTGAGGAGTCTAGCTGACCGTTCAACCCCAAAGGGGTTAACTTCCCGAAACCTAACCTCAAAAAATATAACTCACCTTGCACGCAGTGGGCCCGAAGTTCCAATAAATCGCATATCGGGCAATTTGTATATTCGCCGTGGTTGCAAATATATCGTTTAATAATGTTCGACTGTGATGTTCGCGTTTCGACAACACATAGAATGAAATTGTAATTACGCGTCCGGTAATGTACGATAACAAAGACATTCCTCGATCGTTCCAATGACACGACACGATAATTAATAACCCGCTATCGGATTTTAAAATGTAAGTGACGAATTTAACAGCTGAAACGGCAGAGTTTCACTCGCCGGCGGAATTATTGTTGTTATTGTTTCGAAGCGTAATAACTCACTGTAATGAATTCGTTCGTCCCTGGTAAGCACGCATTGGAAAACGTTGCACGATTTTATATGAATAACCTCTCTTTCTCTTTGTTCCACTCTGTTTTACTAGCAAAACTGGAGGTTGTAACAGCATGTTTAATTCGGTGGTTGACGATTCGATCGAGGAATCAGAATCATTATTGCACGTATCTTCTTCTATTTCGAAACTGTGTCATTTCATTATTTGCTTCAACTGCAAGGACGAATCTTTTGCACCAACCTGCAAATTATGTATCACCTACCAATCGATTGCCTATCGATTGTGGATGATAGAGAACAAAGGGAATGAGTAATTTCAGAGACACTGATGGTTCTAGTGATATTTAAACCGCTGTAATGGTGGAATATTGCTCTCTGGCCGGGTGGGTTTTCTGTCAATATTGGAACAACTTGCAGGGAAAATGTCAGATTCGCTGCAACGATAACAAGGGATTTGTCTATTTTTCTTCCTATGGAACTGGCATGGTTGCCGTAGTAAGTGTTTTTCGCGAAATTAAAATCGAGCGTCGAGCAATATGAAAATAAGCTGTGGCTGTTCAATGGACCGACAGATCTTTTATTTTAGGGGCGACACAGAATGAAAAAATTCGCTCAGAGCATTTCAATGGATGTTACCTCTCGTTCAACCAGTCTTTCAGATTTTTCATTGTAGGCTAAAAATTAACTGTTATATAAAAAATAAAAGACATTGTTTATACAAAAAATTAAATAACAGAGCTTTTATCATCTGTTTCCTAAAATTCCTCTCCTTATACAAAAATAATGGAGGTATTTTCTGTTCTTAAATAAAAGTTCCAAGATTAATGTTAAATTGCAGAGGGGGCTGGTATATTCTCTACAGAAGAGTTTAATATAAATTTCTACAGAAAAGAATGGCTTGCTAGTTTACTGAAGTATTCTGGAGTACGTGTAAATTCATTTCAGCAACGCCTAGTAGCCAGACAACCTAGATTAATATCGAGTCTCCCATTACGATTGTAATATCGGAAAAAGTTCAACAGACAAGAGCGGGGCGGTGTTTTATTGCAAAAGTTTCTCCTAGCACGATGAATGAAAACAATAGTAAAACACGAATGCTCCTTTTCTATGTGGAAATCATTCGTACTTTTATGTTACTTTGTGAACGAACTGGAGGTTTACTTGAGAATTCAATCACGCGAAAGGCTTGTCTTTAAAAATATTGAAATAAACATTTATTCGCATATAAACAATTGCATCGTGCATTCGCTAATGCGTGTAGATTGTAATCTGTAATTCCTCAGACAATCTGAAAACGGTTTTCCCCGTTTCCTGAGAACCAGTTCAACTACATAAGGAACAATTAAACTCCATTCAGACTCTGAAAATGAATTATATCCAGCCTCTCACAATACGTACTTATTAGAATGATTTCTTGGCTGTTACAGTGCAACACTGTAGTAGAAGAAAAGGCTATTTATCTCACAGTGATTTACGGGCCATTTATCTAAACGTATAATAAGCTATTGACAATGAAACACTGAAATGTACAATGTATCTTGTTTTTGAGAAATAAACTCACAACTGTTATGGTACGTTCCACGCGAGTACTATTATCGCTCAGTGAATTAAATCTTGACATAATAGTACCATCATAAAACAGAAGATGCTGAAATAAAAATCATTTGTCCCAGAATGAGAGAATTTGAAGGTATTATCGGCGTTAGTACGCGCTGTGAAATACTACTGCCATCAAAGCAATGCTGACAAAACAGATATACTCGCACTATCCTCAAGCTACTAATAATGAAATAAAAAATTTGTTGCCAAGGTCTTCAGGGTGTCCACATTTCTGTTAACACATGGTACATGGTTCAAAACCCACCAAAAACTGTAGATGTCCCGGTTACATTCCTGACTAATCGATGCTGGGTTACGCAGAAAGAAGAAGAAGAAGAATATTCTGAGAACTGCAAGTTTCGAAGCATTCTCGATGTTGGTTGACGTTTGAATATTTCTAGGGTCCAGTGGGTAAGCATGACCGATGTGTAACTACAGGGATCACCTTAACGTATGCGACGTCGCATCCGTAGCATCGACCAGCTACCCTCGGAGCGATGTATCGAACGATAAGCCAGCAGATTGCTGTTACTTGCGTGGATATGCGTGCAGAACAGAAGCAACGCGTGTTGCTGCATGCACGGCCAGCAATTGAAGCTATCGAGAGAGTTTCGCGTCGAAATTAGGTCCGCGGTTCTGGCTGCACTTGTGCGGCGTTACTGTAAATGGCGAACAAACTGCGGCTGCATGCAACGGCATAGATACGCACGATCCCTGAAACTTCCGAATTACTTTACAACGAACTTCGAGTAAACATCGACACGGTTTCAATTAAGGTGCATCTACATAAATTAATCGACTAACTGTTGCGAGCCAATATTTAGCGATATCGGTGCATTCTGCAGTATAGAATTGATTAAAATTGAAGTTTTCGTGGCTGACGGATAGTTGATTAACTGTTCAGTAACGGAGGATGTTCAGCACGTTGATTTTCACTGAGGAATTTTGTAGAGGGAAGAGTCTCCTAAATCGTATGTCATCAGTTTCTTTATTATTATTGAATATGAACATTTAATGGAGACGTATCAGTTTGCTAAATTTTTATATGATATTTAAAATGATTCGATTGAAAATTTGGTGTCCTTTACACGTCTCACCTGCAAGACTATTCTCTTTAGAAACCATAATTTTAGTAGCACAGTTTACAGAGTCAGTAGCCCAGCTAGTTAATGCGAAATAGTTTATATTCAACTCAATTTGAACATAACCTTTAAGTTAGCTTTATGACTGCATTTTATTGCCAATCAACTTGCTAGACATAATAAATTACACAATCGACGAACACGAACAAGCAGATCGTTCTTTCACATTATGAGAATGTGTTTTTGTAGGTAAATTTTGTAGCCCGGTGAATTTTTGAAAATCTGGATAGAACAATTTATAAATTTCGTTTATGAATTCTCCTTTGAAAACTATCATGGCTTGACGACATTTCGTACAATTCATTAATCATTCGCGGAAAGTTGTTTGCTTGCGCTAGGATCGTCGAATGAAACTGCACAATTTGCAGGCCGGGTTCGTGCGATCTATCGATTGATACGTCACCATTGCAATCGATAGTCTATTAATATTTCTAATGGAGAATTCGAATTACCATCGCGATATGGTCGGGCAGCTGATCAGATCGGGTCGAGCGATAACATTTTTCCAAGAGATCGTAATTTCTCATGCGCGGCATCATTCGAGGCTTACGGGCGCGTTAATAGTGATCCAGCAGATAGTATAATTCATACTCACGCACGTGCGAGACCCGGGTTCCGATAGTAACGATGCCAATGATTTACTGGCACACCGGTACACGCGAATTACGGACGATTTGTTTTAACGTTACGGTTTCCCGGAGCAATAAACAAAACCGAGTGCATGAAACGAGTGCGCGGGGCTGGCCGTCCTGGGGAAATTATCGCTCAGCCTGATTAATTAACGAACCTCACCGAAATTACGCATCGTTCTTTCATGGCCTTCGGTTTCGTCTATCATACGGGGTGTCCCGCATAAAATAAGCCATCTAAGCATCTTCTTCGATCGTAACAGTATAAACACGTAATTTGTATGGTCTTAATAAGCAAGCATGCTGTAAGAAACAATTTTGTTGATTTTTCAATGTCATCAGCTTTTTTTACTTGTACTGTCTTGTGTTCGGCAGTTGATATTAACATTTTGCACTTCTAAGGCCAGCTGTACTGCCCAGGCACTTAGAAGCTTTCTATTCCTAAGGCCAGCTGTGCTACCCACATTTTATCATTTATAGATAAAAGTTTATATATGTTTATCTATGTTTATTCTACTCCTATCTCAACTCGTAGTATATAAACTTTAAAGTTTGAAAAATTACAAATTTAAAGTTTGAAAAACGTCGTATAATCTAACAAATTGCCAAGATTTTTTCGTGGTCATTTTGTGTAACTCAGAAATCTAAGAAAAAACTCCTTGGAATTGGCTACCAACGTATAGCCTAATTGCTTGGAGTGCGAAGGGTTAACACGTTGACTGCCGCGCGCGTTTACAGTGAAATCTCCTTCAGGCCGCGCGTACCGCTGTACGAAGCGTATTCTGCTGGGTATTCCAACCGATATTTTAAGAATGCGAATCGCTGGTTGTCGCAAGAATAATCTCTCGCTCCGTTTGTTTCCATGGTATCATGCTCGTTCATTTATTTTTGTTACATCGCATTTCTGTCTCATCTCGCCATTGTACAGGATTATTACAATGTTATGCAGATAAAAGTCGTCGAATGGGCCGATCAGAGACACGAGAGAATTTAAAGAAAACAACAACTTATTGTCCAAGTTGTCCCGACCAACCCCAGCTTTGTATAGAATGTTTTAAAGTTTTACATCCCACATAATTTTCTTAATAAACCATTTTCGTATTACTTTTATAACAACAGTTTATATTAATGAATATTCTATTATTAATTTAAGTTTATATTAATAAATATAGTTTGTATTAATTAATATTCAATAGTTTTGATACTTCCTCTGCGAAATATCTTTTCAAACACATACGAATATCCTTCGCAAGTAGTCAAATAAGCGTCACCCCAATACGGGTGACGCGGCCCGATCAGAAACTTTACTGTCACCCGAATATGGGTGACGTGGCAGTCAACGTGTTAATATATATTCAATCGTATAAAATAAAATAACTGTACCACCACATTTGATTGTGCATGCATACCAAAGTTATTTTCATGTGAAATTCATCCTTTAGAATCACTCAAACTGTGTATGAAATACTTTTCATATGGTCACAAGATATAGAAGATAGTTAGGTGGCCTATTTTAAGTGGAACATTCTGTAGAGGAAACCATAAAATTATGCAGCACGCAATATAGAAAACATGGAAGAAATTTTCATAATAGAAGGTGCTTTTCAAACAGATCAATAGGGTGTTGATCTGAATATACTTGACTGAAAACAATTAACGAAAAATAGAATGTATAAAGTTAAAAATACATTTACGAATATATGATCGCTGGAATACGTTCATGTTCCTTCCGTTCGATTGTACGCCCTACAGAAATTGCAGTTGCCGTTTTTCGTGCTCCTAAATTCGGTCGCCAATACGGTGATCCTTAACACTGGAAGCTAAATGGAACTTTCACGCGCTCGAAACGACTCCGTCTCGTCGAATAACCCGATTCGTCGGGGAATTTCCGATATGGTTTACTAAGGAGCCGATGAGTTATTTAAATCGTACGCAAACGGGGTAAATACGGGACTGAAGCAGCGAGGAAGTTAAATTATTTGCAATGGAGTTTCGATTATCCGATTTCCGATTATCGGACGGAGCTGCTCCGGTTTTATTTGAGGCAGCGCAGGCTCTCCTCTATTCGAATGATCGGAACTCCATTACGGATAATCGACGTCCCGTTGCATCGCGAGTCTGAGATTTTTCCTTCGCTATTCTTTTCGAACTTCGTAATTGCATTTTCGATGAAGTCCAGCTAACACGGGATGATCGGTTATATTAAATCACGTAAATAATTGCCAACTGTTTTCCACAGTTTTCCCTTGCGTGAGGAAAGCTGCTGTCGTTATTCTCGCTAACCGGGCACTCAATAATTCCGCATTAGTGACTTTATAAAACGACTATTCTCGATTCTACTCGACCGTCGTCGCTTAAACAGTGTATTAATTGCTTTCATTACCCTCCTCACCGGTAATTGATGTCTCGAATTTAATTTCGTTAAGTACTTATTAATTATTATGAAACGCAACGGGTAAATGAAAATTTTAATACGTAAGGGTAGCTAAATATGTATTTGTCCGCCTCGTGTGTTATACATATTTAAAACAGAATATCAACCCCTTAACGTACTATTTAATTTGGACATTATTGGACTCTGTTTCTAAATAAAATACACTGAACATACTGCTATTATTATAACATTCCCACAAGTGAAATCTAGTTCCTCAAACGTTATGTCGGGCTGTACTCGTCATTGTATTCATTGCCATTAGGTGACTGTAACGAGCCAGATTCATAATTTCAATCAAAGAGGTTAATAATATATAGAACACCCATTTTTTCAAAAAAGATTTTTCACCGCATTGAAATTCGCAGCCCTTCATCGTATCGATCCCGCATTTTTCTATCATGCCACGGCGATACGTTTCGGCTCTAATTTCTTCGTTGGCTATCTCGTTTTTTTAAGCTCTTTGGCCACTGTTGGATCCGTAGATCCATCTCAATTAACGTGGCGTTAGAGCGCCGGAACTAGGTTCGGCTAGCATTACAAACTACACGGAGAAACCGGAAATGACGGACCGGGGTAAGTTAGTTTCCGTAGTAGGGTAGCGGCCACCTATGGTCGCCGAGAACCTCAGCAAGATAACACTGAAATTTCAGGGTTGCCAATGGGCTACACAGGGTAGACCATGGCTTGTATTCCTACCACATAGGAAAATAATGCCCCCCCCCCCCCCACGTGTATGGGTTACTTAACCAATGGATTGGCCATCATTCGGAAAATGGAAGTATGCTCAGCTCGATGGAGTCCATTAATTATAATCACAAAAGCGTGTTTCAGTGCAATTTTCAAGCCTCCAGTGTCTATTGTAACTCGTGGATAATGCATCATTATTGTTCCGTTGTATAATGGTTGGAAACGAGGGTGGTGCGTTGCGTACTTACCGGAAAAGTAGTTGGAATTAAGTTCATGCCGCCCGAATTCAATGCTGGCAATGATGGAGAAATTGAAAGCGATGTGCTTATATTTATTTAAACAGTGTTCGTGCAGTAATGCGGACTCGGTTCGTTCTGAAATTATCCTGTTCAGCTCGTTTTACGACAAACTTTCCTGTTTATCCGGTGTGCGTAGTCGTCGAGACATCAGAAACAGGCAGTTTATCTGATATCGTCGAAATAATCCGTTAATTCATATGCACAGCACTTTAACTTGTAATAGTATAGTATGCGTATGAATGACAGTAGGAAAATGAAGATATTTGTACTTGTGAAAGATAATACAAGCCTTTTCTTTCATCAGTATTCAGTAGTTGCACAGTGATCTACTACATATGTCTGTAAGAGTTTACGTTTATCTTCGACTCGTGTACTTAACACTGTGGCTACCATGTCACTCATACATATATGTAGGACACGTAAATTCAGTTGTCATTTATCTGAACACGAATATTATTAGTAAATAAATTTAAGAAGTTCTAACAGGACGAGCAGGAGCTACAAATAATTACTAACATAATTAATTTAAAAGAACATAAGGTCAGATTACCTTCATGTTGTATCGAAGTTTAGAAAGTCTTATCATTTTCAGTCTACACAGTATGACAGTCAACACGTTGGAGTGCCACTACTGTTGTAAATAGAAAACTGCTCTATCTTTAACCCATAGACGCACACTTTTTCTTTATAGATCGGTCTCAGAAACATACTTTTTTTTTAAATGTTCCTTTGTTGCTACAAGATGACTGCTATAGCCGTCATGTGCCAGCACATCAACAAAAATCTACACACAGTGAAATCTACACTCTACAGACAAAATTACAGACAAATCAAGGTGGTGTAAATTGTGAATCCTTCCAGTATTAAGGTATTTCTATTCCATTTCGGTTCCATTTCCTTCCAAAATTTTCCAGTTAATGTTTCGGTTAACTTCTGATTGAGCAACGCGAGCTGAAAGAAAGCACGCAGAACCAAGAAGCGAACAAGGCAGATACAATGAATTTTCCAGGGTAGTTCCATCCGGCGTTGCTGATATTTGTCGGTACGGGAGCCGATGCGCCGTTAGTCGGTCGCTTTTATCTGTTTATCCAGCAACTGGCGCTCGTCGACGAGCGGGAAAATTTCAAGCGAAACGGTACAATGCGACCAGCAACGTGCACGTGAAATGTGTCGGAAGTAATTGCCGTGGTAATTACGGTGCGTCAGTTCGCCGACCACCGTGTCCGTGTAATGCGAGTCTAAACGCGGCATCCTGCGTGCAACCCCAGCCGATACGGACTCCGGAGTTAAAACGAAGAAAAACTTCACGACACCTCGAAGATCCTCCGATTACGTCGCCTCGTTCTCTTCTCCCGTCCCTTACAGCTAAATTAATTATAATGATCACGTCTCTCCGTGGCCTCTGCGTCTAAATAGCACTCTCCGTGCACGCAATGTCCCGCGGAATGTTTCCACAGAAAACAGAAATATGATTGGAAATTACTGACCGGCGGAATTTTTAACATTTCCAGAAATAAGAATATCGGGGACTGGAACATCGTTAATTTTTCCAAGGACATTGAAAGGGAGAAAACAGACGATAGAGCAGCGAAAGAAAAATTGAAGTGGAGGTTTGGACATTTTCTGTAACATTTATTTAAAAGACGTAAATAACATGCGAATCTCTCCACCTCAATGTCAACTGCTCACGTAAGGTTAATTCTCAAGGGACTGGACATTAACATTCCCAAGTACGAATTTATTAAACTGGAAAGAATGATGTTTATTTAATATCAATTCGTGGGTAGGAAATGTGGAGTAAATAATTGAAACAAACTCGGACATCAGACGACTGACTAATAGAGAACAGTTGGCCAGGGAAATTGTATAGCTCTAATTGCACTGGAATATCGTTGTATTTCCGTGGAGCGCAGCGAAACGCCTTGAAACTGAGAAACTGGAATTAAACTTAACAACGTTCGGGCGGAAGGGGACGTACGAGAAGCAAACGAGTACGGGCAGGCAACAAAGTGGAAACTCGGTCTTATCCGATCCACGATTTTTTAGGTTAACGTAATAAACGGGAATGCATACTGCTCCCGCACGACACGCTCCGGGACTTAAAAAAGCGCATGGCTGGGAACACATACATTAGCTGCAGATAAAAGTTTTTATTTGCTGCTTGCTCACGAGCTGAATTTCTACCTCAATCCCCCTGTTGGTTGCAAGAAAATCCGATTCCACCAACAATTATCCTTGAAGTTATTCGGTCTATTGATAAAAGAGAAACTTGGGGACCGTTGTGATGGACAGTTTGTTGTGACACTATAAGAAGAACAGATGTCCACACATCGTAGATAAGACAGATGTGTGCATGTCTATTGTATGTACGTATGTACTGATCAAGACATCCAGACTAAATCGTTGAAGATCTTCGTTTAAAAATTGACTTCCTATTTTTTAATGCGAGCTTCAACTTTCAATCCATCGTACTATGCCTTATTCGCTTTGCTCTGTCAGTCATGTATTACTATACCATTCTTAAAACAAGAAAAAGTGAAAGTTGTACTGTAGACAAGCAAATGACCTTCAGAGATTCAACTTATGTGTCTCTACTATAATTATAATAAATTGCTTTAGCTGAAGATCAGAATGCAATAGAGGTTCTATTACATTGTTCTACTGCGAATGTTAAATTCTTTACATGATTATCATCGACTGACCAATCGATCGTTTTTCCAAATTTATCTGGTGGGAATTTCGGAAGGAAGAATTTGTTTCCTGAGGGATCGGACGGGTTACGAGGTGGTTGCTGAAGAACAGGCGAAGTTTCCCTCGAGTGGACGTGATTACGCGAAGAAAACGAATAAGGTGGGCTGGGGAATGGGCCGGGCTGATTGCTAAAAATTACGCTGTGCACGCTCCGCTCTGTACACTCGAGATAAGCGCGTCGATCTAGCGTGAGATTGCGTCTCCTTGTTAGAATTTGTAACGGTCCTGTTGTCTGTGCACCTCGAACCGCTTAGTTTTCGACCAACAACACTCGAAACGATTCATTCGCAACGTAGAAACCTTAAACGACTCACAGACGAGTGGGTTTTATGACATAAATCTGAAAAGGAGATGTCACTGTGCGTCATATTTTTATCGAAATTCCTCCAAAAATCAAATACATTTCTGCCTGAGCCAGCAAAAGTTGATAGTTCCGTTTATGTCAGCTCAAATTCTAGTTGTATTTTAGCTTCCAGCCCAGCTGACGTCAGTTCAAATTCAAGTTGTAACTCAGCTCCTGGTTCAGCTGATGTCATTTCAAATTCAACTTACAAGTTCAGCTTCTAGTTCGATTTACGTCAATCTAAATTCAACCCCAGGAGAAAACAGATTATCAACTAATTTGTATTCTTTCACCTACATGCCTGTGCATCATGCACATCATCTACATATTGAAATGTGAATGCTAGAATGTAATATTGTACATTAATATAAGCATGTGCAGCCTAGTTATAGATGATAATAATACAACGTTATTGCAAAGTTAGTATTAAATACATGTTCCACTGAATAACATGATGAATAGAATTATCCATAACAATGTAATAATTGTATTGATGAAAACACGTAACAGACGAGTAACTATAAAGATTTCATATCTTTGACAGTCTGTATATTTTTTGAACTGTTCACTGTGATGTTAAATTCAGTGAAAATGGCATTGTCTCGTTTCTCGTTATTAACCTGACTGACGCGTACACATCGCAGTGACGTATCGCCACTGATCCGAAACATTTTGGATATATCGTAGGATAATCGTACAGTTTCCTGTGTATAGTTTTGGTCGTGATAATGACAAACTTGTCACGTGTCTCATTCCGTCGTATACAGTGTCCTCTCCAACGGAGAATTTACGTAAGAGTGACTTTTTGGCACGAGAGATAACGTATGTAGCTTCAGGGAGAATCTGGAGAATCGAGATTCATGGATCATGCAATATCGTCCGCGGACCATAAACAAAAGCATCGACGACGCTTCGTGACATCGAGTTCGAGCTTGCCATGCAATCTATCGAAGATGCATTCGACTATGAATTATGGAGCAAGAACACCACCTTCGAACGTCTGCTCCATCGAACAAAAAATGATGTCCGTTGTGTCGTCGTTCGTGGCGCATGAATACTCATTTGTAAAAGTATTTGGATGAATTTTGGTCTTACTCTAGTAAGGACAAAAATTAATTATTGTACAGGGTGTAAATATGGGACACTCTCTTTAAGGTTAAATTCTGCATTTAAAATCAATAAGAAAATTGACTTATTAAAATATTTCAAAACTGCGATTTCACTTTTCAATATCAATTTAAGCGAACATTTATAAAAACAGAGCTGAAATAGACGCTGCATAGTGTTCCATTTTTTACTTTCATATTGGAGTTTCATTAGACATGTTTACTTATGATTCACGTTCAAAATAATTGAAATATTTACTTCTAAGTCTCCAGAAAGCATACATGTTACTCTTCAATTTATGTTTTGTTTATACGCTTTGTCGAATAAAGTTGTTGATGTTTACGGTACTCCGGTTGATCTCCCCAATACATCTGTGAGTGGTTGTACGTATTTTCGCATAAATCGAACGTTCGATTTTATATTTATACGAAAGAAATAAGAAACTAGTCGGATACGTGAATTTCGACGTATCATCGTCTCGTATAAACATTTTATTGTAAGGTGCCCTCGTTCGAAAGGATATACTGAATTTCGAGTTTATGTGTATCGGTGTCTGTAGAATCGGTCAGGGTTTAGTATAGCCATTTCGACTTGATCCAGAGCGAATAAGTATTCGAAAGAAAAATATCGGTCGGCGAGCCGGAAATCCTGTCTAGCCGTTAACCGGTCCATGGAAAATGCAATTCCGAAAGGAAGAAAGTGGGACAAAGGACAGGAGAGATAACTATTATCGCTTGCTAGGGTCGTTCTTGAAGACCTCAATCTCTATCGATATCTCGAAATGAAATGGGAAGACCTTCCGAAAGACTCTATCCTTTACAATTCATTCTTCATGAAAATACAAATTTCTTGCAATTAAATATATACTACATGAAGGGATGAGTTGCAAAAGCATTGAATCAGTAAAAATGATCAAATTTCTATTATGGTCAGTATGATTAAATATTGCTTAGTTTCATTTAGATAAAATTCCAGAAAATGGGAAATATGTTTTATAACCTGAACTGAAAGCTTTATTTATAATGTATGAGATGTAACAACAACTTGCAATAATAATAAAAAATACCCACTGCATGGCCAGACATTTAAATATTCTTTTCCTTCACAACTCGAACTCAAAACACAATATTACTCCGTGTCTGACCAGATATGGATGTTTTCACTGTCGCGCTCAACGTGTTAAACAGATTTCAAGCTTTTTTACAGATTCATAATACGGACTTCACTCCTGCTGAATGAGTAAATAAATAAGTGACCACTGATCGATTAAACTGACACGGGTACTGTTGATGGAGGCCAATCGAAGCTCCATCCGATCGATGGCCGCACAGTATAGTACGTAATCGCTATTAGTCGCGGCTATCAACTAACCGCGACGTCGATGATCGGTAGCTACACGAAGTAATCGCAATTATCTTGAGCCAGTTAGCTGATAGCCACAATAAGCCGATGCAACGCTCGCGTATGCAGGCAGCTGAACGAAGTAATCGCGATTAGTCGAATCCATCAAGCGAGCGTAACGTCGATCTTCCGAAGCCTTTGCTTCTTTCCATGAAAATCCGCGGACTCGTCTATTCATCGACGTGCCACCGGGGCGAATGTGTGTCGGTTTCGTTGCGAACGCAGCTTGCGCGTGCAAAAAGGGATCTAAAAAAACAGGGTCACCGGATGCGCTACCTTTTCAGTCCACCGATCCGCTGGTTCTCTATTTCGTGATCAACGCGGCCCACGGCTGCCTGCCTCTTCTGTTCCCTATTCTCTTGATTTCAGAATGTCTTTGTCGATAGACTCAGAAAGGAACTGCGCCGGGCGACACAGGGTCGGTAAATAACGTGGTCCGTGGCCGCTCGGTGCATTCAATTTCCATCGCCGATGAGTAATTTTATTTCGCGTCGATAGAGGATTCACATCGATAGCTCTGCACGGAAACCGCGTCCTTTGCCAACGTCGCGGGAATATTACGTGAGATACGGCGGTCGCGGTGCGCCGCCACGTGCGAGTCGTTGTAAACGGAATTTACGAAATTCGGATGAAACAAATGGAGTATCATGGTGGTGTGTATGTAGGAGCCGAATGCGTATCGGTCATACGATGCACGGTTAGCCGATACTGTAATCAACGTAACGACAAAATGAACGCGATACATCCGCGCGGCGCGAGCTGTGACTGACGTCCTACTCTCGCCTCGTCATGTTTCGGAGCCTGTACAGAGGCACGCTTTGTAGGAAATACTAATACTTCAGCTGGAGATTTTGGAGATATTTTTCAAGCGCGAAATGAAAAGAACCGGAATTTTCCAGTCTTGTCCTGGAATTCGGTTACGAAAGGACAAAGGGCTCAAGGTTCGACGGTATGCTTGAAGAGACCAGTTAGGTGACCTACAGTAGCATTCGTGCAAGCGATAGAACGCTTGGGTATGTTACAGAGAGTGTCACATTCAAATAATCGATCTACCCGAGTCGAACTTCGAGACTATGAAACTATGAGACAATTTGGAAAGTTTGTACGAAAAATGCCATAGACTAAACGTGTAACAGTTGCTGGAATTTATGTAATAACAGTTCCTTAAAATATTGTTTTTGCCGTCTTTTTTTTAGAGTTTCTGTGTGTTTTCAAAGTTTGTCCGTTAGAAATTGAAACATCATGTAGATGTGTGTGTAGCACGAACGTCCGAGTTCTGCAAGTAGTCGCGGTTCCATAAATGGGACTCTTAGCTACTCTTGCATTGCCCTCACGATTCTGTTTGATCCTGAAACGAATGCTGCTTTCTTCGTTATTTGTCAGGGGAGATAAGCATTCTTTGGAATACTCGAGTGTCTTTGCATTGCGAGGGGAAAGGTATCCGGTACACAGTTTGCTAAACCAGAATCTCGAATCTTTCTCGTCGGTCGGCTCAGATATTTAGGTCATTGAATGTTTCTCCATGAAAAACACTATTTATTCATTAACTACGGCTTGTAAACCCGTAAACATTGACTGAATTAAAACTGTATAATTTGACACTTGATACGACTTACAATTAGTCTAATTTCAGAAGACTATTAACAATTAAGAATACAGCAGGACCTCGATTATCCGAACACCGGACATCAGAAAATTAGTCTTCATATACATATAAGTTAGAAGTTAAAATTATCATTAGTGATACTGTCTATCTAATTTTATACTACTGTGTATTTTATATTTTAAAATAAAATTACAATCTGTTTGCAAAACATAGTTACAATGTATGTCGTCCATCCAGCAGTTATAGTTCGGATAATCGAGGTTCCACTGTACTAAAATTCGCTGACAGATGTTCAAGCAAAAATGTGACTCCACTGATAATTTCCTGTAGCAGTTAGAACATCCCAAGTCACGTCTACAATTCCACAATAATCATCTTCGTTTTCATAAGAAACATTCACAGTTAAGCACCTGTAACGGCTGTAACCCTTACCATAATCGATTAAAACGGAATCAAAAGCTACCGTGACAAACTTCAAGATTCAGTTACACAGCACAGAGTAACGAATGTTGCACATCCCTGGTCGAGGGAGAGAGCAATAGTCCAAGAGAAGCACCATTGTGCTCTCGTAAATTTACAAATTCACCCTCTTGGCTGCCACAGAAGTACCTGTATCGATTCTCAATAAAAATACAAGTATCGCTCCCTAGGGACGCCGGTGTGCCCCATAGCCCTCGATATATAACAGTAATTCTACTTGCTTGTAATTCCGCTATTCGTTACGTGCACCCATTTTCACGCTGAAACTATAGCGGATGTTGCAGTTATGAATCCAAATGCAAGTGCGAACGAGAATGCGTTTGCGGTGCACCGCGGTTTGCCCAGTAATTTGGGTCTTACCCTAGTGGAGTGTATACGCGTATCGTTGGTAATATCATCAACCCCTTAACGGTCTCTTTATCTCCCTCTCCCTCTTCATTCCTGAACGCGATCATCGGTCTGGTTGAACCCTGATCGTGTTAAAGACCTTGCTATTGAGGGTTTATACCGTGGGTGATCCATGTGAGGACTGGTTGTAGTTGTTAATTAAGTTGACGTCTAGGGAGCATTCTTAGATCAATGTTTAGGCTAGAGAAGTTTGAAGTTTATAGGTACTATTTGGAGACCTGCCGAATAAGTCTGTACCTACAAATTCGTAATTTTATGTTACAACCTTTGCCACACTAGGCTTCTGAGTTCTCTGCTAGTCAGAAATCGTCTCGAGAGACTTCATCACTGCCTGGAGGATTTCTTAATCAGCTAGGTCTCATCTTATCTATCGAGTACAGTGTGTAAGGGTCGAAGAAACGTTGCCAGACCTCGCGAATTTCCGAATCTTGAGGGTGCTCGAACAGAAACGCTCTACTTTGTTCACCAATCCCAGCGTGACATTTCCAACCCGCTATTTTTAGAAACGCAACATACTCTCTGCCATAGCAAAAATATAGCTTTGTCAAAGTTTGCAGATGAAGAATACGGTCACTCACAAATCCAAAGCCGATTCGACTCGATGGATAGCGAGCGGATATTTGGGCTGTTTCTACAGAGTGCAAATTGTAACCGACAGTTTGTGTTTCGATAAATTATCTCACTAGTTGCAGAGGATTAATTTGACATGTGACGGGTGTAAGTAAGATTTACCAACGCAACAGTTACACCGTATTGGAAGTGAAAGATTGAATTATTGTCACATGAGGAATATTGATAGGTTGCTAAATCCTACTTGTCCGTAGTATAAATCACTATTAGATCATACCATATGAAATGTTGGATTTCCTTAGAGTCACTATCATCTGCTTCACAAGTCTTTTTTCGAAAGACACTAATTTAGAAATAATCGATAGACTTAGGAGCAATATTCATTCGAACTTTTCCATTACTTTGAAACTATAAAACACATCCCCAAATTTGTAATAGAATTTCACACTTATCCCTTACATTGAACCCAGTCACAGACCTAGTACTTTCGACAGAGAGATCCGCTGGAAGCCATCTAGCGGCGAACCAAGCTAACACAGCCACAGTATACTGACAAACTTTATTGTACAAAGTTCGCTTACACCCACCCGCTAGTACATCAAACTAAAGTAAATCAAACATGGAAGCTGCACAAACGATTCCTCTAGAGATATTCGTACACTCGCTGAATAATCTTTCTCACACCTCTTAGCAGACCAGTTATGACTCGAAAGAGACTGCTAGCGACGCGTGGGAATCTTGTGGAATTTCCACGTGCTCGATGGCCAGGATTCAATTTTACAGTGAAAAAGGGGCGCGGGGAGATCAGAAAGGATTTACTCACGTCTATCGCGATTTCGTTGGCGGCGCTCCTCGGTGCCTCGTCACTTCCTCCGCGGATCGATCGACGGTGCATCAATGTGTCGCTCCTGATTGCTGACTCGAAGATTCCTGGTCGTCGTAAGTAGCGGCAATCCCCACGTACGCGTGACACTGAAACAGCCAAGATGGATGGCGCTGTATTAAATCACACGGCGGACAGGTTTACGGTGTGATCGATATCATCGAGAGAGATAGAGGCCCGGCACGCGTCTTTTTGTCGCCCTCGATGTTGCGGCGGCGTATTATTAAATTCCTGACACGATCCCCCAACCCCCGCACCGAACGATAACTAACGACGGGGATGTACATTTTTTACGACAGTTTTAATTGCTACCGCGTAACGCATGCGCTTTTAATCAGGTCGAACTGTAATTTTCAGATCGGAGGAACTCTGAAAACCTACTATACACCCTGTTGCGTGATTAAAGTTTTCCAGCCGGCGCGCTCGAGCACTTTTAAATTAGATTTAAGGCTCGCACGGGATGAACAAGAGGATTTGGGTTATTTATCGCGAGCCTTTAGGCCGTTCGGGATCCTTGTGGTCACCGAGTATGATCTCATTGTTAGTTTGAGAAGGAAAGTTACTTTGTAAACGGAGAATGATGTGTACGGAGAATAACCGAGGTTATATAGACTGAGGAATATTAAGTTTAGATTGTTCACTTAAAAGTTTGTTGGTTTTCAGACGCCAAAACAACGAAGTCGAAGTTTTTTAATTCGGTGGTGCGAATATAGTAGATCAGATGAATATTGTTGAAGGTCATATGCTTCGACATCAAGAACACTGATATATTGTAAATAGAATTGTGTGTTCTTTAAACTTGTCCATTTATGACATATTGACCCCCTGACAACCTTAAGGATGACAGAAATAACTGATTAACAAGAATGTTATTGCTTCGAAGCGATAAGTACCTGATTTAATGCTTCATTTAAACGATCAAGGGAAACTGAACGGAATTTAACATTTTCTTCTAACCTCGAACGGAAGTTTACTGACAGTGAGTCTCCAAAATATGTTTTGACTGATGACCGAAAAATTGCACAATCCAGTTGTCACGCATGCGCTTTAAACACAGTACAATTATTGCAGCCGTGTTCGCTTAAATAGTATCATTGCGTAAAGAATAGAAGATATGCAACAAAAGGGAACACGGGGTCAATCGATACTCAGAGAAACGAACGAGACCCGATGATAAAAGGAAGATTGATTTATGACAGTTTATCACTGAATAGAGTGAATGGAAAGGCAGTCCATCAATCCCAGTGCAGAAAGGGGTTTCAACTTTCGCTAGGAAAAATTTCATGATACTCTCACAGATAACTTTACAAATACGAATCGAGCATAGAATACAACACAAACTTTTCAGAAACTTTTCACTAACAGATCCACAGATAATTCTCAAAATTTACGAAGTTTCTTCAGCCTGACTCTAGAAATCAAATCGAGTCTAACCATTAGGGAACATCGATTCTTGGGGTTGGATAACGTCAAAGTCATTTCTGATGCCTGATAGAATGGAGCGAAACCTGTCGAATCGACGTTAAAATCTCGATTCACCAAAATATACTCGAAATTGTCTGAACATACCCCGCGCAAACCGCAGGCAGAGGTTCTTGGCCTCAGGGTCGTTTCAATTTGCTCGCGCGAAAAAGGAAGCGAAGATGCAGACTGCGAGCAGACTGAAAGTAAAAAACGGAAAGACGAAAGCGGGTTGGTCGAAATTTAGAGTACTCGATGACAACGAGGAGGGTGAGATTAGATGGAACTGTACGTACGTGTAAGTACTTATGAATATGGCCGCGGTACAGCTATTATCAAAACGTGTGCATGGGAAGAAAGGGGTGGGCTTAAAAGGGTGGTTCATTGACGTCGCAAAGGTGACGCTATACAGGGTGTCTGCGAACGAAAGAATACGTGCTTTGGACTTAGTATCTGATGGATTTTATTTATGCGATCAACAATTTGGCAATTGGAGCATAGGTACGCGCGTGTCGTTCGTATTGGAACTTCAGGTAGCAAAGTATATCTGTCAGCTGCATGTAAACGGCTGTGATACCTTGTCATTGATAAACTAACAACATTCCGGAGTTCTATCTAACCTAACCTCCTGAATAAATTTCATATTGTAATTTTCTCCAGACATAAAAATCCATAAAATAATATAATGAGAGGTTAAGTTTTAAATCAGTCATGTAGCTGAAACTCTATATACAGGGTGTCCCAGGTTTTTACTGACAAACTATACCAGTATGTTCTACAAATAGAAATGTGATTGTTATAAGATTGTTAATAACGTATAAGAAAAATGTGACCTATTATAATAGTATGTTACAATGTGGGGGTAGTTCGATAATATTTGTCTAATTTATTTATAAAGCTATGTTTAATGATTGAAGTCCATGTAGATGAACAGTATCACTTTGTTAACCCTTAGATTGTACATGCACTTTAAATGTTTCAAAAACTTATTTCGTCTTTCACCTACTTTACGAAATATACATTTGCACGTGCTTTTGTATGTTGAATTCCAGAAATATCCAATATACTAATAATCTGTTGTTATTGTTTTATTTCAAAATGTCAACTATTTTCATTAATATAAATGCGCTTACTATCATATGAATTTCGTCTTAATTCTGTTTTATTTTAATAAATACATTTTCAATTCTCTAATTAGACCTTTATTGTATGTACATTTCGTATTTTTGTTATAATTCTTTTACAGAGCATTTATGGGCATATATTTGTATAACATTTTTTGCTTCTTTTTTCTCGTAGAATATAATGGCACAACCTAGTGGAAAAAACCTGGGACACCCTGTATATATATTTGATAACATTTCAACAAACTTTCAGTTAATAATTATGGTACAATGAAATGAATAAATTTTTAACATTTCTGGGAGAAATTTTTACGAACGTATCACGCAATTGTACACGGTCCAAGCGTCCCTACGTTTCAGGACACTCCGTGTATAAAATGACGACGCTATAGAAGACGATACGTTAGAGAGGCGCGTTCACCTAGTGTGTTCGTAAGTTATGTATCGCGTTCTTTGGAATACTCCCCTTTTTCTATGCGACACCACTCTTTTCAACAATCCCTCGACACTTTTCACGCAACCCTTCCTCTGCTACTTTCGGCTCGCGCCATCTTGCTCTTTCCCTGATTGTGCCCCGACGGGCTCGTGTGTTTTTCTCCACTCGTATGAGAACCGCGTCGCGCGACCACAGTCACACTACGGAACAATCGACGATTCATGCGGGGACCTGAAGAGAAACATGCCCCTGGCTAAATTGGTCTACATTGAAATGATACCAAATCTACATATTTTTTTAGTTCATGTGTTTTTCAGTCTATATGAGACGACACTGAAGTCAGATTTGCCATAATTCTATTTTTTTTTCATACATGAAATTTTCGTACGTGAATATAGGAGCTGGAACAATATTCGATTTAAGTTATAAGAAATAATACAGTAGTTATCATTTGACTTGGGCTAATCTGTGTATCTCTACAGTAACTAAAAAATTAATGTATCCGTCGCAGTATAATATATTTCGCATTTTGTTTTCAACTTACATAAATGTTAATCAACTGATACAAAATAGTGACATGTTAGAGATGACTCAAAACATAACAAGAGATCCAAACTACAAACAAATAATTTCAAATGAAGATGTCTGATCAGTCTTCTACCATTTCCCCTGATTATTTCCCTTATCAACATTTTCGTTACAATTCCAAAACTCTGTTTTTAAATTCAGACGCCATTAGTGAAAACATAACAAATTATGATAAATAAATACACAAGCTGAAACTCCGTAACGAGAAAGTAACTTGTCTCAACTTCAACCGATTCATCCCTGAAGAGGTTAATAGCGTTTCGTGCGACGATCTCCACATTGTTCCGTCCCTTAAATCCTTATCGTAACCCGTTTACACAGTATCGGAGCTAACCGTTTCATTCGGGCAATTCGAGCGTGAATGATAACTTTTAGCCAGAGGATTCCCTGGTGCAGTGATAAACGAAATTCGCTTTGTCCTCGAGCCAAGGCGTCCGAATAAGATACAGCCTGGCGCAACAAGGTTCAGGGCCATCTGTTATCTGGCGTGCTGCTATCGAGGACCACAGGGGGAATCACCGCTATTGAACCTCAGTGTACAGCCGCAAGAAGCAACATGGAGGTGCAAATTTGTCGGCCGTGCTTCATGATTATTGAACTACAGACCAGGCGAGGGAGAGGATCCTCTGTGAGTTGAACTCGCTCCAGTTTTAGTAGACTGAACTCCGTTAGCTTTAAACCGCACCGCCTCTGCTTGTCCGTGCTTTTTACGCGTTCGCGAGGTCCGGTCGAGCTTAACGAATGCCAACACGGTGAGAAAGCGCAAAATTAAATGCGGCACATTTGCGAACAGGACTGCATAGAGTTTCGTCGACGTGCACGGTGTCGAGGTTGCCTGCCTTGCGGGTGTCTGAACAAAAATTGCACCGGAGGCCTGTGTCACGCTGCACCGGTGAAATTTAACACTTGAATGGTTGTACCGGAAATTGTTGTCTCGTAACTTTTATGTCAACTGTACTGTTCACATTGAACACGCAGAGGAGAATGGTTTAGACTTCTATGTTATAACATTGACAACAAAGGTCGACAAGTTCGACTTTAAGTTGTCATCAGAAATGGTACATATTTTTTCAGTTTTCCTTCGGATTAACTCCAAATCCGTTCAGTCGGATTCAGAACGGCAGACAGAGCGGATGGATATGATTGATTACGTGCATCGTCACGGAGTCATTATTTAACGACAGAGGGATTGTGCGGTTGATTGCGTTAATCCATGAAACGAGCATCTTTCTCCCTTCTATTGAGAAACAATAGAGATGCTTCTTGCATGAACATTTACTGGAAAGACCTTCGAAGACTGAAACGAAGGATCCAGAGACTGCGAAAGAAAGTTTCTAGTTCGAGATGAAAGGAAGAAGATTCGCGTGGAGGCAAGAACAGTCAACAAAAGAAATCGGCTGAGTGACTGACTATTAATTCAACTCCACTAGACCAGAAAAGTGGTCTTCCCACGGGTGCAGACGTCAGAACTTTTCGACCAATCAATGATCAATAAATCCGCGGACCCCGCTGATCCTCTCGTTGACCCGAATAAACTTTCATTTTTAATTTGTTGCTTCCATTTAAGAGGACCGTCTGACCGGGGTGTAATTAAGAATCGTTCACCCGTCAAATCTTTATTAAATCGAAAATTCTTTGTTCGCTGTCGACTTAGAAAGAATTTCAATCTCTCGTCGAGATTGAAAACGTAGCCATTTTTCTGAATCCCTGAACCGTGGAATCTGAATTCAATTTCTCTTTCAATCAGGCTGAGACGGATAAATGCTTGAAAATAATTAAAAATGTTCCCGCAAGGTCAAGTGAAACGTATGATTATGTGAACTTCGCCTGTTTTCAAGCGTTGAATTTATTTCCAGACACCATAGGATACCCCGTATTCATCGCTCCTTCGCTCGAAGTTCGATAGATTGTTTTTTCGAACAGGATTCTCCTGAAGAACATCGACAAAGCATTCCGTTTGCTATCAACAACGGTCCCGAGCCGATTCAAACTCGAGATTACCGTGCAATAATTCAAAACCATTTATTTCTCAATGGAGTGCCAATAATTGTTGAGGCTACAATGGTTTCCCATCAAACCGCGCGAAACCAGCAACACCCCAGGCCCATTCATCACGCGGCAGCTTGCTCGAAGGTAATTCATTCTTTTCGCCAATCGACAGAGCTGATTTTTCCCCGTGGATCATAACTCAAAGTCGCGAACAAACACTCGAAACTGCCCACGGTTCATTCTTTCGAACGAGCGCGAATTATTCAATCAATCAGGGATAATTCTAATGAAACGGATTCGAAGAAATCACCCCATTCTCATTCGACGAGCCCAACAGTCGCTTCGGATCAGTTGGTACCGCTTATTGGACATAAAGCATTACTAATAATAAGTTTGATCATGTATGTATCTCATTCAGTTCAGACACCAAGGCGGCTAATTCGTTCCAGGGTTAAAAAAAAGCGACATCGTCCAATAAATTCAGTCTGCTAAAAAGCTGCAAAGAAATCGGACTATTTACACCGACATCGTTATCAGGAGCGCGTTTAAAACTGCCGCCATGCAAGAAAGAAAGAATTCCGTGCGGCTGAACGTGGGACAATCGACCGTTCCAACATGCTTATCAGAGATTCCTTCCTTGTTAAGTCGTTTCTTTCTTATCCAAATGTATTCCCAGATATTTCTTCTCGCCTGATAGCCACTGCCTCGTTCTTTGCTCTAGATATGACCCCGATGGATCGACGAACCTTATTTTTCTTTTCTCCTCCCTAATAAACGTCCTTGCCAGGCGTCCCGTACACACAGCGTGAATCTTATAGCAGAAAGCTAGCTAGACGACATTATCTTTTTCCATGACCTTTCGAAACTTCCTTGGCTTGGATTTCACCGAGATTCACTCTGTCTGCGTGTCCACGTACACGCGTGTACTCGTCCAGGGTGTCGCGTGCCCGATCACCACTTCCTATTGTTGGCCTATGTGGTTTGAGTATCGAACCACGATAGTGGCCCCGTTTCTTGGAGGATCGGTATTAAGGTCAACAGGAAGAGCGAAGGGCAGCTGCACAATCAGCCAGGACGACCGCGATACCATCAGGTGAATTTAACGCGTGCCAACCGGCTGGTAAGATAAATACGTCAGGGTAAACGCACCTCGGGTGGAATAAGGCTAAACGGCTGAGATTTAACGTTAGGGTACTTGTTGCGCGACGGAAGTCAGCCTCGTAAGTTGCGTGGGCGATAAGAACTGTTAGGTGTTACTCGCGCCTGTTCTGAGAGATACTGGTTGGAAGAAATTGTGGAAAGAACGGAGTACTTCGTTGCTGGGTTACTGGCAACTACAGGTCACGAGAATGGGGTGAATCGTTCCAATGAATTTTTGTTTAATGTATCTAGGAGAAATTCTATCAATACATGTTGTTTATAAATATGTTTAATATTGAATGTTTAGCAGATTCGTGGCGAAATATAATTAGTACACGTTCAGGAAAACAGAACAGCCTTGAAATAAGGCGAAATAAGGCAATAATTTGATTAAAGTTTCGGCAGTAGACTATACTAGAGACAAGAAGAAATGATTATTCAGCCCTTAAAATTTAGAACAACTCTGTTATTAATAATAAATCGTAAGAAATATCAGAGAAAGTAATTACCTACGTGGCCTTCTATACCAAAATAATTATATTTTTCGCCATTTATTGAACATATAGATGAACTATGCCTATGTGTCTTTTGGGTGGTAGCAAAAATCACCCGTTGTCTGCCACTGTTCTTTTTAGACGCTAACGATGCATCTGGCGTGACATCAAACGCACGGTGCAGCCAGAATTTTGCCGTTGGAGAAAACTGAGACGATATATCAGCAGGTGAAGGAACAAAGATTGACTAGGTAGCCGGCTACACAAAATCTTGCGCCGTTCAGGAACAAGACGTTATGCAAAAGCGGCTCGTACCGTTCATGGAAGACAAATAGCATCGCCCCGTTCGAACATTAATCTCGATTGACGTGAAGAAAGTTTACCAGACGCTATTCACACGGAAATCGGATACGTCCACGTGCGAGAACGTTCGCAGGCTTTTCGCCGTGAGATTCATCCGGTGGTAGCAGTGATATATTTTTATCACGTTTCCATCTAACCACCACCACCATCACCAGCGTCGTGCAACGCTTTTAAATCATTTTTTACGATCGACCGGTCAAAGCGAGAAAATTTGTCAGAATGACGGACCGTTTTTAAATTTACCGGAAAGTCGAGGGGCATCCTTCGAACGGGACTGCTCCCAAAGGACAACGACACCTTGAAATGAAATTCTGACTGGTGCTTCGGATCGCTCGTAAATCGACCCACACGTCCCAACGAGGCACCTTCTGTATCCTAGTAAACTGATAAAACTGCTATACGCTACGAATGGTGATTCCTGATCAAGCAGTAATTGCAAGGGGAACACGGCGACCCTCCGTCTACGGTGTTTCGCGAATGATATTGAAACTGAGACATCCTATCGAATAAAAGATATCGAATAACGCTATGACGAAACGAGATAGGATTTTCAAGAAGCTATCAAGGCCTATCCTTTCGCTCCACCCTAACATACGTGATACTGTGTTGGAGGAACGAAGTATTGACCGTTCAAGGTCACTTGATCGTAGAATACGTCCAGGTGCTGGTTAACACGTTGACTACCTCAAATTTTATTGAATTAAATAACTAGTGATTTCGACAGTATCCTGGGAAAATTTAACGTTGCATCAGTAATGAAGGAACACTTAAACTTTTTTTGATTTAGGAATTGTACTAAAAGCAGCAATTTATTGTGTGTCTGGCTAGAAATGGCTTTTTCTACTGCGACAATCAACGTGTTACTGTAATAGATCATCTAAACAGTTTCGAGAATTGGAATGACAATGTTACTTGTCATTATGACATTTCTCTGTGTAGGTATGGGACTATTCGGCAGATCATTTTTGCCTGTGAAATGTAATTAATATATTTAATCCTCATCATTTGTGAAATTAGTCAGTAGACCGTTAAACCATAAGATAAGAATAATTTCACTGTTCACGAATTTCTTATCTACTTTCATGGAGGAATAAATAGGTTCTTGAAATTAGGAGAGGAAGGTCCAGGAACTTTGAACTACCTCAGGACAACATTACGCTGTAATGGTTATTGCCAGTGGGTTTGTGGTTCTTTTCGAGGTCTTAACATAGTTTTTATAACTGTAGCTGGTAATATAGTTTTTACAACGACGGACGAGTACCTTGTTCTCTCCTGCGACACTATGAGGAACATTGGACCTCGATGACCTGTCCCATGAAAACTTTTGACACCTCATTAAGTTTCTGTATTTTCTGCTGTTACATTTACGTTTTTAATTCTACGTTCGCTTTTAATGAAAAATTTCCCTAACTACGTCTTTGAAGAAGATACTCTACACAGCTGTAATTACAAAGGAACTTCGTTATTTGATGGTTATTCTTCATTCAAACTTTATTGCACTCTTTGGCTCTCTCACTCTGGATTCTTACTTCTAGACTCTGATTGTCTCATTAAACTTTGACCACGAGTAACTCTTAACTCGAATCACCCACTATAAATTTTAACCGAGTCTGACACCCAGTCTGACCCATGTCAGACCTACTCTACTTATCTATATTATGCATCTTTACGCTAAAAACATTCGATCTCTTCTACTTTACGTGAAACGGTTTCTACAAAACTCGGTTTTACTTACTTTATCGCATTTTCATAGAGAACAATCGACCGGTTAAGCATTGAATAGAATTGAATACACATTATTTTTGTCCGCAACTTAAATGTAACAAGTGACAAATTATAGGTGATTCAAGGTTGGAAACTATCTGTGGTATGGACGAATCAATTTTTTAGAACGACGATTCTCTTCCAGCACAGAACGGGACTCGGTGTCCATGAAACGCGGTGCGTTTTATTACATATAATAATAAGTTTCATATAATTGTTCGCATAAGCGTACGTAGCTGGCTCTAATCGCGATTCCGATGATCATTCTGCTGAGAGATAGCGGTGCCATTTCAGCGGAATTAATCGTACATGGCAAACTGCGATTACTGTTATTAAATTATGAGCGGCCACCATTAGAGCCATGCCATTGATACGGCCGATAGCCAATGTCGGAATGAAACACACGGAAGCGCAGTTTATATTTTGCACTCTATCCGCACGCTGGTGTACAGTATCGACCAAAAGCGTGTGACCGTTTAACAATGATAAACTATAGTATACGCACCATAAGCAGACACTTCGAGGTCACTTCTCGCCCACTTATTCGCACACTATCACACTCTGAGTCTCACTTCGAAAGCCTTATCATTCAGCTTAAGTAGGAAATATAATGGACATAGTACGCCAGGACGTAAAGTGAATAGCATTTAACAAAATAAAGGGAGAGAAGTAATGAAGTAGTTTTACCTAACATACAAGGCAAATTTGTATGTCTTAATGTCTTAACACGTTAAACGCTACGTCGGTCCCATGGGACCGACACTAAACTTTCCGTTTAGGCGGTGTCGGTCCCATGAGACCGACAGTATCAAATTCAAGAAATAATGATTTATAACTCATATAATATTAAAAATATGTTTACACTTTCTTAATGAATTTTTTTGGAACATTTTTAACAAAAATGAGGTTTTCCTTTACAAGTATTATATTAGAAAAAGTTACGACTTTCTTGGTACAATTCTTAGCTCTTTTTCTTCCAATGTTTTTGAATTGGCATTTTCTGTATTTACGCGCTGCCTAAACGGAAAGTCAACCAAAAGCAGCTCCGCGTTTAACGTGTTAAAGATTGACTAGATCATTTGAAAAATTCGTAACATTTTTCTTCGTATCCGAGACATCACGAGACCGCTGCAACCCTTTCGAATGACCTAACATGCCAGATTTCTGATTGAGGGATTAATAACTGTAGGGTTCACATATTCGGCGTACTTAATATCCCCATGTTTCATTGATAATAGGTTGTTCGACTGCACAGTGATTGATCAAAAAGCCACCATAGACGTAAAAATCAATGATCTGTCGCCCTTGTATAGTTTCGTGGCAAACGAACTCCCATGTCGACCCTCCCCTTCCACACACGCGCATATCATATTTCATAAGGGTACCAATTTTGAGCAGTGGTGTACCGGCTAATAAAGCTGCCGTCGTTGGAAATGTTTCCGAATCCATGTAAATCCGTTCGAATAACAGACTCCTGGAAGCTCGTGTCGATGAATATTAAAGCCAGACAGCGGGTGTGTGGGTGGTTTATTTATAATGCCTTAATCTCGTCTCGGCTGGAGGATTAACACGGTTTGATTCGATAGAGGGGGAACGGTTCGGTCGCATGCTCGGTGGCAATATAAAATCGTGGCGCACGCTTCGACAACAAAAGCTCGTTGGTCGATTATGAAGGAACAACTGAGTAGAAGCAGCGATTGCCTCGGACCTCGGCCAGGATTGGCCGATGTATGGAACGCAGGATAATTGGACTGGCTTAATTGTATACGTCGTCCCCGTGTGTGTTTGCGAACGTGGCCACCCGACCGCCAGGAATCGACTCAATCAGAGACCACGTATCAACCTATTCATTCTCGTAACCTCGCATCGTTGCCCGTGAATACCGTGCAAGGTTAACCGCCGAAACGCTACTTCGGTGTGTCGAGAAATCGGATTCTCGTCGAGCTGCCTCCTCTGACACACCTGTCGATAGACCTGGTTTACGTTGCTGGAGGCTGCTAGCATAAATCCGTGTACTATACTTATGTAAACGATTTGACAAGTAATTGCTAGAGTACTGAAGCTGATAGCTGATTAAGTAGAGTGGATCGCACTATGGTACAGTAAAGTCTAGTTTACATCGGGAGAATAAGTAAGGCTGGTAGCATAAATCCGTTTACTATACTCATATAAACGATTAGACAAGTGGTTGGTTGAGTATTAAGGTTGGTAGTTGGTCGACTAGAGTGGATAGCACTGTAGTATAGTAACTGAACCACTAGCCTTCTCCCGATACTGCACGTCGATCGGTGTTCATTCTACCGTGTTCGCTTCTGTACTAACCTGTACACTATTCTATTTTCAATTAGTGTGTAAACTGTTACAAGTCATAAATGGTATAGTAGAGCATATAGGCAAACTACTTGCGCACGTATAGTATTCCCTTTACTCTACCAATGTAAACTGAGTCATAATTCTTCGCATCAGTTCAAATCTGTGTGAAATTGGGAGACTTTACTGTTTCTTGATTTTATCTATCTTCTTATATGTAAAATAAAACATTTCAGTCTATCGCATATTATTGTTACAGAGCGTAGCCACCCGGGAAAGATGAAAACAATGATCACGATGTTAATTTAGAGGAATCGATGATCAACAAGTAGTTCGCTGGTTAACTCAGTTCCTCGATTCACTCGCTAAATCGTCGACCTATTGAAAGATTTAGGCGAGTCGCGTTTATGGGTCGCGGCCGGCGCTCTACCTGCTTGCGGTTTTCCGAAGTTTCCCCGAGTTTCCCCGAACTTTTGCCCCATATTTTAAAACTTCCCACGGGAGCCGTGGCCGTTAGAAAAAAACAACGTTAAAAGAGCTTCTTCGTGGAACGAGAAAAACCGGAGAACAGTGCTCCCCAAAGGGCTTTGTCTCACTTATCCACTGTTTTTTCTCCAATGATGGATGACAGTGTCTAATAGAACTATCTACTTAGTTCATTTTATCGGGAAATACAGCCGGGTGGCGGTGAATAAGGATGACAAATTTCCGCAACTTCGATGCACTCTTTGAATCGAACTTTTCGAGTTTCATGCCTGAACTTTGACTGAAGATTCTTCATCGATCATGATGAATCTTCTGTTCACGTAGACTCGCAGTGGATGCTTGACAGAATATTAAAACTTTGAACGCTGATCGACGGAGATGAATATTGCAACAAATATATATTTCAGTCGATTTCCAAATAATCATAATCAAACTTATACGAAACACTAACAACATGTAGGATTGCATTTGTTATTAATAAAATCGGAACTAAGATGAAAACCTTCCACAGAAAAAAAATAAATATACCAACAATCCAAAAACAGAGAATGTATCGCTGTTGGACACTTAAACAGTTAAATTTAATTTGACGATTAAAATGTTATCGTTTATACTTATTGAGGCACAGATTGTCGGGTTTCATACGGTAGAAAACAAACGAAGCTTTTTCCCAGCAACGTTACGTCTGTTCACGTAACCCACTTTCTGGCGAACACGTTAATTACTGTAAACACGTAGCTCAGGGCATCAATATCGACGTGCACACGTGCAAGTCGCAGGTTTCGCGGTTCTACGTTCTCCATTCAATGAAATCCGCTGTAATGAAGCCGCTTAATTGTTCACGACACATTTCAACCACACCAGCTTTTAAAAAAGTGGATCGTTAAATAAAGTCGTCTGCGAACGCGTGATGGGGGGGGGGGGGGGGGGGGGGTCCTCTCACGTGTTGTCGTAATTAAACGCACAATCGAAAACGACGTCGCACAAAGACGCCTGGCGCACATTGTTTGCGAATGCGTAATTTCAGATAGGCAATTGTTTACGCAATACGTACACTCATTCGATAGCACATAATTTCATATCGCGATCATGTACATTCTTATTATATTTGTATTAGCGATTACCGAACATACACATCATTCTGAAGTAGTTACATGTATACGGTTTAGTTCTAGATGTAACTTACAAGAAGCTTGTAAAATACTACTATATTTTATTACATAGACCAGCGATTTTCAACCTTACTTATCTCATGGCACACACAAAGTAATTATTAAAATTGTACGGTACACCAAAAAATGTATTATATTTTTTCGCCGATCTGACAAGAAAGTATACATTTTTTACTGATTTGAAAAAAAAATAATCTTTTTTTCTGTTTTTGCTGCAAAGTGGTGATAAAATAACTATTTTTCCCCACTATGAATTAAATGACATTTAATGATACGCGAAGAGAATTTTCTCCAACTTCCTTTTTGAAAAATCTTTTTAAAACCTCATTTATTTATGAAACTTTGTAATAAAAAAAATAACACTCAAAAATATTTAGAACAACAGTTATTCATTATTTCTCTCTGATTTACATACATTTAATGAGTGTGTATGTCTTTGGCGTTGTTTTAGTATGTCAACTAAACTGTAAGTTTTTTCGTCGTTGGTCCACGATGGTCATTTCTAATCATTGCTGTCACACCGCATTAATTTGTATTAAAAAATCTTCGGCACACCTGCCGACCTCTCGCGGCACACCGATTAAAAATCGCTGATATAGACTGATGTTTTCAGGTCATTCAGTTGATTGGACTATTTTTGGTACTTCTGTGAATATGTGTAACACTAGGGTGGCCGATTCTAATTCTAGCTGTAAAGACTACACCCTTCTATGACTAAAATTTGGGCGTCTATTTTTGTAAATGTCTTTCCGTACATAGAAGACTCTATTACAGGTAACAATGAGGGAGTATGATATCAAAGGTGCACGTGGCCACACAAAAGGGTTAGAGTTCACGGCAGTGGAACGATTTATATTTCTATCAAATACACAAAAGCTCCTAAAAAATAGCAGCTTGGTAAAAGCGTCATAAACATGATCTGAAACAGATTTCTGTTCGTGGAAGACGGTTCAGTAATATAACAATACCAACATTGACGATGGAACAATCTATTCATAGGTTCAACATCAGTGTAGTTGAACATCTTAGATCTTCATATGATTCAATTAATTACCTATGCTCCTGAAAGTATTTTTATGACATGCGTAAACGAGCACGCGTAACGTGGCCACGAATAAGCTTTTCGTGGTGCGTTTTAATCGATCCACGAAAATGATTGTCGGAATATAACCGGTCGACCGCCACGCGAGAGCATATCGAATGATCTCTCGAATCACTGAAAGCATTAACGAGCACGCCCCGGTTCGCTTTTGTGCCTTCCGCGTTGCGCGCTAGCGACGGTTTCTATTCAATTAACAAATCCTCCCGATACAATTATTGCTTCGCTAAATTTGTACGCGCGACACGGGCTTTGTTTGAAATTCTGGTAAACTCTGCTTAAATTATTCAAATTCCACAGTCGATTTGTTAACTATGCATTCGTGTAAACGGTCGAGACTCAGGGATTATTTATTAGACCGTCAAGGGGAATACCTGTGACAATTAATCCATACAGGATTCTAGATAATAGGCCGTCTCCGTTCCATGATTTCTTAGTATTATCTGTTATTATACTGTTCGAGACATACTCGTCGCACTTGTCAAACTCTTTCATATCCATGTCCCACGTCGTGCAACCACTTGAAACTTCAAAAACTTCCAACGGACTGTATTTCATTCTTTATTAAGAAACTCTCGTAAATTTTTTTTTAGGTCCTACTGTGAGATCATTATTATTGTAAATACTAAATCATCACCTCCATTTTTCCTTCCACCCAATCGTTCATTATTACAGTTTCTTCTCGGACGCGAACAAGACATTAAGCTGAGTTCTCTTTCGGTTGTTGTTATTCTAAGAACTTACGATCCTAGGTCGTTCGAATAAATTTTAACTTTTTGAATAAAACTTTTCAAGTAAAACTCAAGTTGGACGGGTATTATAAAATAGTGAAATTTAAGCTACGGATTTGTTACCTCAATTTCCAAGTTTGAACGTCACAGAAAAATTGTAAGATGAACCAGACACGCAAATCAGAATATAATGTCAGAAAATTGAAAGCACATCTGTGTTAAAAAATTCATTGCCATAATGCCAGAATTTATTCAGACTGTAAATCAAACAACACTTGAGGTATATTGATCACAAAAATATTTCAGCGTTTTGTTGCTTTTTGATTAAATTTTAAGTTATCGACTGTAGGGATTGATAGGTAAGAGGTAATATTTTATACACTTCTTAAGGATTCAAAGTTTCTTTATCAGGTTTCTGTATAATTTAGTAAGCGAATTTTATTCTTTTTGTAAAACGGTGAATGACCAATTATTAGTTCAAGACGCTGCGAACGATTTGAAAAAAGTTCCCGGGACCGTGTCCGGATATAAACTCTTACGGCCAATTATAATCAACAAGAACGATGCGATTCGTCAGACCCAACACTTTCTCGATCCCGGTATCGATTTTTCCCCGTCCGCGATTTTTAATGGTATCCGAGCAAATCTCGATAAGCCACGTTTTCCCGTATATTAGATCCGGAAATTCGCTCTGTTACCCGGTTGAATCTCATCGCGTGAAAATTGGAAAAGTTCAAAGCGCTCGCCACGCCGTTGACGCGAGGTTCGAGAAAACGAAGAGACGGGAGAAGGTGAGAATGAACTATCGAGAGGAAAAAAAGGAGCGAGTTAAAGAGATAGAGAGGGACAGAAAGAAATGGCCAAAGGGGCCCGGAGAAAATGAAAGAAAGGGAGACGAGGCTGGGAAAAAGGGAGTTCCCGTTGTTCTTGTAGGCGAAGGTACTGTTCGATTTCACGGGGTATAGAGGCGACGGTGGAACGAATCAATTGTACGAAAGTATGCGTCGCTGTAGTGATACTGTAGTAGATACCTGATGACTCTTAAAACGGATCCTAACTAGGTACATACGTCTGTTGAATCATTTCCGGGAGACGTGCAGGCTGCTTAACCTGTTGGCTGTGTAACCCTATTTTAAAAGCGTGTACATACCTACGTTGTGTCGCAAAAATGAAGAGATGACGAGTATACTCGTCGAACACAGAGTATATGTAGCTGCTGTAAAATTGAATTAAATTATAACGAAATGGCAGCTTTTTTTTTTTGAAAAATGAATAATTTATTGCTCAAATTCATTGATATTATTGACAAAACTTAAACATGCCACAGTGAAAACAGCCGTTACTAACCAGACACAATATCAATTTCTCTTTTCTGTATAAATCGTGAAGGAAAAAAATGTTGAAGTATTCAGAATTGCACATGCGTACCTGTATTAACATTATAATGTTAAATTTGCCCAGAATATTGCAAAAATCAATAATTATTTAATTAAATAGAATGTGTGACGCCGGTCACCGGCGACCCCCACGGCATTCAACGTGTTATAAAAGACAAAGAAAATTAAATACATGGACAAATTTTTTTTTGTTTTACTTATTTCGTTCTTGTTTCAAAATATTTTAAAATGTCTAAAATTTACGAATATGTTTTAGTTTTGACTAAAATTTTAATTTAAGTAGCAAATGGTAAGTAGTCCTTTTCGCACGATGAGTATAATCGTCATAACACAAAAAATTTCCATTTCTTCATATCGAGTGTATTCGTCATACACATCTAACAGGTTAAGTCGTTTAACTGCAACAGTGTTGCACGTTGCAGTTCATTGTGTATAACTGCAGTGTATATACTTATTTCACGTCATCCTCGGCAGATTCTTTTTAACATTCTACAATGATGACATCAAGATCTCCTATGTTAAAAAATACATAGACTGTGTCAGTGACAATAGTGGATTTTCTGTAAAAAAACTCAGTGGACTTCAAATAATAAAAGTTCTAATTACATTAAGAAGGAACTGATTTATTGATCTGATTAACAGACTGATTTGACGGACTGGCTGATGTATTACACTTTACGATTGGTTGTATTGGCTGAGTCAACGGACTGACTGGCATAATTGGCTATCTGAACCAATTGAACTAACTGATTGAACTGACTAACTCAACTGACTGACTGGCTTAATTCGCTGACAAAACTAATTTTACCGGTTAACAGACTGATCTGACTCATTAAATTGATTGATTCAAGACAAAATCGAAATCGAATTCGGAACCAAAGCTGCACATGATCCACGAAGAAGCTCTGTAGACGGCAACTGCGTAGAACGCGTCGCAGAAGGGCGAGCAGAAACTGCGTAGAAAACCGTGTGTCGTGTTATCGATTTTCCGTAGCCAGAAAGGCGACAGAAAACGCACGGTGCTCATGAATGTCCGTACTTGGTTAATTAATAAACGGTGCACCGGCACGGAACTAATTGCCGTATCGTGTGTAACGAGTCGTTGACAGGTTCGATAAGTCGTCGGTAAGGGTGGGCGAGGATGGTGACTCGTGGTACGTTCATTGAAAGAAGATTAGCTGCGGGGCTTCGCCCCGAAAGCTAATATTTCCGAAGCCAGACGACCGCAAGCTATCAGTTAAGTGTAATTGCCCACGATTAATTAGATGGACTGCGTGTGCTCGTGCGGGTCTCGAGCCAGTGGTTTTACCGTTGACATTCAGCGAATTTCTTAATGGCGTCGATTGCACGTTCGAGCTTTAATCGCCCCAATCGAGAACACGAAACGATCGAACATTACGCGGAGACCACCCGATCACGCGAGTTACTTTGTCATAACGTTCAGCACTCGAAGCTGTTATCGCGAGAAGAAGGAAAACGAATGAGATTTGTAACAAGACTCGGTTCCTCGGACCCTTTCACGCTGCGAAAAATCTGTACTCCCATTTTCAGTGAGATCATTTAAATAAGCTCGCGTTACGAGACGCTTTTCACGTAGAAACGGCCTGCGAAACACTCGTAATTTCTTTTCACGGGTCGAGGAGGAAAAACGATCTTTAGAGAGTTTCTTTTATTATCTCGAAATCTCGGGACACTTAAATCTTCTCCGTTACGGTTTGGCGACGATTTCGTACAAAATATGGCCTCGATTCTTCTTCCTTCCTCTCTGCCCCTCTCTCTTTGTACAGAATTATAATAAGCGGGTACGTCCTCCCTTCGCGGGCGTTGAAGACGTTAAATATTGTACAGTCAGTTGAAGCGAAGAAAGAGCCGTGAGACGTGAAACCGAGTTAATAAGTATAAACGAAGGCGTTAGAGAAGTGTTTCCGATCTGAATTACATTTTCAAAGTTGATGCCAAAGACTGCTGGACTAGATACGTTCGTAGGTGTATTTAGAACATTTTACACAACTACTTTTCTGGAAGTAAAGCAAATCGCAGAAAATGAAGACTTACTAATTGACACAAGTGTCATTCGACAGTTTCTGGAAACAACTCTGCCTTCAGCCTCCTCAAAAAAATGTGAATCATTGATGCTCGCAAGCGAACCGATTTTAGGAATCGAACAAATCAATATTTTTCTCCGTAAGCCTGTATTTCCCCATGTGCTTCCAATTTCATTTTAGAGTTATACACTTCAGGGATTTCGAGATTATCCCGAATCCTGGTAACTCCTTTGCCGCTCATAGGTAAGGATTTCCACTGGCTGAAGTCCTACGTCGAATAAAGAACGTTCGAACGACGCAACGAGATTTGTGCAATCTTTTCCAGGCTACCTTAACCATTGTCCGATCTTCACTGGATTTGAAATAACGGTTCATGTACCAGGTGAAATGTAGGATTCAGTCAGCAAACAAGTTACCTCGTCACAGGTTATGGAAACACTGGTGGTAAGCGATTTGAACTTACACGGAAAGTACAGTTAATACATAAAACTAGTTACATGTCATCAAATTAGTTTTATAATTTGCAGTCCAATTACTGCAAGGTATCGGTAGATACGTATCAAGGTACGGTAGAGGGTAATCGAATAGCCTGGTGAAGGTCATACGTTTGATTGCAAATTGTCTGATTTTTCAAGTGACTTCTTATTCTTACTTTTCATATTTGTACTTTTAAATTGAGAAATATACAGGGTGTCCCGTAACATGTGGGAATCCCTATGGGGATGGCTTCAGCACACCAAAAGAATAAAAGAAGATTATTAAACATATGTCCTATTTGACTTTGTCTTCGAGTTATAGTGGTATTGTCGGTTATTTGATTTTTAACAAAGAAAAATAACGTTGACACGCTTTTTTTCAGATATTTTTATAAAATTCTAATAAATCAAGAAACTAACAATTTAGAACAATAACTAGGATATTTAGCAACAACATACTGAAAGATATTCAAAGTGGCCTCCTCTGGCTTTGTTGTAGGGGCGCAAACATTTCCCGAAATTTTCGGTCATAGCATGCAACTTCTCCACGGTTATTTTGTTCCATTTCGCTAACAAGGATTGCTTCAGCGACTCCAAACTTTTGTAGGGGCTAGCACACTCTCTGACCTCCAATATTGATCATATGGAATAATTTATTGGGATTATTTTTTAGGTAAACTACCTCGGTCTGTCGAAAGAATTATAGCGACACAAAACCCGCTATAACTCGAAAACAAAGTGAAATAGGATATATGTCTATAACTTTTTCTATACTTTTGATGTACTAAAGCCATCTCTAAAGTGATACTCACACGTTACGGGACACCCTGTATATAATATGTAATTTGTGTGATCTGTAACAGTACCATTGCCACAACGCTCGGTCCACTCGAACAATATAACTGATAAAACTGTGACCAAAATTTTGTTTCTATTTATTATTATATTAGCAATCAGAATACAATTCTATGAGCTAGTTTGCTGGCTTGGGTCCTGTCTACAGCACCACTTACGCCGTGATGAGAACTCATCCATTGATGAGTTCTCTCTTTAACCATCAATTAAGTCTGCTGGCCAATGTCGCTTCAGTCTTCTTTTTCTCCTTCCACTATGCTGTTACAGTAGTCGGCGTAACAAGGTGTTGTTATGATTTTCTAGTTTTTCATCATGTTTTATGCGGCTTTTCTGTACTACTTCTTTGACAAAGGGGATATTTAGGTCACCATTCAAGGTTTGACTTAAAAATTTGAAAATAAAATATTACCTGTTACATAAGAGGATCCCCAATTATCTCTCCGGTTCTTTCGATCAACGCTAAATGAATTCATTTCTATTATACGAGAATTGGCAATCGCGTTGAATTTTTGCCGGTTCATTTAGCCGGCAGTATAAGTGGAAAGAGAGTTTTCGGGCAGCCCCCATTTGCAAGAATGCGATCGGACGATGAGCAGAACCGAAGCGTCTGCGTATAGACGACCGTTCCCTTTCCTCCGTTTGATGTCCCTTATCATAATCGGGCGCGCAATTATAGGACAAAAGGATCCGAGCTTGCAGATGTAGGACGACTTTATTCGGAGTTAAAGGAAAGACGTTTCATCTTTGTGCGACGTCGAGAAAAAGGGACCCCCATTGTTTGCTGTAGAAGTTTGCTGGAGCGTTTCTCCACGTTGGAAAAAGAGGACCACGACGCGGAAGCATATCGTAATGAAACGACAACGTGTTACCATAGAATACACCTTTGAGCTACTCCTTGGATACGATCATTGATTCGACAACCAGGCTCGATCATCTTTCAACGAATAGAATCGCTCTGAAAAACGATGTGACGCTGTATATGATATTTTTCTTGAAAGTAGGTATCGTGTTCGTCTGTTGTTCCTCTTCCAGGTCAACAGAAATTGAATATTCTATAACTGATGGTCTGAACTTTGGATCCATACAAAATGTGGTCATAAATAAAAACGTACGAGTAAATATGGCCCGGGAAGTCAATAGATTTCGAAATGTAACGAAAAGTTCCATTTCATCATGTTGGAATGTTTGCTCAAATATTTCTTTATATCTTGAAGACTATTGATCCTCTGACCTATATATTAGGTTGTGTAATAAGTCCTGTCGCGATTCTTTAGAAGAATATTAACCATAATATTACTAATTTTTTAAATGCAATGCAACTGATTTGTATGAAATGTGTAATACGTTGGTAATCTGTGAACTTCGCTATTTTATCCACACTAATTGTTATCGGCCTGCCATTTCGTTTGTGATCTATCAAAATGTAACGTCCATCATTAAACTTTCTAATCCACTTTTGAATAGTACGTTTGTTGATGGCATTATCACCATAAACATCACAAATTCTTTTCTTTATTTGTTACACATTTTTTTTTCTTCCGAAAATAAAAAAACATTAAATGCCGAAAATGAATACTCTGATCGCTCATTTCAAAGATGCACTTTTCTTAATTGAAACTAAAGAAGAACTGGCCGATACTCCAGCTGAAACACATCCAAACCATTCTTAGTTCGATATGTTAACCATTCCAGCTAATATTAGCAACGGCTTCAGATAACACTTCTCCAAATGCGTATCGCCTTCAGCGCGACAGGACTTATTACACAACCTAATATATTGAGACCTTTGAATTTATTTTGTTCAGAATTACACGTAGCCAAAGACATGGATATAAATTTTGGAATATGCTGCATGTCTTGATTTAATAATAATGCTCAGAGACCAAGTTGTGAATAACTAAGTTATGTATGTACAGTCAGCGCTAAGATGCGCCTTCAGTGATTCTGCGTTGCTGTTGACACACGGTGGTTGGAACCCACGTAAAACTATAGCACTCGGCTAGACCCCCATAACGGTCGATGCTGAATTACTGTTAGATTCCGTGTCGTGGAATCGAGTACAACACTTTTAAAATCGAAGAAGAGGTTTATTCTGGTATACGTTGTGGCGATCCATAAGAATCTGCCTGAATTCGCTAATTCCTAGGCGTATGTATAATATTTTAGGGAAAGGGAAGGGGTATGGATAACTAGCCGTGATGAACTCGGCCCTTGATGACTAAGGGTAGCGTTCGTTTGGGGACAGTGTTCGGTTGGGGAAGTTTCGCGTAAACAAGTTGACTCAGTGTAGACGATGAGTTGGACACAATCGTAGATTAAGCGTGTTGGTCATCCAACATTAACTATAAACAAGGAGCAACTTGCGTTGAATAAAAAAAATGACGAAACTCCCGTCTGCAAGTTCACGTTTTCATCAAAGCTCGAACCGATGATGTAGGCATGCGTTTTGGTTTGCGTCAGAGTGTATCGCATTTATAAGCGACCACTAGATTATTTCGAGAGTCAGTAATATCGCTACTTCCGCTGTGTTGCCACGATGAAGACGTCCTTGCTTTACGAGGTGTGCGCGGTGAAGATTGAACCGGCTAGGAATTACTCGAATGCCACTTCGAGCGTTTAACATCGGGGAAAATGTTGCGGCATAGTTCAGACTGCGCTGCCCCAAGTTTCGGGTTTCTCCGTGCATAGGAGCATTAATGACTTTATCGAAGTATTCACGGGTCTTGGAGTTTTCAGCAAACCGGCCGGAACGGACTGTGCCCGAACATCGAAAGCTGGCGTCACCCCCTCACGCAAAACTCATAAAAAGAATTTACTACAAAATGCATGTTTCATTTAATACGTAACCTTCAAGCTGAGTCAATTTCAATAACAATGACTCATTTCATTAGATCGTTCGATAAGTAATGTCGTTTCTTATCTTGTTCATATTTTTTCAAGTATTCTGACCGGTTTGTACCATATGCATAATTGATAATTTTATTTTATTTAAGAATGTATGATAAGGGAGGTGATTATATTATTCATTAACAAGAAATATTTTAGGTAAGTTTCGTTATTTGATATCTACTTACAAATACAACATTACTTATCGAACGACCTAACACGTATATGCGTTCGATACCGTTAACCCTTTGCGCTCAAAAACTTTTACACCTAATATATAATACACATTTTAGACATGCAAGCATAATTGACTTCCATAAGAGGATTTCTTTTCTTTCAAATGCGCTTGTTTCAATAGTAGAATGCCTGGATAAAATATAGACTGTATATTTTATACAACTGTACACAATTTTGACGAAAAAGTCAGAAAAGTCGAAACATATGGTGCCTCAAAGGCGCCATTCGAGCGCAAAGAGTTAATTAAGTAACACTGATGCTTGAGAATCTATTGTAAGTGTTTGCAAATTTCTTAGTACTGGAACCCTGAGTATTAGAAAACACCATGTGTTACTTAAAATATTTAAGTATTCCTTAATCAGTATGTAGGAATTGCAGTCAAGTTATCGTCGCGTACACAGGAAATACGCAACAAAGTATTATACGATTACAGATTATTTATTCATGTTTATCTTTCTGAAATTTTAAAATTGAAATAGCTGTTTAAACTAGTAAGCTATAATGACTCAGTCTGTACAAAAAACATATTTCTAGAAAAAGTAATTCGATGACCACGGAAAATACGGGAAATGAAGGTAATTCGAGTTAAAATCGATAGGTATTGGTAGTGGCAGAGGTTGATGAGGTGGAGATCGACACAGTGACACTCATTATTATTCATTGCTACGTTCGTTATTAGAGTTGGGTCAAAAGCCGATTAAATTGAAAGCAGACTGTAATACCCGATTAGATAAATTGCATTTCCATTGTTTTTCTTGACTTCTCTTATTCTCTTACCTTTTCAACTATATTAATCTTCTTGTCTGGCTCCTTTCTACTTCCGCACGGTGATACAAAGTTCGAAAATCGTTCAGCAAAGACAAAACCGAGATCTATGATCCTTATACTGATTTACCAGGATATTCATAGACTCGAGATTATCACAAAGTTTTCAGAGTGCAGTTGCAAAATTAAGTGTCCGAAAACTTTTGCATGCCACTGTGTATACTCCCTTGAATTTAATTGGTATCTAAAAATTATTCAAATATTATTGACAATCTATCATAGCAGATAGTTAAAGTATTAATTCAGCACATTTCATTGACAAATAGTATTGTATTTACTGTCTCAAATTGACACACTATACAACAGGAATAATCTTTGTTTGCAAACAAATATGCTAAGATAAATAAAACCTTCTCATTACGTTTCTTGCACATTTTTAAATTCTAGATTTCCTATCTCTAAGCAAAAAGCTCTAGCTTTTACTAATCAATGTCTGAACCGCATGTGGGTCGCAAGGGAGTGAACGTATGAACGAACACCCATAAATCCGATTTTCTTTCAACACCCTGTACATTGTGCATCGGCTGTCTGGCCTCAGGAGGCACTTTGTTGCCAGAAGTGCACTCGGACGGTCGACGAGTTTAATTCAACCGCGGCAACTAACTGCGACGACTCGTGAACCGGTTATCGGAAATTGGTTTCGCGCCCTCGACTCGGTCGTCGCGTACTCTAAACGCGAGGCGACCCGGCTGGTAATTAACGTGTGATTACGTCGTCGGGAGTTGTGGTCGTCGCGATGCGAAGACGACGCACACTCGAATGAATGAGGCTTCTGCATCGAGCCAACTACGCTGAAGACACGCGCGACACATGTCCGCGTGAACTCGTCATTGAACGTTGGAAAAAGTTCGTCACAGGTGAGACGCACAGAAGTGGTTGTTTACGAACGTGTATCGCTGATGATGCAAATATTTATCAATTTTTTACACACGCGCAGGTCTACGGGGAAGCTTCTAAAACCGTAAGAATCATCCATTAATTCAATGAAAATCTCGAATGAGAGTCTATAGCACATTTTGGTCAAAGTTGAATCAACAGTAAAGTATGGTTCTACAGTCCCTGTCGATCGTTTTAGTACACACAGGTTGAAGATATTTCGTCAGAAGGCGATGTAATGTGGAACAGTAGAAGCACGTTAGGTGTTTGAAACTTATGGAAGGAACGTGTAAAGCACAGTTTAGAAGTAGGGGGGTTAAATGTTACGAGCGTTCCGCGGTTTACGTTTGCCGAAATGTAGTTTATCCAGTTCGAATTAAGGATATCGGGTGTGGCGTACGTGTATAATAATGATTGAACCAAGTACGAGCACGGTTAATCTGTCATTGATGGATATAAGGAAAATAACGAAAGATAGACGATGAAAACGTCGAGCTGATCCATCTGATCAGCTTCTGGTGCAATCAGGTTCTGTTGGTTGTTTCAATGGAATAAGTATCTAAGGCACAGAAGAAATTCGTCACAACTTATCGTGTTCGGTCCCAAAGGCCGAATTTCTTTAAACTTATATTAGGCGCCATATACCTATCGACGCGGCCGGACTAATTATTTTATGACTGTCCTGGTCTCAAGATCTGGACATCAGGGCGCCACATGCGCCAGGCCAGGTGCAGGGAAAAACCGTTTTTTTAAGAAAACACCGTCTTCGACGACCGAAGTCGAAGACAATACCGGGGGATGTCTAAATTAAATTTTCACTCTGCAAACTTGCAGACACACGTACAACTCACACTAGCCAGTAGAAAAACATCACCATCCACCACGTACACTTCATACACAGCCAATCACAGGCAAACCAGCCAAATATAAACGGCGAGCACAGACACGACAAATCAGATTTTCAATCAAGCCACGATATTACACACACATCGAGAATCTCACATTTCACCCGCGACCATACATCACTGTAACACATCATCATACGAACACTTCTTGTTAAGTTTGAATATACAGTTTAAATTTACATCGAGTGTTCACCTATCTATGTTATCCTGATCTAGGCTGATTATAATTAATTTTATATCAGCCAACGTCCCAACAACATCGTCGCGATCGAGCGCAAGCGGGATTTACGACTCCGCGAAATTTTACATTAAATTGCGGTGTGCGGGACGTATCATATCGAATACAGTGTAACTTAAAAGCCGCTTTTTCTCAAAATGTGCTAAATGTGCTTTAGACCTTTATTCGAGGTTTCCATTCACTTTTTGACACCACTTATTTTGTATAATTCCGGTTTCGAGCGATTTAGTGCGCTTTTTGTGAATATGTTACTGACATTTGGGAATATTTTCGTGAGAATAGCTTGGACCATCTTGAGGCTAACAAAGGACACCTCCTCGGAGTTCAAGAAGGTTCGTTCCTGAGGTATCGTACCGCTCGAAACCTCGACCTTCTGGTTACTCTCGATGTCAAAAAACATCTCCTAGTTTCGTAACACGATTAAGGAAAATCTTGCAGAATCAATCCTATTCGCATGACTCGCGTGCAACGGTATTTAAAAGAGCAGAAAAGTCGGTCAAACTCGTGACAGGTTAGAGGAGAGGTGGGTGAAAAGAATGCGAGCACGAGTGTCAGGGAAAAATGACAGTCGGCAGGGAACGTCAGGAAAAGCTGCCTGCGGTTATTTAAAGCGATATTACGCGCTGCAAAGGGAAGAGCGTTCGCGCAGAAACAATATTGTCCTCGTGTAATTAAACGCAACTTCGCTTTGCCTTAGCATAAGGGTAGGAGGTTGAACGCGGAGAAGGGATGACTTGCTCCGTTGTGCTGAAGCATAACTGCTGTGCCCGCGGCGTGAGGGTTTATTGATTCATGCCGGCTAGTTGGGGCAGAACGGATGCATAGATAATGACCGAGAAAAGAAAATAGCGAAGCCGTCGTTGTGTCGGTGCAACAGCCAACCCAGAGGATCGAGCACACAGGATCGCTCGGCCGGCTGTTTCCTGTTACTTCCACCGAATGCCTCGAAATGTAATTATTATTGGAAAGTTTCCTCCTGCTCTGATTTCTGCCGTACATTTTCCAGTTCGGACAACAATTATTTCGGTGCGCCTTTTTGTTTAATTCCACCGATTTGGAACGGTGCGAATCGGGTTGAACATTTCGATTATACCGAATTTTCATTGTGAATATCTGCTTTTGATGCTTGCGCGTACGATCGTTCAATTGATTCTTCGCGCGTTTGTACGTCAGAGACAGGCAGATTTTAATAGAATTGAATGGAAACCTCCAATAAGGGTTTAAAGCACATTTAGCACATTTTGGGATAAAGCGGCTTTTAAGTTACATTGTACTTGATAAGTTGCGATGAATTTCTCCTGTGCCATAGACCCTTGTTCCATTGAAACAACCAACAGAACTTGATTGCACCAGAAGCTGATCAGATGGATCAGCTCGACGTTTTGGTCGTCTGTCTTTCGTCATTTTCCTTATATCCGTCAATAACAGATTAACCGTGCTCGTACTTGGTTCAATCACTATTATACACGCACGACACACTCGACATCCCTAATTCGAACTGAATAAACTAAATTTCGGCAAGCGTAGACTTCGGAACGCTCGTAACATTTAAACCCCCTACTTCTAAAATGTGTTTTGGATCTTTCTTCCATAAGTTTCGAACATCTAACGTGCTTCTTGTGTTCCACATTACACCGCCTTCTGACGAAATATCTTCAACCTGTGTGTACTAAAACGATCGACAGGGACTGTAGAACCATACTTTACTGTTGATTCAACTTTGACCAAAATGTGCTATAGACCCTTATTCGAGGTCTCCATTCAATCGTGTTCCACGCTTTAAATGTTAGAAAAAGTAAAGACGACTTGTTTTCTTTTACTGCCATGCTGGGCAATCATTCTCGTCCAAAATGAATGACTAAAATTTCTGTAGCATCAGGAATTTTGCTGTGTTGTCAGCATCAGAGGCTCCGTTTCGCCGGTTCCTGGGACCTCGCTCTCGAACTGCAATTTAACTCTACTCGAACGTTGAACTTTTTACCCGTCTCACACGCGCCCATACGGCGTGTGCGAGACGTATACATCGAACAGATTTAATATAGCGAAAACTGTATGGCGAAAACACGATGGAATGACGCAGCATCGGTGAAATTGAAACGTTTCCCGGTTTCGTACTTCAAATACTATGCGCGCGCGTGTGTACGGAAAACAAGTCGTTGGGTTCATTCGTCTCTCGTCGGTTTGACTGACACGCGTTTCGAAAAAGATTTCTCGCGATTCGAGGCCGCCTTGACAGGCGGAAGGAATTCGGTCGAAATCGATTCCCTTCCCTTGCTGCATGTTACGTTTTCCCTTTTTTTCCTTCTTCTTCGTTTTTTTTCAAGCAAAGCACTCGAAGCACAGGAACTCGAGGCGAAGAAGTAATAAAGAACCTGTCGGAAATTTGGCGGCCATTCTTCTTCATTGGCGTACTCCATTTCCCGCGGTGCACCACAATCTCCCGCGGTGATATCGTTTCTCCAGCTTTTTCTCCCTTTCAGACTCTCTTGCAGCCTCTATTTCACTACTCGCGCTCTCTTGCTCTATCTCTCTCCGGTTTCCTTTATCTTCAGCGTGCATCTCCCCGGGACCGAATAGATCAGGATCTCCTTTGAATTCTGAAGCGTCCTTCATATCTGTCCTCGCTCCCAGCATATTCTCTTTAACGAATACACGCACAGTCTGGGAGAGATGAGGAGAACTCGAGGGAGTTCGGTCGCGGGAGAACCCTGGGAGAAGAGAAATTGATCGAGCGGTAACGGCATCTCATTAATCTATTATCAGAGACAGGAACGCACCCTATTCAAGAAGTCTGTCCGAACCTGACTTCACGTCACTTTCGTGCCGTCTTGTTAGACTCTTCTAACGGTTAATTAATATCTTTCGTATCGGATAAATGACGTTTTCTCGCTGGCGTGTGTGAAGTTTCGGAATATCCGGAGAAATTATTAGGACCGTCTGGAAAATATTGATCTTCCGGTGGAGGGGAGTTTTCCCGGATAGAAAGGAGAAAATAGATCTGGGCGGTCTTTCGATTCGAGGATAGATTGAAAATAGGATAAGAGTGTGACAGTTTAGAGTACACTGACACGTCTATTTCGGGCTAGTCGCGTGTCTCTTTAAAACTGATATTATGATTAAAAATAGGAATGAGCGTTGTGAATATGGAAGTAATATTGAATTGAGTAGAACATTGTGAATAGCCTGCAAATAGGCAAAGTTTAAAAGAAAAATAATAGTACTGTAAGGAAATTATTATACGATTTGACGACAACACGTTTTAAAAAAAAGAAAACATTTTTGTCCCACCGCAGAAGTTAAGCTACGCTGGGCAATTCGATCATTCTCCATGCTCTGATGCTGACTCCTGTTGGTTGCTGAATTCAGCACAATCTTTCATCACGATCGTTCTCTCCCTTCTCTTCGACGCTCTGGCCAGTTCGTTACTATCATAATTAGCATTAATTTGTATTCATGGTCGAAGGGCTTAACATTCATTATTCCCAGGTCAGGATGGTGTCAGTGGTTCCGGCCTGGCGATTTTATTTTAGCCTCTGCCTATCGTTGCCGCCCACGAAATGTTATTCGTGCAGCTAGCCGGTACCGCCGGATAAACGAAGGATTAATTCGCTTTGGAAGCGGACGTCCGCGAAGCTGAACGCTCGCGTAATATCCACGTAACCTATTAAACCGGCTGCCGCGTGCTTCGCCTCCGAGTAATCGAATGACTGAAAAAATTTGCATAATCGTTCCACTGTAGTCCGGCGATCGTGCAACTGGTTGCGCCAGATCTCTCCTATGAACTGATGTGTTTATTAAATGAATTTCTGTGCATCGTGATAGCCTGCATCTCGTGGAAACGGAGAGTCAACAGTGAACGTCAGAACACGGAGGAAGTCGCAAAAATTGTTTCTCAAGGATACATCTCCTTAGAATCTTGGAAGTTATTGATGCTTTCTTTAACGCGTTTACTGATACAGTGAAAGTTGTACCTGGCCAGATACATTCTACATGCTTTTACAGAGAATTAATGATTATTTATTTCGGGGATGGATGTGTCCGCTGACGCAACTCTGCGTACTATGGTCTGATGTAATAACGTTCGATTATATTGGTAGACCATTGTGGCGTTATTGGGTACTGAAGTACTTGAAAATCATCGAGATCGTAGCTCCATTGACGAAACGATTTGAAACCGTCCACGTTATTATGCTATTGTTCGAACAATATTTTTTTGGTCTACAATGACAGCATTCACTTGTTATCGTCATAATGTAAGGTTTCGCCGCCCAATTGGTTTATTTCGTCGATCGAGAAGTTTAATACAAAAATGGTTATAAGATTGAAGTTTCTTGTGGAACATGAAGCTATGAATTACAAGTGATCCAGTAGAATCCAGTAAAGTCAAATAAAAAAAGAATATAAATGCAAAGAGAGTGCATTTCATATGTTGTCAGAAGTATAAGTTAAAAGCAATTGAATTTAACCCTATCAGACCTGAATTTTCTTTTAAGTGTAAAAAAAATATTTGATTACATATTTTAACTCAGTAGACTGTTTAGATGATATTTTGTTAAAAAAAATGTTTATATGTCCCATAGTTTTGTAGATATTCAATATACATACATGTATAAGTACATTACGACTCAAGTATCGCATGACACCTAAGAGAGCACAAATGAGGAAAGAAACATACACAGCACTTTATAACATTTAATAATAATGTTTTAACACTTGAAGCTGAAGAAGATATGTGGAAAATTGTACTGCTTTCAAGTTTCTACTATTAGTTGTCACTGCACAGTATGTGATGAATGTCAGTCAATTCTGAACTCACTAGACCTACTAAAAACATTCAGAACATGACAAAATTCAAATTTATAAGAAAAATATGTTCAAGAATGTGTACAAACGGTTTGAATTTCCGAAACATTCATGTACACAAATGTGACCACCAGGTCTGAAAAGGTTACAGTAGAATAAAGAATAAAGAGAAATCAGTAATGCAGGGGAATAGGATTTTTAATGAGCAAACAAACGCCAATATTTCCTCTATTCATTTGATCGTTGATCACGGAACTGTGTAGGATAATCTCCTGAAATCGCTGCAAAAATTGGTGAACGTTGTCCGGAAACAGCAAAAGCCCCACGTTAACTTGGTGCACGAAAGAAAAAACAATCGCGGGGAATAAAACCGGGGATTGCTTTTAATACCTTGAATGGCGGAAGAGCAGCGGGTTCGGTCTTTGTACATTAATCAAACGTTACCTACAACTCGCGAGCAAATATTCAATTTGCCGTGCGGAAAAGTTTCCCTCGGCGAATTCAAATTTCGGGAGTTTCGATTCCGGACACGGGACCGCGATTAAACAGTTCTCCTGCGAACTATGCTCCCGGATTATTCCACGTTTAAACGTCGTTATTGAACTCTGCTTCCGATACATGCACGGTGTCTCATTTAGCTCCATTATTGCGTCTTTTCTCATGGGTGCACACATTTCAGGCAATTCGAGCTAAATTTTGTTCTTATTTTTTAATTGTAAATATACGTTTCGTATCTTTGCGAAGAAATTATTAGCTTGAAAGATTGTTTACTTTTAATACTAATTTCGAGCATCACAGACACACGAATACTGTTTCAAAAAATTAAAATTGAATTAATTTTTAAAATTAGAGCTTTTTCATAGAAAATACCTGCATATACAGGGTGTTAAAAAATACATTTAATATTTATATATATATTAACACATTATACTGAGTTAAAAAACCTTAGTATACATAGGTCGAAAGCTCAACCGTTTTCAAGATATAAACATTTTTTTATGTTAGCATCATGATTGACTTACTGGCTTCTACGTGTCACATGCAATATTTACCTCAGTGTTTATATACCGCAAAGGTGGATTGGACATGGTGAACCAGCTACATGGCCCCCTCGATCCCATGAGTTAAATCCCTTGAACTTTTTTTATGGACATATTTGGAAAGCAAAGTGCATTCTTTGCCGATAAATGACTTAGAAGAATTACGTAACCGAATCCAGCATGCTTGTCAAATAATTCGACAGAGATCCGGAATTTTCGAGGAAGATCGCGACTCTGTAAGAAGATGCCAAGCATGTATGGAAATGGAAGGAGGACATGTGGAACACCTTCTGTAAATATCGAGAAGCCAGCAGTAAGTCGTCATGATGCTAACATACAAAAATGTTCATATCTCAGAAACGGTTGAGCTTTCGGCCTATGTTTACTAAGGATTTTTAACTCAGTATGGTGTCCTATATACGACATAAATATTGAATGTTTTTTTTTTGAACACCCTATATGCTGGTATACCCTATATTTAGTATTACAGACCAGAGAGGTGCACCAATTAATGTAGTAAAAAATATGTACGACCAATTGAAAGAAATTCAACACTAATTTTGTAACATCTGAGGACATTCTAATCCTTAAAGACCATCAGGGGTGAAACTTCACGTAATTTCTTTTTATGATAGCTTTTAAGGGTTAATATAATCGAAGTATTATAATAAGTAATTATAATATTGAATTCTTGTTTACATGTTCCAACTTTATATACAGCTAAAATTTTCAGTCACCCTGTTATCATCCAAAACACGAAGTGCAATATCCAAAAATATTTCTAGAAACACAGTAAATAAAAAATAAAAAGTGTCGCACCAAACATGTTAATATTTATATCCTGAACAAAACGAATGTACAAAATGCTATTTTCGTGTGTCTGACCAGTCGCTGGATTTTCTACTGGGAAACGTGTTAAGTGCAGCCCTCCGGACACAATGCATATTGTTCCGAACACTTTTTCCTAACGTGAACGAACGAGAAGTTATTTCAGTCTTGCAGTGACTCAGCCCATATCCGGCGCCATTTCGTTTCCATTTGAGCTGCAGAACGAATCCGTTTCCGGGTTCGTTCGCTTAATAGGCATTCGGCTCCGTGGAAGCGTGACGTCGACGGATACATCAGGAAAAACTTATCGTTCCCTTTTCCATGCGTTCGCTTCCGTTTCGTAGGGACTTTCCTCGTTCACCCCGGGCTCCTTTCAATGGAACGGCCTTTTATACCGGTTTATCTGCTCGCACCGTGCGTTCCGCTGTGTGTTCGGACGAAACGGAGAACAAAGCCGTGGAAAAGCGGAATAAAAGCGGCTGGCCGTCGTCGATCGATACTCGGGACGATTTTCAAACGGCGAAATCTCGACACGCGCCGCTTTATTGGCGATTAAGAGACGTTTTAACCGGAGACTAGACGCGCTGGTTAGAAAGAGGCGCGGCTCTAAAGGGACCTGTTGATGCTCAGGAAAACGACCGACCAGCTCACACGAATTATTGCTTGACCTATCGTGAATAACCTTGCACCGTTAGAAGGCTGTTTTATTTGGACAAAAGAAGATTGCTTTCAGGGGTTCCTCGTCAGTTTCACATTAGCTGCCGCTTGTCTTAATTGACATTGACGATCGAACGATTAAAGGATGAGAACTTTAACTTCTCAAGGTGGATATACATAAATTGTTGGCTTTGATACCGAAGATGTCTAGACTACTGTCTACTAACAGGATTTTGAATATTCAAAAGGGTGGTTATTTTCAATATGAATCCTTGTAGCGTGACCATTTCAGATTTCAACGTTTACAGATCAAGTATGTTTATTAGCTGAAGCATTATCTTCCCTACTCATCAATTATAATCATGTACATCCTGGAAAGAAACTCTTAAATGACAGAATAGTTAAGTAGTTTCTTTTTTTGGAATTAGGAATTTAGTAAAATGATTTTATATGCATTTTAACGAGCTCAGACCAGTATTCTGTGAAATTACTCTGTCAAGAGGATAATAAATTGCAAAAAAATTCTCTGGAACTGAGATCCATAGGTCCAAATGCATGGAGTCTCGGTAATTTATTAACCGTTTTCGTATCATTAGTCGCAATTAGGATGTTCCGTTTCATCATTTGGACTAGTGCACCGGCAACGCGTTTCCTTCGACCATCAGACATGCCGAAGAAGAGATAGGAAGTTCTAGGACGCTCATTAGAACGCATCAACTTAATAGCATGACATAATAGCCGGGACTCGATAGATTATGCCGGTACACCTTAATCACATCCGGTGCTGGATTCTTATTACCAGAACCAGTTCGCGCTTAGTAAGCTCGTTTAAACGTGCTGGTATAATGTCATTATTATTATTCTTGTTCTTTTTAAGAAACCCGTCGCGTTCGATAATAATTGCGAGCGGCGATTGAATGCTTCATTTCATTACGCGAGATTTTCGATTCTCAGCAGAATTTCTCCGCTCGTGATAAACGGTGCACGATATCGACGGTTTTCTGGTGAAAAATAATTTTCAAACTGTTCATCCTACATCGCGTTACGACACGCATGGCAAGGGACATTTCTCAAAAGCTGGATTACATCAAATAATAGAAAATTTGAAATATACTTTTGTCAGGCGTTTGTTTTTCAATGTTGCACAACGAAAGTTCAGACGCGCGCGTTCGAAGTTCGGATAATTTCGACGACACACGAAAGTTTCCTGCGTAATTTCTGACATTAGTGACCGTCGACTGTCCCACTAACTTCCGCGCACAGGTATTAAAAATACTACGTTGTTAAAAGTTAGAATAAGCTGCACAAGTTCATTGAATAATGTTTAAAAGGATGCGCGGTTTAATTTTGAATTTTTAATAAGTTAATGTCAGTTCTAACTCACTTTCTCATCTGAATTATTTGTTTAATAATATTTAATTACTCTAAACACTTATTAATAACTCCTCTTTCGTACAGTCTGAAAATATTACAGAGAGTGAGATCTTACGCTGATATAACCCGCCTGCGGAATTGAATCACGCCGCTATCTTAATAGAATGGGCTTTAATATCGATAAGAGCCATATCTTCAGACATTTCAGAATCAGCTATAAGATTTTATAGTTCTCGAAACTAAATAATGTAACTTCCTCGATTACCGAAGGTGTTCGTGGTTCTAATCGACTCTCGACTTCTACCAACAATACTGTAAATACATCGACGGATCAAATCAGTTCTATGGAGATTCATTCTTCTTGATTAAACACCTAGCACAGTGACATCAAATAATAACAGTAATTCTGATTCGACGAGTTTGTCACAAAGTCGGTTTGACGCATTACAATCAGTGCACATTTTAGCATAGAATCCAGTTGTTAATGCCTCATGGTACATAAGAAATGAGAATCTTCGTAAAGACCTAAAAATCCCAACAGTTAAGGAAGGAATTAACAGATATGCAAAAAAATATAGAGGAAAACTTACAACACATTCAAACCAGCTAGCTGCAGAAGCGTACGAAAACCACATAAAGAGAAGACTAAAAAGGAAACGTCCCATTGACTTAACCATATCACAATAACAAGATTGTAAGATGACACCTCGCTGGGGATGGTCATCCGCGTGATATTTAAGATGAACGCTACAAAAATTTACCAAATGTCCAGCTGGACAAATTATACAGTTTAAAATAAAGTATAAAAAAAACTTCTAGTATTGCTACATTATGTAACAAAATTCGATATCCTACCATTCTTTAACGTCTTTCGGGAAATTCTAAGACTTCGAGGAAAAACCAATACGTTGCGAAGAATAAGCGTTTATATCTAAAAAAAGTACCATTTTCAGACAAGCATTTGTATGACCTTGTCTCATCTTTAATGTGAGCAGAATACGCTTCCAAAGTTTCAGCAGCTGTGTCTGAAACATCCTGTACACACACATTCTGTTTCCCGCAACCGGTTGGTCGGTAAATCACGAGTTCACCGCGAAGAGAGACAGACAGACGCGGATCAGGACGACAATAGCCTCTTCTTCGTTTCTCCGTCGACCAACGTCGTTTCCTTCAGCATCTCTCTCCCCGCTTGGCTGAAGAGGCAAGCTACGGGGTGGAGGAGCAGCCGGGGGTTGAAACTTAACGCCTCTCGTCCCGGCTGCCTAATGGATTCACGTGAAATTATCTTCGCGGAATACTAAATGAGCGGTAAGGACTGTCGTATAATTCAGCCTCGTCGTGGATATTAGGTGTACCCATTTAACGTCACGTCCCTTCCGTCTAAACGTGGCATCGTGCCTTCCGGCCCCTTGAGGAACGTCGCCGAGGAGAGAGTGGTCGCAGCCGGATAAAACGAGGCGGCTGAGGGGTTAAAGACACGGGCAATCGGCCAAAGCTAGGCCATGGCCTTTTGAGCGTGCTCTGTGCTCTTAACTGTGGCTTTTGTCGACCTAACTGACTCTTAACTTCCTAAATTAACGTGTTACCGGACGGCGAGAACGATCCGTTTTCCCGATGCACACGGGGGATCCCATGCACCACCATTCGTCTAATTACAAACTGTTTGATCGCGTGTTACCGGCATATGTATCCTCGCTCCTCCGCGTTCCTATCTAGAAAAACGGGTTTTCGAGAGATCTGTAAATTAAACGCGACATGAGAGCACAAGAGACCAATTTCAAAGAATTTCGTGTGAAAGATTAATGTCCCCAGTGACAGGTACTCTTTTAGTATTGTTTAATCCTATAATAGGCGCGTAGCTTATTTGGTAAACATTGGGAGCATCAGTCTGGGAGACCGACTGAAGTTTAAGTGGAAAAAATTATTTTTTTTTTTTCAGTTCAAAATATTGAAATTTTAGTAATAGCAATTAATGTATAGAATAATAACTCCTTAACCAAAAGAATACATATGTAACAAAAGTATAATAAAAACAAATATTCTGAAGCAAATAACTGTATATTTCTTTTTAATTTATAACTTTGTCTTTATTTAAGAAGCCTGAAGTGTAACAAAAGAAAAATTTTTAAACAAATCCACATACATTTGTTCAATTTTGGTTTTCTTTCTAATTTGAGGAATTTGATGTAGAACTATTTCCAAAGCAATTTTCACACAGTACAACAATGTGTTTAAGGCACATAAATAAATAAATAAATATTGGGTTCGTCCAGCCAGTCGATGAAAAATATTATTTCTTAGGCTAAAATAATCACCTAGAGTGAGAATGAGCACTGAAGATTCAGCAATAACTAAAATATTTAACATTAATGACCGCGTCGGTCTGTGAGACTGTACGCGCCCACTCTAGGGTTAAGCACCTGTGGTGCACTACACAGCTCTCTTGTAACAGGTGGTAAATAATTATGTTGAAGTCTATTGGAAAATATTGGAGATACTTATAATGATACAGTGGAACTGCGATTATCCGAACGCGGCTTATCCGAAAATTCTTCTTCCATGTTAATTATAAGGTGGAATTATGATTAGTGACATTGTGTACTTTATTTTGTACCTCCGTGTATTTTTATATTCTAAAACAAAAGTATCATTTTTATGAGAAATATAGGTACAATGTGAGGCATCTTGTTACTGATAACAGTTTGGATAATCGAGATTCTACTGCATCGTTTGATTACTCAATCAGGGCTCGTGGGACTCATATTTAAGTCGTAGTATACTATAAGTGGTATAGTCTAAAACAGTCTAAAAACACTTTGTAGTAAGTGATTATGAGGGTTATATACTCACCAGTTTGACTCACTGCTACTGCAAGATTTAGGTCTGTGTGTCTGACTAATACGGTCACGACCCCCTGGTCCACGCGTGAGGTCAAAATCGTTCTGACTTTGGCGTCTGTGGAATAAACGAACAAACAATACATAAGTAATATATAATATTATAACGCTCCATTGCACAAAAGAAATATTATACAATACAAATAAACATGACACAGTGTTATAATTATTTAATTTAACCGTCTACAACTGCAATTTTTTTGCTTATCACGATAATGATACATCAGGAAAATAATAAAGATAAATGATAACTTTTGTATCGCGGGATTTAAACATAATAATATACGAACAGACTCATTGATGGCTGTATAGTCGTAGAATGTAAATATACACAATGATAAATAAACGAAATAAGACTTAAAAATATAGATTTATATATACATAGGTAAGTAACTCCTAAATCACATGACGTTATAGAGGGTTAAAACATACTGTTCTCTTTAAACTTCTATAAGCTTGATATCGTCTCTCCATTTGATACATTGCTTACAAATTTTCAAGTATGATAATTTACAGACATTCATTCAACTTTATTAGATGAAACATTTTTACTCAACAATGAAAAATAATGTTTGTCATTGTTGGATGTGTCTGTTGCAGTTACATTCCAAGTCTGTTTCTCGCAAGAGCGAATAATTTGCGATATAAAACACGACACTGCATTCCTCAGTATACCTTTCAAGTTCATAAATTTTCCGGAAGCTAGTAGATAGAGCTGGACCCAGGTCAATTCGATAAGCGATTAAACCAACGAAACGAGGAAGCTCTTGCGTTTGGAATTCCGAGGAAGATATTTACATCAGCCCGTTCCTCTACTGACCACTTACGTACATACACACACTCATCGGGCATACTCCTTGGGAGGCGGTAACTACCGTACACTTCGGAAGTTGGACAAAGTTTTAGGAGGGGTTCGTGATCCCGGATTCTCATTCCCTAAACGCGACAAAGTAATTTTCGTTAAAGGGGCTAGGAAAAGTGGAATCTAAAGGGAAGTTATAATTAAACACGCATTCGTTCTCAGTAATGTATTTGCTCAGAGCCAGGAATAATAGTCGTAGTTTTCATTTATTTATTAGAAAGGACATTTCTCGTGACAGTGATACGAGAGGTACATATAGCCTTCACTGATATACTGAATTATGTTAATTATTGTTAGAATTGTAAAAATTGGACCAACAGCTAATTGTTATAAAGTTCTGAGTAACATAAACACTGCAATAGTAATACAAAGTAACAACTGTATGATAAAATAGTTAAATATCTTTTTCTTATGTATATCTTTGCCGTGCAAAGTTGTAGTTTTAATATTGTCGTCTTTCATAACAATAATGAAAGATCAGAAATCATTTCCTAAAAATTGTACCTCCATGGCGCTAATAACTGTTATTTAAGCGCAAGCAAAATCTCAAAGATTCCATCATGCAGCAGCTCGCCTCACCCTCGTTCTACCGACTGTAGACTCTCCAGTCGAAGATCATCAGCCTTTGTGCGATTCAATGTTTTTCCGGGGCGTTTGTCGGTTCTAAAGTTTCCGTCGACTTCGACTGTCTTATCTCCGGGACTCCGGTCCCTTTTCTCTTTTCCGGTCCCTCTCTCCTTTGTCCGCGTTTCTTTCACGTCTCTTTCTCTCCCCCTTATCTCATTGTCGTTCGCCGCTGTCCTACCCTGGCCGTGTTTCTGTCTCTCAGCTATTTCAACTCCCCGTCTCTCGAGGCAATTCTCTTTCCGCTCCCATCTCTTCTTCTTTCCACTCTCCTTACGGTCTTTCCTTGTCTCTATCCCTCTCCCTTCGCCCCCGCCTGCACCCTGCCGCCGCCTCTCTTTATCGCTTTTCTTCCGCATCCAGCGACCCTTTGTTCACCGCCAGTCATCTTCCGTGCTTCTTCACCTTAAAAGGACCCTCCATGCAAGGATCGTCGCGATCGCACGAGTCGACGGGAGAGTTTCGGCCAGGAAGTTTCGGCAATTTAATTATTAATTACAAAGAGCGCCGGGTTTCCGTGCCGAGAGAGACCGAAAGATCCTTGCAACCAGCCTCCGCGGCAAAGAGACGCGTTTCCAAGTGACGACGCCGTTTAATATTAATATCCACACCCTACGACAGAGGAAAAAACGAGACGCCAGCGTTTCCAACTCTGGAATAAATTTCACCCGCTCGCTGAATCTATCTTTTTGAAGCCATTTTCCCTGTCGCATCCATTTTGCACGGCTGTTTCTCGTCGAACCTTTGGAACGGTATCCGCCGGAATGGAAGGGAACGAGATCAATTATCAGACATGCGAAACGAGGTAATAATTAGACGAATCGTTCTGTTCAATGCACTTGCATTCTATCCAACTGTATAGAGTATTGATTGTACGAGCAAGTATAATAAACAGTGAATAAGCAAAGCGCACCGAATCGCTGATTTGAAACTTAACCTATATCCCTTAGAAAAGAACGTTTCATCCGATGAATAACTTTCTGTCGGGTTGAGTCGTTTCGATGTAAAAATAATTCATAGGAGATCCAACGTACCCATAATAAAAAAACAATCAGCCGGAGTGACCCGATTCCTATGAAAGAGTTGAATTTATAGCTCGGCCAATTTATGATGCCGGCTAATGGAACAAGCGTAATCACGAGAGCAGTAACATTTATCAAACTTCTCGTTGTCTTTAATGCCGCGCTAGTATATTATAAAAAATTGATTCAGTCCTGCGGCCACGGGGTTATTTCATAGGGAGGGCATTAATCAGAGTTAGCTCGAAGGCACGGCCATAGATCTGCAGGCGGTGGCACTGTCGAAATCATTGACGTTAGATCGGTCGGGAATCTGGAGAATATCACGAATGACTAGGTCGATTAGTTAATTTACGTTCCATCAGGACGAGTTACGTCTAGCCGGGCTCGCTGATGGTGACGTTAAATGTAATTAACGACCGGCCTGTAAACGCGAACGACCCTTTACGTGATTTCATCCGTGGCTACTGTCGGAATTGCACGCATTTATTGGCACCGTGAAAACATTATCAATCATAGACGAGCTGGATTATGAGGACGTAAGCTTGGACCCAAAGTACATAACGATTTAACATGGGAATGTAATAACTTTGATGCCAATACCAGCCCGCGTGGACATTTCAAGCAATAACAGAAGATACCAATCTGAATCTAGCGAATCAATTTGCAATTACATATTCAATCTGCTTTTCGGAACACTGCGAACATAAGATCATGGAAAAATGGAATAAAGGATGGAACAATTCTCTTTCGTCGGGAATCATAGGCCAATTGCAAAATTGACACGGAGAAATAAAACGGTAACAAAGAGACTCCCACCTCCCTGGGGTGTATTTTCTCATAACCTGCTCGAAATATTTAGACTGACAAATGGAATATAGTTTCTATCCAATCTAGGAGAAACGTCATCGTGGAAGAATGCAATAAGTAATATCTTTCTTCAGAGATAGAGGGTTTTACAAGAATTATACATAATCAAATTACACTGAATCACGAAATCGGTAACACTTTTTAAGGGCAGTGCGATTTGCAGAAAGGATACATTATCTGAAAAAAATTACATTTATAATAGACTTAAAAACTTCGTAGTCTTTAAATAAAAATGAAATAAAACCACTATATTGGCCAAGCGTATATTATGATATCCTTTCTGGATCCTCGAGCGCACGATGAACGTTATAATAAAATTCCGTGTAAAATGAAAGCAGCGGGGTGGAGTGCATCGAAAAGTGTAGCCAATGCACCGAATCACCGCGCGAATTTTTCATAAATTACAGTTTTTTCGGTCGCTGGCCGTTATCGCGAACGTTTAATGCGCGCAAATATTTATGGACCCGGCTATCCGCCGTTAATTAATTAACCGTGAGAACTGTTGCGTTCAGATTCAAGCTCTCTGTTTACCACGATTTTATGCGCCCGCTGGCTGGAATATATCATCGGTTGCATTTTCGCGAAACGTTCGTTGGAGGTGTTACTAACTGCGAAAGAATCTCCGTCGGTGAAAGATAACGATGCAGCGTGACTTCCGGCCATCCTCGCCATATTTACCATCGCCTAGAGAAAACCGAAAAACATATTTCGTTCGCGCGATATTTCACGCGCTGGATAACCAGCGTATCTGAACAATCGAAACACACCCCCTGGCTGGTCGTGTTAAATAATCTAAGAAGGGAACATCCTAACATGTTCGCCTCCGATTTTTATGAAACTTCGTAGACTTATTAATACTTTGTCGGCCGCAAAAATTTTGCAAATACTAGTTATCTTTGCCCATTTTTGCAAAAAAATCTTAAGTAACGAAACATTTTACATGATTCTCCTTATATTGAATATTATACAATGTCCACTTTATTAGTACCTGAATATTTATTTGTCGTCAGTGACAGATATGTTTATTTATTTATTTTAGAAGTGTTTCATTCAAATTAATTAAATCACGTGTACGTGACAGCGGCCGTCAAAGTGATAAGCTGGTGAAAGTAAGAGACACGTATTTTTTTTTACCTACTGAGCTGAAACTTTAAGGGGTGAAATCAATCCTTAAAGTTGCAGCTGGAAAATGTTATCTCAAAAACTATCGCAGATACAAGAAAACTTCTTACGGAAAAGTTTCATGACTTTTTGTCTGTAAACAGAAAATGTTCACAAGTTTTCTAAAAAACAATTTGTTTATAACAATAAAATTTATTGGAACATTAAAGATAATGTTAGATTTTTTTAAAAATTTTTTTTTACAGGTTATTATATAAATTGTGGTAACTTGTAAGAACAAGTTACCACAATTTATATAATAACCTGTAAAAAAAAATTTTTCTCCCATAACCATTCGTGTATGGTATGATAGGTTTGCCTCAGTTTGGCAAATTTTTATATTATATACAACTTCTTGGGCATACATAGTCGTGGTTGGATTCGAGAAGTTATTACTACGTAAACTAACATCCGTAGTGGTAGTAGTGAATATGGCAAGTACTATCTGTAACGATGAAATTTAGTGAAAAGCCTACTTGAGAACTGACCTCGATGCGAAAAAAAGCCGAAATTGCCTTTCAAACCACGCAATTCACGGCGACGCGATATATAAAAATTTGCCAAACTGTGGGAGGCAAACCTATCATATCATACACCAATGGATTCGGAAAAAAATTTCTCTTTCTTCTGGTCACTATGTAAATTGTAACACCTTTTAAAATAATGTTACAATAAATTTTATCGTTATAAACAGATTGTTTTTTTACAAAATTTGTGAACATTTTTTGCTTACACGCAAAACATTATGAAACTTTTCCGTAAGAAGTTTTCTTGTATTTGTGATAGTTTTTGAGATAGTATTTTCCAGTTGCAACTATAAGGGTTCATTTCACCCCTTAAAGTTGCAGCTCAGCAGATAAAAAAAATAAGTAACTCTTATTTTCACCTGCCTAATAAGTCTACGAAGTTTCATCAAAATCAGGGGAGGACACTTCGGGATGTTCTCTTGTAAACGTTTTTTCAAGTTAACGCAACCAGAAAAGCAGGGACACTCTTTATAATTTATTTTCTTAGTTCTTAGAAACAGAACTGTATTGTGGATATTTTTTCTTGGGAAAGTGAAGGAAATTCATAATCTTTTTGCCTATACGATTTTTCAGTACCTTCCACAGTGATAAGAGAATTTTAATTCTTCAGCGTTGAGTCTAGTTGCGTATTATACAGGAGATTTAATTGTTCACATTGATTGTCTAGTTCTTTTGTTCATCTTTCCCTGTTTTCTATTGTTTGTAGTGCAAGATTTGAAGAATATGTACCAAAGAATAGGAAACTCTCTGATCCATTCACTGGAAACGTAACAAATAATTGCAATATAATTAAATGAAGAATACTTATGAAGTTGAACATATCCAGAAATGTGAAGATCACAATACTTGATAAAATACAGTGTTATCAAAGTTTTATTCCTTCAGCTACGTTAAGAGAAATCAACTGAAACCTTACAAAGTAAGTGTGCCCCCTCACAAATTCTTTATCACAATTCTGCTCTCATTTCATAATACCATAAACTGCAGCGCCACAAAATCTTCCCAGCCTATTATCAAACGTTCGTAAGCGAATTAAATAAGTACTTAAACAAAATTCCGACCGTGCATGAAGAAACTCTTCTCAGTCCATTAACCGGTGGTCTATTGATTTTATTGCGCAATGCTGCGACAAAGCGATCGGGATCGCATCGAGTAACGAGCGCTGATAAAAGTAACTAAGATCATAAATGAGCGTTATCACACCCGCGGTTATTGATCGTTCCTTGAAGTTCCATCTTTTTCTCGCGAAAAATTTCGACATCTCGGCGATATCGTCGTTTCATCGACGATCAACCTCTTCCCCCGTTGAAGGCGTATGAGATTACCATAATGTCGCTCGATACCCGTGAACACAAATATAACGTCGTCTACATACTGATCAGTGGCTGCCTGGCACTTTCAATGTACAGGGTATAAAGAAAATATTCGATGCACGATACTATTCAAAGAATTAAATGGACAATGCTTGGCGAAAGATGGAGCTACGATATTATTTTCAACACATTTTCATTATTACAGTAAACGTCAGTGTTAGGGTTGTACGTGAAAGATTGGAAGATCATCCAACAAATTTTCCGAAGAAATATTATAGTATGAAAAGGATGAAAATATTTAAAGCAATAATTTCATACCATGTGCTAATAAACTATTCGAATTATGAATATATTATTATTTCGTGCTTCATGTGTATTGCGTGTTCAGTTTACTCGTAGTACGTATTCGCGGAGAGCTCTTCTGATTTTTTGAATAAATACACTAAACTACAAATAGAAATATTTAATTATGTAGTACGTGGTGTCTTGTCAGATGCACCACCAAAAATATGGTTTTCTAAAAACACATAAAATTAAACAGTGTTTCTTCAGTTCGTATATAACCTCTTCAGGAATACTGACACGTATGTGTACGTTTAGTTTGTTTCTCTAATTCAATGGTTATAGACAAAAATATGACATCTAACGGTCATGCGTGTGCATACTATTTTTCTTAGAGATCTTTAAATTATTTTAATTGTTTATTCCTTATCTTGTAAATATCAATTTATATTGAGTAAATATTACTTTTCCTAGCTTTAACAAATTTGTCCCTGATGAGGTTAAAAAAAAGCCTATATCAAATTGTAATTTCTAGGATCACCCTGTAGAAGATTCAGTCAAATTTTCCGCTCGATAGATTAGAGGGTGTACGGTATTCCCACGCGACGGTGCGGCGATTTGTTAGCCTTCCACGCCCGGTAAAAGCGTATTTATCTGTATTCGGCAATCTACTAGAGTACTCCAATTTTTTCCCGGCCGGTTGACGTTCTAATTGATATTAATGAACGGTGAAAGCCATGTCGCAGGGGGTTAAAACGTTTCCGCCTCGGTTTTCGGGGATGCGCTCTCGCGCGATATTGCATCAGTTATCGAGGCTGGAACCTCCGGTTTGACAAAGGAGATTACAGGAAGGAACTGTCAAGAACATTCGGCGGCCATAGCGGAGAAGCAATTTAATCGGTTTGAGGGATCGAATCGGCTTTCGAGACAATTAAGCCGCGCCGCTTTTCACTTAAACGTCTAATTTCCGACCGGCTCTTGCAACGATGTTACGGTCGAGTGGTAATTAAAGCGACATGTCGGGATTGTACCTCTGTTCATCCCACCCAACCACTCCGGAGAACGTTTCCACGCCCGATTCGTGACAGTCGCGCGGAAAAAATTCATTGCCTCGAGACTCCCGGGTCAAACGGTTGACCCTGTTTCACGATCGCTGAGACCGGCTCTCCTGAACATGATAATGAGAACTATACGATTAACAGACCGTTCGCAAAAACGTTGTCAAACGAATGCCGCGGATTATTCTGGGAAAGTGCTTTAACCCTATGAACTCCTAATTTTTTTTAATTTTATTTTCAATAACTCCTTATTACTTTAAGTGTTTTGTTTGAAATGTACTTTAAAAGACAGTTGGTTAATAGGAACCAATTAGGTACAAAGGATCATGTACCTGAACACTTCAAGGACTTTTTTTGCTACAAAAAAGAGTCATATACATGTAATATTGCTTATGCAGGTAAAAAAAATATTGCGAAATATAATACATATTCAAACTGACAATTTAAAAATGTCGACATCGATTTTATTCACAGGAACTCCTATGTCAAGTTACACTCGACAAAGGAGTTCAAAGGGTTAACAGTGCGAAAGTTTCCACAGTCGTCAATTTTTAAAACTGTTTACATGACTTAGCATATTAACAAGCACATGAACAAGTGTACATATGATGGCTGTGTTTACTAATTTATGCTTGAAAGAATGACCACGAACGACCAACATTTTGTGGTTCTAGGGTACCGATATACTTTTTGAAGCCAGCTGAAAGTTTCAAAGAATCTATGTGTTGCTATAATGTTGGAACTAAAGAACACGATTGAATAGTCAAATATTTATATACTTAACGATTTATATTATAAACAGTAAATTATATCGTGACTGACCAGATATGACTGCTTTTGCTGTGACATGCAACGTGCTAAACCGCACCATTCGGAACATAGGTAATCTGATAAACTATGGTCCTTTGGACGCGTCGTGACACAGTAAATTCCTAGATCTGCTACAGATCATTTCAGGGACCCTGCATTGTTCCTCGAGTAAAAGTGAAAATCTTTCCTCAACCCCAGCTACTCACACCAACACATGAGATAGACGCAGAGACTTCGATTATTTATTTCCACAAGTATGTGCATGCAACACTAATGGATCTCGTCTTCAAAGTTCACTACTAAATGTTCGAGCGACGATCATCAACCTAGTTAGGCCACTGACAAATTATCTAATATACAAAGCTGAGTATCATCATCGATACCCACATATCTCATGGCACATGCGAATCTCCAATTACCAGAGAGAGGTGACTGCATAGGCTTCTGGCGATCTGCGACGTTCCACGTCACGTTCGTTAGGGTGGTCGGGATTAATGCAATTTTTAGTCGGGCCACGTGGCAGACGAGGCAACACGGACCAGTGTCAGAGCCTCTGGAACAATGGCCCATGAGGCAAGAGCTCTTGGTTATTACCTCAGAGTCCGTCGTTCCCATTAATTCCGCCCATTCAACGTCGCATTCCTCTGCTCCTGCCTCGCGTGTATGAGGCTGCTCGCAGCATCCTCAGCGGCAGGCCGATGGCTTTTGGGATCATGACCGACCACACTGTCGCCAAATATCCATTCTCGTGAAAGATAACAAAGGACCCGTACAAATAGCCGTTGCGATTCGAACTGTCACCACTGCCGGTACTCTTCAACGAGGATTTGTTTCTTCATTGTGTTGGCTATTGTGAGGAATCGCGTTGCTCTTCGTCCATTCGAATCACGTCGATACCCAAATCGTGGTGCCTGCAGAACATAGGCGATGCTGCAGGACTTTATGATGTCCATTGTTCGTGGATTAATCGCGGACATGTAGTATACGGGGAATTTGAAGATTTGTAGTCACATATGAGCATAGAAATGAACAGGAAAGGATTGATGGATCAGCTGCTTGAATTTATGAGCAAGTATGTTCATCGTAGATATTCATTCTCGTGCAAGATAATAAAGGACCAGTATAAATATTTCTTGCGACTCGAACTGTCACCGGGGCCGACACTCCTCAACGAGGATTTGTTTCTTCATTTTGTCAGCTTCTGCGAGGAATCGTTTGTTTCCGTGCATTCGAATCACGTCGATACCCAAATCATGGTGACTCCAGGACATAGAGAATGCTGTGGGACTTTATGATGTCTGTTATTTTTGGACTAATCGCGGATGTATAATATACAAGGAATTTCAATGTTTAGAGTCTAAATAACTACAGGTTCTTATACCCCTCTGAGCTGTATTAATATTGAAAAGAAAATATGTTTTTCTTTTATGATCTATTTAGAACACGATACTATAATCTCTAGACACCCAGAAGTTTACTGTGTAGCACAACAAGTAAAGAATTATTTGATTGTTAAGATAACTGGTCCCTGTGCAGTTTCTTAAGGGCATTTCTATACTGCATAAAATTAATAATAATATAAGATGAGTAGGCAGAGTTTAGAATGACACAATAATATACACAACAAGCTTAATCGATTGTTTTTTAATGACAGCGCACAAGAAATAAAAACTGCACTCTTCTTTTGCAATAACGTTATTGAAAATTACTACATATAATATAAATTTCGAGCAAGAGAATTCAGATATATTATTTCAAGCACCAATGATAAAAAACTGTAAATGTGCGAGCGTGTTAAATTTCCATGTGTTTGAATGAAAAACAACGAGAACTCCAAACGATGGACTTGTAAGTTTTGGCAGATTTTAAAGTTATCTTTTTTCTTCCTTCGGGTGTGACGGGATAAACGTATTCCCACGAATAAGTAACGTGGCTACGAGGCATTAATATTAATGTACTTACATGTCACTGGCTCGCGAAATCGTCGAAGAGGAAACAGTTTGAAAGAGGGGTGGAGGGAAGCGTTAAAAGTTTCCTAAAGTCTTTTACGCGTGATTACGTGCCGAGGGGAGAACTTAAAAAAGCATTCGGGGAATATTTCGATGGCACGCGAAACCGGATTTATGATTCAACGGAAGGTTAAAATTGAAATTCGCATTTCCATTAGGAGTATTGAACGCATGGGAATTTGTTGCGCCACCGATTTGTCCATTAATCAATTCGATCATCTCGCAAAAACGTTTCTTACGCTCTCGCATCAATTTTCATTGCCCTACTGGTATTGTAAGCTAAATATATTTTTCTCGCACGCTTTCCAGAATAGTTTCTTTTCATGTTTTTTTATGCTGAATATTCGCGTACGAGTTCGTCGAAAACGGAACGACGAACCGCTTTTCTCATGCAATTCGCTGTCAGGAAATATTTTCATTGAAATGTCAGTCGAGAGTGGGATTTAAAGAATCATTGAATTTTTAAGGAGCTTATGCGATAGCGAATTTAACGGATTATGCAAAAGTGTCGACGATGAGTATCGTGTAACTCTGCAATTCGGAAGATTAATAGGTATTTTTATGCTTAAAACTGTAATATTAAATATTCACTTTCTTAACAAGTTATCTATTCATGTAAATGAGCTTATTCAGATACATCATTCCGCTTCTTTGTTGGATTCTCTACAAAATGTACATGACAAATATTCAATCAGTGAATTTTTTATATTTCACTGATTGTTCAAAATTATCCAAATCGAAAAATAAATTAAATTACGGAAGATTTCAGCATGCCACGTACTGACCAAAGTCGCATATTTCTACCTTCACCTCCACTAAAAATACTAAATCACATGATCGTCTTAAAATAATTTGTATAATCAACAATACATTACAAACAAAATTGTAAAAATAAAAGGAGCAGAGGTAGGATTCCAAGCAATCCGAATGTTCCTTCGGTTTATTATGAGGTATTCTCGATCGCCTTTGCAATGGGTAAGATGCAATGCGTTCGCCGGCGGAAGCCGATGAAATGCAACGGGCAAGAGGCCCCGTGGAATTCGGTTTCCGCAGAAAGGCAAGGAACGTTCTTTTGTTTTCGCCTAAATCGCAGTCGAAAAGCATTCGCAGTAACGCCGGTAACAAAGAAAGATGACGGCGGACCTATGAACAGTGCACAAAAGCGGCAAAGGGATTGCGCTGTACGCGAAAGCAATTCCGAAACGTTTTGGAAAAACGATCAAGGAAAATAGGAAGTGGGAAACAGCGGCCGTGCAGCTTTCGAATACAATTTCTATTTTCACCGATGACACGCGTATGATCCATTGATGGAAGTTGCAAGAAACAAGTGTGGAATTTTAATTGAAGCGTTGTATGCGACGTACAAACGAATTCATGGAGTAACTAGAAAAAAAATTGTTTTGAAATCAATTTGGAAATGGTAGGTTCGAATATCACGTTTATTGACACATTTTATTTTGCCATTTCGATAGAATGCTACCAATTGATGGTTGAATTGTAAAGAAAAGAGGAATTGAGAATTCTTCGACCAACCATTTTTCTTGATTGCACCGTTCCACAGTCTCCGCAACGTTGACGATAACACTGCGGTTCATGAACGAGGTATGATGAATGTGTTACTACTGCACAATGGTTCTTGAAGGCAGATGAGAATATTGATATACAGGGTGGACCAGTGACGTGGGAAATTTTCAAAATGCTATTATTGAATGAATTTTTATTTTAACATAAATTCGTCCATATGTTTTTGTTAGATATAATATGCCATTTTATTTTCTAAAAATAACACTCGGCAGGCGAGCCCCATTCCGATCCACGCATTCATCTAATTTTAATCGAAAATTTTGAGAGTGCTCTTTTCAAATCATATCATTTCCAAAAATGGGGATGTTGTTCGGCCGGCAAGATCACCCGATTCATCAGCATGTGACTATTTTCTTTGGAGATATCTCAAAAGCAAGGTGTATACTGATCGTTGACAGACCATCCTTGAACTTAAATCAAAAGTCGTATATAGGCGTATATATACGCCCTCTAAATTTTTCTTACTATAACACATTTACTGTTTTACTAAACTGATCTAACATAGAGTTTATCGTTTCATGTAACATAGCAATTGCAAATAGCTGAATATCAGCAACTGTTTCAATGTTCGCATGTTTTTTATTAATACTGTCAATGAGCATAACGATGTACGACAGCCAGTCGCGACTGACATGCGAATATCGCGCCGTATATATTGATGGTTCCGTGCGAGAGTACGCCGCAGTCAAAGGGTTAAGCTAACACCAAATGTACAGCAATACACCACTTAACAAAATTAAGGTGGCCACAAAAACGCTGGCATATCCATGTAAATAATTAAGTTCAACGATATCTCTAGATCATGATACTGCAAGGTCAATAGTTCGTGGAAATTAGTTGAAAATGTTAAAAATAGGAGGCTTATAATAAAAATTAGTTTTAAATATTCGATTGCACAGAACATGTTTCTTCGAACATTTTTCCGTGATATCGATATAAAATGAATGTTCAGAGCAGCGTGTGAAGCAGACTTTTTCAAAGTGGCGAGTTGCAGTGACACGTCGTGCATTATGTTTCCGCTTGATGAGTCTACTAATTCACAAGTTCATCAGAAATCTAAGCGAATCAGTATTTCGATCGACATACCGTGTCCACGCGACGGTACAGAGAAACAGCGGTGGTTTTATGGCTCGAATCGATTCGTCGACGCAACAGCTTCAATTGAAAAGTTCGTGCACGGCAGAAAATGAGCAGTCGCGTTGTGGCAATATCGCAGTCCGGCTGTTCGACCGGGAAAACAGTCTGCGAGGTTAACAGACGTTAACCATTAACGAACGCGAACGTACGATCAATCTTACTTTTAATTTAGCTCTTTCATCTTGCGCCGTGGCTTCGCACACGCGATACACTCAGCCACGTGAATTCCATTTACACTTCCGATACGTGTAACCGAATGTGAAACAATAATAAGACACCCGATCTGCGACGGACTGAAACGATTTCGGCATTGTCATAGGTCACCAGGCGCCTAGGATTGTCGTAAAGGTAACCACCAAATGATGATTTCGGCATTGTCATAGGTCACCAGGTGCCTAGGATTGTCGTAAAGGTGACCACCCCGCAGAAGAAAACAACAGAACTATTATCGTTTCTATCATGTGCAACAATTTGCACATTTCACAACCCCCCACGGTATTGTATGTATTATTAAGTGCCTTTTTGTCGGCGTTCCACTAACCTAAACACCAGGACGCATAATTACAACCTAAAATGTAAATTGTGTATCTATACATGCCCATTGTTATCGCCCCAAATCATCAAAGTGTCCCCACTTTATCGATCCAAATTAATGTCGATGGGCCGTGGTGTTGCAGTGTGTCATCGGCCAATTTCACGTTGTGCAGAAGTTCCTTTTCGTGAAATAAACGAGAATGCAAATGGTTTCAAGTGTCCCCGTCGTATGAAGCTTTTATCGCTGATCTATCTCCCTGAACTATCGCGAATTTCACTTGCATGCATCTTCCAGGTGTATCGAATTTTTTTCGTGACTCAAGGTGAGTGAATTGTCCCCAGGTGAAATAATTCGCTCGACGTTAATTTCGCTGGAAATGGACGATGACTGGACACGTCCTGTCGATCCAACATTATCATGGTGTTGACAATGTCGATCGCGATACGACTGAATATCTCGACCGTCCACGCGTCGATTCGTGGTCGTCGATCGTTAGCTTCGATACCACGAGAAATGGAAGGTAATTGCTGGTTTCGTTTATTGTTTTACAACCGAACCTGCCAACCCACGACTACCTGTCGCTGTCATCCGTTCGTGAGCTCTTCGTTTCGTTGCCCGTCCAATCGATCGCGATCGATCGACTATCAGCACCTCGTTCGATCAAGAACAAAAGAGGTGCAACGTTTTTTATTATTAATCCTCTATAGCGCCGTATGACTTGGAAGTTACTTACCAATATATCTATATATCTATATTTGTCTAAGTCTTATTTCGTTTATTTATCACTGTGTACAATTATATACCAGGACTATACTGCCACCAAGGAGTCTGTTCATTTGTTATTATAATTATGCGCCGCGACACAAACTTTATCATTTATCATTATCATTTATCTGATGTATCGATTTCGTTATACGTAAAAAATTCTGATTATAGAGGGTTAATACAATCGTGAATCTATGATGTGAACAAAAGTTGATCCAAAAAGTCAACAGATACAGCAATTCGTACGATGAAGATGGTACATTTGTGGGTAGACTACTGCCTGATTGAAATAGTATAGTTTGAAATAATACAAGTTTGATTCTCGAAGTTTCATCATGGTAACGAGTTGCTAGAAGCATAGCCCACACTGGAAGACCAACAGTCACATATACAGGACGTCCCACCAACTTTGTCCACCTGGAATATCATCGTTATTTCAAATAATAAATGAAAATGTTACTCATAACAGTTGTAGGATATGAAGAAATACATAATATAGTATGAATAATTCTTTACAGGTGGAGGCATACAGGAGATCTAGAGGTCAATTTTGTTTTTTTAAATGGACAGTCCAATTTCTTAGGCTGGATTTCGATAAAACAGCGAATTAAAATAGTATAAAAGTACTAAGTGTAAGACGTGTTCGAACAAACGAACATCGTTGGCGACGAAACACGAAAGCGTTAGGCGCTGCGACGGCAGTGCGTTGACGCCCTTAAGACGGTACAGACCGAACGTCAGACATTTTTTTAAGATTAAACATTATTGAGTTATTTATGTGTTGTTGTTTTTTTTTATATTATTATTTAAACCTGACGCCAAGTTGGAAGGGAAATACATTTCCCTCCACCCCTTACATAAGGTACATTTATCCTAAAACTTACCATTCCTGAAATATTTGACTTTGTTCATCCTATTACTCTCATTATGAAGCTATGCTCACAGGTGTCAGTACTTCGGATATAAACAAATAGTAGATACTAAATATCATGAAATAACATTGTTGGACTTTTGACGTTTGTCACAATCAGTATCAGTAAGTTTCTCATCCAGTGCACATAAGATAGCAACATGAAATTTTCATAATGGGTCATAATGAGAGTAATAGGGATGAACAGAGCCAAATATCTCACAACAATATCTCACAAGTTCTAGTGTGCTTCAAGACTGTATAAAAACTTTAATCATGAATATCTTAAAAAATATTGAGTATCTGCCCCTATAATGGGGTATTTTCGTAAACAGGGCGACGAAATCTACCAGTGTGCGAAGTCTCAACTAAATCGGCGAGACGAAGGTCGTGCACTCTCCTTGTCAGGAATGGTAAACTTCAGGATAAATGTACCTTAGTACTTTTATACTTAGAATTCGCTGTTCTATCGAAATCCAGCCTAAAAAATTGGACTTTCCATTTAAAAAAACAAAATTGACCTCTAGATCTCCTCTACGCCTCCACTTGCACAGAAACTATATTATGTATTTCTTCGTATCCTACAACTTTTATAAGTAACATTTTCATTTATTATTTGAAATAACGATGATATTCCAGGTGGACAAAGTTGGTAGGACCCTATGTAATTATAGATATAGTAAGAATTAATAAAGGCTATCTCCTGTATAAATAAACAAATATATTTCGTTACGAGTTCAGCAAAAAATTACAAAACTTCCTGTGCAGCTTGATCAAAACACCTAAGTCAATCAATAAAGGTTATCAGTCTCGAATATCGTGGCACGCGATCCGCCGTATTCTCCTGTCCACCTATTTTCCAGCATCAGCGGCGTGCATTTATAACCCACGAAATCGATCGAAATCTAATGAATAAATTCGTTCCATTAATTGCAGCCACGCCGTTGTCCCGTAATCCTCACCCTCTTTCGATCGAACTGTTAGAGAAACGAGAAACAACGGCAGCGTATCAATTCACTTTTGCCGTAACAAAACGCTACCTTTCGCGGACAGACGTGTTCGCGAATGAACAGGACACTAACGGGTGGGTTCTGGGATTGGTGAAGGGCGGCATCGTATCATCCATCTTGCGTGCACGAATATGAGTATCAACAGGGTCGTGTTGTTTCCAGACGCGTGACCGCTTTAAATAATTAATTGGCCGGCAAAATGGGAGTCGCGGATATGAATTCGGGGCCATTCGTTAATTTCATGGTTCATTTCGCACGCTCTTTTTCCGCTCGACGTTTTCCCACGTCCCCGAACCTCCCTTTTTTTCATTACACGACACTCATCGTTTATGAATGTGACGGGCTATCGGGCGGACGCGTAATTCTCTCGCTCCCTCAGCCTCTATCTGTTTCTCTTTTTTTCCCAACGGTCAACCATTATGGCTTAGCAATTGTCCACGATCATCGGCCACCCTATAATTTTTCTCCTTCTATTTATTGCCCTGACTCTCGACGCCCACCCCTGCCATCGATGACCCAACCTTCCGAGCGAGCATTTTTCGCATGCACTCGCGAGGGGACTCGTTCGTTCGCCATGATAACGCGTCGACAGGAATATAGCCGAGGCAGGATATATTGGCCGGTCAAGGACGCTCAATGTCCTGTCTCCGTTATATCATTTGGCCATTCCAGTCGTCAAGGTAATGCACTGAATATAGAAACAGAAAGACACGACAGAATAGCAATTCTGATCAATCCACGTGAATATATTTCTATAGTTTCTATTTACCAAACTGAATTCGAGGAGGTTCGGAACCCTGTCTCACTGCCCTACTCGCGATTCGTCCGATAATTATTTAATTTTTTTTCGGAAAGTGGAGATACACTGGTACCATTGTACCTATTTTACGCAGAATTTCACGCCCTTTAAAATAGTATACTGCAAAACTTCTTTAGGTCAACGGGTAAGCCAGAGATTAAAGAATTTCGAGGAGGTTCGGAGTCCTGCCTCACTGTCCGACTCGCAACTCGTCGAACAATTGTTTAATTTTTGTTTCTAGAAGTGCTGATACATAGGTAGAAATATACCTATCTTGCTCGGAATTTCACGCGCTTTAAGATGGTATATCTAAAATTTTAGATAATTTAACTCGCGACTTGTCCGACAATTGTTTAATTTTTGTTTCCAGAAGTGGCGGTATACCGGTAATAATACACCTATGTTACTCAGATTTTCACGCGCTTTAACACTTTAATACCATATATGGGTGACACTTAAATTCAGTTGTAATTTATTTAAACACTAATACTATTAGTAAGATATTTAAGAAGATTTATCAGTAGCAGGAAGAACTATAAGTAATTACTAACATTATTAATTAAAAAGAGTATAATTTCAGATTATTTTCATGCTGTATCAAAGTCTAGGAAGTCCTATCGTTTTTAGTCCGTACAGTGTGGCAGTTAACGTGTTAAGAAGATATCCACAAAAATGACAAAACAGTAACAGGAACGCCAGGAATTGCATAAATGTGACGGCTCTGGGCGGTACATTGTTCCTTAGATTATACATACATATCTTGTTTGCTCTCTCCTAGAAACCATCGACCGTGGTAGTTGTTAATTACTCAAAAACGTGGTCTGTGTTTGACGTCGACTACGATATAAAGCCACCAACTGCGTAGCCTCTGCCACTTTTCCGTGGCTCTGTTTCTTCTTTTTCGTCAACGCGTTTCCTTTCTGGCCGTCGCTTTTTTTGCGCACGTTTCCCGACGGACGTCCCCTGCGGCATCAGCTGCACAAGCAGCCGCAGAGGCTAATTTTCATGGTTGGGAACGTTAATCAGCCACCAACCATTCAAAGTCTTTCGCTCCTTGTGTCGGATAGCTGATGATCGTGGTGGTCCCGGATTAATTAGGTTACATCTACCGAATTTACCTCCAATAAGCTGTTGTCATACGCTCCCCTCTTCTACCCAGTAAATTGGTTTTCCTGTCCGTTCTTTACTGGTCGACTATTTATTACACTTCGTTGGTTCACGTTCACTATATTGCAAAAAGATTCCAATACCGTAGAACTTTGATTTTCCGAACTCGAGATAGCTAAAAATTGGACTCCCTATATTAGCAACGAGCTAAAATTATTACTAATAACAATATGTACTTAATTTTTCACCACTATATATTTTACATTCTAACATAAAATTATCATTTTTATGCGAAATCTAGTTACAGTGCGGGTCATTCTGTTATTAATTACAGTGTGGATAATCGAGGTCCTACTGTATCTAGATCGTTACGATGTAGTGTAGATTCTATAATTTATTCTGTAATTTCAACGTACTTTTTCAAGTAGAATCGACATGGCAGGTGACGTCCCATCCTTTAAGAGACATTCTGTACATCTGTTCTCGACTGATTGTCCGCAGGCTGAGATAAGTCAGTTTTGCCCCATAGTATTTTATGTCGAAATTACACTGATACGCGGCTTTAATACAAAAAGTATTGGAAAGCTTATTGGAGAATGGAATCGGTGAAATCGTAACGGATCGACATTTCATTTCGATCGAGTAAAAGGCTAGAGTTTGCAAAATTAGCAGACCAGTTACTCGGTATTGCAGCTTCACGGGTACACAGAGAATCAAGCGTCTCAGTTTTTCTTCGAGTTGCTTTCATTTATACGGGAAGGAGGTTATTATAACTCGTCTCAGAACTGGCTACGAAGTCTGTTCTGTTATAGTTACTCGAGTTCTAATTGAGTAGGGAAGTAACCGTGGTCCGGGTAGATCTTTGAACGTCTTCAGCCGTGGGAGGTGGTGAAACGAGAATATTAATCTCGCATCGTGCTTTCGGAAAGTATTCAACGTCGGACTCTTGCTCCCCTCGCGAACTTCTCCTCGAACGAGACTGAAATAATAATACGATCTGAAATTTCGCAACGAGATACCAACGAGAACGTTACACCGGGATTTCTACTTCCTGCTTCTTGAACCTCTGCAGTTATTATTGGAATTTTTACTGAAAATTATTTTACACTTTCAGTTCGTGCGTTATTCTACACAAGGAGGATCTGTTTTATTTATGAAAAGGATCTCAGGTATTTTATAATCATAATTGATTGCTAGAAGCTCTTGGATCACAAAACACTAACAATAATCTGGACTGATCAACATTTTTATCATTTCTTAATAATTATTACGATCATATTATAGAGATCTTTGCATTTACTGTACGATTAAACTTATTGCCTATCTTAACACATTCGCAGCCGGCGATTCTGACACGAGAGCCTTAACTGGACGCCGCACACAATTTTCAAAAATCGTTAAAAAAATTAGGCTATATAATATCATGTTTATAACCACTTGTTTAAAATTAAAGAAAATATTATACTTCATAAGTGCAAATTGAAAAAATTGAAGAAAAATTACTGGAAAAGTTGAAATTCAAAGACTTATTTAAATTCGTTAAATAAAAAAAGAAAACATAATGTCCTAGTCATTGTAAAATGCACATAAATCGTTGTAAGTATGAAAAAAGATATCTTGGAACGCCGTTAGCTGCAATCAGCTGCAGATTTTGAAATGACGTAGGACTCCGTTGCCGGCAACCAGCTAGAGGCTTTAAAATGACGTAGGAGTACGTTGCCGGCTGCGAATGTGTTAATAAATATGGATCACAAGGACAAAAGAAGAAGGACACAACACGTGTGTATAATGGGTCTAGAATATTTTCCAGGTGTGACGATCCAGATCGTGCAGCCAACGGTAACTTCCAATTTCAGTTGCTCGCGTTCCATGATCAAACTTCGCGAAAGCATTCCATCCGTTTATACAGATAGGGCGAGCGAGTAAAACAATCGTGCATACAACCGCCCTCGTTTCGTTTTTCCTCGTTGTAATCGTTTTCAGAGCGCATTTGTCGATACGCCGCCTGCCAGATTTCGACAAAGTGGTCCTGGTTGTTTCCGGTTCGCTCTTTCCCTTTCGTGCCGCCAGCCTCTGCCATTGTACGCTGAAAAACGCCGTTTTGCTTGCAGTTTGAACCGCGTCGACCGCATCAACCACCGGATACGGCTGAAACACTCGGCGCGAATTAATGGTCGGTCGTCGACATTAAATTGTTCTTAATTACCATTACGGTCAACAACAATTATCTCGTCGCGCGACGCGTTACGACGGAAAAATAGAACTCGCCATCTGTGGCGGGACTTTCACCGAAATTTAATAAGGACCCTCGATGATAACACCGAATGCAACCGGGGAAATTTTTTGGGGGAGATCTGTGACAACTCTGAACCTTGAAACTTCCGAAAACTAGCGTGTGCTGCAAAGTTTTGCCGTAGAATATGCGATAAATTTATGTTTGATATTTAGTATATAACTATGAAGTATATAACAAAACAGATATGTTTTAAGTTTTAATAAGTCAGGATAAGGTGATAATTTGTTTGAATACACATGTAATTAGAGTATTATCAGCAGCTATCTTCGGATCGATACGATTTTTCGGAACGCATATATAGGTGCATCGTATTCGCAGAGTTAATCATGCAAACTTTTTAAAGTTTTGTAAATGTGTACATGGCTGACCGAACCAGTTAACAAATATTTTTTCAACATCTCAAAAATACAAAAATTAACACATTAATTTTGCTTGTAGAATCACATCAAATTGAATGGAACTGAATAATTCTGCACTTTTACATAATTTTAAAATTGTATGTAACTGCTTCTAATACAGTAATAACGCGAAATAATTAGTGGATCATTGAATCAGTTTGTTAGAGATTCATCAGTTTATGAGGTTGTTACACTTTGATGTGTAGGTATATAAATGCCTTAGGTAAAATTTGAAGAGGTTGGACTCCGAAAATAGTGGCCTTGACGTTCGGCTGGAACTTTATTATTTATTATCGCTTCAATATTCTGTATAAATCATAAATGCTGCAATAGAGTTTGATAGCACTGGTTATTGACGATTCTCGACATACTTACGAGTTAACGCATTCAACACCCGCGTCGTTTAAAAATTGAATGACATCCACTATTCTCAGACAGGTGTGTCAGCTAAAACTAGACGAAGGTAACTGAAAATTCAGTTTTAACGTGAAACCGGACAGAAAGCGTAGAAAAATCGCTGAGACTCATGTCACTGAATTTTTCTATAAAATTTAATATACGTTCGGCTACAAATATCTGTACTAAAAAATTTACGAGATTTAGCCACATCGATTGTTTAATTCTCATTGTATCGTTAATATTCAAGGCAGCTTAATTTGCTGTATTAACAAATAAACTGATTTAGTTGGTTCCGAAGTATTTATTTCCTGAAGGAACAAAAATATTTTGCGTTCAATAACTATGGAACGTAAAATGAACAGACAGGGAAATGCAATAAATGAAAATTTTCCGTTAGCCGCTCCTTCAATTTCCACCGAATCTAGATCGCGATGTAACCACGTTGGAACGTAGAAAAAACGTTTTTACATTGGAAGCTGGGATTGAATTTCAGGGAATGATGGCGCGGTAACAATGCGGGTACAACTAATCGATTGAACAAACTGCCACTTTTTCTCATATTCGACGCGCTTTATTTTTTTTACGGGAAATTTCGATTGCGCTTCCGCTGGTCTAATATTTTATTACGTTATATATTTAAAAAAACGGCGGAACGCAGCACGGATTAATAATGTTTTCGAGCGAGATTGAGAGAAAACAAGCGGGCTCTTCACGCACACGCGTTCCTTGTGGGCTGGTAACCATGCGAGAAGACGGCTGGCTGATTGGATTTCCGGTTTTTGAAATATCAGAAATATTTTGCCAGCGCGTAGATGAACCTGCTTTCTCTCGTTAACGAAACTTTATTCGACGATTTTTCCCAATTCCATAAGAAAACTTTCAAAGTGATTGGATTGCAGATTTGTAAAAGGCAGTTAATTACAAAACGACTCACCGCTTTGCTTTTTATTGATACAAAAATTAACGGCATGAAATGATGGAGTTATAAGACAAATTCTGTTTGCTATAATTAATTTTTGTAATTGTTGGAATTTTAAATTTAACACTTTGACGGCCGCTATCACGTACCCGTCATTTTATTACTTTGAAAAACTCAGTACAATAAATAAATAAATGCATCCATCACTGATAACAAATAAATATTCAGGTATTAATAAAGTGGAAATAGTAGAATATTCAATATGAAGAGAACCATGTAAAATATTCTTTTACTTAAGGATTCTTGAAAAAATAGCAGACAATAACTAGTATTTGCAAAATTGTTGCGGCCGTCAAAGTGTTAAAATAATTGGACGATGTTTAAAAAATGTTCTCCTGACAAATTGTGAGTTGATAAAAAGTAATTCTGGTTTCATCAAGCAATATATTATCCTTTGTATTTCATAGTTTTCTTGTTTCGTAGACTGATATTAAAATTATCATCCACTTTCGATCGTTTCACACAAGAACGTTCGCACAAGTGGTCAATTAAACATTGATTGGATCACGAATTCTTTGATCAATGCGACAGAGCAAATAATTACTGTGCAAAGGCGTGAATAGTTACAGCGAAAGTCTTCGAATTAATCGTGTTGTACGTGAAGTTTTCGCAAGTTCTGGTGGCCAGTAATTGGATTCGAGCTCATAAAACGAGAGGACAGAGCTGGCCTGCGCGATAATAAAGGCACAGAGATCGTAAAATGTCCGAGGATGGTTTGATCGATCGAGACACAAGGCAAGTCGTCGTAAAAACTTTTCCTGTTTTTTTGACAGAAACGTCATCTCTCGTTCAGACAGACACGTACCGACAAAAGTTAAGGAGCGGCCAATTTTTCACAGTTTCGTGATTACACATCATTAAAATAATATATAGATAAATAGAAAATGTTTAAAAAAGAATACGCTTAACAATATATTTGATATTCAATAGAAATTATTTTGAATTTTTTGTACAGGGTGAATTATACAACACGGACAAACTGTTTTAACCCTTTGAACTCCATTGTAGAGTGTGTTTAACCCTTTGAACTCCTTTGTCGAGTGTGACTCGACATCGATTTTATTCACAGGTACTCGTATGTCGAGTAATTCAAAACCCCTATTTTAAATTCCCAGTTTAAATATGTATTATATTATATTTCCTTTCTCTATCAAAATTCTCTTATTTTCCAGTAAAAAATATTTAGAAGTTCCACAAACATCAGATCTTAGCAAAGTTCCAATGCTATTTTCAATATAATTAGTAAAAACACTTGTTTAAATTGGTTTCTATCAACTAACTGTTTTTTGAAGTACATTTCAAATAAAACATTTAAAATAAAAGGGAGTTATTGAAACAAAATTTAAAAAAAAGTTAGAAGTTCAAAGGGTCGAAATGGAACAATTTATATTTTTGTACATAAATCGTTTATCGTCATTATTCTGCGTATAAAATTTTTCGAAGAAAATGTTCGAAAAATGAATACTTTGCAATGCTCTGTATATTTTCAATGTTATACTCTCCGTTAATATTCATTTCTGTTCTGGAATACTCATACCTTTCATGTGGACCCTGTATCGTAACTTCAAGAACATTTCTTTCGGAAGTAGAAAAACTTCAATGTGACACTTTTCATTTTGTTAGCTTCTCAAGAATTGCATAAACATTCACCATTTAACAATCAATACATTCTTTCTTCCATCCTGCTCATTTCTTACACTTTGCACGGTCATTTTCATACATAAACCTATAAATAAAAAGCATCGACAAATTCACGAGAAATAGCACGATACCCTAACTTTTGTCGACGACTGTACATCTCCTTTCTAGGTAAACTGGAAAGAATTAAGCGACGAACGGACCGCGAGCGGAAATAAAAGTAGATAAGTCCCGGGATGGTCTAAAGAGGCAGATGATGGATAGAATAAACTTTAATTAAAAGCTCGGTTTCACGGGACCGGCAGGGGCGGGGGCGAGGGGCAGACGGGACATTACGGAGAATTAAATGGGAACGAGAAAACGGTGTAACATTTTTAAACGGTTAAATTAGCTGAAATTAAGCGCGTGCCGCGAAGGAACGTGTTAATTCGTTTAATTCCGCGGTGTTTCGCATGACAATCTACAGGGTGTTCCAAAACGGTTGTACGAGCCGAAAACTGGTAAATTCTCTTTGGCAAAACAAATGGAGAAGTCCTGTAAATACAGTGGATTCCGGTTATTTGGGACACATCGAGACTAGCGTCCTTTGGCCCGATTATGCGGCTGTCCCAATTATGCGAAGTATCACATAGGTAAATACAGTAGTTAAAATGATACAATACAAGCAAACTATAGCTTAAATGGATACACACGTTGTCCTTAAAGTCCTCCTAAAAAGTCCAATTAAAGCAAAATGCACAACATATTAGGAAGAATAAGTGAACATTAACGCTTGTTATCTTCTCATACAGTACTGCAGTCATTTGTCCCAAACAAGCGGCATACTGTCCCAATTAAGTGAAGAAAACTAGGGCTATTTATTCGATTAGGTTCTGTTCTTTAAGCTTTGTCCCAAATAAACGGCTACCTCGATTAACCGGTGGCTGAAATAAGCGGAACCACTGTGTATGCATCTTGTAGCAAATATCCAATCTTGAATCGCTTATATTTCGACAACGAAGCCGCAGATTGCAAAATGCTAAAAGACTTTTCGATTTCTTTTGCCACGGAGAATCTGATGTTTCCGAATTTTACAACCTTTCACCTGGGGACGTCCTGTACTCCGATTCGTATAAATATTAAATCAATGGCCGACGAAACGGAACGTCGAAAAAGAAAATTAATGTCTGCTTTTCTACAGCGAAAAAACGGAAAGAGAAACAGAGTTCAGCGGACGGTAAGTTTCTCAGAGGTTGAGGAAATCTCGGAAAAAAAATTGCGTCTCGTTTAAACGTGGCCCTCATTTTGTTGCGGCGCGCGCGAACGCGGGCGCACAGCTAAAACATCCGCGCGAGTAAACTTCTGTCGGACAAGTTTCCTCGCGTGTGCATTTTCGAGAATACGGAACGCAGCTTAAACCTGGCAGCCAGGCTGCGAAAAAACATTTGCAAGTCGAGAAGAATAGATTTCTTTTCTCCTGCAAAGTCACTTGGTCGTTTCTTGCAGCGAGGGGATGCCTCGTTAGGCGCACAACGAAACCGCAGCATGGATTATTATTTTTTAAATGCCGTCGTAGCCCGAGTGTAAGGGTACAAACGCGTTGAAGGAACGGGACACTTTATTTGAGGGCTTTAAAATGATTTTCTTCTACTTGGAATATGTTACCGAACTGGAGGCTGTATGTTTCTTTATTTGCGCAGAGTCTCGAACACGCCACACACGCGTGACGTGATAATTTCTGAATAGTATGCAAAATTGTTATCCCAGGAGTTGTTGCCTGCAGTTTAATTTTGATAAACTTCGACCATCTTATAGAGAAAATATTTTTTTAGGAATCTAAATAATAGAAGGACTGTTTTGGATGATACTCAATGGTTCATTGCAATTTCAAGAACTCCATTATTAACCCTTTGAACTCTTAATTTTTTTTAACTTTCTTTTCAATAACTCCCTATTATTTTACGTGTTTTGTTTGAAATGTACTTCAAAAGACAGTTGATTGATAGGAACCAATTTAAACCATTTTTTTTACTAACTATATTGAAAAAAGCATTGGAACTTTGCTAAGATCTAATATTTATGGAATTTCTAAATATTTTTCCTGGAAAATAAGAAAATTTTGATAGACAAACGAAATATAATATAACAGATATTTAAACTAGCAATTTAAAAATGTCGAGTCTGACTCGACATAGGAGTACCTGTGAATAAAATCGATGTCGAGTCACACTCGACAAAGGAGTTCAAAGGGTTAATTACATTTGCTGCTGTTTTCCTTATGAAACATTCAGACATCTGAAAACGCTTTACGTTTCGGTTGCAATGAGATGGGCAACCAAAATCTTCGAATCTGATTTATTATCAGAAGTCCGAAGTTTCGCATGAACTATACACAATGCCCCGGGAGACTCCATCCTCTTCAATAACGATCAATGTATCATAAACTCACGAGAAGACACGCACAGTCTGTGGCCCTGTGAATTTATACCCTTTGAATGCAGTTTCCCCTAAATTATTACTTGCACCAGTGGCTACAACGTTTCCGCATAGCACACGAAGAGGAAACAGTCAATTCCAAAGGTTAATGTTGCTGGTTACTGGCTTGCTGATTGTGTCGCCGACATTATCACGCATAGACGAGCGCTGCAAAATATGAAATTGAATAAGAATGAACATAAATTAACTGAAAACATTTTAAGAATTTGTACATGAATGTACAGCTGTACTAAAAGTAGTTTACACATGTGTTTTTTAAATGATAGTATTTGTTTGCTACAGAGTAAGTTCTATTTACACAGTTGAACCTGCCACAAGATGTATGACAAAGTCAAGAACAAACGAACAATCTTACATGCAAATTTGATCAGGAAGAGCGGTATTGTATTTAACCCTTACGCTACCAGCGCCGTCTATAATCACCCAACGAAGAAAATTGCTTATCTAATTACGTGTTTGTTGTCATGGCATTATAAATTAAATTTATCATATAAATTTCAATATGTTCTGTATACTGGATAAATATAGTACCCTACCGTAGCGAAAGGGTTAAGCAGCGTTGAATAGCATCTTTACTACTAGTCATATTAACACGTTGACTGATAAAAAAAAGTGTCAGAAAATCCCGTCAGGCCAAAGGTGTTACGAAAAAATACCTAATCAGGGGTGGCAGTATCACAGCACTTGTGCGGAGACCTGAGCCTGCAACAACAATGCAATGCGCACATTTCAGATGCAACGAGCTCAGTCAATATTTAGCCGGTAAATTGTCCAAGTACACGGAGAATTCTAAGTGCTACAAGTTTTTGAATAATGCAAATTAATTTGCCTAGGCGTTACAATGTCGAAAAAAAAGTCCACAATTGTTAGTGAATCAGACAGCAGTAAAGAAAACATTTGTTCCACTGTTTTTGAAAATATAGGAAGTGATGATGTCGACGAATTTGTGTTTCCAAGAAAGAAAACATATAAATAGAATTATATGTTTCACAGTGCTATATTGGAAATAATTTTTTATAATCAAACTGTTCATAATAATATATTATTATATTGTTTTATTAGTCCATTTACTTCATCCTATTGACTATCGTTCCAAATGCCTACTTAAATTATTTGTGTCCAGTCAATATACCCAAATTCGGGTGACACGGCCCATTGGGAACTTTATGTGTTACCCGAGTTTGGGTGCCATGGCAGTCAATGTGTTAAAGTGTATTTTCTACTTGCTCCAACAAGTATGAGTCTCACAGCATTTCCATACTGCAAAATTCTAAATATGGGACTATGGAATTGTAAAGTGTTTGTCCCTTTCAAATGACTGGATATTCCTATCGAACAGCGATGCGTAGTCTGCGAAGATTTCAAAGTATACTTCAGCAAATCAGATTAATCACAATTAACTCGATGGTTCGCCAATCGTGTTAGCCATTCAGGTGCAGGGACAGCTCTCTTTTCTCCGGTTCGGGAGAGAAAGGGTACGTAGTTGCGGAGCAGAGACAGCAGGGCGTCAATACCGCATAAAACGCAGGCTACGTGACATGAATAATTCCGACCGCGTTAAAGCTCGGTGAATCGAGCTTTGGATGGTTGAACCGTGGAAGCCTCGCTGGCGTTCTTGTTACTCTTCTTCGGCGAGCAATTAAATCGGAGTAACCGGGCCGAGATTCGCCGCGAGTAAACGAAAACATTCGCCGGCTATCGATTAATCGGCGCTCGAGAGATCGAGGGATCGGGAAAAGCAGCAGGCGAAACTATTATTCATCCGCGACAGCTTTTCCGTCGCGAATCGCTAAAACGATGCCTAAGAACGGGCCCATTAATATATTCGCTTGTTGCACGCGCCTTGCTTGCGCCGGCGATTTTTTTTTCAATTCTTTTTTCGCGATCGATGTTCGTTTCTTTCCGAGAGAGAAAAGGATACTCGGTATGGAAACGAGACGACGTTGACTCGCGAGAATCGATATTTCAAGAGGAACGAGCCTGTCCAAAAACCGTTTGAGAACCGCTGCCCTCTTCTCGATAAGCCGGCGAGCATTAATATTCAATAACGAAATTCGTCAATGTCGGAAACAACGTTCGCCGATTAATAGGTACACCGTTTTCCTCCTGATCTCTCTCTCTCTCTCTCTCTCTCTCTCTCTCTCTCTCTCTCTCTCTCTCTCTCTCTCTCTCTCTCTCTTTTTCTTTCTGTTTCATACGCTCGGGATTCACAGTTCATTGTAATTTTCAGGGTGCGGTTCGTGTCGGGAACAACGATCACTTAAAATCGTGGCGGATGATTCAGAATTGGTGGTTTACTTTAATACGATTACCGTGGTGAACATCGATAACCAGTTTATCAGTTCGAATTTAACCAGATAGCAGTGAATATGTTCGCTATTTTTGAATTCTATAGAAAGATTTATGTTACGGTAAAAATATCGAATATTTGGAATTGTTAACGATATACCACACAGTACAATATGTAAAAGAACCATAGAATCGTCGAAAATAAACTACTACAATTGAATCGGTGAGTTAAAAAATAGTATACGTAAGTCCAAAAACCACATTCTGAGATATTTGAAAAAATTGTGTCACTTTCCATGTATCATCAACGCCGTTGATTTTATAGTGTTATTCCGATATAAAAACGGTTATGCTAACTCAAATGCATGTTCATACACGCCTAACTACGGTTAAACGTTGTTCATTCATTTTCAATAATTAAAATAAAACCATTGGACTTGTACTGTTTTTCAACTCACGCCACTGTTTAGACAAGAAATTTAAAAACTAACATAGTAGTAAAAAAAATATTTATTAACTTGCTTCAAACAGAATTGAAGTAGAAATTATTCTATGAAAAGTGATTGTTAAACAGATTGTTGAAACAGTACAAATCCATGCAGATACTGTATTTACACTCATTAAACCGAAGGGACTACTGAAACACGAGTACAAGATACTTTTTTGCACTGTTTTTGATCCTAACATACAGTTCTATATATTTTACATTTAGTTTTCAGATTGTTTGAAAATGGCTAATTTTGGACTTGTACTGTTCTTCAACTCACCTATTCAATTCTATAGTACGTATGCATGATTTATAGAGACGATGAAAGTTTATACCCACTGAAAACAATTATTGCAGCATCCAAAGTACGGAATGTAATTAGTTTCTGAGAACCACGTTAAACAATTGAATGAATACTTAATTAAAATATTGCAAATGTTCATCAGCAAGAGCAACTTCTCTCATCCGGCATTGCACAGTAAAACAATGAAACCGCAAAAACTGATGTCATTGTTCAGTACTCCCAACCAACTTCGTTTCGCTACTCCCAAGCACGAGAAGAAATGAAAACTTTTTTGTAAAAAAACGAACCTTTTAAAAAAACATTTATTCAAAAATTTTAACGTGTTCTTCCACGTGAAAGCTCTCTTTCGTTGCTGGCGTCACGAATTTTCCTAGTCTTATTTTAACTTGCGAGCTAAATTTGCAGAACCGTTAAGAGTGTAATTCGATGAGCCCACAGGTTCTCCGAAACGCTCTCGTTCATCGAAAAATAAGAACGTCTAATCAATTTGCGTCTGGTATTAATTAACACGCAGATAGAAGAAGGGTTACAGGATAAATACGGAACGCTTATCATTTGTAAGCTTTTAATCGAATTAATTGCGTGAATGCGCTTTACAATCTGCAACGTTTAAATTTATATCTTCCTTTTTGTTTATTATGTGTTTGCTCGTTTCTGTGATGTTATTGTTAACCTTTGTTAATAAAGTTACGAAGGTGGATCGATTTTTGGACGGTTTTTCGAGCATGCACCAAATGGAAATATTTTTTCAGCATCGAAAAGCACACCGGGAATAAAAAGGTTGCCACACGGTTACGCTGTTCAGTTAATTTCGAAGTTTGTTACGCGAGACGACAAATTCTCTTTGACCCGATTAATCTGGCCGTTTCCACCGAATATTGGGACAGATTGTGTTCATCGTGAGCATCATACTGGCTCGACGAATAATAATATTTTACAACCCCGGTTCGGACGCATTAACGGCGAATTAAATGAAGCACGCTCGCCCGTATGTTTATGGTTAAAAGAACATAATGGGAGGATTCGTAATTAATTCTGTTCGAATCTGGAGCACGATAACTACAAAAACGAGCAAATACATTTCTTAGGCAATAGAGCAGAGGAATATACAGGCTGCCCCAGGTTTTTGACAACAAACTGCGGTGGTTTATTCTTTACCTAAAAATAAGAAAAACGCATTATATAAAGTTCTGCAATAAATGTTTTGTTACGAAGTTATAAGCAAATAAATATTGTATACATGAAATATAGGTAGTAATGGATTTTCCATCGAAGCATACGGAAAGTCGACTGTGTTTATATCTTGTCTGCGTAGTCACATAGTGTTTATTATCGGCTAACGAGTCCGTGTCGTGGATAGTTAATATCATTAAAAGCAATTACTTAGTATTGTTAATTACTAACTTCAAAATGTCGTCCGCAGACAAAATAAACACACTCGACTTTCCGTATGCTTCGATGGAAAATCCGTTACTGCCTACATTTCATGCATACAATATATGTATATTTGCTTATAACTTTGTAACAGCACATTTATTACAGAACTTCATATAACGTTTTTTATATTTTTAGTTAAAGAATAAACCACCGCAGTTTGTCGACAAAAACTTGGGACACTGTATATATAGTCCTCTCAACAAAAGCAAATAACACAGTCTCGTGCATAAAACTCAATATATTAAATAAAGAGTAACCGTTGTAATTTTTTAGGCAACATTAATGGTACAATAATAGTATCAAATAAAAAATGTATCATCAAGCAACTGTACATTTCTATCGTCAACGATATATGCTTACAAGTGACCGGTCTCGCGTGTCTGGCCAGTGACTAGATTTTCCACTGCGACACAAAAGCGTTGGAAGACAATTCGGCTGAACGACATTTAACAAATACAATTAAATTGTGTGAGAACCAACAGTCAATAAAGACACGTTGCATCCGCTAACTAAATATGTACGCCTGTATAATCAAGGGTTTTATTCGCAAAATTGTGTATTATTTAGCATCCTACATTTTCATTTCGAAGAAATACCCTGTTCAACGCGGAATGAGATTGCATTTACAAGAAAAATCAATAGAAGCAAGGGAATAGACAGAAGTAGGTTAGACATTTCAATTTCGATTATCTTTGTGCTCATTGTGTTTCGCGACGAGTCTCTTGAGATCGTTTTAGAATCAATCGACCGCCATTTCCAATACCGGAGGGGGGATGGTTTTTGTAATCACGGCATTACGGCAGCCCACTGTATCGTATGCTGTCGCACGCACTTTAAAATGGGACGTACCGGTTCCCTTGTGTACGTGTTCAGTATATTGCGTGTTCGCGACCCATGACATCGACGAGAACTACAGCTAAACTTGTGAATAATGTTGGGTCATCTCGTAAGTAATGCGTTTTTTCCGAGAGCCGTTTAATATAGAAATAAAACCGGAGGCAATATGCATACATGCATTTGGAATAAATATGAATGCGAATACCGAGTTCCATTGTCGTAAGTATAATGCAACGAGTGTATTACGGTAATGTTTGTATTGTACGAAAAGGAATTACAATACGATCTCGGTGTAAAAATAAATAATACAATGTAAATTTAGAAACTGTTCTTAAACTCCAGAATAGGATAACTTTAGGCAGCCATATTTAACACGTTGGTCGCCCAGCATAAATCGAGTATGTTTCCCGCGGGGTCCAAATCCGCGGTTCAACGCGAGTCATAGCGTATAAGCTGCAGACAACAGTTTAACAGTAAGAAAAAGCGCTGACTGAACAACAATTAGATACATGTGCGTTTTTTGCTATAAAAAAGTAGGCAGACTCAGGACCGTCAACCAGCCAGAAAAAATGTCCAAAAAACCAGAACATATTGTCCTACCTGCCTGGAAACGCCCAGCTTTGCTTAAATTGTTTCCAAAAATGTCATACAAGGCTACTGTAACAGTATACAATTCTTTATGTATAAATTAGTTATAAGCCCTTGTATATAATTTAATGTACTCTTAGTATGGAATACTTGTTTTACTATTAAATACTCTAGCAAATTGTCTTTAAAGTCCTGCTAATTACATGAATAGAAATGATGGGGCTTCAGCGGAAACTTATTCGTCACCCATATGTGGATGACATGGCGATCAACGTTTTAAACAAGGAATTTATGTGCAAATAATTTTTGTTACTCACCTGATCAGCTACGGGTGAAATTATCTGCTGCAGAGAGCCGAATCACCTGAAACAATAATTCTTCTTTTAGTATCGTAAAAATCGAAACTTCAGAGAGAAAATTCCGACGAAACAGTTGGAAAATGAAAAATTCTGATCTTCTGAAATGCATTTGGCGGCGTGTGCGTTAACACGATTAGGAGCTCAGTCAATCGAGCACCCATATTTCGAATCAAGAATTTTATTGTCACTCAAAGCTTCAGAGGAAAAATTCCAACGGAATACCTAGTTGAAAAATGAAAAATTTTGGTCACCAAAATTACGATTGGCGACGAACGCGTTAATACGCTTACGATCTCTGTCATTCCGAATTATATTCACAAGTATAGAATAGATGGCTCCGTAGCTCCGGCTGGGTTGATTGCTCATGCAGCTCGCAAAGTCTGTGTGTCGCTGGTAGCTGTGGCCGCCTAATTCCGCGAATTCTGTAATCTTCCACGTGCGTGTGCGTACGCGCGACGGTTTCGCGTCTACACAGAAGGGATGTACATATTCGCAAATTCACTGAGATCAAAGCGAACGCGACGCTCCCGAACTTGCCAACCGAATTTTCACGGGAATCCTTCCACCCTTCCTTCCTTTCGCCGTTCTCCATGCTGCCTGCCGCCGACATACCGGATTCTGAGCCGAAGACTTTCCGTTTCTCCGCAAACATCGCGTCGAAGGATCGGACAACGTGCGACGTATTCCAACGGCGGCGAATAAGCGAATAAGGGGAACGTTTATTCGGAGGCGGCCGTAGAATGCGGATTTTCAATTTCTACGACGTCACGTTGCCCGACCGATATTGCTATACGGTTTAAGCCATACAGCCTTCCTTGCTCCGTTTCCAGAGAATATTTTGGAATTTTTTCGGGGAAAATTGAGCAACTTATCTTTATGAAACTTTCTTGATTCATTCGTATACATTCATACTACATCAGTGAATTTTTGTACTCTGCTATCGCCTAAACCAGCGATTTTCAACGGGTGTGCCGAGAGGGGTCCACATGTGTGTCCAAGATTTTTTAATAAAAGTTAATGTTGTGTGGCGGCAATGATTAGAAATAACCATCGTGCACCAACGACGAAACAACTTACAGTTTAGTTGACATATTAACATGTTGACTACCACAGTAGAAACTCCCATACTTGGCCAGACACACTATAATATGTCAATAAAGTGTCAAAACTCTCATTAACACGTTCGCTACTACAGAAAAACGTCCACTACAGACCACGCTTTATTTTTATCAATTATCTCTGTCACACATGTATAACATCGAGCTCTCAAAACAGAATCGACGCGTCACATATATGTGACGCTGGTAGCGAACGTGTTAAAACAACGACAGCGTCAGATATCTCATGAAATGTACGTAAATCAGAGAAAAATAATAAATAGCTATTGATCTAAATAATTTTGAGTATTATTTTTTTATTACAAACTATCACAAACAAATGAAGCTTTAAAAAGATTTTTCAAGTAGGAAATTGGACAAAATTCTCTTCGCATATCGTTAAATGTCATTTAACTTATAGTGGGAAAAATAGTTATTTTATTGCCACTATGGAACAGAGACGGAAAAAATATACTTCGTTTTTGGAAATCAGTAAAAAATGTATACTTTTCTGTCGGATCAGCGAAAAAATATAATATACTTTTTAGTGGCCGTAGAATTTTGGTAATTAATTTATGTCTGCTGCGAGATAAAAAAAGTTAAAAACCGCTGGTCTAAACTATAGTAATTATTTACCAAGAAAGTAGATGAAAGCTATAAGTCAGCATCTTAACCATTTGAGTGCACACCACTTCTGCTGACGGTGGCATACTCGTTGAAATATTATAACTCACTAGAAAGGGATGACAATTTTTTATAATCGCTTTATTAAATAAAACATTTGATTTATGAATCAAAAAAACATGTAGTGCTGCCGTGTTGTAGAATCACCTTTATTCCTATGGTGCCGTTGTCACGCTTTCAGCCTGAATTTTATTTTAAACGACGACGAATAGTTCGGTTGTGGCTTAGTCGAATCGTCGGGTTTTTCGACCAGCTACCACGTGGTATTAAGAGCGGAACGATGTAAACGTCGATTCACGCGCAGCAGTGCTGGAAATAACTGTTGGAAAAGTTGCAGCTTTCGACTAAGTCTGATGTCTGGTTTCAACTTCTCGCCTGTTTCGGTCCACGTCGGAATACGAGACGAGCGCGCGACATCAAGGAACAGCTGAACTATCGGAGAGAATTACATGAAATATACGAAATAATGTATAATGCGTAGCACTACTGAAAACAGATCGTTTCTTCAGGTAAAAATATCTCCGAAATATACGGTAAAATTTATATTATATCTACACTCCCGTCTATAAGTCACCGGACACTTGTTCATTTTCAGCAAAAAGATTATTCGAACATGGATACAACATTTCGGCTTGATTTTATTATTTTATGTTATTACATTTTTATCTATTTTACGTTAATGTAATACCTGAATATGATAATAATATACACGTATAATTTAAACCAATATTTGAAAAAACAAGACTCTGCTTGTATGTTTCTAATGCATTTCTAACTCGGTCAGACGATAGTTCACCCAAAGTCAAAGAAATACTTATGGAAGAAATTAGAAGAATGTTGAAAAGAAATTAGTTCCGAAATATTAAAACTTTTGATCGAAAGAATGCCGCTATTAGTTCAAGCGGTTACATAAGATTAATTACTTATCTTTGGCAAGATCTTTAACGTAGGATTCGAATTACATATTCTCTATATTATAAACAATTAATAAGTGCTAACTTTATTTCATAGTGTAGGTCATTTCATACTGAAAAGTCGTTCACCTTCTAATTTTACAAATTGTAAGTGTCCGGTGAGTTATGGACGGGAGTGTATATGAAATTTCATTGTCCAATAATTTTTGAAGGATTTTCTTTTATGTTACAGAATAGCAATTCTCGTATAGTACATTCTCGCTAACGTCAGACTCGATGGACTGACTTAGAATTTACGGGATGCTTCCCTTGAAATTAAGAATTTTTGCAACATTCCGCCACTGCATTCCAGCGTGCCACATACAGCAGAAGCGTATGCAAAATCCAGGGAACCGCTCCGAAATTCTCTATTGGATATTTCCCGTCTCCACAGTCAAGCTTAGGTCACAAAGAATGCCTTAGAGAGAAAATTCGAAACATTCTTAGCAGTGTGTTAAGCCTATGAATTTATAAATTATTTTGCACTTACTGAATCGATTAGCATATATCAAGACGTAAGTATTTGTTTATCAGAGACCAGCTGCTCTTGATGCATTATATATGCATCAGCAGGAGCTGAAGTAGTATATTATAATATTATAATAATAAAATATTTCCTGTATGAATATAAACCTTCTAAAAGCTTTTAGATGTGGATGTAACATGTAAAGAATCTTATAAACCTTAAACATTTACAAATTGTTATATTCAACACCAATATCAAATTTATTTCTTTTTCTTAAACTACAAAACCCTAACAATATTTTTCATTTACTAAATGAGTCGAACCCAGTCTAACAAGGGAACTTATCCAACCCGTACACGTCGATTTTGATGAAATTTATATGGGAGATAGCTCGCAGAAAAATATTCGACACGTATTTTTTTTATCGGCAATCGTACAGGTTGAAGGGGTGATATCAGCCCTCAAAGTTGAGGATTGAAAACGTATTTTTTGTTATATCTCGGTAACTAAAGGGTCTAGGAAAAAGATTTTTTTTTAAATTGTATATTTTTGAGTGGGGGAAATATTGATATAAAAAAATTTAAGAACAAATCATTTGTTTACAAAATATATTAAAAATTTTAATTTTTTTATCGATTTTTCTTGCAAAATGTTAATCCATTTTACTGTAAATTTGGGTATGTGATCTATGGACCAAAATAGAGGATACGTGTTTTTGGAATTTTTTGTTTTTTGTCATTTAACAATAATTATAAGATGTATAATTTTCTTCCATTTTGTGCGAAAAGAAGTATTCGTGCACGCTTTCTAGAAGGTATCATATACTTTTACAATGTTTTGAACGCTAATACTGTGTTATATATATGTTGGATGTTGTTCCTTCAATAACCAGAGGAGGTACCGCAGGTATAAGTGTGTCGCGGTACTAATCACCGCTGTAAGGGACATAGGTATATACAGGATGTTCCAGATCTCAACGGAAAAACTTTGCCAACATATTTGGGAGATCATTTCGAACAAAAAATGTTATATACACTATCGGTCGATTCGTTTTCGTTTGCAAGATATGAAAGAGGAAAGTTTTATAAACCACAAATAATCAGACGCATTCAAGCTACTTAACTTTTAATGATAATCATTTATTTCATGAAATCGAGGGTGTATTTAGATGGAAAATTTGATACACGTGATGAATTGATAGCAAAAATCAGAGACTGCTAATACCGTCAATAATGATCTTACTAATATTCAGTGAATGCGGTCCATGGGAGCACGCCTATTTACGGGCATAGAGACAAGAGGTGATCATTTTGAACAATTTGTGTAAATCAGTCTATACCAGTATAAATCAGTGTAAAAAATAGTTTGAAATACATGATTATCATTAAAAGTTAAGTTGCTTGAATGCATCTGATTACTTGTGGTTCATAAAAGTTTCCCCTTTCATATCTCGAAAACGAAAACGAATCGACCCATGGTGCATATAACATTATTTGCTCTAAATGACCTCCCAAACATGTTGGCAAAGTTTTTCGATTGAGATCTGGAACATCCTGTATATACCTGTATGTCCCTTACAGCGGTCATTAGTACCGCGACACACTTATACCTGCGGTACCTCCTCTGGTTATTGAAGGAACAACATCCAACATATATATAACACAGTATTAGCGTTCAAAACATTGTAAAAGTATATGATACCTTCTAGAAAGCGTGCACGAATACTTCTTTTCGCACAAAATGGAAGAAAATTATACATCTTATAATTATTGTTAAATGACAAAAAACAAAAAATTCCAAAAACACGTATCCTCTATTTTGGTCCATAGATCACATACCCAAATTTACAGTAAAATGGATTAACATTTTGCAAGAAAAATCGATAAAAAAATTAAAATTTTTAATATATTTTTTAAACAAATGATTTTTTCTTCAATTTTTTTATATCAATATCGTCCCCACTTAAAAACACACAATTTAAAAAAAAAATCTTTTCCTAGACCCTTTAGTTTCCGAGATATACCAAAAAATACGTTTTCAGCCGTCAACTTTGAGGGCTGATATCACCTCTTCAACCTGGTCGATTGTCGATAAAAAAAATACGTGTCGAACAGTTTTCTGCGAACTATCTCCCATATAAATTTCATCAAAATCGGCGTCTACGGGTTGGATATGTTCCCTTGTACGTCAGTTTAACCCTATCAGTGTTTCATTTATCATGATCGAGAGGTACGCCTATGCTGAATTTGTTTCACGTTCTCAACGACTATTTCAGTGTGAAATTCATAACTGCAATGTTAATTCTTCACATTGAATTGAGTTTGCCTTTGCAAATTTTATTGTCTACAATACTTCATATTTTCTAGCTGCTTTTAGTACTACTGTTTCTTGTTTATTTGACTGATTGTAGTTTTCTCATGAGGCATTGCGCGAAGTTATTTATGAAAGAGTAAAGAAATAAACTACATTTTGGGCAAAGGAAATTAAGTTCAGCGAAACTTTAAATTCACATGTATTAATAAAATGAATTCTTATTATAAAATAGGCTACATGGAATGTCTGGGCCAGTATTGCGGCTATTGGCATCTTAATAACTCAGAAAAGTGGCGAAAGAGTTTCCCATAATTTTCCGTCTCTGAAGCCACATACCCCTCGCCGAAAAAAACAGTAAGCAGATAAACCGATTCGACGGCGGCTCGAACAAATAAAATGATTCTTCACCGTGTCGATTCGACTTCGATGCTTAACCCTTTGAACTCATAATTTTTTTTTAATTTTCTTTTCAATAACTCCCTATCATTTTAAGTGTTTTATTTGAAATGTACTTCAAAAGACAGTTAGTTGATGGAAACCAATTAGGTACAAACTCATATACCTGAACACTTCCAGGACTTTTTTGTTACAAAAAAGAGTCATATACATGTAATATTGCTTATATAATATATATTTAAACTAGCAATTTAAAAATGTCGAGTGTGACTCGACATAGGAGTACCCGTGAATAAAATCGATGTCGAGTCACACTCGACAAAGGAGTTCAAAGGGTTAAACAATCGCGAATCGATGCAACACGCGGGCGCGTGGAACCTCATTCCCGGAAGCTGCAGTCGGTTAAATCCGCTGCCTGAGCGCATTATGCCTGTTTTTTGGAACCTTCGCGTGTTTTTACGTAAACAAAAAGCAGCGCCGCTCAGACATTCAGCACTCCAACGGCTTAAATATTTCATTGAAGCAGGTGCACCGCGTTACATCGCCGCGAGCACGCCGCCGACGAGCGCTTATAATTTACAAACATTACCATCAGGTGAGAATTCAGGTACGTGTCGCGTGCACGGTGTCATAACGCGGCCGGAACCTCGGCATAAAATGCTCACGGTGCCGAAGAGGTGTTGCACTCCGTCGTTAAATCTCATTTGTCCCTCCGAAGATATCGATCGATCGCCGTTGTTTGCTTCTTAAGAACCGCAATGCGGTATTAGTCGATCCTAACCGCTGTCTGATCGCTATGCCTTTTGCACCTCGGCCGTGTAACGCGGAGATGAATCGCTCGGAATCGAAATCAGATTTTGTTTGAGATGGAATTTTTGCAGACTGCGAGGATCAGAAGGAGTATTTGGGTTAGGAAGATGGAGAGGACCCGGAGGTCTGCTGGTAGCTTGAACGGTTTCATTGTCAGAGGTTTTTTTAATGAATAAAGGATTCGAGTTTGAATTTCGATGTAGGATCAGATTCCTTTTATGTACGAACAGTGACTTGTTTTATATACCAACAGTCAGAACCGTTTCCTGAGACACGAACATATTCAAGAACACACCACTCGTATTCTCTTCGTAATAAAACGTACTACCCAATATCAGACGTTCTATTTCATCGTTACAGTATCATCCAACCCAAAAAACTCTCGATTCAATTCCCGGAACAGTATCAGCTTTTTTCGTCCTGCCAGAAGCTACAGTTCCATCGCGAGTTCGATCAGCAATACCCAGCGTCATTGCGTCAACGCAGATCCTTTCACAATCTCCTTGAAGAGTCATCTCCATATCTAAAACTTTTGTCCAACGGTGAACCTCCCCTTATAGTCTCAACAGTTTGCTCAGCTACCAGCCGACGCTCCACGTCTGTCAGCGGCGTTAACACCCCGGTATCATTGTTATCCACGAACTCGTAGGTAGCCGTCAGTCACGCCCGACTCCACGGATTCGTTTCTAGGTGCATCGAGAGAACGTTGCGCAATAAACGCGACCGATCGACAGAGACGGACAGCGAGGAGGACGGAGAGACGGATAGCAACAAGTATCGAATCTCGAAGCGACGGCACAAAAGAACGCCCGTACGGCTCGGAATCCATTGAAATCCAGTCGAACCGAGTGTACGGAGGGCAGGTGCAGCAATAGCCAGCAGAACAGAATGCTCGGATGCGTGTATCAGTGGCTCGTGTGACACGTTAACGCGCGCATCGTGCAACACGCCGTCGACGGATGCAGCCGACTCCTGCACCGCCGACACATAACGGTCGCTGAATACGCCTTTGTACGGGCAGGACCACGTGCACATAATCGCGCACGCTGCCCCGGCAAAATGCAATTTGCAGCCGCGGATACGTGCTGAAATCACCGCAGTCAAATAGACGTCCTTGTGCAGCAGCGTCGTGCCAGATTGCGCTCAGACACTACGTCCGGACACGCCGCAACGGAAAACCGATACACGCTGTCTCGTTTACGCTGCACGATGGAAATATGCCGCCGTGGAAAAGCCTTCGATCGCCCACGACGAGAGAAGATTTGTCGGATTTAAGTACGTTCGCTTTGGAACAGTTGAGAAGGGACTGTGAAGCTCAGAGCCTACGATACATGAGAAAGAGGCTGTTACGTTCTCGACGTGGGTAAATTTCGTTGCTGTTTCATCGAATCATCTTCCACACGCTTTCTGATACGTTAGTCGAGACTCCGCGATTTCTCAGAAGTTTGCATATTCGGTAGAATAGTAATTACTAGACTGCGGATGTTTGTGCAAATATACAAATTTATGTATCAATATTTTTTGTTAGAATCTCGTTAAAGAAACAGAACTTCCACAAAATTGTATATTATATTTTAAATGTTACAAAATGTATTTTTCATTTGACATACTTTAAAACATGTACAACTTGCACATAGCTGAATGTGTTGAATTGCATAAAGATCTGCAGTCTAGCAATTACCTTCAGAATCACTCGCTATCTATGAATTAAGGCTCTAAAGCCTGCTCCATTGTTGTGGACTCTAATTGTAAGCTTCTGTAGTCCTCGTGCGGCTTTGACGTCTTATTCCTTCAGTCTCAATAACTTTTTATCCTTGTATTTTGTTTAACACTTTGATAATCGCTGTCACATGCGCGTGATTTAATTAATTTAGCTAACACTTATGTAAAGCAGAAAACTGGGCGCACCTATCAGTGATGAAAAGTAAATAATCAAGTACTCACAAAATTAAAATTATAAAAAGTATAACGTAGAATGTTATTACTTAACTAGGATCATGCGACCATGGTAAACGGTAATTAATTATCGCAAGACGTTTGCGACCATCAGTGTCCAGATACCAAAATATTATGCAATTTTTGTTTAAATAATTAGTTTCTTATTAGAAACACGCAGAAGCGTCTGTATAATTGGTATATGTTCTATTTTTGCAAGCTCTCGAAAATTGGTGAAAGCATTCATTAAAACGTTGATCGCCGTGGCAGTCACCGGTGACCGCCACCTCAAACTTAATTTAATTAAATAATTATTGATTGTCGCAAAATTCTGAGAAAACTTCATACCGAAACAATAATGTAGAAACAGAAGAACACGACTGAGTACTGGAATCTTTTTTTTCTTTACGATTTATATAAAAAATAGTAAACTATATCGTGTCTGATTGGGTATGGTCGTTTTCACTGTGGCGTTCAACGTATTAGCATGTTGACTACCACAGTGGAAACTCCCATATCTGGTTAGACACCCTATAATATGTCAATAAAACGTCAAAACTCTCATTAACACGTTCGCTAGCATGGTCGATTCGAGAAAAATGTCCACTACAGACCATGCCTTAGTTTTACCAATTATCTCTGTAACACATGTGTGACATCGAGCTCTCAAAACAGAAACGACGCGTCACACATATGTGACGCTGGTAGCGAACGCGTTCAGATAGGAGTAACATTAGGTTGTAACATTGATTTCTTTTCCCACCGAATGCAGGGGAAGTACCCGCAGTGGCAAGATAAATAAGAGAGTTTATGGAAATTCAAGTCCCCGAAGCTTCCTCTGCGACAACTTCGTGAAGAATGAAGTTGGTCGCAGAAGGTACACGTCACGCGTTGTCACAGGTCGATGGCCGATGCATGAATCACACGGATTATTCGTGTAAAAGTAAATCCGGATGAAAGTCTGACGCGAGTCGCGTGATTTATGCCGTCCGCGTGATAGCGTGCCGGGATGGAGCGGCCTCGGTTCATTTTCATGTTGAAATGAAAAGTAGAACCTAATATATCCGGATTGAAATTGCTCGGGAACAAGTACGTGTCTTTACGGACCCTCGAAACTAACTAAGTATCACGTACAGAAAACGTTGCTGTTCTCCAGAGCCTAATTCTTCGGAGAAAATGTCCATCAGAATATTCAACAGTGACCTCGCTTTTCAACGCCACTGTTTTTTCAGAATTCGGATTTAAAACTTTTGAAATTGATTGCTTATGCATGTTGCATAACGAAGCAAAGGTGAATGCTCTAAAGCATTTGAGAAATAACTCTCATTCCATAAACTTATTAAACAAATCGATAAGGCTGAGGATCATTTGTCAGTTATAGAAGACAATACTGTCTTAGTAAATGTCTAGTCAATCTCGTCCACCTTCAGGACCTCGATTTCTAGAAAACAATTTCCACTTTACACGAAGATAGGTGGAATTGCACAGATCGATCGACAGTTCGAGGGATAGGGAATCTAAAAGAAACAAAAATCTTAATTATTGATAGTCGTTGGAAAGGAATTAAAACGGAAGAATTCCATCAAAGCAGTGGGCGTGGGCCAAAAGGATATGTCTCCAATTCCCGATTGGCCGAAGATAGTGTAATAGCAAGCGTGTACGCGGAATAATACGCAAGAAGAGGTAATTGGGCGCACAATAAAAATCAATTAAAGCCGAAGCAGCGGCAAACCGGTGATATTAAAAAGCTTCGAGTAATTACGGGCCGCGCGCGCGTGCTATCTTCGCGAATAAAAGGAGAACGGAGCACGCAAATTAGATCTCGGATTTGCGAAACGCGACTCAATTGTAAGCAAAGTTACTCGGATATTACGTTTGAGATTCAGTTCCCTTTGCGACCACGCTGAAGATCCTGCCATGTAACTGTACCGTCGTTTTCCTCTTTCTCGCCTCTGCCACGGATTTTACAGAAATACACAGAGTGTAAAAGGGATTTGCACCATCACCAGTTCTAATGAAACTTTCATATAATTTTCTCCTTCTTTGTTTGCAACACAGCATCGTCTGCTATGGCCATTTGAGCGGAGGATCTACACTTGTGGGTGACATACGAACCACCGGGTGTTGACAATGACACAGAATCGCTGAAGACAGTCAACCGTCTTAGCGCTGACCTATTATACGATCTCCAGTACTTTTCAGTTTCATTCTAAGTTTCAAAATGATAAGATCTGCAAAGTATGACGCCATACGCGCTATACTTCCGTGTGAATAGGTAGACGAGAAGTGACGATGCTACAGCTCCAGAATTTGTCGTCTCTGATTTTAACGACCTTTTCCATATGGATAGATCATATTATTACGAATCTCCCTACACATATATGGTTTTGGGTAGATAGTCAATAGTTTAAAAGATATTTACTAGTGAAGCTCCGATAGGGTTTGTTTAGCCTACCATAACAGCTGCTTAAAGGTAAAAGACCGTAGAGCAGTCAGCTAGACACTAGGTTGCTACGGACAATTTACAGTAGGATCTCGATTGTCCGAACACTGGTCATCCAAACATTAGTCATCATTCCAAGTTAAAATCTAAAATTATCATTAATGGACACGATGCATTTAATTTTATACTACTATGTATTTTATATTCTAAAATAAAATTATAACTTTTATGCAAAACATAGTTACAACGTGAGTCATCCTTTTCCTTATTACAGTTCGGATAATCGAGGTTCCACTGTATGTCCTTTAGGTAATTGTGTCAGCGCTGACTGTACCCGGAGTAGCTGAACGTCGACGATCGAACGAGAGATGATATTCCAACGTAACAACGCGGTTGACATAATTTTATCCGTTAATACATAGATGGTTTAAATATAAATGAGTATAAGACAGAACATAAAATAAATAATGTGTACGTGAACTTGGAAATGTCTAGTATTTCGGCTTTGAGGTATCTTTCGATGAATTTACACTGTTCTGATCAGTTCGGCGACACTGGGATTCCACGATATGGCTCATTGTCTTCGGACAGTTCCAAATTGATTACTCTTTGAAACGCTACACTCGGGGGGAGAACGGCTCTGAATCGCGACAGGAACTTCCGGCCCGAGGGAAATCGAACGACACGAACGATACATCCGGCCGAAGATGGCGAAGGATTATGAGACTTTCAATACGGACCGGCCATTGTTACAAGCAAGATCGTTAACTTCATAATGACACAATTGATAAGGAGGCTGGTTCGCGTCCCGTGAGCACGGGTCACTGCCCTCAGGAGGAGCACGTTCTATTACGGATCAGTGGTTCTCATGTGCCACTTTCTTTCTATCGCAATGAACAGACGCGCATACTGGGTGTCTTCGAACGAAACGACCCCAACTCGAGATCTAACAAATTTGATCGGTACGGTCTGGCTGACAGACGTTGGCATAATGCAGGCTGGTGATTATGTTGCGTCTAAAGGACTTATTTCAACCATAGATAACTAAGTTATCTGTGAGTAACGTTATTATTAAGCATTCGTGAAAATGACGACGTCAATTAAAAACATGAATATAATTGAAGTTTTCTTATTTAACAACGAAAATATTTTATCTTATAAAGAAACAGGATAAATGAAATTAAAGTCATATTTGGTATTGAATTTATTAATAAATAAGTAAGTAAATAATAAGCATAATTAGTTTAGCTAGTAAGCGGGCCACCCGATATCACGAGATTCAAATGTTCCGATCGTGATTTTAAGAAAGATTAGTTATCCAGTGTTAACGTTGGTAAAAATGGAAATACAAGTCTCTAGACACCGCTATAGGGTGTCCTCTCCAAACGAGAAGACGCTATAACAGAGACACGCAAATTAGGTTGCTCTAGATCATTTCCTGATGCGTGCTGAAATAATAAAATTAATAATCGCTGTGAAACTTAGAAATCATTTTACAGGCTGACTTCATGATCTGAGACAGTCTGTTCTTGTGGACTCTACTATAGCTAAGTTTTTCAGACTTTATTAGTACGATTCGATTAACTCACAGACATCGACATATTGCTGTTTGGCAGCCGTAGCATACATACATATGGACCGAAATTCGCGGATTTGCTTCAGAATTGACAGAAACAAGAATACAAGATGAGATTCTAGAAACTCTTATCCTCGCTGATGTGAAGGGAGGGTACTTGACACAAAATGTCGAATATATTCAACTGAATGGACATTCTATGATTAAGTCTGTCAGTTCTTATTGGCATGGGCACAGAAGAACTGTCTCGAGACTAAAAGAAGTTTGTGAACGTTGATTAGAACATGCGTACCGAGTGAATAACACGAAATTGCTATTTAAAATAATTTCATCAGTTTAAAAGAAAGTATCTTCGAGCAAACAGGGACTTTGTTAGAAGATATAATTCCAAAGTAAAAAATTCCGTACATGGTCAGACACATAAAATACTTCTTTACATGTCAATATTTAACGTACCTTAATACTACAACAAGTAAAATATAAAAGCTACATTGAAACTCTCGTACAGCTTGTGAACTTCTTTAGTATTCCATTTACATCGACTAATTAACACGTTCCTTGCCGCGTATACCGTTTTCGGTACACGCATCAATTTTACATAATTTGATCCCACAACTACCAACCCTAATGAAGCTTTGTGTAACATTTTCGTTAAAATGATAGTAGAAATCAACCACGTGTATTAATAAACAGCCATATTCAAGTGTTTGTCTAGTTACGGAATTTTCTACTGCGGCAGGGAACGCGTGATAACATGCCGTAACGCAAAGTTCACTCGATAATCAATTTTCATAGAACAATGTAGCACGATAAAAAAAAATTTTTAAATTTTTAAATTCGTGTAGAAGTAAATGGAAAATGTCTGAAATGCTACTGTCGATAGTTTGCTGAAGTGTTCAGCAACTCTTGTAAAGTAAAATTCAGACAAGACCAGCACGTAACACCGGCAGTGGTAGCGCTGCATAACAAATGTGGCGTTATTAAAAATTCCTAATAATCTTTCGCGCATAGAATATCTGGTCGAGCTTGCCGCATTCCGCGCTGTAGGCGACCGAGTCATTTTTGCCGCGCAATGAATCGATTTCCACGAAATGTATGTCACGAGAGAAACGAGTTGAAATGAAAGAAAGGCGTATTTATATTTTAATCCTTAAATACGAGTAACCCCGATGGACGGACAGTTCATTTATTTCGCTTAAACGCTCCACCGATTCAGTTGATATGTTCTTATCGCTCGGACACAATTTTTCAATCTTTCGACGATTGACTCCTATTCTGTGTCAAGTACGATTGAATCGAGAAGGAACTTCTCTGGTATCGAATAATATCGTGCGTTTTCACCGTTCTACTAATAACTTGGCTTTTTGTCTTCAAGCATAAATTACTTCACCAGTTTGATAATTGTGGCATTAAAAACTGTGAAACAAAGAAATCAAGGGCTATAGCGTACTTCGACGGAATAATCCGTTTCATTAGAACATTATTCTGGAATTTTCCTTTACGAAGGTGTACTCTCAAAGACTGCAAAGTGGAATAAGCTTGAAAGGGCTTTTCACTTGTTTTCTGAACTGTTCGTAACTTTTAATATGCTGGCAGCTTCTGCAATGTGAATTTATCTAGCAACTGTAAATGTTGCATTGTTACGCGTTATTTGATATTGTTCTACTGCAATGAAAATTTTAATCGAACTCAGTTTTTGTTGTTAACTGCACTTGACATCGATTTTAACAATTTTTAATGACACCACTGATTATTCCAGAATAACTAGCCTGACCGGTTCAGTCTTTCTAAACTGCAGTCACATAAAGATATTTTAGACGATTCGTTAAGTCAATGAAGTTCACGCATTAACACGTTCGCTACCACGATCCGAGGGGAAAACAGTCTGTCACAGACCATGCTTTGTTTTTTTGTATTTTCGCACAATATACTGCGGATTTTCAGAGTAGACGTCATTTGTTCATGTGGCTATAATATGAAAAATTATTGCTGTGACATGTATGTGTGACGTCGGTCCTTAGAAAAAAATCGGTCCGTCACACGTATGTGACGCTGGTAGCGAACGTGTTAAGAAGAAATTGAACCAGAACTAACGCACAAGGAACTGGACAAACAACTTACAATACCACGTACAAAACTCTCGAATCTCCATCTTAACCCAAAATACAATAATGTTCCCTGAAAGCAGAACAGTCTCTCACAAACCAGTTCTCCGACCTTCGATCCGAGTTCAACCAAGAATCCGCAACGCGTTTGAACTCGATCGATAACTCTTCCAGAACCGTGTCAAAGGAATCAGCAACAAAACCGGCAGGAAGGCAGCAATTTAATTGCTCGATCCTTGGAAACACCGGAAGCAGATCATACACGCGATCATCGCCAGCCCTAGCTAGCCGCGAACGAGCACAGAAAAGTCACGGGTGACAGCACGGATTCTGTTATCGATACTATAAATCGAGGCAGAGGAATCGATAGACGTTAGTATCGACTCGATTCGATGCACTTCGCTGCGTTTCAGGATGCATTGCCCCGAATCGTCAATCCGTCCGTTCGTCCTTCGACTTTCTCTCTTCTCTCCTTTCGAGCTGTCCATGTCGATTCCTTTATGCTACAGCCGATCGGTCGGTCGTTTGTCTTTCTCTTTTTTCTGCCTACCCCACTGCAACTTGATTTACGCCGCTGCCGATCCTGCGAGATAATGTTCGTCGCGCAATTGGAAGAATCAGGATTAAATCGGTGACGAATGAGGCGCGAACGGTAAGATAATGCATCCTCCTTCTCCCGCCGCTATCGCCACCCCTGGATCAAAGCGTCCTAGATCTTCACAGCGATATGAGATAAGCGTTAAGCACATCCACGAAGGATTCGAGATTGTAACAGCTACGACAGATCGATCCCTTCTACCCGTTTACGAATGTCTGAACTGTGTGCCAGACCTGAGTACTCTTTAACCCTTTGAAATCCTTTGTCGAGTGTGACTCGACACCGATTTTATTCACAGGTCCTCATGTACCAAGTCACGCTCAATATTTTGAAATTGCGAGTTTAAATATGTATTATATTTCGCAATACTCTTTTACCTAGATAAGCAATATTACATGTATATGACCCTTTTTTGTAACAAAAACAAGTCCTTGAAGTGTTCAGTTACATGATTGTTTGTACCTAATTAGTTCTTATCAGCCAACTGTCTTTTGAAGTACATTTCAAATAAAAAACTTAATATAACAGGGATTTATTGAAAAGGAAATTAAAAAAAATTAGGAGTTCAAAGGGTTAAACTGTGTTTTCTGGAATATTGCCTACAATGATCTCAGAATTGGTGGAAAGACAACACGTTATTTCTTAACACGTTGGGCGACACAGTGGAAACGGCCATGCCTCATCAGACACGATATAATATACTATTTCTTGTATAAATCGTAAAGAAAAAAAAAAGATTTGAGTACCCAGTTGTATTCTTCTGTTCCCAGATTATTGTTTCAGTATGAAGTTTGCTCAGAATTTTGCGACAATCAATAATTATTTAATTTAATTAAATTTGAGGTGTCGGTCACTAAGTGACCGCTACGGCGTTCAACGTTTAACCTAACTAAATGCAGAACAATGAGATGTAGCCGTAAAAAACATATTTCGAACTTGTTTAATGAACTCGATAGTACTGTCATTATTAAGCGAGATTAGTGATTGGGGAATATTGTCTGAGTCGTCTGTACATGTTGTGGAACATTATAAATATGCCCAACCTTGCCAATTTATGGTGCGATGAGTCTCATTCCTCATAATTAACTATGTGTATACAGTAAATGCATTACGCGTTTAACGATTTATGATCTTGAAGGCATTTTAACCCTCTATAACCGGAGTTTTTTTTACGTATGACGGAAGTGATACATTAGTTAAATGATAAAGATAAACGATAAAGTTTGTATTTCGGGATGTATAGAAATATAAATATAATAATAAACGAACTGACTCCATGGTGACAGTACAGTCGTAGACTATAATTGTACACAGTGATAAATAAACGGAGTAAGACTTACAAAGTATAGATTTGTAGCTATGTAACTTCCAAGCCACATGACGTTATAGTGGGGTTAAAAAGTGGGGCAGAATGTTTCGCAACAAACGAGCCGCTGCGTCAACGTTTCGGTTTCTAAAAACGTATCCACGGATTCCTCGAAGTCCAGCTGTGTCGAAAAAAAGTCGCAACCATCCGAACTGTCGGCCAACGAAAAAGGGGAATCCATCGATTGTCACGAGCAAAGCGTAAACGAACCTGTCCACCGACAGGTAAAAAAATTACCGGGAATACGCGGCATTTTATGGCGCAACGATTACCGTGCATGTTGCGCCAATTCGCTGTTCGGCTACAGAGAATTTAATCGATTTGAGTTTGACCGACTTTCAAAAGGACGTGTATAGATTTGAACTACAACGTATACGGTAATCCTTGATTTCTTTTCGTGGTCGGATGTGTGTCAGCGGTCAGTCTTTTCATAGAAAAATTCTATCAATTCACTGTTGTGTCAGCAAAGAGAAGAAAGACAGTTACTTATGACAGAGACAAATATTTCAGAATATGCTTCATTAAACCATTTTATCGTCGTATTATTTTCACGTTCTCCATGCTATAAAATATTCGCAACTAATTGCTATTATTCCGCATCGCCCAACCATGTATCGAGATTCGATTAAAATTCGCAAGGGACGAATACAATTATCAAATAAACGTGACACGGATTTCGAACAGATCGATACTGACAGTCACCCGTAGAATCTTGATAATAAACTAATAACTAGACTGCGGAAGTTTATGCAAATGCATATTTTAGAAAAATGGATTAAACAAATGGGACTTTGACAGACATGTGTTTCGTCATTAGAGGATTTCAAAAACATATTTTTTTATTTTGCATATTTTTCATATTGCATATATCTTGCATATTATGCACATATTCTGCATATTCTTTATATTTCTTACATATTATAGAATTTGTTTACAAGTTAACTCGAGTTTTGGTTAAAACTTGCTCAATTTCATCATTGTAAACTAAATAACTATAATTTTTTTGTGTCGACTAACTATCGCCGTGGCATGAATCGGTGCCGCTCCTGTGTGGTCGGTGGCTACCACCGCGAAATTACAAACTCATACCGATTTTGTGTCAGCAACTACCATCGCGTTGACCTGACTACATGGGATTATATTAACCCTTTGGCTGCGATTGGCGCTTGACAAAGCTGCTATAGGCGCTTGACGAAGCTGCTCTCCGTGTACTGTTGACGCCTATAGGCGTTCCGTGCAATGGCACAATACGTATTACTGCAGCTCGGCCGCACGCAGAGTATCTCTCGTTTTCAAGTAGTCCACAGTCAAAGGGTTAATTTATGACATTCTACTACACTGAATAACCTCATATAGTAGGTCGTTGAATTCGTCTCAGAAAACGCTAATACATTACCAATAAAAAAATATAGAATCCGATTTAAAAAAATTAATTTTGCTTTGAAATCTCCCCCACTACTCCACCTATGGAAAAAATATTTATACCACGTAATATCTCCCTTTATACCAAACAACTTTTGTAAAAACATTTATTGATAGCTTCAGTTCCTGATATTCCACCGTTTCCAGTTGAAAAAAACATCCTGTATAAGTATATATAGTACAATAGATTAATGGTAATACGGTTTAATAGTATACTTGCGAACATGTTTGAAAGTTCAATGTTCATGTTATATTGGGTTTTGTAGGTTAAAAACTGTAATAATTTAATGATATAATATGATATTTATAACAATTATTTTTTATAACAGTTTGTGTAATACGCATATAATGTTAAATATATTGATTAAACACAATTGTACGAATTTTCTAGTCCCTACGCAAATGCGTATTTATCAAATGTAACCTGCATACATCTTGCATTTATCTTGCATATATTCTGCATACTCGCTGCATATCGCAACTGCATAAACTTCCTCAGTCTACTAATAACGCTTCACCATACCATCCCAAGATCATATGATTGACTCGAGTCAACCCTCCGACGCATTGAAATATTCAAAAAACGAGTAAAAGGGTTTCGATGCTACATATTCGTCTATACTCTGCAATTCATCGTTTTAGTGGTTCAATCATACTTCACGTATTCGACTATCGAAAAACCGTGAAGCCCGCAAGGAAACGGAATGAGGTTGGAAGACGATAAATCGAAAAGGAGCACGATACACACACAAACATACACGTAAGTACATATGGCTGGATGAATTTTCTTTTCGATCGTTTCACTTGGACATTACCGACTCTTATAACATTCTCCTGAAACGTCTCTCCGTTTTCGAATGCTCGTTTCTCTTCCCGTAGCCGTCTCTCCTTGGGAGCTCGATTTTTCCACGTTTCTTCCCGACAACCCTCAGAGAAGTCATCCTTATTGTCGTCTCGCTGTGAAAAGCCTTCGACGAATGCGTCTGGATGTTTATGTACCTATTGCTCTGTACACGAAGCGGAAGTTCAACATATGCTAATATACAACGTGTGGCGAACAATCGAAGGGTGAAAATAATGATACACGGTGTATCGTTTCAGAGGTGGAAAAGGGCCCTGTTTGCAGAGTCGACCGTTTCATTTTCATGTGTGCATCCTGAAGAAGATACATCGTGTTCCATGGCCAATTACAGCGTCGAGACGTGTCAAAGGGTCTCATTTGCCACGGTGTCTACAATTAGGTGTTCCAGAGTATATTTGCAATTCTAGACGTTCCTGATGCGGTTGCGGGATTCTGACTGCCTTCAGCGTATAGATCGTGAAATATTATACAAGATGGACTCACCAGAAGTTTCAATCCAAAGATTGAAATGTATCCTGTTGAGCTGTTCCACGCTGTGGTAAAAGAATTTGTAATTTTTTGCATCCCTGATACTGTTAGGACGTTCGAATCTTTCGCAAATGGTGCAGCATGGAATTCGGTGTAAAATATGTGTATAGATTAGCTCATAACAGCTTCTGTTGGAAAATCATGCACTTTACGTTTCTTAGTTCTGATGTTAGGCTGCGTCACTCCTTGTTCTATAAATATGTAATTATTGATGATAACTTTCTTCAGCGTCTGAAGCTTGAAATTGTACGTAGCATCGGTTTGTTTCAAAGATCATAAATGCTTCCATTTAAAAAATACGTCAACCTATATTCCTCGACTTCAAAGTAGATGACCGGAGACACACTTTGTTGCAGGTATCTGCAATTTTTCCAACTTCTAGCATCTTAACGTCGCTTGAACGTTCTTCAGCGCGTACAGCGTGAAAATGTACGTCAGACAAGCTTGTTAGACAGATAAGATAAGATACTCCTTGTTTCAGTTCTTTCTTCGCAGTTGACCCGTTTCCGGTCGTAAAACGGAGAATGCCTTTGTTGGTCACTTGGCCGCGTTTTACAGGAAGATCGAAGGATCCGCGAAGCTCAAAGTGGCACTCGTAGAAAAATGGCTTGGCACGCAGCCACCCATAAATACTTTATGACTCAAAGAGACTATACCTTATTATAGGGCAATTTTCTCTCCAGGCCAATTTTTCTACAACCAACAACGTGTCGTTAAATTTGATTTAAATGACAGATAAATACAGAGAACACGTGATTGTTATCGGCAACTTGCCTCACGCAGGGATCTTTCAACCAACACCTTACTTTCAAGGACCCCTAAGAAGAAGTTACTATTATCCACTTACTCAGATAAATAAACGACTCAATTCTATTCTTTCATACTTATAGCCAATTATTTATGTACATTAATTTAATCCTCTATTTTTTCAGGATCAATAGACGGACATGTTGACTATTCTAATATATAAAGTCTTTTTTTAAATATTACCTGCATCATACAACAAATAGACGGGCACACATCAGTAGTACATAAAAAAAAATCGGTAATTATATCGATCAGGGCACATCTAATCGATTTCAATGATTTTCAAATATGTTGTCAAGGTCAGATTTTCAGCAATTTCACTTATATGTATAACTGCCACTCGGTTTTAGTTTTCGAGATATTTATAAAAATATTTTTGATACTTTTTACTTTTGTGTAGGTTAGTATTGGGTTGACTTAGGTTTTTTATGTATTATCTAACCCAAACCTAGCCCAAACCTAACCCAAACCTAAAATCAAACTGAAAAGTATCAAAGAAAGAAAGTGTGTCATTTACTAAAGTACATATTTAGACACGTATAAATGCATCGCGGTACAAACATATAATATAATCATGTCCGTACGTAAACCTAACCCAAACCTAATCCGAAGTTAACCCATACCAAAGTAAAAAGTATCGAAAATAGTTTTACGAATATCTCGAAAACTCAAGCCGAGTGGAGGTTATATGTATAAGTGAAATTACTCAGAATCATGGCGCTGGCAACATATTTGAAAATCATTGAAATCGGTGAGGTGTGCCCTGATCGACGTGATTACCAACAAATCTTCATGACATTATAAATATTCTTGACGATCGTTAAAGTCCGCCTGGAAATTATTTTCGAAGCTGAGTTTATTTTCCAATTCTCAAGTCTAAAAGCGTTATTTATGCGCTCCATCTTCCAGCGACCTTATCTGCGTTTCCTTCGCGGATTCATTTCGCCGGGCAAATCCGTCGATGTTTATTTAAATCGATGTAAAACGTCGGGGCGTGTTTTCTCGCGCCTTTCACCCCCTGTCGCGGTGTTTTCTTTGACGGTGTGCCCGCCAATCAATTTATGAAACGTCGTTTCACGGGGCTGTTTATATCTTCAACGGTGCCGTGCGTTCCGACGAAACGGCGCGCTCTTTATTGGGTTGCCTCGAAAATAAAAGTAATATACCCCGTGAAACGTTCCTAACATAACTTTGGTCCGTTATATTAAAACACCGGCGGCAATAAAGTCACGTCGACGACGATCGACTGTCGGAAAGCAACAATGACGAGGCGGGGCCGTATCGTTCATTACGTGCACTTTATTCGCAAGAATTCACCTCTCGATCGGAAGTCTATCGATCAGCCAGAGTATTCGCAAAGCCTTAGAGGTGCAGCTTAAGAGTTTTAAGCCGGTCTCTTGTTGGGTGCTAACATTCTTGATGAGTCCTCTCCGACTTCCCTTTAACTTCGACGACGATTATACATGATTTAATAATATTAACGCTTTTATATTCAACGGCACATCACTGAGTGTCTTTGCACATCTGATAATTGTTTGTGTACTGTGTAATGGAAAAGAAAATAGTCTGAATAAGCACATTTGCTTGAAAATAAATCGCAAGGGGTAAACATTTTAAAGGTATATTTATTCAATATGGCAAAAATATGACATCTGTCAAGTACATGACGAGATTTCTCATTTTATCGTCGCAGAATTTCGTAGTGAATATTTTCTCATTAAACTGTTCGTTATATCTTTGTCAAAAATATTTTAATCTTAATAATAGTGAACGTACTTATACATGCATCTGGGATCTGTTTAACCCGTTTCTTCCCAACGTTGCGTATACGCAACATCTAAGAAAATATTTGAGTAATATTCAAAAAATGATAAAGCAAATACCAAGAGTGGAAATATAGCAAAAAAAAATATTGATGTATAGTACAAATCATTCTCTAATAAGGCTGTGATAATTATTTCTCTTGGTGAAGAAACTTGGTGGGAAAAAAATATTTTCTTGGATGTTGCGTATGCGCAACGTTGGAAAGAAACGCGTTAAACAAACTTGTAGTTTTCCACGCAAGGCGTGAGATAAAACAGCCACTACTGTAGCGTTTCGTATCAAACAGTTGGCCTGTGAGGAAAAAGTTACCACAGTAGCGCACAGCAACGAAATAATTAAATCGATACGCATATATCCAATATCTACATTGATAATAAATCTATAACAATGGCTAAAAATATTTTTGACGAGTTTATACGATTCGGATCTATCGAAGGATATTCGATTTGTTTTTCAATAACCGTTTAAGCTCGCATTGAAATTCCGAATATTCATAATGTTATATGTGTCGTCGGGATGGAATAATATTTCCGTGTATTTTTACGACATGCCAATTAGTATTCGATGGACGCACGTATCGTTCGCGATAATTGAATTAAAATTCGCAGCCACAGGATTCGCCGGCTCCCTTTGTACGGCCGGATCTATTAATTAGCCGATTAACGATCACGTTTTCGCAGTTTAATCTTGGATGGATCATTCGATAATGCCCGAGAGCACGGTTGTTCGTCTTGTTCGTCTGCTACGGAAGGGTTCTCCATTAATTCCTCGGGAAAAACCGATGTGATAAACGAACGCATTCATCCAATGGAAGAAACCAGCCAGAAGAAAACAGATAAACTGGAACTAAGTTTACATTCTTCGAAAAGGAGATCCGTTTTCAAGTTTCACCCTCTGCACTCTATCACGCTCAAGAGACGCCTTCGAGAAGAATCGATCGATTGTTGCAAATAACGAATGCAACGGTAACATCGAGAACGAGTGTCAAGATTAATTAATTACTTTAAAAAGTTCTTAACCTTCGAATCTTGATACATCGACGATCATTAAACCACATACATTGCAAACTGCGCAAGATTCGAAGGTGCAAGTCTTCAGGGGAACCATTTCCTGTACCCAAGAACCAGCGTACCTCCAACCATTCAATTTCAAACGAAAAATAAGTAGCTTGCATATCTTTCGATCTGCACAACCGGAGAGTCTAACTCTGCCCTCCGCAAGGAAAGAAAGAAAGCCACAAGTTCCCATATCACGATCGTGTTTGCGAGGTGCGAAACTCCGTAGGAAATCGCGCGGAGTCGCAAGAAGACGATATCCGGGAGGCGGAGGCGACGTCTCGGTTTCGAACGGAACCGGAAGGGGACAAATGATCTGGATCCGACGGGCCACGGTATCCAACATCGAACGTTTCTCGCTCGATCGACGTGGATTAATGCCTGTATCAACTTGTGCACGAGCTCTCGAGAATCCGCGAAGAAAAACCGGCGCCGCAAACGGAGACGTCCGTCAACGGAAAGTTCCTGGTTCCAGTGGTCCTCGAACGTCCACGGCGGATCGGATCAATCGGTTTCCACCGGGTGAACGAACTATCGTACGGATCTCTCCGTGGAAAATAGGATTCGCGGCAAAGCGAACCGCGACAGTATAGTTTTACGGGTTTAGGCGGCGAATGAGGAGAAAATGTGACAAATTGCTATATATCCGGGGATTTATGTCGGCCCGACCGGGACGCTGCAGATAGAGATCGGGAAGAATTTGGTCGGGTGAAAAGCCGCGTTGGATATGGCTGAAAATATAGAATGAGCCGTGGTGAGGATGTTTTATCGGCACGTATAAAAGGTGAACGAAAAAACTGTGTCGCAGGAGTGTCGATAAGAAAATAAAGAAATTGCAGTTTGGTATAACGTGACTGTAATTGTATCGCTCCGAGTGGCCATCGAAACGTACAATTGAATTCAGATTACGGTGCTATATTTCACAATAATGTACGCTAAAAATATTCAACAGAAACTGACGCTGTTTATAATTATTACAAAATTTCTTTAAGTGCTATCTATTGTAGTATCTCAAACGTTACGGCGAGAGCAGCACGTCATCGACCAGAGCCAGACTCGTCATTTGAGTCGGAGTTAACACGTTGACTGCCGCGGGGGTCACCCGTGACCAGTACCTCAAATTTTGTTTCATTAAATAACGAATAATTCTTCTAAAATGTTGAGATAACATAAATATTGCAATAATAGTTTAAGGTGATACTTATGTATTCAAAGAGTAAAATATTATTTCCTTTCACGATTTATACTTAAAATAGGACATTATGTCGTGTCTGACTAGGTACGGCTCTTTTCACTGTGGCATTAAACATGTTAATAGGTTCAAACCGGTGTGACGTACTGGTGGATCATCGTGATTTGAGTTCCACATTCTAATTTGTGAATGAACAGAGTAACTCAAAAAGGAAGTCCTAACAGGATTTTTGTGTATCAAATTCACTTTAAATGCATACATCGTTAAATATACTCAATCTGGAATTTCTTCATCGAAAATTCACCACGCATTGTGTCGTTTGATTCTCCAAACCCTCCAATTTAAACTACGCTACAGTAGGACCTCAATTATCCGCACTGTAATCACTGACAGAATAACTCGTGTTGTAACTGTATATTTCGCTTAAAAATGATCATTGTATTTTAGAACACAATATGCACAATGGTATAGAATTAAGTACACAGTCATTAGGGGAGAGTCGTGCAATACCGACCAAAGGTAGTTCTCGGTTATATCGTTATCTGGGTGCATTTTACATAAACAAACGGACAAATACTATTCTTCTATGCAACATGTTCCGGGAGTGTACTTTGTACTTTAATATTACCGGTGTGATGAGATGTTGAACGTGTACATCATATTCGGTGCGTAAAAAGTTATTTTTCAGAGCTGACCTCTCAATAAGTAGCAGTAGTTTTGCAATTTTCTTTGTACATTACGAACCAGAACCTAAAATTTTTTCACGTGATCGTCATGCAGTACCAACCACGTAACTTTCGTCCAGTACCGACCGACAGTTTATCCTCTTTTATAAATACAAGAGAGGAAGGAAGTTAGGGAGAAAGGTAAATAAGAAAAAAGATGATAACCCAACAAAGAGGCAACTAGAACTTGGAGAAAGAAATCACTCAGTGCATCATTTGCAAAGAGACAGTTGTCGAAGATTGGATGCAGTGCATCAAATGTGAAGGTTGGGCACATGTCGAATGCACAGACCAAGAAATTATTACTCATTTCATTTGTGATGTTTGTAAGTAGAAACGATGAATAAAAGTCTTCTATTCTAACACATAAATGTCTTTTGACTAACATTCTTAATCATTTAAATCTAAAAATCTGCTAACCAAGTGGCTGGTTGGTACAGGATGACAATTTTTCATCCGTTACAAATTACAACTTATTTATTTTTGCTGATTATCAACTCTTATTATTAAATTTAAGAAAAACAATTTCCCTCCTTACATTAAAGTTACATTTATACTACAAATCACTTTTCGTAAATTTGATTTTCATCGAGACCAGCTTTTTTTACAGTGAAAAAACTTAGAGTGGTCGGTACTGCACGACTCTCCCCTAATTGTAATTCCAGTTTGTAACTGACATAGGTTGACCAATTTTCGGATAATCAAGGTTCACCGTAGCTCGTTTTTTTGTCTACGCCACGAACAAAGAGCGCTCCGCGCGTTTCAATGTTTCTCCCGTTGCATTTCGGTAGCGTTCACGGTAGAACGCGTTGTCGTTCCTATAAGAACCGGCACACACGGTGTGTAAAATCGTCGCGTACTGTATTCTGAATGCGTCTGAATGCAGCTGCACATCTCGGAAGAGATGCTGCGGAGACTCGGGTTAGCCGATGCGTGAAATAAGTAACCGGCTGGTGAACGGAGGTATTCGAGATCGAGAGAGTCACCTCGAAGCTTTTCAGCGGTTATTGGAGTCCTTCGGGACGCTTTTTATTTTCTCGAACTAAGTAGCGGTGCCCCTGGAAGCGGTTCGTACTCGAAAAAACCTCGACACACTTTCACAACGGGAAATAAAAGTTGCTGGCCCCACGGGAACACCGGCTATTGTTGCGCGGTGGCCTTTTTTTCGCAAATTCGATGAAAGCTTCACCGTGGAAAGGTAAACGTAATACGGTTCCGTTAATAGAATCTTTATCGAAGCGAAATTTTCAATTTAAACTGGATCTCGTATTCAACGATTAACTTACCCGTTTCCTCTCTCTGCCTCTGTCTTTCTCTCCCTCTCCCCGTACTCCGAAAACATTTGTATATACCAGTAATTGAAATTTCGAATATTACGCGATTCATAATTTCATCGTGTACTTCGTGACAGAAATATGCATTCCCGAATTGCCTATATTATGAATATATTCAAAAATTCCATTGTAAGAACATTTATAATTAACGATCGGAATCTAAGTGTGAAAATTGAGTTCAATAAAATGACAACGCTCTTAGAAACTTTTAACAGTTGTACGCAGACTGTGGACGTTTATGCAAGGATCCATTTAACAGCTTCAATTCTTTGATATTTTAATACAGATAAGGTATTAGAACTTCAGCAAAATCATGTTCATCTATTAGAACATGAACTGCAAAATCTGTTTCATTATAGACATTCTTTTCTACTGTTCAACATCAAGTCAGAACACACTCACGTAGCTTTCTCGTTTCCGTTCCAATCGGTCGATCCGACAGGCTCGACAAATTGAATCGAATCGTGTGTCGTTTCCCTTCGACTTTCCTTTTCGCTGTCGCATCAAGCCATGAAGTTGAAGTTCACCGATCGATCTACTTCTCGGCCTTTCACGTCGCGTGTAGCAAAGTCGCGTGCACGTTGCAATCGATGGTTCAACGAGAAATCTACTTCGACTCGCTAATTCGTGCCCTCGGAATATCTCGAACGCCGTGGTCTAAATTTTATTCAGTCTCGCGGCCGGCGTTTCGGTCGAAGCGATAAGAATATTTCGTGAACGAAAAAGGTGGGTCGTTGTCACGAAGAAAGGGGACTAGCCGGTGAACTGTACTTACACCCTGTCGCGGCAGGGAAGCACGATTAATTCCGCGATCGCAGTAATTAAACCTTCCTTCTTGGAGCGTTTCGTTATCGTCTTGTTAGCGATCCGTGGTATTGCATCAAAGAAGCTCTAGATCGCATTTAGGCAGCTCCACCCTTTACGCAGCTGTAGAGCGAGATGATTCTCTTGCACCAGTCGATGATCCGAGGAAGGACTTAATCTTCACGGTGTTGTAACGGAGAATATTCTTTGGCGACGGATGTTAAACTTCCGCAGAGAATATTACAAGTTTATTCTGAACTTGTTCCTGGAATTGATGCTCTTCATTATTTATACCTTAGAAACGAATAGTTATGAATACGAGTACTGCATGATTAATTCACGTATAAGTAGGGGAAGAGGGGGCATGACGAGGTAGCAAGGTAAGATGAGGTATCGTATCTACACGCTAATCGAAAAGTACTAGTCACGTGACGAATATACCAATAGAAAACCATTTAGTTATAAGAATCAGAACGTCGACGACATCGAGGGGGGAGAATGTGTTTTTTGTTTATGACCATGCAATTCTTTTCGTATTATGTTCATCTTATTTTGTGCGACAGAAAGATTTGTAATAAATATGTATTTAAGAACGGTAAGTCCATTGTTTTTCTTACAATCTTCATTTCATCTATTTTAATGTCCTATATTCGAAATCCGAATATTCATTCATTTGTTGTACAAATATATTAATTTCTAGAGAACGACGATTTGGGGCAAGATGAGGACTTTGATTTGGGTATCCCATCATTCCCCGTCCCATAGTTGTTCATGTGATATTAACCAATGTCATCGTTCTTTATTATAATTTCATTCAAATAGATCTCATTACTTTTAGCTGGGATTTGTAAAATGATCAGAACTTACAAAAAAAGAATCAGAAGATGAGAATGGTAAATAGAAGCTTGTTTATGATAGAAGCTGTGAATAAAGTTTTGAACAATAAAATGAGGTACAAGAAAGCTGCTCCAGAATAATCTATTCTACAGACAGCATTAGAACATTATTTTAAGAAACTAAGACAAGAAGGGGAAGTGACTATCAGTTTACCTTTAAGCCCCTAATGGCCATCCGGAGCGCAGCCCCACTCCGGCCTACCCCCACTCTGCGTCCATTCTCCTCATACAGGCTGTGATCTAGGACGACAATGGACCGAGGGGGAACTGGAGGGAGCTGACACGCTGGGAACGGGCCTAGAGTGGGGGAAGGCCGGAGCAGGCCTGCGCTCCGGATGGCCATGACGGCTTTAGGTCAATCAAGACTGTATCTTCCTAGAAAGAGGAAGAACTTGTGTAATATCTAAAAGATATGAAGAAACGGCTGTGGATGTTGGTCTCATAATTCCTGTGCAAGAGTTGATGAAAATAATTCCGTAGAAATACATATTTGTATCGATTGTGAGAATACTTAGGCAAACCATCTTGCCCCATTTTCAGTACCCCGTCTTACCACGCGGTAGAGGCAAGACGGCTTCTTTCTCATTCTTTTTAAAGCTTAATAATTCAGAAGTCTGACTTAATATTGTCCAAAATATGTACCAAATACTAGGTTGTTAAATTATAATTGTATTGTGATACATAAAGACTTACTCAAAATGTAAAACTATTACTTTATTTGCATTTTTCCTTAGCTCCCCCATCTTGCTCCCCCTCCCCTTGTCAGAAGGTATCGAAGCGATCAAAAACATTTTTTACGGGCAGTGTATTTAGGTTAACTTTACAGCAGCATAACATCTTTTCCTATTGATCAATCCCTCCTGTTCTGATTCATAATCTGTATTCAAAATTGGTGCAACAAACAGGTACTATCATTCTTACAAAGTAAACTGTTTTTATCTAATATTTCTCCCGTACCAAATACATTTCGTTTCCAAATTTTTCTCCCGACGTCAGTGAATGAAAAGTAATTTCAGACGATAGTTTTTACAGGAAACATTATATATGTATAGAGAATCGTGAGTACAGTTTTGTTCAATTCGACGGACTTCCATTCTCCGGTGGCCCCGTTTCTCTGCTCCGTACGAGTCGCGGGCAGATTTACAGGCGGCCGAGGAATGAGTAATGCCTAATTTGCATTTTGCGTGTGACTTTGTCTTCGACGTTACACGGACTTTATTAATAATGCAATGGACGCGGCCGGCGCGAACGTGTCGCGGCTTCGCCGTTTTTGCCAACGAAACGCAAAACCATCGGCACAAGTTCCCTTTTCTCTTCCACGAATCCGTGGACACGCTCCATCGCGTGGATACGGCGACCGCTTCCTGCTACACCGCGACGTGTCGCACGGCTAATTAATCTCGGGTGATTAGTGATGATTTTACGCGACCTGACTTTTATTTAGCGAGTCACGTGCGAAATGATCGTTTAAGTGCAACGCGAGTGGTTGTATCTGTCATCGATGAAGTCCTGCAGAAACGTAATTAGTTGCTGATGAATTTTTGAGATGTCGATAACGCAAACCGTAATACTAAATGAATATTTCGATATATTTCAATGGAATTAACAAATTGCAGAGTTTTAGTAAAGCTGTTCGATGTTTTGCTTATGTTTATTCCTGGCCAATGCCAGTTATTGTTAGAGCTGCTCGTTGTTTATATGGGATAAATATTTTAAACATTCAATTATGGAAGTGTACACTGTCGACAATGGAATGTAATGAAACTGTTATATTGAATAAACACATTTGCCCCGCTTCTGACAGTTTCTACATTTCTGTAATCAAAATTAAATTAGTATTCGAGTAAACGAATTATTCGATGACGAAAATTATAGAACAAAATGTCGTATCGTCGTTGTCTGCAACAGTGAGACGTATTACCAACTGTTCAAGGCCATATCAATTAATTGTATAGATTTAACTTCCAAATAACTTATCTTGCTGACAATCGTACTTGAAATTATAAATGCGGTGGTTGCGTCTACTGTAACTTACAATCGAACAAGTGACCTTGCACGGTCAATTCTTCCTTGCTCCACTACAGAAACTTTCCATATAGTGATGAGTAACCACAAAACGTCTGATTAAATATTCAGACTCATCGCTTAACCCTCCATAACGCCATGTGGCTTGGAAGTTACATACCTATTTATTTATATAACTACATGCTTTAATATTATTTCGTTTGTTTATCACTATGTACAATTATAGTCTACGACTCTACTGCCACCAAGAATCTGTTTGCTTATTATTATGTTTATATCCCGCGATAGAAACTTTATCGTTTATATTCATCATTTACCTAATATATCATTTTTGTCATATGCAAAAAAATTCCAGTTATAGAGTGTTAACTTAAAAATTCGTTTACAACCCATACACAGACATCCCTTGAAAATTTAGTCTCGCAACGGTTTGAACGGATCAAAGAGAAACGTCCAGTGTGAAATGACTTTACACTCAGAATCAGAAATAAAAGAACGAGAAAGTATGCGACGCGAGAATCGAACGGACAGTTATTCACGAGGTTCGAACATCGTTCGAAAGGAAACACGTGGAGGGTATGTTTGCCAGAGGGGGAAACAATATGCTGCAAGGCGATAAAATGCAAATTAAACAGTGACGAAACGCTCAAATGTGGAACAACTGGAACGTTTTCCGTCGACGTACGCTGGGCAATGACAAAGGGGAGCTGCGAGTTGGTACGACATTCAGCGTACGGAAAATCGCGAATTTTTCCTCAGAACACGATTTCTCCATTACGGTTGAAAATGTGTGCACTTCGTTAGCTCTGCGTAAACTACAAATTGGAGACCTGGAACCCTCTGCAAGTAAACCCATCTGGACTGCAATGAAATTTGGTGACTTTCATATCTATTTCAATTCAATGGAAGAAACAGTGGACCTCATTCAATTTTTCGGAAAATTAATGATTATGTAAAATGAGAACTAGGCAATGCGATGGTTAAATATTTGCATCCATAACAATATACGTGTACTTATGAAAGCTCATTTTTGTATGTCTGACTGTGTACGAAATTTTGCAGGATACAGAATTCCGTATTTACGAAAATATTCTGCGAGTAATACGATATCATATTACGCTCCAATTGCAAACATGTCGAAATTGATTATGTTATATTCTTTGCAAAAAGTGTAGCACAAACTTCTTTAGATTTATTTTATACAGGCTTGGTAAGTGCATTTTAGATCGTAAAATACTATAATTAAGAAAATTTCATTAGTCTAATGCGGTCCCCCATCTTGGAGCAACATCAAATATTATCTGATCTTGTGTTCATCTCAAACTAGTAAATGATGGTACTGAATAGCCTGTGCTGAATCTGAAACAATTAATTCCATATTAAGAAAGCATTACCCTACAAAGTCATTATCGTAACAAGTCATTAAGGAACAATAGTACTTTTTAGATTTGTTTTTACCAAACTTCCATTCCGTGATCGCTATAATAAATTAAAATTTTATAACTACACTAATCTCTTTCAGCTTATCTATGTACAAATGTTATTTCTGGCTGATAACGAGTATTCTATTTTCGATTACCACGTAACGAATCGCTATACTGTATGTACAGAACAAATTTAGAATATTGCTTTTAAGAGACGATTTCTGAATTAACGTTAACGTTATCAATTCCTTTGTCGAGTGCGACTCGATATTGATTTTATACGCAGGTACTCCTAAACATGTCGAGTCACATTCGACATTTTTAAATTACCAGTTTAAATATGTATTATATTTTTCCGCAATATTTTTTTTACCTAGGTAAGCAATCTTACATGTACATGACCCTTTTTTGTAACAAAAAAAGTCCTTGAAGTGGTCAGGTACATGATTGTTTTTACATAATTGGTTCCTATGAACCAACTGTCTTTTGAAGAACTGTCACTTCAAATAAAACAAAATAATAGGGAATTATTGAAAAGAAAATTAAAAAAAATTAGGAGTTCAAAGGGTTGAAGGATGTAATACTATATTCTCAAAGTTTGAACGTAATTATAGCAGGCTTCGATGTTCTCCTTAACGATACCAAGAATCTTGCAAAAACGTTAATGGAAACGTTCATTTTTACGAGTACTACTCAATTCTAACGAGATCGAGTGTCATTCGTGAACGCACACCGCAGCTGATTCTATCGAAATTTATTATAATAGCGGCGAATATATCGAAACGATGCTCCCGAAACGCGCATCTCGTTATATTTCCTGCTCGATAATACGACGCGAATTGCCGTGGGTGTTCCCACGACGTGCCGACGATTTTATTTGAAGTCGATTCGATAAATCTTTGCGTCGCATTGAAAAGCGTCGCATCGAAAAATAAGTATTGGAAGTTAGTGTATTCGAATCGAATCGTTATTGCAGTCAGTACTTCCGGTGATGGTGCTCACGATCCTCGTTTTCAATTTTTTACGCTCAAACTCCATTCGCGCCAGGACTACTTATTTATTCTTTTAAGAGAAAACCTTTCAGTCTGCACGATTCAACAGAAATACGAATATTGATAGAATACAGAGAAAGGAATGGAGTTGTAATTTATAAATTTTCATCGACACGTTTACGTGAGTTTACGAAAGATTTGTATTGACTAATTTTTATTGACTAATTTTTATTGTTGCTGGTATAATTGTATCTGTTGATGGACAGACGTATAACACTGTATATTAATTGCTATGTGAAGTATCAGAACGATAAATTTTTTATTTAATGACAAGTATAGTAGCTAATAATTTGATTATCGTTATTAAACTCTTAGCAAATTGATCAGGTATAATGTGTCCAATCAGTTTAATTTATTATGTAGGGTTGTTTGTCCATTTTAAAACAACGAATCATACGTAAATATAATTGTTTAAACTGCCAGCACTGCCTGAAGCAGTCTTAACAAAGATGTATCATTCCATTAATTATTTGTAGAGTGGTTCAGGTTTATTTTGTACACTTTATAAATTTAATCAAGACTGTGTTATTTATTAATTATGTATCGCCACTCTTTGGTTGATTTCGTTTAAGGTACTGAATAAAACGATTACCCGATAACAAATTACACGAGCATATGAAATAATGACATTCGCTGAATTTACGTTCGAGTCGGTCAAATTAAATGAGAATTCCCAAACGATCGGTGATTTATACATCGAGTGGAACAGAAATTTAAAACAGATGTCACAGGATTCGACGGGTCGTTAAGCGAAAAATTGTACTTAACCAACGATAAATCCATCGGAAACGAACTACTGCTTATAAATTTCTGTTGACCGTTTTAATATTTATACACGTTGCTTCAACGATTTTTAAACGCGTTTTTCACGACTCGCGCGTGTACGGGACATATAGAAAATAAACTCGCGTGCCTTCGAAACATTTGATCTCGCACAAAAGATCGCGTTTATCGGCAGAGTCAAAGGGACAGCTTTGCCGCGCATAATCTCGATTTTTTAACCAACACGGACGCAGGGCTAATGAAATCGACGCTTTTTAATTTCTTTCCCCTGCTTCGTTTCCGTGTTTCTTTGCGGGCGTCGTAACAGGACGCTAATAATCACGTGTAAATGATTACCCCGCGAAACTGACCCCCTTCTCTTTACCGGCCTGGTTTTTGTTTAGCGAAACGACAGAAGCCCGTCGGACGAAAAAGAAAAGGGGAAAACAAACGGCTCGCGTCCCAGTTTACATTTCATTTTCCTCTCGAAATTTGGTGCCACTGTATTGCACGCCACGCCAACATTTCATTCGCTATTTTATCTTTGTTCCCCCGGTGCTCTCCAGTGCTTCTCAACCCTGAAATCCTGCGGCCGTTTCAATTTCTCGTCCACGTCCAGCCGCGATCCATTAACATTATGTAAATACAGCAATGCGCCGCGCATAATGAAATCCTCTGGCGAAATAGATCTAAAGTTCCATTCGAAACCGTCGATTGTATTTATGGCTATCAATGCGATGCCTTAGAAATCCACGCGTAAAGCGTAGCCGCTGCCAACTGCATCGTACACGTGGATTTCTATGCGAAATTTTCCGTTTCGAGTGATAATCTCCACATACTCGGCAAATTTATTTTGTTAAGGTATACGTGTCTGTGAAAAGATATATATACTGGGGGTAAATTGAATTATAGGTATGTTTCTTAATGCTGTCGTTTATAGTGTCATTTTTCGTGTATCATTAACGCCATTGATTTTATGTATAGTGCTATTCCAATTTAAATACGGTTGTGCTACCCCAGATGAACGTTCATACGTGTCTAACTATGGTTAAACTTCGTTCATCAATTTTCAATAATTAAAATAAAACCATTGGACTTGCACTGTTTTTCAATTCAAGCCAGTTTTTAGTCAGGAAATTTACAAAATACCACAGGAGTAAAAAAACTATTTATTAACTTGCTGTAAACATAAGTGAAGTAGAAATTATTCAATGAAAAGTGATTGTTAAACAGATTGTTGAAACAGTATAAATCCACGACAGATACTGTTTCTACACTCATTCAACTGAAGACATTACTGAAACACGAGTATAGGATATTTTCTTTGCACTGTTTTTGATCCCAACATACAGTTCTATGCATTTTACATTTATTGTTGAGATTGTTTGAAAATGGCTAACTTTGGACTTGTACTGTTCTTCAACTCACTGATTCAATCATAATAACACATGTTTCTAAATTTAAAGGGCTGTTTGATCAGAATCAAAGAGTTATTAACTAGGGTGGTGTAGAAGGTTTGTGGTTTTTGTATGAAGTCCTGTCTTAAATACAATAATTGATGTTCATTTACTGTAATCTGTCTGTAGAACAACATTTCTTGTCTGCAGCTTAGTTGTCGAGAAAATCAAGTTCTAAATTACCACCACAGTCAGCTTGAATTACGTCCTTCCGCTTTCATAGAATATTTAAAAATATACATACACTGCGAAATCTGTTGCAAATTTCGAAACTGATTGACGTTTATTCGTCCGTGCAAAAAGGCCGAATATTTGTTTCAAAGTATAAACAAATCTAACGTCCTCTGCAAAACTGTTATCGTTCGCAGTATTATTTTTTCCATCAACGTCCATAGCTCGATGCACACGAAGCAGGCCGCATTAAATCGGAATAAAATTCATAAATCGCTCTCGGTTCGATTTGATTAAATTTGTGCAGCGTTAAGGCCGCGGCGAAGCAACGAACGACGTTAAACTCGTTCGCAGATTTCATTTAGAAGTTCAGAAGAAGTTCAGGGGAGCTCGTTACGTAATTTCATCGTTTTTCATTCTTTCCCCCAGCGGCGTGTTCTTGGCAGAAACGCACACGCTGTAGAATCGGTGCACGACCACGGCCGTTACTATTTAAAGCGCGATCACTGCCGGGTTAATCAAGCTCCTCGAGCAAGGACGGAGAGTCCGAGGGTCAAAGTTTGCCGAACCGATAAAAATTGACGAGCGAGAGACCGTGGAAACGCTGTTCCACTTTACTCCGTTTCCCGGCCATCCTCCTCGTCCCGAATTCGGCCTATTTCCGACACTTTTCGATCGCTCGCCGTCCCATTAGCCCCTCGAATACCGTTTCTTCCATGAAATCACCATACCATGTCGTGTATCGCCTGGCACTTTATTTTTTAGAACATTTAAATTTCGATTATTTCGTCGAAACTCCGCAGAAATAATTTATACAATAGAAAAATAATTACACCATCCACGCACAGGGTTGTTCGTGTATGTTGACCACCTCAAGTCGTCTCCTTTATGCCAGAGGCATGAATGTGCGTTTCAGCCAATTGTGGGAACTCACAACTGAATATGAAAAGTGATAAAATAATTTTGGATATCTATGTTTTTGAAATTTTCTTTCAGATATCACATCGCGATGCACACTCGTGAATCGAACTTAGAGTATAACATCGTTGTTATGCAATATATATATTTGTCATTTTGACACAAAATCGAGAGTAAAAGGAGGCATTTAATACACACCTCAACTCAAAAAATGAAAATTTGTGCATTCATGCCTCTGGCGTAAAGAGAACGAAGCGTCTGCGACGCTTGCAGTGATTAGACTATATAAGTTATTGCAACAGATATTCGAAAATATCTAATTGGCTATAGAGAGGTTTTAAATGGTTATGAATAATCTATGGATGTTTATAGAAATATATACACAGTGGAACACACAGGTTTTTGGACACTCGACTGTGCCACCCTGATTTGAAACAATTGCGACAAATGCATCTTCATCATCGAATTGCAGATCATTTTAACCCTTGTCATACAATTTTTCCAACGATTTCGTACGATAAACTTCATATTTTGAAGTACTAAAATGCAAAGAGAAGGGAAGGGCGTCCATTAGCACAAACAATCGCTTTTAACAATCCTCTGAAAACGGATCACAATCTACAATCTTCTCAAATGCGCAGCAATGAGAAGTTTTAAAAAATTAGTACACAAGGAACACCCATGTTTGTAACATATCAATAATATTCTGTCTCACGACTGAGACTCGTTATTGTAAGGCAAGGGGTTAATCTTACATTGCTGAGCATTGGTTTCAATCCTCATTCCGTAAGAAGGATCGTAAACATTACTCTTCAAAAACTTTCGCATATATTACATGTGTATACATCTGTACTTATTAATGCTTTTTATTTCATAAAGAATCTAAGGTGTCTCCTTTTCCTTAGGCAATGCCTCAAACTGACTATATTTGCAAAGTTCAATTAACTTTTTGCACTCCAAGCAGTTAGGCTATACGTTGGCAGTGAACTCCAGAGTTTTTTCTTAGATTTCTGAGTTACACAAAATGATCACGAAAAAATTTTGCCAATTTATTAGATTATACGACTTTTCTTCAAACCCTAAGCTTTTAGTTTTTTAAATTTTAAAGTTTATATATTACGAATTAAGATAAGAATAGAATAAACATAGAAAAGTATTCACACTCGATGACATTGATGAACGAACGCATATAAACACTTTCATTTATAAATTATAAAATGTGGGCAGTAACACTGGTCTTAGGAGTGCAGAAGGTTAAATCGCCCAAGTATCAGCAGTCCAGCCTGAACATCGACCCTATTGCAACCGACAACTTAAAAATTTCATTCTTCCAAATATTTATCGATCAAGACCAATCGTCCTACGTATCACAAAATCGAGGACCCTCAAACGCAGTTCGAGGTCCTCCAAAAATCTCCCGTTGTTTCTCGAGGTGAAAATGGAACGCGGAATACGTCGAAGAGAGCGTACGGGAAAGGAAGAGAGGAAAAAGTTTTTTCCCTCGGTGGAAGTCAGAGGCGTCGAAAGCACCCAATAACACACAATCGAGAAGTCGACTGCTCCTGCAGCCGCCACTCGATATTCAGGCGAAATGGAACGCGCCGGTCGCTCATGTGCTATCGTTCCGACCCGTGTTACCCATTTTATATCCATCTCTGAAATACCAGGCCTGTCTATACCCCGCTTCTCTGTCGCTTCCTGACCAAATGGATGACAAAAAAAATGCAGGCTGCACTGCCGCGGCCACTTTTACCTTGACGAAATACCGATTTCAGAGTCACGATCACGACCTGCCTGGAACCGTCCACCATCTCGCAAAGCTCCTTTCTACCGTGATCATCCGATCTGTTCACAGTCGATGTGGACTAGCTTTGAATCGTATCGAACGACTTTGTACGTATCGACAGCGTTGACCGCATAGGCCAACAGAGAAGTCTCTTGAATATTTAAGATTATCTCTGACACCGCTTGTTGTGTGAACACTTCTGAAAGTGGCATATTATTGAATTTTTTTTAGTTAACACGTTGACTGCCGTGGTCGTCTCCGGTGACCGACGCATCGAATTTTATTTAATCAAACAGGTAATTATTAATTTTAATACGATTTTGAATAGAATTAATATTGTGATAAGAATACAAAGCTGAGGCTGTGAAATTGAATAGTTATATAATTATTTCCTTCGTTATTTTCGTTTGAAATGGGACGTTATAGTATGTCTGACCGGGTATGGAAGTTCTCAAAGCGGGAATTAACGTGTCAAATGTGAAGACGGAACATTATTTCCAGAAGAAACATTATCCTCTACATAGATGTTTTCAGATTTCAAAATCGTCTCCATTCTTGTAGAGCAGTCAATAGAACAGCCTGGCCGCAATAGCAGTAGCGAATTAATAAAGCAACATTGTCTGAGTGCATCGTAAAAAATTTCTTTTCAACCGATGTCGCGGAACATTGTGCAACTGCGGACGACTCCATAAAAGTCCTCCGACGGTAATCCTGGCAAATAAGTCAAAAACAGCGCGTTTCCACATCCCACGCTGCACTTGCGCAACGATATGATTAAGTTGGAGCCTTTTCGGTTGAGCGTTTCGAAACACGTCGACGAGAGTGTCCTTGCAAAGAATCGCGTCGCGTGTCGACCGGTCGTTCGCGGTTCAGATTAATCTTCGCGTTTCCCTGTAAAAATTCGATTCTCACGCGAAACCGCACGCACGAATGAACAACGTGCAACAACGCGGTGTCGCACGGCCCGTTGCCTGTAACGCGATGAACTTTCGAACTCGATTCGAAAACCGTGAACAGCAGGGTCGTTCCATGAACCCGTCAACTTGTACAATACTAAAAAAACATTTTCCCAGACTTTGAACTTTGCCACAGCACAGGCACGAAACATTCAGCGTGTAAGGCCACTTCGATTCGTATACGTTACGTGTTTATTAATTATAATAGACATAATAATTAGGGTTAATGTACCAGTAGTTGACACTATACGACTCATTTCCCATTGTAATTGTTATCACAGAGTTTTATTTTTAATAAGAAATTTTGTAGGTGGATAACTTGATTCTTCAGCTGTTTTTAAATGAATTGAATTCATTAGTATTGACAAATAATCCTATGTATAATAAAGATTTGGTAAAAAAAAATTGATTCCTCCAAACTGCACGAGTACTTGACACATCAAATTTCTAACGGCACCAGTAGTTGACAGGATCATGAATCAGTAATTGTCACTAGACAAAATAAAATACAATGTTTATTTGAAAACAAAAATACAAGATTCAACAAATAGAACGAAATGAACTGCGATGAAATTACATGGGTAACATATACAGAGCATTGTAAAAAGTATAACATACAAAAGTCTTGTTTAATACAAAAAATATATACATGTAGATACATAAAATGAAAAAGGTTTTGAATTACATTATGAATTGACAATTCTTTTATTAGTCTACATTAAGGGACTCATAAAATCAGTATTTTGCGCCTATTAAGCCACCAAGTATAACATGATTTGAAAGTTTGGAAATTATTTTGGATATATTAACGAAAAAAGTCAAATCTATTTACACTTTGTAGAAAATAGTGAATTTAATGCGCACATTTATTAGAGCTTATTACTTTCTTATCAATTGTTCCGGTAGTTGACACGAGTGTAAGTCTACTAGTGCAAGACAATATTTATGTTCCCAGTGCTTGATATTCCCCAAACATTATGTAATTCATAATTTATAATATTCGAGTATTAAAGAATATCTTACTTTAATATGTATTGTGAATTGAGAATGTGCATGTTTGCATTTAATAGCAAGAAAAGGAGATAATTTTCTTTGACTTGTCTAACCTCCTTATCAAATCTGTGAAGGAAAAGAACCATCCAACAGCACGCAGAGTACAAACAAAAGCAATTGGTCTGGCATTTACACCCACGATGCATTGCAATGAAAGTAGTTATAAATTTTCACACTAGAGTGAATAACCGTTCAAACAGCGCACTATTAAAAAACATTTTTTTAGTAGAAAGCTTATTTTTCGTGGCTGAAAATAAAAGTGTCAACTATTGGTACACTCTCAAGTACTGGTACATTTACCCTATATTGTACTCATTTATTATTTACGGAGTTCTACAATATTTTTAGTTTCAACGTATTTGAAGAAATGAGACTTCGATAAAATTGTATTTTGTGCTTTTAGTGTAGTGGTAGTAGTATTATTTTTTATGTAACTCCCTTAAAAAAAAGTGCCACGTCCACGTATTTGAATATATTGAATATATGATACAAAATAGACAATTTTCTATCACAGAATAATTGAATATATTTGCTGCAACGATTTATATTGGAGAAATCATGATACGCCCTGTGGTATCACGTGTATAGGAGTGTATACGAGTGTACTTGTCACTTTTACAGACAGTATTATTAATTTCCTGCCACGCTACCTTGGTTCGCTTTCTACAAAATTGTGACAGATCCGTCAAACGAGAAACTAAGCTGAGAAACCTGCTGCAAGGAGCACAACGGACAGCAATTCAACCGACCTATCTCATAAACTAGGACAGCGTGCAGTTGTCAGCTTACCATTTCACCAAAATATGGTCTTTTTTTCTTCGAGCCACACAAGACTAAGTCGACGTCTACTGGAGCCCACGCAGCGCGTTAAAGCGGTTTTACGTGCACGTACAATGAGAGTCAAAAGTGAGTATACACCTTACAAAAATGAGTGTCGTATAATTTTTAGATATCTTAAAATCGAATTTAGCTGCAAGTGTCGCAAAAGTTCAATTGCCGGATTCATGGGTCTTTCAACAAAATCGAGACCCAAAGCATACCGCGAAGGTGATAAAAGATTGGTTGCCACAGAACACTCAAAATCGATTAAATCCTCCACCACAGTCTCCAGATCTTAATGTAATAGAAAATTTGTAGGAAATATTAGACTCGAATTTACGGAAAATAAACATTACGAGTAAGGAGAATTTTAAAACGGAATTAATAAAAGCATGGAATGTTATTTCTGTCCAAACAACACGTAACTTGGTTGTATCAATGCCAAGGCGATTAACTGCTGTAATTTAAGCTAAAGGTGGACCGACAAAATATTATATGTACATAATTTTATTAATTAATAATGAGAAATCATTCTTAATTACTTATGCATACTCACTTTTGATTCGTTTTTTTTACTATTAATTTGTATTCCTACATACTTTATATCTTTTCAACCAATTTCCAATATATGCAACATGAGTTCTCGAATAAATTTCGTGCTTTCAAGGTGTATACTCACTTTTGACTCACTGTATGTACTCGGAAATCGGACAGCTGATTGAAAAATTGCCATCGTGTATCTGGATATCCATTGTTTTTACAGTTCGCTGCACTTCGCCGCGTTTCTCCGGCGTCACTTGGCGCCATGCGCTTTCTCTTGCGTTCGCCAAGAACCCGTTTGCGTCTCCTCGCTCGAGAAGCAGCATCTTTGACACGACAAATCCGAAATGTACAGTCTGACAGGAATAACTCACTTCGTGCAAAGTTAATATCATCTGCAAGAGTCGGGCAAGTTTTAAGCAGATCCTAAAGAGAGATTAAGTGCAGCCATCTCTCCTAATATCTCTGGAGAGTTTACTGAAGAGTTTTCAGAGCAGTATGCCACAGTTTTATAATCTTCACGCAACTCTGAGCTTCTCCATAATCACCTGAATTTTTATAGCGTAGCGGCGGTTTAATATTTCTAGACCACCTAATTATTGGAGATGCGGAACGATATGAACCTTGAAAAGAAATGTTATAGCGTCTAGATTCTTGCGATTCAAGTACATTCCAAGTATTTTTATATAACCGAAGGAACATGGTCGTTCGAATTCAATTTCGGAGAAAAGCAGACGTACTGGGCGAGTACATTTTTTTTAAGTGTGTATAGTAAGAATCAGATACAACGATTTATAGTATACGTAATACAGTTTCTACGAGATAATTTAGGTTCACGTCTAAGGATAAACGCAACAGAGATCTCGTGCCTACGTTTCGAGGATAGTTTGGAACGGGAAGTCAGTGGAATGCACTCGAGCCTCGCTCTAAAACCATCGCGGTATGTTCCAAAATATTCGTGTCTGGTCCTGAAATAGCGTCGCTTCTAGATGCGGAATACATAAATCTCGTCCGGAGCCACAGAGTCTCGTCTGCAAACCAAATCTATCTCGACCGTAGACAGCTTAACCTATTTTTATCTTTTCGAAAGCAATACTTGGAGAGTCCAGTCGAAGCATTTCCACGGAAGCGTACTTACACAAATCGTATCCAAGCATCGCGAGAGCAAACGTTAAGCAACAATGACAGAATATTCAACTAATTGAGAACGAGGCCGATCGAAACGTTGTTTATTGGGGTTTCGGAACATTTAGATTGGCATTGAATATACCTGCACACGTTGCTTGTTACTTAAAACTGAAAATACATTCAAAATCCCAACACTGTTCCCCAAAAGTTACAAATGTGTATGGCGCATGAAATAGAAATCTGTAGTTCACAGAAGACAGAATCTCTTTCACGGTGAAATCTGTGACACAGTAATGTACTTGCAGGACCCTGCTGGTCCAAAACAAAGGAGAACAGTGTGCATTCGACTCGTACAATGATTTCATAATTTTTCAGGTTTACCTCAAATGTAAAGGGGATAAGTATCAGGACATTGCTAAAGAAGCACTACTTCTACAACCCACCGAAACAATCCCAGCTGTATACCCAGACTTTTTGAACCTCCTAAGTAATTGCATTAAACACAAATGGAAGGCAAAATGGGAAAAAGATATACTCTTCAAAATGCGCGATCGTATCGATGACGTCTATACAAACCACGCCACAGTCAAATTTAACAGAAAATAACAATTAATACGCAACAGACTAATAATTGGACACACTAAGGCTATACATGGCTACCATCTAAACAAAGCAATCCCACCATATTGTGAACCCTGCCAACAACAGTTAACCACCAAACACATTTTATTGGACTGCAAGAACACAGATGACACTAGGAACCGCTCCAAATACCTAACACTATGAAAGAAATACTTAAAACAGGTGGAAACCTCAAAAAGCCGTCAAACTTATCCGCAGAATAAACTTTTATCAAGAAGTATAGAATAGCCACCAACTATTGCTAATAACCAGGATATTTTTTTTGTTCGTTTGTTTATTTTAACCCTTTGCGGACGATAGACGCATATATGCGTTCAAAAAGATCGTTCACCGTGCGTTACGGGTCACCGCACTGGCGTAGGCACATGCGTTTACTGTATGCTTTAAACCTATGTATTTAAACGAATTATCATCTTTGCTTATTTCATTAAAATATACATGTGTCGTTATATATTTTGAAATTTTAAAGGACTAAAACAACTGAGCAATCGACATCAAATATATAATCATGATTAATTATTAAATTTAACACGTGTTCTACTACGGAAAATTTCAGCACACGGTGCACGATTTTTCCCGAAACTTTCAGGGCTCAAAGGGTTAAGTCGCATCAACCTTTGAGTTGAGTTATTAGCGACTCGGTGTATACTGACAGTTTCTATACTTTTGGAGAAGATTGATGTTGTTCAAAAATCTCAGGAGCTCTTGTATCTTCTTTTTATCGGTCAAGTTTTCTCGCATACAGAAGTCAATATTGCAGTTTCTTTTGTCGGCTGAGAATTTCGTGCAAGAAAGGATAAGGTGATCGATGCTTAGTATACTGTTACATATGTCACATGTTGAGATGTTTGCCTCTCTCAGGATATAAGAGTGGGTTAAACCAGGATGTTGATGCGACTTTGAATTAAAAAAAGAAATCAGGATAACTATCCCACTACTTATGGACGGCAGTCTACGCGTGTATACATACATATCTGAAGATATCGAACCATCAAACCATGAGAAAAAATTGATTATATAGAAAATTGAAGGAGTGAAGGCCTAGCTGCAGGTGGTCCCAAGTTGGTGCGCCGGTTTGCAGCTGCGGATCTCGGCGAAATGAAAATAGGACATAAAGAGAGCGATGGAATTTGGCGGAACAACGTTTAGGGGGATAGGATGAGTGGAAGGAGGATACAGAGCGATTCACCGCGGGCAATTTTATCCTCAATTGGCCAGGTAGAAAACGACGTGGCTGTGCGAGGCACTCCAGGCACGGCAGACACGTCGAAAGGCTCGGGGCTCGGACAACAAGTGGTGCCGTAACGAGCTTTTTATGATGAATGTGTTGGCCCCCATGTGCGAAAACGTGACTTCCTCGAGCACGTGCTCACCTGGCCGGTTCGCGGCTCCTTGACCCGTGAAAACGGCTTCGGGCATTGTTTACCGCCGCGAACCTGCACAATTCACCGAGATAAGAAAACGCCGCGACGACCGAGTTATATACGAGCCGCGGGAACGTCGGATCCGCGTGTTTTCGAATGGATTTTAGCATCCTGGATGGCTGCTGGCTTGTACCCCGTTTCAGACCTATCCTTACAAATCATTTAGGCCGTTTCATGAAATTTCTACTTGACTGTTTGGTCGCTTATATTTATTATTGTTATAAAAACGCAGAGACTAGACACCTCGAGCTCACATCCTTCTCTTCAGTTTGTTAAATTATTGTATTCTAGGGATACGGAGACCAGGTAACTTGAGCACTGCATTATTTTTCACTTTCATTTTTATTTTCGATATGATAAAACCTTCGAAGCGGTCGAAGCAGGGTCTGTTTGAACGATAAGAGACCTAGAAATGCCTGTTTTCGGTGTTCTACTAAGGCGCACAGATTGGGCCGCTGTTAGATACAATTTCTGTTCTCTTTTTAATTTTAGAAATGTAACAGGAAATTCAAGATTGCATTAACACGTACGAAGCTGCCTCGGTCACCCGTGACTGACACCTGAAATTTAATTTAATTGAATTAATTGATTGTGACAGAATTCTGAGCAAAGTTCGCACTGTAACGGTGATGTAGGGACACTGGAGCACGATCGAAAAATTCAATATACTTTTCCTTTGCGACTTAAATTAGAAACAGTCAATTGTGTCATGTCCAACTGGATATGACTATTTTCACTGTGGCACTCAACGTGTTAAATAATAGGTTTGCAATTTTACAAGGGAAAATATGATCTTTATTTTAGATGTCTTTACTCTAATGAATAGACCGCGGATTTTGCTGCACATACACATTTTTAAAGTTCAATATTTTTTATTTCCATGTAGCTGATGAAACTCAACTATGTCATAACTGCATTTTGCGGTTGAAATGTTTTAAGGTACATTTTTTATTTCAACATTTTTTTTCTTCTCCATTGACTGATTTACAAGAATATACGTTAAAGAAAATAAAAGTGATTTGGAAAATGGAATGGAAAAATGCAGCACCACCATATATCCAGACAATCAACAGCAGCTTCACAACTAAGGAGAATATACCACCAAAATTAACAATAAGAGAATAAATTGCGATTTCCCGAATTAAAATTGGACATACAAAAATAACCCAGTCATAGTTACTCGTAAACAATGGTCCTCAAATTTGTGACAAATGTAACGTACAAGTAACGGTCACATATTCGACGTTACGCCAAAAGTACAATATAAGCTACAACTTAAAAGAGAACTTTTAGATAAAAATGTATCAATTGCTCCAATTCTTGAAAGAAACAAAACTATTTACAACTGTACTGTGACTAAATGTTGTCGCTGCTAATAACCATGGTAGTTAATGTGAATATGCTAAATTGCATAACAATCCGCAGTCTAGTAATGAAGATTTTCAGGTGTAAGCAATGTCTCAGAGGACAAATATGGCGGTTCGAAATCTACCCCGCTTCTCATAACAGTCGATGCAGTGTGTTGCATAGCTTCATCAGGGTTAAGTATATACAGTGATAACATAGTCTTCCTCTTAGTCACTGACCACTATTTTAAATATTTTTTACACGTGAACGATCAATCTGAATGTAAGTTGAATCACAGGTCCACGGACGATTGAATAAAATCCATCGGAATATGCTAATTATAAAAAAATACGATTTCTCAACTCGATGACGATTCGCGGCGAAAATACACGTTCGAAAGGACCCCAAGGGTGGTTAAAATGGCGCCGATGGCTGCATCGTTAGCCCAACGATACAGACAATTCTTTTCTATTTCGATAGGGAAGTTCAATAGGATACGACGGCCTCGTTTCTCTCCGACTTCGACGACGCGCTATCTCCAGACGGTCCACAAATAATTTGCTTCTCTTCTCCCTTTCTCTCTCTCCCTTCTCTCTTCTCTCTTTTCTCTCTCTCTCTGTCTCTCTTTTTTTATCATTTCACTGAACGGCAACCGATAGTTTCGCCGGATATTCCGGTGGCGCGAAAAACGCCGGCCCATCGAGTGACATTTGAATAATTCACGTTGAAACGTATTTTCGCGAAAACTCGCCGCAAGGAAATCGCATTTTCGGAAATGCCGGAAATATCCCGCGGCCGAACGGGATATTTGACGTACGATTGCGGGCCGGAAGTGGTCGTTCGTAAAAAAATATCCAATTTTCACGGTGTCCGTTCGATTGTAACCAGCGGACAACCGATTATTTTTACGTTAGGCGACACACCCTTTCCCCGACCCTTCGCGCCACAGAGTTTTTAATTCGTTCGCAGCGATGCGTGGAATAATACGAGGTTCCACTGAGCCGTGTTATCGAGAGCCAGAGAATAAATCGCGGCGGATTCATACGTTATTCATTATGATTTTCACTTTGTACGCGATTCTGCAGCCCGATGTTTTCCGAACTGCGAACGCTCGCCACCACTTTTACGCTACGATGACTTCTCTGTTGTCATTGCGCGATATTTATTTGTAAATTTGTTAAGGACGCTGCTCGTCGTATTACTCGACAGGATAATTTGAATCGGTAACAATTGTACATGGAAGAGAATTTGTAATGGTGCTTGCAGATTTAACGCTTGGATGATTCAGATACGTGCAGGTGTGTATGCAATTTCGAACGATTGCAAAAATAATTACAGACAGCAAATGTTGGAAATAACATACCTGCGTGCAGGCTCGGAGCAGCACGAATTTAAGTCTTCACCTAAAACAGAAAACGGAATATGGTAAGCACAGTGAAAAAGGATCTGTTTAGTACAGACAGACACTGAGCAGTCGCTTTGAGGTGGCTTGTCGTCTGCGCAGGCACATTATGAGAAGTTTCACACGCGCAGAGTCGCAAATAGAACAATTAAAAACGAAGAAAACCACAGACGAATCAAGGTACCGCGAGCGTTTTCATTTTCAACGACACGAGGAAACTCTCAACCGAACCACGAGAAACCTACCGTAGAAAACGTTAAGGGTATAACGTAACCAAGATCTCATTACTTTGGACAAGTGGTACAGTAACGCCAGCATCACGGAGGAAGCTCCAAGGTTTGTCATGTAAATCACAGTCTCAACACGGCAGAAGCGAAAGGCGCGAGCGTGGTCTGGTTTGTCTGCTTCCGTTCCTCCTTTTGTCCCCCATTATCATCGAAAGCGGATTCGACTGCTTCGGCAACTTTCAGCGAAGAATTTATTATAATCGCATTCAAGAGCGTCTTATGGCAACGACTGGCAAAGTAGCTGCTCCAGCGAACGGTAACGGGTTCGGGGGGTAGGGGAGCTGATTGAAACTCTGAAACATTTGCTCCGGCCGGGTAACTTAGCAGCCAATCGTCGTAGATAAGTCGGTTTCCTCAGTTAACGGTTTCCTTAATTAACCGTCCCGCGACGACGAACACTGCGACGGATATCGGGAAGTTTTCACCCTGCAGCTACTCACTCCCTATTAATTCACCATTATCGCGAGTCGGTACAGCAACAATCCGAGGCCTTTGCTGCGGACCGACCGGAGTTAATAGCTTCTCGCTCTTAATTGCCAGACAGCCGGAGTATTCGCGAATTCCTCGTGAATTCGTTCGTTCCGCGCCAAGATAAACAGCCGGTTACGTAATTAAGATCGAAACGGACGGTGTTGTTTCAAGCCTCGACGTTCCGTTCGCGAAGGCTGCCGGAATGTTTGCCGCGGCGTTAAGGTTTTCAACGCGGGCCAACCCCTGATGTTGCCACCTGCTGCCAGCCTTGTCTTTAGACGTGGTTGCGTGAAACGACTGTTGATCGTGAGTCGCATTATGCAAAGTAAACAATATTTTTAGCTGGGAATATTCTGTGTTATTAACACGTTCTCGCGACTTATGACCCTGCCCCGTTTTACACGCGACGTATCAATCCTGCGGCGAGACTATTAGCGGTACTGTTATGCGGCAATATTTGGCTTGTATAACGCAAACGCTGTTGGGCGAACAAACAAAAGGAACGGATAGTAAAAGCACATTTAGTCAACATCGTGGCGCACGAGCACCGTGGCGAAATGCAACCGGAGCACGGGGAAAAGTTCTCGCTTAATTAATATGTCGCATTGTGTGGAAGTTACGATTCCATTGATCCGCGTCAAACTGTTTCCACGCTCGGTCGGCCGATCTTTCCAACTCTGTATTCTCTATAGTTGATTCATAAATTAGATAGACACGCTCGGTGGATAATACATATTATAAAATCACAGGATGATTTACTTCGGATAAACCGACCGAATCGTTGTTTCTGTGAAAATACACCCCCGTCCATAAGTCACCGGACCCTTGTTCACTTGCAGCAAAATGTTTATTAGAACGTGGATACCATATATTGGCTTGTTTTTATTATTTTATGTTGTCATATTTTTATCTATTTTACATTTACATTTGAAAAAACGAGACTGCGCGTGTAAGTACTTACATATATTTCTACTGCATCTCTAACTCGGTCAGACGATAATGTCTACACACTTTTCGTTTCTTTTTGGAAGATTTGCCCAAAGTCAAAAAATGACTTATGGAAGAAATTAGAAGAAGGTTGGAAAGAAAATATCCAAAATATTAAAACCTTTGATCGAAAGAATGCAGCTATTAGTTCAAGTGGTTATATAAGATTAATTACTTATCTTTGATAAGATTTTTAACATATGATTCGAATTGCATATTCTCTACATTTTATACTGTAAAATCGTTCACCTTCTAATTTTACTAAATTGTAAGTGTCCGGTGACTTATGGACGGGAGTGTACGCAGACATCGATATCTTTCGTCTTCTTCTACGTAGAATTGAGAAAATGAAGTTTTGGTGACAGTCTAAGTTATGCTTCAGATATCAGAAAACTATTTTTAATTGGATTTAGTTTAAGAAATGTCCGTGTGTTACGTGTTTGAACACGTCGATTGTACAGTAAAAAAAATGCAGCAACATCATTAATCGTCACTTTTAATCAAGCTATAATACGATTGAAACGATTGATCCACACTCTCAGCGATACTCACCGCGACGCGGCGCGGAAAAGCGTTGTGAAAGAGAAAAAATTTTGCGATTGATCACGCGGTGTTCTCCGTGCGTGGAGAAAGTCATTAAATTGATGAAACGAATATACATTACGTTCGTTTCTTTTTTCTACAACGCGATATCAGAACGCTGAATATTCAAAGCTGACGTCATTCTCTTCCGTGATTTGATTAATCGTTCCAACCTGCGGCCGAGATTTCAAGGAAAGGCTTCGTTTTTCACAAAGAAAGATATTCAGCAGGAAAAACGGAAAATAAAATCTGCGGATAAGAAAGGAAGAAAGGAAGCAATGCAAATCGCCGACTCGGTTAATTAGCAACGCCAGAGATTTACGAAGCGTATTAAAAATGCAACCTAATCTAAGCTGAATTAATTCTCGAGAAACGAGGACACTCGTTTAGCGTTGTAATGCAGATCGATTCGTCACACTCGGTTGCAAACACAATCTGGCAGATTTTTGCAAACTTCCCATCCCAATGGGTGCCAAACTCTTAAAATTTGGCCAAAGTTTTCCCATTTTGATCAAAGTCCAAAAATGTATAATATTGAACCAGTGCAGAATATGTAACAGTATGTCTAGACATATTACAAGGATTTGTTCAATTCTAATTCTAAAATCTTATGTCTGACTAGGTATGGCATGTTTTACTGTAGCATTCAACCTGCTCAAATTTTCCCGTTAAGGTGTGCTTTTGGGGTTTGAGGAAAAAACGTACTGCAATCTGGTAATCTCTGAACCTACTGTTCACGAGGTTTTCACACGAAGCGATTGCATATCTTCCAAGCCATAAGTACGGTCTGAAAATATTCCCAACTATAAAGCATGCAAACTAAACTGTATGCAGCAAAATGTCAACGCTTCATGTTCAAATCCTAATCCCACACACTCTCGAAGTCAGATTTCCACGGAACGCCTCGATCACAAAGCAGCGACCTCGCGCATGGTCCTTTTAAAGCGTGATAACCCGACATCTTTGATTTCATTTCGCTCACCTTCCATGCGTTGAGCGAACAATGAAGCTACTTCAATGGCAGCGTGACATTAATTAAACGACACCTGCGTCCGACGGTCTCAAATAAACAGACTTCTGCTAAGAACCAGCTGAATATGAACGACAGAAAGGAATGACGCGAACAGTCACCGAACATCCACGTTCAATGGATTTATGAAGAAAAGTTATAAGAACGGGAATAGGTGAGAGAAAGCAATAAGATCCACTCGAGGTGCGCTCGAAAGCGTCAAGATATTTCGCGGGATTACGAAGAGAAAACTGCAGCTGGCTGTAATAAGGGAAGAATAGGGAAACCCCGCGAGGGTGGTGCATAATTTAAAGGGTTCCTTATTGCGAACAGTGGTCGATGGCGTGGGCAGAGTTTTGAATGGCGACCGCGCGCGGTCACAGGGCGCGTACCATCAAAGACGCAGGATTAAAGCTCACAGAAACTTGGACGGACGATAACAATCGACGATTTGGATCCATAATTCGCGTGCCTCGTGCCCGTCCAAACAGTTTAACTTTAGCGAAACTTCGCCTCGAAACGCGCGTGATAAACGATCGAAGTTTCCTCCTTTCATCGGCTGCCATCGGCGGTCGTTCGACGAATACTCTGGATTCCAGCACGTCGTTGACGCCTCACCTACTCTTCGCCATTGTCTCAACCCTCCACCGACACCCTCCCTTTCTATATTCTGACTCTTTGGTAAATTATTACATCGACGCTTGATCCGCATGCATCGATCGACACCCTTCAGCTATTCCTCTATTTCGTCAGCTAGAGTTTCGAGACTTTCGGTTCCAGTAGCTTCCGGAGTTACGGATGCTTTGGGTACTTAGATCGATTGATATATACCTGGCGCCACGATTATTTGCTGAGTTTATTCCCTTCTTGTATTACTTGTTGTCCAGTCTTCTCTCGCCGCTTCCATAGTTCTAGGATTTCTATGGTGATTGTATTTATCTTACGTGTTTCGTGTGTGGGTACATCGAAACGTAGGTATCATGTGTTTCGATGGTTCCGTAGGTGTCGCAGAATTCATGGTGATGTCTGAAAGGATATAGGATATAGGACACTTCGCAGTACTAGGTTAAAAAGGAAGATTGTCCATAAGAGATTAGATTACAGAGTTGGGAGGGTGGGAGGTATCATCGTATTTAGGCACTGCGTGGGTCTGATGAAAATTGTGTCAATTTAATCGACGAAGTAAATAGTAGATGAAAACCAGACTTCTTTATTTCCAGTTTTAAATGTGACTTCATCGAATATTAATCGAAAAATTGGTGTAATTGATTGTTATGCAAGAGTGAAGTTGTTAATCGATGTTGGCTAAAGAATTTGATTAGTAAAGTAAACGTGTTCATTACTCGAAGGTTGTCAGTTTATGCAGATAGATAAACATTACTGGTAGAGTATTTTGTGCACAGAAATAGCTCGCGATACTTCTGATCGAGATATTGCAACATTATTAAAACTTTCTAATTAAAAACAATTCCTACAACTAAAATCATTCAATTTAATTAACAAAGAGTATTAGTAAAGTTAACGCCCAAACTGCAAATTCTATTGCTACTTTTACTGTTTCTCCAGTCTCTGGAAACAATTTTCAACGATCATGGTACATTCGTGGGTGCCTGTTACCACGATTCCCTAGACTCTAAGGATTCCACGAAAATCCCAGTGGTCCGTTGTTTAGAGGCGGCGGTTTTAAGCCACACGGTGGAGAAGTTAATCGATACTTGAAGAAAGATTCGAGGAGTTTGAAAAGCAGACTTAACTTTCGCTCGGCTAGTAATAAAGCGGCTTACTCACGTCTTGCCGAGCACATCCGTCGGCTCAATCGCACCGCGAAATTGGCAAACTTGCTTCGGCCCCGTTTTAATGTATTTTTCCTATTCGACGTCGCCCGTATAAAACGGCATGATTCATGAGGATGTTTCAAGCAAACTGCATTATCGATTCATTGATATTCGACTTCTATAAATGCACGTCCTTTCACCGATTTTTGCTATTCTTTCGCACGATTTATCGTTTCTTCTGATGGGATGCATGTATAGCTATTCTAACCCTTTCAGACCCGAAACTTTCGCAAAATCTTGCGCCATGTACTGGAATTTTCCGCGCTACATTTAACGAAATACATATACACACTCCAATAGGACACTGTGATGTAACATATCGTTCGAATACACAAATTCATAGCGTATAACTAATAGCTGCGCCCAGACCGATACGGTGGTCTCTGGCACACGCTGAAGAGCAGAATGGCCAAAATAGCCAAAGTAGAAGGGAACAAAGGTAGGATACATTCAGCTTAGAATACATTCTCTGTTATGGTGTCCAGTGATTATAACCATGACACACTTACCATCTGTCTATTACAGAGACATCTAGACATCCTTCCATGTCCTATCTGTATCCGTACAGTGACTTCTCACTTTGAATCTGATCTTTCAGTTCCAACTCACGACAGTCTGGCTTACCATACACATCCTCCCTCTGTCTCTGTCAGTCATACAATTATTGCTGAATAAATGACCTCAAACGCCTCACTCTGGATGCTCCTGCAATAAGAAATCCAGACCACGACGTAAAAGATACAGCGCAGATTATCGTATCGACCGTTCTAGTCAAAATCTTCAGCGGACTGCATCGAGACACCTAACCGTTTATCACATTTTTTGCATGTGGTATAAAGCAGTGTAGCAGATTCGCGGTTGGCCAGGCAGCAGCTGGAAAAAGGTCGACGCGGGAGGAAGGTATCTGCATGAAGCATGCGGGGCGGTAGTTCCTTCTGGCCGCCTGAAACTTTTATACGTGCACGCCAAGGAAGTGGGTACATAGCCGGTGTGTCTGGCCGGGGATAGAAGTTTGCTAAAATATCCGTCCACGCAAAGTGCAGAGACGTAAATTGCATCGTGCGGTGCGCTCCTTCGACGGAAGATAGGAAAGGAGCGTCAGATCGATTGCGCGCTGCGTGGAAAAAGAAACTCGAAGAACAAGTAGCACAGGACGCTGGTGGATTTGGTGGTAGCTGATGGAAAAGGGAAGTTTCGCGGTTACCAAAAATTCATGCCGTCGGTCGAAGCGATGGGACGTCTACAAAACGTCGATACCGACGCGACGTCGATGAAAATTGCAAGGAACATCCGCCTCCAACTTCTGCTCTGTGTGACTCGGCCGTGCTCACAGTCTGTCTGTAGTTGATCCGAAAGGATTCGAGGGAACTTGGAACCTTTGAACGTCTTAATCCGTTCGATTCTGTCGGGTGCGGGGAATTTAATTTTTAACACTTGAGTGCCACAGGAGAAATGTAATACATGGTTTGGCACGTTATAATATCCCCTTTTTGTAAGAGAATCGTTAATTATTTCTTCATCATTGGTACTGTAATGTAAAAACTTATGTAGGGTTTTAAAACTGCATAAAATGTCAGAGATGAAATGAGTCAATATTAAGAAAATTCTGGGATGTATGATATTTATAAAGTTGAAATATATAATAGTTCTGATATGTTCAAAGTCTAAGTTCACAATTAACCCTTTGAACTCCTTTGTCGAGTGTGATTCGACATCGAATTTATTAACAGGTACTCCTATGTCGAGTCACACTTGAAATTTTTAAATTGCCAGTTTAAATATGTATTATATTATATTTCGTTTCTCTACCAAAATTTTCTTACTTTCCAGTAAAAAATATTTAGAAATTCCTCAAATATCAAATGTTAACAAAGTTCCAATACTATTTTCAGTATAATTCGTATAAAAAATGTTTAAATTGGTTCCTATCATCCAACTATCTTTTGAAGTACATTTCAAATAAACCATTTAAATTCATATGGAGTTATTGAAAAGAAAATTAAAAAAAAATTAGGAGTTCAAATAATTAATATTCAAATTTCTAAATGCGTTCTAGAACTTTAAATGGACCATGAAAAGTTTTCGTTCATCTTACAGAAAGAAATCACAGTCACGTAGACTCTTGGAAAGTTAAAAGGTATCCCCCGGCTAGCATCTGTAGAATCAGTGCATCTTGCACTCTGATGTTACAGTTGAACATATTTTATTTTATATACTCTGTTTGATGCCACTGAAAGTTCATACCTCGTAAACTTGATTCACATGAAATTGATTCTGTTTCTAATGTAAAGTATGATTCGTCCGCTCAGTACATTTAGAAGGCGTACCCCCAGAAATTAATTATTTACATTCTGCAAACAATTCTTATTACTTACCACGAGAAAATGTTTTCCGCTTTCTAGACCAGTGTTTCTGAACATGGGGCGTACGCCCCACAGGGAGGGGCTATTTTAAATATTTTGGGGGCAATTGGAAAATTATGTTGCATTCGTCACCTTCATCAGTGATATAGTTAAAAAACCATCATTGTCTTTATGCTAGCAGACGGTTTTTTTTATTTGACGTACCTATTTATATTACATTTTTTCAGAACTTGGTTGACTATTATGCTAGGGGGGTATCAAAATCTTTGAGGCGTTGAGGTAGGGAATAACCCAAAAAAGGTTGGGAAACACTGTTCTAGATCTTCTAATTCGAAAAAAATTAGTACTCAGCCCTTGCTTGTCACAACTGTGTATAATACTTCTACGTGCTGAAGTGCCCCATCCGCACAACAATAGATAACACTAATAATAAATTTCTCTGACTATGCAGCCGAGTGATTCATTATCTGAAGATTAAAATAAATCTCCTGATATTTCCGGAAACGCGCGAAACAATTTCTGAAATATTTTCCCCACGATCCCCAAGTTTGAACACGCTGTGCGTTTACTCTCGGTCCGCATAAATTCGAAGAGAAAGCCCTGCAGCGAGAACTATAATAATGAGCCAGTATAACTCACGCGGGACGCGCATTGTATGTAGTTGCTGGTATCACGGTGGCGCGCGTCAATGAGCTTGATATTATAATAAAGTGAGTTAGATGTCGAACAATTTGTTCTCGATGCCATTACGCGTTGGCGGTATTGCGATCGCGTGTAAGTCGCTCGTTTTTTCCTCGTGTATTCTCCGCTCGAATGGAACACGGCATTACGTCAGGACCTGCAGCCCCGTACGACAGTGAGCTAAATAATGACGACAATACCGACTTTGTTAAGGTACAACTGATAATACCGCGAGTAGGCATCAACCGGTCGGACAGAGAAAAATGGTGGAAGAGCAATGTAACAAGTGTAATTCAGCAGGGATTGCAGCCATAAAACTTCATTGTGAAAGAAAGAAAATGGTGAAGGGACTTTACAGCCTCAAGATTATTTGTGGAGAACCGTTCTTGCGGCACAAATACGAGACCTAGAGAGAGGTCTGTAGAAGCCAAAAATGCGTAACGTTCAGGGAAATGTTCCATTAAAAAATTAGTAGCTTTATTTATAATCTTTGGAGTGTAGAATGTAGAATTACTGGATCGCTGAAATACTGAAATAATTTTTAGTTACATTATGTTCGATGGGTAAATAGAAGGAAGGGGTTGATATCACGTGAAACTGGATCGGTAAATGTTTCACGAGCACCTAGTTCAATTCTCGCTAGAACTATTCGACATATTCCGTGGTAAGTAAATTTAGATATCCTTGTTTGATAACGATTTCGCGCATCTGTAGTTATCGATTTGATCGTGTCACATACGTTTCGACCATGCGTGTATCGCACCGTTTGTATTAGGCTCCTTAAATTCAACTGATATCTGCACAGAAAATAAAAGTGTAAAAGTCAGTTTCATTCTCACGAATAACTGGAACTATGTATGCTTTACAAAGACAATTCTTTTTGGTTACTGATACCGAAAAGAGACTTAATGGTATTGATTTTTAAAAAAGGGGGCCGGTGTTCCAGTATACTAAATTGTTTCTGTGCTACTTTTTAGGGCTGTCAATGAAATTATGTACAATATTTCATGTTGATTAAGCTTGCACTATTAATTACATGTACATTTAATTTTTTAAAACATTCAAGTATAGTTGTCAAAAGTGTAATACCTAAAAGGCAGAAACATACACCTAATATTCTTCAGAGATTCCTGAATTATTCGTACCTGTTTATTTCACTCATAGTTCATAACTATTTCAAATTCAGCTACTTCTAAAAATGATTATTTAAAGTCAGATACTCCGAAAATGAAATATTTTAAATTCACGTACCCCAAAAAATTAATTTTTGCATTCAGATACTCCGAAGAATTAACCGTTTTCAATACAGGCACTTCTAAAAAATGAATTCTCGCATTCAGGTACTCCGAAAAATTAACTACTTTAGAAAGAGGTACATGAATCACATTCATACTGAATAAATAAAACGATAATAAAGTCGTCTTGAACCATACGTGGCCTATCTCTCGCTATTGCCACTGCGACCACTTCAAAACACACGAGTCGTTCCTTAAGCGTCAAAATATTGTTCCCTGTTGTTCTCAAACAGTGAATGTTGTTCTCTGTACGAAAGATTCCGTAGTCCGCCATCTTGTACAGACGAATTTCGGAAGTTCCACGGTTGTAACGTTGTGGAGTAGCCTGCCTAAAATATCCTCGCACGGCTGTCATAGGCTCGCTTAGGTGCACTCACGTTATTTCTAATTCACGAGTTTGCTCAGGAGCTTGCTGTTCAGGCATGCAATACGAGGCGGCTCCGTGCTACCCTACCCCGAAATAGAATTTCCCGGGTTTTGCTAGTCGCGAAAACAAATCACCCCCGCTGAATTCCCCGCATACTTTTATGGCAACCTTTGCGCCGGATAAATCACCGGTACATTAAATTAGAAATAAAACAAGAAGCTTAAAAACTGGAAGACGTACCATCCTTTAAAACATTGGATTCAAAGAGACAATTTTTTAAATAAATCAGAAACTGCTTTTGGTATATAAAGCGTTGCGATCCAAGGTAGGCAAAGAAATGATCTTCGAGGCTTTAATAAATTATTCAAATGATAAAGCGCCACAGAATTTATGATACGGTCGAAATTGTTTTATTAATATTCAGATGTTGAACTTCGTTCAAGTCTCTGAGTCAATAACGATTGCCGTATCGTAAGCTCGTAAAACGTTATGGTAGCAGATGAGAAACCTTTGAGCCCGACACCCTCGACATTTACTAACCCTGGTCTTCATGTCCTGGTTAGAGGAGCTAGACGGGCAGGGATTTTCCAAATTTCCTTTACTGGCTACACCCGCTCGTGCTTATCTTCCACTTACAATATAAAATATATATAGCTTGTATGTGTTCTCTGATCACACTACAACAGTCGTCAAGGTACACACACATTTTATTTAATATATTTTTCAAAACGTAACACAACTCTCTCTACCTCAATCATAAGACAACGATAATTTATTTCAAATTTGTTGTAATGTTTCTAGGAAACATATTCCACACAAAATAAAATACAGTAGGTCCTCAATTATTCGAACTGTGAGTAGCAACAGAATGACTCACATTTTAACTCTGTTTTGCATAAAAAAATAATTCTATTTCAGAACATAGACTATTTAGTGATGTAGAATTAAATACATAGTATCCCTAGTGATAATTGTAACTTGTAACTGCCATAGGATGATGAATGTTCGGATAATCGAGGTTCTATTGTAAATAAGGATTGCAAATATTATACCAGAAAGAAAGACAGACTACTGCTTGAAAGACATACAATTCAAACTTTCGAAGAGACACAGCATCAAAGGATGAATCAATGCGTGACTGGCCACGAAAGCGTTCATAAATCATTTCCATTTTTATTGTCCAATAAACGTCTCTGAAGATTTACTTTTCGTTCTTAGAAATCGAAAGGACTAAAAATGGTATATAAGTGTGATTTTCGACTATTTTATGTTGAGAGAGGTTCTGCAGCTTCACGAATGGGAGGACTGGTGAATCAGAGAGACGCGATTCTCGCGGTGTCGTGGTCGCATTAATTCTTACCTTGATAGCAAATAATAGCATTCGAAGAGGGTATTCTGCACGAGGCAATCTCATGAAAGCAGAAGAAGCCTATATATAGACGTCAGCCGGATCATTGGGGCGATTTTTCTTGCGGCGAGACGCGGGGAAAGTTAGTGAATCGTTGAAATTTATCAAGCTCAACGGAGCAGTATAAGTTACTTATCTGAGAAGGCGACGCTGCTTCCTGAGATTGTTCATATACAGAGTGAGCCATTACAGAAGTCGCCATGGATAACGCTACTCGACATAGCAAAAAAATATCTATCTTTCATGTTCAATATTTGAGTATTTTTGTAAAGATTTTTCTCAGAACACTCGCCAATCAGAGATGAAAGAAGACAGCTTCACCACGAATTGGGAGATATTTCTTATAAACACCTGAGACCTGTAATCGTAGTTACGTACGTCGGTTGAGTGAGTGGGTGGCTTGAGTCAGGTGAGTGATGAGCAGAATTAGATAAGTGAGCGAATGTGTAACTACAAATTGAATGTATAACTACAATATAAAACATCAGTGAGTGAATAACTGAATCAGTACTGAGCTAGAGGGAGGAAAAGGAAAGGGTGAAGGTGTATCACGAAGTGCAATGTAAATCATCTAAAAGCCTGAGACACATTTTGCAAGGTAAATGTTGAATGCGCGCATTCGTGAGACGTAAACAGTTACCTGGGGAATACACGTGGACAACGTTATTTCATAAAGGTCTGACATATTTCGGCCCTAACTCGTCGGGTAACACGGCCCTCCAAACCTATAACTCGCGAAATACGGATAATGCGAAATACTGCAAAACGATCCTCCGCCTAAATAAACGTTCCATTAATTCACCGGAACACAGCACGAAACCGGCCTGTTATTTGAATTCATTGCAAACAGCATTGTATTTAATTGCAACGTATCGAACGAACAGTATAATTTTCGACTGGAAAATGTCCTCTGTATGGTTAAACAAAAGGAAGCATTTCGCACTAGTTCAATTGCAATTCTCGTCGATCGTCAAAAGGCGTCTATTTTTCCGAATCTAATTAATGATTCATTGTGACGATCGAAAGATTTCCACCGTTGTGTATTGGATTAATGAGAGTAATTAATCCGCGCAAACGCAGTACATTAGCATAATATGCTCAGGATAATTAGTACTGTACCCCATCTGCGTACGACGCGTTTCCGTTACTAACATACTGAGATTTGTGTAATGTAGTAAGTGAAAGGTGTAATAAACAGAGGAAATATTTAATATATCAGAGAAAATCCATTGCACTGATTTAATAATTTTCAAATCTCCAATACGTTTCAGAATAGGCTGTCAAATAACCTCCCTCGAGTTCTAACATCGCAAATTTCGAAAGGAATCGTTTTGCTTTCTCTGTTTCCTTTCCACGTCAGCCGCGTAGAAATGAAGTTTCAGACAGCGATAACAGTTCGTCTGATATTGACACGGGCGTAAAAGTGAGCAGCATCTTTTAATTACTTTCATGTGAAATAACACGGTATAGAGAAATTAAAAGTGCTTTGGTAAAATACTCGTTTTACGAGAGTTGTTTTCGCGTGGTAGGAAATTTACGCTCAAAGTTTCTCCGTTCCTTATTGCATATCTCGGCGATTTAACGCGCTAAATGGTTTCCATTTAAATTATGCGCGTCCACCGCTCTCGGCTACTTCTATCCGCCAGACAGAGACCCGATTCTTTTGAAGTGCACGCTCTGAAACTCTCAAAAAGCAACCCAAAGAAGAAATAGAACGGAAACGCCGCCACCGGCTTTATTTCCGGCTCAAGTTGACGTTTCCTCATAAACAAATATCGGAAGATTCATTATTAGCGATAACGAATGGCGGAGGAAACTAAAAATAATTATACAAGTATTGTACAAGTACAAACACGTTACCCCATCCGATAAAGTAAACTGAAGCAAAAAAATTATTTTCGAATAATTTTCTTTCTAAACTATAACGAAGCATATTGAAACGTAATTTCTTTATTTTTTATTTATAATTAAAAATTTATAAAATAAAAAAAAATTATATATATATAAATTTCAGGTCGTACCAGTTTGAAAAACAATTATTTCTTTAAAACGTCGTACAGTGTGACAAGCAATGGACAAAAGTAAAAAAAACTGAAGTCTAAAATTCATAGCTTATATCTTAAAATATTAATAACGGAACGTAGATTTTAATACTACCCATAATTTTTACTGAATTTTCTAATTTGTTGTCAAAAATGATGCTTGAAATTTATTCCAATTTTCGGTGCATTTTTAAACACATGCCATTTGCCGAATGTTTATCTGATTAATTTGATTTTTATAAGTTATGTTTAGTATTATAAGACTCTCCAAGCTGCAGAATAACATTATTTACAATATTAACAATTTGTCCCAAGTTTTAATGTAAAATGTTTATCAACTTTGACTTGAGTTTTAAAAAAAGTACCAAAAAGTACCTCCGTGATTTTTTGTACATTAATTGGGGGCATATTAAACTTCACATTCATGTCAAATGTAACTGCTCAAAATTGCACAAAATGGAGAAACAAGATTTATGAGACATAAAGCAATATGTAATAATAGGTGAATCACGTTTTGAATCATCAGATACGAACACCGATTCCTGTTTTGATTCAGATGTAGGTATCATATAGCATATAATTGATGTAGAAAGTATATTAAAAAAAAAATTTCAAACAAGTGTTAATTTTTTTTATTCGTTGTCCTAAAATCCATATACTCTAAATGATCGTTTCGATTTTTCACGCATTTCCGATAAAGTGATAAAAATGTTTTTCAAACAAAAGTTAGTCAGTAATCATGTGACAAGAAATTGCAATCGAAACAATTGGAAAAAACTCCTTATTTAATAAAAAATTAAGATCACCTTAATTTTTTTAATGAAATTGTACTTTTTTTGTTTCATCAATTAATGCATCTTTGTATCCTATTTAAAAAAGTATTAGGGATCTTAGGTCGAAGATGAATCAGTTTAGAAGTTATGAATTTTGTCCTGAACGCCCATATACTCGTCACACTGTGCGTCGTGAAAAGGGGCTCAATGCACGCGTCGTGGTATTTACTCGTTACTCAACCGGTGCTCTATCGAAGTAACCGCGAGCGAAATAATTATTGTGTTTTTTAACGTTCACAACCTTTGGAAAACTGAAAGTTTTTCGAACTGCATCGAGCGATTTTTTTTCCTACGGGCGATGCGCGTGTTGTTTGAAAGTTTGCGTTTAACGACGCGTGTTTGGTTAAAGGCTCGCCGGCGCGAAATTAACGAGAATTTCCGTAATAAATAAAACGTTGAACAACGCGAACGCGAGCAGCTCCATGGAAAAGTTAATAACATGCGATTCAATATTAATGGCAGTAATCGTTTAACAATTCACCGATCCGACGTGAAAAACGCAGCGTACGTGTAAACATATATTTGCATCGAAATGTATCGTTCATCGAATCAAATATTACTTAAAAATCAGCGGGCGAGTTCAAACGTGACGGTATTAATCATTCTTGTTTGTTATTTGCTGTTTTTTAATTAAAAACAATGGATACTTTTGAAGCAAGTAGTTTGAAATTTGTTTATTGATTTATTATTAACACATGCACGGCTGTAGGTGTCACGCGCGATGAAACATTTATTTTAGGAGAATAACTATTAACGTTTTGAGAATTTCAAGCAAATTCTCGCTGTTTTTCCGATTGGACGAGTCCAAATAACATTTTCATTTCCTTCTCAATTCTACATTCAAGCAGATTAATGAGCTACATCGGGTTATGACTTTATTTTTATTTTACCTCCTTTTGATACCACGTCGCCAGTAATTAACGCGACAAATCTGTATTGCTCGCAAAGGCCACAGGGGCAATCATGTTTCTTAATTAGAGCGTCTATCAGAGTTGAACTAAAAATTTAACCTCCGAAAACTGCAATTTCACAGCACAATCAAGTAAAGAAGCATGGCACGCCGTTTTCTGTTGAAATCTAAATGAGTTTGAGAGAAAGCAGCAAAACTTTTAGGAATTTTTTTAACACGCACGACAGTAATTCAACATCTCCGATAGCGGCTTTAAAGCAAAATTGATTCCGAGAGCATTAACCGGCAAATGAAGTTTGCCTTTGCTCGGCGGCGCCACGATCGCAAACCTGATTTCTGTACACAAAAATCAATGTTAATGAAGATGAGATAAAGCTTTGCCGACGCCTTTGGAGCGGCTTCGTAAACAGACATATTAGCCGTGAACTTAATCACACCCCCAACTCGTTTCATTAGACCCCTGACTCCTCTTCTAATTACTTAGTCGAATATCTCTGTGACACAGGAACTACAGATTAAAGAACATTATTAGCTGGTTCGAGACAACCTAATGAATTTTCGATTAAAAGTTTTCGCTTGAGTATGCAAATTGCAAAGGTACCATTAATTGTTTTGAAGTACAATCAACTGAAATTTTCAGTGTTTGTTGACTTATATGTATTCCAGAACAATTTGAACGGAAACGTCTAAATAATTTAAGCAATGCAAATTAAAAAAGCATGTGCAGACAGTTATTGTAAAATAAAAATTATTCAGCTAATTGTATGCAAACTTTTTTATTGTTAAAGAAGGAACAGATAATATTATAAAACATGATCTCCTGTGGCTGTAGGGGGGATATTACTCAACACTTAGCGTATGCTTCACAAATTCTGCCATACTCTATTGTATATACCACGTCCATAGATCAATCAATCAAAGGAATTTTACTTTTTGTAACAATCTCTTTCAGGATTGTTTAACGCCTGCAAAAAATTCATTTACACAGTGAATCAGTACCTACGCTACGTACCTATCAGACAAATCGATTCTACTTCTTTTAGTGTTACTGCTATTCTTCAGAAAAAGTTTTATAATCACGTCACTGGTAGTATTCGAACGAAAAAATACTGTATAATTACTTTACAATTTAAAGAACATTAAGGCGATGATAAATGGAATGACTTCAGTGCGTTAGATTCGAATGAACTAGGGCATACAAGAACGTCATTTATGACACTGGGTTCGCTTCATTAATATTTCTGCGCCCTGCATTGTCCATTTGCAATTTCGAAGGAGACCTCGATATTCGAAATTAACTTATTTAATGCTGGATATATTAATCCAATAAGTAACACATATCACATGCGTTAAAATGATACATAACATGTTCACGATTTCCAGAAGTTTGAAGATAATCGCATGTGATCCATTTTTACTCCCATTTAGTTCTTACGTGTTGTCAATGTTTCTACATTATTAAGTCTTAGTTTGAATATATCAGTTGCATATTTTCGGTGATAAAATTATGTTGAATCTATTCGACTCAGGTAACACTAAACTTTCTAATTATCAACATATCCTCACAAATTATACTCTCTGCTAACTTACTTCTGCATTCATCCTTTCTTTATTTTAACAACCACACCTTGCTCTTAATCTATTTTCCATGAATTCCTTAAAAATTTCTTTCGATTCCACGAAACCGATTGTTTCACGCGGTCGCGGAGAGACTGGTCCACAGTGTACCGAGTCAACGAAGGTCGTAAATCTCAGTCTCGATTAGTATCGACACCACGATTCGCGTGAGTTCTCTAAGACGAATTCCCGTGAAAAGGATAATAATGTCGATATCTGCTCAGGTCTTCGGCTGAACGTGCAACACAGATGTGCGGAATAGCGGGACTTTTCCTACCTGGGACTGTATATTTACTTATTTTCGAGATCCTCTATAATTTCATTGCATTTCACGTATGAATGTAGTACCTGGGACAAACATAGCGAGGTCGTAACTCGCATCCCCAGGTCGCGAAAGTAGCTGATACTGCCAGACCCAGGTATGTGTACGATACGCGACTGTAGGATTCCGATCAGTAGAACAACAAATTCATTTGTCTAAAATACCATATTAGTTGCCATACACGCCACTTCTACTAATAGCCATCCAAAAGTTTGGTGTAGGGAAAGATTTAACTTCTTCTAGTATAATAAGGAATATGATGAGGGAACAGAATCATAGTTGAGATACTTCACACAGCCCTGACTGAGGTCTGGAAACCTTACCTTCCAAAAAAAGAACTATAAACCGCTAGACTGTGAACTATAGATCTCCTACAATTTTTAAGACCTCGCTATATTTCTTCCAGGTACTATACCGTGGAACACCGATCGCGCCAGCTTTATGATTGCAATTAGAAGCAATTCGTTCAGAGCCGTTTCAGCGAGACCATTAGTGGTAACGTTAATGCACGTCGAAAAGAGGATCCGTGACAAATAGCAGCGAAGAGAGGAAGAATAGCGAATGCTCCCCAGCCACCGCAGGGGAATTGATTTCCAATTTGCCTTCAGTCGTTTCTCTTTCCCTTCCTCCATTTCGAAAATTGTCCACGTCACGACGAACTGTGTTCCGAGCGCCGCGAGGTTTCTCCGTGTTCCTTACCAACGATCCATGATCGATCTTACTTGTTCTTCCGGGTTCACGGAGAAGCCGGTAAGTAGACATATTAAGGGGGAACTGCGCTTAGCTGTCAACCAGGTCCGCTGCTTCCGCTCCACTAATTGTACGTCGAACAACCGACGTTGTTCGATTTGAACTAGCAACGGGGTTGCACGAGAAAGGATTAAATCCTCTCTCTCACTCTCTGTCTCGCGATGTCCCTATTTCTCTCCCTGTACCACATGCCCGAGTGTTTGCAAGCTTTTAGGAGGACTGGCCTGGCACAGAGAACCCTAACCGACCGTCCGAAACCGATTTTCCTATCCTCCAAATACCTCATCAAGCTTCTGCCTTACATAAGGTAATTTCAAATTAGTGTTACAAGTTCTGCGCTGCTGTTTACTCATCATGTAAATAACCACAAATTTTTATGAAACTTCCTCGGGAACTCATCTTCAAGTACAAAGTATCAGAAGGACAGGAAAATTCTTTCATTTATTCAATGGACATTTTCATAGATATTGTCATAGATAATGATGGAAGCCGTGTGCAAGACTGCTGATCGAATAAATTGTTTTAAACCACTTTTTGAACATACATTTATACCTAATTAACACTTTGACTGCCACGCTTTATTAGCTGAAAATGACAAACTTTCTAAATTTAACACGTTGACTGCCCAATACGAGTTAAGTTAATTAAATAATTATTGATTTTGACAATATTCTCAGCGAATTTTACATTGCAAGATTAACATCGAAGGCATGTATACGATTGAGTGCTGGAACATTTTCTTTCTCTGTAATTTTCAATCAAAACAGCAATTTATGCCGTGTCTGAGTAGGAGTGGCTGTTCCACTGTAGCAGCCAACGTGTTAAACAAAATTAAATGATTTCCATCATTTCTTACTGATTCCGCTAGATTTTATTAGACATGTGTACTTATTCTGCTATACATGTTGAAATAAGGAATGATTCAATCTACGAATAAGTGTTACCCCTGTATGAGTGACAATGCAGACAATATGTTGCAAGGAATCAGGAAGAACCTAATGTTCCACCAGAGGTTAATATAGTACTAAGTCACTCGCCTTACAGAATGACATAGAAGAAAAATGTGTAATTTTCAATTTTACATTAGAGGGTACAAAAAGTATATGCGCCTTTTAGATACCAGCGTTCGACGCAATACTTTAAGGAAAACGGGATCGGTACCGGATACTTCGTTAATGTTCACAACGAGAACTGTACCCTCGCCTAACCGCACGCCAAGACCGGTTGCAATTAACCTAAACGCGGCAGCTGGTATTAAACGCAATAAATATCGATGCCATCTAGCCGTTGGCTATGCCATCTTCCCCAATTTTCCCTTGATCACCGATGCTCTATACAAAATCACCCCTTCGAGCAAAGAATCGACGCGGTTCCAGAACCCTACGCTATAAAATCACCGATCGAGTAATCGAAAATCGAAGTGTGGTTTAATTAGCGAGGAAATTGTATAGCAGACGTCGAAACTTATTACATACTGATTACGCATGTTCGATCCAAGGGCCGGATGTATTAAAATTTATATTAAGTGCCATATAGCGACCGTAGCGGCCGGACAAATTATTTTATGACCTGGTCTCCTGACCTGGACACCAGGACGCCACATGCGCCAGACCCACTGAAAAGAAAACCGTTCCTCCATAAAAATACTGTCTTCGACGTCCGAACTCAAAGATAATACCGGGGAATGTCAAAATCAAATTCCCATTCTACAACTGGCAGACGCATCTACAAACTCACACTGACTAATAGGAAAACACCGGCATCCATCACTTACACGCAATACATAGTCAAACAAAACGCGAACATACACACATTACGAATCTATACGCATTGTTAGCAATGCGCGACTAAACGCATTATATCATGTAACTGTACAAGTCAAGCGGACTTTTTAGCGGATCTCTGTTAACCCTTTGAACTCCTTTGCCGAGTATGACTCGACATCGATTTTATTCACAGGTATTCCTATGTCGAGCCACACTCGACATTTTTAAATTGCCAGTTTAAATATGTATTATATTTCGCAATATTTTCTTTTTACCTAGATAAGCAATATTACATGTATATGACCCTTTTTTGTAACAAAAAAGTCCTTGAAGTGTTCAGGTACATGATTGTTTGTACGTAATTGGTTCCTATCAACCAACTGTCTTTCGAAGTACATTTCAAATAAAATACTTAAGATAATAAGGAGTTATTGAAAAGAAAATTAAAAAAAAATTAGGAGTTCAGAGGGTTAAGTTTTGAATATACCAGTTATTAAAATAACGTCGAATGTTAGGCACTCATTCTTTCACCTGATCTAGGCTTATGTAATTAATTTTACATAAGCCAACGTTCCATCACATCGTCGCGATCGAGCGTACGCGGAATTTACGACCTCACGAAATTCGAAGACTGAATTGCGATGTATGGAACGTAACAACACGAACATTGCCTCCGTATGATTTTAGTAACCTTCCGTTTTGTATTCCACCTTCTTGGGATTATTATTTGTGGACTTCGATAATTTTACGTGGTTTACTGAGACTGAATTATATTTTTATATAAAGGAGAGGTTTCAAGGATGGTGGAATGAATAACATGTTGGGATCGATTGGAATTGCAGTTTGGATTTAGTTAAATTTCCTTCAGCTTTGATTACTGTTTGTAGCACGAGAAACTGGCTTTTCATGCACCGAATTGCCGTTTCCCTGAAGCAGATATTATCATTCCGGCGATAAATTATTTTGTGAATTAAAGCCACGCTATTTGCTGTTCTTAATTATTTGTTCCCTTTAGGAGCTTCCAATAATTGTTCACCAAACCAGAACAGTTTCTTAGGCAATCGTATTCTCGAAACAAACAAAGTGGAGGATGTAAACGTTTTTTTATTTAATTTTAACCCTGAGAAGCATGAAATGTCTTAACACGTTGAACGCCGTGGCGGTCACAAATGACCGACACCTCGAGTTCAATTTAATTAAATAATTATTGATTGTCGTAAAATTCTGTGCAAACTTCATTCTGAAACAATAATGAAGGAACAGAAGAACATAACTGAGTACTCAAATCTTTTTTTTCTTTACGATTTATATAAAAAATAGTAAATTATATCGTGTCTGATTAGGTATGGCCGTTTTCACTGTGGCGTTCAACGTGCTAAGAATAAGTTGTCGCATCAAATGTTACATATATACATATATACGTTTCATTAAACATTTTGCAGTCCAAAATATATAACAAATCTGTAGGATTGAAAGTCTCAAAGCTAAACGCGTTAAATGTTAAACCGTCCGTGCTAGACCCAGCGTCAGAACAATTGTCAAAATATACAGAATGAGAGAATTTCCCTCTCATCAAACTTTGCAGTAACCGATTCTGCAACATCAAACAAATCGGCTCCACAATCTAAATCATCCTCTCCAACGCGAACGGTACGCAAAATTTTCGCAGCACTTCTGTCTCTAATATATTTTCCCGGGCTGCCATGTATTTCAATGTTAATCTGATTAATTATACCGACGAGGGAAGCATCGCGAGTTTCGTTGAGTAATCACGGACTTCTCGTTTGACGGTGTTGCAACGCGGTAAAATCAATACCTCCGCCTCCTTCTCCCTCGCTGTTCCTAAGATAAATGTATCTTTTTACCGTTCTCTAAAAGTGGCGTAATTAGGTTGTCGAATAACAGATTCGTTCACGGAGGAAGCCGTTGTTCAGTTTATCGGCGCGCGATCATCGAGGCGAGCTCGCGAGTATCGTTTCCATCCTCCGCCCGTCTTCTTCTTCTTCTTCTTTTTCAGCTTCTCCAACCCTCCTCCGCTTTGATTAAGTATTTCAAAGGGGCGGGTGGGGTGGCGGGGAGGAGATAGCGAAGTCAAGAATTGGTTCGCGAACTAGTCGGGAAAGTGAATTCAGAATGAACGGTGGGTGGGTAAGCGAACCGAGGTAACTATGTACGTGAGTTCGGCCTGCTGGCTTCAATCTGCTTCGTGCCGAGCGAGTACACGGCAAGATTGGCTGGTCGACTATTTCTTTCTCCCAGTGCCGAGCACTTCCGGTAGGTCGGGAATTTTCGAGAGATTTTGACTTTCATCCGTCGACCTCGCGCATCAGAAAAAATATGGAACGAGAACCGTGGGCGTTTTGCTCCTCCGGCTGGATGTCTGTTGGGCCGAGCCGTAAAACGGTTTTGATCTCTGGCCTGTACCATTGTCCCCTGTTTTTTTCTACAATTTATTCTCAGACAGATTTTCTAAAAATATTTCCGCTATAAGCATCCGAAAACACGGACGATGAAACACACGGCGAGCACGATTTTTTCGCATTTTTTTCGACGAAGTTTATTCATTCGCGGCGAGCTCATTGAAAAACTTTTTCCCCGAAAATTTCTATCGATACACGCAACGCTGCCGGTTATTTGATCCGCCCGGATTTCTCCACTGAGTTTCAGGCAAATGAAGAATCAATGGAGCTGCCGCATGGAAATTCGTGGGTGTAAAATATTTTTGATCGCGGAGGAAAGAGTATGTAACGGATCGTGTGCGAGAGATTTATATACTATGGCTACCGTCGTTCCCATAGCATGTCATCGGAGATATACCTTACACCGCCCTGTGGAAGAATATACTGTCACAATGTTAGTTTTTGATTTATTAAGCTTTGAAACATACTAGCTCATAAATGATAAAAAACAGTACAACTAAAACGCAATATAAATAATAGTGCTGCTCAAGATCTGAAGAGTGCGACAACTACTTGCACATCGCGCCACCAGATGGCTTCTTCGCGCATCTATTCTCGAAAGTGCATGGTCTACCATCCATCACAGTAGATAATACATTTTTATTTCCACTTCTATCTTTCCTTTCTACTCGCCTCTTTCTACAATCGCCAGTAAAACTGATTTAAGAAGACTGATACAGTGACCGTTAAAAGATATCAGCGGAAGATACAAGGGAATAAAGTGTTGAGGAAAAATAGCGTTCGATGGTAAGAACGTGTTAGCAGTATCGTGACTGTCACTGTGTCGAAGACAAGAATGATCGATACTGGAGCAACCGATAATGATTACGTCGAACGTTAAACGCCGCAAAACGAGGCAAGAATGACTACCATTAACTAGTAGAACAACCCTCGTCAATGTACCTACGTCCGCAAAGGGCTATAGCTCAATTATTACTCCAAGACCTCTCGGCCAGTCGAGCGTTAAACGTATTCAGACGTACAGACATCGTGGAGGCAGGGCGATAAGGTGCTACTGTACGACCCTCACGACCGTTACACAACTTTACGAGCTAATCATACTCGGACCAATTGATTAGCCAACGTACCATGAAACGTGCGAACGCGGCTGTAACTGGTCGGATTCACCGTGGAAATTAATCGTTTCCTATGAATCTGTATCCAATGGAACACCGAGGTCAAGGAGCGAAGGAAAAATGAGAGAAGAGATGAAATTCGTCTTTCTAACGTACTCTACAACGGTTCCCGTCGTGCATAAATTTTGCAACTCCTCGGTCCTTGCAAATCTTTTGTACGATCATCTGAATTTGATTGATTTATATTGTAGTTTGAGGTAAAACATAAGGGATAGACTATTACTAAATTTCTTGTAGTTTTTCGTGCCTAAGTTAGGGAGGATATATTTATCGATTTATTTCAATATTTGACGTTGTTTTACGTTGCGTAATATTTCTGGAAAAAAATATCAACCGGTGTTCGAAAGCTTCAGTCTCCTAGAAAGTACTCTGTTTTTCCTTGATTTGACCTATTTTTTTCAGTTTTAGTTCAGTTCAATTGAATGCCAGTTAGTTGAGTTTAAGTGTCATTAAAGATCACTTCGATTCAGTGTCGTTCAAGGTCTTTTCAGCTATATGTCATTGCAGTTGAATTTTCGAGTGCCTCGCTAAGTTCAGTTTTATTCATATCGAGCCTAGTTCAATTCAGTTCAGGTCAGTTTAAATTTAATCACTCTTCGGCAGAGGTCAATTTGGTTCTCCAATAATCAAGTTCTGCACCCTGTAGTTCCGCTGGAGTCTACTTCAATTGTCAGTAGTTTAATTCTACACTAATTCCAAAGGCAATAACGGTACTACCAAACATGAAATTACTTCTACAAAATAGCACAGTATCGACGAGCGTATCGCGAACCGAATCCGAAAGAGATTTCTGCGTGTGGTAGACGGTTGGGCGATGCGACGTTGTTGGAACAATTGTTTGATCCGACGCAACTCCGTCATACTTTATCTGTGCACGGAAAGCCTTCATCGAAACCTGCAGACATTACAGTCAGAGTTCTTACCCTCTATTCGGGTTCCAACAATATCGAATACGGTACAACGACTCCCTTGTACGGTTACAAACGCAAGAGCGACAGCACGAAATTTCGAAAGTCTGTCGAACGATCGTCAGGTTAATTGAGTACTCGATGTATCGCGAGGATCCCTCGAGTGTTTAACATTTCCTCTGCGGCTTTCAAGTCGCTCGTTGACCCAATTGTTCGACGACCGACTTGTCGCGATTCAATTCAATTGCGCGTGCACGAATGAGCGTCGGGACGACGAAAATTACGCGTCCCCGCGTGTCTATCGAGCCATGCACTCGATAAACCGAATCGACGCGCTCGATGGACCGAAACTAGACACCATGCCCACCAGATAAGGCCGAGCTTCCAAAATTTTCCACTTTCCAAGCTGTCTGCCTACGGTGACGACAGACGTTCAGCCGACATCTCTGTAATTTCGACGAAGCGCCACGATAAAAGCTGCTACGATAAATATGGCTGGTGGCGTAAACTGGATACGATCACCGCTCAGATAGGTCTTCGGTGGTTCTGTGTAGCTGTCGACATACTGGTGTGGTTAACCCACCTAACACTATGGGTCTCTAAGCTGTAGGTTTAGACGCTAGCTGGTGCATTCAGCACTCTCGATTTCCGTTTATGAGAATTTTTTACCTTTGGATCTGTTGGTGCTCTCCCAATCAGCAGGGAAGCTTCTAAAACAATGTAGCTTTCGAGCGATTTCTTGCACGTATTGGGAGCATACTGCTAATATTCGAGAATATTCTTTAGACAATAGTTAACACAAATCAACTCTGAATCTTCCATACTGCGAACAGCATATTTATATCGAACTTAAACAAACATGCTCATTTAAAGACACCTTCATCTAAAAACACCCTCATTTAACACATTGACTGCCACACTGTATTGGTTGAAAATGGCTATCTTTCTAAGTTTCTATACAAAGAAAATGTAATCTCAAATTAAAGTCGTTTTAATCAAGAATATTGGGAATAATCATAATTTTTTTATTGATACTATTAAACATTAGTAAATAAATTTATGAATACTAGAAATGATGAAATAAATAATAATTGAATTTAAGTGTCACCTATATGTGGGTGACATGGCGGTCAAGGTGTTAAAGGCCATAAAACTACTGGACACCTCCGAAGAACGCGAAAGACTGAAGAGATATCATTTTCTGCACCTACTATTCTGGTTTAACGATACAAGCTAAATAATATCATTGTGCTACATCATTGGGTGTATTCACACTCAGACCAATATAAGTTATCACACTCTGTACTGAGTATTACTGTATAATAGATTGCACAAATACAGATTACAAAAAAAAGAAACCTTATATTCTTGAAAATATATTTTCCAACATGATCGAACGAGAAGTTAGATTGGACGTAAATTTCAAGTGATTCACCCTGTATATCTCTTTCGATCAACGATAAAGGAAATCCCTGAACCGCGATACGGACACCCTGCGTGTGTATGAGTGTGATACGATTGCCAAATTGCGGATCGTGCCAATAAAAGTGTCCCATAGTCGTTCGGTACCGGTAAGAGAACGTTCTCCTTTTGTAATGGAGGCGTCGCAAAACGAAGAATTTTCCAGCTGAAACTCGTGAAATTTTTACTGTTCTTACGCGCGTGTGTGCGCGCGCGCGAGCTAGCGACCACGTTTTTAACGCGAAATAAAAATCCTTCGCGGACGTCGTGACTCTCGCGCGTTTTCCCTTGTAATTGTAAATTATACAGGCCGTATTTTCGTGTAAAAACGGGGTCGAATGACGGGACCCAGCGCGAAGCACGTTTTAATGACGAGAATATTTTTAATTAATTTCGACGGTGCAAGGGGCAACCTTCGTTTCTTCTCCGAACGCACACATCGCGATGTTTACGCAAGACGACCTCGATATGCACTGCATTCTATAGAAAACTGCATTCTGCACGACCTTTGAAAGGGCTTCGTGAATCGTCAACCGAACGTCATTTATTATTTTGGAATTGAAGAGGACTTGGAAATTGAGTTTACTGTGACGATATTCTGTGTACTGTTAGTTGTTTCTAGTGTATCCCTACGTAACTAACATTCGAACTATTGATTGGATTTTATAATTGTAACTGAAGTGATTCAAGGAGACACGTGCAATGGTACTATTGTAGACACTTACGTCTGCTCGGTGGTCACTTCCCTCTCTGCATCTTAGCTTCTTCGTTAGGCTCTAAAACTGAAAAGAGAACAATGTATAAATGAAAAGCGCGAATAATAGTGTAATTACGATGGAAAAATGAAAATCGCGATACAATTGAGGATATTATGTCTGCGGTGAACCACAGAATGTCTCAAATATCAATTTGATCATGAAATCATTACTTCATACATATCATTAAAACATTCTACTCAATATATCTGAAGCCATAGTGAAACAGAATTGTGAGTAAAATCCTTAACATGTCAGCGTGGGACACAATTTGATGGCCTTGAAGAATGAAAAGCTTTAGTATTGTCAGGACTGTATCGAATTTCAGAAAACTGCGTGGGCCCAAGGTGAACAGGGCACAGAGAAATCGGTACAGAAATTACTTTGATAGCCACTCATGTTGAATTCTGATGCTGGTAAAACGTTCATTTAATAGCGACTGATCGACTGTTGTCGATTGCCTTCCACTTTGTTGTTATTTTTTTTCTTTGCCAATAAAACGCATGGTTGGATCACGAAGTATAGGTTGAAGTAACAGAATTACACGATCAGGGTATATAATAGAGCAGCAAATTGAGCGGTTATACGTGAAGAGGCATTTTGCAAAAACGACCAATTTCCAAAAGGTCTGGCAACTGTTCAACCAAAACGATATACGTATAGGCTATCAATTAAACAAAATAGACCGTGTTGTCCGTAAACGCACTTTTATTTATCCTCGCATTCACCATTTTTTTTCAGCTTCTTCAGAGTGGCCATCGTGCTTCGTTCATATCAATTTCAATTGCTTTCGACCATAACCGCATCCCCGCTTAAGCGTTTTTTATTTTGCATTTTTTTTACGATCGTTGTTATGTACGTGACTATCGAGTATTTCCACATCGCTATATAACGTAGGGTCGAAGTACCTTTGTATCGTTGGAGTACTCAACTTGAAAAAAGAAATCGTGGTTATATCATCATTCTGTTGCACAACTCTTCGAACACCCTATAGCTAATGTACCAGTTACTTTTCAAGAATTTCGGAAAGACAAAAAAACAGGTAAAATAAAACATACATTTTTACAACCCTCTATCGACGAAACAAATTTTTATGCAAGTCTCGCTCATTTGCTTATCTTTTATTACAATATGCATCTGTATGAACATCCTTCTCAATCAATTATTTATTCATTGCGAGTATTCTATACACTTTCGGTACATGATTAATAATCTTCCATGTCTCCAGCCCTTTGCATTTGTAAAAACAATCTCGAATTCGTGATAGAATGAACTGACGGAATGAAAATAGCAAATATATTAGGGGTACGTTGTGAATAATTTGAAGCTTCAAACATGGCCTCAAACAAAGAACACAAAATTTTAAAAAATTATAAAATCTCTAAAAAAGCTAATATACACGCACGGTCATTAGACTACAGAACGTTCGTCGTATCTTTACCAATAATATTCGAGCTGAAACAATAGCCGATCGCACAGATAAGTATCAGGATCTCTGAGGAGGTAAAAATCGGAGGAAAGTTTTCCAGGAACGATTCGCGTCTAATTCGTCGGCGATCGTTCGTGCCGGGAAAATAGGTTGGATTTGAATAATAGTTCCCGTACATCCGGTTCACACTAGAGAAGCGTGCACGGACATGCAAATTTTGAGTAACTGTTTTAGAATATGTACCGCGAGCTTGCCACGGCAGCTCGTAAACCTCGAGTATATTCAGCACCGACGTGCCGCACTCTGCCTCTATAATATGTTAATGACATATCATTAGATAAGACCGCACGTAAACGAACTCGTTGAATACTTATCAGTTTCTGCTGGGAGCCCTGCACGGCTGTCATTGGACGTCAGTGCAAAAAGAAGGGAAACGGTGACGGATATGCCGAATAACGTATGCTTACCGCTCCATTTAACGCTCCTTGGGTCGAAACACACTTTACCCTTTAAACTTCAGGAAACTGAGGATGTCCTTTGAGAACAAACGTCTTCTTTATGTGCGTTAGAGTTTGCAAATAATAACTATGGTACTTGCAACACGCGTGTAAACTTCATTTATTAATAACAAGTCCCGACTGATGTTCTTAATAGTTATAAAAATTGTTCTAACTCTGCTATCCTGAGCAGCTAATGGACGCTCCCTCCAAAATATCCTATGAAAGACAGCGTACTAAGGTTTAAGTTGATATGTCGCGCACCTGGGTTTATGATGCGTCGATCGCTATCGAGAGCACAAGAAAACCTCCAAACGTCCACATTTGACCGTTCTTTATAATTTCAAGAAATGGAAAAGTCGCGTACGCGTCTTCAACTCAGTCTCTGTCGCTGTCCTTAATCCCTTGGACTCAAGTGACGAGTACGGCCCGTCGTAGCGACCTAATGAACTTCAATCTTCTATAATCCTTTGTGATAGACTAGATATATGTGCAAAAACATACTTTTCATTTTATTTAAATATTTAATTTAAGAACTGAGACTTTTTGTTTTCTTCTCAATCTCTGTTTACATCGACAGGAGTAAGAAAATTAAGTCGTATCCATATGCAAAAATAACACGAATTAAATTGTATGTCAATGGGTTAAGACGTTGAATGCCTGGGAGTCATCGGTGGCCAGCACCTCAAATTTAATTTAATTAAATAATTATTGATTATTGCACAATTCTGATCAAACTTAACATTGTAACAATAATATAGAAATACGAGAACACGACTAAACACTCCAATTTATTCTTTCTTCACGATTGATATTAACACGTTGAACGCCGTGACGGTCACCGGTGACCAACACCTCAAACTTAATTTAATTGAATAACTGTTAATTGTCGCCAAATTCTGAGCACACTTTATACTGAAACAATAATTCAGGGACAGAAGAACATGAGTAAGTAGTGAAATCATTTTTTTCTTTACGATTTATATAAAAAGTACTAAATTACATGATGTCTGGCTAGACATGGCTGTTTTCACTGTGGTACTTAATATGTTAACAGTACTTATGTAACCTAGCATCGACTGCTACGATGATTCAGCCGAAGGGCCTACAGCTTTTGATGAAGAGATTGTACACCGGTTAATTACCCTGAAGATTAGAGAGGGCCATCCGGAGCAAGGCCTGGCTCCAGTCTACCCCCACTCTGCATCCATCCCCCTCACGTAGATTGTGGTCTAGGTACAACGTCGAGAGCGTCGATAAATACGATTCTCAAGAAACAGTTACGTAATAAAAATAATTATGTCTTAGATATGACATCAATTTCACCCAGAGATTACATTTCTGCTTTAATCTGTTAACTGTGTATGACGAGTACACTCGTCACGAAGAAATGGCAACTTTTTGTGTTATGACGAGTATACTCGTCATGCGAGAAACGTAATTACCATTTGCTATTTAAATTCAAATTTTAGTGAAAACTAAAACACACTCGTAAATATCAGACATTTTAGAATATTCTGAGACAAGAACGAAATAAGAAAAAAAGAAAGAAATTTTTTCCATGTACAGGTAACCCTCCTATAACACTGTAGATAGGTTTCTAGAAAATGCCGTGTTGTGTGAAACCGTGTTATATGAGACCCAGAGCCAGTACAAAAAGGGGGGTTACGTTCCGAAAACTTATTAAAAACAAACATTTTTTTTTTAATTCCATATAAGCAACTTAATTTTTATTAAAAATATAAATGTATGTATAACAGAAAACGAAAAAAAAAACAAAAAATATTATTTTCATTTAATGTAACCTTAATTTAATAAATTTCTTCCTCATCACTACTCAGTACAATCAAACGAGAACGTTTTTTCGGTTGAACAATATAACCTTCACTTTCTGAACCTTCTTCTTCATTTAGATTTTTTGCACCTTTTATCCTCTTTAAGAAATCTGTAATTTTGGTTTGTTTGCTGGTTCTTACAAGATCATTGTAGATTTCATGGTATGAAGATAGACAATTTTGCAGCTCCCTTTTGAATTTTCGGCTTCTCTCAGCGGAACCGTCTGCATTCAAGAAAACACACTCTTTAACATATCGTGGCTCGATGCAGACTGCCGACCAGCCGCTTAAGACACTTTGTCTCCAGACCACGGAAATAAAAAGAAACAAAAAAGGGCCCGCCGTTCACGGGCCCTCGGCTGCGATCGCATTTCACAACAGATCAATACAATACGACGATGTCGCATTGCACTTTATCCTTTTAGATACAGCGGGACTTTTCGCAATACTGTGTCTCTGAGACGGTGTCTTGCAGCGGATGGCGCGTAAACTGTACATGACGCTTTCCGCTATAACATCGGAATAGAGTTATAAATGAGTAAATTATAATTTATTTATATATTTTCATGTAAAGGCACTATAGTTCATTATTCCTTCCCGTCATCATTTTAAGGTAATTTAATTTTTAAATATGTTAAACAAAAATCATGTTATCCAGTGCTGTAGAAGTACAGTGTTGTACAAAGGTTTTCGCAATTTTCTTATCGTGTTGGAGCGAAACCGTGTTATAGGTTGCAGTGCTATACGAGGGTTCCCGCAATTTATCCTATCGTGTTAGAGCGAAACCGTGTTATAGGATGCCGTGTTGTAGGAGGGCTATCTGTATTTGATTTTCCTTGTTATTTTTAATAATGAATGTTTAAGTTTGTGAATAATATCAATGAATTTGAGCAATAAATTATTCGCGTTTCAAAAAAACCAACTGCCATTTCGTCATAATTTAATTCAATTTTACAGCAGCCGCATACAATACTCTGTGTTTGACAAGTATACTTGTCATCTCTATGTTTTCCAACACAACGTAGGTGCACACTTTTAAAATAGCGCTACACAGCTAACAGGTTAACATATATTGTTTGTCATATAGAAACTCAGCTGACATCATACTTATTCGGATCTGTTGGATAATTAAAATAATAATATATAATATATAAAATATAATTATTCTTATTACGTGACTGTTTCTTGAGAAACTATACTCACCAACGTCATCGACGCTTTACCCAGCCACAACTTACGCGAGGGGAACTGATGCAGAGTGGGGGTAGGTCAAAGCCAGGCCACGCTCCAGATGACCATCTCGCCTGAAGATGATCACCTATCTCAGCACAGACTATATTCAGAGGAGCTTAACTTTGGCAATCAGACCAGAGTATCCTGTGTGTGTGCTGCGCGCGAGGTTGGACAGGATAAATTTCGATTTTCGTGTAACATAGCACCCTCTTTCTCGTGAAAGCTGCTGAAATAATTTCGAGAAGCATTCAGTCTGCGATTTGCGTGGAAGGGTGGCGAATCGGTGATATGCACGGATACCGTTAAAAGCGAGCGAATCCTTAATTCCCCAAGTAGCGAAGAAAATTCTCGGAACGCGGCTACGTATAGGCGCGCTAATGGATCGTGGTTTACACGCGGATTCCACCGCTCGTATCCGTTCGCCGCGGTTTATCCATCTGTGCTTTCACGTATCAGCGGATTTCCTTCCTTCCTGTCCAGGTGAAACCGTTCGCGCCGAATCTATCGCTTCCTAACGGAAACGCGGCTGGTATCGCGAGCTTTTAACGCGACTGTCGGGAATCGTAGCGAAACAGACGCTTCGATTAGATAGACTTGTCGGAAATGACATCAAATTAATAATAGTGACGATAGAAGATTAAGAACGAATTTCATGTTGCATCGAATTTACACTCGAGTACGTCACACTCAAGATTTCTTAAACATCACCGTTCCCAAAATAATATTCACCAGAACTAAGCAAGAACTTCCAGATACCATAAAAAAAAAAGGTTCACTTGCAGTTTTAAGAACTCTTTAACACTTTGACTGGCATCTCACCCATGTATGGGTGTCGCTTTGATTCAATAATTACTTATTTGACTATGAGTAGGACTAATAAATACATCTCAGCAGGTTTGATAGAACTGATATAAAGATTATGAAATTTACTAATATTATTGATTAAAAAGCGTATTATTTTGGAGTATATTCATTCTGTATAAAAATGTAGAAAGTTTGCAATTTTCAGATAATACGGCGTGGCAGTCAATGTGTTAATTTTAACACTGACATCGAGTGAAACTTTCATTTGTTTTCAGAATTGCTTAAATACACTTGGACGTACTATTTATTGAGTCTCTGCAATACTCTGCTAAACTATTTTTCCACTTGTTTTAAATTCGCCATGAAGTTTCTTCGAATTTGAACAGAGTTGTCAACTTTTTCGTCTCACTGAATAACCTTGACTATTTTCTACTTCAGCGATCTACTCTAAGCTTGAATGGTCATATCATTTGCACTATGGTACGGTGCAGAGTCTACTACAGAATTAAAAACACGTGAATAAATCTCTACGTATTGTTAATAAGTAATTGTCGTTGCTGTAAATGCTGAGCCTGTATGAGATGCGACTCTTGAATGGATGATTGAATATCATTCCGGTAATGTACCGTGGTCCATGAAAGGTTTTAAGTATTTTCGCGCGAACGTTAACGCGAAGATTCCTCGGGCAAATGGTTATGTGCACAGGTATGTTACATATTGCGCGTGTCACATCAAATTTGCGAAACGCTTCGTCTAAGGCCCGCCACCGGAGAATTCGTGGAAAACGTATGTATATTTGCAAGCTGTCCCAGGGAAAATTCCACGGACGGAAATCGTTTCATAACGTTTCGCGGCTCGTACCATCTCGTACAAATACACACTGATCTCGAGCATATACAGTCTCGTGGATATTTCGGGTCTCCAAATTAAAGCGAATAACTCGAATTCTTTTCGCAAAGCTCAAACGATATGCTGTGCTCGTATCCCCTGGCACATCGTACCAGAAAGAAAATCAGTGCAGGGCGGATTACTCAAAGAAATACGCTACCGGCCAGAAGTTTGGAATTACTGCGTGAATATAGAGAAACAGGATTTTTTTTAACAAAAATGAACGGCTCTAAAACTGAGGAAGAACTTGTCAAAAAACTAATATGCAACATACTTTACATTTCGTACATTTATTGCAATGAAACGGGTATTATTTTTTTTTAAGTCGCCCTCTCGTCGAAAAAACCACCCTTTGCTTTTAATGGCCACCTGGCTATGAGTTTTTCAACTGATTCCAATTTTAAATTTATATCATAAACAGAATGTCTCTTCAGGCAAAGTGTTGACTTCAAATGTAACATACCTTTAGGAAATCCTCATTCATTGAAAAAATTATCTTTCAGAAAAAATTCTGAAGGAAATAAAAAAAATATTTCCTGCTACGATTAATATTATGATAAAAATTACAAACACTTGCATTCGAAGCTTTTCACATTTAATAAACAATTGAAATTCTATTTAAAAAAATATGAAAACAAGGGAAGTGCATCGATGTCGATGAATAAGCAATCCACGCTTGATCGACATCAAAATTTCACCGATTTCGCAGATGAAAATATTGAATGGCGATGATACTCATAGCCTGCGAGCTCTCGTTAAAGTGAAATTTTAACGTTGAATAGGAAATGAGAAAATACATTGCGATCATAATGAAAACGTGACGAAGAGCATTCATATCGCATCGCTTATAATCCCATTCGAAATTTTTCATGTTATTCAACCGAGATTATCTCGTGAACGTGTTATAAAATTATTCGGTGGACAAATAAAAAAATATTTTCTATCTCCGTGGCTGTATTGTTCGTTGCTCTCCTCTAAACGGCTCGTCGAGCAGCGGTCGGTGTGTTTGAAATATCTCGCGATTTAGAACGTGAAAAACGGCGTCGGGTCTCTCTAATTACCACGAATCATTTGCACGATGAAACACGAGCTCCTCCGATCCCGTTAAAAAATTGCGAAACATTTAACCGTGTTGTTTCCATAGGAAAATACAAACGAGCTACGAATTGGCGTCGTTAATCAGATACGCTCTTTCCGGACCGTGATATAACTGGATTATAAATACTCTGATTGTATTCTATTTACGTTCATTTCAAGTCTGACAAATGAATATATTAGATTAGAGCATATGAAACGGGATTACCACAATTTGATAACATAAAAGTATATACTATTTAATAGCACTCATGATACGTCGATTGAAAGCTTAAAGCCTGCTGAAGACAAATGTACGAAAGTTTGTTCCAAGTATTTGAGTATAAAATGACGACTTTTAAGGCAAAGCAATGAATGAACGAAAGTCGTGTTCAAGTCGTGTTCTTTTGCGAACTGAAATTAGCAGACTGCACAGCAAAGGGCAGTCATAATATTGATACAGCAACTGGGTGAAGCATAATTAATAAGTGCATAATACGACATTGCTTTAAAGCATTTCGGTCGGTAGATACGAACCCATACAGTGAGTCGCTTGTAGTGATGGAATCTGAAACACTTCGAATCGCTTCGAATCTATTTTGTACATGTGGCAAAAAATTCGAATCACTTCGAACATGATTCGAAGCTTAAAACTTATCAAAATTTTTAAGAGTTTTAAGCTTCGAACCATGTTCGAAGTAATTCGGATTTTTCGCCATTTACAGGGTGTCCGATTTTAATCTATAAATGCGAATTACTGGTAAACTCGTTATACAAAAAATGGTTCAGATAGGAAGTGAATGGTTTCGAGGTGGTTATAATCTGGTATAATTAGTTTTTCTGTAGATCGCCGCGGAGAGGTCATATGAAGGTGACATACGTTTTCTTAAATGGAATCGTATAATTTTTCATGCATTAGCTGATGCAGCTCATTATTTCCTACGAAATTGTATTAAGCTATTTATGTCGAAAAACCATTGGTTTAGGATATATTTTAGTCCCAATACTCGTAAAAGTCAAAATCACCTTATGTCATTTCAGAGCAGTATGTATCTGTACTACCACCACTTTACAATATTGTGATTAAAATATGTCCTAACCTAATGATTTTTTGACATAAATAGTTTAAAACAATTTTGTAAGAAATAATGAGCTGCATCGATTAGTGAATTAAAAATTACATGATCCCTCTTAAGAAAACGTATATCACCTTCATATGACCTTTACGCGTTCATCTACAGAAAAACTGATTACACCAGATTATGACCCTCTCGAAACCATTCACTTCCTATCTGGACCATTTTTCATATAACGGGTAGTTTACCAGTAATTCGCATTTATAGATTAAAATCGGACACCCTGTATACAGATCCGAAGCGATTCGAAGTTTCAGATCCCATCACTAGTCGCTTGGACAACCCACAGAGGCAATAAATAATGATCAGTTAAAAGCCTATAAATTGTCATTATCATCTCCTATGCGAGGGAGTTTTCACTGCAAGGTCATCATCGCCGAAGGATCGGGTCACCTTGCGACACGATCATTCGCAGTATCCTACTTTTGACCTTGAAAGGGCGAGGTTTAGCAGGATTCGTGGTCGCCAATCGTCCGAGAGTTTCGATGGTATTTTTCTGTGGAGGTAAACACCGATAATGGGCCGCAAACTCATCGTCGCTGACCGTTTTAATGAAACTATTGTGGCGTTTCGACTGGGTGGCGGTTTACCCGCGATAAAATAGTTGACCGTGATGCGTTATAGCGGACCTAGGGTCCGCGGTTGAAATTCGTCGCTTCCAATAATCGTCTCATTAATTCGTCCACCATAACAAATCCGTCTGCGGGCTCCGGGGGTTGTCCCATGCGCACGTTTCGCTCGTTCTCCTTGTTTTGCATCTACAATTAAATATTAACCCTTTGCACTCCTAAGGCGAACTGTACTGCCCAGGCACTTAGAGGTATTCTACTCCTATGGCTAGTGTTACTGCTCACATTTTATCATTTATAGATAAAAGTGTTTATATGCGTTCGTTCATCAATGTCACCGGGTGTTTATACTTTTCTATGTTTATTCTACTCTTATCCTAATTCGTAGTATATGAACTACAAAGTTTGAAAAACTAAAAATTAAATAAAAATTTAAAGTAGTCATTCTGTGTAATTCAGACATGTAAGAAAAAACTCCACGAAGTTGACTATCAACGTATAGCCTAATTGCTTGGAGTGCAAAGTGTTAACGCCGTGTCAGCTACGCTTGAATGATCGTCACTCTCTTCGCATCTTTCGACAAGATATTTCGTGAACTCGATTTTATATATTTTCAAAACAATCCATCACGAACCTTGATGTGATACATCCCATTTATTCAACAATTACATTAATGTTGATATCGACTTAATGTACAGTCCGTACATATTTTCAAGATACTAAATTTTAGTTGGCGGTCACAGGATTATGACTGTACAGACGAGGTAGAAAATTATATTTAATAGCTAACGGCAAACTGTTCGAAATAACGAGTGCACCTTGTAGCAGTTATACTCGTACGGTATATATTCATATTAAAATCAATAAAGTATATCTTCGTTTGTAAGCAGTGAAATATTCACGAGGGAAATGTAAGATTGACGCATTTCATAAGACAATCTTGTGTAGGTCCACACGCCATTTCGTTTGACACCACATTTTCCAAAGACAAAGGACAATCGCAATTTTGTATCATCACTAACGTAAAGCTCGTCTTCTCGATCATTCATCACCACCCGGCTGCATAAGTAGTCGTGCCCAGCCTCGATCAGACGTTTTATTCGACATGCACGCGACGATAAATTCCGTACCACTTGGAACCTATAAACAAAGCGGATTTCGGAATCAGTCGAGCCGCTGCGGCCGGCGAAACGACCAACGCGAAAAATAATTTTCCAGCCGGCCATAAGCGGTATTCGTAAAAAGGGAAAACTGAAAATCACTTGATAAAAGCCGCGGGATCGTTTAATTAAAACGGATACGCCGGCAATGACCCGAGGTGAAATCGCACAGCGTTTTCGTTACGTAACCATGTTCCATTCCTTCCGCGTGATTTACGCGGATTTATTGTAGCCAGTCGACGATGTGTGCGCTTTTATCGCCGCTAATGTATAGCCCTGCGATACTTCGTTTCACGTGGCTTCGTGCGATCACTTTGTAACGGGAATATCGCGATCGAGACGAGAAAAGTAGATCGCAGACAAAGAAACGAACGCGCGAGCTCCGTAGGATCCGCGGAAATTTCTTGCAAACTGAATGCAGGCTGCGAAATTGAAAAATACTGTTGTCTCGTCCGAACGTCGCGAAGAGAAATTCATTTTAACGGAAGCGCGAATTCCACTGACGCGTGTCACGACGATATTGGAAGAGGACACTGCGATCAACTTGACGAATTACGGCTAATTTAACGATTCAGAGGCTATGTATGAGGTTGTAAAAGCTTGAATATATTAATACACTGATAAACCTAACAGTAAGCTACAGGGAGCAGTAGATGCGTGGGTGCCGACAGAATTCAGCTGAATCAGTTTTAAAATTGTGCGTTGGAATATGAAAGTTCCGTTGTGGATGCGTTTTAAACTGAAACGCGCTGATAGGCTTCTGGAGGTTACACGTGCCTATTTTATGTTAATTCTTCACCCTCGATAACTATTGACGTTGTTACGAAATGGGTGAGGAGAGATCACGAATAACACAGTTTGTATCTAAATGCTCCAGACGTAATAATTCTATATTTGAATAAAAGATACCAGACACCCGATTTAATGCCCGCTATTATTTTCAGCCGAAGCAATTATCAGAGTTACACAGAAAATAAAACCATTACGAATGCATTCTCGTTTTGTATAATATAAGAATCAGACATGACAGACTATTTATTTCAGCACACGGATTGATGTTACTTGAATTTATGATTGCTCTGTATCTACCAGCTTGTAGGAATTAATGAGAAATGGATCATCCGTGACGAGGGTTACAGAAACCTTGAAGGGCTGAATGGTGTCGGATTACAGTGTATTATAAACACATGACACTATATACACAGTCCGTAACTTTATGTAGGTTACACCTCATGTAAGTTCTACCGCTAGTTTCCGGTTTCCTGCAACGTTTCGCATAACAAATTGCGCGTCCTGTGTGGTGAACCGTTGCAACATGGAAAACTTGGCAAATGATAAGCATTTGCATCTCTGATTCGTCGGCCCTGCATGTCCAGTAAGAAACATACGACACACAATTAAAACAGGAGGGTATTATTTAACTGGAAGTTTAGACTGCCATGATAGGCGTTTTGGGGTCACCATTCTAACAAGTAAAACAAATGAAGAACATTGCTAAGTGACTGGAATAGTTTGGTCTCTTAAGATGACACAGTTAGGGGTGCAGTCGGTGGAAGAAACATTACGAAGTCGGACATACATATTAGACATTAATCAGATGATCTGGATAAAAATTAGGAAACTCATTACTGGAGAAGGCACTCTCGACTTCCTTGCCTAGTGGACAGATCCTCCGGGAACAATGTCCCCTTTCTTCGAAACCTAACGATACATCACATTATCTGCTGCCCTTAAACTTTCTCTCGGGGCTCTGTCAAACAATTAACCCTGTGACATCTGATAGCCACAGGGCTTCGAGTCACTGGCCAACGTGTAGTAGCTACCCATCAAGCCACACTCTCGACATACAGACACAAAACAGTCCTCAAGTCAGACATACATAAGTATAAAACGAAATAACAGCGTGCTATCTGCCTTCAGTCCCCCTTAAAAACTCACCATCTCTAACGTACAAGACTATGCATCATAAGTTAAACCAACATGACTGTAGTACATGTCCAATTTCTGACGAGGCACCCTGGCTAGAAAACCCTAAAAGTCCATTTGACTTTTCATATTGACCGCTACAAGAATTTGGAGATTCTGAGGTGTCTGTAGAGGCGAAGTGAAACCATGTTGCAAGGTGTCAGTCTTGGACAGCCCTATCCGGATGCACCGTGCACTACGTAGCAAGTTCTGTCCGATCTGCTCGATTCAGCTTCCCTTCGATCAACCGTGTGCACACGAGTGCATGTTGGGATGCGTACTCGAACCAGTGAATGATGGATCGAACCAGAAGCCCGTACGTGTACCTTCGGAATGGCCATTCTATCATTATCAGGGAGAGATAACGATACAGCTTGAAATCCGGTGGCTTCCTCGACCTACGTCAGCCGAGATAGAGCATGCCCTACCTTGTTCTTCATGTTCTCTTCAGCCGTGCACGCGCCTCTTCAAACCACGAGCTCCTTTCTTCCTCTTTCTTCGTCCGATGCATCGTAACATCGAAGACACGGGAAAGACCAGGAAGGTTCCCTCGAACGCCATTGTTATGGCCGTGCGAGAATGCTCTTCTGCTTGACTCGAGTGAAAATCCATATCGCGAGCTAACCCCGTGCACGTGAAACCACCTCGTTCTTAGATTATCGTTGCATCGCTCGCGTGGGTTAGCCTGGCCTACGGATAGACTACGTCCATTCCGCGTCTTATCGCCAACTATGGAGACCGAGCTTCTCTTCAACCCCTCTTTAGACTAGATCGAATCGCCATCCTCTGTCGATGATGCGCTCCTTCGGTGCTTCTTGCTCAGCGTTGTTACCTGGAGAATAGGCTCCACGGAGACTGGCCACGAGCCAGTCTATATTCCGAATTTCTTGGTCCTTAACACTTTTACCGCTATCGAAACGTGTATAACTTGCTTTGATATTGCAGAAATATTCCCCTGGAGAACTTACACTTTGTTCAACGAGCCATATCAAATAGGCGAATGACGTTTCGGTAAGTGTAACATTTTTTTAAGGTTTTTTGTACACAGTCTTGTAGCTGATACAAGTATTCAGTGATCTATATTTTCATGACTGTGTGATGCAGAGTTCCCTGATACAGTTGAATAGTAGCCAAGTTTGAAACTGGCTTCATTCCTTAATACTTGTAGGATGATTACCTTATTTAAATATCTGAAAATAGCAAAAAAGTGACCTACGACATTCTCAAAATAAACGGTTCATACAAATAATTCCCACCATACTCCCACCTTTCTCACGCTGCCTTTAGGTCTCGCGATCAAGCCGTCGTACTTTATCACGGTTTCCATTCTCTTAATTCACGATTTCACAGAATTTCTTCGAGAATACCACGTTACACCTGGTCGGTTGGCCGGTTCTTGGACGGGTTGGATAGAAGAGCGGTTAGGTTTCCGTGAACCCTAAGCTGGGCCGCCTCGTTTATCAAGCGCGTGATGAAGCTGTTGGGTTAGGCGAGGGCCTCAACGAGAGAGCCACGGCATAAGCAAACTGCTCGCCTTATCTCGAATCGCAACGTCTTGTTAGAGTTCCCCCCTGCCAACCCCTTCAACCCCTCATCCCTCTTCTTCAACCCCTCGTCGTCCTTTCGCTCCATCGTTCCTTGAATTTCTCGCGGCACACTCAAAGGAGACCCGAGAATATTTTTCGGGCCGAAGGTCTCCTGCCGTGGCATCCTTTCTATCTTCACTTTTCTCTTTCCTCCCTCTCTCCCTCTCTCTTCTCTCTCACTCTCTGTGTAGTCGTCGCCGTGCCTCCGACAGCGGAAAAGGAAAATAGAACGCGAGTATTCGATAACGAGGCGGCCGGCCCAGTTTCTACTCGTTCCAGAGGAAAATCTCCCGTGTCTACGTAGGCAGAGACGAATTTTTCCGCTGTATTTTCTTGACCCGGTTTTCCCGCTCTAAAGCGGAAGGGATCAGAAGCGACAAGTTTTCCCAGTTCTACCGACCGACTACAGATATTTCTTTTTCCTTCGGTTTTGTTCCGTTTCCTTTCTTTTTTCCACTGTGTGCCGTTCTTTTTCCCCCTTTCGGCGAACGTGTCCACCACATGTTCGTTACCGTACGTTCAAAGCCTTATTACGATGGAAACTCGGTGCGCGAGGTGTTTCTGAATCGTAATTATGCTAACTAGAATGCCACGGACCCACACGAGCCCGTTTCCGTGTCACTGTTTCGATGTCGTGGCACCACTCACGAATTTGCCGAACTTTATAAAGAATTCTCGTGTGGTTGCTCAAGCCATTCAGTTGAGATGTTTACACTGGCCCCTGTGACTTCGCCATGTTGGATTCTGATGAGCAAGTTCTATCGAAAATTTCAATTTTCTTTCAACATTATTAGAGCGCCAGATTCTGAAAGTATGTCATATATCTGCGAAACTTTATATTTAATATCAACCGCTTAAAGACAAACTCATACATACGATCCGAAAAATCGGTTATCGTGTGCTATCGATCACCGTACTGGTTCTGACACACCTGTTCATTGCACGCTCTAAACCTATGCATCTGGTCGAATTATCATCTTTGCGTGTCTCGTTAAAATGCACATGGTGTATTTATTAATTTTTGGAGCTCAAAAGGGAAATATACCAAGATAATACATTTAATATAAACTGTACTGTGATAGTATACTTTGTAATAGTTGTAACAGAATTAATGTCTCGATCATTCACTGTACTTGCGATGATTGCATGCGTTTTTCTTATTGGTAGTCTAGGATAATTGAATCGATGAGTTGAAGTACAAGTTCGACAGTACAAGTTCAAAATTAGCCATTTTCAAACAATCTCAAAACTAATTGTAAAATCTATAGAACTATATGTTCGGACCAAAAACAGTGCAGAAAGGTACCCTATACTCGTGTTTTAGTAGTAGTCACTTCAGTTTAATAAGTGTAAAAACAGTATCTGTCATGGATTTGTACTGTTTCAACAATCTGTTTAACAAACACTTTTCATGAAATAATTTCTACTTCAATTATGTGTAAAGCAAGTTAATAAATGTTCTTTTTAGTACTGTTATCTTTTAAGTTTCCTGACTAAACAGTGAATTGAGTTGAAAGACAGTACAAGTCCAATGGTTTTATTTTAATTATTAAAAATTAATGAACAAAGTTTAACCATAGTTAGATATACATGAACGTTTATCTGCGTTAGCATAATCGTGTTTAAATTGGAACAGCACTATAAAATCAATGGGGTTGATGATACACGAAAGTGACACTATTTTTTCAAATATCTCAGAATGTGGTTTTTGGACTTGCACTGTTCTTCAACTCACCGATTCAATTATTACCTGAACTTATTGACATTTTACGACAGGTCGTGATATTGTCGATATACTTCTCTCCAATGAGCAAATATAATTGATACGCTCGGCGAAATGACCACCGGCGGACTCGCTGCGAGACGATCGACAAATTTCGCCTGGCATTCAACGCGTTCATTCGTCAAGGAGCTTTGAGTTTGAGCTCTGCTCTCTCGGAAGCGAAATAGAAATTTGCCCTGAACGCGTTAATGCATCGAGCTAGAGAAATTGATCGTGGAACGACCTAATTTTGGTGATTTAATATGCGAAGCGTGTCGGGTTCAGATTCACGCTGATAATACTAAATTTGCTCGATCAAATGTTTGCACATCATCATCTCTTCGACGTCTAGCGTTTCGCGCGTTATCGTTACGTTGGCTGGAGGACTGGAACCTACGGAACTCTGATGAGGATAATTAAAACGTTCATGAATTTCGAACAGGAACGATCTTCTGTTAATCATGAGTTGCTCAGCTTGTTTCGTTGACAACTTTTCCGTAGCAATTATTTTCTGAAAACTTTCGACGTGTTAACTTCTGACATCGAATTATCTGCTAATAGGGAATTGCAATTGAACATCGGATTCGTCAGAAACCCTGTTACCAGTTTGCATCGATTTCAAATTATAATACATATTGTCGGTAATACTTCACTTTAGAAAGATTTCAAGCGTCGCGTAAATAAATAATTCAAACAACTTTGAGGAGGATAAATAGTTAGACGAATTAAGATTCGCAAATACAATTATTGGAGAATTTATACATTTGTCAAACCTATTATTAACCGCAACGACGTTTAATTAAAATGATTTTGAATATCCTGAACAGTACCAAGAACTGCGGACCGATTATCTGTCACGTTGATACAAGTTGCAACGGAAAACAGATCGTTAATGACCAGACACCGTATCGATTCATTAAACCTAAATTGTTTCTCTCGAAGTTATTATTGGTATAAGATTATCGCCAATACTGATACAAACTGTGTGCATTATACGTTTCGTAAGTCGGGTACAAACTTAATAAAAACTTTCATCAAACGCGCTGTTAATTATATTTTCATTAACTGACTTGCAAGAAGCAAAAAGGTAATGAAACCTGTTCATAAAGTAGCTTGCAGATTGTACGGAAAATTGTAAATAGAATCAGTTCAGATAAAATTCGCGCCCGAAATTCATCAATTTAACGTTTCTACTCTGTAGAACACAGTATAATCCTAATTGTCAGATCCATGCAAATTGTTATGTATCGTATATCCATCGTACTGATTACAAACCGTTGTAACGACTCACAATAAATAAATCAGTGACCCCTGCGTCGAATATACAATAGAATTTGCGAGTCCAGCATATTGCCATGCGATATTGTGGCAACAAATCTACCTTTTATTTCCAAACACAGATTTTCTGAAAACAGATTGATCGTCAAAATGAAAAATTAATAATGACAGAATACTGCCATGATTTAAGTTGTTTCCCTCCGTACAACCACAAAATACTCATGTTTTTACCTTTTCCAGTTTTATTGTAATTTTGTTGACTGTGAACTACGAAATTTAGTAACAGTCTCTATAGACTCTTTTAATGTTTAAATAGAAATTGAACCACTTGTGGCCAAAGTATAAATCCATATTTTAACACGCTGAACGCCACAGTGAAAACGAACATACCAAATCAGATACGATATAATTTACTATTTTTTATATAAATCGTAAAGAGAAAAACGATTTCAGTACTCAGTCGTGTTCTTCTATTCCTATATTATTGTTTTAGTATGAAGTTTGCTCAGAAGTATAATTTGATGATATAGTTGTTTCATAAAATATATAAATTACGATCAAATGTTTTCTTTATATTCGCCGCCATCAAATCTTAATACATTTAATCCTGAAAGGCAAACTACATGACACCATGTACTCAGTATTCATTAATTCCCCTTTTCTTCCCGTCAAAAATTCCATTCGTCAATGAAGCAGTTAAAGTACGAAATTACGTCAAAACGTTTCAAATTCCTTCTGCATACTCAACACAGCAATTTCCGCGTGGACCGCCGCTCGCGACAATGCGGTGCGCATAATTTCGAGAAGGTTTCACGGAACGTCGGTTACCATAAGTATGCTCGAGTTTTCGAAAAAATTACGATAAAAACCGTCTCGAGCACGCTTTCGCGCCGCTCTGTTATGTCAGCGTTCCCTTTTTTCATCGAGCCTTCTCTCTCGTGCTCTCGTTTTCGGTGCGTGTTACCCTCTTCTCTGATGGTTCTCGCACGTCAGCCTCTCACATGCGCACGTGCTTCCTTATTTTCCTCGCGTTATGGAACCGCCGCTTGTCCGCGAACACTTTCCCCGAATGAGTTAAATCCGCTGGACGAAACAGCATAACGACTACCGGCTCCTTTTCTGCGAGCACAAAAGAAAATGGTATTTCGTGGTAGCCGCTGGTCTCGCGATGCGTTCTGAAAGGTCGAGAGAAAGAAGAAAAGGGCCGGGCAAATTTTGAAGTTCCACGAGATCAGCCGGGCTAGAGAAGAAGGCTCTTTTCTCTGCCCCGGCGAAAAAGAGGGAATTCTAGCGGTTCCAAAATTGCTTCCACCTCGACACGAATACTCGGAACCGGAGAACGTGGTCAGAGATATTTTCTCGCCCGGTAATTCCAACAGAAGTAAATGAAATGTAATACACTCTTACAGAGATCCTGCCCAGAAAGCAAACAGTATTAACGTAATGCTCCTCCGGATGTTGAAATTTCCTCCGCAGAACAAGCCGGGTCCCGTTTGCATGTAGATATCAGGATTTGTTTTTGAGATTCTCCTTGGCTTTCTCAGCTGGATTATCCGTGGGTTCGATATGTCTCATGGACAAACTGTCAATTTGTCCATGAAAAATGTGAATCCTCTGCTTCATGTGTAACCTCCTCGGGAACGAATTAATTAAAGTCGAAGAGCTTGATTTAATTTTTCTCTAATTATATTCATTTCATATGTATTCAGATCTATTAAGAAGACTTCTCAGAAAAATAATGTATATTTAACACATTGAGTGCCACGCTCCATTAGCTGAAAATGGCAAACTTCCTTAATTTTTATACAAAATGAATGTAACCATGAATCCTAGCTTTCTTAATCAATAATATCAGTAACATTCATCATTTTTTTACTGCTTCTATTAGAGCTGATTAAGTACATTTGTAGTATTTTACATAATCAAAGAAAAAATGATTAAATCTATCTGTCACCCAGATATGGGTGACGCGGTACTCAAAGTGTTAAAAGAAGATTAATATTTAATGCTATTTTTTATGTCAATATCTGACACTGAATCAAAAAATCATGGAGTCATAGCTATGGTCACTGTGAATTGTGGGTGGACCACAGAAAATTGAAGCCTAATTTTCTGACCAATCCCCGGTGAAACTGTGTTGCATTTTTTCAGCTTTTTTCCCCGACGAAAACTTCACGATCTACGGTGTTCGTGTAACGCCGAAGCCCCTAATCCCGAACACCTGCACCCTTCATAACTTCCTCATCCGATCAATTCTCGATAATCCGGGAAAATGAAAACACGGAACCTGGTCGCGAAGAAGAGGCGCAAAAAAATGGAAGAAGAAGAGGAGGAGAAAAAATTCTCTCGCTCGCCCGGAAGAGTACAGGAATTTATAGACTGAAGCTCCATCGTAAATCCAAGGAGCGCTAAACGTTCGTGACACGCCGCGCGAAAATTAATCCCATCTAGATCGCCGATTAAAGCTGACGAGTTTTCGAACCGATCGGGCGGCTCGTTTCGAACTTTTCTCACTCACCTTCTGCTCTTCTTAAATCCTTGTTAGACCGTCGTATGGATATCCGGAGTGACGTACGGAATCGTGTCGTTTGTACTCGTGAAATCTCTACGCTGCAGAATCTGAAACATATCATTTCGATGGTTATTTCTAGGAAACCTTTTTCTGAAACGTTTTCTCCACCAAATCGACATAGAACATAATGGTTCTTACACAAGTAAAAATTCGTATAATGTTAATTTTCCTTAGAATTGTGTAAGAATCCATGGTTATTTAATTAAACCAAATGTGAGGTGTCGGTCATCGGTGACCTCCCCACAGCCAACGTGTTAAACAATAAATGTATAGTCCCATTGACAAAAAATCAATGACCCGAGAATGGCCTGCATGGTGCTCTTCAAAAAAATAATGTTCTAAACCATCATATATATATATATATATATATATATATATATATATATATATATTCAATCGTACAGAACATCTACAACTCTAACAAAGATATACAGGGTGTCCCGTAACATGTGACAAGTACTTTAGGGATGGCTTCAACGCATCAAAAGAATAAAAAAAAGTTCAAATAAACATACAGTGACGGATGAAAGTATTCGTACAGTGAGGAAATTATAAAAGAAATAATTGTAACTTGTAAATGAATAACTTCATTTCAATGAATTTTCTACAACATTTAAAGTAACATTCAACACAAACATATATAAAAAAAATGAAGTTTATATTCCGTAATTTACTAACTAATTTTAATAAATTACAATTATTTCTTGTATAATTTCCACACTGTACGAATACTTTCATCCGCCACTGTATGTTTATATGAACTTTTTTAATTTTATGATGTGCTGAAGCCATCCCTAAAGTGATTCCTACATGTTACGGGACACCCTGTATAACTAATCAGTTTTAAGTGGCTCACCGTGTATGACATTTTACGTGACAACGTGTCAAGATTCATATCAACACACTGCTTCTCCCCTTTACTAAAAAAAATCCAAACCACCCTTCGATAATACGATTCAAGTTTCCGCGAACGTCCGCGATATCTCGGGGTCGAAGGAAGCAGGAAATAGAGGGCTCCAGTTTCCAGAAGGGGGCCGCGTGTGAGAAGTGTATTTTTCCAGAAAGCGGTGTGCCGCCTTTCGAGAGGCGGCCTTCCTCTTTTTATTTCCTTCTGCGTCAGAGGAAATGGCGGAACCGGCCGACCGGCGTTCCACGGCAGAAATTTCATTAGCACCGGTATCCGCGGCTGGTTTCGCCTCGCCGGTCCGATGGATATGAAAGGGCTAAGGGGAGGGCGGGCATTGTCATTCCGAAGGGTTGGCGAAACGACGAGGACGGGAGAGTTTCAGGGCGGCTCGAAAGAACTGTATGCCGGTGAAGTAATATAAACGAGAGGATTATCGGCCGAGCTCCCTCCGTTTCTTCTTCCGCGAGAGTTAAATGCACCCTTTTTCCATCTCTTTCTCCCTGTTCATCGCTCTTTCTCCTATCCGCCGGCTTATCTGCTCTGGGACGCCGCGCCGGTTCTTGCAAACTTTTCAAGGCTCCCCCTATCCTTGAAGCCCCGTGACCGCGTTTCCCGTTCTTTCTCCGGGCAATCTTTGAAATACTGAAAATTCCTGCTATGCAGGATTACTCGATACGCGACCGCGATAACAGAAACACGTACAGACGTGGTAGAGAGCTTTCGAAACGATGCGATTCAGACGCGACGCTTTCTTGTCCCGCCGCTATCTGACTCGAGCAGCAATATCAAAGCTGCTGGCTAATGTATGCACGGAGTCGGGTTTAGGAAACCGTCGGATCTACGGGAAGCGTTTGTAAAGAGCGTCCTTGGGCTTCGAAAAAAATATGGTAAACTGTAACTTAAGAAAGAAAGAAATATGCGAGAGTACGGTATAATGATTGCACAGGGTGTTGAAGAAAGGGTTCAGGAGATTAAGGACAGATAGCACTGATAAAGTTGAGGAAGAAAGTTTTATATAAAATACATTTCTGCCATTTTCCAAAATATGCCAACCATGCATGCTCTATGGTTCCCATTTATTAGAAAACAATACAAATATAACAGATATTTAACATAAATTGAACAGAATTCTATATAATACCTAGAAGCCGCAAATAATGTAATTTCTGTTTGTCAATCATTTCATAATTCATTGAGTTCGATTCGGTGGTAGCTGCCGGAAGAGCAGTGAAACATTGCTTCAATAACTTTAAAAGCTGTAGCTTTTTCTCCCTCGCACTAGGTGACACCTTAAATTTCCATTTGTTTTTCATTATCATGCTCATTCTTCGATGAAATTCCTCCTCGGGCGATACTCGAATTACTCTCCGTTCCCGACCCGAGTCTGCGAACTCGAATATTAATCGAATCTCGGCCGTTTCTATCGCCGGTCGAGAAAAATCGATTCGAACGGAGGATCGCCGAGCTGGTACCTCCGTTGTAACACCGGAGAAAGGGGCAAAAAGCGGAGGTGAAAAAAGAATCGCGCGAAACAACAACGCGGACGTCCGTACAGGCCCTTCGACGAACAAACGCTGTTCGCGTAGAATGGAGTGGCGCGTCAGAGATTGCGCAGTGGGAGTTGATTTCCGGCAATTGGTAGTTCGAAATCGGTCTTTAGCTTCCTGTATTTGTCGAGCTTTCAGCATCCATTTTCCCGCGCTTCGAAAACGGCTACTGGACGAAGATAGGATTTACATTCTATGCAACGGAACGCGTCACAGCGGGGCGGGTTGGTTGATTTTGCGGTCTGATACGCAAACCATCGGAAAGGGACGCGTCACAGAACTTCGTCACGCTTCTGTCCTTTCGCACGTTCAATTATCAAACCGCCACCAACGCGTTTTCCAACCCCTCTGTTCGATACCTGTCGTGCCAAGTGCCGTGGACGGATTTTCTTTTTCAAGGAAATACAGTGGATTCCGCTTATTTTAGCTAACGGTTAATCGAGGTAGCCGTTTATTTGGGACAGAGCTCAAACAACAGAACCTAGTCGAATAAATAGTCCCAGTTTTCTTCACTTAATTGAGACAGCGTGCCGCTTATTTGGGACAGATGACTGCAGGACTCTGTGAGAAGATATAACGGGTTACGACGATTCTTCATGCAGGAAGGCATGGTACATTGGATAAATTCCTCCATCAATGACTAATTAAAAGTTCGAGAGTAAGCACGAGAGCATGGTTTTATGTAAATTAAATCTTTAATGTGCACTTATTTTTCCTAATATGTTGTGCATGTTCCTTTAATTGGATTTTTTAAAAGGGCTTTAAGGACAACGTGCGTATCCGTGGATAGTCCATTAATGATATTGATGGTTATTGACAAAAAATGAAAATAGGAAGTTCTGCATGAAGAATATCTATACACATACTAGATATTTGGCTCTGATTTATTCTAAAAATATTTAAATAAACACTTCATTGCTCATTTAAGCTATAGTTTTATATCGTTTTGACTACTGTATTAAACTATGTGATACTTCGCATAATTGGGGCAACTGCTTAATCGGGTCAAAGGAAGCTAGTCCCGATGTGTCCCAAATAACCGAAATCCACTGTATCTGTGGATGGTGAATCATTTACCCCTTTGCACTCCAGACATCTTTTGATACGATATACCAGCAAGTCCAACATAACTAATGTGATGGTGCAACCAATATGGTTGCGAGCTACTGCAAGCAAATGTTAATTTTCAATGATTCATATTCCAAGAAAACTTCATCGAGATAAGATATTTACGATTTACTTACTGTTACGTATTAAGAAATATTTCATTATTGACATGGTATACAAGAATTAGTAGATAGCATTGACAAACCAATGAGATGCCTGAGCGCCATGGCTGGACTGCAAAGGGTTAAAACAGCCCACCCAAATACAGTAACACCTCGATTATCCGAACTGTTTATCCTGAGTCAGCTAAAAGCAAAAAATAATCGTCAGTGACATACTGTGTACTCAACACGTTGAACGCCACAGTGAAAACGGCGATACCTAATCAGACACGATATAATGTACTATTTTTTATATAAATCGTAAAGAAAAAAAAGATTTGAGTACTCAGTCGTATTCATCCGTTTCTATATTACTGTTTCAGTATGAAATTTACTCAGAATTTTGCAACAATCAATAATTATATAATTAAATTAAATTTGAGGTGTCGGTCACCGGTGACTGCCACGACGTTCAACGTGTTAATTTTATACCACTGCCTATTTCACATTCTAAAATGAAATGATCAGTTTTGTACGAAACGCAGTTAGAATGTGAATCATCCTGTTAGTAACAGTAATTAGGATAATAGAGGCCATACTGTACCGTTTTTATTTACGTGATGGAACAAAATGTTTTAGATGAATATTGGTTGGTTTCGATGGGAGATATTATTCAGTGGAATCGTGTTTGTTGTATGTATGAAGGTTAAATTGCAATTTGCAATCGCACCTAAATTAACAAATATTATACCAAACTAGATGTACCCGACTCTATCCTTCACACCCGCAATTCCATCACAGGTTTTTCTTTGTGACTGACTTTGCGTCATAGATCGACGAACCGATGCAAGTCGTGCGGTTGGCAATATATTCTGTTTGCCACGATCTGAATTTTTAAAAAGAGATGAACATCAATAGTTGTATTACGGTAAACGTGAGATCTACCGCACGAAAGGAACGTGGACCCTGGAAGTTCGTTTATTGTTACATACTTATTGACGCTTCTGAGGATCATTGATTATTGGCCTTTTGTCGGTGAAACTGAGCTTGATGTACGACTAAACTCCTTGAACTGACCTAAACTTGAGATTGAACCAGCTCTTGATTGAATTTGAACTTCAATTGAAATCAGAAGTGAAATTGAACTTAAACTGCTGCTCGACCTACTTTAAGGCTTACCGTGGTGTAACCGTGAACGAAATATTTTATAAACTTGTCTTTGTAAGTAGAGCTTTTTGAATGATACGTATTTTCCGAAATGCGTGAACAACAGTTAGAATTTCCTTTTGTTGAACTGTTATGACTCTCCTAAGTTTGTTAAGTCTCTCGTTCGCAGTATCGTAAATTAAGCAAAATATACAACAAAGGACGTTATTTTTTATTCAGAAATGTTACAGATGCAGAGTATTTTGTATTCTTCTAACAGTATAGGCAGAATTAAAAAAATATCTTTCTGGTGATCTCTTTGCCATAAAAAACGTCAGACAACTTTGGAACGCTTTCAACAAATTCTCAGATAAGATATTTCAAATCTTGATCGAAGATTCGTGATTACGATATCAGATTAGCGATTAAATATTTCTTCCTTGTATCATCCGTTAAACAGAAAATAATGAAATCGAGGATCTCGGTGTATGGCTTAATGATAAATTATGTTCATGATTTCACGTGAATTTGCGTTACTCATGCTTACCTGATATACACTCCATCTAATAGTAAGTTCAACACGGTAATACTAATATTGACTTTATTACACGGTATCCGACAGCTCGAAATATACGTCAGTCACTCGGGGGTGAAACAAACAAACAAACAAACGAAATGACATCGTATCTATGAAACTCAGTAGAAATTATCCACTTGCAAGTATCGATTTCCGTTTCTAAATAAATCGTACATGAGCTGCCAAAAACAGAAGCTTAGAATTTTGAATAATTCTAGACTAAATCGAATATTATAACATTTCAAAATTTATACTGCTTAACACCTAAATAAAAAATGCATAATTTACATGCGTGTTCCTCCAACTATTTTGTAAAAATTGTCCGATCGTCTGCTACGTGAAGACTGGAGTACTTACTCGAGGTTCCAGACAACGTTCCAGAATTTCTCGATTCCTGAGAATTACTGACTGGACTGGTAGCTTTAAACGCGGTGAATTGTGGTGGCGATGTCGAAGAAAATTCTCACGATCTTTCTCTCTATTTACGAGCCGGTGTGTACACATTGTTCGTACCGTTTGCAGAGAAAGCGACACTCACCGCTGTTAGTCTAAATCTTGAGGAGAATGGTACTTGATCCTTGCTCCTCGTGCACACACATACGCACACACACACACACATCCATACACACACACACACGCAGCCACAACTGCAGCTACCGTGGACAAATAGATATGGATGCACCGTGTTTACCCATCTGATCGGAACAAATTCGTTTAGGACGCACTTGAGTCCAGAAAGCCAACGTATCTTTTCGAGCAAGAAACGCGAAAAGATCTTCTACGCTAAAAGAATGGTCTCCAAAAAAATTAAACCTGGTAACCTTTTTTATTTATCAGATGAGCCCTCTATTTGAAGAGTGGTATAAGGGGGTAAGACACCTTTAAAATCTTGAAAAATTCGATTTTTGTCTTTTTTTTGCATATCCCGTCAGATGCATCTTTTCTACGTATTTTAAACGTACCCGGACTCTGAAATTCCGAAAACTAACGAAATGCCAGCGAAAAATGTGAGAGCATGCAGATACGGGCGGAACTGCATGTTAAACTTTAAACGCGATTTCCCACGCGATTTCCTATGTTTTTCAAGATGGTGAACATAAAATCTCGAAATCCGCTGCAACGGTTTTAATGAAAATTTAAACGGAGACGTACAAAACCATTCCCTACACTGTGTTAGAAGCGGATATTCAAAATAGATCCTTAAACACAAGATAAAAAATATTTGTCATGCAAGAAAACAATAAAATTGTATTTTTCAACATAAAAATTGTATTGTTCCTATTTTGGAAATTTGGCTTTCGACACATGGTAGAGACTGTCTTACAGACTATAAAACCCTATTACTTTTTTTATTTAGATAATTCACCTAGCCGGAACGATGTTCACCACCAAACGATGCACCGTGTACACGCGTTTACGTTTTTACTCAGAATTTTTATACACTTATAGATATTTAGACTTTTCGTTTCTTGTATCAAAGCTTATAGAATAACGATTAAAAGGAAAAAAAAGTTCACGTCACCTTTATTTATCACTTCACAATTTGCGTTTAAAAAAATGCCTGTTTTCGGGCTGACAAAAGTAACCTACCTCCATAAGTCACTTTTCTGCTGTTCTGAGATATTTATAGCTTTCCATTTTAATATTTCGGAAGATATTGTTGCTCACTGTGTAAAAATTTATTTAACACGTTGAATACTGGGGGGGGGGGGGGGGGGGGTCACCGGGGACTGGCCTCTCAAATTTAATTTAATTAAATAATTATTGATAGTCATAAAATTCTGAGCAAAGTTCATACTGAAACAGTAATGTAGAAACAAAAGAACACGATTGATTGTGAGTACTCAAATCTTTTTTTTCTTTACGATTTATATAAAAAATAGTACATTGTATCGTGTCTGATTAGGTACAGCTGTTTTCACCGTATCCCTCAACGTGTTAATATTTGTTGCCTCATCTACTTGTAATTGAATCGATGAGTTAAATAACAGTAGAAATCCAAAAACAACATTCTGAGATATTTGGAAAAATAGCATCAGTTTTCGTGTATCATCAAATCCATTAATATTATAGTGCTGTTCCAATTTAAACACGGTTATGCTAACCCAGATGAACGTTCATATATGTCTAACTATGGTTAAACTTTGTCCATTAATTTTCAATAATTAAAATAAAAGCATTGGACTTGTACTATTTTTCAACTCAAGTCACTTTTTAGTTATGCAATTTAAAAAATAACACACTAGTAAAAAGACATTTATTAACTTGCTTTAAACATTACCGAAGTAGAAATTATTTAATGAAAAGTGATTGTTAAATAGCTTTTTGAAACAGTACAAATCCATGGGAGATACTGTTTTTACACTCATTAAACTGAAGGGCTTACTGAAACGCGAATATAGGGTACTTGTTTTGCACTGTTTTTGGTCCCAGCACGTAGTTCTATGCAGTTTACATTTACTTATCAGATTCTTTGAAAATGGCTAATTTTGAACTTGTACTGTTCTTCAACTCATCCATTCAAATTCTTCTACAGACGTAAACGAATCATTTGTTTAATATTGGTAAAGTGACTTATGCCATTTTATAGATAAAGAGTTTTTAATTCACCCGCAGCCAAGATCGACGGCGTGTTAAAAGACACTAACTCGACAAAGACTCAAAATTGAAGTAGACCAACTTGGGATTCATGTCTGAAACAATACCCGGTGGGGAAAAGTCGACTTCACGGAACGTTCGATAATCATTCGGTCCAATTGGTCGTGCAGAGAATAGATTGGAATCTTCCTGTAATAAATGGTAAAACACCCGACAGGTAATCGAATCGTCGTACATAAATAGCGACTCGTGTGGGTCTGTGTATTATGTTACGACACACTTGCGCCTCCGGCTAATGCATGCAATTCCGCAAAGCAACGCGAAGCTATGGTATAATTAAATCCGTGCATCGGATTTCGATGGGTTGCATTACGGATCGATCCGATCCGCGGGAATTTTATATCCGTTTCTACGTGCACGTAAACATCGCTCAGCTTGTAAACAGATACACGCGAACGCGGAATATTACATGTACAATGCTCACCATTAGGAAAATAATCCTCGAGGAAACTAAGATGTTGCGCATAAGATCGTGTTTCGATAAATTTTATATTTCATCATCCGGATTTCAAGCGTCCATCCACATCCCAATTAACCCTACAGCGTTATTCCGTTCGATTATACACTTAAGGCCTTTAGGTAAAAAATTACCCCAATGTATGGAACTCATATTTTCAGTTTTATAATATAATTTGAGGATTAAGAAAGCATAGGATCATGTAGTATCTATTATAGTCGCTTCAATTATAGAAAAACAACATATTTTGCCCAAATTGTTTATTTAGAACAGGTTTTAGATACTTGGTAACAGTGCCGTTTGCATATGAATTTTCTCCTATTCGAGTCTCATCGTACAATAATTCATTTTTCTTTTGGCATTAAAAACTATTGTGGTCATTTTATGCTATTTATATTTTTCCTTCGATTACAATATTTTCTACAAACTTCAACCTGAGGAGCTTATTCATAGCTTTTGCTTGTATAAAATGTAATGATACGGTTATCAATAAAAAGCCCGAAATCTCTGTTTTTCAATTTGATTAAAGCAACACAACACTTTTTAATATTTTGAGTGATCTCCGTGACAATTGATAGTGGCCTCAATTCTTGAGTATGCACTCCTTTATTTCCGGTGCACCACGCCACACTTCCTGAATATTTTGCATAAGGACATCTTTAGTGGGATTGTATCTTTGATAAACTGGCGCTTTAGGATGAACCATACGTTTTCAATCGGGTTTAAATCAGGAAAACTGCCGGGCCAGGATAAGACAGAGATACTTTTGGATTGGACACAGAATTCAACTGTGAAATCATTTCACGTTCACGAAACTCATTTCGTGTCGTTAGCAACATTCCAAACAACCCAACGGTGTCAAAACTTATACTTACGAAACTGGACATGACCCGAATATTTTGCTAAAAACGCAGCAAACGTTTAAAATTAAGGGTGCCCATGATGGAGTGGGAGGGTACTGTATACTATCACCCACTTGTTTGTAAGGTTGGGCCCTGATCGATTTCTCGTATTTCATTGTGTCTCGTTTACGTTGGGTCAAAAAAAAACCCAAAGACCTTACGTGTAGCAATTTTTGTTATCAGCACGCCATATGAACCCGGACAATAAACTTTTAATATGATGTCAAGGGAACAGAAACAAACATATTGATACTAATTTCATTGCATTTCTTTGATAACAACAAAAGTTTAAAAGATAATAAGAACGAGGTGGGTCGAGAAAACCCCGAAGACCGCACTAGGGTTAAACCACTTCTTATCTCGTGCTGACATCTGACCATAATCTGTTACCGCTGCCGTCGCGCGAGCCTCATTTTCCATTGAAAACAATTTTCCTAAAGGAATTTGTGCGAGATAATGCCAGCCAGCGACGTCAAGTTGAAATTTGAATGTTTGCTCCGCGTTCACGGTGCGGAAACGTTATAGTCACTGGTGCAAGTAATAATTTAAGGGAGACTATATTCAAAGGTTGTAAATTCAGAGAGCCAGTGACTGTGTATGCCTTGCGGTGGGTTTATGATACGCCGTGTCTATTAAGGATGAAGGAGGAGGAAGGTAGAAATGCATGTGGTTTCCAGAAATATGAAGAATTCATTGCATCAGAAGCATCTCTGACAATGGATCACTTCATCGTGTCTTCATTTCTGATATACTGAAAAATTCTACAGAACTTGTGTTAAATTTATTCGTTGAACTTTAGATACTTGAAAAGAACTTCCACTACATTGTGACACAGAAAACATACAGGATGAACCAGACGTCGCGCACCATATGGATATAGCAAGTAAATAGATCAGAGAGTACATATATAAAAGTAAAAAGAAATATATTTTATTATTCAAAAAGTCTTATTACACCTAATAATTATTCAAAATGCGGTATGTTCGAAATGTTCGCCTTCAACGTGTAAACACTGTTCACTTCTGTACCTGCATGATTCCTGAATACGTTGGAGCAACTAAAAGACCTTTATAAGAAATAATAATTTCTTTATCCTTATGGTGCGCAATATCTGGTTTACCCTATACATTATATAAAACACATCAAATAGAAAATATATTTCTGAAAGTTTCAGAGTATGAAACGAATTGCTGCTTGCTTTTCAATTTCTTCAACTGTACAAACAGACCACGTAAACATGGTAGAATACGAGAGAGCATTTTTGGAGAGACATCAGCGGTGCAGCCATGAGTCTCGAGTAACGAAATTATCATTCGATTTATTTGATTAAAAACGAAAAGGCGGGCGAACAGGCTGTCTGAAGGTTTAACATCTCATAAGAGCTGAAGGTTTACCGGTTCAGCAAACATCTTAACGGGATTAAATTCATTGGGAATGCAGGCTCGCGCAAGAAGAAGGTGGTTCTTTTAGCGTGACGAGGTTGGCGCGCGTGCTATGTAGACACTTGAAAATCTGCCAAAACACCGGGAGCAGAGTTTAATCATGCTGGGGGCCTGGTGAACGCTTCCTAACAGATACGTAAGCGAGGAACACCGGTAGCGATGTTTATTCCTTCCATAATTTAACGCAGCCCCAAGGAAAGTCGCCGGATGCTGGCGCGAAAAAAGATCAGCCGACAAAGACCCGCTGCGACAGAAACAGGGACATCCGCAATACGTTCTGCAGCCTGAGGAAGTAATTTTAACTGTGAATTTATCGGGCAAAATACATCTTCCTGAGTTATTCATTTACTTATATACATAATCGTCATCAAGAATTTTCGTGGCTAAGCTGGAGAAGTTCTGCCCAGTGTGTACCCAGCATCAGAGACACTTTGAAGCAAAGGGACGGCTGGTACAGCTGTATATTCTAATCAAAATATTTTACTGAAAAGAGCTAAACAACTTGTTCATTGCTTAACTTCTGTAGGCCTCTCGGCGTTTCACGAAAGGCTTCGTAGTGCACTGTGCACAATGTATCTTCGCCGAGCAGAAATTTCCAGAACCCTGCGATTCATCTGTTTTTTTTTTGGGGGGGGGGCAGGAACGCGCTTTGGAAGACGAATGACATTCGATCAAAAGAAGTCATCGAAGATGCGTATTACAAAAACCGATCGATACCGACGAATCAGCCGTCGCATACGCCCGAAAATCATTAGCTGTAGACCTGATCTATTTTGTCTCTATATTAATAAACTGATATTTATATTCATTTAAATATTGTAGAACAGTCTACACTTCAAAGTAAATACATTAGTAATCTTTCAGAGTTTAACAACATACTCCAGATCTTCTTCATTTCAATTTGAGACCACCTCCACGAATGTTAACCCTAGAACTCGGGGGGTCTCGAACCCACAAATCGGAAAACATGAAAGTACAACTATTTTCTTTGAATAAAAATTATTTATTGTCGTATGCACCTTTATGTTTCATATTCTAAACTTACCGTTGCTACACGTGGAAAACTCTGTATGAAAGAAAATGAAAATGGACTACGCGTCGCGATACCGACGATCACGCGATGCGAATACTTACGCTATTCACATTTCCAAAGAATAAAAAACGACCACAGACAGAAGGATTGATCAACGCAAGAACCATATATGCAGAAGGCATTCAATGAACATCGTACTTTGCTATTTATGTTTGACATCAGAAGAATCAGATTCAGACTAGCTTCATGTTAGTCAGTTACATTATTTTACAATACCATTTTATTCCATAAGTACATAAATAAAAATAAATTTAATGCAAAAACATATGCTATCTGCGACAGAAAGTATAAAATAGTCAAATGTTATAAAACTTTCTTCAAAAAGCAACTTTTTTCAGGATGAATGTGTAAGGGAAAGTGTGGGTTCGAGGAACCCCCCCTTAGGCTTTCGTGTAACAGCTCAAGACTCGGGTGTCCTAGAATTAATACAGAACGCGTTAAACTACTCCATTACAGTATCAGGTATGATGATAATTGTTAAATTGTTACCGTGTCCTCAGCCTGCAAAATATACAACGACACGTATGTACATATTTTCATAAGAGACAAGAAACAGTTACGACCGGACCAGTACGGTGGACCGTAGCACAAGCTGACTGATTTTTCGGAGCTTGTATATCGGTACATCGTCTTCAAAGGGTTAATAAAATTATCAGTCTAACCTCTGTTGCGTGGTCTTCAGACCGTTGCATCAAGATCAAACATGGAAACGCACGCGGCGTAAAACAAAGCGGGGAGAAGGATATCGTTTTGGAAGCTCTCCGCGTGTGGCCTTTTTCGGATTAACGGGAGACTTCGCTGAAAAAAGGTGTGCGACGACAGGCCCTTCGCTTGGCCAGTAATTACGAAACGCCAGAGCAGAATTTGTATGCGCGCACTGTCCTTCTATTTGGCATTCAGCGCCATTGCGTATTTATGCGAGGTCGGAACGTTAAAGTGAATTGAAAATTTCAACGCGCGACCGTGTTCCTGGAGCGTTTTCAGTTCCGCGTCATTGCGGATTTCAGCCTCCACGCTTCGTTCGCGCAATTCTCCCGTGCGAACTTACCGCAAATTTCTGCCAAGCGTGTGAAGGTTGCTCTAAATGTCACAAAGTTACGCTAAAGCTGTCATCGATTGGATGAAACTCACGAGAACAACGCTAAATTCCTGAAAGTGGCTCCAACTCTGCCAAGGAACCTCTAAACCTGCTGAAGTCTTCTAAATCTACCGAAATTAATCTGAATCAATGAAAAGTGCGTTAAGCTTAGGTTAACACCATGAAAGTAGCGCTGAAATCGTAAAAGTTGATCTAACCCTACCGGGAAGCATCGAAACTCGTTATAACTGTTTACAACCTGCGTCAAAGCTGCTCCAAGTCTGAGAAACTTGCTATAGAATTGACAAAGTTGCGACGAAAATTATACAAGGTCGCATAAAGGTTGTCAAAGTTACTCTAAACGCATGGAAGTTGTTCGAAACGTATCATTCTGTTCCCTGAAGGTCTAGTCATTACGAGTCTCCTCTCCTTAACGCATCTACTGCTGCGGTGAAAATCATTACAAACACGACAGATTGGGCTAAGTTTTTTTTCTAACAGTAAGTAGATATTCATTTGTATCAATACTAACACATTTTTCTGTTAACATTCGAACCTTAACATTGTTCAAAAGATTATAGAAATTACTACATCTTTCATTCAATAAAACTTAACACGTTCATAGTCCGCTAGCCTATATATGGGACGAGACTAAATGAAATGTTATGGAAGAGTTAGGCATAAAGAACATGGTCTGTTTATAGAAATATAATTGAGAATAATGTTTATATTCTTCGTCGAGATAACACGGTACGCAGCACGCAGCACGCAATTCGCTTTCTTGGATGTACGGGAAGGGAGTACGTTTTCGTCTCGAACTGTGAACGTGTTAACACGTTCGCCACCAGCGTCACATATGTGTGATGCGTCGATTCTGTATTGACAGCCCGACGTCACACATGTGTGACAGAGGTAATTGGTAAAAATAAGGCGTGGTCTGTGGTGGACGTTTTTCTCGAATCGACCATGGTGGTAGCGAACGTGTTACTGAGATTTTTGACATTTTAGTGACATACTGTAATGTATCTGACCAGGTACGGGAGCTTCCACTGTGGTAATCAACGTGTTAACGTGTCGATCTAAACATTTTTCACACCCGTCATCGACATGCAAAACCTGCGCCATTCAAATGAAATATAAAACTTCCAAGAAACAGTAATCTCGCGATGATAAAAGCTCAGCGATCAGGCTGCCGTAAATCAAGGGAGAATTGTCCGTTGCACCGAAAGCAGCATCGAGAAGCTGTGCGAAAAAAGAGGTGCACGCCTTTATTGGGCCGCGCGGCGGCCGGTGAAAAACAGCAACGTTGCGTCGCCGAATCGAACGAGAATACGAAATTAGCGCAGTAATTCACCGGAACGTGCAGGAAAACGCGGCGCAAAAAGCGCAACTGTTGCGTTTTCCACGTTGCCGTGACCGTAGTTCGAATTTAAGGAGCCACCGGTAATAATTCAGCCCGGGAGGGCACTTTCGCATTTGCTTAACCAGCGATTGTGCGATTACGTAGAGGGTGAGAACGGTGGAACGAGGGGGTGTGCACGGGGCGGATAAAGGAGGAACGAGGGAAGAAAATGAAAGCGACGCGAGAACCCGGCGGACCGTTCACGAAATTTCCAACGCTCTCTCTGCTCGCGTACGAGCGAGTTCGAGACGAAATAGGAATGTCAAAACTGTTCCAGCCGCAGCCAACGTGATTCAACGGTGGCGGAAGCTCGCACGCCGCGTCGCACGAAGTAAGACGATCTCTCGCGAAACAATGAATAACAAATGGAAATTGAATCGCGGTTACCGAGCTAAACGCGCGTCGGATTATCTTGTCGGGAACTATGAATTATTAATGCCAGGTGCGTCGTTATACTCACGGGAGCGTGCAAAGAAAATTGTTTTATCGAAGCCCCTGTTTACGTATCGCGAGAGAATTTAATGTTGACGAGAGAAAAGGATGCTCATGGTGAGTCGGCTGTTAACCGAGCTTTCCTGGTCGCGCAGGGGGTGAATTTAATAGTATCGTAGTATGTTTCTGAAAGTAATTTAGGTCTTTTCATTTACGAATTTCTTGGTACAGGTTAATTTTTTACTTATGGAGGCGTCAAGGACACTTTAAAGTCAGGTTTTGTTCCACTTTCAGTGAACAGATGGTCATATTTATATATTTATGTATTTCATGTCGAAAAGCGCGTTTAACCCTCTATAACGCCATGTGACTTGGAAGTTACATATCTACATATTTATATATTTATATTCTTTAAGTCTTATTTCGTTTATTTATCACTGTGTACGGTTATATTCTACGAGTATACTGCCACCAAGTTGTATCTTCGTTTATTATTATGTTTATATCCCGTGATACGAACTTTATCATTTATCTTTATTATATACCTGATGTATCATTTTCGCCATACTTCTTATATAAATCGTAAAGAAAAAAGAAGATTTGACTACTCACAATCAGTCATGTTCTTCTGTTCCTACAGTATTGTTTCAGTATGAAGTTTGCACAGAATTTAGCGATAATCAATAATTATTTAATTAAATTGAACTTGATGTGTCAGTCACCGGTGACCGCCACGGCATTCTACGTGTTAAGGATATTTTCGTTTTGTTGAATAGTCTGATTCCATCTATTTCTGATTCCATTTAACTACCATACAATTCTACATCTCTGCTAAAAAAAAAAGTGTCAAGAAAAGTCTTGAAGTGTGACCTCAATGACGCTTCCATCGAGCGGAACATTTTCAGCAATTCCAACTGACACTGTGAAGAAGAGAGACGATTTGACGCGAAGGTAATAGGTTTAAACGCACGACCATAATGCCAGCCATCAGGCCATTAACAGGCTTTCGAAAGAAGTTGAACGTTCGGATCTAATTTAGCATCATTAATTACAATTGTCGCTCTCTGTGGCGTGGGAAATGGTCAGCCGTGGCGCACGTGACGAAAGCGCTTAGCAGAGCAGTAACTTCTGTTGTTGCGAGCACAATGGCCGGGGTCTTAAGTGCACAGGCCACAATGTACTTTTTAGGAGCGGCGCACCGACGGAACAGAAAGGAATAATTGGCTAGACCGTGGACGCGCGCCTAATGAACTTAATTGCTCGATAGACGTACGTCCCTTGAACTTCTGCATCGGATTAACCCGCACTGTGTAAATAAAGACTCGATGTTTCTCCTGCCAGATCTTAGTGTTGTGTTGGATTCGGAGTCGTGGAATCGAGTACAGCACTTTTTAAAATCGTAAAAGATGTTTATCCTGCGATACGTTGTGGCGTTGCATACGAATCTGAGTGAATTCGCAAATTCCTAGGCAGACATATAGTATCTTAGGAGAAGGGGAGGGGTATGGATGACCAGCCTTGACGAACTCAGCCCTTGATAACTAAGAAGGTAAGGACCCCAATTGTGCAACTTCAGTTTTAACGAGATTTTGTGGGATAATGGCATACAGGTTCCTAATGATACATGTGAAATATTAGGCGTAGACACTCGATAATTTTAAAGATATAAACAATTAAAGGTACGTACCTTCAAGATGTACTATGAATATAAATAGAGTTTATCCAAATTGCATTGGCAAAGTGAAATAATTGTGTGGCTGGTAGATCCGAAGGTCCTGGAATCGAGTCCCGTTCACCGAAATATTTTTCTTTTACAATTCTATTGCGGTAACAGCGTATATGGCGAAAAGAAAATGCTGTGAAAGAATACTGTATTGAAATTGTTAATATTTAACAAAAAATTTCAGTATTGTGTTAATAGTATTTCTTTAAAACTATTACTTCAAATATCAAATGAAATGCGTTTACTGTTACTGTTGATTATTTATTATTTGTCTTTTTACTGTATGCATGACAATTATCATCCAGCATCATATACGCTGTAGCTGCAATAAAATTCTAAAAAAAAAATATATCGGTGAACGGGACTCGATTCCAGGACCTCCGGATTTACCAGCCACACAATTATTTCACTTTGCCAATGCAATTTGGATAAACTCGATTTATATTCATAGTACATCTTGAAGGTACGTACCTTTAATTGTTTATATCTTTAAAATTATCGAGTGTCTACGCCTAATATTTCACATATATCATTATGAACCTGTATGCCATCACTTCAAAAAAAACACGTTAAAATTGAAGTCGGAGAATTGAGGTCCTTCCCTTGTAAGGGTAGCGTTCATTTGGGGACAGTGTTCGGTTTGGAATGTTTCGCGTAAACAAGCTGACTCAGTGTAGACGATGATTTGGACATAGTTATAGATAGAAGTGGTTGGTCAAACAGTTCAACTAAAAACCTGCATTAGCAGAAAATTACTTTGGACGAAAGGAACAATGCTATTACTTCTCAGACTAACTCTTCAAGACGCCAAAACATTCATTAAAAAATCCATCATCAATTTTTGGAACTACAAATGAAATAACGCTGCCCAAACGAAACTCCAGAAAGTGAGATCCAGTGTTCAAAAAGAACCTAATCTTTCACCTTTAACCAGGAAAGAACAAGTTGATCTTACTCGTATTCACGCTGGCCACTCAAGACTAACCCACGAATTCCTGATAACGGAAGCTAAGCCCCCATGAATATGAATCTTGCAAAGCGTTGATAAGCATCGAACACATTGTACTGGAATGTCCTAGGTTTTTACCGGAAAGGAACCAATTCTCTATCAAAGAAGACCTGAAGACGAATCCGAACGAATTCAAGAAAATCGAAAACGTACCACAGTTCTTCAAAGCTATTGATTTAATTAATTTCTTGTGATCTGACATTATGTATTTGAATTGTAGATATAATGCATTCAAAATGTACAAACATGTGTAAACGCTATATTGTGATACGTGGTCGCTAATGACGTGCCTGTTAATGCGATCACTTTTAAATAAACTTATTATAAAAGAAACAATGCTATTACTTGGAAATATTTGATCATTAGATTGTCTTCGGTCTGCGGGCAGACGAGATCGACGAGATCGTTTCTTCGTAGGAAACGCATTACCTTCGTTGCTTTATTCAACATGTCGGGCATACGTTAAGTTTTCACCTCACAAGGACGAATGACGACGCCGCGTTAACGTCCTCCCGGCCGTTCGTCCTGTAGGTTCGTGAAACTTTCAAGAAGATCGACCATCCTCCCGCTCGTATTTCACGTGTCCCTGTTTCTTACGGCGCCCTTACCGGCCGAGTAATCGTGTTCGAGAATTGAAATGCATTGTTAACGGAGACTCATTTAGGCCGACGTTTAGTAACGTGTATTGGTGCCAAAGATTAAGTCGACGAGCTAAAGTACTTTTGCGCTAAAGCTCGATCTATTCTACGTCTTTTTCTAAAATTTTATGTATTTATTTAACGGCTAAAGGAATGGTGGCAATGGTCGTGAGTCACGATAAATACGTATGGGTCGAACTTGAAATGATTACTCATATCGCTCATTTGCTGCAACGACGACACAACTAAAAATTCGCCATTTTTGAGTTATTGGTATAGAAGTACAGTAAAAGTTGGATAACTGTCCGCATCGATCTACTGCGTAACTGCCCGTTAGTCATCCCGACCACGAGGGGAGGGGTTCTCCTTGACGCACCAAGAAGTTTGACGGACGAGTAATGTAACCTGATCTTACCTCGAATGTCGGTGAGACAATACTAATCAAACATAAAACTTTTTTAATTTAAACTATTACTAATGTATTTGTGAGGTTTTTCTGGTTAAAATAAGACCAAACACGGTACAATTTGAATTACATTTACTTATTGATATTGATTAATTATGCCACGTTGTAGGTTTAAATGATAAACCAAATATGTATCAAATTATATCGTGTTTGGTCTTATTTTAACCAGAAAAACCTCACAAATACGTTAGTAAAAGTTTAATTTAAAAAAAATAAAAAATAAAAAAGTTTTGTGTTTGTATTAGTATTGTCTCATCGATACGTAGTTTTCGCATTCTTTTGTGTCTCGGACCTCTTTCTCTTTCACTCGCTGTACTTCTCTACGTTTGTCGTCAATCCGAACCTCGGTTCGAGCCGTGTCTATACTTAGAATCGATTCTCCTACTGCATAACAGCCCGCCTTGGGTCCCGATTTGCGGGCAGTTATCCAGCTTTTACTGTAACTGTTTTTTATTGTAGTTTCAACTGTTTAACTGAACGATTTAACTGAAGTTCTAAAGCTCACCACGAGTGGACGGTTGTTGACGACAGATGTTCTTATAAAATTACAGTGATTCGAAACATTCAATCTCACTTTCTCTAAAATCGTTCTTTTTAAGTTATGTCGTTGTTGGAGCAAAGGAGCGACATGTTAAAATCTTTAACCCATAGACGCACACTTTTTTTTCTAGATCAGCCTCAGAAGCACACTTGTTTTTAAATGTTTCTTTGTTGTTGCAAGAAATTAGATGAAAAGACAATGCTTATAAGGGTTAATTAATACGATTTCTATTAGTTTAAAAAAAAAAATGATGACAGTTATAACCGTCATTTCTTTATCAGAACAAAAAGAAAGACGTGGTCAAACAAAAATATACATGACTGCTATAGCCGTCATTTGTCAGCACATCAACAAAAATCTGCCGCCTATAGCCGTCATTTACGGCAATGGGTTAATATAATTAATATTGCACACTCGTCAACGTTTATTAAACACTCTACAAACACCCTTTATTACTCCAGAAGCGACACCCTCTTAAGATTTCACGCTTTCTCCCCCGACAGTTGAACTCGATTTTCCAAGAAAGTTTCCAAAATTTCATTATGCTCGTCGCGACTGCGAGCTACTGATACCAAAATCTATTTGATTGTTATAAAGTAACTGAGACTCGAAGTCTCCCGCCCAGATTCCAACGCACCGTTTCGCTGAGTTACTTAACTTTCTTGCTTCCCGCGTAAGCTCCGTCTCTGCGCTTTGCATAATAAGCTCGAATGAAATTTCGCGATTCGTTTCCGAGTGATCGAAGTCCCCGACGAAATTCCTGCACGCGCGTCGTCGGATTACCTTCGAAATTTTCGCTAATTTTCCAGGACACATTGTAGAAGCGACGACGAGTTGCACGCTCGTTTATCCAGCCGCGAACTCGGATGCATTAAATTACGTAAATTATTGGACCAGTGAATTCTGGACAATCGTGCCACGGAATTGCCGCAAGTATTCCGCAGAAGTTCGAGATCCATCGCGCTCCGCCATAAACCGCAGACGCGCGTATTATCGCTGACTGCGAATTTAAACAATACCTTTTCTCGGTCGAAGCCCCATCGATTCTGTTATTAATATTCCCAATATTACTCATTCTTTTACAATCAACGTTATGACAGGAGATATTGAGTTGTCAAATTAAAATATTACGTACAACAATTATGAAATACAATTTGATCAAAGCTTCGGAGTCATTGTTACGGAGAATTTCCGAATATTTTCATTCTTGTATTCATTTCAACGTGATACTTTAACCTGTCAGCTGTGTATGACGAGTACACTCGAGTATACTCGTCATGCGAAAAGAGTAATTACCATTTGCTATTTACATTAAAATTTTAGTGAAAACTATAACATATTCGTAAATTTCAGACATTTTGGAATATTTTGAGACACGAACGAAATAAGAAAGATACAAAAAAATTGGTTCCATGTATTTGATTTTCCTTGCTTCTTTTTAATAATGAATGTTTAAGTTTTGTGAATAATATCAACGAATATGAGTAATAAACTGTTCACGTTTCAAAAAAAACCAACTACCAATCGTTATAATTTAATTCAATTTTACAGCAGCTGCATACAGGGTGTCCGCGCTAAAGTGATACAGGCCCGTAATTTCTCAAGTATTAAAGATACAAAAAAATTGTTTATATGAAAATTGCATGGTACAAGGGGGCACATTTTTTAATGAAGACGAACTTCTTTTTTTCCTTATTAGTTTAATAGATATGATGATCAAGTTCGTTTTTTTAAATGGAACTGTGTATTTTTGTTCAGATCATTCGATAGCGCTTTTGAAAGACGAATTCACTGACTTTTAATGTATACACCCGATTTTTAGTGGTATCCGAGATATTGCGCATACAAATTTACCGATTTTCAACGGAAGAATCCCGGCCGAACAGGAAATACCGGTGGTAGTTTGGCCGCGCCTGAAGTGCCACGTGTTAGCCATTGCCTCTTGAAACAGATACGAAGGGTCTGCACCAGGAACGGCAGGCCCAAATCTGGACAATTGTTTTCCGGTCACAGATGTAGCATTTACAGTGTCCAGATAGGTATCGTTGATACTTTACAATGAAAAACTATTGTCCAGAGTTTGGGTCTGCCGTTCCTGGTGCAGACCCTTCGTATCTGTTTCAAGAGGCAATGTCTAACACGTGGAACTTAAAGCGCGAACAAGACCACTACTGGTATTTCCTATTCGGCCGGGTTTCTTCTGTTGAAAATCGGTAAATTTGTAGGCGCAATATCTCGAAAATCACTAAAAATCGGGTGTATACATTAAAAGTCAGTGAATTCGTCTTCAAAAGCGCTATCGAATAATCTGAACAAAAATACACAGTCCCATTTAAAAAAACGAACTTGACCATCATATCTCTTAAACTAATAATGTAAAAAAGAGTTCGTCTTCGTTAAAAAATTTTCCCCCTTGTACCATGCAATTTTCATATAAACAATTTTTTTGTATCTTTAATACTTGAGAAATTACGGGCCTGTATCACTTTGGCGCGGACACCCTGTATACTCTGTGTTTGACGAGTATGCTCGTCATCTCTTCATTTTGGCGACACAACGTAGGTGCACGCTTTTAAAATAGCGTTACACAGCTAACAGGCCAATGAAAACTGCATACCAGGCTGAAAGGCTTGAAGAATTCTAAACGAAAACAACGCGAATCACGTCGTACAGCATCAGCGTGTTAGAGCGCAACCCCTTTAAGATCAATCAGCTATGATTTCGAACGTGGAAGCGAGACTACTCTGATGATATACTGCACACGGTTTTGATTATCCGCAGGACCGTCGTTAGCAATTTCCCTTGTTGTCTGCTGGAACCGCTAAGTACAGATGCCAGTGAGAGTTAAACTGTTATTTCGTTCGCGCTGATACACACGCCTGGAACAGCTCGAAACTCGATACGTGACAGGGTATCGCGAAGATTGCTTTTAGCTGTGACAGAATTATCATAGCGCTGAGCTTTAAAAAGAGAGCTGAATGTGTAATAACGAAATACAAATATAATACACTCAACAATTACCATAGAAATTTTAAATATTGTAAATATTGTAAATATTTTATAATATAATTTCAAGGAATATCCAGTTTCATAAGCAAAAATAAGAAAAATTGTTTGAGGACGATTTGAAAATGAGTAAATTAAAATGGTGATAAAATGCAGATCGAACGGATGAAACCTATATAACCCTACACTGGCGTGAACTTCTTTTTTAACCCTTTTCGGTCCTGTGTCGAGTCTGACTCGACATTGCGTCATACCAGAAAGTAAGAAAAAGATGTATTACTATAAATATGTTATTGAATCGTTCGGATTATGCTCAATGAACGATACGCAAATTGCCACAAGGTTTGTGTAATAAGGCTGCGTTTACATTGGTAAGTTACTTGTACCAGTAACTGGTTGGGTTAGATCTATTTTCGTGATTCTGCCAATAAAATAATATATATTCAGCTGTAGCCGAGATATTTTTAGCATGCGTTTCAAAAGGACGGTTTTGAGAAAAACGCGCTTAAAATTGTACATGTTGTTGAATTATTATTCTCAGTATTATTCTGTGTAAAATCACCGACGCATCGCTCCAACGAAGCGTCTTTACTCAAATCGTTGTAAATTGGATTAATAGCATCCAAGACATTTTTAAGAAGAACCTTCTATTCATGTTTAAATTCATGTAATTGACCGTTAGCATTTGCACACTAGGGGTTTTTACACCCTCTTAACAACGTCTTCACTGTCGCGCTGTCGGTACTACACAACCCGAACGCGTTTACATTGGGCTATCTGAAAGATTAGTTGTCCGAACAGTATGAAATTCAGATAGGCGGGGGGGGGGGGGGGGGGGGGGGGGGGGTAGTGATAAGTTCGCTTTCGTGACCTCGCTACTGGTAGAAGTAGTTGTACGAGTCACGTTCCTATATGGTTTACACTGTATTGGTGGTTGCTTGCAAGCTACTGGTACAAGTTACTTATCAATGTAAACACCCACTTCCCTCGCGATTGGGGCTTGGTTAGCTACTTGTACCAGTAACTGTAAACGCAGTTTAATTTTCCGGATCCTCGAGGATTGTCTAGTCTGGTTGGGTCGCAACGGTTATCACATAAGACAGAACCAAAGCCTGGAACCACACGTTCGAAGAATCACGGTTAGTTGAGTATTGGACTACGAGAAATCAAAAAATATGTTCGCTCGCATAACAATGCTTTGTACATCGATGCATCCCCCGCGGATCTTTGTTTTCGCGTAACGATGCTGTTCCGTGGAACGATGATCTTAAGACGCGAGTCGAGTATCAATCGTCGGCCAATCGGACCGTTCAACTTTCCCCTGATCGCGGATACTTTCGAACGAATAAACTTCCGAGGGAATTGATTAAAGCGAAAATACGCTCGCTTATTTCTGGACGGACATTTATGAAAAGGAAACGAGAATAGTGTGTGGCATGATATACTCGATTTAAATTGGACCTTGGATTAGACTCCAAATACGTGGATTTAATTGAAGCGTACTTAATCCTCACCCCACCTTCATTTTCCTAATTGATTTTGTCCCTTGGTGTTGGATTGGTACAATACTAGAAAATCAATATAATGAAAAAATAAATAATTAAATTTGTGAAATCGTTTATTCAAAATAACAAAAAATGAAGTTTCTGTACATCCAACACATTCAGGCATAAGACTGTTTTTATCGTTCACAAATAATAAGGCGATGTGCAGGGCATACTGCATTTTTATACTTATCGCTTTTTGTCAGAAATATGTGTCAAATTGACACGACAGGCAGATGAGGGTTAAAGCTATGAAGTTTATTCAGACTGACCAGGGAATCTTTCGAACGCCATAATGTACATCCTGAGCACTTTTTATTAATTAATAAGCCTGTTTCTCTTTGCCGTTTTAGAGTAGTGAACACTCCATTTTTAGAAATTCGCCATTTTTTTTGCAATTTCTCTCATGGAGTATCATTCTTCACGTAAAGTGAATATCGCAGAGCGTTCATCAATCGTGATTTCACTTATTTTGAGCATCTTGCACTAAGCTACTCTCAAAAACGACTAATAGGAAAAATGGAACTAAAATTGTTTATATATTGGTTCCCTCTACCTGGTATCCCTTTAAAACACTTCTAAGGGCATATTTAAGAATGCCCTGTTCCATTATTCACCAAATATGAATTTTACATGCGGTAACTCCATACTTAACCCTTTGCACTCGGATGTCCCCTCTCAGGGGACATCAGAGTTTATTAGTGATTACGGAGGATGAACTTATGCCAGCGCAACTTTTTGAAAAATGCATGTTTCCTTGACGTTTTCTATTGAAATGGCATGAGAAAGCAAATCAAAATATGGTATATATACCGAGATATATGAAACGAACATCAGCCGGTGTTACGTCGAAAGAGAACGTGTGAAGTGCATTCACTGCAGTCCGAGCGATTCTCTACTCTACTTGAAAAGAGCGATAAGAAGGATTTGTGTAAGAAAGGTCGGTATGCGAGTATGCCTCGTACGATATAGTGAAATTTGAGAAGATAAACAAGCAAGCCTAAAACTGTAGAAAGTGATTTCCAAAGCTGAACGCAGTTCATATTGAAGTGTCGAGCGCTACAGATCGAAACCTGCACTAATTCTAAGTCAAAAAAGTAATATTCTTGTGATAAATTTCACAATACATGTTTTTATACTATATAATATGACGATTCCTAGGTCCACGTCTTCGCGTTAAAGTGCCGCCGAATTGCTGGTAGATAACGTCCGGGATGGCTCTGAGTGCAAAGGGTTAAAATAATAGAACGTAATCAGCCAAATGCTGAAACACGGATTAATGGCCAAATTTTTATTATTTTATGACTTTCGGTCAAAACAATTACATTTCCTAGGCAGGTAACGTACCTGCTTTTACCTCTATAAAGGTCATATACAAATTCGGAACTATAAAATCAAAATTCAAGAATTTATAGTCGTCCCGGCCGGTAGTGTACTTCGGGTGAAGAAAGTACTGATACACTGCTGAGGAACTATTTTAAAAGCACCGTAAATGGGTGATCGATGGAACAGTCTTGAATATGAAAAAATTTCTTTTGTGTTTATTTTTGTTACTGACGCGTACTGCATGTTTTAGTTCTCGAAGATTGGGTACCATGGATGCCGAGCTACGTCCTTTCATGAGTTAAGACTGAGAGGCTTTGAAGTAGAATGGCTTCTTTTATAATACATCTTAGAAGGCGAACAGCTTAGACGTGCCCTGAGATAAAGTCTTTCAACATGTGAACGTACATACATACGTGTCCTTGGCGTAGTAATTGATACGTTTTCGTACTCCTATTTTTTGAAGAGCTTCTCAAGTGTCTACATAAAAGTACGCTGAATGACGCAAGGAAAATAAAAAGCAAATTTTTGGAACATTTAAAGGACATAATGCAGTTTGGTTGATGTTTCGTTTCATCAGCTCCATTCGAAGAAAAAATATTGAACTCTAAAAGTGTAAATTTGCATAAACATCCGCTGTCTAATAATAACAAACCGTTCAAATCAATGAACACATTTCACGCTACCTGTAATAATTTATCCTGACATACAGAGTCGTTCCAATGCTCATAAATGATATCGCACGTGTGTCAGTGTTCATGAAGAGGTTAAAAAAAGAACGCTCTCAAAAATGCTCTTTTTTCTAACGTGTAAAGTAATTTAAACAGTTGTGACGGGAGTGTACGCTGAAAGTTTCCTCGGAACGTCAGCCTAAGTCGCGTCACAATGGAACAGAAGCAGATTACAAAGCCGTGTATACGCGAGTTAAAAAGTTGGCGGGAAGGCGAGCAGGTGAGGAAACTCCCTTAATGCAGCGTGTTAAACAATCCCCATGGAAGAGCGGCGGAATTTCAAGTTTGTCCGATAGGGTCGGAGGGACGGCGTCGGGGAAAGTTAAGATTGCACCGGTGAACTCGGTGAAGCTTCACGGGAGAGCATCCTGGTGACGCGGGTCACGCATTTTAACGCGACGAGAGTCCGTGACACAATAAAAACTTCCGGGCCGGTCGGGCGGAATTTTTGCGTCTGCCCGGTTCTCGCCTCGAGTCGGCCGATAACTCGATGGGAAAGTACGGATTCTCTTGGAGAACTGCAGATGGCCGGCGGCCGATCAGAAAATACCGCCGCCGTGAAATACGTCATGCGAGACAAAACATCGATACGCCATATTGCCGCTTCGACAGATCGATATCGGACGTTTCGCGTTTTTGTCGAGCTCTCGGTGTCTTGGACTCGCTTCCGCTATTTCTCGACAACGATTGATGGAACACATTTTATAATAATAGATAATGCCCGCTAACACATGTAGGAAGTGACCCTTGCAGAAGTGTGAAATGTGCAAAGACACGAACGAAGCGCAACAAGAATAAACGTGGAGCATGTATCTCATCTCTGAGTAAGTGGAGTCAAACGGATGCAAATAAACAAAATACATGAGCGTCTGGTCCGTAACGAAGGAAATGTTAAGGGGTGAATCTTCGCGGTACCAGATAGTCTAAGACGATTATTTAATCCCTTCTGAGCTGCGTTCAAGAGATACTGAATTATAACTCATTCTGTACGTAAAAATACAAATAATTTGAAGGGATTTTAAGGATAGCCTAATTGAAATGTGTATTTGACAAACCATCGAAAGTCTCGTACAGCTGAAATAGGTTACCTTCGTTGTTTCACCATCATTATATTCCATCTAAACGGAAGAAGATACATTGGTATCTAAATATCTTTAAAGGAGGATGTTAAACAATGGCCTTGTTTGGCATCGCCTGGATATGGAAAATTCATGCAGGACCTTTAAGAGTGTCTCCCAAGGAACAAAAAATGTCCTTACCACTTTCCCGAAAAACGATGAGAAAGTTGTTAAAAATGAATTCAAAAATGTGAATATCATAGCGATCGAACTCATCTAAGTGTTATATTTAATTTCGTTTTTTTTTCGGATATTGAATCACTTTCAAAATAATTAATGAAAAAATCAGCTGATAAATCACCTTAAGTTTGGAATCAAGAAAAACCACAGTACCATAAAATCATTGTTACATGGGAACAACAACCAACGTTCTCCGTTCTGCATCCGGAGACGAACATGTCTACTGATTGTAAATTCAATAACTTAGTGGTATACGGTTTAAAAATAGGAATGATATAAAGTACATACCTATATACATGTGTATATTTTACTTGTCCAAATTGCAACTCCAGCATATTCCAAAAATATCAAATTGATGTGGAATTAAATACTAGCACTTTACTGAAAACGAAATTACATTCTCGACACTCCAATAGTTTCAAATATTTTGTATACGTATTGATAGACAAAAGTAAAGTCGGATTGGAAGCCACTCTTGCACACACATGTGGATGCAAAGTCGGTGTTCGCGTTGTTGGTTGCTGTTCGCATGTAGCAATGGTATTATGGTATTTTGGTTTTGCTCGATTCCAACCTTCAATGTATTTACCTGCTGATTTCCTCACTAACAATTTTCAAGACGGTTCAATATCTGAAGAAGAAGAAGATTTAATATAATGCTTAGGTGAATTCGACCACTATCATAATCACATGTTTGGATTCATTTTTAACAACTTTCCCATCGTTTTTCGGGAAAGTGATAAAAACATTTTTTGTTCCTTGGGAGACACTCTTAAAGAGCCTGCATGAATTTTTCATTTCCAGACAATGCCAAAAATGGCTATTTTTTTAACATCCTCCTTTGCCTGACTCCGAAAATGGGGTTAGAATACCTTTCAGCGGACGTACACTCTTTCGCAAGAGCATAAATATTCGATATGAATGCGATACAGCAGAAATTTTCGCCGCTCCAACGATTCCACGAAAATATTTAACATTCCTTTTTCTCCCGGCTCTATATAAAGCTCGTTCTCCGTGTAGAACACAGCTAAACGAATAAATTAACTTTATTTCTTTCCGTAGTCCGGGACACCACTCGGTTGTTGTTCTTTCCCGTGAAAAAAGTAGATCCGTCGTTCCTTAGGAGCACAACCTAATACTGTCGTAAATTCCCGCCTCTATAAGAAAACTTTCTCCGCAAGAAAAATCCTGTATCCGGTGGAATTTGTGGCCCACGGAGAGATTACGTTGTTTCGCTCGTTAATTTTACACGAGGCCATTTACGTGGGCCGGTTTCGTGGAGAACAAGCAATCAGGAGGAATCGTGGCTGTTGCATCGATCGCCGCCGAATCACGTTTTCTCTCGCGTTCAGACCTTTTATCGTCCGGCTTTGTGACCGAGCACGCCCTTCCATCAAATCTTATCTATTTTTGGAAACGATTATAAAAGGTTAATCGATCGTGTGCACGGAATTTATGTCCCCTGTTCGAGTTACGGCGTTTAACTTCCATAAATAATCATAGAGTCAGACGTGCAGCCTCGCTGGATCTTCGAAAAAGTTGAAAACAGCGAACTTTGGACATATTTCGCAGTGCAGTTTTAACACTTTAACTGCCATGTCGTCCACATGTGGGTGACACTTAGATTGAATCATTATTTATTTGATCATGTATAGCATAATAAATATATCTAATAAAATCTAACAGAATCAGTGAAAAATGATAGAAATTGCTAATATTATTGAAGAAAGCGACTAGAATTAGAAGTTATATTCATTTTACATAAAGTTTAGAAAGTTTGCCATTTTCAGCTAATAAAGTGTGGCAGTCAACGTGTTAATGGACTTTTGAATATTTTATGGATGTTGCCTTAAACGTATATTGTACGCGAAATTTCTAGGTTGTAGTTAATTTTAGAACTGTTTATTAAATTATTTTACATGTCTGTTCATTTATGAAATTGAACCTGGAATATATAATTGACTGAATAAAAAGCTGTTGTTGGATCGCGTGGACGCCGAAACTAAGTCCTGCAATATCATTTTTCCCTCTAATCCTCTTCTAAGTAATCGAAAAAGGACTTTGGAGGGGCTCCAAGGTTTCCAATCACACCGAAATAAATGTAACTGTACGCCAGTAAAAATTGATTTTCTTCCCTACTAAATACACTATCAAATTATCCAATGAAATGCTAATCTTTAGCATTACAATGTTCCTCTATCTTTATTTTTTTATAAATTTTTACATGAAATCCGCATATTATTGTGGACATGTTTCAGAAATAATTCATGAAATTAACGACATCTCAATGTAAATGCAGTTTGCTGTTGCAATTTCACGAAGGGTTTAACAACTGTAAACACTTTAAACTCCTCATGAATGATAACTACCTCTGTTAACAGAGGAACCTCTCTGCGATCCCTCCCAACGTTGTGCTTCATTATTAAAACTAACCAGCTACTTTGATCTCGTTTCATCTGAAAATTGTTCAGACATATCTTCTAAATGGATTTGGACGTCAGGGGTGGAAAAAACTGAACGCTGTTCTTGTCGTATCCACTTTTTATATAAATGGATTTACCTGACGCCTCAAACGAATCATATACAGAGTGTCCGATTTTAATCTATAAATGCGTATTACTAGTAAACAACCTGTTATATAACAGTAAAAAATGGTTCAGATTGGAAGTGAATGGTTTCGACGGGGTCATAATCTGGTGTAATCAGTTTTTCTGTAGATGGACGCGTAAAGGTCATATGAAAGTGACATATGTACATTTTCTTAAATGGAATCGTATAATATTTAATTCACTAATCCATGCAGCTCATTATTTCATACAAAATTGTATTAAGCTATTTATGTCTAAAAATCATTAGATTAAGAGATATTTTAATGACAATATTGCAAAGTGGTTCTAGTACACCTACCTGCACCTGCATTTTCTGAATTGACAGTGGGTGAGTGCGTATTGTAGGTGTACTAGTACCACTTTCCAATATTGAGACTGAAATATCTCCTAAACCAATGGTTTCGACATAAATACCTTAAAACTTTTTCATAGGAAATGAGCTGCATCGACTATTGCATTAAAAATTATATGATTCCATTTAAGAAAACGTACATATGTCACCTTTATATAACGTTTACGCGTCCATCTACAGAAAAACTGATTACACCAGATTATGACCCCCCCGAAATCATTCACTTCCTATCTGAACCATTTCTTATATAATGGGTAGTTTAGCAGTAACTCACATTTATACATTAAAATCGGACATCCTGCATGTACTCAAAAAATTTATGCGTGTTTACACTGTGGTCGTTGAATAAATAATACAGAAAACATTATTTATATCAAACCGTATTATACAACAGTAGAATGTAAAACAGAACGTTCGCATTTGCTGAACGATGTGTTAAAAGACACTCATATTCCTCTAACGATTTTCCAGGGACGACCTCCACATATTTTCCGGGCCGTGGGTTCGGAGAAGCACGTTTTCCCGACGATCCATAAATCACCGGTTAAAACGGCGAAAGAAAACGAGTACACGATCCATCGTAGGCTCACGAGACGGGATAAGGTCGGCTATAAAATTATAGGCCGACTGAGTTCGACGGAATTTTGGCCTTAACCACCGAAAGTCTCGATTAGTTCGGCTGATAGGGTGCACAGAGGTGTGGTTACAACTGGAATATCGCGTCTGGCTTACCGCCAGACTAGCGCGCCGATTATCCGCGCCGAAATCCGCTTCAATCGAGCTTCAAAAGGCACCAACGTATCCATCGACCGGCCCGATTACTCCCGCCTGTCCATCTTCCTGCAAATCTCGTCTTTCGAATCTCGTTCCCGAACAAATTAGTCCACTGTGCTCCTCACGACATTCAACAATTATTTCATTCGGGAGTATATTATTTTGAATGTGTTATGCATACGACACTGCACTTAATGATCTTAAATAAACGCTTAAGAAGGATTTTTAACTCATTACCTATCACATATGCCACATATGGCACAAATAAAATTTTCATTAATTTTTTATGGAAAATATGTATTACAACCCGGCTGCGTGTTGTACCATATTTAATACACTATGGTGCTATGATTTTTACGCATTTTATCTGCCATTTGTGTTTGGAAAAGTTCAATTCTTTTGATTTCTTTACACTGTTGTATAGCTTATGCATTTCAACCGCTTTGTTATCGATATTGTATGTTTAACACTTTGACTGCCACGTCACCCATATATAGGTGACACTTAAATTCAGTAGTTATTTATTTGAATGCTAATACTATTAGGTGAAATATTTATGAAGGTTTAACCGAACCAGCAAGGAGAATAAATAATTGCTAATATTACTAATTAAACAGAGTATAATTTCCGATTACTTTCATGTTGTATCGAAGTCTAGAAACTTGTGCCGTTTTCAGCCTACGCACTATGGCAGTCAGCGTGTTAAAGAATTCCGAGACTTTATACGTTTTAAAAAGCCAAATAAAAATTATTAGAGTAATTTACAGTATCTGCAGATTACATACAAAAGGTTAGTTTGAATTTTCAGCCGTTAGTTTTAGTATAAATTGCTAATATAGTTTTGTGTACAAACCGGTTTTTGTAATAAATAAACGATTTAATATTATTAAACTTTTTTTTCAATATTTTTCCCATAAAAGACGCAGTTTCTTACACTTAATATATTTTTTTTCGTAAGAAAAAAAATCATGCGGCAAGGGGTAAAACTTTCATGTGTTTTCCAGTATCCACTTTATTGCGTTTCATTGCAAGAAGCTTGAAAGTTTTTTATTCTTTGCGGGATAAGATGGATTAACACTTTGACTGCCACACTCTATTGGTTTAAAATAACAATCTTTCTAAATTTCTATACAAAGGAAATATAATTGCAAGTTAAAATGTTTCTAGTCAAGAATATTAGGAATACTTTTAATTTTTTGTTGGTACCATTAAATTTTAGTAAATAAATATATGATTACCAGAAATGATTAAATAAATAATGGTTGAATCATAATAAAAATAGTAATGGAAAAAATATTCGGGTTTTCAATTGTATTTTTGTGTTAATACGTTGATGTTACAATTGCTCAGGATTGTGTGATAATGAATAGTTTGATAAGACGACTTGTAGGGTACCAAGTAAGGACTGCATTGTTTCCTTCGTCTCCACAATTTATTTTAATAACAACACTTATTAGAGTGACTAACAAGTGAGAAGTGACAATGTGACAAGTACAAAAGATGACAAGTTCTGGGATTCTAAGAGTTCGCTGAAATTCTCAAAGGTTCGTTAGATTCTAACTGGAATTCTCCGGGCGACTAGTTCTATTATTTCGGTATTTCCCACTTCTAGACCCCGGATACTTCGTGAGGGTGGAGAATGCGTCAATCCTCGAAACTCATTGGTGTTTACATTTTGACCTTGCACCCTCTTGAGGTGCTAGGATAGGGAAATGGAAGACGTCCTGGAGGTTCTGAGGACCACGAAGGTTCGAAGTGCGCATCAGGGCTGACTTGTAAGATGGAACGCGCGCTGAAATTCGAGATTTCTAGACATCCAGGCATCGGGTGGTAATAAATAACTATATACAATGTGGATTCCCGATGCTCAGGATGTCTGGTGTCGTCCTATGTCGCCCAGCCACAGGTGGCCCTCGGACCCATCCTGAGAGGCCTTATTGTTTGGAAGTTCAAACATAGTTATTTAATGAAATTGAATTTGAAGCGGTCACCGCGGCATTCAACGTGTTAAATACATTGAATATCGCAGTAGAATCAGCCATAACTGGTCAAACACGCTATAATTTGCTGTTTTGAATATGAATTATAAAGGCAATAAATGTTTAAGTACTTACTCAATCGAATATCTGCTCTCCTGCATTATCGAGGGAATGTTCAATTTCTCAAGGATTATATAAGAATCAATAGTCACTTAATTGAAATAAATGAAATTAAAATTGAGATAACGTTGACAACAGACGACCTGAGAATACGGTTTGTGAAGTACACGCAGTGAATTTCAAGGGACTTGCGTAATCCGGATAAGGAGATTCCGTTTGGAGAGCAGGGCGATACAGGGGAAAAAGTCAGCTCGTATCTGAAGGTGTTATCTATTCCGTGAAGAAACGTAGGTTGAGTCACGCAACTAGGACAGCTCATATCTCTCGGTTAAAGGTGAAAGAAATGGTGGAAAAAGATGTTGAATGGTCGAACGAGGTCTACCATTCTACGACCGCACTTCCTTCTGTAAGTGCAACGATGCGCATCTAAATTGCAATTGCACTGGTGAGAATATTTCAGGAGCAGTTTTCAAGAGAAAATTGTAATTATCACGTCGCAATAAGATTTAGAGCGAATTAAAACAACGTGGACAAATTTATTCATGGAATACATAGTACTGTGTCTTCAATAGATTGTACACCTTGTGATCCTACAAAATTTGTAATAAATCAAATTTGTTATAACGTACTAACGTTTGAACAATAAAATGACAAACGTTCATGCTGAACAACTTAGAATATCTGCCGGAGAAACTTGTCTATAGTATTACTGTTACCTCAAGCAGACATTTTCAGCCACTCACACAACTGCTGCATAGTGCCAGCAAGTTCCTATATTATTTAAAAAATGCTGGAGAAGTTGGTTGAGCGAAAAAACTGCTTCGCTTTTATGATGTACATCTTTCAGGGGCTATAATTCAGAAAGAAAGCATTTGCTACGTAACGAAGAGGACACGGTCGGTATGAATAAATAAAGAGTACAGAAGAACAAACCTTCCCTTCTATTCAGCCACAGCTTTTTGTAGATGCTACCGATTATATACGTCACAATTTTCCTTTCAATTTCATCATTGATTCATTTGTAAACCTGTTAGAAAATCAATACTTGTCACAGTGTATTCTGACGTAAATTGTATTTCAGAGGATTAAAGGATTAAGTTTTTTATTCGTTATATCTAGAACCTTCAGTGACTGCACTTATAATCGTGCATACTGTGAATGTATATTTAACGCAACTTTTCGATATTTTTAGATTACCAGAATTTCTTGCAATTAAGACTGCCACGGCGCAGACATTGATGGTATAATTGACGTGAATGTTACAGTGTTTTAAGGCAGATTAAACAGTTAAATAGAGGAATGAATATGGACAGAGACGACTAGATCGAGTCGACTGGAAACGTGCAAGAATAGCTCGATGGAAAGCAAAAAGTCAGTGCATTTATAGACGGAAGTGAAATTATGTAATTACCCTTAATATAGTATCTACGGTAATAATAATTGCTAGATCTATATTGCATGTTGTAGTACGATATTTTCCGCATACTCCAATCTTCCCATCTACTGAAAAATGTAGAATAAATACCTCCACAGGTACAGAAGGTATTATAAATGTATAGCTCTGTGAAATCTCGCGTTACCTGTAATTTATTTTAACTTCACGCCAGTAAAATTGGCGCAAAATTGTCCACGTAGTACTGTACGTCACTGTACATCATCGATATTGAGAACTGCTCTTAATCGATTAAATTTAATTTTTTGGCGTTGATGAACGCTAAGAAACGCGCGCTCACACATAGCAAATACTCAATTTTGAAATCACTGGTATCTCGAACACGAAGCCGAGGATTCTGAAATTCCTTTTGGGGTGGAGAATCTGGAGTTTTTGGATTGTAGAACCCTTTTGGGACACTCTGTGTACTATAACCTTCTGAAATCACCATCGTTAGACGGCGAATGATACAGTATTTATCGGAGTTTATGAGTCGAAATCGATTGGCGCCTTCGACAATCGACCGTCGAACCTTCGGCCTCATTGAAACCCGCGTCGTTTGCATTTTACCCTCGCGACACGGCCGTTCTTCGTTAACAGACTATGTTATCCCGATCGATGGCATCGTTAAACACTGCACGCAGGTTAAACATGCAACAGTATGAAATCGGGATTACGCTGCTTTCGCAGGAAGCGCATACTCGAGAATCGCGTAGTAATACCCCTGGCCCAAACGATTAGAGCTTACGAGCTTGCATCGCTATCCTCTCTCTCTCTCTCTCTGTCTGTCTCTTTCTCCCTCGCTCACACGCATAAACACACAATTTGGCTCTTTCGCTCGCTCTTTTGATCCTCTCACTGCTGTCGGGAGCATACACAGAGCAGAGTTATTCACGGCATAAACGAAGAGGAAATGATTTGACGCTTCGAGATGAATCGAAAATGTAGCCTCCCGTATTCCAGCGGGATTTCCAGGATTAGAATTATGTTTGAAGATTTATTATTAGGTGTTATCAAAGGAAACTTGTCTGATACGCTCCTGTAATTGAGGAGATGAAGCTGGAGGGGCAGTGAGTTATTAATAGACTGCGGATGTTTATGCAAATATTCAGTATTAGGTTTCCATATTTCCTATGTCAATGCAAAAAACTAAATGAAGGTTTGACAAGAGTGCATTTGCTCCTTGAAATGTTTAAAATGTGTATTTTATATTTGCCCAACTCATTGAATATCCACCATTCATCAATTTATATATATATATAATCGTATAAACATCCGCAGTCTAATTATTCAGCACTCGATATTCAGTTAGGTGCATTTCTAGAAACTGTTCAAAGAGTTTCATAAATAGGTGAAGCTACAGTTGATTAAACAGCGAAGAGAATTATGCTACCTGCAGTTTACCTTGTAGTTTCTTAGTGCATTCGTAATAAAATTTATTGATTAGTCAATTCAAGTGAGAAGTTAGTGACACGTGTTAAAACATTTTGTTGGATGCAGAATATACGTATATAAAAATATGTGACGTTAAATTCTAGGGAGCTCGAAATATCTTTGAATTACTATAAATCTGCTCAAGGTCGTTAGTTATTAATATCTTTATTATTATTTGTTAACATACAGGGATCGAAGTCCAGCCTTTCAGAAGCAATACCAAGACAGTATTTTTTTTAAACGGCGAATCTCATTCACAAAAGAAATCAATATCAATTCCATAATACTATTAAATGAATTATGCGTGGCATAGTCTGTGTTACACGCTGATACGTGAAACGTCAATTCTTTCTAATCTGTCGAAGCGGAGCGTAAAAATAAAATTGTTCTATAAAAGTTGCACTTGGTCATTAATAAGTCAAAACAGAAAACAAACTAAATTATGAGATAATAATAATCAAACGATCTCCATACATCTCCATTGTGTTTACGCACCGATAGCATCTTTCAAGAGTTTACAAACGAACTTGCATGTTCAATTTTCTCGAGGAACGAAGGCTCGTACAAAAAATTATATTCCACACTTCGATTTATATCGATACTACGAACCTCCTCCTTTTCGTTCTCTCCGCGTACCGCATTCCTTGCTGTATATTTCTCGAATCCGTGAGTACGAATTTACGGCGCGTACACGCGAAGAAACCCGACGGCGTGCCACTCGATTTCGACCTGAGAAATCCTCCTGGAAAACAAGTCGAACCGTTTAGAGCGATAAACGATACGGTCATGGTGACTCCGGAGCTGGTCCGAGACGCGAACGCGAGAGAGGGAGAGAAAAATCGAAAGGTTCGCGCGTGTCGATTTCTCGTAGCCGTACGTTAACGGAAACGATATATCGGCAGATTATTGGAAAGAAATACTCTGTCGAGTCGTTACCGCCAGCCCCGGTCCCGTGCGAAGCGTCATCGAGTGGCCGTGGTAAATCACTTCACGAAATTGCAGACACCGGTGAATTTAAAGGATAAAAATGAGGATGGCTCGTAAAGGATGGTGGTCGGTCCCGAAAGTGCCATGCACGGCGGAGAATAAAGAATAAAACTGGAATAATGTCGGTGGAATGATCGTTAGCGGCGACAGACGTTTCGTCGTATCTCGCTATCCGTACCTTTATTACATTCCGAATGGATTTTCTCGCTACCAGAGCTGGAAAACGATTCTGACACGTGGCAGTACCGGCTACTTCGTTTCCACTGGCACGAAAGACAAATAGCGGGTCAGAATGTCCTCGAAATTGTTCTGTATGTTGAAAGAACGGGGTTGGCAAATGGAATCGATTCAATAGTGTAGGATTAATATAAAAGAAAGATCGTTTATTTCGGAGAATATAATTCTTCACGCAACGACGCTGGTTCGACGCTTGTAAAGGGTGATCCAACAAGAGGTGCCATTTTAAATTTCCGCCACTTCGTTGCTATCAAACAGGAAGCACTCATATTTGACAACTGTCATCTACAGACATAGTCATTTTAGTTATGGAACGCTACAAAGTCGAACAACGGATTATTATAGTGAAAACCCATTATCAAAATGGGAAAAATTTTGCAGAAACAGTTCTATTGCTATTCTGAACGCTATTTCCAACGCACTGGCAACGAGTAAATACAGCAAGAGGCGACACTCCGAGCGGCACTTTTCAAGTTGACAGGTTTGCTGGCCCTTTAAATTGGTTGTATAAGCAAGGGGGAAATTTAAATCATCTGGATTTAAAATATCTTTACTTCACGTAAAGCTCTGATAATTGGAAATCTATTTGTGTCATAAATTTTCTGCATGTTGCTAATATTGGCTTTCGAAGTATTTACATCAACCTTACAAAATTAAAAATTTGTACATAATTCAAATAAATTATTTCCTATACTCTTATGAAGTAAAAGAAATTCCGCATTTAAGAAAAATATAGTTTCTAAGGAAAACAAGAAATTATAAAAATTTTCATGGGGATTTCTTAATGCATCATATAGACTCTACTGTGTGCCATATGGTTTAAAATGTATAAATAAATTACTTTCACCTAACTGTTCATTGTCTATAGAAAATATTTTGCGTATCTGGCACGAATGGATTTTCAAACATTTATGTGATAAATATTCAGCAATATACTTGAAACCATTTTGCTGTGGTAAAGTTTGTTGCTGGTATTCACAATTTTCTTCATAAAAAGATTTACGAGCAGTTGGAACAATTAATAAGGAGACTGCTTGTTTTGATAATCTGGCTGAATTTGTTAATATATTATCAAAATCATAAATTTTGAATGGAAATAGTCGGCTAACTAGAAGAATAATTTCTTAAATGCCCTTGCAAATTGGATTGCTGTTGAATTTACAGCATTTCCACTTTGTTGTCTGATACTACTGAAAAAATTGTCAATTAAATTTGTTGTATCGTTCGTCTCCCTCTGAAAGTGGTTTCTTCGTCAGGAGTGTCGCCTCTTGTATCTCCTCTTTGGCACTGACGCTCTCGCTCGCTGCGTTTTCAAGCTCTTATAAGGGCTTTCGATGCATACACACACACACACATGTAAGACACATTCTTTATAACGGGGAGCTTCAGGGTCTGATACTTGACGAGTGCTGCGCAGGGAACGTTAATTCTGGGAAACTGACCACCCGCAACCGTTATCGAGAGGAGATGGGCTTATGTTTTGGTTGAGGACCCGTCGCAACGACGAAATGGGCCACGGTCCTCATTCTGTGACGAGTCACCGACGAAGTCACGCGCTCTTGAAAGACCAAAAGACATTTTACGTGCTAGAAGTCCTAGCAATATTATAACGTTTATTACACACACATACACACACCAGATACATGCCACATTTTGATCACGGGCTACAACGCAGTCACGTTTTTCGATATCGCTGTTAAGTCTACTCTTCGTCTAGCCTCGCACTCTGTTATTCTTCCTCGACACCTAACACTTCAGTTATTCTTCACAACCTTACAATGGTTTCATGAAAATTAATTTTAAGCAACAATCGTTGCACAGTTCGAAGAGTACCAGGAAGAGTGCTCTACTGAAATATTTCCTTAGCACTTGTGGGTTTCGAGTGTTTAAAGATACAATAGAACCTCGATTATCCGAACTGTAATTGGTAACAAGATGACTTACATTGTAACTGTGTTTCGCATAAAATTGATACTCTTAGTTTAGAACAGTTTTTCCCAACCTCTTTTGGATCATGCCCCACCTCAACGCCCCACAGATTTTTATGCCCTCCTAGCATAAGAGTCAACGAAGTTCTAAAAAAGTGTAATATAAATAGGTACGTCAAATAAAAAAAAACGCCTGCTAGCATAAAAACAATGGTGATTTTTTAACTATATCGCTGATGAAGGTGACGAATTCAACATAATTTTCTGATTGCCCCCAAAATATTCAGAATTACTCCCCTATGGAGCGTACGCCCTACGTTAGGAAACACTGGTTTAGAATATAAAAATACACAGTGAAATAAAAATAAGTACACAGTGTCACCAACGATAATTTTATCTGACAATTAACATAGAAGGGGAATGTTTAAATGATTGAAGTTCGGATAATCGATGCCCCACTGTGCCTGTATAATGATATCACTTTTGCTAAAGACACAGATGTTAGCAGATATATAGTGTGAGTTCTTCAGGTGCATTTAGGGGTTAATACGATATAACTTACACAGAAACCGTAAACATTTGTCTTGTGCAAGAATTATTGACAATATTGATGCACAGCTTGTACGGTGGATCGTTCGACCGATGTATTATATACAGGATTCGCGATGATTCCTGAAGCTTGCGTAACAGGACGTCGATACGCTTGATTATCGGTAAAGAGAAAAATCGAGGGGAAAACGTGGAAAGGTAGCTCCTGCACCTTTGTTTCAGCTCCTCGAACATCTTCGTCTGTCAAACTGAGAAATCGGACAATAGGAAACCACTGGACGGAAAGACAGATGTGGAAGCAATATAATGGAGACGCCTTCGGGGAAACGAAGTGTCAGAGGAAAAGATGATTTCGAGCTCCGAAAAAGGCGTTCGATACATATACAGAGACTCGATATAAAACAACGCGCTGAATCCGATGGACCCTGCAATTTCATTAACACTTTGAGCGCCATGATGCGCTAGCTGAAAATGACAAACTTTTTAAATTTGTATACAAAATGAATATAACTATAAATTGCACCTCTTTTATCAATAATATCAATAACTTCCACAATTTTGTTACTGCTACTATTAAACCTTCTTAAACATATACAGTATTTCTATACATGATCAAATAAATGATGATTGGATTTTTGAGCCACCCCAATACGAGTGACAAACTGTTAAAAGTAAAATAATCTGATGAATATTGAGTACATTACTTTTATTTATAGTTACGTTAATAAGATCTCGCAATAGCTGCAGAGTTCAATTGTTATCGAACCTTAATACATTTACACGTCCATAACTTCCTGTGCGCCTGTTTTCAATATTGCTGTACAATAAATATTAAGTCAAATATTTAATCTTGTAATCGTTCCCAGATGTACGGAACGTAGAGTGAGTTTTTAACCCATTACCGCAGATTTTTGTTGATGTGCTGGCAAATGATGGCTATAGCAGTCATGTATATTTTTGTTAAAAAGACAACAACAAACTTATCGGGTGATATTCTTGTATATACATGTTACCGTCATATTTTTTCTTTTTAAAACTAATAGAAATCGTATTAATTAACCATTATAAAGATTGTCTTTTTATCTAATTTCTTGTAGCAGCAATGGAACATTTAAAAAAAAGTGTGTTTCTGAGGCCGATCTAGAAAAAAAGTGTGCGTTAATGGGTTAAGTAAAATAGCGAGCGATAAATAATTTAATAATCGTCCAACACAGTGTGCAATTTTTTAACAACAAATACAATAGAACGTATTCATTCAGAACTGTACTTTCCTCCAGATTTCCATGCGACGTTGTTTCGTTTCGGGACACCCTGTACATGCAGCCTTCTCTCCGATACCATGGCGGAGGTGAAAACCGTACGATATGGTTAGAGACGGAAGAAACTTCCGTGGATCGGAATAAATAGAGATGTCCGGCGAATATCGAGATCTGTCCGGTCACCGGTTTCACCCCCGCCACGGTCGGGCTCCATCGTTCACAGAACCTCGTGAAAACGTGGTGTTTTCTATCGAAGGGGACCGTGTCGCAGACTTCTTATGTACGTGGATCTTCTTCGTTTCCAGGGAATAATGTCACGTGATCGCAAAATCAGACGTCCCCACCGTGAATAATCAAAGAGGTGTAAATTTCTTACGAAGCAGCCGAGAGTTCGGTCCGCTCGAACTATAATTCCGTCCGACGCAATTTAAGGGGACTTATCCTTCCCTGGATCTACTGAACGAATTCAACGTGGATCTTCTTCTTGGTGAGAAGTACCCTCTTTACCTCGAGGGATTTATGGTCATTAACTTTGTAACCTGTGAAATTTCGAACACTTCCTTCGTGCGAAGAGAAGATACGGGAAATCCTGGTACACGCGACATCAGAAGGGTTGAAAATAATAAAAATAAAATATAATTGAGAAAAATCGAAAACATCAATCGTCGGTTTACTGCAGCGAAACATTCCAATCTTCCATGAAAATAATTATTCTATTAGGTTGTGTAATAAGTCCTGTCGCGATTCTTTAGAAGAATATTAAATATAATACTACTAATTTTATATAGAACTCACCTAATCAATGATACATGCATCATTTTGTTCAATGACTTTCAGCCATATTTCGGTTAACTTAAATATTACCTCCAATGTGGATTAAAAACGCTCATTGCGACGTTCATTTTAAAGACTCCATCCTGATCGAGGGCTTATTTTGTAGGAAAAATTTCAAGGAATATGTTCATATTTTTTTTTAAATTTAAAACCTAGTTGCCTTCAAGGAGAAATTTACAAAATAATAATTTGTTTATAATTTTTAATGTTGCAAAATTAACTTTTTAACTCAAAAAAATATTATTACAATACGCCAAACCTTCTCGATTAAAATAAAAAAAAACGAACTCAACCCGACAAATAGTTTACGAGATAAAAATTCATAAGTGCAACTTGTTTTCGTGAAAATAGGCAAAAATTGCAACATTCAAAGGTCCGTATTTTTTAAACAAATTCGAAATCAGCAAAATGATGACTTAAACCCCACTCCCTAATTTCACGGGCATTACATCATATTTCATTTTGAACAAAATCCCTGACATCGACGTCAAAAAGTAATCGATTTGGCGTGGAATGCCCCGTTTGTTAAAACAACTATACTCCATGTATTGAGCAAACATAGTGGCAAGGCGCGGCGTATCTCAGACGTTCGCCCATCCACGCATCAGAATATCAACGCAACAAGAGGGATAACGGTATATACATTCGTAATCCGGTGGTAGACAGGCGTGAGTGTGTACGTTATCCGGATAATGCGGTGAAACTGTTATCCGGACGTGGCAGATATTACACGTATCCTACCTATTGTTACAGCACAAAAGTTCTCCGGCACAATCTTGAACCGCTTTACTCCTCCGCCGTCCCTCCGCGCCTTCTCCGCAACGAAATACGATCGCCGGTATTTACGAGTAACAATAACGAAGCTGAGCGAACGTTTGCGGGGGAAAACTGTATCGCGGAATCGCAGACATCGCCGAAACGACGTAAACGAAATTCTAACCGCGACGGAAGTTCCGGCAACTCCGGCAGAAAAGGTAAACGCCGTGGTTGTATACGGTTACCATTTAGTAGCTGGAAGGAAGCTACTGAACGGGAAAGAAGATACGCCGGGAACGATGAACAACGCGTGCAAAGTATCCCGCCGCGGAGCTCGCGGTGAATTTTCTCTTTGAACGATCAAAGGAAGACTCGCTTGACAGGTAAAGGAACCTGCTAGCCAATGCTACGGAACAGACATCGGAACACCGAATTCCCCATGCCAGAAAATTGAACATTAGTTCGACTGGGAGTTCAGCGGTTTCTCCCTGCAAGCGTTGAATATTATTCTCCTCTGTATTGTATCGTGGGTTAAGCCAACAATTTCGAATGTTTCGTACAGCTGTGTTTAAACAGCGATGGGACTGATACCGTAGCTATCGCTCGTAGTTGAAAGTTCGATGCTTTGGTCTTCGGTTGTTGCTGCTACGGCAAGGACACACAAATTGGCCCTATCGATTTCGAAGTGCCGTGTGCTTCTGTCCTACGTACGATGTCGTCCTAAATTGGAATTTAAACGAACATTGACACTGTCTTAAATAAAACTCGAGCTGGCGTTGACGTTGTCTCGAATCAGAACTTGGGCCGACGTTGACACGACATTTTTTACAAGAATGAGAGCCAGAATTGACTTGCGGAAATTAGCTTCGTCAAAGTGCAATCATTGGATCGATTAGCCAGAAAAGTGAAAAGACAAAACCGGGGGTTGAGAACTTTCAATAAGAGGACATAACATTCAACACCATCGAAAACAATAAATAATATTACTTTGCCAGATTTGGGCATTCAGATCCACTGTATAGAATTTGCAATTTAGCCAATAGCTTCAGTGTTAAATTGGACTTTTTTTCTGGCTCTCCTGATAGTTTCAAAAACAATTGTTTATAGATCGCTAGGTCAGTTTATGAACAGTCAAACTGCGTTAATTGAGTGTTTCACTATTACTGCAACATGTTTAACCCATTTAGTGCCGAACAACGCATGTCGTCGTTGGCTACACTTGCGCAAAGTGCCGACTGCGATATATCGATGTGCGTGAATCACTACGCGTGTGCGCATGAAAATGACAAGTCTTAACTTGTTGGATGCGTTTAGTAGTTCAGAACTCATTTATATTTCTGCTGTTCATTATTATTTAAAACTAAATTTTTATAATTTGTTTCTCAAACTTACCAAACTGCATCAGTTTGGCTCGGCACTTTCCGATTAGTATATGTGACCGTCAGCCAATAAAGAAAATGCGTGTTTTGTTTTTATGATTGTGTTCGACTAGGCCTGATGTAACCAATCAGACCCGCATTCCTTCCGTCTGCCAACTTACCAGCCGTATACAGTACTTGTTTTTAAAAAGTCTAGAAGCTTTTTATCAGAAGTTCGGGGAAACATTGATCAGGAAGGTTGCGGGCCATTTAACGCGTTCAGGGGATGATCGAGTTCCGGCGCAGCCCTTCAAACTGGATAATCTTTAATCACGCCTCGTTTAAATTGACTGCGAGGGGGCGAAAGATATCAAAGAAACGGCACGAGCCTGGCCAGAACGCTCTCGAAGAGAACGGTCATCGAAGGTGAGGAGAGGCAATCGAGAGGCCGGAAAAATTTCTAGTTCGGAAAACGCCGATGTGAACCGTTCGCCACCCACCCGATCGAATGATTTAAAGCGATGCGGTTAAATCGCTGCGACCGAACTTCGGTCAAACTGTATCTCACTTGTTCCAAACGAGGGTGGGAACGAGAGGAAGAGAGAGAGAAAGAGAGACAGAAAGAGACGGGGGGAAAGAGGAGAGAGAGCACGGTGGTTAACCCCTGACGGACGATCGCAGCTTCTTTGTGGCGAAAAGTGGGAATCCCGGTTCTTTCAGACCGAGCCACTCGTTTCAAAGTATTCGACCGCATGTTAGCCACCGGCCTCTGTAAACTCTCGTGAATTAGGTTGACGAACTTAATGGTTGCATCGAGTGCAACAGTGACGATACTGTTCAAGCACTCGTTCTCGTCTAGCTGCGCTAACGAGGTTAGATCATGCTAACCGCCCGGGCCTATACGACTCGAATGCCTGTCGCGTGTACTCATCCTTTTGTGTGCTCTTAACTAATTGTTACTTTTTTCCCTTTCATGCTTTCTCGAGAATTTATGCCATAAAACCTCTGTGTTTTATAATTGAACGATAAAACTGTACCAATGCGGTCTGTGTGTAGAAATGAATAAAAAAGGATGTACATATAAACATGGGACATGCAAATAAAAATATAGAACTTTTTGTACCATCGTTTTGACACTGACATCGGTTGAAAATTTATTAAAATTAATAATTATTTAATTTGATTGTACCGGCTGACAGAACCCTGCGTGGTGGTCATGGTCAATGTGTTAATTAAAAAGTTACCACAAACATGTTAAATATAAACTAGTGTGATGTAGCGGGGAAATGTTTCGGTAATGTTCATGCAATTTCTTTATAGACTGCCTCACTATTTTCTGCACTACTCTAGGCTATTGCAAATACAAACAGAGACCGAGTAATGCTTGTGAAAAATGAAACGAAATTCACGTGAAATTTACGCAACGATGAAGTTACATTTCTCAACGACTTCGATGCGACAGGAATAACTGATATTTCGAACTGAAACAGACATAAAACTGAACTGCTACAAGCAAGTTCGTACAAACGTTATGTCATTTAATAATGAGTCCCATTTGAAGAAACTTCATGTGGAAATATTTCAATTTGTCCGACAGAAATTCCGCAAGACGACACATGTACAGAATTGCTTCCGCGTTTTATTAATTTTCTTTTGTGATAAATTAAAATTCTTCATCGCCAGAGTAAAATACACGTTACTCTGCGGAATATACGGCGTTTCAACAGAATAACTTGGAATATTTTAAATGGTAACAGTGGACCTGAATATACTCTGTCAAAAGTGAGTTTCTGGCATTCATATGAATGAGTTATTCTTTCTATTGTATCATAGAAAGTATTCATTCGGATTTTTCAATATTTCTCCGAGTTCATAGAGAATGAGTAGCCGCCAATTCGCACCAGCTCCTCCTTGATTCGCATTCAGGATCCTCGAACACCTGCCGACCACCTGGTCCTTTTTCTAAACCTACACCAAGCGCACCAACACACTTCAATCTTTTGCAGGTATGGAGGGGCCCCTGATACTTATACCGTACACCTGGACCATTTCCTAAACCAACACCCACTGGTCAAACCATTCGGTCCGATAATTTTAGATATCCTACACCCGTCGAAATATTTTCCTCGACCTATGCTGAACAAGCAGTCGAACAGTCCACCTGAAATTCTCGGAATCTTTGTCAAGAATTTCCTCGATTATTCGAACTATCATCAATAACCGCGGAACTAACATTATGTGTACAGTCTGCCCCACAAGAGCGTACTGGCGATATCTCTGCAAAAATGAATATATTTGTAAAAAATTTAATATGGATCGAAAGTACATCTAAAACAGTAATACGCTCTTACTTAATAATGGATCCAGTCTCCTCCGTTATCGATTACAGCTTGGCAACGTTTCGGCATGCTTTCTACTAATTTTTCAGCGTATGACACAGGTAGTGACAACCATATTTTTCGAATGCGGTCTATTAAAGTTCTTAATTTTAAAATACATTTTCCATTCAATTATTTCTTTTCAAACATTTTCTATGGATTTGTATCTGGTGACTGGGACGGCTAGTCCAACACACTGATACCGTTTTGCGACTTCCATTCGGTGCAGACGCGGCTTCGATGTTTCGGGTCGTTATCTTTTTGCAAAATCCAATTGCTTTCAATTTAATTAAACCAGCGTTTCACCGATGTTTGGAATCCCTTTTGGTGTAATTTTAGCATTTTCTGTGCATTCAAATTGTCTGTCAAAACGCATAAAGACCCAAAACCCCATGCGTTTAACCAGCCCCAAACGTGCACCTTTATTGGGTGTTTCACACTTTTTCTGAATCACAGGTTTTCCATGAACAGACCGAGCAGGTTTAATAGGAGACCAGGCCTAAAAAGAGGATTCATCGCTGTATACTACATCACTTCAATCACGATCGATATTTTCATGAGCCCACGTCAAACAATTTTCGACATTTTTTTTTGACAGTAATGGTTTCTATGCTGTACTACGCCATTTGACATTTTGTTCCTCCAAACGACGTTTCAGTGTCATTATACTGATATTTATGCCCCTTTTTGCTAAACAAGTTTGAGATTTTCCTAGCGAAAATGTCGGATTTTTGGAAAAAAATCGAATGATCGCTTTATCTTCCTTGCCTGCAGTGCCTCGCTTTAAACTGCGATTTGGAAGATCATCGACACTCTTTGTCCCTTTATATCGTTTCATCCACTTCCTCACGAACTCTGGAGACTTACGCAAATGTTTAGGAGCACTTTCAAAACTAATTTTCGGTCCTTTCGGGTGAGATCACAAGAAGACCGCTGCAAATCGTTTAGCGAACGCAGTACTCATTTCAGAAAGTTCTGTTCTTTTCAATGATTTAAACAAAACTAAGACATTATAAGCCAAGCCGTATTCGAGAGAACTGTGTATGTTTAAATTATCACAATCTCTCCCTCATTAGGTATCAACTTTCATAGATACCGCCCGTACGTGCTTGCGGGACAGACTGTATGTTTCGCATAAAAATTGATAAATTTATTTTACAATGTAAAATACATAGTGGGATAAACTAGAGTATGCAGTGTCAGCAATGATAATTTTAGCTTGTAACTGACATATGATGACCAATTTTCGAACGACGGGTGTTCGGATAACCGAGGTTCTACTGTATTATAATCCCGTAAGAATCAGTTAAATTAGCGTTTGTCAACGTCAATGACTCAGGTTCAGAGACTGCGAAATAATTAAAGGTAAAAATGCCCAAGAATCTAAAGAAATCATGTTCCACGAAACCTTCGTAAAATCATATTAATCGTACTCATTGCGATTGCCGCTGCACAAGAAATTACGCGGACCGTAGTACTCAGCAAGCTCCGCGATACTAAAATTCGTCGACCCAGTCAGAGATCCTTGGAACTTAATTGCCGAGTCCTGGGTACGATTCAAAAAGCGAACAGAAAGGACAGGCGCCGTAACGATAACTCTCAGCGGCCGGCGAAATATAAAGTATAGCCAGCCGTCCGCGGGGAAATTGGTAAAAATTTTAATACCAGGAAACATTAATGCGCGTGCAGAAGGTTTGGAGCGAGGAGTTGGGCGGGTGGACAGACCGGAGAGGAAAAGGAAGAGACAGAGAACGTCAGGAGACGAGCGGAAGCTCGCTTTGACGTTCGACCGTGGCAGCTGCTAGGTATTTCGAGAATTTCCCAGACATTCGGTCAGGTTCTGTAATACAGCTCCGTATGTAACTACAGCCGGAAAGCTGGCTAGCTATTCGACCAGGCCATCCAACTTCTGAAGTATTCCGAGCCGGCTTGGTGAACTCGCAGCCGGCATGATCGCGAAGCACGTGCTAATTGCCACCTCGTGGCTACCTTGCAAATATCATCGCTCTCGGAATAGACTTTTCTCCCCCCTCCAGCCTGCGCTCCATGCAAGATTAGAGGTTACCCTTAATGAAGGTCACTCGATGTTCTCTCTTCAGCGTTAATATTCCGCGGAGTCGCCGCCCGAGAATGCCGTGTACGATCAGAGACTGTACAGCGATCCTAAGGTATCTCCATCCTCTTCCGTTTCTCGGAGCGCAATTAATTATTCTACACGACTACGAATAATTCGTTACTTTTAAAGGCGAATAGCAGCTGCGACTGACGCGTCGATCCCAGGGAAAGAGTTACGGAAAATTAAATTAGTGGCGCGCCGGGAAATAATTTAGCCAAGACAGAGGAAATTTGTGAACTTGGGCGTTCGGTAGAAGGCAGCATTTTGGAAAGATTGTACGGTGAATTTATGAGCAGCCTCGTGTAGGCTGTTAGAAGATTTCTTCTTCGGTATTATTAACCCTGCAATCGGGCCATTGTCTGGAAACTTCTGTTTTTAGTGAAAGACAAATAAAAACGAATTAACACGTTCACTGCGGCACCTTTTTTTGAGGAGTTTCCTGTTTAGTGGAACGGGACAAATATACCCAGTACTAGACTTTCCTATTTAGTGATACAGGACAAATATACCCCGTTCTAGATTTTCCTATTTGACGGTACAGAGCAACTTGAAAATAGTGGACAAATAACGGAAATATGAAAAACAAGCCGCATAGGTCGAAGGTATGCACGATACGGGGTGTATATGTCCCCTACCACAGTGAACGTATTAACTTGTCCATTATGAACGCGTTTTTCAATGATGAGTACAATCAACTCCGACGAAGGGTTAAATGTATTCGATATAAAATAGTCCACGTGCAATTTTAATTCGTCTTGCTCATCCCGAAGCTATTTTTAAAGAACGAGTTAACATATATTCTTTTAGTAGTTTATGTGAACCATTGGATACCTTTTACAAGGCAGAATAAGGTACAGACAGAGTAGGGTAGGCTGTTATTACAAATTTTACCTACCCTGCGACAACAAGCTGTCCATTCTTCTACAAAACAAACTATAGGCATTGTTACAACTATTAAAAGTGTTGCAACAACGTAAGCTGACCCGCTGACTCCCGACCATATATGAGGAGAACAGCGGTCCGTATCGGTCGGCGGTGTGGAATCTCATTCTGGTCCAAAATTAGGGAAACAGGCGGTCCACAATTTCCGGTCCTTGGGCAAACAGCAGCTCGACTCTTCTCCCGCGGTTTCAATTTCGTGTGCAGCCTTTCTTCTCTCTCGCGCGCTTTCTCTCTTTCTCTCTCTCTTTGGATATCTTGTATCTCGCGGTTTCGCACAATTTGCATACGATTATCGTAATCCAAATTATTTTCGTACGCGAGTTCCTCTAATCTTTGCGGTGGCTGTTTTATATCCGCGGATATTATTCGACGCGCGAGCGTAATTCGAGGCCGGCGATTTAATTGAATCACCCGCGCGAAATTCCCTCGGCCCCCGAACATATCTCGCTTTTTTATATGCACACACTGACTCGTCGAGATTTCTGTGACTACCAAATTATAATTATGATGGCTGTGGGAGATTTAAACATTATCAGGAAATTTCAAAATGTTAGAACCCTTTCGATGCTGCATTCCTTGCTGTTTCCTCTGTCGAAGCATTAGTATTGGGTCATCCCATAAGTAACGCGGTTTTTCTGAGAGCTGAGTTTAAAACAATGGCACTCATCACGATCGTCACTTATCTGTTTGGTATACATGCTACTGTAAACAGACAATGTTGTTCCGAAAGTACACAAGTGTGGATCCAATATTGCAGTTATTAAAAACATTTAAAATGAATGGGACGAAGGATCATGTTCTGCATGTTATGTGTATGAGTTTAACCCCTTCGCGTACAATGACGGGTCAGACTAGTGGTCGTAATTCCGGGCCAAACAGGAATATCACGAGTCAGGCGCGTGGTATTAATTGAGGGCCAAACGTGAATATCACGAATCAGACTCATGGTTCCCCCTGCGGGCCATATATTAGGCAGTAGTTGATTTCTGGTGAAGATAACGGCTAAAACCTAAACAAACTCGGCAGTTAAATTAAAGAGACGTCAATTAAAGAGACTGTTTGGAAGTTTTCTATTCAAGTGCATTTGACTTCCACACAGCCGGTATCGCGTGAAGCGAATGAGCGTATGGCTACTTCATAGGTAATCGCAAGATGTTACTTTGGCCCGTTCCGCGAGCATCTTTTCCTACCCCTTCGGCCCGCATTTTGCCGAACTAATGTGTACTGGAAAGAGTTAATAATGGAAATAATGCAACTGTAGCAGTAAAAAACACATCTACGATGTATGAACAAATTATTAGCGTAATCCAGTGTGAAAGATTTTCGAGTTAGGAAATATAGTCTTAAAGATGAACCTCGTGCCAGGCAGCGTGAAAAGTTCGATGCAGACGTTTCACGGTTTACTGTTGAACAAAATCCAATCATACCTGTTCAAGAATCAGCCTAAAAGTTCACTTCGACTCATTCTATGATTCATCGTCACCAAAATCGTATTAAAAAGGTTTACAAAGTTATGCGTATCGAAAAGAACCGCATTACTTATAGGATGACCCAATATATTACATTTCCATTTAGCGTGTCGAAGGATTCGATATTTCTTTCTACTTACATTTGGATTGTATTTGAATACGCTAAAACACCGGTACACCAACGCTGTAATTTTCTAAAATTCATACAGTCTGTTGTCGCTCCGTTCTTGAATATTCCGACCGGAGCACTTAATATAATTAATATTCGAAAACAATATTCAAATATTTAATCTGCATTAATCAAACTATGGTATAACATTAATAAGAATTTCCATATAAATTAGTATTTATATTGAATTCCAGATTGGTTTATTGGCATGTCGAGCCACGATGCTCGCCAGTTGACCCAATAATAATAATATTGGGAGAATGGAGGGAAGAAAATTGCATGGATGGAGTTAATTCAGCGAATTAACGGGGCGACCGACGGCGTGTGCATCATAAAATCACGTATTCGCTGGAAAAGTCGCAACGTCCGGGGAATAATGGTTTCGTTCGGACGTTACGGCATAATGCGGCCGCGTCGTTCGTTCGAATTCGAAGCGCATTTAGCGCAACACGCTTCGCGGCCACGCCACGCGTTTTCCAGCTTTTCATTGCGCTCGTCCAACTCCCCGGATGGCTCTGAAAAACGCTCGTTTATTCCCGAAACGCGATTCACAATGAATCCGCCGCTGCGCGTTATACATTCGCGGCACAGCCGCGCGAAAACACCAAAAAACGAACTCCTGCTCCACGGATTTTCCTTGTCGCTGTTCGCCGAAGTATCTTTCACCGAACGCCGTGAAAGGATTCATCGACAATTCTCTGATTAATAAAAAAAAATATAAACAGTGGTTTGTTTGAAGGAGGTCGTTATATGTCAATAGTTTTGTTCTTTCAGAGATGGAGCAGAAAACATTTTAAGAACGATTGTGTTAAGATTGTGACAGAGGATGTTGAGAAGAGTTCAATGATTTGTGATTCAAGATCGTTCGAGATTATGAAAGGTCGTGAGCTGACTCATGTGTGCGTTTGAGAGGGGATTTTGTTCATTTTAGGTGAGATCCTCCATGATTGAATTTCTTGGTTGATCATTTCGATCGATAGATTTTTTGTGAGAAGTTTGACTGCCACACTGAATCAGCTGATTGATTATAACCATAAATTATACCCCTTTTAATCAATAATATTAATAACTTTCATAATTTGTTCACTGCTTGTGTCAGACGTTGTTCGGTATATATCTAAATACTATACAGGACCATATAAATGGTGATTGAATTTATGTGCCATCGACATGTGGGTGACACGGCAGTCAAAGTGTGAAGCGTATCGTTAGGATGCAAACTATTTATATCAACGGAAATAATTCGCTAATAATTCTAATCCTGCAAATAACGCAATATAATGTATTGCTTGCCCATTCGGCGCGTACGTTATGACCGTACGTCGGTTATTTACAAATTAATTGCACACAACCGAAAGGCGAATGCACATAACGAGAATAATATTATTCGATCAATTAAAGCGGAATTTGATTTCGATTCAGCGGCGTCGGCGGCGCCGGAAGAGCGAAAATGCAGCCGGTTATCGGTGCTGAAATCTGAAAATAGCAAGAACAATTGTACACGCGAACGTGTTTCAGACGGTTTATGGAAAAATCACGCTCGTGTTTTGACGCTAATGAGTGCTCTTAATGAAACCGTCTAATTTAAAAACTGTGTTCCGTGGAAAAAACGTAAGCCATCGAGTTCAATGCTTATTTCTATGTGGCTGCAATTTCAGTTGAATAGAGGAGCTAAACGTTCCATAATATCTATTTCTGATTAGGCAGACGCTTAATCAAATGAAATAAGTCGTCTTTAACCTACCTTTCTGTGTAGAAATACAGTCACTCACGAAAATCTTCGTACACCCCATAAAAAGGCTATTGTGACTAAAATAAACAATAATTTCGTGTAATAACATGTTTATTTACTAACAGATGAGGTAATATTAACTATTTTATAACAAAATGTATTATTCTATAGAAATATTTGAACAGATAATAAAAAAAAACGAATTATGTATCTCACAAAAGTGTTCGTTCAGTGTTATTTTTTGAGATTATGGGTTACATTAATATTTTGTCGGGCCTCATTTTGCCTCTAAAACAGCTTTTCATCTTCTTGTCATAGAATGTACTAACTTTTCTCATGTGTTCAAACATTCCTGTAGAATAATACATTTGATTATAAAATAGATATTATTACCTCATATGTTAATAAATAAATAAGATATTACCCTAAGTTATTGTTCATTTTAATCAAAATAGCTTTTTTATGGGGTGTACGAAGACTTTCGTGAGTGACTGTAAGTCATTTTTCCATAGTAAAAAACTTGTTTATTCCTCTGATAAAATTGCGAATGTTATTTGGAAGAGACTCTGCCACAGCATGCAATAAATAAGTAAAAAGTTTGTCTACGTTCTTCGAAATAACGATTAATTATAAAAATTACTGTATCTTATTGATTCAGCTCGAATCTTACGAATTTGTGTTGTATGTACAATATCAAAAAACAAATGTACATTTGAGGTTAACACGCCACAACCGATAAGCCACATGCAACTAATAAATTTTTCCCATTCTGAGTTTCTGGTCCCTCCTCCAGATCTATCAACATGCATGATCTCCATGAATGAACATATTTGTACAGAATTTTATCGCCAAGTGTGTATAAATTTCCGTGTTACTTTATGACGCCAATAAAACGAACTAGATGCTCAATATACCCGCAACGTTCTGCTGCGACAATGATTCGGTAAGAAACAATAAACTTTTGTTGGTTTCCCGAGGATTCAAAGTGCGAAACTTTGTTTTAATAAAGGAGAAATTCAGTGGACGAGAGCTGCAGTGGTTCTGTTTTCCTTTTTATTCTCTTTTGGGGTGTTGGTGGTAAGAACGAGGACTTGGGCGAGGAGAAAACGTTTATGGCTTTGAGGACCTCCAAGGGAAAGCTCTCGCAGATATGGAGCAAAATTTACATTGTCCAGATGTGTAGCGTACTTCAACAATTCGTCAACATAAATTTCTATTCAATGTTGTACCATTACAGTAGAACGTCGATTTTCCGAATTTCGGATATCCGAAGGATCGATTATCAGATCACAGAATGAGTGAGTATCTAAACTATGGAACGTTTACATTTTAGAACATGTATCTTTTTTGCTTCAAATGGACGAGTTTAGTGTCTTGCCGTGTTCAGTGCATACACGATTCATTTGAAACGCATCATAATGAATTGGAAAATCTGTCACCCACTATACCTGGATTTGAAAACTGTAATTACCACGATATTCAGGAATAGTTGAAAACAGACCAAAATAATCCAGGATATAAAGTTATGAATGATGATGATATTGTTTTATCCATTTTTGCTGAAAAAAATGATGACAAAGATAAAGATATGGCAGGATCATGTACTATTCCACTACACCGTGAAGTTGCAAATGCATTGGATGTTGCATTATGATGGGCGAAAGAGCAAACGGAAATAGATGCAGTACGAATATGTGTTTTAGAAACAATTCGTCATTTGGCTATATGTAAGAATGATTAATTTACTGTCTGTATTTCGTTTATCATGGACCTTTTAACGCAATATACATCAATATTGGAAAATTGTTTTATTTCCGTGAATTTTATGGCATATTCGCAAATTTGGTTCTTCTAGTCCGATTATCTGAAAAACCGCTTATCGGAACAGTTTTATCTCCCTATTAGTTTGGATAATCGACGTTTTACTGTACCTTCGAAATATGTACAGCCTGCAGCATATACAGAACGATCGTTCGAGACAGATTGAACGCAACCGAATGATTTTTTGAAATGAAAGATTTCGTTGAAACACACGTACGCCGTCGGTAGATTGGAGGAAGGCACGTGGAACGTCAGACGTGGAAAAATGTTCGGTATGAATGCGTGTAGAATCGTGTGGCAGGTACCTGCACTGCAATCCTGGAGCAGATTCAGTGTTGACAATCAGAACCGGGAGTCGCAGCTGCGACTGCGAACTGAATATAAAGTGATGCAAGAGTCACTACGGAGACCAAACACTAGAAAAGTCAAGCCGGTGCTTCGAGACGTTCGCGTTCCTAACGAAAGGGTTGAACAACTTTGAATTATTATGTACACACCGGTCGCGTACCTGCAAAACGGGTCACCTGCATCGTCGAACTTTCCACCCCCTAAAAAAAAGAAAAAACCTAAAATCCAGCGTAGAGTCGTTAGCACGTTAACGAGGATAAATCTCTAGCAAGGGGCTTCCGGTTGGTACGCGGCTCATCGGAACACGTTTCTCGCGGACCCTTGTTTCCGGTCGGCAAAAAACCCGAGCATTCCGGACCCTTGCATACCGGCGCGCTTACATTTCACGCTGTCCGTGTAAATCTCCGCGTTCTTATCATCCAGCGGATATAAAGCCAGCCCTTGTTGTTCCCGCTCTCACTTACGCCGTTAAGGTGACAAGGGGCGGGCGAACGAAAAAAAATAGAAGATCTAAAGGGAGTATAAAGGGGTGTCCAGCGATGCGACGTTTATTTCGTGTTTCAGAGAGGAACGCGGAACTTTCGACCGGCTGGCGTTGTTGGGGACGAGACCGTCTCTGAAGCTACACGGAAATCCCATAGTCGCGCTGCGATGGTGGCGGTTAGTCGACGGATAGAGGAAAACGCGAGAGACGAGAATTATTAGAGCGGGTCACCGAGGATGTCCTCGACGAGGTCGGAGCAGCGCAATTTGCACTTGTTGCCGTCAACGCGGAGCCTTTATTAAACTCACGGAAACTGTTTCATTTAAAATTACATCCGGATTAGTCGAAGGTAAGTGGCTGGCCGCTGGCGACATCGAAATCAGAATGCATCCGCGTTACCCGGCTAGAGTTCAACGCGTACGCGATTCAGTTCCACGACTAATTATCTCTGGCAGCTCGTTGATAAGTTTTCCGACTCTGCCGGCCGCGGCTCCCGACGCTTTTAATCGATTTTTGAATATTTGACGAACGCTGCGCGGCGAGAGAAAGCGGGCGAAGTCGCCGGATGCAGCAGGCTTAGAAATTTAATTTTTCGTTCAGAACTTCCGCCTCGCGGAGGATTGTTGTTTGCCGGAGTTAGAGTGGCTACGTGAACTGTCGTTTGTTCGTTCTCCTATTGTGCGTGGAGTATGCACTGTAAAGTGATTTACATATATTACGATCCGTGGTTAAAAGGAGGCGAGGTTTAAAGTTTCCAGAATTATAGTACTTCATATTTTCTGGATTTAAATTGCAACACCCCACCTCTCAAGGATTTTTGAGAGATTATTTTATTTGAATTTTTAATGACTATGGTGAATACGATTCCAGCTACTGTCGGTCGAATTTAAGTTAAAGTATCTCGACAATAACCTCTGTATAGGGTACCATGGTTGTATAAAATTGATTGAAATCGGTAACTTGAAGAATTCATGGGTCTTCTTCTTCTACTTTTGAATTTAAAACTACAGTTTTAGATGGGTTTGGAACCACCATGCTGGTCACCCATCTCGGTCGTAGTTTCACTAAGAACTTTATAAAAATTGTATACGTCCAAAAAACCTTTTTTTTCTACTACAACTGCACAGGTCAAACAAATATACGCCCAGGTAATTAAAAGAATGATAACTTTTCTGTAATTCTATTGGAAAAAATTTCGATGGAATTTAAGAGATCTCTAGGGTCTTGCAATCCGTAATCAATTTAAACGGACAGTATCTCCCTTTTAAAACAGAATAGGTTTGTTAAATAAATCGTGAAGATTCGAGATCAGAGAAACCGCAATTTCTGTGAAAAGTCGAAGACATCAACGGACACTCCGCGAATCAATGTAATATCTTGAATGTCCGTGGAATGATGAACGAGCGAAGACCCGGCCTGACGGCAGGGCGATTATTTACAGCCAATCAGAGAGAGAAACCTATCTGGCCGACAGACGCATAAACGCTCGCAGATCTCATCGAATGACACGAAGGATAATCGAACCGACGAAGCACGATTGATAGAACGATGTGACGTTCAACGTCACGCTGTTAGAACCGAGGAAACCGTGCATTCCTCGATTTCCTTCCATAAATGGAATTCATCCCTCCACCCAACTTTCTGATCGTTTTCTGTAAAATACATTATGCACACGTTTGCAATAACGAACGCAGGTAACGAAAAAGAATTGAATTTTCAGATTTAATCGCTGGGTAAACGCAACTTGATCTAAAAGTATTGATAGTTTGCTATAGGAGGGATATTAAAGAATATGCTCAAGGTCTACATTGCTTCTTCTGTTTTTACTTTAAGAATAAGAATGTGAATGTATCTCTGAAAGAGAATGATGAATAGTGTTGAAATGCGTTAAAAATGTTAAAAGAAGTCAAATTTAGGTAAGGGTATAGTCCTGGCAGACCCAGTCGGATTGTCTTTATAATATCAGCATAGTGAAACAATATTCTACATCAGGGCCTGGTTCAGATTTACGTATGACTGTTCACTATAATCGATATTTCTTATAGAGTGTTAGTAAGGGTTGTTTCACGTCCCAGATGTGGGAGTGATATTCGAATCTCAGAATCATTTAGAACTTCAGAACTGTATGGTTTTTTGTGTGTTTGATATAATATGTCTAGATCGAAATTGGTATCGAACATTCGGATAATGTTCATTGTAGTATCACTTTATGGTCACTTCTAGCCCGATGAAGCGATACATTTGCATAACGATCCATTCTACGAGAAACTGAACTACCCATCGTAAATAGTCTAGCACCGGTCCAGACATCCCAGTAATATCCAGAACCTATCGTCCTCGCTACTGTTTCAATCTCGAAAATGTACGAGACGTCGTGAAATTAAGTGGCATGTTTACCAACGTCTACGACGAAGTTTGCCCTGGAGTCATCGGTCTCGAAGACTTTGCAAATTTGGGTCGCTGGAGATGTCGAGGGTCTCCTGAAGCGCACGGCCAGCAAAGACCATTCGGTTCGGTGCCAATTTCAATGAAACTCCGTGTTTTCGTTCTAATAAAGATTAATCGAGTGTTCTCGAGCTGAGAAATCGAAGTGTCCTGTGTTCCATCATTTTTTACCTTCTCAAGATCTTCAAGGAGTACCCCAAAGTCTCTCGACCGGGCTCAAGCACAAAAATTCTGACTAAAGTGTTGCTCTACTTAGAAGTTTTTAACTAACCGCAAAGTGGAGGGAGTTAGCCTTTTTCTGCCCTTCGACGACCACGACAGAGTGTTCAACAAGTATTCTTCAGGGTTCTCCCTCCGTCGTTGACAACTAGTTCTTTCTAGTTAGAAGTTAATCCGTTATAGGATCCTGGGAACAAAAAAACGAAAGGAATCTCCATGTTCTTCTCAAGATAACAGTTTTCAATTTTCAAAGGGATGTTTCACCATTCCGAAATTTAGAGAATGGTTAACGTAATTGTTCAAAGTCAGCACAGAAAGAAACAACTGAATACCCCTCGCTTCTGCCAAATCGCAATGCAAGAACTGTCCTGGCGAGTGGAACACATTGCTGGCAGCTACGAAATAAATAATCAGGGATAAGTTGCTGAATAACCCATCTTGCTCTTCCCCTAATTGGTCCGTGTAATTGCAGGCACGGGTTCAACTAGTTCGCTAACAATTTATTGAAGCTATACGCCACTCTCGCGAATTTCTCTAACAATTACACGGAAATCGTGATTAGGGAAGATGGACGACGTTGTTTCGTTATGTGATTATAATCACCCCCGGCCAGCCGTCCACCGAATGCCCACATTGTTTCCACGATACGTTTTGTCGATAAAGCCATTAAGTTTGCGTGACGATCCTCTGTGACACCTATTATTCATGTTATTAGAGGGACTTCGTTCGAACGTGTCGGAAAACAACGTGTATCGCTGACGTACTTGAAGCTGAATTACCTACAACCTATTTCATTCGATGACACTATGCGTACCTACCCCAATTATTATAGTACAGACTGCTTTGTTCAAGGTCATATCCATAACAGCAAATTGACTTCCCATTTTTAACGCAGGATGTCATCATCTGTTTCACACATAGAAATACTAGAAGGTATCAATCAAAAACCCGTCGAACAATAACAAATACATCCAATAACACATTAAGGAAAGAACTTCCGATAAAAAAGGTTAATTGCAAACCACACAAATAAATTTTCATAATATTCTTTTTTTATTTCCTTTATAAATGTACCTATTTCATACATACAAAATATTCGCATTTCTTGTAGCAATAAATGATAAAAAGAGACAAATGACAGAATGATAGATCAAAATCAAACTTGGGGGTTTTGATATATTTACTGACAGCACTGGAGTTATTAATTAATTGAAGAGGTAACTATTATATGCCAATTACTGAGTTATTGGTTGAGAAGATCAGATGGATGTTTTCTTTTAAGCCTTCTAGGAAGATCTGAAAAGCAATTTGCAGCAAATGGATTTGGATGTTTGTTTATTCTCTGGTGATGTGCTTTTGAGTACCGTCTAATTTCGTCTGTTACTGTAGGTAGTCCTAGAGTGTTCCTGATGTCGTCATTCCTCAGAAACCACGACGCGTGTACATTCATAATATACAAGATGTTCTCAAAATTTTTGGCCAACTTCGCTGTTATATTTTACTATTAGTACCGATGAAAAAATGCATCAACATAGATCTACAAGTGCTCTTCAACTCCCTTAACTCTAGAGTGGGCGCGTCGGTCTCAGAGACCGACTGAAGTTTAAGTGGAAAAAATTCTTTTTCTCAGATTAAAATATTGAAATGTTAGTAGTAGCAATTAATGTATAGAATAATAACTCGTTAACTAAAAGAATATATATGTAATAAAAGGATAATAAACAAAATATTTTGAAACAAATAAATGCAATTTCTTTTTAATTTATAACTTTGTCTTCATTTAAGAAGTCTGAAAAATAACAAAAGAAAAATTTGTAAACAAATGAACATAGATTTTTTCAATTTCGTTCCTTTTTCTAATTTGAAGAATCTGATGTAGAGCCATTTTCAAAGCAATTTTCACACAGTACAACTATGTGTTCCAGGCACATAAATAAATAAATATTGGGTTCGTCCAGCCAGTCGATAAAAAATATTATTTCTTAGGCCAAAATAATCAGCTAGAGTGAGAATGAGCACCGAAGATTCAGCGATAACTAAAATATTTAACATTAATGACCGCGTCGATCTGTGAGACTGTACGCGCTCACTCTAGGGTTAAAAACCTGCAGATTACCGACGTCATCCCAATATTCAAATAAATTGTCAATTGCATACCAAATAACCAAAAGTTCGTTTCGACTACCACAACAATTGCAGCGCAGACGAAATAACCTTGATCGCTCTGAATTCGAATGGCTCGGCTGTACCACGAATCGACACGTTGCAATAAGCTAATAAAAACATATTGTCCTGCGATTTTCAGCGTGCGGTGCGTTTGTAATGAGATTCGCATGCAATCCAAGGCTAATTTTCAAAATATCAGATTACGCCAATTTCCGTGGAAACGGAGGGAAAAGGCGGGGAATATTTCGAGGGAAAAATTCAGTGCGAGGGCAGAGAGTACTGCGTGTATTATGCTCGAAGGTACAGCGGACTGGGATGCGTTAATATCGTTAATTAAAACCACTATCCTCGGGGCGGAATACGTGTCGTTATTCGTATGCCAGCGTTGATAACGTCGAGACAAAGAGTACACCGACATCAAGATCGAGAAAAAACCAGGCGAATCTAAAAATGCAATTATGCCTGCAGCGAAGAGCGCCCTTTAATAGCGAGCTTCATTAACGTAGCAATTTAAAAATTCCGACGTTGAACCGAGCACTATCGGCCAAAGTTGTTCATTAGGATTTTTCCGAGCTTCGACAGCTGTTCATCGATTGCCTGATAATTGGGATTGTTAAAATTCCATATACGGTAGAACGTCGGTTAATCGAACATTCGATTTTTCGAATTATGTTGTCGTGCCAGAACACCCATGCATTTCTCTGTCGATGTCATATCGAAGAATTCAGCAAAGAGTACATTCAGATGGAACTAAATATTCCAGAGCTGATTTCTGAAGTCTATTAATCTGTTCTAAGTGACTCGATAAAAAAACCCAGCAACTTTAAACTGGCGGAAAGTGTGTACAGCTTTCAAAGTGGAAGATAAAAGCAGAAATTAGCCTTTTATTTTCGCAAATCGAATTGCATAGTCACCGGTCATTTCTCATTCATTTCAATGAACATTATTATCTCTCAAACGTTTCAGCCATCATTTTTCAGCGCATTATGTACACAGAAAATGAATGCGAAATTTTTGGGTGAAATTCCGCCGTAAATAGCTGCGCGTTCGAAAATTTAACGTTGATTTTGCATTGAACTTCGTTCACCGTCAGAATGGAAAAACAACGCGACACGGGCGGATAGATCGGAAAATCTTGGGTGTTTGTAAATTAGTTTGCCCCGGAAATGATTTTCGAAGCGTGCAAGAAATGGGGAGGAGAAAGAAGGGTTGGACGATCGAGCCGAGAGAGGGTTAGCCCGAGAGGAAAAATACAAGCGGCGCTACGGGAAACCAATATCATGCCAACGAAATCGATACCGGCTAAATAAATATTGTTTGAGAGGCTACCGAATTGACAGTGAGTCTCGTCGAGTGCACGAATGGAATATTTATTCGGGGCCGCTGGAAAATGAAAGCTTTACCGAAGATTCTGCTCCTGAAGTTACGTATATCTTCTTAGAACGATAAATTGTTCCTCCCAAGCCGTTCGATACTTAAATTAAAGTACCCAGAAAACGTATGCAGTGTTCTATACAGGGTGCTCCGAAACGAAAGAGCGTCATTTTCTTGTCAAGTCCCACCAACATGTAAATTCTGTACCTTTATCTCGTTCTTTAAATTCGTCGACAATGTAATTATACGAGGAATAAGAAAAACCTTGTTTTTTTTTGTTTTGAGGAAGAATTGAAGCCTCCAGAATTCCCGCAAATTTGCAACTCGCGCGGCGAGGAGCTTCGAACATGTTCATATACACCCATTTCTACAGACCGTATTTTAACGAAAAAATTAATTTTAATTGTCCGAATATGAAACAAAATACCTAGAATGTTTCACAAATATCCACTTAATACTTTCTTAGAACAAAAATCTCAAAGATCACCTTATTTTTAACGTCTTAAACCGGGCTTCCCCCTTAAATTCAAAAAAGATTCCCGTCAAAGTATGTTTGTAAATATTTTCTTAGTAAATGGTCTGACACGGTGAAAATTGTCGTACCTAGCGTGGCACATTTTGAACTGTGCTTTTAAATGTTAAATACAATTTTGAAGAACAGAAGCAATCGTATGCTCGGTACCTCCCGTTACACGTTGATGTCAGTAAGAATTTATTAAAAATTTGTCTGCTGCTATTTTCAAACTGCGCGTGTCGACTATCTTTCACACTTTGAACGCCACACTGTATAAGCTGAAAATGACAAACTTTCTATATTCTGATGGAAAATAAACATATCTTTAAATGATAGCGTTTTCAATGAATGATACTGGTAACTGTTATAATTTTTTTACTGGTTCTATTAGTCTTCATTAGGTATGTTTGTTAACATTTTGTATGATCTAATAAATAGAGATTGAATTTAATTGCCACCCACATATGGGTGACATGGCAGTCAAAATGTTAAAAATAACGTCTTTATCTTTAATAATTTCACCAGATATACAAATTTAAAAGCGTTAACTCTGCCTCAGATTTGCAGGTGAATTAGTATACGATTAATAATGTGATATTAAAAAAGTATCGTCTGTTCTGTTTCAGCAACGATTTCTTAAAGTAGCGTTTAGTATCAGTATCGAATTTAACATCAAGTGAGAGTTTTATATCGTCGGGGATAGAATTATGCAATAACAGGCCGATTGTATGAGCAAAGTTCTAGGAAATCTTGTTAAGCTAACGCAACGCTTAAAAAGCTTGTCTGGTTATCAATATTTCCGCCGACATTATCGGTAAAACGATAATTCAGGCAAGGACGTAGCATAATCGACGAGCTTATGTCGAAAACGTCTTAGATCCAATAACTACGAGGCTGTGTGTTCTCGACATCCTACGAAGTCTAAACATATTTGCTTCATCAAAGTTTCTACTAAATCATCCGGTCATTTATTACGAACTATAGACACCAACAAAATATTTTCATCGAAACAATGAATATACAAGGTTTTAGTTAACAAGAAGCGTACATTGAAGTCGATAAAAATTATTTACATCATCAATTTAGAAGCTTTAATCGTCTACAGATCATTTTCTAAATGGTAACCCACAATTATTCGATCCATACCGAACTCCTTTTCAATTACCACAAATTTGTAACTGTTTGCTCCAATCACAAAACTATACCTCATAATTACCGAAAAGCCCTTTAAAATACTGTACAGTAAGTAGAGCTCTTCAAATAACAATGTAGAGAACTGCACATCATCATAATAATCTTATATAGTTTCACAAATTCGATCCTTGATTTGAATATCATAAAAATTGACAATACCTCGAGCGATTTCATATTTCTTACTGTACATATTTCAATGTGCCCATTCAAGAACATGTTTCATATTTCTTTTTTCAGAAAATAAATATCAATGTACTCACCTTACGGCACATTGCTCCGTGTGGAAGGAACGTGGGCGTTGCTGTACTCGAGAGCGGAAATACCTGGAACAGAAAGGAAGAAATAGCTGGGTGAAATCGCGACGAACCAGCTGAACATGTGCACGAGGATCGATAATACGTTAATTGGCGCGAATTACGTGAATCTCCGGTCTTCGTGATTACACGGCTCGCTTAATCGCCAGCGCGTTTCTGCCGTGCGTAATTGATAATTTGCATGGATGGCTCCCCCTTTTTATTCCGCACTCAATACATCGTCGCGCGTTCCCTTCGCGTACTTTTTTCCTATTTTCCAGAATAAAAGGCAATGCGAAGTTCAGTCGAGGTTATCGAGGATAAATCGATTGGAAGTTCGAGTATTTACTCTGACCACGAACGATCAGGAAGTTCAAGGTCCGAGGAACCGTCGAAAAGGCTATGAATATTTCGCTGCTGCGTCAAATTCCATTTTGAACTTATATTACGATGATTTTATTGTCCTATCCGGATGCGTCGAACATACTTTCTGGACGAGGAAAATATTTTCGTTGCTGTGGAACGCAACAAAGGCAACGAGCATCTTCTAGGATGTTACGCGCGACGAACGTGCCCTGAGGAGGATGCCGAGAAATGTTTTAAATTATGAAGATGGCCGCGAAACAAAGAACGTCTTTGACAAGGAATTTTTACATCATCCTCGTAAACACTGGGGTAACGAAAGAATTACAGCTCATACCAGCCTTTCATAAAACGTTCATGAGGCAATGATTGACCTTCTGCGTGGGCTTGTGGTTTTTCTCACGAAAAGATGGACCGCGATCACAAAATTCGTGGGTTTCATTATAACAGCTGTCGAAGTGCAGAAGTGTCACTGAATACAATTACAGAAAATTTGGAGTACTTGTATTCCTATAAAAATTGTTGATCGAGGTCGCAGGAAGGTGATTCTACACGAAAAAATACATTGCAAATGTAGAACAATGTTTATCTATAAGATGCTTTGCTTCCAAGAAAAATAATTTTGAAAGTTATATTCCAAGTTAATAGATGAATTTTTAAAGCCATTTTTCTCGAGAACAAAGCATCGCACGATTGAATTTCTTTCTATACTCTCAACACATTCTCTCATGCAAAATCATGTCCTTTTCGATTGTATCGTCAATCACGAAACACTCTGTATAATAACAAACATAAAGAAATTTCGTCAGAAACTCCGAATCAACGGCGTTGAGCACTGTCAACGCTAAGATGGGTGACCGTCTTCAACGCATCCTTACCTAAAAGCCCACCTAAAATGGTAAGTTCCCAGGTAGATTTTAATTGTAAGTATGTATCGCAAAGACGAGTAACTTTAAAACCCATGTTTGCTGGACTTTGTTAACACAAAAGCTACCACGGCCGGTCAAATGACCGTTTTGATTAAAAATTCTGCATTCATTGTTATCACTTTCGTCACTTGACTTCACAACTTCTTCTATAATATACAAATAATCAATTTTTGGCCGTACTACATTGACTATTACCTGCACTCAACTGCAAAAAATAGGATTTTTATTTAAAGACTGATCACTTGACAGGTTCGGTACAAATAGGTACAGTGGCGTCCAAAAGTTTCCGGACAGTAGTATTGTTTATGAACTGTATTTAAAAGTGACATTATGTTGAAAAATAGGCCAAACAGAAGATAAAGATGGAAGGCATGAGCCATCTTTTAATTTTTTAATGTGTACGTAAATCTAAATTTATTATGAATTGTTTAACGTACGATTGGAAATATGAAATGTCCGGAAACTTTTGCATGCCACTGTATATACAAGTTGTCGGTAGGTTTAACGTTAATTTCCACCCACAGAATACATCTGAAACTTTTCTGACAGGACTACGGCGCCACCCTGTGTACTCCGAAATATACCGAACGCTCGTTTAAAATTGTCGATCGTTCCATCACGCGTTCGTTCGTATTTTCACAGGAGTGCTCTCCGGCATTAACGGCGAGGCGTCGCCGACATGCATTCAGACGGACGGGCGATTTATATTCCAATTCGGCGGTGGCTGAAAAATTTCAAGACGAGTTATGTTCACAATCACGACGACGGAGTCATATGTCTTGAACACACGATGTGGAGGCCCCCGAAATTCTCCCGTTCGTGTCCTTCACTCCACGAGACTTATAGGAACGCCACGGAGATGGGCAGCTTGCCAAAAGGCCGTGAACGTTGATGCGAAACCGAAAGAGAACCATGTATCATCGGTGACTCGATTGTAATACGTAAGTGGCGCTGGTCGGTCGAACGATCTATACGTGCATCGATTGGACAACCTAGAATTTGTTACCAGACCTTCGAGCTAGCCTTCGTGTCCCAGCCTACCTTCCGCGCCCGAAACAGCTAAACAGAGAAATTATCGAACGTCGCACAGTGGGGTATTTGCTCCTAAAAGCCGGGAAAAACTATTTTTAAATTTGCTCAATCCTCAAACTCTCATAACTTTGCTAAAATTAATCCACAGTTGTTGAATCAAAAACCATTTTAGAGTTTGAACTTTCTACTTTTCATTTCTTTAATCCACTGGTATCGAAATTGGTGTCCAGGGGGTAAAATCTGCCCTTAATGAGGAGTGTGCTAAACTGTAAAAGTTTCTACATGTTTATCAAGTGCTACGGCATGCAAAAAACATTTTCCGTAATTTTTATGTATAGTACCGGAAAGTATGGTCCTTTACCTTTAAGAAAAGTCAAACCTCATTGAAAAAGGATGTTTTTTAACCAAGATACAGCCATTTGAAAAGAACCTGCATTTTCGGGTGCCATGGATACAATCGGACATACAGTTCTGCTGGATCCGCGGCAACTTTCGATTTAACCTGTACACTAGTATTTTAACAATGCCATGAAGAATATACAGGGTGTTCCGTTTAACTGGAAACTGTGGAATATCTCACAAAGGATTGAAGTTACCCAAAAAATGTTCTGACAAAAGTTATTCGGTACAGAAGGGGACATTAGGTGGTATAAATAATTGTTCTGTAGCTGCAGTAGTGGAGGAGATATCAAAGTCAAGTTAATTTTTTTAAATGGAACCCTGTATTTTTTTGTTTATAATATGGTAGCGTTTGTTGAGACGAATACAACAACCTACCACTTGATGTCATTCCTTGCAGTAGAATGTCATAAATTAGATCCGAAAGAGTCAGATTAACGCAATATGTCTTCAATAACACTGATACATTAAACAAACACTGTGACAACAGAATTAATAGAAGGAGAATCACGATATCGTTCAAACTCTATTATCTCGAAAACGCAGCTTTGATTAAAAAATGACTATTCTACATTTTTTATTAATTTTTACATAAACAATCAGCCCCTGACCGAGTGTACTATCTCATCCCGGCCTGTGAATTCCTATAATGGATCATTTTCAGTGGAAGAAAACAGCGGAAAAATTGGTTCGTCCGGGCAGGTTGTTAGGAGGGTCAGATGTACGGGATATTGTTGGGTGTACGGAAAAACACGGGACATAAGGAAAGTCGGGGAAAAATAGAATAAAAGATGAACGAACGTGCAAATTCGGAGGCGATCGACGTCAGGTGGCCGGTGGAAATATACAATTCTCATGAACGAGTCCGGGGCAGAGCGGTCGCAGCGGCCACGATGCAACAGAGATACGGTTCTGTCGGTTTCGTTGCAGCTGCGGCTGCTCGAGTGGATCAACCGTTCTTCTTCTTCTGCTGTAATGACGAGAGAAGAGAGGAAACGCGAAACCGGGTCACGAAGCCCTCGGAAATTAAACGTAACGACCGCTGTAAAGGCGTGAGTCGCGAATCATTACGCGCGCGAATTAATTCGCGCCACGCACTCGACCGGAGTCGAATGCACTTTTAACGGCCTGTCGATTGCTTGAATAATTTTTGAGCCAACGAGTCCCGTAAATAGAAGCCTACAGCTGCGATAAAAGAATCGGTAAGCACAGTCGTTGGTGTTCTTGTAATCAATTCCTTGGAATCCAGACTCATCTCTTGCTTGATGATACTATTAGGTTAGTGAAAAAATAATTGCGGTTTTTGTTATTTTAAACCTTGATGCTTATTATGGGATAAACTTTTATATAAGTATGTTCATTTAATGTACCACTTTAAAACACGCAATGTGCTCTACTGATGTATGCTAATGGTTTTATTTTTACTGTTTATTCTTGTTTATTTTAGGATGTCAAATTAAAGATGGAAAACATGCAAATTCGAGCGATTTTATTGTATGACTTAAAAAGGGGACGTTAAGCAGCGGAAACGGCTCGCAATTTCAACTAATTGTAAGCATTTTGGTTAGGGCACCGTCAACGAACGTGCAGCATAACATTGGTTCCAAAAATTTCGTAATGGAGACAAAAGTCTTGAAGCTGTCTTCCGCAAAACAACTCAAGAGGTTGCAGAAGAACTAAAAGTTGACCATTCAACAATTCTTCGGCATTGGCACCAAATTGGAAAATCGAAAAAGCTCGACAAATACGTATATTATTTTAAAGTTGATGGTTAAAAACCGCAATTATTTTTGCACGAACCTAATAATATCTCGTGGAATTTTATAGGTATCTCTGACGTGACCACACACACTTGATTGACTGAACGAAACAGTAGGATGTAATTCTGGACATGAATAAAAAATAAGTACGAAATATTTGTCTGTACTATAAGGTTAGATAGGAGCAGAGGAAAATGAGTTTGAGTTGTGGGTGTATTAAGAGCAAGATACGAAGAGGATTATAGTGAGTATTGTATGAAGACAACTTCAACTTTGTTTGTGTTCATGACTAAAAATTTAAATATTATTTGATACGACAAACAATTCAGGATTTATAGGAAAACGAATATGCTGGTTGGGTAACCTGTGTATTTTATCCCTTAAACCTCATCTGTCCCACATTTTCCTAACTTAATTTGCCCCTTGGTGTCAAATTGACACGAGGGACGGATGATGGTTAAAATCGTTTATAATCACAGTAAAAGATTCTACACACATGCAATGTCTCTTAATGTTTTACAGAACTATATCGACTTAAATGAAACAAATTTGACCAGCCAATTCCGAAGATAATTGATCGAAAGTGCGGCAAACAGTCTGAGAAAAAAATTATCGATACCCGATTTCAATTCGCTCCGCACCGGACCCCCGATAGTTGCGGAATCTAAACAGATCACTTTGCATTGTTTTCAGCCGCTGTTCTCGAGAAAAAGCTCGTTCGATTACTTAACATCGGTGTAGAGGAAGTTTTCAAATTGAAAATCAAGCTCCAATTCCTCTTTCCCGACGATGCACTTTTGCCTGGTTCGCGAGTTCAGCGGAGTAAAGGAACGAACGAGGAGAACAATTTCGCTACTCGAAACTTTCCGGTTACATTCTTTCGCCCTTCACTTTTTCACTTATAATTTTTCCGCTCGCGGATCTCAACGGGGAAACGAAAGTGCTCCGATTTTCGCTACGCCGCGCCGTTTTCCCGTCGCGATAAAGCGCGGCTAATCTCTGCGAAAAGCAATCCGCAGAAAGGGAAAACGAGTGCTATAATCGATGTTTTTGCGAACATTTTCGTCCCTATCGTATAGTTCACCGGCTGTATCATATTGCTCGTGTAATCTGAAAGTAATGTCGAGAATGTTTTAGACGTTCTTAGTAGATTTACAAAATTATTTTAAACTCGCATATTGAGATGTTGCAGAATCGTTCGCAGACAGGACACACGAGAACAAAGGAAAAAATCTTACTAAACATAGGTAGAATCATTAATGTGTTAATCGAAATGAATGATAGTCACTTTAAAGATTTGCTTTCTAAACCTGTTGAAATATTTGTAGCTCTACGATGTATGTAATCGTGAGCAAGAACAGAGACGTAGTTTATACAATACGAAACTAAATATAAAAAAACGATCCGTTCGCATACCTACGTTTATTAACACGTTGGCTGCCAAGGTGGTCACCGGTGACAGGCACCTCAAATTTTATTTAATTAAATAACTGTTCATTTTGTCTGTTTTGAGCAAATGCAACATTGCAACACTAAAATAGTTACGCATGTGCAATACTGAATATGTAAACATTGTTTTCCTTTACGATTTACATATATAGAAAAGAGAAATTTATAGCGCGTCTGACTAGTGATAACTGTTTTCACTGTGGCAGTCAACGTGTTAAGATTTTTTACTTGTATTTATGCATTCAATTAGTCGGTTAAGAATATCCAGTATAGAACACGGTGTATCGTCCACGAATTCTCGAATATGCTTAGAACTTTCGCTATAAGGTGGCGCGTGATGCAACTCGGGCTCGATGAATTAATCAGGAAAGATAAATAGCACAGAGAAACCATTATGAACGAAGAACGAACGAACAACGATCGCTCTGTGACAACGCTGGCGTAACCTAATTACAAATAATGAGACCGAGGAAAAAAGATCGACGATAACATCGATTTCATTAGAATATGTTACTGTTCCTGCTGTACGGACGAAATGTAAAAATAACAGAGCAGAAGAGATAATTAATGGAGAAGAACAGCTACATTAAATTCTCCGTAAATTGAAAATATAATGACCAACGTAGGATCGAGAGGAATTTTAATGAATAACTTTAATACTAAACTGTGAATTATGTTTATATAGTTAATATGCTACAGCATATAATTTATTCATTGAGCGTTACCAAGAATAAGAAACACAAAGAAAATCTGAGCGATTTTCAGATGCGTTCTACATCTCCAAATTAAAAATAAAACAAAAACTGTATCATGAATTATTATTATTAAGAGTGGCATAGCTGGGCACTCAGTCCTATTGGACCAATGTACCCGAACTGTATCATGAAGTCAGTAAATACCCTGAACGATGTATATTTATAAGAAGTTTGTAGCGGTTGTCTGGCTCTGCACGGGATATTCTACTGCAACACGTAACACGTTAAACTGATTACATGTATACACAACCGACCACTTTACCTTCTGTATTAGAACTTTTAATACATTTTTAATATGTATTGGGTTGGTCAATAAGTAATGTCGGAGTTTTCGGTAAGAAACAGAAATAATATTGGTTCTCAATGCTGGGTTTCGATATTCCTAACATTTCAGCAATCTCTCATGTGGTATAACGTGGATTATTTTCAATTGGACTGGAAATTTGATCGTTATCAATCTCGATAGATCTGCCAGAATGTTAATAATCGGTAAGACTAAAATTTCCATCACGAAACTTTTTGAACCACCATTCTTTCCTTCATAGCACCTTCGCCAAGCACATCAAAAATCTTTTTTTGCTGTTTGTACCGCTTTTTTGCCTTTGCGAATATAAAAAGGATAATTGCACGAAAATACATATTCTCGTTGTTCATATTCGAATCTAAATAAACATTGAAAAGATTTATCCAAATATAATGAACTTTTTCTTAAATTACATGTTATAATCTCAGCTTTTAGACTATACGTACATTTTATTGTTTACGAATAGTCTTTTGTTTTAAAAACAGCAGGAACGATCTCTCACGGAAAAAATATCTGTATCGATCTTTTGACCTCCTGCACAGTTCTACCTTGACAAATGATGCTACTTTATTTTTAAACATTTTTTTAACTGCCCCCATACGTGGCCTGAACATGATACAGGGCAATGTAATTGCAAATGTGAAGAGGAGCGGTTAGAAAATTCTTATCATTACCCGACCGCAAGTAGATGATCTGCGATACCATTCGGATTCACTGAAGCGCCCCATGGCGCTATAGCGTTACCATAGAAATAGCCTAAAACGTTTTAACACGCTCTTCGACTGCCGGTCGCGACAACTTTCGCGAGAGTTTTCGTCGGGAATGGTCTTCAGGATTCAAGGGTCGTTGCACAGGATACGTTAATGGGAGGATGTTACGATCGACCATAAGAAGCTTCACCGTGTCTCTGTACCAGCACCCCTTTTTCTACGGTTCCTACGGTGAACGCTGAATATACTGACCGTGTACTGGTAATGTACACAGAAAAAACGAAAAATTATGTCTTTATTCTTGACGATAGGAAGAAATGTTTCACACGGGTACAGATTTCAATAAAAATTTACAACACGAGAGTACTCCGTATATAGATTGTTATTTATAGAACTGTTCACTTACGGGACTTCTCGAATACTTTTAAGAAATTATTTGCTGAAGGTTAAATACATATGGTAAATAACGCAAGCTGTATCTATAATTTCGCAAAAATATTCGAGGAATGGCTTCTATAATTTAGACAGACTAATCTGTATACGGACTACTATCTCTGTGTAAAATTTAAATCAAATTGAGGACCCCTAGTTTCATTTTTAGAAGACTGTAAAAATGTTCATTTGATAAAGTGCAGCTCCACGACGAGATTCTTAACGAGATTTTCCTTTCATGAGACTTTACATATACATGTACCTATATATTTTTACATTTAGTTGCTGCTGAGATATTCGTCTCATGAGAGAAAAATCTCATGAAATATCTCATCGTGGAAATGCATCTTTAGAGTTGGATTTATACTTTTGGTTGCTGGTACAGGTGGCTGTTTTTCGTTGCTTATGACGAGCAGTATCATCTTGTTCTTGTTAACATGTTCTAATCGCCATAGTTTATAGGGCCGGCTCGTTTATTATTACATCTTGATATCCTTCGTGCGGTATAACGGCCTCGTAAGGGTAACACGATTTTCCGGTGCAACGATTTTACTGTAACGACGTTAATAGACTTACCACGTGAATCCGGTAACATTAATGCAATATTGTGAAAACTGCAGTATCAAAGTTAAGACTTCAGGTATATCGAGATGTCATAAAATAAATTAATTTAAAGTTTCCTCGGTTGAACTGTCCATAAACTGATTATTAAAATTTTAGGACCTTTCGTTCAGTTTTATGGAAACGTTGACAATAAGGTCCTTCGGCTTTATTTGTTTCGTTATCTTCCGAGTTGATTAATTATTACGCAATATTTGTACAATTTCTGGGATTCCTCCAGGAATACGTATACCAAATTTTCGTCATCTGTTTGGGAATGTAGTTGCTGTTTTACGACATATTTTATCAAAACTTTGTATAGTCGAACAGGAAAATGTACGAATGTTTCCGATACATGGAATGAGAAAATGAAAAATTTAAGAAATTGAAAACAGAATAAAAATAGAAGGAACATTCGGTGATATTTTATAGGCTTGTTTACGTTCTGTTTTACTGCCAGTGCGATTGTAAATATATATTTGTTGTCAAATTTAAATATTTCCCGGCATTTTACCGCGGTTTTATGTTTCCTGAATTCCGCGGTAATAAAAGTGTCTCTCATAGACAGCATGAAATTTCTTGATCACGAATATTACCTGCGACCCACTTCAACGAATTCAATTGAATTCTTTATGATCCTCGAGCCATGACAATTGGAAAACTGTCGGTGAATTTAATATTAAGACGATACTGCTAAATACGCTTTTAAACTTTTATACGTATCTAAATATTTCTATTGTGAAAAATTATACCGCTCTGCCTGAACTGGCAGTTTTCTCTTTACAAGGACGACTGTCAAAGCATAGATTATTAAGTACGCTTGGGGTTTTCGCGAGAAATACCTTGAGCCGATTTTCGCCTTTTCATTTTTTTTTTCATATTTTTGTTCACCATTGATTACAAGCTTCAATTTATGGAAAATCATTTTTTTTCTTTGCCTTATGTAAAACTACATATATCTTATAATAAAATAAACAAACAAAAGTGTCAAGCTATCTTTATTTTTAAGAAAAATATGTTAATTTTAACAAATGTTTTCAAAAACGCATATTTTTCAAGGTACTTCTGGGCGGTACATGAAGACTTCTAAGGTATTAAAAGAGTTAATTAAAAAATTAGTCAGATCCTTCAATGGTAAGACTACAACATAAAATCGTAAAAATTGATACCAAAGTGGTTAAACAAAGAAAGTATTTTTAATATTACCAGTAACAATCAAATACGAGGAATGTTTCCAAAGTTCTGGGAATTCAGCATCAGTGCAGGAATGCAGGTCTAATGACTGAGGCTATTATACACAGGCAAGTACTGACACATTTTCCTAACGACACCAGTCAATGCCGGTCAGTATTGTTCGATCACTAGACGAGTACAGTTCTGTTTCTGAGGTGTTAACTCTGCGACTATGGGAGCCGCTGTAAATTCTCAAACAGCCATTATTTTCTTTCTATGGAAAGAGGGTATAAAGCCATCTGAAGTCGTTCAACGATTACACGGAGTATTTAAAAGTATAGTTTATTCTTAGCTTGATCAATTTAACGACCAAGCACTGCTGTAAATCAGTGGATAAAAGAGACTTTCCAAAAGTTCTTCGAAGGAGGTCTAAAAAAATTAGTTTCGCGCTAGGGCAAGTACATGGAGATTATATTAAAAAAATTGCAACGTAATATAAGCAAAAATGAGTAAAATAAAGAATTCATAGCACCATTCCCAGAACTTTGAAAAAATCCCTCGTACATCTGATTTAAAAATATCAAAACTTTTGCATAGTGGATATCTTCATCTGCAGGCATCAATTAAATAATTTCACTGTTGCAGAAACCAAAAATCTTGAAACGTCTGTAGAAAGAACGAGCTGCAATGGTATACATGTCGAAATACTAATTAGTTTCACAAAACTTCGTCCCGAAGAGGGAAGAATCGCCAGAAGCATGCTCACTGGCGCGAATCGGGATACTCCCGCGATGAACTCTCGATTTCCAAAGCGGCGGAAGAAACTTTATTCGAAATACACGAGGCGGAAGGAGCGTCCATGATCCACCATCGCAGTATAACCGAATCTTTCGTACGGGCGAACAGAAAAAAAGCGAATAAAAAAGAAGCGAAACGAATAAAAATCTCGTCTATGAAGCACGGAGGAGCGCGAGCCAACGGCTACAAGACGAAAGTAATTAAACGAGCGGAGGAAAGAAGAGAAACTCAACGAGTCGTAATCCGTTGTAACGATACACCGTGATCGAAACGAAACGTTCAATTCAGGATCTTGGAGGAGGGTCGTAAACCACCGGCGGAGTCATAAATTCCGCAACAAATGCAAACTGCGTTAACGGGGGATGCGAGTCGGGGAGGAACGAGGGGGTGAGTCGCGTCGGAAAGCACCCGTGTGAGAATTATTCTCTCCGCCACCAAGTTTTCGCATTATCGTTACAAAACGCGTGCAATTCACGGCGTTCCGCATGTCTGTTCCCACAAGGACACGGCCAACCAACTTGGTTCACCGTTCCGGAAGAACCGTCTTCGACCTTTCGCCAGCTAGCTGATGAACTTTCCTCATCTTCGTCGCCTCGTTTCGTCTTAACCCTGTTTCTTCCCGCGAAAACGCGGACGTGCTGTTATTAAAACGCGCTGATATCCTTCGATGGAATTCGTGTGACCTTTACGTGCCCCTCTGACAGTTTCCTGTAACCTTCAGGGCTTCTTGGTGATTCTGCCGGTTGGGTGAAAGACAGCGAAGAAATGGAAGATGAATGGTCTCCAGGGAGGCGAATTCAGAAAAAATTTTTAACACCACAAATCTACCATTTTGTGCACAGAAAAAATTCAATAAATCAAATCTTAAGATGATCTTTTAATTTCAGTTAGCGGGAATCTGGAGTGCCCGGCCTCTCATCTACAGAGACTTTTTGCACTTCATTTTTTATATGTTCGTCTAATTCATTTAACAAATGAATGTAATTCTTTTTTCTTTTCCGCTGATAATAAATGCTATGTTTCTGAATATAATAATGTAAAAATTATTTATTTATTACCTTCTTCGTTGGAAATATACAACGTTAAGTAAATGTTAGTGCGGTGTACGGAGACTTTTTTGTCTGATTGTATTACCGTACCGTTTTATGAACTTACGACACGTCAATTGCTATTGATTTGAATACATGACTGAAATTAATATTCAAGTCTCCCAGTACCAATAAGACAACTTCATCCATACTGTAAATTCGGTAAAATAATATGATAAACCTGAAGGATTACTTCACCCGGTTGTATCGCAACAATTATGCCCGATTTCGCTGGTTTCCCGTGCGCAGTTAACCTCCCATCGCGGCGCGAGGTCATTTTTCAGGGCCCACACAGATCCGAACGTCCATCCGGAAGGACATCGGCGTTACGTTGGCTGCAATTTTTCATTTCACCCGATTCTATCGCGCGTCAAGTAGGAGGAGAAATATTCCCGCGACTTTGCGTTATTGCACAAGCAAAATCCAATAGCGGTCGTATATCGTTGCTCGACAGCCTGTGCTCGTTGCACGATGCCACTAAACGTGCTTTTTCAAGGAACGCTTTATACAGGAAATTTTATTCGGTCTAATAAATCACCCGCGACCCTTGGAAAAAAACATCCTGGAACCCGGACGAGCGTTCGGTCGAAGGGTGGGGGGCTATTTTGACTTTCCTTCGTGTGTGTCTAACAAATGTTTTCGCGAGCCCGGCTGGCGCGGGTTAAGGGTTGATGGCGCAGTTTCAATAAAGCTTAAGGGGAATGCTCTAAATCCGTGGGAAAAAGGGACTAACGACCGGCGAACGGAATCGCGTTAAGATGCTGAATCGATGGGATTCTTGACAGGTCGACTTTACTTCCGCTCGGCAACCGTAGATACGCGGTAAATGAGATCCACCGGGTGTAACGATCGAACATAAAATTCGGCCCGCACGTGTCGCTTTCACGAGACGCTCAAGATAAAAGGCCCTCTTTAAAAGGACGCGTGCTTCATTCGCAACGTCCTACCCAACTGTGCCAAACATTTGCAGCTGCATTAAGGCAAACTGTGTAACTTCGACAATTTTATTTTACTACCATCGAACATTTTTATCCTTAATATGAATTACTGTACGACCACCGCTGTCAAAATTAACCGAATTAAAGAGCATCCTTCGATGCGAGATATTCTAGGTTTCAAGTAAAGAATAATTAAATAAGGCAATTAATTGTTATATTAACCCCTTGCCTTGCGATTTTTTCAACAGCTACCTGGTGCTGAAGTTTATCATTCGAGGTAATAATTGTCAATATTATTAAATATAAATTCAGGAAGAATATTTGTAGACACGTACAATTTATCTTAGGTAATTCTCTGAAAGTCAAGGATACTGCAATATAAAACTTTTAACAATTCCATATGTAAGTGAACCTCATATTTACAACGTACACACCATAATTTAACTTATCTACCACGTTAAACGCTATGTCAGTCCCTCGAGACCGACACTAAACTTTCCATTTAGGAAGCATTAACAGTATCAAATCTAAAAAATAATACTTTATAATTCATATAATATTAAAAAATATGTTTACAATTTTTTAATGGATTTTATTAAAACAGTTTAAATAAAACTGAGGTTTTCCTTTACAAGTATTACAAAAAGTTACGACTTTCTTGGAATAATTTCTAGCTATGTCTCTTCCACATTTTTTTGAATTGGCATTTTCTGTATTTACGCGCCGCCTAAATAGAAAGTAAAACAAAATTAGGTCCGCGTTTAACGTGCTAACCATGATCTAGTATATCTCAAAGTATTGACTTCGGTCAGTTGATGTAGTACGACAGACGATTAATAATTATTTCAAACGTTTCAACAGTTCGCGTTTCATAGCAGAGCCATTCTCCCATTATTCATGGAACGACCCGATAACAATCGCGAGTCGATTATCAGTTTCCATTCTCCATGAAAAATGCTCTAGCGCTGTGAATCGAGCTATTCACGGACCTTAATTCGCGGTATGTTTTATAAATGTTATCGCAGGAACAACGTAACAGCGCTGAATAAAATCGAACCGGAGTGAGATATTGCTGAGAGAGAACGGTTCTCTCTGGGGTGCCGATTATCCGGCATGAAACTTCAATGAGAAAGGAGGCATAGCTATTCCTCGAGTTAAATGTGCCATAAGTAATGCATCTTCGATGGAACGTGTATACCGGAAGAGGATTACTCCCACTTCCTATTCTCTGGATTTCGCCCGTAACTACGTGTACATGGCTCTCTGACGTGAATGATTGAGATCGAAAACGTTTGAACAATATTCTAAATTGTGCAGGGGGCTTCAAAGCCTCAGATTCAGACCTAATTGGTTCATTTTTAGTTCGAATGAAAATATTGACAAACACATAGCCTGTTAATAGAGATGGGATTCAGGTATATTACAAGTAGGTTCGAATCTGAATGGATAGTTTCGAACAATTCATGAATACCTTGAAAAAGAGAAGCAATACTTCTGAATAGACTCGAACTTAAGGGGGATTTCTTGTTTGAACGGTGAAAAAAAATTGATTTTTCTTTACCTATTTTTAATCCTTGTTGTGCCTACAATACGCTCTCAAATTTTTTTACGAAAATCTTCAGTATTACCGGAGTTATAGCAAGAACAGGCGCAACACTGCACAGTAATACAAAGGGACCAAGCCGGTGAAAAACGCGTTTTTCGAAACTGGTGTCCGTAATTAGAGAAAAATTACATGGTCGATATCATTGAAATTTTACAGGCATATTCAGTAGAGATTCCTCTATAGACGGAACTAGAATTATCTTACTAGATTAATTTTTTATATTTTTTAAGGCTAGAAAACAGTAAAAAATTGTGGTAAAAATTAAACACTTTTGTTTAAACAGTTTCCATTCCGTTTCTTTTAATGATAAATAAATAATTCTAGTTCCGGCTATAGTCACAAATGTGTTAATGGAAATAATGTTTGATTTTCCAATTTCAAACCACAACACGGACATCGTTTGCATCTGTCGAATACTTCAAGCCGACTTTAACGACACCTGTCTTGAAAAATTTCCATATTTTTTACATCAAAATATTAAATTACAGCCCGAACCTTAAATAATGAAAAGCAAAAAACGGCGTTTTAAAATATGTATTTATTCCATTTCCTCAGAAATGGCTATTTGTAGGTCTCGTCCTGATTATCATTTGTTTCCTGCTCATGTTGTAGTTCAGTGCAGGTTGGTAAAAATCTTGTACTATGCCGTGGATTTTTGTTCTTTTGATAGTAGTCCATAATCTGATCCATTCTTCAACAAGAGATTCTTAATAAACAGACTGCGGATTTTTATGCAAATATATATACATTTTTAGACTGCAATGTTTTTTATTTCCATGCGGCTGAAGAAACGCACCTGTAGCAGAACTGCACTTTGTAGTTGAAATTTGTATATATTAAATCGCATAAAAATCCGCAGTCTATTAACAAGTATAAGTCTGAAAAATTATCCATTTCAGGACATTCAGCTTTTTGTGCTGCAACGTAGGTTTCAAGCTAAACAACACCTACGTTCGTGTATGAGAAAATGTGTTAATGCATGTAACCAAATGAATGGCCTCCTTTTTCATACTCCATTCACGCTTTCTAACTCTCGGAAAATAAAACTCAATATTTCAAAAGCGGTTCTTTTCTAGGCGTCTGTTTTCTGCATAAACATTTTTCTCTTTTGCAATCCGTCGTATAGCCCGCAAATTTGTATGAATAATTCAACAACGCGCTGTATAAGTCCATTAACCCTTTGAAGTCCAAATTTTGTTTAATTTTCTTTCCAATTACTCCCTATTATTTTAAGTGTTTTATTTGAAATGTACTTCAAAAGACAGTTGGTTGATAGGAACCAATTAGGTACAAACAATCATATGCCTGAACACTTCAAGGACTTTTTTATTACAAAAAAGGGTCATATACATGTAATATTGCTTACCTAGGTAAAAAAAAAAATATTGCAAAATATAATACATGTAGGAATCGGTAGGATGCATGGTGACATCTATGGATTGATGCGTGCGTATAGAGGAGCCGAACAAAAGAAATTAGGCGTCCGAGCAGAAAAGTCAGTCGCAAATAAGAGTTAACGAAGTCAAGAACGTGCTCCTCATGCGGATAAAAGCCGTATGTATATTTTCTTTGCTTTCATCGATTTATATTATTTCATTGTCATCTTCTGTAATAGTTTCATTTTTATTTTATTTGTATTAATAAAACCCTACATACATATTTAAACTGGCAATTTAAAAATGTCGAGTCACACTCGAGTGTGACTCGACATAGCAGTACCTGTGAATAAAATCGATGTCGAGTCACTCGACAAAAGAGTTCAAAGGGTTAAACTTCACTCGCAAAACAAACAGATACATATCTCGAATTCAGTTAATCTACAGACTCACGTTTATCAAGACGTTTCTGTATATTTTTGTGCAGTCTGTTAGCCGGATAACTACTGAACAGTAGGTGTGAGACAGCCTGCGCACCGTGGGATTTTTCGCGATCGTATCAGTGAATAATAAAGAAGGAACAATGGGATTCGTTTAAGAAACGTACGTGATATCTTGTCTGGTTTCGTTGGCTACCATTTGCGCGGATTCACTGCTGAGACGCTAAAAAAGTTCCTTCTTACATTTTTTCCGCTTTAATCGAGCCTATTGATTCGAGTTTGAAGCGGAGGCGGAATTTCTATGAAAACGAAGTGTCTGCCCGCCGACTTCCGCGAGCGACACGTAATTCACCGCTCGAGATTGTAATTTATGGCGAGAGATCTGATAAATGATGCTCGTAACGCGTGCCCCAGAAGAATCTTTAAGCTTACATCGAGCCTTTAAAGGCCTCGCCGTTTACGTTGCTCGAGAAACGTCAGGAGATATATCGAGGAAAATCTGTGCGAAAGTTCTGTTTGAAACATGCGCCGTACCATAATTCGTTGTCACCTGCAGAAAAATTCTGTACGGTGGAACGTTTATCACCGGAATACACTATTATCCTAAGAGATGGATGATTCATGTTTCCTTCTTCTTATAGCGATTACAGTGAGTGCTGTTCAGAATGATCAGGGTCTACAGATAATAAAGATACACCGTCAAATCTAGTTACTCAGTCAATTTTTGAATTATTTTTCAAAGTTTAATTGCAGGAAGATCAACGACATTAACCCTTTGAATTCCTATGTCTAGTGTGACTCGACATCGATTTTATTCACAGGCACTCCTGTATTGAGTCATACGCGATATTTTTAAATTGTCAGTTTAAATATGTTTTATATTTCGCAATATCTTTTTTTACCTAGATAAGCAATATTACGTGTATATGACCCTTTTTTGTAACAAAAAAGTCCTTGAAGTGTTCAGGTACATGATTGTTTGTACCCAATTGGTTCCTGTCAACCAACTGTCTTTTAAAGGATATTTCAAATAAAACACTTAAAATAATAGGGAGTTATTGAAAAGAAAATTAAAAAAAAATTAAGTGTTCAATGGATTAAAATCCTCCTTATTGAGATTTATTTCAAAGATAAATGTACTTATATATTAAAAATTTGCAGTTCTTATAAACTTTTTGTCTTCTAATATAAAATCTGTGTTTTCAGAAACGCTTTGAGGCAGACAGCAAAGAATGAAAATCAATTTCTCGAGACCGTCAAAAAACAATTCTCATTCATGATCTTACTGCGAGGTCTTATTTTAGTCTGCAGGATGTGTATATGTTTGGGAAAGCTTCGAGCTGGAAGACGAACAATTTTCAAAAATTAATTTCTCGAAACATTCAATGACAAAATATTCATGGGGTATAAGGAAAATTCACTGCTGCTAAATATCGTTTTTGAAATTTGATATTTCGGGTAACTCTTCAAGTTGAAAGACAAAATTTCTAAAAATCAATTTCAAGCGACACGTGCTGTAACTGAAAAAAAGAAATCGAAGATGTGTAAGAGTGCTGTTAGCACTTACACGTACGGTAACACACACTTATCACGGCATTCAATGCAGCACTTGCACACAGGTGTACCTTAATGAGCAATTTGCTTCTTAATTGTTACCATCGTCGGTTCGTTCGCTAATCCATGGATTCCGACCATTGTTTCCGCACCAGCCCCATTAAACGTATATCAAGTAGAACGACGTGAGCGATTAATATAAATTCTTAAGGGGTAGGAAATTAAGGCCTTGTGCGGGCGTTTTCACGGTAATTGTTATAATATAAGGCGAAATCAAGACGCTTTAACGACTAGATTAGTGAACACTTGTCTGCGTTAACACGTTAACGCCACAGTAGAAACTGTCGTATTCAGTCAGACGAATTGTAATACTCTCTTTTAAACATAAATCAGGAAGGAGAAAACTTTACTTCGCTTCATCAGGTGTTCGTTGTTTTATATTATCAGCTTGCTGCAAAAGTCTTGCACCAGCCAGCTTTTGATTAATTTTCATTAAACCATTTCCTGCGACGCTGTGGACAAATCCGTAATTGGTCAGACGCGCGAAAACTGAAGATGCATGTATTCAATTGTTTGGTGACACACTTGTGATTCTTAATTATTACTGTAACACTGATGTTACTTTAAATATTATAAGAGTGAGCATTTATTTGTTTAAATTGGATTTCGTGCATGGGCCAGTGACGACCCACGCGACACTGAATCTCTAAATAAAAAAGTGTAATAAAAATTCGCTACAAAGATGCTATATTTCATACAGGAAAATCAATCCAGATCGCTATAATAAACGAAGACTGATAATTTTATTCAAATTAGAGCAACGAATCCACTACAATGGCCGAATATTAATATACTACCAGTGCCGCTGGGAACATTACTATAATTAGTAGGTACATAACTAAACTATATTAGATGTGACTCCCGGGTAATCAAATAAATAATTCAATACATCGAATGTAACCTAAATACGTTAGAATAATTAATAGTTAGACGTGACAGATTCGGAACGAGGGAATCGTTGATAAAAGAACATTGCTCCGGCGTTTAAAAAATTGAAATAGAGTCGGCGCACAGGCGAAGTGTTTTCTGAAGATAAATCTGCCGTTGTTTTAAAAGGAGAACGTTATTCAAGATTTTATCTTCTCGAGCTCGCTGAAATTTTTTGCCGCCCCCACTTTGCTCTCCTTCATTGTCCATCTTTTTTGCAAAGTCGTTTTTACTTCGCTCATTTCCGACGCAGAGAATAAATTATGAAAGCGAACAGCTTTATTACTTCTAGTCCGGCAAGCTATTAATGTTTGATAGTAATGGGTGCAGGAAGGGAGCGACCTCAAAGGATCCACCTCTATCCCGAGCTTAACGTCCCACGAATAATTTGGGAGAATCGCTTTATGCATGAATGCGTTTATGATCGCTTGCTTTCTTACGAAACTTCAGTCATTTTTGACAATGAGTGATACATCATTTTTTTATTTTGCCCTATTTTCCAGGCCTCGAGGACGACACCTGTTGACAAATTATCTGTTGAGTGGATTCATAAATAATTTCGATTTCTTTAAGAGGATAATACATGAAATAGTCATACAGCAAACAAGGAAAATATTTCCTTAGAGAGGCTCTTACAAAATAAATTGAATCTCATTAACATGGTGACTGCTACAGTGACACATTATAAAATGCTTTTTAACACTAAACCTATCGACAATTTATATTTACCTATTTCTACCGCACCGGTCAAATGACCGGCCTTTAAATGAGAATTATACTTTGTTTTGCAGTTGACTGCAGGTAATAATCAATTTAGTACGGGCAAAAATTGATTATACGTATTTTATAGGAAATAAATGATATGTACATTATTTGATCCGCAGTGGTAGCTTTAGTGTTAAATACAGATCGTTCAGAATAAAAATACTGAAGTATACGATCTTATATTTATCATTTCATAGTATCACATCGACATAGACATTAATCGGAATTTTAGGAAAATTAATAATTATTTGACCCGGTAATATTTGAGTCAACATGTTAAATTATTTCTTCTGTTATTACCAAATTATCTACTTCGGTCAGAATAACCTATCTACAATAACAGTGAATCCACCGGCGAGAGGCAGGCGCATCGAATCGAGGAAGCTATAAACAAAATTTCGGAAGCTGCCAATCGTCGAGTGGTTAAATTTCGCCGAAACGATCCATCCGGTCGGATTCCGGGTCACCGTGCCAAAACTGCTGCAATTGTTCACGGAAAATCTGCGTTTCTTGTATCAACCTTTCGATGGTCATGACACGCGTCATAAATTCGTCCATGGAGAAATACGGTCGTCGAGGAGCTTCCTTTCGACCGAATTTTCATCGAACTGCAACAACACGAACCGATTCGTTTCTCAGTGGAAGCGTGGAAGCCCGTTCGACGGTTTCGTGCAATGGACTGTTTCGTGACGGGACTGTGCAACGCACGAACAACTTCGAATTTTATCGAACAACCTGCGCCTGCACACGGGCACAGCATTCACGCCTGCCTCGTGTGTGTGCGCACGGAATTAACGATATATGAAAACCGTCAGAACGAGAAAAAAATCGTGAAACGCCTTCAGTCGAAACGAATTTCCCGTGGAAGCACGGTCTCCTCGATCCTCTTTTACGTCTCTTTATGTTTCCGCTCGCTGGAGCAACAAGCCGATATTGCCTCATCGAACTGCACACGTTATTAAATAAAAACGTTTCAAGAACCATCCCAGAGACTGACGAAACGATAAAACGGAACAACGGAAAACTATGTACAGTGGCCGCACTAAATTTTTTGTTCAGAATGTCCCGTGAACCTCAACGACCGGTGGATTCGTTAAAATATATTGAATCAGTGAATGAGAAATCAATTTTTGATATTGAAATGTATGTTTCGCGTGTAAAATTATGTTCGATTAAACTGAAAAATTGTTTATGTCGTCAAGAATGAAAGAAGTAATTGATCGTACGGTGTTTGGTGAGGCACCCTGTATATTGAAAAGAAACGCGCAGTGAACGATTCGCTAGAAATCTCGTGATAAAAATTATGTACTTATTTAAATCATACATCTTTCACGAGAAATACCTAGAGCCGATATTACGGCTTTTCATGTTTTTCAAATTTTTTTTTTCACGATTAATTACAAGCTCTAATTTATAGAAAATAATTTTGTTCTTTTCCTTACGTAAAACTACATACATTTTACAATACAATACAAAAAAGCAAGAAATTAGCTCTACTTTTAAGAAAACTATGATAGTTTTAATAAATATCTTCAGAAATGCATATTTTCCAAGGTATTTCTGTGTGGTACATGAAAACTTTTAAGGTACTAAAAGGGTTAACACTAGTACATTCTCCGAACAAAAATGATCGACAAGTATGCCTCCGATTTGGACATTGTTTTCTCACTTGTCTGTCAAAACCATCCTACAATTGTTTCAATCAGAAAATTGGAATGATCAAGGTATAATTTGAGAAAGATCGTGATCGCTTATCAAACGTTCGTTCGGATATACCACACTTTTGTGAAGCGATCGCATTATTTTACGCTTAAATTCTCCGCTGGACTTCCGCAGGTAATGGAGTCCGTCAAACGCAGCCCGCCTCCGATACAAAATGAACCGATAATTTCGTTTAATGCATCCACCGACCAAAATCCTATCGGAAATCCGGATACAGAGGGAATTTAATTACACGGGCGAACGTGACTACTTTTTATACGGGAAAAAAGAGGGAAAATGTGAAGTGAGACGTTAATGCGTAGGCAAAGGTCAGCTAATGCAGTGCAGTGTCGAGATTACTGCATTTCTGGCGAAACACCATGCGATAGGTGTGGAGATTCGACGAAACACGAATTTGAGAAACGGAGATATTTACAAAGGAAAATTATTTCCGAAGATGTTTGTAATTTCATCTAACATAATGCACACTTGTGCACAGCACGTTTAATTTAGAATATAACGCAGGTATACCTGTTTTCTTATTAACTTCTAGATTTTTCCACTGTATAGAATTTGTAATTTAGCCAATACTTTCAGCGTTAAATGGGACTTTTTTCCGGCTCTCCTGCTACTTTCAAAAACAGTGTTTATAGATCGCTAGGTCAGTTTATGAACACTCAAACTTCGTTAATTTAGCGTTTCACTATTACTCTAGTATGTTTAAAATGAGTTGTTAGTCTATACTGTAAAAGTCTTTTTCATGTATTATGTATACTCCATGTCTCTACACTTTACAATAATTGTACAAAAAAGGGATTTTCCCGGATACTGTAATAAATTAATTTAAATTAAGTTTTTTTGACCACCATAGTTTACAAAAACACCATGAAGAATATCATGAAGACTCCTCACAAGATAAACGAGCTAAATTTTAAACGTTTTAAACATCAATTCCTGACCAATTGAACTTTGATGAATGATGTTAGCGCAGTTCCTGAAACGAATAACCACGGAAGCATAACGGTTCAATCTCACACAGGAACAGCAGTAAAATAATTCCCAAGTATGTAGAAGCAGTGGGCAGCGACGCGACGGGGTTTTTCAAACGGAATCCGAATCGCGACATTTGCATCCGGCATTTTACGTCTTGTTTTGCATAAAACAGGCGGCAGTATCAGGCCTCCCTCAATCCGGATAATGGATTCTCATCTCTGCCTTTCTTCCAGCGAATTTAACGCGGCCTCCATTGTCCCTCCCTTCCCCTGCGTTGCTGCGGTGGCGGCTCGTAAAATGCTAATTTGCGGCGCGGTCTCCGCGCGAATGGATCAAATCGGTTAGCGCGAGTGGATAAAAATCGTTTGGAATAGCAATCGAGGAAATCCTTGAAAAGGACAGGCGGTAGCGGCGACTGTGGCGGTAGTTTTCGATCGATCGACGCATCGCGAGGGGTGGCTGTGTGTACAAATCACGTAGCGGTGCGGTGCACAGGTGCGCCTGTAAAAGGTGCCCTCGTGCCTGTCCCGAGAATCCGCACGATATTCTAAACAACACCCGGGATTGACATTAGATATCAGCGAGGCTAGTCACGCAGGTAAACGTGCCCGCGGTACCGCGAGACTAGCCAGAAAGTAAATTTTAATTGAGGCACGAACCTCTCGTTCCGCCTTGAAGTTCGTCGCGCGTTTCGGCTGCAAGGGATTCAGAGCTTCCGCTGCCGGGTTGCTTGCTTATTCTCGACCGGTCACGATAGTCCCGGGTCGGCATTAAACACGGCCACGGGTTTGATGCGGAAAAGCCTGCGATTCCTTTGTGCTTTTTGCGCACGGAAATGCAATTGTGCAGTCGCCGGTGAAGTGGGTCGTGTACACGTCGGAGGGACACGGAGGTCGAGGTGTCGACCGGAAAGGTTACGACGAGCCGGCTCGTCGAGAGAATTCGTTGTGTACCCTGTTCTTCGAGGTGAAATGACGAAGAACTCGCGGGTATCTCACGCGCAGGATGAAGTTCTGGATTTATGGGTGACCAGAGTTGTTGGTGATGTTTACACACCCATCCATAAGTCATGGGACACCTTGCCATTTCTAAATAAACCTGTATTACGATATAGTAGACTTGGTTACTTATTTCGGTATGAACGGTTCTTTAAAAAACATTTATGTTTACACAACATATATTTAATGATACGGTTAGTATTCTGTTATAATTAATCTAAAAAAATCCTGAAATAATTATAGTACTGTTTAAGGTCAGTTTTTCAATGCGTTAAACTTGGGCGACATTTGTTTCGAATTTGTGATCTGTAGACACATTTGCAGTGATTCTGGATAGAAATCCAAGAAGGAACACAAAAAAATGACCGCAAGACTGCCAAGGCTATTTCGAGTTATCATTTCGAAACGGGGAGCATACACTGGTGAGCAAATTTTAAATTTGACATATATCATTTTCAATATATTTTAACATTTAGAAATTGTATTCAGTGTAACTAATCTGTAAATAATCGTTTGATTCGATATAGTGGGTGTTTAATAATTTTAACTTAAACGTAAAACTGAAAAGAGTAAGTATCCCGTAACTTATGGACGGAAGTGTACTTGGAAAAACCCTGCGGTCATAGTTCCTTGTCCAGCCAGGTGATGGTAACCTGGATTAATGAACTTCAGAGATTCTGAGTCCAAAGTTTCCTCAATCATTACACCTCACTAGAATTTATTATTTAAACTTGCATAGGCAGAGTTGATGTTTATGTTTCATGCGTGCTACGAAAGTTTATATCTTGCGAACTCCTGCTAACCTGAAATATCTTTAACAATAGATAAATAGTACAAGCTCTCGAGTACATAGAAGATTAATCTGAAAAGTAACGACTGGATCACGATGGTATCATAAACCTAATCCTTCTGGGTGTCCTCCAAGGATACGTATGAGTATCGAGAAGGGTAGCATCGAAAGCTGTTATTTCAGGATTAATACAAGCTTTCGCGAGACGATCTAATTATCGAGTTGTTATCTGGCCCGCATCCCACGGGGAATAATAGCAAAAGAAAGAAGAAACGACGGATATAGCGTATCTCTGGCACGGTATTACAACGAACCTATTCCCGGTGTCTCCTGGGCCCTCGCTGCCCAATAAAAGAGTTTATCGAGGCATCATTTAGGTGATAAAATTGAAAAGCTTGGTGCCACGTCGCCAAAATGTTTGCCCGACGTCGCTTCAGTACTTTTCGTATCGATATATGCACGTATTCATAGGTCGACAAACAACAGCTAAAACAACAGGGAGCACTCTGATACAAAAATTAACACGTTCGCTATCAGCGTCACGTATACGTATGTGACGCGTCGATTCTGTTTTGAGGGTTCGACGTCACACATATACGATAGAGATAATTTATAAAAGTAAAGCGTGGTGTGTGGTGGACGTTTTTCTCGAATCGACCATGGTAGCCAACGTGTTAATGAGAGTTTTTACATTTTGTTGACATATTATAGCGTGCCTAGCCAGGTGTGGGAGTTTCCACTGTGGTAGTCAACGTGTTAAAAGAGAAACTGTGAAGTATTATTTTATACTTAGACGTAGATATAAACGCAAGAAAAAAATCCAAATTGGTTGAGAACAAGGTATGAAAAATATTGCAATACAAAAACATCGTGGAAGAATACGAGCTTACAGACTGACCCGGCGCCCCGGAGAAGAACGTCAGGCGCATAAAAAGATGGCGAGAGGATATGAGAGATGGATGAAGGGTACTTCATAGCAATCAAAAGTTCTCCTACAAAATCTTGCCGATCGTAAACGTTGTAACGACGCAGCTCTGAAAATTTATCGCAGATTAGTTCGGTACACGCGCAAACTATCCGTTCGAACGCTAGCTGAAATCCATTACCCGCCATGTAACAGAGCCTAACCAATACGCACAACGTAGACCCAACAAAGCCATCGAAACAGTCCGCCGTGGTACACACGCCTGTACCATGGTCGACAGAAGGTAAAAAAGGGAGGATTGTTAGGATTTCCGTTGTTCGAACGTCGTGACTAAATACCATTTGCAATTCGTGCGCCCCTGTTCCTTTTGTTCCGGTGACTCTGTGTATCTCGTTTCCAATTTGCCACGAAAATCTCCAACGAAAAAAGGGAAATAGGATGACTGTTATTGTCCGTGAGAAGAGGATTCTCGACGATATATTCGTTATACCGTATCGTTATAATGTTGCTTCCTTGACCGTCTACTGCAGAGACTCCGTACATGGGCGTAAAGCCCGAAGTTGAGTCTACAGGACTCCTGAACTTCCAGTTAATTTATACGTAAATATAAAACATTTCTGACAATTTTTCTTACTGATTTACCTTTATTATACATTTTCCTAATAAACATAACAGAATAGAGTGGTCCGTTTTATTAATTTCATTCTAACTTACATTAATGAAACTTGTAGCCTTTTCGTTAAAGGGAATATATGTCGATTAACATTGTAGTTCTATGTTTATTATAAGAAGTTTATTAGTAAGTATGAATAACAAAATATAATGTTATATGGTATATATTGTCATGTACAAACAGGAAAACTGAATACGAACTACAAAAGCTGAGTTATAAACAGAATGGAAGAGAACAAGAAAGATAGAATCAGCGGAGTCTCTGAGACTCCACCTCTGCAGTAGAGTGTTAATGTAAGTTAAAATGAAATTAATACAACGGACCACACTATTCTGTTATGTTTATTAGGAAAATGTATAATAAAGTAAATCAGTAAGAAGAATTGTCAGAAATGTTCTATGTTTATGTATGAACTAACTGGAAGTTCAGGAGTCTCGTAGACTCAAGTTCGGGCTTTACGCCCATGTACGGAGTCTCTGCAGTAGAGGGTTAACACTTTGATCGCCAGGTCACCTACGTATGGGTGACGGATAAGTTTCCGCTGAGGCCCCATCACCCAAATGTGGGTGACAGTTTTATTCATGTAATTAGCAGGACTTTAAAAACAATCTGCTAGAGTATTTAATAGTGAAACCCGTATTTAATGCTAACAGCACACTAATAACTAATTTATACATAAAAAAATTATATAATGTTACAGTAGTCTTTTATAGTATTTTTGGAAACAATTTAAGCAAAGCTGGGCATTTCCAAGCAGATAGGGCAATAAGTTCTGGTTTTTTGGACATTTTTTGTGGCTGTTTGACAGTCTTGAGTCTGCCTACTTTTTATAACAAAAAACGCACATACGTCTAATTGTTTTTCATTCAGAGCTTTTTCTTAGTATTACATTGTGTATTTCACACTGATGAATATTACTAGCGACATTATTTTGACGGAGTAATGATTCTTTAGCTAAAAATTGTCTGAATCGTGATTTTTATTTTTTCATTTCTGGCTGGTACACAATTTGTGCATTTACAATAGAAATGCCCACAATTAGATGGATTGCCAGCTTGTGATACCGTTTGACGCCTTTCCGTAGTGACGTAGCATATGAAACCATTTGGCAACTTCGATCTATGCCGCATTTTGTTTTATTATATTTAATAACGGCTAATGGTTGAAACAGCTGCAACAGTCTTACAAAGACAAACAAATTGTCATCTGCAGCTTATACGCTAGCGCGATGACCGGCGTCGAACCGTGGATTTGGGCCCCGCGGGAAACATACTCGATTTATGCTGGGTGATCAACGTGTTAAATTTTGGCTCAAACATAGGCAAACATTGGAATTGCAAAATGTCAAAAAAAAATTGTCTTTGGTAACGCGAGATGAATTCATCAGAGTACCTCTTGATTATGGCAAATTCAAGGTTCGACAAACTTCGAGCTCCATTTCTTGGTGAGCCTCGATAGCATCGGTATTCATTTGATGCGATGTACAGAGTGCAAGAAGAAAGTTCCTGAGAAACACAAAAATTGGCGAGAAAAAAAGTGAATGCGAGAACACGAGGTCGGCGGCTCACTGTGCCAGTATTTGCGTTGCAACGACCATTATGCATCATTTCGAGTGGAATCTGAAACGGCTGGAAAGAAGGAACGCGTTCCTAGACCACGAACGATGGGAGGCTCATGCGTAATAACAGGCGTACGTCGAAAAGTACGAGCGGCTGTTTGCAAGGCAGATTACACGCACGCAGGCCGCGCCGCGGCGGGTCCCTCGTAAATATTCATTTAATCTGATCTAATCTATACGAACATATTCTGCGCCTCGTGTAATTGTCGGCGAAATTGCAAATCGATATCTAAATGGGCCGCCCTCCACCCCAAACCCACCCCGAGATATTGTACTTTACCGGACAGCCATTGGCGAGCGTGTTCCTCCTGCCCTTCCGAACGCTAACGGCCAGGTGACGACCAACTTACGTCGCTCGTCTAACTATCCTCCTGTAAAACGGAAACTCTCTACACACAGGGTGTCCCGTAGTGCCTGCCGACCACTACAAGGCGCCAGTTGTCGAGAATAATGAAAATTCGTACAAATTTTTGGCTTCGTTCTAAAACCATACCGAGTTCTATGTTGGAATATTTTTCTGAATGAACGAAGTGTAGCTACAGCTTGATAATTTGGCTTTGGACCCTGAAGGGAGGGTGTAACCAAAGGTGGGTATTGGTGGAGGTACTGAAACCAAGTTTGAATTGGCTATCTGCAATTTTGTACGAACGTTCACGAGCGATAATCAGAGGCTAATAAGAATTCAAATAAATTCGTCACAATAGAAGGCATTACCGTTTTTTTTTGTATTATTTGTATTTATTCTAGTATTTTAAATGTTGAGATTATTATAACAATTATTGTTAAAATACCTTAAAGAAATACATGTTAGTGTTAAGCGTGAATGGCGAGTGGAGCTATGAAAGTCGCTGGAACATCTATCATCATGTTATTGTAAATCTGTGTATCTATACCGTTAAGGTTCAATAAACAATCCTCATATCATTATTAGTAGAAAGCAATACGCGTGCTATATTCCCCATAGTTAAAATACTTTCATAAATAAAAAGATCTTCGAGTGGACTTTTGAGTGAAAAGAAATATTTGCGGTCGTTAAAATAATTATAAAGGGTATACTTGTACAGACTTTTACTACTTTCGAGCGCGGAATTCAACCCTGATGCGGGTTCCACGCGCTTTGAAACATCCTGTGCATCCTCTGTCCAAGTCAAACGGAGTCCAATGACATTTAAAACCAGCTGAACCGCGACGCAGCCCCCATTAACCGGGGCAAACTTCTCCTTTAATGTTTTACCTCTGTGATCGACAATAACCGGAGCACAGGGACATCGTTTTGACCCCGGGATAACTCGCACGTAATCTCACGCGCCGCGAAAATCCAGTTTTGATGGAGTTTACTGGTTTATGACGCGAGAATATCACCGGACCGTACCCGCGTTTACGCTGGACCGGATCATCCTTATGGTTTACGTTCTGCATAAACGTAAACGTACGAGTGACGTATGACCGCGATGGGCTTAAAACGTGCCCCTTATGTTGGCAAAAAAGAATCTGTGCTCGATGCGAATAAAAAAAAATTATTATGCTTTTTATCTCTACATAAACGTATGCAGACGATCCACTTTTTTGTCTGCATATAAACGTGTGCCACATTCGACCTCGCTTTCGAGCTATAGTAGTTTGTGTTTTTGGTAACTTATATCCAAGCTGGTCTTTACAAGAGATGTTCAGAATTACAATCCTGCATCTCGATGCAAATTTCTGGACGTTTGATCATTAAAGATGAGATCCAAGGATATTACAAGTAGGTTCGAATCTGCCTGAATAGTTTCGAACAGTCCATGAATACTTTGAACAAGAGAAGCAATATTTTTGAGTTGACTCGAACTTAGTCGAGATAGGTTAGAACTATTTATAAGTACGGTAGAAGCTCGATTATCCGAACTATAATCGGTAACAAGATAACTCACATTACAACTACGTTTCGCATAAAAATTATAATTTTGGTTTAGAACATGAAAGTACACGGTGCAAGGAATTAGGTACCCATAGAGTGAAACTTTTGTATTGGAATTGACTTGGATTCGTCAGTACGTGTTGTATTATACTTGGTCCCACCCCTACTGATCACGAATGTACCAAGAAGGAACATTCAATGAAAAACTCAAACGAACTGTTAATCATTGAATATTCTCTGGAGAGCGTACGTTGGGTGCGCGCGTCAAGTAGATTTCATTTCCCGATGTCCAATCATGGGAGTTGGATCCGCGTTCAATATTTACCAGCGCAGCTTCGACGTTGCACACGCGAATCGCTAATATTTATTACAGCTAAATAATTTCACCGGTCGCGATCATCAGAGGGGACACAGAAATATTAATACCGTTGCCTCGAGAGCGTACGGGGTGGTCGAAATCGACGGATACACACGCCGTGGACGTTATTTTTCATGGCTGTGGAACTTTAATTTCGCTGCTCCGCCGACCTCGACAGGTGCCTCCGGTTTTGGTCGAAGTAACGCCGCGAGATTAATCGTTGCGACGTTCCAGTTGCATTTTATTTCCTCCTCCCCCTTTTTTTATGTTGTCGACAAGTTAAATATTGAATGAATCCGAACATCGAGATTTACGGTAACGCAACGCGTGTTTATTTTTATGTTTACGGCCCAGTTCGAGTACGGCTTACACCCGGTCGTAAATAAATCGTTTTTATTGCGCGAGAGTGTAGCATATTGTAATGATAGACAAACCGATGGATCAAAAGGGTGAACTTTCAGAGAGTTTGTATTCAGGCTTTTCTTGAGAATGTTACTAATTAGTTGTGATAATTGTTACCCGAGGTTTCCGGCTATAAGCCCTGCGCTTGCGGAGTTATGTTCCGACGTTTCGCCAGCTCTGAAACTAATTAATTGCTGCAGAACTTTTGTTAAAAAACACAACTTTGATGCTAATTTGATTTAATAATTATAATAGCAGATGATCTTTTATTATTGCCTGAATGCTTCGTGCGTCGCGTATGTTTGAACACCGTGCACGTGGACACGGCGAAGCTATTTCCATAGACCGAAACTAAATGGAAAACATTTCCCGCGGCTGCGCATCCGTGAAATAAAGTACAGGAAACAAGTAAACGAAGTGAATAAATGAGATATACACTGGTGTACATTGTAATACAAATTGAGAGAATTGAAGTGCCTGTGTATAAAAGGAACAGCAGAATGATCTACCACCAATATACAGATACAGTTCTGCCAGATAAGAATTTAAAATAATTTACAAAATTTACCTAATATCCTGTCATTACTTTTTCGAGTACATTAACCTATTAACATTAGCTCGTATGGTCTTCGAGTCTTTTTTAACCCATCGCGCTTTCATTTATTTAAAAAACTTTCGCAATGATGACATTATAATACACGCGACTTATTTCTATGTTTCCTTAATCCTTTCCTTATATTATAAAGTTGGAAATATGACTTCCACACATTCGCAGCATTTTTGACTCAAAGACCTTGAGTGTATAGTCGAACAGAGGAACGCACTAGGGTTAATATTCCAACTCGAAGGGTAAAAAAACAATTTACCCTACTTTAAGAAATTTCCATGTTCTACTGTGAGTACACTTATTTTCTCTGCTAGCGATTTCTATTGCCACGTATTTTACAAAAATCGTCGTATGGAATTTCGGGAACACGGTGGAAGATCTTTAGAACGTCATTGCATGAATTATTTGTTCCTAATAAACCTGAAATTTCAGATTAATATTTCACGTGTATCTGATTCGACTATTCTTACTCGTCACATAAATGGTTACTGGCCTCTATCTACTTTAATTTCTCATCGGAATCGGAACAATTATGTGACAATTTTCAAGCTGAATGCACTCATCGGATTTTTCCTGCCAAACCTCGAGCACGTGATTTTCCCGCGTTCTATGCATAAATAATCGATGGTTCGCTAACATTGAATACGTTCCATTCCCGAACAAACGTTCGAATATCATTTCGCGCTAACGAAATTAACCACCGGCGTAAATTAATTACGAAGCGGAGCAACACGATGCTTTGCCAATTAGTCGTCTCGCGGTGCAGAAAGTACAATCGATCTCTAGAATTCAGCGAGTTTTGATAAACCAACGTCCTGGGTATTCTTGATTGGAGAACGACACGTTCCTTTTGTTGTTGGATCCAGCATGCACTGCTTCAGGAATGAACCGAACACTTTTTATATTGCGCATTCAGTTTTCTAAATAAATCTCTGAAAGACGGCGATAAAATGAATAGACTTTCTTACTGTTATTAACCGCTTCGCAACCATGGACGAGATATTTCCCGACACAATATCGTCCGTACGACGCCACGGACGAGTTATCTCGGGTGTTTGTTTATTAGGACGAGAGTACTATTTCCAAAAAATATCAATTCACGAAACGTCATATCGAATGAACGACATATTGTTTTTTAGGAACAATGTGGGTTTATTTTTCTTTTATATTCAGCTGTAAATACAGACAAACGATATTGTGTCGCGAAATATCTCGTCCATGGTTGCGAAGCGGTTAATTGACAACTTCTGTTTGCATCCACAGTGTAAGCTGAAAATTCAGAAAAACAATAACAATCTGAATAACAAATTTTTAGTGCACAAGATTCGAAACTTGAATATCAATGAAATTGTAAAGAATTGGTATTGGAAAAATTGTCTATGTTTAATAGACACTTCAGTTTGTTAAATACTATCTACCCTATAAATTCTGAATACTTTTTCAATACTTGTCTCTCATTACTTCGTCCGTTTCTGTCCACTTTTACATGTATGATGAATAATATAAAAATAAATGGGATTTATAAAGAGGTACCGCTCGTTCGTCCAAAAAGGATTCCGACTTTGAGGGGGCAATTTTCTCTACGCAAGGATTACAGGGATAAACTACTCAAAGCGAACCAAGTCGACTCGTTCTTTTGTCCAAGCGTCGCCAAAAATGCCTCGAACGTTCTGACAAGCCTGTAAATCTCGTTTCGCTTTGAATCATTGTTCCTCTTTTTTCACGCGGCTGCAATTACTTGGAGCACTCAGCGTGTCTTCTATCAGGCAGACATCGCCTCGGCTGGTCGCTGTAATAAAAGTAGAAAGCGTTTCGGCGACGATATTACACCGGATGATCGCGACGCGAAACTGTAGAACCGGGTTGCATCCGAAATACATTTCACTGCTAGCGACTACCGGCTGTTATGTATTATTATACGACAGCAACGAGCCACGTCGTGCTTTGGTTTCGGTTGCACCGGAGATATTTGAAATCCTCCGTCACGGTTTCACGGAGAGAGAGAGGTCCTCTCGGCGATGGTAGTCCTATCCACGGAGATTCCGTCCCGTTTACACGAGAACGATACGTGGAGGGAGCGAGGCCAGAGCCAACGACACCCGACGTTTCATCAGCTTCGACCTACCAACGCTTTTCATGGATACCAGCCAATTTCGTTCTCCTCGTCTTTGTAACAAGGGGCTGAATGTTCATCGCCCCGAGTCACGTACCGCGACCTCGATGCATCGGAATGAATGCACGTTTTGTCGTTGAAGGATTCACTTATCTGGCTTCGAGCAACGCTCAGGGTTTTCCTGCGCTGTCGAAACCGACCGACGAAAAAGAAACGGCGACGAGAAATCCGTGGCGACGTCAAAGATGTCGAAGGAACGTGCGCCCACGATCGTACGGGACGTATATACAGAAATTGTCCTGTCTCCTTCGATGGAGATCGTAATGCACCAACCTCCGATAACTGGGACTGTTTTAGGATTGACCGAGTCGCTCTCAATGTTTTTGGGCAGCTCGCGCTTTCTTTGTGAATTATTTTCCTCCTGAACCTTTTCCATACCAAAACCCTTTCATTACGGCGAATAACAAGTTTAACAAATTGTAACTTTTAAAACGCTGAACCCGTGGCCGTCACCAGTGACCGACACCTCAAATTTAAGTTAATTAAATAATAATTGATTGTCGCAATATTCTGAGCAAGCTTCATACTGAAACAATAATGTAGGACCAACGAACACGACTGAATACTCAAATCTTTTTCTTCTTTACGATTTATATAGAAAATAGTAAATTATATCGTGTCAGATTAGGTATGGCCGTTTTCATTGTGGCGTTCAACGTGTTAACACTTTGATAGCCGCTGTCACTTATTCGTGATTTAATTCAGATGAATAACATACCTGTAGTACAAATAAATGAACGTAGCTATTACTCACAAGAAATAAATAACCGAATATTTATAAAATTGATGTTGTAAACTAGTCGATGTAAAAGGAATAAAGAAGAATGTTTTGTTATTTAACGAAAGCCTTGCAAAAATGGCTAAGGGAATAATTTTTTGTGAAATTTTTGCGGCCGTCAAAGTGTTAAGAAGCAATTTGGTGATCGATTTTGGTGAAGCGATTTTTCTACTCTCAGTGGTCACAGCTGGGGCTAGTAGCCGCAGGTGATTTTGCTAAATACGATTACAGTAAACGATAGTACTTCTAGTGAAATTCGCGGAGTACCATTACAGTCGACAGTTCTGTTTCTACATCGAGTGTAATTTTATTTGTGATTTACATCTTCGGTCTTGAAATATTCGGGTCGAACCTCCGTCCAACTGAATTCCATTTTAAAATAAACCTCATCGTAGACGCTTCAACATAGCATGTAAGATATTTAAAAAAAATATACCAAGAAATTCACTTTGATGCGTCCCGATAAATCGACTGAATTCCGACCCAAATATGTCCATTCCACTCGAAGCAGAAAATTCAAAACGATACGAAAGCCGAGCGTAAGTGTAACAAATTGAATTTCCAAAACTGGCAGAAACAAAGCCTGGAATTCGAATGTTCCTCATTCACGGGACCATCGGTCTGTCCGACTGAACTGTCCAGAAATTCCTTCTCCGTGGCCGTTTCGGTTCGCAACAAAGGAGAATCGTCGAAATTTGATTGAATCGCGAAACGATATGAGTTTTTCAATCGCCGGTTCGTGCCTCTTTTCTACCTGAGCTGCGTTCACCTTTGAACCGTGATCGCGCGATTCCGTGCATCAGTATTCGCGGCGGAGAGGAATAGAGGCTGTGAAAAATGCGAAAAGCCGGGTCGGAACGATTTCCAACGCGGACACCGATAATACGATTAGATACCGACACTGTGTCGGCCCGTTTACTTTATCGGAAAAGCCAACAGAAAAAAAAGAGCAAAATCGGCCGCGTGACAGCTGTTTAAACAAGACACGCGCGTGTGGGTTGTCGAGCCAACTGCGTCCGAGCACGAACCGAGAAATCTAAGTTCTCATGTCACGCCGTTGAGCTGTGTCCACAACCGACCAGCTGTTATCATTCGTGTTATCTTTCACGCGGATATTAGTTCGAACCGTCAACGAAAAGCGTCACGATATCTGTTTATATGTGTATTTCTCTTATCGTTAACACGACGAAAGAAAGTATAACTCTCTATCCAGATCTTTTTCCAGGTCTTCGGTGCAATCGGCTTGTTTTCACGCTTCTGTGTTACGGAATGATTCAGCTGTCGATTGTGAAACAGAGTAATCGGAAAAATGATAAGAACTCGTACAACGTGGCATTTTTTATATTGTTCTAGACAGATTTTTTGAACGGATTCAGTTGGATAGTGCGACGACTGTCGGATATATCGAATGAGGAAGAGTAATTTATTTCTTACTCGCATTGTTAGGTTTGCCACCATTGTTAGAAGTCGATGGAGAATATATAATAACGGTTAACAATTATTTCAAGCGCTCGATCAGCTCGATTTTATATTTTTATTCTCCGTACGACCGGATATTCTATATCGAAAGCGTATCGGTCGAAGAAGTTGCTCGTTCAACAAATTCTCTGATACAGATTGCCAGGGCGCACGGGGGCGGCAACAATAAGGAAGCCAACAAGATTCACGGTAAATCACCGGCCATTGTTTGGCAAAGCTCCCCGCCGCTGCACAGATAGAAAAGCTTTTGCTATATCATCGTCCGGAAAAGGTTTAAGCCCGTAAACCTGTGCGCTTTTACGATAATAGATTCGAGAATTACATGGCCGATCATTTTCTCGATACGTTCGATACCAATATTCATAACTCATATTCTTGACCCCGATCCGGGGGTTTCAGGCCGAACAAACCCCCCGATCTGGGTTACCGGCACTTTCTATGCTACGGAACAACGTTTTACGGGATGTTTGTTTATTTTCGAACGCGGCGGCGTATCGAATAAAATCGTAACGACTCGCCGTCGTAAACTATTAATATCAATAAACATCATCGTGTTATCGTTACACTAGTTCTACACGGCGAACGGCAATTTATCGTCGCAGCAGACCTGACCGTTCGAACGTCGCGCGTTATTTATTTCTCCGAGCGGCAAGCGTCGAATAAAACCGAAACGAGTCAGCCTCGTAAACTGTTAATATTAATAAACACTCGGTATTATTCTATTGAAAGTGATTTTTACGCTGCAGACTGCCGGTTTGTCGGTGAGTGCTGGAATTCGCGGTTCGATTTCGAGCCATATTTACGCGTAGCGAATAAAATCGAGCCGTGTTATACTCGTGAACTATTAATATCAATGAACACTTCGTAATATTCTATTCGGGCTGCTTTTCACACGCGAATCGACGATTTATCGTTCGAACGGACATCGTCATTGCGGTTCACGCGATATTCATTTCCTGCGCGAAGCGTTCCATAAAGGAGAGACTCATTAGTAACCAATTAAGTAATTGGAGTCACGACGTGTTTGATAATCGAATTTATTCGAATAATTGAACAAGGTTCAAGGTATTCGATTACGGAGACAATAATCACGAGAGAATTCAACGGAAAATTATATTAAATTATAGACGCTCTTCACATTTTTTTTTCAAGTGAATCCTTGCACTTTTTGGGACAGCAATCTATACAGTTCACCTTCTGAATACAATAGAACCTCGATTATCCAGACACCGATCATCCGAAAATTAGTCATTCTATGTTAGTTACAGGCTGGAAATCTTATAAATTGCACCGTGCATTTAATTTTACACTATTCTGCATTTTATATTCCAAAATAAATTTATCACTTTTATGCGAAATGTAGTAGCAATGTGAGTCAAACTGTTACGAATTATAGTTCGGAAAATCGAGGTCCTACTGTATTACGACGTGAAATCTGAAAATTGTGAGCTTAACAATTAATTAATATTTAACTCGTTATTAGAGATCTGGGAGTATTGACACGTAAGCACAGACGTGCGGTCTCGAATATCGCTGTATTGAAGTGCCAATTAACATCCTATAAAGACTTCTTTCATTCTGTTTCTAGTTTTCTCCATAATATAAAACTATTATAATTGTATTCATATAGCGAGTTACTTTAAATTAGAGCTAATTACATTTATATATAGGCGCGGTAAAACAAGTAGCTCTACACCTCTGAAACATCTCACAGACCGCACGTCTGTGATTACGGGTTAAGTTTACAGTGCGATATTTGACTCTATCCAGGAATTTACTCGTACTTCATCCGTGGACTGTCGTTCCTGTCAATTTATTTTCAGCCTGAATGCAAGCTGTATTGATAACAATAAACATCGCGTTGTTATTATATCGCTTAAAGCCGTTCTGCACTCGGCCTAGTTAAAGGGTCTCGATTTAGCAGCAGTGGCAACAGCAGCAACTGCACCGCCAAGAGTGACCCCGCTCGTGTCATCGATCCCCTGTGCTCTTGCCCTGAAACTTCTTAACTACTGGCCTAAATGAAGGCAGTGAAGGTCAGACGAATCTCTGCGTTCACGGCAACTGGCAGCTCATTGTGTTCCACGCTCAGTGTCGATGCTCCCGCGCATCACACAGAAAAAGAATACTGTATTATGCTACAGAAAAAATTGTACGCGTAGTTCAAAGTACGAGTAATAAACGTTCCAAGTTTCATTTCAATAGCTCTGGTAGTTTTCTTGCGAAAAATTCTCAAAAAACAGCTATTTTTCGGTTATGTAAAAGTGAAAGGCCCCTTAGGTTTATGTTGTGGTACGTATAGGGAAAGCTAAAATTCTACGGTTTAACATGTTACTCAAATGGTAAGTCGTTATGGAGATTAACCCTTTGAACTCCTAATTTTTGTTTAATTTTCTTTTCAATAACTCCCTATTATTTGAAGTGTTCTATTTGAAATGTACTTCAAAAGACAGTTGGTTGATAGAAACCAATTTAAACAATTTTTTTGTACTAATTATATTGAAAGTACCATTGGAACTTTGCTAAGATCTGATATTTGTATAATTTCTGATATTTGAGGTAAAAAAAATATTGCGAAATATAATACACATTTAAACTGGCAATTTAAAAATGTAGAGTGTGACTCGACACAGTATTACCTGTGAATAAAATCAATGTCGTGTCACACTCGACAAAGGGGTTCAAAGCGTTAATATAAGTACGAAATTGTGTTATAAACAGTTTGAGATTGAACTCTGTTAATAAAACTCCGATGCTAAACGTATGACAAAGTTTAACATCATACAGTGTACACGCACACGTACATTCGAATTAGTCAGATCAATTTGACACGCTTCAATATGATCACAAAGAGGCCTGATTTAGAGAAATCGCCTAACTCGTCTGCACGATGATTACATAAAAGATCGGACGAAGCACTGCGTAGTGAATGAACGATAGAGATCGAGAGTCTGTCAATCGTAGTCGACGCGAACACGAACCGTAATGAGAAATCTATTCATTAAATGCCAGTTCACGTGATTAAATTTTTGTCAATCGGCATAACGACCGTGCCATCGTTCTTCGTGTGTCGGAAATTGAAGAATAATTTGATTTCACTTCAACGGTAGATTTTTCGTGCTAATGAGGTCATGTGTTGGAAGCATTATTAATACTTGAACCACTTTTTCGCGTTTCAGAACATATTTAATATTAATAGCGTGCAGTTTCCTGGGATCGATGACATTTGATTCGGAGAACAGGCAAAAAATCCTTGGCAGTTTCAGAGGTGGATTCTGGAATTATTATTCAAATACCATAACAGTTCTATGTAATCTGTATGAGTGCAGTATTTCAGAGGCGACAAGAAAGGGGAAAATTTATTACAGACCACGTTCATTAATTTTCATCGTACTCTGATTCAACATTGTACGATCAACCGAACACAGATAATATTTCTTTTGAAAGCTTAGATGCTGTTTCATTAGCCTTCGTTCGCCTAATTAGCCCTTACAAGGATGCGATCGTTATATCTTTTTCTCGTGCGCCTTGCAAAGCAACGAACCAATCCGGTAAGAATTTTTTTAAAAGCATTCTCAGCGTGTCTAAGGAACGTAGTAATCCCTTATTCGGTCGGCGAAGGTACGATTTACCCGTAGCGAAATGACTATGCGACCATGGAAGCCAGTCATCCTCAGGTATGCAGTGCCTGATCCCTCGGATGACCTGCGTGGAAATTCCTCGAAGGAATTCGCTCGTAATAAAAAGGATTAAGCCGTGAATACCGAAACATCGACGTCCCTCGTTCTCGGGTCTCGCAATCTCTCTCGTACAGAATCAAATTTCCTGGGATATCAACGAAGTTGCGACGTTGCGATATTTTCTTCGAAATATTACACGCTGCGGTTAAATCTACAAAGCAAAAACTGATTAAATCTATGAATCATCGTTTTTATAGCATCGTCTTGATGAACTTCAAAAAATTGCAAACAAAATATATTCTAATAGAAACACAGATTAGAATATTGACATCTTAGAAGATGTATTTTTTTTTATTCGTATAGTTTTCAATTTATCCAGCGGGACATTTGGTAAATTATTTTAGTCTTTTATTATTAGTACGAGTATGACTATCCCCAGTGGGATGTCATTTGACAATACATAATTATTTGATTGCTTTGATGTTTTTTATATTGTTTCTTATGAGATGGCCACTGATTAGTTAGGTCAATGGGGCGTTTCCTTTTTAGTCTTCTTTTTGTGGTGGTTTTATGTATTTTTGCTGCTAGTTGGTTGGGGCGTGGTGTAATTCTTTCTTGATGTCTTATTGAGTATCTGCTTATTTCGTCTTTGATACATATTCCTGCCATTTCGACAGCCACTGTCACGTTTACATGACTTCATTCGAGCGAATAATACACATCAGCCATAAAGAATAAGTTGCATTTACAAAATGGAAATTGTAAAACATTCGATATAACGAGTAATGCATATAGACAGCTCTGTTAGTTAAGGAATCTTACAATGGCCAATAAGCAGGTCGACAAAGTGTTAAAATAAAAATATTAAACTAACGATGATACACGTGTGATGTTCCACCTCGTAATGATTTTAATGCTGCGACATTCGATCCCTTCTAACGTCCCAAACATTCAAGTTTTATGAAAATTGCAAACAGGAAGGTAATCAATGTATTAAGAATAAAAATATTCTTATACACATACATGTGTAATTTTCTACCTTGCAATTATTTGAATGTTAATAGGCGGAGGATAAAACATTTAACATTGTGTCAATAATACATTTCAATAAGTAAGTACAAAATCATTTTCAGACGTTCGAACACGTCGCTCGCAACATCGCTGTCCCTGGCATTCAAGTCACCAATTAATCCATTAACCGTTATAGCAGGAGCAAGATAATCGAAGGACCGAAAACAGTAGGCAGCCCCTCCTTATCGAGAGATCGGTGCACACACAGGTCAACCATCCAAGATCAGGCCATTGTGGGAATATCAGACATGCGTAATCGCGTGTAGTCGCGTGATTAGAGCGCGTGTGCGTCTTCGAGAGTATGGCGAACGATCGATCGTATCGGTAAGAAGACATCGTGTACCGCCCTCTCTGGATACCGATCAGACGACCCTTTATCGCATGGACACGACGATTTATTACGTCGCGGGTCTCTTTGCCAGAGAGAAAGGGGATCTAATATTCGCGTGCACGCAGCGAGCTAATAAAGCTACCGAATCGCCATTTTACGAGTGTTCGTCTCTAATTTCAAACGACTGAACAACACGCCAGCTTTTTCGTGTTACCGTTGTTTGTGATCGATATTTCGAAATTGATCCAGACTGTTCGTAAAATACTTCAAAGGCAGACTGTTTTATCGCGAGCTCTTCTGGAGTGTACAGCAAAAGTAACGTTGGATATAATTATTCGCACCCAACAATTTAATTTTACTTGCAATTTTAATACACTGAAAATTTGTTATAACCCCTGACGTTTTAATTACTGCAACTCCATGATTTTCAAGTGGACTAACAAAAAAGATTTTTTAATCCATAGAAGCACACATTTTTTCTAGATTGGCCTCAGAAACACTTTTTTTAAAATGTTCCTTTGTTGCTACAAGAAATTAGATGAAAAGACAATGCTTGTAAGGGTTAATTAATACGATTTTCGTTTATGTATATTTTTGCTAAAAAGACAACAGCAAACCTACCAGGAATTTCGCTTAGTAAGTTTGTTGTTCTTTTAGTAAAAATATACATGATTGCTATAGCCGTCATTTGCCAGCACATGAACAAAAATCTGACGGCTGTAGCCGTCATTTACAGCAATGGGTTAAAAATATTTTCAGAGATTTATATGAAATCGATTGAGTATCCTTAGATCCTTGACTCCCAGCGTGTGCCGTTTTAACTATCATCTTAACACATGATCATAATTCTTGACCTTATCCCTGACAAATTGACACGCACCTTTTTGTTCTATCAAAAATCATTTCTTTAGCGTTTCGCTGGGGGTTTAAAAATAACCGACGACTTCTGTTGTCTGCGGGTATCATCCCAAGGGCGACAACGATCTCGTCGTGAATGCTCCATTAATCATTCAGCACGCTAATGGTCTGCGACTAAGTCGAAGCGTGGACGACGGTATAGAGAGATGGGCGCGTATCGTAAAGGGTACATCGCAAAAGGTCTTTCATGAGGTCCCGATTCTTTCAAGGCTGGAAGGGACGCCGAAGGGTCGACGCGTGTTCGCCTTTGATCGAATTCCAGCGCATGGAAACCAAAGCGATACACGTTATCGTACGTGGCACCGAATAGGACGATAAAGATGATAAAGACGACGAATCGCCGCGAACACTTCGGAGATGGTTATTGTGTCGTGGAGGGAGCGGAGAAAGGACGGAACAACCGGAAGTAACCGGGCCTGCGACGCGTTGTTCGCGTGTTACGTTTATTGGCAGCCGATACGCTGATGCGTTTGATCGTTAGAGACCTAATCTTTCTACGACGGAGGGTATTATAAGAAATACCGCGTTTACAGCACGATAGCAGTTTGCTACTGAAATTGTCTTCGTTCCCATACCGTTGCGCTCCAAAAGGAGGATTCGTAAGCCTGTGGTTGCGGTATGCAGACCTCTGGCCAGGTCAATGCTGTCTAGAATTTTAACACGTTCAAATGCTCAACTTATCATTGTTCGTAACGTGTAAATTGTTTTGTTAACTACGTCAAGTGTAGCATAAACTACACAGGCTACAGTCTTGAAACAAAGAATATTTGGCAAAGTATCTCTTCTATCATATTCGCAGAGAATTATAGAGAGTGTTTGTGAAAAGATAGTTCCACATGAAAAAATATATACTGCAGTATTTATACAGGATGAATCTTATGTTTCGTTGCAATACTTGTGGATATATTCTGCGCCTTAACGTCAGAATAAGCTCTAGTCAACACGAGTCCAACAGTCCTCCATTTTTTAAGAACGTAATATGAGAAAACCGTTATATAAAATTTAATTACAATCTCTAAATAAACCCTGCGTCAATCTGCACGCTGTGTGCGTGTCTTCGTTGAAAGGTTGAACGGACAGGAGCTCGCAGCTCTATCAGTCCGTTCGAAAAGCTCTGAAAGGAGAGGAACGAGAGGTTGGGGCGTGACAGAAGAAAAGTGACGTACTTTTTGTTCCGTTGATAGGGGATGAAAAATGGAGAGTCACGGAGCTCGATTAGAAACAAGAATATGAATCCACCTCCGAAGATCGTCAATATTCATGGGACCCGTTGTTACTTAAGTCTAAAGGAAGCTGTTCGTAGAAGGTACTCTCCGAGAAAGAAAGGGCGAGAACGATGGAATATCGTTTACTTGTGAAACTTTTTGGTATTTGGTAAAGAGGAAAAAGCTTACTGATAATTAAGTGGAAACGCTTTTGTACTTCGATCCATTGATTAACCCTTTGAACGATCTCGTTGTACATTCAGCCTTAATCGTGATTAAAATATTCTCTCATCGAGTGGAGATGCCTGTATTAAATGCATTTAAATATTTATTTGGACAGCTTGTTCTTGGTATAATGTAAAATAAAATATTACAATGATATACAACATAGTTAGCATAACAGAAGTTAGCTTGGGATGCCAAATAGGACATTACCAATTCTTGTAAAAGCACAAAGGAATTAAAATCGTTCGACACAAGGAAATTTTAGTAGCCAATTATTGCTGAAGCCATAAAATTTGCTACCGAACATAAATGGCCAGGCGTGCTTGCTCGACGATGATCCGAAAGCTAAGCGAAATCGCGAGCCATTGCGCGGCAGGAAATCGGCGAAGAATAGAAAGAATAATTGATGGCAGACTCGTTAAATAATAACCGAGGATCGTTAGCACTTGAAATCCAGTCGAGGTCCAATTAACACTTTCACAATTGGCCAATTCGAATGACCATTGTGGTGGAATCAACAGAAATTCGGGAGCTTTTCGCCTGCTCTCCCATGCAAATAATTCGCCTCGGTTTGTTTGCACTTACAGGTTGGTGAGCTGGACGATCCTAATTTTACACGAGTGTGCGCGTGTTTGTGTCATTATCGATGCGCAGCCATCGGCTGGATAATGCAACGAATCTTGCCTTACTTTCCAATCCCTCCCCCAGCCGTGAATTTTCCGGCCGATCTCCAGTTGCACTCGCTTTTCCATGGATTGCCGTTCAAAGGAATCGTGAAAATGCACTACTGGGTGAAATGGAGTGTTTGCACAGCAGCAATGAGGTTCCATAAAGGGTGCAATTATTCATGGTTGAGGAAATATAGTGTTGTTTGGGATTCTGACATTTTTTTCCTGAATTTTCCTATAGATCTTTGATCGAACCACCTTATCCATGGACTGCTATTCAATGAAATCCTAAAAAAGCACTACTGAATGAAATGGAGTGTTTGCACTGTAACAATGAGATTCCGTAAAGGGTGCAATTATTCATGGTTGAGGAATCATAGTCTTCTTTAGGCTTCTGAATTTTTTTGTCCGTATTTTCCTACAGATCTTTGATTGAACCAGCTTTTCTCTGGATTGCTAATCAAAGGACTCGTTCAAATGCACGACGGGATAAAATAGATATTATAACACAACAATGAGGATCCGTAAGGGATACAATTATTCATGATTGAGCAAGCACAGCGTTTGTTTAGGCTTCTGAATGTTTTTTTCTCGAATGAATCGGCTCTTTCATAGTTATTCAAAGGAAACATGAAAACTGACTGTTGGATGAAATAAACAGTTGTGCTACGACATAATATTCGAAAGCCGAAGGTTGCAATTATGTCATGTGCCAGACAAGGCAACTAGAAATTAACCGTTTGCACTTTCAGCATCTTTTGATACGATAGACCAGCAATTCCAACATAACTAATACGATGATGCAACCGATATGATTGCGAGCTACTGCAAGCAAATGTTAATTTTCAAAGATTCATACTCTAAGAAAACTTCATTGAGGTAAGATATTTAAGTTTTACTTAGTTTTACGTATTAAGAAATATCTAATTTTTGATATGGTATACAAAAATTAATAGATAAAACTGACAAACTAATGGAGTGCCTGAGAGGCATATTTGGGTGGAACGCTTGACATTGTCAGTGCCTGACGGGCGTACTTGGAGGGCAAAGGGTTAAATCAGGCATCACTTCAAGAATACATACGTACTCGTTTAAGAAAAACAATGTTACGGAATAAAAGCAATTGCTTTCAAGATTTCTATTCGCCTGCTCATGCAATGGATACAGAAGTTGCGATTAAATTTAGTTTGTTCGCTGGGTGTCATCGAGACGAAGCGGTTGACATTCACACGTCCGCAGGTTCAAAAAGAAAGTCATTTGCTACCGTTCGAGCTGTGCGGCTTCGGTAAACTTATACACAGCATCGAGTTACTGGACACATACCTCATGGCGCGTAATTCAATTAGCCAAGAAAACATAGAAGGAATACGACTTCGCTAAATACGAAAATCGACACCGATCATTATCTTCGAAGAAAGTTTCTTGGATACTCTGAGAGGACTTTGTGACCTCCGATAAATTACTGATTAACATCTCAACAATACAAACTGCGGTAGCTAGGACGCTAAAATCAGTGAAAGCAGTAATCATAGACCGAGGGGTGGTGTATGAACAAAAATAGAATACGATTTATAAATTAATTCCCATAGAGAATATTGTGATGCAGTAACGCAAGCACGTGACCCTGGCGGTCTAAAATATAATACAGAACAATATCCATTCGAATCCTCAAATGATTACATAACATTTTCAGGTTTATCTCAAATTTGATAAGTAAACTGCGGATTTTTATGCAATTTGACATATGCAAGTTCACGAAGAATGCACACTTTATAGAGCACGTGAAACAAAAAATGTACTTTCAAACATATGAACCCCTAAATGCAGTTCTGTCATACCTGCGTTTCATCAGCTACATGGAAATAAAAAATGCTGAAATCTAAAAACGTATACAATGGAACTCCGTTTATATGAACGAAATTTTAGTAGTGCCGGGTAGTAATTCGTACTTATTACCCGACACGGTAGTAATGCGTACTTATGAACGGCGGTGTATATTTCACTTACGGTTGATCAAATTCGTACGACGATTTGCGAAGAAAAGGATTGCAGGAGGCTGCAATAATCTCGTCGGAAAGTTCAAGTTCGTTTTGAGCGGGCCGAACAAAGGGACACGAAACGCCGAGGAAAATTTCAGCTTGCTCATTGTGCGAAACTTTTGACGACGCCGGGCCACGACGCGGGGACGCCGTGTAACCCTCTATGTAAAGTAACAGTTTTTGTTGTGCCGCGTTTCACGCGGAAACTTACGGAAGCCGCGAGAAACTACGCTGATAAATTATTGTACGTTATACGTAACGCGGGTTCCGCGAGCTTTGTCTGAAAGCACGACAATGGGCCAGGAGGCTAAAGAGTCCGCGGATTCGGTGCACACATATCCAAGCGGAAACGATCGCGAAAAATAACAGACCGTGTGAATGGGCTTCGCTGATGAACGAACGAACAAACGAACCGAGACTGAAATTTACAACTTTTCAACACGCCCTACTCGGTCACAGCTAATCCCACGATGGAGGTTCATGGTGCCATTTGAGGCTCGTGAATTATATTCGCCGTAACAGCATTAGGTCGGAAAATTTTAGGAACACGTTTCATTCGTCATGGCGACGGAGAAAGTTTGTACACAGGCTGTTAAAAAACGGTTCAACGCTTTGAGGGCAGACATGACTCGCGAAAGGAAACGAAAAAATCCTACTAAAGATGAATCGAAAAATTCATGTACTCAGAGTTAAACAGAGTTCTTCGTTTTGGTTGGGCAAAGGCCTCTGTAAAAAGTAATTTGTTACGAATGTTGTAACATTTCACCCAGCAACAATGCTGTGACAAAATATAAACTGAAACAGAATGAAGGAGTTCCTTGTCACAGTGAAAAATTCTATGCATAGTCTAGCGCATGAAAACAAGTTTTGGTAACCGTATGACGTTAAAAATACTAACATTGAATTTTCTCATGATACACCTTTTATTTCATACTATCGTCGTGGCGTTTCATTTCAATGAAAAATAAAGAATGTTAGCATTTATTTAAAATTAACCCTTTGCACTCCGTTGGCTCCGCAAGGGGGACATGCGCAGTGTGTATCTGTACTTAACCTGTTACTTCGGTAATCCTGAGTTCAAATTATTATTCACATTCTTTTAATGTAAAATTCACGTTTTACTTACATTACAATAAAGGAGATTTATCAAAGAAATAAAGATAAATAAATTCATCAGTACTTGTAACTTTTTCCTTACAAAACAAAACATTTCTTTTCCAACGAGCTTCACTGCAAAGGTGTGTCGGAGTTGCTGGTAGGTATGGAAAAATATTCGGAGTGCAAAGGGTTAATCGAATTCGGTGCGTGGGGCGCACACGACCCAATTACCCTGCATCGCGTCAAGCAGGAGATCATTCGAGCACGCGATCATCGTGCTCCACCAGCACAGGCAACAACAAAAGCATAAGATGGATCGAATTAATTCGATTCGGTGAAGAAAGGGGTGAAGGGTGAAAAAATGGGCCACGGGAAGGATGATCCGTGGATAATAAAAAGCAGCGGGCAATTTTCATCCGGATTTCCTAGCGGGGCTGTACGGTACAGCAAATGGTCGGAACGCGTTGATTGCATACCATATAACCGCAAGAAACGATACAATGTCCGCACGAATATGCACTTATCTAGCCAAAATGAGATACGAGCGCAGTCACAAATAATCAACTATGCGCGCGGAGATTTCTCAACGGGACCGAAACCATACCGCTGGCTCCTTCGTTTCGCATAAACGCATAAATCGTCTGCGGGTATTCTTCAGCTGAAACCCGTCTGAATGCGTAACTAGCCCGTCGCCGCCGTCGCCATACTCCTCTCCGTGAAAACAATCAAACATTCACTCGACGAAACGAGCTCCCGTCCTTGTTCATTTTCTGCTAGAGAGCTATCTCGCTGTATCGCTGTGAATCAACGGTTTATCCATTAACAGAGCGTTCATCCATCGGTCGGTGCTTCCAGTTAAGCTAATTAGTAGGTGGATGAACTTGCGACGCCGCTAAGGACATTAGAGTCTCGCTAAGATTAACGCCAATTATTTGGTCGATGAGTAAGTTCCTGGCGGTTTTGCAACGCTTTCTTACGACCTTAGCGGGCGAAATAATTCTCGAGGATTCAGCGAGTTGTTGTACCGAACTTATAGCAATCCCTTGACATACAAAGACGTCTGGGAGACGTCATTTGTTTCGTATGTTATTTTAGACGTTGACGTCACCGAGACGTCACGAATTATACGCTGATTGTTTTGAAAAGTTCCATATTCTACAGAACTATTAAGTTATTTATTAATTTCTTACTTAATTATTGTTTATTAATACTGCCTATTAACATTGTTTTATGATATTTAGCAATGTAAATATTCTGTTTCTTGTACGGCTTACATAACTTTAAGTTGAGCTATATTAAATGGTATTTTTAGCACACGTCGAGTCCTATTTGATTTGTATGTTAAGGTAATTTATTACCATAACAATTTTATATGCACAATGACCCAGAGAATCGATTTATGCAAGAAAAATTATATAGTTCCATTTAAAAAAAGGTGCAATTGCACTTTGCATGTGCATCAATACACAAGAATTCATAAAAGTGGTACAGAAATATAGGACATACAATATCATTTATTTTTATCCTGTGACATTTTTTTCTATCTCTAACAGTTTTAAAGATACAGCTTCGCCCAGTTGCGTGAGACACCATGTATACACCCGTCCCTCGATTTACGCAGATTATCCTTTCCATGCGGTTTTTTTTACGCGGAAGAAAACCGCGTAGAGTCTGCCAGTACAAAAAAAAAATACTTGAGAGAGAAGCCGGCATAAGTTATAAAAATATTTATTTTACATACTTTCACGAAAAAGATAATAATTAAAATTCTTAAGCGATCAAATTTAAAAATGTTCAATACGAACCAAAAAAAGTCAGAATGATGTAATTAGTACGTAAGAATTTGCGTCTCACTGATATAGAATAAATTCAATAAAAATTATAGAAAAATATATTTTCTGACCACGTAAAATGAGATCGCGTAAATTGATACTGCGTATAAAAAGTCCGCGTAAACGGAGGGATTATTTACCGCGTAAATCGAGGGATGAGTTTACTTGCAAATGTAAACTTATGGTGTAATAAAATCGATCGCAATATTCAAAAATTTGTCTAACAAAGAATACTTGTAACATTCTATACGAAGCATTCGTGAATCCGAAACGAACAGTTTCGAGAGCTGCGTTCACGCAATCCTGTTTTAATCTCTTCCTCGATTAAAAACACGTATACCATGCGGAAGTGGCCGGAAGTAGACAATAAAGCAGCAAAGAGAACCGCGACATCGTACCGATCGAACGTCAAAGAGTTTATTTCTTCGAGTTCGACGGCAGATCTATTGAGCTTCCTTAATTGTATCGGAGAACACGCTGCAGGCTTACCAAGAGGGATATTTTTCCGGGAGGTTCATTTTCAGCTGGGTCACGTTGCAGTCCGCCGCGCCACGGCGAAACAAAGAAGAAAGAAAATTCAGCCGCGGGGCTCGCAAAATTTCGTATGCTCGCCCCGAGTAGGAGCAGATTAAACACGCTTTACCGGCAACTAATCTAATACGTAAGATCGAATTAAAATCGTCCAGAAACTGGGTCGTTCGTGGCTCCGCTGAGATTCTCCGGTGGTCGTGAGTTCGACTCGAGTCGTCAAAAATGTAATTCGATCATAGTGTCCGGGATTCATATACTTTTTCTTCGGGAATAGGGTGCTTCACGATAGGATTATCAAGTCACACATTCTAACTATATTTCGCATACAAATTTGAATTGTCTTTTAGAATGTAAAGAGTACATGGTGGAATAAAATTGAGTACACAGAATCACTAATGATAATTTTAACTTGTAATGAACGTAAGATGACCAATTTTAGGATGATCGGAGTTGACAGAAAGCTACAGTTACTCTCATAAATATTCGGACAATATAGTGGTTGGAAAATTATCGCTTCCTGTACTTAGTCTTGATGCGTTTATTGAGTTTATTGTTCTCCCATGGATTAAAGCATTTACTCCAGTACACATACATACGAAAATATATTCTTTATTTTTTATTGTTTTGTACATATTAAGTTATAATCAAAATTAAACACAATTTTGGGGTCTCAAAAATATTCGGACACTTAACAACACATAACTATTTTTAAATAAATAAACTAAGCTACAACCGTTTTTTAATATTTTCTTGGGTACCACTTTTGTCGAATTACTTCACTCAAACGTGCGGGCATGTTAGAAATTATTTTAACTAAACAATTTTGTGATATTCGTTCCCACTCTTCGATTAAGCGTGCTTTCAATTCTTCTTTAGTTCTTATCGGCGTTACTTTAATGTTACGATCCAGTAAATCCCATAGGGTTTCAATAGGTCCGGTGACTGTGGCGGAGGATGTAACACTTTGGGGAGATTGTATAACAAATATTCTTGTACAATCCGAGATTTGTGTTTCGGATCATTATCTTGATAAGATTTATAAGTATCACTCATGCCCATTTTCAAACCACTTTGAGTTAAATTTTCTTTCAAAATGTCCAAATATTTGTTTTTGTCTAAAATGCCATCAATAAAAACTAGTTCTCCTACTTCTACAGTTGAGATGCAACCCCATACCATTAATCCTCCACCACCGTGTTTTACAGTCGATTGAAGATTCTCTCTTTCGAATTGTTTATTAACTTTTCGCCAGACTAATTTTCGTCTATTACATCCAGAAATCTCAAACTTACTTTCGTCGGCAAAAATTACGTCGTTCCACCATTTTTTTTTCTTTAGAAACAAATTCCTTCGCGAATGTTAATCGTTTCTTTCGATTTATTTCGTTTATGAAAGATTTTTTCCGAGCTATCCTCCCATAATAACCAGCTTCATATAGCACTCGACGAACTGTACTAACATGAACTCTCTTTCCAGTTTCCTCACAAAATTCTGAAGTTAATTTTGGAGCACTTAATTCAGGATTATTCTTTACTTTTCGAATAATTTTACGCTTCTCGTGCGAACCAACTAACTTTGGTCGTCCTTTTTGCGGGTTTGATTTGATCCGATCTTCTTTGATGTGCCGTCTTATTATATCAGTGACGGTACTCTTGCTTATATTTAATAAATTACCAATTTCTCGATAACTTTTCCCTTTCTCTCTGTGATAAATAACCACTGACGAATGTCGAATGGAGTATTTTTGCCTTTGCGAGACATTATCACAGTATGTTCCTAGTGAAATCTGACGTACAACTGACTCTCTGAACGACTACCCACTTTATGTTTACAAACATTTATGTCGAGTCAGTTTACCCATTTCTTCAGAAGGATAAACTGTGAAATATACATAATGTCCGAATATTTTTTAGACCTGGAAATTGTATTTAATTTTGATTATAACTTAATATGTACAAAACAATAAAAAATTAAGTATTTATTTTCGCACGTATGTATACTGTAATAATTGGTCTAACCCATCGAAGTACAATAAATTCGATAAACACATGATAACTAAGTATATGAAGCGATAATTTTGCAGCTACTATATTGTCGGAATATTTATGAGAGTAACTGTATGTACAAAATATACTGTACTCCGATCGGTTAAGAACGTCAGAACTAGACTGCGGATGTGTATGCAAATATACATTTTAAGACGTAACCCTTTGCACTCTGAACATTTTTTGATACTACCTATCTGATACTAACTCAGCAGTGAAGCTTACTGAAAAAGAAACGTTTTGTTTTGAAAAGAAAAAATTACAAATGCTTACGAATTTATTTATTTTTGTTTCTTTAGTAAATCTCTTTTATTGTAATGTAAATAATTTATACTTAACATTATCGAAGTAACAGGTTAAGTACAGATACACACTGAGCATGTCCCCCTATAGGAGCCAACGGAGTTTTGAAACATATTATGAATGTCCCCGTAGCGGACCCAACGGAGTGCAAAAAGTTAAATATTATTTATGTTAATGTAGATAGTGAAATGAAACTATGACAAAATTATATTTTCAGCTTTAAGTTGTTATAAAATTTATTTCTATTTTACTTACTATGTAGAATGTGCATCTTTCACGTGTTTAAATATGTTAAATTGCATAAAAATCCACAGTCCAGTTATAACATTCTCTTCAGTTATCGTTTCGATAAAATCGAAGTCGTACCACACATTCAAATTACAGGTCTCTTTTCCATCTAAACCTCCGCGTGCATTCCTCGAAACCATTCAAACACACAGAATATTCGAAATCAACCCTAGATCTCAGTCGATTTTCCCTATCAGCCATAAACACTTCCCACCGTTCACCCCACGCAGACCACCAATGGCCTCCGTAATAACGTCCTAACATTCGCCCCGAAGAAAATGTGCCTCTCTCGCATGATCGTGCACGAAAGAATAAATCCGCTGCGACCGCTATTCCTCGTGTCTACCGCGAAGAAGAAGAAAAGATGGAAAAAGTCATACCACGAAAGGAAAGCACACGTCTCTGTGCAACACTCCGTCGCGTTATTTTCGGTACGGCTTAAAAATTGCAACGCTCGTATCTCGGTCACATCCGCATCGGTTAAAAATATTTAGAACGGGCGAGAATAAAGGCAGACCTGTCACGCGATTTCCGTGGCTTATTGACAGGCACGTTGGCCGCGTGTCTCGTGGAGGAGAAAGAAAAAAAGTCTCACGAGTGTGCGACCGGCGTCGAGCGTAAAAGCTGTGGCTAATTGCAACGGCGGCGGGCTGAGGAGCGGGGAGCAAATGAAAAGAAGCGAAAAGTTTTCGTAAGAATTAGACAGGCATTTTGCATGGTATCGTGACCGGGGCAATTTGCATCGTAATGTAAGTCAATTACAGCGCGTACCATAAATCACGAACGCGTACACGCTATACAACGTGGGTCTTTGTACACGGTTCACTACTTCTGGGATTAGCAGAAATTCGCGGACCAGCAACTTCCGCTCCGACTGGCGGGCACAAACCCGTCGGAATAACGTGCCTCGAAATTTATTTCCATACAAACGTCCCGGCCCCCGTCGCCCCCGTGCGCTGCGTAGACGTCGATTCTCGAAACTTCGTAAAACTGCTAATCCGCGAATAAAACGGCCAAGAAGTTCCACGGGCCTGTGTGAACTAGCAAAACTTTCCGCGATATCGTTTCCAGTCGATAATGAGCTGCCGTTCCTTCGGAGATACGAAAAGTGGCGGTGTTGCACGGACTTCGGTGCTCAGTTTGGAAATGTACGATGCTCCGTTAAATATACTACCCTTGCGCGACGGTGAAATTGCGAAACGTATGCGGGATATTATCTGGGATCAGAGAAATTAGTTTTGATTGCGACAGGATGAGAAGTCGTAGTTGGTAGATACTTTTATATTTAGCGTTCTGGCTGCCAAATGCTGCTGTGGTGATTTCCTGATCGCGTCAGACGCAACAGGATAGTGGTTCAAATCCTTCACATCTTGTATCGATAGACATTGTGAATAATTTGTGCTAGTCACCGGTTTAACTGTTTTTAAAACGTAATTACACACGTGGAAGTATTGTCACATAAGCACAGACTTGCGGTTTCGAATATCGCTGTGTTAATGTGCCAATTAACATCCTATAAAGACTTCTTTGATTCTGTTTCTAATTTCATCCATGATATGAAAGTATTATAATTATATTCTTATAGCGAGTTACCTTAAATTAGAGCTAATTATGTTTATATATAGGCGCGGTAAAACGAGTAGCTCTACACCTCTGAAACGTCTCACAGACCGCACGTTTGTGATTACGAGTTAAGGAATTTTTGAAGAATTGCCATTATTATTTTATAAAGCGACTGAACGGTATTATTTTGTTCTCTTATTCATCTGATTATACATTACGCTTGTTGGGGCTATATTCGTTTTGGTATATATCTAAGAAATGAATCACATATTTCAGGCTAATCATTACTTATGAATGGTCATTTATCTGTAACTTCAGTGAAATTGAACTCCGCTTGCTTCGTTGAAAATATTCTAGCTTTTAGTCAGTAAAAAAATACTTACAGTTATCCTTTTTAAGTTGATATATCGATGCAATGGTATCAATCCACGTATACCGCTTCAGTAGCATACTTATTCCTCAGCCACTAAGAGACTTCATAAAATTCAACGTTGCAAAGCCAACTCAGTTGCATTTAACACCTAAAACAGAAAAAAAATTAATTGGTTAGAAGAGATCACGAATCAGGAAATAAGATACATATCGACAATCATAAGTTAAGTAACCAAGTATATTATTATATGTCGCCAGAATTTATAGAAAATCAGTTAAAAAGAGAGATCAAAGTTGCAAAGATGTTACCTCTGCTACTCCAAAATACAAATCGTAGTATAACAATAATAACGTTGCAATGACTATATGATTTCAATACAGGTATCCGAAACGATCGTTAGCAATGTTCGACCGCACTAAAAAATCATATTGAATAAAATATTTTTGACTGTAAATGAAATAGGCGAAGCACCGGTGAATCTAAAACTGCCGTGACTGAAATCCGTTATCTCGAGAAGTTTAAACTGTACACCGCCGGTGTAATAGTCCAGATATTACAAAATTGCATTTATCATAAGCGCTTGTTCGTAAAATAATACATAAATCAGCGCGGTCGCAGCTGACGAGAAATTCGCATGCTCCGTTCACTTGTTCTACCGTGTCAAAAGCGTGAACAAGTGTTTGATACAACACGATACGGATCGAGTGACTGTTGTTAGAATCGAGAATTGATTTCGCGCGAATTCTGTGCCTGAATTCAAAGAGCACGCATGCCGACTGCAAAAGTTTGGGGTTTCCTCTTCAACGGGAGTTTTGAAAAAAAAAGTTGCATTCTGTGTAGCGTGACATACTGTGCAGAGATACGACAGAACACCTTAATACCTGAAATATCATTCGTTTTATACTAGTCGATAGGTTCCATTGAACTAACAAAACTGAACGGATAAAATGATTACCAAATATTTGTTTTGTAAAAGAGTGCAAATATTATATTCAGATATTCTGGCGATACAATGTACAGGGCCACGTAAAATGTTATAAACGACATTCTTGTTTTCACAGGAATTTGTAAAAACAGTTCTACAGTTTTGCGGGATGTATGAGATATTACTGAGGAGCTGCTGCGTTACTGTCTCAATCTTCAAGTGTTCAAATTTCAAAGTCATCCGATCTGAAAATCCCTGGACTTCAAAAGAGAGTATCAGGGCTTCAAATCCCGACGGGTCTCTCATTTTGGTTTTAAATTCCTTCTTGTTCAATGTCCAACTACTTCCCATTTACACGAGGCGTGACCTTGAACAGCCCACTTTCAGTGTGCCTACAGCAGACCACCGTTTCTCCATTTGAACACCAAATTCTTGTACTTACAAACAAATGAGTTCAGATCAGGAACGGGATCAGCCGTTCGGAAACGATTCGAATAAGAAGAAAAACCGGAAGGAGGTGGAAGGGGCAAATAGCGGCTCGATTAAATGCTTCGAGACGTTACATCACTTTTTCCAAGGAACTTTCAACAGGATGAAATTAACCTTCCAACGGCCAGGTGGAAACTTTTTCTTTCAATTCATTAAAACTTCAAGGGCCCGGTGTGTTGTATGATAAGGTCGGGGAGCAACGTTTCCACGTCGGATCCACGCCGAGCGGAACGACGAGCAGCTCGTGAGCTGCTTCTTTTTTCTCTTCTTCTCGTCTTTTCCCCCAGTTTCTTCGGCAAATTCACGAAACAGGACGCGATAGCCGGGTTCACCGGGTGTTTCGCTAGTTTTCTTCATCCCGGGGGTGGGGAAGGGCGGAAGGGAGCAGGCGATTTAATAAAGGGAGCGGAAACATCGCGCGCAGTTCTTGTAAGCTGCAACGGATTGAAGCTCGAGAGTGGCTTATTTTTCTACCGGCTAGACAGGCTTCATTCGAGATCTTCCTTTTCGAGTGACGAACACGGGACAAGATACAAACGAGGCAATTAGCGAGCACAAACTGAGCACCGTGTTTTCACGAATTTTTTTGCGGGCTGCTGCTTGCACGGGATGCTACCGGTGAAATTGGGTCAGAATTTAAGGATGCGCTTGCTTCGTAGAGCCTCGAAAAATTTCTTGCGAATGTGCGTCGGAAAATGGATGTCGCGTCACTGACTTTTCAAGAGATATTGGTGGAAGAACTGTGCGAATTGTTTATCAATACTTTCTTTTTTTGTCTATTTGTAACGTTGCTTTAACATCTAAGGTCATTAGCAACGCGGTACAGTTTACCTACACACTAATCAAAAGGTACTAGTCACGTGACGAATATACCAATATAAAACCATGCAGTTATAACAATCAGGACGTTGACGACATCGTGGGGGAGAAAATATTTTTTTGTTTATGACCGTGAAACTGTTTTTGTACTAAGTTGATCTTATTTTGTGCGACAACAAGATATGTAATAAATATGTATTTAAGAACGGTGAGTCCACTGTTTTTCTTATATTATAATCTTCATTGCATTTATTTTAATGTGCAATATTCGAAATCCGAATATTCATTGATTTGTTGCACAAATATATTAATTTCTAGAGAATGAGAGTGTGGGGCAAAATGGGGATTTTGTTTTGGGTATCCCATCATTCCCCGTTCCATGGTTGTTCATGCGATATTAAGCAACGTCATCGCTCTCTATTATAATTTAATTCAAATAAATCTCGTTGCTTTTAGCTGGGATTTGTAAAATGGTCAGAACTTACACGAAAAGAATCAGAAGATGAGAATCGTAAATAGAAGCTTCTTTATGAAAGAAGCTGTGAATAAAGTTTTGAGCAAGAAAGTGAGGTACAAGGAAGCCGCTCCAGAATATTCTATTCCACAAACAACATTGGAACATTATGTTAAGAAACTAAGACAAGAAGGGGAAGTGACTATCGGTTTACCTTTGAGACAATCAAGACTGTATTTTCCTAGAAAGAGAACGGGAAACTTGTGTAATATGTAAAAGATATGAAAAAATGCATGTGGACGTTGGTCTCATAATTCCTATGCAAGAGTTGAAAAAGATTCTGCAGAAATACATATTTGTATCGATTGTGAGAATACTTAGGCAGACTATCCTGCCCCATCTTCAGTACCTCGTCTTACCCCGCGGTAGAGGCAAGACGGTTTTTTTCTCATTCTTTTTAAAGCTTAATAATTCAGAAGTCTGATTTAATATTGTCAAAAGTATGTGCTAAATACTAAGTTGTTAAATTATAATTGTATTGTGATATATAAATACTTACTCAAAATGTAAAATTATTACTTTCTTTGCATTTTTATATGTACACAAAAATACCTAATATGTACATTTATATAGTATATATAATACATGCATAACACTAATACTGGTCCTTATCCTTACATACTATTTATTTACTCCGTGGATGTTTTCTTATATTTAGCGCTTACAATTTTTGTACAGTTTTGTGGTGAATAGATATTGTAAGAGTTCTGTGGAGTGTATTTCGGAATTTAGTATGCTGTTCAAATCTTTAGGGAGGTCTGTATCCAGTCTAGCACGATCATAATTGTTGCATTCTAATATTATGTGTCTGGTGGTAATTGGAATTTTGCGTTTCTCGCATATAGGTGAGTCGCGTTTGTCTAAAAGGTATAAATGCGTCAGTGATGTGTGGCCTATCCTAATTTTGTTAATTAAGGTTTAAATTGGGCGATTTGAGAAATTTAGAAATGTTTGCCATCCTATATCATCTGACATCTCCCTGTGGTTGCTGTTTCTCAGAGTACTTTCCTTGTAGTATTTTAGAAACCTGTTTCTTATATATAGAATTTACATGGTTATATATTTACATACTAATATCTTTTTCGGTCATGTTAGCTGCTAACTTTGCTGCTTTGTCAGCTTCTTCATTATCTTTGATGCCTATGTGAGATGGTACCCAGTATATTATCACAGATTTTCCCTTTTTTGTTGCGAATCGATATAATTCCTGGATTTCCTGAATTTGTTTGTAGTTCAGTATTTACTTTTAATGATAGAATTGAAAAAGCACGTTCTATTAACACTTTATCTACCGGAAGCCTATTAATCGGCTTTTCGGTTGCCAATGCTTATCGACCGGTAGCCTACTAACCACCTTTTGACTGTCGAAGTTTATCGATCAGAAGGAACTATTGGTCGGTTTGTCGTTTTTCTTTTGTTTAATTTTTAATTCGCCGGGCGACGAATCCGCGCTCAACTGAGTCGGTCGTTAGTGAGTGGCAACTCACTCATGAGCAGTAGATAAAGTGTTAATATCTGTATTGATTCAGACTTAAAGAAGACGTTTTATTTTCGTTGTTTTTTTTTAAAGGATAGAATTTTATATGACGTTGACAGCTTCAATGAAAATCATTTATAATTTCTAGATAACAAGCATCTTTCGAATGTCGAAATGATAAACAGTGCTCGCTGTGATAGATTTTTCCTATAAACACTTACACAGATCTTTAATGATCAATTAAGCGAACAAGTCACCGCGAATATTTTGAAGCGGAAACTCTGACGAATAGGTTCTACAGGGTTTGCCGTAAAAGCGAGGCTTCATTAAAAGGAACTCTAGCTTTTTGATTCTACACACTTCCTTCACAAAGCAACATTCTACGACATGGAAAAATTTCACCGTTGGAACCATGTGCAATGGATTCTGAAAAATCCGAGGCAGCTGAATTTTCAAGGTTTCGCCCAGGTGTACGAAGATTACCCAATTTTCACATACATAACCAAAAAGATTTATTTAAATTATAATTAATGCTCTAAACAGAAATTTTAAAAATTCTTCCCGGTTGCAAATTTCGGTTGAAAGATATCAAAGAAACGTATTTCAATTTTAGTTAACGATTCAAATGATGATCATGAAAGTTCTTTAGAACTGGAAATTTTTATGTCGAACGAGGCTCGCCTTTACTTATTTAAAATATGCCATAAAGGAAACATGATGAAATCACCCCGATTCGCATCACTGAAGTCCTTGACTCCTCGACCTATCGACTGTGAATAATCAGGGTTACCTCGGCGTCACGGCTGGCAAAAAAATTAATTGTTTCTTTTCAGTCGTTCAAGGTAACAGTTATCAGTTACGATAAATTTCAGCGACGTGTAACAGAGAAACGCGAGCGACGCATTATGGAAAATGGAGCTGTGCTGGCCAGCCTGAGACCAATAGCCGCCATTTCAGCTGCCAACAAACGGCTCAATCTTATCCACGAATCGACTCGCAGCACGTTTCTTTAAACGCGGTGTCATTAGACTAGGAAAGTCAACGCTCACACTGACTCATTAATAATCTTTTTCTTCCTCGACTCGAGAACGCTCCTTTTTGTTCACTTCTACAAATGAAACCTCGGATAAAAGTGATTCCAGACGGTTTCAACCCATTGCCGCAAATGCCGGCTATAACCATCAGATTTTTGTTGATGTGCTACCAAATGACGGTTATAACAATCATGTATATTTTTGCTAAAAAAACAACAAACTTAACAGACGACAAATGACGGCTGTAACCGTCATAATTTTGTTGTCTAGAAACTAATAGAAATCGTATTAATTAACCCTTATAAGCATTGTCTTTCCATCTACTTTCTTGTAGCAACAAAGGAAAATTTAAAAAAGAATGTGTTTTTGAGGGTGATCTAGAAAAAAAAAGTGTGCGTAAATGGGTTAAAGAATAGGCATTGAGAATTAAAGTTCATGGAATGTATCGGATCTCTTATCCAGTTTCAAATTACTGGAGAAATAAGTGTTAGAAACTATTGTACGTAAATTGTTTGGAAAGTGGCCCTCAAGAAGGACTAAAATTATTTTTTTTAATGATTCTATAACAATACAGCAACTTTGTGATTGATAATAGTGGTTCGTGTAACCCTCAGAATAAAATAATAAATAAATAAAAATTTGTGTTAAGCTGCGGTCCGATTTTATCGACTGTATCGATAGAACATCTATAATTTATTCTTGGTCACCCTAATTGATCAGCAACAGGAAAGTAGACGCAATTGATTTTTACTTACTTATTTAGAGTTAAATAAACGTTTCAACAATCGAACTACAATTTCAGAATACTGCGGCTTTACAACTGATACGTTCTCAGCGAACTGTGAATTGAATGCACCATTGTACCAGGTGATTACTAATCAGACTGGTTCATATGTGCAAATTATGTGCGATTGCTAATAATGCATAGATATTTCATAACAATGTCTAATAGAGAAGCACGTACTGCCCTACAAGGGCAGAATTAGCAGTGTTCTATTAATAATTCAGTTGTGACTCACTTGCATACAATATTAGATGTTACGACGAACAATTAATTTTTTTTATGCGTCACTGACGTGGAGGAGCACCGTTAAAAAGCATTTGAAGTGTATATGGAGAAGGTGCTGTATCTGATCACACCTGTAGAAAATTGTTCGAACTATTTTGACAAGGGAATTATTGCTTGGAAGATGAAGAAAACTTTCGAAGCAGAGAAGCCGTCCAGCAACGCATGGAACGATTTTTTAACCAAAAAGATAAAAAATGTTACGAAAGTGGTATAATGAAGTTACCCGATAAATGGGAAAGAGTTGTCGAAGGAAATGGAGACTACGTTTCATCCTAAAGAAGATATAAATTGAAAAATATAAACCACGATTGTACGCATGAAATTGGCACGAACTTTCCGGACAACCTAATACAAATACTTCTTCGAAGTGACACAATCTAGGCGAACGTGTTACAAATCTAATCAAAAACAGATATTGCACGTTCAGCGATATAACAATAAATTTACCGACGTTCAGGGGGGAACGGAGAGAGAAAGGTCGAATTGCGTGCAGCAGGTTAATTATCGTGAGCACCTGCGTAATCATCGAATCGTGAAGTAGCGCGTTTGTCACGTTTACATGGGGGATTTGTTCTCGAAACGGGACGCAACATGTCCCGAAACAGCTTCCATCGTTTCTCTCCTCCCGCAGACGCTTTTTGCTCGGTCGACGGTTTTATTGCGCGCACGTAGCCGAAACTTTGCAAACCGGAAGTTGCCGCGAACGGGGACGCGGGAACAAAGACGTCGTGGACCGTGACGAATGTTGAATGTCCCGGCTGTCTGTGCTCTGCTCTTTTTTGGCCCCATGGGAATGCAAACGACGACAGGAAAGCCACTAACAGATTACAAACAAGCGGCCAACTTATCAATCGTCCGTCCGATTATCCGATTACGGTGGAACCTCGGTTATCCGAACTAATTCGAGTACACACTGTGTACGCTTCTTTTCAAAAACGATTACCACAGAGCGTGTATCGCGACTCATGTAACCATGAGTCGACATTGTGGGATTTCTATTGGGTTGGCCAATAAGTAATGTTGGATTTTTCGGTAAGAAACAGAAATAATTTTGGTTCTCAATGCTGAACTTCGATATTCCTAACATTTCAGCAATTTTTCGTGTGGTATAACGTGGATTATTTTCAATCAGACTGGAGCTTTGATCGTTATCAATCTCGATAGGTCTGCCAGAACGTTTATCATCGGTGAGATTAAAATCTTCATCACGACACTTTTTGAACCATCTTTGCACCATTCTTTCATTCACAGCGCCATCGTCATGCACATTAGAAATCTTTTTTGCTGTTTGTACCGTATTTTCACTTTTGCGAAAATAAGAAAGCGTAATTGCAGGAAAATACATCTTCTCGTTGTTCATCTTCAAATCAAAATAAACACTACAAAAATTTAACCAAATATAATGTACTTTTTTTAAGTTACACGTTTAAATCTCAGCTTTTGGACTATACATGCGTTTTATAGGTTACAAATAGTCTATCGTTTTAAAAACAGTAGAAACGATCTCTTACAGAAAAATCTGACATTACTTATTGGCCAACCCAATATTACACGGTACTTTATTTTTGAGACAAATAACTTTGCTCGTCTCAAATTTAATTAGAGTACGCAGAGGGTCAGACGATATAGTATTGCGACAAAATTGGTTAAATTCTTAAAGGTTTGATTTTGTTTCGTTAGTCGAGGTTCTACTATACCGCACTGTTTCGAAGCTCGTCAGCCATTGCTAATTAGAAGTTCGTTGACTCAACACGCCACTAGTTTCAAGCGTGTCCTAAAAATTGTCCTAAATACGTGTACACCCGTTGATTTGACTAAGAAACGATATCGAGGTAGACTTGAATGATAACAATACTATTATACCGTAAAACAGTATTGTATAAGTCGAAGTTTAATTGCTACACCAGGATCGCGAATCACACAAATCTTTGATAGAGTGCCGTTACAGATCGGTAGAACAGACTGTTCTTGTTAAGGCGGATTGAATTCCCTTTGAATTTGCTGGCCCGGTTCTGGATGAACTGTAAACAAAAACCCTATGGCCACAAATTGCATTACTTCAGCCATTTGTGGCGCAACTGCGGTATCGGGTCACGTGGAACGTCATGCGTTGTGGTCCAAGTGAATTCATGAAGTTCATTGAAATTTAGGGTAATATTAACGGCAGACGTGGTTTACATATCGCAGCCAACACGAATTAAAAGTTTTTACACGGCATCTTCAGATATGAAGATCTCAAGTTTTAATTGTGCTTTTAACACTTTCCTGTCTACTGCTATACTTTTTAACTTTCCATTTGCTCACGTACGTATGCACATTCAAGTGAAAATTAAAGGAGGAATAACAAATTTCGCAATTTACTTAAATTCAGAGATTATACATTACTAAGTAACTCAAACTGGCAATCATTTCACCAACAATTCTTCGGAATTGCAACGAGCAAAGTAATATTTCAAAGACTGAATAATCATTCGGACGACATAATTGTACCACTCGCTTTACAAATAATTCCCGCGGAGTTCTCATTAAACTTACTCTCGACGCTGATCACCTCGAAAACACAACTTCTGATAGCGTTCCGTTCATAATTCTTTAATTAAACTCAATCAGGAAAGTTTTCGGAGCAAAATACAGGCTGCGAACAGGCAGCGTCGCGTTTAGCAAATAGATAAACTTCGCCGGGAGTTCTCGATAAAAGTAGCCGATGATTCGCCGTACAGGGAAAATGTTCAAATAGGAAAAAGTCGTTTGGTGTAGCACGTGCGAAAAGGAGGCTACAGATTACAGGGTGGGGAAACTTTTGAAACTTCATTTCCAACGGCTTTTGGCCGAGGAGATTCTCTAACCGCAGCCTTTCTCCATCCGTGGTCTTGCTGTTTGCCTTCCCGTGGGTCTTCTTACCGAGCGATGACTTGTTTCCCACGTGCACTTCATTAGGTATTCCTCAGGTACACCTCCGCGGGGACACCGGACCCCTTTCGACCTCGAGATTACTTCTTCTCGAAAACCAATTTCACCCCGGCGTCGAGAAGACGCGGACCTAAACAAAGACCCTTGGAGTTTCATGTTTTGCCTTATCTTCATGAAATCCTATTATATCGCGCGAACAAAGAGCCGCGAGCGAACATCTCTGTCGGCCTAACAAAATTAGAATTCCATTTCGCGACTGTTAAATGCGACCGTGATATCGTCTGTCACGTTAATCGATCCTTCTCGAGAAGAAGGACTCTCGACTGGAAAATTAAAAAGGTTTCGAGGGCTGCTTTGACGTCCGCCGCGAATGGGCTGGTGCAATTTGTTGAAATGAAGGCGAGTGGAGTTGCCTGAAGGGACACTGTAAACCGCGTGCATAGCGGTTGAATGGTGTTACCTTTACAATTTGCCCGAAAATAGATTGTCTGGGTCACTACATGTTAATTACATCGGGTGTTTCAGAACCACGAGACTGGCTTGTACAGAAAAGTCTCGATACTGTAAGGATTTCAAGTGATTAGAGATAGTTTCATTTTTTAAAACAATAACATTTAATTGTAAATGTCAATTAGCTCTTTATATGCTACACGCTCTCTCAATAGATATTTCCCTCACAATGTCTCACGGAAAACTCACGCTCTGCCATCCAATCGACAGCCAAAATTGTCTTTTGACACACACACATTCACACAGATAACGCGCATGCACTCCTTAAGGTCTAGGAACAGTTCGACGAACTTGTGGCGTGCATCAAACCGCATTTGCTTATGACAAAGACCTACAATACACACAGATATAGAAGAGAATCGTTTTTGAGACTCTCGACTCTTTCTGGTTGCAATTTCTCTGTATGTGTTGAGGCGCAATGGTGACTTTTTACCCTGTAAACTGAGACTTCTGGACAGTCAAATATCACGACACATCAAGCTGTGTAATTTTTATTATTTCAACGACTCTGTCCAGAAATCTCAGGTAAACGCGCCCCAAAAACATTGCGAGCGGTCACCGCGACGCGACCCTTTGGGTTCTTCCGCCCAGCTTCCACACCCTCAGGTACGCGAGTGCGACCTGGACGATCGGCGATGCACTGCACGCTGATTGGTCGCACCAAGCTACTAAAAATAGTATAAAGACCCGCAGCTTTAGTATATAACACGATTCTCACACCAGCTTCACACCGAAGCAGATCTCCACGCTGCCCAAATTTGTAACCACACCAAGCAGTCTCAAACACATCAATAAACCATACACCATACAACAACTTTCATCATACTCATCATTCTCCATGAGCATCAGAGTATCGTATTCGATAAACAAGCTTACCGATTTTCCGTGCGTGACGCACGGTTGCCGTATAAACTCGTCGTGTATATGCCTCGCACATAATACAAATTAGAAAGCACAAGATTCGATCCTGTTCACTGAAGAACAGGTTGGAAACATAGTTTTCCCTCTACCTCTCTGAACAGATAGGGGAAGATGGGGACGGCGAGAGTGGGGTGAGTGGGTTCGTTAAAATTTTTCCCGGGCTACGGGTAATGAAGGCTGGCTACGTTCGCTATATTTTCCAGGTGAAAGATTCTTCCGTTATGAAGACGTTAATTACGCGCACTTAATTGCTCGCGTTATTTCTTTAAGAGTGCCGCTAACTACGTAAATACGGAATAATTACTTCAACGGGATACCGTGATGGGATGATGAGCTTAAACACACCGAACATTGTGTCCGTTCCCTTACGTCTAAATAATTTTGCGGTCGCGGCAGTGATTAACGTGCTCCCAGAAATTAGTCCGCGGCAGAGCGGAGAACCGTTCGTCATATTTTCCTTCGGTATCGGTAGCACGCGATCGTTGCAACATTTACAAGGGCTGTAACACCGCGTTTCGCCGCTGTAATTCCATTTTTGATCACGTGCAACAGAGTTTCTTCGGCCAGTAAAACACGAATAATATAGGTGACCTAATGAAGGTCGGTAATAAACTTTTATGGCGACGTTACATGCAAACGCGATCTTTGGAAAAAGTTTTCCTCAAATTGAGTCGTGCGACTAGTATTTTAAGATTTGCTGGAACAGAGAACGTTACGTGAATCGTCGATTGATTAATGAAGTTAATTAATAACGTTGTTATTTTTTCTTTCGTACGGCTTCAAAGCAACCTTTTAGAAACTGATTGGACTTACCGAAGAGTTTATTGCATTCTTCGTGCTTCACGTGAATTGGTTAATTAATTAGAATACAAGTGTATTTATGAAATGTATAAACAGGCGATAATATTATAGCTGAGCAAACGTGTACGGTGAATGTACACCGAGCAATGTAAATAACTATATTAACCGATTAAAGGAGCATCTGGGAGGATAAATTTAAATATATGATTCTTTATTTCCGTTGTCTATGTACAAATATACCATTCTGTGCGTATACGTTCACAAATAAAGTCTTGTAATTTGTTTATATGAACAGCTATAGCTTCTTCCGTAATTCGAGTCGGTAATTCATTATTCTTCATTGCAATATTTAATACATTCAAATTGAATTGTTATGTACAGTTTTCAGTGTTTTTACGGTTCTTCTCTGGCGAACGACCATATCGTTTCGAAATTTGATCTGCCCCGTCCATTAAATCCCTAACGATTGTCCCTAGCGAACGTAGGGAATTTATGATCCCGGAGTCAGAGGATCCTAGAAACCGGAGTAAAATTGAATCCGACAGCTATAATTCTATCCTCGAATTTCCTCCGCAGAGAAGAAGAACATTAACCATTATGAATGTTAATCTGTGGCTAAGATTTACAGACGATGCGACAATAATAGCAATAAAAATTAAGGAATATGTTTCGATTGAGCTACATCGTAGAAATCACTTAAAAGTGGTAAAAAGTAATCAGAATTTTATACACATTTAAGACCTTCAATTTCAATATCAAAACGAATTTTGCAGCAGATAGAAATCATTTGTTTACACCTCGTAGTCGAGAGAGAAGGAACGTAACAGTTATCTAATTATCTTTAATTAATTACGCTTAAGTACGTGTATAATTTAATGAAAACCCGATATTCAAGAGACGAACATTTGGTAAAATTAAAAAATTGCCTGCGCTAGATGAACACTCGAATGAGCAATTATTGATGGTAATTAGACACGAATCGGTGGCGAGAAGGGCGATGAATTTTCGAAAAGGAAATTCAGTGTTCTGGAGGTGCGTTCAATGGTAATTGAGATATTTCGTGACAGAAACGCTTAATTACAAGTTCGCGAATACGTGCGGGAACACGGCTTCAACGCGATACGTTTAGGCGAATTTCCAGCGAAAGAGAGAGCTCGTGTTTATCGGCCTGATCGGTGCGCATTCATCGACGGTAAACAATTAAACGTGGTGACGAGACGAGACGAAAAAATGCACGATCACCATTTGTTTCGTCGTGTTTCGCGAATGTCGCACCGGCTACGGCTTCCAATTACAATCGCGGATATCCTCGTGAAATGTTCGCGGAATTTTTATGTGGTACGTTTCACGTTTAAACGTATTTTAGCTGTCGATTGATGAATTTCATCGTTCGAAGTTCGTTGAACGGTAATTGCAGATCGGTAATAAAAAATGACGCGGCAATCGTTCTCGGTACATATAACAACGATAACATGAACATAAAAACTTTCCATGCGACCGCGACGTTGCCATGACCACCGATTAACGAAGGGAATTTTTCATTCATCCGATCGAATGATACGCGTTTAATTGAACGATTCTGCGAAAACGCCGAGCGTATCGTTACGAAATTAAAACTGCGATCGATTCACGCAAACAAGCTACCACGAAACTGCTGGAATTGAGGGGAAAAAGAACGTCTGCAGAGAATCGATTCGTGAGAATCTTATCTGGAGCCTTGGTGGGTGCTTATCAATCCACTCGACCGTGCAGTAATACGATCGCGTTTAAATATAGTAACGTAGATGAAGAAGATTGAACTTCAAACTGATTTAAAAGAAATGCTTTGATGTACTGTATAATAACTGTGATGTTGTGGAAGATTGATTTGAATCGATTAGAGACACCTGGGAAGCTTTGGAGAAACTGAAGGAGTTGTTTAACGCGACGAGTGTCCAAGTGAAATCTTCCGCACCTGGTCAGACATAATATTTTGGTTTCAATACAACCCACGGAGGAAACAAATATTTAATCACTTGGTTGTCCAGTCGTTACTCTATATTATTATTATTATGTTAATTCTACTTAAAATTTTACAAGAATTGGTAGCTTTTTACTCTGGTCACTGGTAATCCCCGTGGTGGTCGACGTGTTAAGTACTGAAATAAGTAGTACGAGCCGTTCGGTACCAGACAACATTATGAAGAAGTCTAGTGAATGACCTTATGTTTACACCAACTCACAATTTTTTATTATAACTTTTTACAGGAATTTTACTAATTATCCAAAGCAACACACACATGATAGACAAGCTCTGAGTAGTTGGTAATTAAAGAACAAAGCAAATGATAACAAAACTTCTCGAGCTTTACTTATATTAAAATGTGAAAATAACACAGCATAAAAATTCGCAAGAAAATAAGTTAAAAATTATATTCTGTACAGTTACTTCTGCAACCGTGCCTTGAATGTTACCATTGAATTTCTAAGAAACTTTAATTATATAAAAATTCCTTTAAACTCCCTCGAAGAACTCATCATTTTTATCCTCAGTCTTGCCCAATTAATAATTCACAGAAACGGTGCACTAATATTCAGTGGTGCAATACCTGGAATACCACACCGGGTACATTGCCTCACGAGGTATCTACGCAATTCCAGGAATCAGCTTCTTTGGATCATTCCTGAGAGCGATTAAACGGCTTAAAAAAGCCTCGACTATCATAACATTCTTTCCGGAAGAACAGAACTGTTTCTAAATTCATACGGATCTCGTTCCACATTTTCAATTTTCTTCACCACGAGAAATCTGCCGGCTTTCGATGGTTCCAGGATGCACATCGTGCGCATTCGCGAAACAACCGAAACGGACGGCGTACGAGGGAAATTTATACGGTGGCGAGGCGAAAATCGTTGTAGAAATGAAAAATGTTCCATTCGGATTCCTGGCATACTGGTGGGACGATAATTCGCACGCGGCGTTAATAGGAGCGGATCCAATTAAAGGAAGCGGAAGCTTTCCAGAGGTATATATATTCGGTACGTTCCGACGGTTCGGCGTTAAGAGCTTTTTAAAATTCGACGCACGTACCGGTTGGAAACGTCCGAGGATCCTTATCGCGCCGGCTATAATAAAAGGGAACAAAGTATTGTTCAATTCTCCGGGGGAAACAATTTTTCATTTAACTTTCGCTCGGCAGCGGGATTATGAAAATGCGTATCGCCATCGTTCAGCGTTAAAGGTGATTTCAGACCGGAACCTGCGCTACGTACACGACGGCCACGTGCCTTTTGGTTCATTGTTTTCGATCCTTTTGTATTCAACTTCATAAATATGCAAAGTAAGCTTTCAATGGGATACGATTAAACGCATACAATTAATTGTATGTGGACAATTAGGTCCTAGAGTCTGGACGTACAGTACTGTGCGAGTGACTTAGGTCACTTTGGATAAGAGTCATTTTCAAGTAACTTGTTGATAAAATTCAGATGACTATATTGCAATTTATTACAGAGGACTTTTAAAGAACAGCTGATCAGTATTACTAATTTGCTTTCCTTTCCTGGATATCTAAATAATCCTAAATTCGTCAAATGACAGGCTTCATTTCCACTATAAGATGAACAGTGTCAGTCGCCTAAAACTTTCGCACAGTATGTTTGTTTGCAATCTTCTAGAACATGAGCACATACGCCGAATTCTATATGGACATACTATTTTGTCAGAAATTTTATATGCTCAACAATATCGCATAATTTGAGGCAGTACAGTATTCCACGGTTTGTACATACTCATCCACCTTTATATTTTGAGTTCTTCTAGAGCGTTACTGTTCGACTGAAATCGGCTGAGAAGTTGTTAAATGACGACGACGAGGATAGAAGGAGACTCGAAGGGGTTGAGCCAGGGGCGCGATAACGCGATCTTTCGCGGCAAATCATAAACTCGCGGGGTGATGGATACGATGAAAAATGACGATGACTAGCGAACAGGGAGTCGGCACGAGTGGTAGTCGCAGCGACGGTGCTTAAACCAACCATAAAAACGAATATCGGGCCGTACGAAAAATTTACGCGTCCACCGATCCTCGCGGTGCATAAAGTTCCCCGATCCGCCGTGGAAATTCATGTTAGAAACGGGGAACATCCAGAGACTGCAGCAGAACTTCTGCTGCTGCAAAAAAACGGTAAATATTCACAAAAAGGACCCACCCTCCGATTTCGATGACTTTTTAATATGTTGTCAAGGTCATCACCCTGAGTAATGTTGCGAAGGTTTTAGTTGGCGGTCTCCATTTATTAAAAAGTTATTAACAAAAAGAGTTTAGACAAAAGTACATAATTATCTGGGCACTATTTACATTCAATAGAGTATGAGTAACCGAGAACTTCTTTTTTAGGTAACCCAGACCTAACCCAAACTCATTTCTGATTAAACTAAAATTAGATTTGGAGTAGGTCATCCAAAATCTTTCAATGTTCTGAGTGTAGACGCCCGTGACTGGATCAACGAAATTTTCCGAATGATTTACTATGCGATGTTGATATGTATTTTTATCAATTTGTTCATATGCTTTCCAACAGTCGCTATGGATTATTGTCCCAGAAGCAATCTGTCTTGAAATAATGGGCATTATCCATAAATCCATTGACTTGTGATAAGTCGTCCACGATTATACTTTCGACGTCCAAATTTTGCTTCATCGATTTTCACAATAACTCCATTTCCACCAATTTGCGTTTCGTTATTCGTCAACCATTCGTAGATAAGCTAAACGAATAATGAATGGAATAAGTCTTTAAAACAAAACTAGGTAAATATTCACAAAAAGGGTGAGTTGCGTTGGGTTGGGTTGCGTTTTTGTTGGATACTTCTGTCTAAAGTTCTTTTGTTAGTAATTTTTTAATAAACGGCGACCGCCAACTAAAACCTTCAGAACACTACTCAGGGTGATAACCTTAATATCATTAAATGACATCATTAAAAAATCATCGAAATCGGAGGTGGCTCCCCTTTTGTGAATATTTACAAAAAAAAAAACATATGTTTAGCACTTACTTATTCGCGAGGCAGACTTTCGTTTCAAGAAAACTCTGAGGATCCATCGAGCGTGTCGTTACCTGGGTCAAATAGGACCGAATGTAGCTGTAGTGTGGACTCAAGAATTAAACACTTCATGATTACTTAATTCTTTACACTCCAAACATCTTTTGATACGATAGACCAGCAACTCCAACATAACTAATGTGATAATACAACCAATATGGTTGCGAGCTACTGTAATCAAATGTTAATTTTCAATGATTCATATTCCAAGAAACCTTCATCGAGATAAGATATTTACCCTTTACTTAGTGTTACGTATTAAGAAATATTTCATTTTTGACATGGTATACAAAAATTAGTAGATAAAATTGATAAACTAACGGAGTGCCTGAGATGCATACTAGGAGGGGAACGCTTGAAATTGTCAGTGCCTGACAGGCATACTTAGTGTGCAAAGAGTTAATCATCTACAGTATAGTTTTTCTTGACTTTGCCTGAAGAATAGATTTCAAGATACGTTCGAGTCTCAAATCTCTGATTATCCATATGCTGCACTAAACCCAAGTAGAACTATACCCATCGGTGATCAGGCATGTAATAACCGGCTACGCCGTATTACTAGTTTTAATTCTGACAATATTGTAACTTCTTTCAACCCACATTATAACATTCTGATTGATCAAAACTCACCCAAGACAAGCATGTCGTTATGTGGTAATTGTCATACAGAAAAACACTGTACATTCGGGAAATTTGCTAAAGATTCGGCACCCTGAACACGCGGAGGCTGCCAGTTAACTTCGCGCGACCACAAAATACCGCTGCAATAACGGTATTCATTCTTTCTCGATAAACCCGCGGATCTCCTCCATAAGGAGAGTTCACCGAAGACGAACGATGTAAAATTCTCCAAAGGATATCGCGTCCATTATTAATACGGCGTCGTTGTGAGGGAAGGGGAGTATCGTCTAGAATATCGAGGGTTCACGGAGAACACCGGCCTCGGTATCGAATTACCCGTTCTCCAAATTCCAGCGTGGAAAGGATGGAAGGTTTAATCGCGGTCGAAGTTTGATGGAGTATCAGATGGCGCTTAACAAACGGCAAGTCGACGTTTGGATCCGATATAATTTCGGGTCGAATCGGTGCAGGGGTACACAAACGCGAGGCGGTGGAGAAAGGGAGATGATTCAGAGCGATGGATTCCCGGCGTAGGATGTGATTTATCACTCATCGATGAAAACGAGCGTAACACCGGCACCGTATAATTGCGCGTATATCGTTGACCCGCAGTTATCGCCGATAACCGGAATCATCGATCCCACACACCCCTCATTTTCCGCACGGTTTTCGATTGCCATTCGTCGCGTTTACAGGCCGCCGAGGGCTACCGCTCCGTACACGCGTCCCGCGTATTGGGAAACTCTCGGTTGACGACCGGCCACGTTATTGCTTCGCCGGTATTTCGGTTTTCGACGACCGCCACGAGGTTGCCAGGCGATAGGGACACAAGGGGTTCGGGATATTGCGACCAAACCGTGCCACGGTACGAGAATTTAGCATCGGTCCCCCTCAAGATTCAGTTTCACGATCGACACGCGCAAGGCGGCAGAGGAACATGCCGCATTGTGCGTTGTCTTACATCATGTGTCGTTACGGGTTACTGACACATGCGTGTAATCACCCCTGAATGACTGTACACAGGCAATATTTTTTGTCTTGCTGCACCAAAACACTGATTCACTCGTTGCCTAAACACCGTCATCCTTGCTCTACGAACTATGCATCATCCTAACCAACGTGACCTCCGCCAAATCATCCTAAGCAACGACGTTCCGTACCACCCCTACTCCTTCCTTTAAATCCTTTAAGAACCCTGCAAGATGGCTTTTCCAGAGATTCCATTTCCAAATTTCATTCAGTGTCGGCCACTGTGACAATTGTATGAACCAGCGTCGTAATAAATTTGAAGTTCTCGAAACGTCTGTCCGTGTCGTTAATTTCGTGTAACCCATTCAGTACACAGGGAAGAGAATTTGACGATCGACATATGCGAGATACAGCCATTGAGATCTTGTCATAAATTTGGAAGGAGCTTAGCGTTTATGATCCAGAACTTTTCGTCAAGAAGAAGCAATCTTGTTGAGGCTAGAATAGCGAGCGTGACAACAGAATGGATACTGATTTCTTGAATTTAACCTTTTGCACTCGGAGATATTTCTCAGATCACCTACCAGCAACTCGAACATATTTATTCACGAAATAGTGAGCAGCATATCATCTCAAATAAAATGGTATAGCGCTGGAAATAATTATTCTATTTAAATTATGTTTAGAATAAAACTTTGTTGGTACATATTTTATAAAACAAAACTAAAATTTTATAGCTTATACTTTTTTAAGGTAAGATAACGTTCAAAACAATCACCAATATGTATTGCAGGTTTGTTAGAACAAGTTTCGCAGTAATAATTTGTTTGTCGTTTTTCACCTGAAGTTTTTCTATTCGGACACACAATACAGTCTCGTTTATTTCCTTCCGCACGAATAATGTGTAATTTACCGTTCAGCTTATTGTCTGAATAAGATGTAGAAGGACGTCCTCGCAGTTGTTGGCGATCACCTCTCAATTAATCGACCAAAAGCTTTATCAATTTTAAATGGGAAATAGGTGTTTAATTTTTTTTTCTATTTTGATACTCGGTATAGTATATAGGAGTTATTGACGCATACTTCCAATCCCCGAAAAAATAATTTCCTCCGCTATTTTAGAGACTTTCGTAAATAACAATAGGTTGAAGCATACTGATCAGCACGATCCATACCGCCCATATCTGTAGTATAATTTAGTACCAATTCAGGCTTTTTAATAGACATAACATTTCTACCACGTAATATCCTCGAGGAAGATTTCTTTGTTTTTGCTTGCAATGGAAAAGGAATATCTCGCGATAAACAAACATCGAACAAATTTTGCGTTTCCATACATATTTCTCAATAATTACTTGCAGTCTTTTCGTGCCCCTTAGAAGGGACTTTCGAGTTATTTTCGATGTCCCCTTGGAGGGGACAGTCGAGTGCAAAGGGTTAATCTTCACAATCTTGCCATTTTTCTTCCAAAAAAAGAAAAAACAAGAATTCTGTAAAGTCCAGAGTTTGCACAAGATTTTCTATACGTCCTCCTTCCATTTCCGCACACGCTTTGCATCTTCGTACCATAGAATCGCATGCTTTTTCCCCGAACAATTTCCGATAATAATCCTGCACACGTTTGTTAACCCGGATGTTCAATCATGCGACGCCCGCGTCTACACGTTGAAATAACAAACAGGATTTTGGTGCGTGCACATTGCATTGAACCGTATGAGCGTAATTAAAATTTAAATTGAACAGCATTACACGAAATCAAACTAAATTGAAAAGTCTGAAAAGTCGTTCTATTACGGTCTGACCGCGTTTGACCGCTGAACTTTCACGAGAGAATTTCGTGTTTCGCGTATTTCTCTTCAGAATTTTTCTCTAACTCCGGCGAACACGTTTCGTTCACGAGACTCTTTTTTCTATGAAAGTTATTAAGTAAATCAATAAATACACATTACAAATGGAAATGAGAAATATTTGTGAAAAATTGGATCCAAAGGCTTTTCGTCATAAATGTTCCATCTTTGATATCACTGAGCGGAAGAACTCGATTTCGAAATACCGACCACAGCGTCCAATTTAGTCATCCGTTTTTCGAAGCACCGCGTAACCATCGGTTTCGCGCGACTAATTTTTTCTCGAGTTCGAAGGGAATCCCAACGAGCCGTTTCGACTTTAAAATTTCGCCAACCGCTCTGCATCGCCGAAACTACAGAATCCAATTAGCATTCGAGATTAAAATGTCGAAGAAAAAGGAAAAAAAAAAGGAAAAAAAAAGAAAGAAGCAGCAGCGTATCCTCGCGCGGGAAGGACGGAGGCAAAATTACGAAGCTGCAGCGGCAAAGAGGTCAGCATTCAGCGAACTGATTTCTAATTCAGAAAGAAGCTACGGCCGAGATAAGCCGAAGTTTCGAGTTGATTATGCTCTATATATATATACATATAGAAAGATTTCCTGGGAATTGTACGTATAAATTAGCGAGTACTTTCAGTCACGTCGTTGCCGGGCATTAATATCCAAGGATTTTCGCGAAATGAAAGAGAAACGCCGTCTCCGGGAGAGCTCTCTCGGCCGTCTTCCATCGTGCCACCGAGGCGACGGCTTCGAGGTATCAGGATAAAAAATAGTCGCATAAATCCCAAAGGAAATCGATCTAGGATCCTCCTTTTTCTACCATCCCACCCGTTGCTCGTCTCCCGGTGACGCACGTGAGATTTACTCGCGGCCAGGAACCAATTTCACCCTTCCATCAGTCATATATCTACTTGATTAGACGATTTGTTGCGTTCGTTTTCTGGAAAAATACGTGTCGAACCTCCGCGTCTGCTATCGTTCGAACGCGACGGTAATATCGACCCAGTCCACGATTTTTCTCCAAGAATTTTCGGAGTCAAATATTCTTGAGGATTGTTCGGACGCTCCGCTTAATTGTATGCAACGGACTGAGGCTGACGCAAGGAAAGTTTCTGACGATGAGGTTTTCTCGGAAAATTAGAAATTGGACGGACAGAGGTCCGGTATTCGACTAAAGTATTTCAAGACTGAAGATTAAGGAATCAGACATAGAAATAGAACTGAGCTTCTTCATTTAGAAGATGTTTAAAGAGTTTTGTCTGCTGGGGAGAAAGTCCAGCGAAGAGACGAAAATTTGAGGTCAATTAGAAAATTTTGTCGTGCTTCTTAACAAATAAATGATTTGTTACCATTCAAATTAATTTGCTTCTTGTTTTCCTATACATTGACCATAATTTTGTACGACTGTTTTGCATCTATGAGGTAGTGCATTTACAGTAGAACCTCGATTATCTGAACAGATGACATCTGAAAATTAATCATCCTATGTCTGCTACAAGCTGAAGTAATCATTAGTGACGTTGCGTACCTAACTTCACAGTAGTGGATATTTTACATTCTAAAATAAAATTGTCATCTTTATGCAAGTATAGTTATAATTCAAGTCATCCTGTAACGAATTGTAGTTAGGATAATCGAGGTCCTACTGTACATCAATCGAAAAAACAATAAAACGTCATTGATAATTTTAATATTTACTATGAATCAGTCGATCCTGAGCAAATTCTCATTAATTCGGAACTAAAACAGTAAAGTTTAAAAAATCTATTTACAATTATTACTGTTCATTCTAGTTAATATTTTTTTCTTTGATCAATTCAGTTTTAGCCTCAGTCTCAACAACATTAGTGCCGACTAATAATTCAGAGATGATTTCACGGCAGCGGAACTGGACGGGGCTAGAAGTGAGACTGGAATTGAACGGTACGTCTGAAGAGTCCTTGACACGGCGGATTTTAAAGTTTTTATGACGTCGACGGATCTTTTTCACAGGCGCGCAAGCGACACCCGAGAATTTTTAACATTCCTTTTACAATGTTTATTTATTGGCCCCCTCGAGATGACACGGTGACATCGACGCTATCGATCATACGCTCGCGCGCCATTTATTATGCACGCTCCAAATTGTTTTTTATCGTCAAATCGATCAAGTTTATAAAAACAACGATACCTCCTCCTTAGGACGTGTACAGGGTGTGTTCAGCTAATATCGATCTTCCTGACAACCGAGCATTACACCGGCACCGCTATAAAAAGCTTATAAACGTCAGAAACAATTGATACCATTATGTCGGTGCTTCCACGGAACTGGAAAGCGTGTCGAGTCACCGGCAGGAAATTGAAAAAATTACATAAATTCACAGAATTCACGTTCCGTTTCATTTCGAAGATATTAAACGCCGATTCCCGGAACCGAAGAGGCAGAGTTATTTTATCATTCATATGGAACGACCGTTTCGATCAGCGGTATTTCACGGGCCCTCGAAATTCCATGAAAGATTTACAAATTTCATCTCGTAACGTCGCTAAATATAAAATTCGCGCATGAAAAATTGCCGCGTCAACCGACATGGAAGAATGTTTGCTATGGAACGACAGGATGAATGAATAATAACTCGAAGAGCGAATATACGAACTAGGTTATGAGAGTCAATTACGATCACTGAACGCGCTCTTTTCAATATATTTTTAAATTTATCGGGCACGAAGGGTGGTATTTCGTAAAAAATTCCAACGCCTATATTAATCTTTCACGCCTAGATGAATTAATTCTTAAATTCCTCAAGTATTATTAGGACGTTTTAAGAATTTGTACTTTGGACAGAACTACCACCGGTATTTCCTATTCGGCCGGGTTTCTTCCGTTGAAAATCAGTAAATTTGTAGGCGCAATATCTCGAAAACCACTAAAAATCGGGTGTATACATTAAAGGTCAGTGAATTCGTGTTGAAAAGCACTATCGAATGATCTGAACAAAAATACATAGTTCCATTTAAAAAAACGAACTTGACCATCATATCTATTAAACTAATAATGTAAAAAAAAGTTCGTCTTCATTAAAAAATGTGCCCCCTTGTGTAAGAAACGTTATAATATTGCTAGGACTTCTGGCACGTAAAATGTCTTTTGGTCTTTCAAGAGCGCGTGACTTCGTCGGTGACTCGTCACAGAATGACTGCCGTCGCCCTTTTTCGACGTTGCGACGGTTCCTCAATGAAAACATAAATCGATCTCCTTCGATAATGGTGGCGGGTCATCGGCTCCCCAGAATCAACGTCGCTGCGCAGCATTCGACACGTATCAAACCCTGAAGCTCCGCGTTAAAAAGAATGTGTCTTACATTCGGCTAACCTGACAACAAGTCTGTCCCAGACTAGAACGTCTCTGTAATAAAACCATTATTAACATCTCGTACAACACTTAATATACCATTGCACAGCGAAAAGTGTCGTATCGACTGTTTATTCCCCTTATGAGTTATTTGTCCGCCAGTAACATCTGTTTCCGCCATTTCGATCTCCATTAGGTCGAGCATCGCGCCCAGTGCATACTAAAACTTATGAACAGGATCCCAAAATTACAATCATAGATTACTCGTTGCGTAATTCTCACCTTGTTCCCGTCCTATGGAAGTGAACTTTTCCCGCAGTCACATAAACCACGTTCTTTACCGACCACTCCTCCAAAGAGGATTCCAAATACACATCAGTCCTAAAATGTAGCATAGTCATACCAAACTTAGCAGTAAGGTCCAGGACGAATCTCTGTAGAAACTATTGAAATTATTACAATAACACAACATACAGCTTCAAATCAGAGTTACCTCAACGACAACAGGAAAGGATTGCCCTCCTGTTAAAGTATACTACTTATCCTTCGTTTGTCATATTGGTGATTTCGATCGACTTTAAATCGCTTGTATTTTGATCGAACTATAAATAGAAACCATAACTGCGTATCGTTTCGTGATCTCCTTTCCTTTGTTCCCTTAATCTCTCCTCATACCGCCGTTCGTTACTTTTGCTCCGTTTTCTACATGTCCGTACATCAGTCAATCCACGCTTTCCCTTATGCTTCCAAAAGTACCGTGTGTGTGCTTCCATTATGCCGCTATTTAACTAGTATGGCGTAGTGCCGCTGCAGTACCCATGGTCAGTCCGTACAACAAGGACATCGTTGCGTTCTCTTCAATTCGATCATCGTGTTGCTGTTTTGGCATAGCACCGTTGCACTACACAAAAGTCAGCGCGTAAAATAATGAAAGACACCGTCGTGTCCCCTTTAACTCGTTCACCGTATAGCTGTTTTGGCATGGCACCGTCGTACCATCCAAAATCAGCGCGTGTTGTGTACCGTGTTCTTCGCCGCGATTGGGAAGAGTACACAAATACGCTCACTTGCCGAATTAACGGCGCGTGAGTTAATTGAACGTGGAGAATGATGAGTACGATGAAAGTTGTTGTATGGTGTATGGTTTATTGATGTGTTTGAGACTGCTTGGTGTGGTTACAAATTTTGGCAGCGTGGAGATCTGCCTCGGTGTGGTGCTGGTGTGAGAGTCCTTCTGTATGCTAAAGCTGCGGGTCTTTATACTATTTTTGGTAGCTTGGTGCCACCAATCAGCGTACAGTGCATCGCCGATCGTCCAGGTCGCACTCGCGTACCTGACGGTGTGGAAGCCGGGCGGAAAAACCCAAAGGGTCGCGTCGCGGTGACCGCTCGCAACGTTTTTGAGGCGCGTTTACCTGAGATTTCTGGACACAGTCGTTGAAATAATAAAAATTACACAGTTTGATGAGTCGTGATATTTGACTGTCCAGAAATCTCAGTTTACAGGGTAACAAGTCACCATTGCGCCTCAGCAGCGCGTAACATAATAAAGGATACCGTTGCGTCCTCGTGGTCACCACATTGGCATAGCACTGTCGTATTATCCAACATCGGATCGGTCATTCGCGTGACCGTAGCGCTGTTGCACCTGCCACTGATCGCCACTCGTTACTTTATTCGTCTTACCGTGTCTTCTGAATGTTTGCCTTTAATTGAGATCCAGGGTTTAATTCTGTCCACAGCTACTACCGTACGTGTTCGTCTCAATCCTTCTTGTATTTCCTTTAGTTCGTAACGTTCGTTTATAAGGACCTTATGACTTCAAAAGAGTCCCTTGTACTGTGAGAATAACTTGCGACACCCTTCTGTCGCCGGTTCGCTCGTTATCTGGAACAACACAAGATCACATTGATTATACTTTCTGGCTTCACGTTTCGTTTTGTCATATCGTTCTTTTCGTTCCTTTTGCTCATTCGTATTGTGCGCTGATATACTTTTCCGTGATTCAGTTACATCAAACCAATGTATGTCATCTTGAATTACGTTAAGTAGGTGCGCTTCAACAGCACCCTTCACGTCGCATCCTATGAGTGCTTTCATAGGCGTCGTATTTATGCCTTTACTGTGAGTCGTATTTATGACACTTCGCACCTTCTTTACCTCACGGTCACACCCCCACGGGTCTTGACCGGCGACCGTCGTCGCTGAAGCACTCAGAATTGTTTTGTTATATCTTTCACACTTGCCATTTGCTCTCGGCATAGCGACAGCATTCAGCACGTGTTTTATACCGTACATAACACAAGTATTTTCAAAACGTGCAACGTGAATGCCGTGCCTCTATCACCGATTATCCTCGTAGAAGTTCCAAACAAACATTAAATTCATTAATACTTTCAGAACATGTTTCGGTTCCTTTTTACTCTAACAGACTCAATAACTGTAAGCTTCGTAAATCCATCCACAAGCATTAATAGATATTTGTCACGTCTCTGATTCGTCTCAAAAGGACATACACGATCTATGTGTATCGTATAAAATAGGCTGGGTACCTTCTCAATAACATTTAACGTGCCTTGTTTCTTTCCTCCTACGTTCTTGTAAGACGCGTAATTGAAGCATGCTTTCACGTATTTAGTTACAAAACGTATTATACCTATAAACCAGTAGTTCCAGCAAATTCGGTCCAGTGTTTTCCAACACCCAGACGTCTCACATCGGTATGCCAAGTCGACAAATTTGCATTCGCGCACTCCGTGGTACCACTCAAACCTTTCCGCCATCCGCCAAACGTTTCATAACGAAACTTCGCATCCCCGCGAACCAATAACTTCTTTGGATGCGTTCGAGCGTCTTCTTGTTCCGTATCGTGAGGTAGCCATCGAAACAACTTGTCATTCTTTAAGTTGTGGTCGTTAAAATAGTACTTCGTCTCTGGCGTTTCTTTCTTCATTAATCAAAACCTCTCGTACACGCCGCAATTGCTCGTCTTGCACGTGCGCCATCGTTATCCGCTCTGCTTTCGTTAAATCGACTTAAGTCGCTTCCAGCGTCACTGGCTGTAGATTCCACTATCCACCACCGGCCAATTCGCGGCAATAAATTTTTTTCGTGAACATCGTGCGTAACACGACACGTGAAAACACAAACGTACGTCTTAAAACAAACACGAAAACCAGACAAAAAAAATTGCAAATCAACCGTACGTTGTCTTGATCTCACTTCTGATATGTAGGAAACGTTATAATATTCCTAGGACTTCTAGCACGTAAAATGTCTTTTGGTTTTTCAAGAGCGCGTGACTTCGTCGGTGACTTCGTCGGTGACTTCGTCGGTGACTTCGTCGGTGACTTCGTCGGTGACTCGTCACAGAATGACTGCCGTCGTCCTTTTTCGACGTTGCGACGGTTCCTCAACGAAAACATAAATCGATCTCCTTCGATAATGGTGGCGGGTCATCGGCTTCCCAGAATCAACGTCGCTGCGCAGCATTCGACACGTATCAAACCCTGAACCTCCGCGTTAAAAAGAATGTGTCTTACACTTGTACCATACAATTCTCATATAAACAATTTTTTTGTATCTTTAATACTTGAGAAATTACGGACCTGTATCACTTTGGCGCGGACACACTGTATATGTACATCAACCGATAACTTTATAAAATAATTCTTGCGGACGTAATAGATAAAGTATGTTCGACAAACATTATTTTAAACAGAAATAATAGAATCCATGAATTACGGTATCATGGGAGCATGATAAAGGATAATTGGATTAAAGCGAACGAGTATCATTTTATTCGTAACGACGCGGGTCGAGCGTTGTTTATTGGATGCATAAACAACGTGACGAGATACAAAGTAAGATCGGTGTGTTTACACTGACGCGCGTCGTCACTTAGCAAAATGTTTTCCATAAATATTATTACGCGCAGCCTCTGGTGGTTCGGTGTTTTTCACCGTCGAAACAATCGTTATTAAAACGTCGGCGGAACGAGATAACGCGAAATGACATGTTACCTGGCGAGATACGCGGAAAAATGGCGAAAAGGAAAATGAAAATGCGTTTATAATACGAGATTAAATACATGAAGAGAGACGTGAGCATATGGGATACGGGTTGACGAGCAGCTTCTTCCAAAAGCAAAATATTTTGTTCAACGGACGGTTCGCGTCTCTAATTATTCGTACGTATCAAATTTTATAATTATTCAAAGGCAAGACGCGTGAATAATTTTGTTACTAACGCGATATAATTTTCTATGTGACTGGCACAACGCGGACGTCATTATTCTTAATTCTCGAGTTACAGTCTGAAAAAAACGTATTACCATTACGTTTAATGAATACCATTATACGTCGCGCTGTACGTTACGCTGTTCGTCGCTGAGTAAATCAATGTGTCGTCCCTCTTTTGCATAAAACAGAGTTACTCGTGTCTTGATGAAACATCACTGCATACGTATATTTGTATAAATACGTTAAAGCTGGAGTCATGTACAGTCATTTGGTCACATGAGGTACGACTTTGGAAAACGTTCGGCATAAATTCGTTACGCTGGCAAAATTCGTCCTGGGTTGTTCTCTGGCAACTGGTGATCATAATCAGAAACATTGTTAGAAATTCTGAACATCGGTTCAGTATTTCAAATCCGCTAAAGACACTTCTTTTCTCACGTCAACAACGTTGTCACTGTTCAAGATAATCAGAGGAAAGCATAGTTTATAAGAAACTCGTATACTATATGTGTTAGAGTTCCTATAAACACTTTACTGTATTAAACACGTAATAGTACTGGTCCCTTTTAAGAATGAAAAATTGTTTAAAATTATTTGGAAAAGAGAATGACGAACAGGACATAGTGTCATAGAACGAAAGAGTAAAATGGGGTGGGCAGTTTCGCTGGTGAGGGTACGACTTTGAACAGCCTAGTCTGGAGATTTCAATTCAACCTGATCACAGGGTCATAATTTTAATTTTTTTGTATAATTTTATAGGTAAGCAATCTTTTTTTCTAGATGACTCTATTTTAAATTAATTTTGTTTGCTGCTACATGAGATATTAGCTAACAGTTTAGTACCTATAGATGAATCGTTAAAAATACCACCATGTATTCATTATCCTGGTTGTTTTGACTAACATTCATCCCCCTGAAAGGAGAGAATGTTCCGGGTAACGATCGCACGCAGCTTTCATAACACGAAACTACCGCCGACACTATTATTAATGTGCCTATATCTGTCTTGTTTTCGAACAACACACGGAGCAAAAAAATGTTTGCCGATTCGCAGTAGGAATATAAAAATAAATCATGCATGCGCGTACGTTCTGTTCATCGGCTTCCACGGATAACGTGATACACGCCAGCCGATGTATTAAGTACGTTTTTCAGTCAGAAAACTGCAGCAATATTCATCAAATATATCAAACATTACCTATGTATGCATGCAGAAACCACGCATAAACTTGACCACCACAACACGTTACAAACAAAGAGAACAAAAATTTGAAAGGCCATCCCTTCTGTTAATTATTTCACAGGTGCCTAGATTACAACCAGTATGAGACAATGGAAGTCAAGGATAGTGTTAAAAATGGGAAGTTGTTTTACAGGCGGGGATAGAACCTTGAACGGACCAGTCTGGAAGTCTTCATGACAGTCAGATAGATATACGCGTAACAATTACTTCGAGCCATAATGTTTCGCCAAACGCTCATGAACATCAGCATCTTACAAAATTAATTTTCCAACCTATATTAACGAACCACGTTTGCTCCCCTCTGAGAATATCACAAGTGCTCAGGCGCTCGGATCCTTCTTAACATCCGGATTAGTTCAACACAATAAGAAAACCATCAAGATCACCCAATTGATGAAGTATTTTTGCTCCTATGTATGAGTGTTACAAATCCTCAGAGCCTCGGCTGCCTCTCTCCATGAATATTGCAAGGCCGGAAGCTTTAGACACTTTTAGAGCCCTGTACGGAGGTCTAACAGAAGGAGAAGACAATCAGTAGCAGCCAAAGCGTAAGCGAAATCCATTTTATGGGTCGATGATTGTTGACGCCCGCTGAAGCCGCATCAATGGCCTACACCCTAAACTTTAAATCTTAATTACCAGTTAAAACCGTACGCGACACATCTGGTGAGCATGTCGCTAATATTCGAGGATATTTACGAATTGGCCCTCTAACAATAGCCTGGACAGTCCTATGATGGACAAAGGAGACCGTCTCACCGTCCAGGAGGACTCGGCCAGGAGACAACGCAGGTACCAGCGCCGCGATGCCCCCATCCTAGGGCACTGTGCACCCTCCCCCTTGAATATCGGCGCATGCCACCAGCCAATCAAATACATTTATATTTAAATCTAAGACATTCCGTTACCTACGAAGCTGACGATTAAGTTGTACATACCGACGGAGTGCAGTTACGTTCGAACCACCTAACAGCAACATTCCAATAGTATTATACCACTAGTTACTCACCAATTTCGAATAAATCAGTTTTTCTATACTCTAAACACAACTCCTTTGCCTACGTGACTCATTTCAAAGCGGCGCTAACACATTAAGTTGTGTTAGAGATAGTACGACCGTCTTACGAACGCGAGTACTACGGGAGTGCCCAGGCATACATCCTGCGATCAGGATCGGCACTCAACAATGATTACGCGTGGAAGTTGTGAGAGATAGGTATTCTATCACAGCGGTGGTAGCCGTCCTTTGGCAGCGAAGCGTCAGCCACACAAAGTGTTAGAATGCAAGCTCCGTGTACCTATGGAGCTGTGTTCCTACGTGCGAGCCGGCCTCGGTAATTACCTCCTCTGTATCGGAACTTGCGTGAAACATGGCCAGAATCTTTCGAGCACACGGCACACCTGTACAACGGCGTGCTAATCAAATTCCGTGAGGCAATCTCCCGATGCGGCAGGGTGCACGGGGTGGTCGGGTGCGTTGCTGACGAGGCCATTCGTGTGATGCGGCTCGTACTGCATGCTCGAGGCCTGCGATTTCGAAATATTCCCAGAGTGGCTATATTTTTCGGATGGCCAGCAGCTGTACACGGGCCGCGGGCAATTTATAACAGCGGCCCTTTGAATTTAGCGGCGCGACGAGTCGGACGTAGAATTTTAAACGACGCGACGCGACGACAGCTTCTGCAATACGTCCTGCTACGCGAACCGACTTCAGGCTGCACGATCGATACTGCTCTACGAACACGCATCGAAACGCACTTTCTGGAGTTGCACATTTCGACAGATTTTAAGGAATTCCTTTGGAACTTCGTGAACTTTTAGACACGGTTCCAGTAAAGTACCCACGCATGGTTCTTAACACGTACCCTGCCATGTGTACCGTTTTCGATACACGCATCAGTTTTAATTTGATCACACAACTACTAGAGTAGGGTTCCAAGTATATTACAAGTAGGTTCGAATCTGACTGGATAGTTTGGAGCAGTTCATGAATACTTTGAATAAGAGAAACAAATCTATTGAGTAGACTGGAACCTAGTCGAGATAGGTTCGAATTATTTATACGTACATTCAGAAATGTAACCGATACTTTGAAGTATAATCGAACCTTGACCAAGTTGATTCGAACCTTTTATGAGTACTCTAACCAGATGTTTTCTATTCTGTACAATTGTGTCATTTGTTTTCTGTGAAAATTGTGTCACCTGATTCACCTATGATAGTTTTCGGTTTACAATATTCAATTCGAGCGAAATCGCAGTTATGTACGTTGTATTGTATCATTGTATGTTCATATGTACATGATATCTGCAGTTTTTTGTTTTTCAGAGTTCGAATACTACTTTTAAAAGATTCGAGTCTTTCGAACTACAAAATACTCAGAAATACATTCTCCAAACCTACAGGTACTCACCGTGGGGTTCGAAAACAACGTATATAATCCGAGTACTTTCCAAATACATAAAATAAACTATCACGTATTATGAGTAGTATTCGAATCCCATGCAGTGAAACTTTTGTATTGGAATTGACTTGGATTTGTGAGTACGTATTGAACTTGATCCCATCCGTAATAATTACCTACCCCCATGAAATTTTCAATAACATACGCGTTAAAATGATAGCAGAAATAGCGAGTGTAATATCAAACATGTAGATAAATATTTGTACAATCAACCATGTGTATTAATAAATAGCCATTTTCACGTGTCTGTCTAGGTACGGAGTTTTCTACTGTGGCAGAGAACGTGTTGATATAACAGTGACTCGTTTCTTGCGAAAGATTCACCCCCAACGCCTCCCAGACTCGCACGAAACGAATAAGTGTTCGACGCCTTCAATTACTGTCTCGTTATGCGCATAAAGAATGGACGTTATTTTTTGATATGCTACTTCTCTCCTAACAGTAAGTACTGTCACTACAGCTACACGGTCATATTGGAAACTACACCACAGTCTCGTTTATTGCGAATTACTTTCATTCTAAGCAATTTTAATTGCCACTAGGATCTGAGCGGGAAACATTCGAATCGAGGTCAGTTTAGGTTAGTCTGTATTAGTTAGGATACCATGTTCTAGGACTGCCTCGCAGCCAAGGTGGTGTATGTATGTATGTACGGAGTGGATTTCTAATCTGGGTTTGTAGAGAACTAGTAATTAATAACTAGCATGCATTGCAGATTAGTAGAAGCTTGTAAATATGTACGCCTAAACGTAATTCGGTATTAACTCAAACTCAACACCACATATGTAAATATTCATCAAGTGTCTTAACTTAGTTAGGTGTCTTAGTGTACCTAGATATGTATACTTTGACATTGACATGACCCTGATAATGAACATTTTTCTGAAACTTTATATGGCATTCATCCACAGAATACATTATCCTGTTTTTACTACGATTTTTGCATATTTTCATTTAGTATTCAGATTGGCTGGCGCTATTAAAATAATTGCTTTCAATCGATTCCGTCGAATGTGATTTTAATTTGGGAGGCGAATATTTATTATAGCTCCAGATTCGTCGTTTAATGATAGAACTTCTAGGCTTCAGACCTATATCAATACTTCCGCTTTCTTCATTCACTGAATCACTGCAGCTCGACCATTCAATTATTGCTGTAGACCTGTGACGATCTAAGAACTGTCTCGGATGCGGGCTTAGATGAATCAGTATCCTCTATACAGAGTTCCTTTGTTATCAACAAATTCTCAAGAGTTCCTACGACGCTGCACACGCCGCTGCAAACGTTCCTACAGAAATATTCATTGCTGTAATTAACATTTTATTTTTCATAGAGTTACAGAGAAAACATGTTCTTCGTGTGCTCTATGTAACCAAAATGTTAACAAAAGAACTCAAAGAACGCGCGTACATACTAAGCGCGGCGAGAGCTTTCAATGCCCGGGCCCAAGTCCACGGGGATTACTTAAAAACACCTTTCACAATGGCGAACGGTGGACAAAAGGAATACTTTATGATTCTATTTTCGCTACGATCGAATATTCTTCCAGGCCGTTTATTCGTCGACGATGTTTCACAGTGGAATAGCATTCGCACGACGATCTTATTTCGTTCAACATGTAGCATACGTTATAGTTCAAATATTTAGGTAGACTCACGCGATTTTTACGTATCAATTAGCGTATGAAGCGAAAGAATTAGAACATTTTCTTGTATATGATATTTTGTAAGGATTAATGGAATTTTTAATGCACGGGGACACAGACAAACGTTAGAGAAATATATGACACCGTCCAATTGGATGACAATTTATTTAAACAATACTAACCTTTGCAACCTGAAAATCCGTTCTTCGGAGGAAGATAGAACACGAAAGAAATATTTATCATATGTTTTATGACCGTACATGCACAGGATGTCCCAGATTTTTACCGACAAACTGTACCAGTATATTCTACGAATAGAAATAAGCAAAAAATGTTACGCAAATGTAAGCTGTTAAATGCGTTGTTAGTAACGTATAAGAAAAATGTGAAATATTATAATAGTATGCTACAATGTGGGGGTAGTTCGATAATATTTGTCTAATTTATTTATAAAGCTATGTTTAATGATTGAAGATGATGTAGATAACCAATATCATTTTTGTTAATCCTTAGACTCTAGATGCACTTTAATTGTTTCAAAAACTTATTTCCTCTTTCACCTGCTTTACGAAATATACGTTTGCCACGTGTTTTTGTATGTTGAATTGCAGAAATATCCACAGTCTATTAATGTCGACTATTTTCATCAATACAAATGCATTTACTATCATACGAATTTCGTCGTGATTTTGTTTCTTTTATTAAATACATTTTTAATTCTCTGATTAGACCTTCATTGTACATTTCATGTTTTTGTTATAATTCTTTTACAGAGCATTTATGCGAATATATTTGTGTAACATTTTTTGTGTCTTTCTGCTCGTATAATATAATGACACAACCTATTGGAAAAAACCTGGGATACCTTGTATATAAATAAACAAAATACATGGAAAACAATGTCACAACGTCCATTCGATCACAAAATTCAAGAGAGCTTCATCCGCTGTACCGTGTATCGAAACTTTTGAACTGTAAAGTACTGAAAAATACTGGTATGCACTACTCTTTTGACCACTGATCGATAAAACCACCGAAACTCTGCGTTCTATATCACACGCATTTATTAGAATATCATCGTAATTTTCGAAGTAGAAACAAAACGAGACCGGTTTTATAGCGACTATTAACAACGCATAATATCGAGGGACAGTAACTTGTGCACTGTTTAATAGAATTTCAGGCCACGGTACTGAATGCTCGTTGTTAATTGTGCATAGAGAAAGAGAGAGGGGCTTTCATTCGCGAATTAAAACGCAGACACACAAAACACCGAAGAGGAGAATGCGTGTATCTCATTTGGTGAGATTCGATGGCAATTCGACGTTTCTGCACTCTTATGGGCGCATAATCAATCGAACTCTCCTTTAAATGCACCAAACGTGTCGTTTCGCATCTCTTTGTCATCAAAGGGGAACACTTATCGTAATTTCGATTCGCTGCAATCTGAACGCAACAGAAAAGAAACAATCGGTCGTCCGACTGACCGACTGCATCGGAGGCCGTGATAATTGAATCGGTGAGTTGAAAAACAGTACAAGTCCAAAATCAGCCATTTTCAAACAGTCTCAAAAGTAAATGTAAAATGTATAGAACTATATGTAGGGACCAAAAACAGTGCAAAAAAAGTACCTTATACACATGTTTTAGTAATCCCTTCGGTTTAATGAGTGTAACAACAGTATCTGTCATGGATTTGTACTGTTTCAACAATCTGTTTAACGATCACTTTTCATGAAATAATTTCTATTTCAATTATATTCAAAGTAAATTAATAAATATTTTTTTTACTGCTGTGTTGTTTTTTAAATTTTCTGACTAAACAGTGACTTGAGTTGAAAAACAGTGCAAGTCCAATGGTTTTATTTTAATTATTAAAAATTAATGAACAAAGTTTAACCATTGTTAGACATATATTAACGTTCAACTGGGTTAGCATAAGCGTGTTTAAATCGGGATAGCACTATAAAATCAAAGGTGTTGATGATACACGAAAAGTGATAGTATTTTTTTAAATATCTCTAAATGTGTTTTTTGGACTTGTACTGTTATTCAACTCACCGATTCAATTGTGACACGATTTTTTTTATGTTGTTTTTTACACCACTGTCGACGTGATCTACATTATGTCTGGACTTGATTCAAATGATAGGATAAGATGTACAAAATGGACAGCCTCTACCTGTGTTATCTTTTAGAGCAGAAACGATCAAACTCATTTGCGGCATAACTGCTACACCCGTGTGTACCAAGCAAACAAAAACATATTCTTCTCGGAGATTAGATCAGTTTTGGAGAGACAATTTCCATAAAAATACATCATTTGTCATGTATGAACATTCTGGGTCAATACCCTGATAATTCGCATACTTATTCGACAATTCATTTTCCAATAGTCTTCGTTGGTTTCATTTCTTCTTAGAAAATGTAGATCTCCGTGTAAGTCTCGTAATATATTGCTCTAAGATAATTAATTTTTAATTGATTTGAACCGGTCAATATCATTCAATTTATTTCAAATAAAAAATTGTAGGTTCACCTTTATATGTAGCAGTTGGCAAGTATACCGCGATTTGAGGATTCAGTAATTACGCTGTATAAGCGTTATCGTAATATTTTTCCAATCAATTTATATTTAATCAACAAAACTGTTAAAGGCTACACCTTTACCATGATGATTCAATTTTCATAGAATATTTCATATTCCGTAACATGCCCAATAAAACTGTTATCAAACAAAATGGAATAATATATTTATTCAAAGTATATCATACACGGTAGAGAACGACATTATATATGCTGAAATCTAATATTTGTGTAGCATTCTCTTTCCGATTAACTATGCTGCGTAACGATATCTATTGAATACGGGAATACGTTTCTCTTGAATTTCTCGAATAGGGTGAATAAAAAAATTAGATCGTTTCTGTTACTATCGATCCATAGCTCGTGAAATACCGGTATTGCATTTGTCGTGTGCAACGGAAAACATGATCCTCGCATGAGCTCGTAAAGTTTTCGGTGCATCTTTATGCGTCGGATGGGTAAATGTTGGTACACTCGGGGTAGACCCGATAGTTTTACAGGATTCCCTTCTTCCTTTCTCTCCTCGTTTTCTTTCTTGATGCGGATGTTCTTTTGAATAAGAAATGCGAAATGCTAATGTACCGGAGAGGACAAAAACGTAAGAGGAGAAAAATGGATGGACTCCCTCCCCCTTTCTGTCTCTGCATCCCACTCGTTCTCCTTTAGTGTACTTCGGGTCCTAGCAGAATGCAAAGTCTATGCTGCTGTACCGTAATTGCAACGAGCCGCGTGTTCTCAGAGTTCTGATCCGTGGTGCACGAGCTGAATAGAGTTTTTAACGAGCACTGGCTCAACAGAATACCTTTTTTTTATTAAAATAATCGAGTACTTTGTGGCATCGAACGGATAACGTCCTGAATAGAACCACAAATTTTTGTACCTATTACAGTCGCCAATGACAGTAATTGCTGGTTCGTGTTTAAATTCAAATAAATAGTAAGAGAAATTCAGCTATCTTGCACGTTGGTAGTATTTTTTCTGATTTTTTAAATGCAAACAAGACGATGTTTGTGAAGAGGCATCGCGAGTTTGATTGAACGATTAGAAGAAGTTGTACAAGACAAATGGAGATGAGACGAATCTATTATCTTTATTAATAGTCGATCTCTGAGAAATAAATTCTGGTCACTGAAATTATGATACCTGGGTAACCAGTAAATTTGATGCACCTCTAACAGTATGTGGACACACGATACTCATTCTTCTGACCAAAGTTCCGTGCCTCTGGAACGACAGTGACTCCTTTATAAAACTCTTCAGAGGTTGATAGGGTAAGATGTGCCGGAGTAAATGCCGTCGCTGAAATTTTGATGAGCCATTGAAAGGGCAGCGTGGAATAAAGAATGCGCTGTACCTCATCTATTAACGTCATCGTTTCATCATGTATCGATTTTTTCATCAGATAACGACGACGGGCCAAGAGAAACGAAAGTTCAAGGCCTCTGCAAATGGAAAATCAATGAAAAATATTCATGTCATATCATTAACGAAATTAAAACCGTACTTCAGTGGACATACGCGTTTCATTTTCATAACTTGTGATCTCCATCGTTCTAAATTTATTTTTACACGGAAAAAAGCGCATTATGCAACGAGTAAAAATTGAAACTGCATTTGGAAAAGTATTTATATTTCCAGATTTCTGTGCAACATGAAAGATTTTTCACTCGCTCGATGTACAGATATTCGTTTGAATGTTTTGATACATTCGACCCGTTTTATTTGTTGCCTTTTTAGGTGGGCGGGCCACAGGAGTGGGAAGATAATTTCCCCGTGCTTTCGAAAGTGTACGGCTAAAAAGTTGCGGACGAGTACATATACGTTGCACGGGTCGAGTTTTAAAAAGCCCGGACCGCGCAGGATCCGCCTAAGGATTACCTGCATTTTTCAAGAGTTCGTATATTTGTGTTTGTCCGAGTATTCCCCGAGAAAATCCCTCGAATATTACTTAAGCGTAAGGAGGGCCCGGTCATTGTTCAGAAGCGCTGTAATCCACGGACTACAAGTTTTACGATGCTTCCGGCGACTGGAATATATCCCGTGCTCTCTGAATTTTGTTACAGCCACTCGGAACCGGTTTCGAAAAATTACCGCGGTTCTTCAGCGCGAGTTTCGTGGTCCGCGATTACGCTACGAAAGTCTGCGACGGCAGGTTAAATGAATAAAAAAGTCGACACAGGCCTGATCCACCGACTATGTACTCCAGACAAAAGTGTATTGAAATCTACTAAATATTGTCGTTCAATTGAATCGATGAGTTGAAGAACAGCACAAGTCCAAAATTAGCCATTTTCAAACAATGTCAAAACTAAATGTAAAATGTATAAAACTATATGTTGGGACCAAAAATAATGCAAAAAAAGTACCTTATACTCGTGTTTCAGTAGTCCCCGCAGTTTAATGAGTGTAAAAACAGGGATTTGTACTGTTTCAACAATCTGTTTAACAATCACTTTTCATGGAATACTTTTTACTTCAATTACGTTTAAAGCAAGTTGATACATGTTCTTTTTAGTACTGCGTTTTTAAATTTCCTGAGTAAACAGTGACTTGAGTTGAAAAACAGTACAAGTCCAATGGTTTTATTTTAATTATTAAAAATTAATGAACAAAGTTCAACCATAGTTAGACATATATGAACATTCAACTGCGTTAGCATAATCGTGTTTAAATTGGGACAGCACTATAAAATCAATGGTGTTGATGATACACGAAAAGTGACACTATTTTTTCAAATATTCCAAAATGTGGATTATGGGCTTGTACTGTTCTTGAACTGACCGATTCAATTATATTGAAGTTTTTTCTATGACAGTGAATATTGAAATATTCCAAATATTTGATGGTCATGACTAGACTGCGGAAGTTTATGCAATTTAATATATTCATATACTTAAAATATACATTCAATTACATAAGATAACTAAAGAGTAGATTTTTAAAGCATATGAAGCACCAAATATGGTAATGTCACAATTTAATTTTCTGGACTTTATTAACATAAAAATTGTCGAGCTCTGAAAATGCGTATTTCCATAAACATCCGCAGTGTAGTCATGACTGATCATTAAATTAAATAATTACAATCGAAATTATGCAGCATCATCTTCAACACATTCATGCTACTGAAAATGTCCAATTCATGAAAATGGATGAAGTTTGCTGAGTAAGTCCCTACAAGAAGCAGAACCATCGTAGCAAATATTAATGGATTGAAAAACAGGTTACATTGTACATATCGGGAAAGACGACCCCGACCTTGAAAAGACTAAAAAGAATAAATGACTTTGACGAAACATAGTTTTGTACCACTGTGCTGGTTCTCACAAGAGGCGTGACACATTCTGAAACATTTTTTCCTACGTCCGCACACAACGAAAGTAATTAGGCGTTCTGTTTCTTATGACTCACCCGGTTTATCAAGAATGGAATTGTATGAAAGAACGGCAAGAAAAATTCAATGGACCATACACGAGTTGCATCACAAACAGCCTAAAGAAGCAGCCTCCGAGCCGTTTATCGTCGACAAAGGTCCAATGTCCGCAGTTAAAAGCGACTAAAACCAAGTTGTCTCGTACCGTTCATCTCAAAAGACATTTTCAAACCATGCCTTAAATGGTCTTTCATCGAAGAAAATCTCGCCTCCCTTATCGAGGAGGCATTTTCGGAGGACAAGTAAACTCGTCTACCCCTGTGAATTAACGGGAACGCATTTAGCACGTGCGTCAACATTCGCGTTGGCCGTGTCGACCTGCTTCCATTCGTCTTTGCCGGTCGATTCCGCGGAGCTCCTTTCAACGGAAGAAACATTCAATTTCTAATGAAAAATGAAAGGTGAACGCGCTCGCGCGCTGGTGAAAGCGCGTTTGAAATTAAGAGTCGAGCGTAAACGGAGCAATCACAGTTTCTCTGGAAAAAATTCTTTCCTTGCCGGGAGAGAAAACAGAGAGCGGCAATGGGGAGAAAAAGTATCCAAGGGTCGAGCGTGTAAGCTCGTAAACCGAATCTGAAACTCGCGGCAGAGGCCAAGAAAAGCGAAAACTCTCCGTGCGAATATCACGTGGACGAAAAACGGCGGCAGCCGCTCGTGTGCAGTCGTTTTATCCTCCTTACAGAGATTAATTGGAAGGACAGCTTCAAAAGGTTAAAGAACAGAGTATGTCGGCCAGCGAAATAAGGAAAAGCGAGGAACAAAGGGGAGAAGTGGGAGCTGACGAACGGAAACAGGTGGGAGAGAGAAAGCGAGAGAGAGAGTGAGAGAGTTGAGGGGAAAAGAGAGAAAAACGTACGGAACAGACCACTGAACGAGAGCGTCATTAGGGGTCCGCGAATAAAGCGGAAAAGCCCGGGAAAAGCGGAGAAACGACGAGGACGCTAGCAAAAAGGAGCAAACGCTTGGCGACGGGACGGCCCGGTGAAATAACAAAAAGAAGACCAGGCTAAACTCCGTAAACTCTTCCGTTTTTCGATTTGTCGTTAGTTTTGAACGTTCCTCATTAGAGTGGTCTTTCTATTTACATCGGATTAAACTCGCGGCTGAAAGCGAAGCGTCCGAGTGAGTTCCCGTGCGCGTAAATAGCCTTCGTGCGACAAGCTTTCTGCGACATGGCGAACAAAAATGTAGTCGGGACTTGTGGGATACAAATATGCTACTCATTAAACTTGAAACAAACATTATTCGACTATATTTTGAATTTTAAGTTTGATATTTTGCAGTTCACGTTCAGTTAGGTAGCACAGGATTATTGATTTTTGTTTTATTTAATAGGACACTCGCATGAAAGTATTCCATTAACCCTTCGCGCTCCAAGCATCTTTTGATACGACAGACCAACAACTCCAACATAACTAATGTGATGATACAACCAATATGGGTGCGAACTACTACAAGCAAATGTTAATTTTCAGTGATTCATATCCCACGAAAATTTCATCGAGATAAGATATTTACGCTTCACTTAATGTTATGTATTAAGAAATATTTAATTTTTGACATGGTTTACAAAAATTAGTAGATAAAATTAATAAACCAACGGAGTGCCTGAGAGGCATACTAGGAGAGGAACGCATGGTATTGTCAGTGCCTGACGGGCAGACTTGGAGTGCAAAAGGTTAAGAAGCGACCTTCAAAAAACAATTTAGATAATGTTAACTTTCATACCATCAGATTGTATATTAACATTCAGGTTCTATTAAAAATGTACGTTTAGCTGTTATTTCGAACAGCACTTATCTTGGAACACGCTGTATTCTTGAATATTCAAACCTAAGGAGTCGTTCTTTTTCGATTTTTAAGATGGATTTGAAACGGCTGACTGTACTTAGCCCTGTTCCAGGACGTTGCCAGGTATGAAGGGTGCAGCTTCTTCAGCTGACAGCGTTGACTAATTACTGATTGGCTGGAAGAATGTTCCAAAATTTGGAAAGTGGAGTTGGGGTACCCAATAGAGGTATCGCGTGTATGTACTATACCTACTTACAATTAGATGTATAAGGAATGACCATACCTGACTGACCAAGGATTGCCTCTTTCTCCACCTCAGGACTGCTGTGTGCTTTGTCTAAATATTTTCCAAATATTGGTGACATTCTGTCTAATGTTCATAAATTAAATCGTCGTATCAACTGTACGGTGAAACAATCGACGCAACTTAACACGTTGAACGTCATGGCGGTCACCAGTGACCGACACCTCAAATTGAATTTAATTAAATAATTGTTGAAGTCGCAAAATTCTGTGCGAACTTCATACTGAAACAATAATGTAGTAACAGAAGAACATGACTGACAAGAAAGGGTATTGGACCGTCCACTCCCGATTTTGATGAAATTTTGCAGGTTTGTAGAATAGCCAAAAATAGGAGACACGTATTTTTTAGCTGCGGATACTCAAGTGAAATCACCCCCTGAATGTTGGCACCCCCAAGGCTATCTCAAAAACTATTAACTATTTTTGCAAATCTTCTTCACCAAATTATTGTACATAAAAAAACATACAACTTTGCAATTTGAAGTATATTTTTATCTTTAACAGTTTTCGAGATAGCCTTGGGGGTGTCAACTTTCGGGGAGTGATTTCACCCCTTAAACTTGAGTACCCGCAGCTAAACAAAAGACACGTGTCTTATTTTTGGCTATTGTACAAGCCTGCAAAATTTCATCAAAATCGGGAGAGAACGGTCCAATACCCTTCTTTGTGAATACTCAAATCTTTTCTTCCTTTACGATTTATGTAAAAAATAGTAAATTATGTCGTGTCTGATTAAGTATGGTCGTTTTCACTGTGGCGTTCAACGTGTTAAGCGAACAACAGCACAGCATGTATTCCACATAGGAGGATATTCCAGAATATCCCCGAAGTTCTGATACTTCGAGATAATTGCTTGGCGGAGGATCATCCTTCCTGTTTTTCCGTCGACGACGTTCAGTAATTGGTCCTCTTCGAGTGTCCCTCGCGACGATTCCTCATCCCCTTTCATCCTTTTCTCACCGGCCAGACGTCGATGCTTTCGATTTACTTTTCCGTGCAAACAAGTTGCGCGTTCTTGTCGACGGTCTGCTCCGTTGGCCAACGGGAATGATCAGCCGGCGAAAAAGAAAAATCTGAGCGAAATTAATCCTTTCTCGGGTTCCATCGGCCGAGCACACGATCGTTTCGCAATGATCGTTCCCTCGGCTAACGGATGGATCGCGATCAGCCTCGCCTTTCTGTTCCTTTCATGAACAATCGCCTCGGCATTGTTGCGTTCCTCCAGCGTGCAGACAGATTATGTTTCCGTCGGCATCGCGGGAATTAGGAGCCGCCCGACGCAATAACTCTCTGCGTTCGCTCGATTCTCTGGAACGCAGCGTGTGTATAGCCCGCGATATAACAAGCGCACGTCATCGTTGCAGCACGACGAAGAAATGTGCAACCCCAATATCGAATAACATTGATAAACAACCGACGTGTCATTCATCATGCGGCTTTTCGCTTACTACGACCCCGCGAAAATTCACCGAGAACGCTGCACCCTGGAAAATACTCGATCGCACGTACACAGGGGATCTGCACGTGAACATACACAGGGAGGTGCACACGGAACGGTAACAGCTTTATTTAGGTTTAAACACGCCTGGTGGCACGATACCTTCGAGACTAACATTAACGCGCCACGTTGCCTTTAATAAAGATTTGATACACTGCCGGCAACGAATGCCTCAGACGCCGGGCTTGCTCTGCGTCAGAATTCATGCGATTACAAGGGATTCGAAAATCATGGCGACGTGCTTATAAAGTGGAAGCGTAAGGATCAGAAAATTCGAGAACGACGTTAATTTCCTTGCATTACGATCTTTCCAACGATTTCGTACGATAAAATTCGGTATTCGAGTCCTAGAATGTCTTGATGAATGAAGAGCATCTATCAATACATACAATTCGCTTGTATAGTAGAGCCTCCCGTATCCGGACTAATAGGGAGACAAATGTGGCCGGATAACAGAATTTTCGGATAATAGAACAATCACTTTTTTTTGTATTCAACTTCATTTATTCAAATAGAAATCAATCAAATTGACAGTTTGTTTCAATATTTAAGGATCCCATATTTTTTGGCTGCTAAACCACATAAGTTTTCACGAAACGGCTGGTTGGATAATAGATCATTCGGATAATAGAACGTTCGGATAATGGGGGTTCGGATACGGGAGGCTCTACTGTACTTACATACCTATTTTGGTAGCTCGACAACTTTTTAGCTAACAAGAAATTATCTTAACCCTTAAACTGTGAACGTGGGTATTTCATGGCTAGTTCGAACGGCTTGGGTTTCTCGCAAGCTAGTAGGTAGAAAACGTTTTTTCCACCGTCTAAAAGAAGTTAACTTTTATGATAACCTTAATTTCGGATGTTTAAAGATGTTATATGAATTTTTGTAGATTTTTTTAAAAACTATTACTCATTGAAATCTGCATCAGACATGAAAGACCCACGTTTACAGTTTCAGAGTAGCGTAAAAACGTTTACAGTTTAAGCGTTAAAACGAAAGAAATTTGTTGAAGATGAAATGAAGGAACTGTTGAAGCAGTAGAACAAGGAAACTGCGGTTAATGAAGTCATATTTAAAAACGACATTACTTACGAGATGATCTGATGAAAAGGACTATTTAGACTCTTGAAATACACAACCACTTAATAGTTGACCTGGGTCTGTGATTAACTGGGGTCTCAGTCAGTAGCAAATTTTTTAATTATCCCTCACACTGTGTCAATCTCACGCACACCAGCATTTTTCGTAGACCTCTGCTGTATTATAACACATTGACTGCCATGGCTGTCACCGGTGGCCGACGCATCAGATTTCATTTCATTAAATAATTACTAATTTTACTAAAATAATAAGTAAAATTAATATTGGAATAATAATAGAAGGTCAGGATTATGCATTTTAATAGTTACATATTCTTTTTCTTCGTGATTTGTATTTGAAATGAGCTATTAGAGTATGTCTGAACAGGTATGGGAGTTTTCACTGTGGCAGTCAATGAGTTAAATACGGAACACCTGTGGAACCAGGCATTCCTACTGAAAGGAACTTGTTTCAAAATCTGCTGCATCACGATTTAGAGTATTTCTACTATCATTGATCACCAAACTTCTAAAAATGCAAATGATGATAAATATCATCCGACCCTCGTACCATTGCCTTATCCTAGTTAGAGTTCTCTCCCCGACTGGAATCGTGCTTCTCGAAAACGAAGCCACGCGAACGAAAATTCTCTGTACAATATCGTTTTATTTTCCCACGAAGAAGCATCGAAACGAGCGGTCGTATCAGGATTTTTACCGTGTATCGATACGCGAGAACGTGGCTGCTGGAGAACCCCATAAATCTAGGGGATGGTTAAAGTCGGACGTGACTCGAGGGAATAAAGGTGTCGGTGGAGGTGACAGCCAGCCAGTGACGTCGTGGGTGGTATCACCGATACCTTCCGTAACGGTCGACGTGCTAGAAAATCGAAAACTCGATTCGGCGATCGTGTAAGTTTCCATGCGAACAGGCAACCTCGTATTCGCCCTCGTATTCGAAAGCGAACGGAGGCTCGGCTACTTTACCGCGAATCTTATTGAAACTTTCCACTCGGTATAACGTTAGGAGATACGTCGGTCCGGCAGGTTCCTAAACTTCCCAAGTCCTGCGAGAGGGAAACGCTGAAAATCTTCCCGGTCGCGACAGCCCTGCGAACAAATTGCCGACAACTTCTCAATAGTCGAGCGCACTTCCATCTCGTAGCGTAGAAATTCGAGTCTGATATAGTCGAACGTAGAAACGGGCCACGTAGTCTCTTTCTTAGGTATTCTAGATGGATACTGCTGAAAGTGGCAATTATTGTACCGTTATAAATACAGGGTGTTCTGCAGCTGGTGGTACAAGCCGAAAGATGCTAATTCTGCGTGACAAACTGAATCGAAAATAGAGAATCAAATTTTTTCTTACGAGGCTTCCTCTTTTGAGAAAAACTAATCTGAAAATCCATCAAGTATACACGTACTTGACCAAGTCTCGATTCAACGGATTTCACTGTAGATTGTCTCTATTCCGTTCGTAAACATTGCTACTGTGCGTACACGATGGACTGAATGTTGAGGGCACAAAATAAGACGAAGGCTCAATTTTCAGGAACTTTTTTAATTTAAAAATTGTTGTCTAACTCTCCTATCACTGAGAATATAACGTGAGAATCATGTTCGTATACTCCAAATGCTGTACATAGTCATATCGGCAATACTACAGAAATTGACAATTGATACCGATATGAGTAAGTTAGTAGGACTAGTACAAAGCAAATGGTGACATTGAAAGTTCTCTAATGCAAATATGAGCAGAGATAGTAGTCTACAGTGATATCTGTTAAACCGAGACATAGAAAAGTGCACGAGTACCGGGCGAAAATTCAAAGTCGATTTTCTCGAAAACAAAGCCACATGTGAAAAAATTTCATTCTGCATTTTCGTCTTATTTTTCATGTAGAATGGCCACCTTCGCGGTAGGACAATCAGTTACACGACACCCTGTATATTATTGTACTCCTTGGACATAATAATATTTCTATATAAATCACTATACACACTTTCAAAATTCTTGAACTTCTTTCTAACTACTGTACACACAAATTGTACATCGAGCCGCAGAAACTCAGAAAACATGGTAACATTTAATGTTTAAAATCATTTTGCTGAAGTCTCACTGCCGTGCCTACAGTTTAAGCCAAGATCCTTCCAAAAAGCTCTCATCCGCCTCTTGTCCTCTCCTTTTGAGTAAGGGCTACCAAAACGTTTTCCATTGCCTATGCGTCACAACCTAATACCTCTTTCTCAGCTGTACACAGTTATCGAGAGTCTAGTTCGCAGGGGAAAAGAATTGGTCGCGTTTTCAACACGATGCACGGTATCGTCGGAAGACGTAACGTTTTTCTTTTAACGCGTAGCTTTTACGTGCTGAGATGGCGGAGCTATTTTCTGCCGGCGGAACGACCGTCACTGGTAAAGAAGAAGGAGAAGGTAGAAATTCTACCGAAACTCGGATTCCTGAAATTTTCCAATATCATTCGGATCTCTGATCCATAAACCCTCACATTTTCTTCTCGCGTTGTCGTCGCACACTTCCCCCTTTACTGCAGCCAGATTTCAGCCGGATACATTACTTCCTGTCAGAGATTATCCGTCACCCGGCGTCTTTTACGCGGCCTCACGTTCTGGAATAAAACTAACAGAACCGAGATCTTCCTGTCGGAGTTCGTTCCTTGCCGTCGATCGCAGTGAATCTGATTTTGCTTCCGCTTCCGGTACCGACTTGTTCCTACGGATACAGCAGAACCGCGATATCTCGAGATCGCCGGTGTTTCGACGATCGGACGATTATACAGGCTGCTTCAGAAACAGGTGGCCAAACTTTGATATCGTATTCTACTCTCCCAAAGGATGAAAAAAGGTCTTATCAACATTTGTCCAGGAACTCTTCCTCTCTGAGATATAAACACTTTTTGTTCACCTCGAAATTTTACGTGAATAGCTGTGACACGTAGAATTACGAGCACTGTCGACACTTTTTTTCTGTTAGAAGTAAATACTGTAGCAGAGCAAGTTATCCTGATATTGAAAGTAGCTTATATCGTAGTGAATCAGTTTCTATATACACGTTTGGTAGTGAAGACAGTTATCAGGATGGTTTATTCTAATATCGAGTGAACAGATATTTACTTGATCTATAGACGAGCTAACAGAAACGACGGAAAAGCTCAGCGTGTCTGTATCGGGAGACTTTTCCGCAAAGACGATGTCCTAGTAAGAATACATTCAGTTCAGAGCATCGTCGGCTTAGAGAAACTGGATCTTTTTCACCCAGTACGATTTACCGAGTATTTATACATATCAGTATTTATACATATTTCGAAAAGTAAGAGTTTTCAGACCTACGTTTATATGATCTTTTTTTATCCTTAGGGAAGGTAGAATACGACACTAATGTTTGGCCACCTATTTCTGAAGCACCCTTGTATATTCGCGCAAGCAATTTTCTAAAATTGTTTAGCAGTAGGTAGTACGTATTCTCTATCTAGGTAGAATATTTACAGCGTTCCATGTGTGGCTGGAAGAGCATTCGGGACCGACAACTTCCAGCCAACCGAGGTAGGGCAAGTTGTCATCGGCTTTTCGTGCTACACTCGTAAATATTATGCTCGAGAAGGTGATGACAACTTGCTCTACATCGATTGGCTGGAAATTTTTGCTCCCGAATGCTCTTCCAGCCAACCGTGAAACACTGTAATTCCTTTCTACATAGTTTTTAAATCTTATATGACAAAACCGTGAATGAATGTAAACGAATATTCCGATACAACCGTGTAGGAGTGGTTTGGTAAAAACAGAAATAAGGACTTGTGAAGCGAAAACTACTGTAGAATATACATAATTTGTCATTGAAAACGTCGTCGTTCGATTTTCCGAAAAATTTCACTGTTCCAACTGCGTGTCTCCAATTAGTCCGAATAATCGAGGTTCCACCGTATCAGGAAATTAGGTATCTCTCTGCGAGCGTTGGTCTCATGGCGACGGAGAGACGGAGAGAGGGGGAAGACGGAAGATAAACGATCGGATACCGAATATTAGTTTCTAACTGCATATGTCAAGAGGCAAGTTCTTACACGGAACAACTGCAGAGAAACTTTGCGCGACTACATGCGGGGCTTACACAGTTTAAGCGTATTGCAGATTAACCGAACTTCCCGTGGCTTAATACCTAATTTCAAACTACAAAATGACGCTTTATCGATCATTTCGAAAAGCACCAGGCAGGCCGCGCGCTTGCTACCGGAAAACGAAACAATTTCCACCGGAGATCGGTCGTATCGCGTTCGACTTTTTCTCCACCAACGGGTTCAAAGAGCAAAAGAATTTCACGTGACAATTTTGTTTGAGTTTAATCCGGACGCGTGAAACGGCGGAGAACGAAAAAAAAAATTCGCGCGATGTTACGACGAAAATTCAATTAACATCACAGGTGGAAAAGTGTCACTTGTAACCTGCGTGCATCGGACTCGCATGTGTGTCAATCAAACTGGAACTGCATTTCTCGGTGCTTCCGTTCCAGCGATGCCGATGAAGTTTTCATATTCCATTCGCGTGAAACTCGAAAACCTCTTCGGGGCTGAAACGCGTTCGAAAAACTTCCGAATCTTCTCTCAAAAACAAACCATCGGAAATGCATCCGGTTGGAAGCTCTTAACGTTCTTCTTGCTATGAAACAACTGAATATGTTTTTAAACCGTTTGATCACCATACCACACTTATCAACTGCTATGTCCAACTCAACATTTACACTGAGTCAACCTGTTTTTGTAAGATTTTCTAAATAGAAAGCTTTTTACAATCAACCTCTGTCCTTAGTCATCAATCGACTGCGAATGTTTATACAAATTATACATTGTTAGACTTTCATGTTTCCTATGTTAATACGGTTAAATGAAACTTGAACAAGAAATGTTCAAAATATGTAGTTTTTGTTTTGCTAACTTATCGAACGTCCATCGTTCACCAATTTGGATATACTGAATTGCATAAACGTCTGTAGTCTGGTCATTCACTTCCTATCTGAACCATTTTTTATATAACTTGTAGTTTACCTGTAATTCACATTTATAGATTAAAATCGGACACCCTGTACATCTACATAAGAATCTGTGAATCAGACCAGATTATTCTTTTTGTTGCACTCTGACTCGAGATTATACATGCGTCAGTCTTCTCGTACAGCTTGCTGCGTTGCACCTTCGAAAGTTGTAATTCGTGTACAATTAAGGAATAGTTAATCTATTATATCGGTCTCTTGTTCTCTTACCCGGCACACAACATAACCTGAACGACTAAAATAACACTCAACGCCCTTCTGTGATCCATCAAAAAGTTGCTAAATATAACTTTAATTCGGACCTCGATAACCATAACAGCGAGCAAGAAAATCCTCTTCACCGCCGCTCTTCAGAGCTATCTACCTACCGAAATAAATCGCAGACAATAACCAGAACTTCCTCTCATCCATCAAAGTGCACAGCAACAAAATAAACGAAAGTCGTCAGCACGGCTAAACGGTGGAAAGTATTTCGAAAGAGCGATTTGTTGCAACGACGCAGACGTGGGGGCAACGCCGCCACTGTGGTAAATTCCAATCTCCCGAAACTTCATTATACCGAACGGAAGAAAGGAATTTCTGACAAGGCTTGATCGCGTGTCCGGGACACAACGTATCCGTCGGCTGGAGCTTGAAATACCGTGAAAGGTCCAGCGTTCACGAAGCTGCGAAAACATATGGGACACGTGTCAGAAAGGAACTGCGGAAGCTCTCTCTCCTCGGTGGAGTCAAAAATATGTTAACGGGCTACTTGTTACGGGAACATGACAGGGGTTCTTTTGAAGTTCATCCCTTTTCTCACCTCCTGTCTTTCTCCTTCTTTTCTATCCGCGTGTCCTACCTTCGCGTTTTCTATCCTCCTAAATCGTTCTCTCCTGCTGGCTCCTTTGCCCCGCTTTCAGACGCCCGGATAAAAAGGAAAAGCGATCCGACGTCGCAGACCGGTGGAACGTCGATTGATCGAAATAATAGCCAGACGAGGAGCCTTTTCGAGAAGAAGTTGACAGACGTTTTTCGATAAAATGTCCGGAGCTTCGGATGAAACGCAAGTCGCTCGAGGATGTTTAACCCCTTGCCATATGATTTTATCGACGGTTATATGGCCCTGAAGTTTATTATTTAAGTGTTATAAAGGAAGGTGCACGAAGAATACCAGAGTACACGTACAATTTGCTTTAGATAGTTCTCTGAAAGTCAATAGTGCTGTAATACAACATTTTTAACAAGCCTCATTCGAAGAAAACCCGTATTTATAACGTACAGAGCATAATCCGCAATACGAGTGTGACTCGTTATTATCGGGCAAGGGGTTAACACGTTGACTGCCATCACGGTCACCAGTTACCGACACGTTAAATTCTATTTAATTAAATAATTATAGATTTTGACAATATTCTGAGCGAATCTTACATTGCAGCACTAGCATAGAGAGGCATGTACAAAATTGAATGCTTAAATATTTTCTTCCTCTGTCATTTATAATAAAAACAGTAATTTATATTTTGTCTGATTAGGAATAGCTGTTTCCACTGTGGCAGCCAACGTGTTAAAAATGAATGGAGGAATTATACGGCAATTGAATCGTTTTGTTTCATATTTGATTCGGTACTTTTGATGTTAAAACGTGAAAGTGGAGGGTGCATCATTTTTATGCATTCCTGCATTTCTATTTAGTTAGCTCTACTTTGTTACGTGTTTTTTTATTAATTTTCGGTGTTTCTATAGTACTCGTTATCATATTTCTTTTACATGCAGTAAACTTTATTTTCCTGCCTTTCAATTTGTTAATATTTTTCAATTTTCACAACTTACTTTGCAATGCAAGTGTTCACTATTTGCGTTTGCGATGCACGACGACCCGATAAATTATTTTAAAAGTATTTCAAAGACAGTGTATTGTCTGCGTATCGTACGAGGTCTACTAATTGACTAATTCATTTACTTACTATGTTGGTTAGCCAGCCTCCTGTTAGTCCAAAGTAATCTGCAAAATTAAACGAAGAACTTTAACGATAGTTCAGGTCAGTTCTATTAATATTAAGCTAGCCCGTTGCTTTAAAAATTCAATCTGCAATTGGATTCGACTTCGATCACAGCTTCAATCAATGGCAATAATTTCGCAATTGAATTGCGAAATTGGATGCAGTATTCGTGCGCGCTCATTAAAGAGCTATGGCTCGAATGGTGGAAAACTATTATGTAATTGAGATTATACGATAGTTTTAGCAGGTTAATAGTTAAACCATCGATTACAATAAAATATTATCGTCTCGAAATTTTCTAATAGTATTAGAAATCGCGTTCCCAATATCATGATGTCCTTATGCCTGGAAACACCCTACATAATTTAACACTTTGACGGCCGCAAAAATTTTGCAAGTACTAAGTATCTTTGACAGTTTTTGCAAAAATCCGTAAGTAACGAAAAATGTTCCACGATTCTTTGTGTATTGAACATTCTACAATTTCCACTTTCTTGGTACCTGAATATTTATTTCTTGTCAGTGATAGAAATGTTTATTTATTTATTTTAAAAGTGTGCCATTCAAAGTATAGAAAATCACGTGTACGTGACAACAATTTTAAAGTGTTAATATTTTTAATGAAACAGATAGTCAATTATATTTGTCATCACTAAACTGCGGATGTTTATGCAATTTAATATATCCAAATTGGTGCATGATACATATTTAATAACATAGCAAAATAAAAATTACATATTTTAAACATTTCAAGGAGCAAATGCAGTGTATTGTAATGCAACTGCATTAACATAGAAAATATGGAAGTCTGAAAATGTATATTTGCATAAACATCCGCAGTCTAGTCATCGCGTAAAATTTAATACTTTCCACGATACACATAGTGTATTGTCGGAATGTCTTCCGATTTCAAAATTAATGCGGTAGAAGATTTTCAAAAAGAGATTCACAAAATCTGTCTGAGCATTAGAAATTTCAATGAACAAGGTTTCGCTAGCAAAATATCCAAACGGAGTCTCCCCTACCAAAACCTGCTCTCATAGAATTGTTCCTTTACTGTTATTTAATTATTCATATATTTCTATGCAGTGTAGTTTGAAAGCTTTTACGGATAACGAGAAGCAAAGCGCGTGTAGAGTATCTGTGTCGAGGATACCGTGGAAATAGCTTCCTGATCTGCATGTGATCGACGTTTGCGTTTTGAAAAAGCTTCTTGAAAGTGAACGGGGAGGGGCGTGATTCCGCCGAGGAACAGGAGAAAACGATACTCGAGGAGGAACCGTGTCAGTTCATAAGCGTAATGCTCGCGCGGCTGTTTGGTTTCGTTCGATCCAACTTCGAAATGAGAGGGTGAGGGGTGTGCAGAGGGGGTTGATGAACACCGACGCACCTTTGAAAATCCGTCTTGTCTCATCTGGTAAATGTCAGCGGTCCGATCGCCGTTAATACGGCCACGCTTTCAAACTGATTCACCCTCGCGAACCATCTCGAAAATGGAATTTTCGTCTACATCCGTGTGCGTGCACGTGTGTGCGAGGGATAGAAGTTTGTATGCGGGGAACTTCGATTCATTTTCACCGATAAAACCTGAGACTTCATTTACGTTGCTTCCAGGTCGAAGCAGACGGCTGCTCTGATGAAACTTCGTGAAATCGCTCGCACGCGTTCTCGTGGCTCAATGCCAGACGCGTGCAATCACGACGAGTTAATAATCCCTGTGTCTTTTAACCCTCTTCCCGCCTGTCTGTTCGACTGTTGCACTCTATCATCGTGAATGGAAGATTTCATGTAGCCAAGAGAATTCTGGATTAGGATCGATTATAGAACGATACAGCGTATACAAGTATTTGTCTATTTATGGACGCTGGTGAATTAACCCTTTGCACTCCAAGCATCTTTTGATACGATGGACCAACGACTCCAACATAACTAATGTGATGATGAAATCTGCTTGCGAGCTACTGCAAGCACGTGTTAATTTTCACTGATTCATGTTCTAAGAAAACTTCAGCGAGATAAAATATTTACGCTTCACTTAGTTTTACGTATTAAGAAATATTTCATTTTTGACATGGTATACAACAATTAATAGACGAAATTGACAAACCAACGGAGTGTCTGAGAGGCATACTTGGATTGGAACGCTTGACATTGTCAGTGCCTGACAGGCATACTTGGAGTGCAAAGGGTTAAACATTTGTTCCGGAAGTTCCGAACACTTAAAATAAAATATTTACCATCAAAAATATTGAATCACCGTCATGAACAAGATTAAACATCGTCACGAAAATTCTTTCCAAAGACAAAAAGAACGAAAAACCATGCGAATCACGCTGCACTCTCGTCCGCGGATGTCCATATGCAGAGTAGAAGCAGAAACAGGCAGGATCTGCGAGCAAAGCGTGGCGCACGCAACGCAGCGAATCCAAAATTGTAGAAGAAAGAAAAAGTGGGCGGATGGGAAAAGAAAAGGCGAGACACGGATTATTTAGCCGTGTGGCACTTGACACCGTCACTCTGATTCCCCGTGCTCGTCGCTGAAACACACAGGGAATTCGATTTCGCCGAGCCTGGGAGTAGAGAGGCGCGAGTAAATTACGGCGGCGAAGTAATAAACTAGAGTGCACGGCAGAGGTAGGATGCGCGGCGATATCTTTTCGCACGGTGCTTCCTCGCGCGACATTTCAAATAAATACTCGTCGTAAAACCCGTTGCACTACGCCTATCCGCCTGGCATGCAGATCAACGCGAGAGAACACGTGAGATACTCGATTCTTTCCGTCCGAATGCTGCGTGTCAAGCAGGAGAACCGATCTTCGAGGATTCAGCGAATTATTACTGAAAGCTGATGACACGGTTATTTACCCGTTTAGCTACCTAGGAATGCATCTAGACTCTCGGCTAAAATGGAAACACCACATACATAAAAAAATCGACCAAATTAGGATTAAAAGGAAAAGTATGTACTGGCTTACCAGCAATCACTCAATTAAGTCCAGACAACAAACTTCTAATCTATAAAACAATTATCAAACCCATCTGGACGTATGGTGTCGAGCTCTGGGACATGGCTGCTAAAAGTCATATAGTAAAACTAGAAGCATTGCAATCCATTATACTTAGGACGATAGTAAACGCATCATGGTACGTGCGAAATGACGAACTCCGCAAAGGCTTAAAAATCGGAACAGCAGCAGAAGAAATAATACGCTTAAGTGGCAAATATAAAAGTAGATTAGTTAATCATCCTAACGATTCAGGTAAGGAACTGTACACAGTCAACCTACCTAGAAGGCAACGCGGAAGGCACCCCAACGACCTTCTTCCTCAACAGTCAAACGCTAACTTCAAATTTTTATTTGTACTTTCTATTGAGAAAACATCTACGTGTAATACCTACAACACCCCGTTATAACGATTTACCGAATGTCCCTTTAGACCAAATTGTAAGGATGATTGGAGTTAATACAAAAAAAAATGACGCGGATGGATTTGTTTTAGAGCTACTGAAGAACGTGAACATCATTCACTTCTCCAAACCAATGGTGATCGATGTATCGCGAGTTCAAAAAACTATACAGTGGCACATGAGACACACTTGGACACGGTACCCTTGATCTTTGCTAACCAACGTCACCGTGGCCTGGCTGAACAAGGAGCTGAACGCGTACGAATTTTCCAACCCTGGCTGATGATTGGTTACATTCAATCGGGTTTAGCATCCAACAATTTCTTGTAGATTCGAACGGATCCAAGCGAGAGACGAAACTGTAGCAATCGCGAACAGCACACACGTCTTCCTCCTTTTCTTCCTTGCAAGGGATCTTGTAGATAGCCCCGCAATCTACAAAGCTTTGAAACTTGTCTCTCATAAATGACGCATATATTCATCCCGAATATTATTCAGAGATATGTCCCAACGATCAATTCGAAGTGCAGAGACGAAATAAACAGGAGGACCGGGGGAAGCTGTACGCGGGAGAGACAGAAAAAGACAACTCTATAGAAGCACACATCTGTTCACTCCTTGCGTGCGGCCGCAACTTTGACCTTTGAACCGGAAGTAAACACCGAGCGGTCTGCGTACGGATACGTGAGCTTGCAAGTTATTCGAAAAAGACCGTGGAGAGCGCGCAGCGGCGAAAAAGGGGCGGCTGTTAACGCGCGTGTGCAACGAGCCGGTCCGTATCGCGAAACTCCGGCCGGATAGAGGGAAAATCCTTTGAAAAAGGGAGAGAAAAATTCATTTCGGCATTTCAAGTCGAAAATGGCATGGCATATGCGAAAAGGAGTTTTGGCATACCGGTGGATATTGGTTCCCTTGCGCGAGCAACTGGCAGTCGCGCACGGAAAAGGAATATCGCATACCGAGTTGATATTGGTCGTCCTACATACGGCTTGGTAAACCGCAAACAATTTACAAACGTTTACCGCCCTATCCTCCATACACGAGCCCGCGTGCACGTGCGCACGGAGACGTGGCTAAAAATTCTGGAGTGCCGCGAGAAAAGTAAAGAGGGTTCCAGTTGGTCATTCTACGCTCGCAAACATTTGCCAGCCTTCACCTTGCGAATCGAATATAGACTCTCTTTCTGCGAAACTGAAAATTCATTACCACGCCGTATACTACCCTCAGGTCCTGTCAACAGATCAAACCAGTACTTTGAGCAATTTCGTTCAACAAACTGTACATGTACTTTGCTCGAACACAGCACACGATGTCACGTGCTCCGATTGTCTCTGAAAATGCAGCTGTGCGTAAGAGTGTACGTACGCACACTGTAAAGGAGTGTAACATTTGCTGATTCGGTCAGAAAAGATTTCTGGTTCGGGTTTTACTGGCCAGTTCAAGTACTATTCTAACTTAATGTTTTAAGACACGAAAAGATTTTCCTAATGGCGCGTGAATGATGATGTTTGATCGAACGTGAAATAAAGTTTTAGTGTAGGGGTCTTTGTCGTGATCAAGCCTTTGAATTTTCTTTAAGTTTCGCGGACCTAAACATTGAATTGAACAAGAAGAGATTGGAAGAAATGAACTCAGACTTATATTGATATAGTGATAAGAAAATAAATATCCAAGAATTAAAGCTTAATATTTTGCAACATTCATACACTCATGTATTCCTGCAAAAGAACTATTACTTTCTCGATAACGAAACGTTTGCACGACGGTTATCGTTGCCAGAGAACGGACGACGAATCAATGGAACAGGCAATAAGTAATAGACAGCATTCGATGACGACGCTGCACAGTCGATAACGATGACAAATCGTCGAACAATAATCGAATCAATCAGTGATTCAACACAGCGGTAACACGGTTCTCCGAACGGTCCACCCATTCGTTCGACGTCATCGACAAAGATTACCTTCGTCGCTTCAACATTTTTCCTCCGAATGATCGTTGCTTCTCGTTCCGGTTGAAATTCTGATTTTCCTGGAGCCGGAGCAGAGAAAGTTTCGTCTGAATGATTCAGCGGCGTGGCCCGTCACCGGGCGGGGTCCCCGGTGCAATTTGCTGCATTGGCAGGAAGAATGGAAAACGTAAAGAATTTAGGGCCGTGGTTCAAGCGAGGCGAGAGCAGAGAGAAACGCAGAGAGAAACGAATTCGCCTAACAATATCATATCTTTTCTGATGTACGTGCAGAGAATATTGCGATCCGGAGCGGTCAGCGTCGGCCAGAGTGATTTTCATTCGATACGACCGAATATCGACGCCTGATTCGAGCACGAAGGATCTATAAACTACAATTCTCATATACAACCTCGAATTTCAAGCTACGGAGCAGCCGAGAGATTTCATCGACATGGTATTCCGACGAATCGATTCGCGGAACGACACTGCCGTTTCGTTCGAAATGCTCGTTCGGCTGCTAATTCCAATTAAACTTTCTCGATACGCGCTCCGTTTAATAAGCGACAGGAATTTTATTATGAAATTTGAATACTTCGTTCAGAATGATACGCTGTTCAATCTACGATGATAGCGTATGTTATGTGTGTTCATCTGTAATGGTATCCAATCTATCTTCAAATTACTCAACGAGCTAATTTTCCATTCTATTACGCTTCTAACGAAGTTCTATGTTATTATGAATATTAATAAGTTTTCGTGGAACAAATGATATATTCATTCTTGAAGTTCGATGAAAAGTAGTCGCAACGATCAAGCGTTAAATGTAGAGATTGACGATAAACAAAGAACCGACCTATGACAAAATGCATTGACTGAAAACCAAAATGATATTGCCTCCGATATCATAGTAACGCACAATTGTTAATTAATTCAGTGTATCGAATGAAGAGGACTCTGGCAATTGGACCGGAAAGGAAGAAATCCTACAGAATTTTAATGAAAAACTATTTCGATATTATTAACCGAAGAACATACAGATTCGATATTTTCATTCCTGAACACTTTTTATGACTGCTCGATTGTCGTTATTTGTTTCGTATGCTTATGTTTGTATTAATATTTTCATATAAGAACTAACTAGTTGGATCCTGTTTACATAAAATTAAATTAATTAAAGAAAAAGTTAATTAATAAAGGTAAACGATTATTAACTAATGGATCAAATCCACGTTCAAATGGTGAAGATTTTTCTCGATTTAGATTATTAATTGAATCGGTGAGTCGAAGGACAGGACAAGTCCAAAAACCACATTTTGAGATATTTGAACAAACAGCTTTAGTTTTCGTGTATCGTCAACGCCATTGATTTTATGGTGCTATTCCAATTTAAACACGATTATGCTAACCCAGATGATCGTTCACGTATGCCCAACTATGGTTAAACTCTTTTCATAAATTTTCAATAATTAAAATAGAACCACTGGACTTGTACTGTTTTTCAACACAAGCCACTTTTTGGTCAAAAAATTTAAAAAATAACACAGTAGTAAAATGAACATTTATGAACTAGCGTTCTTCAGGTCTTTTTGGGCCCATCGCGTATTCATTTATTGAAAAAATTTTTGCAAAGATGACATTATAATACTTGTGACTCACTATTTCTAGGTTTCCTTCATTCTCTCGTTATATTATAATGTTCAAAATATGAGTTCCATACATTCGAGGCATTTTTTATCCGAAAACCTTAAGTACATAGTCGAACGGAAGAATGCACTAAGGTTAAACATAATTGAAGCAGAAATTATTTAATGTAAAGTGATTATTAAAGTAAATTCAGTATGATAGTAAAAAAACTATGTAGTCATCTCCTTGTTGGTCGGTGGTAGTCTTCCAAGAACAAATTTCTTGATGCAATGAATTTGAATTTGTTAAACAGTACAAATACGTGACAGATCCTGCTTTTACACTCATTAAACTGAAAGGACTATCTGAAACATGGGTGTATGGTGCTTCTTTTGCATTGGTATTGGTCCCAACGTGTAGTTCTATGCATTTTACATTCAGTTTTGAGATTGTTTAAAAATGGCTAATTTTGGACTTGCACTGTTCTTCAACTCGCCGATTCAATTATAGAAACGTTTAGTCACCTACACGAGTTGTTTGTCCTATAAAAATGTATTAATCCACGAAATTGCACGAGATTTCAGTTTGAATCAGCGACTGTACGGACACTTTTTATACCCGCTGTAAATAATTGATTGCGCATTATCTCTGAGCGGATAACGCCGGATGCCGGTAAAAACGTTCGTGACGAGCGTCGAATGAAATATGCTCGGCCCTTTAAAATTTCAAATCAAATAAAATGATGTCGCCGATGCACCGACGCACCGATGCCTACGGAATACGTCGACACGATCTAGTAATTTCAATAAAATTCATTTTTCGTTATATGGAAACGCTGTCAAAACCTGACAAAATACGCTGTTTGATTTACGAACAAACATTTTTGTTCGCGATTTTCCATCCACGTTCCACCATACATCGTCCATGTAATTTTCACTGCGACGACCAGAGACGAAAATCAACATTACAGCTTCCAAAAATTCACGATTTCGCGAATCATTGAAGAAGCTTGGACATTCAAGACTTCAAAAGACCTTTTAACACGTTGACTGCCATGGGAGTTATCGGTGACCGAGGCCTGACATTTTATTTAATTAAATAACCATTGATTTTTACTATATTCTCAGCAAATGAAACATTGGAACGCTAACAGAGGAACGCGTGTACAATACTGCGAACTTGAACATTTTGTTCCTTTACGATTTATATAAAAAAGAAAATTTGTACCGTGTCTGGCGAGTTCCGGCTGTTTTCACTGTAGCAGCCGACGTGTTAAGAGCGTTTAACGTATATTTGGAATGATTCAGACCATAAAATGATTCAACTGGTTGTAAAATTAAAAGACTCAAGCGTTGCCAACATCTAGTACGATCCCGTAAAAAAAATACTAAAAATCTTGACGGGCCACAGTACGGTGGTTGTGGATAGCAATCGATCAACAGATTGTTGATACAACGACTTAGGTCAAGGGGTTCAAGCGCATACCTAAAACTAAAATCAAGATAATCAGAACCTCTCGGAACTTTTTTCGAGAACCCTCAGTATTTTCAAGACACTTCATGACCATTACGACCGATCGATGCTTCGACATCTTTTATAATTACAAAAGTCACGAGAGAAGCTCTTTTATACAGTAAACAACTGATCGTCTGCAGGGCTTCTGCGTTGATTCCACCTATAATTATAGCTCCATAACCAACTAAATGACTGGCAGTTGATGGTGGGTTACATAAAAAGATGAATCGTACAATCCTTCGATTCAGTGAGAAGATTAGAGCGGCGTCGCGTCGCGTCGTTTCGTTTCGATTCGAAGGGTGAAACTGGAAGGCGGGTCGGTAGTTTAGCACGGAGGGTGTAACCAGCTGACGGATCATTCGTCATGTCGTGTCACAGAGCCTTCGTGTAAACGTCTGGCGGAATTGGCAGCGTCTTCTCGTCATCGTCAGTCACTGCCTCGCATCTAACGGTTCCCATTTACACACGCATTGCACGCCACGTTAGGAATGCACGGGAGCAGACGTAGCCATCACCACGCGTCTGCTATTAAGTCGTCCCGAATATCCCAATTTAGTATCGTGGAAACACACGGCTTTTAGCCCGAAGCGAGCTACCGTCTACCATTTTTAAGTAATAACGCCGCCAGCTGGATACGGAGGAATAGGGTATGCGGCTCAAAACACATTCCGTGTGCTCCTCCGCGAGAAGAGTAAGCAGCCCCCGAGCGGCTGTTATTGGAGCAGGCTTATTTTGAGGATGGATTACTTCGAGAACATCGGGTGGTGGAGCTCGCAGCATCATAAATTCACCTCTACACGGTGTAGGAAAAATATTGCACCCATCTAGATGAGTTTCTAGATTTTTTTAATTGAAACAGGATTTTCAGGCGTATTTGCTTAGATCGTTGAAGTTTGTGGATAAATATTTTTGTAGTTTTCGTTGTACTTCTCATCAATGGTACTTCTGTTTATATTTCATCAAAATTTTCCACTTTTTCATCTTGTAGGGTGGAATTTACCAGAAGAATCTTCAAATTCAATTTTCTCGAAAACGATGCCCCTTATGAAAAATTTTATTGCATGTTTTCGGTTTAGTTTTATGTGTAGAATTACACTCTGCCTACTCTAAAATAATACGAGAATTGTTACAACTTTGTATCGAATTCGACCCTGTTCAGTACACTACGTCATAAATAATATTTATGATTCCTGCAATAAATTAGCGATGGTCCACTATATTCGAATATAAATATTTGATCATAGAGAAACATTAAAAATTCAGAATCATTACATCATGAATGAAACCTATCGAATTTGCTTCACAATTTTAACATTATTATTTATTACTCATAGTATGCATTATTTCTACTGAACCCTTCACTCCCCCGACAACTAAAACACATAGGGTAAATATGCCAGTACTTGAGAGTGTACCAATAGTTGACACTTTTATTTTCAGTCACGAAAAATAAGCTTTCTACTAAAAAAATGTTTTTAATAGTACGCTGTTTGGTAAGTTATTCGCTCTAGTGTGATAATTTATAACTACTTTTATTGCAATGCATCGTGGGTGTAAATGCCAGACCAATTGCTTTTGTTTGTACTCTGCGTGCTGTTGGATGGTTCTTTTCCTTCACAGATTTGATAAGGTTAGTCAAGTCAAAGAAAATTATCTCCTTTTCTTGCTATTAAATGCAAACATGCACATTCTCAATTCACAATACATATTAAAGTAAGATATTCTTTAATACTCGAATATTATAAATTATGAATTACGTAATGTTTGGGGAATATCAGGCACTGGGAACATAAATATTGTCTTGCACTAGTAGACTTACACTCGTGTCAACTACCGGAACAATTGATAAGAAAGTAATAAGCTCTAATAAATGTGTGCATTAAATTCACTATTTTTTACAAAGTGTAAATAGATTTGACTTTTTTCGTTAATATATCCAAAATAATTTCCAAACTTTCAAATCATGTTATACTTGGTGGCTTAATAGGCGCAAAATACCGATTTTATGAGTCTCTTAATGTAGACTAATAAAAGTATTGTCAATTCATAATGTAATTCAAAACCTTTTTCATTTTATGTATCTACATGTATATATTTTTTGTATTAAATAATACTTTTGTATGTTATACTTTTTAAAATGCTCTGTATATGTTACCCATGTAATTGCATCGCATTTCATTTCATTCTATTTCTTGAATCTTGTATTTTTGTTTTCAAATAAACATTGTATTTTATTTTGTCTAGTGACAATTACTGATTCATGATACTGTCAACTACGAGTGCCATTCGAAATTTGATGTGTCAAGTACTCGTGCAGTTTAGAGGAATCAATTTTTTTTACTAAAACTTTATTATAGGATTATTTGTCAATACTAATGAATTCAATTCATTTAAAAACAGCTGAAGAAACAAGCTATCCACCTACAAAATTGCTTACTAAAAATAAAACTCTGTGATAATAATTACAATGGAAAATGAGTCTTATAGTGTCAACTACTGGTACATTTACCCTAAAACTTGTTTAAAAATTTCTCTCCTGAGCAAGAAATGAAAATTCATTCATGAAATGGTGAAGAAATATTTTCTGTGCACCCTCTATAGTCGTTCGAACGATAAAAACCGGAGATTATGGTGCTTACCGATCGATCTTCGATTCGGGTCCCGCTAACCGGTCGGTGTAAAATTACGATACAGCGTGACGACTCCTGTTACCGTCCTATAAGTTCCTTTTTCCACCGTAATCCCGAAGTCCGGCAGAACAAACGAAAGCTTTTACGATCATTTCCGAGACGACGGCCGATTTTATTCCCCGAGATTTATCCTGGCTGCGATCGATCGGCTTCGTTGATACGCGAGACGAGCTGCAACGAAGGAGCATCGGGTCGCGGTTGAGTGCAACTTCAGAGATCATAATTTCACGGAAAGGATTACGCGGGAGAAGCGTAACTGTCAGCGAGAAATTACGGAGAAGATAACATTGGAAATATAAAGCTGCCCTTGTCCGTTGTTCGCGACAGGTGGGGCGATCTCCTTTTTTCCCCTCGCGGATGACAATTAATTACCGCAAGGAAAGTAATGGCGCCACGCACGCTGCCATGTTTCTGTTTTTCCCTTCTTCGTTTTTCTTAATTCTCTCAGGTCGTGGCAGACGTTTCATTACGCGGCCTTCGAATTATCCAGGATCGACTCGTGATTAATTCGTCGTAATAGATAATGACTGCCTGCCGACACCGTTATTAAATTATTCTCCGAATGTGAAATTTTGTAGAGGAAAAAAATCTGTAGAATTATTATTATGTTTTCAGTCTGTTGCAACACGCTAGTATTTTGCTTTTTCAAATGCATGTTGTACTATTTACGAACAATTATGGAAAATATGAATTACTGCAGAGAACATTGGCGCGTATTGATAACTTTATCTCATAATTATAACGCTGGAAAATGTGATTTCGAGCAAAATTAAATAATCAGATTTGTTCGTACACGCGGAAATAACAACGTAATTCAATCCGCGGATATAGCGTTACACTCAAAAGGTGAAACAAAAAACCAAATGCGCACAATGCTCGCTAGAGGATGTTATCAACGCTCTTCGAACAGCCATTGATAACGGAATCGCGTTCACGACGCAACGCGCTTCAATTGAAACACCGGTTCGATAATACGAAAATAACGCTTGCATTGTTAACACTGGCGATATCTATCCGCCGGGATTCGCCGTCGACGACACAAAATTCTCGACGCCCTTTAACCTACCTCCGCATTTTTAACAATACAAAAAATAACGTGTATGAAACTCGCGGAAGCACGACACCCCGGAGAGCTGTAATGTGGCGGAACAGTTTTGATGCTCGGGGGAAATTTTAAGGTGCGAACTCCGGCGGACCCGTTGGAAAACAGAGGAAAAGAACCGGAAAAGAAGCGGGCGGACGACTACGTTTAAGTCCACGACACGAATTCTGCTGAAACGCGTGTCAAACGTTCACGTTTATCGCGATTTACCGCGCTGAACGGTCGCAACGCTCGCAAAAACGTTGCGTCGCAATGAATGCGGCGCGTATGTGAGAGCGAAAAATCACGGCGGGAGCATTAGGCGAAAGACAAGAGGAGGATAAAGCAGTCACGCTCCCTCCACACGGCCGGAGAACTATACTCCAAGTATTTAAACGTCGAGCACATCGTCGAAAGAGATAAAGGGGAGCACACGGGCTTTGCTGAAAGAATTTCGAGGAAGTTGAATGGCGCGCGAGGAGAAAGAGGGTGAAGGATTAGGGAGCAAGCTGCAGAGAAAAGGAGCTTAGCAGCTCGGTTGGAAGTGCTGATCGTTTGGTGCCCTATTACTTTCAGAATAGAAAATTATCAGCGCCACGTAGGGCACCGTGAATGTTTCTAAACGAACGCACCTCGTTTCCTCTCTATTCGAGGAGAACAATTCAACCGGCAACTTGCTGCTATCGCGAGATATATACGGCTATACATGCGGGGTGTCTCTTGAACCGGTGACCTTTTAGCATATGGGACTTTTTTTATACAGAATAAATAGATGCCTCGACTGCGATACGTTATTATTCATATCTCTATCACGCCCACATACGTAAAAAAACCATTCACAGTTCATTATGTTCCACTCGAAGTCATAATTTTTGATCGAAATTAATTATTAATATTACTAATAACATTGGAGGTTTCGCGTGGATTGATTTAAACTAAATAGTGTACACGTTCATTTGAAGATTACCATATCATGCATGCCTACAATGGTTATTAAGTATATTATTTATGAGTATAGTACCGTGTATTGCCGCTTTGCAAACAATTTCTGCCGAGCAGGTTAATTAGCACCTCTGTAAATATTATAATAACATAAAATAACCATAAAACATGCGTTCACGGTATTCGTTATAAATTGCCTCGAGGAAGTGAAGTCGGGCACCATTCCCAGAAACAAATATTTCTACCGAAGAAACGCGCGAATTACCTTGATTAAAAATTCTGCTAATGAACCTGCGCACGGTTTCGATGCAGCTGGACAAAATAAAAAGGGGAAGAAGAAGCATGATCGGGATGGTTGTGTCATAAATCGCGATTGAATTTAATCTGCTAAGAGTACACCTAATTACACGGTCGTTTCGATTAGCTTATTCTTTCCGGGGGAGTAAAAGTGGCGGGACGCGGTCGTGCGGCGAACGACGAAACGGGGCGTGGGCAGCATTACCGTGTAACGAGCACGATTACCTCGGGACAGGTACATCGTGATAGCACAACGCAGGTGTGTCGACAACAATTTCGTGGATCTGAAAATTTCAGAATTGCTAGTGGTGGACTGAGAACAACGGCGGGGTGCATCACGCAGACGCGTGTACGCAGAAGAACTTGCAGGGTGGAGAAGGGTCTGTTGGTATGAGGAACACGGAGAACAGCGACAGAGGAGGGGCACATTACTCTACTGGCTGGCTAATAATTGACTTCCGAGCAACTGTTTGTCGTTGAAAGTCAATGCTTAGTTATTCTATCAAGCCTGCGGCTCGACCGCCGTGGAACACCGCCGTAGCTTACCGTTCGATGCACGTTGAAACCATAACCGACAGGCCTGGATAGGAAGTTGCGCTATAATCGCGAGAGCTGTGTGCGCACCAGTATCACTCAATTATTCCTTCGGTATTACCGGATTATCAACGTGATAGTTGGCAGAGGTACTCGCCAAAAGCATCGGCCATGCTTCCGGACCTGGACAATCTACATCCACGCAAATCTACTTTGACCCCGTCGGGCAACACGCCCATCGACTATACCGCTCCTCGGATTTCGATAATTACGTATGTCCGCCGAACATTACTCCGTGCATTAGGCACGCTGTGATTGTTACTCTGTCGTGTAAATGAACACCGATGCGCCTTCACACTGCGAGGAAAACAGAATGACTTGATATAATAATTTTTACTATATTCACGCTGTGCGGATCAGGGACACTGATTGTCGTCACTGTGTAACTAATGGTTACGGATTGGAGACATGAATTTATATTATGCTTTTACTTGAACAGATATGTAATAGGAACGTATCTTCAGTGGCTAGATAAGTGTGCAGGGATTTTCTAATTTCCTTCATCCAAAAGTTCCACCATCTTTCTATACTCAAACAGATCCAAGCGAGACACGAAACTGTCAGAGTTACCGATACACACACTTCATTTAACCTAACGGCCATGTGTGTGTATATTATTTTTCTTACAGATATTTAAATTTTGTTAATTCTTTATTCCTTATTTCGTAAATATCAATTTATATTGAGTAAATATTACTTTTTCTAGCTTCAAAAAATTTGTCCCTGAAGAGGTTAATATACATTTAAATGTTAACAACTCTCAACTCACTGGACCTCAATCTGAGCTATTCACACAATGTCGATTCGACACGTGAGGGGTACGCGGAAACTTATTATTAGAAAATTCATTTCGCAGAGCACGTGAGCAACTGTCCAAACATAATGTACTCCACCAAAAGTCTGCCAAAGCACTCCCTGCTGAATCGAGCAATACGAGACCTCCAAGTACCAAAGTCTCATCGCCCGACAGAGATTAAGGTAGCGACACGTGGACAAACCAAAGAACCCCTATTATCACCCGTCGATTCAGGAAACGCAAACGTTCGATGGGTGTGCGGTAACTTTCGGTCAGCGGCATGTACGCTCAGCAGACATTGACACTGCGGTGTCGGCGTTGTTTCGTTGACCTTGCTGTGTGTCTGCGCTCTTTCAATCGCCTCGATGAGCCCAATTGAATCGACGTTTTCAGCGTAATCCAGCTTTATTGGCGAGCGGTGGCAAAGCAAAGCTGGTTCGTATGCTCGCCTTAATCCCCCACGGGCGTCAATGGCGTGAAAACTTCAACAGTTCGAGTTCCGCTAGCAGCGGAGAGGGGACAGGGGTGGGGTACTCGATCTATGAGGGGCTCCCGGCCATTCAGTAGTCGCTTTTAACGCTGAAAGCACCCCCCCAAAGAAGAAAAGCAGCCCCCACGCCCCTCGCACAGCCTCGCCAACGTAGCGAGTCTCCTCGTGAAAGTGAGGCATGCCATCGGAAAGTGGACACTTCTCCCAAAGGCTTCGAGAACATCAAGCGTCAAAGTACTTGGACGGATACATTTTAGGAACTAACCAGCGGAAAATCTTTGAAAGTACGTCCATTCGTCGCATTCGCCAACTTCACGGCATCCAGACTACCATCGATTCACACTGGTCTGATCTCTGATATTAGTAACCGCAGCAGACTGCTCCACCTCGAGTCTCTAGCGATATGGATTATAGCCTCTAGCCAGATGGGATGTCTAATTTTAGTAGAAATGACAAATGGTGAATGCGTTAATTAGGTACGCTGCATCAGTACAGAAAGTAGATCGTCCGAGATCGTGCTGAAGATTAGCATGAAATATGATTTACCCCCGGCGTTCTCGTGATAACTTAGAATTCGACTATACAGCAGACAGACAATGCCTTTCCTTAGTTCTACTAATTGCAAGTAGAATACATGCGTAAATTCCGTGATACTCGTTCAGAGAAATTCTGTACCACATTCATCGAGTAGGCGAGAGATTCGAAATTCTTGATACCGGTCGGTGATCGTTAATTGCCCGTGACGTTTATCCTGGCGCGACCAATGGATTCGAGGATCCTCCTGCATAACCGCGAGGCCTCTCTTAAACCGTGAGATGACCTTTTCAGGCCACGTGTCGAGCCGTATTCTCGTAAATTGGGATTACGCTTTCGCGGGGCCGCTCGAAAATGCGGTAATTTGGTATCGACAGGACGTGCATAGGTTAGGTTCGATCCCGTTGCACCGCAAGTGTCGGCCATGCGGGCCACTGTTTCGCGTTTCACGATCGAATCAAGTTCAGTTTCCACTCGAATATTCTGCAATGCCGTGACCACACTCCGCTGTTTCCACTTGCGAGCTATGCTCCGCGCTGTGGACATGCTGGCGAACTTTTGACGTTGTCAACGTCCGACCGGCGCAATTTGCTTCAAGGGCTTTCTACTTCAAAGGAACCGGTACGCGAGCCCCCATTACATTTATGCGAACCGACGTGTATTTACTTTCACAAGGCCTCATCGGCCAATGCGCTAAGAAAATATTCACAGTTTCAATGAAACTCGTCTTCGGCCACTGCTTACGCGAACGTCCATTCAGGTGCTCGACCAGGAAGATCTTGCATGATCCTCGCTTCTTGGATCATAACATTGTTTGACTCGATCCTGATTTACAGGAGAAAAATTGAAAAGCCTTCTTCATTTCTCAATGCAGTCTCCCTGCAGTTCAGCGCACTCGTCAACTATTCTATCGACCTATAAATACGGGCTGACTCAAACCTTGTGTGGACCAACTGACAATGAACCAGTTAGACCATTCCCACCCATGTATATTTCACATATGAGAACACAAGCTTAGGATCTAAATAATCCACCATGGCGAGCATAGAACCCACAATTATAAAGATCGACCAATTCTAGTATTGAAAGTCGCCATAAATGATTTGTAATTAGAATAAAGTTTATCGTTTTCATAGGATCACGAAAGAATCTGGATTGAACTTTCTGCAACCGCCCCATTTGTTTAACTTATATGGGCAATCAAAATGTTCACGGTTGTTGAGCAACGGGGTAGCCGGGTACCCCAAGCGTTCTGTTTTGAAAGATCAGACATACAGCGATAATTTTACTTACGTACTGTCCCGAAACTCTTAGTTTTCTCATCCTATAATATACCAAGGGATATTTTAAACGACTTGAGCGAAAGAATTACTCGAAATTACAATATAATTCGATGCTAAAATCAATCGTCTGTGTCATTCGCATGTATGCGTGCAGTTCTTGACTGTCGAGTAAGATGACTGTTTCTGGACCAGTGATGAATCGAACCTCATCTTGTACATAATATACAGTGAGGACCAAATTGAATCAATAAAAGTGTTTTTCTAGATAATTTATTTACATATTTCGATCGGATTTGAGAAAAACTTATTGCATATATTAGTATTACACTTATTTTACTATAACAAACGCGTATCAATTTTTGTTTCGCTCATTTAATTTGCTAGTTAGCCAGTTTTTCTTCTGACTCAATTTTGCACCATTGCAAAAGGTAGTACTAACTAACGATTTGGAATAAATTTAATATTTTGTCCAGAAGCCAAAGTACAAGGAAAGTTTAAATGAAAAATTACGGTAAACCATAGAGAATATGTCCCTTGAAAAAAGTAAAATCATTTTCCAGCACGATAGAGATCCCAAATACATTGCAAAAAGTGTGCAAAATTGGTTGGAATCGCAATCGCTTCAAGTGCTACACTGTCCAGTACAGAGTCCAGATCTGAACCCTATCGAAAATCTATGGGCAATAGTAAAATGACAGTCGCAATACGCATATGATTCCCCGCCATCACTTTTTTTTATATTATTCATAATATATAATACATACAATCAATTTATATTATAAACAAGTATACGCGCCCACGGAACGAACTAGGGAACGAAACATGGAACTGCATCAGTTTGAAACAGTTCTTTGAACTAATACGTCGTGCATTTTAGTCAAATTTTCTGTGGAGCTTTATTCTGAGACGTATAGTGTCTTTGTGGAATACAATTTTCAATTTCTGTAAGTGTATAATTGTATGTAAAAATGGCAGAACTATCGGTAGAAGAATTTTCAAGGTAAATTTCAAGATAACATACAATATCTAAAAATAATTATCTCCACATGTATAAATTGTTGTCTTGATAGTTAATAACTGTAATTTATATTATTTGTGTTAATGAATAAACAGTACTAATTAAGAATCTTGTGTTCTGTATAATTTCTTTGTAAAACATCCGTTCATAATTCATCCAACTACAACCCCTCTTACATGGGTACCCGGGTACCCCGGTTATTCAACAAGCGTATAAATAAGTTTGAAGTCTTAACACTTTGACCGCCACGGTGCATCGGCTGAAAATTATAAACTTTTTACATTTTCATACAGAATGAATATACCCCAAATTAATACGTTTTTTAATTAATAATATTAGTAAATTTCATAATTTCTCTATTTATTTCATTCGACCTGCTCAGATATACATACATATTAATGCTACGCATGAACAAATCAGTAATGATTGAATCGAAGTGTCACCAATGTATGGGCGACGTGGCAGTCAAAGCGTTAATGTTTAAAATTTGTTGCATAAGTTTTTATTCTGAACACATAAATCGACGTAAAAGTGATCAAAGAATAGGGATCCAGAGCGGTTTTGCAATATTTTTATATGAACATAAAAAATTGTTTAAGGAAATATAGAAATAGGTACCCGGTTGTCCACATAAGGGTTAAGAAAATAAATTACTAACATTTCCATAAAGGGAGGATTGTTACAAGAAACGATCTAACGAATATCATCGACGATCAATGAATTGATAGCTCCTTGGGAGAAATACGCTCACGGTTTATCGCTCGGCCATTAGAAACGGCATCATGTTCGTACCATAAATCACGAGGGCTATATTAGAGAGCAACGCTATTTTTCACGTATATCTTCCGTAACCCCGTGCGCTGTACGTTCTCCACGCACGTTCGATGGATTTGTAACATGTGCCAACCATCGGGGCACGTTCTCTTTTTTCATACTTTCCCTCTAACCGACGTCAGGTGGTATTCTCATCCGATACGGATCAAGTAGATCCGAGTCGCATGTTTTCATCCTCTGCCTATTTCAAAATTCATGCATTACCGCGCGAAACGTAGCCACCGATAACTCTGGCTCTGCTGAAACCAGGGGTTGAAACGATTCCGACAATAACTGTTTTAAACTATTATATATCGGTTCTGACTTAAACAGTTGTGAGAACCAAAATAATGTTATAACTGTTATGGATACAACGGTTCTCGCTCATATCGGTTTCGGTTCTTCGGAGCCGATATTGTATCGGTTCCATACCGATTCCATAACTGTTATTTTTCGGTTCTATATCGGTTTCAAAACGATTCTGGAATCGATACTCATATCGACTTTGCAGTTACTGAAAAACCTTATTTTAGCAGTTGCTCCAACGCAAGTTTATTTTGTCTCCTCGCCATTCGAGGATGAGATCAGACATTGTAGATAATATATTACTGATACGTTTAAATATGGGAAAGCTAGAGGAAGATAAAGATGTTAACACATTACAAAATATGATACAATAAATATCTGAAACATAAAATCGAAACCTTTGTTTGCTATGTTCCTAGAGAATATCTACAGCGTAAGCTAAGGATGACGAACCTTTTGGAGCTCACGTCCCCAAATATTCAAAATTTCAGTAATAATAAGCATGAGTGCCACGTTAAATATATTACTTATCTATTACAGTAAAATAATTTTTAATTTAATTTTTGGATGAACGAAATGAAAAATAGATTATTTTACATTAGAAAAAAATAAATATTAGAATATGGTAAAATGTAAACTTTGTAAAATTCTAAAATTGCAAAATTGTGAAGTTGTAAAATTGTAAAATTGCAAACGTGTACATAATCTGCAACAGCAATATCTAAGGTTTTCAGTAACTGCAATGTTGATATGAGTATCGATTCCAGAACCGTCTTGGACCCGATATAGAATCGAAAAATAACAGTATTAGAACCGATATAGAACCGATATAGGCCAGAACCGTTACATCCATAACACTTATAACATTATTTCGGTTCTCATAACAGTTTCAAGAACCGAAATCGATATTATAACTGTTTTCAACCCCCAGCTGAAACACACGTATTACGGAAATACATACGGAAGACTCGCGTTTGTTGGTCCACTAAATTGTTACTAATGAATTTCTATCTACTTATTCAAAAAGTAGTATTTAGTGACAAGTATGTGAATTAAATATAGCGAAAATTGATAACAAAAATAATAGAGATTTGAGATTCAAACATCTAGAATAAAGATTACAGTTAATATCAACAGTTTCTAAATTCATAATTCCTTGCTTGCTATTCCAAAGGTGAACACTTAAAAAATAGCAGTCTCGGCTAACGTATCATAAACCTAATCAGAATTAAATATCTGTGCATGGGAGACGTTTCACCGGTACAACAATAAATCTACCGCTGAACTATATTGAGATCGAAACAGCAATTTTCATTTGAAACCGAGTTGACGTCGTTCAAAGTTTCACATTTCAAAATTTGACATTTATTCTGGGACAACCTAATAGTTTTCCGATGAACAGCGACTGGACAATAACCGCTGTTCGAATGAAACACGGTTCGCTTTTCCGTGGACCGTAGGCTAAACTCGGTGCAGCTCGAGGATACGGGGCAGGCTGTTTACCGTGCGTCGATGGGTTCGATGCACGGCCAATCGGCCATTCCCCGTTGTTTTTCGTGCACGCTACGAATACAAGAGGGAGAAGGAGCGAACGAGCGGCTCGAAAAAAGATTGCCCGTACGCGCTTTGAAATTTTCAACGAGCGGTCGACGGTGGCCGATGCAGCAGGGGCTGCACGGATTATAATTGCTAATCGAGGCCAGGATCGTCGGTTGCCGGTGCGGATTGAATTTGACCGTCGTATATCAAGCCAAAGCGTTCCAAACCGCCTCTTGTCTCTCACCCGTTGTCCAATCGTTGTTCAATTTTCCGCCCTTTAGACCGGGACTTCGCGAAGAAAACTAGCGGCCTGCAAACACCCGGGAAAACCGCTGCGCTCTACCTCGTCGCGTTGCATATTCACGATCAATGATACGCTGAAAAAATCTATGAAAGTCTGATGGTTTCGTTACAGCGAAGGGGTGAAATGTACAAATTCCCTTGTTCAATCGTGAATCGTGAGTCTCCGTGTGCTTGATAATCTATTTTACAAAAAAAAACTTAGAATACTATTTTAATTAATCAATCAGTGATTGTTTAAAGGTGTACATTCAATAATTATTGATAATAAATTTGTACACTGTAAACCGCTTAACAGGTTGAATGTCACAGTGGAAAGAATTATCCCTAATCAGACACAATATAAATTGCTGTTTTCTTATGAATCACAGAGAAACAAAATCTTTAGGTATTCAATTATGTATTACCTGGTCCATCTTTAACTATTTTTTAATATCGTTGTAATTGCAGTTTTCAAATCCAGGTATAATGGGTGACAGATTTTCCAATTCATTATGATGGGTTTCAAATGAAACGTATATGCACTGAATACTACAAGACACTAAACTAGGTCATTTGAAGTAAGAAGGATACGTGTTCTAAAATCTTGCATAGTTTAAATACGTGATCCATTCTGTGTTCCGATACTCTGTCCTTCAGATAACCGATATTCGGATAATCGACATTTCCGTTAAGCGACATTCGCAAAACCAACGTTCTACTCTATTGCGATAAGAGTGAAACACTGAACTTCCAAAACGATCTACCTGTGAGTACGACAAGTACCAAAACCTTCGAATGCAAAATTTGTTGCAACACACGAACGCAAAGGACCCTTTTCGTACCCTTTCAAGGTAGCAGAAGGCCATGTGTTCAGCGAGTTCAGAAAGTCGAATAAAAGACAACGGTGAAACTGAGTGGGGACGTAAGACCGCGACCCGTCGAATCGGTTCGACTATCCCCAACGCAGCAGTTGGCGGGGTGTTAAATGGGTTTCCATTCCGGCTCGATGTAATTTGAATGAATGGAACATTCGTGCGAAGTGGTAGGAAGGCAAAGCGGCGATTAATTGACGAAAATTCACGTTAGAACAATGACTTTCTCGGAAGGGGTGGCAGCCGAATGGTCGTCGCAGACAGCGGGGGACTGTAATTCTCATCAGAAATGGGCCATTCTCCACCCGAGATATTCCAAGTTCTTGGGAGGACCGTAAAGAGCTCCGGCACTTTCACACGCCGCCACTTATGTGCAATCAGCTTACCAATCGTTCCACATTTTTACTACGCTGCGTGACAACGAAAGCGAGCTCGTGCCACCGTCCTCAAGTTGGCCACTGTCGTTTACACTAAACGCACGATCGACAATTATCATAATTATCGTACTTTCCATGGCTAAGAATAGAACAACTTTCTGGTTGTGATTTTCCGAAGTCTATCGAACAACGCCATTTTAAGAAACAGAAATAATTTTGTTTCTCAACGCTGAACTTCGATATTCCTAACATTTCAGCAATTTTTCGTGTGGTATAATGTGGATTATTTTCAATCAGACTGGAGATTCGATCGTTATCAATCTCGATAGGTCTGCCAGAACGTTTATCATCGGTCAGACTAAAATCTCCATCACGAAACTTTTTGAACCATCTTTGCACCATTCTTTCATTCACAGCGCCATCGCCATGCACATCAGAAATCTTTTTTGCCGCTTGTACCGCATTTTTACCTCTGCGACAATAAGAAAGCATAATTACACGAAAATACATCTTCTGGTTGTTCATCTTCAAATCAAAATAAGCACTACAAAAATTTTACCAAATATAATGAACTGTTTTTTAAATTACACGTTAAAATCTCAGCTTTTAAACTATACATGCGTTTTATACGTTACGAATAGTGTTTTGTTTTAAAAACAGCAGAATCGATTTCTTACAGAAAAATCCGACATCACTTATTGGCCAACCTAGTGCTACTTCCTCCACTGACTGTGTCTTTTTCGATCCTTAATCCGTATTTGCTGGTGGTACAATGAAAACGTGATATTATTATTGTCCGTGAAATACTGCCCTCTCGTTCAATGGCAAAATATATGATTATAGTACAGACTTCTGTAGGTACTGAAAAAGTTATTAAATTTTAGTATCCCTGCGATTTAAAGTAAAAAGATTAGAAAAATAAGAATTGAAACTAAAATAATGGCAGCTCATCCGAAAGAGGCCTGAACAATATCATTAAAGCGTCAGTAATTCCTGTTCTTCTCTGTAAATCCAATAAACGCCGAGGCATAGACCAAAGAACTCGTTAAAGCGTGATCAAGCCTCGCTTTGTCGGCTCTCTTTGATCTCGGCTAAAAAAAGAGGGAACTCTCGAATAATTAATATCTTCCTAGGTACACGCGAACCGTGGCCATATTTCGCGCAACTCGCAAACCTACAAGCTGAAACGAACGTCGAACCTCACCTGCCGATGGAACAAAAATGATTTTCGTTGGTTTATTTACACGGAAACAAGCCACAGAACGGTCCTCTTCGTTCGAGCGGCAAGTAACAGTAATTATGTAGCTCCGCGGGATGCGCCATGTCACTGCGCGAACACGGTGCACGCTTTTTGTACCGCGGATATGACGCGCGTGATGAACGAGCAAAATGATAGCGTGACTTCGTTTCGAAGCGACAGGGACCCAGAATTCGTGACAGAATATCTCGCCGCTCTATTTTGCATAAACGTATGCTTTATTAAATTCTGCTTTCGTTCGAGGCCCCCGAGGGGCAAGATGGCGTGCGACCAGATTTTTCCCATCGAAACCGCGAAATTGAACGCGCCTGAGAGCTATCACCTACCGTGGTGACTTCTTCTAGAGAAGTTCAAGATCTCTATTTTGACTCGACAATATTAATTATCATTTGAACCGTCCAGAAATCAAAGTGATCGACTCCATAAACAAAAAAAAATGAAAAGTAGGGAAAGTGATGATGTTACAATCATTCATATACTCGGGTAATGAGATTGAGACCTTTACTAAAAGTGGAGTTGATCAGTTTGGCTTCTACGCGGCTCATTTGGATGTCACTTTGACTGTTGTTTCTTTATTTTTACAAGTGACTTTTATTTTACTTACATGCAAAGTTATGTTTCGACGATTCGCCAGCATTGCAGCTAGCTTTATCAGAGGTCTAAGGACATACCAATAAAGATACGCGTGTGGGGAGTTTCTCTTCTTAAATGAACAATGTTCACGTTTTAGTTCATCGATCACCAAGCACAGATTTTAATTAGTAGCTGATCAATTAAAAAAGTGAAGATGGTGCTCCAGATGGCATTAAGTTGATATTCCAGTGTTCTGTTGATGCTGTTAGAGTGCTTCTGGATCTCATGGGGTTCTCTATATTTTCGTGGGAAATAGCCCTTGGGTCTTGCAATATCCTTTGTTTAGTCAACTTAGTACTCCCTGTTTTGTAGTCATTTGATATTCGGCTACAGTATACTGGATATATCCCAGTCTGAACATGAATCTGCAAGGGCACGTGAAAGGCTCAAGGATCTTATTCGTGTTTTTATAGTTAACACTTTCACTGTCATGTTATACCGTAAATTTAGTTAAGCAATAGTATTATAAATAAATATTGCACAATTCTTACAGTCAGAGGCTTCCGGGTATAGATCACGTCCATCCTGTTACTCTGCCAGCCAGAACAAAGACATACTTTCCCCAGAAAATATCGAGAATCGATTGAGATTATAAAGCATCGAAAGAATCTCAACGAAGACATGGGTTACGCCACAAACTCCGTCCGGGTCACCCGATTGTCGTTAAATTTAGAAAAAATCAATGGAAAATACTGGTGATCGTTGAAGTGTAAGATGAACCTCACGCGTAAATAGATGGAAACCAAAAGACGCGCTCCATTATCACCGTGTTTTTTACCCCTGACGAAGCTAATTGTAATGCTGTCAAACCCATGTTTGGATAACACCCTACTGGACACGTTCTACACCTAGAAACCTCTGTGATATACCGGAAGTACTGTAATAAATATTTCTAATAATCTTTACTGAATCCACTGGAAAGCTATAACTTACAATTATATGCATTTGCTTGAAGGTAGAAAAAAGTGGATCGATTTTCGCTTGCACAGCGTAGCAGTCATGCTAAGTAAATGAGAAGCGATCTCAGGAGGCTGACTTTTGATGCTTCGCTACAGTCTACAGGACTCGCATGTGATATTTAAACATAAACCATATTTCCCTTTCATTAAAAGCATCAGAGATACTTATACGTGTCCTCGTGATTGCAGATAGTCCATGCAAACTTTCATTACACTTTCAGGGTCTCTGACTCCTGACTCATTCATATCTGTCGCTACAGGGTGACCCAACATATCACCGGCTCCAAATGAATTAAAAGTCGGTAAAGTTTGAAACAGATGCATCGACGCGCAAACCCTAGCCTCGTGGCAAAACACTCCATTAAGGATGAGACGGATGGACACTCGAAAGTTTTCCTATCTTTCCGTACGAAATCACCGCGATATTCCCCCTGTCGCGGCGAATGCGAGCGCGTTTCTCCATGAAACCGTACGAAAGACTGTCTGGAGGATTAGAACACTTCGATGGAGGCTGTTCGTTGCTCGATTGTGTCGGTGTTCCAGATTTTCCCGCGAACCTGGGGCAGAGGGATAGGGAAAACCGGGGAATGGATCGGCAGTTGCGAACGACGCGACACAACGGCTGCTACGTAAAATCGACATAAAGAAGCCCATCGCGCACGCAAGGCAGTAAATATCGGAATCCTCGTGAAACTTCGGAGTCATATACGCCCTCGCATAATGCTAGCTTGCCACCGGTCGTTACGGCCTCGAGCACTCACAAATAAATCATTCGAAATACCTTCCGACACGTGATGTCGGAAAATTCGGCTTGACGCGACTCACGGACGAAATGCAGGGTGTTTTTTTAAAAAAAATATGCAATGCATGCTATATTCAGAGATTATGAGCGGACCCCGGGCGTATATGGGATTTTAAATATTCAGATAAGCAACAGATGTACGTTCAATGAAGCGGAGCAAATAATACAGTTGTTATTCCTCAACTGCATTGAAATAGAAAATATTGGAGCCCGAAAATGTATATTCCCATGAATATCTATAGTCTATGCAACACGTCTACGAGTCTATGAGAGTTGATGAACATTTTGAATGGAAGTCCTGTAAAGTGTACCAAGATTTTCTGGTCGGATTGTGGTGGTATATACTTCGAGTAAAAGCCAGACATACGGTTATGCAAATACATGATCATGAATTAAATGTCTTGTATAGAAATGTTCATACAGGGAACAAGGTAAGAGTAGTTCAATGATATTTGCCCAACGTGTTCATAAAGCTACGTGAACTATATGAGATCCTTGATGAAGATGTAATCAAAGAATGAATACTGCCATACATTAAGACGTTGACTGTCATAGTGTGTAGGCTGAAAACGACATGACCTACACTTCAATACAACATGAACGTAACTGAAATTGTACTCTTTCAATTAACAATGTTAGTAATTATTTATAGGTACTACTGGGTCTGATAGACCTTCTTAAATGTTCTGCTAATAATATTCGTGATCAAATAAATAAGAACTGAGTTTAAGTGTCACCCATATATGGGTGACATGACAGTCGAAGTAAATAGAATTACCACGAAATTTCTACGGTGGTGAATTTGTTTTTTCAACAACGTCAGTCTTATATTCAGAAGAACAGCCGACATCCGGAAATGCAATTTCTGAACGATGGATTGCGTAATTAAAAAACAAAAACTCTGGCTACAATCCATAGTTCGTATAAATTCGTGATTTCGTGAATCTAGGGGAAACTCAGCTAATTCTCTACAAACCTTGATATTCTTTTCCTATAAAAATCTTGGCACAAATATAACACGTTTTCCTCGTGGTACTGCGGAATTAGCTGAGTTTCCCTTACCTATTATTTATATTACCGAAGTCATCAGTTGGTAACACTATGAGATCAAAAGGTCAACGGGCAGAAAAAGCCTCGATCGATCACTTTTCGACGGAATACCAGAAATAGAATGATGGATGGCGGTGTAGTACGTACTGTGGAAAAATAACGACATAATTTTGGCGGTTCATGATCGAAAATGTTGATCATTCATTGAATGTGCCAGAGATTGTTCATTCCATGGATTCTACGTCGGTTTCGCTGGAAAATACCCTGCCACGTGATTTCACGGGTCCCATGCAAAACACGGACTTTCTATCGGAAATTTTACAGAGGAAATTGTACATCAACTGGAGAAAATTGAAAACGTTAAGAGCCGCTGTCCCCTTTGACATCCTTTGTTGGTCAGTCAAACTGATGGATTCGCGAATGCCTTTCCTGTTTTTGTCAGTTTGCTCGCGAGATCTCATCCCCTTGTCATTTTTAAAGGCAATGAAATTAAATTGCTACTCTTCGTCGATGTGAAGATGATTTCCTGACGAAGTTTGCGTGAGTGGCACTGCCATTTAGAAAAGTTTATTAAAGCCTTGAAACAGTATCATAGATATTTTATCTAATATTTAGGATTCATGTGGATGTTCGTTTCACAATTTTAATTCATCTGTTTTTGTAGAATTATCCTTCTTTTGAGATTATATCACCCTTTCCAGAACGCCCAATATTTTTTCACGAAAATCTAGAAGGAAACCCAAAAGCGTGCTCCTACAATACCAAGCACTGATACATTTTACTTAAATTATTTCACTGTATAAATCTTCATTATGTTTGCTACGAATTCGCGGAGATCCATAACAAAAATCATAATATACCACAAAAATGATACGAATTACTCATAATTCCGAAATTCTGCCAACCCGTTTCAGAGATTCGTATTCATCCGCAGCATTGCGACTCCTTAGGAGCGAGTTACAAAAGTGTTAAAACGTTCCAACCGTGGTTCACTTCTGGTTGAACGGTTTTCAACAGGACGAAAAAACTGTCGTGTACCTTACAATTTCAGTCCAGCGAGTTCCTACGGTTTTAATCATTCTCGTGCCCTCCCGTTTCTTCCAGACCCGATCCACCGCGCGAGCATTCGTCAGAATAAGCTTTTTTGCAGTTATCACGACCATACCGCGGCATAGTCCGTTTTGTCCCGCGGCTTTCCCGGCCGCGTCACGACGTCGAGATCATAACTTTAAAAAAACGACTCGTCTGCCGCGAGAGTCGCGTCGCAAAGAAACGCGAAAAATAAACTCGATAAACAATGGGCTGCCTTTTCATATGGAAAAAGCGGCACAGTTGTTTAGCCACGTGGACGTGCGGGAAATTCAAGGAAGAGCGGAAGATACGAGCAGACGGTGAAAGGGAAGTCTGGCCGCTATAAACAATCGTGAATGTTTCTTCGCGTTGGCGTCAGGGGAGTGCAGCATAAATTCATTCGTGTCGACGAAGAAATATAACGGCGCGATCTTACGTTTACGTCCCGGCAGAATTTCTGGCCGTTGATTTAACGTCGCAATCTTCGAATTTTCGTCGGAGAAAACTCTCATTTCCGGCCAAACGTTAAGTAATAACCGGGGAAACTCGGGATGCGTACAGGCGCCCCAATAATAATCCACGGAACGAAGCAGACAAATGGAAGCGAAAAGAAATTAATGTTCGTTTAGTTTGTTTCAGAGATCCGTTTAGGTGGCTGTCAGCTTGAGAGTATCTGAGGCTGTCAACGCTGTTGAACGAATTAAATCTCCCGCTTGGTAGCCTGAAGGAATATTGTAATCTGAATTAACCCTTTGAACTCCTTTGTCGAGTGTGACTCGACATCGATTTTATTCACGGGCACTCCTATGTTCAGTTACACTTGACATTTTTAAATTGCGGCTTAAATATGTATTATATTCTTATTTTATTATTTTCTAGTAAAAAAATATTTAGAAATTCCACAAATATCAGATCTTAGCAAAGTTCCAATGTTATTTTCAATATAATTAGTAAAAAAAAAATTGTTTAAATTTGTTCCTATCAACCAACTATCTTTTGGAGTACATTTCAAATAAAACACTTAAAATAATAGGAGTTATTGAAAAGAAAATTAAAAAAAAATTAGGAGTTTAAAGGGTTAACGCGTGTCAAACGGTATTTTTAAGTGAACGATCATGTAGAAAATGTGGAATTTTCGAAGAAATTAGTCACCCAATTTTGTTCTCTGTTCATTATTTATAATTCGTTGTAGAGTCGCTGCCTTTGGAGCAGTACTGCCAATCATGAAGCAGCATGTACTTATTTACACGCGGCGTCGACCGTCGTTCGAAATTGATTGATCGAAAAGCGAAATAGATTGAGCATCAATTTGTTCTTTTCGCGGCTTTTTTCGTTTCTACGGTATAATTGGTCGTATGCCGAGCAAATGCATAAAAGCGATGGCGGCACAATATTTTTTCCAGTCGATATCGCGCGTTCCATTTTTTTTTTCAAGTTTATCGAATATTTAGCCTTTTTTCCCACCGTTCCGTGCGCTCGAAACGAAAATATGCTCTTTAACGCTGCCGCGACACGCGAAATATTTCATTTTTACGGACGAGCGATTATGAAATAAAATCGTAAATTTCTATGAACAGACATGGTATGCATAATAGAACTGCACGTGGGGTATGCGCATGCCTTATTAACGCTCACAGGAATTTTGTTGGCTTAATTTTAAATTCGTTGTTTGTTTGTTTAATTTTATTGTCGATTCTAATACCTTTAAGTAACTATGATGTCGAATAAAATTTAGAGTAGATTCACGTTACGACATGCTATAATATTTTAAATAAAAATCAGAACACTCTGAATAGAATTATTGTTATTTATTCAGATATATGCGTTTGAATGGTGACTCGTGTAAAAGAAATATGGGAGCACACGTTACTTGATGCTTGAAACCGCCAGCGTAATAAATCTTAATATTTCGTAATATTATTTTACAAAATCTAATCGTTCGATTTCTCCACCCTCGTAGCCCAAATTAATTCACACGATTTATAGTGGATCCAGCAGCGTTAACAAATTTTCAAACACTTTACATTCTATTATATTACATATTTGGCTTATTCGTCAGGCTTGTGTAGTTTGAATTTACTTCCGACACACTTTTTCTATACTAGAATGAAAGGATTTACCGTCCGGAAGTGTTCGAGACGACTAACGTACAGACTTCGAATCAGAAAAGTTACTTCATTAGATCGGATTTAGAGGATTTGCACGAGGTTCGTGCTGGAAAAAACGAACGAAACAAAATAAAAATAAATCGAGATCGGAAATAGTAGACACGGGGGTTTATTTCGTTGAATCGACTGACCGGTTACAATCCGGCGTGAATTCGAAAAATTCCACGGCCTCCGGGTTCGTGCTAACTGTACTTTGTAAGATGATCGAAGGTAATCAGCAGTCGATTTTATTGGAAAGCGAATCGCGGGGGCGGAGCCGAAAGAAGCATTGTTCGTTCGAGGAAGCGCACAGAAGAGTGCTCGTTTTAGTCCGTTGTACGGCACTTTCAGCGGTACTTCCGTTAAATTTATGACACGCCTCGATAGAATGAAAAATTATCTGGCCTTTATAACACGATCGCTATTGAGAAAATGCCCCGACGGAATTAGGGGGACGTAGAAAATCCCCGATAGCCTATTTACGTGCATAAATCTCCGCACCAGTCCCCGGGGAGATTTAACACCTGGAAACTGTCGCAACTTTTTCATGTGCTCGGTATTTAAGCCAAAATTATTTTCGCTAACCAGCAATCCTGGGTCTTGTAAACCCATGTTTTAGGGTGTTATTTACGTAAAGTTTTATCTAAGCTTCGTCTCTTAAACTCTGTAAATAATTATTTTAGATGTACAGATGTGTTTAGGTTCAATGACACGAGACCTTAGGCACTTGAAATGATTACTAAAGTATTCCTTCCATTTCATTATAACATTTAATTTAAAAACTGAAACATATTGTCTATCTTTCAACCACCTTCTACACCGACACTCGTACGAAAATTAACCCTTTGCACTCCAAGTATGCCTGCCAATTTTATCAATTTTATCTACCAATTTTTGTATACTATCTAAAAAAGAAATATTTCTTAACATGTAAAACTAATTAAAGCGTAAATAAAAATCAATATCAAAGTAAATAAATTCATAAACATTTATCATTTTTTCTGTTCAAATCGAAATTTATGGTTTTCAAAAATTTACGCTACAAAAGTATGCTGGAGTCGCTGGCCGATCGTGTCAAAACATGCTTGAGGTGCACAAGGTTAAATTGTGCCCGTATGCAGAAATAATCCGAATTAAATTGCACGTCAAGTTAATAGCATACAAATTGGCACGACACCTCCTAAACTGATTCGTCAAAATCGAGACATAATTGAGATAGATCCAGCCCACCGAAACATCCACAGTATCCCGTTTTTATGGTTAACCACGTCAGTGCATAGAACGTGACCGAGACCGATGCTTAATACGCTGAAGCGGTGTGTATATCGCGTGACATGACACCGTCGGCTGAGATGCATGTTAGTGAGGTACAATGCGCGTGCAATCGTACGGAATATGTACAAGGGCATATGCGAGAATATAGGAGAACCAGCTGCACCATTCGGGAACAATGGAACGAAGCGTTTCGTACAAGCAGTCTGAGCCCGTCTTCCAGCCAGCCAGACGAACGCGAAAGAGGAAGAGAAACCGACCGGTTGCCAAACCGTTTCTACCCTATTACCGCTATGCCCTCACTACTTCCTGTGAGGACTGGTCAATTAACCGTACTGTCACCCGATGATCTTCGTAATCACGAAAGAAGACAGCAGTCAATAACAACAGAAATACCATGTATCAGTATATTAAATAGCTGATGCACTATAATCGAGACACTCGAATGACCGACGTACTGTATAAAATTTTCAAGAGTCGGTATGATTGATCGACTATGCTTGAAAAAAGATTTGATTGGCAAGAGATCGTCTGCAACCAACCCTGGTCAAAATAAAATTACTAAAGCACACCTGGACGGCTGAAGTATTGGGTCATCCTATAAGTAATGCGGTTTTTCTGAGAGCTGAGTTTAAGACAATGGAACTCGTCACAATCGTCACTTATCTGTTTGGTATATGTACTACTGTAAACAGAAACCTTCAGACGATGTTGTATCTAAAGTTCATAAGTATAAATCGAATATTGCAGTTACTACAAACGTTTAAAATGAACAGGATGGCAGGCTACTGCAGACACTGCATGTTATGTTATATGAGTTTAATAATGGAAATAATGCACCTGTATCAGTGAAAAACATATCTGAAGTGTATGGACAAATTATTAGCCTAGTCCAGTGTCAAAGATTCTGGAGTTAGGAACTGTAGTCTTAAAGATGAACTTCGTGCCAGGCGACGAGAAAAGTTAGATGAAAACGTTTCACGGGTTACTATTAACCTCTTCAGGGACACTGACACATATGTGTACGTTTAGCTTTTTTTAAATCAAAATTATTCTCAGTGAAAAACAAATTAAAATCTGGTGGAGAGCTATTTACTAGAGGATCTCTCATCAATAAAAACAAAAAGCTTGTCGTATGGCAGTATTGATAATATTTTATTCTACTTGACAATCACTGATTTGAAAATATTGAAAAAAATTCGTCCCTGGAGAGGTTAAACAAAATCCAATGGTACCGGTTCAAGAATTAGCCTAAAAGTTCAATTCGACTCATTCTACGATTCACCGTCACCTAAAATGTATTATAAAGGTTAACAAAGTTATGCGTACCGAAAAGAACCGCATTACTTATGGGGTGACCCAATAGATGATCATATAATCAGAGATCCGCCGTGTATAGTGGTTTTCGTAGACGTCTGACTTTGTGTGTACCTGTCCGGAGTGCAAACAGGATGGGTAGTAACGGTCGATAATCTAGGGAACGTGTGTATACCCGTGGCAGCGTCGAAAATGGACACAGCATGGTCGAGAGGTGCCGTGTCGGTGTACCCTTGATCAGGTAAGTACGGCCGAGCTGGAACCGGGCTATTCAATCGACAGGATTGGGGAATTCTCGCGAGACTGCGAAAACTAAATTGAAATCGGCTTGTATAAGCGCGGTCGAATGAGAGGCTCAAGGTGAAACGAACCTAACCCCCAAAGGTCACATAGCTCCGGCTCTATCTCTTCCGCTTTCCGTCTGTGGTTTCGTCGATGATCAATACAACTACGGAAATTGAATTAAATCCGCCTCGACGAATGTAATTAAACGCAAGAAATCATCGCGACGATTGTTTCGTCGAGTGAACTTCCACCCAGACCCCAGGACCCAGGAGGATGCGTTGTCTCTGACTTTACTCACGGAAGTTTCCGTCCATCAGGTTGAGGACTCATGGATCATATTTGGATGCTTCAGAGTGATCTAGGATGGTGTTGTTTTACTCTGAAACAGAAAAACAATTCATGAGTTAGTACATGTATCTTTGAATTTTAATTGAGTTGTGTTGGGAAATGAGTAACATTCTTCAAGTTCTTTGATAGTCTCGATACTTAATAATTAGAAAATAAATAATTCAGTCACTAAAGGCAAGTATATAGTGTCGTTCATGAAGTCTTCAGAAATACAGTAGAACCTCGATTATCAGAACATATCATCCGAAAACTAGTCATCCTACGCCAGTTACAAGCTAGACATATCATCAATGACACTGTGTATTTAATTTTGCACAACTCTCTCTTTTATATTTCAAAATAAAGTTATCATTTTTATGCGAAATATGCGGTTTTCGTATTTCCTTACAAGGTTTATTATTTTTTGTCAGTCTAGCCTTCTTGAAGTAAAGAAGTTTATGTTATTGAAATAATCATGAGCGCTATTGTAAGTGCCTACATAAAAAAATATAAGCCTTCTTCTGAAATTAATTGTTGCATATTAACTATGAGTACACTTAATGGAGGTGTTAGGGTATAATTACATCTCTGAGATATTTCTCCATTCCTCAAGGCTGGCAATATTGTAACAATAAAAAAATCGCCACTCAGTACTTCCGCATCTGTCTTTCAACAAAAACTTGGAAACTGACCCTTTTTTCAAGGGCTGAAAATTCTCGACGACAGAAAACTCGAGCACGTATCTTTGGATGTCTAAAACAATTCCTAACATTATTATATTTTCAACGACCACCCCCTAAATTCGAAACGTGTCTCGTGTTAACCAAGAAATTCGGTGATTATTAAAAACTACGGCACGTTTCCAAAGCGCTAACTTGAAAACTACTTAAACAACCACGGTTTTCCTGTAATAGACGCTGTAACATTGATTCTCCGGTACCGAATGCATAAGTGTTCGCGAATTTTTTCGCAATTACTCACCAAATCCTCTTAACTCGCCCCCGAGAATTCGCGTATAAACGCGAAATATTCCGGCGAGCGTTTTACGCGGCCGCGCCCCCGTTTACTCTTTATTCCATTCCGAAACTGGCCGGAGCACGCCCAAGTAAATATCAAAAGTACCATAAATACGTGACACACGGTTGTCTGTTTAACGAACCAGCCAACTTTGATTCACATAACTCCACGCATACCTCGTGGACTATTCGTTTCATGACACTTTTTACGAAAATGAATGTCGCGCGACTCGGACGGTACAAAGTGAATTTGTATTTACAAAAAGTAGTTCATGAAATGTGCATGTTGTTTAGCTCAAAGACGACCTTTATGTTTTTGAAAATAATTGCCTGAAAAAAAATCGTTTGTACTACCATACGTGTCCCTTTGCACCAAGTAATGTTTATGTAAACAACTTCGTTGCATCTCTAGTACTTCCAGAAATAACGAAGTGTGTACACTCCAACCGGACATACTGTGTGTTTATGAGTAATATTTATATTACAACATAATTTACCGCACACATATAGCGATTCACTGAAATTGTTTCCACGATTGCGTTATTTTAGTATTCTTTCATTCTCATACAACAGGGTATCAGATCATCCTGTAAGTACCTACAGGGACCGATGAGAGTTTGGCAACTTTTTAAGCAACTGTCTTCTAACAAAGTTTTTGTTAATAAAAACTAAAAAACAATAACAACATCGGAAAAAGCAAAAAATTTTATTTAGACAAGGTTGCTTTGGAAGGAACCACCATTAGCTTTGATACAAGCTCTGAAACGCTTTTGGAATTGGTTGACCGATGCGCGCAGAGTATTTTCATCTATTTCGTTCCACGCTTTCGCCAAATCTTGCTTTAACAACTCCACAGACTTGTGAGGATTAGCACAGGCCTTGCTCCTTGAAACGTTTAATAGCTTCTAAAACCACAGATTTTTCGACAGTGAGCAAACGAACTATGTGTACCGGACGTTTTCCACGTACATGCAAGGAAATTATAGAGGCACGAATTTCTTCACGATTGTTCGACGCCTTCAAATAAAACAAATGCAACATCTCTACACCATTAACCCCTTGCCGTACGATTTTTCCAACGATCTCGTGCGACAAGGTTTGCTATTCCAGTCCTAGAGTGCCGTGATAAATGAGGAGCGTCTATCAGGACATGCAATTTGCTTTTAACAATCCTTTGAAGGTCAGTTTGTGCTGGAGAGAAAAAATTTAAATAATTGGCACAGAAGTCGGACTCGTATTTGTAACGTATCAATCGTATTCTTTGTCACGAGTGTGACTCGTTATTGTACGACAAGGGGTTAAATAGACAATCGAATAGCGAATCCAACGATAATGAATACTTTTAGAATATATTCATTTATATGAGAAATATTTTATTACACAAAAGTTGCCAAACTTTCATCGCACCCTTTAATTCCCTATCTTACAAAACGCTCTTACTTAATAAAAATTTGACCGTGCTCTTGGTAGAATGTCAGAGATGTATAGTGTTTGAAATTTTTCAATCAAAATTTGGATCGTCACAGCAAAGACCTGTAGCTAATTAAAAATGAATGCAATCATTGAATCATTTATCTGATACGTGCCAATCGACTTTATAAAACTTCTACTCACATATGAAAACATTTCATCAATTTCATAAGTCAGCGTATGTGTCACTGCGCGTTGCATACACACCGCGGCGCTGCGAAACTTCACTCCTCAGAAAATAGTTCTGTTTAGCCAAATATTTCATGAACCGAGCAAGTTAGGCGAATCAGGGCTGCACGAGTTATCAAGCCTGGGAAGCTTGGAACTCGTGCTCAGAGTTCGTTTTAAGCCGCTTTGAAAAGCGGCAGGAAATTTTCCGCGAAAGCCGCTAACACGATATACAAGGTCCTCGCGTTAATACACACGAGCAGAGGAGGGAAACGAGCATTGGTGCCCCGGCGTCCATAGTAAATGGGAGAAAATGACCTGCCACGGGTACCCTGGCCCGTCTCCGCATGGAATTGCCAATTATTTATCCGGGGTCCGCTTCTACGGACCAATGCGAAGACAGGATAGCCAACTAATTGGCAATTTCACCCCCCGTGTACGAGCGCGGGAAACTAACGCCGCGTTTAAATTCGTCGGATCGCCGCATGCGTTTCGATCTACAGCACGTTCGGTTTATCGTATCTTATCGACGGTTTACCCAACGATAAGGCATGAAATCGCCGCTTATCGCGTCGACCAGTCACACACAGGATGTATTCGAAATCGTTATATTTTTATTCCATGGAATTTTTCAGGTATTCTGATGACTCGTTCGCGGAAAGAGCGGAACGTAATACGGTAATGCAATTTCTAAGTGGAAAGTTTCAGCGGTGAAATCAGGATGGAAAACGATACAATCCGCCAGTAATTCGCATGAAAGGTTCAACTGGAATCGTGAAATTCTATAGACAATTTTCCTGCTACCCAGTACGAATAGGAGATAGTAGAATTAGTAGAAATGAAAATTCTCGAGGTGAGTAAGTTGGTAGAATGGGAAACGCGACTGAAACTGTTGGAAAATAAGAATACTCGGAAAAAGCTTTCTTTTATTTACTGTGTTACTAATGTAGGAAAATCGGAGACCGAAGGAAGGTAGCAGAAGAAAAAAACAAGCCCAACTCCATTTACAAATGTATACTTTAACTACGATCTTACACTCTCTCGTACGCTCTGCTCATCCTTGCCACTCGCTCGCCGTTTCGCGCATTCTCTTTCTCTCTCGCACTCACTCTTTCTCACTCTTCGTACCTATAGTGATGGGATTGATACGATACATATTGATGATACTCAGGTATCGATACTTTCGTAAAGGTATCGAAGTGGTATTGCTTCTTTTTTTACACCTACGACTCATTCCACGCAAAATCGGACACTTTTTGGAGCAACATTTCGGATTTGGCTAAAACTTGGATATGTTGTAGTTTTAATGATACATAAACGTATGCCGAAGGATTTTCCAAAATTTTAAAAATTGTTGATCTTACAGCTGTTTGAAATATGGTGTTAATCTTTTTCAATAAATTATAACTGTTGAACTAACAAACTGATAAAAATGAGCTTTTGAGTGCTTACAGTGGAGACTTAAGAGTACCTAATAAAAACTACCGGATTAACCACTTCGGTACGAGCGTCGACTATAGTCGACGGCCACAGATGAACGCGCACAGCCGGCACTTACGGCGTTCATATCACGGCCGTCGACTAAAGTCGACACTCGGCTGTGGGCAAGGTTTTGTGGTCGATGAGCGCCGTACCGAAGTGGTTAAGGACTACACCATATCCAAGTTTTAGCAAAATTCGAAACGATGCTCCAAAAAGTGTACAAGTCGCGTGGAATGACCCCTACGTGTTCGATACTATTCGATACCAGATCGAAATTCGTAGACTGGTACCGATAGTATCAATGCGGTATCAGTCCCAACACTGCGTACTTATCGTTACCAATCACGTAACACCTTTCAAAACATTCGGTCGGACATGCTTCCAGATTCGCATCTTCGAGTCGAGCACTCATACACACACTCATATGTGCCCGTTCTCGCAATTGGCGCTTAATTAAATGCCACACTAAATATTTTTCCTTGCAAGTCTTTAACCCTAGAGTGGGCGCATAGCTTATTTGGTAAACATTGGGTGCGTCGGTCTAGGTGAACGACTGAAGTTTAAGTGGAAAAAATTCTTTTTTCAGTTTAAAATATTGAAATGTTAATACCAGCAATTAATGTACAGAATAATAACTCGTTTACCAGAAGAATATATATGTAATAAAAGTATAATTAAGAAAAATATTCTGAAGCAAATAAATGCACATTTCTTCTCAATTTATAATTTTGTCTTTATTGGAGAAGTCTGAAATATGACAAAAGAAAAATTTTTAAACAAATCAACATACATTTTCTCAATTTTGGTTTTCTTTCTAATTTGAGGAATCTGATGTAGAACCATTTTCAAAGCAACTTTCACACAGTATAACTATGTGTTCCAGGCATATGAATAAATAAATAAATATTGGGTTCACCCAGCCAGTCGATGAAAAATATTATTCCTTATGCTAAAATAATATTTAACATTAATGACCGTGTCGGTCTGTGACACCGTACGCGCCCACTCTAGGGTTAATAGCATTTAAGATTGTTTGTTACTAACTGTTTTGAAGTAATTTCTATTTTTCGAGCGTTTTCAGTGGGAGCGCGTGAAGAGGAAGAGGTGGATTTTAAGCCACAGCAGTTTCACATGACAAACCACTTCAGGGTGCACCCTGAAACTTCACTATATCGCTTCCACCGACGTGTTTGGGCTGGCTGAGTGGCAACGGTGAGTGTGTATATTTATACGTGTGTAGGGTGAGAGTGTCCTTGAGAGCAGTCAATGGGTGGCGAGAAGTCGGGCTGAGCATCCAGAAACTTTCTGAACGAGTTTTCAAAACATGGAAATAACGTACCGTAACGAAACTTGTCAAATAATTATACCATTGTTGTTATATTCTACGCACATTGTACATTGTATCAACAACCTACTGACACGCAAACCCCAAAAATGGTCATGAATCTTCACTACCGATCTTTATTGGAGTACTAAAAATCGTACACGATGGTTTAAAAATAACAAAAAGAAAATCATAAAAATATCACCTGAGGCTGTTTCAGTAAAATAACGATAACAGTAACGATACGTTTTTAGTACATCAGATTAATGTAGATGGAACAAAGCAATCAGTACAGATGATAGTATTGGTAAAAAAAAACAAGGTACAGCAATTTATTGTTATCAACATTTTAATGGCCGCCGTCATATGCGCGTCATCTAATTCATTTAAATAACATACACGTACTCGTAAAATTAAGATTGCAAAACAATCTATACAAACAGAAGAAGATAACTAGTTTTCACAAAATATCTACGGTTATCAAACTGTATAACCTAAGGTAATGATAATACTGCACTGTCCTCTGGTCTTCATATACCATCAAATGCATTACATCCTTAGAAAGAATCCAGCACAAACTTCTCAGATTTCCTTCTATCCCCCTTGACCACAACGTGCACAAAACTTGCCATAATTACGATCCCATACTAGCACACCTCAACTTACAAACGCTAGAAACTCATAGGCAAATTGCTGATCAGATTTTTCTTTATAAAATTTTGAATGGCAACATTAATTGTTCCAATATCCTAGAACCGATAAATCTAAATGTGAGTCCCCGGCCTCTATGTAATACTTTCCTTTTTCGAACACCTTTATTTCGAACTAATCCTTTACAACTGAATCCCGTAAGAAGAATCTGTAGCCAGGTTAATAGTTTACCAGAATCTGTTAATCTTTTTTCGACACCGTTATCGTCGTTTAAACGCACGCTTATTTCGGCTCTTATTGAGCGACCAGAGTACAATTTAGTCTGAGTATACACATATGATGCTTATGTTTGAGTTAATGTTAAACAATTGTACTAAAGGGCTTGTCCCGTATATAAGCAAATAAATAAATAAATATAGTAATGGCAGATCAGAAATCGATAAAAATAGTGGTAAATTATTATGCAACCTATCGTACGAAGACAATGGTTTATACTGTCAAATCACATTGCATCAAACATAAGAATACTCATGAAGCCAATTCTTCGGTAGAATACAGAAAAGAATTCTAAGGAAGCACGAGGTTAACACGGTTCCCCGTTTCTCTCGAAAATTTTCGAGCTCGAGCACGATGACCCTCGAAGAAAGGTCACCGCGTGTAGAATGTTCGTAGCGTATTCAATTTAAGCAACGCGGCGCATTCTCGTATCTTACGATTTCGAGTCGACCGCAGCCGAGCATTACGATCGTTTGTCCATCGCAGATACTTCTCGTTTCTTCAATTTGCTCGAGCACACGTGTTGTACGGAGGAGAGCAGCGTTACCTGGCCGCTTCGGACGTGGCTCGCGTGTGCCCGAGGCCGTAAAAGGGAGGCCAAGAAACTAGAAAGAGCCTGAGAAAGGCAGAAAGGTCGAGAATAAGATAGAAGAGGACGTTCCCCCTCACCGAAATCACGACTTCCATCGGGTTTCTAAGTTCACCGTGCTCGAGACGTGTACGTGCCTATACCTTCTTCCTCTCCATCTGTGACCTTACCGGTCCTTTGAACCTATATCTCGAGATGATCGTACCTGTGCACTTCAGGACAGCCTCTCACAAGCCGTTGAATGCCTTGCATCCGGCAGAAAGCGAGCGTTCTTCGTGGCTCACCGAGATCACGGAGAATCAAGATCGAACGAACGTTCACGCTCGCCTGAGATCACCGAGATTTAGAATTTTTCACCTCTGGAGGATTCTGTCAATGTTTGAGAATGTTTGGATTATACCTTGTACAGTCCTGTCACGTACAAACAACACAGTGTTTATTTAGGATCTTTGACTGATTATATTTTCCACCCTTCAAGCAAAGTTTTGGGAAAGTTTGTTCGATCGTTCGAACACTTCGACGGCCACGTCAGCCATGTAAGAATGATACGTAGGTTCAATCGTTGTCTGGTTGGTCACGAATAATGTTAGGAAATATTTCTGATATCTGGTAGAAATAGTAAGATCTATGAAAATGGATGAGAAGTGTATCATTTCTAGCTTGTGCAGCGTGGCAGTGAACTTTTTAACACTTTGACGGCCGCAAATATGTTGCCAAAACTTCTTTCTTTAGCTATTCTTGCACGACTTTAATAAAATATTTTGCGTTTATTGTTCTGTATCGATTAGTTTACAATCTTACTTTTTTATGTTTTTGGCTATTTAGTGTTTTTCTAGTGATAGCTGCAGTTATTTACTTGTTTTACAAGGATACTATTCAACAGAATTAAATCACGTATATGCAACAGCGGTCATCCAAGTGTTAAGCCAGATCAGTCTCATTTTCTAACTTGAAGTCAGTCAGTTTAAGGTTTAGCTAAAGTTTCAATTCTGATGCATTAAATCGATAATTTAATTGTTACATCAGTCTTGAAATTGTTTTTGCCAACTTGAGAAATTTCTGTAATAAACTTGATCAGAGATGGTGCAACTGACTGGCAGTAACTGCACTACGCACGGTGCTTAACAATTTCGATGGCTCAACATGAACTTTAGGCATCAGCGTCGAAAGAAGCTGTGATTCTTGAATTGTGATTCTCATTTCCGCGTCTGTATTCTCTTTGCACTGACTCAAAATGACCCACTCAAGGTCGTTTCCTTTCCAGCAGAACATCTTCTCCTTTTCCACCGCGGCGCGTGCGAAAATTCAGAGAGCGACGGATTGTTCAAGGCACGCGATTCGGTCGGGGCCAGAAGCATGAAGTTCATAAAATACATAGAAAGTTCCACGGGCAAAGGTCGTCGAACTATCGATCTTTGATATTCGAGCAAGAGGTCGAAAGGAAGTCGAGTGGAGGAGTATCGAGAGAGCGGGGGGTGCGAGCACCAGCTCGTAAAAAATTTTTTATCGCGATTCATAGGATCGAAGCGGCCGTGTATCTGGTGCTCGCTTCGAAATTCGATCGTTGTATCGACGAGACGAGTCGATAGTAAAGTACAGACTCGACCGGGAATTGTACAAAGTTTCCCCGTGGCATCTCTGAACTTCGATATTACGTGGCATCGAACCGGGAAATCGCTGGTCGACCGAATCTCCACCGTAAACCGATATAATGCGAATAACTGCAGGCGCAAATCACACGTGTCCCGGAGTTTCCACGGTAAATCTCCCGTGTGTTATCACGCGATGCCGACACTTCGCCGAAGTTTTCTCCGAACTGTCGACGTAAATGGAGCGACATCAGAACCATCGTGAACACCACCGAACAAGTTTAATAAATTCTTTGTGAGATACAGAGAGTGAGATACACTGGAAACTACGGGCTATGACTTCTGATTCGTCGATATCAAACGAAAATATTGTTGGAGATCTGTGACATCAATCTATTAACACCTTGTCTCACGATTTTTCTAAAAATTTCAGGTGACAAAGTTTATTATTCAATTCTTCGTACGTCCTGATAAATGAGGAATTATGAGCACACATTTGCTTTTAACAACCCCCTAAACGTCGAAGATCCCAAGCGCAAACTTTTAAAGAAGCGGTACTCAAGACGGTTTCGTATTTGTAACATAGAAACCTTTCAGTGTTGATAGAAGTGCCAACCTTAGAATTGTAGAAGTGCCAACCTTAGAATTGTAGAAGTGCCAAGAATCGAAAAGTTCCTAAGTCAAATTAAATTTGATGACGTCTATGACAGTCTGAAAGGTTCATATAATGGATGTCTCAATTAACGTTACCCCCTAAAATATCATACAACATTTAAGGTCCACAATTATATTTAGGACATCCACAGTTTTAACAACTACGTTCAAACGTGTAGTCGAATTAAAAAATAACTATCACATACTGACATACGCGAATGTTCCTACTTTTTACAATACTACGATCCTTCCAGTACGTAACGATTTATCGTCGACACCAAGCGACCCATTAGAAAAGCAACGCCAATTCTAAAAAAAAAAACAGAGACAAATACAGCAATGAATCAGTTCGATGAAAACGTTTGTCACGATAGAGAGAAAATTACTTTTACGAGCTTGTCAAAACGTTCGTCAAGGGACGCTCGAACAGCTACATAAGAAACATTTGCGTTACCGGAGATTGATGCTATAAAAGGAGCGAAGTGTAGGTGTGGGGTGGCCCTTTGTGATTTATCCGTGTGCAACGATGCAACTAACGTGTTCGGCGAATTCGTAACCAGCAGGTGGAAGGGAATCGACGACAATAATCCATAAACAAGCGGCGCGGACGATGGCGTTTGGCATTATCGGATTTGTAAACTGGCCACCGTTTCTGATGGCCGCCTGTAAACTCATTGATGCCCGGGACGATTTCCATGACGGTTTCCCAGCTCTTCTCTCTGTTTCCTAGCCCGTTTGTGTCGTAATCACAGCAACGAAGCACAGACAAAGGTGTGCATTGCCTGGATACATAGAGATTGTCGCGGATATCTGAAATTCACGGTTACATGGGATCGTATCGCATCGTTCGTGTAATTTGAATATTTCGTCAATGAAAAGGGATTTCGGTGAAGGGTTAACCCTGTCTCCGTAGCATCTCGATTTTCCAATCGTTAAAAAATTCACTCCATTTGCGCTGCCGCTGCCTGGCTTTATCTCGGAAGCCAGCCAGGAATTGCAATTGGATTTTCGTCGTGCGTCAAAATAAGAAAAAGGGGTTTGTAAACGTAAGCCTGAAAAACTTTCCTTTTGGAGTTATGAGACATTCTGTTGAAACAGAGTACCCACGTCTATAGCGAATGTATCGAATCTTTGTTTTATTTCTTGACAATGGTTCGAATTCGTTGTTTCAGTTCGTCTACTGCAGTGACGTAGAGATTGGGTATTTCAAGGTGTGTTAAATGTTCTTTACTTTGCGTTCTGGCGATAGTTGCCTGTTATTTTTCACACTGAATTTAATTTTGAAAGTAATGTAACTCTGAAAGTAAAGCTTCGCCTGTGTCGCATATTAACCTCTTCAGGGATGCTGCCACACATGTGTACATTTAATTTCATTTTACATTCAAACATTGTCACCAAAATGCAGCACCTTATTCCTACACAGGTGTATATTATTTTTCTCAGAGATTTCCAATGTTTCCAATTGTCTGTAACCCTTACCTAGCCCTGAATATACCAGGGCTGTGGAGTCGAAGTCGGAGTCGGAGTCGAAGTCGGGAGGAATTTCTCATCACTGGAGTCGGAGTTGAAGTCGGAAAAAGAATATGTCGACTCCGATTCCATGTTAGTAAATTTTATAAAAATAAAAAATGTGCTCAAAATAATTGAAAGTTGTAATAAAACTAAATAAATACTAAAAACACTACATTTGTATCAAATTGTATATTAAATATTAGTGATGAGGTGATGGGTGCGTAATGGTCAACTTTGTTTTCGCGTTACACGCTCAACTTATTTACAGTTATTATAACGAAATAAGAAGCAAGTGATTAACAGTGTCGCACGGTCGTCTACGTGGAGTGTCGCAAGAGGTTCTGCCCGTGCCGAAAGGTTGCTGGTCTTTTTATGGTGTTCGAGAGAAAGAAGATAGAAAAGGAAAAACGGAAAAGAAAGAGAAATGGAAAATGGAAAGAAAATGAGAAAGTTCGCGAGCGGGTCGTCCCGGGCCTGGTCGCCAAATGTGCAACGTTGACGCTGACCAGGCGTGAGCGGGCCTTGAGAAAAAAGTTGTAGAAAGGATAGGCCGGAAGCATTTAGAGAAGTGAAAGTTAGAGAGGGTAATATTTCGAGTTTTCACGACAGGGATGTGCTAGCAGTGCCGTAACTGCTACAGTGATTTAGTTACAAACATACATATATTTATTAGGTTGACAATTTATTATAAATGCAGGAGTCGGAGTCGGAGTCGGAGTTGGAGTTCAAAAAAAAAGGGGTGTCGGAGTTGGGAATTTTGACTGCCGACTCCCAACCCTGGAATATACATCGAACAAACATAATTTCACTCCAACTTAAATAAATTCGTCTCTGTGCTATAGTCTGCAACTGGAGTACTGCAATTTTCCTTGCAACGATGTGGATACTATAATCTTCTGCACAATTCATTCTGCTGTCGATATACTTTAATAGTGATTGTGCAATTTCAAAATGATCTTAAACTTCCAACGGATGTTTCGGGGTCGTTGCCGTCAACTAGAAAACAGTTTTCGTTCCATTCTTTAATTTACCTGGAAAGATGTCTGAGTAACGAGACCGGGATTTTTATGTTCGAAATAAATCAGAGACCGTAGACGCAGTGGAGCGGCAGTTATCATTTCGCGAAAACTTAATGCGACTCGCTTCGTTCGGCCATCGCGATTTACGGCGACCCGAAATTTTAATTAACGAGCGTGATTCACAGCCACCCGCGAAAAATAGATGCGGAAACTAAGGAAACGGAAGTACCGGCTCGCTCCGGGCAGTTAATTAGCCGGATTGGAGGGAAATTAATTTAATGCGGTCGCGCGTGATTGTGCAGACATTCCAGCGTCTCTTACAGAAATATCGATCATTCCACAAATATGGGCACATGGGCTCATAACAGAATTAGTAATGGTCCCACATTTATTTAAAAAAACAACATGCCTGTACACTATAAAAAACATATATGAATTTCTGTAATTATATAGAAACAGCATATCCAGGAATTTATATAGATTCCTTCTATTCTCGACTCAAATAAAATATTTCTCATGTTGAATTTAGATCTGTTACTCGGCTATTCTATATTCTGATGCTCCAAAGATATGAACAATTTTAGGTAATGCATGTACATTCAAAATCGTGTTCTGATTTTGTTCAATTTGAAACTGAACAAGCAGTAAATAAATTCAAACAAAAAACATAACGAACAATGAACTCGCGTTTTGAGGGAAGTTCGAAACTCGAAATCGACAAAGTTCTCAAACAACATACGAAACACACCTGAAAACACTTCTCGTTAAAGTTTCGTCGGTGCAACGAATCGATGCGCCGTGCCGCGGAAGAAATTAGAAGTGTTACGAGCGAGAAGAAGGGGATCGACCTTGAACGAGGAACGTACGATCATCGAACGTAATATTATATACGCGCAGCTGCAGCCGCGGATCGCTGTGTCTAATCTTCATCGATAAAGCCCTAGCTCACGAACGTGAGAGCCGCTATGTAATTTCAACCATCAGGCTCTAGCATCACCTGAAATTCCATACGCACCGTCAATTATCCACGTTCAAGTCGAGAGGTTTTCTTCTATTATACCTACTTATACTGCCGGCCCTTCCACAATTTTAGTGGCACTTCGAATTTCGACGAAAATAAAAATGTTTAAGTACAATTTAAAGTATAAGGAAACTTTGTAGAGTGCAACTTACTGCGTGGAAAATATCAGGTGATCAAATTAAGTAACGTCGTTTCGAAACTCGACTTTCAACAAGTTTCTATAGTTTTGGAACAATTCGTTTTAGTATCATTGCCAAGTGAAAAATTGTCGAGCAACCCGAATAGGTAGTAGTAGCTGATGGGTGCAACAAGTTTTCAGTGTGACAACGTTATTCAAACGCCAACGTGACATTTGTAGTCCAAATTTTTATTGAAAAATTCCAAACAATATACATTTCACCTCGTGCACAGTCAAATCTGTATCAGATAAAATCGAATAATGTATTAATACTTGCTTAACCTATAGACGCACGCTTTTTTTTCTAGATTGGCCTCAGAAATACATTTTACTTCGAATCTTTCCTTGTTGCTACAAGAAATTAGATGAAAGGACAATGCTTATAAGGGTTAATTAAAACATCAAATTTCCTTTTAAGTATTACCGTTATCAACCAATAACATATACAGGGATTTCGCCTGGTAAGTTTGTTGTTGTTTTTTTAGTCAAAATATACATGACTGCTATAGCCGTCATTTGCTAGCGCATCAACAAAAATCTGACGGCTGTAGCCGTCATTTGCGGCTATGGGTTAAAGTATGTTTTATAAGCTAGGGAACGACATTGCTTATGGGGTAACCTGACACTTCAGACATGGATCCTGCAATTTTCAAGTGGATCAAGCTGTTTGAAAAATTTGTAACAATTCGGGGGTAGAGTGTATCGTGTCACAAGAAATTCGAGGCGGCAGAAAGCCAGACAGCGTTGTGTGTAAAAGTAAACTCAAACGTGCGATTCATCGTGAGGGATAGGGAGCGCAGGCCCAGCGCCGGTTTCAGGCGGGATTATGCAAAACCGATTTAGTAAGCGCTATAATAGCGAGGAAACTTACGAGGCGAGAAGATAATGCGAGGAACGAGGCTGGGAGTGCATTGTCTTGTTCCGGCCAAAAGGGTTTCGCCTGTTTAGTTTTCGCACCATCGTTCTTTCGGATATCTAGGACTGATAGGGCGTATTTTACGGCGCTGCAGAATTTAAAAGGTCTCGTTCGAGGGCTGGCTGACAGGAAACGCGATATTAGGATGTGGGTCATCCGATGATCCATCTGTCAAATTTAATTCAATTACATTGACCACTGCAGTTCGAAAAATTCTGGGTAACAATAACCTCACTGTGGTCGTTGCTATGGATTTTCGTTAAACATTACGAGAGTTTTAGAACACGAAATATGTAAGTCTATTTTTGTTATCACAACAATCTTTAATGGTAGAAATATTTCACCCTCTGCGATCGAATGCCGCCACAGTGGCGACATTTAAAATTCGTCTTCAAAGTCGGATGTCGCCACTACAGCGGGATGATCTTTTTTGTGAGTACATGTTATTGCCAACTTTGCAAAACTACATAAATTAAAATCTTTTAATTATTATATATGTAAGCGATATGCAACAAAATATGTTTGCCTCAAAATAATTTTGTTTGCTCAATATCTATATGTCCACTTATATATAATCATATGTAAAAATAACTTTAAATATAGACTTGCTTCGATTAGTTGATAGTGCCATCAGAGAAATGTGCCGGTCGCATAAGGTTAATAGTTAATACTTTTACGAAAGAATTTACAATATTTCGCTGAACACTCGCACGGGTAAGAAGGGAAGAATCACGGAGGCAGAATAAAAAAAATGAGAAAATTGAAATCGAACGTCAGCATCTCATAAATTCCCAGCAGCTCCATGAAACACGGTGTCTGAAAACGCAGACGCATCGTAGAACGTAAATCTTCTTCCCGTTCTGTACAACAGATTCCCCACTGACAAACGACGAGCCGATCAGATAAGACGCGGTTCGTTCGTTCGAAATTCGATTTCGTACTATATATTTTACGGGAGATATTGTTTCCGGATACGTCATAGCGTTATCAGACTTCAGTGCCGCGAAAGTTAACCGGCGTTATTGGCATCAATGGAGTAAGAGCAACAATGCTGCCTCTTTTACCGGTTCAATTCATCCGGTGCCTCTTTGTTCATTCAACGGCACTGTAGTTTCGATCCAAAGCAATCTCGTTTCATTGTTAACCACACTTCAAAGAAACCGCCGTGCTTACACTCGTGCCCACCCATGCCCCTCATTTCGGCTTTTTTTTTCAATTTGGTTTTCGCACAACTTAGACGACTGTTATGTTACGTGCTTCACCGGTCCCGAGAAAAATGAACAAAAAGCGAACAACGGTGTTTCATGCTTTGCAAACATTTCGACCGTTGTTTGAAAGCTGTGATCGATTTCTATTGTTGTTTATTTAACTCCCGTGAACGAAATTCAGAATATTTTTGGAAATATTTTTTCTGATGGTCTTATTAAGTTATTGGAATGAGAGGTCGGCTTCATACGTTGCTCCAAAAGGATTAAACTTCTTTTTTGTATATAATTCTTCTCTTTTTATTGCTCCAACCTGTGTAAGTTAATCGTGACAATATTACAACCTGCATTCTCGTTATCACATTCAAGAAATTTAAGTATTCACAACTGCTGACGTGGTAGTACATATGTACATATTATTATAAACTGTAGTTGGTTACCATTGACTTACTACTAAAAGTTCAAATTAATCGAAATGAGTTTTAACAGAGTTCAAATTAGTTTTAGCCTGAAAATCGACAAATTTAGTTCACACTAAATTTTCTGAATTTTAACATTCTCTACGTTTATAATCTGGCATTTTCTTGTAAGAAAATGCAACGTCCAGGTCATCTGGAAAACGTCGCCTGCACTAAAAAAAAAGCACTCTCTTGATTACGGAAAAAAGTATGTCATGATACGTTCGTTATTGAGTCTGCTTGATAAATCGCGTTTCGCGTTTAATTAACGATCGGCGTTAACGAGTTTCTCTTTAGAGTCGAGATGACACGACGCAAAGAGATCGGTACGCGGTGACTGACGCATAGGAAGAATTTCTCAACAGAATGCAATCTTATCATCTGTATATACACACGTGTGTGAAAGTGTGTCTGACTGTAGTGTGCGGTGTTCGAAAGGCGCGCCGCCGCTTTTATCTCTTCGGGTACATATTACTCGGTATACGTGAAAAGATAAATATACACAGGCCACCTACGTGCAACGAATTGATTCTGCAGACTTATCGGATTTAGTTCGCGTTCGGCTTACCTTACAGTTTACTTATCTTTTATAGCCGATATTCTATCGTTACGAACTTGAAACCCCCACCAATGCGTATAGCGCAGAAAATTAAATTCTATCACGCATGGTATACCGTGATTCCTTGGTGCCTCAACCAATCAGTTTTCAGAGTTCTTGCATCGTCGGTTCAGTCTTGATTCGAAGTTCTATTAACGATTAGTTCAGTTTGCTCGTACATGTAAGTTTAAATGAAGGGCAAGGGGAAAGAACAGGGTACGTCCATCTTTATCTTGCAGTGTTCAACTTGAAAAAAAAATTAAAATAGTGTAAAACAATTATATTTTCACTTATTTTTCTCCTGTCGCCTAATTAGAGTATAACTTCATGCCATGAACAGTACAGTTACATTCGTTGGACCTTGTTTCTTTACTGATGCACTAAAGTATTAAAAATTGATTTTCGCAATGAAGCTGTTTTATGACATTCCTCGCTTCTTTCCCTTACCCTTCAAATGTAAAATATAATATTATTCATTGGTATAATGGGCGGGTTTTAACAGAATTGAGGGAGGGCAAATGGGAAAACGTTCTGTCGCTGACTGAAGGTCGACAAGGAGTGACTATGTTTGTCAAAAAGAATCGTTTTCGAGGGTTGCACTCCGTAAACTTTTTGAAGGCCTGGTATAAATTTACGGCGGGTACGTCGTCACAGTCTTCGGGTATATACGTTGCTGCTCAAAATATTTTACTTGCAACGTGTCTGCCGAGAGTCCACAGACGGCACCCCCAATGGCGACGACAGGTGACGCTCTCCAGATGTGCCGAGTCTTGCATTTTCTTGCATTTAGATACAGTAGAGCCTCCCGTATCCGAACTATGTAATAGGGAGACAAATGTAGCTGGATAACAGAATTTTCGGATAAGAGAACAGTCACTTTTTTTTATATTAAACTTTATTTATTGAAATACAAATTAACAAAATTGACAATTTGTTTCAGTATTTACGGATCCCATATTTTTTTAGCTAATAAATCACATAAGTTTCCACGAAACGGCTGTTTCGATAATAGAGCGTTCGGATATTAGGATACTCGGATAATGGGGGTTCGGATACGGGAGGCTCCACTGTATTTAAATTGAAACATAACGAACAGACATAAAAGTAGCAAATTGTTTATTATATGATGATTTTATCGTTTTTCTAACGAATGTAGTGAGTGAACATTGAATACGTCAAGGTTAGGCTTCAAATCTGGAGTACCGTTGATCCTCGACTACTCACAATTGATTCTTTAATACATTCGTACAATTACTGTAATGAGAATGAAATAAAGTCCAAAACAGATGGAAAATGTCTAAAAATTCTGGAAGCAAGCTTTCAACCTTCTCAATAAACATATTTTCAATTTCCACAAAATAGGTTGTGTAACTGCAAGTCCTCCGTACCACGACATAACAATGCATTGCTGCATCCTACTGTTTGAATTTAATGTAAATTCATTGCTACTTATGTCTGCTCAAATTTAAAGCAGCTTATGAAGATCAACAGTAGATTACGACAGCGTATAGTACGCGTGGAACATAAATGTGCATACGAGATTGCAAGCAGAGAATCGTCTCTTATAGAAATCTTGCATTAAATTTTCAACGGATGGTATAAATAATATAGGAAAGTTGCCAAATATGCAATATTATACCTAATATGTAATTCTGCTATTTTTAAAAATCTGACAAATGAATATCTGTCAAAGGACTATAGGCTATCTTTCACTCACTCACTTTGGCACCACACATCTTGTGATTCGTCAGTTGAGCGAACGTTAGTGACATGGCAGGAAAACTTTTGATGGTGCGTAAATTAGATGTGTTTTTCGTATTTGTTATTATTTTACCATACTTATTTGTTCCTTTTTGTCGTTGTTGACATATCTGCCTGTGATATTCATAAGTAGACTGCGGATGTTTATGCAAATATATATTTTTAGAATTAAATATTTTTTACGCGAATGCAGTTGTACACATGAAACTTTAAGGAAACTGTGTTTTGTTCTGTGGCTCTTCAAAGAATGACTTCTATTTGTTCACAGTTTTAAATGTGCATTTTTTAGATATTTGGGTATGTTAAATTGCATAAACATCCGCAGTCTATTCATAAGTATTTGTGAGCTATTAAAAATAAAACTATTTTTTCTTTGTTTTATGTTTTTTTAATCCTTTGACGTACAAAAAATATGATTTAATATATCTCCACTTAACAGTTATGTAAGATTTACAATGACATAAGAAACAAATGACACATCCCAGATGTCTTTGTATGTCAAGGAGTTAATGTTAGTCCAACACTGAAAATTGTTCATAACGTTAGAAATATAAGACTACTCTGAAATTGAGTGTAAATGTATGACTGAATATTCATAAGAATCTTTTGTTTGTCGCGATTGATTTTGTAAGATTAACATTCGAAAAACAAAATGGCATTCCATATTTGGCTACTTTCGTCTAGTTGCGCATTGACAGAGAGACAGTCAGCGCGAACGACGGTATAGGGCGGAAAGGATGGTCTATAGGTTTCCCTGTACGTCTCGTTGCAAGATTTAGCGACTGCTTAATATAACCTCGAACGGAAGTTACATCCAGATCACGGGGTAAACTAGTTTCGCGGAAGTTTCTTCGGCAGAGATGGAATCGAGAGAGTATAGGTGTGCAGGACACGTCTCCCGACCGAGTGTTCCGCTCGCATACACCTACCATAAATACATCGACTTACGATGCCTCGATGGGAAATCAAATTACTACAAGAACTTCTGGTTACAGAAAATTTTGGATTCTATTCTGAGCCCCGTTCTCCCGCAAATATTGCGAGTAAATAATTCATGAAACGGCTCGTGACCAATCTATACGTAAATAAGTAGATCGCACGAGTTTTCTTCGAGCGCCGGGAAACTAATTTCATGTGTCCAGGATAAGAAGAATTAGTAAAATGCACGATTGTAGCGGCGTTCGAGTCGGTGCTGTTTGGTGAAATGGTGTCTGGATTCGGAGGAAGTCGAGTTTAATTTAAGAAAAATGGGTTACATATGCAGATCCAATCCTTCACAACTGAAGTCGACTTTGACGCGATACAGTATGTAGTCGATTAAACAAAAGTCCGAGTCGACTCAGGACTCAGGAGCAAAATTCAAACAATTAAGAAATGCAGAAATTTGTCTGTCTTTCACTTTTTTTTATTTGATGTTCCCTCTTCATCTTATTTATTTCAGCACTGTCAAAGCAAAAAAGGAGGAGTAGTCTTCGGCTATCTAATCTGGATGTCCCTGCAATAATATTGCACTGAAGATTCGTAGCGTAGGAAGTTAACCCCTCAGGTACGGCACAAAATTTCGCTTTTCTCTTCGTACGTTGTTAGTAATTCATCTTCAGAATCTGTGAATTCACTACTTTCACATATATTTCCAAATTCTTTGGTAGTGACATCTTTGTTTGTTCAAGCTATGCTTAGGACTGATAGCGGAGATACTAGATGAGGTACGGTGTAAGGTATCCGGGTGTTAGCGAGGAGGTACTTCGAAATAAATTCGAACATCGAGCAAAATCTAGTCAGCAATTCTCATGTACGCAACGATCGGATTTGAATTAATTTCTTTTTGAGTTGGTTGTACGAAGCTGCCTTAATTAAAAAATGTTCATTCCAACGCAGTACTGCAAATTTTCGCCACACAAAAGAAGATGTTGAGCAGTCTAATTCGAGTCTCCCCCCGATACGAAATGCCATTTCTGCGCGGTACCTTTATGAATCAATGGTAATTCGTTTTCTCTTCAGCATCGTCCATTCAATCAACGCCCGTGAAAAAGAAGAACGCCTCTCTTATTGAATCCCGGAGCAAGCAAAGTAACGAAAAAATAGAAGAAGAAGGAGAAGAGGCGAGAAAAGGAAAGGATGGAAAATCTGTTCACATACAATTCGCACGATGGGAAGTTAACTGGCTACTTCTTCCCTCGGGATATATCGTACGTACGTACGGATTCGTGTGTTTGTTTCGAAAGTTTCCGGAAAGTTTATCCAGCCGGTAAGAGTGGGAGGAGATTCGACATTTTGGTACACAGGATCGTATAGTTACACATACGTACGTCTGCGAAAGGGGGAGGGGAGAGGAGAAACAAGTAACAACTCCCCGAAAGTTTAATGACGTGCATGAAGGTTTGAAATCAGCAAAGAGCTTTGCCCAAAACAAATTTCCCAGGCTGCGCCACGTTTCAAAGGACCATGTGCCATATACATGATACTAATGCCTGATATGCATATTCTCCATCTTATACACATGCATATATGTATATATATATTAATTTAATTTAATAACTAATAACTAATTTTCCAGGAATTGCATAACATATCGCTTTTAGCAATTAGCTTCAATATTTGCTTGATTATTCTCATGTCGAAAATTTTAGATTCCTCGGGGAAATTGCTGGAATACATATTTAGTAAATTGATCAACGCTTTCTCATGAAATTATCATTTTTTAACAGCTGCCTGGCTGTTGAATGAATAATTTACATAATCTGTTGTCACCGGGTCTTTAAGCAAAAGTTAAAGAATTGTACAATTTTAATGATTCACTTTAAGAGGGTGGAATCAACCTCCGAAAATTCAGCCGTTTTTCGTCTTCATGATTCATGAAGAATAGAGACTAACGAAAAGTTGCTAGGGAAACGTGACTCCTTTTGGTCAGATCTACCATTTAAATGACAATTAGCATTTTCCCCTATGAACTAACATTTTTTTTTATATTATACTATCAGTGCATCATTCATTTCGTTAATCCTCCGTAATATAATCAACCTGTACAATGAGCGCTACCAGGTATTTATCAAAGTTAATTTTATACGTATGTGACTCGCCCATGAAATCAAAATGAATTCTTGACTTCCAAAAAAATAACAGTAATAACCAAATAAGTGTTCAAATAACAGCAAGACACAAAATCAAAATATGCGCGTGGCATGTTGAAAAAACCTTGTACCTATACCAGTGTTTCCCAACGTGGAGCGTACGCCCCACAGGGGGGCAATTTTGAATATTTTGCGGGCAACTAGTAAATTATGTTGCATTCAGCGATATAGTAAAAAAAATCACCATTGTTTTTTATGCTAGCAGGCATTTTCTTTTATGTGACGTACCTATTTATATTATACTTTTTCAGAACTTGGTTGACTATTATGCTAGGGGGGCATCAAAATCTTTGAGGCGCTGATGGAGAGCATGATCCAAGAAAAGTTGGGAAACACTGACTTATACTCATCAAATCATTCACATGATCAATACATAAAATGAACACTAAATACAAAATTTGGAATGCAGAAATAAATGACACGGGCACAATGATGGGCTGAGTCTCAAACAATGGAACATCGCAAATTTTGGATCCTCTCGAAGGACGACAATCATCCAGTTCACGACCCGAAAACCACCATTGTTGCATGTAGTTCGAACCTCCACCCTGTCGAGCCCTGGATGTTCAGGTATACAGGGTGTCTAAAAAGATCGGGGCCAAATTTGTACTACGTTTTAATGAGGTCGAGTAAGTAAAAAATAGTTCATATAAACTTATGTCCTAAAACGCTTTATTGAAAACTTATAAGCGTTCAAAGATTTTTATTAACTGTTATGGCAGTTATAATAAATATTCAAAATTTCTTCTTTCTGAAAAAATACAAGCTTCCATTCGTCGAACTAGTGAGTGTCGAACACTTTCGAGTATTCCTAGTGTATTAGAAATACTCGTAAATGAATTTTGAATTGTTTGTGTCTGTTTGCGATTCTGTATAACGAGTTGTAAGAACAATTTTGCCCGTAAATCTTTGAACGCTTATAACTTTTCAATAAAGCATTTTCGGACATACGTTTATATGAACTTTTTTCATCTACTTGGTCTCGTTAACACGTAGTATAAATTTGGCCTCGACCTTTTCGGACATCTTGTATAAGATGTGTTCGCATGCCTTTGCTCCAAGCCCTTGATTCATACCGTTTTGAAAAGTTTCGATCGGAAGGGATGGTCGACCTCGTTAAAAATCCATCGAGCAGCCGCCGGTCGAATTTGCATGCGGATAATTGCGAAAAATAAAAATCATAGCGACTTTCGCGATCGCCTGAAGAGCGTTGCAACGGCGCTGGCCGTTATTATCTCCGAATTTACTGCTCCGATAAATCGCCACAAATTTCTTGCTCCCCTCGCAGAGAACCGCAGTAACTAAATATTCAAACGATGTACACACAAACTGCGAGCTCACCGGTTACAGATATTACGCAACGCATTATGCAGATAGTTCTGAAAAGAACGGTAATACTTGATAAACAAGTTCAAACGAGCCCTCGTAACAGGCGGAAATCGCGATTCCCTGAAGTCTTCACGCGATGCAATTTTATCTGCAACGCAATCGTTTTCCTTTAAGGCCCTGTTTGCCCGTTAAATATCCCTTTTCCATGCGCACACTGGCGTTATTTCTGTATATGCAGAAGTACACTATTTTTTTTCCTCGTGTTCTTTACAATTTGTCTTATCTTGACATTTGGTAAATTTTTTTTTTTCATTTGAGATTTATTATCACGCTAATGACAATCTCCATTAGAATGTCATTTTAAAATAGTCGTTTTCTGTTTGTTTACTTTCCTACGTTGCAGTTAACTCCAAGGGATGTTAAGTTTATCATAAATTTCTGCTGCTTGTTGGTTGGGGTGCTCTTCTATTTCTTCCTTCTATCATTCTGTGTAGTTTACTATTTCTTCGTACACTATTTTCGTTCAAATATCGCTTGTTTATCTGTTGCTTCATTTAACAGCGAAAAGCAACCATTGTAATCAATTATTTGAACTGAGGTTTCCATTTATGTTAATTTGTTGAACGGGTTGACTTCGAGAAAAGATAACAGCTATCTGAGAATTTACGTTCTACTGTACAACGTAGTACTGTATAATAAGCAGTCTTAAAATTTCTGCTGAGTTGATGGTACCAAAAGACAATGTATCGAGGTAATAAATACGACTCAGGGAATTTTGTTGATCCAATCAAATTCGAATGTCATCTCTTTTTATATTTCTTCCTGGATAAAAATGAACATGTCCCTTAAAAAATTTCTTTTTAATTTTTTGAACATTCTTACAAAAATAACGCATTTTTTGACTGAAGACCTTTCCTTTCTTACTTCTTTTGTATCTGTATAGTGAAGAAGCAAGAATAATGGTTACAAGATATCTGTGATAATATTCGTTGTAATTGCAGTCGCTGATATAATCGAGTACATGAATCAACGTAGTTCGCTTGCGGAACTAGAATTGTAATTACAACATTAAGTTGACTGTGCTGTGAGCACATTAATATTACATATATCACCCATCATCGCGTGTACTACAACGTTGTGTAACGAAGAGTAGCGAGGAGCCTTCATTGATTTTTAAGGATTTCTCAATAATTTTCCATCCACCGAACGAATATAGTAAAAACGATTTAACTCTCGTCCACGTAAAATGCAAATATAACTCGATTTGATTGCAGTACGAATAGAACGTCACGAAAGATGGCGAAATAGATAAGATAATTAATATTTAATTGAATGTGAAGGGAAAACGTTTAAACGATGATACAGTTAACAAGGTTCTGTTTTGCCCATTTTGCTGGGAGAAAATTGGCAGAAACGAAAATGTGACGTGCTACGGAAGCTTTCAAACATTTTTTTACGGTCACGGACATTTAATTACGGTCTTTATACGTCTTTTTAATTTTTCGCTTCTGTTCTGTGGAGTCGGTGGATACTTTTGTATGCTTAATCTTGAGGGCAGTCTAGATAGGCGAACTGTTTAGACGTATGAATGAAAAGTATGGAACGATTGATGGGATGCATGGCGTGAGAGGTGCGTACGTTCTCAGAAGTCAAGTGTCGAACGGATCGTGTAACTCTCTGGGAATGCATCTCCTCGATATGAATCTGGTGTGAAAATGCGTGTGGATTGTGTATGTGTGTGTATAGATTTTTGGGACCTCCGGGTCACAGTTAGTAGAGAACCGATCGAGGAGTTGAATGGACAGCATTGCGTGGGGAGTTTTGCGTGGAGTTTATTTGTGAGGAGTTATGTATTGTGGTGTTCTTTATTATGTTAATATATATTAATAGTTTTATTTATCAACTCACGTCTCACTGTTTAAGTCATTTTTTGAATCCGACAGTTATTTATGGAATATTTTCTTCCGTTTATAAATGTAATTTCACCTTTTATAGTGCAAATATTTGTCTATCATCTTGTACGCTAAGAATACAATTTTAGAATGACTAGGATAGACAACAGGGGAATAATAAATGGAAAGTAAAATAGTATTCAAGAATAGACAGATTCTGGATTCAAACTGACAAAAAACAATATTCATTGAACATCGCTAATACGACAGAAGATCACGTTTATTTCTGAATATTAGAGTATGGAAAACGGTAAAGGCGAGGTAACTCGACTTGCCCAGGGGAAATGCAAATGTGACCCAATTCACCTGAACGATGTACTAATTATGGAGATGAACTCTTACGTTGTACTTTTCATCATCTAACAAGTTGTCGGACAAAGTAGTACAGACACGACAGAAACAATAAGCAACAAAGAAAAATTGATCTTCTATAGTACATAAAATGCACACTGCAGCGATATAAATATCAGGAAACTCAAAACAGTACATTCATGTCTCTTACGTCCCGCACACCGCAATTCACTGATGAAATTTCGCGGGGTCGTAAATCCCGCTTACGCTCGATCGCGACGATGATGTTGGGACGTGTCTGGTATAAAATTAATTATAGCCAGCCTAGATCAGGATAAAAAATAAGTTGGCGCTCGGTGTAGTGTAACTGTATTCAAAACTTGACAAGAAGTGTAACGATGATGCAATGTTGAAATGTTTGTGTATGGTCGCTGCTTGATTGAATATCCCTGGTCTGCTAAAGCTGCGGGTCTTTATACTAGTTTTAGTACCTTGGTGCGACCAATCAGCGTGCAGTGCATCGCCGATCGCCCAGGTCGCACTCGTGTACCTGAGGGTGTGGTAGCCGGGCGGAAAAACCCAAAGGGTCGCGCCGGTAGGTCTATGGCGCCTAATATAACTTTAATGAAATTCGGTCTTTGGGACCGAACAATGTCCAACCACATTGTTCGTCATTAAATAATTACTGCAGCGAACAAAAAAAAAATACATTCAACGCACGCTACTTAGGGCGTTTATGCACGGTACTAGAACATTTTCAAAAGGACGAGTTAACTCGTCCTGTCCGGTTAAGAGGGTAAAACAAGCAATAAAGGAGGAGCACAGAAATTACGGAAATTCTAACAGGCACCTATTGAAATGCGTTTCACGGAGTTTTCGGCGGAAAAAGTCGATAAAAGAATATTGTTCGACGAAATTGGGCAATAGCAGGGACGATTAGCACCGCCTATTGGAGCGAGTGTGCAATAAACCGACGGTATTCACGTAAAATCGAGGAAAAAGAAAGGAAACGAGCTCCTCCGTGCTCGCGAATGAAATCAGTTTCGAGGAATTCTAACTGCATGCGGCGCACATGCGTACATTTGTCGATAAAAATTAAAAAAGTGGACAATCAATCAAAAACTATGTACGGATATTTATTTATTAATTCATGAACTTGTTGCAAATCGAATTTTGGTAGGACTTCATTGAAATTTGAGAAAATTCAATATTAACACGCTGTGCACGATCATCCAACGATTGCCTCGAAAATTTTTAGTAATGTTGCTGAAAAAGATATATTTCGTGACCAGTACAGAAATATTTTCTGTAAAATCTTTTATTATTATTTGTTTCTCCCTTAAAATTATTAGTATGTATGATATCATGAGTATTACATTTACCTTGTGAATTTCTTAAGTGTTCTAGTTGCCTGTGTATACTGAAAATCACATGTACACGTATAATAAATTCAAGAAAATATCCATCCAGACACAGTATTTTAAAAATACTTTATTATGATAAATAAGTTTCGCCGATGAGTGTATGCAAACTGAAGTCAAAGTCGAACACCGACGACGGAACAGATATAGCTTCCTCTTACACATAACTGTAGTCTGTTTCGACAACGAAAATATAGTAATTGCTTCGTACATATGCATCGCGGCGCTTTTACAACCCAACTACACAGATTCGTAACACCCGACAAATCTAAGGTCCTATTTCCAGTTGCGACTAGTTTGCTAAGCTCGACACCAAAACTTCTCAGTGTCATGATGGATGTGTAGGCGACAGTTTCTTTTTAAATATTTATTCGTCCTTCTCGCTGTTAGATCTTGCCGTTATATATCTATATCTAATGTATCGATCGGCCGACGATTTCCTAAGATCTCCTTCGTTCGGAGCTATTATTACTAATTTCTTATTATATTTTTAAGGAGATTAGTGTATCCTCATGAATCGATTTTCTAATAGACTCTACATTTTCTGCTACATCTACTGGCCTTATGAGTTTATTGTCGCTACCTTACGTTTTAAGATGTTCGAGGGTCTTAACACTTTGACAGCCGCCGTCACGTATACGTGATTTTATTCATTCAAACAAAACCGATATAAAACGAATAAATATTTCAAATAATATAATAAATATTGCAAGTATTGATAACGTGGAAATTATAGAATATTCAACACAAAGCTAATAATGTTAACCGGTTAGTTATTTAAGAATTCTTGCAAAAATGTCCCAAAGTAATCAGTGTTTGTAAAATATTAGCGGCAGCCAAAGTGTTAAGAAATCGTTTGTCGAATGGGTCTCTTCTTATGATTCTCATTTCGGTAACAAACAACGTCCTCGCATGTCATTCTCTCTCATAGAACTGACGTTAGACTTTTTGCACATGGGTATGGCACGCATGTACTGCATATACTTCGTAGTGTGGAAATTGTGCCATATGCAACATAGGATTTTGTGGCCGCGCGACTAATCGCAAGTGGAAATAGGGCCTAAGGAACATTTCGGGCTTAAACTTGCCGAAGTACGTCTGGTAGTTTAGAAAACTCATAAACACGACCGCGATAGAAAAATTTTACGACCGCAGTAATTTTCTGAGTAGATTTCGCGTTCGCCAAAGTGAAACGACATGGTACGATAAAAATAATGGTTGACAGAGTCTGAAGGACGAACTTACTTGTACGTATAGTTGCGTAAATAGAGTTTTGATTTTGCGTGTGGAGCAATTTTACTGCCCTCGTATCTCTATATCGGCGAGATTTTTGTTGGAGGATTTATAAAAATTCTGTATTTTTTAATCAATTCTGAACGAAGTCGTACAGTTTTTTAAATATCAAAATATTTGTAACGATATTTAAATGCTTCGCCACGGGACCACCGCCAAACGCAAAATGTTCCATTGAAAAATCGATTCCGCGCCCCGGTGTTTAAACATCGAGCTTTCGTATCGCGTACGACCAATCAATTACGCTGATTTCTCGAAATAACTGCTGTCTAAGCGATTCGATATCGTAACACGCCCTTCTGGGACGACGTATTGCGGGTTGATCTAAATACATTCGTCTTACTCAACATTTAACGTAAGTACGAACTTTTGAAATCGCAACTATGTATCAGCGAAATGCTGAATGATCCAAATCCGTCCGATTAACCCTTTGAACGCTTTGTCGAGTCTCACTCGACATTTTTAAATTGCCAGTTTAAATATGTATTATATGTCGCAATATTTTTTTTACCTAGGTAAGCAATATTACATGTATATAACCCTATGTTTGTAACAGAAAGGCCCTTGAGTGTTTAGGCACATGACTGTTTGTATCTAATTGGTTCCTAGCAACTAACTGTCTTTTGAAGTACATTTTAAATAAAACGCTTAGAAGAATAGAGAGATAGTGAAAAGAACATTCAACAAACATTAGGAGTTCAAAGGGTTAGCACCGCGGGAAAAGTAACACGCACGATCGTTATAAATTTGAAGATTAAGCGAGTACGTAACCGTGAGGCTCATGGAACTTTTAGACCGAAATTCGCGTAATAATCCAAGGTTCCGATAAAGGGAATTCGCGATAAAGGGTAAGCATTTCGTGAACTGCAGCCACAAGCATTGCGCAATTTTACGAACAATTGACCGAGTCGATATCACGACTGTAACTGTTATCATTTTGTATTATACGTCGATCGATCGAAACCAGCGACTTCCAATCAATATTCTGCGATAAAAACTGCACCAGAATGTTCTAAGGTAGTGATAAACAAAAAATACGATGGCTAAATTATTATTCTAAAACATAGGGTTAGTTCGAACGCATTTATAAAGCTCTGTATAATAATGGAAAATGCTGTAGCGTTTATTAATCATTTACTGACGCTGTTCCATTTTAAAATGTCAGTCACCTTTATCGATATAAGGTCGTTGGAAATGTTTCAATCACTTGTTAAGATTCAGAGAGAGAAACGATGTAGACTGGCCCACCTTGTTACTTTTATGACAATAAGGTACATTATATTTTATTCGAGAAACAAAATTTAACCACTCGATCGTATACTTGTGCGTTGTAGATTATTATTTCAATATTAATGTTATTCAGAATTTTATAAGAATTATCTGCTGTTTAATTAAATTCAATTCAGGGCTCCGGTCAGCGGTGATTTCCAATCACGTACGTTGCAGCACATCGCGCAGACTCAATGATTTGTACAAAGCACAGCGAGTACTTCTACAGGAATTTTGAAACAAAAGAGGCGACAGAAGACACGACAGAATTCTCTATCAAAAATTCTATTTAAAATATTAACGAGAGCCCGTCTAACAGCGCAACAAATAAAAGCAAAAGCTGGGTACGTCCCGTGTATCTCCTTACACGATGTATCGGTGTATCTGATCGAAACGACACAACCAAAGTTAATTTTTCCCGTTGCACGACACTGTGGAGCGGAGAAAAATATTCAAAAAAGGTCGAATACAGAGGCGACGGAGGGTATATAGTGAGCGTTCACGGTATTATTGGCACTTCAGCTTTCGTAGCAGGGAAGCCGTTGGAATGGAATAGCTTATGGAACGTGTTTCTTCTTCTCCCGAATCCTCGTGTCAGGTGATTGTATGGCAAGGTAAAATTGCATGGTCGAACCGGCGCGGCGGTCGACCGACCAGCAGCTGCATAGACCTAGCCCCGCATAGACGTGGCTACACGAATTTCTGGGTCGTTCGGCGCATACTGGCGCAGAGTTAGCAAGACGGGTCCCAAAGGCAGGCATTAAGTGAATGCCACGAACAACAGCATCCAATTCGACGCGTACTGCTCGCCAATGCTGACGAGGAACAGAGGCTGTGCGTGTGTGAACGTTAACCGATGGAACAAGTCGACTATCGCGTCGATGGCTTCAGGATGCGTCGCCATCGCATTCGAGAACCCTGCCTGCCTCTCCTCTACTCCCAAGGGAAATTCGTCATATTGGCATTCCTGGAACGTCAGATCCCTGAGTGCAACATGTTACCGGACCATCTTGTGAATCTTTGCTCAATGTGCTTCCAAAGTTTTTATGTATAGCTGATCGACCGTCACTCGGTTGACTGCTGTGTGGCCTTTCGATTCAAAGTTACTGCGAAGCTCCTGACATCTTCGAGTCGGACCCCTGGTAGAGGTGCATTGGGTCTGCATACCGATTGTGTTCAAAATTTGGTTGTTTGCGAAGTGGATGGGCAAAGTTGATTCAGTCTACTGCGGCCGACTTTTGGGTTTCTTAATTGGAAAGAGAACTGACTTAAAGGATTTTGCAAAGTGTAACTGTCCTGATCGTTTGATTCAGAATTGATTTGCTTAGAGTTTGAGCTGAACTTGACAGATGGGAATAAGGATGATTTCCATATCATTTTGAGGAATGACGTGTCGTACAAACTTCTATCCTCAGTAACTATAACACCCATCACGTACACGGGTGACCAAGAGTTTTCAGTTTATTTTGTAATAACAAGGTGTTGCCAATTCTCCCTGCTTTATGACGAAGTATTTTGCATTTATCGAATGCCTGAATATTTCTGTCACGATGATAAATAAAAATGACATGCTTCGAGGAAGAAATGTGAAAATTTGATGGAAAAAGTACTCTCTAAGTATAACATACTCGACTCCGAAAGGCCAAAGTTCGCTGTCGAACTAATACTGAGAACGTATACAGAGTTGACATTTCGAAATGAGGCGCGAGATTTGTTCAGAATAAATGGCAAAATGAGCTAAGCGATGCACCACCATGTAACAGTAAATCATACTATTCCCTAGGGATAAAGATTGATGGATCAAGGATCTTCTTTTCAACGCGACAGCGATCCCAAGCGTCTGAATTATGTCAGCTGTATCCAGAGAAGCATGGTAAACGACACAACACGAATGTGACAGAATACCCTGCAACTAGGAAAGAATACTAATCATTTTTATGAATATAATTCTTGTTCTTCATCCATTTGGAAGTTTACCAAACATCGATGAACGATTACACGTGTACGGGCACGAAATTCCATATATCACGAAATTCTGTCATGTCTCCTTCTACGTGTTTGTCGATGTCGATGTCAAACGTGACAAAGTAACGCGAACGTTACATATGATAATTCTATGAAAATATTTATTGCAATCGCATGAATTTGTCGAGCAGTCGTCGACGCGCAGTGATTTACGCGTCGAAAGTGCACTGCAGATAACGAATCCGACGCGATGAACGGTAAAATAAATGCAAAGATTTCGGCAACAACCATGATATGATCACAAACAACACGTTCTGCCTCGTTTACGCAAATCGAATGAAATTTATCGCTCTGCAATCGTGTTTCAGTTGCCTATCATGTTGTATCAAATGACTTCGATCATTTTTACACAGTCACTCGTCAATTTGTCGGTACAATAATTGTGATAGTGAAAAATTGTTAAAAAGACAATAACAAGGCACCTCAAAATCATTTCAATCGAATAATTCCCAATTCTAACAAATTCCTATGGAACGTTACAGCAATGATAATAATACAAAATAATAATTAATAATTAAATGAGTTAAAGTCAAATCATATTAGACAGCATACCGTAACATGCCATCGCGTATATGCCTGTTTTTACTGTTCAATTAAACGTATTAAAGCAAGCAAATGCGGCCGCATTATCCAGATGAACGGCGATATTATTCCAATGCGAACAAATTTATTAATCACTCGCTATTAAATAATTTCACGATAATCTTGTCAATATGTACGGAGCGTGAGCGATAACGGGTGTACAAAACGGAAGAACGGTTGAAAGAAATACATTCCAAGATCCTTTATTTAAAATTTCCATGTAAGGAATACCTGATTAAGATACGACTGACAACGTTTTGAATTTTTACACAACCGTCAAGGGGTGTGCTGTTCTTATTTTTATTTACTATCGGCGTGTCGCCGTGATGAAAATCATTCAAGGCGTTGAAAATGTTTTGTTCGAACCGAAAGGGGTGTTCGTAGATAGATAGAAGGTTTTATCGCAGTTTTGCTTAATCTTCGCCGCGTCAGTGATCTCCGACCGTCCATCCCCCGGCGATCATGAACGAATCACGCATTAAAATCGAATTAATAGCGAACGAGTCGATCTGTGTGTCGTTTAAGCACTTTTCCCGGTGAACTCGCGATTGAAATATCCGTTAAAACATGTCGCGACACGAGGATACTTTCAACGCCGTGTAATTCTCGCCGTGTAACCGTATAACTCTATGCGTCCAGTTTGCGATCAATTGCAACCATTTAAAGGGAACTTGTAATTAAATGCTATTAACCGTGAATCACGCGGAAAAAGTGAACGTTACGCGTTTTACTGGATTCCAGCGAAGAAAAAGGGAGTGAAAAAAGCAACAGCGGCGATATTTATCGGCTACGATTATAAATTTAAATAAAAAAGCACGAGTGGATGTAAAAACACACGCGTGTCGATATTGAGTTTTTAATTGCACGTGTGCAACTTCGTGGGGGTTCTTATAAAAACGTTAATCTGTACTTTTATCCGCACTGCACAGCTTCCAGACCACTTTTTAGAGATTTAGATGAAATCGAAATGGTATTTATAATACTGACGAATTGATTCTGCGTAATAGAATATTGTTTAAATAAACTGATGAGTTTCTAACCGTTGACACTAAAAACACGTTGAAGTACTGGTATTATAACGGTACTCTGCGTGTCGGCACTCTGATACCCGTATTCTCCTACCACTAGCTATCCCCGTCCTAGCTGTCCATTTCGATTTCTATAAATATCACACAATTACAACAAAAAAATACGGGTATTTTTCATATCGGTAAGCCAATACCGGTACTCTTGTACAACGGAACCCTCATACTTTGGTTTCCATCAATTTTACATACTCTCAACCGCAAAAATACAGATGTTCTTCATTTCAGTAGCTTAATATCGGTACTCTACTGCACCGATATCATAATACATCATTCCCGTGAGAATTTCTCAGACGCTATCGAGAAATACCTGTGAAGTACCGGTATTCTGCTGGTGTAGATCGGTGAGCCCAGGTGCAACCCGAAAGGGAGGGATTAGATAGGAGATTTCTGCCCTTTTGGTGGTTCGTGCGGGAATTTCCGGTATACGCGAAATCGTTATCGCACCGGGAACAGATCCTCGCCGCGAAACCGGGTGATGTTCAGGATTAACTTCGTCCTTCGGTGAATTTCCAAAGGATACGGCCGTCGATATCCTGGATCTTATGTGGATTTCAACGATCATCGGCCTGTGCACCTTGTTGCACGCTCTTATGAACGATGAATATTTTATAAGGTGCATCTTTAACCGTCGACCACTCCCAACCGACGCGATATCCTTAAGGTTATTTCCATGCACGCTCGTTTGCGCAAGATTCTTTTCCTTGTCGTGCACGCGTTACACCTTCTGAAACGTTCCCGCCTTTATTGCTGTCTATTTTTTTGCATCCTGTACCAGAGATGATGGTATTTTTAATGAATCAGGTTGCAGGCGCTACAGTGTAACGTTGTAAACTGTTTCTTTTTATTACAATTTTTCACCGCATAATAACATAATCATTCACTTTATATGCTACGGTTTTTGTACCATACACCGAGCAACTCGAACTTTATTTTCAATTTAATTGAGTGTTACCGCAGATGTGACGTCAGAGCTGCAATTACAACGATTAGGTTATATTCGTCATTTTTATTTGCAACAAATAGGAGTTTTTAACGAGTTCCTGGCAAATATTTCGAAAGTGAACACGTTTGCGTGTTGCTCTCATTTAGCGGGTCAGAACGAACGAAGTGAAATGCCGCGTTCCCGGTTTCCTGTTTAAAATAAAACAGCGAGAAAATTCAGTAACGTTCCGGGCCCTTTGAACGCTCCCGAATTTTCCTGATACCGCGTTCCGTAATGAAAGCTGCAAAACGTCGAGAAGAACCGGCACACTAATTTTCGAAATAGTTATTCAGATTCCGCGTACAATCTGCGCGCGCTTTCAACGACCGCGTTTAAATATTTGCCGACAATAACCGAACGGCTGCAAGAAGATTCAGCTTATGATCATCGCGGTATTCGTGTTTCATTCTTTGTTTCAACATTCTCTCCATTCTACAGACTTATATTTGTTCTGTCCGCGCATATTACGGAATATTCAATTAAATTTTTCGATGTTTAATACAAGAATGTACTTGTCCTCGCTATATAATAACGACGGTGATGAATACCCAGAGTTTGTTCAAACACAGCGACAGGAATTTTTCTAACATTTTCAATTATATACAGGGTGTACCACGTAATTGTCGCCGCGATTTTTCAGGCACTTCCAATAATCTGACAAACAGATGTTCGGAATAAAAGTTAATTTTTTATTTCTGTACGCTGTTTCTGCTCCTTTTGTAATGTGCGTATGATTAACGTTTTTCTTGTTGAAGCTCGCCATTTTGAAAAATTCGTGGTCATTTGAAGGTCACAGTATAGTAGGTCGTTGAGCTCGTCTTAACATCAGCTACAACAGTACGAAGTCAAAAGTACATAGTGTCATTTAAAAAAGTCAAGGTGACATTGACTTATTATCGAAAAAAGAATTTTTTGGAAATTTCTTACATTTCAATTTGTAGTCGATCGAAAGCTGATTAACTTTTATTGCAAACATTTTTTGTCAGATTATCGAAAGTGCCTGAAAAATCATGGCGACAGTTACGTGGTACACCCTTTATACGCGTACTCCGAACGAAATCAAATAATTCACAACGTGCCTATAAAATTGTGAAGCTTGAAACAGAGGCGTATGAATAAACCGAGCGATCAACCTCGAATCATATTGACGGGAAATCAAAATTCCTCCGTAAAAATGGAATGTGACAGCATGTGGTCGTGACCAAAAGTTGCGGAGAAAATGAAATCGTTCAGGAAGGGAGGTCTCCGATTGCACGCAATTGTCCCCGGCGTTCAACGGCAAAATTTACTATCGGAAGGGCGCGTTTACACGTGTAGCAACCCTTTTAACCCATTAACCCGCGCCGTCGCCCGTAAATGGGTTAAGCCGAAAGATCTTTCTTGTGCCTGTTCGGAGAAGCCGCGACTGCACACATCGCCTTGAATTTCAAGCAGACGTGGCGATTCTCGAGACCGCCGCGATTATGCGTCTGCACGGCTCGTTCGAGAGTTTACTGTCGTCGTCGCGTGAGTTAATTATTGTTATTTACTTTTATGGATGACGAATCGATTATAATTGTTTTCGCATTGGACGAAGAAGATAAAGAAAGTGAAACGTGCCAAGGAAGAAGAAAGAAACAACAGATCAATGTGGATTCATCCCAGTTTCATGAACAGGACAGCTGAAGCGGAATATTTCACATTATATTCCCATTTAGTGGATGTTGAGGACAAATTCGTATCTAACAATACTAGAAAGATTGCGGATCGACTGGCGGTGAATCGAGGAGCGTGTTCACATTATCGGTCCACCTCCGGACAAGTTCGATCACGCTACGAATAATATTTGATCGGACCAAGACCACACCGTCACCTGATCGATAGTGTAGATCAAGCCTAATTCTTACGCGCGTCACGCGCTACTGGCGAGACAATTTTTTGAAAAACAGACCTACGGTTGCAAGTCGGATCCTGACAAAAATAGCCCTGATTAAAATTCAACACTTCATCCAAGTCATCATAAGTTTATTCAAGACGATTTATGCCTAACAGAGAACTCACAAGTCTATTGTTATGAATGTTGTAAAATGAAATTGTGAATAATCTACAGTATGAAGGGGGTATGTTCTACATCCTCGACCTGTTTTGAGGGTACACCTTGGGAATTTTTTTTTGATAAAACTGAACAAGGTATCTTTATGAAACAGATTTACTCATATACGTCTGAGCTATATTCTAGAATTTTTGTACGTTGTTTCATCTGAGGTACAGTAATTATTTCTCGGGGAAGTAACCAATCTTTTCACCCTATCAATTTCCTGTGAATAATTGCTACAATTTAGATGATAATAGTGTATAAAAATTCATGAATATATTATAAATATGTATGAATGAATCTGCAAAGTATCATAAAAATGCTGTTCTGTTTTTCCAAAAAAATCTCAAAATATATTCTCAAAACTGGCAGAAAGAGGAAAACAGTACAAATGGTTCAGTCATAGGCTCACAGTTCTCGTGTTTGCGATGCAATTGTCGCCACTTCATTGTTCACTCGATACTATTTCGGCTCGTGTATTACACGTACGTTGAACGTGTATGGGCTGATTTAATATGGTCGCGGAAAGCCAGGTGTGAAGCATGTCAGGAAATCGGAGATTAACTCCTCCGGCCGGTGAAATAAATCCGTGCTTCCTGCTCGAAAATACGGCAAATTATAAGGCAGCGAACAAAAGCATCGACGTCGATCGGTTATTACGAACGTGACTCGGATCCGTGAACGAGCGGGAAAATCGTCTCACGACCCGATCGCACGGATAAATCTCGATATTAAAAGTCGACCTACAGTCCCGCGCAAGAATATACGACCAACCTCTGGTATTGCAATCATTTATATTGAGACGCAAACACTGCGTTTCCTGAGAAGTTGACTGAATCGATTACCTCAAGTATTTGCGGAGACGCTCCAGGCATTTTTCTTCGATTTTATTTGATTTGAATAATGGAATATCGAGTATGTATAGGTTGGTCCAAAACGGGTAGTGTAACGCAAAATAGGCTGATTCTAGGTGAAAAAATATTTCGAAAAGTGCAATGTAAAAGATGGAAATTTGTACACAGTAGGGAAAGATTACATATTATAAGGTTATAGTATGTAAAATTTATTATTATAGCAAACTGCATTCCTTCTTAACATATCGCTCTCATTTTGTTCAACTCGTGTGCCACTAAATTCTGCTTGAAAGCCATTTCTCGAACAACACGGAACGCAATCCCCAAAATATGTTGTTTTTTACCATTTTTTTTTTTAATAAATCCTTGGAACCAAATATCCAATTTTATATAGAGACGGAGTCTTGAATCTCCAAACTCGTATGAATCCTAAGCCTCGGATAACCAGGAACCAGTTTAACCCCTTGACGTACAATTAAGTTCAGACATTACAGTATTATATTTCACAATAAAATACACTGAAAATACTGCTTCCATTTACATATTGTACCAGAAACTGACCCTGGTTCTAATTGTTAGAAAATTTTCAGTGTAGCTCAAAACGTTATGACGAGTACAGCACGATTTGAGTCTAAGGGGTTAGTAAATCAAAATCAAAGAACAAATTCTCCACTCAGGCTGCTTGGCGTTCGCGAAAATCGAGTTCGAATCGTTTCATCGTATTTTCTGGAGCGACTGTACAGCCAGGAAAACCGATACCGGTGACAAATTCACCTCCCCGGACGATATTACGGTTACTCGGTGTTCGATTAACCGTATTGTTCGTCTGGAGCTGCTTAAATCGTCCTTTCCTCCGGTTTCAGAACTGAAGGACTCGGCTCGTTAAGGCACTCAGACGATGCTGCGAGTGCGCGGCAGATTTTCTCCGTCCCGTGAAAAACGTCTTCGACGAAAATTCCGCCGCTGAGATCTCGCGCATTCGGCGTGTTGTTACGTCAATTCAAACTTTCGAGTGGATAAGTAGGTTGCTCGAAGCTTACAGCGACGACGTAGAAAAGTAGCGAAGTTTGTTAGGCGAATTTTCGTGTCACGCGAGCTCAACTAAATTATATCGATGTATTAAAAAGGAATGCGACTCGTTATAAAAAGAAATTTCACGTATCAGAATTCTAACATATAGAATTTTCTCTATCGCGTGCGAACTTTCATCCTGCAGTTGCATCGTCAAAGTCGCTGTATGAAAGCTGTTCATTTTTCGAGGCCAAGGGCTGATTTGTGCTCTCGATAACTGGGTTAGTCTTAATAACGTCGTATTAGACTTGAATAAATCGACAGACTTAAAGGCTGAAGAATGTAATGAGTACTGGAGTGTCTTCAAGAGTTTTTTTTCTATCGATTTAACGAGGTGGTCCGTTCTCTCAGGTTTTCTGATTCAATCTTCGTTAAAATCTAATTTCTAGCAATTTGAGAAGCTTTGAACCCTATCAAATATATCAGATTCTTTTCTTTTGAACATAAAGGGGTTTGAATAACAATGGTTGTGTTACTGAGAGCGTGTGCAAGTTTCTTTAGAATAATATTCCACAGAGTCCACAGCTTTCATGATCGACTACTGTTTGATCTGCAAACGGTTCCATCTGAAAACCTATCAGTCGAATGTGTCTCCGATAAATCGTTCGGAATATGTACATTCGAAGCGTTTGTACACACATCCCAAACGAAAGATACGGTCGAAAGTTGTTTACTATGAGACATAAAGCAGCTTTTTCATTGGTTTCGACAACAAACTTTGTCGCCGACTTTCAATGGACTCCATGAAGGAGATTCATCTTCAAAACTCACGTATTCCAAGTTTTTGAAGCATCGAAACACGTATTGACATATGACCACGCGAACGACATGAAGTTCAAACCAATTTTCATGCCCCGAGTGACTCAATATACCTAATTGCTATATGCAGACTCATATGCAATATTATAAACACGCACAACGATTTAAAAAATATTAGCACGAGGTAAGGATTAGAAAAAGTAAAAAGGGTGACTCAGTCCTGACACACGAGTGAGTCAATATACAGTTCCTGTCGATGAGATTCATTAACTCGTAAGATTTGTAACCAGTCATACACGAACACTCTGTACCGACTAAAGTCTGAACAACAACGTAATGATGGTTTCTTAATCGCTTTTGACATCCGAAAAGAATTCCAAAAACGAAGAGAACCTCCAGCAAACCGAATCGAAGTACATACTTCATAATCGAGGAAAGCAGAAAATTCGCGCTTGGCGTAAGGTGAATCTAATTTTCGCGCAAACACTCTTTCATCCAAACAGAGTTCAGGTACGTGTCTCCTCACGTTCCTTCGTCCACCGCCCTGGGTGCCGTGTGCTTCATACAGGCTACTCGACAAATGTATCCATGCACTTTCGAGGAAACTTTCGAGGTTGCGCGAGCACGAGCTCGTAGCTTTAATTCGTTGATATTAATCCGATGAAGCTTATTACAAGGCCGCTTTTTCCTAATGGACGTTGCGCGAGTAAAGCCTCTGCAAAAGACGTCTAATGCGCCTCTGTCTGAAGGGACATTTGTCTTCGAGATAGTAATTTCGGTGGCGCAACAAAGGCCAGAAGCGACAGACATTTTTCCGTAAATTTCTCTGTATTACGAAGATGGACGGGGGCTGAGAGTAAAACGGACGTTATTATAAATCGTCGTCTACGATCGGACACAAAGGTGTTTGATTTCGCACGAAATTGCTGTGTCTGCTCCGTGCAATTGAATTCTACAAAATGCGATGACAGTTTGGCAAATTTGTGTAATAAAATATTTCTCATATAAATGTATGTTTTCAAAAAGTATTCGTTATCATTAGATTCGCTATTGAATTGTCTATTTAATGGCGAATAGATGTTGTGCATTTGTTCTCTTTCAAGATGTCGAACAAACGTGAAGAAATTCGTGCCTCTATAATTTCCTTGTACATGCTAGGAAAATGTCTGGTTGACATAGTTCGTTTGATAAGTTACTGTTTTTTTGTATAATTGTATTTTTTCTAGTATTTTAAATGTTATGATTATTATAACAATTATTGTCAGGATACCTCAAAGAAATATAGTACGTCAGTGTTACGCGCGAATGGTGAGCGGAGCTATGAAAGCCTCTGGAACATCTATAATCATATTATTGTAAATCTGTGTATGTATATCGTTAAGGTTCAATCAACAATCATTATATATATTATATAGTTCATTTGCTCAATGTCGAAAAATCTGTGTTTTCAAAAACTATGAAACGTTTCAAGAAGCAAGGCCTGTGCTAAATCTCACGAGTCGGTGGAGTCGTTAAAACAAGATTTGGTGGAAACTTGGAACGAAATAGATGAAAATACGCTGCGCGCATCGGTCAACCAATTCCAAAAGCGTCTTAGAGCTTGTATCAAAGCTAATGGCGGTTCCTTCCAAAACGAGGTTGTCTAAATAAAATTTTATGCTTTTTCCGATGTTGTTATTGTTTTTTAGTTTTTGTCAATAAAAATTCGATTAGAAGACTGTCGCCTAAAATGTTGCCAAACTTTCATCGCACCCTGTACGAATTATAACGCGTGGGTGAGAAATAAAATTAGTGACACGTTGAGTCTGAGAACGTACATAGAAGAAAGTATATGAGTTGATGAACGTTTGAAAAAAATTGTGAGGAAAGGTGTTTGATTTCGCACGAAACTGCCGTGTCTGCTCCGCGTAATTGAATTCTACGAACTTTGACGCGTGGCTGAGAAACAAAATTAATGACACGTCGAGGCTGGGTACGTGGATGGAGGAAGGTATGCGAGTTGATGATCGTTTGAAAAAATTGTGTGGATTTGTTTGAGATTAATTTCATCGGAGACTCGCTGCTATCTTTCTTCGGCAGCCGACATAACTGCAAAGACTCGGTAAAATGCAATTTCTATCGGGTCATAAGAGGTTTTTTCATCTTTAATTTAACTTTTCCGCAGACTTCTCCATATTTTAATCACTTTCATATTAAAAGCTGTCGAAGTAACAGGCCGATGTATTTCCAATATCGGAGTGGCCAGAGGAGGAGGTGCCGAGGTTGAAGAAAAGTTTCACGTTACTCTCGTGTGCGAGGCGGCCAGCACGAGGTTGCTTCATGTAATCATGATCAGCCAACCTGGACCGAATACATGTAGTGTCTGCTGTTCCACTCTTCGATACATCGAACGATCGAATAAAATGAGGATTCTCGAAACGTGGTACATTCAGGTTTCTTCATTTTCTTTCTTTGAAATTTAAATTAGGAACAATATTATTAACAATTTCGCTATTTATTTCGTAAATGAAAAATACTAAATTCCTAATAGCCAGTATCTTGGCTCGGCCAAGGAGGACAATATTAACCCTCTGAACTCCTAATTTTTTTAATTTTCTTTTCAATAACGCCCTATTATTTTAAGAGTTTTATTTGAAATGTACTTCAAAAGATAGTTGGTTGATAGGAACCAATTAGATACAAACAATCATGTACCTGAACACTTCAAGGACTTTTTTTTTGTTACACAAAAAGGTCATACAGATGTAATATTGATTATCTAAGTAAAACAAATATTAGGAAATATAATACATATTTAAACTGTCAATTTAAAAATGTCGAGTTTGATTCGACATATGAGTACCTGCGAATAAAATCGATGTCGAGTTACACCGTCAAAGGAGTTCAAAGGGTTAAAGTGATAGGAGCCATTATATTCCTTTAGTCGGGGAAGGCAGGACTATTGTGCGGAGGGCCACTGTATTGGCTGAAATAAGAAGAAATGGTTAACAACATGATCGGCTTCGATGTTGAGAATGTGAAAAACATTTCTCATAGGTTCATCTATCGCCTGCAACGAGCTGAACAGTGAAAGGATTAAGAAAACATTTTTACACAAAAGTCTATATTCATCATCGAAATTATCTCGAATCGGTTCTCTATAAATTTTATTCTCTCGTGGTTCTATGATATGTACGAAAGGATTGCGAATACCAAAATTAATTCTATGATTGTAAACCTGCGAAATGTATTGTAGGTTTACTACACCATGCTATAGATGAAATATTACTATCGAACAATTTAATAATACATGATACATTCGTAGTAAGCTTGATTCCGGTCCAAATATTCTATTGCCCATATAAATTATTACCCGACCTTAATGTTATTGGTCTAAAGCGAAAAGTTCGTCCAAATCGTGATTTATGGCATTTGAAATATCATGAAATCGATTCAGAGTATTATGACAAAGTCGAGCGATACATTTCTGGGCAAAAGGAATTTCTCGACATTTTCGTGAATACGAAATAACCCCAAAAATACGTACAACTTGCATAAATTCATTCTTTCAGCCAAAGGAGCTTCTATGCGTTTCTTAAAGCAGACAATTGAGTGACGTTTGAAGTGAATCAATTTGGAGTAATTTTACTCGATTTAACATATGCAGCCCCTGCATTAAATCAAACAGATGGACTTCTATTACCATTTTCAATTCATTTACCAATATCCGAGTTTCTCATTATAATGGAAATACGTTTAATTTCGCATTCGATGGAACTCGCCATGCCAAGAATATCCGTGAGTTAGTTCATCCTCACCAGAATAGAATTAAAAGGTATGAAAAGGCAGACGAAGGTGACTGTAATCAGATAGTATCCTGATCTCGATCGAGAATGCCTGTCGTATGAAAAACGAGTTACAGATCGAGTTACAAAGGAGACGAAGGATCTTTTTACCTTACAGAATTGGAATACAATCGCGACGATGCGTTATACATATGCAAATCTGCTTCCTTTTACTGCGATCCCTGTTAAATGAATCCTGTCCAATTATCACACGAGTCCTTCGACATGAATATGCTGATCCGACGTTGTTTACGTGGTCAATAAAATTCAAACAAAAAATTTAGAAAATTCAGGAATATCCGAGAGAAATAACGTAGATCCACGTGATCACTGGGCGTTACATTTTTCTTAATCCTTAAGTGAATTATAGGGGCCGTCGCGACCCTGTGCAACTTCAAACTAATATTGTTTAACATGTGTTGATATAATTATTCGAAGATTTATACAATCCTCTATTATCTCATTATGCTTCTAATACTGTAATGAAAACTGATTTCTATTTAGTCTATTCGGTAAAAATTAAACAATTATTACGGCCCCAATAATCCGCTTAAGGGTTAATAACGCTCGATTAAGAATAACTTAGCGTCAGTGTATCCGAAAAGGTGAATTCCATTCACGCGTCGGACAAAAGCAACATTCATTCTTTTAACTGTGAAGCCCGTGGACGTGATCATAACGTTGAATACATTATGTGGAGTACTCGTAACCGCCACCCACGTAGTGGTGCGTGAAAGCGGGGAAAAAAAAAGGAGAAAATGAGCGACTCACGCGCATGGATTGTTGTGATACAAACAGACAACGCACTTGCTCCGTAACAAACACGGCAAGGCCATCGATATAAAGGCTGTTGCTTGCACGAAGGCCACAAGTATATGTGGGAAAACCTGAGACAGACCGGTCGACCTACTACGACACGCACGCTATGCCGCTGGTGTTTCCATAAAACCACAGAGATACGCTGATTAAGAACGCTCGCGTGTGTTATCCAAGATCCCATCGAATTGCGCCAACGATATCTTCCCCTCTTTACCCGCTACAAGATGCATAATCGCCGTTGTAAAAGCGTTTTACTTGACAAATAAGGCGAAATACGCGAAACGCACGACCGTTTCACACGTTGGCATGTTTCATGAGACACAAGTCTGTATATGGAGTTTCGTGGATTCGTTTGGAGGTACTGACGCATCGACTTTCTGGGAAATGAAGAGTAATTGTGCACTGAAATGAGTAACGCTCAATCGACGTATAGATAATACATTAACTCTTTAGTTAATTGTTCTGAGTATAGAAAGATGTACGTATAGTTTGATTCTTACTTATTGTTAAACAGACTAGAAAGCGGTTATTGGACGAGTAAGGTGAAATATGTGAAACGCACGACAGTTTATACAACGGCATTTTTTGTCAGACGAAAGTCTGATGGATTTTTGTTGTATTTGTTTGGAGGAATTGAGGTAGTGAATTTCTGAGAATTGGAGAATGATTCCGCGCTGAACTGAGTAACGCTTAATCAACGTATGTACACTCCAGTCCATAAGTCACCGGACACTTACAATTAGTAAAATTAGGAGATGAACGATTTTACAGTATGCAATGACCTACATTATGAAATAAAGTTAGTACCTATTAATTGTTTATAATGTAGAGAATATGTAATTCGAATCATATATTAAAAATCTGACCAAAAATAAGTAATTAATCGTGCATAACCACTTGAACTAATAGCTGCACTTTTTCGATCACAGGTTTTAATATTTTGGAACTAAATCCTTTCCAATCTTCTTCTACATTCTTCCATAAGTCTTTTTTGACTTTAGGCAAAACTTCCAAAATAATAGAAAAGTGTGTAGGCATTATCGTCTGACCGAGTTAGAGATGCATTAGAAACATACTTACACGCACAGTCTTGTTATTTCAAATATGTATTTAAATTATACGTGCATATTATTAATATCATATTCCGGTATTATATTGACGTAAAATAGATAAAAATATAACAACATAAAATAATAAAATCAAGCCAATATATTGTATCCACGTTCTAATAAACATTTTGTTGAAAATGAGCAAGTGTCCGGTGAGTTATGGACGGGGGTATGTATGTATATCAGGTCACCCAATAAGTAACGTCGTTATTTAATCTGACTTCAAGCATAAATAATTCCACAATTGCGCTAATTTTTAATTATCGACACACTGAACATTAAATTTGGTGTCCTTGGTCCACTGCTTTAACAGTTCTTCAACTCGGTTTAAATGAGTTTCGATAGTTTTAAAAGAATTGAATTTAAGCGTATTGCAACTGACTAGTACCCATCTCTGAATTGTTTGTCAACGACAAAGTTGTCCAGCCACCTGAATAGATAGTTGCTGATACGTACAACAAGTTTTCAACTACTCAAGCACCAAAGCGTCGCTACACTCGTTATCTGAATTTAATTCATTTAAATTTGCGGTATATGTCGTTTCACAAACAAGATTGTTAGCCGCTGTTAAACACAAAGGAACGCTGAGTACAATAAAACGCTTAACGATACTATAATTATCAAACAATGTACCACTTCAAATGCATCTGTGATTCTACTAAGAAACTCTCAGCGTAACTCGTACTATTTTTTAAATATATAAGATGAGTCTAATGTTCTATTACAGAAGCAGGCATCTTCTATTCGACAAACTAGGAAATAATTCTAATAAACAAAAGTTCTAAAATGTATCGTTTCTTAAATATAACCAACACCAGTTTCACCATAAATTGTATGCGCGTGTAAATTAATTTTACCAACAATTTCATTTAACTAAGTGAACATATTTTCAAAATAAATGAAGAATATATTTGATTGTATTCATCTATGGAATGTTACAGGCTTACAAAATTTTGTGTAAAAAGTCAGACTCACTCTGAATATACATTTAAAAGAACAATAGGAACGAGCTGTTCATAAAATAGTACCCATGAAGGGTCGTAAATAAATCGAGCAACGGTTAATCTTCACAGTAATACGCCAAAGTACCAAAAGAAAGGGTCGTATTTCATGTGGCGCCTATTCAAATTATGTTTTATACGAGCCGATGCACTGACACAACGTGACCGTATATACTGTTTCGCGACCAGTGATTATTTCATACAAGAAGTTCATAAATCCCGTCGCGGTTTTCACGCGACCCTTTTCCTCCGTCGATTCGACGAGAGCGTCATTTATAATCCATTTGAAAAGATAATCCGAAAGCCGACCGGATTTTTCTGGGCCACCTTATTATGCCGTGCACGGTGAGGGCTCGTAATTCTTCGTATTACGCATGCACGAGGAAAAGTGTAAATCGTGTTGACGGGGCATAATGATTTCGACGTGACAATATTGAAAATTCATACTGGTCCTATCTTTTTTTTTCCCGATCGTTCATTTGCCATCCTACTCTCTCTTGGCTGGTTGTTTGCAGCGAGTCTCATTACAGGTGCAAAGCTATTAGGTTATCTCATAAGTAATGTCGTATTTAAATATGACTTCAAAACGTGAGCAAATTAACAATTGTAGTTATTTTTACTTATTAAGATAATTGCATCTTCAACAAACTTCTATTGTTTCAAAACATTCCTTGTCAGCTGAGAAGCTGTCGAGCTACCAAAATAGATAGTGGTTGGTTGCAAATTCGAATGTGGCAAACGCCATTATGATATTTTTCCCCTAAAATTGCATCTAATCTACAAAATTATTAGCGACTAGTGCGAAAATGTTGATTCGTTATCATCTGTAGAAGAATAAATATAATGAGAAACTTTGTATTTATATGTAAATATTCTGTTAAATACTTTGCAAGTTCAAGAATAATGAGCGTTCAGTCTGATTGCTCTGCTTTTCTGAGAGCGTGAGTATTGTATAGTAAAAGAAAAACAGAGGTTTCAGCCGTGAACATCCTTCGGTTGGAATACTTTTGCGTAAATATACGGGAACTCACGTGTTCCTGCATTCTGACTCGACTCGGCTAGGAAAATGCACACGGTAATCTGATTTAAGGTCCGCCTTAAGTGTGGCAGTTCGTTGACTCTGGTATAGGATGTAAGTGTAGCACGCGATGCCGATCCATATGCTCGATAAGGGAAACTAGAAATTTTTCGTGACACGAAAAATGTATTATTTTTTACAGGAATTGCTCTCCTTCGTTCTCACCAGATAAAAGCTGCCCGATTCCTGCTACGTTACACTCCTTCGCCTTCCGTTTCCTTTCCTTTCTTACGTATCAACGGTGAAATTGCATCGTGTGCGTCTGTGAACCTCGACATCTATTATTTTAGTGCCTCGATAATTCTTTAACGCGATCGACTCAACCAGAGAAACAATACACCGTTCAGGACTTTATGTACTGAAATGTCGTTGAAACTGGAAAGTTTGAAAAGACCTTTGTGACTGACAAGAAATATTCGTTATAGCGAGTACTATGTGCTTTTAAATTCTTCGACCCATTGTACGAAGCACCCGGTATTATTTGGCCCACAGTGCGCGATAAATAATTTTATCTGGACTCATACGTGGATCCACAATCTACTATATTTTCTCCAAATTCGTACATAGGTTTATACCGCCGAAAGGGTTCAATCCGAGCAACGAAACGTTGATCGTTCGAACGAATTTGAATCTCAATCGAGCCGTCCCGCGTCGCTGGCGCTGGGTTGAATATTGTAATTAATTTCCGAGGGTCGAACGGAACCAGTATTATACGCTCGGACCATTCTATTCAAGAAGCTATTCTCCGCACACCATATCTCATTACCCCTTATCGCATGATGCACGACGAGACTATGGACTTAATAAGCATAAGTGGCTGCCGAGTGCACCGGTAGCATACCGAACGGCATTCTGGCTCAAGATTTCTCGCGCAATTAGCTCCAGTTTTACGTTTCCCTTAATATCGTTCGCGTGTGGGTTTAACAGTTTCCTCACGATTCGATCCTAACCCCTATTCGCGAATTACAGCAGTACCTCATCAAGAAATCGCGACCTATCATCAGATTGCTTGAAATCTGTTCCTCTTTGGTAAAACCGTCGAATAACAACAGAAATTCATTTGATTTCAATTTTTAATCTATTCAAAGTTTTAGTTGAAATATTATTTAAGATTATTCCTATTATTTCTTGACAGTACATGAACGTTAATTTCACTTATAGCTCCGGACTAATACGCAGTACAGTTTAGGCATTGATAAAGAAATACTAAATCGTAATAATTCTTCAAATGTTATATGTCTGAATATTGATGCAGGTCATACCCCAATTACAGGAAACTGACGATTCACATTTCAAAGTGTTTCCAAATGCGTAACCACATTTTCAAGAATTCATCAGGGAAATCTGAGGTATACATGTAACAAAGACTCGTTTGTGGATCGAAAACTGTATTTCGATTCAACAGTAAGAGTCCGTTGCACAACTTTCGGTCTTCTCCTTGCGATAAGAGCGGTAAAAGAAATCTGTGGAACGTTTCATTGTCACCATGTGCAGCCAATAAAAGGAAAGACGAGCCATTAGGAGAGGCGAAACACATGTGGTCAGAGAGCAGAGCAGACCAATGCGTGCCGTGGCACGGGCATTCGTCACTTTCTCAATGGATTTCAAAAGCCGTGAGTCAGCCGCTTCCTGGAAAGCTGATGCTATTTCAGCGTGTACGGAAAACTAAAGCGAAATAAAGCATGACTAACGACGATTCCACAGCGGATTTACGTGTGCGTAGCCGTACATACGCACGGAGAGACAGGGGACATTTAACCTGTTTTTCGGTCTACGTTTCCTTGTTTCTTTTTTGTTTTCGTTAGCCAAAACTGCTTTTCCACATGCCGCGCGCGTTTCGCACACGAACGGCATCACCTGCGGCCCTTCCGCGTGTCAACGTGCGCGGAGCTTTCAGGCGCCGGATTTTTCATCTTATCTGGAATATCTAGCGAGTCGATTACTGCTCCGAAAGCTGCGAATTTTTTGAGTGATAATATCACGAAACGAAAACGCGGTATTTCACAGAGTTTTGACGATATTCCGTATTAATAGACTCGTTGGTAAGATTCTTATCAGGAGGATACAGTGACCTTTTCAGGAGTATCCTCACATAGTCTGTCATGAGACACCATTGTGGTTAAAATCCATTCTTCTTGCTTTACAAGGCGATGCTTAGATATTTTAAGATGCTCCGATAGTTTATACTGAAGATTTCTAGATCTAATCATTGTACTTACATTTTTTGTGTCAATATTGATAAGATAAATATGTAACGATTAAACATGGAAACCTATACTACGGGTATTAGAGATTAGAAGTAGCTAAGGGTTTTTGGAGTAAACAGAAAAAGCAGAGTAAGCTTGTAACAGATTCTCAGTTATTTGAATATTCTATTCTGTACAAACAATATATGTGTATACGTTTGCTATTCTATTCAAACTAGTATACAGATAGTGTTTACTCCCTTTGGAAATCACAAGTTTATTAAAACGACGACAGCAACACTAAATTGGACAACAAGGATATTGCTTGCAATATATAGAGTACTAATAGCTTTTCATTTCGTTATTCATATTTGTGTTACTTCTCTTGAAATATAAAGCAATATCATGAAATAATGCGAGTACTCCATTATCAGAAAAATCCTCTTATCCGAACGGTTATGTCCTCCTATTAATTCGAAAAATGGAGGCTTTACCGTACTACGTGATACCCCACTTGAGGGTGCTACCAAAAAATTCACTTTATCTCTTTCACTGATAATACTCGTGAAAGCAACGATTTTAGTTGCTCAAGGTTGCTCAGCTTCACCGCCCGGCTATCCTAATGCGTTACTCAAATAAGAAAACCACTAAAGAAATGGAAAGCAAAGTAAAAAGCGGGACAAAAATTGTGTCACGTTGACAGATATTCCCAAGTCAATATCACATTCGAATAAATCAGACGAGTGACTCCGAAAAGTGAAAATTTATCGATCAGCCGATAAGTGTTGCGTTACAACACATGATTGATTACTCTCGTTAACTTGGAAGGTTAAACGGAAATTTATTTTGGAACGTGTCATTGATTCCGAAGCGTTCATACATTCCAGTCTGACAAGTCGATCCTGAGAATGGTAACAAAACACAGGTGTTTTGAACACTGAAAAATCTTTATCCAAGCAACACCATTCAAATGAAACACCGCATAATAACAATATATAACAATGTAACGTCATTGACGCGAGTCAAGAATGAAAAAAATATATTAAAATAGCATCACCCATGAATCAATGAACAGATCACTCCAAACCACACTTGCTCTAATGAACATCGAAGGTGTTAATTCCATCAATTACTAGACACGTTCACAGTAAGGAATCCGGTCATAGACCCAACACTTACGAGAACAAGAACATACGAGGAGCCTTCTGGCGACAAGTACCCCAGAAAGCAATCCCTCAACGAAAATAAACGTGTTCGAGATATTGTAATTCACCCTGTGTACAATAATATATAAGACAAAGAGTAACACGAACGCGTCGACCATGGTTCGAAAGTCGAGCGTTCCGGTGAGGTAGCTCCAAAAGGTCTGGACACAATAAGAATATTTCGTGGGGGGACTGTTTCGGTGAGCCGACCTGCTCTCCGTCTGGCAAGAAACTCCTGCAGGTCGCCGCAAACTTCTCCAAAGAATCATTGAAACTTCACGGGTGCGGGTTTTAAGCAGCGGAGAACTCGAAACCGATTCGACCGGAGGGTGCGACGTTTTCTCGTTGCTCACGAACTTCGTACAACAGAGGGGGAGGGAGAGAGAGAGAGAGAGAGAGAGAGGGAGAGAGATCTCCCCGGAGAGATCAACGTTCAAGTTCTCGTACAGAGATTCGTTCCCGAGGCAAGATTCCATTCCGAGCGACCGAGTCCGCGTTACCCGAACGAAACAGCGTGTCGCGCACCTCGTGTGCCACGGGCCAAGGTAAGATCTACTCTTATTCGCGTCGGAGCGAGTAAGGCCACAGACGCGAAGGGAAGCGAAAACGACGGAGGAGCGAGAGAGAAGTAACAAGGGATCAAACACTTACTACCGTAGAAGGAGTTTCTGGTATCCGTCAATCCGTAGCGGGAACCTTGCTTTTAATTTTTCTTCTTTTTATTTTCCCTTCCTCCTATTCTTCTACTCCGATGCTGCGCGTCACGAAAAGAAACTATCCTAGGCGCCACACGCGTTCAAAACTTTCGCACCGTGTAACCGGTTCACGAGCCGAACTCACTTTACACACACTGAATCGCAGGCTTGACAAGGGCGAAAAATCACGTGGCCGACGCGCGTCAGTCGAAATGCAAACGAACCGAAAAAACGGCACCAATGATCCACCGTGATTTCTCGCAGAGAATCTTCACGAAAATCCCGGTGAACGTCACGTTCTACCGTGATTCACACACTGCAGAGAGAGGGTGAAAAAAAAAAGAAACGAGGAATTCGAAACACGAACACGACCGATCGGACACGGGAAATCGGCGACGCGTCGCGCTTACGAGTTTCGCGCGCTGCGGACTCCGGCAGACTGAGCGGTGAGAAAGTCTCGAGGCTAGCGTGCGCGATTGCTGCGCTCCTGCCGGCCGATACGTCAACCCGAACACCGTGTCTTTCTTTTCGCCGGTTTTTCCCTCTTCTGCTCCGATTCCTGAAGAAAACTCCAGAGTGTACACGGACCCACCTTCCGTACGGGTCGTGAACATGCTAAATCAAATCTTTCCTCGACCACCGATGCGGAAAAGGCCATCCGGAAATAACAATCTCGATTTTCGGAAACGTAACGAGAAGATAACCCACCCTACCCCTCCACTCCGTTCATCCGAGGTTCTTGCCTTCTAGTCTTCGGAGTATCCTCACAGCGAATTGAATTAGATTCCTTTTGAGAGAAAATAGAATCCGATGGGATGTAATGGGGCAGAATTCTGTTGAAAGATGAATAAATATTTTCTTTTTGCTTGTAAGATGAGATCCTGGAGTAAGATGGCGAGTCTAAGAACGTACGTTTTATGTACCATCGAGGTAGTTTTTCTGTTATTTGATTCTTGTAATATCTCAGTGGAATGTCTGCGTTATTGCTACACGGTGGATAGTTGCTGTTTTTATTTTGTAATGCGACTTGAGGAATAACGCTTTGCCAAAATTGATATTATAAATTTTATTTCTTCGTAATTATTACAATGACGACCAACTGCAAAGTAACACTGCTGAAAAAACAGCTTCCGGTGGTGTGCTACGTAATATCCTTGCGGCTAAAAAACCCCTTTCTTTCCATTCACAGTCGTACTTTGATGTTTCAGAAACAGTTAGTTGTTCTCATTTAGGATACTTCCCAATTAAATCATCATCTATTAAACTACCGAACACAGAATTCAACCGAATTTGTGATAAGTTGAAGGTTCAAAATTACTTTTTTTTCCAAATGACGCTTCTGCCGATTTTAATAAAAATTATTCGTCACTTTTTACCTCCCACGTATCGAATTAACCTGTTTTCAGTCGCACAATGAATTTAACCGTCCTTAATAGATGTTGAAATAAAATCTAGGATTGAAAAATTCAAGTACGGTCCTGTATACCGAAAACCAGTGCGTTTGGCTTATAGGAGAAAGGTGCTTCCAAAATTCGACGATACCGCGCAGATGATATAAGTATTTAAATATTATTGGTATCTCATACGAAACTCCTGAACAATAGTCGCTGCTTTCACGAATCACGTTTGTTTAATATGTACTCTAAACTTTGGTCTTCGTAGCTCGACGATTACACATAACTGTGTTTATTTATCGCTTGTTCCTCACTTCCTAGGACAGATTCTCAAACTTTCCCGACAAATACGGCCGACGTTCACACATTGCACACCACGGTAAACAAATTCTTTCGAACGGTGAATACACAGATTCACACATTTGGCGCGCACATGTTGTGCTATCTCGATTTGCCCACGACACCTTGTCCCGACGTTATTTTATCTTCCCTTGTAGGTGTCAGAATTCTTGACCGATGTAACTTTAATCTCCATTAGGAAGTTTGTAGCATAGACTCAGGGACGCTCCATTAATTCAATTGTAAGATTTCTTTTGATTCATACGAGCGCGATGTCCTACATTTCTCGTGTATCGACGATGAAGTAATATAAATCGATTGTATACCGTATTATCCGATGCACTATTTTGCAAATGGGTCAGACCGGCGCTTTTGCAACTTAAAACCGTTTTCATTAGCCACGTCGTGCGGAATCGTCGAAAAAACCTTCGATCGAACGGTTCACGTACAGACGCTTGAAAAGATAATGAAAACAAGGGCACGCGATACGAATGATTAATTAGGAAAATGGACAGATTGTTCGGAGCAATTTATAATATTCACGAATATTAATGTGCCCGATATTGAAGTTACGACTGATTGATGTCGAATCAGTATTCCAGTCGTCCGTGCGAAGCATTCGGTGAAATAACAGGGTGTGGCGGCTGACAAATTTTTACTTACGCGTACCTACCGCACTCACGTGTACACCATTTATTAGAAGCAATTGAATAAATTACGTTTCATTCACCGTGGCAACCCTCGTGCATGTATTTCGTGCCTCGTTGGCCCTCCTCTTCCCGTTCGCCCAGACAATATCTTTCCACGCTAACGACATTTCGAATTGAATGGTCTTAACCCTTTCACACTGGGTTTTCTCGTTTGACATTTTTTTTCCCATGTCAGTTGCTCCGAATAACAAATATCATAACACAAACATATTATTCGAATCATGTCTTATTCTAAGATTATTTTATTCGGTATCCCCATAACTGATGTCGTTTTTAACCCTTTATAACCGGAATTTTTTTGCGTATGACGAAAATGATACATCAGGTAGTTGATAAAGATAAATGATAAAGTTTGTATTGCGGGATAGAAACAAAAATAAGTATAATAATAACGAACAGACTTCTTGGTGACAGTGCAGTCGTAGACTATAATTGTACATAGTGATAAATAAACAAAATAAGACTTGAAGAGTATATAGTTATAGTTATGTAACTTCCAAGTCACATAGCGTTATAAAGAGTTAAACTTAATTTAACCTCTTCAGGGACACTGGCACATATATGTACGTTTAGTTCTTTTTTAAATTAAAATTATTCTCAGTGAAAAAAAATTAAAATCTGGTGGAAAACTATTCACAACAGAATCTCTCAACAATAAAAACAAAAAACTTGTCGTATGACAGCATTTATAATATTTTATTCCACTTGACAATCACTGATTTGAAGATATTGTAAAAAATTCGTCCCGGAAGAGGTTAAAATAAATTAACCTGCTTCTAATTATTAATGGACACTGACCATTAATTTTAGTGTCATTGTTCTGTCATTTAAATAGTTTATTATATTATTCCCACTTTATTTAATGAATATATTGTCGTTGGTAGGCATAACAACCCATTTCGTCTGCGAAGTGACTTGCCATTTTTTAACGTGCTGTGAAAAATTCATTACACATTACTATGCCTTATTCAGGGGTTAGACTACTGTAAAATTTTCGGTTTTCTGAAAATTTTTTTCGCTCAAATGATAATCTGAAGTCTAGAATGAACTGTAAAAGGTTTAAAATATAAATGTAGTTTAGTTTCGGAGCTACAGAGCCGAACGCACACTCGTATGACGTAGAAATAATACGTTTCTTTAACTTTGAACGCGATTTTCTCAGAATGACCTTTTGAAAACGGTGTACACGTTTTTTCAATCTGTATTGATGCAATTACGACAAAATTTACGAGATATCTTTGTTATTACATTCTTTAAGAATTATCGGACGGTTTTTGGACAATTTTTTTTTCTGGGATTTATACACAAATTAGTAACAAATTTTTCACGAAAATCGGCATTCTTCAACATTCTGGTACTCAGTGGATTTTCAAACATTTATTACAATATAATTAATGGAAACATTTCGCTTTTTTGTGTCAAATAATCCAAAATTGAGTTAGGAGGTACACCGTTTTACCCTCCGCAAAAAAGGACCTTCAGCTCGGAGCCATCTTATGACGTGTATATATATATATATATATATATCTTTTTTGAACTTGCATAATTGTTTTTAATACTTCATAATATGCCAAAATAAAATGACAATCTGCAACTTAATAGGATGTTTCGTTTTTTTATTTTTTGCATCGGAAGATCACTTACTATTTCGGGCCGTCACAGTAGTCTAACCCCTTGAAAGAAAACTATGTTGTAGACAAAGGAATGACCTTAACAATCCCTCTTTATGCCTCTACCATAGATAGAAAGCTCCTTGGTCTGTCTTTACACCTCGTAAATCCACCTCGATTACAGTCAGGGTAATTCAACTTGCACTCTTCCCGTACGAAAGCACTTTAGAATTTTTAGAAATTGTAAAACCAATTCTATTGACTATTCTTCGTAATGAGTTTTTAGTACAACAACGTACGCCTCTCGGAATAAAATATCTGGTCATAGTACACAACCGTGTTTCGTGTTCCAGTGAGAGAAACGCGAACCCGCTCGAATGTGATGAATTGTCGAATCTGTGACATCGACGATTTTAACGTACGTATGTAGGGGATGCGAATTGGTGGAAATAGACGAAATGGCACGGTCGCTGGAGATTGGTCGAACCGTCTCTCATTTTCACCGTTTTTCCAGAGGTTGGAAAAGCCATTTTGTTGCTCGCGCGTCGGAGTGTGCTAAATATTTAATATTCGCTCTGCTGCGAAAAGCTCGTGATTGGCGGTTTATCGAATAAACCGGTCGATCGGGGACGCCGGCACAAAAGAATCACGGCCATCTGTATGCCGCGCGTAAGTCCGCTAATAATGCGTCTGCGTTCACGCGGCGAATGCACGAGCGGACAGATAAAAGTCGGAAGTCACATTGTGTGAAATATTCCGTCGAAGACATTCGATTAAGATGGCTCCGATTGATAGCGACGTCACCTTCGATTTTACCTTCGACGCGATTTATGAAACGCCCCCCCGGATGCGGTATTTCACGCGGAAGGGAGGCCAAAGCGTTTTCGAAGTTGCAAGAGGATCAAAAAACTTCGAGGAATCGCCTTTCATGAATATTCCCGGGCTGTGCTCTTCATAAAACTGGAATTAATGTGTCTGTTCTTTTTTCTCTCTCTCTCTCTCTCTCTATCTCTCTCTCTCTCTCTCTCTCTCTGTCTCTTGTACCTTTCCCGACATGCTTGTTTGATTCTGATTAACGATGTTCGACAAGGGCAGAGGGTACGCGATCCAGGTGCGAAAATAAATTACGAACTGTTTCTTAATGAAACTTTCGTAGCAGACAGTGTCGTGGTAATTTTTCAGGCCTGTCGCATACTTGTTCGGGGAAAGGATGACCTGGAACGGAAACGTGAAGAGTGAAAGACATTTATATTCCACTGGAGAAAAAGCTTGCGGTACGAGATTAAAGGGTAGCTAATAAAATCGGGTTACGTTTTCAGAACGAAGTGGCTGCTACTTAGCTAACGTATCTCTGGGAATTATGCGATAATTATATACGGGGTGTTTCTTAATTAAGTGGTCAAACTGTTTCATCAGAGAACGCTTTCTTTAAGAAAAAATCGTCGAAGAAAATAAGTGCTAATTGTGATATCATTGTTTCTGTCTATACTCATGTTGACAAATGAATAAAAATTGGTACTTTTAATTCGCCTCACGCATGGAAGAAACAAATAATGTATAAATATCTATTTATATTTTGACTATATTTTTCATTCATTTTTCTCGCGGAATACAATGATACGGTTTGATCGTTTAATTAGGAAGCATCCTGTATTGTATTCAGTTGTCTACGGAAATACGTTTCCCTCGTTTCATTACGTTCGGGCACAGTTAACTGTGTAAACGAACCTGTAATGAATGAAAATTGATTACGCGTCTGTTACGTCCTGTTCTGAGCAAGTTGTCCTTTTGCAATGCAGTCGACTAATTTTTTAAACTATGAAAAATACACGAAGTATCTAACAAGCATTTTTTCCCTCGTAGTTGGTAAACTTTCATTACTTCAATTAATTTCAGTGTCCGGCCAAGTTTCCCCTCATTATCGTACTCGCTTGAGAATAGAACTCCGCGATCTGCAACTTTTCCTCGCTTTTGTACTAACATTTTGCTTTCTCCCAGAGTAATTTTCCGCGCATCGATCGCGTAGACTTTTGACATCTCGCATCGATGAGGGTACGTGTGACTGTGTAAGAGTAATATCATTATCGAAAAATAATAGTTCCCATTTTCAATTGACCGAGAAGGATCTATACATGATAAAACGAATAAAACATTTTGTATAAATAGAAATCTACTTGTAAACACTTCGTCGAGAAATTATAACAAAAGTTTAAATATGATTTAATATAACAGAAAGTGAATAAATTTGTATGATATTTAGAAAATACGTGTATGAAACCATCGTACCTGAAACCGATCAAAGTGGCGTTTATTTATCAGTTATTCATGCTGTTTTATACCAAAATAATCATTCCTGTCAGACTAACGTCGTTAAAAATGTGAATTTGTTACTGCACAACGTGAAATTCGTTTCAATATAATTGAACGAATTATCAAGTCTTTGTTTATATTTTCAACGATCTCAAACAATAAAGGAAAATTACACAAATGTTGTTGAGACATTTACACGCATTGTCGTATTTATTTATCTTTAGTGATATAATATATAATATTGAAATATTTGTCGGGGTATTGGTAGAAATTCATTGCTTATTCGGGACACACCTTGTATATGTTCGATCGAGATGTTTGTAAATGTGCAGACTGATAACGTAATTTCTTAATTTCATTGAAGCCGAGCGCCAGTTTACTTGGAACTATTACAAACTATTAAGAGAATGTAATTAAGCGGAGAATGTGGATAACGCCACACGTATTAAACTTCAGGTAGTTGAATTATCTACCGCTAGCATTCAACGATGCACGTATTTTGTCAAAATATGTGCGTACGTAAAAACGACTATCAACTAATTCCGTGGTACATACAAATAACAAACAGCCAAGAATTCTCTTTTTCTCTATATTTTCTATATATTTTTCTTCCACGAAATTTTACAAGCACATCCACATGAATTATCATTTGATGCAAAGTTATTTACTGAAATTAATTATGAAGACACATTGCGTCGTGTGAATGGTTTTAAGCCACTGTTTCATTTAATTCGTTATGTTAAACATTCACGAAATTATTGTGCACGGAAATTCTAACGTTCTGTTAACAATTGATCATTGTTCAAGCTCAGTCAGAGTATTTCCAATCAGACCGGAAGAATTTTTCAAATTCCGCAAGCGATGGTTGAAATTCTATGTAATCATAGAAATGTGTACATAGTAGAACCTTTGAATCGGTTACTTCGCTGCATTTGTGTACACCGGGTAATCTATTTCAAGGAGCCTCCGGCATATGAACAATGGATTCATTGAAACGGAATAATTCACATTTCGAGTGTAAAGCGTAGATAGTGTAACCTTCAACAGGAAATATATTTACCGAATTCGAATTGTTGTTAATCAAATCGTGAAATAAAGAAATTATCGCGCGGTGCAATACAAGGTTTGGTAGAGATAAGTCTTCGTTTGTAGTAAAATTAATGAATAATTTCTTAATGAAGGTACCAATATTTTTACTAAAACAGGTTTATTTTGAATAATACTATTTTCTGTTCTGTTTGCTGGATCATAAATTTTATGTACCTTCATAAAATGCTCATTAAACTTAAATTCATTCACTCAAAAGTAAACTGTTTCTAGAGACTCAAGTAGGTCACACGCAAGATATATTTCACTTGTTTAAATAATCTGCGATTTTCGCTTTAAGTATGAATTATTGTGCTGAAAGCAGTAATTCGAAGTACAAAATACATGCTGGTAAAAAATTAGGTGCACGGTATCACTAATGGTAATTTTAGCTTGCAACCGGCATAGGACGAACAATTTCTTTAGTAGCAATTACAAATTATTAGAAACTAAACGTAAGACAAGCCAATTCTCCAGATCAAGATGAGATCGAACATGTGTATTGTCATCCTCGTATCTTTGCTCCATCCTTGCAAGATACTAAGAAACACCCTATGTACTTCATGTCTGGCTTAATCTTGCTTCGAGCATTAAGAGGGCCGATGAAAATGGTTTTTAGTTGATGCTCGAAATGGGTGTCATCGCGCAAAATCCCGCGCAGGAGAGGGATTACCTAAATTGCCGTCTCGATCAGCGTAATCCAAGTAATTTTCCTTTCAGTGGCCAGGGCAACGTACCTTTTTTCTCATCTTCGATCCTTTTCTTGCCGTCGAGCTTCTTCACTCGATACTCTGTAAGGGTCTTCCCTTCCGTTCCCTTCTCTTTCATCCGTCCGCTTTATACTATTAGTTATAATTTCGTGGAGCCGCGGTCCGGGTACTTTGAGATATACATCGAAGGAAGAAGACGGTGCCTTCAGAAACGGAAGACGTTCTTTTCTCTTTGTTCCTTTCTCTGTCTCTCTATACGATGCACGTTTCATTGCACGTCATCTAAGTTATTATTCTCCTATGCCTACTCTCCTGGCATCCCTTTCTCTCCCCTCCTCTCACTTTATCTCTCTCTGTCTCAGTTTCCGGCTCGTTCCTTGTGTTTTGATATCAGTGAGTCTGTCTCTTTCCGTGGCTGCTTCGTTAGTTTCACTGGCGTTTGATTACGCGGCGTAGCCGGAAGGTTCAATGTTTAATTTCTTTCTCTTTGCACGGCCGCGGGTCCTCGCTCCGATGAATGGCGGTATAAGAAACAGCGAGACTGCACGTTTACACGGCCGAATACATGGAAATGCAGAAACCTCACGTCCCGCGAAGACGCGTGCGCCTGTGTTGGTCTTTTGTAATTTCTTTCCTCGAGCTTTTTAGGGGCCCTTTTTTCCTTGCACGCTGCTCTCCTTTCCGCTTTTGTAGCTGAAATAATGCGCGCACCGCCTTGTAAAGAGAGAGATAGTTCGATGAGACCTGCGATTAGTTCGTGATCTGCATAGCGAGATGTCGATCGATCGATTTGGTTGGGAGATCTTGGATAGTCGAATTTCTGTTCATAATCGGATGATTGTTTTAGTTTTATTAGGTCAGTAATATTCTTCTTGCGAAGAGCAGGTCCAGATATGGACCCTCCGTTATGTGAATTTTGCTCATTGACAGATTTGATGTTCTCCAAAGTACAGGTGAAATTTTTAGTTTCTATTTCCTAAATTTTATACACGCTGTTTAGGTTTTTCTACGTTGACACTGTTCGGTGTTGAGCTAATCGAGGAACGTATTTCCATTGGAACGAAAGTTAAGTTCGTTAACAAATCACCAGAATGTATATCGGAATCGAATATGTAAATATGCTTCAAGAACAATGAGTAAAATGTAGAATACGAAGTCCGATCGCGAAGTAACATATTTCATTCATCCGCAACGTCAATAACGCGGTGATAACAATGGCTTCGTTTAATTAATATTGGCAAGCAGCTGGATTAATATTGGAACAGCTAGTACGGAAGAAGGAATAATTTTATGATGCAATTATTTAATTAAAATAGTAGCAATGCAATTATAACTCGTCATTTCAGGTTGATTGTAAAATTCACAGAATACTTATCATTTCTTTATGGAAGGTAATTTGAATGTATATCCACTTTTGCGTTTTTTACCTATGGGCACTTAGCTATAAATATAGAGACTCACGAATTTCCAGTACGTATACTTCGATGAATGTTTTCCTTATTATACATATTTTTGAACTTGGAATGGAAACATTCATTCTAGAGTCTGTTTACTTGTTATTATGGATTCAGGTACTGTTATTGCTGGTAACCAAGCGTTTTGTCGCTCCGTTACACGAAGACCTTCAAACAGGTAACAAGATCGAATTTGCGAACTCCAGTATCAGCATCCCTGTTTATTTTTCTTATGTTTCCAAATTCTGCCAGTTTAGTGATAGCTTTTCATGGAGAAAAAATTGATATTCATAAACTGATCTGCGGATAATATACGGACACTTTTACATTTATAATATTTTTCTTAAATAAATTACAACAGCCATTAAGTTGAAGTGTTAACTATGTTAACAATTTACGTTATTAATACGTTCTCTACCGCCATTCAGTTCGAAAATCATTCACCACAGACCATGATACATTTATAGTCATTCTGTGAAATATGTACAATGTATCTTTTGATTATGAACATGTGAAATGTGTTAAAGAGACCAACTGGGCTCTAATAAGTTGTACTTTTACGTGTAACAAGTTGTTTTGAAAGGATCGAGAGATTTGTCCCTGTCACACATTTATGACGTCAGTCTCTCCTATGAACTGGTAGCGAACGTACTAAAGAACCCAGTTTAAGGTCCAACAATTTATGCCAAATATTCTAAATAAGTATTTTCAGTTTTTCATTCTTACCTTAAAATTGTACACGTACATTCAGCAATAAAATGTATCAATTAATTTAATTTAATGCAATCGTAATCCATAAATGCTACAGTGCACGCGTACCGTTGTACATTTATTAAAGCTTGCTATCTATTTAAATAAGCAAATAAATTCGGTGGAACACTATATTTCTCTCGAAGAGGTTCCTCTTTCCCTTTGTTTGCTCCGCTTTGTTACTTGAAGAGATCTCATGCAAATGAAGCGGCGTCGAGTGTCTTAGCGTCGCGATTAAATGACAGAAATCAAGGAAAATTGGCATGGCGGAGGGAAAGCGGAACGAACGTGTTCACGGGAACGTAACGTTCTCCGGTAAATAAGTAATGTCGTGAAGAAAGTGGTGGAATGAAGTTTCATTTGAACAGAAAAAAGTCAAATTGGACAACGGCGTAGCGCTGACTCTGGCGATAACCGAGCAGTTCAGTAAAGAATACAAATAGTTCCATTATTTCCCTGGACAAAGGCCGAAGGTATGGGATTCGAATCTGGAACGAGCCTTATCAAAAATAAAAGCAACCGACCGGTTTCAAAGAGGCCTGGGAAGTAGTAAAAAGTTGTTGAAAGCAGCTTGTGGTCCTCGATGTTTCATTCGAAAAACTAGACTCCGCGGCCAGTGCCTTACACAGGGCATTTCTACAATGATGGATCAAAACTGACTTGCGTACGATATTAATTGTACTCAGAGTTTAACTCTTTGAACTCTTAATTCTTTTTAAATTTTCTTTTCAATAACTCCCTATTATTTTAAGTGTTTTATTTGAAATGACAGTTCTTCAAAAGACAGTTGGTTGATAGGAACCAATTAGGTACAAACAATCATGTACCTGAACACTTCAAGGACGTTTTTGTTATAAAAAAGGGTCATATGCATGTAATATTGCTTATCTAGGTAAAAAAGATATTGCAGAATATAATGCATATTTAAACTGACAATTTAAAAATGTTGAGTGTGACTCGACGTAGGAATACCTGTGAATAAAATTGATATCGAGTCACACTCGAGAAAGGAGTTCAAAGTGTTAACTCCCTTCTGAAGTGGGAGGCTATGATTCTTTTACAGATAGATTGTGAGATTGAAAATTGCATTTGCAATCTTACATTGAGTAGTTTTTGAATTTTCTTAATTCTTAATACACTGCGAATGTTTTGGCAAAAAGTAATTTCTTGTAGTCCAATGTCTTTATATTTTCATAGATACGTATAAATGAGTGGAACCTAGACAATTTGTTTGGACTTCTGAAGAATTTAAAAACATAGTCTTTTGGGTGACATTTTTTACATTATAAATTCATTTTACAGTGACTTCTACGATTGATCAGATATTGTTTGATATATTTGTTTAGAGAAATAGTATAAATTTCATGAATCTATGTGGTGCTAAACATAAATGAGAAGCATTTATTCAGGGAAATGTAAAAACAAGTAAGTAGTATTTTAATTTGATCAAGTATGAAAGTTTACTAGTATTCGAATTTTTCCGCCGCTATCCAAGATTCAGAGTATATAACTCTAAATAAAATCATTTTCGCGTCATTTTTTATCAATCTGTTTAGTAAGATATACTGATAAACGCTCACCGACTATATTAAGAACACTATATTTCGAAAATAGTATAAGAATCTAATTATTTATCTATATTATTAGGCTTTTAACTATCTCAAGATGTCCTGAATGAAGAACTGATTCTCAAAAAGTGCTAAGAGATTTTGCAACAAATTTACAATTAAACGCCTACAAAATTGTATTTTTGTGGAATGAAGTAAATCGTGGACAACTTGAATGTCTTGTATATCTTGTAAATTGAAACCTTTATCTGTTTTTACGCCAAAACAAGTATAACTGTATAAAACAGACATCAGAAAATTCTGCAATATCATAACGATAACATTAAACAGTGGCTTTCGAAGATCCTACGATTTTCAAGATACAATGCTTTCAAGGTTATCAAAATTTCCAAGATTTTCAAATTATCCAAATTTTCCAAGATCCTCGACACTCTCCAGTCTACATATGCCAGCCCATTTCATTTTCTCAAACCGCCTCAAAACTCTTCTCGCCTGCTCATCGGTTCAGAGGATCCGTTTATCGAGAAATAAATCAGTCGTATTTTATATTATATCATACAGTTTTATTTGCTCATATGGTCATAGGTATATAATAATTGTAACCTAAAACTCTGCGTATAAATATTACCGGCCGGCGAAACGGCCGTTTAGGCTGGAGGAATTCAGCGTCGTAAACTCGGTGCGAAATTCGTGAGATTCACAGAGATTCGGCGTTAATGGTACCGAAACGTTAATTAGACGGGACAGAGCGATTGGTACAGCAACATTCATCGAACGACTTCACGTCCGAGGTGGACGTTTCTTTTCGTTTCATAAATATCTACATGCCGGCGCCGAGACCGTATTCCCTGATTGCATTTTGAATATGAAGATCCAGAGGAAGATTCGCGTCCACGTCCTTGTGTTTGTAGCCGTTCAGAAAGTACGATGGTTCTTCTGTGTTTGCTGGAAACTCCTTCGGCAAGTATTCCTTGCTTCGAGGCTCCAGGTCGAATCCTGATATGGGATATCTCAATAAGCTGCCATAAACAAACGATAAAACGTCAGTAATGTAAAATATCGGCACGATGAGATATGCAGGGTTTTAAGGGGACTAGGCAGTCAAAAAATTCATTTTGTGTTTATTGTATTTTTCGATAGTACTATCCTTCCCGAGTAAAATGCCGTTCGAATCATGTTAAAATTCGCAAAATTAAGGATTTGGTAGCCGGAAAGTTCGATCGCGATGTATGTAGTAGTTATGCTCTTCCAAAACTTTAAACGCGTTTTTCTCGAAATCATACTTTCTCTTCGTTTTGCAGTAATTACGAAAAAACGGAGGTTCAAATCGACTTGAAAAAAATTGAGTAAATGTAAAACATGTCTAGTTAAGGCCTGAATCTACGCATAAGTCTGCAGAAACTCCTGTTTTCTCAAAAAAAATATAAAATAGCTTCTGTTTTAATGAAAAATCGCGTTTTTTAACTTTACTGCCGCCATTTTTACAATTTTGATTTTTGTTCGTTTTAAATAGGTTCAGTGCAGATTAGGACCTATAGAATGCCAAATTATTCAGGATATTTCATAATTCAATTCTTTATGGCCAGGATCACTGCAAAACCGCAACGATTCCAGAAAAAGCGCCTATACATCAGTCGACTGTAAAACCATCACATATAAGTATATGTTATTCAAAAAAATATGTTTTTACAGTTTATAGTATTAATAAACATTACCTAAAAGTACTAGTCACAATATATATTCATTTACTTGTAATTAATTCTCAAAAAAAGTTACATTTTGACCAAATCTGACTACCTAGTCCCCTTAAAGGAAAAAATATTTCAGGATTCACAGAGTAAATAGTAGTCATCTAACATTGATTGATAAAGCAATTCTTTTTATATACAATTATTTACAGCTTGGACAACATTCATTTTTCCAACAATGTTTATCAGATGTTTCTTATTCAGTTGGAGGAATGCTATTTACCCTGTCAGTCGTGAATTATTCTGTTAACATTCTGGATGTATGAGAATTTATTGAAATTTACTTACACATACGTCGTTGGACTAATGTGAATACGAAGTGGTTCACTCAAGGATTCGAATTTATTGGCTAAAGTAACATTGTGCCCGAACAGACAGTACCTGGGCATCTTTTTCCCGACAACCCCTGCCAGTACCATACCAGTGTGAATACCAATCCGCATCTAATGGAAGATATGTAATAATAATTAGGTCAGTGCATGCTTACAAATCCCGTTTACTGTTGAAATATATTTAGATATATGTTAAAACACTTTCTATAGTAATATGTATATAGTTGTGAGTCAAGAAAGATATAAACTGTTACATGCAATTTTTTCTACTTACTTCAGATTAAGTTAACGTAATATGGCAATCATACAAATTTAAAAGGAAGGTAATACATTAAATCTGATGTAGCCTACTTTAGAGCTGAATGTAACTATACTGAGTTTGCTTATCGTCGCATCTGTTATCTTACAGCAAGGAATACTTTAAACGAGAAAAGTTTTATAGTCTGCTGGGAATAATGATGAATTCAAAACCCTTGGCTTGGAATATACAGCAGCAAGAAACATTGATTGGTTGACCAAGTTGACGATGTACTAAACTTCAAAGTCTCAGTGTTAATTTATTATTGTTTACCCTTATAGGATGTAATCAATGAGGATAGATTCTTAGTATGTTCTCTCAAACTTAACAGCTTTAGTTCACGCATTTACATTTTATTTCACAATTTAAAATCTGGAATGCTGAAAGTGCAACGATCAATCGATCGTTTAATTATAAAACACTCCCTTACCCTTATCGGTTTGCCCTTATGTGTTAAGTGATGAGAACATGCTTGTATCATTTTCAGAGCCATCCAAGCTATTTGTTGTGCATGTATGTAGGTATCACGATGAAGGCCACATGCAACACAATAAGCATCTCCAATGGTTTCCACCTGCAATTTTCATTTTTATTAGTAAAATTAGACGTATACAATGTACAGAATAATTGAATGTAAAATCTGGCGGTATACCGAGACACTGATTACTAAATTACAATTTATTCTACAAAATTATTGAAGTACATTTACTTATGCAACAACTCGCCATAAAAACACTGCTTGAAGAGTAAGAATATTTGTATTTATATTTACATGTAAGTCATAATCATCTACGTTCAGTTTAAAGCCGGTAGTATTTTTTTGGAATGGGATGTAAATTCTTCAAGACTTCTACAGTCGATTTACATACGATCATACAAACTTTAACGTGGAGCATTGAAAAATGATCGCACCTTGTAAACATCCAGCTGACCGCAGAACGAGTCGAATTGCTCGTAAAGATTCTGTAGCATGTTGATGACCATCATCGGCGTCGCGGTAGAACAAATTTCTGTGAAACCGACAATGTCGCTGAAAAGCATTGTCACCTCTGGATAGGTCTTCGCCTCGATAGTTTCACCTGAAATAGGATGAAAGATAATTATGTAACGCCATAATAAAAAAATAAGAAACTCGAGTAAAAGTAGACAGTAAATAAGTAGAGTGTTTGAAGTAAAGGATGAAACAAATGTAATTCGAATACTCACCCAACCATAAACGTTTCGCTATGTCTGGAGGGAATATAAGATGAAGCAAGCTGACGTTCTTTTCTCTTTCCGCAGACACAGCAAGATTCGCTTCCTCTATGGAGCTCTTTAATTTGTCCATTCGTCTTCTCAAACCATCCTGCATAGAAAGTATTCTGTTTAGAAGACTGAAAAGTATTCTGAGCGTATTTGAAACAGAAGCAGATGATATAAAGGGATCAGGTTGATTTGGTTTGTCATGCGCTCTGATTTTCAACGAATGTGCTGAATTGTGCAAAAATGGAAAGGAAAGATAGATTTCAGATGTATGGAGAAATATTGTTCCAGGTCTTTTCATTGATGAGTCATTTCTGAAAGTTATCATAATTTTACTGAGTGTCCTACATTTTTAAAGGGCGACTTGTATTTTTTACAACTCGAGGGAGTAATTCTATTAGCATGGTTTGATTTAGACCGCCCTACTGTAGTGTGGCGCCATCTAGAACGTCGAACTCCGCAAACTAGTGCCCTCTACGTCGATCGAATGAACTTCGAAGGCACGGTCACCCGCTTTAAACATGCATGACTTTACCTGCATCAGTTAACAATGAATAATTAAATATGTCCATTTTGTTTTCAAATTTTCATGAAGAGGTGAAGCTCGGTAATTAAAACTTTTAATTAAACGTGCAGTATGCTGTTCGATGCGAATTTATGAATTCATAAAATACATGTATAGCATGTTTCATAAAAGGTTCATGACCCACGAAAGCTCATAATACTTTTCCAAACAAACGAAAAAGATCTTAATACAGAAAATATGTCCTCCTTTGCGATGAATACTGAATGACTGATATTATAAAAATATCACAGAAAATCGTTTGTATCTTGATATTAATTTTACAAAATACATTTACTAAGAACTGTTTATTTGTTTCAATGTACACTATGAGCCTCAAAAGATTGGATCTTTCTTTAAAACATCCCGTATACAATATAATACTTCTATCGGACTACCTCTCCCTTCTGTATAACCAAAAAAAATTAACAGACGTGTATATTCAAATCTTCCAAACTAAATTATTATTTTTGCGATCAATCAAGCGTTTCGTGATAAATTGAAGTTGTTCTCATGAGCTGTAGGCGCAAATTTTGAACATGCTCTACAACCAACAGCAAGTGTGAAAAAAGTTTTTAAGCGCTAAAAGTTTGCAACCTTTGTTGAGATAACGCGTATAATGAGACGCTAGAATGATGATTTTATTATACCTGCGCTCTGGCTTGTTCCCCAACTAGAATAACGTCCCTGGTGGCGTCGTGTAATGGAATATCGGATATAAAAAGTCCACGGCCAGTTAGTCCTTCGAGACCGTTCAAGAACGGCGAGCTTACGAATAGGATGGAATCCGATTCAGGACAATGGACCATCTGACCTTTCATCTCTAAGCCCTGGAATGATTGAAATCGTATTGGCATGAAACCCCCGGACACGCTGTCCAATAACCATAATGTACATCATGCTCTAAGCAAGGATCTTGAATAAAAATTTGTACAGCCGTTCCTAATCAAATGTAATATTACACAGGATGGACAAAGATTTCTGACACGACCGAGAAACTGCCGATTTTACACTTCATAACAAAGTCTTATACAAAAAAATATATACAACAGTGTTGATTAATCTCTTCTCGGTATGCCACGAATTTCAGTCCCCACTGTATAAGGTCAAGTAGGTACTGCAAACCTTCACGATTAAAATTAATAAGCGGACAGGTACAACCCTTTGTAGCCTCCTGTATGCAAAAATACACAAAATTAATTTCACTGCTTTTAACCCTTTGAACTCCTAATTTCTTTTTTAATTTTCTTTTCAGTAACTCCCTATTATTTTAAGTGTCTTATTTGAAATGTACTTCAAAAGACAGTTGGTTGATAGGAACCAATTTAAACAATTACTTTTACTAAATATATTGAAAATAGCACTGGAACTTTGCTAACAAGGGGACCTTACTATGAGATACTCACTGATTTCTTTCATCTCTATATATATTGTAGTGACGGACCTCTGATGTAATGTCACCTTTTAAGTATGGGCCGATACTCCATAGTTAATGAGCAATTAACAATGAAAAGTCATTAATTTTCATTTGTGCTTTATAAGTCTTGTTTGCACAACTTGATCAAAGCAATGGCGTAGCACGGCTGCATGGTGCGAGCCTAACAAATTAACGGCTCGGGTTCGATCCCGCTCCGGTTGACTTTCTTAAGTTCTTTTCTTCATTTTTAAATACTTTACTTTTCTTTTCTACTGAACGTGTTAAACAAATTTCTAAACATGGCATTGTTACACAATTAAGACACATTTTGCCGACGTTGATTTATTTCATGAAAAATGTTCATTTTTCTTTTTGTTAAATTGTTTATTCACATACAAAAATATTTACAAACTAAAGGAACTAAGTTTTTTTTAATTAAACATTATATTTACGAACTGAAGTAGCCAATACTGTAGGTATTTTTTTGAATGAAATCCCTCGTGTTTCCGGTAAACAGTACGTTTAAATAGAAATATCAACAATAAAGACTCCCAGGGAAACGAAAACTCACACAACTCGCTCTAAAAACACTCGTTTGTCGTCACATGCCGGAAACACGAGAGATTTCATTAAAATAATACCTACAGTATTGGCTACTTCAGTTCGTTAATATAATGTTTAATTAAAAAAAATTAGTTCCTTTTGTTTGTAAATATTTTTGTATGTGAATAAACAATTTAAGAAATAACAAATAAAAATTCTTCATGAAGTAAATCAACGTCGGCAAAATGTGTCTTAATTGTGTAACAATGTCATGTTTAGAAATTTGTTTTAACACGTTCAGTAAAGAAGAAAAATAAAGTACTTAAAAATGAATAAAAAACTTAAAAAAGTCAACCGGAGCGGGATCGAACTCGAGTCGTCAATTTGGTAGGTTCGCACTATGCAGCCGCGCTACGCCATTGCTATGGTCAAGTTATGCAAACAAGGCTTATACTGTAAACGTGAAAATTAATGGCTTTTCATCGCTAATTGTTCATTAACGATGGAGTATCGGCCCATACTTGAAAGGTCACATTACATCGGAGGTCCGGCACTACAATATCTATAAAGACGAAAGAAATCGGTGAGTATCTCATAGTAAGGTTCCCTTGTAAGATCTAATATTTGTGGTAAAAAAATATTACGAAATATACATATTTAATGTGGTAATTTAAAAATGTCGAGTATGGTTCGACATAGGAGTACCTGTGAATAAAATCGATGTCGAGTTACACTCGACAAAGCAGGTCAAAGGGTTAAATCGTGACAAAATTCTACTAAATCAAAATTCAGTGTTCTACGGATATTTCGATCCTCGTAAAACAAATTACGTTACGGAAGTAGGAGAACGTTAAAAAAAAAAAAGATTCCTTTAGTAATAAATTTTTACACGTTGGCGTTTCGAAATTGTCCGTTTAGAGCGAATGCGACATTACGGTTATTCCTGATCACCGTATGAATAATATATTCAAAATACCTCCGCGGGATATTTGTCGACACACTGCGGTCTCTGTAGGGTCAGCACAAAAGGTGTGTTCGCGCGTTTCAGTATCTCGTGAAAGGTCAGAGTAACGCCGCGCGGCCGTGTAAAAACGAAGTACGTCGATATTTCTCTTCCCAATCGGTTCAGATGATGCCCGAAGATCCTCATAAATCCGACCCCAAGCTGCACGAGCTCCAATTGTCGATCGACGACGAAGTGCCAGGGAAACGCTTTGCAGAAGCTCGCAACCCCCATGCGAAGGTCCGTGGCTGCGGTCGAGAGTGGACGGAAAGGAGACGTGACCTTATCGAGATTATTGTCGATTTCGGAATCGACCACCAAGTGCTCGCTATAACGCTCCGGAGTGATACGATACCTGTGAAACAGTTCATCCGAAATCATTATCTTCACAGACGGAATCAATGCTCACGTAGCAGGGTCCTAGTGTTTCCGGATCGATGGCCTTCGAACAACGGCTGACGTGTTGTTCTGTCATTAGTTCATATCATTAGGAAGGTAAAGAAACTGAGTTCTGATTTTTCTCCTGAAAGTCAGGGTGAATCCAGACCCTTCTGGACCTTGCTACGTGACTTGTTTACTCGATACGTGAAAAAAATCTTTTCATTTGAGATTACTACGCTATCATGCAACATTCATTCTGTTTTTGCTTATAACAGACCACTGTACTGTTATTTTATAGTTGTTTATTGTTTATTTACACAGGGATGGCTTGAGCAAAGATTGGATTCGACCGATCCATACGTGAAATTAGTTCATATAAACAAAGGTTCAACAGTGTTTAATTTTTAAGTTATATTGACTTCGATTTTTCAGTAGGTTTTTCTTATAGTGGACCAAACTGCTGTAGGATGCAGAAATTGAACTCTTGGGCTTCATGTTTATATTGTTAACAGTATTTTGTGTTGCAAAAATAAATGATTTTAGAATCTCTGTCAATAACAAATTAACTTCTTCGTTAATTTAGGGACAGACCTGCAATTCGCAGATGTATCGTAGAGATATTCCTAGAATGGTCTCGAGAACCGTATAATCCACTATTGGACTGATAACCGATTACCTGATTAATACCAGACTATGCGGCTAATAGGATTATGATTATTCGAATACACGTACGGTATGATTAACCATTAAAATGCAGATAAGCGGTTAATATGGTGCATTGCGTAGCATGTGTATCGATCACATTCTGCTTGCTCTTTGTCTGTCTACTGAAGTCTGCCAATAGCTTCCGTTACAGTTAAATACATCAATAAATAGTTATTCGGTCAAACATATTCCTCGACTAAAAAAAGGAAAAAGCTTATATAAGTACCGGCCTATTAAAATCTATACAAATCATGGTTATTATTTTAGATGGTTTAAGATGAACAGTGTAAATTTAATTCTCCATCCTATTTTCCGATTATTGCCAGGAAATTATATTGAATTCATTAATGAATTTATTAATAAGAATTGGGTTTAATCTAAGTTTCTATTATATAGAATAATCTGCTTCCACTGTAAGTATTGGTTATTGTTTATTCACAATATTGCATGCGTCTTTCATTCGCCACGAATGAAATATTGAGCATTTAATAAAGCAGAATAAAACAATAATACTGATATTCAGTAAAATTTATTAAACTGCTTGTACATAAAACGTATCGTCTATCGTACACTCAAATAAGTGCACACCAATATTTTCATTTTTCCCAATGAACATGGGCCCAATAAAATAATCATTCCGTATTACTAACCGTTTTAATAATGAACATTCTTTTACCTCCTTTTAATATTATGGAACTTTAAACGAGCTGCTCGATTCTTGATCCCACAGATACTCATCCGCGAAACTTTTAATGGTATTGAACTGAAATAAACTAATTACCGCAGTTACCATTTAAACTCGCATGGAAATTCTTTGAACGTAGTAATACTCGACGGACAATTTTCTCCTTTTATCAACACCTTTCCAGTTTGATGCACAATGCGCTCGAAATTAGTACCGTTCAGTTGCAAGTGTCCACGAACAGTGGCGATCAATATTTTCTCACTTTATGGTCGCACGATTCCAAAAACTTTTTCTGCTGCCTGTATAAATTGAATTCCATTCGTGTAACACGGTGTCCTCGTTGGTACGTGTCGATCGAACAGGAGGAAGTATAATACTTAATATTGTTCCGCCGAACTACAATAATACGTATTTATGTCGAGGGGACTAGTTACGAATAAATCGTCGAGCAGTGTATATCGATTTCAAACGCATGTTTGCCATTTAAACGCGAAACAATTCCGAACGGAAAACGTTGCTACTGACTCTTTTTTCAAGTGTCGTAATTAAACTGCTCATTGGATCAAATTTCTTCGTTTCAGGACCCTCCCGTCATATTCCCGTATAACACGAATTTTCCATGAATCCAGGAAATTTCGTCGAAAAGCGAAATATCGCAACGCGTTCGTATTGAAATCATTATGACGTTCCGTGAAATATGAGAAGGATTCGCGGCTATTGAGGTTATTCATTTTTTATAAAGAAACCTGCAGGTTGTTCTCATAACTCTCTGTTGTAGAGGAACGTGATTATTATTCAGAACTGATTATTGTACAGAACGTATTATTCGATGAATTGTGCCTTGTTTCTATATTAATTAATTATTCAGTTGCTATTATTGATCTTTATTACGTCTACATTTTCTTTAAATAACTTCAATTAATCATTTAATTATTACCTGTATTCTGTATAATGGACAATCAATTTAATCTATCGATGCTATCCTTCATTTTTAATGTCACTATCTCCTTTGTAAATCCACGATGAATCGATCCGTTCTAACTGTAATAAACATTTTTCAATGATTTTTCTCATCCTTTAGCCACGTTTTCAATTTTTCATTTGAGATGGATCGCGTGTACACTTTGACTTTACAATACAAATTTGTCATCGCTATGTGATGTGATTCATCACTATACTTGTATATGACGATGTGTATATTTGAAATTATGTTTGCCTTTTCAACACGCTCCATGTCGCAGTAGAAAATTTCGTATCTAATATTTCATATGAAAACGATATTTTATATGTGCATGTGAACTATTAACGTTGATTGAATTCCAAGTATAATGAGGGGTAATTGATCGAATCGAGTTTGATCTGGTTAACCCACGTGCCCCAAATCGTGTCAATACATGTTACGATCGAGATTTTGCATAACAAGAGCTTGTTGTACATATAATCGAGCAACCCTGTAATCGAATTTCGGTTAACCTTGTAGCCACTACGGGCCACTATAGTGGCTTCCTATCAAGCGGTCCTTTAAGGCGAAACACCACTATACTAACACTAAATAGAAGTGCGTTATTGTTCGTAAAAAAATAGTCTGTATTATTACTTTTGTTAGGTTCGTGACAAACACCCACCTTACAATATTTTAGAGACACAGCCATAACAGAAAGTATATTTGGAAAATCACAAACGAGAAGCAGCCTACAACCATCAAAAGCGGTTTTCAGTGTTTTTCGCAAACCACATTCGACCATTTGAGTCATACTGAGGCCCACACAGGTATCATTGCACGTACTGCTGAGATCGTTTGAGATCTGAAAAAATCTTAAGAACTTTGTATTTTTTAAATATCTAGAAATATCTCACGTCTTCGCCTCCAGAATATTGCAAAGTTAGTTTTCATTACGGACGTGAGAGTTTATACGGGGTGTCCTAAAAATAACTTGAAAGACAGAGACACACAAGTTCCTCGTGATAAAAGAAATGGAAAAGTCCTTTATCGCTTCTCGCAGCTTTTGACTTTTAAATTATTCTTGGAACACCCTGTACAGAGGTCCCGGTCAAAGATGCCTGGGTCAGCCATAGCTAAAAACGAGATATGTCAGCGTCGAGATTAGTATAGCTTACCTAAAAAATCTCGTGTTGTAAGGGTCAGGTAGAATATACACGCTTGCATTGTCGTTGTAAAGCCGTCTGGCGATGGCCTTGAGGCTGCCAACCAGCAGATAGGCGACAGACGGATCGTCGGTGGTAAAATGCAGTTCTATCGCTTCTGGCGTTGCGATGCACACGAATTCAGCCTCAGCCATTGATCCGGACTGATGTTGTACAACGTCATTTACACCGTCTAGGGTTGTCAGGAAGGCTGTCAGATCGTTCCCGAGGCAACGAAACGCTCGCTCAAGGACGCCCTCGCAGGCGGTGTAGATCAGCACCTGGCCGAGCTCATCGAAGAACGTGCTCAGGTCTACGTCTGAAAAAGTTTCGCTGAATTAGTTTCCCATCTCGATCATCCGTGGCTATTCTCAAAGAATTGCGTCTGCCAGGGAACCGAATCGCTGAAATACACTCTTTTGTCCGATGAAACGGACCGGTCCTCAGGATCGAAAGGTGTGCTATTTCGGAACCGGTGAAACAAATTTTCTATCAATTTTTCTTTAACTCATTCAGGATGGAAGACGTACATGTACACCTTGTTATATTTTTATCTATTTTACGTTAATATAATACCTGAATATGATATTAATAATATACACGTACAATTTAAATATATATTTAAAAAACAAAACTGTGCGTGTATGTTTCTAATGCATCTCTAACTCGGCCAGACGATAGTCTCTACACACTTTTCGTTTGTTTTGGAAATTTTGCGCAAAGTCAAAGATAGACTTACGGAATAAATTAGAAGAATGTTGGAAAGAAATTAGTTTCGAAATACTAAAACCTTTGATCGAAAGAATTGCGCTATTAGTTTAATCGGTTACATAAGATTAATTACTTACCTTTGGCAAGATGTTTAGCATATGATTCGAATTACATATTCTCTACATCATAAACAATGAACAAGTGCTAACTGTGTTTCATAATGTAGGTCATTTCATACTGAAAAATCGTTCACGTCCTAATTTTACCAATTGTAAGTGTCCGGTGTCTTATGGACGGGAGTGTACGTTTTCGTACAACGGTATATCGCCCATTCGGTACTCATACTCCGCCGATTTGACTGCGGTCCGTTCTGAATGGATTAACAAATGATTCACACGAGGACATGCACTTCGTTACCTTTCGACACGTATACTATTTCTGACAAACGCGATGTTCTTTTAATTTGTGTATTGGACTTGGAGGAATACTCTTCTAGACCTCTAGATTGTGTCTTCAGCCACTCAAAAATTAGTCTTCTTACAATGGTCCTCTACACTTTCGAATTAGTTATGAGTTTTTAGGATATGCAGTGAATTTTTCTTGATTGCGTGTCATTGTTACCACGTTCAACCCTTCGTGCCCTATTGATAGATCGTACAGCATTGAATTTATATTCTAACTAACCAGAAATCGATTACATAAAAATGCTTATTAAATAGAGGCCTGCATAGGGTGTTCTTGAAGAGAATGGTCTTCTCGAGGGAGCTAGTGGGGGATGTAAATTGGAGCAAAAAACGTCCTATCGAGATAGTCTAGAAAACGTATGATTGATGAGACAAGTGTTATTAAACAAGCTCTCCTGTAGATTCGATGGAAATACTGATGTCTTGTTAAAATTGATAAGATTCACTGCGACAAAATCGAACTTAATTTTGCGATCTCCCAACGTTCGCGGAACGATTTTCCCTGGATCGAACAGCGTTGAAATCGGCTCGTTGCGCGATTCGTGAGCAACTCTTTTGCAACGTTTGTCTTCATGCTTGCAATTGTTCCTCTCACGGCGCAATGAAAAAAGGAATGGCGCGTTAAGCGCGAAGAAACTTTCGGAGCGATATTTTTCTTCGCGGTGCGAAGCTGCTTTACGAGAGATTACATCCGATGGGAGTTGCTCAAACTTTCTTCACCGAAAGTTTCCCCGAAGTCAGGATTTCACGGTTTACAACCCCGTCGCTCGTTTCAGCGCACACACAGCCGCGGACCGAACGTTTGCGCGGCGCAGCTTTCGAAATTTATAGCCGAACGATTATTCGGCGGTGGAGCATTTTCATATTTCTCGAATCAGCGATTCGGAAAACACGAATGAAAGAAATAGAACAGGGGATGGCACGTGACGCTTCGATCCCCCGTTTGACCTCGCTGAATGCAGCCGTAATTTTGCTGACGAACAACGAATCCCAGGATCCAACTCCCCTCGAAAAAAGAAAAAAGGAGTGAATGCAAGATTCCAATCGTTTACATGCGCACGAGTTTTTAATCCCATGCGATTTTACTTCGACGTTCAAGTCTGTTTTATGGCAAGGAAAAATCACAAATTCTAATTGGAGTTTGGAAGATATGAAAGTCTTCACTGTGTCTCACAAGGGAAGGACCCCAATTGTCCGACTTCAATTTTAACGAGTTTTTGAGAGAATATGGCATACAGGTTACAAATGATACATATGAAATATTAGATGCAGACACTCGATAATTTTAAAGCTATAAACAATTGAAGGTACGTACTTTCAAGATGTACTATGAATTTAAATCGAATTTATCGAAGTTGCGTTGGCAAAGTGAAATGGTTGTGTGGATGGTAAATCGGTGGTCTTGGGATCGAGTTCCGTTCGTCAAAATATTTTCTTTTACAATTTTATTACGGCAACAGCGTACACTATGAAAAGAAAATGCTGTGAAAGAATACTGTATTGAAATTGTTAATATTTAAAACAGAATTTCAGTACTATATTAATAGTATTTCTTTAAAACCATTACTTCAAATATTAAATAAGATGCATTTATTGTTACTGTTGATTATTTATTATTTGTCTTTTTACTGTATGCATGTCAATTACCATCCTGCACCATATACGCTGTTGCCGCAACTAAATTGTAAGAAAAATATATTTCAGTGAACGGAACTTGATTCCAGGACTTCCGGATTTACCAGCCAAACAATCATTTCACTTTGCCAATGCAACTTCGATAAATTCGATTCAAATTCGTAGTACATGTTAACGGTACGTACCTTTCATTGTTTATATCTTTAAAATTATCGAGTGCCTACACCTAATATTACACATATACCATTATGAACCTGTATGCCATCATCTCGCAAAAATTCATTAAAATTGAAGTCGGACAATTGGGGTCCTTCCCTTGTCAGGAACGATCATAATGTGTTAGTAATTCGTTGTCAATATTTCGTGTTTGTTTACGCCACGCCATCGGTACCCAATATTATGTTGTCGAGCTGTACTTTGAACAGAGCATATTAGATTTTGGAAGCAACATATGTTTCTAGTGTTGAATTAAAATTTAGCAAAGTGTTAAAAGTTATAGAGTAGTTTCCGTATATTTTTGGTTTAGAATTTCTGGTCTCGAACTCTCATACGAGCAATTTGAACTCTGTGTTTCGAGTGCCTCGCACCCATCGGCACACAGTATTTAAAGTGCTCGAACACCATCCATATTGGTATGTACTCGATACCTCTGCAGAGGTACTGATACGCATCAAGTAACCTACTTTCAGTACCAACGAATGATGAAAATATCCAGGATGTTTCAAAATTGATGGTCTCAAGTCTCAGTGTATATAATATTCAATAAAATGAACAAACAAAGTTGAGTAAATATGAGTCGAAAAATCAATTGTATCCAAGACATAATGTATCAAATGTTTAGTACACATCCATAATGAGACTTTCTTTTATTTTGTTCAACACTGAACGTACTTAAATTTAACATCATTCATTTGAAAACACTGTGCGTATTTGATTACCCTCATCATGGAATCAAACCTTATTTTGTATCTCACAATCAGGAACTATCGATTTCTCGATTCATCGATACTGAATCATTTTTATTCATTCTCCTGAGTACTATACGTATCCAAAATTGGCACCATTCATTTAGGAACACCCTCTCTATTTAATTACACTCATGATGGAGTAAAATTCTGGATACCTCGTTAACCATTCACATTCTGATTCAACAGCACTGAAACCTATTTGTTCATTTTGTAAGAGAGAAAAAATTGGGTGGACTAGACTGGGAATCGAACCCGGGACCATCCGCATTCCGGGCGGGTGTTATCCCACTAATTGTAAGTTATCCAACCCGCTACCAATTCAATCTCCCTAAATGCAACACACTAAACGGCTGCCGCCTACAATTTTATCAAGTATTATGCCCGGCCAAAGCAACGACCGTTAATTCTTTAACTTCCTGTACAATCTTCTGCGCACTATCGACGTTCCATCGATGCCAGCTGACCTGTTCGATCGATTATATCGACGCAACATCGTTCTCATCGGCGAGTACGTGTGCACACTTCTTCCGTCGGTTGAACCAATCGCTGACCACGTAGATTCGACGATAAGAATTTATTGCTCATTACCGAGACATATCGTGCGGTAACGCAATAACACGGGTCGACCCTTTGTAACCGCGTTGCGCCGTGCGGCGCAGCTTGCTCTCGCAATTAGATGGAGCACCCTTTGCCCGCCTGAAAGATTCATCCCGGCCTGCTCTAATGCAGTTTCCCGTTTAAACGTTGTTATTATTACTATATAAAGTTTGGCTGAAACCCTCGCTGCACCCCGCCTCGTTTTTCATCACGAAATTAAGGTCACAGTGCAGAGCACGTTGGCTAAAATACCGTCGAATCTCACGATGTTCAGGGAGAATATGTGGCAAGCAAAATACACTTGTCGTTGATGCTGATGGTTGTTCGATTTAACAGTGGTTACTTTGTTTTAAACAATGAGTTCGAGAAGTCCGAGTTCTTTTAAGTAGTTACGGTTCAGGAAATAAATTAACAAACACGAGTTGAAGCATATAATCCAGTAATGAGACCAGTCCAGAATAAATAACAAGTATGTTTAAAATGAGTTGTTAGTCTATACTGTAACAGTCTTTTTCATATATTATGTATACTCCCTGTCTCTACACTTTTCAATCATTGTACATAAAAAGGGATTTTCCCGTATATTGTAATAAATTAAAAGTTAAATTAAATTAAATTAAATCTGTAACGCATCCGCATGTTCTACGCGTGTGAACGCCCAAGTGAAAATGGCCATACCTAATTAGACATGATATAATTTACTATTTTTTATATAAATCGTAAAGAAAAAATCAGATTTAAGTACTCAGTCGTGTTCTTCTGTTCCTACATTATTGTTTCAGTATGGAGTTTGCTCAGAATTTTGCAACAATCAATAATTATTTAATTAAATTAAATTTGAGGCGTCAGTCACCGGTGTTCGCCACGGCGTTCAACGTGTTAAATATGTATTATGTGAAGCAGTGCACGGCACCTTAAAATGTCGAATGAGGAGTTTACAAATCGTGAGAGCACTGCACGTGCCCAGGGTCTTGCAACCTGCCTTAACGCTCCGGCTGGTGTGCAGATAGTTTATGGTACGTCAATCACTGTTGAGAAATTGAAGAAGTACGAATCTTCGAAACTGTATGCCAGAATTTTGGAGAACTTGGAAATGTTGTGTCATAAATTACTTAACACGTTAACACGTGTGACAGAGATAATTGATAAAAATAAAGCGTGGTCTGTGGCGAACATCGTAGCGAACGTGTTAATGAAAGTTTTGACATTTTATTGACATTTTATAGCGTGTCTGACCAGGTGTGGGAGTTCCCACTGCGGTAGTCACCGTGTTAAGCTGATGGATACCAGATATGATGCGACAAAATCTTAAAAAATTTCAGAAGTAGTAAGAAGACTGTTAGTGGCCACAACAAATACCATCGTGAGCGTTTAATCGTAGTTCGTCTCGATCTCAGCGAGATACAAAGGAGTAGAACGGTTTCCTGTTCTTCCGTTAGCGTGATCGCGTAACGTTATCGTGAAACCGTAGCGGAAAAAGATTGGTTAAGCGTGAGTAGCACGAGAGAAGGTTCTTTGGAGCCGACGAAGCGCGAAAAGGATTTCTCGTGATGGAGAGCGTCTTCGGTTAGTGCGCTTCGAAAAGGCGTATCTTGTGTTAGACCTTTTCTTCTATTGACTCGCGGAAGCACCGCACACAATCCAGATACAACCAATACATCGTGCCGTCGACAGAAAGAAATTTATCGAACCGGAATACTGCTCCGCTCATAGGGGATCTATCTACGACGGAAAAATTAACCTGATTCGTGAACAGCACGAGACGAATCTGTCGAGCAACCCGTGCATTGTATTCTGCTTTTGTAATTTTGTGTTCTTTTATGAGATGGATACGGTCGTGTCTATGTACAGCTGGGGAGGTTATACAATCAAGCCGTTAAAGTACGAATAAAGTATTATTTTCACTCCAACCCAACCCAACGATGTATTCTCTCCTTTTTATAGTAAAAGCGTTTTTTTATAATAATAAATATGGCCTAACTTATTGATAGCAAATTATATTCCTAAAATGTATAACACAGCATAAAAGGTATGTACTCCGTAGGTAATTTTTATGTGTTTCAAATGAAACTCAAATTTTATTTAATAATTTTTAGTTAATTATTTCTTTTAGGGATATAATTTGCTATTAACAAGACAGGTCTTATGTATTATTATAAAAAAGACTTTCACTACAAAAAAGAGAGAATACATGGTTGGGTTGGGTTGGGTTGGGTTGGAGTGAAAGTAACACTTTATTCGAACTTTAACGACTTGATTCAGCTAATATTGACAATAACTAGCAACTGACTAGCATCAACGATAATTTGCACATTAGCGTTAACAGGTACATGTAAAGTCTTTTCACCAGATCATGCGTTTTATCAAAGCAAATTTTAAATGCGTGTACCTGAATCGTAAAACTCTCATTGTAAGAACCTTTATAGGAGGTGTGTAGGTGAGAACAATTACTGTGAATCGTAAGATACATCATGAAGGTTTGAAGGAAAAGGAACAAACGATATACTAAGACTCAGAATGGACGGCAAGAGAGAAAATAGATCCACCTACGTGTGAAGCGTACCGAATTCAGCTGACACTGGGACGTCTGTTAAGTAATTGCAAAAAATATAGAGGACAAAGCTCAATACTCGGGTAACACACAAAGGCATCAACTATGTGACTCAAGGAAACCATGATCTCTAACGTTTTAAGAAAACTACACTGTTAGGTAGGATCTCGTGAGAATACAAACAGAAATACTATAAATGCTAGAAAAATTCATGTATTTGTTCTTCTTCACACCTTGTATAATTTAGCGGTCTTCTCGACAGTACACATTTGAATAAGAACAGAGTACATAGATGTTCATAGCGTTCTTTCGCAAAGCATTGCCCAATTCAGTCGGCTGTGAATATCGCTGTTTTTCCTGGACAAAAGCTTGCGACATATCTTCATCGAGATAATTCTCGCGAATGATTCGTAACGATAAGTCTCGCATTCCTCGAAAGGAACATCAAAAGAATAGCACACGTGCCATAGTCTTTGCAGTTTCTGGTGGTGTTTACTCTCACGTTTCGACACCCTCGTGTCTCGACTTCTTTGCTCGCGACCACGGGAGACCAAAGGTCCATCGATTTGTCGAGGTTTGCTGGACGATTTGCCAGACTGTGAAAGAAACATGCTGCATTACGAATGATCGAGCGTGTTACATAGGGTGTTAAAAGAATGGTGTAAAACTTCAAGGGTGTATAGCTCTTGAAAAGAGAAGCAAAAAATGTTTCATCAACATAGGTCCCAAAATTAACTCTTTGAATGAGGCCTTGATAAGTGCTCAATATGATCCGGTTCTGTTTGTACATACTGATTCATGAATTAATAATGTACAAATTCATAATTGTATAATTACAGCTCATACATTTATTATAATTCTTTCAGGACTGCAGATTTTGTAATTGAAGGTTATAGGAAGTGAATAATTCCGTGAAGAATTGAGGCTCTCGACATGGCTTTTCTTCGATTAAATAATACAAGATTTTAATTGACACCTCCTTCATTATTTCTTATTTTAAGAATAGTATGTAAATTCAAAGAAGACGCATAATTATGCCTTGAAAATGTAGCTTCTTCGGAAACCAGACGTTACGTGCGGAAGATTGGTAGTCTTCGCTCCAACGATTGCAATGTACCCAGCACTTACGATTTCCTACAACAATTAATGAGTTAATTATACGACCTGCGTTCACCAAGCAATTTTTGTTCTTAGTGAGTACCATACACCCTGAAAGTCTGTAGTCTATTTTCTTGAATACACTGTCTGGCCGACCGGCAAACGCTGTCGATTATTGCATTCGCTGCCAATGAGATTCGTTGGGAAATAATGGACGCGAATTTAGAAGGAGAATCGATTTCGGGATTTGCAAGGAGGCTAACGGCAGCTGGCTCATCGCGATTGGAATCTATCGAGCATTTATCGACCACGTTGTCGAGGCCGCGAGGACCTTCGAGGCGTTTAGCGCCGCGATGATTTCCACGGGGAACGGGAGAACAAGAACGAGAAACGCGAGAGGAATCGTATTTCGGCGGGATTATCGAATAACTCGTGATTGAAACGAGGCGATCCTCAGATTTTCGAGACTTCGGTATTTGTACGGGTTAACAGCAATTTCTCCTACACTAAAACCCCATTAGCAGTCCACAGACACCTTCCAAGATTATATCTTCTCCTGTAGACTGACTTGTCATTTTTAATTTTTCATCATTGAATCGAAGGCTGTACAGAAAAATAAGAAACTGAAAAAATTGCGACAAATCACGTCTGTGTTATGGCTTCAACTTTTGTCTTAATTCTGAATACTTTCATACTTCTGTATCGATATTGTACAACTTACAAAGGACATTACTCAAATGTCAATCGTACATTTTAATGAAATATTTGTGGGTATTACTTCTCAAAAAAATATTTGACCCGCATTTTTTATGTCTAATAAACATGTTAATTTTTAATATATTTTTTAAACAAATTATTTCTTCCGGAAACTAATTATACAGCTGAATTCAGCATTAAAAAATAGGCATACCGTATATTTAAACTTTTAGGGCCAATAGTTTCTGAGATATACCGACAAATACGTTTTTCCGACTCCAACTTCAAGGGTTGTTTTCACCCACTGCATATGTACGATTGCCGATATAAAAAAATACGGGTGAAATAGTTTTTTGAGAACTACTATTCACAAAACTTTAATTACAATCAGCGATTGACACTTGGGTAATGTCCCTTGTTAGTCTCGAGGCTCGAAAGCGTGACACGGAGAGACTTGCCTGCTGCTCAACAGTATTCTTTTGTTCCTTGTCAATAAAAAATTCATGAAAGATAATAACGCACGTTGTCTGTAGAGAAATTCTACCAAGTCCCGCCTTCAGGTCTCAAGACCAAGGTACCGAACTGTACCAGAGTTAATTTATCAATTGTCATCGGAAATATCGACTCGGCATAACTGTAACCGCTAACAGTTGCTGAAATATGATTTGCCATCCGGCGATATGAAACAGAATCAATATGTGTTCGATAGTTTAGCTGCAGTATCGATACCGTAGTCGATTCATCGAGCCTTCTGGGCACTGTCGATACCTGTAGCGCCTGTGGCATCACCACGCACGGTGCTTCGTGGTCCTTGACGAATTGTGTCTCTGCTCCTGCCGGAAGTGGTTGATAAGTTCCGACAGGGAAGTCGAATCTGAATACGTTAGCCCGCATATTGATTGTCCATGATGATTAATGGGACGTTCGTGGAGCATGCTTCACTGTAACCACAGTACTTGACAACCGAATGCAAATTAGGTTAACATGCCCTCGAAGAACGACGTGACAACCTATATTGCGTCCTGTCGAACGTGTAGCCGGAATTCTCGTTGGATCATCGAGGTCCATCCTGGGCACCATATTATTATCTGCCGTTCGTGTCTTCGATCCTCGAACATATGTCTTCGTTCGAAAGATCTTTTCCCTACGGCAACCTCTTTTCCAAGTAATTTCAGGGTTCATAGATTTTAAATAATAATTTCATCGTTACACGAGAGTTGGGAAAGAAATTTTTGCTAACGTCGACAGGGTCAAAAAATAATCTTTCAAATATTTAATCTTTTATAAGTAGAAGTTGTTTGCACGGCGTTCTTTGTCGTCGTATTCTTATTCGTATCTGTGTTACTTTCTTCGCCCTGTGTTTTTAAACTTTTCTTTCTTCGTACGCTAACATTATCTTTCCGCATTCATGTATCATTCATATGTACTTAAATTTCCATGTACGTCAATTCATGGAACAGTCTACTTGATTTGAAAAAGAAGTTAGTAAGTTTCCGAAATGTTTACGTTTCGAACATTGTCTGTCGAGTCAGACGAGCGATCGATCAGCAGATTTTGCGTTTTTACTAGATTAGTTAGCTTTTAAGAAGAGTCTTTATGTTACTATAAACGAAGTCGCGAGTAATATTTTTGTTAATGGTCTATCGCTTAACGCGGATCGTAAAAGGTACGAAGAATTAGGGCACTCCGTTCGAAGTACTAACTTCCGTCGTGAGTCGTACGATGTAATAAGTTTCTGTATGAACGGTAAATCACATGGTAGCCCAGTTAACGTTCCGTATTCATAGTTATGCCTTGGAAACTTTCGTTGGCTCGACTTACAGCCGCGTTCGAATGTAATAAACGTCCATTGCCGTTAACCGACGGGATAATTGTGCTAACTGCTTTCTAAGTACACACCAACAGTGCAAATTGGACCGTTTTAAAACGACCCGTGGCATCGTTTTAATTAGCATTCCCATGAATTACTGAATGCACAAACGCGTCGTGCACCCAACGCGCGGAAAAACAGAATTACAGAAAACTATGCAAGGTACTTCATAACATGAATTATCAAATTGCGAATTCAGGACCACGAAATGGGCGAAATGTTCGTGCAAACATACGTCAAATATGATCTCGTTTCTAAGTAACACATTGTTTTGTCGTTTAACAAATGTTTGCCTACTTTGTATGCCGATCGCAGTACAGTAGGACCTTCATTATCCGAACTGTAATTAGGTTGACTCACATTGCAACTATGTTCCGCATAAAAATGGTTATTTTATGTTAGAATCTAAAATACATAGCAGTACAAAATTAACCCTTTTGCCGTTTAGTCCGTACGTCGTACGGGCAAGGTGGAAGTTAGTAAAGTGCTAGTACCATAAAGTGCTAGGCTCAGACATTCCAACTAGCCTATTTTATAACAAGAACCGCATTAATTACAGTTTTTCTTAGGCTTCCGCTGTTTGTAACATTTTATTAATACATATGAATTTAAAATTTCACCGAATTTAATTTCCTTTGCCTAAAATGTAGTTTATTTCATTACTCTCTTATAAATGACTTCGATCAATGTTTGGTTAGAAAACTAAAATCAGTAAAATGAACAAGATACACTAGTACTAAAAGTAGCTAGAACCTATGAAGTATTATAGACAATAAAGTTTGCAAAAGCAAACTTAATTCAATCTGAAGAATTAACATTGCAATTCTGAATTTCATACAGAAATTACCGTTGAGAACTTGAAACAAATTCAGCACTGGCGTTGCTCTCGACTATGATAAAGAAAACAGTGAAAGGGTTAAATACAGAATATTGCTTGCAATAATTTTAGCTTGTAACTGATAAGGACCGCACAGGCCAATGCGAATATTCGCTGCCGCTGCGAATAAAGCTAGTATTTGTTTAGGCAGTAATCAAGTAATTACTTGTTTATAAGTAGATAATTAGTATTGTCTGTATTATCATTTGTACTGTAGTAAAAACATGACCACAATATCAAATACTTTTCACTTTCATTTAATTCTTTTCCAATTTCAGTGCATCTTTGTCTTTTTTTCTTTACGTTTTTGTAATCTTCATGTGATAAATCATATAAAATAGGATAATTTCTAACAATTCCTATTAATTTTCCTACGTTTATCATTGCTTTTAAGTCGCGAATTTAGAGTGACAGCGAAGAAAACGCCTTGGGGAGCGAAATAAATCCGCCACGAAAAAATCGCTACAAATTCTGTCTTTGGTGGAAATTTTTCGCATTGGTGTGAACAAATTACATAAGCTGTAACGCATATTATTATGCTGCGAATCTGTCGCTGCGAATATTCGCGATTATCTGTGGGGTCCTTATAGTGTGACTAATTTTCGGATAATCGAGGTTCTACTGTTCATAAGTTCACAGCCATCGTTGTGTTCCAATTCATGGACATAATTTTACAAAATGAGATAAAAGGAGTATCTTATCGGATATTCCTCAAGATAGAAGTCTTAAAAACTGCTTGGAACTAAAGAATCGTTCATAAAATTTTTTAACACGTTGAACGCCACAGTGAAAACGACCATACCTAATCAGACACGATATAATGTACTATTTTTTATGTAAATCACAAAGAAGAAAACGCTTTGAGTACTCAATCACGTTTTTCGGTTCCTACATTATTGTTTCAGTATGAAGTTTGCTCAGAATTTTGCGACAATCAATTATTATTTAACTGAATTGAATTTGAGATTTCGGTCACCGGTGACTGCCATGGCATTCAACGTGTTAAATACCTTTGTGCGTTGAGTCAAGCACCCCTGTCTTTTCCGAATTCTACGATTTTTCGATTAAAAACAGATCTGTCGGAAATCGTAGATAGATGTATCGAGAGGTCCTCGAGATATTTATATTCATGCCACGCGTTATCGTTTCCACCGTTTCCTAATAACCTGCAGAATTTCCTAAGGGAATGGAAAACGTGGCTGAATTTGATTTACTCGTGCGATCTTATCTCGGGTACCGTGTCTTTCGGTGTTTCGTCGTTGAAATATTCAGTTACGTCGGTCGCGCGCGTGTTCGTCCCACTTTTCGCCGAGGAAAGAGACTCGAGGTCTTGGTCGAATTCGAGCATGCATTTCGCGTACTTTTCTTCGCGGAGTGGAGCGACGGAAAGGTCGATCAGTGAGGTTTCTCGAAGAAACGAAGGTACGCGTCGAGGGTCGAACGCGAATCTGAAGAATACGGATCACTGCTTCCCCGTACACGGCGGTTTGAAAAGGTTGGTCAGTTCTTTGTGCAATCGGTAAAATCGCAAGCAGAATTGTGGATCTTGCAGCTAAAGGGATGCAGTTCCGTTTTTACCAATTTCGAGTAAATTAGAAGGAAGTGTTTATAAAATTATTACTGGGACTTAACATTAAAAAAAGAACATTAATTGAAAAATATATATTTTCACACAATAAGTAGTAGTTATCGAGTTGATAAGTTTTTATTTCTAGTTTTGGCGAACTTTTCAAATCTGGAGCTGCCCCTGACTTGCACCAAAGTGTACAAAATGGTTGCTTTTTGTTAACTATGCACAATAAAGAACACAATTTATTGATTTATTGTTGCTTTATTAATCAAATATGGAAAAAATACGTTGACAAAAAATATAAAAATGTTTTTTTATTTTTTTTATTTCGTATTGTACAAAATAGCAATGGGTACAGGTTCAAAATTTGCAATAAATCGCTCATTTGTTATCGGATTTACGTCAAACGAGCACCAAACGATGTAGAATTTTTTTTTATAACTAAGAAACTAAAAAATGGAACTGCACCACTCTCGCTGCAAGGACCCCAATTCCTGCAAACATGTTTCTAAAAATATCAATGTTTGAATCTTTCATTGCGCTAATCGAAAGAAAGCACTGTCTATCGTATGAATGTGTTTAATGTTTTGAAAGATACACATATGATTGTTTAAATTGCTTAATTTAGTAAGGATCGCAGTCTTAAACAGTACAAAACATTCATATAATAATAATTTACTGTTTGAATATTTCTTGTGATTTTGTACAGCTGTCGTTTGTATTAGATGCTCTATAACTATGCTGGTGAGAGGATGACTCACATTGTGAGTACGTTGCGCATAGAAGTGATAATTTTATTTTAGAACGTAGAATACACAGTGACAGAAAATTAAGTACACAGTATCAGTAATGATAATTTCAGCTTGTAAGTACCATACGATGGCTAATTAGCGGATGATCGGTGTTCGATTAACCGGGTTCTACATATTTTCAAATTTATTTAAAATCATTCTACCTCTAATAGAATTTCGATAACTTTAGTATAACATTCCGAGTATTGGATCCCTTTCGTGAGGCAGTGTAAATAAATTCATATATTGAGTGTTTTCACTACAACTCAAAGAGAAGTCACTATCTTCTCTATCTACACGAAATTGCTATCCATAATTCATAGAACGACCCTATTGAAGTATCCTATATAAGGATGTCATTAGAAACACGTCCAGGTGTTTCCTTTACACGCGAATCGATAAATACATCCTAAGTGGCTTCATAAAATATGATCCCCTTATATACAGATAATGCTCTAACGCGATCCGGTATAATGCAAATGCAATTTTCTTGGACCACGGTCCCTGTGACTACATTAATCTCGGAACGTTACAAATTATGTGGCGGATACAGCAAAGTCTTCTAAATCAGGATGTTCAATCAGGGTCGTAAAACCGCCAGAAAATTTACTTCCCACCTTTTAACACGATTTTTAACATTCATTCCAATATGAGTACACGTTTTTCTTTTTCAGTCGTGTGTTCAATATAACGTTGATTGCCATGGCGGTCACCGGTGACCGGCGCCTTAACGTCTATTTAATTAAATAACTATTAATTTTTAGCAGATTCTGAACAAATTGGACACTGCAACGCAAATATAAGTACGCATGTGCAATTCTGAATATTTCAACATTTTTTTCCTTCACGATTTATACAGAAAAGAGAAATTTATATAGCGTCTGACTAGCGATGGTTGCTTTCACTGTGGCAGTCAACGTGTTAAATAAAGAAAATCGTGTGATTGTTAGCTTAAAGATATTTCTCTGAATGCTGCTCACGTACACTACCGTCCGTAAGTATCCAGACACCTAGCAAATTCCGAGAGGTACCGTATTAATGCTATAATAATATAATTATTAACATTTCGGTTTTCGCTACTATTTGTCTAATGGAGCAGTCTTCTTTCGTCAACACTATAATAGCAACATGTTTTTCTGTCGATAATTCCTTTCCTGAACTCATGGTTGTGATCGTTAGCGCTGTTAAACTCAAACTTAAATCAATCGAACGGCTGCATTGTCCTGGTCTCAGTTTTGTCAATCTTAAGTGGCTGAGACTCGTTCAAATTTATGCAAATATCCAATTCTGAGAAGTAAGCATACTAATTACACTGCGATATGCACAAGGAACAAACTGGAGATAAAGTCGTCTAAAATTGCATCCCTTCATACACTTCTATATGTATGTACGTTTTTGCTTAACTTTCGTTATAGCAATTTTGTCAACATTATTTGATAATAAATATTGCTTACGTTGCTCAATAATAGCATAATAATTGTAAAATAACATAACAAACCAACAATAGAACTATATTTGTGAAATATTTCAGTGATATCCGCAAACATGTAAGTGTCCGAGTAAGTCGAATTTTTCTTTACTTCATCTCTTCAAAATGCTACACTGACATTATGAAATAAGTTATTACTTACACCTGAATCTGGGAAGCTGAATCTACATACATGTACATATTTGTAGTCACACAGACGAGCAGTAGTTTTACGTATAAAAAGAAATTTCTGGGAAACGTGGGAACGGACAAAAAAATTCAGTCCATCACTCACTTTTTTACTCGCTTTTTCATGAGCAGTCGGCTCTCCTGCGAGTGCACCACGATTTATCGGACACCCTGTACAGAGGGCAGAATTATCCGACAGACCTGACGCGTCAGCTGAAAAGCTCTTGCACGAAGAGGGAAGGTTTGTCGCGTGCCATGAGAACAGCGATCTCGTTGGAAACAACCGCATCATCGTGATAACGTCGAGCGTGTCTCGCATAGTCGTCCCGTATTTTCTCTGTTATCGCAAATTTACATTTCTCCGCGTAATTACGAACCACCTGGTTGCACCGCGAATTTCGTACAGAAATCGTACGGCACACACGTTCACGCTCTCCGATGTTCGCTGACTTCGCACCCCCAGGGAACAACAAATGAATTCGATGGTCATTCAACTTTGTTTCGAACGATCTACGGTCTCTCCCGTGCGACACGAAGTCTGAGGTTGTATTCGGCGCGGAAAAAGGATAAGACATTTTCAGCGTCGTTAAAGCGAGGCAAAGAGAAGATTCTTTCTTCGGCTGGGCGGCTTTCAGGCGTTGTTCGTGGTAATTACCCGTGAAATCGCCGGTTTTTTCGACCCCTTCTAGGACAAATTGAGCTGTAAAGACGGCTCGAAGGAAAGTGCAATGCGTTTAGTCACCTTAACCCGGGAACCATCGGGTCGTTCTATAAATAAAGTGGAAAGCTTCTTCCGCAGAAGTAATTTTTCATCGATTTCTACAGGTCCTTGCAAAACGAGTGCTACCGACAGAAGGTGTTTACATTATACATGAAGAAATCAATCGAAATTGTATAATACATTTTCTTTGTAACATGCTTTGGTTTCGAGAAAAATGATTTTGGAAATTTGACAGCTGCATGTAAAATATAGAACAGACTGTGAGAAAATTATACAGGGTGTCCCAGGTTTTTACCAACAAACTGTATGAGTATGTTTTATGATTAAGAATAAGCGAAAACTGTTATACAAAAGTAGGCTGATAAATGCTTTGTTAAAAACGTATAAGAAATAATATGAGATATAGTAATAGTATGTTACAATGTGAGGGTAGTTCGATAAAATTGATCTAATTTATTTATAAAGCTATGTTTAATCATTGAAATTGACCATTTGTTAATCCGTAGATTGCAGGTGTCCTTTAAGTATTACAAAAACTTATTTCCTCTGTCACCTGCTTCATGAAATATACATTTGCCACGTGTGTTTGTGTGTTGAACTGCAGAAATATCGATAGTCTATTAACCCTTGACGCTCCGCGCGTTTTTGTACCACTGCCTACCAGCAACTCCGGCACATTTTTGCAGCGGAGCGTTTGAGAAGAAGAAGTCTTATTTTGAGTGGAAAGAATCACTCGTGCTTGTGAATGTTTTTGATTTTGTTTATTTTATAAATATGCATTTTCCTCTTGTAAATAAAACATAAATTTTAAATTTTGTAATTCACCATGGTGTGATATCTTTGGAAACAATCCCCCATGTGCATTCTGGGTTTACTTGGGCAAGTGTCACAACAATCACTTGTTTGACGTCTGCCACCCATTTCTTTCCTCTTAGAACACACAACGCGGTCCCTTTTTGCACCTTTCCTGATTATATGAAGTTTTCCGTTTAATCTGATTTCAGAAATTGATGTAGAAACTCTTGTTTTATTCTGACGAAAATCTCCAAAATCTGACGAAAGTCTCATAACATTTATTCTTCTCCATGTTGCTACTTATAAAAAAGAAATAAAATAATTCAACCTCAATATTACAGACTTAGCACGTTTTAACTACAAATAACAATTGTCAACGCTCGACGATGACATAGCATTTTAACACTTTATCTACAGCTCATGATTGAAGTTGCCACTCACTAACGACCGACTCAGTTGAGCGCGGATTCGTCGCCCGGCGAATTAAAAATTAAACAAAAGAGAAACGACAAACCGACCAATAGTTCCTTCTGATCGATAAACTTCGACAGTCAAAAGGTGGTTAATAGGCTACCGGTCGATAAGCATTGACAACCGAAAAGCCGATTAATAGACTATCGGCCGAATAAGCGTTGACAACCGAAAAGCCGATTAATAGGCTATCGATCGATAAGCGTTGGTATCGAAAAGCTGATTAATAGGCTTCCGGTAGATAAAGTGTTAAGCGTAATCATGCTAAAAACATTTGGCTCCGCAGCGGAGCCACCGGAGTTACTGAACAAATGAGCGATGTCTCCGTACCTGAGGCAACGGAGCGCTAAAGGTTAATAAGCTGTTACTCTTGTTCCATTTCAAAATGTCGACTATTATGAACAATACCTGTGAACAATACTATCATACGAATTTCGTCTTAATTCTGTTTCATTTTACTAAATACATTTTTAGCTCTTTGATTAGACCTTCACTGCACATTTCATATTTTTGTTATAATTCTTTGACAGAGTGTTTATGGGCATTTATTTGTATAACACTTTTCCTTATTTGTTCGCGTAAAATATAATGACACAGCTTAGTGGAAAAAACCTGGAACACCCAGTATAAAACTGCATGTGAATATGTATTACTAATTGGAGGTTATTTATGCAAATATGTATATTTAGTTTTCGATATTTTTTCTTTCACTGAAAGTCGGCCAAATCTGTAGTTCGATCCTCAAAGGTTCAGGAGAGAGTTCCGTATGCTTCGAGTTGTATTATCGATCTTTCGATGACAAGGGAAAATTAGAAGCGTGGATAAAGAGGGATCACAAATTGTGGCCCTGGTGCCAAAGATGGAAAAGCCTTTGAATATTTTAGAACCGCGAGGGGCTACGTATCGATTGGTTTTCGCGTCATTCCGCGGTCATTCAATTAAAAACTCGGTCAAGCCTGTATTAACGAATCCCGCGTTATCAACACCTGTGTAAAAGCGTATGGGCGCTTAAGGGGAAATCAACCGGGTGTATAAAAACTCTGCGAAAATTAGGTTCGGGGAGTAGTGAATGAATGGACGTGGTCGACGCTCCATTTACACGAATACAAATTTCTTTTCTCTCCTCTGTGAAAAAGAAAAACGTTCCATGATATCGGCAAAGTGGAGATAAAACAAGGGGCGACACTCTGACGAAGAAACCACTTTCGGAGAGAGACGAACGATGCAACCAATTTAAATGCCCATTCGGTAATGATCGTTGAACCCTCAATCAGGATTGATTAGAAAACTTTTTCGATAGTATCAGACAGCAAAGTGGAAATGCTGTAAATCCAACAGCAATCCAGTTTGCAAGGGCATTTAAGAAATTATTCTTAGCCGACTATTTTTGGTCAAAATTTATGAAGTGTATGAATGATTTTGATAATATGTTAACAGATACAGCCAGCTTATCAGAACAAGCAGTCTCCTTATTAATTGTTCCAACTGCTCGTGAATCTTTTCGTGTAGAAAATTGTGATTACCGGCAACAAACTTTACCAGAGCAAAATGCTTTCAAGTATATTGCTGAATATTTATTACATAAATATTTGAAAATCCATTCTTGCCAGATATGCAAAACATTTTCTACAGACAATGAATAGTTAGATGATAGTAATTTATTTATACATTTAAAGCATATGGCACACAGTAGAAACTACACGGTGCATTAAGAAATCCCCATGAAAGTTTTTATAATTTTTTGTTTTCCTTAGAAACTATATTTTTCTCAAATGCGGAATTTCTTTAACCCCATAAAAGTATAGGAAATAACTTATTTGAATTATGGACAAATTTTTAATCTTGTAATTTTTATGTAAATACTCCGAAAGCCAATATTAGCAACATGCAGAAAATTTATGACATAAATAGATTTCCAATTATCAGAGGTTTACGTGAAATAAAGATGTTTTAAATCCAGACGATTTAAATTTCCCGCTTGCCTATACAACCATTTAAAGGGCTAGCAAACCTATCAACTTTAAAGGTGCCGCTCGAAGTGTCGCCTCTTGCTGTATCTATTCTTTGGTATCGGTTCGAGATAAACCCGTTTAAAAAAAAGAAGCGACCGCACAGCATCAGGGTCTCGTTAAGGCTGCGAAGCTATAGAAAAAAATTGTTCATCGATTCACTCGCGACCGAAAGAGTGAAAATGTTGCAACGACGTGATTTTGGATCGGCGCTCTATACAGATGCCGGGATTTTATTTTACGACGCGCATCTTGCGCCATAACTCAAGTATCGTAAAATGCTTTTCTTCGGGGATATTCGCGCGAGATTGATTTTTGTATCAATCTTGTTTGCGTTATGGAACGGGAAGATGTACTCGCGGATGTCTTCCGCGACACTCGATTTTTGTGGATTGAAATATCGGCGGGTTCGACGATGATAAACAGCCGTGAAAGCTTTTTGAAAGACATGCAATTTATTACCATGTCTATTTACCCGTAACGCGTCCATGAGAAATTCAGGTATGTACGGGGTGTATTTAAAAGATGGTGCAAAATTTTGTAGGCTTCACGGGTTCAGGCAATCCATAAGTTAACACATTATCGTCCAGAGACATAAAAATTATGGTTTTCGTTCACTGCTCGTGAAATGCCGGAGACATATAAATAGGGTTTTACACACTGCAATAAATGCCGGTGGCCTATAAACATGTGTTACAATATATATATGCTAAAGAAATAAGTATATATGCTAAAGGTTGAATAATTACTATATAAAAAGTCTTCACTTTAAATTTCATAAAAACATATTTGATATTTCAAAAGTTATAACCATTCTTGTAAAGTGATGCAAGAAAGACGAAAATCTTAAAATATTCCGGCTAGACGCATCAGTTTTCGCGCAAAAAAATTTCTAAATAAGTTGCGATTTTTTATTTCAATTGTTACGTACAGTCTTCCGTCATAGTATAGTCTTCGACTTCCCTAAAGGGTTCTGATATGCATACGTATGGATGCAGCTGTTATTTCTGTAGCCACGTAACTCGCGAGACTTTTCCATAGAAACTAGGGAAGATCATGCGTAGCCCCACTACTTTTTAGGCCAAATTTTGGGTATAAAATGGGGTTGGTTTTTGTGCTCTGGGGTGCAGTTAGAGCTTAGACAGGACGCAGTACACGTCTAGTTCTTGTTCAAGATAGACATTAGCAAGGTCGGGTTTAAGTCCCATTCGAGCAACTTTAACCATTCAGTACGTAGTCTGCTGATAGGCCGTGTTTTAAAATTCTACTCCTGAGCGCGACCCCCGTATTTCCCAGTACGTGAAAACTGAGAGGGTAGGTATTTAGCTACAGCGACACCACAAACCATTAACAATTGTAAAGTTATCAATTTTAACTTCAATATATGTACCTTGATCTTTTGTGTCATTGAGTACTTTCATTTTACAAGCTAATTCAATCTCCTAATTTCCAACTCGAGGCGAAACAACGGCAATACACTTCAGCCGCTCGAGGTGTATTACAATTAAAATATAAAAGTTACGAGGCCAAATTACTAACTATCCTGTGGCACCCGGTGATGAAATACGCATCGGTTCGTCTACGACTAACAAATTCTAAACTAAAAAACCGATCTCGGCTGCGCAAGCCGGCCTCAGCCCTCGGCTCGCAACACAATAGTGCAATTTACTTATCCGTGTTTATTCACTCGACATCACGAACTTGCTAAATTTTCGACCAGCTTTTCGAAATAACCTGTATATGGACTGTACTGCATTATGATTTTGTACACATGATTATTTATTGAAAGTTGAAAGGTTGTAATGTACGCAGATAATCAAAAGAGAATGTGAGAGATTCAGAGAAATTGCTGTTTCAAAATTTCAATCAGTCAGACAGCCTGGTCAGAACCATACAGTTAATGTGGTGTGCAGCGATGCGTTTGGAACATGCAATTGCACTTGCTTTTTAAATGGAGGTATTTCGAGCTTGCTAGTCAGCTAAAACTTACAACGAGTTACTAAAAGTTGTTAGAAAATAAATTACGGAGGAATAACTTCTGACGAGTATAATTCGGTCATGGACAAACTAAAAAAAATGATATGAAAATTCATTCAGAGGTACTTCATTTTGGAGCATCATGACCTAATGCTTCTACATGCAAAAATATGGAAAGACCTGTGTATGCATTATAAAAAAATTTGTAATTACATTTTGCAGACCCCTCTTTTTTTAAAAAAAAAATGAAATTACAAGCAGACGGATACGGCTGCGTAATTTTTCTATAAAATATGACTAGTCATGTGAACATTCCCTGGTTAAATATACAGGGTGTCCCAGGTTCTTGCCGAAAAACTGCGGTGGTTTATTCTTTACCTCCAAATAAGAAAAAAACTTTATATGAAGTTCTGCAATGAATGTTTTGTTACAAAGTTATAAGCAAGTAAATATTGTCTGTAGTAACGGATTTTCCATCGAAGCATGCGGAAAGTCGACTGTGTTTATATCTTGTCTGCGTAGCTACATATTGTTTATTATCGGGTAACGATTCCGTGTCATTGATAGCTAATATCATTAAAAACAATTACTTAGCATTATTAATTCCTCATTTCAAAATGTCGACCGCAGACAAGTTAAACACAGTCGACATTCCGTATACTTCGATGGAAAATCCGTCACTACCTATATTTCATGCATACAGTATTTATTTGTTTATAACTTTGTAACAAAACATTTATTGCAGAATTTATATTACGTTTTTTCTTCTTATTTTTAGGTAAAGAAGACTTAATATGACTTCTTTGTATGATCGCAGGATTGTCAATGATGTATCTTTTTTATTCAAAATTATACATGCTCAAATCTCCTGTCCTCAATTATTAGAACTTATTCACTTTTATGCTCCCACAAGGAATTTTAGAAGTCATGTATTTCATTATGCTACCATAAAATCTAAATATGGTTCTAGTGGTCCAATTATACGTATATTAAAATCTGCCAACACAGTTACGGATAAGGTTGATTTTTTCAGTGGCTCTATTCCTAGGTTTAAAAAATCTTTACACTTAGCACTGCGCACTGCTTAGATAATGTTTTATTATAATTTCTTTACAATTGCCTTTTTGTTTAATACTACGTTGTGTGACTGTCTTCATTTCTTCTATTTCTGTTATAGTTCTTACTTATGTGTACACATTGGGTTTATACCCGTACAATTTACAAATAAAAAAAACCACCGCAGTTTGTCGGCAAAAACTTGGGACACCCTGTATAAGAAGCCACACGTCGAAAGGTATTTCGTGCCGCTTTCGGTCGCTTTTCACGAACGTTGTGGTGAATAGGAGTTTTCGTGCAGGTGAACTCGAGCGATCGATGAACTTCCGTGGTACGCAAAGCAGGAGCAACAGCAATAAAAACGCAATGCATAAGTAGACGGCGTCTTGTAAGCGAAGCCTTCGAAATATCGCATAACTTTTCAACTCTGGACAAGAGAAGATTTGCCGGGTATGGCTTCGGAAAACGGCGAAACGTCAATAATCATTGTTGCGTCGTTCTTTATCTGCTTCAACTGTGGTTCACACAAATACGTGTCTACACTGTCGCTCAAAAGTTTTGGGACACTTCACGTACTTCAGATAATTTGTAACACGTTGAACGCCATGGCGGTCACCAGTGACCGACACCTCAAACTTAATTTAATTAAATAATTATTGATTGTCGCAAAATTCTCAGTCAACTTTATACTGAAACAATAACGTAGGAACAAAAGAACACGACTGAGTACTTAAATCTTTTTTTTCTTTACGATTTATATAAAAAATAGTAAATTATTTCGTGTCTGATTAGGTATGGCCATTTTCACTGTGGAGTTCAACGTGTTAACCCTTTGCACTCGACTGTCCCTCCCTAGGGGGCATCGTAAATGTAGCAAATAACTCGAATATCCCTTTTAAAGGGACAGGAAAAGACTGCAGTTAATTATTGAGAAAAACGTATGCAAACGCAGAATTTGTTCGAATGTTTGTAAAAGAATTGTCACACTTCTGAGTACTTGGAACCATGCAGGAATGAAATCTTCCTCAAGGATATTACGTGGCCAAAATGTTATATCTATTAAAAAATCTGAAATGGTACTAAATTATACTACAAATATGGACGGTGTTAAGCACGCTGATTAGTATGTTTCAATCTATTGTTTTTCACGAAAGTCTCTAAAATGGTGAAGGAAATTAGTTTTTCGGGGATTGGAAATATGCGTCATTAACTCTTGTATATTATATCGAACATCAAAACAAAAAAAAAATGAAAAACCTATTTTTCATTTAAAATTTATATAGCTTTTGGTCGATCAATTGAAAGGTGATTTCCAACAACTGCGAGGACGTCCTTCTACATCTCATTCAGATAATATAGTGAACAGTAAATTACACATTATTCGTATGCGAGGAAATAGACGAGACTGTATTGTGTGTTCAAATAGAAAAACTCGAGGTGAAAAACGACAAACAAATTATTACTGCGATACTTGTTCTAACAAACCTGCAACGCATATGAGTGATTATTTTGAACGTTATTACACCTTAGAGGAGTACAAGCTATACAATTTTAGTTTTATTTTATAAAATATGTACCAATAAAATTATATTCCAAATATCATTTAAATAGAGTAATTATTTTCAACACTATACTATTTTATTTGAAATTATATGTTACTCTTTATTTTGTGAATAAATATGTTCGAGTTGCTGGTAGGTGATCTGAGAAATCTCTCCGAGTGCAAAGGGTCCAATTGTCAAGGAATATACAGAAATATTACCTCATACTTTGTGACTCGTTTTATGTCAAGTGGTTGATATTCCATCAATTAATTTTTTAATCGTTATCATACAATATATCATTTGGCTTCAGATCCGGAGAGCTCAGCGTTCACTTCATCGTTTCATCGTGCTCGTTGTAAACATGCTTTATTCGCATTATATTTTCTGGGCTTTCGTCATGCAAGAAAATGATCCTTTACGAGCATCAAGCGTCCCAATAGTTTCGATCGGTGCTTCACAAAAATTCAAGAAACAACTTTGCAGTTTGTTGCGTACGCGTATATTGTTAGCGAATAACGACTTACCGCGGTGGTATCTTAGGGTCTCGTAAATGTCCTCCAGTAAGTCATAGTTTTCCTCGGCGTAGCCGTGATACAGCAACGACTCCCTGAAATATAGAGCAAGATGATTTACAGTTAGCGGCGGATGCTCAATTATAAGTTTCTCTGCGTCTTTAACGACGAAGCGATTCTTGCCTCGTCCTTCGACCGCGCGAACATGCGTTTAGGCGGTCGGGATCGTTCTGCCGCAAAATGTGCTTGAAAACGGATGTTCCCATTGAACCACAGTTCGTAAAGGCAACTCGAAGTTTGATACTGTGGGTTGGAGACAATACGAACGGCGTGCATCGCGGAGATAATTTTCTTTATGCTTGAAACGAAACACACACAAATGTTTCTGAATTAACTACTCGTTTCCAAAGGTGCATAAGTGTAAAGTTATTTTTTCTATCTGTCTACGAGTTCAGATTATATTCTTCTGTGTTATCGATACAATGTTTCTGTATTAACCCTTTGAACTCCTAATTTTTTTTTTAATTTTCTTTTCAATAACTCCCTATTATTGTAAGTGTTTTATTTGAAATGTACTTCAAAAGACAGTTGGTTGATAGAAACCAATTAAATACAAACACTCATGTACGTGAACACTTCAAGGCCTTTTTTTGTTACAAAAAAGAGTCATATACATGTAATATTGCTTATATAGATGAAAAAAAATATTGACATATGAGTACCTGTGAATAGAGTCGATGTTGAGTCACACTCCACAAGGGAGTTCAAAGGGTTAAATTTGTTAAATATATAGGGAATAAGTAGGTGATATCAACACAAGTTTCTTTTTGATTTCTGAAACGTGATCAAATGGGTCTATCTAATTGTCATAGAATTTAGAAAAAAGTACTGTGAAAATAGTACGTGGTTTCGAAATTTTTGTGATTATGAATAATTTCTGAAGTATTTTTTCAAATACGGTACGAATGAAAAGTTGGAGAGACGGAAATGTAGCTGGAGTTGAAAAATTACTGTATTTGCCGAACCATACATGGTTCTTTTCTGCTTCCGTATCCCCGTTTTTGCACGTTCTATATATTAACTGCAATTTATCATATGTCTGTTATTTCAAATAATTCTTCCATGCAAAACTTTTCGAAATTATCCTTTTCAACGGAGAGCAGATTTTATGGAAAAAGTTTTGCAATATGTTTTACTGTACTGTTTAATGCAGAATACTTTTCTTTAGTAATAGCTTTATTTACAATCTATGTAATAGAATTAGTGCTCTGTTTACTTCCTTCGTACTGTTGTGCATTTTATTCTTGTTATTTAATGAGTGTTGTAAATCATAGACATTACGTAACTGTTACTATATTTCTTTTCTACCGTATGTTGTACGTCCGCGAATTCCATTTAGAATGTAAAATTGAAACGAAGTCTCAGTTACGTTTCGTGCGTCGCAGATAATTTAGAACGTACGAAGCAATTAAAACAGAAAATTGCTTTTTAATTGATATCGATTTCTATTCAGTATGAACCCTGCAAATTTGGAACGCTGTTGTTATAATACACTGATGAAATTCAGTAAAAACAGTATTCATTATAGTTTCCAAGCGTAAAATTGCCATTTACCGGTATAATAGCACGGGAAAAAGTATTAACTAAAACATGTACGCCAAGGAAATTCATGGAAATAAACAATGAACATTGTCACATAAAAATTAACGTTTTAACCAAACGATGAATCCTAAATATTCAACAATTTATTTTCTATCGTAGAGAAATCAATGTTTTCAATTTGCTCGAATGAAACCAACGCTCCTTCGTTTTCAACGTAAGTGCATTGTTAACCGCGCATCGCAACTATCTGAAGCCGCCTTAACGCAGACCGAAGAACGTACACGCGACCGGATCGTTAGGTAAATGAAAATTCGAACGACGGGCACGTTTCACTCGATTCCAATGAAAATCGAATCAGCCAGGAGATCAGCTGTTCGCGGAGCGACGTGCCTCGTTTTTTATCGGCGATCTCGTTATCTCCCGTTCGCGTTTCCCTGTAATTCGTGTTATACGTCGACCATTGAAAAGATAAAAAAAAAATTCCAAATTTACGACATTTAGGGTCGCGAACGCATAGCACGACGAAATGGGGCAGGGTTGTAAAGCGACCTCCGCGGTCGATGCTACTTTACTTCGAAGGGCATAATAACCTCGTAGAAAGAGACACAGAGAGACAGACATACCGAGAGAGAGGGAGGGAGGGAGATAGAGATATAAAGAGAGTGGATGATACGTGTACCAGGAGAAATACTTACAGAGCCGTCGCTGTTCTACGTGGCTCCACGCCTTTACTCAAAAGGGCCTCCAGAGCCACCGCAACCACCTCGTTCTGCAATAAAAACGAAAGCCTCAGATGTACGCGTCGGTGAGACTCGGAATATCTTTAGTGGATGAATTTCGACGTGTTACGTGTACAGGATGCTTCAAAAAAAGGCTACGAAGCAGGATGAAAGAAACTGGCCATCTTTTTATCGCCTCCGAAGGGAAAATTTCTGAAGGACTTACGACCAGTCTAGGGAACCCGGAGAGCACGGCTGTTAGGTCGAAAATCCGATGGAAATATAAAAAATGAATATTAATCCTATGCTTTATAATAACGAGTCACTCGTGTTGCAGATTGTAGCCTGTACGTTGTAAATATGAGTTTCATTTGAATATGAATTATTAAGAATTTTATATGACAGCACCGTTGATTTCCAGAGAATCGTCTAAAGCAAACTGTACGTGTCCACAAATATAGCATAGTTACTTTATTTCATTCGTCTTTTTGTCAAATATTATTTAAATTGATATATTTTCCGTGGATGTGAAGTCAGTTACAAATTGTTATTACGTTAGAGCAACAACATATTCGCTAGTCTTACATTCATATCACCCTGCATACTTCTAGAGCTTACAATTTTGTCATTTTTTAAAATGTCCCTTATTTTGAAACATCCGGTACAATGCACGTTCATGAATAGCAATGGACGAGACTTGCAGTAACAGCCGGAACCGTAGCAATTGTCGTGGAATATTTTTAGTATTTTCCTCTTTTTCAATCATTTTTCACAGCAAATAATCAGGTAATGTAATTCATTGATTAATTCATACTTACATACGGAGAGGTCTCTTGTAGTACAAGGTGGATATAATATACGTTCTATTCAATTACATTTGAACATAGTTCATACGTGTAATGAATTTAAACTACAGTGGTATATTGTTGCTGACACCTCTAATTATATTAAACGGAGGAGATGCAATCAATCGACCGAAGAAATTAATCTGCGTAGTGAAGTTGTTTACGAAATTACATGCCTTGGTAATTGAATATAATAATGATATCGCATATTCTAGTAATTTCATCATTGAGTGCATATTATCTGGCAGAAGGAATTTCAAACGTGTTACATATTCCGCCCGGTATAGTTTCATTGTTAGCTTTCGGAAACTCCGAGGGTTAATTGAGAGCACTCGCTGGCACTATAATGCTTCGTAAGTATCTACCCGTTGTCATAGTTGAACGTTCGCCAATATTTCACAGCCTTCGGCGTTTCCTCCTGTTCACAATGGATCCACCGTCTAGCGACTCCTTTTGGACGTCGTTAAGAATTCCGAGAAGATTCCCCCGCGCCAGACTTAATCTGTCGCGATACTTTCAATTAACTTAATATGTTGACCGGTATATCGATTTCCACGTTAACCGACGGGATGAAATTACAGTTCCATCGGTGTTCTTTCAGAGAAAGAAAATTGCCGCAGCTGCTGCACCTCGAGAGAGAAACGAACGATCATTTCTCGTAAAACAGATTTTCCTGCAGCGTGCATAAAATGGATCTGTCTGCAAGTGCAGCGAACCATGAGCGAGCCCAAAGATTATTTTTTAATGTTCGTGATATCGCTCTGCTGCTTTCTTTGTAAGGTCCATGCAATATTAACTTTATACTACTGTATACTGTTATTTTTTGCATATCGTCACCCTGTTATGTTATTGCAATCACTATCATTATTATTGCTGTTTTCCTTTTTCTCGGAATTTTAGTGTGTACGATTAAGTTCAAAGAAGTGTTAAGTTGGGTTGGCTAGTTAACGATTAACTTTATCGTCTTTTACTAGCATATCAGGTAATTATTTACGTGTACACGAAATGGTGTTACATATGTACTTACATCTTACATTACTTTTAGTTGCTGGAGAAGTTCAAAATGTCAGCCATGGTTGTCAGTGCACATAAGTATCACATCATCGAAACAGTGAACTTATTACGAACTTCACAATTAACTCTGTGATTAAATTTTACTGTAAATATAGAACATTCTAGATGTTCTGGCGAAAGTGACAAAACGGTGGACGTAAAGTGTTTGTGAACAGCTGAAACTTCAAGTATTTCTGTACTTCATATTCATAGAACTTATTTGCATCCGTGTGACGATTAAACCACGCTCTTAAACTTTCATCGTCTAATTCGAATTCTGCCTGAAATTCCGGAGGACGCAGAAACTGAATCTGTCGAACGAATTATGCAGAAATCTATTAAGGGCGTGAAAATTCGGACGCACGGAAGATTTCTTGTTTAAGGTTGAAATTTGGGAGGAAATTAATAACCGCTTCTATAATTTGATAGAGGCGGCATCGATCCTGCTTTTAGTCGTAAATTATGAAGCCCTGTTCGAGGTAGAATTTACCGTTCCGCCTGTACGAGCAACTATTCTCCGGAGAATTCCTCCTCGAAGCAGTTATGTGGGACATTACTTTGTCTATGCGACCTTTCTCGCTAAGCGGGGTTAAACGCGGAATTATTTTCTGACCAATTCTTCGTGTCGGATTGAATTACGATCTGCATTATCCGTCCTCGACGACGAACAGGATTTTCTGCCCCTAATTTCATCCCCTGTGTCCTCATGCACCGTTTTCAGCAGGAGGGAGCAGGCGAGATGAATCATCTCGCGAGGATCCACTGCTGATCAAAAGTATGAAAGCATTCACAGAGGTTCTGTAGCATCGAATTGAATGATTGGGGAGACGAAATTGTTCTATTGAGGAAAAACTTGGATCATCTTTCTTGTTGAAATATCATTCACAAAGATGAGACCATAGTATAAAGAATTTATTTCATATTTAATTTAGGAGTTCTAGATTTTGTTTAGATACTACATTGCGCAAGTTATTTCGTGTATTTAGGTGTGTAGAGTGTCACTTTTCTTGTATTTCAAATCTTTGGTGTAATACCACAGATGCTTTAGATGTTCATATGTTATACTATAATTCAATAATGGATTAGAGCAGCGGTTCTTAACCTGTGGTTCGCGGACCACCGGAGTTCCGTGAAGTTCTCACACGCGCAAGTGAATGACTGAGAGAAAGCATGTGATATTTGTTGCGTTTTATTTATTTATTTATAATAAATCTTTTCTCTCCATATTTGAAGGCTGTTGATGAGCACTTTTAAATATACATAGTTGAGGTACATTACGGATCTCAATTTTGAGTTAAGTCTTGGGGGTCTGCAATAACAAAAAGTTATTTAAGGGGTGGGGGGGCGTGGTAAACAAAATGTTAAGAACCGCTGGGTTAGAGTTTCTAGCGTACAAAATAGTTTACAAAAATCACATTTTTGAGCAATCGGAGTATAGAGAAGTAGGAAATAAACATGAAAAATTCTTTCTGGGGATTGATTTACCTCTCATGAAATAGGAGACGACTACAAATTGAATAATTTCTTCAGTGTCAACGACGTACATTTTGTCATTGTGAACGAAATTCTGGAATGTTTAACATTTTATACAGCACGCGAGACAATGCACCTTAACCTTCTCCATTCGTATTCGTTGAAAATGAACATTCGGTAAAATATGACACACTCGAATTTCCTCCGAAGAGGTCACAGTCCGAGGCACGGAAGAAATATTCATAACCGGGTCGATAATATAATATTCATTGTTGGCAGAAACTGTTAGCATTGTTTGACTTCAGAACGACGAGGCTCAATGAAAGTTTCCCTGTACAGCGGCAAACGAGGGAAGTATTTGCGAATGTGGAGTTGATTAAATTTCTTTATTATCGAGAAACTATAAGAAGGTAGAGTAAACAGCCTCGAGAATCAGATAAGTGGGTGAGAATTTGATTCGCCGGTTCTTTTGTTTCGAAACGGCCGGCCAGGGCAATGGAATTTCAAGAAAAAGTTTATAAAAAGGGTTTCCGGGTTTTCGTAAGGAATCGACAAATACAATTGTTGCGAAAAGCATGCGTATAACTTAACTTTTATATAATTTTCTCACTGACAAAGTTTTTCTATTGAAAACAAATTTAACCCTTTGCAGTCCAAGTATGCCTATCAGGCACACACAATATCAAGCGTTCCACTCCAAGTATGCCTCTCAGGCACTCCGTTGGTTTGTCAATTTTATTTACTAATTTTTGTATATCATGTAAAAAATGAAATATTTCTTAATCCGTAAAACTAAGTAAAGCGTACATATCTTACCTCGATAAACTTTTCTTGCAACATGAGTGTTTGAAAATTGACATTTGCTTGCTGCAGCTTAAAATTGTAGTTGTTGCATCATCGCATTAATCAGTCTAACATTGCGCTCAGAAGAGAAATTGTTTTAACCGTGTTCTGTAAAAAATAACATTTCCTGTATACTGTAAACCCTTTGCACTACGTTGGCTTCACTACGGAGACACTCATAATATATTCCATAACTTCATTGGCTCCGCTATGGGGACATGCGTAATTTGTATCACAGTCCAGCATGTCAAGAATGCACATGGGAAATTGCTTCTAAAGTTACTTTAGTATTCTATAAAAATCAATGTACATAAATTTATAAACATTTATAACTTTTTCTTTTCAAATCAAAACTTATGGTTTTCAAAAATTTACTCAATGAAAGTATGTTGAAGTTGCTGGTCGATCGTATCGAAAAATACTTGGAGTGCAAAGGGTTAAAACCTATTTATTTTACTGTTCATACGGGCTGTATTTTACTTTCGTACAAATAAAATCAATACTAGAGATTTTTAAATATAGAGGAAAGTATCCTATTATCGCATAGGTTTCTAATATGACACACTGGACTTCTACCAGAACTATAATACCTATAGAAACAAACCATAAAAAAATTGCATCTTAGAGTAGATTTCTATCTAAAAAGTAAATAACATTGCTTCTTTTGAATACCGGATGGCCCGTAGACTGAATAGTAAATTTACATATTTTTTAAATTTTGTGCAGGTGCTACCGAAAAACGATTTTTGCTTAGAAGTGGGTATAAACTTTCGATTTTACCATATCACCCGCAATGTAAGGGGCCTAAATTATTGTTAGTACAAATAGCATTTTAATTTTTCAATGTTAAAGGTTTATGTATATTTTTGTAACCTACGAGTACAAAGTTCTCTAATATCGCATACCAACCGTACCCGCATTTCGTACTGTGCTATATTGGGGCATGCCCTTTGACTAATTTGGTAAACTAATTTTCCTTATAGCAACAGGAATGAAGTGAAGACTAGCAATAGTGGCGATGAAAGTTTGAAACTAAATGATGATTCCAATATGGATTATGATGACGATTACGATGCAGCATGCACGTTTTGCGTAGGTTTTTTTTCCAGAAGGCCAAATAGGTGGAAAGTGGATCAAGTATAGTATATGCTGTAAGTGGAGGCATGAAGTATCTGTTAATTCTGGTAAAACGAAGGTTTATGTTTGTCATTTTCATTTGGTAAGATCATTTAGGAGAATAATATTAAGTGACCTAATATCGACTACCGTATGTATTCCCTAATACCGCATAGGCAATATCAGGCATCAGTTTTTGTACTTACCGTAAAGAACCAAAAATATTAATATAAGAATTTTGTTACTCTTATGTAACATTATTATTTTTCGTATAAACACAATATCAGTGAACATATTCCGTATAACTGCATATAATAGAAAAATATCTAGACCAATTTTTCAGTAAACTACAAGATGTAATATAAAAGTGTACAATAATGAGGTCCATTCTTCTATGTATAAATTATTTCTTTTCTGGAAATCCACTGGTGAACGAAGTTGTACGAGAAGTCGATTGGAATTAGTGGTCGTACGAGTACTTCATTCACGGATCCGTTTTCCGTGAGCTGAATATTATTTTCCAAAAGAAATTCCCTGTCGCTTGTCCGTCAACCGAATCCATCGGTTACCAAATTTATTCCCAGCTCATACGGCATCTTTTACGATTTTCCAGGACCGTGACAGTTTTTCACGCTGTTCGAAGCGCTGACCGTTTCGCATGATTGATGAAGCTCGTTCTTATCATCGTATATATTTTGTTATACCTGTGAAAATCGATCAAATGAAACAAATAAATTTCAACTGCGGTGTAGGTAGTATAAAATGAGAAATAAATATTTGTATCCTCAACGATATTTTCGCGCGTCTGACCAATGGCGAATTTTTCCACTGTGAATGTGAAGGGAGTATTTTCGACATAAAATGAAGAATTACTAAATTTTCCGACAATAGTAATGCTCGCAGTCTTACAAATCTCAGAAGATGCAGGTTATAAATAATACAATAAACTACTAGACTCGGTACTTCGGGGCGGATGACACTGAGCATGACTGTAAAATCATCAGAAATCTCGACAAACTTTCCCTTTCCTTTTCCTCTCAAGATTAACCCTCTGCACTCTAAGCATCTTTTGATACGATAGACCAGCAACTCCAATATAGGTAATGTGATGATGCAACCAATATGGTTGCGAGCTACTGCAAGCAAATGTTAAGTTTCAATGATTCATGTTCCAAGAAAACTTCATCGAGATAAGATATTTACTCTTTACTTAGTTTTACGTACAGTAGGACCTCGGTTATTGGAACTATAATTAGCAAAATGATGACTCACATTCTAACAATATTTCATACACAAATTTGAATTTTATGTTAGAATGTAATATATAAAGTGGTGTAAAATGAAGTACACAGAATCACTAATGATAATTTAAACTTGTAATTAACATAAGACGATTGATTTTAGGATGCTCGAATTTCGGATAATCAAGGTTCGACTGTATTAAGAAATATTTCATTAGTGACATGGTATACAAACATTACTAGACAAAAGTGTCAAACCAACAGAGTGCCTGAAAGGCATACTTGGAGTGGAACGCTTGACATTGTCAATGCCTGACAGACATACTTGGGGTGCAAAGAGTTAATAAATTAGGCTTGTGGGCAGAGACTTCCTTCCCCGTTTGATTTCACTAATTGTAGCACCGGTTTTCGTCCGATTAGTGCGATAAAGTTCACCGTTCCAGCCTGGAATGCTCTGATAAATGAAGAATGTCTGGTGTAAGATATCAATTATATTCTGTCACGCGTAGAGATGAAATCCAAGTATATTACAAGTAGGTTCGAATTTGACTGGATAGTTACGAACACTTCATGAATACTTTGAAAAGGAGAAGCAATACTATTGAGTAGACTTGAAACTAGTCGAGATAGGTTCGAATTTTTTATAAGTACATTCAGAAATGTAAGCGGTACTTTGAAGTATAATCGAACTTTGACCAAGTAGATTCGAACCTTTTATGAGTACTCTAACCAGAAGTTTTCTATTCTGTACAATCGTGTCATTTGTTTTCTGTGAAAATTGCATCACATGATTCACCTACGATAGTTTTCGATTTATAATATTCAATTCGAGGGAAATCGCAGCGCATATACGTTGTATTGTATGTACATATACACATGATATTTGCAGTTTTTTGTTCTTCAGGGTTCGAATACTACTTTTAAAAGATTCGAGTCTTTCGAATTACAAAATACTTACAAATACATTCTCGAAACCTACAGGTACCTATCGTGGGGTTCGAAAACAACGTGTATAATCCGCATACTTTCCAAATATATAAAATAAAACATTACTTCTTACGAGTAGTATTCGAATCCCATGGAGTGAAACTTTTGTATTGGAATTGACTTGGATTCGTGAGTATGTATTAAACTTGATCCCATCCCTAGTCACGAGTGTGTCTTGCTGTTATAAGGCGAGGGGTCAGTCGTTGCAAATCGAGTTGCAGCGGCACAATCGATCACGTGGTCGGCTGAACACTTAATCGACGGAGACTCGAAACGGCGCACAGTGCGGCACGGGTGGACAAAAATAAAAAATTCAAATATTTAAATATTAATATTGAAGGTCACTATATTGTTAATGGATAGTTGCTGGTATAGAAAATGTCTGTCAAGAAACAAATGAGTCAATGGTGGCCATTTGTTGGCACCACCAAGTATTTCATGGCGTACAATTTATATGTCACGATTTGTTGTCAGTAATTTATATGCATTTTCAAATATATTTATAATAACACTTTATAATGGAAACTACTCACCCAGATACGTAGATTTCATTTTATATAATTTGCTATGAATGAATTCATTTTCTGTGCTCGTATAACATTTCAATGTAAACTTTAATTATTGTCAAATTTAAATTGACCCATAAAATGTTTAACGCGAAATATCCTGGGATTTTAACAGTTCTCGGTTCATTACTTCTTATATTTTAAGAAATTGATATTTTATTCTGCTACAAACTGCTACTACAGCTTTATGTACCGTTTTTGCACCTGACCGTACAATTTCCTGTTTGGGTTTGGCATTCCAAGTCAAGAACTCTGATATAATTGAGTTATGTATTTTTAGTGATAAATCTAACGCGGTATCAAATCTTACTGCTGAAATAAAGACAATTCTAAATATCAATAATTGTTCTGATTTCGTTGACGAAAATCTGAAAAAAGTTTGCGAGACTTATTACTCTGTCTTAAGCAGAAAGTGGAAAGATTGACTATTTCAAAGAAAGATAATAACGATTTTTCTGAAATTAGCCAGTATGTAATGTTAAGAGATGAACAGAAAAATCAATTCAATCGACAATTTTTGATGATTTGTAAATCAGCATAAGTGAATTAGAAAATACTGGAACAGAAAATAGAGAATAATTTTAAAAAATTTGTAAAATTTTAATTACTAATTTTCTATTCCGCAAATACATTTCAATATTTAGACATTTGTAACAGAATTTCGATTTTTGTCCAAAATTCTACCATTCGGCCGCACTGTGCGGCGACTTAATCGACGGTATCGATAAGCGAAACAGCATCTTGCCGCGGACGTATAATGTGGGGACCGAGTTCGAAACCGATAATTTCCTAAATCGTGGGAATTCGCTTGATTGCAGATACTGCCGCGATTAAACCGACTTCGAGTGGCCACGTTAAAGACCGTCCTCTCTCGTCGCCGCGCAGGGACGTACGATTAAGTCGAGGCACAGGCGCGCTAAATCGAATTTGGCAGAGGCAAGGATTGCTCGGCCGTCTCCGACGCTCGTGTTCCAATTGCAGCCAAAATCGATAGTCCCTACAGAATGATAGCGTAGGAAGGTCGCTCGAATCGTTTCAGCGGGAAACCCTCGTCTCGGTGACCACGGATTGTTTGCATCCTCCTTTCGATCAGCGAAATCAATTCGATGCTTATTTAGGACCGTAAATATTGAAGAGTTGCAAAAATTTTCGCTGAAACTTTGCCGCTCCCTTCGTAATTGAAATCGTGTGATTGGGCATATCTTGCTGACGACGTGCAGAATGTTATGAAAGAAGGTGCAGGACTTTAGGGGCGGATACTAGTCGCGAAATGGAGGTAAAAAGTTCGTATGAACAGGAAACTGTTGAGGGTTACTGTATAGCAAACGTTTTAGAGTGCTCCTAATGCTTGACTTTCTTTCTAGAAAACAACAGTTGTTGTAGAGACGTACAGATCAGGTTGGCTAAGGAAGTCATTGCTGTTCATTCGACAACATGGTTGCGTACAAGTTGCTGTTCATACATGATACACGATAATCAAAACTTTGCTAAATGGCTTATTAAACTTCGTATCTGTAAACATTATGTGTTAGAATTGTACAAAATCAATTTACATTGTGGAAGCACACAGAATGAATCGGAAGTATTAATCTTGCTTACTTTCACAATAAAAAAATTGTGACGATGCTTGGGTAACACGATAAATTGAATATTCCACAATATTCGAACAATCCCATATTTACATGATGCTTTTCAGCAAGTTAACTAGCATGCAGGAGTACGTTATCCAACACTATAAAATATTTCTGAATTATATAATTATTAATTTTCATAAAACTCTAAAAGAAAATGTTAAGTATAGTTTAATATTTCTATTCTCCACAAAGTATATTCAGAAAAGCATTTTAAAATGTGTCCGACTAGACACAGCGATTTTCACTGTGGCAGTCAACGTGTTAACAATTAACAGTGTTAGTCGTTAACACGTTGACTGCCATGGTGGTCACTGGTGACCGGCGCCTCAAATTCTATTTATTTAAATAACTATTGATTTTCACTGTATTCTGAGCAATTTTAGCATCGCAACGCTAATATAGGGACGCATGTACAATTCTAAATACTTCAACATTTTTTCCTTCACAATTTACATAGAAATGAGAAATTTATATGGTATCTGACTAGCGATGGCTGTTTTCACTGTGACAGTCAACGTGTTAAGATGTACCACACTTTGAAAGATTGGATTCCTACATCACCCCGAACAAATAATTAATAATTATTTAAAAAATATTCCTAGCTTGATTTGTTGGAAAACAGGGATGTTTATACAGTCTTTAGAGCAATCTCGTATCGCGTGAAATTACATGGGACGTTCGGCCGCCATGAGAACCGAAATACCTCGTCCACTTTCTTGGCCATACATAATGTGGTTCGACGTGGGGGCGAATGCAGGTTTAGATTTTCAGAGAAACGCGACGAGTTCGTAAGTGTACGAGCACGGGAAACTTGATTTCCTACAATTCGACTAAGTAACGAAGTTTCGTCCGTCCAATTCGACGAATGGAACGGAGCTTTCGACGATTTACACGTCGCCGTGTCCGTGAAATGCACCTCTGTCTCGGTGTCAGTCACCGACCGGGACAATCAGTAGCGCGTTGCCGTCAGACATGTTTCTGGAATGTCCAGCAACACGTATTTTTCCATTTCCCCCGTCGAAGCTTGTCGAAAAATTTCATCCACTCGCGAACTTCTGCGTGAACGAAAAATTCTAACGAGATTGCGACAGTCGCATCTGTCGAGTTTAATCGTTCCGCTTCGATGACTGGGTTGATAGAGAATCGAGGGTATCTGTAGAAGTTTTGGAGTCGCAGGAAAATAAAAACGAAGTAATTTAACAGGCCGCTGTGTGTAAAAAGTTTCTCCGTTCAGGATTTTAGCCAAGAGACTTCAGAGTGAAACGAAATAATTTGCTAGAACTTGTGCAACGTGTGTTAAGATGTTTTGTTTACTCTTCTTACAGAACTTTCTAGATCCTTTGTGTAATCGTCAGCCCATTATAATTGAATTTTTTCATCTCATATGCAGATTTAATATAGAAAATTGAACTTTAAACTCCTGTGTCAGCGACGTAGGATTAAATGCTTAAAAGGGAAGGACACTCCTGAAAGCTAATTGCTATGGTCAGGGTTGTTGTTTGCTGAATGCTTACCAAAATAAAAAAATTATAATTCTTTAAGTCCCTGGAACTTCTACCGTTCTCTTAATAGTATAACTTTCATATAAAAATCGTGCAAAATTTTCGATAATTCCTGTTATGAAAAAAAAACAATCCCGTAGAATCAGAAAATCTGCTCTTGCCAACGGAACGAGATTTATTTTACATCGACCGTTATACAGACGGATTATCTCGGTTCACCGAATAAATATTTTACAAACGAAATCGTTGTTTGCGGGTGGCTTTCGTTCCGAACACCCCTGTGTTCTGAAACGTACGTACTCCGCAAATATTGATACTGTTGCTTTGCAGTCTGCGAATTTCCATGCGTGCACAGCAACGAAAAACTACTGCAAATGCTGTTCACTTTCCTTTTAAGCGTACGATGCCCATTATCCTTGATTTTCGTTTCACGTTTCAAAATGATAGAACCTTCAAGCTGGCTCTTCGAGGGTGTTACGGAGCCTCTACTATAGGCTCTTAACGGTCATTTCCTGTTAGGTTAGACAGACTACAGCCTAATGTAGAGAAGAGCTCGTTATCAATCTCTTTTGAATTTGACAATTTTATTGAAAGCAAAGAATAATAGACATGGCGTGACACGACAAAATGTTCACATAATTTCTCAGAAATAAGGTTTGATCTTGAGGGGTCTAGTTATAGAATCTTTAGCGTGGTTACTGCGCTAGAAGGTCACCTTAAATCATCTGTTTTTAATAGAATATTGGACACTTTGCTGAGAATCCACAATTAATAGTTATAGAACTATTGTATAAATAAGATTTATTTGAAAAGCAGTTCAAACTGTTGCCATGTGGACTATACTCACGTACACCCCCGTCCCTAAGTCACCGGACACTAACTCATTTTGATTAAAATGATCATTGGAACGTGAATACAATATTTTGCAATGAATTTATTATTTTATGTTTTTATTTTTATGTATATACCATCAATATAATTCCCGAATATGTTATTAACAACATGTACGTATAATTTATATAAATGTTCAAAAAACAAGACTGTAAGCGTGAGTATGTTTCTAATACATCTCCAATCCTACACACTTCTCATTTGCTTTGAAAGTTTTGCCCAAAGTCAGAGGAAGACCTATACAATAAATTAGAAAAAGGTTGGAAAGAAATTAGGTTTGAAATATTAAAACCTTTGATCGAGAGAAAGTCGCCATTAGTTCTAGCTGCTGTATCCATACGAGGCATTGATGAGAAGAAAATATAATATTAATTACTTATTTTTTAACCCATTCATATTTGCTCTTAAAAAATAGTCATAACTGTCAACCACTTTATTATACATTGCAGTAAATATTCGACATTACGCCAAAAGTACAATATAAACTACAACTTAAAAGAGAAATTTTGCAATCATGAAAAAATATGTCAATTGCGCCAATTCCTGAAAGAAAAAAGACTAATGACAACTGTACTGTAACTAAATTATTGTCATGGCTAATAACCATGGTAGTTGATGCGACGTTAAGAGAGAAGAAGAAAAAAATTACGTATTTTTGGTAAGATCTTTAACATATGATTTGAATTACTTACTCTGTACATTATAAGCAATGAGTGCTAACTTTATTTCATAATGTAGATCATTTCATATTGTAAAATCATCCACCTCCTAATTTTACTAACAAAGTTAGTTGCAAGTGTCCGGTGACTTATGGACGGGAGTGTATATATTGATCTACAACGTTAATAATCATTTTCATCCATACTCAGACTCTAAGAACGAACAATATCACATTATTTCTGCAATCGTCCACATTGAAACGAAATAAGCCGTAAATCGGACATGGTCTGGTCGTAATACGAAAATCGTGTTGACCCGGACGCAAGCACGTCGACCTTCGGAATCGCACAAAGGTACTTAGAGCGCCGATGAAAGAACAATGGTGCCCTGATGAAATGGTACCGAGAAAGAGCGTTGCATTACTCCATCGTTTATGAAAGTTCAAGCGTAGCGAGGATTCGTTCTCCGAAGTGTACCGCGATATAATGACCGAAGGAAGTCCTTTCCTCGGAACATAAAACGCACAATGAGCTTTATCCTTTAGTATTTCACGAAGGGCAGATTTTCTCGGACAGATATCTCGTAGGCGATATCCGTTTCCGGGAGAATGTCGTCGCGTGTCACCGGCTCCCTCGCAGAAAAAAACACGTTTCGCGGCGAAATGGCCGGGTTTCGAGGGCGAATCGCTGGAAAAGCAGTGAAACGCGATCGAAATCGGGTCGACGTGATAGAATTACGATGAAAAGGGATCCCATTCGTGCATCGCCTTGGATAATACATATTTATTCGACCATTTTTCCAATTCTTCTCAGCGCTTTCGTCCGCCTTCACCCGTTCGACGAAAAAACGAGTTTACTCGTCGACAACAATGGTTCCGCGACGAGCGACGCAAGCTTTCATTGAGTGCAAAATATTTGTTGTTAAATATTTGGACCAATTAGCGCGTTCCACGGCGCAGTGGAAAATTTCGCCCGTTGTCCGGCATGTGAAAGAGTGTTTTTCTTGATTTCACCTCAATGTTAGCATTTTTTGTACGTCTGAAGTAAACGCAAACTGTATGAACTTTTCCACGTTACTGTGCCACATTGAGGATATACAAATTTAATTATTTCTACTTTATGTAATTATGGCAGTTTGGTAGGAATAATTTCAATATATTCTTATGATCCACGAAACTAGAAATGACATTGAGAAATATTTCAGATGAAAGTTCAATGATTTCTAGGGGTACTTAATATGGTGTCAATATTTTTTTATCGTAACTGAGGTATTAAGGTCAGTTTCATTTTTTAAAACGTAACCGTATATTCTTTATTACATTATTCAATGCAGTTCTTAGTCATTTTGTTTATAAACAGTAGGCGTTTCTAGAAGAGGAATGCCCCGGTTAACAGGTTAAGCGGAAAATTCGCTGGAGCCTCGAGTGTTCTCAAATTTGGTGCTGCTTCGTTCATAACGGAACGTCGTGGAGGGAAAATTAATTAACAATCCGGTATGCGTATTAAGGACGCTATGTACCACTGGTTTTAATTTATTTCAATAGCTTCGTAGAACGCCCGGAACGGATAATCGTATTCAGCGCAAACAGTGTTATTTAGCGCGCTGTATTGGAGCTTCGTCGATAACATATAAACGGAATACACAAAGGCAAAAAAGAAATGCAATAAAACACACGTGTATTAAATTGCAATTTTATTGGTTTAAATGGTCGGTCACGTTTGAGTGATCGTTTTTAGTTGTTTTTCAGTTCAACAGTTTTCCCGGAGCACTGCAGTTCTGTTTTCAGATGTAACACTGTGTAATGTGCAACTGAGATGAAGATAACAGAACAGAAAATTTTATTTTTTAAAAAAACTGAATGTGCGTTAAAAAAATGTAGAATATACGGGTTCTTTTTAAAGCCGCGTGGCGCTATCAGAAATGCAGCGTTCCCATGTGAGAAAATAAATCAAAATTGTAGGAAAAAGGTTTTTTGTAGAGAGCTCCGGTTAAAACACAAATAATTTGCCAAAACAAAAAACTTCACGATATTGAAATTCTTTTGACGGGTAAAAAGTGGTTCATAATATATGAAAATATACAGAATGTTTTGTTGTACTGCAAATAATTTTGTTTTATGAGTTGCTGCACTATAAATACACATAGCACGCTGCGGGATCTATGGGATTATTCTATGATTTATTTAATGCAGGAATGGAAAACGGTACTGTATTACCACTGCTGAATATAGTGCAGCAGTTATGTTTAATATCACAGCAATACATACACTCAGAGTACGGGGGCATAATCCTTCGCCCGCTATTGTTTGTTAAAGTCAATTTAATGGTCCATATTCCACTTACGAATTTCAAAGCAGTCGAATACGCGAAGATGTCTTCGTACAATTAGCAAGATCACTCAGCAACACTATAAATTATTTGAAATTTTTATTACTGACTAAAAAGTGTTAGCTGGAAGCTTCGATGAATAATTAAAACATCCTTTTACTGTTCCAATAATCTCCAACAATCTAAAACAGCTCACATCGACGGCAAGAAATTTCTTCAATAAAACAAAATTAAGTCACAGGTAATATTTTTTAAATACGTCCTCACAATGTGTCTATAGTTCATTATTGATAAACAAAAATACAATAACACAATATAAAACAAATATGAACTTTAAAAAAATAAAACATTAAGAAGATAATCAATTAATACAATTAGAGCAGAAATTAGAAATTAGAAGAGAGAAATCCAACTGTTTTGTTTTTGTGTGGTGCACTTGTTCCCCAGTTACCCTTGCAGGGTTAACCCTTTGAAATCCTTTGTCGAGTGTGACTCGACATCGATTTTATTCACAAGTACTCCTATGGCGAATCACACTTGACATTTTCAAATTGCCAGTTCAAACATGTATTGTTCCAATGCTATTTTCAATATAATTAGTAAAAAAAAATTGTTTAAATTAGTTGCCATCAACCAACTGTCTTTTGAAGTACATTTCAAGTAAAACACTTAAAATTATAGGCAGTTATTGAGAAGAAAATTAAAAAGAAATTAAGAGTTCAAAGGGCAAAAACGCCCGGTTTACGTGACTGTACAGAGAGAGTAGGTTCCTGAAGCTCGTGTTCCGAAGTGGCTTTCCGAAATAAACTGTGCGATTCGACGACGGGGATGGCTGCAAGCAAAAATAGTTTACAGAACGAACGAAAAGTATCACCCGAAGGGGTTCACCACGATAAATGTAATTGAAACGACGTCGCGCGAGAAATAACGAGTTCTGTCGCGCGCAGTCAGCGGGGAATGTAATAACGCGAAAGTTTCCTCGATCTTTCAGCGAGCACACCGCCTGAAGCTCGATTTTCTGCTGGTTTTATCAGGCCAAGCGATACAATAGGTATATAACTGTGCATTTGGTCGGTGGCTCGTTGGAAATGCGCGTTGCGATCTCCGTGACTCAATAAAACTTGTATCTCTCCTTCCGATGCAGTCTGCTGTTTACGATTCCACGCGGAAGCGCCGTCCAGAGAATTATGAGCACCTCAGACGTAAGAATTGCGTCTCCTATTTCGTATCGACCACGGAGAATTACATTTCACCGTCTGTCCGATGCAGAGCGTCATTCTGGTTGCTAAGTAGATCCATGTGTCTCAGAAATGGGATGAAAGGCATGCGATAACAACATTAGTCGATTTGTAGCCAAGCTGGGAACGAATGATCAGGATAACACACATAGAGCCATACAATGTTTCCCAGGACATCTCGCAAACTCGAGTCAGTCTTCTTTAAGACACAGGTCTCGTGACACGTATACTTCTGATGCCTAGAAAGGGAATTAAACCGCATCAAGCCTTTGCAACGCGAACTGAATCATCTTGGTCCACTCGAATGCGTGTTTATGTCACCTGGAGATTGTAGGAAATAAGACTGTGCCAGGATGGTTCAGAGAACTCTAATCAAACTGCTTCAGGAACGTAGAGGGTGAAATAGAATAACCACGGACCTTTAGAATCCGAATCCGGTTATAAAGAGATCGTAGAACAATGTACTGGTGCCGATTCTGGTAGAGGGGTCTTAGGACGTGTACCAGACCACTCTAGGAGCACAGAACCTGAGTTAGGATAACTCAATTCTGACTTGGACCACCCTAGAGTCGAGAGACTCGAAACGGATCTCTGCAGGAGTTTGATGGGTCCAAATCGAACCAGTTCAGGTTTAAGGGACTCGAAGGTGACCTATCAGACCCAATAGACCACAGTTGCAACCTCCTAGTCTCAAGACAGTCCTGTTTCGGGTCTTTCGAGTCTGAGGGCTCCCGAGTCAAGTCCTTTGGGTCTGTTGGGTCACGATTCGAGTCCTTTGGATCTAATGTGTCACGATTCGGCTTCATCCTGTGATGATTTTACACCTGTTTTTCAATCCCACGTTAAATTTCAGTCACCGCAGTTTCTATCATCTCTCAGTTCTTACCATCACTCTCCTATCTTTCTAAACGAGCATCCCTGCGTTTGATAGCATAGTTAGCAGTGTGTATCCAAGTAATGTGATCTCTCTAATTGAATTCCCAAAATGGAAGACAAACAATATTGCTTGAAGGAAAACATTTCAGATAACATATTCTGGTTTGCGTTCTAGCCATCGTTCTTGCCCTAATTTCTGTGTAAATATATGTCGGCTATTAGCATATTCAAACATTTGCCAATGTTGCTGCTCGTTGCCTGCGTTCCGGGTATCCCGCAGTATTAAATCGATCACGACGTTTCCACAGGCTCGCGGCAGGGCCACAATGGTATCCGGTTCAAAACGCATCGTGACCCCCGCGATTATTCTGAGACATGGAAGCACTGTAAAAGCCACGTACGTATCGATCGAGGGGCTATCGTGTGTTTGCCATTTGCACCTCGCACGACGGGAATAACGTCCGCGCGTATATTTTAAGACAACGTCGCAACTCGTTTCTGTGTAATGTCTTACATGTCGAGAGCAAACTCATTTATCGCGAACGTTCTGACCGCGTTTAAGAGCTTTTATCGAAATAAGATCACCCATTTGGCCGACCGCGAATACTTGCTAGAAAACGTTAGCTCGGCTAAGAGAGCTTTCGCATGAAAAGCAGCGTTAGCTATGCTACTTTGTGTTGCATTCAGTTCGGTTTTCATATCTTACTCTTTCTACAGCGAAGGGTCTGTATCGTTCACAATATGAACAAGTCCTTGTAAATGATGATGCGAAGAAAGTCTATACAAATTGCAGAACAATAAATCCCACTGAATGGATAGGAGTTTGTTTCCTACACGTTGCATACGAAAGCATCAGACTAGGTCGACAGAGATTGTACTGTGATGATTTAATAAAGCTAGCAACAAAACGGCCTGAATTTTCAATGCAACTCTATCCATAAAATTCATTAGATCCAACGACTTCGAATCTTCAATATTTGAAGGTAATTTTTATAAAAAAAAATACTGAGAATAAGCAGTTAGTATTCTGAGGTTTGTTTATTCTCCCCAGCCGTTACATTTTATCTTCCATTACCTCGAAAAAGCACTGGTCTCTATCATGAAATTTCCTGGAGAAACCACATTAAGCTCTAATATGTTTAGAACATAGCAGCACAGCTGCGTTGTATAATTGGAGTTTGGGTCTGAAACCACCTTAACCGCGTCTCGGAATCGCTTAGAATTGATCCGACCCGAAGGAACTGTAGTTTCAGCGATAAAGAAGCTACGGTAGCCATTCGGTTTTCTCATGATTAGCAGCCGGTTAAATCCTCCGCGAGCCAGCGTTGTTCTTTTATACGTATCAAATGGTTTGTAAAATTCAATTTATCGCGGTTCGAATAACAGCAGATCATTGCCATTTCTATACGATCCGCTCCACCCTACGCTGATATCCCGTTAATATACGGATTTCATGCCACCGTTTTATTTATCCGATGGTCTTTTATTAATCGAACGCCACCCAACAGTCTTTTTTTTATCTTCGCAACCCGCTCGCGTCGCGTCGTTACCATTAGCAATGGTATGGAGCTGTGAGTTCGTTCGATTATTTTAAAAAATGAACGTAATAGTTTTCTGTAGAATCGAATTGTACCCGTTGATAGGAATAAGTTGTTCTATGCTCATATTAGGTTGACTGTTAGGTAGAGACGGGATGCAAGTATATTACAAGTAGGCTCGAATCTGACTGGATAGTTTCAAACAGTTCATGAATAGTTTGAAAAAGAGAAGCAATACTTTTGAGTAGACTCGAATTTAGTCGAGATAGGTTCGAATTTTTTATAAGTACATTCAGAAATGTAAGCGGTACTTTGAAGTATAATCGAACTTTGACCAAGTAGATTCGAACCTTTTATGAGTACTTTCATCAGAAGTTCTCTATTCTATACAATTGTGTCATTTGTTTTCAGTGAAAATTTTATCACATGATTCACCTACGATAGTTTTCTTGTATTTTATGTACCTATATACACGATATGTGCAGTTTTTTGTTTTTCAGGATTCTAATACTACTTTTAAAAAATTCGAGTCTTTTGAACTACAAAATACTTACAAGTACATTCTCGAAACCTACAGATACTCATCGTGGGGTTCGAAACCAACGTGTATAATCCGATTACTTTCCAAATACATTAAATAAAACATCACTTCTTATGAGTAGTATTCGCATTCCACAAAGTAAAACTTTTGTATTGGAATTTACTTGGATTCGTAAATATGTATTGAATTTGATCCCATCCCTACTGCTAGGAGTTCCACCGGTAATCGACACTTTAAATTTTATTTAGATACATAACTGTTGTTTTTGACAATAATATGAACAAATTATAAGTGCAGCGATAATGCAGGGACTCATTTACACGATTGAATACTGAAACATCTGTTTTCTTTGTTATTTATATTAAAGCAGCGATTTATGTTGTATCTGACCAAGATTGACTATTTTTACTGCTACAGTAAATGCGTTACAGGAATATAAGAATCGAAGTTTTAATTTGTGAAATTACTGTTTTTTTTACTATTACGGTTATTGGTACATGTGGACATGTATCATTTCCATTGAGGAAAAGTAGTATGTAATATTTTTGAAGTGTGCCACTGCTTCCGAACTTGAATCTTTTAAACTTTAATTCTTGATCGATTTGTATTTCAATCGAGAAATGTCTTATAGTACAAATGGGACAACAAGCTCAGTGTTGCTGTTCTATCGTTTTATTCTTTCAGTGTAAATTCTTGTTACGTTTTTTAGAACTCATGTAGTTTAACATACTTCCTCAACGACGCAAAACAACCTCATTCTGAGAAGCTGTAAAAATGAAAAGATAATCTCGATCGTTTTATAGCATACATAGAATAGATCCTGAAATTACGCTCTCTTTATCTATATTCCATTATTCGAATACTTGAAAATGACAATTACTTGCATAGATATTTACCGATCAATTAATCAATGTCCAGTTTACCAGAACATTATTTTTGTAAAGTATATTCCAAGTAAAACGACTCGGAATTACTCGAACGAATACCTTGCATTTCCAATCTTTGCGAACCCTCCTTCCGAGATTCAAAATCAATAATACGTACACGCGCAAGTACATAGATAAAAGAACGATTTTCAGGAATATTGCACCATTTCCATAAAACGGACCTTAGGCGCCTCTATCGCCTTCGGGGCTGAATAAACGAGCCGACGATAATTTTCAATGCACCCCCACCCGTTGCCTGTTTTTCCCCGAACAAAAAACCTCGAAATTGCGTAGAAATCGAATCGTCAATTGTTCGGGGAATCTCTCCGTGCAATCGAAAGAGACGATCGTAGCTGAATGTCGAAACGTTTTTCGGTATTCCAAGTGCTATGAAATTACAATGGGACATTAACGAATTTGCATCCGAGCCGCCAGCATCGATTTCGCGATGGTAGAAGCTGTTGCGAATGCTCGTTTCGAGGCTATGATAGAAGTGCAAAAATTACTCGTCTTTATTTACAGGTTTCTCAACGTGTTCGATGTTTTTCGAAATGCTAGTTTTCAGTCTTCTCAATTCTAACAAGTTTAACCCCTTGATTTACGGCATTATTAATCGCCAAGCGTGAAAGTATTAGCTATTTACATGCCATAGTGCTTTGATAAATAAAAGAACATATATTACACACAGAACATTTGCTTAACTTTTATAAATCAGTATAAGACTGCATTCTGTTTCTGTGACACATAGAGCGAAATTTTCATCACATGTGTGAGTCGTTGTTAAAAGGCAAGGGCCTAATTGCGCTACAGCACAAGCTATGATTGAATTATTTCAATGTCATATGAGACATGCTGATTTAATAATTGAATTTCATAATGCATAGGGAGTTATGAACGCAAGAAATTTGCAGGCTACATGAGGCCAAATTATATGAATATTTTCTTTTCAGAGTTGCCCTGTGTACCTCGGTTATTGTCTAACATTGTTGCTGATTTTTCGCACGTAAACTGTCTATATTGAAACGACCCCGCTCTAAGCTTATTATTATTTGCAAAACTGGAGTATTCTAGGCATGCACCAACGTCCAACAATGAATTTCTTTGAATGCAACTGTACCACATAGCACAGTGTACACGGTGGTAGCCAAGTTAGCAACTGCAGGGGTACATAAGTAGGCAATGGAAAAGCTACTCGGTTTAATTTGCCTCTCCCTCGGGATTAGGCGGCGTAATCCCTTTAATTCCCGTTTACGAGCCGTTCTTTCAGTGGCACAAAAGAAAACGTTTAAAAATTCAACGCGTTCCCGGAACGATATATCCCTCGCGCGCTATCAATAAGTCAATTTCTCCGGCATCCTTCTCGATCCACCGCTGTTCCGTTTTATCTCGCCACACCTACGCGAATCTCATATTCCCTCAACCTTGTTAATTTTTTAAACGTTTTTCTTCCAACCTGGATCCACGGAACCGCGAAATTTTCATTGTATCGCTTCCCTTCATACGTTTCCACTGTCCTGCCAGCAGCGTGGAACGCATGATAAAACGTGGAACCGCAGCTTGTATCCAAATATTATTTCTGTGCTCCCAGATTTTACTTTTAATTTCCAATTTACACCTCACGCGCGTCCTTCTCTCTCTGCCTTTTAAACAAGGAGATGAAGTTTTTATTACATCCTTCTTTTATTTAGACTCCCTTGATTAATTTCAGCTTTCTCCACGGAGAATAATTATGCGGAAGAGTTTTTGCGAGAGTAGCTTTTAAAATAATAGCATGACCGACGCAATTTTATTCACCGTTGTTGCATTTATCGTCAGGCTTTTTTTATCGTCAGACATCGTCAGGCTTTCTGTTTCGTGTACAATCGTCAGATTGTGAATTTTTGTGTGAATTATATCCTCCAATGGTGGCGCCGTTGCAATTTTTTGGTAACATCTGTGAACTGATGTTGAATAAATATAATTTGAAGAAATGGAGTCATATTTGTGCAGCTTCAAGAAATTCGTCCATGAAAAGAGGAAATATTCTTACAGTTTAATTTATATAAAAGAATGCAATATCGAGCATAATCCGTTTGTCTTATAATGAGTCTTTTTGAGGCTAAAGAAGCCTTAAAAAGAGCGCAATTTCTCCTACGCCATAATATCTATGAAAAACTGAAACGTGTACCTTATATTATACGAAAAATAGACAAAAAGTGGATTGAAAAACATTTTGGACCACTTTCATAATATCGTTCATCATCTCTGGTGGTAAACAATGCCTCTGCCATTCTTTTGTCACGATATTCTTAGAGCAAGAGGCCACACAAAAGTTTCTAATTATTCCGCAGGTTTTTGTCTCCGAATTGCATTTTCCTTGAAACTCGAGGCTATCATCCCCTGGCTCCGGCGGTTCCCTTGCGATTTATCTGTTACGATGTCGACGCGAAATATCACGATGGAAACGATATCGTTTGAATAATGGCGGCTGGTTTCGCTACGCGGTAGTTATTCTTTGGCTTGTGGCTGATTCAATTAACGCGTCGTAAATCCGACGAATTAAACGGGCACAAAGTACGAAAGAATACGACATTTTCTGGCGAGATGAAATTAAAAGTGGAGGCCGAGGGTGGGAAGCAGAAAAATAATATCTCGCCGACCGCGCCGCTTCCTCGGTTAATTGCTCTCGACCATTTTCGGCCGAACCTACCCACTTCAACCTCTTTCAGCATTTTTATAAAAAAAACTTTCGATAATTCCACTCCGCCTCTAAGAAATTTTATGAAAGAAATTGATGTATTGCGCCCTCGTGGAACCACTGTGCTGTCGCGAAAGCCTCGTGACGTGACTTGTTACTTGAATTTGTCACTGATCTAGTTAGATCATTTAGCGAATCAGGTCTATGGTAGTAGGACGTGCGAGAAGGTATCGCCCATTGGCAATCCTTCAGGGGTACAATGTGTTTAACACTTTGAGTGCCACGCTCCATTAGTTGAAAATGGCAAACTACCTCAATTTTTGTACAAAATGAAGGTAACCATGAACTCCACCTCTTTTAATCAATAATATCAGTAACATTCGTTATTTTTTTACTGCTTTTGTTAGAGCTGATTAGGTATACTTTTAATATTGTACATGATCAAATAAAGAATGATTGAATCTATCTGTCACCCACATATGGGTGACGTGGCACACAAAGTGTTAATTTTTTTTTACTCTATGTATAGTTCTGAAGGCTTTGTTCTTTTTAGCCCTTTTTCCCGTTGGGTCGTTGATAAGAGGACTTGCCAATTGATTTGGGTGGTTTTGCAGTCTACATTTATGGGATATCGCATATCTTTGTGCATATTGATGCATCCATTCTATTTGGAGATCTTTATGCAGGTCCTCGTTTCTCATGTACTATGGGGCTGCTGCTATTCCTCGTAAAGCTTCGTTCTGGAAACGTTGTATAATGTCCGTGTTAGATTTTTCGGGACAATGTTCAAATGACATTGAAAGATTCGGTAATTTCTAAAATGTATCTTTTTGAGGATCAGAATGACAATTAGCGTTGAATTGGATCTTGAAGAAGTTTCTACGAAATTGGCTCGGCGTCGCGGATTTAATTTAATTAAATAGCTTTCGTTTTTGGGTGGTCGACGGGTTTCAGATCATTCAGACGATGCGATGCAGCCTCTTATGTAAATTGGTGTAGCTTTTAAACGAATACAATTTCGAGATGCAATTTTTATCAGTATGTTTCGTGTAGACGGGAAAATAAACTAACTACGTTTTTACCTCAATAACTTATAACGTGATAAATTTTATCGTTGTATGATTTATATTAACACGTTGAACGCCGCGGCGGTCACCGGTGACCGACACCTCAATTTTAATTTAATTAAATAGTTATTGATTGTCACAAAATACTGAGCAATCTTCATACTAGAACAATAATCTAGGAACAGAAGTACACGACTGACAATGAGTACTCAAATCTTTTTTTTCTTTACGATTTATATAAAAAATAGAAAATTATATTGTGTCTGATTAGGTATGGTCATTTTCACTGTGGCGTTCAACGTGTTAAACGGAGGAAATTATAGCGTGTCTGACTAGGCACAGCAGCTATCACTCTAGCATTCAATGGGTTAATTGGGTTCTACAAATGATCTGTCTTGATGTACGTATACTATAGAAATCGCTCGTTAAATTGACAGTTATACCAACAACCCAAAAATTGGACTTCTGATTTTTTAAACAGATTTTGGATAATTTTGCATAATCGGCGAAATATAAAGAACGAAAGAATCTTGTACATAGAGCACTGCCGTATTTCAGTTCAACGAATGATTTAAGTACGTGCAATTTGAAACAGTTGAATCGACACAATACGTTCAAACAATTCGTTCGATTTGAGGCTCGAAAACAAACTCATAGAAGCTACCAATATGGAAATTTGGCCGCGCAGAGAAATGTTAGCGCTGTTTGCTCCGATGTAAATGAAATTGCATCGTGTTCTTTTGCATGTGCGGTCGAAACTGTGAACACAATCTGAAAATGCAACCACCATCAGACTCGAAGCTCCAATGCAAATCACTGGACGAAACTCGAAAAGTTAATAAACCGCCGCGGAAATCAGTTTTAATGAAACTACGTCACAGTTACATTTCGTTTTTTTTCGGAAACTTGGATCTCGTAACGAACCGTCGGCTAATTGATTAAACATTGCACAACCAAGAGGCAGGATTATTACTTCCATCGGACGAGTGTAAATTTTACGGTCCACTGAACTTGCTATTTACGTTAATAAATTGCAGATACGAATCCGTATCAGATATCATAATGTTAATTTATGTCGTTCAGGAATGTCACGATGATACGTTGAACGGATCGATTCCGCCTGGATTAAAATTCCCTTTCGATTCACCGTGGACGCGACGGGAATACGCTATGATGGCGTTTCATTTGTTCCCACGAACTATAGATACAGAGATGAATGCCTGGAACCTTCGAAACTTCGAACGCATGACAAAGATTGGAATCGCTTCGAATGTTATTCGAATCTGAAAAGTTTTCGAGATATCGCCGGATCTCGAAAGTTTCGAGAAGTTTTGTGTATCTTGATGGGCCAGAAACTCCGTCAAGCTTCAACAGTCGTGCAACTTTGAAACTATAGCGAGAAGATAAATTAATTATGCAGCGGAAAATGTGATGCTGCGTTTGTCTGAAATTCTTCGAGCCGAATCGAATAAATTTTTCCGTCTTTCCTCGATGCTTCGGAAAGAGAGGAAATTAACTTAAAAGTAGGTCCACAAGTGTCACAATATAGTGAAAAAATTGTATTAAGGCCGTTTATGTTCTTGAACGTTCTTGAAACTAGTTTAATTAATTTTGAGTAACAAACTTCGTTCAAGATGCATTATATATTCGAACCAGCAGAGAGGATTGCTAATTTGACGAAAGTAACGAGACTGCTTAGGAGACTCTCTCGGGACCCTAAGAATTCTCTGTTGCATTCAAGGGACGGCAAACTAGTGATTTCGCTTTCTCTCGATCAACAAATCTATAAACAATCTTTGCGGAATTAACATCTTTCTTATTGCAACTTGATATTTAACCCATTCAGCCTAAACTACGAATCTGACTCGCACTGCATGACTTGGATCAAAACGCGCTACTACGAGTCTGACTCGTAGTGCACGGCCTGGACCAAACCATGGACAAAAAGATAGTATTTCCTTCATCTTGTGCAGTTCTCTTCCTGTAATTCATGTCAGATATACACCATGCTGTGTAAACATATTTTACTCGTAGAAATCAAACGTCGCAGTTTGTTCACACGACCCGCGAATCGAATGTCGGAGTTTGTCCACATGACGCGCTAAACAAATATCGCAGTTTGTCCACACGAAGCGCAAAATAAATGATAGCTGAATGGGTTAAAGCAATAACGTTATTCACCTGCAAGTAGAATTTCCCTCCTTTCAGTAAAGACAGACAAACAAGATTTATACTGATGTAGACAACCTTCTTGGGATCATCATACAAAATTTGTTCTTAGAAAAATGCATATAGAACATTACAATATTTATTTGTACTACGACTTTACTGCTATCAGTATCAGGCATACGATCTCGGTCAATCTGGGACTACAAAAATTAGGTGTTTAACCAGGAAAAAAACAAATTGTTCTTACTCATATTCGCACTGGCCACTCAAAACATGAATTCCTGATAACGAAGCAAAACCCTCCTAAATGCGATTGTTGCGGAGTGTTGTTAAGCATCGAACACATTGTACTGGAGTGTCCTAGGTTCTTACCGAAAGGGAACCAATTCTCCATCAAAGAAGACCTGAAGACGAATCCGAACGAATCCAAGAACATCGAAAACGTACTACAGTTCTTCAAAACTGTTGGTTCATATCATGTATTTAAATTATAGATATAATGCATTCAAACCGTACAAATATGTGTAAACGCTATACTGACCTTCCTTTGACGCGACCGCTTTAAAATAAACCTATAATAAAAATGAAATTAGGTGTGCTCCAAACCACCAAGTATCGTATTTTCCACGCAGCACCGAAAAAAAATAAGCAAATTGCATCTAAGTTAATTACTAACGGTATTATGCTGCGAAGAGCGTCGGACAGAGGAAACTGCGTAGAGAGAGAGATGAATGTTATTCGTTTCTTGCCAGAACACAAGAAGCTACGAGTCTCCTTTGAACTCTTTTCAAACTTTCATAAGAAGCTGATTCAGTGAGTGATCAATTGTTGCCGTGCAATCGGTCGCTCGAGACCGATACGACAGAAACGAAACCGTTTGTTCTCCCTGGATGTTTTAATAACGATTAGACGACCGTAACCTGTTGAGTCGGCGACGGTATATTTCATTGGCATAAACATCAATGGAATCGACGAAGGCGGTTACGAATCCTTACCGCGCGTTTTCGATAGCCTTTCATTTCCCCTCAGGGTGAAGTGCTTTTGATTCCGGCTGTTGTTTAATCGAACGGATAATACAGCTTTGAGCGCAGGGGTTGCGCGGTTACAGCCACCTCAGAACAGAACGACCGCAGTCAGAAGTAACTGCACCGATATGATGCGTCATAATTGCATTGTGATTTTGTGCAAGCTCGTCCATTAGTCTACTTGTCGTCTCGCAGAAAACTTCTTATCCCAGCCAAATGACGGACAATTGCAGTGCAGATAGTACACGGAAAATGAAGGAAAAAAATTCTAAAAGAATTCTAAAAAAACGAAGGAAATTATAGACAGTTCCCTGTCCGTTTTGGTTGGGTTAGGTCACATGCTTTAACCAAAACGTAGAGCTGTTAAAACGAATTTACTAATTTTTCATAGTTCATTGCTTTTTGGATACTGTTGCTAGTACTATCCGTGGTCAGATAAATAACAACTGATCTTAACTATAACCCACATGAGACTGACATGAAAGTCAACGTGTTAATAGAATCATTAAAAATGTAGCGTGGTCCAATTGATCGGTGCCAATAGACTTGTTAACTATCATTATAATCTGTCCTACTAGGTATGACTGTTTTCACTGTAGCGATTGTACAACCATTAACACTTTGATTGCTATGAAATTTTATATGTTTTGCCCCGTGGGCCATAATAGAATTTTCATAATTCTAAAGTATAGTACATCGTGGTATTTAATTTTGATAAAATATTATGTTCTAATATAAATTTGTAATTTTTGAATAGCGCACATTTTATTTCAGAATGTTCTCTAGTTATTTACGTTGTTCAACATTTTTTAATCGATGATATTCATCTTATTTTAATCATTCTAAAAAATGTAGTAACGCCTGCCACGAATGACCACCGTGGCAGTCAACGTGTTAAATGTATACTTTGAAACCATTCGAATACTCCGAAAATTGCGTTAGCAATTCTCATCAGCGTTTCGAAAAGCGGCGGTCCAATTCCATTAATGACATTAACATTTTTCGTTCCGGTAACGACCGGTCGATTTGCATACGTACATATCAGAGCGCGAGGTGCACGTGGAAACTTGGCGACTGATAAAAAACATGAATATGAATTTTCCAGAGTTCCTGCCCGCAAATTCACCACGAGAAAGTTTGCCAGTCTGGCTGGAGTGCGTGAATTGTCGAAGTTCGCGGGATCGAATTCGAATTAAGCGGTTGTAGCCGGCACGCGTCGAGCGATACGGGGGATTTTAGGGAACGGTGAGTTGTGAAATTTGAAATTCATGTTGAGCGTTAGCTATGCTGTTGCAGCTGGGCCAGACGGACGAACGACCGTCGTTGGAACGTTAAACGATGCCGCATTATTCGAGATTTTCTCGACGGGAGAATCGATCACCGTCGACCGGCGGACTGATGCAAAACTAATGAGGCTTTCACGAAGGGAAAAAGCGCAGCGACGAGCAACAACACGTTCCTCCGGTGCTCCTGTTTTATTTGAAACTCGACGACGTAGACGGTGAATGTCTGTCGCTGATTTTAGGACGGCTCCCTTAAGGGCGTGCCCATTAATTCTCGATCAATCCTCCACGCTGCCATTAACGAGCATTGTATTCTTTCGTACGGCGTCCTCTCGAATTCTTCAGGAATTGAATCGTTCCAGCGATCGAACGAGCGGTTTTTTGTCAAGTCGCAGAAAGAGAAACATCAATGTGTCTCTACAGGGTGTCTGCAGGGAAAAGGATAATGGATACTGAGACTGGTCTTTTCATGGTCGCTGGTGTTCGACACGTTAAAATAATACAATATCGTACATGCAGAATGAAATTGTAGTGTAGTAGATGCCCTTGCAGCGCAGTGAAATTCATATGAAATGTAAAATAACCGGGAAGATGAAAATTGATAGTGTCTGTATTTTGGAATTTATGGATTTATCTGTTGAGTTATATGATGATCTACCGCACTCTCAGTTGGATATATTCTGAATTTAAAAATTTTATGATGGACTACATTTATTTCATGATAGTCTGTCGAGATATGTATTCGCCAATGAAGGGAAATCTATCTTCTATTAATTCTGAATGATTTCTAAATAATAAACATAGTTTATAGAAGCATATTAGGTGTCACTGGTTCTTCTATGCCGTATGAACACTCAGTCTGTTATTGCCCTTGTCATATTTAATTTTTCTGTTACAACATTTCTCTTTTATCTCTCCTCATGGAACATACAGGACATCCGTCCCAAACAAGTTTCTTGCATACGAGTGGTCACTATAGTGCCTCCGAAAACTCATTGCTACGTGCTAATAATATAATTGCTCTGAAAAGATTTTTTTTTAGTGTATAAAACCAAATAGTAAATAAAAAAAGAGAAATGACCTTGAACAGTTTGATCTGTTTTTCTCTCCACTGTAGCGTTTTTCGCACGCAGACACCCCGTACAACGAGATCATAATCGATTTCTCGCGTTTAATCGACTGATGGCGCGCTGGTAAGAAACTTTCAAACCGTTTTTGCTGAGACGACCAAACGAAACAGAAACAACCCTCCGCAGGCACGTTTATTGCACATTTCCGACCTAATTCCCCGACGGAAAAGAATTCTAATTTGTATTACAAGCACGATGCTGCTCGTACATCCCGCGGAACGATCCCGACAATCTTATCGCGCTTAATCACGAAACGACCATGAAACATCGCCGACTATTCCTGTCCTGTGTTATGCGAGAACGCATGAAATTTCGAACGATCCGATGCTTTTTCCACGGGAGACCATTCTCACGTCAAGAAGACACATTCGAGACGGTTTTTTCGATCGGACGTTGATCGATGAGCGGTATAAAGAAGGCGTGCGGTACTGTGTGATTCTTATTCTCAAGGATCTCTAACGAGGAACAGCATCCGAGTGCTGACAGCCGAGATAAACGAAAGTTTATCTTATAGCGTTTTATTCTGCAATGGAATTTGGGAGGTACAAATTTTTCTATTTCATAGGTAATTCTTTTTAATCCTAGTATTATGTTGTTATACCCTGTTCCAAGTCATCTTGTGTTTTTGTTGATGTTGATGAGTAAGTTGAACTGTGTTCTACTGATTCGTTTAAACAATCGAGCTTAGTGTCGAGTCTGAGACGTCTCCGGAGTGTGAAGAATTAAATTGCTGAAGAGCTTCAGAAAATTGTAAATTGTTGTTTTATGAATCGTCTTTTCTGTAGATTCATTTTATTAAACAAATGTTTTGCAGATGTAGTATATTCTCGGAGAAATGGAAATTACAATTGTATTAAGTTCCATGGTAAACTTGTATAGATTTGGAGTAAATTTGACTAATGCGTTCCATGGCACAGTAGAAAATTCCGTGACTGGCCAGACACACGAAAACTGTTTTCTACGAATACTTACCTACGAATATTTACCTATTTGAGAACATATTTATTACTTTATACTGTCGCAACAACGTTAATGGTATTAATCAATTTGAGGGAGATCAGTAGTTATTTAATCAAATTTAAATTAACGCGTTAATAAATGAGAAGAAAATTTAATAAGGTTCCAGGAGGTAAATATTTTCAACTATATCGTCGAGTTCGCTGTTTTATACAAAATAGAGCTTCTTAGAAAGCGGTAAATCTTTAGCAGCAATCTATTAAATTAATTTCTATTAACTTCAGAGGGTATATTAAAGGAAACCGGAGCCTGTGAAAACAGTGAGTTTCTTTAGGCTCTGCCTTTCGCGTCTTTGTGCTTCATGTAGTTATTACACATAAAGTTAAGTAGATATAGAAGCAATTTATTCGCTGTATTCAATTACACGGAGGATGACTGCAAAAGAAATATTATAAGCATCGTGAAAGCATTTAGCTTTATCCTTATATTCTTTCGAGAACTACATGCAACTTAATTTTCAAATTATCCTTGTCTGGTTTTAACATATCCACTTTTAAGCCGCGAATATTTTATCATGAACGTAAAGGTGCGTTCATTATATTCTTCCGAGAATGAAAATTCATATTACTGTACGGTAGTAGCAATTAATAAAGATTAGTGTGTCTTTAAACTAGTGTCTCATCAAATACACTGAGCTCTCAGATATTAGAAGTTTGTCAAGATAAATCTTATAATTAAATCCATTGCATCTGGGGTTATTTGTTAACATTTTCTTATGTATTTCACGCACAATACAATTTGTTTCTCGAGCAACGCGCTTAATAGAAAAACTCTATAGAACAAATGAACCGAACTGCATCGTTCGTACGAATACTTCCCTATAGACTGACGACAACACCTATGTTCACGAAGAGCAGACAAAAGCTACGTGTCTGGAGGAAATTGAATTCTCTAGTTTTATGAAAAATCTACAGAAAGATGAGAAACTCAACTACAGGGAGCCGTACAAATTCCCGCCTCTTCCCACGAGAAGAAACTTCTCTGTTTCAAGGACCCGAGTTTCTCCTGTTCCCCATCCAATCGTTTCTCGCGCGTCTCTGATGAATACGAATTCTGAACAGTATCCATCAGCATTCCTTCAGACACACCACAGACTGATAAAAAGAATTCAAATTACCGATGGTGTCGTGAGAGTCAGAACAGCAGCCCTCAGGTGCTTCAGGTTCAGCGTCTTGGTCTCCTCAGTATCCTCCCACTCTTCTCCCATCAGCAACGAGGTGACTTCGAACGAGGATTGTCTGGATTTGGGTGCATCGTCTCTCGCGATTCTGCCGCTTCTCTGCGGCCTGTTCTCCTCTTTCTCGTTCTCGTCGGACGCTTTGAAGCGTTCCCGTGAAAAAGGACATGCCATTTTGTTCGACGCTCGCCACTCAGCGATATCAAAGGCCGAGAGATCCTTCAGTACCAGCGTCCAAAAGTTATCACCGGTTCAGTATGAACGCGTCACATGGCACTCCGATGTTTATCAGCGATCAGCTGTGAGTACCTCTTCTCCGACTGTCTCTGGCCAGTCCTGCACGGATTCTTAACGACACACGCGTGTCACTTTGCTTCTCTCTGTCCTGTCTGGTCCTCTGCTCTTTTGCTCCTCTTGCATCGTTGCCTAAACCTCGTACCGGACCGGACACCTGCCGCAACTGTCGTCCACCCTCGTGTACCAGGCCACAGTAAACCGCGCTATCATTCCGCCGATGTCACTGGCGCGGTTATCGCAGTCTGTTACCGCAATGCAATCACCACTTACCACCCGGCGTTCTCTACGATCTCGCCACCGGGTCAGCAGGCAGTTACACGCTAGCCTACAACTCGTGTCCGGCTATCTGGTCGCTGGTGTAAGCTCCGCTCCAACGATATACACGGCGTTCGGTCGTCTATTCTTTCAACGTCGACGCTTGCCTCGCTGACGTTGCCGATCTATCGGAATAAATCGGTTCTCGCGTAAACGGAGCAGACGGGTCACATTGCCGCGTTTTGGCAGCTTCTCTGTGCATTCACGGCATGTGACGGTGAAAGACGAGTGACAGCACGGTGGGTACGATGATGTTTCGGAGCGCGTAGCGCCATACTAGTCGCGGATTGACCGAGGCGCAACGAGCAGCGCCAAACCGTCGTTTCGTCGACGAGGGGTGCGCGACGGAGAAGCGCGACGTACGGTGCGACCTGGGGGATGAAGAGGGTGGAGAGGAGCAGTCGAGGCGCCACGATGGACGGTCGTGGAAACGCCTGCGCGAAATTTTCAACCCCTCTCGACCTACACCGTACACACACACACACAGAGAGAGAGAGAGAGAGAGAGAGAGAGAGAGAGAGAGAGAGAGAGAATGAAAAAGGAAAAAGAGAGACAGAGAGAGTGAGAGGGTTCTTCTCTTTACAGGCAGCTCTTTCAACCGCAAACGAAAACCTGCTCGTCTGCTTCGCTCTGCCTGCCCTACTTGTAGCCACTGTTCCCTCTACTCATCCTGAACCCCACTCTGTCTCTGGCTCTTTCTTCGTGTCTTTCGCTGATAAGATTAAACGCACGGTATGATGAATTGAAATCAGTATGCGACAGTGGATCTGTTTCAAGCGAGATGGAGAGACTGTATTTCTCTTTTGAGGAATATATGATTGGGGTAAGGGCTGAATTCGGCATCCAGATGCAGTGAGAGAGGATGTGTTCACATGAGGTTGCACTTTTTGACGATTTTTGAGAAAGCAGTTACTGGAGGGCTGCTTTGTAGCCATACTCGTAACTGCTAGTTCTTATGTATAAGCACATCTGAAGTGTAAAAAGTTTACCAGGGAACCAGAGAAACAGTCTGATGCAGAAGACTGAGTCACTGAAAGTTCAAAGTTGAACTTGCCAGATTCTTGGAATTGCTCATACAGCTCATAATTAAATAAAACCACAATTCTACAAAATTACAAAAAGCGCTTAAACAAGTGACAGGAAGAAGTCTTCGAGACTGTTAGAAAACTGAACAGTTAGATCTAAAAATAACTGTCGCTCCTTTAAAATGAACGTAAAACATTTTCTATTTCGAACCATTTATCGATATCACAGAGCTTGAAAAGATTTATATCAGAAAAGTTTTCTCCAGTTCCTGTAAAACTTTCTTGAAGCAACTTGAAGCATTTTGCACCTCACCTACCTAATTGATGGTGTTTCGAGATCAACGTAAACCCGTCGGTGCCCAGCTGATGGCTGTAGCAGTCTCTAACCCTTTTTTAAACATCTCACATCTGTCTAACTTCGCCTGCACGCTTTTTGCTGGTAGTTTGCCGAAGAATTTACCGAAACGACCTTCCTGACTAGTTTCTTCGGGTGGCCCCGTTTTCGACGGCTCGTGGAGCCAGCCAATTGACAAGCTCGAGCTGTCGATGGAATTTTCCGTCGACGTTCTTCAGCCACTTCGCCTGGGACGGTTTGCATGGGTTCGACCTTCAAACCGTACGTTGTGTTCGATGAATCTTTGTGTATGCAAGGTAACGCGGCAGCTGTGGCAACGCTAATGCCTTTCAACTTTCGAACCTCCGGGGCAAGGATTTCGTATAGCTTTGAGACTTTGAGGTCGGAACTGAACTCTGGCCAAGTTCGAAGCTACGTTTAGTCGGGGGAACATTTCGTTCTATAAGATTTGCTGGATGGGATCAAAAGAATGGTATTGTGATCGTGTGCCTTTGCCATCGTGCGGTCTAATCTCTTCAGGGTTTCTTTTAGAGGGTAACTTTGAAGATGTGCTTTTGGTAGATTTACATACTACTTTCTAGATAGAGCATTCAGTAAAGTATGTAAAGTTTATTATGAAGTTTATATATTCATCATCGACAACACCATATTTCTAGCGGATGATTTTTCTGGCAGTACATACACCCCCCTCCATAAGTCAGCGGACACTTCATTTTGAGCAAAATTATTACTAGAACATGGATACAATTTTTTGGATGCGTTTTATTACTTTATGTTGTTATATTTATGTATTTTACGTTAATATAATACCTGAATATGATATCAATAATACGCACGTATAATTAAATAAATATTTAAAAAGAAGATTGCACGCGTTAATGTGTTTCTAATACAACTCCAACTCTATCAGACTATAGTTCATACACACTTTTTGTTTGCTTTGGAAGTTTGCCCAAAGTCAAAGAAAGATTTATGGAAGAAATTAGAAGAAGGTGGGAAAACAATTAGTTCCGAAATACAGTAACCTATAATCGAAAGAAGGTCGATATTAGTTCAAGCGGCCATATCCGCACGAGGTGGATACATTGATGAGAAGAAAATATAAAATCAGTTGCTTATTTTTGGTAAGGTCTTTAACATATGATTTAAATTACATATTCTGCACATTATAAACAATTAATAAGGGCTAACTTTATTTCATAATATAGATCATTTCATACTATAAAATCGTCCACCTCTAATTTCAGCGTCCGGTGATTTATGGACAGGAGTGTAGTTACTCCATTCGCAGGTAAGTTTTCTAATTACGTTCTCGAGATGCTGGATAAAAAGTTGTTTTGCTTTATTTTTGTATAGCTTGTTTAGTTTGTTTTAAATTATTTAAAAGACATTGATACTGTCTTAAAATTAGTAAGTAGAAAATTCATTTCTAGTCAGCCACTCAGTTGCTGAGACCCGAACTGTGGCATGAGGTTACTTCGTGGAAAGCATACTAGGTCCCAAGTGTAACAAACTGCATATTCTTCTTTTGAATGGGGCATTTTCGAGGACTGGTTGAATTCGAGTCTCATTTCCTGAGGACATCTGTTTAGTCGGTAAGTCTGCAGTCTCTTGCAGTGATTGCTTCGTCCCTAATATGTTATTTAAGAAGCAAAATCGTGTTACCTTCGAGCTGTTATCTCCTCTGGCTCCTCTTTTGGGATACTTTGTACAGCTGTTTGAATTGAAGTCTTAAACTTTGAAGACATTTAGTTATTACGTCTGCAGCTTCTACATTCCTGAGTTTGCAATACATCTCTGAAGAATCGAATTTAAAGCTCTTTCAATTTAGTTTTCTTGATTGTGTCTCGTCCACTTATATTTCGATTTCCGCTTTGTCGACTAGCTAGACGCAACGGCTTTTCTCTTCGATTTGTCTTGGATTACGTACTTTATGGGTTGCGTTGTCTTGTGCAAAAGATACAACTGAATTACTGCTTATAAAGATAGAACTTTGTATCCATATAATAATGCAATATCGGTCACTATTTTCTTGCATTATTCAGCTATTAATATTTTGCAAGAATTTTGAATTCATACGAGTTGTGCTACACGATAAAGAAAAAATAATTCATACTCCAGTATTATATTAAGTGATCGTTACTTTCGATTTGTGTGTGTCGAAAATATCTTCACGCATACATATCGTCGCAATAGCTCTTCAATACGAAACAATTATTTTGAAATTAGTTTTGCCGAGTCATCCTGTTTACGCAACGTTCGAATCCATTTTACCGAAAAAGAAGTTCACTCTTCCAGGAAAACAATACGCGAAGGTACCATCGATCATCGTAGTTCGTCGAACTGTTCGAAACTTTCAATTGCGAGTAGTTCGAAAGTAATAACACTTTCACCCTTTCCATTCCGCCCTTTAAACTCCGTGAATTGTTCTCGTATCGAAGAATTGCTGTATTTCAAACTGAAACGAAAGATATCGAACGAAACCATCAGACTTCGTTCTAAATTATTAACAACAATTGGAATTACATTAACTTCTTCTCCTGTATTTGAAATACGAAAATGAAGAAACGATGGATTATTTCAAATTGTTACTCCAAGTACAGTGAATCACGGAATTGATGAAACGAATATTTCATTTAATACATTTTTACGGAATTGTTGTCTAAACACGGTCACAATATCTATAAAAACTATAATTTGGAATACGCGTTCAAGGTTTAAAGTTATTCAGTTGCACTGGAATTAAATAGCAAAGGTATTTCTGTACATATTTGCATAATTTTGCGAGTCATTGTATATTTTATATATTAAAGAACAGCAATTACAATCACTATACTTTAATGTCGCATCAAATAAAATTCGCCCAGGTCTGACTAATAATTAACACGTTCCGTGCAACAGTAGAAAATCCCACGAGTAGTAAGACACGTTGAGACAGTCAATAATACACTTCTCATTTCATATCAGCATCGTAACATATTCTTTCTCATTTTACAAAGTTGTTACTCATATGATGAAACTAAAATAATCGCAGGGGTCACCCACGGACTTTTTTCAATTAGACGGAAATATTAAAATGCTGGTTTTCACTGGAGAATTAATCCTGCTCCTATGTATTGAAATAAGGTCGGAAAAGTGAGTTGATATACCTTCGCCTGACAGTGTACATACTTCCTTTGCCAGGTACATATTTAATGACCAGCGTAGTCCGCTCGCGAGTCTCCATTCTCCTTAAAAGCAATGTCTTAAAACGACAGATTCTTTGTAACTCTAATAACTCTGTTCCGTCTGTGCTCGGTGCAGCGCAGAAAGGAGTCTTTTTCTCGTCTATCCAGCCAGTCAAGGAAAAGTGTTCGTGTTTCCGCTGGTGCACTTACTCTCGGCCATTCTCCAGACCCAGAGCACTCGCGTTATCAAAACATAACGCGGCTTTTTTCTTTTGAGGGGCGGCCGCTATCGTGCTCGGCAATTTCGACTAATTTTATGGGGCCCGGTGAAAGCGTCGACGCTTCGGAAATTCCCCGTGTAAACGAGAAAACGCAATATCTCGGCAAGTGGGTGTACCTAATGCTTCGTGCTACCTAATGGAATCTTCTGATGGTCAAACAATTTTCAGTAATGTGGAAGGTAACGTGACGGGCGCACGCGACGCTCTGAAACCGCTCGATTCTCAGCCATCTAATAACCTCGACGAATGAATGCGTCGAAGGGACTCGCGAACGAACCTCTCTGCATTGTTAACGCGATATTGGGTCGGTGGGAAAGTAATATCGGCTCTCTGGACGTACAAACAATTAATTATTGAATTCGTTATGCAAGCTGAATATGTTCCACGAATGGAAAATGTTGTATGAATATGAACGAGTAAATGTTTCATTGAAAATTTGTATAATATAATGTATACCAGTTGGCACTTAGATTTTAGTTTTATTTAATATGTGCATATAAATCACATGTTTATGAAGAGCTGTTGTATAGTTTGAACATCATAATAAACATGTAAGAATTTTTATGATTCACTGGTGTTTGCGTGGGTTCCTTTTCTTATATTGAAATGAATAAATAAAATATTGACGCTCGCCTAAGACCTAAAACTCATTAGTAGGCGACTCTCCGTACATCTGGTGCGCATGTGGCCGATATTCGAGAGTATGACTACCAAAACAATAGCTTGGACAGTCATACCAGGAACAAAAGACACCCTCTTGTAACTGAAGAAGGTTCGTCCAGGAGGCATCGCAGGTATAGCGTCGCGATGCCCTTTCCTTTGCATCATCGTGTAACCTCTCCTCGAATATTGGCACATCCCACCAGCCAATCACAAACAAATACATGTTTGTACAAGCTCCACCTACCATTACTAAACATATATAAATATCGACACACATGTCGTAACAAACACTCGCGTTCTACATACTCTCGTTGACACACTCACGGTTAGCACTCACGTTACAGTCATACTCACATTTTACACTCACGCTACAAACACACTCGTTGTAACATTCATGTACTACATCCACACTCGCGTAAACACTCGTAGCGTAAGTTGTACACATTCATATTTGTACACACACTTTCGCGTAACATCTTATACCTATTCACACATCAGTAAATAGTGTATCAAGTCCAAATAAACCACATTCAACCAGTTCAACGTGAGTCACATTTCAAAGCGACTCCAACTCATTAATTTGACTTGGAGATAGTACACGCTTACAACGTGTACAAACACCAGAGTGCTCAGTGAAAACTCATTCTTCACACACCGAAGAGCGTTCAACACAAAATAAGTGTGTTAAATATAAATTTACGCGACACATAGAAATATGTATCTAATGGACTATGATACAATGTTAAACAGTTCAGTGAAATTTTCATTGAGTGGTCTAGAGACACTTTTTCTCAGTGAACGGTTCCATTCTCATGACAGTCATTATTTTTCTTCTTACAAGAAGAAATCAGCGCAGCATCGTCCCCACCTTCACAGGGAAAAATACTTGTTCAGTCGTCGCTTTATACCTCGTTTCTGAAGTACAATAAAGACATCCTAATTATTATTAACCCTCTATAATCGGAATTTTGTTGCGTATGACGAAAATGATACATCAGATAAATGATAAAGATAAATGATACAGTTTGTATCGTAGGGTAAAAACATAATAATAAACGAACAAACTCCTCGGTCGTGGTACAGTCGTAGAATATAATTGTAAACAGTGATAAATAAAGGAAATAATACTTCAGAAAATATATAGATAGGTAAATGACTTCCAAGTCACATAGCGTTATAGAGGGTTAAGGCAAAACAAAATGAACAATTACCAGAAAATCCTCCGGGACTGTTTATGTAGCAACTATTTGGAACAGACATTATTTTCTTAGCGATGTAACAGTGTTTACGATCAGGTTTCTGCGCGTTCTGTATCACGTACGACCATATATACGTTCGTACTACTTCGCGGTAACTAGAGTTCGATGCAACTTAATTAGAGACCAGTACTTTTTCCTTCTGCTTCCTGCCCGGATAAATCGGGATAATTGGATCCTGCGAGGAGCTGCCTCGTGCATGATACACGAAGCGAGAAAGGTGTTTCGAAGCATGGAAATCTACAGGGAGAGATGCTGAAGACGCAAACGGAGTACGGTTTTTGCGACTTACTTTTTCCGCACTGAAACGACATTAGATAGGCGACAGGACAATAGGTCCGTGCGATCGATGCCGTTAATGCGAGCAATATTGCTCCATGGGTCACGTAAATACCGACAAAAATAGCCGCGATATTTCTGGGAACAATGCGGGAGACTGCGTGAAATTTCATCCCTGTTCGACTGCGTACATCCTGTGCAACGACACAAAGCTTGTCCCTGAATCGTCTGAAACGTACATTCGGTGCAGTTAAAGATTTTGAGTTGCGTAGATTTCCGCAAGGACTCGCGTAACCGAGCAACGTTTTTTTAAATCTTTATTTGCAAAAGCTATATTTATATTTCGAAGAATCTACGTGATACGTGCTGATTTTATGCGAAGAAACATAAAATGAGCTGACATCTTCATTTAATTCAACGGAAGAGTACATTAATGTTTGAACTTGGTTTGCATTTGATCAACTGTGCAAGACACTGTAAAGCATGACCTTGAACACGGGTAGCTTAAGCAAGAAGGTAGTCGTGAAGTTTCACATGCTTAAAGAGCCCTGTAGTACCTAAAAATCTGCATTTTAGTCGCACGAGAAGTCTACGTAACATCATCTAAAGATCTTTTTGTATCTAACTATTATTGATAAAGCTTTGGTCGTTCCACTAACTAGGTAAGTCACAGAGATGAACGAGTTATAACCATGCAAGGAATATAGGGTTCGATTAACAAATATTATAGAGATATGCTCAACGAATTAATAAAATAAACTATTTCCACTTAATACATTGAGTGCCACGCAGATCTAGCTGAAAATATCAAACTTCCTAAATTTGTTTACAAAATTAATATAACTATAAATTGTATCTTTTTTAATCAGTAATATCAATAACTTTCATACTTTTTTTACTGCTACTATTAAACCTTCTTAAATATATTCATTAATACTATACATGATCAAATAAACAATGATTGAAATTTTGTTCCATGACGTGGCATTCAAAGTGTTAATGTCCAACTTGAAACCTTACAATTTTCATTTAAAATACTTTTCGATGTCACTAATATGTTTATGCACTGGTTCGATTGAACGGAACACGCTGTATAATCTTCGAATCCTAATTCACATTTTATTCTTTTTAATAAGAAGAAAATTACGTGCCCGTTGTCTCGAAATGCAGGCAATTGGCGTGTGCTCGTGAATGGGTTAAACTGGACGCAAAGCACGGGAATATTAATGCAGGATTTCGGTAACGAGCACGCGTCTCATACAATTAAGGTTTCGCGCCAGGGGCTCGCCATTTGGTTCGCCGCAAATTTCTATATTTATTTGGCAGTCGGCAAAGCCCCCAAGTGTTTCATTCCGGTAAGAGATTATTGTGTACCGGTTCCCGTATTTACTGCGAAAGCGTAGCTCGACGGAGCTTCGCGTTTTCCATTCGCGTTCCCTGTGAATTATTATCTTCTTAATTAAATTAATACCGCCGCTGTTTTCTATGCGCTTCGAGTTTCCGATGAGCCGCGGAGAAATTCTACGCGGTATGCATTCTGCATGTAACCTGCAGAATTATTGAAACATACACCACCGTGCGTGAATATTAAGACACTTTGCTATTAATGTATGCTACTTTTTCTAGGACAAATGAAAAATTCTGCAAAAATTGTCTAACATAGTTTCAAGCGAATAATGTAATAAAAATCGTGCATAGTCACCCCTCCCCCCTGCTGTCATCTGAACTAAGAAAATATTGGGTAAAAGGAACCGACAGGTATGAGAAATCTGATTTGTAGAGAGTTTTGTAGATAATTTTGTCTAATCGATGAGATGTCGACAATAAAATCCGTATTTTACGACACTTTATATTCTCGTACTATGAACGTCTCTCACGTCTTATGTAGTGGATGACGGAAATTGCAAAATATTTTCATTCTCTGTACAATACGTTTTCAGAATATTTTCGTACGTCATACTGAGCGACAAATCATTCAAGCATGCTCTGATTACTCTGGCCGGCGTAAATAAGCGTGCACGTATTCTTTTGTGCAAGGAAGGCCGTAAATCTCGCGACAAAAATACGTGTTTACGGAGGAAATGCTTTGAAACCGTTTCAAAGGTATCTGTTATTCCTTTGGCAACGATAAGAGGAAACAGGAGAAGTCCAGGGGGAGTTCTGTTCAAAAATCGTTTGCTGAAGTTGGAGAAAGTGGTCGGACATGCTCGCGGGGGAACATAGCCCTGGAGAATTATTAGCTATTGCACAAATCCTAAACTAGAACGCGACGTGACGCAGAGAAATGGGAGTACGGGAAGTAAATGTTCCGTGAAAGGTCCAGCGACCCTTCGGGTATCGAACATCCAAACACTCGGAATTACTGAGACACATCGAAACTGTTAGTGAAATGATCAACCGCGAAGTGGATGGAATAACTTTGCCTGATCGACTTTAATAGAGTGTTCTAAATTTACGACCTGTCGCCAAGATTGCCAAATGTGTAAGGTAAAAGTATAAATGACATGAAGATCGTCCTTGGTGTGTATTAACATTTTTAACACTTTGAGTGCCATGCTCCATTAGCTGAAAATGGCAGGCTTCTTCTATTTTTATACAGAATGAATGTAACCATGAATTCTACCTTTTTAAATCAATAATATCAGTAATATTCATCATTTTTTTTACTGCTTCTATTACAGCTGATGAAGTATATCTTTAATACTTTACATGATCAAATAAATAGTGACTGAATCTATCTGTTCCTCAGATATGGGCGACGCGGCAACCAGTGTTAAAAATTTTCAAGGGGTGCGCAAGAGGCCAACGAATATGAATAAATAATAGCATCAGTTGCCAACGCTGCGCCATTGTTATAAAAATGCCTTCAAAGAACATTGTGCTGTACATTCATATTTTCTTTCTTATCTACGCTTTCATTTTTCATTTAGAATTCCTTGTATTGACGTATAATAAACATGAAGAATAAGTTTCGAAATCATCAGATCAATCTCGAATTTGTTCTACTTTCTTGACGAAACAAATGGCAAAATTTAATAGAATATTATTGTGGAATAAATAATTTAAACGATAGAAAAATACAGGTACTCTTCTAAACATTTTACACCCAGGTTTATCCAGAGATGATTTATTTTGGTTTGCCTTAATAATCAATGCACCAGTAGACGTAACATTAAATATTATCTGTAAAAAGTCATAGATACAAGAAAATTGTCAGAGAAGCGGAAGTGTGGTTGAAAATTGGAGATTCGTGTATGAGCAGTCTCTGATGCAACTTTAGCAGGCGAGGGAAGTGCAAGTATAGCGTGTATTCTCGTATTACGAACATATCTCACGTCTTGAACGCTGGTTAATGGGAGCTGCAATGTAAACTCGTTGGTGTAAGTCTTGTCGCGGGGAAATATTGATATTGTTCCATAACCACGAATATTCCTATTCCGAAGATACCGCTTTGTGAATTGCAAATGAACACGTACTGATGGCTTTTGATCGTAATTCACAAGCTACAACGCATTTCGACTTACACTCCTGACAATAAAGTTTCAATGAAAATACAATGGAACGTTACATGAGAATGAATTTTTCATCAAGTCGATTATCGGAATTTCGTGCGACCTTGCTTCTCTCTGCGTTCCTGCAATAGTAATGCTTCATTTTCAGGATGATATAATAACTTTCCCAGCAACCACATTGATTAACAAAGTAAACAGGAATTATGCACTTCAGTACTCCGTCATATTCCAAGAAGTGGTACATCAGTTATTGATTAACCAGTCGATATATATAATTTTAATTACTCAGGACAGGCGGCGTTCAAGCAGGAAACAATTAAAGGAGGGTTCGAATGAAATCGGAGAAAATGAGAATAATTGGATCTGGATACAAATAGTTGAACCGTGTTATAAGTACACTGCGGATGTTTATGCAATTTAGCACACCAAAATATTTGAAAAAGGCACATTTAACCCTTTGAACTCTTAATTTTTTTTTAATTTTCTTTTCAATAACTCCCTATTATTTTAAGTGTTTTATTTGAAATGTGCTTGAAAAGACAGTTGGTTGGTAGGAACCAATTAGGTACAAACAATAATGTACCTGAACACTTCAAGGACTTTTTTCGTTACAAAAAAGGGTCATATACATGTAATATTGCTTATCTAGGTAAAACAAAAATATTGCAAAATATAATACATATTTAAACTGGCAACTTAAAAATATCGAGTGTGACTCGACATAGGAGTACCTGTCAATAAAATCAATGTCAAGTCACACTCGACAAAGGAGTTCAAAGGGTTAAAACCGTGAAAAAATAAAAAGTACATTTTTTAAATATTCACGAGGTAAAATACAGTTTTGCCAAAGTTTCATTTCTATAACTCCACGAACATAAAATATATTGAACTTTAAAAATGTATACTTGCACAAACATCCGCAGTCTAGTTACGGGAAGAGAGAAAGTAAGGATGTACTATTTATTTCGCATGTCGCGACTAATTGTTCCGTTTGAAACTCGTGAAATATGTATATTCTAAGTAAATTTCCGGACTTTCCTCCAAGGTTCTTCGCTTATTCAAAAACTCAAACGCCCGCTCGTTAGTATTTCAATAATCGTTGTCGCACGGTTGCTCGGGAGTTTGGCTCGGTCCATAGGCTGAATGGTGCTCGGCGTGCTCGTTGCAAAGTAGAAGTTTCAGCACTCGAAGACGCGAGTTTTACACGGGAAATTAACTCGTAGCGTTACACAGGGAACTAGAAACAGTAATCAGCCAGATTCCGGTGAGACACGTAGAATGGGAGCGTTGTTTCCGGTGTGCGTTGCCTCTTTCAGCGCGGACGGTGGCGTTGACGCGGCAGGAAGCTCTCTCGGCAATGCCATCGGCGAAACTTTCAATGGACTTCGTTTCATTCGTGAATTGCGTCGGAACTTGGAATTTGATCGTCGAACGGACGCGTTTTCGAAGTTTCGCACAAGAACACGCCACTCGAACGGAGCAGTTCGTGTATTCCGCTACCGACACGCGTACCGATCGTCGCGAATTCATTCTGCTCGCAGAAGTTCGTCGACGGTCTCGTTCGGCGATGAATCAAAGCTCACTTACGGCACGATCCAGCTTCCGGCTCCGTGTTGATTGGACGACAAGCAGCTCGAGCGACCGGTTTAAATAATCGACAATTTCTGGCGGCGCTCCAGAACTTCCGAACTGTAGCGCTCGATCCTCCACTTCCTGTATTCATGATATCTGGGTGTTGTCGGAACATCGAGTGATGCCGTTGTTAAATATGAATTTATCAAATGTATACGACTTATAACTGTAGTCCTTTTTAACACTAAAGCTACCACGACCGATCAAGTGACCGTCTTTAAACTTTTCATTAAAAATTCTGCATTCATTGTTATCCCTTTCAGCACTTAACTTCATAACTTTTCGTATAATGTACATGTACATCAACATTTTGCCGCATAAACATCGCCGAAAATTGAATAAAACGAACGTTTCGTTCGAGTAATTGCTCTCCGCCTCCCCCGATATAAGTTGGCTGATGCTTTCGCGAAAGCTCAGGCCTAAACGTATGTTTATTTATTAAGATCACCCTGCGGAAGTTATCTAAATGCTCCCGATCAAGTTGGACCCTCGTTGACTCGGCTCGGACACGCCTCGAGCAATTTCGACCCAACCCTGATACATTTGGAACGGTTCCGGCAAGTTTCCAAGAGCAGCGTCTATACTTCCGGAACTTGCGCTGATTAGCTTCGACCTTGTCGAACCGATCTCTGATAAACCTGAACCAAACCTAATTTCAGCATGCCTGGACCCTCCTCGACTCGCTTCCGCGCGCTTTAGCGCGCTCCAATGAAATTTCATGAGTCTGCAGTCGTTTAGGGTCCTTTCTCCGTGTAGACGCTCTTGCTGCGGCGAAAGGGAATGCGCCGTCGAGATTTCTCCAGCCATCTTCGTTCTTTATCTAGTGAATGATACGTACGTCTTCGTTGCAAATCTTGACAAGGGGATCAGACAAAGTTGGAATCAGAGAACTGAAATATCAGTTAAACTCTTCGGAGTTAACAAATGATGTAAATTTAAGTATTGCTAACAAATACTTGGTGCGTGATGGTTAAGTTTGTGTATATTAGAGGAAAGTGGCCAAATATGGAATAGTATATCTAATATGGAATAGTGCCAGTTTTAAAAATCTCTCAAATGAATATCTGTCAAACGGCTGTAGGCTATCTTACTCACTCACTTTGGCACTGCACACGTGGTTCGTCAGTCGAGCGAACGTTAGTGACGTGGCAATATCGTTTTGTTTTTCTGCTGTTCGGAAACTATTGACGATGCGTAAATTTGATGGGTTTTTCGTATTTGTTATTATTTTACCATGCTTATTTGTTTTTTTGTTGGTGTTAACTTTGTAAAATTCCACATATGGATACTCAGTAGTGGTCAGTGTTTCATATTGGGGTACCTATTCCATCTCAGGTACAATTTATGTTTTTTTAATGTCAGTTCAACATTGAAAATTGTTCATAACGTGAGAAATATAAGACTGCTCTTAAATTGAGCGTAAATATATGATCGAGTACCCATAAAAATCTTTTATTTGTTGCGATTGCTTTTGTAAGAATGACAATCGAAAAACTATTTCCTCTATTTAGTTCATTCGTTTATTTTTTCGTGGAGAAATATTACCTACTTCTTCGGGACATCATGTATATTCAAAATGAATGAACGTTTGGTTTTGTGAAATATTGATAATTTTCAGATACACAGGAGCTTATTATTACAGATAATTGTTTCAGTAGATTTTATACGGTAAAGGGAAGAGGGGTTGAAAATAATAAAAAATAGAATCTGTTGTGATGAATTGAAAATGGAGTCGAATATGTTCCACAAGTTTGAAACATCCTGTACGGTAATCTAGAATTCTTCCAGTTTGTCTCCAGTAACCTAAATCCCGGTTCACACGCTTTCGGGTCCACAGGCTTTTTCCAACTTTTCCCAATATCCTTTAATTCGCCTCTCCTTTGTCTCCAATTCCCATCATTTTGTTCTAACTTCGTGGGCCGTCCACTTTTATGCAGAACTTTATTTTCTGAAATTAATCTGGTTTCCTTGGCCCTGTTCACCTGCCTCGCCCCGGGCGATCCACCCCCGGTGGAACTTATTCCGATCTTCAATTTCTTTTCAGACTTCAAACTCCTTTGATTCACTCGAAACTTTTCCCTCTTGTCTTTATTTACTTGTTGCGCAGGCTGAAAAATTAATCTCTCTGCATTTCGCAGGCTTAAGTTAATCAGGCCTTTTTCTAAACTATTTCACGTCTCCACGAGCACATCGAAAATTGATCCTGAGCTCTTGAACGGAGTATTCGTTGAATCGGGCTATTCCGAAGATTTCGTCTGATCAAGTCGACTCGAAGGAGATTCGATCGAGTCGATTTTCGTCAGATTCAAGAAGACACTCGTCCCCTACAAATCGAAAAGTGTCAGAGTGAATTATGCTAAGTGGAACAAAATGGAGATGGTCCCGGGTAAATCGGTTCAAGCCGAAAAAAGTGTAACTCACTGACAGGGCGTTTGTCCTTGCGAAGGCGTGCCGTAAAATTCAGCAGATATCAGCAAGATTCAGGCATACAAACTCTCTGCTTAGTGCGTTCGAACAAATAGCGTTTGTACGGAGAAAAAAACTTGGGTGACGATGTGGCGAAGGTAGCTACAGACGTAGAAGTTTATTTATTTGGTTGACGGAATAAACATTGCGACATTCAGGTATAAACGCGATCCAAAATACAGTCGTACAACTTACACAGTCTGTGGAATTTAGAATCTTCAATAGAAATCGTAAAACGTTTTAAATGAATAATTAACCCTTTTCATTACGTGTACTTACAATTTTGGATGCAGAATTAATTGCGAATTACTATAAAGTGGAAAAGAGTATAATGACCCTACACAAATAATAATTTACATGTACATTAAATTTGCCAAATTTCAACGAGGACACTTAAGTAATGTAGTCTATGGCCAATTGAATCAATATTGATGAATGGGTCATCGATGGCCCACAGCTTTCAACGTGTTAAGAAATTGGACGCGGTGGAAGTTCGGCTTAAGACGATTAGAGGTGGAAATTTATTCGGGGAGCCGGTTATTGCCAATCTTAGACGACAAAACGAGATATATGCTGTTTTATATCATAACGGAGATTAGACTCGTAGAGGAGAATAAGGGCGCGAGTAAGAGGGTTATGAGTAATCCTGGAAATTCACCGGGGTTGTATATCTTGGGTGAGGTTGGGTTGGGGAGCTGGGTCTCAGATAGTGAAATGGTTTTCAAGGCGTTTAGGTCGGTTGAAACTAGTTCACACGTGTTTTCGTTGCCGGAGTGGATAGAGCGAGTTGGAAAGGCAATTAAATGCACTTGAGAAGGTTCTGTCCTCCACCTTGACGCGTATGCGTGTATCACGAATCTCTCGTCTTTCACGTTTCCAGAAATCCGTTACGGGCTCATCACAGACTTCGATGCAACTCAAAGGGAGATTGCATATTGAATATGTCGCGCGGTTGAAAATAGCGGCGGAGAAACATGAGAAATATTTTTCCTTTCGAAATATCCAGCATGCACTCACGATAGACGTATTGTAATGTGTGGTATTGAAAAATGTTTCCCGTAGGAGAAATGAAAAAGACTCATGGAAGAGCACACGAGATTTCCCATTGGATACCGGAGCTTTGGTGTAGCCTGTCACGCCACTTATTTCCTGTTACCGTCAACGAGTTCCTTGACACTGAACGTCACCCCTCTTGGCAGATGGCAAAAATTCAGGAGTTTCGCGAATTCGTCATCAATCGTCGCCGACAGCCAATGTATCTCTCTCTTCGATTTATCGTTATTCACAGTGGAAATTTTATGTTACAGAGTGATTCGAACAGAACACTAAATTTTTTTAGAACATGCAGTATTTGATGTTCGTGTCTTTTGTGGCCTGGCCTGAAAGCATATTTTCTGAGAAGAAATGTGCAAATATACTGCTCAGTGTAAATGGAGGAACTCATAGTTACATAATGTACTGCTCAATGGACTATGAAATGCTTTGAAAATTCTGCACAGTACACGCAATCGATATTCAGTGAAGGTAATGGAATATTCTGTACACGATGTCTCAATTTCTGTTAGAGGAATAATATTAACAGGAATTATCAATATTGTAAGGATAATATAAGACAATACGTATATGATTGAAGAATTTAATATTTGTACTGAGAATTAAATGTCTTCGATACAATGACTATTTTATTTTTCTTTGTATTGTGTTCTAGAAAATTGGCGACCCTTTTTCCGAAGTATCCTGTGTAAAGCGTTTTGCAGCATCAAACACGCTGACTGTGTCCAAACAAAGAAATAATAATTAAACTTCAGCGTGCGTTTTATTGAAAATGTCATGGATTTCTCGGTGAAATATTGCAATTGAAATTCGTTTTTCCAAAACCTGATAACAACCGTACGATATAGCCTACTCTTTTTTCATGTACATGCGACTTGCCTAGAATTTATATCGTGTCTGAACGTGATTTACAAACTTTCAAACACGTTTTTTTTTATGACTCCCATATATTTTACAATTTTTCAGTATAGATATTAGGTAAATTGTTATATTTGTAGAAGATAGCACGAAGACGGTATGTCCATTGAGGCACCGTCTTTATTGGTAAGATCTATTGATCTGAGTTATGTACTTCGTGTTATAAATTTATTTTACTTCTAGGTGTGTTCTTTTGAGCGGGATGTATTGGTTGTACATATTCTTGGCTACCGGGTTAGTGTGTGTTTAAATTCTTTTTTTTCTAAAAACTACATTTTAATGTTCTGAGATACTTGAAAAAATAACATCACTTTTTGTGTATCATCAAAATCATTAATTTTATAGTATTGTTCCAATTTAAACACGGGTCTGTTAACCCAAATGAACGTTCAAATATGTTCAACAATGGTAAAACTTTATTCAATAATTTTCAATAATGAAAATAAAACGATTGGACTTGTACTGTTTTTCAACTCAAGCCACTTTTTAGCCACGAAATTTAAAAAATAACACAATAGTACAAGAACCATTTATGAACTGGCTTTAATCCTACTGCGGTCTTCCGGTCTTTTTGGACCCATCGCGTCTTCATTTATTTAAAAAACTTTCGCAATGATGACGTTATAATACATGCGACTGGCTATTTCTAGGTTTCTTTAGTTCTCTCATTATATTATACAGTTGAGAATATGAGTTCCATACATTCGGGGCATTTGTTATCCAAAAACCGTAAGTGAATAGTTGAACGGAAGAACGCACTAGGGTTAACTATAATTGAAGTAGAAATTATTTAACGTAAAGTGATTATTAAAGTAAATTCAGTATGATATTAAAAAATTTAGTCATCGCCTTGTTGGTCAGTAGTAGTCTTCCATGATCAAATTTCTTGATAGAATGAATATGAATTTGTTATAACAGTACAAATCCATGACAGATACTGTCTTTACACTCATTAAACTTTTACAATTAGTTTTGAGATTGTTCAAAAATTGCTAATTGTGGATTTGTATTGTTCTTCAACTCACCGATTCAATTTCACATTCGAAATTTGATTTTTCCTTAAGGTGAACGTAATGTGTTTACTGTTGGTGGAATTTACCTTGATTTTCTTTTTGCCTAGCCATTTAAACATATTAAATCATTTTATGAGTTCAATTAATGCAAGGACAAGTTATAATATTATTTTCGAGTCAGCCGGTAGATTTATTCTCGGATTTTTGCCACGGCACGCGTCGTACAAACAATTCCTCTGCAAACAGTAAATATTACAAAGTAGAAATGCTCCCGGAGCATCCAGCTCAACAGCTGCCTACATTTTTCCTCGCTTTATATTTTCATGGTTCGCGAAACAATTGCCTCGGGTGCAAATAACACGATGTTCTGTATTCTTATCGTGTCATTGTTGCTTTCGAACCCGTTGAACGTATTGATAAAAATTGCGTGCTACATGTAGCTAATGCATTGGATCATTCATGTAAATGTGATCCGCGACACCTCTTTACGAGAAGATAAGTCGACGTGCGTTTCGATTACCAGCTCACCTTAAACTCTCTTTTTCACCATGCTCCATTGTCGACGATCAACAACAAACTGACGATTCCATCTAGAACGGCTTGGAAAAAATCTATTAGCATAATTACTTTATGCACCTGCGCGTCCCATAGGTCCAGAGGAAGACTTGCCATAAAGCGTCCCACAAAGCTCCGTTTAACATCAAATTAGCGATCTTCATTTTGTCTATGAGATGTAGTGTGACTTTTTAAATTAAATATAACGTATTTCGGTGTGCATTTTTATTGTGTATGTATTTTAATTTGTATGTTCCTTAAAGTTCGAACTGAATTTATTTTTTATTATATTAACACGCTGAACGTCGTGGTGGTCACCGGTGACCGACACCTCAAATTTGATTTCATTAAATAATTATTGATTGTTGAAAAATTCTGAACAAACTTCATATTGAAACAATAATGTAAGAACATAAACACACGATCGAGTACACAAATCTTTTTTTTTTCTTTACAATTTATATAAAATGTAGTACATTATATCGCGTCTGATTAGCTATGGCTGTTTTCACTGTGATGGTCAACGTGTTAAAGGTGGGATTTCTTATATGCGACCAGTCGCAGCGTTCGGGCGCAGATGGGATTTCCAATAAGCGTCAGACGCGTGCGGCTACATGCTTTCGAATATATACATAGATGCAACGCCCACGCGCGATAGTCTTTTCCAATACGTGTGCGTGTGACGCATTCATTTATTTACTACATTGTTGTGTACCAAACGAGAAGGTTGCATATTAAGGAACAGAAATAAATCTTTAAAATTAATCGAAATTTACTGTCATTGCTATTAGAAGAACAAGAAGGCGAGGAAATTCTTTTATCGCTTGTGAAAAGAAGAAAAAGAAAGCAAATGAAAAGCATGTACAAAAATCGAAATAGAGAGGGCTATTCCACTATATTAATAACAAATCATTTACTGAATGACGATGAAACATATCGACAATTCTTTAGATTAAGTAAAAAACAAGTTGATTTTGTTTTAAACCTCATTGATAACAATTTAAAAAAAACATCAGCTAGGAGAGTGATACATCCGATTTCACCAGAAGAAAAATTACTCTTGACATTAAGGTACTTTAAAATTGCAATACATATTTGTATTTTCAAAAAATGTAATTTTATTATAATTATGTTAAAGTGTGTGTGTTATGAAATTAATCGTGTACTCATTGTTCGTGCAATGTTTGTTCATTTAATGACTTCATCTCCAATTTATTCACTATATTTATGACTCTTGTTTTTGCTTCCGCAATTAAATGTGGCGGAAATTCTTTCACAGTCATAGCCATGCTTTTAAAAAATGGTATAACTGGATGAGAATCTTCGTCCAACGTTTTATTGATATTCTCCATTAATTTTTCCCTTTCGAGAGCTCTTTTTTGTAGCGTCTCCATTATTCCATCTTTGTCCCGTTTGTGTCTTTTCGCAGTGGTGTCTGAGGAATCTAATTTTCTCTTTCGCGAAGGGGGAATATTAGATGGGGATTCTGTTGGTATTGTGGTATCTATGTCGACGCTATTGGTAATTTCAATTACTTCTTGCGCTTCGACTATGTTACTGTGGGTGCAATAAAATACGTTTTTAAAATTTATTCTCTTTTCGAACTAATATTTTACGTAAACAAACACTTGCCTTCTCTCCAAAGATACATTACCTAAAAACCTCAGCTGTTCCAATAATGGCCATTTCAACTTTGGTTCTGCCGCCGATCCTGTTTCATATTTGTTTCCCCCGCTGTATTCGCATAAATGTGTCTTTTATATTTTTCCACCTTTTCTTACAATCAGCAGCTAAAATATATAAATAATACATTTTTTCAGGTTTCTTGTTACTGGGGAAACATTCAGATCTCTGTCATTTGCATTTAGAATATCAAATGGATATATAAGTGTCATTGTAAGCGACGTACTTAAACAATTATGCGACAAATTGGTACCAATATTTTTACCTCAATCTAATGTTTCCGATTTTGAAAAAATTGTAAATGAGTTTATGATAAAATTGAATTTTCCATATTGTATAGAGGCAATTGATGGAAAGCATATTCGAATATTGTGTCCACAAAATAGTGGATCATTATACTTTAATTATAAAAATTACTTTTCCACTGTATTATTAGCCCTAGTTGATGCTAATTACAAATTTGTCATTATTAATGTTGGTTCTTATGGTAAAGAAGGCGACAGTGGCATCTTTGAAAAATCTATTATGGGTCATCATATTCGTTCCGGGCAGTTTCACTTTCCCATTGAAAAATTACTTCCAGAGTCTGACATAGTGGCACCACATGTAATTGTAGGTGATGAAGCTTTTAGACTCACTAACCATATGATGAAGCCGTACCCGAAAAATCAAGTTACAGAAGATATCACTAAAGCAATTTTCAATTTTCGATTATGCAGAGCAAGAAGGGTATCTGAAAATGCTTTTGCACTTTTGTCTCAGGACTTCCGAATATTTTATTCACCGATACCGGTACTACCAGAAGCTACAGATTTGATCATTAGTGCAATGTGCTGATTGCACATGTTGCGTGGCGAATATCTTAACAGCAATAATATTTATCAACAGCATAATTATGAAATGAACATGTCTACAAATAACACGTTACCCTTAGCTAGATCAGGAGGTTTTGCAATATAGAGGGTTTCAACGTACGAGATAGATTTCGATACTATTTCAATGCACCACAAGGTTCAATACAATGGCAAGAAAACTGTATCCAAAGGGTGTAACAATATAAACTTCTATGAGTATGACTTTACAGAATACTTACCTAATTTATTATTCAAAATTTGTAACATTACTGAACATAAATATAAATAAAGAATACTGTACTTGTTCTTTGTAATTTGTCTGATATTTCGCCCCACGAATTTTCCTCGACGATGTAATTTTTGTAATATTTATTACTAATGTCGTATAGAACACTGTGAAGTGCGACATTTTCTATTAGTTTTTCCTCCTCCTGTGGAGAAAACTGCAACTTTAACGACATTTCTTCTTTTGGAAATGGATTTTCACACGATTTTGAAACGGATTGCAGTGCGTTTGAGGCTCGACTGCTACTGGAGCGGACGATCGCAAGAACGGTTGAAAAACACTTATAGGAAAACAGAAGCATACTTCTCCATTGTAGCGGAAAAATGTATCTGACGCATTCATTTAGTACATTTTCGAATTATATTTATGCAGATAAATATAAGTAAAGAATACTTTATTTGTCCTTTTTATGTCAATTTCATATATGTCTCCACACATTTTTTTGAACTACATAATTTTTGTAATTTTTGTCACTAGGAGCATAAAGGAGAGGGTGATTTTCGATATTTTGTACCAGATTTTCGTCCCCCTGTGGAGAAAACTGCAATTTTGTCGACATTCCTTCGCGCGTTTTCGAAACGTCTAGACTGCTGCTGATGCGGCGATAGCAGCCGCGCTCCTCTGATGCGTCGTAGTGTTGAAAATCGCGCATAGGAAAACAGAAGCATGCTTAACCATTGCTTCTCCATTGCATCGGACATTTGCATATAGGAAATCCCAGCTTAATGCATCAATGCAGGGAATTTTATAGTTATACTTTTGTTTTTAACAGAACTGTGATTTATACTTCCTCAAAAATGTATATGATCTGTAAAATATTTGTTCATCAAAACAAATTGCAGAACCACAGATTCGTGAAATGATAATTTAAAATTTGTTATGATTTTTGTTTAATCGCTGAACAGCGCTCGAATAACACGCAATTACAGGTTGATTTTTTATTGTGAAACATGACGACGAATTTTACACCGATTTTACACTAGCAGAAAGTTAAATGAATTGTTCGGCCATCACTTTTATGGCGAAGTTTTGTTTCGTCCTTTCAGTTAGTGCCGTTTTGCGTACGCTGCGAGCATTCTGTTATTGTATCACGTTTTCATTGGCAAGCAGAAACAAAGTACACAGTTTTCACCTCGACACACTTTTTCCCGGGTTTTATACATGTACGTACAGGCGAGCACGTACCTGCCGCTTCTCTCTGCACGCTGTCGAATCGACACGTTCTGTCGGTTCCATTTCATTAATGGAATACATTAAAATATTCCAAGCTCATTTCTTTGCAATTCCAATCGAGGACGCGGCACGCAACCGGGTGTAAATGAAGAAGTGCCACTCCGATTTTGCTGCCTCCACGCTGCACCATCACGCTAATTAATACCGCGATCTCTTCCTAATTAGCTCCGAATTAGCCGGACCGGTTACGATTCGCAATTTTCCTCGCTTTTGCACCGTGTACCGGCGTATCGACATGCAAATATTGCGAAACACGTTCGAAAATTAGTCGTATAAGCTTCGTTAATAGGAGAATTAACAAATAATTTTTTTCATCATTTGGTGGCAGAATAACACGCTACTCAAGACAGAGGGTGGGCCGTTAAAATGTATTTGTTCTGATAAAATAGGATCAAGTTGGTAATGATGCTAAACAAACAGTTTTTTTGGTAGAAACGATTTTTTGGGACAAGAATTTGTTGTCAAACTTTGTATACACTATTTCAGAAACACACACATACATGACAGGTCTAGTGGTTTGTTTATTTTTGGGTCGTCTTTATATGAGTCATCCTTAGAGTAATTGACATTTATGCTGATGGTACTTATGTTAGGCTAATTAGCGTTTACACGGACCATTTTTCTCCTTCGCAAACACATGTACGTACGTATTCATTAATCCATGCATTTTTCGAACCACTTCAGACTGACGATCCTTAGACTAATTAATGTTTATACCGATAAACATTACGTCGTTGGGGGAACACAATAAATTTGTAATAAATGCATTTAAATTTTTGAAAATTCACGGTTTTTTCTTCTATGAAGACAGAGTTTTGACCTGTTAGCTGTATAGTCCTATTTTTGAAGTGTGTATTCCTACGTTGTCTCGTAAAAATGAAGAGATGACGAGTATACTCGTCAAATACAGAGTACATGCAGCTGCTGTAAAATTGAATTGAATTATAACGAAATGGCAGTTGGTCTTTTTGAAAAATTAATACTTTATTGCTGAAATTCATTGTTATTATTGATAAAACTTAAACATTCATTATTAAAAAAGAACAAGGAAAATCAAATACGTGGAACAAATTTTTTTTTATTTTGTTCTTGTCCCAAAATATTCTAAAATGTCTGAAATTTACGAATATGTTTTAGTTTTCACTAAAATTTTAATGTAAATAGCAAATAGTAATTACTTTTTTCGCATGACGGGTATACTAACGATAACACAAAAAATTGCCATTTCTTTATGCCGAGTACAGTAATGTCTCCCTTAGTGTCCCAACTGGTTGTTCCCTCTTACTGTCCTATGTGTTGTTTCTACGCCTATGCCGGGGTCAGTCAAGCGTGTAATGTTTGTAATGCGATACTTGGCGGCGGTTCTTTTGATGAGAGTCCACGGCTTGACAGTTCATAATATAATAACATAACATTTTTAATGTTACTTTTTTTTATCTGAAAATGCTTTTAACATATTCGTGAGACTTTTCCGATTAAAATAACATCAAACATGATATAATTTCGACCACATTTACTTATTTCATACTTATTGTATAACTCATTTTATTCTATTTAGCTCCATTATCGCAAAGTCATTTTGCTAAAAAATAATAGATAAGTTGTGAAAAATTAAAGAAACTGAAACAATTTTTTAAATTTTTCCGAGAATTTTGCTGAGCTGAAACATGTAATTATTGTTCGACACATGTGTAATCTTCGTTACAAGCTTCTGTCAAATTACAAAATCATGATGCCGGAAAAGTACATAAAACATAGACTCTGCCGTAAAATGTAGGCTGTTGCCTCGTACTGTCCGAAAAACGTAGGCTGTTCCCTCCTACTGTCCGAAAAATGTAGGCTGTTTCCTCCTACTGTCCGACAAATGCAGGCTGTTATCCAGCATTTTCCGTAAAATGTAGACTGTTCCCTCACATCATACGTAAAATACAAGCTGCTTCCTCAGAATGTACGTAAAATATAGGCTGCAATTCACTCATATTCTTCGTGAAACGTAGGCTGTTCCCTCCTAGTGTCCGACAAACGTAGGCTGTTACACACTGTCACAGGCAAGCTTATGTATTCGACGGACAATGTGTAGAGATATTTCATGTATTTTGCTAGCAATCCGTGTTTGTAATTCATTCGAAGCGATAATGAAATGAGTTACTCGATAAGTATTAATAAGTAAATGTGATCCAAATTATATCATGTTTGGTCTCATTTTGATCAGAACAATCTCATCAATATGTTATAAACTTCTTCATACAGAAAAAGTTAAAAATAAAAAAGTTTAAGTGTCGTCTTTATTATAATATTTGGTACGCGGGTTTTTAAATCTCTCGGTTGCCTCGACTCTCATTCCACCCTCCCTTTTATTCGCTGTCCTTTTCTTTGTTCGGCGAACTTCAAAGGCGAGCTGCGCAGCTGGAAATGTAGTCTCGGTGTTCTCCTACTGTCCCAATTCGATTCCGAGCTGAGGGACAGTAGGGGAGACATTACTGTATACTCAACATACACAGCTAGCAGGTTAAAGATGGTAAAAACACGCTATGATTCTTCTCAAGAATAAGATGGATAAAAATTTAAGGAACAACAAAGTAAGCAAGTCACGCAAGAATACTCATCGTCATTGTGGGTGCAATTCTAAAACTTGTGTTTTCGTTCTTCGATTCGAAGGCTTCAGGGTACGTAATCAGAACGCGTTAAACAACTGCATTCTAGTAGCCTTGAAGTAGGAATGTCGAAGAGCTGTTCGATCGATCCATCTACATTGAACTTCAATCAGACGTGCATCCAATCGTTTCACATCGAGCGAAGTCTCCTGTGCGTAGAAGCCTTAATTATTCAACGGCTATCTTCATTGTTTTTGAACCATTTTCAGTCTCTAAAAGACTGTGAGTAAATGGATCACATAAAGCATTCCATTAGCCTCATAGTAAAAACATCAAACCATTTAATCAGTCCACTTGCATTTCATTTTGCTTACATGAGTACATACGGAAACAAAAGTGAAATCCTCGACTCGACTCTGAGTTGTTAGGTTCAGAAAATTCAGGGTAGCTACATTACGCTAGGTAGCTGCATTCTAACAGCTTCGAAAAGTGGTACGATTTACATCGAACTTGAATCAGTCGTGCATCTAATCGCCGCACATTAAGCAGAAATTGCTATTGACTGAAGGACGCAATTTTTCAACTTGCACATTCATTGTTCGAGTATAAAAAAATTAAGGTATGCAGTAAATCGTAAACAGTTTGTAACTACCAACCTTGATGTAGAAACATAGATGCAGCGTACATTATGGTTCGAATAAGAAAATTTAGTTAGGGAGTACACTCTAAGCAGCTACGTATCAGCATTCCTGAAGTAGAATTGTAGCATACTTCAGTTAGGCCAACATCTATTTATCTCACCTCAAACACAAATAAAGACTTGTACAAGGACCGAATTCTTCAACTTGTATATTACTGCTTGAGAACAAAGTTGGGAGTAGTTAATACACGCTAAACGTCTACATGTAGCAACCTCGAAGTAGAATTACTATATACTTCAATTAGAGCTGCATCCAATCGTGTCACCCCAAATGCAAACGAATACAGTAAAACGTCCATTATCCAACCTAATAGGGACACAAACCCATTCCGATAACCGGTTTTTCAGATGATCGGACTGAAAACACCAAATTTACGAATATGTCACGAAGTGACTAGAAACAAAACAATTTTCAAATATGAATGTTTATTACGTGAATATGTACATGGTAAGCGAAATATAGAAAGCAAATTAATCGTCTTTAGATGTAGTCGAATGTCGGATTCTATCTAAATTAAATATTTGTACTACATCTATTTCCTTTTGTGCTTTTGCTCATCTTAATACAATATCCAATGCAGTTTCAGCTTTACAGTCTAGTAGGATGGTACATGATCCAGCCATGTCCCCATCCGTGTCATCATTATTTTCAGCAAGGATGGATAAAACGACGTCATCATCGTCCATAATTTTATATCCTGGATTATTCTTATGAGTTATTTGCAATCGTTCCTGAATACCCTCGTAATTAGTTTTCAAATCCTAGTACAGTAGCGCCGTGTAAAACGTATCTGATTCGCACTCAATGGAGAAGAAACATATTCGGAATTTTCTGGAACTTTACTTCCCTTGATAATTGGCCAGATATGGTCCCGAGCCACGGTCAGCTAACGCGACACTACTCTACATACATTCCGTGTCAAATTTTCCCATTCATTGTGACCGGTTTCAAATGAATGTATATGCACTGAACTGAAACAAGACACTAAACTCGGACATTTGAGTAAGAAAAACACGTTTTCCAAAATGTAAACATTATTACATAGTTTAGATACGTGACTCATTCTGTATTTCGATAATCGGTCCTTCGGATAATCGATGTTTCGGTTAAGCGACGTTCAGATAATCGACGTTCCACTGTAATCACAAAGAACCAAGTACTATTCGTTCCTTCCTCGTCCTACCTAAAAGATTCAGACTTCTGAGACACGCTAAGCTACTGCATTCTAACATCCTCGAAGGGTGGTTGGATCGATCAATTCACATTGAAGTTCAATCAGTCGCGCATCTAATCGCCCTCGCCCTGTCGGACAGTAGGTAATGGGAACGCTCGGTTCTTCGGCCAGGGTGGATCTGAAAAAACCGCGAGACTCGACATTAATCTTCGCCCTCGGACGAGATCATAAAAGAGGGAAATTGATGGTCGCCCTGTGATACCCTAACATAACCACGTCCCCATATCCGTCCTCATCTTCCTCATCCACCACCTCCTTATTCTTCTTTTTCATCAGCTGAACAATTAAAAACTGATTGGCTGATCAATGATCCGGAACATGAACGTCGGTACTTTAATACGTTGATCGGCCAACATAAATCGAGTATGTTTCCCGCGGGGCCCAACTCCGCGGTTCGATGTGGGTCATCGAGCCAGCGTATAAGCTGCAGACAACAATTTGTTTGTCTTTGTAACACTGTTGCAGCTGATTCAACCATTAGCCGTTGTTGAATATAATACAGGAAAATGCGGCCTAGATCGAAGTCAATGGTTTCCTATGCTACGTCCCTACGGAAAGGCATCAAATGGTATCGCAATGGAAAAGCTCAGCTCTGCTTAAATTGTTTCCCAAAATACCATAAAAGACTACTGTAAAATTATATAATTTTGTTTATGTATTGTATAAATTAGTTATAAGCCCTTGTACATAATTTAATGTGCTGTTAGTATTTAATACTTCTCTTACTATTAAATACTCTAGCAAATTGTGTTTAAAGTCCTGCTAAGAACATGAATAAAACTGTCACCCATGTGTGGGTGACGTGGCGATTAACGTGTTAAAAAGAGTGAATATTCTGAAGCACATTGGTGTCAGTGCGTCCTCAGGCCCCTGGATGAAGCTAACATCGATGCTGGCGAAACATTGGGACTATTTCTTTTTCGGAACACGATGTACACCTCAGACAACTCAGAATCCCTCATACAATGGGTCATCCGGCTAATCTGGATGACTCATACAGTGGGTCAGCAGTATCAAACGACAGAGAGATCCAGGGTCCATCCCGACGCTCCGTTTTCCTCTTCGTCTCCAATCCGATATAAAATCAATAATGCAAGGGATTCGTCAGGCATTTGATGACGTCAGTCATTTCTACGTTTATGAGCGGCGGCATTACGCCACTTTGCTCGCCGTTACGCATTTCTATCGGCAAAAACGATGGGAAAAGAGAGGAGCGGAGGCTGCGGTGGGCACAGCAGCCGGAGAAATCATCGATATTCCGATGCGTGACGGTATTTTTAATTAACTACGGAACGCTATTCATCATCGCGCCGTCCCGGTCGAAGGACACGAATTACGCCAGAACGTCCTTGACTAATTAATTTTCGAGGGAGGCAAGGAGGCAGATAACGTTGTTTCGTACCTTGAAACGAATCGATTAATGAAAGCACCTCGAACAGCCCCCCGTGCCCCTCGTCCTTTCCAATTTTAAGTTTATATCAGATTGAGGATGCAAAGTAGTTGCTGCTATCGCGGCCAGGCTTCGTAATTTGTTTCCCTCGCGCTGCTGTCCCCGTTGATGTCCACTTAATGAGCTCTCCCTGTCCACTGTCTTTTGTACACCACCGATTATCTTATTATTACGTTGTCCCTGTCAGACAGAGTTTTCATTTAAAGACGGTTGCAACCGACGTGGCGGTCGATGAAACGTTTCTCAGACAAAGCGGCGGAGAAAAATTGTGATTAATCGCGTTGGCGCAGCTCGACGGATCGAATGATCAGCGGATTTACTTATCGCCGTTATCCACGGTGAATGCGTTCGTCGAGTGGCGGGCAAATTTGCATGGCGCCAGGAGGAACACTCGATTTCTAAAACATCAACTGGCCTCCCTTCAGGAATATTCCTTTGTAAATAAATCGACCCTCGCCTCCTCCAATATTTGCACATCGATAGTTTATGAGAGGGATAACACTTCCAGCGGTTTATCCGTTTCTCTTGTTTGTCTTGTATACACCAGCGGCTTAAATTTCGAAGGGACCCCGAGACCAGAGCAGCTACATCCCGGATTTGTATCGGAGAAACGATGAGTTTCTTCCGAATATGCAGTTCCGTCTGTATTTAATCTGCAGATTTTCCGCCAGCGTTTATCATTTTTTTACCACCGCATGCAGTTCTGCTGCAGGACGAAATACAAGCTAACAGTGAAACGAATTTCACTAGTTTTTAACATAAAGAAAGAGGCAGTTGGTCGAAAACAGTGACATGTTATGCACTATTCAAGGGGCAATTTTACGAGCGTCGAGATACTAGAAAACTACAATCAGTCGTCAATAACACAGAAAGAAGCAGACAATCATCTTCTCTTCAATCATATTATTTCCAATACATCCCATACAGATGTTCAATGATTATTCAACGATTTTCGCGTTACTTACGCAACAACCTGATAATTCCGCTTGAGCAGCGATAGCGGAACGGCCGTTCGCGAAATAATAACGCAGGTAAACTAAAACAGATCCAATCAATTATTTATTTACACACGCTTGCACGCGAGGAGCTTCTCACGATTAATCCTTTTCCAATTATCGCCGTTCGAGCGGAATTTCGACAATACCGCGACGGTTTATTTTGTTGGGCACCGGTCAGAGCGTAATCCTTCGTGAGGACAACGAGGACGAAGAAGAGGGGCTCTTTATCCGGCTGGCAGTCGTCCTTGATCATCGAGGACGAAGACCATGACTCCACTGAATCACCGGGACCCATTTAATCCTGACGGCCGATGGCCATGCGTTTCATTTTGACAGCTGATACGATTGCTTTGCCTCCGAGTGACACGGATCGTAAAGCTGCTCAGGTCGTAAATGTTCCGGCAATTATATAACATCCATTATTTTCCATGCTTTTACGAGCACACACTAGCCTCCGGTGAAACTATATCCCAGCTCGTAACCCGACCAGTTGTAAGTCTCGTAAATCTCCGCGCTGCGTCGATTCCACGGCTTTCTTCGTTCAGACCCGTCACCGGTAGCCTCCATTAACAGAGAAACAACAGCGAATATGGCGTTATGGTGTGTGCAGAACTTTTTATTGAACGTAATGACGTCGATTTGTGTATTTAGAAGGAAATATCAAGCGAAAGATTACTCACTGATTACTTCAATACAGAACATTATGATCGAAATTTGTTCAGCGGTGTGACTGTCAGTGTGTGTTCGCTGAAAACGACAAAGTTTCTACATTTTTGTAGAAAGTAATTAGTACAAGTAACCCCTGTATAACAGTGTCGTTAGGTTCCTAAAAATGCCGTGTTATGCGAATTCGTGTTATACAAAACAAAACTATATTATTTTCTCCTTATAACTACGAATAACAGAAATATGTTCATTCAAACAATCAATGCTTGAACAAAAGCATTACATATTAATACTGAATAATGTTGTTTTCTTCATCACTGCTAAACACCATTAAACGAGGGCGCTTTCTTTCTGGCAAAATATTCTCATCTTCTGAAGTTTTTTCTGCAGCTTCTTGACTTCTATGCTCTGCTTTTCCCAAAAGTTCTGCTACTTAAAACGAATTTCGAATTCTAATATTCTAAAATTCCGTACACAGTTCTAACACAACACACTCGCTTGCTCGAATGAAAAATATCGATGTATCCAATGATGGTGCTTGCATCAGATGTCGTACTGTACGGGGATTTTCCTAATTCTCGAATAGTGTTTGAAGGAAACCGTGCTGTAGGAATGCCGTGTTGTACGAGGATTTCCCCGATTCTCGAACCGTGTTAGAGCGAAACCGTGGTGTGGGAATGCCGTGTTATAAGGGGATTGTCTGTACCTCAAATTCTATACTTTGTAATAAGGAAATATTGGTAACACTTGGGATTTTTTTACTGGAGTAAGCATAGATGGGCAACGCAGAGTTAAAATCGTCTTAATGTCACCTCCTTAAAATTTTGTCAACAATTTTCAGCAACATCTTTTACGGTGCAAATAACTATCAGACATATTTAGTAGCATCTTGCACGGTCGTGGAAAAAATCTCGAGAACAGCATCGAGAGGAGAAAAAGTTGGCACGAGTCCACGAAAATGTTTTGGTGGAGGAGCGTGCAGATTATGTTGTGGTAGATCGTCTGCTCAATTTTCTCGCGGAAGTAGGTACCGGCGGAAACGGTTCCGTGCCCTTTTGGCCTTTCATAATGGGGACGAGGTCTGCGGGATTTCCCTAGGTGCCCTATATACCGATATTGCGAGTTCTATATGGCAGATTCGTCTTTGAAGTTGCACGACAGCTGTGACGGTAAACATCTGTGCAGTTCCTTGCGAAAAGTGTGCCGACATTGTGCACGTCGACTTCGCGACAAATTCTCTGCGACTGACAGCGCCGGGCGAAATAACTCGTCGCGTGAATGGACGCGTACAGCTCGACTGCTTAAATTTGAGCCTCCAGGGCGGGGCTTATCAGATACTCATACGATCAAGGACAATTTTAACGCAAAACGGTGTTTAATTCTTATGTACTTTTTCTTGGTTATATTATTATATGTAGGTTTCGCGTAAAATTATTGTAAATCTAATGTTATTGGGTATTTCATGTTAATATTGCTCTTAACTCCATCTGAATCAAAAGACGGTGGACGTATTACATTAATACAGAAAGAAATGTACAACGTGCTGTATAAACATTGCTGCGTATAAATATAAGTGTAACATATTTCTATGCCAATCTCAGGAGAAGTAGATTGTTTATTGTAACCACGTTTATAATTCTTTGTCACTATGTAATTTCTCTGTACCTTCACCAGTGTTCCACTATTTTTTATGCCACGGTTCACGTTCAAGTGATCGAACTGTACGCACATCCAAGACGTAGAAAATCGACGAATCTCGAACATGATTAAAGGAGGTCACACGTGAAACGTCATCCTAGCTGAAGATCGTATTCTGAAAATTCCCGATCTTCGTCTCGATGAATCAAGTTCTTCTTCATGGGTAGCCGAAAAAGAGGTCAGCCTTAAACAGTCGCGACATCCGACTCGAACCACTTCCTGAGGAGCTGAAACATTTATATCGTCGAGGGATTGTGCCGGATGGACGATAAAATTTTCAAATTCCGGCGTCGAGTTAGGAATTTCGGATCGTGATCCCACAGCGGTGGCTCCGTGAAACTTTTATACCCACTAACGATCTCTGTACTTTTCTATCGGTACACCGTCTTCGCGTGGCAGCTTTTCGTCGACGATTTCTCCTGATAGGATGACAGAACGCTTTTCGATGGAAATTCGTCGGCGACATTTCACAGGAATTGATTAAAAACGTTTATCAGGAGATCGAGGGACGATGGACCATCTGTCTTATTGGCACTTTTTGCTGTATACGAGATGAAGGACTCAGCCTTTAACAGACGCTGTCTGTGCTGAAGAAGATCCTTCGGGAATAATTACAGGATTGTCATTTCGTGTCTGACCAGGCGCGTCTGACTACTACTGAATATTTTTGACTTCTGACGCGTCGAAAGTAACGAACACCAATTGAAATTTAAAGTGTAACTATGGAATTCTAAGCGGCGTTGCATGAATAGAATGTTAAAAACTGAAGAACAAATTACAATGGTTTGCATATCAAGTTTTGCGCAACATATCCTGTTAATCTTGTTCATAATACCGTAAGCGATGGTAAGTAAAAATAAACATAGGGCCTTGGTGTTGAATTATAATATTTTTTTTTAAAACGCAAATCGATTAATTATAACATCTATAGACGTCTTGGGGTGTAAAAATTACTTGAGAAAGAAGCATGAGGCTGTTCTGCGAGCTAACGAGTTTGACATTTCAAGATTCTTCGATTCGGGCGTAATTAAGATCGTGTATTCTCATTAAGCATCCAACTTAGGCTGTCCCAAATATTTCAAGGGTTGTACAGAATTTTTTTCACGATTCCTTTATGTTTAACTCGACTGATGTGTTTCTGAATTAATATATTCTACGTGAGGTCTGACCAGCACGTGAGACAGAAATCGAAACGACTATTAACATTCACAATTGGCAAAAAACTGTTTCAAAAAATTGTAAGCTCTAACCTAACTTCTGAACTGTATAAGACGATGTTCGAAAATTCACTAAACTTATCTTCGTTTTATTACAGAATGTTATCATTCTTAACAGCCTTATTTTTAGCCTGGTCAATTCCTGGTATAATATTGCGTGTTTACACAAACTCGCAGCGCTCGTTCATCTCTGCAGTCTGTAATTATCAGGTGAACGGCGTATAGGGTTACAGGGGTCCTATAATTCCGGCGGGCGTAAATCTCATTCCCGATGAATTTGTCACCCGACGCTCGAATTAAACGCGACAGCGTTTACGTTGCGTCTTAACGACCAGAAAAATTAGCAACGATTCGGTACCGTAAAAAAACGTTGTATTTACGGTGTCCCGCGTTCTCACGAGTCAGATTCCTGACTGCACAGGCAATTCGCCTAATGAAGCCGTATTACGGCGTGCCAACGGCAAGGGGGGCCTCGTAATTTCCGGTTTCTTCGTTTCCATTCCGAACGACAATGTGCATCGCGAACAGTAGAATCCTCTCATGTTCCTAAGACGCTTTAAAACGGCGAAACTCGTCCGCGTGAAAGCGCCTGAAATTCCCCCGTTCCCTTCTAATTTCGATTTAAGCTGAGCTTATTCCCTCACCCGGACGTCGATGCAAAATCGGTTCGATCGATCGGTCGAAGCTCGAACACGTGAAACCGGCTGGGTAACTCGAGCTGCAGCGGATTGTTATGAACGGGACAACGGTGTTTTGGAGACGCCGGTGTTTCGTGATAAAATCCCTGAAGACGATGAGATATCATCTGTTCCGTCTCAACGCGAGCAGGAAGCACTCGTGGAGACCGAAGGAGACATCCGACACGGTTGCTGAAGCTCCGGAAACTCGAAAAACATATATTCTGAGAGAAAAAGGTGCTTGTAAGCGCAGTGTACAGGATGGATTGGAATTCGTGATGCCAAATTTGGATGCGAATGATTATACGTATCGAAGCAAGTGGAAACAATGAAATATATTTTTTTTTTGTTTCTTTGGTGGTTCGAAATGGGAATCTTCCTGGACGTCTGGTAATGAGATATACAGGGTGTCCCGTGAGTAAGCTCGCAAACCTTTCCAGCATGTTGGATAGGTCAGATTGAACCAAGCAGGTCATATGTACTGTAGGTTTTTATTCATACGTTATCGAGGCAAATATTGTTTAGCAGACTGCTTGTACAAGTAATCATCATTGTTGTTTCAGGTCGACAGAAACGAAAATATCGACACGATTTTTCCGACCTTCAAGGATCTCGAGGACCACGTGACTGAACTCTTCATAAGGAACATAGTAAAATAGTTAGTAACGCAAAGTACGCTATTATGTATACAATAGACCTTCATTTTCTTTTCACGAAAAAACGGTAGAGCAGTCTTGATTTCTCTCGACTTCAAAAGTTTGTTTCTGTCCCTAATAATGCTCCTTAAAATAAACTTTTCCACGTAGAGGGCTAAATGGGCGAAGCTCTTGGATGCCAGGGTCCAGGAAACTGGAACATCAAATATTTAAGGAAAAAGGAGTACCTACAAAGAGGGTACCCAGGGTGGTTCGGAATTCGTGCTACAACTAAGAAAGAAAGTATACTTCTCAAAATATATCAAAACGCTGTAACATATTCATTTTAACAGTTTATCAAAATTAAGACCTTTCTTGCCATCAGCAGAAAAAATATGAATATGTTAGTCCATATTGAAGCGTTCACGATGAACCCTAACTTCAAACTTTGCTTCCATCTCTGCCTCGTTTCTCCACAGAAACTTTTCATATCGTGGGTATCACGATCGAGGCTGTGGGATCGAAAAAAGCCCCTCTTCTCGATTCGATACACTCTTCAAGCATAATGACGAACTAACCGACGCGTCATCGAGGACCTCGACGAGCGCATGGCTTAGAAGATCGTTGAGTCTCCTAAGTAATTCAGCCGCGGAGTAATGCCGCTGTCGATTTCAGGCAACGAGGAATGGCAGCAAAGCGGATTGGCAGCGGAAGGGAGTAGGAGGGTGTCCAGAAAGACAGGGTTCCACCTAGGTGGCGCAACTGGGAGCAGAAAATCAATACTTATCGTGTCCGACGAACGGCAGGCCGACTTTCAGTACGCGGCTCGTGTGCACGAGGTAAACACGGCTCTATGACCATTAGGATGGAATGATACGAGGCGAAGTCTTTTAGTCCGCTTCTCTCTAATCATCATGGTACGTTCGGTAACAGAAAAAAAAAGAACAAGAAAGATTGAGTCGTTGAAAGACGGTACGGACAACTATTTGGACATCAGAGAGGACTTTGACGTGACCGTTTGACAGTTTTGGTTCTCTTGCACGATTTATCAGTGACGATCCATGTTCACCCAATATTGTAGTTCAGGATGTTCGCTAACGATCACAAACGTATCATCTTTTTGTCTTATGTGCAGTACGGTTTTGTGAATTACGCTCTCGAGCTCCTGGTTGTGAAGACCTTTGACAGCGAGACGTGGGAGGCAATAAAGTAGGTAAAACGCGGGCGCCGTTTAGTTCGTCTTCCTTTCTTCCTTTTTGTCTCCGTGCTTCCTTGCGTACGTTTGCATGCACCAGTGTACCACCTCGTCATTGTTTACCAAAGCATAACCGCATCGCACAGCTTTCGTGTTTGTATCAGCAGAGTAGAGCGAGAGCTTCCGCGCGGTGCCTAAGCTGATCGCGCGAGCACGCTTTGTCAGTCACGTGGACCGTGTTTGTTGCTGACGAAGGAAGAATAAGATAGTTTGTACGAAAGAACAGTTTCCTCATGGCGATGAAACAGTGCTGATCGAAAGTTTATTGTCTATAATACTTCATATATTCTAGCTATTTTTAGTACTATTGTTTCTTGTTTATTTTACTGATTTTGGTTTTCTGATGAGACATTAATCGAAGTTATTTATAAGAGTGTAATGAAGTAAAACTACGTTATAGGCAAAGGAAATTAAGTTCGGTGAAATTTTAAATTCACATGTATTAGTAAAATGAATCAAACAGCGAAAACCTGAGAAAAACTGTCATTAATGCGGTTCTTATTATAAAATAGGCTACATGGAATATCTGAACCAGTATAGCGGCTATTAGCACCTTACTACCTTTCGTCTTGCCCGTACGACGTACAAACTAAACAGCGAAAGGGTTAATATCGTATTAGGTGAAGGTATAACTATCTAGCATACGTAGGTTTAAATTTCCAGTTTGAACTATGAACCACCTGCGAGTCAAGATGGTTTTAAGTCAGCTATTCGTTGAGTGAATAAATAATGTGTAGGTACAATGCAATTGCACAATGGTCTGTTATAAATAAAAAAAAGTAATCGACTAGAGAATTAACAGAGCGGTTCCAAACTTCTGGAGGGTAGTGTATAAACTCATATCAGCTTTCTTCGAAAGATTTAGTATGTATTTATTTCTGTTCCGTTCCCTTATATTTCAAGTATTTCTGACGCCTACTGAACTCAGTTCTAGGGGCTTGTACGTAATAGTTAGTAATTTCTTATTAATAAGAGTTCATTTATATATTTAGTTAAGAATCTTTATGAGGTGAAGCAGTAGTAGATGGCTTATTTTCGCCTTTTTCTTTTTATTTTAAGAGACACAGAATGAAAAATGTACCAGAAAAAGCTTAAAAAAAGATTCAGTGATCCCAAATCGCATGATTACAGATATTTATAAATGTCTTGAAACAGAGCTGAACAATTAAATGTTTAGAATACTTTGCACGCTAATTATTTTTTTTAATAAACACGTATAAGCCTTTCCTTCGCCATTGTTTATCAATTGAAACTGCTTCAGCCAGCTTTCGTGTTCGTTTACTAACGAGTAGCGAAAGTATTCTTTAAGCGATGCCAAGCTGATTGTACGCACCCGTTTCGCGAACCACGTGGTGCGTTTCCATGCGGTTCGCTTTGCTCTAGATGTCTATAGAGTAGTCGGACGCATCCGTGACCCGAATCCCTCGCATTCTTTAATTGAAATTTCACTGGCCTCGTAGCCACCATGCAGTTTTCTTCGTCCTACAATACCATCCGGAATTTATATTGAATTTTCTAAATGTACTCCAATACAAATCGGCGCAACGATTGAGCTTCCTATTCTGGGGACTCGAAACATTCAGTAGAACTTTAACGATGCACTGAGAGACCAGAGTCAGTAAACACATCGTATGCATGATACAGTTCATTGAATTTTTGTTAAACATGACGATAGATAAGACATTCAGTAGAACTCTAGCACTTTGACTGCCACGCTGTATCAGCTGAAAATTACAAATTTTTTACACTTCCATACAGAATGAATATACCCCAAAATTATACACTTTTTAATCAATAATATTAGTAAATTTCATAATTTTTCTATTGATTTCAATCGATCTGCTAAGATATATCTACTAATGCTACACATGATCAAATAAGTAATGACTGAATCGAAGTGTCAGCCATGTATGGGTGACGTGGCAGCCAAAGTGTTAATGATACACTGAGAGATCACAGTCAGTAAACACATCGTACGTATGATACAGTTAATTGGGTTTTGTTAATCATGCCGATAGATAATAAGCTACGTTACTAAAAAAAGTGCTACTCGATACATAGTACTCGAGAGTTTTATGACTCCCTAGGCTTATCATTGATTGAGTTAATTCAAAACAGAGAAGGATCTACGGATTTTTGCACCTTAACACTTTGAGTGCCGCATCAGCCATATTTGGGTGACAGATAGATTCAACCATTATTTACTTGATCATATAAAATATTAAAAATATACCTAATCGGGTCTAATAGAAGCTGTAAAAAGACGATGAGTGTTACTGATATTATTGATTAAAAAAGATAGAATTCATGGTTTCATTCATTTTGTATACAAATTGAGGAAGTTTGCCATTTTCAGGTAATGGAGCGTGGCACTTAAAGTGTTAATGTATACTCGATAAACATTTCGATTTCCTGAACGTGCTGTCATTTCTGTCGCTTCGCCTCTATCGCTTTAAGGATTAGAGACTGATTCTCGTGTCAATATTCTGCCACCAGAAGCTGAAATTGTTTTTCAACATAGCGTCGCCCAGAATCGGAGGTCCATATTTATGTTTGTTAGAATATCGATTGCGAAACAGAAACATCTCTTGCTGGTCGTACAATGAAACTAAAATGATATAGTGGAATTTAACACTAACAATAAGTTGTTCATGAGAATCACTACACCTTAACATCTTAGCGCGTTGACTATCGCAGTGAAAACTGCCATACCTAGTCAAACATCATATAATTTATTGTATTTTATATAAATCCTGGAACAAAAAAGTTTTTAACCATTCGATTGTATTATTTATATTTTATATTATTGTCTCGCTGTTAACACGCTGACTGCTATGGGGGTCACCGGTGACCGGATCGTTAAATTTCCTCTAATTAAATAATTATTGATTTTGGCAATATTCTGAGCGAATTTTACATTTCAATGTGGCAGCCGGCGTGTTAATGGTATCCAGAATTTTATAAGACGTAATAGTTATTTAATGAAACTACATCAACGACGACGATCACCGGTAACCCCCACAGTATTCACCATGTTATCAGACACAACAGACAGCACCATACTTCTATTTTGTCACTTATTTTCATCAAGTTTTCAATAAACAATAGAAAAATGACACTTATCACGTCTGATCAGAAGTCTAAATTACAAGCAAATAGAATTCTTGAATGATTCATCAAAATCGAAAAGAACGACCGAATATGGATGTTCGTTTCGACTGAAGAGCTCGAGAAATCGAACCAGCCAGGTCTTTTTTACCTCCTTTATCGGGTCAACAAGCGCGTAATAAACCATTGTTTACCCGATCGTCCGGGACTATTGATGGAGCGACACGACGGACGAAATATCGGCACGCCATTCTTTTGTTTGTCGAATCCTTAAATCCCAGCTGGAACGTCGTGCATAAATGTTTTACTGTTTGCCGATCAATCTGCCGTCCCACGGGTCCGGAATCGTTTTCCGCGACCATCTCGTTCACAGAACCGCGGTTCTCGGAGATCGTCGACGCGAAAAGTTCCGCGAAACCGTAAAGAAAGCAGTGTGTAATCGAAACTTTTTACGCTTATGGCCGTGGGACTTTCTTCCCGTCGCCTTTTTCCACGAGAAAACTCGCAACGGTTTCGCTGGCCGTCAACAGCCGCGGCTTTCGAGTTTTCTCGAAGATTGCCGTCGTTCCGCGAGACCTCGAAATCTATGGCGGGAAAAAAAAAGCGTGAAAGGAACGGAACAACTGGTTCGTGATGCGTTTTATGCACCGTGAACGTGTTTCCTCGCAGCAAGGCACGAGGAATTATCGCGAAACTCTTGTTCCTCGCGCGCTGCCAACCCCTCCGCGGCGAGCATTCGTCGCGGAAAACGCGCGGCTTTCAGTGGAATAAGTTATTTCGAAAGATCCGGGTATTTCTTTCGGCTTTTGCGGACGTTCTTGGTCGGCGCACCGAGCGTACATTGCTACTCGTTTTCTGTTATGTGGTTTGTAAACTACGCGTTTTGTGGTTCGGTCGGAGTTAATTGAAAGGGTAGGGGAATTTACTGCGGTGTTACACATGCCCGGACAAAAAGGTGGAGTCAGTGCGGTGTGATTAAGAGCTTCGGTGTCAGTGTGAGAATTCTTGTACATAGTTTGCCATGTTACAGTCTATCTTAGATTTGAATTTGAATTATTGAGGGAAGATTGATTAACACGTTGAACGCTGCGGCGGTCACCGGTGATCGACACTTAAAATTTAAATTAAATAAATAATTATTGATTGTCGCAGAATTCTGAGCAAGCTTCATACTGAAACAATAATGTAGGAACAGAAGAACACGACTGAGTACTCAAATCTTCTTTTTCTTTACAATTTATATAAAAGACAGTAAATTATATCGTGTCTGATTAGGTGTGGCCGTTTTCACTGTGGCGTTCAACGTGTTAATATAGCAATGGAGGAAATTGTGCAGTTATGCTTTCGTTTTTAACAGAACTGTCATTTATATTTCCCCAAAAATGTATATGCTCTGTAAAATATTTTTTTATCAACACAAATTGCAGAATTACAAATTCGTAAAATGATAATTTAAAATTTTCTATGATTTTTGTTTAATCGCTGAACAGTGCTCCAATAACACGCAATTACAGGTTGAGTTTTGATTGTGAAACACGACTATTGATACTTGTAAGGGAACCGGTATAATTGTTAGGTTTTAAACCATTATTTATGAAGTATTATTATTTCGAGTAGAAGAAAATTTACATTATTGAGAAGTTTATGTTTGTTTTCGAGAGATGTCACTCGCTCGCAATCCTCCTCAATACATGTACTATATTTAACTGTTTCATTATTACTCACGACTTCACAAATGCATCCAATTCGAAGAAATCATTACAGGAAATAAGGCTTTGATGCTGTTTTTAGTGGCCCTTAAAATAAATCGATAACTGGGAACGGCAAGCAGTAGCACATCCATGAAATGAAAAGTTTGTCCAGGAAAACATTAGAGAAAGAATGTGTAGATCTCATCTTTCCTTTTTTCTCTTCGATTAATTTCACTATCCGCGTTGTTAATGAACCACACCTTTTTCGTCGAAGGCTTCGCTTTTGCGGAAAGTGTTCACAAAATTTCACGAAGAGTAGTTATGTATGTCTGGTCGTGGACAGGCATTCTTCTACTTATATTTAAGCCTGTCTTTGGACAAATGTACTTCTACTTAAGTCTGTGGGTGAATTTTATAAGTAGACTGCGGATGTTTATGCAATTTAATATATGCATATTAGTGAATGATGGACATTTAATAACTTAGCAAAATAAAAATGAAAAAATTTGAACAGTTCAAGGAGCAAATGCAGGCTTGTTGAAGTTGCACTTGTTTACTTGCATCATTATAGGAAATGTGGAGATCTAGAAATGTAAATTTACATGAACATCCGCAATCTATTTATAAGTGTACTTCTTATATATCACCCTCCGCTTTTGGAACCATCAGTACACACTCGAAATCTGAATGATAGCGCTCATTTCGTATCCTTTAACCCAGCAGCATAAATTTAAAATAGCCAAACATCCTACTTACGCAACCATAAAAAGATTTCATCAGCCACTTTCGCAGAAACCATAATCTAATTTTTACGTCTCCTAACGTTAGAATAATTATCACCATTAAACTTTTGTAGTAAGCAACTTTTATCGCTGCTCAAAATTTTACAGTCTCTCAGAATTTCGAGGTTGAGTGGTAAAAAGACGGGTTTCTTTTTCGTTGGCTCGTAATGAGGCAAGAAAGGAGGGTGTGCTCGTATAATAATTGGACGTGTCATCCCCGATGCTATGATGGAGGGGTGTTATTTGTGAGGAATGGGCGTGAGAGGAGGCAAAAATGTGGGTTACACCGAGTGCTATGATGCCACGATGACCCTCGAAAAGCTCATGTGCGAAAAGGGTCATTTTGCTCGTCCTCAATGACGATTCCCGACACGTTCGTCCGCCCCATGTCTTACAAATCGCGCGATAGAATTTTGCAGGATTTTCCGTTCCCCGGCAATTGAAGAAATTACCCATGGAAAATTTGTGCCGCTGGGAAAGGCTGAGCAACGTCTGCTATTACGCTTTTCACGGTCGTTCGGGTGAAATCAATTATTTCCTTTTTTCGCCGAGAAATACGAATGCTAATGCTACTTCCACGACCCATTTAAGATGAATTCTCATCATTTATCGAGCGAGCGAGTCTGTTTGAGAAAAATTGCATGAAAACAGACGGGCGACGTTGAAGTGACGGCTTATATCCATGTCAAAAGACGAAGTGCCTTCAACACATTGCTTTGAAAATTTAATCGAAAACACGACCCAAGCGGTTAGCAACCTGTTAAAACACTCCCTTTCGCCTACCGTCCAAGAAGCATTCACTTTGTTCGACACGTCGAACCGTGTAATTAATTCACCGTGACACTCTTCTTTCGAAGCCCACGTAAACATTATGTCTCATAAATAACCGCTTTGCTAATTATGTAATCGTACTTTCAGTTCTTAGTTTTTTTTCTTTGTCTGCGCGCCGCGAATAGAAAGCGAGATACTTTATTAACTGGTTTGCATAACCATGTTGAGAGATGATTTTTGAATGTTTGAAGAAAGGTGTTTTGCAAGGACACGTGCATGCGTGTTGAGTGGGTCGAATGTTTAAACGTGGCTCGATGTTTATTTGAATGATTGTCCATGCAGGAAAGATGCGGCGGTTAATATGGAGGGACAGTTTCTGGTGCGGCAGATCTACGACGATGAAATTACATACAACATCATATCGGCAGCTGTCAACAGGCTCAGTACGTATTTAACTTTCTGTTAATATAAAATTCTAATTTTGAAGCGCAATATTTCGACAGTGTATTTATTTGTTTCGTGATTGTAGTTCAGTAACCTACTTATAACGAGGATTATGTGAAAATTCTCTATTAGAAACGATCTCTAATTTCTCATATTATAATTCGTTTCGATAGATTTAACGATAATTTTAACGAGGACTTTCACGTAATTCGTTTTCATATTTGAATGACGAGCACCTAATTGGTAATTTTTAAAAGAACGGCGAAGGAGCACGTTATTCATGATCGTGCTCGAACGACTATGTTTGATGTTCGATCATTGTTTGTCAAATTATCGACGACATTGCGATCAACTTCAATATGAAAGCGAAGATGATTAACTGCGTTGAGATCGTATCATCACGATATGTTCTGTATTCGAAACTTCCGAAGGTGTTCATTAAAATTACAACGCACTGTCGATCGTTTTGAATCTTATCCATCGCTCAAACTTCAAAGTGTTTGCCAAACTTTAATTGAATTCGAACACACAAAGCACTTAGGTGCTTGGAACAAAGTCATTACGGAACAGAATCAATTTTCAATTAATTTCATTGATAGTTTACACCGGAAAGTTATTTAGACAACTGAAAACAATTCTGAATAAATCATGTAGCTCAAAATTCTGAAAGTCCCACCTCACTAATTTGAACCATTCAAAACAGACTTTGAGTTTCTTCAAAAATTTTGAGCATTGCGAGCTACTTTCAGGTACTCAAGTTCTTGTGACTTTTCCAAATTACTTTGATCCAGTTGACATACAACCAACTGTTACTTTGAGCTACTCGACTTATTTTGATCCATTCAGCCTACTTTCAGTTACTGAAATTTTTACAAAATTTGTATGGAAATCTGCTTGAGAAATTTTTACAAAATTGGTGTGGAAATCTGCTTGAGAAATTTTTTCAAATTGCTCAAACAATCCAACTGCTTGAAGTGTTACACCGCTCACGCTTCCGTGCGATGCCTTTGAGGCTCACACATTGTTCGAACGATCGAACAGAACAGTTTCGAAAACTTTCGAAACACCCGAACTGTTCCAGACATTCCAGCGAACGAGATACTGGAACTGTTCGGCCGTATGTTCTTCGAGTTCTGCCAGGACTCCGGCTACGACAAGATCCTCCAGGTGCTCGGAGCAACGCCTAGGGACTTTTTGCAGGTAAATCGTGCTTCGACACGCTCGTTCGTCCCTTCCTCCGTTCTCGTGCGAACATTCACTTTCGAGTCGAGCGAAATAAGATTTCCTCGGGCGATACACGGGGCCGACGCTGCGAGATTCTTGCGATTCCGTCTCCACGCGCCTCGGAGTGAAAGTTTTCTGAAAAGATGACACGTAGGCAGATCGTTCTCCATTGACTACGTACCTTCGAGTCCAATTACCTTTCAGCCTGTTCGTCTCGCTGATTTCTTCACGCATTTTCCCCAGATGCATCGCTGAATGCACGAAGAAATACACCTGTAGCTCGCAAGATTTTCATCCTTGCATTCCGTCCATATAACGCGTGCATCCTGTCTGCAAAACGCCTCCAATGCATTTCTGAACACGCGCTGTGACTATTTCGCAAAAAAAAAAAGAACACGTTGCACCACGATTGCCACAACCTGCGCCCGGGTAATTGGACAAAAAGCGCGTAAACTTGTTTACGCGACCGGAATACGAACGAGCAGACATTGCCGACGTTAGTCGCGCCGAATTTTTTCTCACGTCATTTGAATAACGTAACTCTGTAGCACCGGCATGCAAACCGGCGAACGTTCATTGCAATAGAGTGGGCTTTTTTTGCAATTCACCGAGTGAAGAATGTATCATGATGCAATCTATTTAATGTCCTTGTGAGTGGATTGCGCTTCGGTGGGATTACAGAACTCACCGCGTTGCTGCCGATAAAAAGCAACTGAATGATAAACAAAACACTCTGTCGCGTAGTCGCTGAGTTGTTACGGTTTATTCCTCGACACTGTTAACTGAAATTATTTTTTCGGTAGTACAGTCGTCGAAATTCGGATACTCTGTACAAATTCACAATGTTGCAGGAAACACTGGAGCTCCATTTGAAACTCACTAATATTAGTTTCATCCTAATTTATATAAGTACAATGTTTCACAGTTGGCTGAAAGAGCATTCAGGACCCAGAACTTCCAGCCAACCGAAGTAGAGCAAGTTGTTACCGCCTTTTCGAACACAATATTTACCAGCGTAATTCGAGAAGGCAATGACAACTTGCCCTACCTCGGTTGGTTGGAAGGCGTCGGTCCGAAATGCTCTTTCCGCCAACCGTGGAACACTGTAGTCATACGTCCGTGTCTATGCGTTAGGGCGGTTACAATAAAAAAAAACGCAAAGGAAATTGATAGGAAAAACCAGTCTTGGATGCATAAAGCGTGGCGTAGAATACGGAATGATTTTGAGATCACGTGGAACTGGAAGAATATCGAGCATGTTCGGTTTCGAATGTCGGTGAACGAGTTCGAGGGAAATTATGCGTCTCACGGCGGACAAGAAACTTCTGTGCGGATGAATGCGTGCAATGCGATTAGCAGATGGAATGCAGCCGCGGAACAGGATTACTATCGTGCCGTTTTTCTTCCACGAGTTCCCGTTTCCGGTTCTCTCCGAGTCAAATGTCATGCACGGGTTCTCGTCACGTCGATATTCGACGAAGCTCGAAAGAAAATTACTTTTCCTTTCAAACCCCCAACGTTGCAGACAGTGCAGCGTTATATCGTAATTAAAGTGAATAGCAGCTGAAATTGGAAACGTTTAATCAGGTTCGTACCGTCAAAATTGCGCTCGCAGCTCGCGTAATTGATACAGAATACACTGCTCAAAACAATTAAGGGATCACATTAGTGGATCGTTTTGGACGAACTACCAAATATTGTCTACGAAATAAATGTTGTGTGGCAACGTTTTTACCTAAATAAAGGACATGCATTAAAACGTACAATTCGTCTTTGTCCGTCCTTTGACAACCAAAGGAAATGTTGTTAAATAGCTTCTTGTAAATTAGTGTAAGGCTGCGTTATATTTTTCTTACACATCAGGTGAAAAATACTACTTGTGAGATAACTTCGTAGCACAGAGTTTTCATGTACCTATAGAGTGCAATGTAAGTTTGGCAACTTTCGTGTAATAAAATATTTTTCATATAAATGAATGTATTCTAAAAGTATTCGTTATCGTTGGATTCTCTATTCAATTGTCTATTTAATGGTATATAAATGTTCTGCATTTGTTTTATTTCAAGATGTCGAACAAACGTGAAGAAATTCGTGCCTCTATAATTTCCTTGTACATGCGAGAAAATGTCCGAATTTTCGTCGAAAAATCCGTGATTCCAAAAGCTATTAAACGATTCAAGGAGCAAGGCCTGTGCTAAACCTCACGAGTCTATGGTGTTGTTAAATCAAGATTTGGTGAAGACGTGGAACGAAATAGATGAAAATACGCTGCGCGCATCGGTCAACCACTTCCAACAGCGTCCGAGAGCCTGTATCAAAACAAATGGCGGGTTCTTCGAAAACGAACTTGCCTAAAAAAAATTTTTTGCTTTTTCCAATGTTGTTATTGTTTCTTCGTTTTTGTGAACACGAATTTTGTTAGAAGACAGTTGCCTAAAAAGTTACCAAACTTTCATCGCACCCTGTAATAATTTGTGGAGGCACACGACATTCAATTTTCCTGCAATCTTTTTGATCAGTGTATCTCACTTGCAAAAAGGATCTTCTAGATTTTATTCTTCTTCCCACTAAATTTATTTTCGGTGGTTCTGTATAATTTTAAAATAATCGATAGACGAGTCACTGGAGCATTTAATTACAGAACCTTGATGCGCTGCACGACCATTTAGGCACTTTGTACCCGGGAATGAGGGCGCCATCTTTTCGATGCACTGAGAGACCCGAGGATGGAGCGCTGATATTACATTATTACTCCGATCGACCTGGTTTGGAACACATCGTCATCGGGATCGTTAAGGTATTTTCGAAAAATGCCAAAACGTTGCCCGAAAAACGATCATAACCACTGAGAACTTGTATATGTGTCAACTTTGACGATGTAACAAAGTTTGGCTTATCAATGGTAAAACGTCCCGTTGATGGCACGAGTCACAGTGTGTCAACTCCTTTTTTCATTTTCAATTAAATGAACGTTAAGTCGATTCGGTACTTGTTACTTAATTTTCATCCTAACGAGATCGTTCGTAGCTGCAGCGAGCCACGACTAAACGAGTTATAACTTTTTCCGACGTAGACCGTGGCGAAAAAGCTTCATGGCACCGATATAGAAATGAAGATATTGAAGACGAAAAACGACTGCGATCACGTGCAATTTTTGATAACGAATACATCAGGACCCGGGGTCGTATCTGATCCCATGATCGCTGAATTGGAGACACTGTCCGTCGGTGAGTAGCATGGATATGTTTACCGTCAGACTGTGAATAGTCCGTGCAAATACTTTAAAGAGAATAGGGTAACGGGAGTACAGTAATGATCCGTTTTATTAATGAAAAAGGTTTGATGAGTGTCTTGAATATTTAATATGAAAAGATCTGACGAATATTCGACGTCCACTTCGTGTCAATTTGGAGCATCGTAATTAAAAGTATTGTCATGAAATATGTCACAGAACCAAAAGTAAGCCCCATGACCTTCTGCCGAGTCTTTCCGTTTCACCTGATGTTCAACCGGGATCTCACCATAGTACAAACTGGATGCACCATCACTCGCGTCATACCTCAAGTGTGCTCCGGTAACTGCAAACTGAACGACATCCTCTTGACGGTAAGTTTATAGTCTCTAACTGCATCGACATAGTGCATGAAACTTAATCCTTATAAACATTTTCAAACAACTCGATAGAATTTTCTCTCGCTGACTGTACATCCCTTAATATGTACTAATTTCTCTGATCTCCAATGTTTTCGGAGTGTACGATTTACAATGTGCCTAAGAAATAATTTTAATTCGAACTTTACGTGGAGATTAATCCATTGCGTTATAACAACGAGTTACACCCGTGGTGCAGATTATGGTCTATACAGGTTGTTAAATAAAGGGTCTGATACTTTAAGGGTTTATACTACTTACCGAGCGGAGTAAAAAATGTTTAATCAACATTGGTCCTGAAAGCAATCCTTTCGGTGTAAAATCAACTTCTATTATTTATTAGCGTTCGGTATCGTAACTGACAATGAGTGTCTTCGCAACACATTGAATTTACACACTTCATAGACGCAATTGTAGGACAAATCTTCATAAATGTATATGTTCGATATGTCTTCCTTCTATTGCTACACAAACCTCACATCTGCGGATCATAGATCGATGTACATTTTCAAATATCCCTTCCGTGCCACGTATTGTACGACACGCATTTTCAATTCGTTGTCGTATGTCCAGCACATTATTTATCGACGATGAGTAGATCAAAGTCTTTAAGTGTCCCCACAAAAAAATATCCAGAGTTTCAAGTCAAGCGATCGAGGAGGCCATTCTACTGGGACCTTCTTGTCCTACCCACCTCTCTCCGAAGGTTTGATTTAGATGTTGCTTCACGTTTATTGAATAATGTGGTATATATTCATTGTGTTGCGAAGAAAATCACTCATGATATCGAACGTTAGTAAATAATAAAAGTTGATTTTACACCGAAGCGACTGCTTTTACGACCTATGTTGATGAGACATTTCGTACTCCTCTGAGTGAGTAATATAAGCCTTTTAAGTATCAGACCCTTTTTTTAAACGCTCTGTATATTATATATTTGAGTTCCATTCAAATACAAGTTCTCAACAATTTTGTATTACAGCACTCTCCACTTTCAGAGGATTATTTAAAATTGTTGATAAATATTCTGCCTGTATTTCACCTTTGAATCACTCGATTGATAATGTTCAGTGTGTATGGCACTTGAAAAAATCGTAAGGTAAGAGATTAACCGAGACACTGAGTGGCGACGGATCGATTGTCCGTTTTATTTTCGAAACACCGCATTAGTTAGCGTGGTCTAGGATATTACATTATCGTCGGGCACGTTCTGGCCAGCAGAGCGATACAATTCATGCGGATTCATGCGCGCGTAATCATATATCTTTCAAATGCGGTTTGTTTCAAACGATGTGACACGCACTGTTGGAATAGAACCATTTAACTTCATTTGCATCGCTGCCCGCACATACGTCCGCAAGCGTAATCAATTATCTCCCCATTATTATTCCTCCGTCATCGCTCGAAATTCAGGCTGCGCTTAAGAAATTCCTGAAAAGCGTTTCACGTATCCAAAGAATTTGCAACGAACCATAATTACGTCTCTAATTAACCCGGCGACTGTGTGGTGGGGTGTGACATATCCCACAATTTCAAAAAATAGTCTTACTTTCTTACTAAAGCATGCTCGATTCCTTCTACGTCATGCTCTTTTCTTTCAACGAGTCTTTACTGTTGTGCAGTTAAGGTTAAAAAAGACACAAAAATTTGCTTCGAAAAGAAGGATGACTAATAATAGTTTACATTATTATTAATTTGAAGTTTAAGTTTTCCAAACTTTTCGTTACTATTGATATAAGTTTTTATTGGATTAAAAAAATCACTTTTACCGTTTAATAATGTATTTCTAGTTAGTAAATTTAAATTTCTGTAACTAATACATGATTGTTCTTAAAATAACAACATCTGTATTTTCTCATTACACTTCACAATAAAAAGTAATTTCAGACTATTTTATGCATAGATTAATTGAATATGAATGACAGAAGTCAGGTTTGATATTATATTAAAAGATTATACATACAGGTCTTAAATTTTAAAAAAAAGTGAACGAAGTATGTGCCATCCCACCACACAGGCTATGTTACGTTTTCCCATCACACAGTCGCCGGGTTAATTCTGAAGAACCCCTTCGTTTTCATAGTATTATTTTTCAACGAAAACAATGTTGATTGAACTTCTAGTGATTCAATTTTCGAACTTAATTTAGACTGATTTTGATTACACGCTGGAAGATATTTTATTCGAGTGCATTTGTGTAGAATGGATGTTAATCAATACCTCCTCTTCATATTATAAAACGTTTGTAATAAATATAAGGGTAGTTTAACCTCTCGTTACTCGGCCACTTAATTTACGCTCGGAATGTGTATTGAATTACCAGCACCGATTCGTTACCCCTCCGTTTTCGATAATGACACTCCAGCCCTTTCGAAAATTAATAAACGAAATGGAGTTCCGCGTCCATTAACACTTTTATATGCAGCCACTCCGATTCGAGGAATTCAATTTGTTAACAACGTACGCCAGACATCGATTTCGCTTTAAAGTTTCTGTTAATGTGATTTCGTGACTTTGTTCCCGTAGGTCAGACCGCATTTAGAGTTAACGTTCGAGAACATATTGTCGCACATAAACACGGTTTACGTTTTGAGAACGAAGAAAGGAGTGATGAAAGTGAGTGAAGATTCCGAAGACTACTCGTACCTCCGCCTGAAAGTTCGTATCGAGTTTGAAATAGATTTCTCTTACAGTTACGTTCGTAGATACATTTTATTGTTACGAGCTTTCGAATTTTCCAGGGACAAATGTTGTACATACCTGACTCAGACCTGGTCACCTTTCTGTGTTACCCGAGCGTCATGAATTTGGATGACTTGACCAGGTAAGATTTTATGTAGAAATTCATATAATTTTCATGTATTAGGTGTTGTTTCTTCGTTATTTAAATAAACAGAAGTAGTTTGAACAATGGAAACCTATTGGAATTACATTCCGCATTACTATTGAATATTCGTACGAATTCTGGTTAATTTTCGGAACATTATAATGCCCTGTCGAGTGTCTTGGATGCCAACTGTCACTCAAGACATGGAGGGTTCATCAAACTTTAATAGACTTCGTACGCTCAGAACATTGAAGTGCCCGAGATTCACGCAACCGTAAAATTAAGTTGATTATCCAGTAGTTTGAGTGAACAAGTTATTATAAGTTACTATAGCGGAAATGTGATTTTAATGATTCAAGAAATCTTCAACAGCTCAAATAGTTCGACAATTAAAATTTCTCAGATCAAAAATCAGAAAATCAATAAACAAGTTAATATGCACTAAAAAGAATAAATAAACAAATAAATTCATAAACAAAGAGTATAGAGAATTGCTACTTTGAATAATCCTGATTTTTTAAAATCGGGAACACACAATCATTGTTTGCATTCCTAGTTTCTGCAGTTTTCGGGCTTCGTGGAACGTGCACGATGATAATTATATCATCCGAATTAATACGAATATTTTCGTGATAGTCCATCTCTCGCCATAATTATTGCATAGTTATTTAATTGAATTTCAATCGACACAAACAGGGGCAATGTGTCGCAATCAATAAGCCTATGCGAACTCATCGATCACTATCTGTTACTGCTTCGAAGCCTGCAAGACACGTGGACAACGTAATTCAACAAAACAAACGGGGCTCGCGAAGAATGCAACGCGACAGGTTTTCTACTCGCAAACCGTGAAACATACAGCTGTCATCCATTTGAATTATACAGGATCAAAGGTATCGCTTCCGTTTCAAACATGAACGTACAGGGCCTATCAAAAGTATTCGGACATGTTAATTGTTACTATATTATCCTGAAATAGTCATCGAGCTGGTCCTGGTGTTAAAAGTCATTCATTTGATTTTCCAAACTATAAACTAATTTTTCAGTAACACATTTTTATGGGTGAAATTCTACGTTTTTCTAAATTCACTTTTTAGGAGCATGTCACAGTGAAAATTGCCATACCTGGTCAGATATATCATGATTCGATATTTTTAATATAAATCGCGAAGGAAAATAATCTTTAATTATTGCACCGTAAAATTTGCATTTCTTATCATTGTTGCCATAGTCGAAATTTAGGTCTAATTGTTTTAAAACTGACTTCATTGCTAGAATATTAAATTTAACAAATTCTTTATAAGATATCTACGTTTAGTGCATACATACAGAGCAATTAACTTAGTTTTGGTATTGTAGAACAGTGTGTCAGAAAAACATATGTTCCGTTCAATCGAATACATCGGGTGATTAAAATTAATTTTAGTAATCTCATATTTATGAAAATTCAAGTCAACAAAATTATATACAATTATTATGTCGCCCATTTTGAAAGGTTTACGTAAGAAAAATAATTTTATCGTTACAAGAAAATTGATGAGGATCCACGTTCAAGATAATATTCTCTAGTTTGTACTTTCTTTACCTTATCTTATTCTTCTATTAATCATTCATCAATTATACAATTTTTAATTGTATGTACTTATAGTGTATTTATTATTTATTTATGTAGAACATTTATGTATAAAATATATTTTTAATTAACTTAAATATTGAATATATTTGTAATTATAGATTTTCCTCAGATGGAAATCAATATACGGACTCATGTAGGTCGCTGCAATTTCTATGCATGTAACAATGTGTTTCGGTGGTGTGATAAATACGATCCCCATTAATTCGTCGCAACATTTCTGCTGTCTTCGTACGGAAAATATTTGTCGTCGGTAAAATAATGTTTATGGTCGTTCAATAGACGTTGAAACGATTGCTCGCATAATTACGGCTATTCTGGTGTCTCGTGGTGCTATAGCAGCAGCATAAATTCTCGTCACGCCGCCACCGAATTGCCCCATTCGAATGATCTTCGCCCTGTTGTTATTCCCCTTGTAATTTTCATTCGGTCTCCTCTTTGGCTCCACATTTTTTTTCTTTTTGCTCTGTACCATTTCATCCTTCGGCCAAAATGCATTAAACATCTGTCTGTGTCCTTCGATCCGGCACTCCTGTCGCTTTCCCCTAACTTTGGAAAGATCCGTGATTGGTGAATCTAATAAACGCCTACACTGTACTTACTGCAATATACATAATAATCGACTAAACTCGAAATATATAATACTATTCGAAGATTGAACCTTCAACTAGTCGTACAACTTTATATAAATTTATTGAAGATGCGAAATTAAAAGTCTTCGATTTAATTTCTAAATTAATTCGACCTGAAAGCGCACTACCAATTTCACCTTACTCAATACCGCTTGACTTCCAACTCAACGCTGCTTCTTATTTTTAAAGAAGACTATGCGCTTCATCGTATAATTCATCACCAACTGAAAATTTGTTTCAATGAAACTGCATCTCAGCCAGTTCGAACGCAGCGGCACATTGAATTGTAGCACCGCGTGGCAAAGTTTGCCGACAGCAGCGAGCCGCGTTGCGTTAAGCTGCCTCTTCAAAGGCGGACGATTAACGTTCAGATAATTCCCACTGTAGTTAGAGTTAGCCGGGATTTATCCGAGTGGAAGCGTCGAGGTAGTTAACGGCTAAATTTAAAGCTTAATTGAGTTAGCTCCCGTTACACTGTACCTGTTTGCAGCGATAACTTTCTTTTGTAACGCGAAGCAGTCCGTGATGTCCTCCTAACATTAGATTAGACGTTCGCCGAGTTACGCGCAGTTGGATTACTCCGTAGCAAAAATACGACCAGACGTCGAATAAATTTCCCCTCGAAACCGATACATATATGTTTTCCCTTCGATTCTCCACGTCCGTTCGTTCTGTGTCCTTCGTTTTCGCTAATACAACCTTTCGAATGTGCATTGACAAAGTTATTGCACACGTGACGTCGCGCGCTCCGCAACGAACCGAGGGAGAGACATGAATTATACATCGAAGACGATGATACGCTGGATTTGAAATGGAAAAAGCTTGACATTGTCACTTGTAAAGCGACGCGCAGGGAAGATTGTATTTGGAGAACCAGTGGGAGTCACCGCGTGAAATGTCTTCTTGTTAGGCGATTTAAAATATCTTTAACTCAATGCAATGATTTCATTTTTGTAAAGGAGTTTCTAGAGAAAGCTTAATTCCTTCTGGCATCACCATGCGTCTTTTTAAGGTGATTATGATACTGCACGTAATGTATTCTTCGTCGCTATCAATCATTTCTGGTGGGTCAGAAAATTAATTGAAAAATGGTGTTCGAGATAGTACTGTTAAAATTTCGTATTAATATAAGTGCACCAACAATCAGGCGGCAGGAGCAATTTTCCAGAAAGTCGAAGAATGTTAAGCCTTTGCGGACGAGCACTTTATCAAATCGACTTACCGGCAGGTCGGAGATATTTTCTATAAAACGAGATTATACATTGAAGACTTAAATTAAATTGGGGATAAAGAAGAATATGTATTGGTTTATGGAAATTTTCTTAGTGATCATTGAGCATAATACATATTAAAATATAATGAGGAAATTTAATTTTTGTAGTTTTCCAAATTGTGATTTGTTTTAAAGCAATGTTCAATATGTATACCTGGCTTGCGAGTACAAGTATCGCAATAAGAACTCGTTTCTCGTCTTCCTCCTGTAAATTTTCTGTCTGAGCATACTATGCAATCTTTTTTAATTCCTTTTCGTATAATATGTAGTTCCATCTAGCCTTTGTGATCCATTCTCGCGACAAGCTCGTCCCCTGGGTCATTTTATCATTTGAAAATCGTCTACCAATTGATCTACCAAACGTTTTACAAATTGTAGATGTGTCATGGCCTCTTCATTTTTTTCTTTTTTTTTTGCAGTTTTATAGAGAGTGTAGAGATTTGTTACACGTACTTCCAAATCCCCCAAAAACAACGGTTATTAAAATAATTAAAATATTTGTTTGCCGCCGCAACGGCGGCATTCGTCCGCAAAGGGTTAAGACTATGAATAAAAAGTGAACGTGTTAAATAGAAGTTTCTCGAATTGAAATATTTCGAGGAATTTAGTTGAGTACAAGGATCGGTTCAATCTGCTTGTCTGGCACGTCGACGAAACCGAAGGTACGAAGTCTGATCGATTACCATTTGAGGAGATCGTCTTTGCTTTTTTGATCGTCAGGCGGGGCTTATACCTGAGCGACATCCCCCTTCACGACGCCACTAGAGATCTCGTGCTGATGTCGGAGCAATTCGAGGCTGATTACAAATTAACGAGGAACTTAGAATTGCTTACCGATAAATTGCAGCAGACGTATTGCGAGCTCGACGGCGAGAAGCAGAAGACCGACAGGTAAGGATCCCCGTCGCAATTTTCTGATTAAGGAAATCCCCGCCGCTCTCGTTTCGTCATTTCTCCTGACGCAATTCCGCGGGAATCGACTTCTGGAATTTTCTGTCCTGACAGGATACTCTCACCGCTGTCGGAAATTATATCACACTCTTTTTCCACCATCTCTATTTAGGGGACGTTAAACCTCTGTTCCGAGACCTCTCGAGAATCGAATATACAGGCTGCATCAAAAATAAATAACAACCCGAACAGTACAAAGCCCTTCTGACCGGATAAATAGAGAAATTCTTCACTGATTCTGTGATCTAACACTTTCTTTTAAGCTTTAAGAACCCCATAGTTTGTCTACACTCTTCAATACAGTTTCTTTTCTACAGTCACGTATTCTAATACTATGTCTGAAAATTTGTTAATTTAATTGGTCTCGTGATTTCTAACTAGTAAGCGTACTACTCAGACGATATATTGTAGAACCTCGATTATTCGAATTGTAATTGGTAACAAGATTAATCATATTTTAGCTATCATGCGCATGAAAATGATACTTTTGGTTTAGAATATAAAAATACACGACGGAATAAAATTAAGTACACAGTGTTACAAATGATAATTTTAGTTTGTAATTTACATGGAAGAGGAATTTTCACATGACTAGTGTTTGGATAATCGAGGTTCTACTGTACTTAAAACAATTCCCCTTGAAATACAAAATAATTTACATAAATATTTCACACCCTTGCTGGAACATCTACAAAACTTTTACCACCAAAATCTCCAAGAAAATTTCAAAGCAATCAGGACAGCGAACTGTTATTAATCGTCCAAGAAGGTCTAATTTACGCAAAACACAGACTTAGATCGTCACAGCGAATTCATCCAGAGACTCTGTAAAGGATCATAAGGATCTGGAGACCGTTAAACGGAAAATAGTCCTGAAGATAGGTTGGGTTCAAATGATTCCCTTCGCCGTTTCCGTGATTCGTGGGGCGAAATTAGCGAGTTGCAAATAAAAGAATCCTCATTAACCCTTTGAACTCCTTTGCCGAGTGTGACTCGATATCGATTTTATTTACAGGTATCCTATGTCGAGTCACATTCGACATTTTTAAATTGCCAGTTTAAATATGTATTATATTTCGCAATATTTTTGTTACCTGGATAAGTAATATTACATGTATATGACCCTTTTTCGTAAGAAAAAAGTCCTTAAAGTGTTCAGGTACATGATTATACCTAAATGGTTCCTGTCAACCAACTGTCTTTTTACACTTCAAATAAAACATTTAAAATAATAGGGAGTTATTGAAAGGAAAATTAAAAACGAATTAGGTGTTCAAAGGGTTAAAAATTGTGACGGTGTCTCACAGGTTGCTGTACTCGGTGTTGCCTATATCCGTGGCGAACGAGCTGAGACATTCGAGGCCTGTTCCAGCGAAGAAGTACGATTGTGTGACCTTATTGTTCTCTGGTATCGTCGGTTTCGGAGCTTATTGTGCCGCTCACACGGACTCCAGCGGCGCTATGAAGATCGTCAACATGCTCAATCATCTGTACACTGCTTTCGATGTGCTCACTGATCCCAAGAAGAATCCTAACGTTTATAAGGTGAGAATAATTGATTTTCCATGATAAAGAAAAGTCTTTGAAGGTTCATTGCTGGTCACAAATTTACACGAACCACTGACGAGTGGATAATATACCTTCATAAAGTTACCTAGCATCTACAATGCATTTTAATACCAAAGCTACCACGGCCGGTCAAATAACCGTTTTTAAACTTTTGATGAAAAATTCTGTATTCATTGATGTCACTTTCGTCACTTGACTTCACGACTTCTCTTATAATATACATACCGCTCATTTGCTGTAGCAACGACACAACTCAAAAAGAAGGATTTTAGGGAAAACGAGTTTGAATGTTTCGAATCACTACAATTTTATAAGAACATCTGTCCTCGACAACCTTCCTCTTGTGGTGAGCTTTAGAGGATCAGTTATATCGTTCTATCACTAGAAACTACAAATAAAAACAGTTATTTCTATATCAATAACTTAAAAATGGCATATTCTTAGTTGTGTTGTTGTTGCAACAAATGAGCGATATAATCAATTTTTACCCGTACTAAATTGACTATTACCTGCACTCAATTACAAAAAAAAACTTTCATTTAAAGACTGGTCATTTGACCGGTTCGGTACAAGTAGGTACATATAAATTGTCGGTAGGATTAGGATTAATTGCACTGGCAAAGTTTCATTATTACAGTTCACAGATCTCTGACGGTAGAACTTTCCAAGAAATATTTTACTACACGAACTGTTTATCATTTACAGCTTCTAACTTTATATTTACATAACATTTGTAATATTTTGCTGATCAAATAATCAGTCTGTTTTCAGATTTTAAACTAATAATTCTGAAAATTACAAATTCTATGTGCCGTGTTGTGTGAAAATAATTATTGCAAGCAAGTATGATGCACAATATGCGGTTTATCAGCGTTCAGCAAGAGTTTGCGAAGATTCTGTTGTATATGGAAATTCGCTTGCTCACGCCAAGTTCGAGCGTCCAGCTGCGAGCACCGTTTGTGCCAGCGAAGTTGCGCAACGGGAGTATCGAAGTCGCTTTAATCGGTCGCGGCATGTAATTTTGGAAAGGCACTTTCGTACCGGGAAGAAAGTTCCTCGTTCGTAACGCGTAACGTTTAAAATACATGAATGCACGGCTGAAAGGCACTGCGGAAGAAATGCAAACGACAGTCGCTGTTACGGACATCGGCTATTTAAACAGTAATACCGGTAAAAAGAAGAGAAACTTTTGTGTCTTCTTCAAAGTTTCTTCTTGTACCATGTCCAGGGAAGTATTTCGCATTGTCAGCATTTTGAATAACATTACTCGCACATTCCGTGGTAAAGCGCCTCGTATTGCGTAAAAATATGCTACTTCGAGCCAGTGAGTTTCTATAATTCTACTGTTGTATACTTTTACATTTTTTCGAACAGAGTTCAGAGGATTTTTCTTCCTAAATAAATAAAAAATCTTAATTTAAGTGTTGAAAACATCGTGTGCAAAAATCATATAGTTCGAAATGCAGTAAAATTCTAATTGAACTGTGTAATTTGTCAAACTAAGATATATGTAACATGAATTTTAAACTCTGCAGATAATTAAGTGATGAAGTACATGCACAGTGAGGATGCCAGTAGAAATAACATGGATTATAATTATCTAAGCAAAAAAATATTTCCGAATCCATATTCATTACGACTAATTTTATGTTCAAGTATAGAGTGTGCCCATAAATTGTATGACGCCAGTCCAGTCACTCGGTCACTCTTGAAACAACACATATTCAATACAGTCCTTGTTCTCCTTCCGACTGCAATTTTAGTTTCTCACTACAAAAAAAGTACTGATATTACGAATTATCGTATTCGAGTAGTAGTAGGGCGAAAACCTTGGTGCAGCATTTACAATGTCCATTGTACATTTCATAACAACGAATATATATTTGAATTCACGAGAAAGCTTGTTAGCACTGATCCACTCGGTGGTACTAGGTCGAAACTGTTGGTGACAAATACATGGCCGTGAGCGGATTACCAGAACCATGTAGTTGCCATGCACGATGCATCGCTCGCCTGGCATTGGATATGATGGATCTAGCTGCACACGAAGTGCAGATCGATGGAGAGCCGGTGGTAAGCCCTCAACAATTTTTGATCCATCCATTATCGAAAATTCGTGTCGCACTTTCGTGAAAACCTCCGGTTAATGGCCACGTTACTTAACAAAAATCGTTATCTTTCATTTTGTTCTGAACCATTATACAGGGTGTTTTTTTTAACTGCAAGCGGTGGAATATCTGACGAAGAACTGAAGATATCAAAAAAATATTTTTACAAAAGTTGTTTCGTTATTAGTTATTATCCATGACTCCATAATATTTGTGAAACTGCAAATTTTCAGATCGTCGTTCAAACTATCTATATACAATACTGGTGATAAATTTACACAAGGAATTTTTGAACGCCCCGTAGAGTAACGTGGGAAACAGTACCTCAGAATTCTCATGAATTCGATAAAAACGTCCATATCGTACGAGGAAATACTTCAGAAATAGATTCAATCCTCGCGTATCCAGGATTTGACTTTTCAAACGCGTCTCGAGGAACGCAACAGAGATCTCTCGCATTCGATTATCCGTAAAAAGAGTGTTGTCCTTCTTCCTGAATGCACTCTTCCTGTTCGTACGCGAAAGCTTCCGCCGGTGTAACGTTGACGCGATCGACGTGACGCGAATGCGATTCGATTATGAAAGACCCGACCCATACGCGTATGCATATCGCTCACGATTCTTTGTACTTTCTGCCAGAAAATCACCATCGGGATCCACAGCGGAGAGGTTGTAACAGGAGTAATTGGACATCGTATGCCTCGTTACTGTTTATTCGGTAACACGGTGAATCTGACCAGCAGAACCGAAACCACCGGTGAACCAGGAAAAATAAATGTCTCAGAAGATGCTTACAGGTACGAATTATGCTGCGTTTAAATTTAGTAAGTTCATGCGTTTTTATTTTTGGTCCCTTGGTCGGTGAAAGTCGAGGTTCAAGGTAGGACGTAACAGATACAAAATGCAATCATGACAGTAGGATTCAGTGTAGAATTTATTTAAATATTTAACAATGATAGAAAGAGACTTTTTACATAGAAAGATAAAGAAATGTTTAGCTCTGATAACATAAGTGCCTTGCAGTGTATCACATTATTTTGAAGGTACTTCGAGTTTTTAAAAGAATAATCATTATTATAAATTCTTCTCTTCTTCTCCTGAGAATATGAAAATGAAATTTTGCCAATTCGTGTACTCCGGTTCAGTAAAATTCTAGGATGACCGTACTGAATCTTTGAAACGTGTCTGATGTCAATGAATCGTAATCGCGTCCACTATGATTGTAGTGACAATGAATTATTTAGAGGGAAAGTAATTAAATTACGCGAGCAAGCTGAGGAAAACTTAAGCGGGACTATGTGACCAACGTCCCCTGGGAAATTCATTTGTCACACCCGGGGTGTAATTTCATGCAAAATGCTAATTTAATCGGAACGATTACAATGGCTGTCAACTAATCTCCGGAGAATTTTACTATTACTGCTTTGTGCATCGAGCTATTCACCGCTTTTAACTGCTGGATCAAACAGAAACGCAATTTCAATTCATTAAAGCCTCCTGGAAGGATAAAATGAAAGAAGGGGCTGCATTGCAAAAGGCATTGAATCAATGCAATTTCAAAATCGTAATGGGTGCCTTTCTCGTTTTAGAAGTACGCGCTGACCGAGTAGAATGAGGTTCGATTGAAATAAATCTCGAAAAGGATGATTAACACGTTGATTACTGTGAAAACCAACGGCGTATCAAATTTAACTTAAGTCAATAACCATTGATTCTTACAACATTCTGAGCAAATTTATCATTGCAACCATGATATAGAAACACCACCATTTGATTGAATACATAAATACATTTTCGCTTTATGATTCATATTAAAAATATGAAAGCACAGAGAGTCTGACCGAGCAAGTCTGTTTTCACTGTGAAACTCAATGTGTCAAACAAGCTAAACGAATGAAGTCTGTAAGACTCTTTCGAACAAAACAATGAAAAAATGAATCTGACAATAGCTGTTATTAGTTTAAAACAGCATTGCACTGTTTATTTTATTTTATTATATATCTCTTATTGATGTTAGAAATCTAAAAGAGAGCCCAAGAATATTGCTTGTAACTTGATGCACTTGAAATGCACTTCGCATTTCTTGTATATTCAAAAACCGACTAACATCATTCATTTCTGTGATTCTTACACGCAGAACGCAGCAGTACGTTCCCGCAAGCTCATCTCGGGGAACTTTATCGTAATATTTCATAATAATCACACGCTTTGGTAGTACACCGTCGACGACGAGGTAAAAGCCTTATAAAAAATGTACTTTAAAGGTGTGTCATAAGTTCACGTAACGCGTGACATGTTTATCCAGAGGAAAGTCCGAGCAGTATAGAAATATTTTCACGACACACGTGTGAAAAGAGTTCATGATATACTTTCAGAATTTTTGCACGAACTGTGATACTGAAGGTGTTTCACTGATTCCCAGAACTCATTAACCTCAGGATATTACAATTTACAATTATCGCGACCTATTAAAGCTAACTTTCCCTTAATCTGTCGAGGATCGCCCTGTATCCTCGCACGGTGAACAAAATAGTCGCTTTGGTTTCGATCGATACAGTTGTTCCACTGCCAACCCTTTATTAAAAACTTTCGAGGGCAGTAAATCAGTTTCGTTGTTTAACACTTGGATTAGAGCGTGTTTCCTCGTTGTCAAAAGTTCCCCATTGTCTGAAGTATTGCTGCTGTTAGATTAAATGGTCCGTATCGAGCAAGTGGATCCTATAAATCTTCGCGGACTCTCAAGTGCGCATTCGTTTCACCGTACAACTTGGCACACGAGAAAATCGACTGAGAGTATCGCCAATTTATTCGTTTTGAGTTTTCTGTCAGAAGTAACATGAGTGTTATGATTCTATCTCAGAAAACAATAACGATTTACAAATCTACAAAATAAATTATAAATTGTCATCGTTAAAAATAGTAGGTATCATACGTAAAAACATTCAAATTAATTTATAGTGCAAAGTTTTCTGCTGACATTAGAGGATAATGTTTTCTGGAAAATCATTTGTGTGTATTTGTCTGAAGTCAGAATTAAAATATATAGGTAGGCAATGAAATTGATGTTGATCAGAAATAACATTTAAGTGGCCAATCTATTTCCAACAATAGATTCGTTACAAACTACAATTTATTCTGGACATATCGTATAATATCTTTTACTATCGCTAAGTCTTGAAACTTTTAAAAGTCTACGAAGTTCTTTCGAATTTACCGTGTGAACTTCTTTAAAGTTTAAAGCACGAAACTCCATACACCTGTGTCGGAATTTATACGGTTCTCCCATTATTGTTTAGCAGGAGTTCGATCGAGAGTATCGTTGCTATATACGACACTCGACACGTCGACGAAAGAAATTCCATTGAAAGTTATGGACTTTAAAACACTTTGCTCGATACTTTCAGTCGATACACGTATCTCACGTCGAATTATTGTGTACGTAATCCTGCTGGATTCATCGAACATCTAAAACACACTTGAAAAATGTTACATGAACGACAACTTGTGAATATCGTTTACACTATACGATTCATGCCACTTTCCCGAGTATCCCAAACATGTCAGCAGTGACCAATAGAAGTGATTGATTGTCTAGAATCTACATTCGCTACACGACAACGCTGAGGGTCTTTTGAGACGATCAGTTCAGTCTCGCAATCATTGATCTCATAGGAACGAGCTACTAATTTTATCTTCTTCATAGAAACCTATGTTATAAAAAATAGCATCTAAATCGATCTCATGGCACTAATTTTTAATTTACAGTACAAACTTTTTAGAATATTAGAAACAGTATTATATAATCACATATTCAGTATTTTTATCAATTCTGACATTTAGCAGATTACTAACAAATATTAAACAACCCCAGCATCTCTTCATTAATTTTTTCATTGAACAGCTGACAATATAAATAATTCAGTTGATAGTAGAAACACGACTCTTTGATCCAAAACTAACATTGAAACTGGCACTGCTTTAATCCAATCAGAAGAAACTTCAAATCGTATCCCCAAGACACACAGAACCCAATCAAAACTAAAATTGAAACAGTCTAACCACCTCAAAGGCCCCAGATTATGTGTCACACCCATGATCAGTCGCGAAGTAGATCCAAATAGTTTCTCAGAGACTCGGGGATCTGAAGGGTCTGTATCCCATGAGGCAGAGCCCAGTTCTCGAATAGAGTCTCTCTGATGCGACATCTACAAAGGTGTCTGAGTTCCGGTGGGCTCAGGCCGCTCCTCTCGGGCGGCACGAGCTTCTGTTCCATCAGGCTAGGATATTGTTCGTAAACCGACACGCTAAACACGCCGCACTGCTCGGCTATGTGAGTCGGCGTTTTCACAAACGCCGTCGTCACCGTTCTCAGGATCAGCCTCAAGCACGTCAGCAAGTGTTCGGGGTAAACGATCTGATCCTGGCCCGGCAGAGCGTCGTATTCGTTCAGTTTCGTGAGAAGAATCTCCAAGGGCGACGGAGATTCCCTGTCGAACTCCACCGAAGCACCATAACGGAGCATTATCAGCAGAATATCCGGAGAACCGTGCTGTATGGCTACTCTGAGGGGCATGGCTTGACCGTAAGATTCCATGGGGATGTCGATGAAGCGTCTCCTGATCGGCGAAGACTCGCAGCGATACTCCAGACGCCCTATGGTCGCATGATTCAGGAAGTACACTAGGGCGCGCACGTTCTCCTCGCGATCCTCGAAATCGCTCTTCCAACCCGACAGGAAGTGCGTCACTCGTGTGCCGAATATCGCGCCCACGAATATCCTCTCGAAGGTCTTCTCGCAGTAGTATATATCGTTCAGCAGCCTGGTGACGATCTCGTTGTTCCCGAGGTTCCAGTCGTAGCAGAGCTTCGCAGCGACGTAGAGGACATTGTGGAACTTGCCCAGCATGCAGACGTAGCCGTTCTCCATCATAGCAATGTTGTGGTACCGGAGCGCCGACATCACGATTCGTTCGCAGACGTCCTCCTTGTCTAGGTTCTCCGCTGAAAGAATTTAAAAGAATTTTATGATTCTTTGGTGGAATATTTTCTCAGCGAGGCTACAGGTGGAAGCCAGGTGTTTCTAGTTCAGAAACTGTAGCTTCAATTGTGTTTTAGGAATAGAGAGACATAGACAACATTATTAACATGTTCCGTGCCGCGTGGGTCGTATACCAAAGACTCTACCAAAAACTTTAAACGCGTTTTTCTCGAAACTACATTTTGTCAAACGGTGCGCATGATATCTCGAAATCCAATAGTCTGATTTGAATGAAACAAAGTGCATTCGATTAGTGAAGGAATCTTTTATCGCCCCTACTAGAATTGTAAAAATCTATTCACATTTTTTAACTTTTTTTCTAGATTGAAGCTTAAAAAATTCGTACAAAAATAAACTTCTTCGTTTATCGCGTTGCCATATTTTTGTATGTTATCAGATGTTAATGTAGGAATTTTAAATAGGAAAAATCAGACCGGAAGGATCGGGAATCGAACCCGGGAACTCTCCGCTTGCAAGCGTGCGCTCTAACCACTGAGCCACCGGCCAATTGCCGATTCCAGCCGATTTTTCCTCTCTTAGCGCGATACTCAGTCGCTTCCCTTTTGCCGATCCTACATTAATGATTCTAGTAGGGACGATAATGGAAACCTTCTTGAACTTTGTTTTTCATTTCAAATTGACACGAAAGGTGCAATCGTGCGCACCGTCACTGAACGTACGTTCCATCCGGCCAAGATCAAACCACTGTTACGTCAAAAGTATTGATTTTTTTAAGCCAAATTTTTTGTACATCATGTTTAAAAGCTAATAAAAACACTGTAAAAAGATTGAAGTTATACAGTGCTTTTCCTATTAAAAAAAAATCACGAAGGTTACCTATTTCCGGCCCCCTGAAAAGCGAATACCCCCTTAACACGTTGAACGCCACAGTGAACATAGCCATACCTAATCAGATGCGATATAATTTACTATTCTTTATATAACTCGTAAAGAAGAAAAAAATTTGAGTACTCAGTTATGTTCTTCTGTTCCTACATCATTGTTTCAGTATGAATAATTATTTAATTAAATTAAATTCGACGTGTCGGTCTCCAGTGATTGACGCGCCGTTCAACGTGTTAATAACACACGTCTCTATTTTTTTCGAAAATGATTGGCTATTGCAGCAACAACCAGACTGAATTGTTCAAGGTCACTGTCTTCTAAACACTCATCATTAATTATATGTGGCATGACAATAATAACTCTCGATTAATTACTCAACAGCGTTATGATAAGAGGAAGTTCATACTGTACTATAGACGAGGTAATAACCTCAAACAGCCTAATTTGAGTTTCTCTGCACTAATCTCCCAGACAGTGGACTATTTCTTGAGCAGCTCAAAAAAAGAGTAAAGTCTGATATATAATTCATTTTACTCTGCTCTAGTCTCCCAAAGAGCGGAGTTTGTCTTGTGCAGCACAACAAAGAATGAACTGATATATAACTCATTTTACTCTATCCGAGTATTCTAAACAGTAGAGTTTCTCTTGTGCAATTGAGCAAAGAATAAAAAAAAATTTCAAAAATGTGTTCACTTCCGGTCCTCTGCTACAGAGTTATGCGAACCAGTGAATAACAGAGGTTATGGGTTTCCCTGTTCTCCGGCGCGCAATTTTTCGAAGAAAGTAAAATCATACGATGCGCTGGTTTCTCCCGCGTCTAATATTACGTGTATCGCTTTCTTTCCGCCGTTCTCGATCACTTTCATGGTCGCACGACGGAATGCCTTGAGGTTTCAGGAGGAACACGAAGCGGATCAGTGGATCGGAAAAATCGGGATGCCGGAGTTAACGCGTTCTCGGTCCGATTCGACGCGGCGGTTGTCTTTGAGAGCCCGTTATCCGTACGGTGAATCGCTTTTCTACGATGGATCGATTATCTCGTAACTCGTTTCCGGAGTACGATTTCGCAAGGATCGTTACCTTCGGCACAGCTATTTATCACGTCCGAAAAGTAGCCGACCATTTCGCGACGCTTGTATCGGGAGGCCAGGCAACTGCGTTCCATCTCGGCGAACAGTTTGTCAAAGTAACAGTCTATCAACACCTCCATCGCTTCTGGGATTCGATAACAAATTTCCACCTCATGCACTGATTTTTTTTTTTAATTAAAACAACCGATCGGAACGAGCCAGCGAAACGATCGGCGGCATCGTCTCCATTGAAATGACAGTCGACTCGCGGAACAACCGAGGAAACGTGAGGACTAATTCGATTAGATGTTAAATAAGTATTTCAAGGGTTTCTTCGACTAGTCCCCTTCTGAGGCGACGCCTGATACCTTGGGAAAAATTGCAACCCCATCGGATAGCGCGCGAGCCTAATTAAGCGGGAACGTACCGGCGATTTCTAGCGTACGACAAATTTATAATGCGAATACTGTCGGAAATTATGCGACGTTCTTCGCGATATACCCGCAGCACACTCTCCTCAGGAATATACTTTTAATGTAAATCTTTAACACCTCGGCAGGAATATAATCACCGTCATACGCGGTGAATTTAAATTCTGCGCTAACGAGGTGGTCGTCCAGTAAGTAACGCGAAAATTTTTCAAGTCTCCGACAAATTTTATACCACCCTTCACAGGTGAAATAGATAACCTAGGCACGAGTACTCGTATAATCACTGGTATTTTGTGTGTAATGTGTACGAAGATGATGAAATATTTGTATTTATACAGATACACAGGGTAAACAACTTGTCTACGTTTATTATCTTTTTATTGTTCATGGAACAAATAAAATTTCGTTATTTTGGATGGCATGATTCAGAAAGTCCTCCAAGATGGGAACATTAAATATTTAATATCCTTTTTGTGAGGCTAATATTTACAAGGTCAATGCTATTGCAATGGTTCCCTCCCTTTACTTTTTTTGTGGGGCACCATGTATACATTTTTTTGTTTATATGTTAGCAAACATTGAGACAAGTTGAACGCGTAACTAGTACAAAGTAACATTGAAAACATACAAAATATCTAACATGTCGTCTTCAGGACCTTCTGGACCACGTCGTTCGTATTAACAAAATTCTGGTGGATGCAATGTATTGAAACAATAAGTTAAATACAAAGTATTGTAAAATTATGCGATTTCGCCAAATAATGCCTTCTAACAGCCAGTCGACACATTCACACATTGATGTCGGATATTTTTTCAATTAAAATATACTCACCGTCGGTCCATTATAGCACTTAGGATTTCCAATAAAACAATTAGTTTTTCTTTATGAACATTTATATTTTTAATTGATATTACGAATAAAGTAATAATACATGAATTAAAACCTTTTTAATGTATGATATATGGTAAAACATGCACCAAACTGTCAAATGAAGTACTAAACGTGATATCTCGGTTCCTGTCAGCGAGACAATTTTAGTATAAAACGAGATATCTCGTTTCCCGACGCCAATGCGTTAAAAAGCATGGTAAAAAGCGATGGATAACAAGAAGATAATAATTGATTACTTCAATTTTTTCATTAGTCTAATTTTCGATCGTCTATTCATAATGAATTTTTGTGTTTCAGGTACCTGTGTATGCCCGAGAACCAGGACCCGCAATTCTTATTAGAATACAGAGGACCCGTGACCATGAAGGGCAAATCGGAACCCATGAACGTGTGGTTCTTGTCCAGGGAAACAGAACTGTCCGCGTAAATTCGCGTTCACTATGATACTCGCCATCGTGGCAATATTTCTCAGACTCTATTGCGAGCCCTGCAAGCGTTTAGAATATCGTATAGGAGAACGTTCAGGTTTTTACGGCTCTAATACTCGATGAAATATTATCTTTCAAATACGATATAAAGCGTAATTCATGGAACAAACACGGTTATATGTATAGTGTCAGTCGCGTCCGAGAAGTTCCTTTTCTTCCATGTACTGAGTTGAGGAATAAGTTCACTCGAAAAATGTTGCATACAGAATAGTACTCCAGAAGAAGGTGCAAAACTTCACAGACTCGTAGATCTGAGTAGACTGAATGAAAAACGCATAAACCATAGCTTAGAGTGTGAAAACAGATTATCAGAGATTGTACGGTAATATTTTATTATTTTATTATTTTATTATTTTATTATTTTTCTGCTGGAAGAGTCGTCTTTCCATTTCAATATATAATTCACAGCTTCATAATATTGAAATTCTTGATTATAAATTGAAATTCTCAATCAAGTCGTATGAAGTACACATACTGAAACGATAAGGTAATCCTCCATTGTGGTGCTTTTAATCTGAATCAGTTCTTACTTGACTTTACAAAGCCAATTGAATCTGAAGATGAACAAATACAATATTGATTTCTTAATGTGCTCGAAAGACAAGATCGAAACGTTTTCGATCCAATCATAAAAGATCTACTATAAAAAACGAACTTATTGCTTAACCTGCTACATCGGCATTCACCGTTCCCGACATTCGATCTCCGTCTTCACCGCGTGTTTACCAACTGCAAATGTAAGAGGCAATCAAATATAAGTGTTACTGAAACTTGTCGCCTGGAGGTAGGAATTTCTTTTCTTCTGAAACCTGAAAACGCGGGTCATCGACGGCCGTGCGTGACTCTGAGGCCACCTGTGCGAAATGACCTCACCCTGAGATTCAAGAAAGAGAAAAAGAAAGGAGGGAGTATGAGGAGACACGATGGAATGTTCGAAGCTGGAAGGTGTAACGGAACCTGTTCTACTCTCGACACGTCCCACGCACGTCGCAAGGTCAACACATCGAACCTCGTTCACAACCGATACGGCACAGATTCCAACAATCACTTTTTTTCCGCCTTTTTTTCCCTACGGACGGGAATACCTCAATGCACCTACTCGACCTACGAGAGTAATATTTCATGCTTGTTAGCGACCGGTTACCCGTGTCCTGATTCTCGCGAACGAACCGCGAGACGATCGTACGTAAATCGTCCATCATGCCCGATTTTTGCTCGTTCGTTTATCCGACGGAATAAATCTGTTAATACAGGACACTTCGGAACCAAGGGAAGCTGACTTGGACTCTGATGGGAATTGTTATTATTATAATATCCTTACTGTACTGCCTATCGATCCTAGAAATTAGGAATTTAGAAAAATTAGGATTCCAGCTGCAACAGTTTTGGCAAGAATACAGTCGAGTGAACTTCCATGTGCATCAACCTAATATATGAGAACATCAGAAAGGAAAAGAAGGTAGTAATGGAATAATATAGCAGGATGACGATATTTAAGGATGATAGTAAGATGATCCATTGTTGTTGGTTGCTCAGAAAGAAAACGTACAAGAAGAATACTACACACAGCATTGACAAATGAATTTTGAGGCAGCTTGTTTAATAAAAGAAAATTATGCTATTATATTACACTATAGGAATAGGATAATAGGTGAAAGAGTGCTGTAGTAATGAGCTGAACAATTGGAGAATTTACTGTAGAATTTGGATGTATGATACAATGGTATAGTTGATCATCATGTCTAGTGAGAGGCTTGACATATGATAATTATATTAATAGATTATATTGATATTGTGATAGATGGTCATATTATATATCGTTAATCACACCAGTGGCGTACATTTAGTAAAGAAAATCGTCCAGATTAAGCACATACGTTGATCCTCCACAAGAGTATCATTTTTGCGTTGAAAATTCATTTAGAAAGAGAAACTACAGTTTATTTAATTCAACTAAAGTTTATTTAAGCCTACTAAAAATTCTTGATAATTTCAACCTGCTTTTGCCTTATAATTCGCTTACGATATTTTACAGTAATGTCATATAATTTGAACACAGTCTAGACCTCCACACAGCTGAACAGCTCATACATCTACATACACATACACACACAATCACCCATATACACGTTTTGCATTAAACAACATTCACGCGATATTACATCGTAAAACAAGATCGAAAAGAAACGAGCGAATAAAATGAATCTCGTGAGTTTATTATGGTTTCCTAGACACGCGGGTTTGCACGTTGCTGGGACTGTTTATAATGTTGCTGTTCAATCGCATGCCGCTGGATAAGTGGTATGCAGAATACAGGTTTCGTGTCGTGGAAAGAAAGGTGAACACTGGCCAACTGGTTTACCGGGTGAGGTATGTGGAAAATAAGGCCAAATAATAAGGCGCAAAAGAAACATCCGAGCGAGGTAGAACTCACCCGATCCAAGCCAACAACAGACGGAACTCGCTAAACCGTGACTTAAATCGAAAGCGATCGAGATCTATGGTATTTGGAATAAATCCACCGTGAGATCTATGGTATCTGGGATTTTCTGTACCAACGGTACAACGGTCTTCGATTTTTTTTTTAATATAACTAACAGGATCGCGTTATCATAAACATTCTGCGGCTACGTAGCAGCGGGATGCATCGGTTGGGGGTAAATTAGGGGGTGAGAACTGGCGCGTAACGAGCTTCGAATATCGACGGTCGATAGATTATGTTCCGTGGAAAGTACAGTGCTGTTCCTGTAAATTTCTATCTTTGGATGGTTCTCGAATAGCGACGGTACCGCGATCGATTTCTACTCATTTGAATGCGCAGATATCGAGAAGACTATTTACGAGCTAAATCACCGCGACATTCTTTTGCTTTCAGGCTACTGTTGCTTTATCGGATGACATATACATATACAAGCCTCCGCCGAGTTACGAGTTATCAAAGAATTACACGCGTTCTGCTTTCTCGCGAGAAATAATTACACGCTCGTTTACGGGGTTCTAACAGGAGGAAAGGTAAAGAGCTCGTTCCGCAATTTATGTTTCAATGCTCGTCGCACGACACCCTAGCTGGAACGTTCCAAATATTGAGGCTGTTGTCGGCTGAAATTGGCTGGCATTTCTTTGAAATATTCATGAGCAAATTATTTCGGAAACGGTGACGACTGAATTTCTGTTGGATATTTTCTGTCGATTAAATATATTTTGACTTTATTAAATTTATTTGAGTGCCTTTAAGAAGGGACAACTGATCAAGATATGATTTATTCCAACTGAGTTTCGATGTATTACTGCTTAAACAATTGAACAATCGTACATAAGTATTGTTTCTCTTTTCATTTAAGTATTCCTTTACAATATTTTTTTATGTCTATTCCGATTGGACAGTTGTTAATTTAACAGTGTATTTAGAATGTATTATTGACGTTCTATAGTCTATACAAGGCGTCGAAATAGGGTACTGAACTTGTACAACATACAGTAATCAATGAAGTGTTTAACAGACGTATGTTACAAAATTATTAACTGTTCGAACAGTAAACAATCCCTGCAAGTTCATTCCCAAAATAAACACAAAAACAAATTCACACTACTTGTGATCCAATCTAATAAATCACCAGAATTTATTGAAAAACACGAATGATTACAGCTAAAGAACAGGGAATAGAAAAATGAGCAGAAAACGCAATACTAAAATTTCGTGAATGATTCGAAACTTGTAGCACGCAGTGTATTCGAAGAATGGACGTTTGTGTTGGTGAAATTTCGGCAGGTGTACCAGACACGCCGTGAGTGCGCATGAACACACAAACGCACAAGCACACGCACGCGCATGAGTACGTGCAGTCGGGAAAGCCGGTGAACGGTAAAGAGCAGGTATTTAAATGAGAAACCGGATAGTCGATTCTACCTGGCTCGGTAGAGGACGCCACGTCCTCCTCAGCAAGGTGCTTACGTGCCAGACGGTTTCCAAGACCCGTTCTCGTCCTTCCTCTCCCCCGACAACCCTCCCCTGCGACCCTCTTATTCACCAGCACACGTTCATCCTTTCACTCGCTCGCTAACGTATTCACTTGTTCACTCGCACCTAGCGATGGCATAGATAGTCGACTGAACAAATCTATAAGAATTCTGATCAGAGTAGCTTCCAGCAGGCTAAAAACTCTCGTTCTGTGTTAATTCTAGCGCCACTGATCGCAGTTATTATAGCACAGGCAGAGTAACAGCACGGAGTACCGATGGTTCAGGGCCATTTCTTCGATCGTTAATTGTAGAATACATGACCAACATGTTTATAACTTTTCGTGTGCTTGTTCGTGCGGTAAATAGTTTTGTATGGTAGGGCAAAAACGATCTTGAACGGCCAGTAACATCTGTTTGGATTACAGTTGAAGTTTCCTGAATAGATTATGTCAGGAAAGTATATATGTAACCTACTACTTAAATATAAATTCTTTGGAATTGGTTGAAAATGGAACGAATTTTAGGGGTAACAGAAATGAAACCGAGAAAAAATTTCGTTTAATTTACAAAATTGTTGGTTACAATCCTTTGTTATTCCAGTCCAAATTTTTATTAAAAAATAGAAAACAATCTCTCTGATATTTCAGCATATGCACAGTCAGATCTTCATGATGTACCGATACTCGTTATCAAGTCAACATTTAAATCCTCGTCAACTGATATGGAATCGTCCACAAGTAGAATGATTTCAAACGTATGGATCAGACATGCTTCTCGCGACTTGCTAGAGATGGTATCGACTCGGTATCGTTCCCATCGCTATTGTCGCCACGCTTATTTACCTACTCACACAGGCTCGCTCTTTCGCTCCATCATTCACTAGCTCCCTCTTTTTCTATGGCTGCGGGGTCCGTTCTCCGTCTGGCCCACTGCGTTCTCCCACTAACGAACCAAGTCGACGTTCCCACTCCCAGAGGTTTCGTTGTGCCCCGTCCTCGGTCCCAACTTGGCCCCCACCTGAGCAACGAAACTGCATGAGTAAGTGTCAGAGGCACTCAGTACAGTTACTGACGGCTCGTACCGTGAACGATCGCCGTCGTCAACCCGTCGTCGCCGTCGTGTTTGTCGTCGTCGTCGTCTTCGTCTTCGTCTTCGTTGCGAGTATACTAGTTCTACCATGCGTTGCTCTTGATAAACCTATGCAGTTAGTAAGTGCGCTTGGTACACTTGTCTCCCGTTCTCTCTGTCTTTCTCCGTGTCTCTCTTTCTCTCTCACTCTCTCCCCTTTCTCCGTCCCAAGGGACAGATTTTCTGTGACTCGTGTGCACACGGATGCTCGCAGGTGTTTCGTATTCCTCGCGAAACGAACTCTCTTTTAATCGACGTCCCGAGAGTGCTGTACACGAGACTGATCTTAACGCTGGTACAACTCCCGCGATAACGATCGCTGATGAGGTGCAGTGTTGTCGAACGCATCCGCTGATTAAATTACGAACATCCAAGTGGTCGGATTCTTTCTGTGCTTTCGAGTGCGAGGAAAGGTTGAATCGAGGCGCACTTGGGATTTTAAGTTTTTCCGATAAGGGCTGTCTGAGTTTTTTAATGACGTGCAATATGTTTCGTTGAGTGAACAAGTTCCCGTGAGAGAGATACTCCGGCTTCAGGCGTTTCGTTTACAGAGCGCGAGCAAATTTCCATTAGCCCGCGGATGCTTATGGAGTTTTATGTGTTCGAGTATGTAAATCGTGTGTACTTTGTGAGATTAACGAAATTATAGGGTTATTTTTTAAATGCTGTTCGAGGTGTCATTTCTTTAAGTGCATCACATGGTGACAGCATCAATAGATGAGAATTTATTGATATAGATGCATGTGCAGTTCAATTACCGCGTATCGAGTATACCTAGGAACACTAATAGCTTGGGGAACTCGACAACACTTTCCAACAACTTCGTCATCGATCGTAAGATGTACCAGCGAATAGTTCTAAAGTTCAAGTATTTGAATCTTTCAACGACAGTTGACACTAAAAACACGAGTAGTTGCTCATCAACTAATTTTCACAATGCAATTTTAAATAATAATTTCCCATTTATTTGTGATGTCCGCTTGAAAATCGGAAATTTATGTTCAGGATTATTGTTTATGGTTACAATTTGCATCATTGAGGTGAATGAAAAACAGAAAATTAATTGTTTTTCCCGATTTTACGTTGGTAACGTTAATTAACAATTGAAGCTGTAATAAAATGGAGTATTGAACAAATCTGATAGAATGTAGTTTGCAGAGTTCAGTAACGAACCTGCAATTAACTACTACAACTTCTTGTTATATTACAGTTGTTATCGATCGTTGCATCGTCGTTGAAAGATGAATTTCCACTTTGATGACCCCTATCGCGTGTGGTAGAAATTTTTTGTTCCTTATGTCGCAGAATATTGTAATTATCTGAGGCTTGTTTGCATTCACGTTGAATGTCCTACTACATATCATTTTTCTGATATTCGCGTACATGCATTATCTCAAATTGATGGGCCTGACATTTACTACTTCCAGTACTAGTTGAAAAATACACAAATTATTACAAGAGGGCATGGCTGTTCATAAAATAACTTTCGATCGAAACAATTGGTCGTCGAAGCGTTCAAATATCCAGACCATCTGAAATCCTAGACAGCGAGAGAAAGAGAGAGAAAGACAGAGAAAGAGGGAGAGAGCTCGTAAATATCGGTTGACTGATGGTTAGGCGTAGCAGATCGACGAAGTGACAGTGCTCTCGAATGTGTATATAGACGAGATCATCAGGATGACCGTTCCACCGACACTGCCGACGAAGACTCAGTCCAGGGATGGGAGTCAGGTTGCTCGACAGACTGTGTCAATCCGGACTGTTTCCAGTCCCACCACGGCACCGCTAAGTACAGGGGCCGGAGCAACGGTATTTGTCGGACTGGCCTCCCCTGGCGTCGATTCAGCCTGTAGGAGAAGAATCCCGGAAGTACAATCCGCGAACGGCTACCACGGCAAGCAGACCGGGCTGAAGTCTCCGCAGAACAACAGCCAGCAACAGCAACAGGCGGCTCATGTGGTGAAGATCAAGATCAATCCGGATGGTGACAAGAACGGTAGAGTGATATCGACCGTACGATTGACTCTGGACGAGAACGTGGGCCAGGAAGCCGAACAAGAAAACGGGATCGCGTGCGAACGTTCGAGCAACCGTGACAGTGGTGTGCTCGTGAGTGCGACGAATCTGGTGAACGAGCAACGTTGTGCGAGTGCCGGTGAGGGCTGTGTGAGGATCAGTGTCGGCTTCAACAATAACAACAACAACAACAACAACAACGACGAGAAACGTGACCGAAACGACCAGGATAAAGAAAAAGACATGGTACACCGCGAGACCTCGGACAACCTGAAACCCTCGAACGCTTGCTTCTATTATAACTCCTACCAGACCGGGATGGTGATGTCCAGCGGACAATGTTCACCCAGCGACACCTTGGACAGCGGTACCTGCAGCGATCTAGATGGAACTCCTCCGCCGTTACCCAAGAAAAAGAACGCCAGCACGGTCCTGCTAGCCCATGACAAACACAAACGCACGGGGAGTCTGACCAGCAGCGGAGCCGAAGTGGACAGCGATGATAACGAAAGCAACATCAGCTGTGACTCATTGAACGGTGGTGACCTGAATGACAGAATAGGAGAGAGAAACGGGAGTATTATCGAAGGTGATGGATCCTTGGATTACCCAAACAATGACCTGGAAAATGAGATAGGGAATCGAGAGGACGCTGTTTTGAACCTGAGACGCCTGGACTTGTCGAATGGAAACGACGCTGATGAAACAGAGAAGGAGTCCACGACACCGGAAGTAGAGTTTTCCAGCTCGTCTCCGAGTGTCTCGCCGTCACCGTCTGGTGCATCATCGTTATCGAAAGCCTCCTCCACGCCTAGGATCAGGAGTCCCGAACTAGCTGTGGAGCAGAACAGGTTGTCGTCACCGGTGGTCAACGAATGCACGTATGAGGAGAGGAAACAGGAGCAGGAGAGGATAGAGCAGGAATCCGGTGAGCTTGACACCAGTGTGAATCCCGTGACGGGCAAGAAATACCTCTACGAGTACGACAGGTTCTACAAGTTCCATGTGAACGAACTGAAGGGTAACAATAAGGACGCTAGCCGGGGTGTGGTGTTGGGGGACAAGGATACCGACGAATGTTTCGCTGGGTACAAAATCCTCGAGAAGGAAGCCATACGCAGTGCCAAGGGAACCGTGAGAGGTGTGAAGAACAGAGTACGAGCTGGAATCGCCACGTTTCTTCAGAAACCCTCGTCTCAGGTTGGTACCCTCGCATATTATCTTCCTAAGCCTCGTGGAATTTCTTGTTGCGTGCCAATTAACCGCTGAATGCAGATGCACCGGGAAGTGAATGAAAAGTTAAAATTAAGGCGATGTTTATCGCCGTGGCGGTGCCTGCTAGACGCCGTCTACCGCGATTACGTGGAAAAAACATCTTTTTTAACGAGGTACCGACACTCTGATGGTAGAGTTCGAGAGGTTGCGATGGTTTTATTCCTTGGACGCTTTGAGAAGCTCCTCGAAACTCCTCGAAGCGAATGAGAACTCGAACGAGGGTGGTGAAAGGCACTTCAAAGGTCAGAAGGATATTATGTCGAAAAATTTGAAAATCGCTGGGCTAACTTTCACCGTAAAAGCTGTGGTGCGCATTTCCAACTAATATTATCTGGGATTTGGGGAACCTCGTTTATACTTCAGATTTGTCGAGGAATCGTCAGTTGAAATTTACCGTAACAATCCTAAAATCCCACTTTAAATTCTAACTACTCGGATCAGTCACATAAAAAATTCATACTTCAGTTTACTGAAGCTAATTTTCAAAAACACGTGTTCCTTTCACAGGCCAAATCCGATTTAATGATGAAATAAATTCCATCAGGACCTAATCTACTTGTCAACACGTGGATCAACGGGGCAGAACGAAGTGCTAAAACATTCACTAAAAAACATTCGATCGATCGGTGAAAATCGTGTAGAACCGAGTGCAGTGGACAATTCGTAAACGGTCTCGTCGATTTGTAATGCAAATCAGTCGTGGAGAGGAACGTGCTCGAATCGGTATCGAATGGCGAACTCGAATGCCGCTCTCTTTGCCCGATTCGCATCGACGCGCGAAAAGCGTTAGATTTACAGTTAGATCACCTCTCGTCCATCGGTGTCCAGGCTGGATCGACGTTGATTGGCATCGATCGATGACGTAGCCGTCCCATGTGGTCCTGCTGCAAGGTTTCCGGTGTTGCCATGCGAACCAGCCTGCATAGACGCGAATCTAAGCGTCGATGCAGAACGGATCGACATAACGGTAGATCCGATAAAGCGATATTACGGAAGCGTACCTGCAAACCGGTCTCCACCTTTCATCCTCTCCTTTTCTTCTTCCTCTACACCCTCTGGCCTGTCCTCTTCGTGTCCGCTGTTTACTCGGTTGTTCGTCGTGGTCTTGCAACCCCTGCACTTTCAGTCGTGCATGGTCTGTTCCCGAAATTACGAATCCACCTGCATCCCCTTGCAATTACAGATTTAGTGTCAGACGTGCCTTGACGTTTTCGGAACATCGATTCGATGTGTGCAGGGAGCGAGACTTTTTGAGGGAGTGAGCCAACGTTTCGAGATGAACGGAGAAATCTGTTATTGTGGCTTTTTCTTGTTGATGTTGGAACACTCTGTCGTGGTCTACTTGTAATGAAATTTATTTAGATCGAAAGTGGAATGGGCGTGTTCATTATGTGCGGGCAATTGTCTAGTGTATCGATTCGTTTATTTCAATTAACGTTCTGTGAAGGCTTTTATACAGGTTTGTGTTAAAAAGAAAACTTCGAGGCCAGTGACACGTGCAAGGAAGTGAGCAGGACAACATTAAATTTTATTTTTACCGAGTACGTTCTATGAATTTTAATTGTTTTACAATTATTCGGAAGAATGATAGTATAATGTATAGACAACGATTGATTTACGCAACTTAATGCATCCAAATTGGTGAATGATGGACGTTTAATTACTTAGCAATATCAAAATTACGTATCTTAAATGTGTCCAGGAGCAAATGCAGTCTTCCTGAAGTTTCATTTATTTAATTGCATAAGCATAAGAAATATGGAAGTCTAAGAATGTATATTTCCATAAATATCCGATCTAGTAATGTTATTAAAATATAAGATGTCACGAAAGAATTATGGTCGATCGCTGTGTGTCTGTACATGAGCAACGATACTACTGAAGTAGTAGTGCACGCGCACTCCCACAGTGAAAACTGTCATTCTAGGTACGGCACATTATCATACATTCTTTCAACTATACGTCATAAGGCATCCAGGTTTTGTTACTCTGGCATTTATAACAAATGATAATTATTCAATTGAATTAAATTTCATGAGTTGGCCATTGATTGCCTTCGGGCAATTAAAATGTTTTGCTTCATATTTAGATTTCTAGGTCTCCAGTCCATTATTAAAAATTTCGAGTATATTTCATCAAAATCCTATTCCACACATTTTATAAACTTCGATATTATTTTCCTGAACAACTACCTAAAATTCAAAAACACTGACGAGCTTTCAATAATGTAATAATGGTGTGAACACGTGTGTTGCATTTGACAGCTAAAATTGAAAATACAAATACAAAGTTTCATAATATCGTTTATTGGCAAAAAAAATACGATAACAATTTATAAGGGAATGAGTCCTGCTCACAAAATATTTCACGCAGTAGATTTAATCTAACGCAACATTTCTTAATCCAGTAACCAACCTTTGACAAGAAAGGAAGTTCCAGATTGTTACAATATTCGCCAGTAAAGCAGCGTAATGGCCGGCTTTCGAAACGCGTTTCTTAAATCCTCCTCGTAACAGGTTCGTTTACGGGAGTCATTTACTTAGCGACAATTTTCCCCGGTTTCTTAATGCGTTTCATTAGCGGAAAAAAGGGAACACGGCGTTACGGTCAATGTTCTGACACGACGAGAAGAAATCTTGCAAAAGCGACATTAGTGGATTCGTTGGTGGCGGGCAAACGGTATAGCTGCCGCGTCGTAACTGTGCTGTTTTTATCTTGTGGAAAGCGAGGTCAAAGTATGCAATTCAATGCATCTTTGTATTATACGCCACGTAGAAAAAGTTTTAGATCTATAGGTCAAGACTTAGTTTATTAGAAATTCGATTAAATCGAATTACTGATCCTCATTATAGTTCGAATAAAATTGATATTTCAGCAATGGCGTAGAATGAAAATTTTGCCATGAAACAATTTAGTATTTGTATCTTTATCACTGCACGCTTGTAGAAATGCATTTTCATGTCTAAATGGATAATCGAATTGGTTAATAACTGGAGTGGATAATGAAAACGAGATCAAATCGTCTATGAATTATTAATGCTCTCCATCGTCGAAATATAAATGATTTTACGGCACGTGTAATTTTATAAAGAAATGAACATGCAGCATACGTTATAAACGAATCACTTCATGGAACTATTTTATTACAATTTTTTCTTCGGTTCGGTGATATTTATTACCAAGTTTCTGATTTTCAAAGAGTCTGTCACAAATGTTAATTAAAGACTCATTATTTTTACCTGGGTCTGAGGCTATTTATATAAAGGTAAAAAATATACAGTATCTTCCTTTCCGGAGTAACCTTGCTCATAATCAATCTCACAGTATCTCGACGACTTGTCCTATTTTATTCGAATTTCTTACAATTATAATTCCTCGGTCAAAGTGAACGCCGTAACAGAAAGATTCCAGACGATGAGAGATCGCGGGATAGGAAGTCACGTGGTGCTTCCGCGTCGCTAACAATATGAGGCATAGATATCGCTGACATAACAGAACACACACGCGTGCGGAAAGCGCTGTCGTAATTTCCTGGTGTACGAGGCCGCGGTTATGAGCGAAGATGCATCGATGGAAAGGAGATCCCTTTGAATTTCACCGGCGTGTATCAGCGTTATCGCGAACGTAGCGCGAACGTTGCGATTCTCACTTGCATGTATAATCACGGCGTTCGCGTTACGTTTCACGTGAACGGCTTAAAAGCGGTCGAGTTAAAAGGTAAAATACGCGCCGGTGCATGGACTGAAACTGAACGAAAACGTACATCGTTAAATAGTATTACGCGTGCAATTAAAACGTCCATGCGGTCAGTCGTGTAAGCCTGTTTCGGAATGCCTGTACAGAAATTAAGGTGAACGATTCGATCCGTTTCCATTAAAAATACCGCCATCGTATCTGCTGTGTCGCAAACGCGCGGCAATTAAACGTAATTTGTAACGCGGTAATTGACAGAATAAACCGCAGTCTGTTTGATCGAAATCCAGCGTGATTCGCGAATGAGTATATCGATTGGACCGGACTTTCGAACGGCTGACACGATTATGAGAATAAAATTATGAGGATGTAGAAAATAGTAGTCATAGGGCTGATAATGAGGGAATCGATGATATTATAGAGGTTTGGTACTTTGCTGTTGCAAGTGATGGTATCGAGTCGTATCGATATATCTGCGGTAGCCTAGAATAGATATCGGTTTACGAGCAAATAATTATCAGTAAATGATGAACTGTAAATTGAAATAGAATAAACAGTCGCAGTCCTGTAAAATGAATAATAATAATGTGAGGTGGATACTGTTAATAGTGTCGATTCTGTATGAATGCCATTAAGTTATAAAATATGTATTTAATGGAAAACAGAAAGTTTATTGTATGAATGAAATTTTATCGAAGGAAAGTGTAAGTGAAACTTTTTGATCGTATGATCACTTTTTCAAGAAATATTTGATCCAGGAAATAATAATTATTTAAGAAGACATGGATTAATTTTTGAAAGTTAGTATTTTATGTAACACTTTCTTTTGGTTTCGCAACGACAGTGTTTCTTGTAATGTTATACTGAAATAAGTTTCTAAAAAAGCATGAATATTTTCTCAGTACTGTAATCGTAAATGTTTCATGAGAGCTGAATTTTGTATCTCTGTGATGAAACAATGAATTCCAGACCACCGAAGCGTCGTTCATCTGCCAAAAAATTCAGAAATTAGGGGACAATCACAGAGATTCATGCTTGAACAGTTTGATAGATGCAGATCTGCACACAGTGACAGATGCAACGACTTCAAGGTTTCTGATCCCGAATTATTGAAATAAATGGATATTACTAGAGCAGAATAAGTGAAGTTTTTACACTTTCCTGACTGTTATTTTACAACCACACGCACAAAGAAGTAATATTTCACAAAAACCCACACAATCGTCTATTACAAATAGCTTGATCTCATACTAAAAAGATACTTTGCGCAAAGGAAATAATTCTGCGATTTCAATAATTTCGCAACTATTCAAGTAAGCAGATTGCATTATGATAAAACAAGTAGAACTTTTTACACCTTTTTTCCTTTGAGTAGTCAGTCAAAATTGAAATACAAAGGATCAAGATGGAAAAAGTAAACGTAAAGGCGCAATATCCCTGCACACGTTGGCTGTCGCAGTGAAAACAGCCATACTTGGCCAGACACCTCACAATACATTTCTTAACACATTGAGTGCCACCTCATTCATATTTAGGTGTCACATAAATTCAATCATTATTTATTCGATCACGTATAGTACTAATAAATATATCTAATATGGTCTAATAGAAACAGTAAAAATGTATCGAAAATTACTTATATTATTGATTACAAACGGTAGAATTTATGATTGTATTTATTTCGTGTAGAAATTTCGAAAGTTTGTCATTTCCAACTAATGTAGCGTGGCGCTCAAAGTGTTAACAAGTTTACAGATACGCAGGTTTATTTGAGACAACTCATCAAATATTTACTAATTCCCATACAATTCTGACTGACGTCAATGTTAAACTGTTGTAAATAATTCAATATTGTTGATCTTAAGTCTCTGTATTAACCCTTTGCACTCGAGTAGCGACTCTCAGTCGCCATAATATTCACGTTTCAAATTTCCTATTTTAAATAAACACCTAAAAATTATGTTCAATTTCACGTATTCTACAATGCACGTTTTATGTAAGTATTCAACTACAGGAACAACTGTACTGAAAACAAAAGAAATCTTCCTATTAAGATTCCTTACATTTTTATTTGTACCTTATGTGCATCAGATGAAAAATACGTCGAGTGCAAAGGGTTAAAAAGCAATTTATAATGAGCCTACACTGCGGCAGTTAACGCGTTAAATTCACCACGAAGGAAAAACACGTTCAACTATCTGATCGTTTAATTGTTACGTTACATTATAATACAGTAGGACCTTGATTATCCGAACTACAACTGGTGACAGGATGAGTCGCATTGTAACTATGTTTCGCATAAAAATGATAATTTTATTTTAGAATGTAAAAGATCGACTACTGTGGAATTAGGTACACAGTCTCACTAGTGATTATTTCAGCTTATATCTGACATAGGATAGCCAATTTTCAGATGTCAAGTATTCGGGTAATCGATGTACTACTGTATGTTACAATATTAATCCAATTGTAAATTGAATAAAAATTAGAAGTTGTATTCGTCGGTGATCCCTATGGCAGTCGACGCGTTGATTATCCTGCCGGTCTTGCGTGAGAGAAGAAAAGAGTGATCTTCGTGTTCGAGTCCCGATGAAAGTTATCGTTGCATCGGTGCATGCGCGTGCACGTTAATGTCATCAATTTCGATCGCGCGTTACTTTCCTGTGCAGCATGAATTTTCATGATACTAATTCGCACGGGTATGCGGACAACCCACTTCTTCGTCCACGGCACAGTGCCGACGAAGACGACCTCCTCGAAGACGAAGAAGGTGAAATGATCGATGATAAAACGCGGCAACAGAAACACCACGACCCACTTCATCCAGCGTCGTCGACTTTCTTTCCGATCTTCAAACGCGCCACGAAATCGACACTTATGGTCAGACGGCATGTCACGCTTCATGTTCTATTTCACCGCCATGCTTATTTGGTCGGCGATGCTCGTCGATTCAAACGATCTCCGTGCTACGAGCCAGCTGTGGATTCGAAATGGATGAAACCAGGTTGATGTGAATCGTGATTAAGTTCAGATTATAATTTAAAGTCATTGTTGCTTTTCTACGCCGTTTTTGATCTCACGGTACAGAGACCGTGGTTGTCGGGCGGTGAACAAGGAAATGGAGAGGGTTTCTGTTTTGGAGAAACACCTGTTGCGTTTCAACCCTCGAAGAAGTCGATAATTTTCTAGACGTTCTACGAGGTTCATTCTTTTTATCGATGAGACTGGCAACTCTTTGCATATTTGCACGTTTATTGTACCGCAATAAAATTTACTTACGCACACAAAATTCACAAATTTTTTGGTATCTTCAAATATTTTAGAAAACGATGTGTAACGATAATATGGTCGCCATTTAGAAACTCTTTTCTGGATAATAAAATAAAATCATTCGTTTCAACTTCGATAAAGTTGACCCTGAAGAGGTCAAACAGACGCATCGATGTGTCCAGAGACATATTCTCCCAAACATCTTCACGTACGATAGAATTTGCTCGTTAAACAATTTTTTGAAAGTTCGTCAGTCGCGCAGAGTTGAATGAACCGCGAAAGCTAGCCGATGATCGAGCAAGTACACTCGACCCACTTGTTGCTCGAAGACTTCCGGTTTGTCGTTCTTGCGATTCCTCCGCGGCGGACAGTCAATTCGGAATCGACGGAGAGACGGCAGGTGGCGAAGCGACCGGCATCGTGAATTTCCCGGTTAAAGAAAACGCGGTAGGCATGTCCACGGGACAAATCGGGTGGGAAAAGAGAAAGCGGGTCAAAGAGGCCACCGTGGCGACAGCGCAAACGACCAGCAGCTTTAACCTCCTCTTGGATTCGTACAACCTTCTCTCTGGTCTCATTATTTGCTCTTCTGTTCCTCTTCTTCGCCGCTTTGCACCTCCGCGAACCTTCGAGAGGTTATTCAACGCGGAGCTTTGCCGCGCACACAGGTGTCCAATGCAATGCCTAGACTGTGAAGGTTGGATGTTTTTGCAATTATATATTCCTAAATGTTATTCTTCTGATTTGTATCAAATATTCATAGGTGCACATACATTAGGTTGTTCGGAAAGTTTAAGCCGTGTCGGACGTAGTATGTTTATTACCTTTTTGCCTGAGTAATAAAACATCGTTTGACTTGGTGGCCATGCAGAATCCTCAAGCACATTTCAAGTGTAGCTTCTGTGCGAGATACACGTGAATTTTCTGATTTTTGTAAAAGATATAAGTGAAAAACCATGAGCGAACACAGGGTTCATTTCCGTCATGTCATGTTACACAAGTTTCGGAAATGATCTAGTGCAACCGAAACTGCAAAAAACATTTGTAGTGTATATGGAGAAGGTACCGTATCTGATCACACCTGTAGAAAGTGGTTCGAACGATTTCGACAAGGGAATTATTGCTTGGAAGATGAAGAAAACTTTCGAAGCAGAGAAGCTGTCCAGCAACATGTGCAGCAATTTTTTAAAAATTCCCGATAAATGAGAAAGTGTTGTCAAAGGAGATGGAGACTACGTTTCATCCTAACAAATGATATAAAATGAAAAATATAAACTTTGATTGTACGCATGAAAACAGCACGAACTTCCCGGACGACATAATATTTATTTTAATATACAGGATGTTAAAAAAACGGGTCCGATACTTAAAGAGCTTATAGTACTCACCGAGTGGAGTAAAAAATGTCTAATTAACGTAAGTCCTAAGAGCAATCCTGTCGGTGTAAAATCAACTTTTATTATTTATTGGCGTTCGATATCATGAGTGAGTCTCTTCGCAACACATTGAATTTACACACTTCATAGAGGCAATTTAGTACAAATCTTCATAATTGCAGATGTTTGACATGTCTTTCTTGCATTGTTATACAAACCTCACATCCGCGGATTCTAGATCGACGTACATTTTCAAATATCCCTTCCGTGCCACGTATTGTACGACACGCATTTTGTATTCGTTGTCATAAGTCCAGCACATTATTTATCGGCGATGACTAGACCAAAGTCTTTAAGTGTCCCTACAAAAAGAAATCCAGAGGATTCAAGTCAGGTGATATTTCGCTGTCCTCGACTATACATTCTTTGTGTTGCGAAGAAATTCACTCATGATATCGGACGCTAATAAATAATAAAAGTTTATTTTACCCCAAAAGGATTGCTTTTAGGATCTATGTTGATTAGATACTATTTACTTCTCTCGGTGAGTACTATAAGCCATGTATGTATCGGACCCTTTTTTTCAACACCCTGTATTCGAAACTGCGTAAACTTTCGCGGTAATTATAGTTAACATTTTAGGAAAAATCATTCCTTGGGATACTTTTGCAAAGCTTCAGTTAAGAAACAGAATACTCTACGTTATTCGTTTTATATCGATTAGTTTAGAATTTCTATTTTCTACGTATTCGGTTGGTTATTTTTTGACAGTGATAGTTACGCTCATTTTCTTGTATGACAGGTATATTATTGAAATGAATTAAATCACGCATATGTGGCATCGGCTATCAAAGTGTTAAGCATTCCTCGATCATATCGTTGAAATGTGCTTTAAACGGTGGAAAATGCTATATATTATAAAGTGAAACACGAACTATTCAGAGTTTCTCAGTGCAAGAGGTGGAAAAGATGAATCACTATAGTGACTTGTCCTCATAAACGATCGAAAGATGACAGTAGTAATTCAGGGGTTAAGTCTTTTTCCTTAGATCTTATTTGCACATGCCAGATTTTCTGTCAGTGACAAAAGTAACAGTATCACAATTTAACAATAAATTCTATTTTGTTGGCAAAGGTGATACACACCAGGATAAGCAAAAAGAACGACCGAAAAAGCGGAATAAAAAATACGATCCGTTGGTTTCGCATGGCTTCCGGGAACGTCTAGCGTAAAAATCTGAAGCGATGCATCGAATCGTAACCATAACCGTGGTCATAAGCGAGCTCTCCGCAAAAAGTACAGCCTTCGTTTCGGAGTCTATGACCGTAACGGTAACGTCGATCGAATGAAACATACGGAAACATAATTGTAGCTACAAACGTCTTTTCAACTCTCGTCAAATCGTCTGCAATGCAGAGGGTGACAGTATAATTGTTACAATAATTCCAGATGCAAAAATAAATTGAAATTATACAGGATGTTCAAAACAATGATTTAACCCTTTGCACTCCTAAGGCCAGCTGTACTGCCCACATTTTACCATTAATAGATAAAAGTGTTTATATGCGTTCGTTGATCAATGTCATCGGGTGTTTATACTTTTGTATGTTTGTCCTACTCTTATCCTAAGTCGTAGTATATAAACTTTAAAGTTTGAAAAAATGTCGTGTAATCTAACAAATTGCCAAGATTTTTTCGTGGTCATTCTGTGTAACTCAGAAATCTAAGAAAAAACTCCTTGGAGTTGACTATCAACGTACAGCCTAATTGCTTGGAGTGCAAAGGGTTAAGACATCGGGAGTATAAAATACTGGCAAAAAGGAACATAAAATGTCTGATCGACGCAGGTCCTAAAAACAACCGTTTCTCCATGATTGAAATCCGTGCGGAGAACTCCTATCGGCGTTCAAACAGTGTAGTTATTAAGAGAACCTGTCGACCTTCCGCACGTGAAATAGGATCACCTTCTCCCAGCTTGCGTTACGATTACCGGACCATCCTGTACACCGAATCTTGATTAAAAGGGTTCGCAAGAAAAGTAAGCCGAGCGAATCTTCGTACCACGTACCGTTATCCAATGACGAACCTCCGGTGTAACACAGGTGTACTAAAGCGTGTACGTGTAAACAGACTCGCACTGGTAACCCAAAATTTCGGGAATCCGACGCATGGAACCGGTTTATCAAATCTATAACGGAAACGTTGGATATTCGAAAAGTCGTAACGGGAACGGGGACGATCTCCGCTGAGAGATCTCGAGGAGAGGATACAGGTGAACATGACGATGGGCTCTCGAGAGCTCGCACGCGCGTCTGTGATTCATTATTTTGACGTAGGTACGTGGGCTGGATTTAAAAGTATCTGTTTAACTGATTTGTTCAGTGTCAGCTTCAGTTGATTGTTGGCTAATCGCTCGAGTAGTTCATTTAGCACATTGACTGCCATGTCACTTAAATTTGGGTGACGCATAAAGTTCCCAATAGGCCGTGTTACCCAAATTTGGGTGACAGCCATGTTGGCTGGCCACAAATGATCTAAGTAGGTATTCCATTTACCACACACAACTACACTCTTTTTGGCATTATCAATATTAATCTCTTCTTCAATAACTAATTCTTGCAATATCTCTTGAATATCATATAACTTGCGATCGCTATTGCTCCCACTATCAACATCAGAGCCAGAATCAGATAATATAGTTCTATTCATATTCTTTTTCTTGGAAACACAAATGCACCATCATCATCACTTTCTATATTTTCAAAAACATTGGAACAAGTGTTTTCTTTACTGCTGTCTGATTCATTAACAATTCTCAACTTTTTTTTTCGACATTGCAACGCCTTGGCAAGTTAATTTCTAGAGTTTAAAAAATTATAGCACTAAACACCCTTCGTGTACTGGGACAGTTCACAGGCTAAATATTGACTGAGCTTATTGCAAATGTGCGCATTGCGTTAGGTATTTTTTCGTAACAGCTTTGGCCTGACGGGATTTTCTGACAATTTTTTTTTTATAGTCAATGTGTTAAAGTATTTCAATGTTAAATATTTTCTGCGGAAGTAATATTTTTTGCTGTATTACTTACAGTTCAGAATGTTTGATTTTTTACAAAATCGAGAAGAGATAAATGGAATTTTATTTTCTGGTTAAGGACACGTATGGTAAATTAAATTAAAATTGGGATTAAACGAATGTTCATGGAGGGACTTACAATTAAATAGTTTTCGATAGACTAAATAGTTTAATTGGTTGACGCACCGTTGTCCAGTAAACGAAAGATCTGCATTCGATGGTTATTACGAGAAATTTTTTCATTGACGGTACTTGGTACGGTGTACGTAAATCTCGCGATGAATGAAGAGACACGGGTTCATCGTACGCGAGTTATGGCCACGGGTTCGCCGAGGATTCGAAAGCGAGGACGCGACTTCGAAAGCACTTGCAAGGTTGTTAAGTATAATGAAACGCGTGCCGTATGGCACTTGTGATGAAATCGCGAACGCAGGTGAAATAAGAAGACTGTTGCAACGCGATAAAGTCGATTCTCGAAGTTTCTACGATTCTAGAATTTCCTTTCGAAACATTACAGACGCTTTCTTCAGAGCAACAAATAGAATTGTTTTCCACATGATTTTACAGGGAAAACGCGAAGCAAACTTATCTGGAATATTCGAGAAACCTGTGAAATATTCCCTTCTAAGAACGCTGCGAGATATTCTGCAGAAACTATGAAGTGTTCGCTTGTTTAAATCAAAACGCAGGTAACGATGTTTCTGCCTTGTGCTACATCATTACCCTTACGTCAGTCCTAGGAATTGTAGCGCGTTTCCCAGACGTTTCCCACGAGACCGTGACTTTACCGAGAATGCAAATTCGTCCGGGGATTAATTAAGATTCTCATGGCAGTCGGTGAAGCGCGATCGTTGTTTGGCCAAGCTGAAACGACGCCACAACGCGTGAAAGAAACAGAAAAATCGAGATTATCCCAAGAACCTGGCAATTCGACATTGTATACGAACAGAATTGCACAGGCTGATTTCCAAATCGTAGTTTAATTAGTTTCATTTCAGGCAATCAAAAAAGGTCTGATCTCAGATCGTCCGGGGTTCATTTTTCATTAATGAAAAAGTAAAGAACTTGCTGAAATACTGGTAGTCAGTTATTGACAATAATAGTTCAAATTTATTGATAGCAGATGAAAGAAACGATAAGACAATACGTGTATTATATAGTGTTACAGTAAGTTACAGTATGTTTTAAGCATTTTCTTCGAATTGTTACACAATTCAGCAAAATGTCCGGACCAAGATAATATAAAATTAATTTATCACATTCCACTTATTATTCTTGCACTTATGTTCTCAGTCCTTGAAGAATCGGTACGTGTTGCAGAATCACCCGGTATATTTGTTAGGAACAGGTAATTGCGTGTAGCTCGGGAAAGAAGCAACGTGAGAAAGGGAAAAAAAGAGAATTCAACGGACAATGGTTGGCACTTTCCATTCACGGCGTCGTTGACATTTCTTCAACGCATTGGCCACCGTCGATCGCGCATAAATAATTAACTGCGTTTAGAAAAGCGCGCTTTCTTTCTGCGAATTCGGCATTCCTTGCGCAGAGTGTTTAATTAGCTTGGAAAGAACCTTTCGAAACGTCGTAAAATCCTCGTTGAGAATGGAAATCGATTCCGCGATCGACGTTGCTTGAATAAGTTCCCTGAGAAGAGAATACCAACTTCAGGAGAACGTGATTGAAAAATTGACAGCAATCATTGTTCTACACTTTAACCGTTTGAGTGCCAGACGGCGCGATCGCGCTTCTCCTGTTGAGTGCCTAAAAGTGCCAGATCATGTGTCCGTAGAGTTGAACTGACTGCAATAATTAATAACTACAATTATTTTGAATAAATATACTAGTCGATTTATATTTATTTTGGATGTTTGCAATCGCGCTGCCTAGCATTTTTCGACATAAAACGAAAGAAGCGCGATCGCGCTGCCTGCCACTTTTCGACCGGATTTTTGCAAAAGCCCGTGGCACTCAAACGGTTAATAAAAGTAGCAGCGTAAACATTTATTATAGGCTACTAAAGAGGGAATGAATTAAAGGTATGATTACAACGGAAGCATATATTAGTAATAGTATTAATAAGAATGTTTGGGCTAATTGACACCTTTCAACAAGATACAAAAATAATAATATTTCTCTTTCATATATTGTCCCTGTTGTGATATTGTTTATAAACAATATTGCTGTCTTAAAATTATACTCAACTAGAAACGTTTCACAATTTGGTATTAGTTAACCATTACACGTATTCAATAATAATTTTACCGTATAGGAGCCTCCATTCTTAACAGGTACCGTACCTTGTAGCTCGCATACGATCCACGAATCAAATACATACTATTCTTCCTTACATTTTCAGAACGATTAATATCAGAACGATAGTGTAAAACAACACAAGTATCACTAAAAAATTAAACATTTATATCTACACCGAGTATTTCTGAAAATCCATTTCACCGTGTCTGACCATGCACGAGATTTTACACTGCAGCACTGAACCTGCTAATGAAATTATACAACAGGAGTTTCGAAGACTTTCTGAAGAATCACTTGTGCGTGAAATGATAGCCATAGTCCGTACGATAACCGTCAATTGAAAGTAACAGTATCAAAGTTAGATGAACCGCGGGTACGTTAGTGAAAAATCCCGTAACTATCCAGACACGCGATTAATAACATACATCATTAAATACATACATATTTATGTATCAGATAATTAGACTGCAGATGTTTACGCAAACATACATTTTTACACCTCAATATCTTCTCTATCAACAGAGTCGAAGGACTAGACGTCTAACAAAACTACATTTTGTCCCCTCAATACCGAGAAAATATATTTTTCACAGTCTTTATCACTCTAAATATGCATCCGCGACATAGTCGCATATGTAAAATTGCATAAACATTCGCAGTCCACTGATAACATACGTATTATTGTATGCTATTATTGTAGCATAAATGTTACTCAAAATTTCGTAGAGGTACTCAATTGTTCGATGAAATTAAAATTATCGCGTTGACTGCCACAGTGAAAATTTCCATACCTAGTCAGACATACCACAATATCCCATTTCATCCACAAACCAGGAAGAAAAAAGATATTTAATTACTCAGTTGCATTGCCTCAACCTCCTGTTCTTATTACAACATTAATTTTATTCAAAATGGCATTAAACTTAGTAAATATTTAATTGAATAAAGTTTGGCATGCTGGTCACCGGTGATCCCCACGGCAGTCAACGTGTTAATACGTGGTCCGCTGGCACTTAACGCGTTAATTAGCCCTCGTGAGTTCATAATCTACCGTCACTGAACTTCGCGTGGATTAAACGTCGAATCGTGTGGGAAATCGATGTTCCCGCACCGACACGGAAATTAGTAAGATGATTGCGGATACGTTTACGCTGGGAATAATGAACAGTGAAAGCCTGCCGTTGGAAACTCATCAAAACAAGGTTCAACCATGAAACGTCTCAAAGCATCTGCTTCATGTATATTAATTCCGTGTAAGTGAAACAAGTGTCTAGGTACACCGCGATTATACGAACAGTGTGGCCAGGCGAGGAAACATGAATATTGCTGCCACGAGCTGGAGTTATTAAGACGTTCCATGGGTCACCGTCGACCAGCATCTCATACGAATTAATCAACCACTAACCTTTATTTGAATTTTAGCTAAATTAATATTTCAATGGTAATGTGCAATGCATTAAGTGAGTAATTAACCCTAGAGTGGGCGAGTACGGACTCACAGACCGAAGCGGTCATTAATGTTAAATATTTTAGTTATTGCTAAATCTTGAGTGCCCATTCTCACTCTAGCTAATTATTTTAGTCTAAAAAATAATATTTTAATCTGCCGGCTGCACGAACCCAATATTTATTTATTTATATATCTGGAACACATAGTTGTACTCTGTGAATATTGCTTTGGAAATGGTTCGACATCAGATTCCTCAAGTTAGAAAAGAAACAAAATTGAAAAAACGTATGTTGATTTGCTTAAAACTTTTTCTTTTGTTATGTTTTAGACTTCTTAAGTAACGACAAAGTTATAGATTAAAAAGAAATGTATATGTATTTGCTTCAGAATATTTTTTCTATTATATTTTTATTAGGTTGATAACCTACATACTATACAGTGACTCACGTAATTGATCACATTAGAATGTTACTTCAACATTCTTCTATTTAACACTTTTTTGAGACAGTGATATCTGAAGCAAGGATATGGTATCGTTAACAAATAATATTTCAATTGCACTTGAAAAATCTGCAGTTAGTTGGTTGCACTAGAATTAAGGAAGGAAAGTAATTTTGAAAATATTTGGACAATTTTGTGAGTCACTGTATATTTTTTTCGTTAACGAGTTATTATTCTATACATTAACTGCTATTACTAAAATGTCAATGTTTTAAACTGAAAAAAGAATTTTTTCCACTTAAACGTCAGTCGATCTCCCAGGTCGACACGCTCAATGTTTACCAAATAAGCTATACGCCCACTGTAGGGTTAAATGTTTACGTGACTGACGATATATATATTTATAAAAACTGAATTTGTCGGGGTGAATGTGGAATTTGTACACTCTAAAATGAAATTTTCACTTCTCAGATGAAATATGTTTATAGTGCAAGTGGTCCAATTCCTTGTCTATTCTGTCACTAATGGAAAACTTCGATTAATTGCAAAACGTCGAATAATTTATTCAGACCCTCAAAAAAATCGCAGAAAATTTTCTTGTGTTTCAAAGGAAATGTGAGCACGAACAATTGCAGGTTTCACGAAGCTTCAATGAAATTAATCGATGTGTTGCTAACGAGCGAACATGTCGAGGAACAGTTTGTCACGTTGAAATTCTCTGTCGCCGAATGAAAAGATAATGTCGTTTTATTTACTATTTTTTTGCGAATCGTGAAGAAACGCGTTCTATTGCGACGCGTCTGAAAACTTTCTAACAACACCGGGGAAAGATGGGAACGAGTTCTTTCTCGGTGGGCGAGAAAAAAGCTGATCCTCATCGAATCGAGATCTAACCGTCTCTTGCGATCGAAAAGTTAAGCAGCATGGTGAGAACCTGTTTACTTTTTAAAGTGCTTCGTTTTTTACCGAGCGGAATTTAATTTCGTGGAGACTTTCAACCGTTGAACTTTATGCGAAATTGATTCAGAGCTATGGCGAAGATCTGTCGAAATATTCTATATTTAGGTTAGTTCTGTTTTGACGATGGAATTTATTGATAGGTGTCAATCGAACTTCAGTTTCTCGGAGAAGTTATACGAATGTGACTGACAATTGATACCAGATGCAAACTTTGCAACGCGATACGCTAAAAATTTTCTAAATGTAATTTAATTAGAGGGCTGCATAGGATTTGTATCGTTGAGGGAGATAAAAACTACACTATGAATATGTTTGATACGAAAAGTATCTCAAATGTATTATTGAACAGAAAGAACCTGAATTTGTAATAGAAAGGAAATGATTTAATAATTGGCTCCTCTCGACATTAAATTGTCAATAAATACACTTATTAATGTAGATATTAAAAATGGTACTCTATTCGTCGACTTGATAATAATATTTGCAAATATTTTCCAACATTTTTTGATTCACATAATTATACGACCACGTAAATATTCATCTGGCTCTTTAAGTATGTAATTACGTTTCAAATAGGAAATTAGATTATATTTGCACTTTCTGTGTCTAAGTTAATCTCTTTTATTTACCTTTATATACGCACACAGAAATACGTTGCTAGTCTAAAAATGAGCCAGATAAAAAGTTAAATAAAAATGTCGTACACGTTGGTTATGTAGTAGCAACAAAATCTGTAAAGAAATTTCAAAAAATTCTGAAGCTGAAGTTTTTCGTTTGACGAGAATTCCAGCGACCGGACACAGCTATTAGAGCTTAAAAAGCTCAACTTAAAAATCGAGGAGCTCGTTACTTGGTGACCACGTTCCTTTACACAGCGTCCAATTTTCAACGTCGTTTTCGTGCTCCGTTTCTTGGTACAGGCAACTTTTCGTCTCCTCGACAGCAAGACCGTGATACTCATCGTTTCCTAGACGAAATGTGTCTTCTACTTCTTCAACGTCATCGTTACATTAAGCCGCTTTCTCTTTTACACGAATTCCACGCCGAAATCGTCGTTGAATTCCGTTAACGCGTTATCAGTACCGCGGAATGTTCGAGAGGATTCGAACATTTCCTTGAATGAATTATTGAAAAGGTCGAGGACTCAATTCCCTCAAAACTCAAGTATATATCTGTTACTTTTAGAACGTTCTTTCCTCTCTTCTTTTCTCGAAGGAAACTTTTCTCCAGGCGAAAGTCACAGACGCTAAACGCAAAACTATTATTACAGAAATGATAGTGTTCCGTGAGCTCGCTGCACGGCTATTGTGCTCCACAAAGCCATTATTCAGAGCACGCAGACTGTTCTGTATTGAATCGCGGATTTTGATATGCGCTTCGATTGAATTAGAACGTGCGTGCGTTAAATCGAGAAGATTATACGAAAGGTAGTTCGGTTATTTAGTGAAATCGGACAGATTTTGAGCGTCGATTGCACTGAATCGCGTGTCTGTTTAACATTTGGCTTCGTGTAATTAAAAAAAGAAAGGCCCAGTTGCAAATTGAAAACCGTTTCTGTAATTGACAGACTGCGGTGCGGAGAACGTCTATAGGCATTCGAAGAGCACGGTTAGAACATATGTATGTTTAAGTTTTCCGCATATGACGTTCGCCCATTCAATAATTTTCCAACTCCTCTCTATACAATTTTTTAAATATTTTTCATCGTCTCTGTGTAACGGAATAAATATGAAGAGTATCTGAACTTTGACTGAACGTCCCCTTTAGGATAAATTGAAGCATGAAGAAGATAACTCATTATTTATCGACACATCATTCGCGTTCTGGAAGTTTTGTGATGTCTTAAATTTCCGTATTGAAGATTATTCTTAGGTAGCACAGGAAGGATTAAAATGAGAACGTGCGAATTTTTCCGAAGATCCCGTTTGTCATGCATAGACAGAATCGGGTTTTGATTGTGTTCGCAGTTGCAACGGAGTAAAGTTGATTGTTTCCTCAGTAAAATATGAAAACAGTCGGCCACGTGCTGAGCATAGCAATGCCATCGCCGGCTCGATGCATTAAATTTCTGTGCGTCGAGACGTCGCATCTCTACTCGAGCGTCTTTGCAGAAAATTTCCACCTGCTATTGCGACTCCATCTCGCGAACAACCATCATCCCGCTTGCAGAGAAATCATCGCTGATGTCATTTTTCTATCGAACGTCACGAGCCATTACTGGCATACTTAATTAACACTTTGACGGCCGCTGTCACGTGTACGCGATGTTATTCCTTCGAATAACACTCATGCGAAGCAAATAAGTGTTTCAAATATTATAAGAAATATGTTCAGTACTAGAAAAGTGGGGATTGTAGAATACTCACTATAAAGACAATAATGGAAAGTGCTTGGTTACTTCGGAATTCTTTCAAAAATACCTCAAAATAATTAGTGTTAGGATAGTATTATGCCGTGTAGTAAGTTCCTGTCACGTCGACGGCGGTACGCATTTCGAGAAGTGTTATCTGGAGCTGTTGCTTATATTAGCTGGGATGGATAAACATAACAGAGTAAAGAGTGGTTTGGAATTGTTTTATCTACAGTATCGGCCAATTCTTCTTTAGTTTCAATCGAGAAAAGTGTATCTTTGAAATGAGCGATCACAGTATCCATTTTCGGCAATTAACGCTTTTTATTTCCAAAAAAAAAATGTGGAACAAATGAAGAAAAAATACGCCGGACATTGCTCCATCTGATTTTTATGTATTTCGTACATTACAAAATTCTCTCAATGGGAAATTGTTCAAAAACACTAAAGAAATAAATATACACGTGTCTGAATTGTTTAATAACAAAAGCGAACAATTTTATACCAAAAGAATATTTAAGTTAGCCGAAAGATGGCAGAAAGTCCTTGAACAAAATGGTACATACATATGTCATTGATTAAGCAAGTTCTATATAAATTTAGTGGTATTATATTTAATATTCTTCTACCGAATCGCGACAGGACTTATTACACAACCTAATATTATCGAACAGCATGATGTTTCGTCGAACCTGGCTATTTAAAATATTTTCATCGTTTTCGTTACTGAAACAAATGTTGATGACGTAACAATTAGAAAATAAATAAGTAATTAGCAATCCTCAACAAATTTTGCGAAACATTAGTTTGAGTATCATAAAATACGCAAACATTCATTTCCTTTGCAATAGGTACTTGTAAGAAGATGTTTGCCCGTGTCTGACTACATGCAGAATTTTCCACTGTTACAGAGAATATGTTAAGTAGGCATTATAGCTAACAAATAACAGATTTAATTATCACAAACATCAGCATACTTCGACTTACAGATGGCATTGAACGAGAAATGTCATCTTTGTACAGGGAAACAAGGAAATTATATAGTTACTGTCTCACTCTAGATAATTATATATTTACTTCACGATTTATGATGTATACCTTTGAAACTGACAAGTTTCACAGTGTTGTCAGCCGACAACAACTTGTGAGTCGAGAATCTAATTTAATGCATTCAAAGTATTATTTGCTTCCGCCGACTTACCGGGCATTGAAGATTTACTTCGTTGAAACTTCAGACTCAATACTGTCCTTCATTTTCTGTTTAATTTTCCGTTAGAATTGAGAGCGCAGAGAGACTTATTTTCAAACAAAGCAAGGCTAGGTGCTCAGAGACAAGATTCAGTTTTCGTAACGTTACATTTTGACTTCCAGAGAGGCGGTCGATCGATTCTTACGAATCTCCCGGACAATGTACCCTGTGCAGATTGCCCAGACGCAGAAAAAGTTTTTAAATTAAATAACATGTGCTCGATATTGTTCATGCGTTATCCAGCGTCACGAATGAAGCGTAGTTTCGTGACGTCTCATTCGCGTGAATAAAAACGCGGGGCACGTTAAGAAATTACACGTATTATCTCGACCGTATGATGTATCGCGAATGTCATCTCGACATTTACGTTGTGTTCGTGGTGACATTGCAGAAAATCTCAATATTACGTGTACAGCTATGTTCCTGCACTTTACAACGATTTACTTAATAAAAGTTTCTTAAAAAATATATTCCAAAAGTTCAGGAACCTTTGAAAAAAATAATTGTCGCATATGTGATCATCAGTAGATTCTAAGAAGGCGAATATAGTCTTAAGAATTGAATTTCGAAATTAACCGAAGACACCAGAAATGTCAGACTCCATTTAAAAGCATTTATCACTGAACATTGCCTTTTATACATTAAATATACTTGTGTACTTATGCCACTGTTTTTTCATTACTGCGCAACAAAAAGAACCTCTTCGCAATTACTCTGCGTCGAAAACGTTTGACAAATCGTTCAGTGGAATCAAGAGGGCAGAAATAAATGTCCTCGCAGAAGTTTTTACGCATTCCAGTGAATCCAGTTCATCGACATTAATAGTACGCGAAGAGAAGTCACGTTGAAGGTTATCGCGATTCCCATTCCTCGTCTCATACTTTCATGTTCAACGCGAACTCGGAGACACTGTGCTCTCGTCTCGCTTTCTTTCTGGGAAGTCACGCGAGTCTCGAACGAGCAACCCCTGCAGACATCTATAAATATTTTCACGAAAAAGGCTCGAATAAAATTTCCAACCAAATTTCGCCTATACAGGATAGTCCGTGTGTAATCGCTCACGAAAACATTTGACCTAAGAAAAAGCAGCTACATTACTATTTTTGCTAAATCCATCTCAGCGTCTCTTACCTGAAATTATTACAGTAAAAGCCTGAACTTCAGTAAATATACAGGGTGTCCCAGGTTTTTGCCGACAAACTGCGGTGGTTTATTCTTTACCTAAAAATAAGAAAAAAACGCTGTACAAAGTTCTGCAATAAATGTTTTGTTGGTGCAGACCCTTCGTATCTGTTTTAAGAGGCAATGTTTAACACGTGGCACTTCAGGCTCGAACAGAACTACCACCGGTATTTCCTATTCGGTCAGGTTTCTTCCGTTGAAAATCGGTAAATTTGTAGGCGCAATATCTCGAAAATCACTAAAAATCGAGTGTATACATTAAACATGAGATATTATCTTATCTCTTAAACTAATAATGTAAAAAAGAGTTCGTCTTTGTTAAAAAATATGCCCGGTTGTACCATGCAATTTTCATATAAACAATTTTTTTGTATCTTTAATACTTGAGAAATTACGGGCCTGTATCACTTTGGCGCGGACACACTGTATTTACGTTTTCTGAAAAGGTATACAAACACTTTCGTAAAGGCACACTAATTCATACAAATTCTTTGCGAATCGTATTTTTAGTGGTTGCTTAGTGATACACCTTTATAGAAACGTTGAAGCGACCTTGAAGCACCGAAGACAAAAGCTAACAACACCTGTACTAAAATCATTTCCTTTATCTAAACTACAGACTATACCTTCATTCACAACTTAACATGACTCATTAGAAACTCCAACATCATTATTATAAAGCTAACGAAATCGAGCATTTTTCATAGCACTCAAGCATACACACAGAAGACAGGAACACACGTAACACACTGGTACATCGACAAAAAAGAGACAAAATAATGACACGAAAACTCAATAGTGAAAAGAATTCGCTGATTGTATAATAGTACAGTAGAACCCCGATTAACATAACTGCAATGAGCAACAGGATGACGCACATTGTAACTATATTTCGCATAAAAATTATAATTTTATTTTAGAATGTATAATGTGTAATGGTATAAAATTAAATGGACAGCATCACTAACGATAATTGTATTTTGTAACTGACATAACTTGAACAATTTCCGAATGATCCTCGGTCGGATAATCGAGCTTCTACTGTATCTAGAAGATAGATGTTCGAGTGACATAATCGTCTACATCATGCTCCAGATTATCCAAACGTTATTCGTTGTTTTACCTGCGTAACTGTATCGCATAACCAGGGAATTAGAATTCAAGTCATAGATAGGCGAAGCGAACGTAGAAAAGTAAAACAAGTGTCGAGATCCTATCGAGAATTCCTGTGCAATTGTGTGTGTCCTTTTCTTGCATTGATCATACAGCTGTGATCGACGGATCCGGTTTTACACCGAAACGCGAACGTGTAATTGCACGTTCATTAGCAGTCCCGTTGAAAGTGGCCATACGGTGAACTATAATATTCTTCGTGATCGCTTTACCTCCGCATCGAACAACCATACGCGCAAATTCACCTATGTCAGTTCGATTATCTAGCAGTGAGAACTGCATGAGGAATGATCTATTGCATAGTTTGAACGTGCAACTATCGTAGAGAGAATTTAGGACGCTCAAGGTCATTTTCTCGATTCCAGTACAATTTTTGTTTTTTTTAACCTGATAAATGTGATGGTAACTATGCAGAGAAATTACTTAGAGAATGGAACAATCTATATGTTGTTTTAAATATTGAGTTTTGTTATTTAATTCAATTGAAGTTGATAACCTTCGCGACAGTCAATACATTTAATAGTGTTCTAAACAGGAGTTATATTGAAGAGATTATTTAATAACAAGTATTTTCTATTATAAATATCCTGACAGCTACTTCTTGATTTTTGTAAAAACGTGTAAAAGGCTTCATAAAATGACCTTGAACAATCTGTACATTTGTACTATGGCGATTCAGTTATGTCAGATACTTCATTCAGAGTAATTTTCTTTTTTTTGTAAAGATGTCGTAATAGAAAGACGTTGTTTTCATAATGAGAGAGACACAGGATGGTTGCGAATACAAATGGCAGGCTCGTTCCCCGCGCAAACTAGTGCAGATAACTGCAACTACGATGTCCCGCTATGCGTTATGGGAAACCGGCGTATTTTCTCAACGAAACGATATTCAAAATACCAATCGCGAATTTCTGCGGTATATAAAAACACGCCGACGCAGCGTGAACTGTAGTAGAATTATGGCACCGCTGACCGTTAGAAATGGAACGGTATGCTAGCAAGTGATATCGAGCGCTTTGTTCTCGCTGCAAAGTTGCAATCCTCCAACGATAATACGTAGGAAGTAATTTCAATTACACTCACAGACTCTTGCATTTGCTTTAGTTTTGCTCACTCCCTGCAGAAACCTGAAATGTCTTTTTCTTCCATTTGTCTCACGCGCCTGCTAGTTGTGCATAATGGCAGGTTCCAATAATGTGGACATTCTGTATATTATAACTAGTCATGGAATCTGAAACATTTCGAAGCGCTTCGAATCAGTCTTGTATGTGTGGCGACAAATTCGAATCTCTTCAAACAGGATTCGAAATTTAAAACTCTTGAAAGTCTTGATAAGTGTTGAGTCTTTGAAGATATTAAAAGTCTTGAAAGTCTTGATAAGTGTTGAGTCTTTAAAGATGTTAAAAGTCTTGAAAGTCTTGATAAGTGTTGAGTCTTTAAAGATGTTAAAAGTCTTGAAAGTCTTGATAAGTCTTGAGAGTTTCGATAGGTTTTGTAAGCTTGATGAATATTCAATATTTTATAAGCTTTTTGATTACTTTCGTTCACGCAGTATCATTGGTATTAAATATTAAAGAAAGTCAGGAAAGATCGAGTTATCATAAATACATTTATTTACGTTATTCGTTTTTATAGCTTACACTAAATATTACGAATATTGATGTCTAGGAAATCAGAGAAAGAAAATGAAATAAAATAGAAATGGTTTCCCAGTGATTGGAACGAAATTTCAGAAAAAATAAGTTTATTGCTTATGCATATTACTTATTCTATAACAAAATCGTATTTAAAGTTAATATAGTATTGTATATACTGTAACATAATATATACAGTATAGAGTAGTAATTTTATTTAAAGTTAAATAAGTAATAATGCTTTTATTACATGTTTAGTAACAACATTTTATACAAAGTGGTATGTTTTAACCCATCCCGATCCAATAAGACTTTCAAGACTTTCAAGACTTCTAAGACAATTAAGACGATCAAGATTTTCAAGACTACCAAGACGATCAAGACTTTCAGAATCTATCGTGACTTTACAAACTCAAGATCTGTCAAGATTCAAGACTTATCAAGACTTTCAAGAGTTTGAAGCTTCGAACCATGTTCAAAGCGATTCGAATTTTTTTGCATGTATACAGATTCAGAGCGATTCGAAGTGTTTCAGATCCCACCACGAATTGTAACTTAATTGAATAGTTCGTATTGTGTGATATACAATGTCATAGAACGATGGAGGTGACCTTGAAATACCCTTCACTCCTCCATCCACATAGCAATGATTTCTATGACGACACGTTTCTCTAGGTATCCACTAATAACTGATTGTTGTAATTACTTTTCTTTCATACTTTTTTGTAGTTTACAAAAATCAGACAGACTACTTTATTTAAAACACTCTGTACATCTGAGTCCCTATAATAAGCATACTCGTATATGCACTCGAATTTGTATGGTACAAAAACTGCGGGCAATATCGGCGAACGTTGGAAATCGTGTATTACATTGCACTTTATAATCGCAAATAACAGCACGCAGGTGAATTACCTGCGTTACGTATTGCAGCCAATCGCCTCCTTGTTTTTCCTTGGTGAAAGTTAATTTAACAATTACGAATCCTTAGTTTTTCCCTTTCGTTACACTAACGTCTGCTGCTTTTTCGAGAGATCTTCTTGCAAACGGGTGAAAAACATGAAAGAACGACGGAATTAAACAGAGAACAGAAATAGTTTTCTGCAAATTAAATTCTTTTCGATTGAATATCAAAAAATTGCAGTAAGAGATCAGAAAACAGTACTGCTGAAACTGTGTCTAAAATAGTACAATCATTCAAGACCAATTGTACTGCGTGTGAACCGTATCTTTTATTTTGCATGTCTTAACACGTTGATTGCCACGGAGGTCACCGGTGACCGGCGCTGCAAATTTTATTTAATTAAATAACTATTGATTTTTATTATATGCTGAGGAAATTTAACATTGCAACGTTAATATAAGTACGCGTTCAAAATACTGAATATTTAAACATTTTTTTCCTTCACGAGTTATGTAGGAAAGAAACACTTATATCGTATAATAACTTATATATAACACTTATATCTGATTAGCGATTGCTGTTTTCACTGTGGCAGTCAACGGGTTAACAATCTGACATCCTTATAAGTAACTATTTTCATTTATGAAAATCAGTACCTAACACGTTCATGACTAACTCACACTCTATTCAATGATACAGTTAACAATCGATATGCCAGCGCAAATCGATCTTCTCCTACACACGGTAGCGTCCCAAATCTCCGATTCCTCTCAAGATCGTCGTTCAAAGGGGCACTCTATTAACACGTTCCATTCCAATGGTGTAACACGCTCTGATTTGAGTATGTTAGAGATTCTGCATGTATCAAGACCAAGTGTCATTATCTTGTAACACCCACGTTCACGGTATGCCCACGTGAAGACCATTACCTTCCCCCGATCCGTGTATTGTGCGAACGCAAGCTATGTGTAAATACACTACAGATGCACAATTACAAACAAGCTTATGGAACGTGAACGCGTGATCGTTTAACTGGTTAATGGAATGGTTTGCAACTATACAATGGACCGGTGCAGCTGCCAGTATCCTCAGAACGTCAGCCGATAAACGCATGCAAATCGAAACGAGTAATCGAAGGTTGAATATCGCATGCGATGCGTGTGTTCACAGGAACCTTTGATGTACCGCGATCGTCGACTTCGATATCGCTTGGATAATCGACAGAAACGTAGGTCGACTCTTCTGTGGATTTTGCAAACCATAGTGGCATCAGAATTGACGCTATCTTCGATTTGTTGTAGAGTCTGGAATTTAACACGTTGAACGCCACAGTGAAAACGGCCATATCTAATCAGACACAACATAATTTACTATTTTTTATATAGATCGTAAAGGGGAAAAAGACTCGAGCAGTCAGTTGTGTTCTTCTGTTCCTACATTATTGTTTCAGTATGAAGTTTGCTCAGAATTTTGTGATAATTAATAATTATTTAATTAACTTAAAATTGAGATATGTTTTCCTCGTTTTTTTGGTAACTCAGTATTGTTGACAAAAATATAACGCTTGTTTAATATTTTTCTAATTTGTTGTTTCCTTGTTTAATTGCAATGAATTCATATTGAATGCAGTCAAAAATGAAGCTGGAAAGTTGTAATACTATCGATCAATTTGAAATAAAATGAAAAGGCTCACGACCATCCACTTTAACCGCATTTCCGCGTCGTTCATCACGTAACTCCACGCACACTACGAAGCCAACGAAATGGTACTTTCTCGAGGACGTGATTTCGTGGAAAATTGCCAACTACCGTGTACGGAATGTTATTGTAAGTCGATATTAAATTATGGAGTGTTCTGCAGCTGAACATTGCAATCGAGTCGAAACCGTAACGATGCGCGAGTTATACGCGACAATCGAAATACAACCTAACAGGGAACATTTGCATGAAATGATTCGCATGAACCTTTATAAATACATGGGATAACCAAAAGTTGCGGTACATGTATTCTTCTAGCCACAGCACTTCGACTTTCAAGGGTAAAAGCACCCTTCAAACTTTCATCCCTTCGATGCTGTACTGCGAACTACCAAAAAAATACGCAACAAATTTTCAGTAAATGATATGTAGGTTACGATAGAAAATATGTTGAACGCGTCGATAGAACAATTGACAGGAAATGACTGAAGTAATTCTTACTTTATTTCTAAAGTCGTAGAGTTCTTTGCACAGGGGAGAAATTGTTGTTTTCATTTTTAATGGGGTCACATATTTTTAGATACACGTAAACAACAAAGACTCACTAGTCAGATCGCATAAAAGTAGATGATTCAAGGTTTCCTTTACTCTTATTCAGGGTGATCTAAAATTGATCCTCCGATGCTTGCTGAAACTTTATCGTTTGTTGTATTTATTTTCAATTTTGGTATACCGTATACGCAATGACACGCACAATTAATCATACACTGAAATAAATTAAAATATTATCCATGTAAAAATCTCACGTTCGATCAAACTGGTGTTACTTTTCTTGACATTTATCTGAATTAAATGAACATAATATTCAAATATCTGGTACCACGAACGTACTTAAAATCGTATAGAGTCTATTGAATGTGTTGAGGCGCAATGCTAACTTTGTACCCTGCAAACTGAGGTTTTTGGGCATAGACGATGAAATGATACAATTACACAGCTTGATGTTTCAAAATATTTGACTGTCCAGAGATTTCAGTTTACAGGCTAAAAAGTGAGCATTGGGCCTCAACAGAATGAGAATTCACAATTCAAAGCAATCATTACAAAAATATCTCTAAATCAACGCGTACAATGAACCTCCCCATCGAATAGCCACTTTCGTTTCTGATTTCAGGCGTACATAAAGAAGGAACTGGGGAAGGTGGTGGTCTACACGACGACCTCGGGCATCGTCAGGAAAACCTTCTACAACTGCAAGAAGGTGAAGCAGATCCTGAGGACGCACATGGTGAAATACGACGAATTGGATTTATTCGGTGACGCTGAACTCCAAGCGGAACTGAGGGACCGTTTGAGCTCGACGGTGATACAATTGCCGCAGCTTTTCATCGACGGCCAGCACATAGGGGTGCGTAAATATCTTAAGGACGTACATACGTAGTTATAGGATCGAGCATTGAGCAGAATGTCGGACGTTCGTTTAATAGACGTCCTCGTAGTCGTACGTGACTACATAATGCATGGTATGTGACGCCTGAGGTTCTTATTAGAGACGCGCCTTGAGAATCGTCGGGCCACCCCTTAAACGCCTTGCAGAAGAATTTATGCCTTCTATTTGACGTACGTTTCGCTAAATTGATTGAGACTACGATAGGGAAAACTAATAACCTACCAGCGAATATTTCTCTTTCGCTTAGTGTACGAATTGTGTAACAGGTAATCAGTGTATTCCGTATTATTTCATTTCTCTTGCATTTCGTACGATTAATTCTGCTTTATGAGACGGTAAACACCTGTTTGCTGAATTCGATTAAGCGGAGAATGTAGACAGTGTGGTTTGACATTTTAATAACGCTGACTCATTTGGTGGGAATAAAATGTTCGTTTCCTAGAATTTTAGTACTAACTCCTTAGCACAGTGACTATCGTTTATGTAATTCAACTTGAGTTATGTAATTTGATCGGGTAACTGGTGTCTGATAAAATTCTTGCGGGGTTTTGGTAGCATTTGGTGTTGGCAAAACCCGTAAAACGCAACGAGCGTGTCGTGGAATAATTCTATACACTTTTCTGGAGAATGATACCGTCGGTATGGTTGTTTTCGCTAGACTACAGAACACATTCATATACTTTATTTTTCTGTTCCATTTTTTAATTAAGTATGTCTATTCTATTGGATACAGTGGACATAGATTGGGAACAAAGATTTCATAATAATTCAACAACACAATACTTAGATATAGGTAGATACTGTCGTTTTTGCATTTTCTGCTGAAATCTACGTACATTCTATTTCAGTGGTATTCCAAGGTCGTGGTTTCATTAGGTAGTATACCTTTCTTCCTAGTGGTATTTATGACTACAATTTGCAAAAGTACACCTACTTGAATATTATTTACAAGTGGTCCATGTAATTAATAATAAATAATACCCTAAAGATTAAAATGTATTCTCACCTATAATTAATCCCCCCGGTCCATACAGCAGAACCATTGTTTCATTGAAGTTTCATTGAACTACTTCTCCATTAAGTACGCTGAATAAACAATAATACTCTGAAAGTAAGACCTATCTCCAGATACTCATACTGGCATTGATGAAATTTCTTTCAACACACACTCGATTCTGCAACACTATTTTCAGTACATACCTCCAATCTTCCCTCCTTAAGATCAGCCAGACATTTCTGCAGCACGTGTCCTGTGTAAGAAGTGATAAAGCCCATGTTTCGTAGTTATCAGTGACAAAGCGTTGAATAATGAAACGTGAGCATCTGGCAGTGACCGTCTGACGAGCTGCGCTCGACGCTCGTCAGGTCGACTCTCTTCACTATCGATTTTCTCGCCTTCAAAAAATATAATTTGCTCCAAGAAACTCATTTCCCTTCATACCCGTGATACGCGATGACTTTTTCGAATCTTCTCAGGTGGATTCGCTGAAAGACCATCGCAGCGTTGCGTCACGTCGGAATAGTCGAGAAAGTCGAGAGAAACTGCGCGAAATGTCAAAGATGACCAATGATCGGTGGATCGTTTTGAATACACGTAACCGGAAATCGATGCGCACTCTTACGATTGTTTCGACTGAGAAATCTCTCGCGCAGCACCGTGAGCATGCTATTTCACTCGCAGCTTCTTCATCGATCAAAAGACTTCAAGAAGTTTCGATGTTCCATTGCCAACCGTTGCGTTCTTCTCCGTTGCACCCTGCAGCGATTTCGCAAATGCGATTTCTTTCCAGCTAAGTCACTCTGTGCATTTCAGGCGATTTTATCAGAACGTCCGAAATAATTGGAAAAAATTGAATCGGTGAATTGAATAACAGTACAAGTCCAAGAACCACATTTTGAGATATTTGAAAAAATAGCATCAGTTTTCGTGTATCATCAAAGACATATATCTCCTTGAACGCCGCGCCAGTCACCGGTGACTGACACCTCAAATTTACTTTAATTACATAATTGTTGATTGTCGCAAAATTTTGAGCAAGCTTCATACTGAAACAATAATGTAGGAATAGAAGAACACGATCAAGTACTCAAATGTTTTTTTCTTCATGATTTATAGAAAATATAGTAAATTATATCGTGTCTGATTAGGCATGGCCGTTTTCACGGTGACGTTACATGTTAATTTTATAGTGCTGTTCCAATTTAAATACTGTTATGTTAACCCAGATGAGCGTTCATATAAAGTTGTATATGAATATTCATTGTATGTCTGATTATGGTTAAACTCTGTTCATTAATTTTCAATAATTAAAATAAAACCACTGGACTGGTACTGTTTTCTAACTCGAGCCACTTTTATAGTTAAAAAATTTAAAAAATAAGACAGTAGTAAAAAGAACATTTATTAACTTGCTTTAAACATAACTGAAGTAGAAATTATTTAATGAAAAATGATTGTTAAACAGCTTGTTGAAACAGTACAAATTCAAGACAGATACTGTTTTTACACTCATTAAACTGGAGGGATCACTGAAATGCGAATATAGAGTACTTTTTTGCACTGTTTTTAGTCCCAATATGTAGTTTTATGCATTTTACATTTACTTTCAGATTGTTTGAAAATGGCTAATTTTGGACTTGTACTCTTCTTCAACTCATCGATTCAATTGGATTCCTTGATCTATTATATAAATTCGACGAGCAATACCGGTCGAACGATTTTTAATTGCATGCCTGTAACTTATTGTCTTACTATTTCTTTTACGGCTCTCTGGCACTGAAGCTTCTTATTCGAGTACTATAAGGAAAAATGCAGGCATAGTATTTCTGGATACATACAATTTGCTTTACTTTTCAAGCTTAGTATTTAACACAAAACTTATTCGATATTCAGCCTGGTCGATTACTTTTGTTGCTCACTGTAGAGTCGGCGTGCCATGTCGATGTTCTGCTTCTGCAACACTTTGAAATAATTACACGTAACAAATGGTCGCAAGCAGAGGCGCAGAGTGAACGTATTCCGTTATCATTCGTTTCCATTGACCAACATTGGTCCGCGAAGTGGCCAGCTCGGCCGGCATTAATTAAACGGGTCCTATCATGAACACGTTAATTGTGCCAAGGTAACGGTTATAGCTTCCAATCCGATTATGCCGTTACACAGCACACGATACTTTTTCGAAACTCAGGGGTCTTGAGTTAGTTCCATAAGTTGCGTAACTTTTCGACTCGACTACGTTCGATCGATCGGGAACACTCGCAATTTCTTCGGAATGTCTCTCGCTTCGTCGTGATGCAATTTATTAGCCCCCACCTCGCTGTGTACTCGTCAGACCGTTCGTATCTATGCAATTGTACTTTGGAAACAGTTTGTTTGGTTAATACAGATTTCCAGATTATATCTTTCGTTTTGGTGATTCCTTGAAATTCATAGATTTCATAGAGTTAGGTATTTATTGTATAAATATTTGGACTCCAATAATTGCACGTAGTATTTTTTCAAGTTACTCTACGTAATAATATCCATTCGTTGTTAACAAGTGTATCATGATTGGAACGGGGAAAAAATTTCTCTTCAATGCAAAGTAATAGTATAATTCTTATAACGCGCCTATGTCAGAGAAGCATTAATATAGAAGTGCTGCTACCGATTATCGATAAGTTATTGATACTGTTAAGATATCTTCAAGCGAATGAGAGTGACTGAAGTAGAATGTAACGTGAAATTTTATCATTTAAATTGTCATGTTGTAAATTGAACAATTACGATAAACAGCGTGCACCTTCGATCACCGTTCCCTCAAGTGGTAAACGGGATTCGTTTCGACATCGCGCAGAAAGTATATTTTTTCTCGCGTGCAACGGGACAAAGTAGACCGCACGGCTGGAGAGAAAAAACTTTCTTCGCGCAGTCGAGTAGCAAATTTAGGTAAAAGTATGATCGCAAACGTAGCAGAAAAGCAGCGTATAATGCGAAGGCTCGCTCGCAGCAAGGCACAAATGCAGCGTGGAAGAAAACTGGCGAAACAAAAATCATCTGTTCCGCTGAATGCAGCACCGAAACCGAGAACCTAACTGTACCGCGTACTCGCGTGCCGCGATCTCTCGTTCTGCCGCCGAAGAATTCTATTACGGTTTTACTTTTCTTATCCTGTGAATTCAATCTCGGACCAACTCGTGCCGTAACAGCACGTATTTTCCCGCAGAATCACAACTTTTGACGCCACCGAATGAAAAGCCCACGCGCCGGTTCTCGATATCATTCCGCCTCCCGAGGTTCGACGCAAAAATGCCGAACGAAAGTCACCGTGCTGCAAAAAGATCCTACGATGGTAAATACGCGGTCGATGAACGAGTTATCTTATTTTTAAACGTACATTGAACGCTGAAACTAATTAGCGTAAGGAACGAGTGCACAGTGGAAAATGTCGTACGTAGTCAGACGCGTGAACATTGTTTTCGGAGATGGGTGTATTGAGAATAGAGTTACAGTGTTGAGAAGAATTAGAGGACTGTACTTTAATATTGTAACAGGGTTGGGCACTTTTTATTTGAAATGAAAATAAAAAATAAAAAGGACAAATAATTATTCCACATAAAATAATAAATAAGTTTATTTTTAAATACGCTTGTATGCAAATAAATCCCAAAATATCATTTGAGAAATAAATTATTTCTAAAGGATTTATTTCCCAGATATTTGGTTATTTCAGATAATATTACAAAATAGCAAATAACAAAAAATCAGATAATAGAAAAACGTAATTATTTTCCTGGAAAAATCAAATAACAAATATCTAAATTTCAAATAAAATAACAAATGTTAAAATAATTTATTTGTCAAGTACATTATTACTGAAATAATATCAGTCAAGATAAAGTAACAGAACAAGTAACAAACAAAATAGAAGTTTTATTTGAATAATTATTTGAATACAAGTTTATTTCGATAACGCTCAGACCTGTATTGTAATATATGTGCTATATTTTGTTTATTTCTAATTTTTAATAGGTTGTTAGAAATTGTGTACAGATGAATTTCATTATGGAGTGCTTGTTTTTGTCTGTAATTGTAAGGTCGATGATGCATAAAGTTTGATGAAAGTCAGCTCATATTGTATGAAATTATAATTGTTTACTAAAATTGACCGTGTTGAATGTACTACATTAACATTGCATAGTGGCAATAATATTCATTACAATAATCAGTAAACTCTTGCTCAATCTCTGATGCCACATTCAAGTAGCACCATCGAATCTAAATCTACTCAAATCATGCTTGTCAATACACCAACTTAAATTGACAAATTTAATTTTGATAAATATTATGAAACATTTACGCTAAATTCTCCATGACTCCGCAAACTTCTTACAGTTTTCATAGAACTGTAAGATGCAGCAATACAAGCAGTGCATTGCTGAAAAAATAGAAGTAATTCGGGTACACCCCCGTCCATAAGTCACTGGCACTAGCATATTTTGAACAGCATGATTATTACAATGTAGATACAATTTTCTGATTTGGTTTTATTATTTTATGTTGTTATATTTATCTGTTTTGTGTTAATGTAATATCTGAATATGGTATTAATAATATGCGTGTATAATTTATATAAATATTTGAAAAACAAGACTGTACGCGTAAGTAAGTTTCAAATACATTTCCAACTCGGTCAGACGATAGTCTGCACACACTTTTTGTTTGCTTCGGAAATTATACCCAAAGTCAAAAAACGATTTATAGAAGAAATGAATTCCGAAATGTTAAAACTTTTAATCGTAAGAATGCCGCTTTAGTTAAAGCGGCCATATTCGCACAAGGTCGATACATTGATAAGAAGAAAATGTAAGATTATTTACTTATTTTTGGTATGTAGGCGGCAGCCGCTCAGTGTGTTGAATTTAGGGAGATTAAATTGGTAGTGGGTTGGATAGCTTAGTTGGGATAGCACCCGCCCGGAAAGCGGAAGGTCCCGGGTTCGATTCCCGGTCTAAGTCCACCCAATTTTTTCTCCCTTACAATTCAGAAGTGGGATTCGCCCTCGTGCTATGACGTTTGGTCATTGTGTTTTGTGAATTTTGAATTTGTGTGTGACCGAGGACGGCCACGTTTGTCAGGCTGGCCGAGCTGTAGGCGGCAGCCGCTCAGTGTGTTGAATTTAGGGAGATTAAATTGGTAGTGGGTTGGATAGCTTAGTTGGGATAGCACCCGCCCGGAAAGCGGAAGGTCCCGGGTTCGATTCCCGGTCTAAGTCCACCCAATTTTTTCTCCCTTACAGGTAAAATCTTTAACATATGATTTGAATACATTATATTCTCTACATCATAAATAATCAATACGTGCTAACTTTATCTCGTAATGTAGGTCATTTCATACTCTAAAATCGCCTACCTTCTAATTTTACTAAGTGTCCGGTGACTTATGGATGGAAGAGTACCTCGAAAACATCTCGCATGAGCTCTGGCTAATGCAGTTACCCAGACCCTCCACGCTTCGTTTTATTTATCTGAAACTATTGTCACGGGAGAAACTTCGGAAGGAATTGCCCGGGGAGGTGTCGGGGGGCGGTTCTAAAAATTTCTGCCACGTTCGGTCGCGTTTCGAATCGGTGTTGCGGCTTCGAGACATCTCGAATTTAATTCCGCTCCCCGGACACGTATCGAAACGGCGCGGCTGTTCAATCATCGCGTCCCACAATTGCCCAATTTCCGAGAACATCGCGGCACAATGGACAGGGAAACTAACCCGGTGCCGCATCCTTTGCTTTCTTCGCTCATTCTCTCCGCCGACAATGGTCGTCGGCGTAACAGATAAGCGCGTAAACGAAATGTCAAACCGCTCGAATCAAGGCCGAGAGAGGGAGAACGAAAGGTGAAGTCGCTTGCGTTACAAACCATTACGGTCCTCGGTGGTTTCTAGTAAATGTGTAGACACTTTGTGTGCATGAAACACAGCCTGCATTCCTCCTCGACCACGCCGTTCATACCGACCGCCATACCTTTCCGCGATTTCGCTACCAGATTCAGTTCTTTCGAGGATTTTTTCTCCTAACGCGTTCATTTTTCCCGCATTCGCGTGTGGTACAGTAGAATTCCAACGTTAACGTGATTTCTGATTTTCTGTAGTTCTGAATGCGTTGAATGCCGCAGTGAAAACTGCCGTTCCTGGTCAGACACGATGTGTTATCTTGTTATGAATATACATGATGAAGGACAGGAATGTTTCAGTATATGATCATAGAGTTCTTACCTTATATTGCTATTAGAATATTAATAATGTTTTGGCAGTCAATACTAAGACAGTGAATATGTTAACACGTTGACTGCCTGGTGATCACCGGTAACCGGCGCCTCATATTTTATGTAATCAAATAATTAGTAAGTTTTGCAGAATCTTGGAATGCATTAATATTATAACAGTAGTATAAGGCAACAACTATACGTGCAAATAATACAATATTTCTCTAGTTCGCGATTTATATTTAAAATATTGTATTTTACTGCGTTTGGCTAGGTATGACAGTTTCTACTGTGGCATTCAACGTGTTACCAATTTTAATATATAGGTGCAATCTTACATTATTGTTACAATATTGATTGTGTTGAAAATTGGTTATTTAATGAAATTACATTTGTGGTCTCAGTCATTGTTGATCTCCACGTGTGACAACGTGTCAACATTTGGTATTGTCTGTAAAATTATTATACACAGCTGCTAAAATTTATTACAGTCCCTAATAATCATCAGAAACTTAGGACATTTTTCTTACGTTGCCTTCCCTTTATTGAATCCGCTTCAACAGTTAACGAGATATTACGTCGAGAATGTTTATGATCGTACCAAAGGGCCAACATATCTTAGAACTGTGCAGACATGATTCAGAAATTCGATGCATATGCAATAAAGGCTAATGTTCTGTATGAATTCTTAAATGGATGTCGTACGTGAAAATTTACTGCAAATCACTGCTCATAAAGAAGTTCTTGATCGATTTCTTGAATCATACGCCTCTGTGTTAGGGATAGAAATAATATGATACTGTAAGGTTGAAGGGATAAATGTTGTGACAATATGGAAGGAATCGTTGTTGATTGATACAAACTGATACGCAAAAGTTTCTGGATATTAAATCGTTTTGAGATTTCTTGAAGGGAAGAAGTGATATGACTTCAAAAAATTTAAAATTGAAAGATATTGTGAAGGAAACAACATAGTAGTCTTATCAAAGCAGTTCCATATACGTACGTCTACAGTCACTTACAAATCTAAATAAACTATAGATTTCTCAAACGAAAATTGGAAGTTGTACCGTGTAGACTCAAAATAACTGTTAGATACATAAGAATTCAAAAGACAGGCCACTGGTTGCTTTCTGTAGTCTCTAACAAGCTTTGAAATTTTCCTCAAAATCGCAAAACACACACGAAATATACATATTTATAAATATTATTCCATCTTTAGCGATTGTAAACAAAAATTTTGTTAATCATTTAAGCGTCTAAAATATTCAAAATGTGGTTTCCAAGAAGCTCATATCGTTTCCATTGTTTCTCGTTCTCTTAGTCACTGTTCTTGTTTTTCGCAGCCGTTCGTTGACGGATTAGAAACGCGAATCGTGTTTGGTGAAAGGCATCAATCGTTCCTTTTCGTAACGCATTGCAACAGATACGAGTGTACATCGAACGCAAAAAATCCTATAGAAATTTACTTACCACATCTGTGTCCTTCGTACCCCTAAAAGGAGGACAGATTCCTTGGGGGTCAGTGTAAGTTGCGATCAAGAAATCGATCGCGACGAATTATTACGTCAGAATGCTACTCCACGCTTGATAATTACGTCTTACGGCTTTGGTAATCGAACAGTTTCGAAAACGAAATGATAAACCGTGACATATTTTTCGAACATTCTTCTTTCGTCTCTTGTCGCTTCATTTTCCCTTTCCTCTCTGAGATAAGATTAATTTTATTAAAGAACGTAGCTTTCCAGTGGCGCAAAAGTGCCATGGTTGAAAGAGGGCGATGAATTGTGATTAAACTCAAGGACCGATAACTGCATTTTAAAGTACTGATCGAATGTTCTCAGGGACGAAGTAACGAGTCAGGATATGTTTTCAGAGTACTCCTTCATTATCCCTTTCATGTATTTCTTTTTTCTTGAAAGAATATTTCTTGCAATATAATTAATTCTTGCAAGGAGAAAAATTCTTTAAGGTATACGTTTATTGTAATCGAAAAATTAAGTGACAACAAGTTATAATAACCTATACAAAGGTTAATTATGATTCATATCAATTACATGTTTTCGATCAATTTTGTGACATTGTTAATGCGTCACGAGGGTCGTGCATGCCTCATCCATCAGAATTTATTCATTAAAATAAATAGTAACCTTCATCATATTTAAAATGAAATTATCTCTTGAATGATGCTATGAAACGATAAGTGCACCAGGAAGTAAACGTTCATGTCCATCACATTATATAGTTATAAGGACTTATGCTCGAATGTCTGGTTAGACACGGAAGTTTTCACTTAAAACGATCTGTGATCATTCATTACTCTTTCACCGTCGTATCATCAATTCGAAGATTATTGAATAATCACGGAGCGTGGCTCGAAAAGTGAAAAACGCGATGCTGAGTAAAAAAAAAGAAACAAAATGGTTGAAAGTCATGAAAGCGTGCAGGTTCGTTTAGAGGTGAGCTTCATAAAATGTTCATTACAGCGAGCATTGTCGCGTTTATGCGATGCCGCCGAACGGTAGACGATAAAACACCGTGAAATAGGGAAATTGCTTGACAGCGAAACCAAAGTGATTATGGCTCCCGTTACCATGGTAATAAATATTTTAATGTGATTTTCCTCGTTACAAGTTTATACGACGAGCGTGTTAACACACTGGTCGTAATTACTGCAATCGCAGCGTATTTGCAATTATAGTCGAGTTATGCGTCCTCTTTTCGCGTTAATTAATGAACGAATATCTCGTGAAACTAATAAAATGGGAAGTAGTGAGATTAGAAGAAATTCTAATATCCGCATTCTTTGAGGCGGTGTTACTATCTAGGTGTAAGTGAAACTTTTTGGGTATGTTTCACCCTAGATCAGATAATGGATCTTTCAAACTTTGAAATTTAAAATTTACCAGAGCTGCGTACGTGTCGAAAAGTCACAATCTACATTATCCTCCACTTTTGCCTATAATTCTTGGAATTCTACAAACAGATCGAACTGCAGAGTACTCTCAAATAAGCCGTGGATATAAAGCAATAAAAAACAGAAATGTTTCTATTACACTCTTCTTTCTTGTTGCAGGGATTCGACACAGTGGAACGACTGAACGAGTCCGGGGAGCTACGAGACATGCTAAAGCCATACCAGGTGAAACTTGCACTCTTAATTTCGATGTCTCTTAAATCGTCCATCAATCGTCCCCGTGTAGACCTCGATTCCTTCCTGCCTCGTGCTCGATTCTATTTCGAATCTAATAGAACGAAAAACTAGCTGCAGCTTATCTTAAGTTCAATTTACTCTGAAAGGCACGAGGATTTCTCGTAAATATGCGTGAAATCTTCGGAGGATAGGCGACAGGTTCGTCGATATTCTCTCGCAAGAATTATTTAACCCTGCTGGAATTTCCTGTCGGCCCCGAGAATTCGCGTAACTGTGTTCCACGTCCGCGGAATATTTATGCCGCGTAGAAGAATGGAAACAGCCGTGTATAAAACGGCGCGAGCTATAAAGGAACTTGAGCAGCGTAATCCGTCGCGAACGCAAGGTTGTACGATCCTTTCACTTTTATCCACCGATATCTACCTCCACCTCCTCCTCCATCCACCTTCTCCATCACGACCATAAATTTCGACGTCGCGCAATTCAGGTTTACCTTGCAGCGTGTAAAGGTCGTTTACACTGTTGCTACAGCTATTCACTTTTCTGATGCTCCTTCCGTACTTACGACGCTTCAGGAGCTTCTGGATGTTGTTTGGTTAATGGTACCGCGATGGTAGGCTAATATAAAAATTTTCAGTGTTCTTCAGACGTTCGATACGATCAGAGGGGTATTTTAGTAATTGAGGATTTGAAATCTTAATTGCGGAAATTGGATCTTGAGGAGCTTCTGGACATCCTTTGGTTCATTGTACCGTGATAGTGGATGAATTGAAATGTCTTGGGTGTCCTTCAGGCGCTCGATACGACCATTTGGTTACTTGAGTAAGCGAAAGGGATTGAGCATTCGAAATCTTAATTGCGGAAATTCAATGTCCTTTGGTTCACGATAGCATCAGAGTAGATAAATTGATGAAGACTCGAGTGTCCTTCAAGAGTTCGGTACGATCTGTTGGTTACTGGAGTACTTGAAAAAGATTGAGGTTTTGAAGTCTTAATTGTGGAAATGGGACCTTCAAAATGTCTTTGAAGACCTTTGATACTCGGCATTGTAAAAGTAGATAAATTGATGGAATAGCGAGTGATCTTCGAGAGTTCGGTACGATCACTCGTTTAGTCAAATAATTAAAAGGAATTGCTCTTAATTATAGAGCTTGAATTGTCAGAATATCCTCGATGTCCTTTGGTTCACGGTAGAGTGAAAGTAGATAAATCGATAAAATCTCGAGTGTCCTTCAAGAGTTCAGTCTAGAAATTATTATTCTTTCATGCATATTTTCTCTTGATTCTTCATAACATAAATATTTATCATATTTCTTGACATATGACCAAACAAATCATAAATGCCATTACTATTCTTAAAATGACAGTCATATATTAGCTAAAATTAAAATACAATTCATTTCGAATTGTATAAATGATTTACAATCTGTGAGTAATTCATGCAGAAACAACATGATTGAATATACAATTTTTTTTATACTCCATATTTAACATAATGGATATAATAATAGATGATTGTGTAACGAGCAGCGTACTCCAATTTCATTAAAGTTTCGAATCATTAGTTATATCTGAACTCGTACATTTTATATTACATTTAACAGAAATTTAATAGAATCTCATTGTTATCACAAGTGGGTCTTCCGTACCACGTGGACGTTCATCAAATACCTGGAAGCGTAAGACTTTAATTTCGCATACCTCGCGAGACTATCGAACGCGAGCGACTGCAATATAATTTTGAAATACGATCCATTCAATTATTTCATTATTCCTGGGATCGGAAGTTTCCATTCCATGCTTCAAATAAATATAATACCTTTTTACGTAATAAGTGTTATGTATTTGTATGCGCGTCATAGAAAGGATATTTGTCATTGAATCAGAGGAGGATTTTTGTTTTGTCTGAAAAGCGGATAATCGTGTGACACAATTTCAACGAAGATGGGGCTGGAAAAGTGTAATTACGCGACATCCACGAGTCCTTCTCCCGAGAATCTTTACGCAATATTTGCGTAATGCATCATCGCTATTTCTACGTTTCTTTGTGCGATGGACCTACTCCACGCGACGTTGTCCGCTTCATTATCCCCTTGAATGCCGCACACGTCACACGGAGTAAAATTTCCTCTGTTAAAACTGTATACTGATGTTTATTTATTACATATAATTAGGACTAACCCATTGCTATGAAATAAAATGTAATACAACAAATAAAATAAGAGACAATATTCGTTTAACGATACAGCATGCAAGCATGTTTAATTCGACAATATTTCACACGAAATCAAAAGAGTACCATCGAATTAATTAAATGTTTTATTCCTACCAATTTACTAAAAACTGTATGATAATGTGTTGTACTAGACACGGTAATTTTTCGGGTGACTCTCAATTTGTAAAGCTTGCATATACAAACTGAAGTAGACACATGCCAGTCAACGGTCAGACTGATTTTAGTCGAGTTTAACGAAAACGAATTTATTCTTCAAGGAACAATTGTTTCAATTTAGTAAAAATCGATCACAACTTCAGAAATCTCTGAAAAAATCCTGTACATATACATGGCTATCAGGGTTTATATCTTCTTCAACGATGGTACAATTAAAAAAATAAACGTTCACATGATGTGTCAGTATTTCTGATTAAATTGCATTTTGTGATTCTCGGGGCCAATACGTTTTACCGTCAAATTTCATCTTCGTATCAGACCCTCTCTCCATCGATTAATTAATTAATTCGTGGTCATTCCAGTGTGACGGCCGAAAAATTGAGCATTTTTCAATGATTTCTTGTATCCGCCAATACTAAATGTAATAGTGTAAATCCTTTTCTAATTTATAAAGATACCTTCCAAGAATATAAAACAATATTAAAAGTTTTAAAATAATGTTTCTGAATGTTTTTTTTGTGTCGCAAAAGTGGCACTTTCCAAAAAACATCTGTCGTCGACGCAAGTAATTTGAACTCGTAGCCTTATCTGACACGAAAAATTCGAAAAGATTCTTAATTAGTGCGAGTGTCGCTATCGCAGGTACCGAAAATAATAATTTGTGTTTAAAATTAACCAAATGGCGTGCGTTGAAAGTGTAACTATCGGAATTTTATCCTTTGTTTCGACAATTATGCAATGTAAAATATACGACAAAGTCAACATAAAATCGTAATTCTGGCACCGACCTGAGCCACTGATATATAGAATAATCTGTTAAAATTTCAGAGCATTCGGATCACTACTTTTTTAGATTTCACCCATGCCAGGTGAAAAAATAACGTTTCGAGAAAAACGTGTTTAGATGCTTCAGAATATAATTGTCATAGCAAACACATATTTACAACTAACCGGCGATCCCAGTTTCATACTAAATTGTATTTTCTTGACCTTTCCAGTTTTCACAAGCTTTGCAGGTGCTTGACTTAACTACGATGTTCAAAATTTTATTATTATATTCACCTATTAGCGAAAACACCAGTGTCACACTGGAATGACCCCTTAAACGAGATAAAAGAAATTGTAAAATCTCTATACGGAGTGTGTTATTTGATTTCAGAGCGACGATGCCTGCACAGTGTGTCTGTTCTGTGGCGGTTACCAGTGGCAGCTCTGTCCAATTTGCAACGGCAGCAAGAGGTCCGTGCATCGTAACGACTTCACCGCGGAATTCGTCGCGCTGAAATGCGCGAAATGCGACGTGAATGGTCTGATACGTTGTCCGCATTGCTGAAGTCCCTTCAGAACGGATCAGAGGACAGCGGCCAGCGAGATCATCCCCGAAGATTGGACCACTGGCCTGCGCGCACCATCTCCCCCTTTATTTAAGACTAAGGTGCTACGAGAGTATATCGCATTACACGTTAAGGAGAACGGGTGCGTTCTCGAGCATGCAAGCGCGATTCGGCACGCGAATCTTTCCCAATTTCCGTTGTTTAGCAATTTCTGTCACGTCACCGTGGCTCGTGCCTCCCACGTGCGAACCAGAAATTCCGAAATAAATCCGCGCTCGCGCGCTCGATACCGAGATCCCTCCGCACTCGCCCGTGAACTGTAAAATATCGATCAATAAAGCTTATCTGAAATTTTGTAATATGCAATCCGATCGTCTAGTCAATTTCACGGAACCCTGTCCTCCACGGTCCACTTTGACACTGAAGTGATTCATACTTTACGATCTCCAAGTGTATGAGAGGTCCTGATTCAGGTACCCGTGAAATGGAGTATGAGTTTCTAGAATCCGGAGGACGTTTACGATGTCTAGAGACGAGGAAGTAAAAATGGAATATTCCGTTTGTTCGATTCGTGAGGGAAGATTCTTCTTTTCATGTGGTAGCAATCGGAGCACAGAGTTACGCGGCATAAGTGGCACACTTTCGCTTCGTATATGATCTGATTAACGCGCGAAGAAGTTTGCCAATTAACGCCACGTCGGCCGTTTAATTCGTTACAAAATGAGATTTCGATCTTTCTCCTATGCAGAGAACTCGAGTTACGTATTCGACCGATTTATTGTGAAAACAGACATTCCTCGGTCTGATTTTCATGCAATTTTTTCGTTCTTTAACTAATGGATGTAAAAGTTTCAATCTATGTGGATCGAATTGAAAATTACTTGGATGAGGAAGACTCTAATACTTTTAATTCTGCTATACGCCTAAAAGAACTGAACAGTTAATGTCATACATATTCTGATAATAAAATATTCAGTCTAACTTGTGTGCTACTGTAGACAATTTCAACACGCTGCTTGAGACCTGACCCATAATTTTGAACCATCCGGTATGCTAATTAAACTTTGTTCCCCGTGCGTGCAATTACAGGTGAAGCGGTGGATTTCCATGCGAGAATCTTCGCTGGAAGCTCGACATTACTTGTCCTTCGTGAGTTTATCCCGTCACTGGGATTACAGGCTCGTTTAAGCCGCAGTTTCGTGGAAACTTGGCCTCTTTCATCGGCTGCCAGACATTCCATCGCGTTTGCATCGATGATTCGGGCTACGTTACACCTCTGCCGCGATTTCGTTTCCTCGTTAATCGCACCTGCATGCCATTCAGCGAACAAAAATTTAAATTCACCGACTTTTTTTTTTAACGACCGTGAGTCAGTTATCCGATTTTTTCCAGAATACGCGGATTCCACGGAACGTTCCCTTTCAACTCGAACGTTTCACGGTCCACGCACCATGTGTTGGCGACTGATTTTCCATGGAATATTTTTCGAAATCTCGACCGGTCGTTTTACAGAAAAACGAATTTTGAAAACAGTTCCGCAGCCGGTTCGATCTGGCAGTTTCCATTCGTGCTGAAAAAGTTGAACGTCGTTGTCGAAGCTTATTCCAGTCCGAGGGAAAATATGGCACAATAGTTCCATACTCAGTCGCGTTTAATTACGAAGAATGAATCGCGATGTAAAGTAGGTTCTGTCGAGGCGTTCTAAAAAAAAAAGAATATAGGACAGAGCGTGGTATGGAGAGTATGGAGACGCTCGAGTCCAGGAAAAACGTACTTCCTGTTCGGTGACTTCGTGCCTTTAATTGCGGAACTCGGTACAGAATGGCGTGTCGGTATTCTATAATCTTCTCACGCGTGTCCGCCTTTTCGTGTACGAATGGAGGAGGTGTGGCAATTAACGCTATCGCCCCGAAAAATCGACGCTATCGTGTGAACGCCGTGACAGAAAGACTAAAAAGAATAACCTGTTTATTCTAGAAATTCTTTATTATTACGTACAGCATGATATGTACAGTTTTGTCAGTCGTGTCTTCCTTAAATTTAAAGATCATTGATATTTTGTAATGAAACAGGACTGCAATTAATTTTAAAAGGAGCTGTGATCTGCAAATCACTTTACGTACAAGAATTTACCGCTATAAGTATTATTAATGATAAAATTCAGCCTCTTAACTGTACAATAAATAATGTTCAAGGTGTAACGGATTTCTTCAGGTATTGTTTTAACAGTTATTACTGATCATTTATTAAAATGAAGTATGTAACCTCTGCGACGTAAAAAGTAATTCTGTGATCTACAATACAAAAGTGTTATTATCAGTTTCTTTTAATCAGAATGAAAATGGTTATCTTGAACCCATCGTTAATTCAATATCACTTATCGAAAGATTCAACCTTGAAAACTGCCTATAAAACTACAATCCCGTTTTCCATATGGAACGCACCGTGCCGCGTACTTTCAATTACAGTAAAGCAAACGTAATTGGAAAACAATTGAAAGAGCGATTCAATATGTTCTGAAGTGGCGTTCCAATAAACAGGCTCGCGCAGGCATCGCGGAGCTTTAATTAAAGCTGGTGGAACATGTTAATCGTTTCGATGCTTAACGCGATGCATCGAGCGCGTTCATGCGTCACCTCGATCAAAGCATCTTCGATTGCATATGCAACAAGTTAAATCGATGCTATCATTCAAAAACTGCATTTACAATGCACGCGATCACCAATTATCTTGCCATTTCCGTCGTAACGATCCTGATTTACTGCAGGGTGACATCATTTGAAATGCAAACGCCGCAGTGTTGCGCTGTTCGTCCAATTTGATAGTCGATAGTCGCTAAACATTAAGGTGACTTTATAACGGAGGCTACGATCGTCATTATACAAACGACTAAATTTCAGTGTATAAATTTGAAACAAAAGTAGATAAATTAAAAGACAAGTCGGCTACAAACACTGTTGGTATTGATTTGTAACAAATACGATTACGTCAGAACCAGAAGAGCGATTTATTCACGATGGCTATTGAATTGTTGAACATTTCTAGATTATCGACGCTACTAGAAGCTATGCTGTGGAAAAATTCAATACAACCATACGTCCAATACAACAGTTATTAAAATAAAAATAGTATCACATCACAAGAGGTGGTAGGAATATATGATTTTTCAAGTTCTCTTGGACTTCGCTGTCGAGTCACCTAGGGCACTGCATTTATTGGATTATTCAAATCCAGTGGACGTAGCAGCATGTGGCATAATTTGGTGATTAATTTCTACATCCGTGTTTACTGTATTATTTTAATTATTTTGATGTGCACTGCATATTCTTGAAATATGGATAGCGAAGTTTATAACTTCCTGTACATATTGTGACACGACTTGCTGCCTTTAAAATACCGAATGCAATTTGAAAAAACGTGGTCAACGTCCACAACACATCTATCTTGTACCTCTCAGTCTGGAAACACCTTTAAATTCTCCGATATCTCCTCGACGGATGATGATTGACCGTCGACGTTTCAAAAGTTGCTCGCCACTTACGTAAGCCTACGACCCTAAAGAAATAGAACGAAAATCGTCCTTAAACCTGGAGAGAGAGAGAGAGACAGAGAGAGAGAGAGAGAGAGAGAGAGAGAGAGAGAGAGAGAAAAAGAAAGAGAGAGAAAGAAAGATAGGGGGCGGTCCATTGGAAGGTTGTGCCAGTTATGCAAGTTCGTTAGTGACGGATCAACAGTTCTATTTAAATTCCGTTTATTAACAGTGTCAGATCGAAAGCTTCGTTATATTGGCACGCCTTCGAGTTGTCAATAGAACGTATCACGTACAGCGTCGCATGCATTGAGCGAACGACGCCTTCCGGACTTTTTCATCTCGCACCAGCTATATCGGCGCTTGCGTGCTTAAAAATAAGCGTGACCGTGTATTTTTACAGCTTGCAAGTCGGCCACGAACTCGTCCTTTGAGTAGCGAGTCGTCACCGCTAGGAGAATGCAACGCCCGATTTAAAGTGCGGGATCGAGAAACAATAACGACAGAGTGACGATTATTTGAAACAATAGAGAGATCAGAAATCCGAGGAAAGAAAATGAGAAATTTGTGTCGAAACGATTCCAGCGTCTCTGTACATCGAGCGCTGTTATTTAATCAATATGGTTAGTGAATTTCATAATTTTTATATTTGTTATATCAGACCTTACCAGATACATTTACGAATACTACACACAATCAAATAAATAATAATTGAATCTCAAAGTATTAATTAAGTTACCGCCAGACATGTTGTTCCGCGGACCTTTCACTGGAAAAATGACAAGATCCAATCACCGGTATCAATTAGCGGAATGCATCGATAAGTCGAAGTGGGTCTAAAATTTCATCCGACAGCGTAACACGTGATCGACGTGAGCGGGGCTCGTATGACAAATATCGATTGGTACAGTCGACCATTAAACAATTTTAGTCCCTCCACGTGACGAGGTAATAACTATTATGTGAGTATCGGCCTTTCTCCTTCATTCTATTAAAAACTATCGTCTATTTTCACGACACGCGGCAGAACGTGAAAGGCGCGCATCCACGGAGGCCCCATTATTAAATGCGCGTCGTTACCGAAGTTCACGGTGACATTTACCATTGCTCCGGCGAGTTCGCGTACGAAAAGGCACAAACTTGCGATCTGCATTGTGCCATGAACGAGTGCAGCCGCCATTCGTGGAAGACAACCAACTGGAGGTGTGATTCCAACTTGCTTCAGTATGATTGCTGTTTGAAAATTGTTCTTGAGGTTTCTGGATCAAAGTAGAGAAATCGACAATGAACATTAATTATTCTGCAATAACATGGCTCAGTGCGGTGTATGTTCATTAGTCATAGGAGGGTTTCTACAATTTTCATTGATCTCATGCAGCTTCGCAACACCTACTACCCGTTTCATGTACTTTTCTCTTTAAAGCTTACAAACGATAATACTGAACATCAATAACACAGCAAATGCAAAGACTAGATACTGTGTGACTACTTTTGAAACTTTCGGAATTAAATAGTAAATTTAGCTGAACGTAAACACACTTGGAAATCTTTTGTAAAAATCTATTAAATGTTAACGATTGTAGACTGAATATTTTTGTTTTCATGAAAAGTGGGAGGAAATTCATCAATCCGAAGAAACAAAAAATATGCCGTGTAACTTACAGAAAACACTAGAAATTGTATGTATTGTTGATTATTAATCGCCAGTAGAACAGTTTTAATTTTTATTCGTAATATGCAGAGATGGTAGCTATGTTGCCCGTGGGATGATTTATCGCTTACCTATTCTACTTAAGTAACCAGTGTACGCAGATAACACTCTAAGACTGTAAAGGAAGTTCTTAGTTAAATTCAAACTCTGAATGATTCTTATCAAATTGAAGTTTCAAAAACATTCATCGTCTTACAAATTTGTATAATTCCAAACAGAAGAGAGATAAGAGAAGGTTTCTTAAATACTGTAGTAATACCTTTAATCACTTCTATACTTTATTATTCTTTGACAAGAATCATATAAGATATTTAGTTATTTTCAAATGATCTCAAGACAGCATCAGCAGGATAATATTATTTAATATCAATTGTTTGCCACTTGAGTTTACCACAACGGTAACAAAAACATTTTTACTCCGTAATTCTGGTTTCTCGTGCATTCATTATTCCGTATTAGAACGAAGAAGGAATGTCCAACTGCAGCCGCAAGAATTTCCTGAAACGGTTTTATATCAGCGTTTCCGCGTTATATCGGATAACGAAATCTCCGCCATAAAGGATGATCCCGTACGAGTCGTCCAGGTCAGCGAGAGGGTATCGAATTCTTTGACCTTGACTGACGTCAGGTCGTGGTGGAAGGCGCAACGTTTTCCATGTTGCAGCGCGGTCTAGGACACGTGGCTGCGGCCGCGGAAACGCATGCACGTTATATTGAGCGTTGTCCCAGGCAACCCAGGGAAAAAGTCGCGGATGCAACGGCTGTGTGCTACGTCAGCATACAATGAACTCAAATCGATCGTCTGCTACACCAGTTGCGCCGCTGCACGCGTATACGGACACAAACACATACATTCGCACTCTCCCTCTGTCTCTGTTTGTGTCTTTCTATCTCTATCTTTCTCTCGTGCTGTCTCTTTCTCACGCATGCACACAAATCCGGGCGTCGAGATCACTCGATCGATGTTAACCACCGGTAGAACGGGATGGAAGAAGAACAAGGGAAAGTGGAGCGAGAGGAAGCTGTCTGCGTGTGTATGTGCGTGCGACGCTGTCGAAAGTCAGAGGGGAAGCCACCCCCAGTCGTAAAGAGCTAAACGCAGGCCCAGGGAATGACGGCCTTGGGGGTGAACCTCGATTGAACAGGTCCTTGAAATCCTTGCATCCTTATCGCGCACGTGTCGATCGGTCTGCTAAGATCCAGAGCATCGTAGATAAGGCTGCGTGCAACAAGTCTCGCGGTCGCGATGCGACCTCGGGCCACGTGACGTACGTAAAAGGGATTCCATCAGAGAGAAACGGAGAAAGAGAGAGAGAGAGAGAGAGAGAGAGAGAGAGAGAGAGAGAGAGAGAGAGAGAGAGAGAGAGAGAGAGAGAGAGAAGATAATCACGACGCCAGGGATTTTTTTATATAAAAAGAAAGTCTCGCGAGAAATGTCCCGATAAATAAATCCGTTTGCATCCTTGGCGAAGTATTGAAGTATTATACTCTAGTGGAGACGAACGTATAATAGTTCCTGAAGAACGTCCTTCTGTTATGGTATGATTAAAAATTTCTATTGGTTGGGCAAAGATTATGTAAGCATTGATTTTTCGATTACGTAATCAGTAGATGACAAGTAGACTACGGATGTTTATGCAATTTAACATATCGATACACGTGGAAGATGCACTTTCAATGACGCAAGCAAAATATAAAGCACATTTTTTTAATAATTTAAGGGATATAATACAGTTCACTCAATGTTTCGTCTCTTTAACTACACTAACAGAACAAATATTGGAGTGCAAAATTATACGTTTGAATAAACATCCGCAGTCGAATGATAAGCTCGCAGAAAGGTCGAGGATTTGGTTGAAAGGGCTGAAATCTCGTGTCGATGAATAAAACGGAGCAATTAGAACGCCTATGGTTCATGTACCTGTCAAAGGCGTACGTTTTCAAGGACACGCACGCGCTGATTCCAGGTTTCAATAACCCTGCGCTTGGGAACGAGCTGACACAGATGCACGAATGGAACCGAAACTACTTCAAAGACAATTCTTGCAGAAGCAAAGCAGAACCTGACCAATAAGGAATATCAAAACTGCTTTGCTCTCTAGCTGAATTCACACCTGAAGAGCTGGATGTATCGCGTGGGCTGTTTGACAAGGATGCAATTTAAATAACATGGATATTTACATCATGTTGACTGAAGGGATTACAAGAATATTGATGTAAACGTGATTAGATTATAGGAGGACACTTTCGAGAGATTTGCTTCAGGTTTTTTGATTTTTGGGGGAATACTCGCGTGGGTGAAGTTCTCGCTGCTTTTAAATCGTTTCTTATCAACTATTGCCTGGAAGATGCTATAGTAGGACCTGCATCAGCCAGATTAATCGAAGGGCACTCAATTGAAATTTTATAACACTATGTTTATAAAATAGAATAGAGAGTCACTAAAAAATTTTGCCACTCGTTTCTCGGTCCTTTAAAAAGTCGTGCTGCCTTTTCTTTTATGCTTGAAGAGTGGAGGAATTTTTTCGAAATAGGAATAAAGTGCTAACATTCTGTAAAAGTATAACAATTGTATGTTTAGTGTACTTTGATACAGTGCACAGAGAGCATGTATTACAGATAATCCTGAATCTCGAATAAAATTAATAAGTCGTGGATTAATATAATTATTGTAAATTCAATGCTTCTACGTAATAAACTACGCTCAATAAAAGGGTGAAATTGTATCATGTCTGTGAATGTGTTACAATCTCACAGTTTGCTCTGCCCTGAACGGCGATCCTTAACCCTAAAGCTAATAATATCATTAACCTCTTCGCATCTTTGGATGAGATATTTCTGGAATTTGATTTTACCTGAAGCCTTTGAAGTCGTTAGTCTGAAGTTTCTGACTCTTTTTGCTTCATATTTACTTTTTAGCCCTACATTATTGTATGTATATCCTTACAACATTAGGACATTCAACCCACTATCATGCTATACGATTTTTTAGAGGGCTGATCGCGACGGTGTCAGCTACTTAAGCACTTAAACATCGTAACACATTAGAAACGTCTTTCAACCTGTCGAGTGTACTTTTGAAAATCCTCTGAACTCCAGAACTGTAACCCAAAGTTTTGAAAAATTCATATCTGAATCATCCTCATGCTTGCGGTACACGGGCCACAGTGTGCTCCCCAAATGTGACTCATCACAAAGGATTAACTTTAATTAATACATCCAGAGGGTAAGATTTAATCAAGAATTCTGATACAAAGTACAATACCCAGCTACAGCACCCACATCAGAGACCTGTGATACAACGCACCATTTCCAGGATCACCTAGACAAAGCTAACTTTAAAAGAACCGTCTAGAAGCAACCCTCCCCAGACATCCTGAGTATAGAAAGCGACTGAAAAACAGCCCGAGCAAACACGCTGAGAACAATCACACGGGCCAGTTGTGTAAAAAAAGTCAGCGGGTAGGAGTGAATCGAAAAACAGTGAGGAAGAAGGATGCATTAGCGGGCACGAGCTCAGCCGAGACCTTCACCGAGACCCAGTTGATCGACATTGGCCCTGTGTGTTACAGTTGCCGCACCCCGCCCGCGCAGCTCGCAGAGAGAGAGTGTGTAGTGTATAGAAGCTGAAGCAACCCCCTACCGGTGGACATGCTGAGGTAGCTACCGCCACCGGTGTTCACCCTGGCCTAGGGATTGCCTTGCTCCGTGACGTGTTGCAGGCCAAGGGACGGGATAGGAAGCTGGCAGCGGGGAGAGGGGGATGTGTACGCGAGGGTCAAGGAGGGAAGAGCAGAATAGAGGGCTCAAGGGAAGCGTAGCGAACGCAGGCGCGAACGCAGACGCAATAAGTCGGCGCCGAGCATTCCGGTGACGGCAGACAACGCGGCACGATCAAGCCGAGGTAATCGTCGTCGAACGATCATCACGTCACTTGGTCGCATCCTCTTTCGCTCTGTGCAGCATCTCGTTCACGGGACGACAGCACGCCGACGCAACAAGAGAACAGCCATGGGAGTGGTGAAGACTGCGTCCGAGAGCATCCTCGAGGAAACCGTGAAACCCAGCGAGGAAGCGAATTATTCCGTGCAAGGTCACGCCGGTAAGTTTATATTACACCCCTCCGTTCTATCTTCGGACCGTTTTAAACGTGCACTTCCTCTGGAGGTGACGCGTCACTGGAAACTCGTGCGACACGAGGTGCGAAAGCGAAATTACGCGAGGTTTGTTTGGATGTCGAGTGCGGGTTTAATCGCGGCGAGAATTTAAAGGCGAGCCGCCCACACGAGCCAATGCTAACAGGTGTTTGAAGATACAGATATACTGGCGGCTGTGCTTCCGTCTATACACATTGCTTGCGTTCCACGACCGATGAACCGACTTCCTCTTCGGATTCTTTCGGTTCTTTCAGATCGTTGAGGGATGATCGTTGCGCTCTGGGGAAATTAACGGTTCTCGAGGACGTACTGCTGCGTTTTTATTCCGCGTTGCCTCTAGATGGGAAGTCTAAACACGGTGCTCCGTCTTATCGTTAATCGGGGTCGACAGCCTTTGTGGATTTATTATGCTGCTGAACGTGACAGGGATCAGTATTAAAATATTCAAATGAAAATATAACGTTGTCCTATTTGCTGATGTATTTTCTTTATACTCCGAGCATTAAGGCCCTCATTTTCATAGGTGGAAGGAGACTGTATTTTTCTTGGCGTAACAAGGTGTCAGAGGATTTCTTTAAATCTCTGGATTACTGTTTCTTCTTTCAACTGGTAGCAACTGCGATACCAATTTGACTCTGTTCCTTTATAACGTTACAGGTGTCGGTTTCGCTTTTTATTCATACTTATCGAATTATACGACTTTCTTTACAAATTTTGTTTGCTCCATTTTATTTCAATACATCATTGACGCAACTGTAAAAATGTAAATAATAATAATAATGAACGCTGGAATATGAACCAAAAACGAACACGGTCGTTAAGGCTATACAAATTTTATCGTACTTCAGGATATGCGACTCGTGGGCAACGGAAACATTATCTCAATTTTCCATTTTGGATTTCAGTGATCGAGGGTGCTTCGTTTTAAGACTCGATCGTGGATCGATGATTTTCACTTAAAATTAATACGCAGGCCGTCGAGTCGAGTATATGCTTGCCTGTCTTAGATGCCTCCCATTAACGCCATTTCTTTTTCAGCGTGGAGGGTGTTCCTTGAAGTGTGCATCGAAGTGTTCTTCGAAGTGTTCCATACTGTTGGGTCCGTGCATAGAACGACAAAGAGTCTCGCGTTCGTTTCAAGTCCATGCTGCAACGATTTATTATCGCTCGCGGCTTCAAAGAGTCGCGTGGGTGTCGCGCTAATTCTGAAACTGGCACGCATCAATCCTATTTATATTTACGTACGATCGATGCACACCGTCCGATGAAAAGTGTGAAACGAACAATTGCTCCTAACTAGCAACCGCGAGAAGCGAAAAAGGAATATCAACTTACGCTATAAATAAACCGCGGTGCATCATTAGTCGGAATTGTGAATCTTCGGATCGTTTTCGGATACACAGAGTGTGTTACCGGAACACCTAATGATCTCGCAAGACGAAAAAGTTTCAGAGGCCAACAGGTGTGTAGTGAACATTTTCCTTCCCCGTGATGTGTTTCCAGCGTTTGTCTCGGTCACTGAATTGACCATGATAATGTGATTCTGAAATATCCTCTGAAACTAATTAAATTACATGTGAGACATTGTTTTGCGTCGTCCAAAATAAGGCAGATAATTAGGTGTTCGGTAGTTTTGTTATTTATAACACGATACATGATTATTCGAAAATTGGAAGTTTTATATTTGTGGAGCTACAAACACAGGCTCAGTTGTATTATTTTGACTGAACAATTTCTCACACAGCAATGCACCCTAGTAAAAAAATATTCTGAGATATTCTGATATTTTATTATTTATAAAGATTATTTATCGATTCGTGTCCCAACGAACTGAAAGCAACAGTCGATTCCTGGCACATACCTGTGTTTCAAGAATTGGGTGGAGGTAACCCTGAAGCGCACACGCAAATTCTGCGCGTGCTCGCGGGCAGATTCCCATATATAATTCTAAAATCGCGTAAAATGTTCGAGGAAACGAAGCGGCAAGGTCGACCGTCGAGTTTTCTTGTCCGTTTTTCCATTGTAAGGTAATTTCCCGGTTATTTTCAAGGAAAATACAAAGAAGATGAGGCGAAGTGCGAGTGCTCCTGGGCGAAAGCAACAAACCTGCGTCACGTTAAAGACGCGGAACAATGTGGTATGATCGTCCTTGGCCTGTTATGAGCGCCTACGGCTCGATAGGAAGCTCATAGTCTCGTGGCAACGGGAAAATTCTAAGCACGCGCTTTCTTCGAAGAATAAAGACAACCAGATGAGACGCAGCTGATAAGCAACGAGAGATTTTTTCGTCCGCTCGAGTTTCACCACGTTCCAAAATTCGTCGACCAAACATTTCACCTGCCTTTCTATTATTTTTTCTTCTGGTAACGCGATTTCTCAAATGCAAAGGGATTAACGTAACGAAACGTAGCCAAGTGAATGCGTTTTTGGGGAAACTTACAAACCTGGAAATAAAATTTCGTTCGGTCGCCAAGCACGCGAAACGAAGTCATTCGGAAATGCATTCACGCTTCATGTAACCGCGTTTCTGGTTTCCCAGCGACTTTATACCAATTTTATTTCAAAGTCCATGTGAAAGTTAACCAGACCCCGTCGATCGACCCGCCACTCAATCGATTATTTTTGTTATTATTCATTAAAGAATAATTTCTATGCAGCATGTGTAAGTTTCAGGGCTGCTTATTATCTGATATGAAGCTAATTGTAAGATCAGCTACTTTGATAAACTATTTGAATTTTAAGATTAAGAAATCTGTTATACGTCGAAAGTTCTTTCTAACTGAAACAATGCTTGTGACGACTGCCGGTATTAACGTCGAAAATCCTTTTGTTCGAACGATTTCATTTATCCCGTGTTCGTTACATTCATTCATCCAAGAATTTCTAATTAGCTCTCTATTGCGAGTCAGTGTTAACCTGAGTCCGTGTGCCAGTAAATTGGTCCTTTGACGTACGTACATTTACGAGCAAGTTATTTTCAAAGTAGCTTGCACAGTTTCCCATGCGCGAGCCGGAAACGGTCAAGGACTATCAGAGTCGGAGCGACCTAATGCACACCTGGACACAGAAATAGTATCGAAGACCTACGCGTTTCCGGCGAAGAAGCTTACCGGAACTAATTCCCAGCCCTGACATCGCTGCTTAATGGACCCAAGACTTTCGAACGTTCCGAGTTATGCATATTTTAACAGTTTCACAGCCGCCCGTTTCACGGGGAAACTTTTCCTGCCGGCTACTTTCGGTCTAATATCTTCGCCTAATACCTGGAAATCATTTATCGCTTCGAAACTTGAAACAGAGGAATCTCTTATAAGCCTCAGAGTGGCACGGTTATGTGAACATTTTTGAAGGTGTTTTATTTATTGCAATGGTAATTGTCATGTGAACATGACCCAAAATGGTAACTTTTCAAGTCAGACTTTTCTACAGCTACCTGTAGTATCCACAAGTTATTGTTTCAAGATTAAACGATTGATGTATCTCTTTCAAACAGGATTTCTTGATGATTTCTTTAGAGTAGTACAGTTTCCTTGCAGATGCATGGTAAGTCCAAGCTGAAACTACAGACGATTTAAAACTATTCAACAATACAGTGTGATTAAAGTTGAAGGTTTTCACTTCAATTATGAAACCATTTATTGCGAACCAAAACTCCGTTACACGATGATTATAGTAATTGTTTGACACCAAAATCTCGTCTGGTAGCGATCAGAGGCATGGTCGACGTGCAGGGCATCGGCATGCTCGGATTATCAGATTACAGGAATTCCTGGTAGCCAGCCAAATATTGTCGTTAGTGCAGATTAATTAATTGCGCAAACTTGGGGATTCCTCAGGGAGGCATGTTCACTGTCGTCCATAAATCTTAGGACACTTGCCATTTCTCTGAACATGTGATACACCACCTGCATCGCCGTAATCTTTATAAAAATTGTTTCAAACAGATGGAAGGAAATAACAAAATAAAAATCATACATGGCTTCCTTGATCACGAGACTGATCGGGTATAGAATAAACTAGATCGACAAGTATGACAACCTTATCCAAAATCAAAATCTGATTTGTGGAATCATTAACAACAGGAAGGGAACCAAATATTACCACCAATATTAGAAATTTGTAATCAATTTCTGTGCTGAATAATATTGAATAGAATAGTGGAATATACTTAAAATCCTACAATAAATTCGTCTCTCAGATACATATGTTTCAAATTTGACAAATGTTCTAAGACTTATGAGAGTGCACTTTTCGACAAACACTCTGAACTTGAAATTTTGACAGAGATCAGTCGTGTCTGCAGTAGCAACACTCGGTTTTGTCGGATCCAGTCTCCTCTCCTCTCTCGCACGACCCGGTGTCGTCGTATGAGAAGGTTGGCGTGACGCATGGCACGATTCTTCTGCTCATGGAGACATCCGCTTCGCTAGTGGACGTTTCATCCTGTTCCGGCTGCATACTCTCCTGCTTCAGATACTCCATTACTTTGTCGTCGAGCTCCTCCGCGGGCAGGACCTCGTCCTGGAACTTCTCGATTGCGTTCAGCACCGAACTCATCGTGCGCGTGTAATCGGGCTCGAACATCTTGCCCTCTGGATTCTCTTTGAACAAGTATTCAGCCTGGAATTCAACGGGATTTTTGTCAGAGCAACAGAGCATTCGCGTGTCGGATCGAATTTTAATATTTCGTACAGTCAGATGGATATGAGCGCTTTTGTGGATCGTTGAAATGTAGGTCGACTGTTTGCAGCGGGCGAATTGGTCTTAATGAATGATAATTTATTGAAACTATAATTGTTAATGAGATGCCTTTTGGAATCGCCGACGACATTGCATTCTGGTTTGTTTAATCGAATGATTGTTAACGTTTACGATGTTTTGTATAGTTTGAATAGTGGAGTAACAGTACAAGAAGTAATGATGTATTTTGTATCACTAATTGTTTATGTAAAAAGGTTTTAGATTGGAAAGTCCGTAGCAAATATGGGGATTTCCTGTGCTTTGCAAACGAATTGTTAAACATAAATGCTCCTGCAACTTCTTTTCTACGCTTTGTTCATTATAATTCTCCGTAATTGCGGGCTTTTATTTTTTAACTTGTTTGAGCCACTAGAATATAGAAACAGGTTCGTAATCTGCAGGGAGGATCGCACAAACGTTTAATAAATCATACAGGACCCGAGGTCGTCCATTTTATTCTAATGGAATATTCTCTGATATTTTGAATATATTCCATTGCGTTCCAACGTACGTCATTTACGTCCTTTATGTTCTTAAACATAAAGAGTTGTTAGTTAGCTCTGCAGAGGCTATGAATCGCGCCAGAAAATACGGGGCACTTTAATAAATCATACAAAATTCACGATCTTCCGTTTTATTTAAAAGAATGTTTCTGCTCTTGATGTTTCCCCTTTAATATCAACAGATGCTGCTTAGACTCTTATTCCTTTTTAATGTGAATATACAAAATATAAATCACAGAGGCTTCTAATAAATTATCCCTGATCAAAGTTCTTTCTCCCATAGTAGAAATATATGAAAGTATTGTTTCAGGTACTTTATCAAAATAACGATATAATTGAAATATCAATTGAGACTTTTTTGCTATTTTCTCCATATTCTATTTACAAAATCATCCACAGTATGATATTGTCAATAAAGTATGACAATCACCTATTCTTCTCCATTGATTACAATTAGACTAGGTTTGATTAATCCAATATTATCTGCTCTATTTATCATTACTATTATTTTCTGCAAACTTCAGCGTACTACTCATCATTTCCGGTTCAACAGACGTCGAATGGAGCGCGTCAACCAATTCGTTTTTCATTTCTCAATTCTTACAGTTGTCCGTTTCAATTATCACGTGAGTTATAAAATCTTGCTACAGGAACTTTTACGCTTCGTGCGGAACAATCGGATTTATTTTTTCCGATCGACGGTTCAACGTTCCGATGAAGTCGTCGCGATTTCCAGCCGCCGAAACTCGCGGTCGGCTTTTCCATTTCCCCTGATCGTGATCCGGAAATATTGAGCGGGACACGCGCGGACGATTGTCTCGGTGGCGTGCGTATGGAAAAGTGAAAACAATGTAACAGGAGACGGCAGGGAGAAGTGGGTCAGAAAGTTGTGACGCGCCCCATTTTTAAATGGACCACGTGCATTGTCGCGAGCGACCGCGGTCGAATAGCCCGGAAAAGAATATACCGGGAGATGTTACGCTCATGAGCGTTTCGTCTATCGCGTATTCCGACTGCGAACGTTCGTTCTTCTCTTTATGCATGTGCATACACACGTCTGTATCGAGTGCTCGCTCGCAGCTGTATCGTTTTCGATGTCGCGTCAACGATATCCCGTTCCCAACGCTTAGAATAAAATGGGCAATCCTGGATCCCGCATGATTTATTAGACGTTCCAGCGATCCTCCGTAAGCGCTACGACCGTTTCTCCATCCGACGGATAAGAAATGAACGAGCAAGCAGCGCCTGCTCGACTTAAACGGATTACATTAAAAATGGGAGGTAAAAGTGTACGGGAAAAAATTTTATGAGGGATCGTAGAAGCTGTACGATTTAGTCAGGTTCTCTGCTATAAAATATGCAGGATGTTACAAAAAGGGTGTACATCCCGAAAACTGCAGATTCTCAATTTACATTTCAATTTACTTGGGTATTCGCTGCGTGCGCGCGTCTCTGCTACTTCACATTGTATTTAATTGAATAACTGGCAATGTTTGTAAAGTCGTGGGTAATATTAACTTTTGAATAATAATATAAGGTCGGATCTATACGTTGAAGCAGTAAAATACTGTTTACCTTTGAGATTTATATTTAAAATGAGAGGCTAAACTGTGTCTGACTATGTATGACAGTTTTCACTGGGAGCCAACGCGTTAGTCAATGTTACAGGATTGTGAATGTTTTATTTGTGCAACTAACTTGATGTTGCAGAATGTATTAAAAATGAGGGAAAATATTCTTTTAAAATAAAGTGGAGAACCCTAGTACCTGAATAATTTAATAAAAGTCTTTGCTGTGAACTATAACGTCAATAAAATACTAAATATCGTCTTTTAACATGTAGAACGTCTGCTAGAAAGTTTTTAATCAAGGTCGCAGGACCTAGCATGAATTTTTATTTCCGAAATTGATGTAACGTTGTAAAATATGTTAAAAAAAGGAGGAAACATTTTATAGAATAAATTTATAAAAAGAGCCTCTACTGTGAACTATATTCTGTACCCTCAGGCTAAAATAAATAACACAAAATACAGAAACTTTAGCCTCAGAATGTAGAATATCTCTTACAAACGTTCTAACCGTAGTTACAAAACGTATAAACAATGTATCGTACTATAATTAACACGCTGACAGCTATACTGTATTGGTTTAAAATGGCCATCTTTCTAAATTTCTATACAAAGAAAATATAATCTCAAGTTAAAGTCTTTTTAATCAAGAATATTAGGAATATTCATAATTCTTTTATTGGTACTATTAAACATTAGTAACTAAATTTATGAATACTAAAAATGACGAAATAAATAATAACTGAATTTAAGTGTCATCCATATATGGGTGACGTGACAGTAAAAGTATTAATGTAACGTTTCAATACATATACATAGTCAGTCGATACTTCCAAAGAGGTATCGATACCTGAAATAATAAAAAGAATCGAGTATCAAACGTGGCAGTATCGAACAATATCGGTACTACTTCCAGACTTCCACAGAAATATCAATATCTATAAGCCTGTCGGTATCGATTGTGTTCGATACATTCGTGTTCGATCGTACTGGATACCAGATCATTACGACCATGTGCCGATAGTATCGACACGGTATCATTCTCATCGCTACACCCGGTTGGATTATCTCCGATGCGAATGATCGATACGTAGAACAATAGAGAGAGCGGCAAGGTTCAGTCTAGTTAAACAGCACGTTACGACAGGATAAATAAACGTAACAGGAATTCACAGGAGCGGTATCGCGACCGAAAACGGTAATGGCAGCGCGTATTACTCGCAGCGATAACGAGATGGAACGCGTCGCCGTGAAACGTGCAAGCTGTAACAAACAAACTTCAGCCGTTTCGCTATTATGCCAAAGGAGTCAATTGAAAACGGGAATGGAGATTGATGAACACTCGCTGATGCTTCTTCTGTTCCTTGGTTCTACGAGAATTCGAGCTACAAACGTCGACGTGACGACCGCTCGAGCATAGATCTTCTTCTACGATAATTACAAAAGGCTCGTTCCAAAATTGATGTTCTTAATCACTGCATTTACAACGAGACACTCGTCACACAATCTGATACGTATGTTTGAAATACGAGTCCGACTCGCGTATCGATTCTTCAAAACTTCGCATTAGAACTTGTCTACTTTTAGAGGATTGTTGACGGCGAATTCTGTGTGCTGATAGATGATTGTAATTTATCAGGCCACTCCAGGAATTGAGTCGTAAACTTGAGCACGACATCAGTAGAAAGTGTTAAGAAGTTAACCTTGGATGTGATGTTCAAGAAGATAAACAAACAGTGTTAACAAACATGGATCGGAATATTAATGCTTTTTGAAATAGAAAGAAATCGAATTTTCCTGTGAAGTTCCAATCTTTGGACCACCGACTAAAAAACATCTTGTATACTCGAACGTCCTTATAACGTAATCAAATTTTTCTTTGTGATTTGGACGATATTGATTTCTCGACGGTTGTTTAACGAAATTTCTTCGCTTACTCTATTGATTAATACGTGTGTCCAAAGTTGAGACCATCTATCTCAGAGGACCTCGTATATTTCTTCGAGATCTTGTCGCTCAAACTCGGAAATAGAGTCGGAAGTGTCTTGAGCGTTACGTAAGGATTTGCAACCGTTCTAACAGAGGATTCGAAACCGAGTAGACCGTTGTTGCACGACGGCATTACGTTAACCCAATTAGTGTCGTCTGTTACATTAGCAGAATCGTTACCGTACTGTAACTAGTTTAAGCATCATCGCGGCACTGGAACCGAACTATCATGGTTCTGGATGTAATGAAGTTACCGCGGCACTGGTCGTTATAATTTGCTTTTTGAATTATGGTCTACCTAAATGGTCGAACGAAGAATGGACCGAGGATTGAAATAACAAAATTTGCTGGATTACAACGACGAGGAGGTTCAGGTGGAAGTTAAAAGATGGACGAGCTTTCAGCTAATGAAATTAACGGGGTCGTTGTAGTTAAATCGCGAGGAATGACAGTATACAAATTCTAACGGGACGTTGTAACAGCAGTTTCCGTTTCTGCTGTTCGACAAACAATTTTACACTGATTATTCAGAAAATAGTAAACAAACTTATTCCAAAAGCAGCAGACGAGAGAATAAGAAAATTTTGCTTTTTGTATTTCGTGCGATTTAAAGCAGGGAATGCCGCAGTGAAAACGGACACACCTAGTCAGACATACCAGAATATGTTACGTTCAGTGTAAGTCGTAAAGGAAAAGAATATTGAAATATTGAAACGTACACATCGACCTCTACATTATTAACACAGAGTGAAATTATCAGAGCATCTCATAAGTGACTTCAAGCGTAAATCGTTCAGCAATTGCACACATTTTTAATTATTGATTCATCGAATATTAACCCTTTGGACTCTTAATTTTTTTTTCTTTTCGATAACTCCCTACTATTTTAAATGTTTTATTTGAAATGTACTTCAGAAGACAGTTAGTTGCTAGAAACCAATTTAAACCATTTTTTTTAATAATTATATTGAAAGTAGCATTGGAACTTTGCTAAGATCTAATATTTCTGGTAAAAAAAATATTGCGAAATATACTAGATATTTCAACTGGCAATTTAAAAATGTCGAGTGTGACTCGGCATAAGAGTACCTGTGAATAATGCCGATATCGAGTCGCACTTGAAAAAGGACTTCATAGGGTCAATTTCGATACCATAGTTGCATTGCTTTAACGGTTGTTTAACTGGATTTTCAACCTGTTTCTATACTTCTAAAATAATTTATTCTAAATCTATTGTAACCGATTAGTGTCATTAAATTGTTTTGTCAACTCAGCACTCAGAGGTTTAGTGTAGCGTCTTTCAGGACGGAAACATTGTATCTATCGCGTCAGTCCCATCGTTGCGGAGCAGATTTTTTGCCAGCAGCATCCACGTGATCCGAACGAGCGAAAATCCCTTATCTGACGTTTCATTTGCGCGCTTTATTCACGATACTTCGAGGCAAAGTAGTTTTACGGAACGATGATTACGCCCTTAGTGATCCTCTTCTTCGTTTCACCGGGAGCGTTCGGCTGTACTAGTCGTTGAAAGGAAACTTCCGTACCGTGGCAGCTCATTTGACCGCGAAACTTTCATCCAGTCTGAGCAATTACGCGGATAACCGGCATTAGAAATATTTTCGAGACGGTGGAACGGGAGCGAGCAGTTCGAGCAAATCGCAACAAACGACTGGCTATAGCAATATCGCGAACGAGCCAGGATTATTCGCAATAACCGCCGCTAAACACGCGCGATACAGACACCTGCGGCGTTCATGGAAAAACGATCGCCGATATTACGTTTTACAACGTGAAACAGTCGGCTGCGAAACTTTCACCGTTCCGTGTACGATGTACGATAACATCGTAAAATTCCATGCATCGAAGCGTACATTGAACCGACCACCAGTTACATCGGCCGGTCGATTGTATGCGAACGATGCAACTGACGTGTAAACGTCATCGAATCGGTGAACTATAAACAACCGACGACAAGTATTTAGAGACGAAGTGAACGAAACCGACTAGCTTCGAGTGATTTTATTTTGAAATCGATGTGGTCTAAAATCAAAATGAATACCATGAAGGGTTGGGTTTTTTTATACAGGATGTTCTAAAATTGATGGTCTTTACTTTGGATCCATATGATACTCAACAACTTGATAAGAATGTTAACCCTTTGCACTCCAAGTATGCCTGTCAGGCACTGACAATGTCAACCGTTCCACTCCAAGTATGCCTGAGAGGCATACTTGGTTAGTTTGTCAATTTTATCTACTAACTTTTGTATACCATGTCAAAAATGAAATATTTCTTAATACGTAAGATGAAGTCAAGCTCAAATATCTTATCACACTGAAGTTTTCTTGGAATATGGATAATTGAAAATTAACATTTGCTTGCAGTAGCTCGCAACCATATTGGTTGCATCATCACATTAATTATGTTGGTGTTGCTGGTTTATCGTATCAAAAGGTGCTTGAAGTGCAAAGGGTTAAAATAAACGTAGATGAAACGATCAATGTTTTCTGAGTTGTAAAAAAATGTAATTTCGCTGTGAGGGTATTCTGAAATTGGTGGCATGAGTCTATAGACTACGATATAATAGTAATGTTTGATTCGTGTAAAACTTACAACGCTTATACCTGCGGTAGCTCCTCTGGCTGTTGAAGGAACAACTTCCAACATACATCAGTATCAGTGTTCAAAACATTGTAAAAGTTTACGATACGTTCTACGAAACAAGCCTGAATGCTTCTTTTCGCACAAATGGAAGAAAATTAGACATCTTATAATTATCGGTAAACGACAAAACACAAAAAATTCCAAAAACACATATCTTCTATTTTGGTCCATAGTTCTCATACACAAATTTAAACTAAAGTGGATTAACATTTTGCAAGAAAAATCAATTAAAAGATTGAAATTTGTAATACATTATTTAAACAAATGATTTTTTCTTAAATTTTTGTATATGAATGACTTCCCCACTTAAAGACACACAATTTAAGAAAAAATCTTTTTTCTAAACCCTTTAATTTTTGAGATATTAAAAAAACTACGTTTTCATCCCTCAACTTTGAGGGCTGATATCACCCCTTCCATATGGACGATTGCCGATAAAAAAAATACGTGTCCAATGTTTTTATGCAAACTATCTCCCATATAAATTTCATCTAAATCGGCGTGTGCGGGTTGCATATGTTCCCTTATTAGTTGTGTTTGTACACCACCAAATAATTAAACGTTTCTGTCGCCGACGATGCATTCTGATGTGCCGTACTAGGCACGGCAGGTTTCACTGTGACTGTGAAAGTGTTAAAATCATACAGCATTAAGTTCTGAATGCAATGCAGCATACGTATAAGTTTCACCTAATTCACATGTTTTAATAATTAATGATTTACCAAAGAAAGAGAAATTGGTCACTGAAAATTCATAAATAATGTCAAGATAAAAAGCATCAAGACAAAAAGTTCATTACATTTGAAAGAACGTGACAAGTTTGACCTCACCTACATGTCAATATATAAGCTGTCAAGTAGCTTACAAGTCTCTGAATTTCTGGAATGACTCACGATGAATACTATCCATTTGCTTTGAAGAAAAATAAAAGGTACAAAAGCTTCTGCTTTTAAGCTGTTTTCTTTTGTATAGTTATTAAAATGATTAAAGCGAATATATTTGTCGAATAGGATGAAGGAAATACATCAATGTGACGCCTACATATGTAAGATACATCCTATGAGAATAAAATAGAATTTTAACCTCTCACTGGAAGAATATTCAAAAAATGCGCGAGCAAGAGAATCGAGAAGCAGCCTATTCGAAACAGAAAACCTGAAGCAATAATTTTCGTTTGAAAAGCGAATTCTTCAATATTGTTCGCTTTTATATGGACATCGCCTCCAGGTTCGGAGAAATACTGGAGATATTTTCGAGAGCACTCTCAGACTGCACGAAAACAGTCAATAAAGTAGTTCCGTGTTCACGTTACCACTCAAAACGGAATCGACGAAAGAAATTCCAGGAAAATTGTACGCAGTACGATGCAGTCAGATTTTTGAAGCAGAAATGTTTAACCGTCATCCGTACCTCATTCTCCCAAACTAATTTGCCTCTTGGTGTCAAATTGACACAGTAGTCAAAAATTAATATAATGAAAAGATAAATAGTTACATTTGCAAATTCTTTCACTGAAAATAAGAGAAATTAAATTTCTGTGCATTCAATACATTCAGGCATAAGATTGTTCGCATCGTTTACAAATAATAAACCGATGTACAAGGCATATTGTTTTTTCACGTTTATAGTATTTCTGTGAGAAAAATCTGTGAAACTGACACGAGAGACGGGTGAGAGTTAAACAGTACCGCTTTGGAATTGAGAAAGCTCCTTTTGAAGAAATTTCGTCTAAGAAGATTCAAACGTGTACGGTGAAATAGCAGAGACTTGAGATGGTTAGCGATACATACTGTATAATATAATTTTGAATTGTTAACTTTGTTGCAGTGACTGCGAGAAAAATACCATTAAATTATACTAGCGCCACAAAATGGTACGATGGTACTTGCATGGTACTATTATAGGTTGCTTCTCAAATTTTGGTCAATTTAAATGGTTAGTAAATTTGTTATCTTTCCAACATTATTTTTGTATTTTAATATGGCGAAGGTAAATGGGTTTGGAATAAAAGTATGAAGCAATCCTCTTATTCAGTTACGTGCGTTAAACTGCATAATAATTGTATACATTCCTGAGAGCTGTAGCGTACAAATTGGGTAGATCTGTGTTTCATTTAAAGTATAATTATTAGATAAGGTAGATGAAACTGATTAGAAAACAGAGACATGTTTATATACTGTTGATTCTAAAGTAAATGTGATCGGTACAACTTTGTAATTCTTAAGAGTGTAACGAAGAGGCTGAAAATGTGACTTCTGTATAAATTATGTAAACTTAATAACATCATTATTATTCACACCCATAGTCATTAACAGATCGCGTACATGATTGAGTAACAAATAGAAACAGAGTTCCCAATTGTTTAACACAGACAAAAACAAATGAAAATAAAACGCCTACCGTAAACTAATACAGACGACTCAATACTGAAGTTGACAACAAACTTTACCACACTCTATTTGAAAGTAACACATTATCAACTACTACTAATAATAATCATCGCTGCCAGTAACTTATGACTTTCTTCACAAGTTACAACTTCTACCACGTTATTGACAAGTCGATACCTACCTGTAGATGCCGGAAGATTAATAATTCATTATAAATAAAAATGAATATTCATTTCGAAATACTGTTCCGGAAACTTCAGGGACGGACAGCAGGAAGCGACAGACGTCAAACAGTCAAATGTATTTTTCGAATTGGAATTGCACGGCTATTTCAGTGTATTTTCGGGAAAATCGTACGCATGTCTGGCTGCGTCGACCTTGAAAGGGGTCGATGAAAGTTCAAGGCGACGTGGAACGTCGACGAGAATGAATAGACGGTGAATCGAGAACGACCTTCGATGTGGACGCTCGTAAAATGCGAAACACTGAGGAAGCGTAACGCGTGCTTTTCTTCATGAAGCGCGAAACCATGCATCTCCTCATGCATTTGTTACATGGAATTGGTTACGCTCTAAATAGGGAACACTCTGTCGAAGGACGAAGTATGAAACAGCGATCGCACGAAACCCATCGGGACTGATCGAAGGTCATGGGAATCGTCGACGCTTCGTCTTCTTTCTTTTCCTATCTCCTGTGAAGGTTTTGCCTTTGTATGAAGAAAAAAAGATGGCGATCGATACCACGAGGGAAACATCAAATGACAAGTGCTGACTCAGAGGATCTTTAACCTCGGTCTGAAGATTTTCAAGAGTTTGTCGAATGTGAAAAGGATCGAGGCGAATCGACAGTCGATCTGAGGTTTGTCACGCTCCCATTCTCGATCGTGGTTCGATGTCCCGACGTGGGAGCAGAATCTATCGACTCTGACAGGAAGAACTGTTCGCTTTTTCTCTGCAGAGGACCTGTTCGTTTTGTGTTGACTGTAAAAAGAATCTGTCGCCCGGATAATCATTAAAATTTTTGGTATTAGAATTGTTCATCAGGATTCTTGTATCTGGTACAACTTGTGATATAAACATTCAGTGAACGTGCAGCCCTGAACGGGCCATTCTTGCGATATTCAGAATCTTTGTAACTTAATTGGACATTTCTGCTGTTTAGACGTATAGACAGTTGCAGTGGTATTAAGTTCTTAGCCGAATGACTAACGAACCACGTGTCAATTTTAATTTTATCAAATAATTATTATTAACTTTTGCTAAATTTGGATTAATATTCTGTCGAGCGAATAGGAACGAACTTTAACTAAAATCTGACTAACTCTTGGAACAGTCGGGATATTTGGACTACGAGACATCGTCAACATTTTTTCAAACGGAGGAACGTATCGGTCAATGGCAGCCATCGAAAATTCCACGGGAACTGTGTTTTCTCTTGAATAGAACAGTCCACCCGCCGTTCGAAATTCAATATCCCTTCCGAACAAGCTACTCCGTCTCAGTTTACAGCGTGGATCGATAGCTTGGCACGAACAAAAAATGTACGCTTTAATCTCGTATACCCTGGCGATTAGTTGCGTTCGATGTAACGAGCGTCGATTATTTTGAAATTTTCACGGCTAATCCAACAAAATAGAAATTGCCTCGATATAAACGGAAGAGCGACAATGAACGAGTTTTTCAGGCGTTGTTTACCAGTTTCACGGCACTCGGTAAAAATTCCTGGTAAAAAAGTTCCGCGTTAATTTTTATTAACTCGGCACCCTCATTTCCGTAACTTTCAATTTTTAATCCCTCGACCGTGCGTGAGTAGGCGAGGTTGATGACTCGCGGATCGTTTGCAGTTGAATTAACACCGAAGGATGCACTTTCACCGACATCGTTCCCAAGTTCAAAGGACGTTTTCGCTCGACGGATCGGTGTGTATTTTTTTATCCGAAGAAAAGCTGAAGGGGATGATACGACAGGACACGAAGTTTACGACGGAAATGAGAAGCTTGCCACTTTTACAGTGTGGTATAAAAATTTTTATTCCTTTCGTCAAGATCGGAAGTTTGAGAAAAATAAAGCGATACAGAGACTGCAAATTTGAATGTTTATAACCATTTTGTTTGGAACTAGTCGTATGATATCGTAATGGTTTCATACAAGACTTATAGGAGTTATCACGTTAATACGTTGAATGCCGCAGTGAAAGCAGTCATACCTAATCAGACACGACATAGTTTACTGTTTTTAATATAAATCGTGAAGGAAAAAAATGTTCAGGTATTCAGTCGCGTTTTTATGTTCCTAAATTAATATTCCACTATCGAAATTGTTCAGAATTGTATAAGAATAAATAGTTACTATTACCTGACTGATGGCGTCGCGTCACGCGCTGGCGCGTGATCGGAGGCGAACGTGTCAAGATAGTTGTAAAAATGGTTTTCTCATTGACATTTTCTGTGTTTGAAATGTTCATGGTATGGACACAGCATTGTTTGTATCATTAATGAAACATACATCCTTTTCCTTTTGATAGAAAACACGTTTTTCTTCAAAGGTAAAATTTCAAAAATGTAAATAATATTACTACAAAGTTGACTTATGGCTGTATGATATTCGTTGGTTTTTGCTTGACATGACATCGACATGATATCGGAGATAGAATTTATGTTGGTGCAAACTGCGTCTGACGATAGACCATCAGTTTTCCCTTACGCTCGGTTCCCTTGTCACTTACCATTTGCTTTTCTCTCTTCCATTCTCGTCACATGCGTTGACGATATATTCTGATCCATGTGTCGCTACTTCTCCTTTATTTTCGTTCGCGTGTTGTTTTAAATATTGTTATGAAGAAAAATAATGCTCAGATATTCTGAAATATTCACCAGTAAGTCCGTTCAAGTGTCCCGAATTACACAGCCGCAAAGAAGTATAAAAGAAAATATTACGTTGACATCGTGAAACGGTCTGCAAACGTATCAAAGGAGATAATCCTGTTCGCGAAGAGAGCAAATAAATGAAGAAGTAGCAGAGGAGAGATCGGACGAGCGTAAAAAGTTTATCTACTAATTACACCAAAGGATTATACTTTTCAAATTTAATAATTTCTAATTTTAGAAATTGTTTTGAGGATTCTTAGAAACTGAAGATAAGAAAGTATGGGAAGACTTACGAGATAATCGACCGGGTCGTCTGGTCGTAACTTTGCAACTTCAATGAGGCCTTGCGTTAAAGTTGGAAACACATGCTTCACGAGATAATGTCGCAACGGAAGTCCCAAAACGCATAACCTTTCCTCTTCCTCCTCCTTCAATTTCTCCATCAAATTCATCTGCGAAAGGAAAATTCTCCCTTACTATCGAATTCTGTTATAAATAACTTCCGGCACACATAACGTCGTCTAACTTTCTGTTCTACAATTCTTCAGTACTTCATTCTAGCCGTTGGTGTCTCTTACGTATTACTAGGCGAACGCATTCGGAATTCAGATGTTCTGCAAACGCGACAAAAGTCATCCTGCACTCGCCAGTTAAAAAACTGCTTTGCATGCATGATAAATGACGCGGAAAAAAATTGTGGACCTCGGATTAACCATTTTAAAATTCACTTTCATGAATACTTCGACACGGAAGGAATGAAATAAATATTAAAAATGACGACAAAATTCTGAAGTTCGTCGGGCAAATTTTCGAATTAAAATTCATGAATTTCTACGCAGAAAAAAGCAATAAGTTGCTTAACAAATAGATACTTTTAAAAATGCAGTACTCGTCAAAATAAAGAAGAAATCATACTGATTAGAGTTACTATTAGAATAATGTTCAGTATAAAGTATATTACACAAAAATAAATTCAGAAAGAAATATTAATAGGTATGTATATTACTGAATCTAACATTCTGCAACGTAGAACACATTATCGTTGATTAGTATCACGGGAAAACGATAACTGTATGGTACAAATTCACCGCTAATATTTTACAGCGGAGCTAAAATAGATGGCCGCGTTACAAATTATTTACTCGGTGCCCTTCTGATCTCGATATTCATCATGTTCGAGCGAAAGCTTGCTCGAATTTTCGTGCGGGCGCGCGTGTGCGTGTGCGTGCCGGTCTCTATTTTCCAAATAACCCTATATGTACAAACTAACAAGTTACAATGTTCAATATGTGTGGGTTGTGCCAAAGGTTACAGCAAAATGAGGATCACTCATTTGTTTTCATGGCACCTATTTCAGAACTGAAGGAACGGTCCAGTGCGGGTACAAAAGTTTCGTCTGCTAGGCTCGCAAGTCCTTCCGTTGCAACGCAACATGTGTCTTTTGTCTAATCTTATGAAACCTATATGAAGAGACGCGATGTGCCAAGTGAATCAGTGAACGTAATATCATAGGTTACGTGCTTGTTATTTCACAATTTCTGTCTTTACCGTCGTTTATGCGAATGCTTCACAGACGTAGCAAAATCTCGGTGAACGTATCGTAATCATAATTCGAAAGAGATTTCTGTGTGTGGAAGACCGTTCAACGACGCAGCCATGAATTCACCGACGTCGAAGACGGAACGCATCTATGGAAATAGGAAACCAATGATTGGCGTTTCCCGATGCCAGATACCGCCCGATGGTGCCATTTAATCGTGCTCCTAATGGAATTCCCTACCTTTTTCACCTTCTGCTCGTTACAATCAACTGTAAAAGCAACGTGCTTGAAGCCTGCAACCGCCCTCAGAAAATTATTAAGGATGCTTGTGTTTAATCATGTATAGAGTGTCTTTAAAAGGAAGCACGATAAGATGAAATCTAAGAGAAAGTATAATCTTTAGTTTAACAGAGAATTAGCAGTAAACATGGTAACAGCTTGCAATCATTGGGCAATACAGTCATTGACATTTTTTTTTCTGAAAATATTTCATTTTCCATTACATTTTGACCAGTGCCTTTTCGGTTCAAGATATCGTGCAAATTATTACGAAAAGCGGATGCAAGAAGCGTATTATATTGATCGTGGAATATTAACCGTTTCGCTGTTTATGTAATCCGTACGACGTACGCGCAAGGCGGCAGATAGTAATGTGCTAATAGCCGCTATACTGGCTCAGACATTTCATGTAGCCTATTTTATAATTAAAACCTCATTAATGATAGTTTTTCTCAGGTTTACGCTGTTTGTTTCAGTTTATTAATACATGTGAATTTAAAATTTCACCAAACTTAATTTCCTCTGTCTAAAATGTAGTTTATTTCAATACTCTTTCATAAATAACTTCGACCAATGTCTCATTAGAAAACTATAATCAGTGAAATAAACAAGAAGCAATAGTACTAAAAGCAGCTAGAATATATGAAGTATTATACACAATAAAATTTGCAAAGGCAAACTGAATTCAACCTGAAGAATTAACATTACAATTGTGAATTTCATACAGAAATTGTCGTTGAGAACGTGAAACAAATACAGCACAGGCGTATCTCTCGATCATGATAAATAAAGCAGTGAAAGGGTTAAACGTCATTCGAGAGAGACAACGCGAAATTCAGCGACGTCGAGTATGTCGATGGTCGACGAAAATATTTCCACAAGGTTCTACAAAAACGAAGGTGACCCTAATTTATCTTGTTATTTTACCAAAAGTGAAGAAAAAATTGAATTAGAATCACAAATGGCTTCGTTCACTGCTCTCCACAACGGCGGTTTCCGAAATCCGCTTTACCGAGTTACTTTTTCCCGTCTGAACGTAATTTCTGTGAGCTGAAAGTTTCGTGGGACCGAACATAAATCTGCGAGCACCGACGAGGAATTTTTGGGCAAAGATACGCGGCAAAAACCTTTTTGATTTGTTGCACAATATGTCTGGCGGGAAGAAGTTACGAGAAGTCTAAAAAATGAAAAATGTTAAGCTGACAAGTAAATCGAATGTTCCTTCGAACTGCTGCTTATATAACGCACGGCGAAATAATAATGCCTGTGAAGATAATAACATGTAAACCATTTTCAAAATAGAATATAAATCATAGGGTTGCAGATCGCAGAGAAATGGGAATATTGTGGCAAGAGGATTTGAGAGGCGAGAATATTTGACCTCGAATCGAAATTATCGTAAGTCAGCCGCTAACAATCGAACCGCTATACACCATCAAACGTAAATCGATAATCTTTATTCGCTTAGCTAATAAAAAAAGGAGAACAATACAAAGAATCGATATGAATACGACTCCGCTGGCTATTGTAACGGGTCTCTTTGTTTTATTATTTTCATTCGAAGTTATTGAATTGTTCGTCGTTCTACGTTTTTACGCTGCCACAATCATAGTACCTTTCGACTTTCATTGTAATAAAAGAAAATGCATTTTATAAAATACGCCAACCATCGGAAGAGATCGTGAAAAAGATGATTTTTTTTTAATCAAGAGCAAGAACATTTCTTAATATTCTCCGTATATAAACTGCCTATAGAGGTTTATAAATCCCTAATATTGATTCATTTTAAGAGTCTCAATATAAGTAGTAGTAAAATCATGATTACAGCCAACTGCAAACATCTTAATTGCTATTCAATTTTTTTAATGTACAGTAATATGTAGTTTATGATGCACAGTGCATAGTGTATAATGTATAACGTAGAACTGATCTAAATAATCAAAGCACATGTATACTGCATCATTGATCCGAACAATCAATGCATAGTGCACAGTGTACACTACAATGTATAATACAACTGATTACAGTCTCGGTTTAACACTTTAACGGCCACAAAATATTTTGCAAGCCTCAATTGTCTTTGGCCAATGTATTAAAAAATCCTTAAACAATGAAATATTTTATAATATTTTCTTTACATTGAACATTTATACAGTTTCTACTTTATTAGTATTTGAATATTCATTTGTCATCAGTCACAGTTATGTTCATTTATTTATTTGACATGGGTGTTATTTAAATGAATAAAGTCACGTGAGCGTGATAGCGGCCGTCAAAGTGTTAAGAGTACACAATAAATGCTTTGTACCAAGCTTGAAAATCAGTATAAATTAAAATTCCTAGAAGACTGACAAGCATACAAAAAAGAAAACTACTGAGCAGCTTTTAAAGAGTTGAATATCGTATCAAATTTAAGCGACAGGGAGGTGAAGTTATCGCGGACGATGATTTGGTAATTCGTGGAACGTTGAATTTCGTTAATGACATCCCGCCTATGCGCGCATTACCGAAGCAACATTCAATTTCCTGTTGTGCAAGCAACTAATTCGATTCCGTTATCGATTTCAAATTATGTAACTCTAACCCATTCGGCCATCTTCTCTTCACGTTGCCTCTTCTGTTCCAAGATTTCCCTTTCCTGTTCCAATCTCTCGGCGGTTTCTGCTGCGTGCGCCTCTTCCTCCGCACGCTTTCGCGCTTCCGCTTCTGCAGCGGTTAGTCCTTGCCAGATAAAAAACAAACACCCTGGAGATTCATGCGGATACCGAGAACGGAGAAACGAGTTTCAAGGCCGCGCGTGCGACCGTCCCTTGCGGAAGAATGAAGCTAAAATCCGTTTCATTTATATAATTGCACTCGCTGCGCCGCTCATATAGAATTTGATAGAAAAATAATCATTGTTATTAGGAAAGTGATTCCCCAAGAATCTCGGAACAAACAAAAACAAATTCATAAAATTTAATTTATTTCGATAAAGTCAGAAGATAAAAATTTCTTCTTATCTTTTACCGATTTTTTATCTTAAGTTAAAAGCTTTTAATCGATAATGTATATACTGTTTTATTTTTTAACTTTTCGTCATTCATCATGCAATGTATTCATTCCATGCATATACACCCCCGTCCATAAGTGATGGGACACTCACTAATTTCAGCTCTACGTTTAAATTAAAATGATTAAACACCCACTATATTGAATCAAACGATTAATTACATATTGTTTCCACTATATACAATTTCTAAATGTTAAATATATTGAAAATTATACATATCAAGTTTAAAATTTATTCACTAATGTATACTTCCCTTTTTGAGATGATAACTCGAAATAGCCTTGGCAGTCTTGCGGTCATTTTTTTGGTGTTTCTTAGTGGATTTCTGTCCATAATCACTGAAAATGTTTCTACAGATCACAAATTCGGAACAAATGTCGCCCAAATTTAACGCATTGAAAAACTGGTCTTGAACTATAATTATTTCAGTTCTTTTTTTATATTAATTATAACAGAATACTAACCATATCATTAAAAATATGTTGTGTAAACATAAATGTTTTCAAAAGAACCGTTCATATCGAAATACGTAACCAAGTCCACTATATCGTAATCCAGGTTTATTCAGAAATGGCAAGGTGTCCCCTGCCTCATGGACGGCAGTGTACATGGCGATAGAATCGGAATAAAATTATTGCTCGATAGAACAGCTGCAATTCATAAACCCATTAATTGATTGAATTATCAAATATCTGGCCCCCGAAGAATTTTATAAATTCACGTGAAACTGTCTCGAGTGTAACCCATGCCCCGTATCGAGGATGAGATTACATAATAAGCATCTTACGCGGACGATTTTCGATATTTAATATCGACAGACTAATGTACCCGATGTTTCGGAAGTTCCATAGAAATCTCTCGGGAATTGTTGTACCGTGAAAAAGTTCAGTTGACGCGAGGTCTTTTCTCCCGATGGGGAAAAATTGTTTCCCGATGGGATGATAAATGACGAATTTGACAATATTGAAAGCATTTCGCTTCTCACCGTAGTTCCTCGGTAGACCGAGTCTCTCAAGACACTGATAAATCGTGGGGAACATGTCCGGACAGACATCATTCTCCACGTTGACAATCAGCGGGTGAATTTCAACTTCGTCGAATAACTGCAAGGGCGTATTCTCCTCCGTGTTCCTTTTTCTGTAATTGATTATTCGATTGTTGACTGTGGATTCTTCCGGGTGTATCTGTTTACGCTTTATATACGAGAGAAGTTCTACGCGACAAAAAATCGCTGTATACTAGTGTGTCGATAACAACCATTTAAATGGATGTATATAAAGTCTACTGAGAATTACTATATACCGGATTTTATTACGAAGATATTCAGTTTGAAGGAGTATAATATTTTAGTCAGAAGGAATTAATTTAGTACGTAATCTTGCGATCAAATATACTACTGCAAGGACATGCAGAGCGGGCTGTTCAAGGTCATACCCACATCTGCATAGTTTTGCAGACCTCCCACTTTCAACATAATGCTTAATTCTCACATTAAAGCAGTATAATAAGAGATTTATATATTACTTATAAATATACTTACGAAGTATGGTTAAGAAATAAAATAGTATCTAATTTTATTTCCTATATATTATCCTGTATATTACTATTGTTAATAGTATATAATTTAATTCAGTTTTTCTAATTTTGAATTTATTATACAAGTTGAAGCATACAACTTGTCTAACCGTATCATTGTTATTGTAAATGTACTAAAAAAATTTTTTGCTATCAATGTTATGCTTCAAAGAGAGTATTTTTTTGTATGTTTTAACACAACCTTTCACTTTTTTTAGCCTGTCAGCCAACGAGTATTGATATGACATCAATGAACTTAGTAAAATATGTTTTTCTTTATTTGCAGGGAAGAAATGAGCGTGTGAAATAATGCCATGTAAAATCGTATCGAATCGTTTGAAATCCACCTTCTATTCGTCCTATGGTTGTACATTATATTTAAAAAAAAAAAAGAAATGTCATACTGTTACGATGTTACACAATACGCACTCTAGAAATGTCACACGACGTGTTTTCCAATTTAATAACGTATCCGGTCATCAATTATCTGAGTATATTTGATAATATTTTCCAATCCACGTGATTATTTTCGTTGCATTACGTTTAATGAAACGTTTCGACGGTAATGCCGTCGCTACAAATATTTTTAGCCCCCGAGTTCGTTGCGAGTTACGTATGCACGTCGAAAAAGTTGAAAATCGTGATGAACGACAAGATATTTACGTACACGAGTTTTTTGCTAGTACATCGGTCAGTTCGTTACAAACGACTCTTCATAAAAAAAAGTGTCGAGCCATTGGAATTGATTCCATGTGGAAATGAATTTTTTTCATCAACAAAGACAAATGTAACGGCTATAAATGTCGTTCATGCCAGCGACGGTTTCCTGCAATCCTACAGGCTATTAAATCAAATTTTTATACTTCCTTTTCATGTTTCGGGGATTTTACGATTTGTAAAATCGGTAAGATTATCGGTTCTACTCGTCTGCCCTCAGAACAAACATAAATTTAATATAATCACTTGGATCCATAATTCAATGCATTTCGTTTATATCGAAATTACTCGCGAATTTATTAACTTGAATTTACTGTATTTTATAGGCGGAACAAATTATTAAAATTAACATCAATGTATCTGACGTATGCTTCTTAATTTTAAAGAAAAGAACCATGCTTAAATTACTTAAAAATAATATTTAAACTTTGTATGATAAATGTTAACTTTGTCTTGGGTCGAAATAAAGATCACACGACGATATGACCTTGAACAGCATAGTTTGAATGTCCCTACGATAGGGTCTGCAGTCGCAAATTAATCCTATTGAAAGTACACATTTATTCTATTCACTAATGCAGAGTACAAAAAATCTGTAAAATAATTCAATATAAATCAAGAAATTTTCAAGTCCTACATATTTCCATATGCTGTGAAACAAACAAGTAAAAAAAATTGAACTTGAACCAAACGCTCATCTTATCTCATCCCATGCATCTCCATCAGAACTAATTTGAGGACATGAGCAGACGGAATATTTGTATTTAAGTTAACTTCTCTGCATCCTGTTATATCTGTTGAACCATTTTTAAATTGCTCTTTATCGTCACAGTATTCGCAATATTTACTCTCAAAAGTATCCTCTAAAAGAAAACAACATTGTGGTACGTGAATTGAATTACCTGTACTCCTTTAATCGTCGTAGCATGTGCTCCTCGGTGTAATGCGTCCCCTGGATTTCCCTTTCAGGTCGATTAATAATTCGTTCTTTCAGAAATTCATCGGTCGCCTCGAGTGACACGACCAGCTCGGGTATAATCGAAGAATTACCGGCTGACTCGATCTCTTCATCAATTTCCTCCTCTTCGTTCAAAATTTCCCCTTCGAACAGCCGTTTCGCTTGGTCCAGCGTCTTCGGGTATCCGTCGATGACGTAACCTTGATTCAAACACTCCCCGGAACGCAGCCTTCTCAAGAACAATCTTCGAACAGGATTATACGCAGCGAATATAGTTCATTCAGAATGTTCCCGATAATAACTCGTGGAAAGTTAATTTTCCGCGAAGCAATCCCGGTGGCTCATGAAAAGGAGTCGATCGATCGTAATTATACCGGTAACCCGAGATCCGATCGGCCGGCGACTCCCACGCGTGGAACTTCTCAAAAAAGAAGCGCAACTGGCTTCGTTCGCGAAATGCAATTCCAGTTACTCCTCCCACTTCGATTACGCGAGCATCGAACTGTATCGCGGAATCGAGTTGCCGTTAATGCGACGTCCCGTTGTCGAAGTTTTTCATTAAGATGGACTTCGATCGAGAGCCACCGATACTTCGTTTTATTTCGAATTCTCAGCCTCCTGACGTGCCCCTTTCCTCCATTCGAGAGAAACTTCTCTTTGAACAGGCTGTACTTGCGTCAGCAGCTAATTCTCTCGTCCAATATTCCCATTGAACGACTGTTTGCCTCGAATCGCTGCTGAAATGCACGTACTTCGGCTAAATACTTTCAGATCTTTCAGACGATTCCAACAAGAGTCGTCTAATGGCGTTTTTAGATCGTCCCTGACTTCGGTAACCAAAGATTACTTTTTCGATCCTGTGCGGACACCGGTAATAACATGATACATGTTTGGACTGCCAAACAATAAGGCTTCTCAGAAATTGTCTGAGGGCCATTTATCGCTGGGCGACATGGGACGACGTCAGACATCCTGAGCATCGGAAACCTAATGTTGTATATAGGTATTTATTACTTCCCGATGCCTCGATGTCTAGAAATCTCAAATTTCAGCGCCCATTCTACCTCAGTCCTGACACGCACTTCGAACCTTGGTGGTCCTCAGATACTCCAGGATGTCTTCCATTGCCCTTTCCTAGACACCTCGAGAGGGTGGAGAGTCAAAATCTAAAAACCAACGAGTTTCGAGGGTTGACATATTCTTCACCCTCACGAAGTATCCAAAGTCTAGAGGAGGGAAATAACAAAGTCATAAAAGAAGCCACTCGGAGAATTTCGGTTAGAACCAAACGGATTTTACGAATAGCACTTCTCACTTGTTAGTCACAGTAATAAGTGTTATTATGCAATAAATTTTAGAGACGAGAATGTAGTCTTTACTTGTCACCTTACAAGTCGTCTCATCATTAGAATTAATTGTATTAGTAACTGACAATTATTATCGGTGTGTCCTTAGACCCTGATAAAGCTAGCAGCGATGCTGTAGAAACGTCGGGAGCAGATAGCAAAAGAACACAACGTCCATAGAGTTCATCCGGGATGAGCTCAAACACGCTGCTCGCTTTTCTATACCAGTCGAACCTGTACGAGAAAAAGAACAAACTCGAATTATCTCACTACATGAGGAAACTTCACGAAACCTTGTCAGCCTCTCGTTCCCGTTACAGTGCTGCTGATTTCATCTGAATGTTTTGAACGAGCTCCGTCAGCTCGTAAAAAGTTCTGCTTATCGTGCATTTGCGTACGCAGTAAACTCTGCTTGACTATAACAGTTCCTCGAATACAACCATCAGTTTCTGTGATATTAATCAAATCTTCATCTCTTTGAAGCTCAACTACCTCGTTTGTCCTCCTCTTTACGCCATACAATTAACAAACCGTCTTTTTGTTTCTGATTACCGGCCCATCGCAGAGAACATTTAATCATGGTCCAAAATTCCATTGTTGCGAAATGTCAGAACAGTGCTCACTAAGCTGGAAGATTGGACAGGTGCCCCTTTCTCAGAGACCCAGATACTCGAAGAGATCGCAAGATGTTTGAAGGGAAGCATAGAGATCTGAAGAGATCCCAAAACACGTGGATGGAGCACAAGGCCCCTGAAAGAAACCCAAAACACCTGGAGAGAATCATAGAAGCGTGGAGGGCATCTATGACAGCTGGAGGGAACCCAGGACATCTGAGTGGAATCACAGAGACCTGAGAGGAGTCTAGGATACCTGAATGGAATGATAGAGACTTACAAGGGATCCAAGACATCCAGAAGTACCCGCAGAAACCTAAAGGGAACCCAAAACACCTGGGAGGAAACTACTATACTGCAATGCTCAGATGGGTGACCATTTGAACAACTGTTACATATTGTTAGCACTTGCTGATGATTCTCAATCCACTTAAAGTTGCAAGTAAAGCAAATTGGTAAAGAGATTCCTCAGACCCAACGAATGTATGTAGATGCGCGCAGTATAGTCGACGTAGGTTGCCAGTGAAATTAAACTCCTTACTCGCGTATCGACCTTTCAGGCAAACTCATCGGTTGCCTTATTGCGCGATCACCACGAGCACAAATCGAATTGCGTTTAAAATTGCCGCGACAAAGGACGAACACACCGACCAACTATTATGCAAGCTTCTCCTCCATCTACCCTAATGCTCGTTTCATCGCGTTTTCCATCGTCAGCGTTTCGTGAACGCGACCGACGACTAATGTGCGGTCATACTCGACCGAAAGATCACTTTTGCCCTTTAAAGTCTGTTTGACTAACTTGTTCACTAGAGCGTCATCCAGGCGACCATTGTTCCTCTGCATATTGCGCTCTATCTCGTCCAGCAGTTCTTGCAGCTCTTCGGCATTTGTGGTCTCTTCATCATCTTCGTCATCTTCTTCGGGTTCGTCAGCTGCCTCTTTCGCTTCCACTTGTTCTACAGGAGCTGTCGCGTCTTCAATTTGTACTGTCTGTTAGTCGTGATGTATTTAGACTTTTTATGTACAGGGTGTGTCTGAAATGAGTGCATCTACAAGATGAATGATTTTCGGAGTTATGTTAATTAGAACTTTTTCGTTATGCCTGAGATGTACAATACGTTTGTGAATCTTGTAGCAACATTAAACATTAAGCCTTCAAGGTCAAAGTGACTTATGCTTTCCACTTTCTTTGCAATTCTCAAAATAAAAAGACATTCAAAGTGAAACTTTGTCTCTATTACGTTTCACCGTGGCCTTGAAATGCCCAATTTCAGTGTATGAATATCACAATGAACTAACCAACTTCTGAACCGTGTCCGCAATTAAAGATTTCACATGAACATAATGTATATCGTAATGCTTCTGGAGGTATCGAACGATCTTAGTCTTCCCGGATGCAGGAGGTCCTAGGACGATTATTTTCACCGGATGCAGATTCCGTGCTGCTTTGTACTCCTTCACGATGGCATCGATGCTGTCTCGAAACGGCATGTCGAGGTGCCAGGAAATTCTATCTACGATGTACTCGGGATCGATGTTCAGGTTCATAGTCATTAGATCAAACGTTTGTTGCGTGACATCCGGTAACAAGAAAGCTTCCTCTTTGGGGATGTTCTTTACTTTTCCAGTAGTGAGTGCTCTACTAATTTTCTGAAAAATTAAACTGACTACATAAGGATATTGAACGACTTACAGGGTGTCCCAATTGATCAGCTTTTCAGGGTCGTATTAACCCAATTTAATTCATCCTAACCTAGGAAGCCTGATTTTGTTTCATACATTTACTAATATGAAAGTTTGTTTAAGAAGATACTACAGGACCAGTCATATTTTTGTTAATGAAATTACACATTTCCATTGTTACAGAGTTGTAGCTAAGATCAGGGCAAAGATTCTTACACTCCCGTCCATAATTTAACGGACACTAACAACTTATTTTATTAATAAAAGTAAGAGGTGGACCATTTTACTGTATGAAATAACCTGCATTATGAAATAAAAGTAGCACTTGTTAATTATTTATAATGTAGAGAATATGTTATTTAAATCATATGTTAAAGATTTTACGAACAATAAGTAGTTAATCATATATTTTCTTTTCGTCGATGTATCCGCCTCGTGTGGATATGACCGTTTGAACTAATTTATTAAAATACCGTTCATACGCAGAGTGATATCAGAAATCAATTCATGCAAAAAAATCGTAGTGTTCCATTTAACAAAAAAATGCAATTGCGCCGATGCATTGCGAAAAAAGTCATAGAGTTGAATTATAGAGCTTGATAAACCGTGCAAAATTTTCCTCTAAAATTTGTTTCTAACTTCACTTGAAACAGAGCTATAATCTGACCAAGTTGCCAGAATCATTCTGTATGTTAATGTAAAATGGATAAATGTAACAACATAAAATAATAAAATGAGGCCAAAATGTTCTATCCACGTTCTAATAATAATTTCACTCAAAGTGAGCAAGTGTTCGATGACTTATGGACGGGGGTGTATTCCAGGAATATTTCAGAAGACTCGCCCCGTATATCTAATGTATAATTAACTAATTATATATCTGTTTAAACACCTACCATACCTTAACAATGGTACTTTGCGAGGCGAGTTCCTGCTCCGCGGCAACGATATACCGTATCGGGGACCAATTTTGCAGCACATCGGACACCACTCTGCCGGAGAACAGGGCAGACATCATTAAATCGTACATGTCGCGTTATTCAGTGACGAACCCGGCACACGAGCCAATTAATTACACGGTTTAGTCAGCGTTGAACAGCGTTACAGCAGAGTTAAACGTTTCATTCGAATCGGAATCGGCCGCATTAGCGCGTCGTTCCGCGAAATTGCGAATCTTACTCACGCGATCAAATCCCGGACATGCAGCAGAGGAATTCTATTATGGCCCGGTCCAAAAATTGGCAAGAACGGAGCGTTCTGCCAGGCCATCTTGAACAAATAATGCAGAGGGTCTTCCTCGTCCCCATAAGTGACGCCTGAACAAATTACGACAGTCTTCAGTTTGTCCTTTAGCTTCTGCTTCTTCTTAGCCATAACCACGTCCTTTTCGCATTGGATGTGCCGCTTGAAATTTGGATGAGCCCTTCGTTTTCGGTAGTCTTCCTCCGTGAAGGGTAAATCCGGCTCGTCTGGATTCAAGGGCCTCGTGTGCGCCCAGGTCATCAAAGTGGATATCAAAACGAAGTATCGAACCTCTTCGTTGCGTTTGAACACCTTCGGGGCTTTCTGCTCCATTTTTTCCAGCTCCCGCACGATGGCTGAAGGTAACGGCCGGAATGAGAAATTGCAAAGGGCCCGGCTAGCATTTCAGACGACTGGGTTCGAGACGATAGGCTCAGGGGGATCTTGCTTGATCCCGCTGCTGAGTTGCAGCAACTTTTTGGTCTGTACAGATTCATTTTTGGACGACACTAATGTCTGCCAAGGGTCCTTTACATATGGAGCTCTTTTATTCGATTTCTTATGAAGATTGAAGCTGATGGAACGTTTTGTACAACGTATTCACAGAAACAAAAGAGTTTCAACATTTTACCGGAACAGTGATGATAAATACTGTTAATATGAATCTTTCAGTCCATTTATAAGAAAAGTTTTTGTTCGTAACCTGACGTGTACAATAGAGGTGCTGTTATCGAAAACGTTATATAAGTTGAATTTAATTTAAAGTTTTCTTATACCAGATACAATATGTATATTGTACCTACGCTTCGAATGGGGCATGTTTTGTGTCGAAAAACCCAGTTAACTAATAAAACAATAACAAGGTACCCATTTTCAGGATTTCATACAATAGAGTTATTTTGTTCAGAGAGATAGAATTTATGTCACGACTATTGTAAGAATGTTAGGTAACAGAGAGATTTAGAGCATAATTAAGACATTAACTGCTATATCATATAATCAACCATTTGCTAGTCTTACACTCTGACTAGACTAAACATTAGACTGAAAAATGTCACCTCTTCTTCCACACTTCTAGCTCTCTACGTTTCAAATACTTCACGTGGGGGAATACAGAAGGCGCTACAAATTTTCCAAGAGATTTCAATACGACTGTCAAATACTTATCTACACCAGCAGCTTCTGTTCCAAGTGAACGACTATTTTCTAAAGCAGGACAGATTCTTCCTGACAGAAGAACAAGCTTACAGCCAAAATATACGAATACGTAGTCTGTAATAAGTTCAAACAACAATAAATAGATTTAAATGATAAAATTACGCGTTGCATTCTACTTCAGTCACTCCCATTCGCTTAACGATATGTTAAGGATATTATCGATATATCGTTAAGTATCAATAAGTTATCGATAACTTATCGATAATCGGTAGCAGCACTTATAGTGTACAGTGCGTAGAAATGAGCATGTCTAGCATAAATATATCACAGAAAAGTAATTCGCAGATATTGAATTCATTTGCCTAAGAATAGACTTAAATACTTCGTAACGTCACTTGTAGCTTGCACAATTGTTTTTGCTTACCTCCGTTCGTTTTCACCGTAACTGTCACCTGTCATTGTGAAAAGCTTTAATGTAAAAGCGTGAATTGAAATGAATCTGCATCCCTTTAAGCGCTTCTTATGTAAAGTGTATTGTATTATTTGTAATATACACATGCGATCATGTAGCAAACCATTTTACTTTGCTATTGTTAGACCATGAGAATTCTTCTGACTCGCTTATGTGAAATTATTTGAAGAGAGGAAGATTGTAGATATAATAAAACAATGAAAGCTAGTGCAAACGAAGGGAAATATAGTTTCAAGCACACATAAAAAATAAAAAAACCGGAAATTTATTTATTTTTTTAAAAAACAAATAAATGTAACATTGGTCTTTTTTCTACTCTATTTCTTTCTATAATAATTCTGTTTACATAAACATTCTAAAGTAAGTTACTACGCCTCTGCTTGAATCGTAGTTACTTTCAGGACTATACGCTTAATATCGTGAATAGCAGTAGCTCACAATGGAGCTATAACTATATACAGTTAATTACGAGCAGAAAAGAACGCTTTTTGCACACAGACCTTTCAATGCCCATCGAGCTTCATCGATCTGGTCTTGATGCAACGTGATATCGTATATCACGATTCCGCACTTCATCAGCTCGGCTAAAAGGGCCTCTCGATCCTTTGGCTCCTTTATAATCATAGTCACGTCCTCCAGGCGGCGGTACTAAAAAAGAAACAAGAAAATGAAATTCGACGGGTGAAAGGAGGGAATCGTAGCGAGCGTTGGACATCTTTTAAGGGTTACAATGGAAGGCGACGACGATAAAATAAGAAAAAAATGTGTTCGTCGAAAAGGTACGACAAAGGTCGTGCGAACGCCATTGAAATCTCTCTGGGCCGGGTCATCGAGGGGAAAAGTGAAAAGAATGTCGAGGAATTGGTCGTCCGATGTCGTTTCATTCTTCGGGGTCCAACGGAGTAAACGAAATTATCTTGTACCTCCGCTCGCGTGGAGAAATAAATTTTCCGAGAGATACCGTCAGAGTTTTGTGGCAGAAGGGAACAACGAATTAGCAGGAACCGAGCAAACGTTAATCAGACTAAATGGGAGCGAGAGGATTGTTTACCTCTGGATCTACAGTCGTACCAATCACTTCGAATTTTTTCGAACTCTCGACTCTCGGCGTGACTGCTTTCATATGAAACTTTTCATCCTCTTCCTCTTCTCCTTCTTCTTCGTCGATCTCTTCCTCGGTGTTCCCTTGCGGATCCACGTAGTCACGTTCTGACAGGAACTGAAATTTTAGTTGCCACTTTGTTGCTACGCGAATACATTTGAATGAAAATGTTTATACATGTTACCAATAAACGGTAGAGTACTATATGCAATATTTGTATCTGAGATGACGAAGGTGTTTTTTTGTATACAGTATTTCCTGCATAGAAAGTATTTGAGGAACAGGTTGCACCCTTTTGAGCAGTGTACAGAATGATCGGGAAAAATTGTTCTCGAAGGTGAATCTTCTTTACACATTTCAAGGCAACCGATGTTTATTCTTTTTTTAATAGAATTACAATCTGCTTGCTATAGTCGACATATTGAAGGGCGAAGTGAAAAAGGCCATGTCTAGTCAGACACAAACAAATTTAGTTGAATTAAATTGTATGAATTTATGACACATACCCATTGAATTGAAATTCAAAAGTCACTGTAAAAAATATCTACCGGCTGTTTTAGTGTTCTGCACACGAAAAGTCGGCAAAAGATTCTGGAGACAAAGGGAACTCGAATCGCATGAATAAAGCGGTAAAAGGCACGATTTCTGTGCTTGAAACCGGCTGTCACTGACGTACGGCGGCGTTTTTAAACTACATTTGCACCCTTATTAAATCTGCCCGCTCAGACAGACTTGCCAAGTTGCTACTAAACATGTAATTAATGTTCCGCCGCTGAAGTGACGTTTTAATTGCAATTAACGTTGTTACGTTTAATGAAAAAGTCGTCTTTGACTCGCCGGAACACGTATGACCACCGTTCCATATTTCATATCCACGTAATAACTAATTGTAAGTGAACTATCCACTGTTTCAACGATGTTTTATGCAAACATTTAGAGCAATTTTACGTGTCATTTATTTATAAGCGTGATTGGGGTTAATTTTGAGCCGAAGCCCTGAGCTTTGTACGAAAAACTGAAAGTACACAATGTTTCATGTTTGAACTGTTCTTCATTGTTTCTTCCTCGGCACATATTTTCCACAGAAAAAACACGTAACATTCTTGCTCGATCTTCCCACGTATCGACAAATCGATTTGCACATTGCATAAAGTATTCCACAAAGAAATCTGAATTCGACCGAAAAACCACTGAATTGTATAGTAAACGATTAAATCACGCACGCGTTCACGGTTAAACGAACATCATTGTTAACCGCGTACGACCGTTAATTTTTCACCGATGGATAATTGCGTATTCTCTTCCATGCATAAATCATCCGGGCGTCGGTGAAACGTCCATACGAAAATATTAATACGTCCACTCGCTTAATTCTATGGGTGTCCCGGTTTTGTGTTTCACGCAAAACCGAGCATCATCTGGCATTGTTCGGCCGATAATTGGGGAATATTCGTCGTTGCAACGAACCTTTTTGCTTTCCACCGAGTGAATTACATGCGAAACCCCCTAATTGCTTCATCGCCACGAGACCACGCAAGTTTCAGCCGCGTAATAAACGGTGATCGATCGGAATAGACGACGAATTTGTCGGCGCGCGTAATTTCTCTATACATTACCGAAGAAAGCACCGTTGCACCGTGTCGTTAAAAAAAGATCCCGCCTGGAGGGTGTTTAAAGAGGACGTACCGGAACTAATTTGAGATCGATACTTCGAGATGTATCATTCCATTTTTCCTTGCCAACAACGTGATAGTTATTATTAAAATTCTAAGTAGAATTGCTCGTCTAGTGCTTAGAGTAATACATTTGTAAATGTTCCTTCTAGAATTCTCTTCTTTGTGTTTTGGTGTTATGGATATGAGTTCGTTAATATGTTCTGGGTTCCATGGGTCACTAGTGATCTATCGATTTTAACCCCTTGACCAAACTGACCCATACATTACAAATACCAATCTCACTGGAGTACCGATTCTTTAGAAGTTCGTACTGCGGGACCTCTGATGTTCACAGAATTGCTCAAAGCGAATTGTGTGTACTGGCAGACGGTTTTCATTTATTTGTAATTTCCAGTTTTTTTAATAGTGCTGCTATTGTATTGAATAACCCTTTCAGCCCTGAAGCTTTCGAAAAGTCGTGCCCGATGTGCTGGAATTTTCTACGGTATATCACTTCATTATTATGACACGTACAGTATTAATTGCTAGATTATATGTCAGCTGTGAAACGGAATAATGTTTCACGAAACGAATAAAATTTAATATGACACGCTGCTGTAGTATTTCAATTCAACAATTAACAGTTGCATAAAGACCAATATAGTGGACGACTTTTCGGTAACTGACAGGGTCAAGTAATCGCATGCAAAAATAAACAGATTATCTAGATTATTCTAAGCTGAACATTGCATCACGCTTGTTTACGATTCATGTTGAAAGCACAACGTTTCAGTACAGAACTCATGACGAGGGTCTTTAGAAAAATGTATCGTCTCTTTCCGACAATCGAGGTCTTACGTCGGCCAATTTTCTCCCGTGATAACTGTCAAGGTGATTGATAAACACGCGCCAAGGCTTAAAAGCGGTTTCGACGGGTTCTGTGGACGAATGATCCTTCGGCTTCTGCCACACTTTCGAATTACTTTTGTCGAAGGCAGTCGTGCCGTTTGGATGCCCTATCGATGCCCTCTTCACAGACGTCATTTTTCTTCGTCGACCGGCGACTGCAAACGAGAACGTAGAAATTGCTATGGCCAGCTTCATTCGCGTGCCGACGTTCAGACAGTTCAATCGCACGCGTGACTTCGCGTTGTTCATGCATCCTATGGTCGGAACCGAAATTTTTTGTCGAGGGCGTCGCATTGAGATAAATGTCGATTTATCCCTCTATAACGCCATGTGACTTGGAAGTAACTTACCTACATATCTATATATCGACATTTTTTAAATCTTATTTCGTTTATGTATCACTGTGTACATTTATATTGTGCAACTATACAGCCACCAAGATGTATGGTCGTTTATTATTATGTTTATACCCCGCGGTACAAACTTTATCATTTATTTTTATCATTTACCGGAGGTATCATTCCCGTCATACGCAAAAAAATTCTGGTTATAGAGGGTTAAAGTCGATGTCATTCTGGTCGATTGAATTCAATGCGCCCCGTGCTGCAGTGAAAAATCCAGTGTCTAGTCAGACGCCTTAACCGCTTGCCTTACAATTTTTCTGAACATCGCATGTGATTAAATGTATTTGAATCCTCAAACGTTCTAGCGCCTGATGAACTTCTATCAACGCATATAATTTGTTTCAGACAATCGTCTGAATGTCAAACGAACTAAGATATTACGTAAAATTGTTTGAAATTGATATCAGGGTGAGATTCGTGTTTGTAATACGTCGACCATATTATGCGTCACAAGTAGGGATGGGATCAAGTTGAATATGTAGTCACGAATTCAAGTCAATTTCAATACAACAGTTTCAATCTATGGGATTCGAATACTACTCACAAGAAGTAACGTTTTAATTGATGTATTTGGAAAGTACTCGGATTATAGACGATGGTTTCGAACTTCACGACGAGTACCTGTAGGTTTCAAGAATTTACTTGTAAGTATTTTGTAGTTCGAAAGACTCGAATCTTTCAAAAGTAGTATCCGAACTCTGAAAAACAAAAAACTGCAGATGTCATGCACATATGTACGTACAATACAACGTACATACACTGCGATTTTGCTCAAATTTAACGCTGTAAACAGAAAAATATCATAGGTGAATCATGTGACACAATTTTCACAGAAAATAGATGACACAATTGTACGGAAATAAAAACTTTTGGTTAGAGTACTCATAAAAGTTCGAATTTACTTGGTCAATGTTCGATTATACTCCAGAGTACCGCTTGCATTTGTCAATGTACTTATAAAAAGTTCGGGCTATCTTGACTAGGTTCGAGTCTACTCAAAAGTATTGCTTCCCTTTTTTAAAGTATTCATGAACTATTCGTAACTATCTAGTCAGATTCGAACCTACTTATAGTATGCTTGGATCCCATCTCTAGTTACGAGTGGGACTCGATGTTACAAGGGAAAGGGTTAGAGTAGATTTTTATAAAACATAGTTAAGCATGAAGATATTTTATTATTTCATCGAATACTTCCTGTGGCATTCTGCCATTGTGACGTTAATTTAATTAAAATCGTAACAAGGGTCATGAGTTATTTTATTTAATTAAATTCGTTACGTGAGGTGCGTGCGACGTCGGTTTCCAGCAAATTTGCAGTCATGGCTTTTAACAAATTTATTTCTGTCCCTGTCGAATTTTGAATAACTCTGTATCAAACAGCAATATGCTCGTCTACATACCCCGTTGCAATAGAGCCTCCATATATAAAAAATATGAGTGATGCTGAAACCTGTAAAGCTTGGTGAGTACTGTTTATTGCTAAAAGATATCTACACTTTCATCACAGAGAATCACATTCTCACCTTTCTTCGCCACCATCAAGAGTAACAAAAACATGGGAGAGTGACATGACAAATGGGGCATTCTATACCCTACATTTCCGTTTAGATGTTTTACCAAAAATAAATATAACAGAATATATGTCTTGAGACAAAGAGACTGAAAATATTACTTGGCGACCATCGTACAATATATTCCATGTCTTCACACGTGGAAAATCATATTGTAAACTCAAAGAAAACATGTATACATATTAGAATGCACAAAGAGGGAAACAATTTTATGTCACGAACAGATACTTGATAAATATGACGTTACAGCGATTGCATGACGTATAAGATATATCTTATTTTCTAGTCATTTTATTTAAACAATTAAAATAAAGGCTTGAAAAAATAACTCATACAGAAGGAAAAAGTTCTAAATCAATTTTAACAAATAATAATAAAACTGTAAATCACAAATGGACCACTCACACGGACAAATCATTTGGATCACCTATACAATGGAATGTACCCTACTTTCCACGCTCAAAAAATTAAATCAAGAACTTGAAGAAATTGTACAGACAAGAGCACACAAAACCCAGAACTCTGGATCACGAATCTAGCACCAGCAGAAATCATTTTGATCATCCATGTATCGCGGTATCTCGCGATGGGAGGCGAGAGGAAACATCATCAGCGGATCGTCACGGAGAACAAACGAAATTGAACAGAAGGATATGTCGGCCGATGAAATCGTCATCGCGTCATCGTGGAGAACGCGAACGATATGTGATAGTGGAGGTATCCTGTTCGAGATTACACCGCGTGCCAGAAAGGTAAGGTCACGGTCATGGATGTTTCGTCACGGCGCGGACGTTGCGTCACGTAGCACCGCGCGACCATGAGATTCAATCGCAAGGTGTCCGGGCTGTCCATCCTGCCTGTAACTAAAATTTATCGATTAATTGAACGTTACCATCGTGAAACACATCAGACCAGAGTGGTCTGTCTCTCGTCAAACAATCGGCGCAACCAAATAATTTTCTATTGACACTCCTCTACAACAGAGAACGTGTGTATTGTGTTCCGCGACAAACAAGTACCGAAATACACCCGTCCCTCGATTTACGCGGATTATTCGTTCCATGCGGTTTTTTTACTCGAAAGAAAACCGCGTAAGTAGAGTCTGCCAGTACGAAACAAAATAATACAAGTGGAGAAATATTTGTAACCCTACACTCGAAATACATCCTTTCCTACATTCTGTGATTTTATATTTGTAGCATTTGCAAGTAGAGTGGAAAAGTGCATTTGTTATTGCTTAAGCGATCAAGTTTAAACATGCTCATTACAAACCAATAAAGGTCAGAATGATGTAATTAGTACAGTTAAGTAAAAATTTGCGTCTCACTGATATATAGTAAATTCGATAAAGATTATAGAAAAATATATTTTCTGACCGCGTAAACTGAGATCGTGTAAATTGTTACCGCGTATAAAAAGTCCGCGTAAACGGAGGGATGATTTATCGCGTATAAAAATTACCGCGTAAATCGAGGGATGGATGTACATCTATGTTTTATATTCGACCGTGTCGGTGAATATTAAATATTCGAAATTTTGTAATTGTCGCTCACCCTTCAAATTTTGTGGCTGATCGAATCTATAATATTCTAATAATTTTCTTATCTGACAGCTGTCATACCGAAACATGTGAACGTAGAGCCTGCAATTACTTTCTACAAAATTTTCTGTTGTTATTGTCACTATTTAACGGACCATTTTTCGTATTCTTATAACTTATAGCATTTTTCTGTTCGTAGGGCTTAGCACACTTCAATGTGTGACCAAGACACTCTGTATGCTCGAAAAAAATATTAACCTCCAGGCTAACAATAAGTGACAGAACTACTCAAACATGTACCGCTTCAATTTTTCTGAAGAGTATAATCACAATAATAAAGTTTGTTGCATTCTTTGAAGACTGCACTGTCACCTACGTAAAAAAACATACAATATTATGACGTTTACCAACGAATCAAGTAAAACTTATGAATCTTTGCATTGATTGAAAAGCCCTCAGGGTATATTTGACCCATTTTTCTTCTGGATCACGTGAATTTCTGGGTTAGCCGGAAGTGGGTCCCCAAATTCATGCATTATCGTCATAAAAGGAGCAGGTAATGCACGAGTCGGCCTCTACGGTGGCACTTCTGCTCACGCAACGGGATTCGAGGGTCAAGGTTGAAAGGCTAGCCATACGGAAGATGAAAAAGCGTGGCGAATCGATAATTGAACGAGTTGACAGTGGGGAATTCGTGAGATCGCAAATGGACGCGTTCCACGCGAATCGAAATTAGTTTGAACGCCTGTTAACGCGTTATCCGGGCAGTTAATAGCTCTGATAGCCTTGACGCACGGTTTATATCCTGCAACGTGGGAAAAATTATTAGTCGGTCGGTTTACCGTAACAGTTATCGCTCCAGCTTTTATTAATCTGCATTTTCATGGTCTCACCTTGCACTGCTTATTGTTTGTACCGGGTGAAGGAATACATTTATTTTTTAAATGACGCAGGCAAACATAGGTGGAATAAAATATAATTTTCATGGTTGCTTTGTACGCATCGTACTTCCCGTTTTTTTTTCGACCGTACTGTTTAAAAAGGGGTGTTAACCTCAAAAAAAGTTTAATAGGAATGTATCTTGAAGTACCTCAAATTCAATTTAATTCAAGAATCATCGACTCTGGCAAAAAACTTGAGCAAATGTAACATTGTAACGATAGTGTAGAAGAATCAGTGTACGATTGAACATTTTAATACCCTTTACTTCGTGATTTATGCTGAAAACTCCAAATTATATCGTGTCTGACTAGATATGACTGTATCCACTGCGGTACTGAAAGTGTTAAATGAAACGCTCTATATCCCTTTCGAATATCACAATCGTCTCAAAACATTCAACAAAACGTCTAAACTTCATACTTCCCTAAAAATTATACTCGATTCAACATACCTTATGAACGTAATAATTCGTCGAAAAATCCAATTCATTACCTACATTAAAACGCAAAAATGTGTGGTTACATAAAGGTCTACAGTTGAGTAAACGCACAATAGAACAATTTGATCTCAAATTCACGGGAAAGCTCCGACAAGAGATTCTTATAATTAAATTTTAAAAATATCTTGACCGTGAACCGGAATCGCATTAACGCGCTCTAAGGAGATAATACATCTCCGCGTATGAGTTCCAGCTTTTTGCCTGCAATATCGAAATACATGCCGCCTACGCCGGTCTAGAAAGCGAATCAAGCTTCTCTCCGGGTTTTTTCTCCGTTCGAGAAGAATAAAATACTTCCCTTCGGTTCGAGGTGACTTTCAACGCGTTCGTAACAGTTCCACAGAACTGTGGTTCGAGGAAAAGAGAAAGACACCGAAGGAGCTTGAGAAAATGTTCGCGTGCAACTTTACGGATGGTAAAAGATGCAAGGATGGGTTAGGTGTGTGTGCGTGTATTGGCTGCAAACGAATATTAAGAGCAGTGTAATGGTGGTAAAAGTGTAATTCTTCGTGTCTCATCAATCACTTAGGCGTGTGTACGGGCGGCACGTGCTATGCCACCGAGCGGCCACCGACCAAGTAACCACCGTAAATCGAATTTACGCTCGAACCTTTACCTGTTATCGTCCCCGTCACGCGATTACTCGCTTCTACCTTGCTCCGCGTGTATGCATTAGCGATAAAAATGATGAGGCCACCAGGGAGCCCGGAGTTTCGACTTTTTGAAACCGTCCTCCACGTGGACCCGCGATAACACCAGACCGCCAACTGATAACGCAGACTATGTATGTTCGCGAAATATTTTAACTGTTAGATCATTCAATAGCTGCAGGATCAATGGGATGATTTTTGAAGAACTTTATAGTCGATACAGGAATTATTGGAATAAATTTTACATTTTAGTAGAAAATTCAAATATAATGTGGAAATGAAATGAAGTGTACGATTTAAACACTTTCAACTAGCCTACCGTAATTAATAATATCATGATTTTAGTACTGAATTTTATAAGAGATTTTTTCACGTTTCAGGTAAAATATTTCATTAACTCGTGGAATATTTTTTATTTTATCCTATTTCTGTAACGTTAATTTCATGCAAACTGCAACAGTAGTTGTACAGTTTTTTAAGTTCAAGGTCATTTGGGTGATATACGACGTAGTGAATTGAATTTGCCTGTATACCTAGAATGGAACTATCAAATCAGAAGTGTATGATGTTAACTAAATAAACATGGTGGTTCTCAAAATGGCTTTGATGGTGCCCTCGATTAAAAATTTTTTTTGAACTCTCAAATTTAACGGTTGAATCAGCAATCAGTCTCATACCATGGAATATATTAATTAAATTAAATTTCTGGTGGTTTTGTACCCTAAGTAAGAAATATTTGCAGTGCAGTTCTGTTTGTTTCTTGTGTATCCTGTTTTTCAACCATGAATACTTCTGATGCCGGGAGCATCGATCGCAGCAACAATCTCTCAGAATAGATCACGTAAGCTATGATAAACAGTACGCTAATAGACACATAATGGCGGCACGTACAATTCGAGCAAATGACATCTATCGCGGCAATAACCGGAATATATCGTGGACATAAATGGATTAAAGAAGACAAACAGTTTGCGTGAGACTGCACGGGAACAATGATCCAGGATGAGGCTGTGATTGCTGGCCCAAATACAGCCGGACTCTAAACAATTCCAAAACAATCTCGTGAGTACGACTGAGATTCAGAGAATGAATCACACGGAGATAATAATTCCTTCAATTTCTATATTAGTCTCGGAGATAATACAAATATTTCAAAGCAAACATTCACTATTTAAGGGACTATATTTGGTGTATAAAAAGATATTTTTCCTTAAAGTGATCTTTAAGGTTATTTTAAGGTTATTGATGTTCGTTTAAATAGTACGTCGTGATTTTCTCTATATAGAATCAATGGACAATGCCAAGGTAAGATCAATAACTTATGATACCTTTAAATAGCAATCTTCATGGCAATCTTCTAATGACCTTGAATGTAAAAAATAGAATAGAGCAACGGAAACAATAAAGTGGACGATCAGTTTATTTGAAGAAAATTAAATGCAATACCCTATATAACAAATGAACGAATGTGCAACGTACTTGCAACAGGTTAACACTACAATGGGTGAATGTTACAATGATTTATAATCTGATGACATTGAATAAAAAAATTACATTTGTAAGTCTTTGTAAGAAAGTAAGTGGTTATGCATCTTATGAAACTTGAATAAAACAAGCAGTAAGTGTGCAAAGTTACAGATCCTCTATCACACATATATCCGTCTGACTATAGATAGTCTGTTATCACTTGCGCCGTCTGTGCATGTCGCTTACGGTATACCTGATCTTCTTCTGCCCTGGTTTCTTATAAATTTCAATGACTGCACTACTTCAAAATTATCTTCGAGTAAAAACTTTAAATGTTGCTACTGCAACACAATTTTAAAATTAACTAAACGGAAGTTTCGCTCAAATAATTCGTCACATTTCCTAGAATTTATACTCAAAATCGACCACCAATAAAAACTTATTTCGCCACATACTATCTACAATTCGCAAGAAAGGTCTACGCACGAATTTCGTGGACAGATACAACTATGCATCGACTGGTGACATTCCCAGAAACTGATTAGAATATTTAACGAGCCGATGCGGTGCACCGCGACACCTTAGTATAAATCTTTCAACCTGGACGATGAATCACGGCGGAACGACGTAATTACTGAAATAAAGGAGAGGATATGAATTTCCCTCGAAAATGGAATTGAAATCGAAACCCGGGAAGGCGTCGGCGCCCGTGGGAAATAATTGCTCGGCGAAACGGCACCGACACGCGAATGACTAATGAACCAACCCCGCGTCTCTTTGAAAACCCGTCTTATTTGCATTATTCCGCGACGTATTATTGCGCGATTTCAACGGAGCCTCCCGAGGAGTTCCTGTCATTAAGGACGCCGGTTAATGGAGGCGGGAAGACAAAACGCGTAAGAAGCGTCGGTGTTTGCCTATTCACTCGAGAGACACCTGGGGATCCGTGGCTTTCTCTTTTCCGTAGGCCGTCCATAATCCACATCGCGCATTAATCATTAAAGGCGTGCGTGTGCCTGGCTCGATTCTTCGTTTGCATCTTCGTTCATTGCGTAAGCTGCGGTCGTCTAGGGATTTTTTTCACCTGTAGGACGTTGCACGTTGCGACATCTACGCTGCTGATGAGTCATCCGCGTTATATGCTAGTAGAACTTAGTATTGGGACTCGAAGGCGGAATATTTAGCTGTGAAGGTCCTTCTGTGTATATTGTACATTCTAATTATATAGAAGATGAGTAACTAAAACTTTTATGCAACTAAAATACTTGCAACTAGCTCTTGATCGTTCGAATAAGTTTAAATTGTGGATGTTAATTATCTGTTAATACACGCGTAGTCTATGTTTAATTCGAATATACGAAACTGCTAAATTGTAGCTATCGTAACATCATCTAGCCGACAGTGCGGTTCTCCGATTTACACGAGATCCAATAAAATCCAAGCCACTGTTCGTGACGCTTTGTAGCTAAAAATAAATTTTACTACTCATAAAATCCAGCAATCATGATTTTAAGTAACGTTTATCTTCCACCATCGATCGATTCATCGTACGCTACTGCCTCGTTCGATCAAGAATAGGGCACTAACTTCCGTTCGCTGCACGCGTGTCTATAATCCGAGACGAAAGGACATTCTAGCGTTTAATTAAAATTTTTACCTCCGCGGGACTCCTTATCTCTGCTGCCCTTTATCTAACTTAATTAAGTGTCTCGAAACAGCCCTAGGTCTCCAACGATGTCTCCAGTAATTAGCGAAAAATAAAAGTTTGTTGTAGCGTTTCCATCGACGGAAAAGGGTAAAAATGAAACTGTTCAAGGTTAAATTATGCGTTGCCTTTCATTCTAAATTGAGTGAACATTTTTTGCTCGTGAAAGAAGAAAGTTGTTCTTACTTTGAAAATATTTATAATAGGGTCTGCTGCGTGCGGTATCTGTTCGCAAAGGACACGACTTATACTTTTTTTTTGGATTTACTATAGTCTGAAACGAAACCCCAAGTCCAAGTTACGGATAAAGAGGTTTGGCTATAGAACCGAACAAGATTGGAGAAATGTTGGCCTTGCTGTCCGGAAAAATTGAGAATTCAACTCGATTGTAATTTAAGTATATCAATTGTGGGGTGTTTACGAATTTTAGTAGTCATGGTTCTTGGAGATGAATGTTATTTAAACATTTCACAATTGCAGGAAATTGGAGAAATTCTACACTGTATCGTAGGTGTAATTAAGGGCGATAGGCGAATCTTAGCAATTTTTACGAGGATGTGGAATGCGCAGTAGTTCATAATTCCTCTTTTGTAGGCTGTTCTCTATTCTGCACACTACAACTTAAAAATCTGAACAGTCCGTACGAAACAGTACTTAAGTATTGCGTGAATTTCTTCGCAGAAGAATGGACGGAAACGTTCCCGTATCAGCTGCTGGTGGGAACGGGAGTAGCGTTGATGGCTTTATTATTGCTGGCCGCTGTGAGCTTCCAATGCTCTTCAACATGGCGATGGTTAATGAGGGTAAGGCGGCAGTTGAAAGAAGAAGATACTGAAAGCGATTTATCGCAACAGAACGCTATACGTATCAGCCATTCTCTGCCGGATCTTCAATCGGAACGAATCACCCACGAGTATGTTCAGGAGCAAAAGGATAACAAAAAGGTAACCGTAATCTTGTCCACAAATATCATAACACAAAACAATACTTATCGCTACAAGAAATTCTGTTACCATATAAATTGGATTCTGCCGTTTGGTAAAATAAACTGTAACAAAAACATGATCGAACAATGTGTTACTTGTACAAGGTGTCTCTAAATTTTTCTTCGCATGTCTTCTTCGCATAGAATGGTGTTATTAGCTGTGACTGTCCACCTAAAGTAACTCTAAGGCAACCGAGGGATAAACAGTTGTCCAGGTCCTTTTCAAAGATCGAACAATTGACTCAAAAAAACAAATAAACGAATTCTGAAGTGTAACAATGAATATTGAATTACCTAGAAAAATTTGTGTAGTTCATCAAAGCTTCATAACTGTAGAATTCATGAAGCGTCCAAATCAGTGACATTAGGAATAGGATATTTAGGATCCAAGACATGATGGATGCATTAAAATACAATGTTTTGCAGGTATTGCGTCAAACAACTTTACCTATTGTGCCCACGAGACATCAGAGCTTCCAAAGGCAGCTCTCCCATTGTCTTGATCTACCGAATATCAAGTTCAGCATCTGCAGCTTGGAAAATCGCAGCGACTCCAGCCTAGGATTACTTAAGGTACGCTGAACATCAATATGAAAAGTCGGTGCAGTTTCTATCGATGCTGTAACAGTAACTTAACAGCTTCATTGGAGACTGCCATAACTAGTACTCTACAGAAAAATATATTTAATACAGTAGAACCTCGATTATCCGAACACCAATCATCCTAAAACCGGTCATTTTATATCAACTAAAAGTTAAAATTATCATTAGTGATACTGTGCACTTAATTTTCTGCAACTATGTATTTTACAGTGTAACATAATATTAGAATTTGTATGCAAGATATAGTTAGAATCTGAACCATCTGATTATTCATTACAGTTCGGGTAATCCAGGTCCTACAGTATTACTGCAACATGTGCAAGAATCACTAGTCATTTAATGAAACTAAATTTAAGGAACAGTCCAATGAATTATTGCAAAATTAGGTCTAACAGGATATCGAAAGGAACAAGCAGGCCCTGATTCGCTATTTAATTGTTTCAGAAGGCAAATTTCCTACTTTTTAATATCAACAAACTTAAATTGACCTAGATAAGGTTCACTATATTTTGAAATCCTAATTTACCAGTTTCATCCTGTGCAGTCCTTTCAGACTTCGATGACAACTCATTACGCGCAACAGAATTTTATTCCTGACCTCAGTCCGCAAAGAACTGGCGAAATATATGCAGGACAGCCGGTACAATCGGAAACAAACCGGAAAATTTAGTTGTTGAAAGTTTTAACGGGGTGTGCTCGTTGTTGCAGCCGGAACTTTACAAGAAGGAGCTGGTGAGACAGGAGAGCGCTGAGAGTTCCAGCTCCACGGAAGTGGAGTACGCTGGGAAGCTGCATTTCGCACTTCGTTACGACAAAGAAATCGAGGGACTGGTCGTGAAAGTGAGTTTTACGATTTTCCGAATGGATGTACGTGTTACATGCGCGCGGGTTACGGCGTGGCGATACGGTGGAAGGTGGAATCGACCGAACACTCTGAAAAATTAGTATTTTTATTTAAGCAGTTTGATCAGGCTTGTCGGTGTATCTGTACAGAATTCGAGCCGCTGCAAATGAGTCGAACAGCTTATTAGAGTAATTACTGGACTGCTAATATTTGTTCAGGCACGTCTATACGTTTATGGTTTCACTGCGAGCATACTATTTGTAACACTTTCGTGAGTTTTGAATATCTTAGGCAATACTTAAAAGTGTACATGAAATATGTGTGCAACAAACTAAACTTTCTTTCCCAATGATTATAAAGAATACAGTTTTATATAAATAATAGATTTCTATAGAGAGAAGAATTTAAAAAATACGTTAATACTCGACACGGATGATGTGCTTCACAAAAATTTCGAAAAATCAAATATTCTAAATACTCTACGAAAGAAAATGAATATAACATATAAAACGGTAAATAATCAAACTATTAAAAATATTACATAAATCACAAATTACGGCAGAGACTTTCACCTAACACCTTACGAGCTTATCTGTAACTTCATGCTCCTTGACTCACCTCAATGTTCAAACACTTGAACAGTCTAGCAGGCATAAATCATCTGTCTGCAGATAAATTCAACATGGAAAGACAAAAGCCGCTTTCGTAACTGATGGAATGCAATGTAACTAGACTACCACGAGTATGGTTGAATATAACGACCTAAAGGATTAACAAATCGAGATTTACAGAAACCGACAACAGATGAATTGAATTGGTGAGGTGAAGAACAGTACAAGTCCGAAAACCACATTCTGAAATATTTGAAACAATAGTGTCGTTTTTCGTGTATCATCAACACCATTGATTTTATAGTGCTGTTCCAATTTAAACACGATTATGCTAACGCAGATGAACGTTTACATATGTCTAACTATGGTTAAACTTTGTTCATTAACTTTGAATAATTAAAATAAAACCATCTGACGTACTGTTTTTCAACTCAAGTCACTGTTTAGTCAGGAAATTTAAAGAATAACACAGTACTAAAAAGAACATTTATTAATTTGCTTTAAACATAATCGAACTAGAAATTCTTCCATGAAAAGTAATTGTTATACAGATTATTGGAACAGTACAAGTCCATGACAGATACTGTTTTTACACTCATTAAACTAAAGGGACTACTACTAAAACACGGGTATGGTACTTTTTGCACTGTTTTTAGTCCCAACATATAGTTCTATACATTTTATATTTAGTTTTGAGATTGTTTGAAAATGGCTAATTTTTTACTGTTCTGCAACTCATCGATTCAGTTGTTTCGAATACTCGATGGGAAGAAGATCGCAAGAGCGTAGAGTCACTTGCTATGGAACTGAACTACCACGAGTATGACTGGACATAACCGCCTAGAGGAATAACTAATCAAGATTTACAGAAATCGACAACGGTCGAATTGTTTTGAGTGCTCGATGGGAAGAAGATCACGTGGGCATAGTGTCACGTGCTATGCGAAGCGTTTGAATTCCATCGACGGCGAACCAATTCCATCCGGCATAAGGTTTTTCCTTAAGCCCGGCACGTAACACGAAATCAACAGCGGCCAGACAGCTGGAATTTCTTTGCTCGCGAAACGATATGACCGACATTCGCGTGTTCCAGTTTCTCCTCGCCGTTTGCGTCTCGATTTTGCTAGATACGTTCGATCGCGTGCACCGGCATTGATTAAGGCCGGCTCCCGATGTCTCAAGGCCACGCCATTTCCCCGAGCAGAGAGGAAGATTTTTCCGGAGGCAAGAATGCATAAAATGAAAACGACCGCAGGGTCGGGCTTATTCGATCGGCCGATATTAATTTGATATTCCTTGTCACGCGACCGATTTCGTCCTTCGTACGTCTTTTAATATCCGGACGATATTTCATAACGACTACCTTGCGTTCAGCCACTCGACGGAGGATGGAGATGTATTGGATCCTCCGTTAGCCTTCGGTTGGCACTGCTCCTCCACAGGGTGAAACCTAAAGAGGACGATGGCTCGGAGTTTCAAAACATTGAAAACAATTTTGAGCAAACATTTTTCGATTATCATACTTTCTTAGATTCCTTGAAAAGTTGGAGTTACAGAATTATTTGTGTCTTAAGGTTTAAAGGTATTGGAATTTTTCGTGATGTATGAATAATGAGATCCGCTACTGTGACTATGTACCTTTATAGAGAAGCAGCAAACGTTCTACACTTACCTAACAGTTGAAAATTCTTTTCAGTATTTACATTTATTCCTAGAAAGCTAGTCAAAAAACCGACAAACTTGCAAATTTCCAAAAACCGATTAAAAAAAACCTTCAAATAAACCCAGCAAGAGTTTAAACTCTGGATTCACCATTATGAACAGTTGATTTTTAAGATGACTGAAAAAGGATCGACGAAGCATCGTTTTCATTAGATCCCACCGGTTGAGTGGGTTAATTGTTATTATCGTATCCTGACCAAACGTTCGTCAATGAAAATAGGACGGTCGAGCAACAGCTGGTGGCGTAAACGTTTTCGTAACACTTTACGCGCGTAGGCAAATTCAGATCGCGATTGCACTTGCCAGCTAATTACGTGCGGCCGCCATATTTAGCGGCGAGCTATTGGATAACGATAACGAAGTGCAGGCCGTTCCTGACGGACACACGTGTGTTGTCCTCATCCACCGTTGGATTGCCGACTGGTCGACGTGGATTAGGTAATACCCCGAGATATACAGTGGCGGTCAGCTACTTAAGACCACTTGAAAGTTCAGTAAATAAACGTTGCACGTATTTCATAAATTGAAGTTTTCGTAAATTACATTCATATGTAATGCACTTTGAAATATATTGTACAATAATATCAGGATAATTTTATTTTCAACACTATAAACTACAAATATTTTGAACACTTTCTTAGATTATGTCGTTATAACAGCGGACAACTACTTAAGACCAAATCAGATTAATCCTATAAATACAGATTAAATTAATGAAAGTTAGTAACTTTGAATAAATAGAACTTACAAACTAATTAGTAATGGGTGGCTCTCCCTTTTTGTTGAATAACTTCCTCACAACGCCTTGACATTGTTTCGATCAAACAACGACAACGCTCGACTGGAATATTATTCCACCCTTCTTGAATAACAGCGTAGAATTCATCTAAATTTTTGAATTTTTTACATTTTATATGTTTCTCCACATCAATCCATAACATCTCAATAGGATTGAGATCTGGAGATAGAGAGGGCGATGGTAATATTTTTATGTTTCGCTGACTTAAATAGTGTAGGAAACAAATATATTCTAATATTATGGTACACTACACTTCAGAGTATATTACACATGACTTTAATCTACGAAAAATTCAATTTAAGAAATATGAGAAATGTTTATTTCCTTAACTATCAAGCAGTCTTAAGTAGCTGGCCGCCACTGTATGTATATCGACGCAGCGTTGCCCCGGGCTTCAAATAAGGAGATTGAATTTGTTATAAATAGGGCGGAACCCACGTTTCGTGACACAGTAATATAAATGAACCCGTGCCATGGTATGTCGGGTCCATTCATAAATCTACTCGGAGAAACGCGAACGTTTAGCTGCCCACGGAGACCTGAATCTGTTTTCCTTTTTCTATGCGTTGCCGTGCATTTATGGTAATACTTGGAATGGAGTAGCAATAATTAAGAGATTGAAAGCTGTCTTGATGCTTGAGCTGTTTCTGATCGGATGAAGCTGGAGTGTTGAAATAATATGGGCAAAATCAGAAAATTATCAGGAGACAATTTTGGAAATGTAAAGAATACTAAAATTTATTCACTCTATATAGTGCTTATTTGGTAAATTATTCACACGTAAATATCTGTCGTAATTAATGATTAGACGGCGAATCTTCATGCAATTAGATATATCCAGTAAAGACAGCGACACAGTTCTTCTACTATGAAACACAAATCAACTAGGTTTTAAAATATTCAAATGCGTCACGTACTTCGTATTTTCGTAAACCAAAGTATATCGGTGTCAACAACACCTGTAACATGATAGAAGCTCGAAAGTTCTATCTTCGTGGCTGCAATGAAACTTTTTACGCATTGAACATGCGTACGAGTGTACTAACAATAAGTGTGTACGAACAACGAACTATAATTTGTAATGAAATAACAAAGCAGTCCATGCTGTCGATTATAGTTAACTCAAAGTTGAATTCTGACTGTGGTTTAATTGGAACATAATGGCGGTTTTAGGTGCTGGAAGCTCGAGAGTTACCGGTGAAAGATGTGACAGGGAGCAGCGACCCCTACATAAAAATATATTTGTTACCTGACAGGAAGAAGAAGCATCAAACGAAAGTGCATCGAAAGAATCTGAATCCTGTATTCAATGAGACCTTCATCTTCAGGTTTGTATACTCTAATTGCAATCGATCGAACCGTGAGAAATTTCAGATATTCGACCAAATTCGCCTACTTTTAGCAGCGATGAAACTCAGAAATTTTACATTATAGAGGACGTTCCTCGCAGAATAAAGTCACCTAATTATTTTTGCTAGCTATGCAACAGATTCTGTAATTTCAATTGTTTCAAAGACGAACGCATTGCAATAATCATTTTACATACAGTTCAGTCGATACAATAATACCAATTATCTACAACACGCTCTCTGTGGCAGTGGAAATAGAAATACCTAGTCAGACACGCTCTAATACCCTGTTGTAAACATAAACCGTGAAGGGAATAAATATTTTTAACATATAAGTATTACCATACATCATGATTACAATATAAACATCCTTCAAAATTTTATAAGAATTGCTAGTTATTTAATTAAACAAAAGTTGTGAGTTTGGCCACCATTGACCCCCTCGTCAGTGAACGCGTTGAATTAAATTAAATGAAGCGTAAGGGAAAAAACAAGGAATGTCGCAAAACATCTTTACTGAGAAAATCAATTTTTAATACTTTAATGTATCAGTAAAGAAACAAGGTCCAATGAATGTAACTGTATTGTTCATGGCGTGAAGTTATATTCTAATTAGGCGAAAGAAAAAGAATGAGCGAAAATATAATCGTCTTACGTTATTTTAATTTTTTTTTCCAAGTTGAACACTGCAGAATAAAAATGGACATACCTGTTCTTTTCCCGTACCCTTCAAATTTGATAACAGCATTTTCGCTGAACTTCCACATCTATTCATGTATTCGCAGATGCACTTTCTGTCTGCAGAAGCTATCTTAGGAATCTTTGCGTAATAAATACGATTAAAACATAATAACCAATACAGCATGAGTAATATTCTGCACATGTAGCCCTACTTATTCCAAATAAATGAACGCCGAATCGCCTCTGTTATCAGCGTATCCTACGAGGAACTGAGGGAACGATACCTACAGTTCTCCGTGTACGATTTTGACCGATTCTCGCGGCATGATCTGATCGGGCAAGTGGTGCTGAAAGGATTGCTGGAATGCACGGACCTCGAGCAAGAAATCGAGTACACAATGAACATTCTGTGCGCTCTGCAGGTACAGACCGAATTCGTCGTTAGCATAAACCAATTAACCCTGAGAGAGAAACACCACGAACTGAACCGGTCCCTTTCGTTCCGCTTCGTTTCAGGAAAAGGTGGACCTCGGTGAATTAATGCTGTCGTTGATGTACCTGCCAACAGCTGGCCGGCTGACGGTGTCCGTGATCAAGGCGAGGAACCTGAAAGCGATGGACATAACCGGATCTTCCGGTAAAATTTCCAATGATTGTTCCGCGAGATCCTCCATTAATGCAGCGGCATCGTCTTGCGAAAGTTCTTCTTAAATTTACGCGAAGGACGTAATGACGGTGCTGTGTCTTTAGAACTGCACTCATTGTCTCGTTATGTCAGTGATGACCACTGGATTGTATTATATTATACCATAATATAATTGTTATGTCGAAAAAGAACGTAGCACTGCTTCAGAAGCTTCCAGATTCGCCTGACAATAAGCAACAGTACGTTATCGATCGTGAAACTGGTAATACGTAAAACCAGGCACCATTAGTATTATTACCTAATGAAAATTTCCTTAATGAACACGTACTTGCGTTTATGCAAACTCATAAATACAGGGGTCTTTGAAAAAGATGGTTCCATTAAGGAAGCTTATTGGGGTGATAAAATGGGGCTTATGAGCATTGTGTCGGAAACGTGGATTGAAGCAGACAACTGCTATCAATGGAATTGTCAAAAATTTCTGTTTATTACTTCAACATAAATTCCGGTACAATTCTATACATATATAGATCAAGTTACATTTACTTGCAATGAAACCTCCAATTACTAAAAAGAAATCAGCAATTGTGTGTTACAGATCCAGTTATGATCAATACACTGTAAATAGAAACAATTTTTATGAATGTCCGTTCTGGCATCGGAACTGAAAAGATTACTGGTCAAGTTCATTTGCCAGAGGAACCCTGAAAAAAACACAACTCAATTCTTTAATTTTGGAAATCAAAGACACCATCACAACACATAGAACGTGATAGCACTTCTCCAATTAAATGTCCTCCACCCCTATCATACATATTACGTAATAATCGGACTGTAATTTTTTTCTGACAAAACAGTCAATTTACTCAAGATCATTTTAATTGAACTTCTAATACATTTAACAAACAAACACAATTTCCAGATCCGTACGTGAAGGTGTACCTGCTGTGCCAAGGCAAAAGAATCAAGAAAAAGAAGACCACGGTGAAGAAGAACACGTTATTCCCCGTTTACAATGAAGCTCTGGTATTCGACGTACCCTCTGACAATATCGAAGACGTCAGTCTAATAGTAAAAGTGATTGATTACGACAGGTGAGCGAACAAGTTCGTCGTCACGTTCTGAAAATACCGCTCCAATGAAGCGTATCGTCGATCACCGGATTTGACTCCGACTAATTTCTTTTTTCTAGGCTCGGATCGAACGAATTAATGGGTTGCACGGCGATTGGGTCCAGTTTCATCGGGATCGGTCGTGACCACTGGCTGGAGATGCTGGATAATCCAAGGAAACCGGTGGCGCAATGGTACCCGTTGCTCGAAACGGTCGCTGGTCACATTCCAGCTGTGAATTCAGAACCGCTCCCAGTCAGTTTGAGCTGCTTGAATAGCAGGTAAGCTCGCCTCATTTTCCTAACTTTTCACGATTACTTGACGTTGAAGAACGAACGAGTCCAGTGGATTCCGGTTATTTAAGATACATCGGGACTGGCGTCCTTTGACCCGACTAAGCGGCTGTCCCAACTATGCGAAGTATCGCATGGGTAAATACAGTAGTTAAAATGATATAAAACAAACAAACTATAGCTTCAATGAGCGATGAAGTGTTTCTTTAAATATTTTTAGGATAAATCAGAGCCAAATATCTAATATGTACATAGATATTCCTCATGCAGAACTTTCTATTTTCATTCTTTGTCAATAACCATCAATATCATTAATAGGCTATTCTCGGATACGCACGTTGTCCTTGAAGTCCTCCTAAAAAATCCAATTAAAGCAAAATACACAACATATTAGGAAAAATAAGTGAACATTAACGCTTGCTATCTTCTCATAGATTACTGCAGTTATCTGTCTCAAATAAGCGGCACGCTGTCCCAATTAAGTGAAGAAAACTAGGGCTATTTATGTGATTAGGTTCTGTTCTTTGAGTTTTGTTCCAAATAAACGGCTACCTCGATTAATCGGTAGCTCAAATAAGCGGAATCCACTGTATTCGCTTGAAAATTTGCGATACAATGGTCACCATGAATTTATTGAGACGTATCGAGACACAGGACGTCTGAATATGTTGCTCGTGTGAGTGACCGCATGTTCCAGGCAATAAACTCCATTACAAACTCTTGGGGTTTGTAAAAAGTAATAAAGAAACTTCTCGATCGTTAGAAAGAGGATTTTGAAGAAGCTGCATCCATTAACTCAATGCGTTTACTTCTGCATTACAGTATGGTTATTGTCCTGTGTTTAGTGGAAGTGAACAGTAAATATGTTAACGTTAATGTGCGAATTATCGTTAATACTAGCATTTGCTAGTTATTGTCAACATCAACTGAATCAAACCGTTAAAGTACGAATAAAGTATTATTTTCACTCCAACCGAACCAGGTATTCTTTCTTTTTTATAGTAAAAGTGTTTCTTATAATAGTAGACAAGATCTGTCCTGTTGATAGCAAATAATATCCCTAAAATGCACATTATCTAAAAATTGTTAGATAAAGTTTCATTTGAAACACATAATAATTACCTACGGAGTACATACCTTTCATGTTGTGTTATATATTTTAGGGATATAATTTGCTATCAACAAGTCGGATCTTATTTATTATCATAAAAAACACTTTTACTATAAAAAAGAGAGAATACACGGTTGGGTTCGAGTGAAAATAATACTTTATTCGTACGTTAACGGTTTGATTCAGTTACTGTTAACAATAACTGGGGAATGTTATGTGTAACGACTTTCGAGCATTAGCGTTAACATATCAGTAGAATCAGAATTTGAACTGAGGGTCGCGATTCACACTATCTTGTTTTGCAGATGAAGACAACGCGGGCGAAGAAAGTTTTGCGGACAATCGCAGTTTCTGTCGGACGTCGGCTTGGGCGTTGTTTCCTTCTGTCGTCATTTAATGCACATCGCTTGACTGACTTAAGTACAATTTCTATCTCAAACAAACAAACAGAAAAGAGGGCTCGGAAGAAAGAAACTAAAAACAACAACAACCGATTCTGTGCTTTGGAATATAATCATGTGGCAAGCGTGGAGTAGTAAACGAGTTAGTAGAATGTAGTAGAATGTTTGTAACAAGCCGTAGTATGGGCTAGAAAGAAGATGGAAGGTTGGTTGCTCAAATCCTAACGATGACGCGTATATAAGAAAATGAAGACAAAGATACAATACAGAAACAAAATAGAGATAGAGAGAGAGAGAGAAAGGAAGAATGAAAGAGAATTAAAAAAAAAAGAGGTAGAATAGTTTTATTTTTTGACAATGAATACAGGCTGGACCTGTATTCGCCCAGAACACGTAGATACGGATATCGAACAAAACTCGAACATATTTTATCAGCGAGAGAGAAAGATAGAGATATAGAATGAAATATTACATACAATAGGTGGTTGCGAGTGAATCAAATTTTTATATGGCCCGCCAAAACCGTGACACCGTTTGTCCTTCGACGCTGTATTTATATTTGTTGTACAGCAATCTATCCCGAACGCCTTACTTTTCGATCGACGCGCAGTAGCGAGACGATAGAGACCTCGATAGAAGAATACGAGTTTCCCCGGACGATATTGAAAAATAATTGTCGAGCGTCGAGCACGTAATCGCTGTAGGTTTACTGAAAGACCGATCGAAGGCGCTTACCTCGCTATCAAGTCGCTTGGATGTTACTTGCAACCCTATTCGATCATTTCAAAGAATTCTTTGAAACCGTTGCATTTATTTTCTGGAGTTACGTCAGGCTGAGACGGGTATTTATTAATTGACTTTACAGATTTTCATTTATTACCGAATAAGATAATTTTCACTGCAGAATATTTCCAGGGAACTTTAACAGAGCTTGTTCGTGAAATTTACGGCGAAAGCTTTGAATAATTCATTAATAATCCGCTTATTGTCGCATAATAACCTCGAGTACACGTGAAACACACGTAGTTGCCTATTACGTACAATGTGTGTACATGCGACGGCTTGACACGCGCGGAAACAATACGTATAATCGCTTCGAGCTGATAAATCCTCGTACAATAAACATTCCTCTCGTGCTAACGGAATAGAATTCTTTCTGTCGATCAACACTTTGTGCATGACACCGTGAAGGAATGCTCTAACGACAATAAAACTGAGTAGAGACCTTTCTTTAGACTATTATAGCAATATTCCTGGCACGTAATCGTGAACACTGTATCGTTGCTGTGCAAATTATCCGAAAACCAAATGGAACAAACATGTGTACACATAGGTAAGCGAATGAAACGCGAAATCAATTTCGGCGACGTTTACTAATTCACGCTCCTCCGCCACTTTCGCGTAAAACGTTCTTGTTTGCCGTGGTACAGGTTTTAGAAATGAAAAGGGCAAAGCGAAGCGGAGCTCGTCGAAGGGCACCGTTTGTGATAACACACACGCACATTAGACGTGTACGTGCGTCGATGATTGTATTGTGCAGCGTTGAAAAAGAATTGCATCGACGCGATATGCGTGTAACGCGTCGTAACATAAGCGACACACCGATGTACACCCCCGTCCATAAGTCACCGGACACTGGCTCATTTTGATCAAAATGATCATTGGAACGTGGAAACAATTTTTTGGCATGATTTTATTATTTTATGTTTTTATTTTTGTCTATACACCATCAACATAATTCCTGAATATGCTATTAACAATATTCACGTATAATTTAAATAAATGTTTAAAAAACAAAACTGTACGCGTGAGTACGTTTCTTATACAGCTTCAGCTCGGTCAGTTTTGCCCAAAGTCAGAGGAAGACTTATGTAAGAAATTAGACGGAGGTTGGACAGAAATTAGGTTCGATATATTAAAACCTTTAATCGAAGGAATGCCGCCATTAGTTCTAGCTGTCATACCCGCACGAGGCATTGATGAGAAGAAAATATAAGATTAATTACTTATTTTTGGTAAGATCTTTAACATATGATTTGAATTACGTACTCTCTACATTATAAACTGTAAGTGCTGACTTTATTTCGTAATGTAGATCATTTCATATTGTAAAATCGTCCACCTCCTAATATTATTAACAAAGTAAGTAAGTAACTTATGGATGGAAGTATATGTGAAGATGCGAAAACATGTATACGTATGTATAAGATTTGTTCGTGAACACGGGGTTTGTGGTTGTCGATATCGATATCAGCGCTGAGTTTGTTGCATTTGGTCGATTTCAGAGCGGGGCAACGTTTCATCTAATTTGATAATTATAATTATTTTTTCATTATTGATCGTAGTTGATAGTCAGGAAATTTGAATCGACGTTCTTACTTGCAAGCGATGTTTGAAATTTATTTAATTGTTCATTCTAATTGCGATAAAGATTGTGTTCGTGACCACTTGCTGTGGAAGGGGAATGAGAGTTTCTACGTCAGACGCGCGAGTAAATGTTCAGCAGTTTAACAAGTTGTATGTTTCGATTTTTGACCACGTTTAAACGTATTTTAATTGTGAATTTCATCAACAGTTACTTTTTATTTTCACTGCATTCTTGCATTTAAAATTTTACAAATGATGTTACGGGAAAGTAGACCGTTATCGAGTTCATTTACATTAATCATTTTGTACGTAAATTATTCACACAACATTATCAAATTGAACCATTATAGTATTCTGAAGAACAGTAAAAGTAACGAATACGCCAGCCAACAATAAAACATTTTATATCCCTAATGAATTATGTATGAAAATAGCCTGCTAAGATATCTATACGTTTATATTGAACTTAACCGATTTATTTAATTTATTTTAAAACATTCAGAAATCAATTATACGTGCACGACCATTACAAATTATAATGAACGATTAAATACTTCGTAACAATTACATATCCACCTACAATTAATTCACAGTTACGAGTGAATGTAATTACATATAATTAAATATAATCGATCATATTCAGTATATGCCCCACTCTGGCCGATCGATCAGCGATATCACGGAACGAACAACTTGCATGGGCGTCTCTGGAAACTGGATGAAAAAAGAAGAGCCCCGAAAGGCCGGTTCGATTTTGAAAATTTCGGGAATGTCAGACTGAAAAACTTCTGTTCGTTGCGGCGACACTCTGTGTTCCACGTAGCTGAAAGTATACCCAGTACCTCCTGTATAAACAAGAAAAATAGACAAGAAGCCACCGTACAAAGATACCTGAAAATACTGATACTATAAACGGAGTAGTTGACACGATGAAAATGTGCCAAGATACGAAATAGTTGTAGTAGAGTAGCGTATAGCGAAATAATAGAGCAAACCACAGATCATAAGCTTCCTAGTAGTTTGTCCTCGATATAATACAATATAACCGTGTTTGTATAGCCCGCGCGCGAAAGATCGTCAATTTAGTCATGGCTGCCCGTCACTTTTTGCTGACTTATTGTCCTTCGGAATTCACGCAGACTTATGGCCTCATCTGTCGTTCCAGCGATGCCCATCGAACCAAAACTCGAACTAACTGTACTTTTTCGTACGAACCGAACATTCTACTACAGACTGAGCCTACTCGAGTAACTTCGCGCAGACCAATTGCTATGGACGCATCATGTGGATGCTGGACTAGCCATATTGGAGTTTTTGAATGAGCTAAGGCAAAATCTTTTCTACGTGCTGAATATGTCTGTTGCTTTCGCAATTTAACCGGTATTAGCTAATGATCGACACTGTGGATTCTGCAGTTTTAAGTGAATTTTGAATCAGCATAGTGGGAAGCCGGATCGAGTCGTTCAAGGTCATAACTCTGCCTGAAAATTGAGATTCTATTTTTTAGCGCGATTTTGAGTTTGTGTTACATTGTATTGTGCCGTATTTGTTTTTCTCCTTTAGGCATAATATAAATAAAATTAGACGCCAGTAAGAAAGTATCGTGGACAGAGAAATGATCTTGACGAGCCTATTTAGGGTGCCTCTGCTATCGCAAGGCCAAGAGCACAGGGTAGATCTTCAAAGAGCCACCAATCCGAGTGCTGTCTACATTAAATGCAGCTTAACTCTTTCAGATGAGGACCATTATAGTGCAGCGCGTGATAAACCAAATTCTTTGTTATTTTGGACACAAAAAATATCAATAAATAATTCTTTCAGTATTGTAGTTTGAATCTACCGAGCGTAAGCTGTCTCCACGAGGACAAGTGTCTCACTGTTTCAACTGACTTCATATACTCGGTAGATTCAATCACTAATATATGTATGTAAGTATGAAAGACCAGGTTGCAGAACCTCGAAAGTACTATTTCAATGTTATGGAATTGCAAAGTATTGAATGAAGCACATGCATCACCAAGACGTGCTGATTTGACAATTCGAGTTCACTGTGCTAGGTAAAGGATATACCCAAACACGTACAGGATGTTTCATAACTGTAATTTATTTTTAAGTGTGAGTATTATAACGTATCTGACTGGACCTGTCTGTTTTCACTGTAAGACTAAATGTGTTATCACGTTGACTGCCACTGTGAAAGCTCCCATACCTGGTCAGACATACTATAATATCTCATTGCAAACACAAAGCTCGAAAAAAAGAAATACGTAACTATTGAATTGCACAGGCTGGACCTTCGATTTTTATTGCAATATTACTTCTATTTAAAAATTTTAATAAAATTAGTAATTATGTAATTAATTAAAATTCAATACGACGGACATCGGTGACCCCCGCGGCAGCCAACGTGTTAAAGTGAATGAAATGAGTTGTTGCCTCAGACTCCTCACTCAAATCCCTCAGATTTTTATTTCTGTAAACTTTTAAAGTCTATCGTATGTGCTCTGGAAACGATGAAATTCAAACAGACTAGAAACTATCGAAATTTTTTATAATTCAAACACTATGGTACTGATAGTGTATGTCCATACATATCTTATTTACTTCAGTGTAAAGTTTCTTGATATTCATTTATGAACCAGCCTGCAGTGAACATTCTTTTCATATTCATACACGAAATCATAGCGCTGAAATGGCCAGGTTGTGATCGAGTACCAGCGTTGACAAATGCGATACGTTTCGAACAAATTAGAACGAGTATCAAGTCTTGAAACCTGAAGGTATTAATTCGAATTAGGGACTACTCGATACCTAAAGACACTGTCCTATATTCGTCGATGTGTCGATTCTTTTGTACATTTACTCCCGTGTACACTTAATGTGCGTAAGCGTCGATGTTTCAATTCGCGCATGACTTCATACATTCATGTCGTTCGGCTAACGTTGTAATGATCTCGCGATCTTGTACCATCGATCTGAACAACTTCTAGTCAGACCCTCCGATCGACATTGTTGTCGGCCGACGAGGAACGACGTATACGTGCATACATATCAATAACCGATGCGAACAACCGTGCTGACGATTTTACTGGACGAAAGATTCCTAGGAGGCGACGAGCAGCTAACAGTTCAAACGAGACCTCGTTTAACGTCTACTCTGATCATGAAAGTGATATAATAATCGTATTTAATCAATACCGCAGGCGAAACAAATGATGAATCCCGGTACCGGTGATACATACATTTTCTAACGAGTATGTGTACCTATACTGTATATCCGGGCACGCAGTAGCCTCTTTGTGATTGTGAATGAAATAAATAAATCGGTACCATTATGTGAAATTGATTGGTTTTTTATAACCCTCCCTGATCATTCAATTGTAACTTAACATTCCACTTGTTGAATGTCGCAGCGAAAGCTTCCATGCATACAGCGCAGACAAGGAATGTAGGCCGTTCAAGGTCACTCGACAGTTTCCCCTCTTGTTATTCGATTACTTAAAGGAGGATGATAAAAAATGGCCATTTTTGGTATCTCCTGGAAATGAAAAATTCATGCAGGACCTTTAAGAGTGTCTCCCAAGGAACAAACAATGTTGTCCCTCTCCCGAAAAACGATGAAAAAGTTGTTAAAAATGAATAATAATAATAATAATACATGTACAATAATAATATCTCTTTACTTCGATTTTTTCCGCTAATTACATTCCTATAATTACTTCAGCTATACATATATAGGTATGTATTTTATATTATTCCTATTTTTAAACCGAATACCACTAAAAGGGAACATATGTAACCCGCACACGCCGATTTTGATGAAATTTAAATGGGAGATAGATTGTAGAAAAATATTGGACACGTATTATTTTTTATCGTCAATCGTCCAGGTTGAAGGGGTGATATTTTTTGGAATATCTCGGAAACTAAAGGTTCTAGGAAAAACATTTTTTTTAAATTGTGTTTTTGAGTGGGGAAGTTATTCACATAAAAAAATTTAAGAAGAAATCATTTGTTTAAATAATATATAAAAAATTAAAATTTTTTAATTGATTTTTCTTGCAAAATGTTACTCCACTTTAGTGTAAATTTGTATATGTGAACTATGGACCAAAATAGAGGATACGTGTTTTTGGAATTTTTTGTTTTTTATCATTAAACGATAATTATAAGATGTATAATTTTCTTCCACTTTGTGCGAAAAGAAGTATTTGGGCTTGTTTTGTAGAAGGTATCATAAACTTTTACAATGTTTTGAACACGGATACTGTGTTATACCTGTGTATGTTGGAAGTTGTTCCTTCAATATCCAGAGGAGGTACCGCAGGTATAAATAGACCCTTTAGTTTCCGAGATATTACAAAAAATAGGTTTTCAACCCTCAACTTTGAGGGTTGATATCACCCTTTCAACCTGGACGATTGCCGATAAAAAAAATAGATGTGCAATATTTTTCTACAAACTATCTCCCATATAAATTTCATGCAAATCGGCGTGTGCGGGTGGATATGTTCCCTTGTAAGTTATTGAACTTACAATGAGTACACATGTTCGTCTCCGGATGCAGAACGGTGAACGCGATATTGGTTGTTGTTCCCATTTAACAATGATTTTATGGTACTTTGGTTTTGCTTGATTCCAAACCTCAGTTGATTTATCAGCTGATTTTTTCATTAATTATTTGGAAACTGGTTCAATATTCGAAAGAAAGAAGATGAAATATAACGCATAGGTGAATTCGATCAATATCATATTTACATGTTTGGATTAATTTTTAACAACTTTCCCATCGTTTTGGGAAAGTGATAAGGACATTTCTTGTTCCTTGGGAGACACTCTTAAAGGTCCTGCATGAATTTTTCATTTGCAGGCGATGTCAAAAATGGCCATTTTTTAACATCCTCCCTTGCTATCATTTCAAGGACGTGAAGTATTATAAACGTGGTGATTGATCAGGAATCAACAGGGCGACGAAAGTAAGAGAAAACTGGCTGCAACATCAAATGTACTTTTCATTTATTTCGACTACTTATCTTTACAGATTAGTCTACCTTATGCTAAGATACAACTTTCCCATTATGTTACCTCTAATCGAAACGTTACGATAATACTAAGTATAAAATAAGCAATAGAGCTTATATTGGTATGTAGCAACGACTTAAGTACCTCTACTTAATAGTACTTTTTTTATTTAAGTGCCGGGAATAAACCTGCGTCGTCCGTGTCGTCGACGAGACTTATCGACGGGTGTCGCGGTTACGATTTGGCTTTATTTTTTATCGGAAAATCATATATTAGATAGACAAGCATCGAGGTTTCTTTTCTTTTTCTTTAAGGAGGATGATTTGCAGTCATTTGTTCGTCGATCGAACATCGATCCTCTTCTCGCTTTCTTTTCTCGTTATCGCTCGTTCTCTCTACATCGCGAAAATTGTGAAAAAATTAGGCCATATCATGCTCTTCGCTCGGTTCGTTTCAACGTTACTCAATCTTTTTCGTTCTGCTACGTTCCCTTTGTTTGTTACTTTTTCATTGGTTGCGATCCAATCGAAAAATTCTCGGCGAAAAAATGCTGACTCTAAGAGATTTACGATCTACATGACGTGGTGGCATTTGAAAAAACGGTGCTCGTGAAGAGTATACGTTATTATAGAAAAAAGAATGTCTGGCGGAACGATGTTCAGTCTTGAAGAAATGTAACTGCATCATTTTGAGATTAGTCTATTGTGAACCGGATGACGGGCTTAAGCTTAATCCAGAGCGGATGGCTCGTGTAGCATTACAAATGCTGTACAATATTTAAATCGTATCGCTTATGTCATAAGAAACGGACGATTATAAAACGCTACATTGTTTTGTTTCTTCTTTTCTTTATTCCACGCAGACGACCTCGATGTTCTCGTTTTACGGTCGCAGTTCTACGATCTCGCTACAGTGTTCCTCTATCCTCTTTTCTCTCTCATCATCTTTGTTTCTCTACGATCTCGCAATTATATTGACTTCTTTTTTTTTATCGATTGATTGGAAAATTGCTCAGCGCCGGGAAAAAGCACGCGACGATGAAACGAAACAACTCCGGCTGACAGAAGCTGTTTCACCGCGTTCTCCGATCGATCTCGAGATTATCTGAAATCGAACGCCGCTGTCGCGACTTTTCTTCATCCGCGTCGCTGTGAAATGCTAAACGAGTTACGATTCTAACGGCTAAGCCTTCGAGTAAGTGTTATTCCGCGACGATTATGCTCCTGCTCATTTCATCCGCCCGTGATTACGCTTAGAAAACGTGGAACGTCCGATCGAACTACACGTAAACACTTCTACGGGCTTTTCAATCCATTTTCACCAGCGTGCTTCATATTTTCTATTGTTTCTTTGCACATCGTTAATCGCATCACCTCGCGCTCCGTCACAATCGAAACGTCGAACAAACGCAAAAACGCTCGACACGGAAACCATCGATGAACCCCTATGTGTATTTATATTTATATTTATATTTATATAGAATGTTCGCGACTATACAAAGTCTCTGTGTTAAACATCGCGTGTTACAGCGATTCGCGCTTCCACTTTTTTCTTTTCTATTATCAATTATTACATTTAAGTACGACAATGTAACCACGATCGTGTAATAAGAACACTAATAATCGTTACTTGTAACCATAATCATAATAATAATCACTGATCGTTAATAATAATCATAATAATGAGAATAACGTGTAGTTGTAATAATTAATTATAGGCAAACCGCTTTTCTTTTCTTGTTTGTAGCGTTGTACTTAGCGTTATTTAAAATAGTAGCGTTTATACTCTTATGTACCGAGTGTTCGTGTACGGACAGAAATCGATTTGAGTTCCTTCTTTTTTTTTTTCATTTATATATAGCAATATGGAGGGAATTCACTAACAACTTGCTCGAAAAGTGCAGCATTCTCACACACCTATAAACAAATATAAAAACTCCTCTTTTAAAATCTTTTTGTTTTTTTTGTGTTTGTTAATTTCTTCTCTTTTTCCTTTTTTTTTATGTTCTGCTCAACACGGTGCCGTTTCGCGCGGGTTCTCACCGCTTCGAGTTTCGCGCCACCGCGAGACGGCGCGGGAAATTCGAATCGCCGCGGGAACTCCGTGCGAAACGTCGCGTGCCACATACATTCTTTTTTCACTCCCCGTTTTTCTCCTCGTTTTCCTTCCCTTCTCCATCGTAGCGAAAATAAGGTGTCGATAGTACGCGTCTGTATAATTAAGTACAATGTAAACACAGTTGCACACGATTGAAATTAATAATTACCGGAAAGCACCAGGCACGATCCTCTTACTCACGCACAATTCTCTCACTCATTCTCTCCTGTCTCTCACTCTCGGTTTCTTCTCTTCCTGTTTTTTTTTGTCCACCCCCTCATGCACTCTCTTCTATCCTCGTCTATAGCGAACGAAACGTATATACGAACAATCATGCAGTAAGCACGCCCATAACGAGTAGCGATATACCATTGTTTAACACGTTGCACACATAACATTGTCCTATGCGTGTATAAATTGTACGATAACGATCGATGCGCCGACGGCGGACCGGGTGCACAATAAGACTCGGTACTATAATAAGAATCGTCATTACGTTACATCAGTGATTTTTCGCAAGCTCAAAAAGTGATTGATCGCTAGAACGACGGCACCATGCACTTAACGTTATATCTACCACGTAGACGGTACTTGTATATGACTTTTTTTTCTTTTGTCGGTTTAAGTGTATCGACATCTAAGGAACGGAGACGGTCGATGATCCCAGACGCGTGTATTCATCGTGAATCCTGACTAGACGCATCCTTCGGACGCTAAAATTTTCATGATCGGTGGATTTTGTTCTCTTCTAACGAGAATTTTGAGCGATTAAGTACATGCGCGGCCGCAAAATCGTGGAATTCGACCGAAACGAGATGTATTGTAGAAAGGACAGTTACAAATTCACGATACGTGGGATCATCGATCGACTCGTAAACGCTTGCTCCGAATTATTCTCATTTATCCTTTCACACTGTCCGCTTCTCGCGCCCCGCCACCCGCCACCTATCTTTTTCCATAACTCGTTGTACAAACACCTGTCTTACTCGAAACGTCGCTGATTCGTACGAAAGAAACGTAACACATCGAGATCTACAAGCGTGTGCGCGAAGATAATCGCGTCTCGAGTTACCCTAGCTATTTGTTCGAAGGATTCGAATGATCCACGACGATCGGCCGGCAGGAAACTAGAAGGTTTTTTTAACAAATCATAGGTGAAATTATTGACCGATGAAGTAGATTTACAGATTAAAAACTTGTACAAAATGTATGAAATATAAAAAAAATAATAAAAGATTGTAGATACGTAGATAAATAGGAAATCAAAGTACTATGTATACAAAAGAAACGTCTGTAAAAGTGCCCGGACAATAAATTATGATCTGCATCGCTTCGTGAAAGAAAAATTTAAACAAATTTCAAGCGACATAAGAATTGAAGAATAAATCAGAGAGAGAGAGAGAGGGTAAAGACATCTAAAAAAATATTTACAATCTGAATCTATCAGGAACTTTTTAAAACAATCGCAAAGTAACGTGTCCGGAAACTTTTGCACCCCACTGTATAAAATTAATTATTACACTAAACACGATTCAGCAATATTCTCTAATAAACTGGTAACCTATGTACACTACAACTGCATTGCATTAAAAAAATTAACTGAAAAACATTTACCCTTATTTTTCTAAAAAAATCACCCATTAACTCTAAAAAGGGAAATGTTCCTTCAAAATTTCATCGCCTACAATTTGATTTATGATTCGTTAGAAAAGCGCTGATCTTCCGGTTCTCTGCTGTGGATCGACGTGTCGATCGAATCGCAAGCAATCGAAGCACGCATCTCCCACAAAACGGTTAAAAACTGTGCAGATTCGCTCTGTGAACCGGGGCATTGTTCAAGGAAGAGTGACTAGCATACGTTCTACAGTGAAACGAGCTTCAGCAATGCGTCATCTTCCTTTCCAATCGCTATCTTTCACTCTCGAGTCCACTCTCGAATCATCACACGGCTCGCACACGAACAACCTTGATTCCCGCGCAATCAAGGAGACCGGCGAGACTGAATTCGGCATATGATTCCTCGTTTTCCTCTCATTTTTTTTTTCTTTAGCCTATATAACTTGTCTTTTCTTCTTTTTTTTTCTTTGCAGATTAATATACGTCGCGTGCGAAAATACCAAGAAATATCCTCGCGAAGGTAAGCTGGACGGCTTTGATAAAAATTAGGATCTCTTTCGAAGGACGTGAACATCGGGGATATACATGTAGGATAGTGTGTGTTGTCGCGGGGCTGCTGATGAATCGTTCGCGATGATTCGCGTTTGATCATCGTTTATGGGATTCAGGCGATCCAGCGTACGCAAAAGAATCGATCGCCCCGGCGGAAGTGCTCTCATTGTGCAAATGTGTACGCGCGATTTTGTAGTGCAGGATAATTCACGTAAAGTCCACATTTAAAGTATCTCTGTTACTGTTCACGGTACTGAAAACGGCCATGAAAGAAGCACTTCGGGAAAAGATCATGTACAACGATGAAAATTTTACTTCGAGCTCACTTTCTTGTACTTCATGGTCATCGATGTTCTTTTACATGAACTGTATGTACGAATACAAGTATTCTTATAGTTGATACAATGAAGAATTCATTTATATAGACACAGTGACTTTTAGATGATCTTCAAGAATGATACACCACATTGAAAGTTTAGAGTTATTTTTTAGAATGGAAGTTTAGTTATTTTTATCGAGTAGAGGTTTAGTTAATTTACTTATTAAAGTTATTCGAAGTGATAACTATTAATTTCAACATTTTCTAGTGTAACAAATAAATTATCCACCGAATATATCTACGATTTTCCATCTTATATTGTCATAGATCTTTGTAAATTTCATTTCCGAAATATTGCAGATGTGTCACCGTTTTGTAACACGATACTACAAGAAGCGTGAGTAGTGTTTATCTCAGCAACAGTTTAACCAGAGAACTCTGTATTATGTATTGAATTAACAAAACTGATCACAATGGTATTTTCTTGCACAAGACCATCTGAAAGTCAGTAAAATATCATGTGAAGAAACTTATCATTTTATCAACCACAAACAAATGATTCTGCTTGAAACAAACATCAGTCACCAAGAAATCTAAGAAAGAATGGCCTTGAAATCTTCATTGTCACAAATATTTGCCTCTGCAGACCTCTTGCCTAAACGTATCCATTGTACCGTTAAAACGTCCACAGATATTTTATATATAAAAATTTCCAGAAACACCCTGCATATAAAGTGTATGAGATAGATCAGTGTGTGTGCCTATGTCTCGTAAAACTGAATTCACTAAGTGCTTAGCGAAAAAGTGTATGTATATATATATATATCACGAGCGACAATTACGAACATCGGCGCAGAAATGGAAAGGTTCCTCTTTGTTTCCTTGAAATGATACACGTTTCTCACCCTCACCAAACGGTCATTCGCTCGCCACTCTAGTACGGAAATTATGCGTACGTGTATATTATATATATTTATATAATATATTCAGATAATCGTATTTACACGGGGCGTAACTAGCGCTAAGTGTGTCCGGGGGGCCGTAGCCACGTGTTTCCGAGGCGGAAAAAAAATAACGCGCCCTCTCCCGTACGAACTGCTCGCGAGATCTCGACGATCGACCGCGAGCGTGCTATCCGAGGATCTACAGATCGATTAGACCAGCGCGCTACCCCGTAGGGGGTGAGTCGAGAATCGGCCATGTCGGATATTCGCAAGCGTAGAGATAGATCCGAGTCTTCGTAATTGACTAGCGTTCAGAGATGCGTCCACCCTTATCCTGAAATCTCTCGGGTCGAAGAATTCGAACTGACGTGTCTATTCGTCGGTGATCGAGGTCGATGACCGCGGAATAACGCGATACTCGCCTCGACACGTTCTACTTGTTCGCTTGCGCGTCGTCTCGATTTCGCGCGCGTCACGGAAGCACTGCTTTTTATTTTTTACTTTTTTTCTTTTCTTTATACTCTTAAGAGTCGCGAAAGCGAATTATTGCTAAACGCTGAATATCGTGAATACCTTTGCTGCTCGGCGACTACGCTCTGCGCCTTCTACATGATTGTAATAAACGGTTACGAAAGCGTCGTTGCTCGTTGCTCCTATCTTGCGATGCCCCGACCGGAACAGTTCACCCGCCACTTTCGACTCTTTCTTTCTGTTGCACGAGGAACTGTCGTTCGGTCGAAGTTGTAAGTTCGGTGTAATGGAGTCGTACACGTAGGACTGTTTTGCGTTAGGAGGCTGTCACCGTTGTGGCCAGTCTGCGTTCTGAGAGAAATCCGTCTGATGCGTTAATGTTGGGCATAGAAAGACAATAGGGTCGGTTCCTGCTGGGTGAAGTGTGTTCGTTCGTTTGATTTTGCTAGACGTAAGAGAAGCAATCTCAGTAACGCTGCTGAAACTCGTGATGCCACCTGTTAAAGTCGATGTGGAAAATCACAATCGATCCGTTCGCCAGGCCAGCTAGAAGAAACCTGAAACAGGTGCTTTACGGTTGTAGTCGAAGGAACAGATGATTCTAGGAATTTCTATTTCGATAGAATGGACGTATGAAGTTTCTACTTTAGCATGTTACTGTAAATGTTCACATCACTCACTTTTGGTCGTGAGAGAGTGCTAGAGATCGCACGCTGCTTCTACAGGCTGGGAAAGCGTAGAGGAGAGCCAGATTGAAGGTCCTCCAGACTTCTACGATTCCCTTGTCGCCTCCTGTCATTAAGTACTCGCCGTCTCTGCTAAGCAGCAGACACTGAAAACAGAAATTGTTCGTATCAAGTTGCAAAATTCAGTATAAGCACTTAGTAACGAATAAGCTGAAGATGCGACCGTATCGATGAATGAAACCCGATGTAGGTTACCTGAAGATTATCGTTATGTGATTCATGACGAAGGCGTTTCCCGTTTATAGTGAACGCTGCTATGTGTCCACGCTCGTAATTCACCACAATGACACCTTCTCGAGACATTGCGATATTTTCGGGCGAAGAGAATCCATTTGGAGCTTCCAGTGACCTCAAGAGGTCGCCGAAGGTCGTGTGCACCAGAACTGGTCCGTCTGTTAAACAATTTCATTGTGAATTTCAGAAACTAAGATGCCTAATGCCAAATTCACAGATGAAACCTACGGTAAATTGAACTCAGCGTTTAAGTAGAGAGTGAAAAGATTCATAAGGATATGTAATTACGTACAGTAAGATCCAGAAACAACTAAGCCCAATTCAGCCGATATAACAACAGCCGTCACTGGTTGTTCGTGGCCTGTTAGAGTTGCTCTGGGTGCTGGAGCTTCACCTTCTCCAACAATCGTCTGTGTCCTGGCGTTCCAGTGCCACAACAGAACGGTGCAATCGGCACTTCCGGATGCTATGTAACAATCCGAGGTGATGTTGCACTCGCTTCGTGACAAACACGTGACAACTCCATAGTGGCCAAACACTATCTGCACTATTTTTGCTGTAAATAGAAAATTACCTTATTTTATGGTACGTCTTCCATAGAAGTTTCGCGGTTGCATTAGCCAAATACCAGGTCTCGTTTAAACTATACACTGGTCTGGTCAGAAGGAGTACCTTCCATTAAACAAACTCTCCTTAATTCTCATACTTTTTAAAGCACGGAACTGTCAGCAAGTACTCAACCCTAAGTATCTTATACTTCCAATAGAAGATATAGAGAAAATACAGCAAATACAAATTCACCAAAATCATAGTCAGCAACCACTGAATGAACCTGTATCTCATCAATCTTATTCGCAAACCCATTATGCATCGAAATCATTACCAGTCTCAGTGGAGAACACCCGGAAGCTATTATCCCAGAATCCACACGCGACTAAGAACCGGCTATCCACCGTGGTAACGAAGCAGTTGCTACGAATCTTCAACTTCTGACTGAAATTGTCGCCCAAGTGTCTGCGTAGGGTGGGATTCGAGCTGTTCGCCGCTTGTGCTGCAACAATTTGACACGTTAGAACAACATGGTTATCATAAATTCAACTGCGAATCGTTTCTAGCAGCGCTTACATAAAACAGGATCCATGGACAACGGCTGGTTCACCGCCTGAGCTTGCGGGGTGTCTGCATAACTTGGCGACTGCACGGATGCTGTAATTCATATCTCGTTAATAGAATGATCAATTTTGAAAGCTAATGAGCAGCATGTTTTCCTGGCTTACCAGCGTAATTGGTGTTCCATCTGTTGACGGCGAACTGTTGGCCGGTGGTGACGGTAACTACGGATGGCAACGGCAGCTGCGGGTACGTGTTAGCGGAAATATGACAGATCGGTGAATTCGACGGGAACTTGATGGTCATGCACACGTCGTCCGGTATGCTCGAGAACATCATCGGCGACTGCAACACGGGTGGCAACGTCTTGTCAAAGTTTGCGGTACTCTTCTCGTTCGGTACGATTGAACAGAAAGAAAAGCGTGCGTTGTACGTATTGTAGGTAAGTATTCGTGATTCGATAATTCTTAATGAATGCATCGTAAGGTAGAACAGAGCTGAGATATATAAAATAGAGCTTAACATGGAGGAAGTTGTTCTGGGCCTGGTGGGGTGCGTTAAATGTTCCATTTTAATTCTAGAGTGCTTTAGACATTATAAAATTAGATTCAGAAAGAATGAATTGATGTATATACAGCTGATTTCTAAGTTTAAAATTTGGCTTTGTGTTTTGTTAGTGGAATACAAACATTTTTAGATGCCTCAGTTTGCAGTTGATGTGCAGATTAATTTGGTGAATTATGTAAAGCTTATTTGTTCAATGTAAATATTCAAAGGCACACTCTTAGAGTCCCAAGCGTAATTTAAAAATGTCCCAGAAAATATAAAAGCTTGTGTGATAGAAGCCACTTGATTCTACTCTTAAATGACTGAAAATATAAACTAGATGTTTTTGATAGCAAAAATTCCATTAAACAACACTTGGGAATATAATCTTGCAGTCAGATTAAAATGGAACACCTAATATGATTTATAAAAAATGTTAACACTAACTATAGTATTACTGACTAACTCTTCTATCAAAAAATTTATAACATTCTCATCTAAAAGTAGCAGACTACTTTCATCGTACCATGCTTCCATCTAGTATAGTTGTTTCACTAATACTCTATCTTACGTGTACAAATCGAGTAAAGCTCACCTCACAGAATGGTACCAAACAGAAAACTTTGCTTCTGAGAATGAATACCTACAATACATTGCACGCTCTTCTTTTATGAAGATCTACGTGTTACTAAAGCCTGATTTTACTCATGAAGGTATAGAGATTCTAGAGGCTGCAGAATGAATATTGTTTACCAAATGCATCGCCGAGCTTCGCGGAGGATGAGGCTCCATCAAAAGTTGCGAGGGTGTTTGACCGAAGTTTCGTATTTGATTTTCTATCGCTTCCCTCATCACTGGATCTGTGATGGAGTCCAAATCTACGCTACCCTCGTACGTTAGGTAGTAGAAAACGTTTGTTGCACGAACAGCCTCCGGACCTTGAACATTCAAATTCAGTAAAATAATCTTCAAGAACAAAATATTCCAATGTAAATTTATGCAGTATTCTATCATGTCATCTAACAATCGTGTCCTACTACATTCTTCTTTTCCTTTGCACATTTAAAAAAAAAACTTGACCTTCATGTCTCTGAAAATAACAACGTAAAAAAAATTCGTCTTCTCCAAAAAATTGGCTCGCTTGAACCATACAAGCTTCATATAAACAATTTTTTTGTATCTTTAATACTTCAGAAATTACGGGTCTGTATCATTTTAGCGCGGATACACTACATAAAAAAATGATATCTCAGGAAGTTAAAAAAATATTTAGCATTTTAGACATAATAAAATCCTCAATGAATGAGGTTCTTGAAAAAATTCAACAAACTGAATTCTTCACTAAGAATGTCGAGGAATTAAAATCGAAATTTTGAGAAATACAATTAAGTAACTATTACACAAGCAATTCGAGTCTTTCACACATTTCTCTACAAAGAAACAATTTTACTCTGCAAGCTCTCGAGTTTAACCCTTTCACTGTTTTATTTGTCATGATCCAGAGGTACGCCTCTGCTGAATTTCTTTCAAGTTCTCAACGACAATTTCTGTGTGAAATTCACAATTGCAATGTTAATTCTTCAGATTGGAATGAGTTTGCCTTTGCAAATTTTATTGTCTATAATACTTCATATCTTCTAGCTGATTCAGTACTAGTGTTTCTGTTTATTTTACTAATTGTAGTTTTCTAATGAGATGTTGCTCAAAGTTATTTGTGAGAGCGTAAAGAAATAAACTACATTTCATGCGAAGAAAATTAAGTTCGGTGAAACTTTAAATTCACGTGTATTAATAAAATGACTTGTTATTATAAAATAGGTTACATGAAATGTCTGAGTCAGTATAGCGGCTATTAGCACCTTACTACTTTCCGCCTTGCCCGTACGTCGTACGGACTAGACAGCGAAAGGGTTAAGAAACATTCGGAGAACGGCGGTTCTTGCACGAAATACAAGAAAAGATTTTCCAGTGGTACTCGAGAAGTGTCTCTTGTATTTCTTTTAGCCGATTTCCGTGGCTTCTGTCGATTGTTCGTGGCCGGTATTTCCGGTAGTCTGTAGTTTCGTGGCCGCTGCTGTAAACGTGTTGCGTATTAAGGGTGGCACGCATTGTCGCGCTCGGCACACGTGCCTAATTGCTTGAGACAAGACCCAGAGGAAGCTAACTAAAAACTAATTCCTTCCATACGCGCCGTACCCCTCTTCGACGCCAGCATCTTCGAAGAAGCGCCGGATATAGAGGCGCCACCGACAATTACCATCGGTGGAAATCTAATTTGACTCGACTACTCGTGGCCCAACATCGAGTTGCTAGCTCCACATAATACTGCCAACATTATTTGGAAAATTAGCATTTTAATGTATACGTGATCACTGCTTCATTAAGTCCAAACACAATTTTATGCAGAATGATTCGTTCAAGTTGATGTAGGTACACGACAAAATTTCTGTTACACTGCTCTAAAGAATCAGAGAATATGCTTGAACCGTTTCTTGATAGAAAAAAATGTCACAAGAGCAGATGAACCTCTTCAGGGATATTAACACATATGTACGTTTATTGATGTCAATTCGAGGATTATTGAGAAAAATGTAACATCTTATGACTATATGTGTATATATTATATTTTATAAGATTTTCTGAATTGAAGAAATTTCTTTGTTTTCAATTTAATAGCTGTGAATTCATATTGAATAAATGTTATTTTCTCTGGCTATAATAAACTTTATGTTACTTTCATAAATAGCACACCATATTTTGGAAACGCATGTCGATGTAATGATTCACCCCTTACAAGAAACTGTTCGGAAATTGTGTGTAAGAATTGTTATATAGAAATTATTGTAACTTTGAGTTTGTTAACACTTTGATGGCCGCAAATATCTAGCGAAAAACAGTTGTCATTGCCCATTTTTTCAAGATTCAAGCTAAGTATCGTCATGTTCTACATTATTCTTTTAATGTCAATCATTTTGTGATCTTAATTTTATGTGTAGTTGGTTATTTACTTTTTGTCAGTGATAGGTAAACCTAGTTGTTTATTCTACACAAGTGTTATTAAAATGACTTAAGTCACGCATACGTGACAGCGGCCATCGAAGTGTTAAGTACGTAGCTTTATGAATAATTACTATAATATTATTTTTGAATGAAACTCACCTTTCTGCTTGTACCCGAATATCAAATCGATCCACTGGTGTAATTGACAAGACACGAATTCTGACTCGAGTGCCTGAAAAATTAAAAAGAAAAAGTTAAATCTGTTGAAAAATACTTAGACAGTTGAATTCGTTCCGAGTCGCCTGCGTACCATTCGATTGATTCGTATGAATTCTTCAGGAGACGACGCCCATGGCGGTAGTTCAACATCTCCGACCGATGTGCCATCTTCTTGCCTACCCAGGCGATAACGATTGCTATTCACCAGCATTTCCGGCAGGAAGAAGAATTCCGGAATGAGCTCCTGTTAACAAGCACCATAATTTATTACCGCATCGCTTCTCGAACGCGATCAGAACACGATTACTCGTTGAAAATTCATTCCCTGGCGATAACAATAGGGCAGCGAGCATCCGTTGCTCGCGGACCTGTGACTAATAAGCTCGAGCTTTCGAAAGTGTAAAGGTGAAACGAACCTTGACGTCGGATGTATCCCGTTGGCAGTTCTTCCAGGACAACGCAATCGAGGAGAACAGACGGTTCGGATGATCGAATTTGCCGCCCTGGAGGGCCAAGAACATCGTCGTCATCGGCTCCTGAAACAGTGAAATTCGGTGCTGGTAACGCAGATTTTTACGAAACGATAACTTCTTTTGTTATTTAGAATCGTATAGAGTGTCAGTCGTATAGGTTGTGCTATATGTAATGCTGAAATTTTTAATGCACAGAATGTGAAAAAATTAATGAAACAATTAAAGTTATTATTACCGAATTACTGTCATTGTTTTTTTTATTATTAAATTATTAGAACCAAGTGTAAATAAATATTATAGGGGAATCTATAAACTAGACAAGTTGTAGCTGTTCTTTAAGTGTCAATATATAAAAAATGGAAGAGGAAGATTGATTGATATTCTATAAAGAAGTACATATATTTGGAAATAGAGTTCATGAAACTGTACAAACTTTTGCCGTGCTGTTTTCTTATGTTTGCTATACAGTAGGACCTCGATTATCGGGCCTACAATTGGTAACAGGATGACTCACATTATAATTATGTTTCACATAAAAATGACAATTTTATTTTAGAATGTAAAACATCCAGTACTGTGAAATTAGATACACAGTGTCACTAATTATTACTTTAGCTTGGCGCAGATGTAGGATGATCTATTTTCAGATGACAGGTGTTCGGATAATCGAGGTTCTACTGTATACTTAAATAGTCTATTCACCGTGTATCTCCAGAAAAACTCTTTGTGAATGATAATCCGGTGATGCCTGTAAGCTAACTGGTTCATGAAGAGTTAATCATTCTGTTAAAAAATTATTTGCAATCTCAATATAAAATCCCCACCAAGTTCCTGTAAAATCGAAAAATCTTTCAGGCGCCGTTCGAGGGGAACTCTTACAGTCTACTTTGCTGTATGGTTTCGCGCTTAAAGTCCCCTGTCAGTCATTTCATCCTCTGACAGGCTGATGAATGTTAACAGAATACCCCCCATGATCGGCGTGCCATTTACGCGTAGGCGTAGGGACGTTTTAACGTGATTTACGATCGCAGACGGGATTTTCGACAACTTCTACACACTGCGGTCTCCGACAATGATTCGATGGTCCTTTCACAATTTTTCCGCTGCCTCGTCAGAAACGTCAAGTTAATGCCGTAACGAGACCGTTAAGGGCGCTTGTAAGATAGGCTGGGCGAGACGGCGAGGGGTACAGTTATAAAGCAATAAATTGTTTATGACGCAGTATATCTGCTGGTAAACAGCGGAGTATCGCGAGGCTAAGGAATAATAAAACGCTTATCGACGATTTGCATGTAAATGCGGCGGATAATGCTCAGCCGTTCGAGCGAGCTTTAAGGTGAATTTACATGAAACCGAATCGCCGTCGAACGAATTCGCGCGGAAAGAGGAAGATGTTTTTGCAGGCAGTTACGCTTGGTAATCACGAGGAAATTAATATAGCCGTTAGGGTAATGGGAACGCGATGACGCGGCGGCGATGGCGTATTTTTACGCGAGATCTCTGAAACGAAGCGAGCGCAGGAAATGCAGCAGAAAACAAATGCACATATTTAACGGGAAGGCGGGCTTCGTTGACTCGAGGGCGTTCCGACGCCCCCAAATTAGTGTGCAGACACTACCGAATGCGTCGTTGTAATTTATGGTTCGAACTGGACAGGTCTCTTAAATAGACCGTCGAAGAACCGGCGGTCCTTACGGTGTTCCATAGTTCGGGGTTGTTTGCGACACCGCTCCAAAGTCCGTGAAATTTAGTATTGTTTGGTATATACCGAATTAGAGGATCTATGGATTGACACCGTGATCTCTGTAGGATTCCTCTGATGTAACTCTAACAAGGAGGGCTCCGGAACTCGTCGTCTCTGATTTTAATGAACCCTTGTACGTTGATGGATCATGTTATTATGAATCTCGTTATATGTGGTTTTAGGAGTAGACAATCAATAGTTGGACAGATATTTAATATTAAAGTTCTGATAAAGTTTAAGCGAATAAGATGCAGACATATAAGTTCAGAAAGCCTTTCTTAAGTATTTACTCTTCACATTATTGAATACTGCTTAAAGGTGCCAACTGTAATAGGCAATCGAAAGCTAATTTATATTAAAAATCGATCCCAAATGTAACCTCTTTAAATCTTGTAAATTGTTATTGACACGGTAATATAGATGTATTACAGTCTGCTAAAAGTATGTAAAAATGCAATTTGAAAACATTTGTAATAAATCATTGTCCTTGTATTTATTATCTATTATTATTCTAACAATTTCTCATTTATGTAAGATTCATGGAGAATATTTATTGAAAATATCTGAAGGTAGCTCACCACGCGAATCATCCAGTTCAAAACGAAAGCGGCAGTAGAGTAATGCGTGCCATAGTGGAAAGGCGGTATACTATCGTGCTCCCAACTCTGAAAACGCTCCTCGAAGTATGCTCTTCTGCTTGGATTCAATGCTCCAATCGGCTATGAAAGAAATTTGTTTAAATCAAGTACCTGTCCTAAGAAGAAATTTTAATCCTTTATTAATCTTATACTGTTTCTTACCTTCGATAAGTCTCGATAGTTGCTAGGCAAACTGAGATCGAGCTCCTTTGTCTCATAGTTAGTCAACACCCACGGAAACACGGGATACTGATTCAAATCGTTGTATGTCCGTCCTGAAACACAATAATGCTTATTCGATATGTGATTTTGGCAGACACTTGTTTTATATTCAATTATACCACATTTACAACATTTATTCGATCTTAGTTTCTTCACACATTTAATTCTCTTTATTTAGTTTGTTGTTTATTATTCTGTTAATTAGGCCATATTTCATCTAGAATCATTCCTGTAAGTATTTATAAATCTCTAACACACTTGTAAGACATGCAAATTCGTCTTGCTCATAGGCGAGGCATTTTCAAATCACAAGTTGACTCGTCTTCAGGTTAACGGATTTACAAATTGGTGCTACCACAAACAATTTGTCGTTCGAAAGTTTGCAAATCTGCAGTGCACAGGATAGCAGAAAAAAAATATTCAGAAATATGGTGCTAAAAAACAATACTTTCGAAATTATTAATAATATCATTATCCTCTTCAAAATACGACAACTATCTTTCATAAAAAAAGTATTCTTCTGAAATCTATTAAAAGGAATACATCTAACATGACCTTTCCAAACTATTTTGGCACAATTCTCTGCCACTTGTAATTTTTCATACGATAACCCTACTGATGGGAGTCGCGTGGACAAGCGGTGTTTTGAAAAAAAACGCGCCACAAATAAACGAGCCGTCTTCCTTTTAACGCGTATAATCGCCGGCCTAATTTTTTGCCCGACCCATCCGCGGTCACTTTTCTTCTCCCGGCGACACGAGTGCATGAGTCGGACGATGAAAAGCGGAGAGCGTAACGCCTTCTAATTCTATTTTTACGAAATGCGCCTCAGGGTGCTGCTCCGTTTAGTAAGCGCATAACTCAGACCGTGACGGCTAATCGTTCCTGAAATTGTCACTTCTGGAGGTCTCACTCTTCCACACCCTCCCGCGCCCCATTCAGAATCCCATTCGGAGGTGCATTAGTGACGGCATCCGTGGCTGGCTTCGTCTAATCTTCCTCCACCAACCCCTGGTCGCTAATTAAAACCCGTCAGCAAGTTTGTCAACCCGTACCCCTCACTTCGAATCGTTTACTTGCACGTTTAATTCGTACTATGTTTTATTTGGCCTGTCTTATGGTTCACGCGTTAGCTCGTCTTCATTATAAAGTAGAATCACGCTTATATGAACCAACGGGCTGACAGGTTGTTGGGAACATCGAATAACTGCAGAGTCAACTACTGCACCATATCATTGATCAGAATGTTGTATAGTGGTACTCTCCTCACAAAGAGACTGGTTTAGATGTGCAAAAGTTGATTTATTTTGAGCTTCCTCAGGGTATTATTTCTTTAAGCAAAGTTACAATATTTATAACCTCAATTGTGCTTGAATGAAGGAAGAAGGAGATGAAAATGTAACCAGCTTGAACTTTAGGACAAAATAATTTGTACTACATCCAATATTTATAATATTAATTCTCTGATGCTTAGAATGTAAACGTTCTACCAGTTAGGGCGCAACACAAAAAGGTGTCTCTTGAAAATAGACAATACCAGCATCCAACTGATTAAAAACAAACAAACCTGCTAATGTGACAAATCTCACTAATTGTAAGTATCAAGAACACAGAAGTTTAGTTACTGATACACCCATATAGTATCCTGTTTTGAACTCAAACAATAAATGGAAAAAAAACTTCAACCACTACCTGCGTTTTATTACGAATATCAAATCTGCTCAGAATTGTGCAAGACCCGTCAACCCTATAATTAAATCAAACTCGGTGCATTGATCACCTCACAACCCAACCCCAATCAACGTACAAACAAATCACCATTCAAACCCCTCGAAAGAGAACTGAGACGTAAGAAAATACCCTAGCATCTCTGTGGACATGATTTCTTGAGTCGCTGTCGCGTATCCTCTGTCAGAGGGACGGGGATAATCGCGGAGCGGGTAGAGCTGCGGTTCGGTCTCCGAGAAATTCACCGGATACTCAATTCGGCCAAGAACGAAATAAAACGAAAAAGAAAAGGGAGAAACGCAGAAGGAAGGAAAGGACTCGGAGCGGCGAAGTCGCGGCGCACAGGCCGACGTCGTAGCTACAATGCGTCGTAAATCGTGATGCTGCACGAGCGACGGTCGGACGTAAATAATAGTAAGGCCGCGTTATGCATCAAAGTGATTATTAATGGTAGCGTCGCGGTGAGTGAGCGACCTCAGAACGTTTTCCGACACCGGAATGCCCGCGACACACGCGCTGCCTCCCTTTTCGTCTCCGACAACCCCCCTTTTCTCACCCTCGCTTTTTCACCTACGCCACCGTCTCGTACGAGCGGCGTCATAATGAGTGTCGTGTCCCTCTTGCAGCTCGTTTTTAACTCGTTTTTAAATCATCACCGGCCAGATTCACGGAGACGCGGGTCTACGAAGAAAAACTGAAAGTCTTGTGAAATGTTTTTAAATTTGGAACAACAGGGATGAAGCTCGTCTGTCAATTTTGGCACTGCGTACTGTTACATACCGTGATCGTGAAGATATCACTAGTACTTCATGCAATTAATTAACACGTTGAACGTCGTAGCGGTCACCGGTGATCGACACCTCAAATTTAACTTAATTAAATAATTATTCATTGTCGCAAAATTCTGAGCAAACTTCATACTGAAACAATAATGTAGGAACAGAACAACAAGACTGAGTACTCAAATCTTTTTTTTCTTTGCGTTTTATATAAAAAATAGTAATCTATATCGCGTCTGGTCGGGTATGGCCGTTTCTACTGTGGCTTTCAACGTGTTAAATTCGTGTGAGTAGTTGATTTATTGCCTCGAGAGTTGTTGAACTAAGAAGTCGAGGCGTGTACATTCCCAATCACTGGCAAGGATGGCTCCCGAACTCGCGATCTCAGATTTTAATGAGCTCTTGCATTTTGATAGATCATGTTTGGAGCGTAAATCGTCAATAATGCAAAAGATATTTAATGTTAAAATTCCGACAGGGTGTGTCCACTCTACTGTAACAGCTGCTTTCGAGTAGAAGAGCGCGGATCAATCGGTTAGGCGCTGGAGCGCATCAGGTTATGATAAAATAAAATATAAACCTCAGAGAAGTCTAAATAGTATATGCAAGTCAAAAGTACTAAGCTGTCAAATAATTATATATAACAACTTCGTTATGCATTGATATTATTTGCAATATACGATTTAAGAAAAAAAAGTCGACTAGTCGCTAGGTTGCTTCGATGAGTTTCTTTTTGCGCGCGGATTCAAATACCCACGCAATTTGCAAGAGAAATGTCTCGTGGAAACGAGTTTCCCATTCTAGTCACGGTTCTGGAGCGAGATTAACCGTATCCTGTTCCCTGGGCGGCCAATTTACCAACGTTCGATCATTTTAAAAATCGTCGACGACACTCCGACGCACGGCTAATAGGCGATCATTTAAGGGCCGATCGTAAAGCAAGCCGGTCGCGAAATTATGTAAGCGGAGAATTTATGCCGACCCACGCGCTTAATGACGAGGATCATCGGGGACGCGCGTAATTATTTCTGTATCGACGAGGACGCCGCGATGCCAGAGGGTGGCCGTGTATTTACGAGCGTTATATATTAATTGCGCAAATAAATAGCCCGGTCGGAGGGATGATCAGGGAGAGAGAAGCGGAGAGGAGAGGGGAGGGGAGACGTGGGCCCGCAATTGGGCAAGGCCCGGCGGGAGAACACGTTGCGAAAACGAACCGGTCCAGGCTCCCGCATGCGAACCCTTCTCCGTTGTTTATTTGCTCGGTCGCATCGGTTTATTAAAAATTAATGACAGCAGCCTCGATGTAAATACGATAGCCTGCGTGTCGTGACGTGGACGTGGGTGTATATCTAGTGCAGTCACCGGTTTCTTCGAATTTTCCCCTGGTCATCCTTTTTCTGACTTTCTTTAACCCTTTCAGCTCTGAGATTTTCGATAAAAAGGTTTGACGTGTGCTGAAATTTTCAATTACAGAAAACACATTAGACTGAATAGGTATTTTATTACTGCTACGTGTGTGATCTGAATCACTCAGCTACTTCAGTGTTGTGAAACTGATACGATCGTACTCGATTTTTCGAAATATATACACTGGTTCGCAGAGCTGAAAGGGTTATTGGATTGTCGATATTTAGGTAGTTTGTAGACTGATTTCAAATGCTCCAAACCGTTTATATTCACTGTTATAATATCTATTGAGAATGTTGACAACCCAAACGTACTTCTTGGTAGATTATATACGTCCTATAGAAACTACGTTCTCCTAGGTAGTTTCATATAGAGACAGTCTAGTACACAAGTACACGTGTACAATAAGGGAGAAACACAATAGGGTGGAATAAGAAACCTATAATTTCAGAAAGATCTCGGATCACCGTACACTGTAATGGAGTCTACACGTTTCCCTCCGACCTCTGTTTCTCCATCTCTCACGATCTGATGTAACCCATGACTGTCGAATATTCTTCATCGAACACCCTTTGTACAGAAACCCTTCCACCTCGCGGTGTAATTAGCGGCATCTAGCTGGAAAGGATCCCGTGTACCGTGCACGCTCCCATTTGCCGAAACGTCTGATCAGGCTGATCCGTAAAAAAAGGTGAGGGGCCAGCATCTCGAATTTCGTGATTTAGCTGGCGACGCGGAATACAAAGGGAGTCGGATATTAAACCGAAGAAGAAACAAAGGCGGACCAGCGTTGGGGAAGCAGGAGACCTCTCTGTCCGGGTCTCCTGGGAGAGGATTACCAAGGCCCACGAGCTATGGGGATTACTCGTATGGGGTGGCTAACGGAACACGGAGCTGATTGAGAACATCCCTAATACGTCGCGACAGATTCCATCCGCCCGTGTGCAACCGTACGCCACCCATCCTTCGCTATGTTACAGTCCAACCTGCGTTTGCTCGCTCCAACCCGCTTGGAGATGCGCGGCGGAGTCGAGCAACGATCCAACGACGTCGCATTTTCTTTCCGCAACCCGTAAGCCGATATGATTTTTTAGACGAGCTTCCCCTCTTATTGCAACTGCGGTGGCTTCGCGGTAGAGAAGGTTCATACAGGGTGTCTCGACAGAAAAGTAATTATTGTACCCTCCTTTTGTATTTCTTTGACGTGTCTGTTGTGTTCGGTGTAATTTATAAATAAATTATAATCTTTTCTCTGTGAAGGAATGCAATTCCGAATGAAACTCTTTTCTTGAACATGCGTTTGTAAATGTTTTATTTCAATGTTCGTAAATCCAAGACGGTTGAATGATGGTTCGGTATTTAGTTGAGTCATGGTACGATAAGTAAAGAAACATTTACGAACGTATGTGTACTGAAATATTATTTAGTAGAACCTGCATTTCCCGTTAGATTCCAAGCTATTGGTGTCCGTTTGTTCAGAAACGCCCTATAGATACGCGGAAAGTAAATATCGTGGATGCGTTGTGAGAAACTTACCAGCAATCGTGTTCAAGAACATCAGATATTCGAAGTTCGATATCTCTCTTCGCTGCCATTTCTGTGTCATGTTCGAAATTCTCATCAGCTGCCTGGGCGACATCATCGATGCCCTCCTGCAAAAAGAATATAATTGTTATTTCATTTTTTTGCAATTTGCAATATTATAAGAACCCTTTGAAACGCCCTTATAGTTTGAATATAACAAACTTCAAAATGGGAGGATAGTTTCTAAATTTTATTTTATGAAGATTGCACATGAAGGGGACATCAAATATCTCGTATCAATTGCTCATACTATTCAATTTCTGCAAATTAAGGGCCGTCATTTGTGAACGTAGTCCTAACCCCTGTTTCACGGTATAATATTCATATTTATGAGCAGTTCCTCGTTATCTTAGATAGAAAGACGATTTGTAAATAATATTCATTGGAATCTGTCGACATTAAAAAAGTCGTCAAAGTGTTTAACGAGTGCGTGTGTATTTTGATCTCATGAAGCGTAGTTGCTGACGATACAATTAGAAGTTGAATGCCTTATACGTCACGCGAATAGATCGAACACCGGTGTAATAATTTATTTATACCTTCGATGCTGCACGCGTGACGCGAACATATGACTGATGTATTAATACCTGTCCAACCGGTCTAGGCTATCAGCGTCGCATCAAACAGCAGGTACACGCACGATATTGACAAAATATGCATAAGATTGCAGAAAATTGAGCGAGCGAGCTTTAACTCACCGTCTACCTTGCAAAACCATCCAAGAGTTACCAACTTTCTTAAGTTTCTAATTACATTGCAAATTCACCATCTGGCCTAGCATTATATGACAGATCTAATCTTGAAATTAATTATAGGAAGATTTAACAATTTCATGACATCGCACATATTGCAAATGGAAGAACGGTAATCAGTACCAGATAAGTCAACACGTTCGGTACCACGTGTCATTTATCTGTGACGCGTCAATTGACAGGTAAGATCAACGTGACAGCGACGAATATACGACTGCTTCAAAATAACCCCTTACACGCACGTAAATATGTAATGAATTTGGTTGGTATTTAACAGAACCATTAAAGAAGTAGTGTGATGTGTCCGTTGGTCAGTTTTCCATCTTACGTTAGCGAACGTGCTAATTTATTTTCTAATCTCCGGCTATTTTTGTCTGGAGAATCATGGTCGATGTTCGCATTAAAATCACCCTGATGTTCTACATCATTTCCCCATGTCATCCAACATAAAGTCCCTCTGTTCTCCAAACGACGTAAACGATTTTCATAGTTCCGTGAGATTTGTGTGAAACACCGTGGAATTTATAGATCCGGTCGTCGTCGCATGCCTCTCCGTCTTAACGTCATCCACTGTACGCCCGTTAAAGTCTCTCGCGTAAATTCTAAATCAGTGATCTTCGCATTCGTAAAACCGTTCGCTGAATTTTACGGCGCGAACGTAAAGCACCGGGGCCGTGTTGCTGCTTTTACGAATCCGGAGCAAGTGGTCACCATAATGGCGGCTCAAAGCTGATATCTTCCTTCGCCGTCGCAATTATCGTTGGAGGCTCTCGAATGCGTGATATCTGCTTCACCGGTGAAAATGGCTGACCAACAAATTGCTATCATATCATAGCAATATCACAAATTGCTGAATTGCGTACTTCTAGATCGATCAGTAATAACCCAGTTTCTACCATACACTCGTAACATTTACAGTCAGAGTCAAAAGTGAGTATGCACCTTGAAGGCATGAAATTTATTTAAAAACTCATGTTGGATAAATTGAAAATTGATTGAAAAGATATAAAGTATGTAAGAATACAAATTAATAGTAAAAAAAGCGAGTCAAAAGTGAGTATACATGAGTAATTAAGAATGATTTCTCATTATTAATCAATAAAGTTATGTACATATAATATTTTCTCGGTCCACCTTTAGTTTTAATTACAGCATCTAATCGCCTGGACATTGATGCAACCAAGTTACGTGTTGTTTGAACAAAAATATCATTCCATGCTTTTATTAATTCCGTTTTAAGGTTTTCCTTACTCGTAATGTTTATTTTTCGTCATTTCGAGTCTAATATTTCCCACAAATTTTCTATTACATTAACCCTTTCGCTACGGCAGCGTGCAGCCGAAAGCCGACAATACAATATATTTTTCCAGTACAAAGAACAGACTGAAGTTTAACTGCAAAATTTTATTTGAAAATTCATGACGATTAGAAATATATCACGTGATCATGATTTTGACTGAAATTTTCTTTCTTTGAGCGATTGTAGCATCTATAAGTCATTTCACGGAGGGCGACTATAGTCGCCTTTAGTACCCACAGATCGTTTCGTGGCAGGCGACTATAGTCGCCCGTAGTAGCGAAAGGGTTAAGATCTGGACACTGTGGTGGAGGATTTAATTGATTTGGAGCGTTCTGTGGCAACCAATCTTTAACCACCTTCGCGGTATGCTTTGGGTCTCGATCTTGTTGAAAGGCCCATGAATCCGGCAATTGAACTTTTGCAACAGTTGCAGGTAACTTCGATTTTCAGATATCTAAATATTATACGCGCCTCATTTTTGTAAAGTGTATACTCACTTTTGACACTCACTGTATACTATTTTTGAATTGTTACGAAAGTAAATACATTCGATACATCTGTATTACGATTCCAAATAAGAGCCTGTCACAATAACATTTAGTACACAAGATTCGACATTTTTGATAAACAATAAATCTCTTTGATTTACTTTAAATACTGCGAATTCAAAGCACTCTTGATCAACATAATCTCGTACAATAATCCAAATAAAGGTCAAAGATTCATGATCCTTCTACTGGTAGCACAAACGTAAATGTATCACAATTTTTTTTTTCAGTTGAAGGCTCAAGTGTCAATTTTTGCGTGCCATAGTAAGCGCGATCCTCATTTTCTAAGGTGGATCTTCGGAGCTTTTCCGACACGGTCGAGTACTTATTTTTCGCGAGCACGGTCCGGACCGTCACGACGCGGATGCACGTTTTATACACCGGCGGATTATTTTTGTTAGCGAGGAATCTTCCTCGGATCAGACGTCGGAGTTGGCCTCCGTATATTTATGGCCGTCGTATCCTTCTCGCCGGCTCTCTCTCCCATAGAACAGCGCTTTAATGGATGGATCGAAGCGCGGATACGCGAACCTCTGTTCTCGCCGCCTATCCACCTCGAGAACCGTCGTCGTATTTGTATCGAGAAAGGATCCCTCTCGAACCTTCTTCCTCCAGGAGTCCTCCACCCGAAAACGCGGACCCTCCGAATAATTTCAAATCGTTCGATGTACATTCAATTTTCAATTTTAACTGATTTTCTAGATCAACCCGTTTGCCTTGTAATAATGAGTTACAATCGTTATGTAAGTCATGGTCTACGTATTAGAAACATGACTTTCAAAGGATTATCTAAAGCAAATTTAGACCTTAGAGCACTTGAATAATAAACTCCAGCGCAGACAACTATTAAGAAAATCGTAAGGGGTTAACGACATCACGGCTCGATAAGTTAATTGATTGATATGTTAGAACTACGAGATTACACACGACATTAATCGACCTGTTTATACATTGCATATGATTTGTACAACGTTGTTCAACCTAATAAGTAACAGGCTGCCGCATACGCATGTATGAACGAATTACTTGTCTTCTGTTTTCAGTCAAGTCACTTGAACAACTTGTTCCGAGGCATACAGTTATTGTGTGTAAAGTTACAGCATACGCGACAATGTAAGTTGAAAAGTAACAAATTGAAACAAATATTACACCGGATTAATACTAATGAAGGGACTTTGACAAATGTCAAAGTTAATGAATAATCGTAGCAACTACTCAAGGAACTGCACAGATTCAAAATCAAATTCATTTGAGACTTTCTCTTTTCATATTTGAACTCATAACAGATTTCTAATAGATCTTGATAGATTGAGAGAAATCGTGCAAATGGAAAAATAACGAGCAGGATATTCCACTTTGAAACATCTCATTAATTTCTGATGAAACGTGATCTATCGTCATAGTTTTTTCTAAACGCTACCAACGAGTCTGCTCCAAAATTTTTCACTATCTATCAGCACCCTTTATCAGCCGATCTTCATAAACGTTTCGGTTGAAAGAAGAAAGGCTTAGATCCGACCCTGATCGGAATCCTACGGAAGAGGACAAAGAAAAAGGCGGAATGCGACGAGCGTGTTCGAAGGGTGAATCGAGTCTGAGATCCCTAGATCCAGATGTTGGTTGAAAGAGGGGTTCCAGGGACCTTACCTAGTCTGCGGAATCCCGTATTTGATGCCCACGCCGACTCGCGGTAGCGCCTTGATCACCTTTTTCACCGTCGCCTGGTCCGGGAACGCGAACAGGATCGAAGCTGTGGACAAAAAGGCGTTAAAGTGCGGATTATCAACTGGGCCCAATTTCAAAGATGGATCGTGTGTCAATCATTCGGAAGGACGGCCGGCAAGGACGAATTTCTTACTCGCATCGCGAACCTAGGAGACTGTTCTAGAGGACAGGTAGCTGCTGCTGATATTGGAGGCTACCATGCATCAGAGACTGCAGAAAGTTTAACCCTTCGCACTCCAAGCATCTTTTAATACGATAGACCACCAACTCCAACATAATTAATGAGATGATGCAACCAATATGGTTGTGAGCTACTGCAAGCAAATGTTAATTTTCAATAATTCTTATTCCAAGAACATTTCATCGAGATAAGATATTTACGCTGTACTTAGTCTTACGTATTAAGAAGTATTTCATTTTTGACGTGATATACAAAAATTAGTAAATAAAATTGACAAACTATCGGAGTGCCTGAGAGGCATAAACGGAGTGGAACGCTTGACATTGTCAGAGCCTGACAGGCATACTTGGACTGCAAAGGATTAATGATGCATCGAAACTTCAGTATTCTACAAGTGTTTTCGAGCTGCATTCGAAGCTTTCGAATTCTGTATTATACACCTGTCTATAGTTACTCAAACATCAGCAGAGTGTTGTTTTAGCTGGGGTTAGAACTAAAGATATGCATCAATAGCATCCTGAGACCCAATCTGGATTCTTTTCAGTACTCTGATGATCGCTAAATATAGCGATTCTTATAAATATAGAAATATTAGTTTCAAATTAGTAAACATTGACTTTTTTGTGAGAAGTTGATAGTGGTGAATCTACTCAAATTCCCCTGTACGTTTAACGCGTTCTGTACTTATGCTTAATCAAAAGATATGATTCATTTAAAGATACGTAGCAGTTGGTCACGCTTCGTAAACACGTTTAGAGGGTGAAGTTAAATGTGGAAATATGAAAAGAGGATACGCGATGGACTTAATTTCACGGCTTTAATAACATCGGTAAAGTACCCCGGAGAGTTCAAAGGGTAGCGTGTGAAGAGACAGTTACCATAAATACATACGAGTAATTTATGTAACTATACTGTGGCGGAGTATATTGCGGGTTGGTCTTAATCAAGGGAGAAAGAAAGTAGAAAGTACACATCAGAGACCGACGAGAAAATCAAAGAATTCGATGGCCTTCCGTACTTGACGCGCCTTCGATTTTTCGTTTTAATAGAAATTCTTCTTTTAGGGATCTCATCCACTCAGAACAATTCCATTATGAAATACATTCAAGCAGAAAAACACTGTGGATTTTGGAATATCACGTGATTCTACAATACAATGTTAAGGCAATTTTTATCATTTTCACCACATTTTAAGATGACTGTTAAAATTGTACGAAAACACTTTAAGATAATTCTTTAAATTTTAGTAAATTCCAAATTAACATTTTAAGACAATTTTAAAAATTTCTATAATTTGACAATATCTAAAGGTAATAGTAACAATTTTCAGAGAATTCTTAAATTGAAGAGTTAGGACAAAAAACGAGGAATGTCACAAATCAGCTTCATTCTGAAAATTAATTTTTAATACTTTAGTGCATTAGTAAAGACACAAGGTCCATTGAATGTAACTGTATTGTTCATGGCATGCAGTTATATAATACTTCAATTAGTCGACAGAAGAAAAATGAGCGAAAATATAATTGTTTTACATTATTTAAATTTTTCTTCCAAATCGAACACTGCACAATAAAAATGGACATACCCTGTTCTTTCCCTTACCCTTCAATTCTGTTCTAGAATTTAGTATTGCACTGCAGAATGTTAAAAATTCGTCTCAGTTACATAATTACGAATTACAATACAAATGAATAACTATAAGATATACAACTATTATACACAGCCAATCATTAAATCTATAAACAACCAAGAAGCATAAAATAAATTATTCCACACTAATGCAAGCTATTAATACAATAATACAAATTCCCTGAATCGATCAAGTAACACGTCACAGAAAGAGTAAAAAAAAATGTCGATTAATTTCCACGAAATTATATTCTTGTCGCGAAACCATCATGATTTCTCATTCGAGCGAATTCCAGGAAGCGGTTGGTAAAAATCGACGAAACTTCCAGCAGAGTCCGAGTGAAGTATAAAGTTCATCCGGCTCATATTTTTCTCGTTCGAGGATTTATCGAGGCGACGTTTCTATCCCGTTAACGAACGTTTCCAGTAATTTTTTAATGAACGACGAAGGCGTCTCGGAGGGATGACATTCTCCGTTTTCACGAGACGACGACGACGACGACGACGACGCATCGAAACGTCGGGATCAGATTAGAATCGAGGAACGTCCCAAGAAATTTATCTTGCGCCCGGGAGAAATAATCAGCGGGATTGCGGCTCCAACCAGGTATACCACCGATTCTCCCACGTTCTTTTAAACTATACGACAATCCTCTGGTCCAAGGGACAACTATATTTCAAGAGGAACCGCTGATGCCTCGGAAACAGTCGGAGGAATGTTTTAACACCTTAACAATTCGAAATCGAGATAACGGGGCGTCCTCTTCGGGTTTTTTAAACGCTCGCCGAACGGGCGACACGCATTTTATGAAATCCGTGGAGATTTTAACGAGCGAACAGAAACGGAACGTAATAAACCTTGAGTACGTTTTATCGAGAACAAGAAACGCCATGTTTCCAGTCCACCGTGTCATAAGGAGTTTGTGGATGGGTATATAAAACGATATTGTAGATGAAGAAACGAGCTGCAGCGTGTTGAAAGATGGCGGAAAGTTTTATTGTCTTCGAAATGGTCAGAGAAGGTATTAAAAAATTGTAATCCGTTAACGGCGTTTCAAGCCTGGGATACTAGTGCACGTCAGACACACCGATGAATCATCGACACATCGACCTATCGATGGTAGGTCGATCGAAGATCAATTCTGCTGCAAGATATCATCAGAAATCATTGATACGATATTAATGATAATTATCGAAAGCAATTCATATTAAATTGTAAGAGAAATTCAAAAACCGTAAAATATAATTACGAAGAACGGCGAATCTTTGTATGGTCGTAGCAAGCGACTCCACAACAATTCGATTGTACGTATTAATTCTAAAAGGGATGATATAACGTATAAATCTATGTGTTACAAGAGAAAACAGATTTCCATTCGTTCCTTGCACAACAAAGTTTCTTAAATAAAGCACCTAAGAATTTAAAAAAAGAAAAAGAAACATAAATCAGTTCATCGATCCAAGAACACTGTAATAACAAAAGAATCGACATCGTGACAGAGGCGAAAGGGAGATGAAGTCGCATCTGCCAATCATACGCGTTCAAAATGTGGCCCAGCGTTCTGCAGTGGTCGAAGACAGAAGAAGACGAAGATTGGCGAAATTTTATGCATATCTGTACGGGTGATAGCAGAAGAAATGGGTCCAGCAGGTGCAGCTCGAATCGAGCGATAAATCGGTGCGGGAAAAAAGAAGTCGGGATACCGTAAACGGGGCGTAGATATTTATTGCGTAAAAAGCAAACGGGGGCGCACACCTCGCGGCGAGCTCGGCATTCCGTTTCCATTTTGCCAGATTAGATCACGTCGTGTGAAATAACGCAGAATGGCACGGGTGATCGGGCAAGAAACGGAATGCGCCTGGAGAACGGGCCGGCCGCTCGCTCCTTTGAAAACGGACCAAAGGACTTACTTCTGCTCGCCAGGAAGATCTCGATGGCGACGTTCTGCAGCAGATAGCGTCGCGAGAAGATCGCTCGAACCTCCGAGAAGTACCATTTTCCGTGCAAGTGGTCGCAGTACTTCAGCACCTGGAACATGAAGAAAAACGTTACGTTAACAGGGATCGCTGGTACATGTCACGTAAGTACGCGTCACGCGCGAATTCTTAGACGAGACGTCACGTGTGTGTGACAGCGACGGATCTAGCAATTCCTTAAAAATAGTCTGTTACACGTATGGGAATATGAGTGTCACATTTGCGTGACATATTCTTCGGAATACTCCGTTCGTCCTTTTGGTTCAGTTGGTATTTAACCCTAGATAACTAAGCTATCTGTAAGTAACATTATTACTAAGCATTCCTGAAAATGACGACGTCAATTAAAAACACGAATATAATTGCATTTTTTTTGTTTAACAACAAAAATATTCTATTTTATAAAATAACAGGATAAATGAAATTAAAAAGTTATATTTGGTATTGAATTTATTAATAAATAAGTAAGCATAATTAGTTTATTTAGTAAGCGGATCATTCGATATCACGAAATTCAAATGTTCCGATCGTCATTTTTACGAAAGGTTAGTTATCCAGGGTTAATAGAACTATTAAAATGTAGCATCGTCTGTAGCGAACGATTTTTCAACTAAATCATGGCAGTGAAAGCTTTTATAATGTTAGAATATGATAAAATCACTGTATCGGCTGTGACTAGAATAATTGAGCAAACACGCGGACTGTGGAAGCTCTTCTGCGCCGTTTTATGATAGAGCCATTTTCAAGTAGTTTTCAATGTTATAATAGATAGCAATACAATATTGTAGGTTACTTCTCTAAATACTTCTGTTTCTTAAATTATGATTATAATTTCAAAGGCAGTCGTGGTAATAATTCCACGATATGAAAGTTTAAATTGTAAACTGAATCTGGAAATTTTAAGCATGCTCTGTGAGTGTGCGTGTCTTGTTTTAAAACTCCACACCATCTCTACTTCATTAATTTAATACATAGATAGAAAACGTAGTTGAAAGGTACCTTCATGTTAAAAGGTTTAAAATTATTTCCCAGTGGACATACTTATTATTTGTATACAGAATTGGTAAGCAGAGATGTCAAATGATTTTGCATAATTAATTTGTTTGAATAATTCGTGTAGCATTCTATTCTCATCATTGATAATATATGTTCTTTATTAATATACAGCTCTGAATTTCGTTATTGAATTTAAATTGCGTTAATTAAGACAGCTAACAGGTGAAGCTATGAATTTCTTTCTCTAAAACATTGCCACATTTCTATGTAGTAATAAATTAATTCTAGAGGAAGTATTCATGTTCTCACGTCTTGTTAACATACGCGTCTTTCCTCGGAGTAAGCAAATTATGAGAAATACACAGTTTATGCGATTTGAAGACACTTGTGATGTAATCTTCAATTTCTGGAAGCTTTATCGCTATCCCCTTGGCAATTCCTAAGTTTTTGATTAGTAACACATACCAGATAACCGGCTAGGTCAGACACTGAGGTACAAAAATCTTGACGGAGTACTGGCAGTTTCCAGAATTGACAAAAGATGTAGATCAGTTGGGAGGAAGATATTCCTAGATAAAACAAACTTCAAACAACCGAATATCTCCTCTATTTTCACAATGTCTGAGGGCCCATAGTCATGAGTAAAGATCCATAGTCACGTCTAAGGACCCATAGTGACGTTGTCGTTTAACAATCATGAACCTGACGACGAGGTTGAAACGTAAAGAGGCCAAGTGTAGGGAAGGTATTCCTACATAAAACAATCTTCAAACAGGAGAATATCCTCTTCATTGTCACAATGTCTAAGGATCCACAGTCACGTCTGAGGACCCATGCTCACATTCAGCAATTATGAACCTGACGACGGGGTTGAAACGCAAAAGGGCTACCTCTCTCACTCGTCAAACGGCCGGAAGAAAAGGGTTTCCAAGGAAGAAGCAAAGGACGAGCATTGAAGCAGGACGAAGTCAAGGGTGCGATCGCATGGCTGACCGTAAGTATGCAACCTGGATGCAGTGAAGTGTGATGTGATATAGTGAGACCAGTGCCGGTTGCAAGATGGCCGTCATGGTAGGAGGAGCCTCCTGCTGAGCCGGGAATCGATCCCAGGACTTTCGCGGACTTGCGCTCTCGAACGGGTCGTGAACAACTCTCGTAGGCGAAAAGGGGGAGAAAAAAGGACGAGCAGAGGCAAAGGACAAGAAGAAAGGAGGACCGAGCCCAATTTACCGACCAAAGAAAAATGAAATAAAAAAGCCCTAACTCCTTTTGATTTTTCCCTCTTAATGAGCGACCGCGGTGTCCTTACGCGTCGCAAATGAAATTATCCTCGATATAATCGGATGGAACGAGACGTTTTGAATTTTTCGACCAAACAGACCAACGAGATCGAAGATACGAATCCGTGCCCGTCGAGATTCTTGTTCCCTGCTAAGTATGATCGCCAGGACTCCGCGGAGGTGCTCGTATAAACCAGTCTTTATGATGCGAACCATTCTATGGATGTTCAGTTTGACGATGTTTGACAGGATCCAGGCTGGATCTTTGAGTAAAGAAGGCTGTCCAGGAAAATTTGAGCAAATGAAATGTAAAGTACGTTCGATGTGTCTTTGGAGAATAGCTGATTGTTAGGTTGTTTCGTGATGGAGTTGTATGATCTTTGTGAAGATTAATATCTTGAGTGGAGTGAAGTTTCTCTAGAACTCCCGATTAAATAAAAATTCTCAGTCCAGTGAAAATTCTTTAAAGTTTCCAGTTTTCAATCGAGTAGAAATTTTTAACAAATGTAGTATACTATTACGGTCCAAAAATTCAATGATGCAACAAAGTACGCTGAGCACAAATAAATAGGTTTTTCACGAAGCTAACACCGTAGGAGAGAATCGACGAGGGTTGCCAGCGAGTCGCATGAGATCAAGTAAATACGAAAGATGACATTAGGGTGGTGAAGCGCACGCATGTGAAACCTAATTACAAGCACGTAAGTGGAACCTCCGGGGACCATAAACGTCGCGTCAACTCGAGAGGATTAAGTATACCGCGTATTGTTTGGATTACTAAGTCGCTGCTGGACTTTTTAATTATCTTCAATAATAGAATCGTCACGAAAATTCACTAAAACAGAAGTCGCTAAATCAAATAAACAGATTATTACAACTGTTTTTCAAGGCATTGTAATTTGAAGCTGGGTTACAGCATCTATTAATTTCGTGAGTCACTGATACGTCAAAATGTTTCGAATGCGGAGCAGCATCGTGTTTGACTCAATAAGCTCAACTATGATCGTTAAAATTAAAAATTTATTAAATTAAATTAATTTTCGGTAGTTCTGAACACGTTGAATGTTGAAAATGTGGAGAAATAAATATTTTGTAACAGGACCGTTGGGGTTGACTCGACGCGCATGATTGGAAAAGAGTAGCTAGGGGTGACTGCACAGAGCCAACCCCTAGCTACGATTGCGCAAGCTCTGCACAAATACTGCGCGACCCTGATAACACTCGTGTCGTGATACAGAATTCATTATTTGGATAATTGCGATCACGAAGCAGATACAACACGTATAGCGATATAACATTCCACAGAAACCACTAGATACTTGATTCCAAACATTACTCATTCCGTTTACACGTGCCTTCTGTTCAATAGAAAATGCAAATAATTTGTTTAACAATTGATTCCTCTAAATACGAAAAACGTGTACCTTATCAGTCTATTAGTTTCTAAACTTTGGAATCAGTCACCGAAATTTACACATACTTAACAAATTTACTATCCTGCGGGAAACATAGTAATACTGATAATTTACCTCGGACACATTTTTCTTTCCTGATAAATTAAAGTTTGCCTAACAAATTCTCAAAAACCTCATATGGTCTACCAAAAAGTTCTTGAACGTCCCACAAAATCTACCAAAAATTTCTCCACCACCCCACAAAATCTACCAAAAATTCTGAACCAAAGCTCCCTATTACCCAGACGACCAAAAAAGGAGCAGCACGGGCAAAAGTGAAGTAAGTCGTTAGACCATCAGACACCCCTGACTCGGTGCGTCATTCGCAGCGTCGCGAGACTAATATGTTTACAGGTTCGACGAAGCGTCGAGAGAGCGGCAGAGAAAGAGAGAGAGAGCGCGAGAGTATGGTTAAAAAGAGCCTACAGAGTGTCAAGTGGTAGATGGTGTTCCCCATGCAGCGTTCATCGCTGAATGATCATCCAAAATCGTGCCGACACTGCTCAGCGGTGCGCCAGGGTTCGAAAGGACGACAATGGGCGTCGTGATGTAACAACATGTGTCGCGTTCACAAGGCCCCCTCGCTGCTTCGCCTCTATGTACACCATAGGGCACCATAGAATGGGGACCACTTAGCAGCCCGCCGGCGGTATACAACAAACAGATTAAGCACCGGACAATAATAGACCCCCCGTTCTCTCGGGCTCGCTTCTCTACAAGCACCCTCTCGATTCTTCTTGTAAGTGCGAACCACTCGAAATCAGGATAGCTCGTGCAGGGAGCTAGCTGTGTTCGAGATACGAACAGCCGAAGCAGCTTCATCCCTAATTGAGCACCTTGGTTGACCAGCAACGTACGTTCAAAATTTAGAAAACGCTGATTTGCTCTAAATATAGGTGACATTCTTCTTTTTCTAAAGTACTATGAATAAATTATATTTCGATTGAAATTGAAATTTATTCCTGCGATCCGTTATACATTTTTGAGTGTTGAAAGTGAGCGAATGCTCTGCTTTTTCATGTTACTGAAATATTTTTATTGTGCCACTTTCAATGATCAGAAACTCGAGGTGCAGCCAGAAACTATTTTAAATACAACGATTACACGTTGATACTAAAGAGACTTGCAGAGTGTAGTAATTAGCTATAATTAAGAGAAATGAATCATAAACAGACTTCTGACTATTGATTCGTGATTAAACAGGTTTTTATGCGATACTGGCTTCACTGAAACTGATTTATGAATCATAAACGTTAGCAATAATGAATGCCTTTCACTCGTTCGACATTAACTGCACTCAGAAAACAAGATTAATACGAATCGAAAAACAGAACGATATAATACGATCATCAGGAAGAACTACGGTTATTTTAAATATTACTCTAACAATCTCTAATATAACTGCTCCAAAATAGAAATCGTCGATGTACAGTAACGTCTAAAAAAATGTTTCAATCGTGGTCCCTAATTAAAAAACAATCATAATGTTTCAAAAAAGGAGGTACAATTCATCTCGGCAGTCAATCAATACCGAATTTTGTGTAATGAATCAGTGACATCATCAGGATAATTTAAAATTGAGTATTAAGATCGCGTTTGCAAGTACAGAAACTATCGAGTTTAAAAATTGTTCCTTTGTCTCAACTGTGAATGCTCCAAAATGATAAGAGAAACATCGAATCTCTAACCACATAGTGTCTGCGCATCGATTCATTGACCAGCACCCTCTATACAGAGCCTGATGCACGAAACATTCGAGACCCATCAAGGTGATGCCAAGCGACAATGAGTTATGTTCGCCACGTGCGTGTTCTCATACCTTTATTACCGTATCTCACAGAAAGATAACGCATCGCGGCATCCGGGTTACAAAGGGCTCCCGTTGATGCAACCACTCCTCCCGCCCTTAATAGACGTTGAATATCCCGGCTACCAGTCGTGCAAAAAGGCGTCTAAGCGGACGTGTACGCCGCGATCATGGAAACCCTTAAGCAGCGCGGAATGTGGACCTGAAGAGAGCGAGCCGCTGTCTCTTCGTTAGCTTTCGACGAAAGTAATTGGACCGAACGAGCCGTGTTAATGGCGCTTGCTCAACGGTCGACAATGTTTCTTCCTTTGATTAAACCGTGCTAGACACCCTGAATATCATAAAACAAGTCGTAACGCGAGCTGGTTCGGTCGACAGATGCCAGCGGACTGTCACCAGGCTTTGAACTGTTCAGCAAGTAGGCTATGAATGTTTGGGGTGTGGAGGTCTATTCACGACGGCTCACTGGATAGTTAGGGTAAGTTTTTTGTCCACTTGAAAACATTGAACTTATCTTAAAGTTAAAAAACTGAAGCTTGTAAATGGTTATTTGCATAGATATCCATCAGCCGCGGGTCAGTATCTCATTGATTTCTGTGCTCTAGGGTTCAAGAATAACAATTGGTACATACGTGGTAGGACAGTTTTCTAAAGAATCATCTCTGCGGATCTAAGAAATGAACGAACTCCCAGAAGTTTCTTGTGAAACATAATTCGTTGCGCATGAAACTCGATTCATCCCCTCGCGGATCGAATGGGCCGATTCCACGGGATTCGCTGCTGTCTCCCGTATCATTAACCAAGGAGACCATGAAATACGCACTACGCTGGTTCCATACTCCGCAGTTTTGCCGGCTGTCGGAGCTGAGCCCCGGATTATTCGGGATTACGCGAGGATGTTCATTCGAGCTGATTTACAAGGCCGACTCGACTCGATCTGCCGTTCGCATCGGTGCACGGCCTGCCGGAGTCGCTTCGAAAAAGAAGTTACACAATGAGGGAGATGCCACGCAATAGGAACCCGAAAAGAGCTCTTATACCTGCCGATCAGTGAAAGGAGGGTTGTTGAATGTTTTGGCAAACTGCATTTGCCTAGGACTGCTCCTTTAAGCGAACACGAGACTCTCGAAGGACTGATCGGGCTATTAGATACACCGCGTTGGAGATGAACCGCATGGACAACTTTTCTGATGAGAAAAGATACTTTGGTGTTCCTCAAAGATTGCATACTCATCTATACGTTGTTACGCTGCTAGTTGATTTCTCAGATTTAGGGTAAATTAATGAAGTATTGCCTGACGACGCAAGCTTTATACCTGATAGAGAGATCAATCGATGCTCTCAAATGATACATTTCTGTGGTGAATTTTTAGGTAGCCTGAAATAAAATAATGCTATTTAGCAACTACAATGCATTAGTGACTCTTTGTCAAGGCAGTATAGTCTTTGTATGTCACGTCTTCAAGTAGCAAGCTAGAGTTGTCAAGCAACAGATAGCTTGGCGATAGACGTATATAATTTAGCTTTGAAAAAATAAATGTTTCTGATGCTTCTAGAATTTTAGATTCATTTCCAAGATTCCTTCGATACCTTTGTACCAATTCCTTCTAGCACAGAAACCTCCCCAGTCCACGTGATCACGAATGAAAGATAGTTTCAAGTAGGCGTCATCCCGAAACCGAACCCTGTATCTCTCGTGGGTGTACAAATAATTCAGATGATAAACGAATTAAGTCGAAATGGGATGATGAAAGGCACGTTTAGGGCGCTACGAGACCCCAGCTTCTGCATTAATGCGAGGGCTGATGTAGCAGAACGTTTGACCCCTCGTCCCTTGCGCGAAAACACTACCCTGAAGGAAGACAGAGACGCGCATAGATGAAGAGAGAAGGATACACGTGCTCGACTCATGAATCAAGTCGTATTAGAGAGGGTATAGCGGAACCGGTGGGCGCCAATCTACCACTCCAACTTCAAGTAGATTGGATTTCTGAAGTTTATTCAATTATCTTGCAACGAGACGGACGACACGAGAAGAAGTTAAGGGTTTTCTGCTGGTGTGCGATACGCACGCGCTGCTTCGATGGATCATTCTGTAGGAATTTTATTTTATTGTCTGCCAGGACTTTTGAAACCACTTTCTATGATTTTTTCCATCTTTAAAGAAAATGCTCGAAACTTCGAATGTTTACGAGTTACTCAGTTACAATAAAGTTAAAAGCATTCTGATGTTAATCAGCGATGCAGTTGACCAGCTCCATCAAGGTCTGAAGATGCACTGAAAATACATGTTCAGAGCTTATACAAGGCATCCGTGTTTATGTCCCGCGTCACTGATCAATAAAGATTACCAACCATCTTTAACGATCGTCAGAAATCACCGTTTTAGGTCTGTTTAATTGTTCAGTTGATCAATTAAAATCGGAAGAGGTTGTTTCTGATGCGATTTTCAACGTATCCTTACTCTCTGTATTCTCTAGAAGGTTGAAATTTCCACCTGAAGAATATTACTTCAACATGAGTATCCTGTCTATCCTTCCGGACGTCTCCCACGAAATGATCATCATGTTTCCACAAAAATCCAGCATCGAGTCTGATTGTTAGAGGAATGTCCATAAATATTGCTCTCGACTGTTTCTCAGCTTCAAAATCATTCTCGGAGAACACCTACGAGCTGAGCCTGAAGAACATGTTCTACAAATCACGGAGTGTTTTAGTGCTACCTTTCTAACAGGACAGTCGTCGTTTCCATCGACATTAAAAGACACGAATGTTGTCCGAATAAACCGTGCATTGGCGGTGGCAAGTCGCTAGATTTCCCCAGATAACAAAAGGGTTAGGGAAAGGTCGAAGAGAAGAGAAACGACCATGTGGAGGCTGTAATCTCCAGGATCTTATGGGAAGGACATTCGATGTATGGGGATATCTTGCTTGGATATCGGTATTTTCAGACAGGCATTCGCGCCGCGGCTCTTTACGATCGAGACATAAAAGGTAGCTCGGAAACAGTCTTACAGCGCTAGTTTTCACTGCAAACATCTGCCTCCGCACGCGGAAAACGTTCTTCATCCGAGAATGAAGAGAAACCGTCTCGATTTTCTTCTTTGCACGAATTTGAAATGTTTAGCGTCCGACATTCAAATGAACCTCGCGTTCGAAGTTCAGCACGGAATTCTTATTCAACGCTTAGAAAGTTAATTTATTACACTGTGATAAAGAAAAACACATCAGTACCTGTAGACTATTAAGGTGAAAGGTGAAGTTGAATGATGAAAATGATTTCCAATAATGTTCAGATTTTTGTGTCTAGGGTTGAAGAGGATCATTAAAAGCGGTTATGCAAGTTTTATGTGGTGCCTAGGATAATTAATTCTAAGTTGTATAATTTTTATATCAGTTTCTCAGTTTCGAAGGAATCTGAGGTGACCCTAGAAATTAAATACAGCAGAAGTTACCCTAGGATTAATTTACTCGATCGACATTCAAGGATACGTATAATATTCAGTTAATGAACAAGAATTCGTGAATTGTAAAATTGATAAATAAGAACTGGAATCTCTGTCAGAGACTGGAATTCACAAAGCAATTTGTATCTAATCAATCGCTAAATATCAATCAGGATTTCGGATCTTTTCCACCCTTTCAGCTCTAAGGCATTGGATATCAAACATACCCCATGTGCTTGACACTATCATAATAGAACATACGTTAGACTTCCAAAAATATCAATTCGTCAGTTATTTCCATCTGGTGGGTCTACAAAATCTTTAAAGAAGTACCAATTCAACTGTCTGCAAAAGTTCACAGCGTACGTTAAATAGTTTGACCCAAACACATCCTCACCGACCTACCAGACGAATTCATAGTGCTAAAAAAGTTCAATCCTCCCATTCGAACACCGCACGATAGGGTTCGCCTTTCATCAATAATGACAGCACATCCTAGAAGGTCAATCAACGAAAAAGCCTGCTATGACCAACCGCGTCGCCACTGTTGCAACTTCACAGTCCCCATTTCAATTAATTGATCCTCCTGACCGAAGATCATTTGCAAGTATCCATGGTCGAAGCAGCGACAAAGCGACTTCTAGAAGAAGAAACCGCAGGATGGTGTGGAATGAGCAGCCGCGGAAGACTCGAGAGGAGGAACGACAGGAGGCGTGGCGAGACCGCGCACGCTCCACGTGATCCTGTCGTCCAGGAGGCGGGACTTGGTAACCGGGCACACAACTACAAGGGCAGTGGAACGAGCCGGCGTTCTCTCTGTCGTCGCGCGCGCGGAACACCTCGAGTTGCGCTCGTTCTACGTGCAACACCTGCCCGATAGCTGGCTCTTGCACGTTTCGTTCATCCGTTTCGTCCGAAAAGTGCTCTTTTCCGTTCGACCGTCGCGCCAACCGTCAAAAACGATCATGAACGATCCGTCGACTGAAGGATCTGGCCACTCCAGGAAACAATGAAACCGATCGAGAAAATCTGAAGGATCTTCCTGAACTGTCAGTCAAGATGCTGTTGCCGCAGGACATGATGGCAGCCCAGTCGAAGATGCTGTACCAGATGAACAAGTATTACGGCGAAAGGGTGCAAGCTCGCATGGGCCAGGTACAGAAGACCATCAGAGAGGTGTGCAAGGTGGTGCAGGATGTGTTGAAGGAGGTGGAGGTCCAGGAACCGAGGTTCATCTCATCGTTGACCGAGTGCAACGGTCGATACGAGGGCCTCGAAGTGATTTCACCGGGCGAATTCGAGGTGGTCCTCTACCTGAATCAGATGGGAGTGTTCAACTTCGTCGACGACGGCACCCTGCCGGGTTGCGCCGTGCTGAAGCTCAGCGACGGACGCAAGAGGTCCATGTCTCTTTGGGTGGAATTCATCACCGCCTCGGGTTACCTGTCCGCCAGGAAGATCCGCTCAAGATTTCAGACCCTGGTGGCACAGGCATGCGACAAGTGCGCCTACAGGGATTCCGTGAAGATGATAGCGGACACCACCGAAGTGAAGCTTCGTATCCGAGAGAGATACGTCGTACAGATCACTCCTGCCTTCAAGTGTTCCGGCGTGTGGCCGAGATCAGCTGCACACTGGCCGATTCCTCATATACCCTGGCCTCATCCTAACTTGGTGGCGGAAGTGAAGACGGAGGGTTTCGATTTGCTGTCAAAAGAGAGCGTGGCCCTCCAGGGGAAGCAGTCTGCAATGGAAGGCGACGCTTGGGTTCTGTCTTTCACGGAAGCCGAGACGAGACTGCTTCAGGGTGGCTGTCGCCGAAGATGTCTGAGCATTCTGAAGACTCTGAGGGACAGACACCTGGATCTACCGGGAAATCCAGTGACTAGTTATCACATGAAGACTCTGTTACTGTATGAATGCGAGAAGCATCCCCTGGAGACGGAGTGGGACGAAGGATGTCTGGCGGATCGTATAAATGGGATCTTCCTGCAACTGATATCCTGCCTTCAGTGTCGAAGATGTCCGCACTATTTCCTACCTAATTTGGATCTGTTCAAAGGGAAATCTCCGAGTGGTTTGGAGAATGCCGCGAAACAAGTGTGGAGACTCACCAGGGAGTTGCTGACCAACAGTCGAGCTCTCGAGAAGCTTTAGTATCGAGGATGTCCGCGACGGTTCTCTTGCTTTTTGTCCTCGTGGAGTCTACTTTCACTGGCTATTTTCTACTACACGCTTGAACGTATCAGGGTATGGGGATGGTTTAACGAGATCTCTCGATCCGATGATGCAAATGCACGTTTCAGTTCTCGGTGCAATATTTTCTGTCGCGGTCGTTGCTAGGTTTTATTTCGAAGGAATTCGTTAAATTTCATTGGACATACATGTGTCGTTAAGAGACTGTTAAACTGTAATCGAACGGCGTTTTTATACGAAGCTTTCGCTTGAACGACGCGCACGTGCTGAGTTATCTGTATGTACACACCAATTAACACGAACGTTTTTTAATTAGCCATCCGGTGAGCTACTTATACCTGTCCGAAACGGCCGATGTGAAACCGTGAAATTCGTGTGATCCGTTGTCGTTGTCAATCTAATGTTTATTAATCGGTTAGCAAGCGAGCTTCCGACGGTAGTTCGACTACGAAATTGTTATATGTACATACTTTTTTATATTATTTAAATGATATTTATTTTTACTCGAATACGCTATTCGACCACCAAGAATGTAAATAATTAATAAACGCATTTCGTGACGTACAGAGTGGCTCGACATCATTCCACCGAAACCCTACCCCTGTAAATGAATCTTCAGACCTACCGGACGATCGCGAAGTCTCTTGGGAATCGCTTCGAACGATACTTCATATAAAATTTATCAGTGTAATTGTCGAATGCCAGATAATTTTTTGCCCGTGACGGGGCCAATTTCGGACACGTCGTTCCGCAGAACAACCGTATAAAATGACGGTGTAATTATTATCTACGGTTATTAACACTTCCACAATGCGTTTCGAAGAGATTGAAACGCCTCGTCAATGTATCGCTACCGAGTTTCATGGCCGTTGCACGCCTACGAGACGACCGGTGTCCTTATCTTAATACCCCGCTGAAATTTCCTCCCTTATCTTTCGCAATGGACATTCGTTAAGCCGCTGCCACACGGCCTCTCGACACGGTATCGTTCGGGAATTTACGTTATTATTATTGGCCCGTAAAACAAAGTGAGAGAGTTTCCACGGGCGAACGCGAAACCGCCTTTTCTGCCTCTCCGCCAATGAAATACACTTTATGTGCCGTATCTCGCAGTTCCAACGCGATTTACAAGCCTTAATGGTAGAGTTATCGGTGTCCTCGTTAAATGTAGATTTTATACCGAGTTTCTTCTCGTTGCTTGCTTTTTGTTTGGTCCCGAGCGCAGCCGGTTCACTATAAAACAGCCGTAAATAAAACCGTATCCTCGTACGGTCCTCTCTGATAACTCAGGACTCTACTCTCTCGTCAGATCGTAATAGAATTTCTTATTTTCAGAGGCCGAGGGAATACTCGATGGACCGTTTTTGAGACAATGTTTCGAAAGGAGAACCCACGCGAAGAAGGAGGTTCTGGATACGCGAGAAGAATTGGAAACAGAGACTCAATTGGGTACACTGTTAATGGGGGATGAAGTTCGGTGTCGTTTGCGTTGTATCAGCGATAATAATTTAATACGCTGTTGCGAGATAAACCGAATTATGTTTAATTAAATTCTTTTTGCACCAACTTCGAAATAATTGTGAGAGATATTGACATTGAAATAAAACCGATCAGATATGTACTCCAATTAGATTAATCATATTGCTGTTGTGTTATATTGGCATAATTGAAACTCGTGGTACAGTTGAAAGGAGGGTGATACTACGAATTGACATAAGCAATGACGATAGTAAACATGTTTGTCGAATGCAGGCTTATTTTGGTGGAGAACAAATTTGAAACGTCAATGCAGTACGCATGCACTCCAAATAATGTATTTTACTGCAGATTGCTGCTCCAATGAAAATTTAATGTTGATTGTTATTCCTTCAGATGTCAATCTAAATTTAGCACTACAATTAAATTTTGTTGACAGTTTCTTTCATAGGAAATAGTTAATAATAATAGATTTAGGGTAAGAATAAATTAGGTATATTATGCCAGTACGAACTATGTTTACAATTTTAGATTTCTTCGAGCGTTATTTAGAGCATTCTTATTAATAAAATATGGACGCTGTTGAAAAATTGAATTTGCACTAATTCGGTGTCGATTTTATTTCTTTCTGGCATTATTTTTCTTTGATATACATTCTCCTTCAAAAATTACCACTAGTATCAGTTGTTTTTTTTTTATACTCGATTCGCAATCCTAAAAACGTATATGTTCGTTCAAATATTTTAAGAATTCACAGTACTGAAATAACAACATCCTCCTATCCGTTTAGTATGACAGTAAACACATTTTTGTACACGCTGTACAATATTTAACAGTTGACCATTTTCTCATGCAAATATTGACAAATTTGTATTGAGACTGCTTTTAAACTATATCTATCTACACAACAAGGGGCTACTGTAAAAACACGATCAATATTATATTACAATAAACCAAGCAATACTATACTAAACGGTACCAGCAAGAACTTTGGAAAAAAACTGATACTGCGCCGGCAGTTTTAAAAATGTTAACAATCGACTCTGTATGCCCCCAGAAAATTAAGAATAATTTAACATTTGCTCTAACGCGTGGTGCATTGTAATAACTATTTATTATACCATATTTAACTATAAAAAATCTATCATTCAAAGAGTTCAAATACTCCGCACCATTTCAAATAGTATGTTTCCTAAAACCCTGCAGAAGAAACATATTTTCGTTTAACTCCGTAACAATTTTTACCTTTCCCCTGCCCTCTACAATTTACAAAACCCGCAGTTGGTCTACAACAACAGGGATGAAGTTCGTATATCGAGCTCTTCAGGGCACCACCATAACGAAAATTTCGGGGTAGTTCAGGGGGGTAGCGGAGGAATGGCCGAGCCTGTGTATCCACGAAATAAAACGAGTCTAATCTGCATAATTCATGGGGGAAGAAGGGTTCGTTCGGGGTTTACCTTGGTCCTTCGACCGGCCGTGTAACGCATAGCTCGCAGTTTCTCTTGGATCGATGTACAGTGGCTGACCACGCCCAGCCACGCGATTGGACGAACCGTGCGGCCATGGGTGTGGCCTACGGCCGGGGAACGCCCCGACATACAGGCTTTCCGTACCCTGAAGAGCGGGTGGCGCGGAGGAGGTGAACGACAGCGCAGTCGACAATCTGCTCGTGAGTTGCTCGCACACCTTTTCTTCCCGCTTCTGTCTGTTCGTGTCTCCGCTCTTCAGCGTCGCGAGAAAAACCTCACCGACTCTCTCGTGAATAACATTTCCACCACTCGCCGACCGAAGAAACCGCTCCAGAACGCAGTAACTTGATGAACGCTCGATGGAACAGAGACTGTCTAGTTGAGGAGGTTGATCGAAAGATCGAAGCAAAATGCGGTGATCTGTGAAAAGCAACCGCGACAGAGAAGCCTCGAAGGGCTTCAGGCCGCAGCGATGCTGTTGCCGGCTGATATGCTGGCGGCCCAGTCCAAGATGGTGTACCAGATCAACAAGTACTTCGGCGAACGCGTGATGACCAGGAAGAGTCAGGTGATGAAAACCATCCAGGAAGTTTGTCGCGTGGTACAGGACGTGCTGAAGGAGGTCGAAGTGCAAGAACCTAGGTTCATCTCCTCTTTGACGGATTACAACGGTCGCTTCGATGGTCTGGACGTGATCTCTCCGACGGAGTTCGAGATCGTGATCTACCTGAACCAGATGGGAGTTCTGAATTTCGTGGATGACGGCACGCTACCAGGTTGTGCCGTGCTGAAACTCAGCGACGGACGAAAGAGGTCCATGTCCCTGTGGGTGGAGTTCATCACGGCTTCGGGTTACTTGTCAGCCAGGAAGATTCGCTCGAGATTTCAGACGCTGGTGGCCCAGGCGTGTGACAAGTGTGCTTACAGAGATTCAGTGAAGATGATAGCAGACACCACCGAAGTAAAACTTCGTATTCGTGAAAGATATGTGGTGCAAATCACGCCAGCTTTCAAATGTGCTGGACTCTGGCCCAGATCAGCCTCCCACTGGCCGATAGCTCATATACCTTGGCCTCACCCTAACATCGTCGCAGAAGTGAAGACAGAGGGTTTCGACATGCTGTCTAAAGAGTGCATAGGTCTCCAGGGCAAGCAGTCAGCGATGGAAGGAGACGCCTGGGCGTTATCTTTCATAGACGCAGAGAATCGTCTGCTGCAGGGTGGTAGCAGAAAGCGTTGCTTGAGTATCTTGAAGACTCTCAGGGATAGACACCTGGATCTACCTGGAAACCCAGTGTCCAGCTACCACATGAAAACTCTGCTGCTGTACGAGTGTGAAAAGCATCCCCATGAAGCCGAGTGGGACGAAACGTGTATCGGAGATCGTATCAATGGGATTCTGTTGCAACTGATTTCATGTTTGCAGTGTCGCAGGTGTCCACACTATTTCTTGCCGAATCTCGATCTCTTCAAAGGAAAATCGCCCAGCGGGCTGGAGAACGCGGCTAAACAAGTGTGGAGACTCACGAGGGAGTTGCTGACGAACAGCAGAGCTCTGGAAAAGCTGTAGCTTGCGCGAGAAATCGTGACGGGTCAGAGACTTCAACGGAACGAGACGAAGAAGTGAACGACAGGAAGAGGTTCCTGAAGAGGAAACGCACCGCCATCAGAATCGTCGAGAACTGGAATATATCTCGAGAAGGTGTAGTGTGTGCTTGAACGAGTGATCTGGTGATTCACGAACGATCAAATTAGTGCCATAAAAAATACGCTGACGGTAGAATTTCGTTTTCGTTTCATGGCCGTCTGTTCGTTTCGATTTGTAAGCCCGCGAGGAAGCCGCCGACGGCAGCCGCGAGTTGCCGTTTTTCACCGTCAACTCCTAACCGGTGATTGTTTTCTACGTTGAAATTATTGTTCTCTTCTTCGTGCTATCGTGGAACACGATTCAGCCGAGGAAGACTGTAAAATGGAAATTTCTGTCGGGTCACCGGTTGCGAGTTACGATTAGCCTTCTGTTTCGATCGACTGTACTGTCCCCGCCGCTATGTAAATACATTTTAAAAAGATATTTATTGAAGTGTAACGAAATTGTGAAATACAATCCTATTTATACGGAACACCGTGGTGGCTGTAGTCATTTCGAGAGCAACACCCACTCCTCACCTACGAAAAGTCGGTATCGTAAACATGTTTCTCGTTGGATATTAAGCGGTGCGAGCGCGCAAATGGAGTTAGGCCTCGTAAATTTCACGCCTCTTTGCCTCGCCGCTGGAGATCGAACGGAGTACGTAAAAATTCTCAAGTTTTCACTGAGTATTCGACGATGCTGAAAACAGTCGAACGTTGAGCATCAAAAGTTTTCGATTTTGCTGAAAACGGCGGTAAATAATTGAGAATATTCGAATCTCGCGCCTCAGCTTGTTCATTTCACGAGGAACGCGAACTCGCTAATTATGATGAAAATTACCTTTTGAAGTCTCTTTTGAATGATTTTGCAACACGAATTTAGTATGCGAGGATTCGTTTTAATAAAATTTGATTTTCGAAGCTTCTTCTTCAGCTGGTCGATTTGATCGGAAATGCGAATTTGATAATCGATGATATACACCGAAGAAATTTCATTTTTACCAAATACACGAGAACTGGAGGATCAATTCTAACGAAGTTTAATTTTGAAAACATCTTGTTAACACACTGGTTGCCCTGTGGTGTTCGACATCTTCAATCTAACTAAATCAAGTAACTGAATGCTACAAAATTCTCAGAAATATTAACATAACAATGCTGAAACAACGCGTTCATGATCGAATAATTAAATACTTCCTTCTATAATGATATATGTATATAAAAGAAACATATTTTACTGTGTGCAGTCAACTAATTGAAGATATTGAAACATCATGCTTGAAAGTTGATACTCGAGCACGGACTAACGAAATGTAATTTCCAAAATTTCTTTTCATGCAATTAAGCAATTGAAAATAGTCGAAGCAGATACCAGAGGCATTCAATTCCACCGGACGCAAGCGCGATACCCATTTCTCGATGATTGATAAGCAAATTGCACGTTATCTGCAACGGTACGCATCATTTGCACGTTTTGCTGTACTCGTTTACAGGTATCATCAGCGGCAGTTTTTTCGAGCTTGACTAACGTCTCCATTGTAACGTTCGTGAAACGTTCGTTACGCAGCAATCAACCTCAATTTCCTCGGGACATTAGCATAAGCAAAACGCGTGGAACTGCGGAACAACCTAAAGGTACTGCGGTCGACTCATTATTTACTGATTTGCTTTAACAGATTCTAAACGAGTTCGTTCGCACGAATGGAAAAAATGATTACGACGTGCATGTAACGGAATCTATCGTTCGATTTTATTGGTAAAAATCGTAAGAATGAGAGCGTGCAAGATGTAAGACATAAATGTTCAATAATTTACAGTGATCTCAGATAGGAAGACATTTCCTGTGCACGAGAAATAAATTTTGAAACATTCATTCAATTTTTTATACAGAACTGTTATTAATTCGCGTGACTGACAGCAATATGCTCGACCCGTTCACGTCGAAATTTATTTATTCTTCCGGTAAAAGGTAGTGAAAACCGTTTTCAGCGAAGTAGACAGATAGTGAAAGCAATGTAAGGTGAGAACAGCAGTAATTAATTTTATAAATTAGACCCGCATCGCTTGTATCCGCTTTGCCCGTATGTATGTACATTAAAGAGTTAACATGCATAAATTGCACATAATCAATTATCACTTATTAATGGTGTATTATATGTTATGAAAATTGGAAAAGACATCGTCCGTCTATGTTTGTCTACTTATAAAGAGCGAGTTACATGAATATAAATGTTGTATCATAACAAATTATTTTATGATCAGACGATACGACACCTTGTCGTTTATAATTATTCAAGAGACACCGAGTTCCTAACTTTATTTCATTTACAGTTATACTTTGTCGAAAACAAATTTCTTCAAAACAACCTGTTACACATACATAAATGAAACTGTCACACATTATTAGAATAACTCAGTTTAACTATTAAACACGTTATACGTGTGCATAATCACAAAGTTGCCTTTTACTGAATAGAACAACTAAAAATATAACATGGTCTATGGTAAATAATTTCTCCAATTAAAAACATGTTAACTCTTTCAGTGCTATGACCGCACACATGAATCCTACCTTTACTTTATATTTTCGACGCTAACACAATTTTCAGTCTTTCTGTCAAATACATGAATTTATCCTATAATTTCCATTGTAACTTCAATAATTAAGATTCTATTGATTTTGCTTCGAGTTTGCTTTTGAATTTCTTCAGAAAGTCCAAAAGACAATGCGCTATTCAGTATGTCGACAAGATTCCGTTCACAGAAAGCGTTTAGCTTCGAAATATTCCGTATTCGAAGGGTTAAAACAATAAGCACGATTTAGGAGCACGTGACTGATTGTGAAAAGACAGCGCAGTTAGCGTAGCGTTCGGTATGAAATCACGCAAATCGATTCAAAACGGGCGCGGCCAGCGAAACTCGCGGCGAGCTGGCGGGATGTGGAGGAAAATTGGCAGAAATTCAAACAACAATCACTATACCCGTGTTTACCGCGCGTGCTTCAGCAAAACATCAAATAATCTGGCGCGAAAAGCAAGATACGAGCGATTCTTGAAAGCCTGAGAGCAAAATCTTCTTGCTACTTCGTCTCAATAAACGTCCGCTCGATCGATGCTGATTATCAGTCGGAGATTATTGATGATTTAATTAACATATACGTCTAATAAGTTAATAAATCAAATTGATCATCGCGACCAGGTGATTCAGAGGACTCATGAAACCAGATGCGTACACTTGGCAGAAATTCGAGTTCGCTGAACTTGTTCTGCTACTTCGTGTATGACGAATATGATTTGTTTTGACATTAATTTATTCGTTCCGCTCTGCTGATGATTTTTTGTCATTAGAAATGTTTAAAATAAATTCTGTTCATCGCTTTCATTGATATAACTAATATTATATTTGTGAGAAGTCTGAATAGAGGAGAGTGTATTGCAAGAATAATTATAACTAAAAGACGTCGAGAATTTAAATTACCGAAATACAGAGTAAAAAATATAATATGCTTCGCTTATTAATATTTTAGAGTCGCATTCAAAGACGATATTAGTTGGAACGTAACTTGACATCCTGATGTACACGAAATTCGACATGCAGGCATTGAAGTCTCCAGAATTACGATTACGTTAGCCTCTGTAGAATATTCCTATTTCTCCAACAGTTTCAAATACATTATACAAAGTAGATATTATGTCTCATCAACTGTTATTCCAACATTTTTACCTCCTTATCATTTCATGTCTAGAAAAGACTTATTTAACCTCATTTTTTGAAGAGAAGACATAAAAGCAAGAACAGAGTTGCTACACAGAATTTTAAAATAATATATAATAATGTGAGTGTTCTACTTCTCACACATAAATTGAAATCGAGGCAGTCTCACGATAATATCGCAATATAATATATTATAAGCCTGATATTTTGCAAACGAGTGGAATACTAAAATAACGTTTTCGTGAAACGTGTTTCAACTTTTTAAATTTCGGTTCTGCATTATCAATTCGAAAAGATTCGATGCTTCTTGGCTTCCTGGCCGCTATATTTATTGAGTAAGGTATTGTAATGTGTTGCAATTACCACATGAACCGGCCCAAGGTTTTTCGACGGACCTCACCGGTGTCACGGCGTTCGCATTTTTCCTTTTCTTCAAACTTACGGTAATGAGCAGATAAACATGCAAATTTATTCACCGTGGTAATTTGTCGCACGCATGACTGCTTAATATTTAATCCACGAACGTAACGCGAGACCCGGTGATAGCGTTCACGCTACGTAAAATTATAAATTCGGGAACGCGCTCGTTACATTGTCGCGTGTGTCGCTCGTCTGCACATTTAATTGAAATACGAAAAAAAAACGTTCTCCTACGTTCCTCCTATCGCGTTCGTGGATAATCTAAGTACTTCATATTAACCACCTCGTCGCCTTCTCGTCGATCTTCAGATTAAATCGATCGAAACCTTGGAAGAACACGCGAATTTTTCACGAGAACTTTGCACACCACTTTAAAACGTTTTTCTTGAAACCACAGCCTCGTTGGACAAAATTTTATTCCACGTTTTCGACTGATTTTTGTACGAGGAGTCACCCCTTTCACGATCGTTCGACGATTAGTACAGGACACTATACAAAATTCCAGAAGCTCTATAAGTGTAATACAATTTCATGGAAAATGTTTCGAGCATATAGAAGACTCTAGGATCTATATAGACAAGAAGTTGGAACGTAAGATTTCTGTCTCCCTCCCAGAAGACTCTAAGAACATCACAGGACGATCTCTAAGAGCACCGTGCTCCGCACAAAGGGAATTTTTCACTGAAAAATCGGCCGAGGAGGAATCTCTCGAGATTACGAAATCGACGCGGCGCGGCGAAAAGAGGAAACGAAGAAATAACGGCCGCAGAACCGTCGAAGTTATCAAAGTGGCGAGAATCACGGGCGGACGAGCAACGAGCAAGAAAAGAAAAAGCGGCGGGGAGGGAGAACGAAGAAGAGGAGATCCAGACGTGGTATGCTAATGAGGGTACCAGCTTTTCTCTTTTTTGTCGCGACGTTCTTGCGAACCCCGTACACAGATTCTATACGTCGAACCGCCTCTCACGATCCGGTCTTGAAATTCATCCTGACCGCGGAGGATGCTCATGGCAGCGGGAAACAAAGGCAGAAACCTGTGGAAACAGGCCTTACGATCGTCCGTGGTCAAAGACAACAATGAAAACGCCGCTGAAGGGCACAGGAGGGCATCTTTTTACAGACTATCTAATAAACACTATGTATTTATTGAATTACACCGGTGCAGTTCGAATAGCAATAAGCTGGGGTATTTTTTTCCAAATTATCGTATTTATTTCCCTCGTCGGTGGGAATTCTAAAAAAAATCTCAAATTTCAAAGTCTATATATTCAACGTGATTTGGAGTTGCAACTTGCGAGTAGGGTTATTTTTACAATCCCGTTTTGCCGGCTCCGTTCTCAGCGTGTCGCTCTCTCAGCCGTGCCGCCGAGATATGTGCATCAAAACGAACGAAAAAAAACAACGAAAAATATGAAAAAGACATCGTTGGTGGAGTATCGCGTTACCGATCGGTGGGCAAGGGCCCGCGGTTTTTTCCCTCTTTGCTGGAAGGGCGAGAAAGGGGTGAGTTACGCGGGACGGCCAATAAAACTTGGAGTTATCGAGGATGCGACACGTCCGACAATAAAACGAATGGACCAGCCACGTTGAAATAATTACAGCCCGGAATCTGATAAATATTCGTCCCGAGCGTATCGCTCGCTCCATTCGTTCGTGTCGCTGGACGCGAATTTATGACTCGCTGACGATTTCCCTGCTGTCGAACCGACGAACAGCTTTTCAATCGGGTTCGACCCTTTGACTGCGGTGTACTTCCAATGGGCATCGCCCGTTTACTTCATTTTTCTTTGTTTGTCTGCCTTCATAAACGGTACATTCATCATTCATTACTTCCCTTTTGTTTATTTCGTTAGATTTTATTTAACCCCTAAGTAGATTATTGGGGCCGTAGCGGCGCTGTGCAACTTCAAACTAATAATTTTGTAACATGTGTTGATATAATTATTTGAAGATTTTTGTAATCCTCTATTATCTCATTATGCTTCTAATGCCGTAAGAAAAATTGATTTCTGCCTGTCTTTTCTATTCTCACTACGGCCCCGATAATCAATTTAAGGGTTAAACAAACAGGTAATGCGTAGTAGAAGATGTACGTGTCCAGTGGTTAATAAATATATTAAAAAGAAAGTAATAAAATATACAGGGTGTTTCCATGGACCGCATCCAGTGAATATTAGCAAGATCATTATTGACGGTAAAAGCAGTCTCTCTGATTTTTGCTACCAATTCATCACGTGTAAATTTTTTCAAAATACATCCTCGATTTCATGAAATAAATGATTATCATTAAAAGTTAAGTAGCTTGAATGCATCCGGTTACTTGTGGTTTATACTACTTTCCGCTTTCATATCTCGAAAACGAAGAGGAATCGACCCATGGTGTATATAAGATTTTTTGCTCGAAATGACCTTCCAAACATGTTGGTAAAGTTTGTCGGTTGAGATCTGGAACACCCTGTATATTGCACTGCGGAAAAAAGAAGAAACTATATAAACTGTATTGAATTGTAAAGGAACTATACAATAATCTGTATATATCTCGCGCGGCTTCTGGCTACGTCTGTGCGCTGCACAGACTGCTCGGACTGATACAGCCCCTTTTTGTCCCTGGAAAGTGTCTTGGAAAAACTTTAGGTCAACCGACCCAACACTTTCCCGCTGCATCCAGTCTATGTGTGTGCTGCGTGTATGTGGCTGTGTGTGAATATCGTTGTATTCCAACATACTTATTATTTTTTTTCACGTTCGAACTCTGTTCTGGATTATCGTATATTATTTAGAATTGACGATTAATTCTGGAGACCATTATAGTGACCGTTCACACATAAGGTAATACTTTTTCAGAGCATACGTAAACGCCATCGCAGTCAAAGGGTTAATCTCGATTCCTGAGCGTTCTTGTTTGCTTTGAGCCAATAGGCGATATCATACTTTTACACATATCATGTCAGATAGTGTAACGTTCCCATAAGTAGCCATCTTAACCTTTCATTGACTCAAACCTTTAGTTAAACATTAATTAAAGTACCAGGAAGTGTCTACCTAAGAACCTAGCAAGAGATGGAGAGCGGTGGTCAAGAGAACGCGTAAGAAGAAGCGTAGGCAAAGTCTTCTCTTCAGATCGATCCCGAGATCCTGATACAGAGATCCATCTTTTACACATTCGATGTCAGATGGCGTAACACTGCCATGTGTACCTTTTATCAACTTGAACCTACATTTGTAAATGAGTCGAAGTATGTACCAGGGAGGGTCTAGCTGAGAAGCTCTAGCGAGAGAAGAAGAGTGGCGGACAAGAGAAAGCGTAAGGAGCGTAGGCAAAGGCTCCTCGGTCTCCAGGGCGATGCCGGTCGGCCGGTCGGCTGCTGGGACCTCCGCTATAAAACGCTCAGATAAAGCCGCGATGTTTATATGCGTGGATCGCTGGGAGGGAGACGGAGGAGAAGAGGAGTGCCGCGTACAAGGAGAGATATACCTGCCCGCCGACGAAATAATAAGACAAAAGCCGGGGGTGGACGACGTCGAGCGTCGTGGTAGGGGTCAGACGGACCGAGAAACAAGCAATACGGAGCGAGAACACGACGCAGGAAAAGAAGAGGAGGCTCACGGGGGAGGTTGAAGCAGAAGGAGAGAGATGACTCGTATCAGAGGCGTAGATATACCGAAGGGCGAGGGGATCGAAGAGGAAAGGAGGAGTGGAATGCATCGGATGAATGCACCGAGATGCAACCTTATCTCACGAAAGGACCCAGCTTTCATTAAACTCTTCCTGAAGAATCTTGCAATATTCTCGAACAACTGATTCATCGATACGTTCTCCTTCATTGAGGGATCAATTCTTGGTAACACTTTCACAGCCCTGAAACGGTAGGGAAAATGATTATAGAATCAACCCTCTGGTCAATCGAATCAGATCAACACTGTACACGCAGCTCTACTACGGAATACAATATGAAATAGTAAAACGTAACAATTGATGAACAATAATGAAGCATTTTTTCTCTATGCCGTTAAAATATTGTTTGGATGATAAATAAAAAATAAAAAAAGTGCTTGGTGGTGCAGGCTATTCTCAACTGAATCGTAAGCTACGGAACAGTTGAGTCACTGAAGTGGCGTATCGTTTTAAACAATCGCTTTGCGAGAAGTCACTTAGCAAGAAGGGTTGATTTCGGACAACCATGTCGTGACGATTAGGTTTACACAACGAAATAATATTTGACCAGACAAAGTTGCTAAGCCTACATATCGCCATGACAGCGTGAGGTCAAGTAGATAAAAATTTTTTTTCAATTTTCTCTAAAACGGTGTTAATGGATTATATTACACGTAATCGGCGTGATAGTAAAATTGAACGACGCGATTTATCATGCAGTTACACCGATTTGCTTTCTGAACTCATTCGAGCGTAAAAACTGATGCACTTTTCTGTTCCGTAATTAAACGCAACACAGTCGACAGCGACGTTGATCGAGCCTATAAGCAAAGCTAATGCGACGATATAAATGTCGCCGGAATTAAGTCGCAGAATTTATGAAAACACTCGCGAATGTTGTACCAGATGTAATTGAAAACTAAGTGGTAAACAAGTAGCAATTACCGCGAAGACTTTCGCTCTGAATTTATAAAATTTTTAGAAGGATGATTTAATAATGAAACTGGTACACCATTTGGTATCGGAAATAATACATCAGTGATGATAAAAACTTTATGCAATTGCTATAAGTCTCTAGTGATTAGCGTTTGCCTGACGTTAGTAGGTACACGTAAAAAAGGAGCGAAAAATACTGAATGGCAAGGACGAATTAACTCCTCTTCACCGGCTAGTATATTACATTTGAAAAATTGTATTATTTTATGGACCAAGTAAATCATTGTTCCTTCTCCCACGAGAAAAACAATTGCGCACCAGTTTTATATAAAGTTAAAACCTAGTAAGATCTTTTTTAATGAAAGAAAACATTCCTCAGCAATACGAAGCGAGATTCAGCCTCTTCCTGAAGGGACACATGTGCGATACTTGAGACCACTTACCGGCGACATTATCCTACGAAACCGTTACAGCTTTATGAGCAAAACCACTTAGTGTACCGCTGGCACACGGGGGTTGGGGTACACATTGCATGCGTATGAAACATTGATGAGGTCTAGGGGTGACTCCACGAGAACATCGTCACGCGAAATCTTCTTGAACCTGAAGAAACGGCGAGCCGCCGCGTCTCTGATCGAATAAGAAGCTCTGCAGGGAGCATTGAAAGCATCGACGTTTCACAGCGTCGAGACATTGTCACGCGACGTCTTTCGTTCGCCATTTTGCCTCCGGTTTTTCCGTACCTCGGACGCAGAATCCACGGCAAAAAATCTGGAAGAGCGGAGCACTGCATCACAGCGGGTAGCTGATAATCGGTGATCGAGGATTATGATTCTTGCTACCGGTGCGGTTGCATCCAGCTGCATAAAGGTGCATATTCGCTCACAACGAATGAGCGATTCTATACAGGTGTCTTCGAAATTTTGGAGTCAGTAATTAAATGCTAGAAACGTGAAGAATTTCTAACTCGACTTATCGAAATAAAATGTCCATTTTGAAATTCATAGAGTTCCGCAATACATACTGTACTAGAGGTTACTCAGGTGTTGAACGACCAACTGCTTTTATCTATGACGTTGTCCAACTCATCGTCTACACCGAGTCAACTTATTTACGCGAAACTTTCCAAACCGAACACTGTCTCCAAACGAACACTACCCTTGCAACCTACCCTTATACCCTTGTTAGTCACCAAGAGCCGAGTTTGTCAAAGCTGGTAATCTATACCCCTTCCCTTTCCCGAAAATATTATATATATGCCTAGAAATTAGCGAATCTAAACAAATTCTTGTGCAACGCCACAACGTATACCAGAATAAACCTCGTCTTCGATTTTAAAAGTGTTGTACTGGATTTCACGACACGGAATACAACATAGGCTTCTCGAGGTATTTTTTGTTGTCTATGATACAGCTTTTCCTTTTCTTTATTTTAACGATGCTAGAGTGAATAAATATTTGAAAGAGAAAGACGAATAAGGCATACAACGATGTATAACAAATTGAGAATCGTCTTAGAAAATGAGAAATTTCGCTTTCTACAGTCTGCAAGAGATTGTTGCAAGTGGGGATGTACCTTTAGACGCACGCGAAACGGCTAATCAGCTACTGGGAACCGCGGGATTTATCTGGGCGTAAGTGGTTGATATTAAGCGGCAGATAAGCGAAACGAGCCTTTCGGATATCGAGGCTTTAATAAGATAACGTAACTGGCTGCTTAATCTCCCGTTTATGAAGTCCACCAGTGGACGTTATCGCGGTTCACGGACGATCCTATCGCGTTCCTCGGTCTCCTAACAATCGTCGGCCATGCTCGTTGCGCAAAATACACAACGATTAACAATATTCACGTGCCACCGTGGATTAAACGGAGTCGTACAAAAATAACAGGCGAAGTACACGTTTTGAATTTATTTTCCTGCTGCAACACGTAAATGAGAGATTTGAATTAATATTTAAACAACTAAAAACCATAATAACACATTAAAATATGTAATATAAATATAAATCGGTAACTTTGCAATACCGTTAATCATATTCCCAGAATAGGACTCGACGAGTAACAAACACTTCGTCAAAATGTTGTCTTAACCCATTGCCGCAAATGACGGCTACAGCCGTCAGATTTTTGTTGATGCGCTGGCAAATGACGGCTATAGCAGTCATGTATAGTTCTGCTAAAAAAACGACAACAAACTTACCAGCGAAATTCCTGTACATGTAATCGGTAGAAAACGGTAATACTTAAAAGGAAATTTGATGTTTTAATTAATCCTTATAAGCATTGTCTTTTCATCTAATTTCTTGTAGCAACAAAGGAACACTTAAAAAAAAAGTATTACTGAGGCAGATTTAGAAAAAATAGTGTGCGTCTATGGGATAAGCTTACTCCACTTTGCTTCGCCAGTTAATAATTTTACAGTTTCCTAGCGCCAACGGAGAACCATCCGTGTCTACTCGATGAAGATTATAACTCTCCGAAATCAAAACTCATCGTTTTCTTCTGAATGAAATTTCAAAGAAAGCGCAATCATATACTAGCTGGCCATTCAGAATTTCAGGCTAATCCAAAAGTAACATCCGACACGGTGCGATCTGGTTGTTTAGTGGTCCACAGGGAATCAACGATACTTTTTAGTAAGAAATGAGCTCGAGGCTCCGGTTTTACGGCCGTTCTCGACGAGGATACAGATAACGACCCTGAGAGAGAGTGGGTGAGAAAAGTGTCATGGGCATCCGGTGATCTGGCTAATGTTCGAACCGGCGGCACCCTTTGTTCTCTCCTTAGAGTCTAAACACTGCTCCCAGAGATCGGCCGCTCCTCCTACGCGACCATTCACCAGATCTATTAGGGCAAATGCGTCGAAACGCACCACGATAAATCATGGTTCGTGTGTTTCTCACGTCGACAACCTTAAATCGTATGTCCTCTAACGCAACCGCGTGATTTTAAGCGGCTGAACCTTCGCGCTAAGTGCTACCGCTCTTAAGTATCGCTATATGCGGATGATAACGCGCAACACTGTATTTTAGAGGATTTATATACACAGGACGTTTCTAAGTTGATGGTCCAAACTTCGACGCGGTGATCGTGTAAACTTCCGCTACTAAGAAACTTATTCTTTTCAAAACCGTACGTCTCGTGTGGAAGGTCGCCGAACTTGCTCGATGAGGACAAGATTTAACGCGCGTAGGCGTTCTCCGCCTAGACTGAAGTAATATTTGGAGCGCTTTTAAGTGCCTGCAACATTTAAGGAGTTGAGTTTAGGATCTATGTTGATTGTATATTTTTTGATCCTCTCTGAAAGTAGTATTATGCTCCCAAAGTTTGGACCATCAATTTTGGAACATCTTGTACATATTTTGAATACTACTCTTTACACATTTAATAATTTTGGGACGTTGAAAAGTGTAAGTAATTTACAAAAGTTGAATAGTACATTACTGGAGTAATATTTGAAGCACTTTTAAGTTCCTGCGATATTTAAGAAGTTGAGTTTAGGATCTATATTGATTATATATTTTTTGATCCTCTTTGAAAGTAGTATTACGCTCCCAAAATTTGGACCATCAATTTTGGAACATCTTTACATATTTTTTATGCTACTATTTATACATTTAATAATGTTGGAACGTTGAAAAGTATAAGTAATTCACAAAAATTGGATAGTGCATTATTTAGCCACTTTCGAACTATGTGACATCCATCTAAAGTAATTTTTAATTACTTTAATTATTATTGAACTAAAAATTGAATAAGTACAGTGATGATATCTTCTAAATAAATGTAATGAATATAATGAGGTTCTGCACAGTGCTGATTACAAATTTTACCGTTATCATTGATGCGGAAGGAATGTTTGTCGGAAGTTACACAGCCCCGTGAGGTGAAAAATATGGTAGACGATTAAATAATTCAGCGATGGAAAGTTACGATGCACGGCTGTTTCCTTTATGACGAGACACACTCTTGGTTATTAGAGTTCAGACGCCACGTGGCTTCATCATTTCTTCAACACGATCCTGAGGAAACCGGGCCTCCTGCGGTCATATTTCATGGGCAGATTTTTAGCAAATTGATATAAACGATCACAATATCTGGCTATTCGATCGATTGAATATTAGTCGAGATAAGTTAAACAGTATCACTTTAAAAGTCAGTTCGTTTCTCTTTTCTAGATAGAACACTATTTTTTTTCATCGTCGCGTGATAGTGTTCGAAGAAATTTATCTGTTTAAAATTCAGAGTTATCGCGAGCGAAGCGAAAGGAATTTTTTTTCAATGTTAAGTGCTAATTAGGAGATCACGCTTCGTTTCATCAGAATACCACCTTCGGGGATTTTTAATGATCTTAAACCGTAAGTCGATGTAGTTGTTTCAAATTATAAAGTCACACGCAGTTCTGAGAAGAAATATGTTTTTAAGTATTGCATTTAGAGAAAATGTTTCGAGTGATAATGGCCGGTAGACGATCCTGTGCATTCGCTCCTTACTTTGAAAGGGGTAAGTAAATCGAATCATGCTCTTAGCGGCGACCTCTGTAACATCGTTACTACGGAAAGGGGTAAAGGACGAGCTAAGTGCAGACAAAACGCAATTTATCATCCATGGGAGAAACTAAAACAGAAAACTTCTTTTACCATATTCAGAAAAAGATCGATCTTCTCTCCTAGTTCCATGATTTATCTATTTAACATAATTTTTAACTTAATAAAAGTACCTGGGTATAAACTTCTAGTATTCTCAATAGATACGTCAAAACATTATTCACAACATTTTTATCACAATAATCTACAAGATTTATTTAGTTAAAAAAAACGATCTATATTTTCCACTTATTTTCAAATATCGAACTATCCCCGCTCAATCATTCACCATGTATAAAGTAATTCTAAAAGCTCGTCTCAATTCTATAAGTTTTCGTTGCAAAATTGCTCGCATGTCTAATCCGGAGAGTCATTCGAAAAACCGTTTCCAAAAATTCCTAAAAATATTTTGACCGAGTCAACGTCGATTTATTCACACGTGAATCGAAGCAGCGTTGCAGCAGTGGAAATTGCTCGGGTTCGAACAAGAGTTTGATTGGTTCCGAGCGGAGATTTATGTTGAAGAAGTGCGAGGTTCGAGGGCGGGGGTGTCGCGTGGCAAGCGGCAATAAGGGAAAATCGGCAGTCATCCGGGTTTTCCCGAGGGAGGAAAGCGGACGAGCTTGTGGGAAGGGAGGAGGACAGCGAAAAACATCGCTCTATTTCTGGACGAGCCGGTGGCAAGGAAGCAGAGGGGCGGAGGGTCATCAGGATTGATGCGTCCTTTTGCTTGAATTATTACCGAGGCCCTACGATTCCCTTCCTCTCTTTTCTCTCTCTGTTCCTCCGTCCTCTCTTCTCCAGACCCCGTGCCACACGCACTTTTACCCTCGAATCCCTTTTTAAGGGATTACCATCCAAAAATGTTGAAAATAAAACGATTCTTAATTTCCCTCATGCTCCTGGAATTGTACTCCTTACATCTTACGGGTTGATCTTGTGAAGAATTTTGAAAATGATTGAAACTATGGCTGAAAGTTTTCTGACTCTGTGCAACTGTATATTTCAAAATGGCTGACAGACTGAAAGTATGCTCTGTAAGGAGTCAGTTATTTCCAGACTTAGTTTTCATTTTTAGCAGACAAAATAAGGAAACAAATTTTTTGACGTGTTAACCCCTTCAGGGATACTGACACGTATGTATACGTTTAGTTTGTTTTTCTAATTCAATAGTTATAGACGAAAATATGACATCTAACGGCCATGTGTGTGTATATTATTCTTCTTACAGGTCTTTAAATTTTGTTAATTCGTTATTCCTTATTTTGTAAATATGAATTTATATTGAGTAAATATTATTCTTCCTAGCTTCAACAAATTTGTCCCTGAAAAAGTTAATCAAGTCACTCATTAGAAAAGAACGCTAATTCTTTTCATATTCATAAAAGGAAATTTGAATACGTTGCCTACTGTTTCTAGTATGCCATATTACAGCATGTTCCTTCTATTATAAATCATGATAAAACAAATATGTCATTATTCGATCATACACATATTGTTGCAGCCCTAATGTATCTCACATGTTTACAAGAATTTCAACACCTTCTTGGGATGTTGATTTCAACGAAAGTCACGAGACTGAATTATTTTATCTCCTCGTATACTCCAAATCCATGTTTCAGTATAAAAATAGTGTCCGGTACACTCCCTCAGAAAACTAAAAAATCTGCTTTTCAATTATTTTAAATTTTCAACGAGATGGCCTTAAAAATATTCTTGTCTTTCGCCGTTTAGCTGGCGCGAACCCGTTAATTCTCGAAACCCGGCAAGTATATCGACTGTTTACGCTCGTAATTCGGCGTCTACGCGCGAGGAGCTATTTCATCGTCTACGTTCCAGCGGGGTAACATCGTCGAGGATCATGCGACTTGCGATTATCGGCTAACTTGGCAGACACGATGGTATATTTGTCGCGTCTAATTCCGTTGCTCAAAGTGCTGTACAACCGGGTAAATGATGCGATTTACTCACCGACGCCGGTTGAACTACCGACCTGGCTCGTTCGCGTGGCAAATTGTCGGTAAAAAGCGAAGTCGCTCGACTACTCACCTGAAATCAAAACAAGAACAACGGGGGTCAGATGGGGTGAGTTGTTGAACGTTCCGCTCGAGCATTTCACCGAGGATAATTCGTTGGTGATGAACGGGGAGCATTCTCGTTTGTGAACGAACATTCAGTCACGCGCACAAATTCGTTAAATAAATGTTACATCACCGCGGGAGTGAACGTGTTGACGTAACGGGCCGCTCGATTTTCAAGCGTCGTGTATTTAGAATTATATCGTATGTTCGTCAGGGTTCTTCATTGCTACCGTCTGTATCCTTGAAGAATAAATTGCGGATGGTATAATTTTCTGTGGTTTATGTTATACGAAATTTAGATGGAACTGCTTTTGGAAAGACATGTATATTCACACATTGAGTGCCGCGTCACCCATGTCTGGTGACAGATACATTCAATCATTATTCATTTGATCATGTCAAATATTAAAAATATATCTAATCAGAGGTAATAGAAGCAGTAAAAAAATGATGAATGATACTGACATTATTGATTAAAAAAACGTAGAATTCATGATTACATTCATTTTGTATAAAAATTGAGGAAATTTGCCATTTTCAGCTAATGGAGCGTGGCACTCAAATTTGTTAAACAATTGAAGGTCATTACCATGTTCTTAGAATTACGCTTGAACATCGAGTTCATTCTTCAAACTGAAATGCTGAATACATTGCAGATTAAAAGTATGGAGTCACTGTACTTTTTCATTCGACTGTTTTTATCAAAATGGTGTCAGTATATAAATAAAATTTTCCCGATTCTGTGGAAGAATCAATTTCTGAATTCAACAATCCACTAGTCATATTGTTTGCTTAACCCGTTGTTAATTGAAAAAATATTTTTTTTTTTAAATGAAGGATTGAAAGTTTTTGTAGGGACACCCATAGGATGAAAATTAAAAATCGACATAATAGTGAAGAACCGTTTTGTGGGATACGACCTTGTACAGTCTAAACTGAATATTCCTACAACACAAGAAACCTATCAATAAACTTTAAATTAACTACCAATAAAACTTTTTCAGTGGTTCATGTATCATTTGCGAGTATAATCACTACTTGCCAGGCAAGTAAAGTAATGAAAAAATCGATTTTTTAACACTTAACACTTTAACGGCCGCTGTCACGTACACATGATTTTATTAATTTAAATGAAACACTCGTAAAATATATAAACAAACATATCTATCACTAATGATAAATAATAATTCCAGTACTAATAAAATGGACATTGTATAATATTCAATATAAAAAGAATCATGAAAAATGTATTTGCAAAACTACTGCAGTCGTCAAAGTGTTAAGTAACATCTGCTTAATACAACCGCTCTTGATAACTTATTTTTTCTGCCATCGAGAGTGACGAAAAAAACACGAATAATAATTGCAAGGACGTGTCAACGGTACTGACTGTTGGCGGACGGAAAATTCTGGGATTTGACGGGGCGCGAGAGCAAATTTACGACGCATCAATTATGTACGCGTAATTACGTGAACACAGGTAAATGCATTTCCGTGTCGCTTCATCGAATTCTCTTGCGGTAATCACGAGGCGTTAAATAACTTTTTTCGTTAACATCTGTCGTCGTTGGATGACTCCTCGCGGCTGGTAAAAATAAACTTTACGGTCGCAGAAGCGAATAGAAGGGACACCGTGGTATTCGTTCCTCGTTCTGGCACACCGTGACCGTCGTTGAATGCTAAATAGATCGTGGTGTGCGCCGTCGTCCGTCTAAAGTGTCCGGTTTATGGACGTTATTCAGGAAAAATAGCAGTCACAAGGCGGTGACCGGTAGTCGCTCACGCGCGAAATGACGTTAACAAGTTGATTCCCCGGCGTAATAACGCAAACGTTTAGGCTTTCGATTTTTCAAGCCGTCCCGAGTTTGTCTCGCTTTCGTGCGGCCTTTCACTCGCCCGACCATCGTACCACAGTGGGGTATTTACACCGAAAAACCGGACAAAAGTCGATTTCAAAAATTTCGCGTAAGCCGTAAAATTTTTGTTACCCGAGATAGTTGAATATACGTTTCACGTACGCCTATATCAACCAATTAATATATACATCTAAGGTAATATTAGAAACAATATCAAGTGGTTGCAAGATCGATACAGAAAAGTTTGCAACACATGCCGCGGATCCAGCAGAACTGTATGTCCGATTGTATCCGTGGCACCCGAAAATGCAGGCTTTTTTCAAATGGCTGTATCTTTGTTAAAAAACATCCCTTTTCGGCGAGGTTTGACCTTTCTTAAAGGCAAATGATTATACTTTCCGAAAGTATACATGAAAATTACAAAAAATGTTGTCTGTACGCCGTAGCACTTGACAAACATCTGGAAACTTTTACAGTTTGGCACACTTTTCATTAAGGATAGATTTTACCCCCTCGACACTCAATTCGATACCAGTGGTTTAAAGAAATGAAAAGTAGAAAGTTCAAACTTTAAAATGGTTTCTGTTTCGTCAACTTTGGATGAATTTTAACAAAGTCATGGGAGTTTGAAAATTGAGCAAATTTTAAAATAATATTTTCCGGCTTTTTGGTGCAAATACCCCACTGTGGCGTACGCTCCGCAACTAGCGTCCGTTTTCATTTACCACCCGGCCAAGTCCTCGCGGAGCTCCGCACGATTCGTGCTTCTCGTACAGTCTAAGTACTTCTTCGCACGACACGCTTTGGCCTTCGATTGTTCGCTAGAAAGGAGCTGCGTTACATTCGTTTCTCACGAATTCCTAGAAGTCGATCTCTGAAAGGCTGGGAGATGGAGTTAGGTGATTTGGTTGGTCTGTGTATTCACGTTGTAGAACAAGGTGTTGGTTCACGAGCTTGGTGATACGACAGGGACGATTGAGAGTCAATGTAGGCGATGATGAACCTGATGACAACTACAAGTTGGCTAGGGTAGTAACAGATTATGATTGTAATGACGAATTGCCAATCATAGAAAAGTATGGTGAGGAAGAGGATGATCGAGGAACGTAGCATAGGATAAATTAGGAGAAAGTTCAGTGTAAACAAAGTTATACATGTACGTCCAACACTTGGAAGCGTAGCGCTAACATTTGGAGCAGACTACAATTTTCATGTAGAGAATAAAATATAGAGCGAAGAAGAGAATGTTCATCGATATCTCGAGGAACATCGACGAGCTGCCAACAATTAATCCGGACACGGTGTAGAACGGGACGGTAACCCTACACTCTCTAGGACCCCCAAGTTCGAGCTTAAAGATGAAGCAAGAAAGGGTGGAGAGGACTAGGTTCTGATCTCATATCATATTTCGTGTTATTCAAATGCCAACAATGCCATTAAGGGATTTCTCTGGTAATCCTTTGGCCGCAGTTGGCGAGAGAACGACCGGTGGTGCACAGCGAAAACACCAAACAGGCACAAAGAGTCGGTCGTTCTAAACGGGACGCAAACAGCTACGGAACAATGCAACCGGGTCTATATCTACGCTCTTTGTTCTTTCCGATCAGCTAGACGACCTCGTTCCTTCCTTTTTTTCCACGCGTCCTTCTCCGAGGACAGCTACCTTCGCGGCACCATGTCCAGCTTTTTGCCACAAACAGGAAGCCGTGGTCTGTTTACCAACGATCTGTTTACCAGATCCTGCACCAAGGGAACAGCTGTATTATTTCGACTAGACAAGCATTACACAAACCACTTGTGCATAGAATTCAATTATGCGCATCTTCCATATATACTTTATTTAAAATATTGCTTCGAGTGGCAGGAAAATGGTAGCCAGTGGACCAGAGCTTGATCGGTAGCCAGTCTTTGGAGTGGATGTTGTTTTTTCCCTTGTCGAACCAGCGGAGGATGCCAACGGTGGAAAACAAAGCCGGTTTCACCGGAGTTTCTAGACTGGAGAGAAAATCGGGATTAGATGGGGGATGAAGTCATCACCGGTGGAGCGAAACAGCAGCCCCAGCAGGCCTGTTGGCTCGGAAACAATCACATTATACTTTGTACACCGAGTTTATCCCCTGCAGAACCTTACCAGTCCCCTCTTGTTGCTTCGACTAATGTAATGTAATGATTCTTTATTCCTTTAAGCTGAAAGGACCGATGACTCTCTCTGAATCTCGTTGCGTTAATTAAATCCTTGTCGATCGAATGATCTTGCATTAATGAAGGTACCGATTAACTGTCGTATCAAACACGTCTAATTAGAGATTCCAGTGAACGAGAATATATAGAGAAATTCAATAGGAACGCACATCTCACTTTGGTGGAAAGTATTAAAAAGGAAATAATTAGAAAAGATATTTTCCAACTTGAATAACGTTTTGGTGACTCTATAGAGAACTGATCACTTTATATGCTTATAAAAAGACTTTCAATTACAATGAACATTTACTTGGTAATTTGTATGAACTTTAAAGAGTCTACATAGTCCGGAGAGTGCAACGCCGGGTGTCTCCACGGCGGAGGGTAGGTTTTTCTTCGGTATCGGCGGGTGTTCAATTTGTAATAAATTCCAGCCGAGAAGTCGGGCCAAGGGTCATTAAGTTCGGCATTATAAATGCATTAAATCCTTCGTGACGATGGGATGAGTCAGAATCCGCACCAGCAGCGACGGGATTTCGGTAGGGTGGCAGGTGGCGCCAATTTTACGGACCGACGGCTGTGACGGATGTAACGAGACGCGGTTCTGCGAGAACGTTCGTCACACGTGGTCGCTTCACTGGGCACCATGTCATGGCTGGTTTTATGGGAAACGGGGGATGCTTCGTCCAGAAGATCAAAAATCATCCCCCTGCGTTGAACCACCCCTGGTAGCTTTTGCAAACATAACATTCCACAGGCACGGAGTACCGAGCAAAATGTAGCGAAGGTTGTTTCTGAAGGACATCTAACTGTTAAAGTAGACTACTTGAACATTGTATGGTTATAGGAACTTTCCATTACGATATGATTTAACGTACAAGTAAAAATGCAAAGTAACTGAAAAAAAAGAGTTACTTTTATCATATCATATCAGTTCGTCTTTGAGTTCAAACATCTTCAAAGAACCCATTTGGTCGTTCAGATATGCGTCATAAAACGTGGAGACCTCTCCAGTCAGTCTACAATGTGTTGACTATTCAAACTCTCCGCTGTCCAAAAAAATACACACATGACCCACTCATCCTAACTCGAAGAACATGGGAGCCGTAAGAGTCACGGTCTAGACGAATCTCCATAATAAACGCGAGCGGTTGGAGACGTTCTCCATTAGGTCCATCGTTAATCATCATCACCTGACCTTCCGTTAAATGGTTCCATTTCACGATACACGGTATACCAGAAGGCCGTCTTATCGATCTCTCCGGCAGGATCTCGTTGGTTGCGTGCACGTTATCAGCTGTACGGTGTACACGGGTACTCTGATGGGGGCCATTGTGCCAGGTATTCAGCGTCAATCTCGTAGGTGTTGTATCGTCGTAGGTAGGTATAGATGGCGCGCGTGGCTCATTAGTACTAATGAGTAATGAGCCGATGATTAGAGGAGGCGGTCCGTAGGCGTGGCGCCACCTTGATCTCGCCGACGAAGCGCAAAGCAAACCTTCTCTGCCCATTCTTTTGCCTCTTCCTCCTCGTCTTCCTTTTCTCCTTCCGCCTCTTCTTATTCCTCTGCTCGTGTTCGTCTTGTTGCACGACCAGTTCACGAGCCGGTCATCGTTGAACTTCCACTCGATCTCGGAAGACGTGGACCGCTATCGCGTTACCATGTTCCAGGAACCGGTGTTCCGATCTTGAGTCTTCTTCGAATTCGAAGAACTTAAGGAACATCGAAGCTCTCAGCTTAAAGTCTCGTAGAATCATTTTTTAGGTTGCGTAAAAACATTTTATGAAGAGAACGAGGGATTTGGGAGTAGTGGTGTGTCTGGGTGAAGACGGGAGGTTCTGTACTGATTGATGTCTGTCTGTACTGAGTTAGTAGTTTCCCAATATGTGTTCTGACAACAAGGGCGTCCACCCTGGGCCATCAAGGGCAGAGTTCGATATGATGTGTTAATTACAGTTAAATGAATAGAGCACTATGTGCCATAAACAGTAGCCAGATAAAGTAAAGTTACGGAAAATTACAAAGTGCATAAGTTCTAAATTGGTAATTGTTGGGACCGCGTATGCATCGACGCTTAATAAATCAATATCTATTGGATTTCTGGATTATCTCAGCCGTGCATGCAACAGTACACCGAAGGTGTTCAAGCCCGAGGCGTTGGGCCCGTGTCAGGATGACCACGTCAATTTCGTCGCGATTTCTCTGATGCCGTGCTGTTCTGATTAGGTCGTTAAGTTTGCTAATGCACCCATAAACTCACTAATTTAACGAACGCGGCTCATCTTCGTGCGATGGGCATGCCCCGACCACGCGATTCCTCTTAAGTGCTTGTAACGATGAAAAAGTGGCCTGCTGGAATTGTTGAGAGAGAAAATGCCCGCCCATGGGACCCTGTCGTTCATCACAGGAAACGCTTCACGCTAGACAAATAAAGATATTCCTTACGTCACATCGTCGAACTCACAATTAACCTTTCTACATTAACCTGTAAAATTCGTACATTTCGATGCTTTTCGCCAGCATTGCAATTAGCTTCATGAGTAATCAAAGACGCGATTGCATGTCTACACCCGAAACTCCTTATCAATAATAACTCCAATATGACCTTTATCAACTGTAGTATAAAAGTAAAGCTTAACCTGGTATGGCATTTTTCAAACCAATCTGGACCACCTAAACAGTGTTAGTCAGCATGATGAAAATATTCCAGTTTTCAATCGGAAGGGTTCTTCATTCACCCCTATAAATGCGTACAAATTCACTAAACACTGGATCAGTACGCAATCCTCGATTTCTGATCGCAGGTCGACGACACTACGCCCACTTTAGTGGCCGCTAGCAGAGGCCGGTGTAATAATAACATAAGGATGCACGAGAAAGTCAGTTCGAGGTGAAAAAGAAGGGAGATAGTAAAGCTTTGGGGCCACGGAGTCGGTGTCCCGCGGCTAGTGTCAACGTTTGACTTTACGAGGGAGCTGGCAGGCACAAGAATGGGCGAAAGGCCGAGGATCGCAGGGGTCCATGGGGTACAATGGCCACCCGTCGCGGCGAGACCAGCCCCCGGACGAGTTAATGTTATTCCTCACCATCCTTGTATAGTTGCGTTTCTATTAAATAGACGTCAATCATACGATCCGACCGAAGATTTATGTATCCCATTGGACGTCGGGGTGGCCCACAGAGGGACACAATTTTTAATAAACGCGTGACCCCCGCTCTTACGATCGAGAAACACGATCACCAGGAACCGTTAGAATTAACTAATCTCTAATACGACAGGATGATTCGTTTCAAAACTCGCTGTCTCTGCTGACTATCGTAGGAACCATCAGACTAGATCGATCAACGCTGTACCTTCTGCGAAAAAATTTCCCAATTGTACCACGATTTTTCATTTTCGTCTAACATCCTATGGTCCGCTCGTCTTTTTGTTATTTACGGATTCAGATTTATTAGAGTCGAGTGAAAAAAGGAGAAGCTGTTCTACAGACGAGGGAGTGACTGGTAGCAGACGCTAAACACCTGGACTTGTTGTTGCATCAGGCCAATTAGTTTCCTGACTATTTTCAAACTTTAGTCTAGAACACAACAGTACAAGTGAACTGATATTTCTCTGACCAGTCCAAGATGAAATTTGTACACCTCCCAAAATACTTGTCAATAAATTAACTTTACTGCGACTTAAAAACTTTATTTTCCTCGTCGCTGAGAGAACCTCTGTATTTGTGTGGTCAGACAAGATTTCCATGGAGCCTGTTAACATTCTGGGCCTCAAGATTCGTTCGTGAGGCCCGTTGGCGGAATTGTATCACCGACCAGAGACGTTTCGCACGGTCGAGATGGAGGAAACGCGGGATCGAAGCGGAAAAAGGACGAACAGCGCCTTCACGTGCAACACGCCGGAAAAGGATCGGTCACCCCCTTCCTCCGGTAAAATGTTTTTCAAACAGAGCCGCCAGTGGCTCTGGAGATCTTTCGAGAAATACCACGCTGGTCCCTTTTCCTTTTTCCAAAAGAGTAACCTGATCCTGTTATTCGCGCGGCACTGCTCCACCAGCCCACGATGTACGCCCGGCCCTTTTTTTTACCCGTACTGTTTTCCCCGGAGTATAATATGCGTGAAGAAGATCGGCTGCACGATAAGTGAAACCCTTGGGTTACCGAGTCAAGCAGGTATCGAGGATCTACCGGCGACCTAATAGAATCTGAAGCGCGTATATTATCGGTAGCCAGGAACCGGGAATCCTGATACTCCGCACGGACGCACACGTTCACGAACACCGTGTGGGAACAAATAAGGCGAATAGGAGAATAATTTTTAGTTACAGGGGGTTAAAAAGCTATACGATATTTTATCACTAGAATCTAAAAGAATGTTCTATAGCAGAGTAACATTGGCTCGTTCGAAGCCATTCAACAGCTCCTCTGTCGTATCATGTAATTATCATCCCAGTTCTCCGAACCACTGAGATGGCGTATCGCAGTAACAAAAAGGTATGACTTTGAACCACCAACCTTTCGTACATCAACTATAGTCTGTACTATAGACTGTACAGTTTGTAACTATAATTTCACAACACCCTGTATACATGTCGGTATACTGTCAATACTTTATATTTTAATTTATTTTCAAACAAGTTCCTAATGTATTCGTTGCGCTATTTTAAGCCTGTAGATAAACTGGGTAACAAGGTAAAGAATATTAATGATCAACTTGTTGTCTTGTCAAACAATTCGCTCAGTACCGTGATTTATGATGAACGACTAAGTTACGCAATACTTAGGACTAAACGAGTTTGCTACAGAAAGCTCAAGGGATTAATCGCCAAGAATTAGCCATTTATTATCTTCTGCTCGTCCTTGTCTTTATATTCCATAATTTAAAAACAAAGCTTTCGATCGGGCAATTCAATCTCCGTAGTCAACATTTTTTGAACACGTCTACATATATTTTTGACTGTATAAGGTGTTCCATTTTCATTCACACGTAGATTGAAATTCATCGAACGCTCGGTACGATGACCGCGGGAGGATCGCGTGTCGTCAAAATCTGCGAGGTATTATCCTCCGTCGTTCGCCATTCTCCAATGATAAGCCTGAACGACTGTAACAGAACTTTCTACCGTTGGCTTGGCACCTGTTGTGCAAGCGGCATTTACATTTTCGTCGCGATCAATGCAGCGACTCCGCCAATTCCCTTATCGAGTCCTTATCGTAACGGTCTCGTGAACGTTTCCAATTCCAGCTGAACGCTGGAACTATTCGATTGCAGCAGTCCTCGGCCGAAATAAGCTATCGTTCCAATGAAATGTGTAGAAGATAAATGTACCGGCTACGTAGGTGACTGGTTATCAGCACAGCCTTTACGAAACCATATAAACATCATGGACACAGCTCGGAAGGCGCGATTCGAATCGCAGATCGCTCGAATGTCTTACAAGGAATGGTCCCAAGGTGTTACGCTGACTTTTTGATGAGCTTTTGCACAATGATAGAGCTTCAAATACTGAAGCTAATGGTACCCAGGTTTGGGGGCAGGCGGCCAATAGTTTACGAAATATTTAATGTTAAAGTTAAAGTTTGTTAGGCTACGGTTATACTGGATGTGTCTAGCTCGCCGTACGTACACCTCCGAATTGGTTGGCCGAAGGTGGTGGTTACACTGGGTGCGTATACTGACGACCAATACGCATTTCTGTGACACATATCATACAAAATGGATATAGATTTGGCTGATTCTTAATAACTGAGAATTTTACTAACAAATGAGAGGAAAATGGAGAATACCATATTTCCTTGTAAGATCTGTTGAAACAACCGAATAAGAGAATACTATTCGACGCACAGCATCTTCGATCTTTTTTCGGCAAGTCATGTTTCGTTGATGTTTCAGTCGAAGCGACTTGGTGCACTATCGTCTGCATCGCTGTTGATAGCGGTGATAAGAGACGTGGAATTCTACCAAATTTCTTCTTCAAAGTGTCCTCGAAGCGGTACCATTGAAATTTTATTATTGTCCATCAATGTAGACGTCGGACCTCTGCGTTCTCCGTCTTTTCAAGTCTCAATAGTAAATGTTGTCGGGCTATAGCAATGCAACAAATATTGGGCAATATAAAATGTCACAAAATGGGACATTATTTTTGTAATTAAACCTGTTCTAGTGAATCAGCAATTTTGTTCCCAATAACGGATAGAGTTAATTGCGCGAACGCAGTCGCCCCAGTTTAGAAACCAACAGTATTTTCGTATCGTTCAGCTTCTAAACCGAAGAAAGGGTTCTTTAAGGTCCAGAGGACCCAGGATCCTGGCTAGTTTTTTCCTGGAAGTCGAGGTGTCGCGTTCGAGAGCTTCTTCACGAAGCAGAAGTGGAAGTCTGGGCTGCCAGGTGACGGCGGCGCCTAGCAGCACATCCATCTTGCGCTCGGGGCCTGTTTAGGTCCATCCCTATGGCCTTCCATCGTTGTGCGGCTTTTGAAACACGAGGAGTCGGGCAGAACGAGACACCCAAACAAAAAGAGACGGAAAAGAAACTCGAACTTGCCGGTTATTTATTAGAGGACCTCGTTAAGGTCCATCCGAGTCTCTGGATACGAGGAGCTGTCACACCCGCGTTATCTGACTAGCCGCATTGTTTTAATCTCCCACCGAAACTCACTCTCTCTCTTTCTGTTTCTATCCCCTCGAGGTCTAGCCGATGGCCCGTTTCGACGTGACCAACCTCCACGAGCAACAGTCTTCTCATCGGACGCAACCGCGAGTTCCTTCTTCGGTAGATACGATCTCGTTGCGGCGGTTTCTAGTCGGAAACATAGGTGCCGAGCAAAGATACGAGCCGCTGCTTGCCCGTGGAGATTGATCACGTTGCCATTCGAGAACCGAGGAAGCCACGCGATGCTTCCTCTCGTCGTACCACCGGACAGCTCTGAACCAGCTCCACTTTCGAACGACTCGGTTCGCTTCGTTCAAGACGCACAGTAAATTGAAGCCGTGAATCCCAAAACGACACGAGTCCACTAACATTTTGAACAAAATAGTTTTTTTTTGGTTTCTCTTCTTCGAAACGTTTCTCAAGTTCAGCACAGGTGTCTTGACAAAGCAATACCACAGAAATACTAACATAAAATAATTGCAATTCTTGGAGTGACAATACATTCACCACGTAAATACGTCAGAGCAATATTTCAACGTGTGGAACGTTAAAATGACAGACGCCTTCGAAGGGTACCACAACCCAAACCTACCGTATGCCTGACACTTCTGCTTCTGAAAACTCACAAAATCCGAAAGACGTGGCTGGAACGGGTTAAGGATCTTCTCACGAATGAGCAAGGACTCCGGCAAGCCCGGAGACACCGTAAACATGATATACCGCCATTCGACAGACCGATACGACCGTCCCGTGGGTCCGCGGGGGTACGAAGCATCGAAAACCTACCTATTCATTGTTTTATAGGAGTCGTAAAGATGCCAGGCAATTAAAAGATCCGTTTGATTTGCTGCGTGGGCGGGTAGCTCGCGGTGATACGGTGGGTGGCGGGTTCAAGTAGGTGGAGGATGCGTCGTGAAACGGCACGCGGTATTGCTCGGGCCCACGTGAACGGGGACACCTGACATTGTGTACCATCGCTGTCCTACAAAAGGCACCTTCAGCTACACTCGTAAATGTCGAAACGCCGCGACCCTACGGTGATATACAATCAGCTGTATATTACACTTGTAACGCGCGACAATCTCGTCTCGGTGGTTTTCAGTTGGGACGTCCTGTGTCATTGCATTTCGATTTGATACGAACCCTTCCGACCCTTGGACGATTTGCCTTCTTACAGATGGATATCGCGCCGCAGTGATACCGTGAATAGGCTAAAGAATGAGAGTTCTATTTCAGGACGTGATCATGAAGGGTTCGTTTGAATGATAGATCAGAATAGAGGTTTGTCTATTTTGCGGATTGTCCCTCCTTTCGAACGCAAAGAAACCGCTGGATGCATTTGACTGCCGCAACAGCCATGTCCGGGTCCATGTCAGCTACATGTGGCCGACTCAGAGAATTTTGGATTTCCGTGTCACTCTTAACCGCTAAGTACAATGAACGTGTTTAAGAAGCGTACTCTCGAGACTCCTGCGGAAACTTCTACGAAAAGTGGCAGTCCAGGGGTTAAACCGTAGCTGGTATAGCACACAGTTACTCAAAAATGAACTCCAGACACGTCTGACGATCAAAATTGGCGAGTCAACGATCAAGTATTTAAATGTCATTTAAATGTCAATGCAACCAGTTGAAATCGAGTCGATATACAACGTAGACCTTTAAGATCTTCAAGGTTCTATCGAACTCCAGAAACCTGAGATGCCGAGCCCTTTTCTTTGCCGAGGGTACCTGTTCCACTCGGAGGATGTTTCACGGTAATGGGTTTGGAGATCGAGAACGCGCGTGCAAATCCAGGCAAAAACAGAGGCCAGCGTCCAATGTACATGTATAGTTGAAAAGCCTGTTTTACGGTACGCCATGGACCGCTTGTACGTACAAGGGTTCCGCATCTTTCGATCATGGGGGTGGGAGAGAACGACCCGTGTATTCGATTCGCGGCCATCGTGATTCACGTCCCTTGCACGTGTACTTTTTTTGCAATTCGAACGTACAGGACCAAAATCGAATCGTATGCGAGATTTACTGTTGCTATGCAAATTGGGAGCCTTGAAAAATGGCCGAGGTGGTTTTGGATCAAAACGTTAGGTAGACTTCGGTGCTTTGAAATCAAAGAGTCCGGATTTGTTCGACAGATTAGTCGGATTGGGCCGTAGTTGGACCAACTCTATTGGTGTCAAGTCACATGTGCCACGAGTGCTTTTTTATGAATAAATAAAGTATTCACACAGTAAATGGCACTCATAAGTGAAAAATTTGTAATAAACATTTGAGATACTTAATTACTGACTTGTACACTGGTCTTTATACAATTAGATAAGAGAAATTATACCGTCATAATAGTTTGAAAGTACTATAACTGTTTTACATAAATCAGGCTCATAATGAAAATGGATGACTTCACAGTAATTCGTTAGGGACCATATGATGGGTCCATACCAGTCTGTCAACTCTATTAGCCCTATCCTCCTAAAGCACCGAGTACTTCATCTTTTCCTCGTCTTACTGATAAGATCCCGTAACTTACAAATTTACAGAGTCAGTGATATGTTCGACTCAACTAAAAACGCAATTATGACAAATTATGTCAACGTTTGACTGAACTTGTTCCCTTTTTTCGCGCCGATTCCGCAGACATGTGTCCTTCTCGTCTATCCGAATCGGTAGCCACGGCAACAACGACCAAACTCCCCTAACCGCCAGCCCGTGTTCCTTTGGTCTCGCCATAAAACGAAAGTTCAAGGTCAGCGAATAAATCAATCGGTTAGCGAACGAGGGGGAACCGGTTGAATCGCGTTCCGCGCAATGATACCTCCCCGCGCTACGATTAATAACCCGTGTAATTAATGACCAATCGTGAGACCGTTCTAAAACGAGACTTCACGTGACCATGTAGCACGCGGTCGATAGATGCACGACGATCGATCGTCTCTGATCGCGACATGATCGATATAAGAAGCTGTTTTAACCGTCTGCCGACCACCATCCATCGTCCAAAGACAACTTTCGCCTGGAATCACCGATTATCTGCCCGGTTACTCGATTAGAAAGAAATTTTTAAGCCGTTCATCATCATCGTATTACCGATATTATTGTTTATTGTGTACGAATTTTCGATTCTACCGTTAAACAGTTTTTTAGCAGTTTTCTATGTGCAAATGGCCACTGTGATGTCGACGAGAACTGACCATCAGATGTGAACAATACAGAAAAAACGAAGGTTGAATCAGGGAAGTGTTTACTAATAAGTTGATTATGAATTCCTGACCTCATCAATTTCGATGAAATTTTACTTATTGATTGCACTCTCTATACAGGTTACTATATCAAAACAATAGGACCCACCTCATAAGAATTCTTGAAAAATTGCATCTCAAAGTTCCTCATTCTACTACAGGTAGCTTAGTTTAAGTTTGATTGTCATTCAATATACAGTAGAACCTCGATTATCCGAACAGCGGTTATTCAAAAAATAGTCTTCATATAGGAGTTAGGAGCTACTATTATCATTAGTGACACTATATATCTAATTCCATACCACTACGTATTTTATATTCGCTAATAAAATTATAATGTATGCAATACATAGTTACAGTGTAAGTCATACATTTATTTTTGATTTTACTTTTTAAGGTCTTCCAACTATTACTATTCATACTATAAAACCAACTATGACATCAACTCTCTAAACAAGACGTCGAGCCATCATGGTCGTTTAACTTCTGCATTCAATGTCTCAAAAATTCCTCAAAGATGAACGCCATAATTCTAATATTATACAATAAATCGTACATAGAATACTATCGCCAACTAAAATTCGATCTCAATCGAACATCTCGAGTCACCTTCGTGCAAGTACCATTAATTCGTGGCAAAAACGGCGAACAGTGGAGAAGAAAATCGAGTTTCCGTGATTTGATCGTTACGTAACGGAAGAATATCAATAAAAACGACGTTTCGAGGGCGAGGAGAGTGGAAGGGTCGAGTGATAGCCGAAGAGATAGTCCCGTGCACGCAGAGGTTCGGCATTATGGTTGCGGCGTCTGAGACCGCGGGGGGCGCCGGCGCCGGCGCGTAAAATCTCTGCGTTATGAGGCCCCTCTCGCCCCACCACACTTGTCCCACCTTTATGTACCGGGCCCCACGCCGTTCGCCTCGGAATCTCCGCCACCTCTCCTCTCTCATTCTCTCTCTTTCTCTCCCGCGTATCGTTCGCCACGAAGACATCCCCAGCTCCTCCGTGGCTTTTGTTTTAAGGCATCCCAAGGATCCCTCGGACGTGATAAATGGTACCTTACCCTCGACAGGGACGATCGGTAACTTCACGTGCGACCGTACGGTGACACTGTGCGCAAGGTTCAAACCAGAGATCGATCTTCGAGATGACCAGAGGTCTACCCTTTTCCTGGCAGATCTATATGCTAAGTGATTCTACCTGTTTTCGAGGCTCTTTCTCGTTTCGTGTTCGTCGAGATGTCCTTCGGTTTGATTAACCCTTTCAGCAGACTAGACTCGCATGTCAGTTTGAAGAAAATGGTCAGCAGTGGATTGTGTGATTCATTGATACGGTGTTCGGTCGATGTGTCTTGAATGGTTACCGAGATATGGGTGAGTTTGTTATTAACCCTTTGACATGCAAATAAAGCGAAACTCGATGCGTTGAAAAAGTATTATTTAATATATCTCAACTTAACAATTGTGTAAGCTTTACAATGTCATAATAAACAAATGACGTATCCCAGACGTCTTTAATTAATGGTTAATGGTATTATGTTTGTTTTAAGTGTAGCAATGATTGTAAGAAAGTTCAATTTTCTTATTTGATTGAAAGTCATTATAAAATCAATATACATCTGTAAATAAATTTATAATAGAGAACAATGTAAGAAATGTTATAATATTGCTGGGACTTCTAGCACGTAAAATGTCTTTTGGTCTTTCAAGAGCGCGTGACTTCGTCGGTGACTCGTCACAGAATGAGGACCGTGGCCCATTTCGTCGTTGCGACGGGTCCTCAACCAAAACATAAGCCCATGTCCTCTCGATAACGGTTGCGGGTGGTCGGTTTCCCAGAATCAACGTTCCCAGCGCAGCACTCGTCAAGTATCAGTCCCTGAAGCTCCGCGTTAAAAAGAATGTGTCTTACAACAAGTAGAATGTACTATGAATTTGTATGAACGGCTGAATCATCACAACACCTGTATCACAAACATACCTATGGTCCACTAAAGATTTCGCAATCTCATAAAATTGAACTAACTCTCCAATTGACATTTCAGGTACTTAAAATAATAGAACATACGCTTTACCATTAGAGCTCTATCGTTAGTGTTCAACGCATAGGATATGTCCACGAAAGGGTTAACTTCAAATCTGAAGATCGTTCTCTATGCATTTCCCTTCGACAATCCTCGTTGCTCAAAGAGAAAATCATTTGTCCCTGATTCACATTCGATCGCGTTTCGATTCATCGCGAAACTATATCCCACTTAATTCTCGTTAAGACTGGATCGTTCGCAATTAATGTTCATGGTGCATGAAACCTTCGATGATTCGACGCAATCGACTTCAGGGCAACTTTCGAATAACACTGGAGCGTGTGCGGTTTTGTAGCAGCACCGTTTTAGTGCAGAACTGTGTAAGCAGGCGGTTTAAGATGTTTTGTTGGGCTTTTCAGAGATGCACGGTTACACGAGGTAGCCTGCCAGGTTTCGCCAGAAACGATTATCCTGTTGTTAGTTGGCCTCTAAAATCGATGGTAGGTGGAGCCCCTTTCAGTTTCGCGCTAGACACAGTACACCGAATGTGTTTACATTTTCATCACTAAACATCCGAACTGTTTCTCTACCGCAATCTTCAATATTCTTGACGCTTCGATCCGCTCTATTCAGGACGATATTTTTCTGCAAACACATGCACAACGTACAAACAATAAAAATCATCAAAAGAACGTTCTTGGACTTTGGCGGTTCCTCTATTTCTCTTAGTCCCAGGAGGATATTATTGTTGCTATCTTTATTTCATCGACGTCGATTCTTCTTGATTTTGGAGAAAATTACAAACTACAGAACAAGCTGATGCAGCTTCATCAGGTGTCTGAGGACGCACTGATAACGACATGCGTGTGCAGAGTTTTCCTATTTCAGTGAGCCTCTTCACGTTACAATTCATTGATCACCAACCATAAGTGTTAATTTGTTAGTTGATCAATTAGAAAATCGAAGCAGAGTGCTCCAGATTGGGTTGAGTTTACAACCAGTGCCTCTGTCATTACAGCACTTTTCGATCTTAAGGATTCTCCTGTACTTTCTTGAGAAGTAGCCTTTGGGTGTTGCCATGAACTTTGTTTAATCATACAGTATTCTGTGTCCTGTAGGCATTTGAGGTTCGACCACAGGTAACTGGATATAACCTAGTCTGATGCATTCATGTTCTTCGAGGCGTGTGCTCCTCCCATTTTCTCCGATGTGAATTTTATCGCACGAGCGAGGTACCTTGCCGACACCTGACAAATATAGTTAGCTGTTATTACTGTTCCATATGTTCAATTCATGGTTCTTCTTCGTGTTGTGGTCCATTCAGTTCCATGTCGATCGTCCATTTAGGATCGATCTTCGAGACAATAAAAGTACCCACCGACTCGGACCACGTTTTTACGGTGTACGCGTTCCAATTTGTTCTCCACGGTATTGAGTTCGTTTTACTGCCTCCCGTTGGATCGATTTCGATTGTCAGCAACATCTGTTTCATCGGATCGTCGGGATCCAGTGGAACGGGAGGATGTTATTCTGTAGCGTTCTTAAACAAACGGGATCGGCAACGATCGCGACTGATTCCATGTTTGCGAGTCCGCAACATCCTCCTGACCCGACCGTCCGCTCGTCTGACGGTTCTGTGTGGCTCCGTGGTCGTATCCGTGCACGGATCGAAGCGTCTGTATGCGTTCTCTGGGAGGTATAATTGAATGTTTTGTATAATTAACCTGCGCCATAACTCAAGGTACGTCGCGCCTCCAGCCGCGGGCAGGCCTTCTCCTCCTCCTTCTTCTTCTACACGCACGCATCTCCTTTCAAACCAGATATTTCTGTATTCACGGATTCACTTATCCGCCACGCGGCATTACCCTATTCCACCTCTTCGTGTATCATTAAACGGAGACATTGTAGGGACATAATTTAACGAAGCCGCGGTAATTGCGTGGCAACCGTCCGGATGATAGGAGCATCGGACGCCTACCTTCGTCTTCTGATTGCACAAGACGCATCATCATACGCGGGACCCTCTAGAATGCAGCGCTTAAAGATATAATACATCTTTAATACAGTCAGCCATGAAACAAAAAACCGGTGGAGTATAATGTCGTTCGACAAGACAAGTTCGAAAGCTCCTCAAAAAACGTTTCATCCATCTCTGATCCTGAAGATGTCTCGTCGAGGCTGATGAAAATTAATGGGCCACCGTATACCGATGCGCGTCCCCGAAATTCTAGAAACGACTGAAACGTTCAGTCTCGCGGTGCTTCTCGTTTCCAGGTGAATTTTATTGTGCCATTAATCATGCTCGGCCCGATAATGTTGCAAGTGGGCGCGTCAGCTGTCCCATGCGATTTTCATTCGCGGCACGGACGCTCGTCGATTCGCGTACACACGTTGATATGGAAGAATGTTAGCCGAAAAAAAGAGAAAGAAAGAAAACGGAGGAGAGTGTGCAGGGAAGAAAGAAAGAAAGATGGAGAACGAAGGGAGCCAGGTATCGAGAAACAAGATGGGGCGAGCGGATAGGCAGGAAACGGGAATGTTACTGACCCGGGGGATCGAGCTGGTAGTTAAAACTGTACGCATCCCATAATTTAGCGATTATTTTGACAAGGGTATGATCTCTTGACAGGTTGTTGGCCTTACGGCTACGCTCTGAAATATAGCTATTTAAATGGGCACTTAGAGGCTCTGTAATGAATACATACTTTTCGCTGCACGACCAAGTCAGGAAATTCGTCGGGGAACGTGTGATTTAAAGTCATCGCACGAATTTCGCTATTGCCTTCGACTCTCTGCTACTCCGATGTCTTGGACGCACGATAGAGAACCTCGATCTACTTGCACACGAACCCTCATCATCGTACCTTGTCGACAATTGGAACAGGAAGAAGAAACGGTAGCGGGTCCAAATTGTGATACGTACACAGTAAGACTGATCTTTTTAGAGATTATTATTTAATCCACCTAAGGCCGTTGCTTCGAAGCAGGGCATGTTGAAGGCTACGAAATAATAAAGTTGATTTCTTGAGAATTTAATTTTTTATTAACCTAGTCGTAATGTTTTTATTAACCCAGTCATAAATAATCACCGGATCAAGTTTCTGAATAATCTTACAGAATCCCTCCAGAATAAAGCTGAAAGAAGTCCCATACATCTAACGTTACAACATAACCAACGTCTCTAGGCTCGTAGTACGTGTATGTGTCTGACATCATGCTAAAAAGTAAATCATTTAAAACTGTGATCCTCTGATTCTGTTGGACTGTGTATGCATGGTGGATTTCCTCATGTATTAGTTGGATTACTGCGATATTTGCCCGAATTCTCAGCCCGGTTCTCCTGCAACCATCGAGGTTCTGCTATGCTCACTTTTACACGTTCTTTGAAATCGCGTGCCACAAGATTGCAATCGCGAACGGAGCTGCATGTTTGCTGTGCCATGTCATTTTGCAGAAAAATGTGTGAAAAGATTGCGAACGTATGGATTAGCGTATACGGTCGACAGGTATGCTTGTAAGAACTATGTGCGTTTCGTAATGGCAAGATTGCTCCATGGACCCCTGTGACCGATACAATTGAGTAACAGTACGTTGGTTATCGTGATTCAGACACCCGATTGTTAACCATTCTTGCAGACCCCCAACGTTATTGCAATGGCATCCGATCGTACTGTTACGTTCATGATGGCCTGTGGACTCATACATTCGACTGAGTCAAAACATTTATTGCAAGATAGAAGGGAGACGTTTGTCAGTAATAATGAACATTGCATTCAAGATTAAATAATAGAAATATCGTTTAAAAACATGTACTCGTTTCCTTTCGAAAAAAAGCGGTAGAACCTTCTTATGAACCTGATGCATAAAATCAGCTTCCCTGATAGGTATCTTAGACCTACACTTCTGATAGGAACAACTCCTAGATAGTTGTTGCCTGTAATTTCGAAAGAAGCTGTATTTACATTTTTCGAAGCTTCTGTCAGCGTGTCGCAACAACACGACGTTCGATTGTCCAAATGATTGTCATAACAATATGTGTATACAAAAAACGACAGTAATTACTCGTAAAAGGTTCTTCTAATTATCGTGAGACGACTAACGGATATTGAATGGCCGTAGCGATCAGGTTGCAGGAAATCGATTCGCTTTTTCGCCGGCGTAACGAAGGTAATATTGTAAGAAGTAAATGGGCCTATCTTCCGCGGCACGGGCAGCTAAGGAATTATTTTTCTCCGCGTTATATTGCGCAAAGGGGTACGAGAAGCGCATCTCGAAAGCGGTAATGAGTAAAAAGGAGAAAAACGGACGCACCTGCGACGCTCTGAACGGCGGACACACCGAGATAAGGGAAAATCTACCTGCGCCTACCTTTCCCGCCTTTTCTGCTATTAATCATTGCTTGCGTGCAGACACGCGGAGCCTTGAGGCGCGTTTTCAAGCATTGCGAAAGCCCAGGGCCGCGTGACAACCGAATCGATTAATATTAATGAATGCCGCGACGACGAGCCCGCAAATCAACCGCGGGTACCGCCATTAAAACGCGTATTTTGTATATCACCGTTAAGTCGACATAATTCCGCGACGGCTGTAATTTTCTGCGAACATGCATCATCCGCGCCGCGGAGGGAACCAATGAGAAGCCGAGGAGAGGGTAGAATCAAAAAAGAAAATCCACGGACGGCGGAATGGTCCATCGAGCGTGACGAACCGCTAGTTATTCGGTATCGACTCGATAAATCCGTGAAACTGAACGTAATCGACCCTCCACCTATCCCAGCCTACCATAAATGCGGGATTACCAAGGAAAATGTTTCCGTTTCGGGCGTAAATCGCGAACCTTGGCTGCCTCGTACGTTTTTCACAACGACGCGATGCTCGAACAGGAATGTCCAGTTACCGGCGAGAAAATTAAAAGCTAACAGACTATACCGAAAATCGAGTATGTCAGGAAGGAGCAGAAGGCTGAAGCCTTTACGAGACGAGGATTCTCACCGAGCCGTGTAATTTACCGGCTGCACGTAGTCCCGGCTAGATTGATTTTATTTTTAGATTATTTATCCTAGATTATTTATCCGCAAGATTGTGTAAAATTATACGATGAGGTAATTGCTCGATCAAAAATGCCGCGCAATTACGTCGACAGGATAACATCGCGCACATATCCGGGAGATTTTACTTTTACGACGCGTTCCCTCGGGATCATTAACCCCTTGCTTTACGATTTTTCGAGCGATTTCGTGCGATAAAGTTTGCTATTTGAGGCCTCGAGTGCCTTGACGAATCAAATTATGTGTCTATACTCAATGATACAAAAATATTCACGAAAGCTTGAATAGGCGGCACTAAAGCCGTGCTTTTCAAGGTTAATAATTTCAAAAATTAAATATATAAAATATTGATCTGATTATATTATATCCCAGCGTATTTAATTAAATGAGAAATGATCTTGAAAGTCCTAGTATCCTATAATACTTGTACCTATACCACCTACACCTACCAAAGCGCTGTGCAACAATATATAACCCAACACGAGCCTTTCGAATCGATCAAAACTCAAATTAAAAGAAAACAGTAATATTACAAACTTGCTACACAGTTTCATCTTCCATGTTGCCCAGACAACCGATAGTTACTTGTGTCGGATCATTTTGTTGGGAAGAAATTACATTGGATCGTCTCCATATGGCACACGCAACCAGCGATACGCAGTGGTACCACCTTGCAGGATAATCACAGGGATCCGTGGGGATCGAACGTCGATGGTGTACAGGGGTGACGCGAAAATAGACTGGACTTTCGATTCATGGACCCGTTAAAAAGCGTACAAAAGAAGCGGAGGGGGTCCAGGGGGCATAATAAATATTGGGTAAGGACGAGATCGGGCGCTACTTACGCCGTCAGCGATAATGATGGGGTGTGTTCGGGCTGTTTGCTTAGCGAGCAGATTAGTGAATGAATCCACAGGTGGGCGCCATCCGTCACACTCTGAATCGGATCCAGCCTGGCCGGCTCCGCCTATTCACCGACTAGCATTCTTCCACACCGGCTTCGTCTCGAAAGGGTACACCATGATACACGGATTGCCAGCTCGTGGATTCGATTCAATCCGACCTGGCTAATTTGAGTCTTTGTTCCCACGAACGACCTTCCTGCTCCCGTGCTAACCGGAACGAGATGCTGCGGTTGAACAAGGAGCGTTGAAATTCAGACTCTCGTGTAACATCAAATCCTCTGGCGAAAGTGGCTTAGGAAATTTACTACGCGGGATAGTGCAGGGAAATGTACGTATTGGCTTCAGTTATAAATAACTTGCGACATATAATGCATTTTTTATTTGTAAAAATTCAAAAAGCAACGACAAACATCCTTGAATAAATACTCGAATAAATTTAAGAAAGCAAGGTGGAAGTTATTTATGACTCAACCTAATAATTATAACACGCTACACACAACTACCCAGTCAGTGTTCATATTACTATGGCAACGTTAATGAGGAAACCAATGATAATAATTAGTAATAGAAATAATGAAAGTATAGAATAAGTACATATGGAGCTACACTTTCGTTAAGATTAGTTTGAAAATCCTCCTGGACGATTTTCAAATATAATAGGAGAAAGACTAAAATCATTTCCGTCAGTTTTAATAAGCTAGTGTCAGGATAGGTTATGGAAGAAATGTAGATACAGGAAACTGATCAATTTCGTGAGTCATTGTGCATCCACACATTCGTGCCACGGAACAGGTACACCCACAATCTTTCCGCCTACCTGCGGCTGCTGACAGCAGCGATGTGGCACGAGACAGTTGCCTATGATATCCATCATCGTTCCTTTCGAGGATAATCATTGGTCACGCCTATAACGACCGACGAAGGATATCATAGCGTGGAACGGATCATCCACGGCTGATGCAAACTGCGATGCTAACTCAGTGTCAACGCCGTCAGCGGGACAACTTACTTCGGACGTCCGATTCAATTGCGAATCCTTCTAACGAGGCGCGTAATCTGCGGCATATTCGACCTGACACGTTGCAAATAGCGGATATTATTGACTAGAATGTAAATGGGCAGATTTTTTGCTGTGAAAAGAGAGAATATTTTGTTACACGACGAAGGAAGGTCTGCCAGGTACCGATATGATGGAGTGCTAAGGAGATTGGCGGACCACCGGAGTAATGTCCGCACTAATAGCAGTGATTACCCTTGGCTTGTTCAGAATGAATCCGCCCGCTCCTTCCAGACTGCCTGTTGTTCAGGTTCTACCCTGTTTTGCCTCACAGTGCCCTGCCCATGAATTGATGGATGTTTACCAAACTAACTGCCTCCTCTGCGTGCAGCCTGGCCGACGGGTATGAGCTACTATAACGTCGAATTCCATCGAAATCTTCGGCTCGATTAAAATCTGGTGAACGCGCCCTGCTTACCCTGTATCATGATTCAAATTCGCCTTATCGATATTCAATCGACAACGCTAATTATCTCTGCGTCGTCCATAGAAGTAGCGCTGTAGAAACGGGAGCAGAAAATGTTAAAGACTAGGATTCAGACACGTTTCTGCGATTTTTAAAGATAAATGTGATGATTTGAGACTACAATCACTGTTATTTCTCTTTAAATCGACGATGAAAAAAAAGGCAAAGTTAATTGACACCCCGTCGATGAGCGCGATGTGTCTATTAACACATTGTCGCAAATGATGGCTGTAGCCGTCAGATTTTTGTTGATATGCTAGCAAATAACGGCTAAAGCAGTCATCTTGTAGCAACAAAAGAACATTAAAAAAAAAGTGTGTTTCTGAGGCCGATCTAGAAAAGAAAGTGTGCGTCTATGGGTTAGTAGCCTTTCGATAGATAAAGTGTTAAAGGCTTAGTATTTAAGAGTAAAAAGAGCTGGGATGTTTACAAAAAATATTCTAATTGACGTGTATCCATGAATGCCAACTTTTTGATAAATCTGAGTGTAACACTGATCGTTGAAGTTCTCCGGTGACTGTAATCGAGGGATTACAATTATCTGACTAAATCCAATCCTTCTTTCGAAAGACTTTGTACGATCATGTATCGTGCACAGACTGTTCAAGCCACGACAACCAGCACATTGTTTATTTATCATTCGAGTGCCGTTTAAAAAATAACGTTCGCCCATCCGAGCTAATGAGTTTCAAGGATTCGCTCCGCGAAGGGAGCACGGTTAATTGTTAATTGAACATACGCGCGTTGCGACATTCATCTTTTTAGATAACTGGTCTTTATCGGGCGTGGTTTCCTAACCAGTTCTTACAATTATTCATTGATTATATGCAAAAGACTCGGCTGGAGAATTTTTTCTCCGATTAATAACCGTCCGCGGGGACAGGATACACACGGTGACAGCGTAACGGGCTTATTACGACTGACAGCTGGCGATGTTGATTAGAACTTTTCAGAAGGATATTGCACGTGACTACAGGCTCTTCGAGCACCAGAAACGACCTCAACGAGCATATTCCCCGCGCGTTGAATAATCTTAACGTGATTTTCCGTTTCTGTACGTTTACGTTCCCCGCGCGAATCCTCCGGAAATAGTAGCGCGATGGTAAATCATTCTCGCGATGTACGAGCGGCTAATTAACGGATTAACATGTGGAGCTGCAATTATATCCGGGTGGAATTTATCGTTTCGATTCGGGGGTTGTGTACTTTACGAGCGAACGAGACACAGACGTAGGAACGATCGCGTGGAGAGGGCGTGCACGGCGAAAGAGACCGAAGAGAAATGGCAGGAAGGCGGGAAAGTAACTGTGAAACGAGCACCGATTTAATGTTATGCGATTATGCCCTTCCATGGTAATGCATATGCATGATATCCTCGTGATATATCGCTAGTGACGTTGCAATAATGCGACTATAATTATTCTGTACTCGATATGGCCGATTCAAAAATTTCCGCGCTCGTAAACATACCTATTGAAAATGCAATCATAGTCCGTTCCGCTGGTTCGATCGGGTTATCTGTCGATCTATATTTTATGAACGCCGATAAATAATAGAAGCCGACAACCAGCGACATGGCTGATCGGTGACGCTGCCGGTAGCACTTCCAGTCAAGCATGATCTCTTACTTCTTGAATTCGACCTACCCTGTGTTTTATACCCGTCGTCTATTTCCCTAATCGCACCTGCATATATCGATTTATCGTCCTTGATAACACGCGTGACGTTGTATTATTTATGTTCGGAAACAGGAGAGTGATCGACAAGGCTGAAACGTCAACTTTTTCTACTTTTTGAGAGAATACGAGGCCTATCCTGTTTTGTAGCGCCGCTTTAGAACTTCCAGCAACTTGTAGATGTATGATTCGTACGTGGATTTGTGCAGTTTATACTGTTGGAGACTTTTGGGTTAGGCCGGATTAGGTTGGATTGCTTATTAACTCACGCCCGTTTCTAGACATATGATTCGTACTGAAATTTGTGTAGTTCACACTGTTCAAGGCTCCCAAGTTAGGTCGCCTTGCTGCAGTGGTCCTTAACTAACTACACAACTTGCCTCAGGTCACGCCGTCATAAATTCCCGTTGTCAACTCCAATACTGTAGACACGTCAACGTATAAAATCGTTCTCGCTCATGAATCTCAAAATTCATCCACCTTTCGACGAACGCGCGCAAGCAACCACGAAGAAACGGCGATTTTTCTTACGGTTATGATTGTGAACGCATCCGCTATCCATAAATCGAGAATCTTTACCGTCGCGGATGATATACGAGCGTTGAACGTGCGTTCGCTGATAAACGATCGGATGTTTTCGATTTTTCTCGATATTGTACTCCCGTTAATGGCATCTCACTCGCGAACGTGCGTGGACCACCTGTCCGGTCAGTCCGTTTCCCTCTTTCTCCCTCTCCACGGATCCACAGCACCACACAAGTATCCCGTGGATACGTTCGCAGCGTGCGTCTGCGATAACTATAGCAGAAACTTTAGGCGCCAGAGGGTTTCCATAAAAATGCGTGCCGCCGCGACACCGCGGAGTTTAATGTCCCGGCGCGGCCTACCCCTCCGTGCAATGGACGCCGCGTTATATTTGCCAATAACGTCGCGCCGCACCGCGGAAATACAATAATTTGTATTCAAACAGGCGTTCGTTTCCGCGTATTTTACCGTGAATTTCAATACGGCCCGAGTTCGAAGGCCGAGGATTTTCGATCGAACGCTCTTTTCCCACGTGACGCCGCGTCAACGCGCACAAAAGGAAACGAGGATTTCGAATCGCAGGCTAATCCTGAAGTTCAGTGTACAAGTGGACCATCATGTATCGCCGTGGAGAAATTTATTTGGTTGGTTCATGAAGATTATACAGTAAAATGTCGATTATCCGAACGTCACTTAACGGAAACATCGATTATCCGAATATCAGTTATTCGAAGGACCAATTATCGAAACACAGAATAAGTCACGTACCTAAACTATGTTATATTGTTTACATTTTGGAACGCGTGTCCTTCTTGCTCCAAATGCCCGAGTTTAGTGTCTTGTTTGAGTTCGATGTGTGTACGTATCATTTGAAACCCATCATAATGAATTGGAACATTTGGCATGCACTATATACATGTACCTGGATTTGAAAACTGTAATTATGACGATATTCAGAAATGGTTGAAAATAGATCAGAATAATCCAAGATATAAAATTATGAACGATGATGATATATTGTTTTAACCATTGTTGATGAAAATAAATGATGACATAACAGATGGAGACACAACGGGGTCATGTAAGTACTACTATCCCACTGCACCGTGAAGCTGCAAATGCATTGGATAGTATACTACAATGGGCAAGAGCGTAAAAAGAAATAGACAAATAGAATCTATTACAAATAAATTGCAGGGCAAACATTTATTTTATAAGGAATCCGACACTTGGCTATACCTAAAAACGAATAATTTACTTTCTATATTTCGTTTATCATGTACTCTTTCACATAATAAACATCCATGTTTGAAAATTGTTTTATTTCCAATCGTCTTATGACATGTTCGCAAACTTGGCCCTTCTAGTCCGATTATCCGAAAAACTGCTTATCGGAACGGGTTTGTCTTCCTATGAGTTCGGATAATCGACGTTTACTGTCTTGTTATTTTTAGACTTCCATATTTCCCGTATAAACCCTTTGCACCCCGTTGGCTCCGCTACGGGCACATTCGTAATATGTTTGATAACTCCGTTGGCTCCTTTTGGGGGACATGCTCAGTGTGTATGTGTACTTAACCTGTTCTTTCAGTAATCTTGAGTGCAAATTATTTACATTACAATAAAGGAGATTTACCAAAGAAATAAAAATAAATAAATTCATAAGCACTTGGAATTGTTTCCTTCCAAAACAAATCTTTTCTTTTCCAATGAGTTTCACGACAAAAGTGTGCCGGAGTTGCTGGTAGGTAGTGTCAAAAAATGTTCGGAGTGCAAAAGATTAATGCAGTTAAATAAGTGAAATTTCAGCAAGACTGCATTAGCTCCACGAAATGTTCAAAATATGTGATTTTTATTTGAAGTGTCCATCGTTCACCAATCTGGACAGGTACATTGAATTGCGTAAACCTCCGCAGTCTAGTTATGACGATTGAACATTAGGCATTTTTAAAGACGATTTATGCCCTGAAGAAAAGTTAATGAAATGCGTAAATTCGAGTGAACCTTATATTAATTATATAATTTTTCCAGCTTTACCGTATGAATCGTACGTTTCATATGCACGAGCATAATATACGGCGAATAAAGTTGCTCTAAAAATTTTTCATACTCTGTCGCGTATAGAGTGCAAATTTCTGTTATTATTGCGACGGGGGTGAAGGGTTCGCGGAACCAGAGTGGTTCAGCTAGAATCGAAAGGATCTCGAGGGTAAAAGCATAACGAGAGTGCCGTGCATGCCCGAAGGCATGGCAATTATCGTGCTGCCTCTTTTACGAAACACGCGAGCCAACGTGAGATCGTGCAAACATCGTAAAGAGGTGTAATAACTACGTAAACGCAGACTCCTTGAAACGACGTCGCAACGTCCACGATTCATCTCCTCAACCAATCGCCCTGATAATTGTCATCTAATTACTTCACATACAATTTGTATCTCTCAAGTACTTTACCAAACGAAACAGTGCAGATGAGAAAGTCGTGCAACAGAAAATTACAGTTATTACTGCTTCGGACTTTCTGATGTATTTCACTTTCAATGAGATAGAATATTGCAGTCAGCTTGACTACCGAATAACCACATAATGAAACACACTTTAGTATCAGCATGTCTTCAGACCCTTGCGAAATTTTGGGATCAATAAACAAACTGCGGATGCTAATGCATTTTAGCATATGCAAGTAACAAAATATCTTCGCCTTGAATATTTATAAAGATGAAAGATATAGTTTTGAGAAAGTGATGTCCTGTTTATTTTCATTTCTACAATTTTCATGGATGTTCCCAATAAATCAAACATTCTCTCATTCCGTCTCATCGTCCGCCTCGAATGGTCTAGCCAACCATGTCCTATCCCGTTCAACTACCATACAATTCTACAGTAACAACGGTTACACCAGACCGTGAAAGCCTGAAAAGGAAACATCTCGCCCCAAAAGGAATAAAAAGAACTGGAATCAATGGGAACTCAATGGAACAGCCACGGAACTCGTAGACTACGCTCAGCATTATTTGTTTTAGATATTAATGTTCCCGGTGGACGATCAATAATTTACATCGGACGTAATCGCACGGTGTGGATCCTTTATCTCCGGCGCAGGACGCGTTGAAAGAGAGACACGAGAGTCGAAGGAGGACGGAGAGAAGCCGAGAGAAAGGAGAGCCGTGTAAACAATAAATCACGATAAATACGTTTGCCTGGACCATTATAAAAGCTCACGGGTCGGGAGGGAGAAATCGACGCGATCGGTTCGAGGAGGATACAGGCGAGAGTGCACCGATATGCAGTCCCTCCCTGGGGCCACTCCCGATGCAGCCTCTTCGCATTACGATCGCTTAAGTCTCGGCTCGACTATCGAGTGATCCATCGCCTACGAATTCGACGAAGCCTCCCGCCTACCCTCGGGACATCCTCGACTAATGAGCGTGTCTCGATCGTGAACGACCGGTCTCCTTTCTCTCTTCTTCTTCTCCTTCGTCTTCTTCGACTTCCCTTCGTGTTGTTCCCTTTCCGCTTTATCACTCTGCATCTCTTTCCAGCGACGCTTTTCTGTCCCTTCCGCGCTACCAGGTGCGTTTCTGTTTAAAAAGGATTCCAATTAAGAGGCCCAATGAGCTCGTGCTCCTATTCAGCCCGAGATATATCGGAGACGACAGGTGGACACGAGTCCGAGAGGACGGTGGAATTTGTGACGACCGTGGAAGTCTAGAGTTCGGGATCCCAACGGGATTCGTTTTGAAGGTTTACGCGTTTGGAATTGTCGGACCTTCGAGTGGATCGAAAATGTGGGAGTGATATTGAATTGACAGTGCTGAGGAATGAGTGAACCGATGGCGAGTGGAGTTTGATAGCATTGAGATTTCCTTGGTACTTTTGCAGAAAATAGTATCGAAAGTCCTCGAGCGTATGTATCCTCCCTCTGCTCATTCACATAATTTTATTCAAGACTATGATTTAGAATAATGGTGAGATCGCTAGGGGGTTGTATTGAAGTGCAAATAATAAGCAGATTACTAAATAGAAAATAAAACTCATTAGAATTGATCAGAGCTGAACCTATTCCTGAATAGTGAAGATATTAGAGTAGCAGATATTATCCTTGCTCAGAGCTGATCTTGGAATAGATTCTACGTTGACAGTGATCCGCGATATACAGTGTTAACCATGAGTCGCAGCTTGGAATTTGAATAAATGCGAGTCATAAATGATGAGACGTGGCGAAAGCTTCCACGGACTGACCCGCATGGCCGTGTCGAGGATCGAAATTGATTCGGACGTGTCCTTGTCTATCAGCGTCCATAACGTAGCCACGTTCCGCGAAGGTGGTGGTCAAGCCGTAGGAAAAAAGGAGAGGGAGCTAGAGTTAAGGGAGGTGAAACGAGAGAGAAGGCCTGGAAGAAGCTCGAGGCCGATTATCATATATCGGTCGTAGATCTCGCGTTTGTATAACTAGGGAATAAAACAAACAGAGAAGGGCCCCATGGGGTCGGCCGATCTTCAGGGTCGGCAATTATGAGCCCCCTGCGGGGCCTGAGTATCTCTGCCTACCCAACCTTTCTGTCTCTCTTTCACCTGAACAACGTTCTACCACGTACTAACCACACATCGGTGGCATAGGTGAACAGACAGCTTCTCTGGAATGCGCTCGAACTACCACGCTTTTCCACCTATCTAGTACCTATTGCACGTCGACTATGACATCCTGTTTATGCTGGGACAATATTCTCGTCGTTCGAATTCCCCTCGGAGCCGTTTACCGCCTGTTACGCTGAAAGCATCGTGCAGACCGTAACGCTGGCGAATCGAAGCAATTAGTATTATGGTTTATGCGAAAATCGAAATACTTATTGAGAATTAATAATACAAGATTTTTTTGGTTGCGACATATTCTTCTTTTTTCTGTGCAACCCAGCATTGACTGATGCGATCATTTAGCCGGAAGATCTACAGTTCAAGTGTCCAGAAGAGAAATATTCCCAAGGCTTCGCAAGCACTGCAGCTAGCTTCATTGTCTGAATTTATGTCTGAATCGACTACAAACTGATAGTATATTAAAAAGAGACACCATTTTGACGCGCATTGGTGACAGTGCCTCCTCAGAGCCCTGATGAAGCTAGCTGCACTGCCAGTGGAACGTTGGGAGTATATTCCTTCTAGACACCTCCTACGTTCGGAAGCCTCAAACAGCGTCAACTGTAAAAGAAGTACTGTAACTCGAAATTCACATAGTGAGCTGCACCCTGTATACGTTTGAAAGACAAAGTTCGCGAAATGTCGGCTATGATGAGCGTAATGTGTTTGTGCGCGGTCCTAGATTTCAGCGCGAGGTAACGTTATCTGCAAAGCGACCGGTAACCATATTTCAAAGAGATAGCTTCGCAAACGCAACAAGTTGCTCCAAATGCATGTAATAGACGGTATCTTAACGCAGAAGAACTGACACAGTGATTAATTATTAAGATTGCGTACGGAACGTGATGAATGCGGACGCGGGATCGTGGTCGCAATAAATACAACGAAACACGATGAATATAGTCGATGTATGAAATCCAACGTGTCTTTCGCAACTCGACCATTTCGTAAATATGAAACGGTCTCATCAGAGATCCAGAATCAAGATTATTAATTGTTTGTGACGTTGTCTCCCCGCTGCATCACCGTTTAGAATTCGAAGCGCGAATTTAAAGCATTCGTCCACTCACCTCACAGTCGATCTTCTTGAACTCCGGGTCGTCCTCGTCTACCTCGAAGTACAGTTCCGTGGACGTCACGGAGATGATACCAGGAGCCACGATACCTGGTGCGATCAATTTTCCCTTCGTGCTGATGTTCACTGGGCCTGACAGAACACAATCTCGTTGTACCTTAACTGTATCACGGTTCGAAGGACATGCAAGCAGCGTGTCACACTTCACTGACAAGAGACAGTGATAGGAGTTAGGCTTGAAGACAGCGAGTGTCGCTAAACCTAGCCATTGTAACTTTAATATTTAAATTTAAATATCAATGTATACATTTATAGAGGAACACTGGAGAAAATATCAAAATTTCGCCTGTCTTACAGCTTTCTGTTTCTAAATCAAACAGTGAGAGATATTACTCATATTAATGCTAATATAGTGACAATCTTGAACATCTAAAGCAAACCTACTTTAACATTTCAAAACTCCATCTGTTATCTTTGAAATGTGATAAAAAAAGTAGAATTGCACGCGTTGTTCATGAAACGTGAATGTGTGAATTGTAAGTCTATGTTTCAAGATGAACAGAGCGCATTAGAACAGAGTAGAAAGGTAAATCGAACCTGTCAGGTCATTGTCGAGGTCTCTGTCATCCGACAGCAGCTCACTGTCGTCCATTAGATCCGCCGACTGCAATTGCTGCTGATGTGCACGCGAGGCTGCGAGATGCGCGTGAAACTCTTCACGAGCCTGAAGAATCGCATCCTCGGGTGCACCGTGTTCGAGGGCCGCCTTCAGTGTAGCTTCGGGATGGCTCGAGCCTAGTGGATTGTGCACGAAACGCTTACGTCTGCGTGCATCATCCTCCCAAGCATCTAGCTTCCAGTATTCAGCCAGTCTGCGTGCCGAAATTGCCCACGCTTATTATAAATAATCCTTGAGGTTTCAGTAAATTATTACACAGAGCTTATGACACGGATGAAATGGTTTTAATGATACGGAGGACCCGGGACATTCTCAAACTCCCCAAATCAATAGCAATTCTCCAGCCTAGTGGATTCTACACGAAACGTCCACGTGCATCCTCCTCCATCTAGCTTCCAGTAATCAGTATTTCAGCAAACGTATTATTTATGTGGATAACAATAATTTGATCATCTAGCTATAGTGATAGTTAAAGGAAGATTGAATCTGAACAGTGCCAAGACTACAATGTCTACTTTGTATCTGTCAGAAAACTATTGTGCATTTTTGAAGATGCACACTTGCTCTCTCAGAGTGATTTCAATAATAATTGTAATCCTAAGCGCTAAGTGACGTCAAAAGGTATGAACAGTGCTGGAGAGGTGTAGCACGCCGAATTCTGTTAGCACCTTGACTTTATGCTGAAGGGTTTGGACTTACTTTGCAGCCATTGGATCCATGTATCCCCAAGCACCGTGTTTGTTAGACAGGATGTTTCTGACCTTCTCCAGTAACCTGCTGGCGATCACATTGTCTCGTCTTCGAGCTGCCGTGATCAAATGATCGCACATTCGTTCTTCTTCTCGTCGGTCGAGTAACGTCTGAGCACACTGCGACTGTAATAAAGATTGATGCAAAGAAAGTATCGATACATATCGAGGCATACAATTGAATTGTATGATGTGTCCAAACGTGGAAACAATACCTCGAAGTCAGCGTGTTTCAGGACATCATCGGCTCTCATTCGGTTCAGGATAAATTCGGCCTCGTTGGCCACTCTGACTATATGATCCTTCATCGCGTGAGACAGTAACCTGCGACGTAACATAAACGAAAACTTTTACGATACTAAAAGCAGACTGTCCGGGGCGCGTTTTACAGCATGCACTATAACTCTGTCGTTCTAACGACGATCGTAACGAGCTTTCTTACCTTCCCTCGTTAATGAGCTCGATGAAAGCGAGACCCGCGTGTTTCTGCAAGGAGTTCTGCCATTCTTGGGAACAAAGCAACATCACCAGCTCCACCACGGAGTTGCTGTTCTTGAAGGTGATCAGACCTACCGATCAACAGGCGAACGAAACATATTTCTGTCATGTTCTCCTACAATTACACTTACATTCTCTACATTGCAGTTTAATTGACATAAGATAGAAACGACTCAGGGAAGTTGTCCAGTAAGCCCAGAAGCGGACCCAACCATTGTGAATGCAATCGTTTGTTATTGCACGATTTCACAGAATACACCTCCGCAAGAAAGCAACTGCCGGTCGAATCGTTAAAGGTCAGACGAAGAAGAAAGATGGCAGCGATTTGAGTGTACACGGGACAAATAGAAAACACATAGACGATCGTGTGATTTATAAACAACGTTGAATGTATCGCTGCGAAGGTTGTTCAAAATAAAGTGCATCGATACGTGACACGACCGTCATTCCCGACGTTCCACGAATATAAAACCGTTCGCGAAGTGCCGCATACTGTTCGCGCTGGGTGAATACAAATGTTCAACGATCATTCAGAATACGCCTTCCATCTTCCTAAGCGAAACCATAAACTGACTAATTTGAATATCCTCGGCGGGATGAGGGAAACGAGTGTGCAAGAAAGAGATCGACGATGAAAGTAACGAAAATGTTGCCCAATCCCCTACGAATCTCTGGAATTTTATTTATCGTCTGTACACAGCTGCATCGTGTCTCTCTCGGACATCCTACACGTTACTTCTTTATCACCCTTTGCAATGACGTTTAATGTTCTTTTTATGGGGAAACATATTGATCCGTGACGGTCGCGATAGATTTACATCGATCGGCTCAGCAAGTAGCGGGTTAGTTAATTTTATAGCGAGTTTTGACAAATATTATGAACCTATTCCGTGAGAAACGCCAAAGGGTAAAATCACGTTTTCGATATTTCATGACTGAACGATGCGTTTAGTGTCATTTTATTCGTACCATCAACCTCTGTATACGTTTTATCGCAGACCTGGGTTTGTGGAAAATTGGCTACATTGTTGACATCTTATTACCAAATGCACTATTGCAGAGACACCGAAACTACACTCCTCAAGGTCGTTTCTTCTCCTCCATTCGGACAAGCAGTCTTTGCATTTCGTATTATCACGTTCATTATCGGGTATGGCAGTTTTCACTGTGACATCGAATCTACTGACCCGCAGACTGACCTTGAAGGGCCTAACTTCGGTGTCCTTACAGTAGTACCTACGCCTGAACCGTTCACGGTTCAACAATTTAGTATTGGATCCTGATGGCGTGGTGCAAACAAAAACGGGATACTGGTGAGGATACGGAACAACCATAAACATTGACAAGGATCATTGACGCAGTCTCTCCACCAGAATTCCTCTAGAACTCTTTTGGAATGGCTTACGAGGACACGAAACGCCGTCAACGAGGGGATTTGTCGCCATCCAATCTTCAGGGTCCAACACTAAATCGTCCAATACTTTACCTTACACTGAATTCTCGTATTATATATGAGATGTTCTAATAGAAAGACAGAGTACAATGAGTATCGATAAACCGATCGTACCCTTTCCTTCCATCAACAATTCCTGGCCGTGTGAGCCGACGAGCGTCTTCGAAAGGAACGGAGCAAAGTCCACCATGATCTCTCTCAGGAGAGGGCAAACGGAACCGAGTGCCATTTCTAGTTTTTGAGTCAGAGACGCCTCGCGCGAGGGCGTCGGCACCGGCAGGTGATCGACGAGTCCTTTGATAGGCAATTCATCAGGCCTCGGTGACGAGGATGTCACCACCAATCTGTCCGGCACGCGGACCACGGAGATCTCTCCCGATGGTTTTTCGCCCCGTTCGGCGTTTCCGAGCATCTCCTGCTCTAAAGCGTTACCCTCGCTGTCCTGGATCTCACCTGCACCAACACCACACGCGTCACAATTTTCAGACATGTTGAATCAAACGATAAGTTCTGTTTGTAAAGTATGAGCCGTCTATTTTGAAAACGGCACGAGTCACTGTTCCAGAAAAAATGGAGTCAGGGCTGTTTTGATTACAGATATGATTTTTTTTTCTAGACAACATTATTAACACTAAACCAACCGACAATTTATATATACTTATTTATACCGAACTGGTCAAATGTCCGGACTTAAAATAAAAGTTATATTTTTCGCAATTTAGTGCAAGTAATAGTCAATTTAGTATGGGGAAAAACTGAATACACGTATATGTGTTATAGGAAAAATCGTGAAGTCAAGTGACGAAAGCGATAACAATGAATGCAGAATGTTTAATCAAAAGTTTAAGAACAGTCATTTGACCGGTCGTGGTAGCTTTAGTGTTAAAAGCTGCTGAAATTCTTGCTATTGGATCAATAGAAGTTTAGATATTAGCTGTAATTGCAAATATATTTAGTGTGAAAGTGGCAGAAGTCGACTCTGCGAAAATTGTATTTTAGATCGATTGTATTGTATAGTAGAATTTTAGTACGTCATAATGTATCAGGTCTATGAAATCTGTAACCAGGTTGGCAACGTTAAACGTTGAAAAGCAATTATATGAAAAATTTCAATATGTTCAATATGTTCATCCATAGTACAATAATCAATAAACTATGGCTGTTTGTACAGATATATGTACGCGTTTAAAATTCAATATCTTTTATTTTAACGTACTCGAAGAACAGGTACTATGACACAGTTAATAAAGTGTAACTGATATTTAAATATTTAAAAGCTGTACCTCCTACATCACTTGTTTTATTAACTCTTTGAACTCCTTTGTCGAGTGTGACTCGATATTGATTTTACTCACAGGTACTATGATGTCGAGTCACACTCGACATTTTTAAATTGCCAGTTTAAATATGTATTATATTATATTTCCTTTATCTATAAAAATTTTCTTATTTTCCAGTAAAAAACAATTAGAAATTTCACAAATATCAGATCTTAGCAAAGTTCTAATGCTATTTTCAATATGTATAATTAGTAAAAAAAATTGTTTAAATTGGTTCCTATCAGCCAATTGTCTTTTCAAGTACATTTCAAATAAAACACTTAAAATAATAGGGAATTATTGAAAAGAAAATTAAAAAAATAGGAGTTCAAAGGGTTAAATGTGCCCCTTTCACGTGACTGTTTCAAATTGCTTGAATATCCGTACTTTATTAATAACTTCAACGAATAATTAAGAGAAAATCGATGATTTGTTGATACGAGGTGAAGTCTTACCGCGAGAATGCGCAATGTTATGAATATTTCGCGGATCTTCTCTCTGATTGGTGATAGGGATCGTGTCGCCGTCTTCGTTCAGGTTCACGTCGGTCCAAGCCTCCTCCGAGGAATTATGCTTGTTCTCATTGTCAGTGGTGATGTCGGATGGACTTGGATCCGCGGTAATGTTGCTGCGATGCACGGTCTCCTCGCTGGAGTCATTGCTCTGAGAGAAAGTCGAATGAAGGAACGTTAAAGTCACCGTACGGCAGAGAATGACCTTGTAAATGTGCAGAGACACAATCTGGCCATTTTACAGTAGATTCAATGGAATCTAAAGGCGCTAGAGGTCGGTCCGGAGCGACCGATGCACCTTCAACAGTTTCAGTAAAAAATCTCATTGGTGTTTTTTTTTCAACGACATTACAGGGGCGTGTATCGCTGTCAAAGATCGTGTCTTATGATATCGCTTTGAATCAACAGAATTTCCAAAACTACGACTACGTTCACTACGATACTGATTACTCGTACCAACGAAAGCCTAGCTTTCGAAGTTCAACACACTATAGTTGTAGAGATCTATGAGAGTGTATTCGGGAGCGTTTACTCATAAGAATGAAACGATATACTCGGCGTACGTAGTAATCTCGCGTGCTATGCATTTACTTGATATATCATGCAATTAATCGTATACTAATACGCAACCAGCTAAGACGTGTACAGAAGAAATATAAAAGCTTCCTAGTTCATCAAGCTCCGACGGTGAATATCGTTTAATAGCCACGTATGATCACGTCCATCAAATCGTACGTAACAGAAACATAGCTATGTACGCATGAAATTGGATAAATGCTAGAGATATTACGCAGTAGAATTCTCTCTGTTTGTATTGTTTACTGTGCTCATTGCGTACCCGTCAAATGGGCATTCGTACAGCCTCGCTGTTGCGTTTCTTCTTGCTTTCGACAGAAAAATGCAAACAGCTTTGTTCGAGAAACATTTGTTAAGTCTCTGGATCATCCGCACAGGTTTCATCGATGATGTTTCACCGGAATCGGTGCATTCCTTGACATACACGGACAACAACGATTCACACTGTACGTCACAGAATGTGTAACATCGATCAGGGTGGTACAAGGTCAAATCAACGTCGATGAAACGTCCGCGGGTGATACGTGGTGCCCGAAACAAGATCGTCGTGGTTTCGATGCACGGGAAACACTGACGTGTCAATAAAGAATTATTTCTTGTTCCGTGACTGAAGTTTTTACCTGTATATTTCGTGGCAGTGGTTCGGTTCTCGCTGTAGAGCCAAGCGTTGGTTCTGACGAGGTGTAATCCTCGAGAATTGTCCGTGGCCGAGGTACACCACTGTGACCACCCTTCAGAACCAGTAGTTAGTACGCATAGCAATGCAAGCAGAGGAAGTTAACGATGAGAACAGTTCAAAGAGTAAAAGGTAGGACATGCTCGAAAGAATCAGAGGTAAAAAATTACGCACAATTCGATTCTGTTCAAGGTTACCAAAATATATACACATTTAGAGCTTGAATACTGTTGTATCTCTGATGGAATTCAACCGTTAAAACTTTCATTAAATTCGTGCGAGAAACTGGTAATTTATAGTCGGATAGTATGGCCGAATAATATACTCTACGCAGATGCAAAGTCTGTAAGTTAAACACTAAATAAACACTACATGCTGGACGTAGCAGAAACAGTATTGCACGATGTGATATATTTTACTGGATCGAAAACATAGGATTCACTAATTCAGAAACTACGTCTAAGGAGTTTAAGTCGAGGCTAGAGGTATGTTTAATTACTCGAGTTCTATTTATTCATCTTTCCAAATAGACTATCCTGTATCGTACTATGTCACCTGGACGCATGCACTTCATTAAGTCAGAAATTTCGATAGACATATAGATTGTAGGTTCAGAGTGTCTACGATAGAACAGAAGTGTAACAGTTGAATAAATGCAAAGCATTATAGTGTAGACAGAAGGTGTGAATATAAGAATAAATTGTGCAATAGTCACGTCGCCATTGAAATATTGTAGACGTTCAAATCAGGGGCGCAATCATCAAACGACTCGAGGAGTGATTTGAAGAACGCGAAATCGAATTTACACAATTAAAAGCAGGTGTAGAACAGAATCAATCGGGAAGCATGCGGTCTGAATCGATAATTATCATTCTGTTCGAACATCGTCTCATTACAATTGATCTCTTACAATTTTTTGTTACTCTGATCAACGACGACATTTTACCTGGGGATATCGGATCAATTAATCCCAATGTACACGTGTATATCATAGCACGGGCGGGTCTTTTTTGTCGCGCTTCGAACGAAGCGCAGTAAATGTTGGATCTTAACGAAGTGTTACAGGGATGGAAAGCGTTTATGGCTACTTACCTTCGTCGATGGTGGTCCGGAGGACGTAACGTCGTGATCCGCCAGGATCGAGGAATTGTTCTCGTCCACGATTATGACTTCGTACTCGCCGTCATCCTGAGAACCGGCCTGGCTCATGATGCCTCCGCTTCCTGGGAACATAGTATAACACCGTGACAACGCGTGCTCGACATTGTTTGCTGTGCTTTCTTGCAAAGCAGGCTGACACGAACACTGGTGCGATCGACGATTAAAAAGTTGCTTGATTTTCTTTCAAGAAATTGGAGCTGCACATTTGTCTATATCGTCTGATTTTGTTATATTTTTGGAGTACGTCGTCGATCGCATTTGGCGGGAAAGGAGTGCAGGAATTTAAAACGGAAAGGAAACAAAACGAAGCTTAATAGGTACGAGATTAAAGCATTCGAGACTGTCCTATAATTTGAAGTTCAAGGAAACTGTTTTAATAGATTGATGATTATTATACTGCAGATGTTCATGCAAATATACATTTTTAGACTTCTATATTTTCTATGTTGATGCTGTTAAACGAATGAAACTTCAATCAGACTGCATTTTTCCTTTGAAATCTTTAAAATATGTAATTTTTATTATCTTAACACTTTATGTACCGGAATCCTATTAATCAGCTTTTTAATGCCAACGGTTATCGTCTGTTAGCCGATTAATTGGCTTTTCGGTGGTCAACGGTTATCGACCACCATTTTCGGTTATTAAATCTGCTCCATTCGTAAATTCGGATATATTAAGTTACATAAACATCTGCAGTCTAATGATTATATTTTGAAGAAATTATTGCAGTGTTTTGTCTGTTTCCTTTGTCTTCAAATAATTTTGATCAGTTTAGTACTGTTTATATTATAGCAAACATAATCTAATTTCAGCGGACATACTCGGTTTGATGCTATATAAATTATAAACTAAACTGATTTCATCTTATGGAGACTTCTTTCAAAATAATCAAAATTTTACAAATATTTTGCGAGAAGTATATCATTTTTCAAGTTTCACATAAGAAAACAATTGGTGGCATGCAAATGTCCACGGACAACGTCAATAACTATGATGGACGTTCTGTTTTTATGCAATAAGAGGAGTAAGTCTTGCGTTAATTATCAAAAAAATTAACATTATTACAGACAACAGCGGCGGGCATGCAAATTCATTGATTTACTCGCAAATGATATGCAAGTGGTGCACGTTTGTCATTCTTCGTGTGCAAATGGTTGATATGTTTCAAGCGTTCAGATAGCACACTCAAATAAACGTATTCAGAAATTTTTTAAACAGAAATTTCTCATTCCAAGTCAACTTCGCATTTTCATTATAAAACAATGAAATCAAACACGATCGAACCTTCCGAGGAACGCGAGAACCAAAAATTTCATCTAAGAATGTAACAGCAAACAATAGGGTAATCAAAGCCCAAACAACATTCTCAAGAACAACAGGTGATCGAACAATGAAATCATAAGAATATGCGTGTGTGTAGTATGGGTGTGTGTTGGATCAAACCTCAAATTGGCTCGAATTCATCTGTGAACATGCAGATAGGAACATCGGCGCGTCAAGACCAAACAAAACAGTAAGAAACAAATGTACAGTAGAACCTCCGTTACCAGGCAACGTCGTTGACTGCACTTTTCGTATTGCGATTAAAAGATATTTTAGTAATAATATTTTAGTCTGGAAATTGTTAAACATGGTAACGACTGTGCTCATTCAACTGACGAATATATTACTGACAATATTAAAGACAGTACTGATGGAACACTAAAGAAGTGCAACGCCACTGTGGAAGAGTTTACAAAACAATCCAAAGCACAAGAAAATGCAATTACAAGAAACGAAAAGAACTGGACTTCTTTTTAATCGTCATGTAAACCCTGTCACTCCTTCTAGTATCACTCTCCACGAGATATAAAGCAACCAAAATTAAAAAAAAACGGTATTCCATTATCCAAACGCTTGCATCTCTCGGTTAGTCCGCATAACGGAGGTTCCGCCGTATCGACAGTTCTTATCATTGCTCCCTTGCCAGGGAAATCATCGAGCAGGCCAGAAATTGAACGAACCAAAGGGAAGAAGAAAGAAAGAAAGAAAAAAGAAACAGGAAAACAGAAGAACAGAACTCGAGCATTCCGTGGAACAATTGTTCGGGCAATCGAAGTTACCTTGCAGACCGACACCGGAGTTTCTATGACAGAGATTTCGGGGCTGATCGATATGCTTTTGAAGCGTATGATGGTGATTGTTGTTATTGTGATGATGGTAATGATGATGACGATGATAGTTATGATTAGTCGGGTGATGGTTATAATGATTACTGTGGTGATTCGGGAGATAATAGTTGGAGGGGGGCTGGCGATTAGAGTGCCTGGCAGCCGGTAGCGGGTGCTGGTGGTGGTGCTGGTTGATGTGGTGGTTGGCATTGGCATTGGCATTCGCATTGGCGTTAGGGTGAGATCCCGGGAGGAACTGTGGGTACACGTGGTGAGACCACTGTGGAAACAGGGGCCGCCCTCCTCCACCACCATTCCCATCTGCTGAGGAACCACATTTACCATGTTACCACGATTTTCGATCCCAAGCCCTCGTTTCTGTTGTGCGTGTTCTTTAACCCCCCTATCGCGACGGTCGGATCATTTCTGACCTACCCTTCCATTCAGGGATGCCCTTTCACATTCATAATGTACCCTGTAGATTGATCATCAGGCGTACAGCGATGCTCGGATTGCTTCAGATCCAGGTATTTTACATATATGGTGTTCTTGTAAGTCAATTTTTGTTGCTCTTAGGATGATACAAGTTGTTTTCCGAACTCTTAGATATGAATTACATTGGACATAATTGTGAATATGATTGAAACAAGAGAAAGGATGCCAAAAGAACACCGAATTTGTAAAATTGGAATGTTTCTCGTTACTGGATGTTTGTCAAAAATATATTTGCTGTAAATATGCCAGTTCTTTTTCCTTCACCAAAATAAACATTCAATTTCATTTCACAATTAACTGAAAATGTAAGTACAATATAAACGCATTTGTAAATGCTTGAACTGAGTCAGAAATGATCTGACCGTCAGCTTCCGCGGTTCGTACTCCAAGGGTTAATCAATTTCTGTGTCACACTCTATTCTTCGTACTGGGTTTCACTCTATTTGCTCCGCAAGCTTAGCTTTAGCTATCATCGTAGCTACATTTCAGAAAAGCTAACCCGATGTGAATCCTGTCACTATGAAAGATTCACGTTTGTTGAATCATAATTAAAGCACTAAAGTTGAACAAACATTTGTTATTATACACAATGGTATTCATCCGATAATACTTGGTGCAGTATATTTACCACCTTCATCGCCTGCAGCATTATATGAAGAGCATTGCAGTTCGATCTCGGAAATTGTTGATGCTTATCAAAATAGTCACATTCTTGTGTTTGGTGATTACAACTTACCTCATACCGATTTTATTGTCAATCAGTCCTACTTATCATACGTTATGCGTTCAAATGCATCATCAAATGAACTTTTATCTGTTGAATGCTTATTACAAACTATGAATTATCATAGTTTATTACAAAAAAATGAATTTTTCAATGAACATGGAAGTATGTTGGATCTCTGTTTCTCCAGCATCCAGAAGACTTATGTTACTCGAGCTCTAGATACGCTTCTACCACAGGATAAATTTCACCCTCCGCTGAATACTTCGATTGAATTGTCTGTTTTCAATTATAAACCATGTGACTCTTATAGGTACTATAATTTCAATCGAGGTAACTTTCTAGGAATTTGTGACTATCTGAGCAGTATATATTGGGATAATATTCTAACTGACTTAAGTGTTGATGATGCAGTTAACATCTTGTATGAGTACTTGTTTGTTGCTATTGATACGTTTGTTCCTAAATGTACTTATAATAACTCTAAGTACCCTAAATGGTTTTCTCCACAACTGATCAAATTAGTAAAAGAGAAAAAGCGTGCTCATCTGAATTTTAAAAAGACCTGTTCTTTTGCTGACTATTTATGCTTTTCGAATCTACGTTCTATGTGTAAGAAATTAACTACTCAATGTTACTCTGCATACATTCATGCTACCGAATACTCTATACAATACAATATTAAGTCTTTCTGGAATTTTGTCAATTCTCATCGTCGTTCAAATAACATATCTAACGTAATGTCGAATGGAACTGAAACTGCCACAAATAATGAATCTATCGCTAATATCTTTGCTTCATTTTTTGGCAATGTCTACGTCTCCGACTCCGCTACATCTTCCATAATTGAAACGCAATCTGTTACCCATGTATCTGATATTTTCATTAATATCAGTGAAATATTCACAAAACTAAATTCTCTTGATATTAATAAAGGTCCGGGATATGATGGCATACCCCCTAAGTTTTTCAAATCTTGTAGTTATATTCTATCTCGGCCTCTTTGGATTATCTTTAATAAATCTCTAAGTACTGGAATTTTTCCAACGTGCTGGAAAACTTCTCTGGTAACACCCGTTTTTAAGTCAGGAAATGTTTCAGATGTCGGAAACTACAGACCTGTTTCTATCATTAGTGTAATACCTAAGGTATTTGAAAATATTGTCACTGAGAAACTTAGTCAAATTTTTTCTCATCTCATCTGCGATGAACAACATGGTTTTATACAAGGTCGTTCTACAGTCACTAATCTTACTGTTTTTTGCAACTACATTTCTACCAGCTTGGAAAGTAATTTACAAGTTGATACTGTTTTCACTGATTTTAAAAAAGCCTTCGACTCGGTTGATCACTCAATTCTAGTATCAAAACTTTCGGCTATAGGATGTAATGGAAACTTGCTGGCATGGGTTAAATCTTACCTCATGGACCGCTTGCAATTTGTTAAAGTGAGAAACTCCCTATCTTCTCCTATAAAAGCCACCTCAGGAGTTCCTCAAGGTTCACATCTGGGTCCATTATTATTTAATATTTTTATTAATGATTTACAAGATGTTTTTGCCCACAGCAGGTTTCTTTTGTACGCCGATGACCTCAAGATTTTTAGAAGAGTTTCAGATATTTGTGATACACATAAACTTCAGTCTGATCTCACAAGGTTTTGTGATTGGTGCAGAACAAATAAAATGAAACTAAATATTACTAAATGTTATGTAATGAGGTCATCCCGTAGCATTCATCCTATAATCGCGGATTATAGTCTTAATAGTCTCGAATTATTGGAGGTTAGTGAAATTAATGACCTTGGTGTCTGCATTACACCAACACTAAATTTCTCAAAGCACTGCAACAACATTGTGAGCACTGCTCTCAAATCATTAGGTTTTATTAAGCGTTTCACCACTGATTTTAAAAACATAGACACCATTAGGCTACTGTATATTCAATTGGTCCGGCCTCAATTAGAGTATGCTTCAGTCATCTGGTCTCCGGAATTCTCAAAATATAACCTAATGTTAGAGAGAGTGCAGCATAAATTCATCAGGCATATTGCTTTTGGATTAAACAGACCCATGTTGCGGAATGATCATGATTATGACCCATTACTAAAGATACTTAATATGACTTCTTTGTATGATCGCAGGATTGTCACTGATCTATCTTTTTTATTCAAAATTATACATGCTCAAATCTCCTGTCCTCAATTATTAGAACTTATTCACTTTTATGCTCCCACAAGGTATCTTAGAAGAAGTCATGTATTTCATTATGCTACCATAAAAACTAAATATGGTTCTAGTGATCATATTATTCGTATATTAAAATCTGCCAACACAGTTACGGATAAGGTTGATTTTTTCAGTGGCTCTATTCCTAGCTTTAAAAAATCTTTACACTTAGCACTGCGCACTGCTTAGATAATGTTTTATTATAATTTCTTTACAATTGCCTTTTTGTTTAATGCTACATTGTGTGACTGTCTTCATTTCTTTTATTTTTGTTATAGTTCTTACTTATGTGTACACATTGGGTTTATACCCGTACAATTTACAAATAAATAAATAATAGTTACTTCAGAAATTTTGTAAGTACGATCTCTAAATTCATCTACAGATACAAAAAATAACTTCAGCACGGGACTATCTGCTAATATCGACTGCAAAACGATTAACCCTTTTAACTCCTTTGTCGAGTGTGACTCAACATCGATTGTATTCACAGGTACTCCTATGTCGAGTCACACTCGATATTTTTGAATTATCAATTTAAATATGTATTATATTTCACAATATTTTTTTTACCTAGTAAGCAATATTACATGTATATGACCCTTTTTTGTAACAAAAAAAGTCCTTCAGATGTTCAGGTACATGATTGTTTGTACCTAATTGGTTCCTATCAACCAACTGTCTTTTGAAGTACATTTCAAATAAAACACTTAAAATAATTGGGAGTTATTGAAGAGAAAATTAAAAAAAAATTTGGAATTCAAAGTGTTAAACTGTAACAATTGTAAGTTGTATGTAAGGGTGCACGCGACTCCCTCCCGTAATGTGAAGAATCGAAAATGTTCGACGCAGGTAAATATTATTGCGCAGGCTGTTTGACCCTGGAGAGGTGTTCAAGTATGCATTATCTCGTGTTTTTATAATTAGTATGGCCGTGACTTTCGTTTGGTACGCATCGTTGATTTTAGTTCGATGTCTACCGATTCCATCCACGTGAGTTCGACTCTACTTATTAACATTATATTCAGATATTTTTTATCTGCAAATGCATCGTTCATGTTCTTTGTACTAATTTTATTTAATGATAATCATCTATTAATTTTCTTCCTTTTACTTTTAGTGTGATATTTTTTATCTTGCATTCGTGTATCTATTTCCTTATTGTTAAACAAATTATATTTTCATTAATTATTCTGTTCCTTGTTCTTCTTCGAACTCGATTGAGTATGCAATTAATTATAGTTTAGTACTCGGTTTATGTAGAAAGTGACTGCTATAGTTTTAGCAATTATTTTGTTCCGTTGCACTTACGTAATTGTGATAATAAAAGTGAAACGATCTTACACGAAATTACATCCGTGTTGGTTCAACTGGTTCTATTTCTTTAAAGGTAAGAAAATTATTATATAAGAAACCTTTATGGTTCAAGAATTTTATATGACTTTTATAAGGCTGAAATTATTATTGCACCGAATTTTTCTTATTGTAATTATATGTTGAACAATAGTATAAAGTGAAACCCAGTAGAGTGAAGATAATGCAGGATTCTTCATTTTCGTAACACACTACAAAATTCTATCACTCGAAGGAAACTGAAAATATTGAGTTTAGGAGCATCGCATACTTGAAAGATAACGCAAATTGTCGAATTATAACATTTAAGTGATACACATTAGTAAACATTCACTTGTCCTTTAAGAAACATTTAACGTAGATTATCCTGAAACGTAACTTTTCATGATTTATATTTTTCCTGGAATCTTCTTATCACGCGAACCAACTTTTGTATTTCGTAATACAAAGTAACAGTGACATAATGAAAATATATCTAAACGCAAAAAAAGTGCTAATGCATTCGACAAACATCAAAACTCTCACTGTCAGATACATAGAAGATAATTCATACAGTGCAATTGAACATGCGCTCTATTCAGTGTAATGTGCTGTTGTTTGATTTGCAGCTACACAATTAAAGTGCATGGTGTTTGACATTAGCTAAATGTATGCACATACATTTGTGTTATACATGATATCCCTATCTAATTTAGTTCGTTAATAAATTTAAAGTATTGTATTTGCAAAAGATTTATCAATTTTATGTTATCATTGTTACTAAAAAAATATTCAACTCAGTTAACAGTAGCTTTCAATTTGTATTACAGTCTGAACGCAGGGACTGCGGTTTATTTCACTGGAGAACCTCAATTGTTCACGATTTCTGAAATGTATAAACATCATGAGAAACATGCTCAAATAGCTGCAGTCATGCTACACTGAAAACAGCATTGTGTTACACTGAAAATATAGAGACAAGTAAGTTTCAGTATGTAGTATACTTTGGATACAGAAGTCAGTGAATACAACAACACATATCTGACATGTAAGAGTTTTGAAGTAATAATTGAACGTCATTGATATCAATCAATTTTCACTGAATGATTATATTTTTTGTGTAGAAATTTGTTAGAGGGTTAACACATATATATGTTTGAAATTGAACATGCACATCTTAATGTTAACATCGATTCAAGTAATCACTCAGTATCTTATTAACATTTCGTTTCTCAATTGCTGCAAAGGATATTTCCTATAATGTATGAGATATATTGTTTATAAAGACACCCCTATAATCTGTAAGTTAATATAAACACAATGCTCCTGCGTCTATTAAAATAATGTATTCTTTCCTATCTGTTCTGTTTGATTGATTAGATCTTGTTAGAAGATTTTATGTCTCTTTCTGTTGTAATGATTTGATTTATATAATGTTAATAACTTACCTGAGGGGCTGCCTGGTCTAAGACTAGCACCGTTAGTCTGAATTGTCTGAACTGGACTTGGTGGACGTTGAGATATTGGCGGTTCCAATATATCACGATACTTTGAGACCATTAGTACAGAGATGAAGTAAACTATAGCCAGGGACAGAAACTGGGCCTGCTTGGTTTCTTCCTGGAATCAAGAATCAACACAGCTTGTACTCATTAATACAATTCTACTATTAGAATTCATTGTCCATGAAATCCATAGGTATACTTACAACATCTCTGTATATCACAGCTCTTAAGCGATTTACATCCATGTCTTGCAGTAATTTCTCAGGATCTTTAACAGGGCTTAACTGATGTGCCAGATTATCCACTATGTTCTACAAAAATAGAAATTGTATTTCATTTTATTGTCGTCGATAATAATGATAACAGTCATTGGAAACACTATCATCTATATGACATGGCTTTGGACAAGTATACACTGTGTGCAATTTGTCTGTACCGAAGACAATAACACATTTGTCTATATAAATTAAGTTCGATCAGATGAAACATACCTTGGGTGATGTTTGAGCTCCTCGTATGAGAGACTGTATGTGCTGTGATTTATTACTAGTACCAATCTGCCGACCTAACATGCTGTACGATCTGCCACGTTCTTTACACTCTAAGCAGTTTCTAACGGCACATGTACAGACCTATAGAAGCATTTCATCAGATGAATATAACAAAAAGTATAGTGTACACGTACATGTTGAAATTCTATGTCATACATATACAAAAAGCTAAAAATATTACAACTAGTTTTGACACACTGCTGGTTTAAGATCTATTTCTATTCACAAGTGTCTGCTTGTGGACTACTATAGTGTTAGGGTGTTGGACAAATTGTAATCATTTAATTTTTTAAGTTTCTCTTCCACTTGAACTGAATTGTGTGACTTTGACTTTATACTTTGGTAGTGTGTTACTCAAAGACACACTATACATACATGTACAAATGATTAATTTTAAGCACACTATATGGTTATTCCATTACAATCCTAGTCTACATAAATCTAGAGAAAAGCAATAAAATAAAAAATAAAATTACTATCTGGTTGTCGATTTTTATAAAAAGTAAATAATATTATTTGGAACGATAAGAAATAAATATTGCTTCTATTAAGCGAAAAACGCATAAAAATATTCCAAAAGAAAAAGACAGGGTGGACCTGCAGTTGTTGGTGTTAGTGTTATCTGTAACAGACTTCAATTACTGTAATGTGCATTGATATAATGAATCTAATCAGTGTGCATCAGAAATGATTAATATGAATTTCTTTGAAAAACTTTTATTATCATTTATTTTAAGACTTTTCAGTAAACTATCTCACGAGTAAACTTGTAACGAAGAGAATTGTAGAATTTGAATCATAAGGTGTAGTAATAGTAGTGTGATTTGTTGAAGAAATGAAAAATACTACGTGGACGATAATACAAACCAGTCGTAAACACTGCCTTAGTATACCGCCACTAGACATATTCTTCTCGGCTTCCAGTTCACCGAAATTTAAAGAGCTGGCGAAGATAAGTACATCAGCCATGTTGACTAGTCTTTGCAGAAAAGAAACTGCTACCTCAATTGGCATCCCCTGAGTTGGTTCAATTACATCCAATTCGCTCTATGAATATCCAAGCACCAATTAAAAAAAAAGTAATCCGTCAAAACAGAACTGTCACCCGGATATGCTCTTTCTATATTTATAAAATGGAAAAATGAAACTGGAGAACGTTGTATACATACATTTGGCGAGGTAGCCGACGCTAGAAGTGGTAACAATCCTCCGCAAGCAATTATCAGATTGTCAGCCAGTTGTGAAATTAGGTGAACAGTGTTTACAACAAAGATCGCATTCTCACTGCTGTTTACAAAATCCAATACTGACTTCGTTGAGTGGCTGAAACACGGTCATTCAAATTTTCAATTTGCTGCGTTAGAACAGGGCGAGACTCTTAAGTGAAACACATAAACATTTATTTATAATATTTTTAAAGATACTGGCTATCAGACACACCTTCTCCAGACTTGAATGTCCGTCTCTAGCGAGAAGAGAACATCCGAGAGTAATCTTTGATGAATGTAGGACCATTTGAATTCTGGTATTCTGAAGGGTGGTCGAGTAGGTCCTGGACTAAACATTGGTCTCGTTGAAGGATTACCTTGCTTCGATCTTTTTGATTCTACAACAACATTGATCAGTAAGCATTGACAGAGCAATTCAGCCAGATGCTCCTTGCTATTTAAGTAGATGAGCAAGGTTTCTTACCGAAATGATTAGGGTCCACTTGCGTGGATGTTGAGGCACTCCTTGGTCGTTTCTGGGGTGACGATGTCTTTCGCAAGGGTACGGGTAAAGAAGGAGGTTCGTTACTGTTTACATTGTCCTCGTTGACTGTCTCTGTATTGACAGCCGGTAAGCTGGATCTGCGATGTGTATCTACCTGATCCGGAGTTAAGTCATTCAATAACGAATTATCCCTGGCAACCACGGTAGAACTAACGATTTGAGGCACACCGTCGGGCATATTTTTAGTTGCATCACAGACCGTAGATATTGTTGGTATTTGCTGCTTAGGATTTGGCACTTGCGTCACATTATCTACAGAACTTTGTATATCGCTATTACTACAAACACTATCTGTTACTTCTACCTCGTCAGTTCTCGCCGGCACGTCTGACGTCTTATTATCACTTACGTTAGTAGAAATAGTGGACGGCTCCCTTGAATGTTTGTCAGTTACCTTCTCGTCGTCGTTACCATTAATAACAGCACTTTTCTCCTCTGTCACAGAGTCCACGGCGCATTTCTCACTACTTAACTCACTAGTCACTACTGATTCCACTTTTTCCTCTTCCACTACGTCTACCGTTTCCTCGTGAGTTTCGGTACTTTCTATTACGCTAGTTGAGCAATTGGGAGTTTTTGAGTCATCTTTCTCGCCCTCTTTCTCGTCCTCTTTCTCGTTTTCTTTCTCATTCTCTTTTTCGTTCTCTTTCTTGTTCTCTTTCTCGTTCTCTTTCTCGTTCTCTTTCTCATTCTCTTTCTCGTTCTCTTTCTCATTCTCTTTCTCGTTCTCTTTCTCGCTCTCTTTCTCGTTCTCTATCTCGTTCTCTTTCTCGTCCTTTTTCTCGGTCTCTGCGTCAACAGTCGTTTTTTCTGTGCTTTCTGCTTCTTCGACCGCGATGTCTTCGATCTTATCAGTTTCCAAGAGTTTGCTCTTTATGTCGCCTATGTTCTCTTGATTCTCTGTCGGTGTTAAGTACGCCTCCGAGGTATCGCTGTCAATCACCTCTCGATCGTTCTCGAGCTGTAACTTTTCTATATCCTTGACGGTCAACGTTTCCGGTGTCTCATCCGTAGAAGCTGACACAATTTCCGAATCTATCTGCTCTATCGAAGTTCTATCTATTTCTATCGAATCTTCTGGTGTCACTGCCTGTTCAGAAGTTTCTGCAGTAGTGGGAGCACTATCCTCTTCGGGAGCAGCGTCGTCTGTCGGGCTGGATTTCTCTTTGTCCGTTTCTTCAGCCTCCATAGAAGGAGCCTCGGTATCCTCCGTCGATTCTGGAGCATTCGGAGTCTCCGTCGCGTTCTCCTCCTCCTTGGCTACCGCTTCTTCTTGTTCTTGTTCCTCTTCCTGTTCAGCCTGCGTGCTCTCCTCCGTTTGTTTAACCGGCGAAGATTGCGGGACTGCGTCTTCGGATTTCTGGTTCAACGATTCCTCGTCCTTCTTCAGAACCTCTTGAACTATCACCGAGTCGGGGCTGGAGCTCTCGATCTTGTGTACCTCGCTGTAGAAGTCGCTGGAGCTCTCGATCGATATCGCTTCGCTGGTCTCTTGAGTCGTCGGTATGGAAACTGCTTCACTGTTCGCCTCTTCGAGGATCGTCGGTGTGTCCGTGTGAATCTCTCGCGCTGTCGTCGGTGTTTCCGGTTTGTCGCTCAATCTAGAGTCCAAGGATATCACCTCGCTGGACTGGGGAGTGTCCATCGTTTCGCTGTGCGATTTCACTATTGCTGGGCTACCATCGCTCTCCGTGTTGTCTATCGAGTTTAGATCACAGCTGCAGGACTCTTCCAATCGATCGTTTCCTTCAGAGGCGTCGAACTCCTAAAACAAAACAAAGTACGACGTCAATGTTTTGGGTACTATCAAAAAATGACAAAGTGCATAGAGTCGAGGTAACTGTTTCTAACCTTGTAATTCCTTTCTACATGCTGCACGTCATGATTCTGTTGATTACCCCAGGGCGAGGGTTTGCTGTAGCCATTATTCCCTGAATGCTGTTGATCCCAACCCGAGATAGTGCTGATCGGCCTTTGCTGCCTCAACTCCGGATCCGTGATATTATCTGATCTCTGTCTCTCGTAGTGCTCATACATCTGAGCGAACTGTAGCTTGAATTCCTCGTAGGATACCTGAACAACAGAGGACCATGTAAACGTACGAAAATTCGACGTCCCTTTTTCGAGAATTTACCTTGGAATGCACGATGGCCAGAGTGTCCACCCATACACGCCATCCGCCGTACTCGTGCTTGATAGCGTGATGCAGAAGCATGCGAAACAACGAGTACACCATGTCTGAGATCTTCTGTTCTTCGGTGTTTTTCGGATGAATGTAGGCCATCGCTATCAACCATTCCTGCCACACAGACATCTGTAGAACCGTTCGTCGGTTCTCGCGATTATTATTGCAAAGTAACGTCATGTCCGAGAGGAACAGCTTCTTTACTTCCAACAGCTGCTCCGTTTGCTTTGATTGTCGTATCAAGGTCGCTACTACCTTGAGAATCACTGAAATGTCATATGTGATTAATAGTGAGGGCTCAATGAATTTTTTTTAATGGCAGTTTCTGTGAAGTTTCTTGGCTTACTTGGGTTTTCTAGACGATAATGGGATTCTGGCTCGGGGTGTCTAGCATACAGGATCTGCTGACTAATGTGTTCGGTCATAATCTGAAAATACAATGCAAATAGACATGATTTCGATTTGTAATTTTTAATTAATGTAGGGGACGAAAAGTGTACCTCATATAAAACGTTGTACGTTGGCAGAGATAGTGTCTCTTCGTTTAATAGCAATCTTTCAGCCAGTAGTGTGTACAGATTATGAGGGCTCATAACGTCGTACTTTCGTCTGCAATTTAGGTGATCTCATGTTCGATATTGAAGAAAATATATTCTATATTCGAGGAATTATTTGACATACTTGTGTGTACTGCGACTCAAAAAGAATCCTAACAACTTCAGGGCTTGGAGACGTATCAGCTGGCTCTCTGCTGCTAATAATTTGAAAATCGTTCTGACACCTTGCTTGGCGTCGAAAGCGGGTACCATCGATGATGGGTGTTCAGACATTAGTGATATAAGCATTTGCAAAACGTCGTGCAGGTTTTCGTCCTGTAAAAATGATGCATTAGACATTTATTTAGTAGAATCAATGAAATAGAAGTAGTCAAAAGTATTGTAAATTTTGTAATTTCCTGGGTGAAGATTTTCTCTTATCGATGAATTATAAAAATTATTACCTCATGTATTGTCGTCAGGTAATTCAAAATGCTTTGCAACTCGTCATCCTTTACTCCATTTCCAATCATTATCAGCTGATTTAGAAATAACAAAATATAAGAACGTATTGCGAGAATATCCTTCTGCTGAGGTCGTGGTCCATCTGCAATCAATCAGAAGCATGAGTACGTGATAGGCGTAAAAACTCATGAATATAGGGTGTTCAGAAAGGTTGAAATTGACTCCGTAATAAAGTATTCTTAAGAAAAAGTTCATAGATGCTTTTCCATTCACTGGATTCTTTAACACTTTGACAGCCGCTAATATTTTGCAAATACCAAATATTTTCGGACATTTTTGTGAGAATCCTTAAGCAACTAAGCATTTTACGTTATTATTTTTATACTGAATACTCTACGATTTCCACTTTATCAGTACTTGAAATATTTATTTACTTTAATATACAAGCAATGAAAGTATTCAAAGTAGTCAAAGTATTAATATACTGCAGAAACTTCGCAAGCTTTTCAGACACCCCGTACGTTGAGCCTCTGCGGTACTTACCAAGTCCTTTCGGAGTTATGCCACTCTTTGCCCGCGGATTAGCAACCCAGTAATAGTACTTAAGTGTGTGCACCGTTTGTAATACTGTGGAGACCCTCCTTACATTAGAATATATTTGCGTGTCACTGAGGAACTCTGTGGCCAAGTACGAATAAAGCCGGGTTTGCACCGGCGCCGGCGTATATATCCACAGAGCGGGATTAAAAAGCACGTGATCCAATAGCTGCCATGGTAGGAATGAAAAGTAAAACAACTACATCACCATGGATCTGCCTGTTCTTCGGACACACCAATCTAGCCGACTTTTATTTAGTTCCTATTCGTCAACTCTTTTCTTCTACCCTGCTTTACTTTCACCTGTTTTTTTCGCTCTTCTCTCTCGAAGAACCTCGCATCACGAACAGATAGAAACCGAAGAAGTCGTACAGGGTCAGAATTTTGTGCTCTTGTCAAAAAATTCGAAAGTGGGAGTCCAACGCTCGTGAATGTGCAGAGGGATACCGTATAGAAAGCGTTCAGGAAGAAATGAAAACGTCAAAAGTGCCGATAGAAATTCGTTGGAACGATTTATGACAATCGTCAGAGGGGACAGGAGAGTAGACACTTCATGTTGAACATCCATGCAATTCCAAATTAATATAGATTATTCGGAAAGTTCGAAGGCAATATTGAGACAGACTGGTAATTCAACAGAGGGATCGTGGAACCAATACCATCGAGTAAGTAGGATTGTAGAAATTTGATTTTGATTGAATTACAGTAAAACCGGGGTATCTTCCTTTCTTTCATGATCTAGCCGCCGTCGATGTCCCAATATTTGACCGAATTGTGCGCAGAAAAACAAAATGAAACAGCTTCCTCGTAGGCAGTTGTGTAAAGTGTATGAAAAGTTCGAATAAAAGAAATATTCCCGTCGCACGCTTCGTGTAGCAATTTATTTCAGACAGAAAGTCAGACAGAGTAGATTTGTCATAGCAGAGAGAATGTTCTTCAGCGTTGCAAAACAAACAGACAGAAATTTCGATAAGGAAGCGATTGTAGAGAGTATGAACAGAAAAGAGTATGTTGCGTAGCCATATTATGAAATCAGGAAGCCTAAAAGTCGGTAGATTGCATGCAATCCAAAGTTTCGGTAACATAACATATCGTTCGTGAAAATATATACGTGTGCATGCTTGAGACTGATGCGACGAACGGATTGAACTAAAATTACACATAGAAGTAGCATAACATAGTATAACATTCAGAGCTTCGAGCAGTTTATCGTACAAGCAACGAATATTATAATAAATGTAGAATAAACTGTGTAACGGTATGTCTGCGTTTGAAAGAGTTCGCTCATGCTATTATACGTATGCTGTATCAAGGGCGAAATGAAAGAAGGGGTAAAATGGAAGTATAGGAAAACAGCATGAACCACGATACTCGTATATGAAGGTTAGTGTGTTTTTACGGGGAAATTTGCTAGAAAATTTCAATAAGGTTTAATGTAAACTACTGTTAGGAGTACAAACCCTAGAACCTAAACGATTTTCTAGGTGTATGATGGGTAATCTCGTACGGATGATTAGTATAATATACTTAAATTTAGTTTTGTACTTTCATGAATAACAGTTAAGATAATTCATCCAATAATTTTTGTAGATAGACAGATGATTCTAGATTGATGATTCATTTAATAAATTCAAAAAGAATAACTGAAAATGATTTATGATTCAATCTGACAACGATCGACGCGATGCAATTATCTTAACTTCTACGACAAATGTTAAAAATGTAGTAGATATATTTGTACGTAAATTGTTTCAGTTTCTACTACTTTCGTGCATGTTTGTGAATCTACGTCGATTCAATCGAACTTTTGAGTCTAAATCCGTGACTACTTCTTACTTCTCATTCAAGTAACTCGATTACTGCTATTAACTTAACACTAGATGGTATTAGAACGAACTGATGATTTAATGGATACCTGTTTCAATAATAAATCGCTATTCGCGCTGAGACAGGTGACCAGGTGCTTGGTGAGTTCCAAAAATGATGCCAGAACTTCCGTTGTTAAGTGATCTCTGCTTGCTCTCTGCAGCATGTAGCTAATTACCAAAAATCCTCTGTTTTGTACCATGTGCTGCTGCACGGTTTGCGAACTTTCCACCAAATCGCAAATAAACCCCAACAGTTTCGAACTAAAATTAAATAATATATTGTGAAACATACGTAGGAGAAGTATTCGATTTATTGAAATTATAAATTCATTACTATGGTAAATATGGGAAATATGCGTAAGCGTTCACTGAATGTATAGTGACTCAAAATTTCGTTAAGAATAATTTTATGTTACTTTATTTTAATATTCATAATTGAATTAAATATGTATTGTCGAGTGCATTTTCACAACCTTAGAGAATCTCTGATATTTCAATTAGAAGTTCTTCGTTAATTGTGTGAAAATTTTGACTTCGTACATTGAGAGTTACAGGAAAAGCAGCCATACCTCGTCAGACACATTATAATTTACTGTTCTCAGTATCAATAAGAAAAAAAAAGTATTCATGTATTCCATCAGATACTGGTGCTTCTATATTATCGTTGCAATGTTAAATTTGTTCAGAATTTCATCAGAAACAATAGATACTTAATTAAACTAAATCTGAGGTGGCATTAATAACAATTATTACTAAAACAGTTTTAAAATAAAAAATAGTGTATATCTTAGTTTCAAGCGGACAAATTTCTGAGTCTCTATAATTAGTAAACGTTGTTCAATTCCTGCCTGTGGAGGTTACAATGGTACATGTACAGTGTAAAAAGTTGTATAGTAAAAAAGTTTAACATTTACCATAGGGTGGGATCTCTTTTAACATCGTTGGGTGCAATGCAATCGTAAGGCATATCTAGTTGCGAGAACAAAGGGAACAATACTTGTATGCCACCGATCGAGTTTAACGTGCTGTGAATGGAATGCGTGATGACAGCTTTGACATCCTGTAAATGGACAGAGTAGAATGTTTGATTATCGATTTTCGTCAGCGTATACTCCATTGTTTATCCGCTGGTGAATTGTACCTGTAGCATGAGGGCGTGTGGCGTATGTACAAAGTAGGAGACGTTGCCTTTCGGTGCACTCTGCAGGCACAGTTGAGAATCCGTTGCTACCGGGTTGTACATGAACATAATCGCATTCGACAGCTTACCATCGTAAAGCACCTAGAAAATGGCGTCGTTAATATCGTTTCTCTTGTCGCGAGCTTTCTCGATGATTCCAACAAAGCGAGTCATGATTAACTCTTTGAAAGTTCGCTCGAACTACTCATAGATGTCTAACAAAATTTATTTTCTTTTTTATGCTGCAATATAATTGATTTTACTTTCTTCTCCTATTCTGTTTTATTTCCTAATTCCGTGACCTAACTTCGCGATCACATTGGAAATGCAAACTTTCAAAGTTTATTCACAACTGCTCGAAAGGTAGGTTAATTATTCAAACAGATGTGCCACACATTAACAAATAGATTCAATGTGGTTTTTAGTGGAAATCTTGAAAGAAATCTTCAAACGTTTGTAATAGTAAAAACGAGTCTACAGTCGGCTTACCCAGTTGTACTATGCACTGCTATCAAATTAATGCTTGACAGCTATAATAGGTAGTACACATCTGTGTACCACATTACCGACGAGTAGGAGTATAGAGAGCTACTAAATTCACACTACAGGTAAAAAATCATTGCAAAAGTAAGAAAACCAAACGTACTTAAGGAATAGCTGTACACTAAAGAGGCGGCAAAGAAATCTACTGTCGTTATTGTATCTACCATAAAGAAGCATCAGGCGTAAAAATAATTTCTTTTTTAGTCTAAATAAATATCGAATGTGTAGAAGGAAAATAAAATTCGTAACAAGCATTCACGCAATCGATGGATACAAACTTATGTATCGCAGTACACGTCCAAAGGAACTCATTGTGTTCTGGGAAAACATATTTTGTTCGTAGTGATGATCGTAACCAGGGGGTAATTACCTCTGATGAACTCGAACGCAGTAACAGAGTGATTAAACAATGTGCAAATCAAATGTAAACGGGAAATGAAAATAAAAATGCTTACAGTTTGCATACTTTGGTCCACCATGCTCGTGAGCTCCGGCTCATCACTCACCCTTTTGTGATTGTCAGGCAGATTCAGGTAACACTCGTTGTCAAAACGAAACTGACTCTGTGGAGAAGAAAAACAGATTCAAAGCGCATGCACACAGGTCGAATGCAAAATGAATTGCTTCAAAGCGTTCATACGTAGATTATGGGGTTTCTTTTGGCGAAACAAATGACAGAGAAGGAACTGCATTATTTTGCTGGTACAAAACATCAGCGAAGTAAGAGTTACTTTAGGGCTTCTACAGTTACAACTTTGTAATAGAACTGACTGATTTTAATGCGATAAATATTAGATAGATGGGAGTAAGTAGAAATAGTCTGCGATGATCAGACGAAACCGTGTGGATTGTCTGATCCTTCTTAGAAATTTCTACTTATTTCAGTCTGCTGCGACTGCAATGTGGCATTGTTGAATATGATACAAGATTGGAAAGTTTCTTTTTATTGCTAAATACAGAGTGTCAATCGTAATATTTACTTTTTAAGTTTGCAAACATCTGTGCTGTACTTTTTACGCGAAAATATATTTTATATCTGAATACACTTCATACCGCAGTAGAAAAAATCCGCCATTAGCCAGACGACCGAAAATAGGTACGTACATATTTTATACCATCGTTGTGTCATTTTCTCTATTTAGTATGCCATTATCAGAAGAATTTCTGATGTCATTTAGAAATGACACTTGTAAAAGAACCATAGTTATAAGATCCACAATAAATGAAATTATTAAATAAAAGAGAGACTTACAATTAGCTATTTAGTATAAAATCATCAGCGTACTGCAAGGAATTTTCGAATTTAATTTTCATTTAAAACAGACATCATTTCGCATTTCGAATTTGATTTTACACAAAGCATGGCTGCTTTTTCAGTGCAATGAATTGTGCCACGTGTCTCGCATAAAAGCTCGAAAATCTTCAATGCATGATCCATCGAGTCGAGTCGCAGCGTTGTTATTTACACGAAGTTTCGTCATTATGCATAGTGAATTCTCAACGCACCTTATATCCAGGCCCCAGTCTATGCATAGCGCATATTTGATGCGTTGTCAGAGCTTCGCTGAACAGATATATCGCACTCATTTGTCCGCAAAATACACGCTCTTCATCCAGCTCCGGAGTAGCTCCGATGTAACATTTGTCAAAGGGCTGCAAGAGAATTCATTTGATACTCCTGCAGGGTGCATGTAACTTTTCAAGCTAATCGTACAAAATTTACTGAATGTTTGATTCTTTACACAGGTCATTTACACGTCGGACGCCACAGTGAAAACGGCCATACCTAATCAGACACTATATAATTTACTATTTTTTATATAAGTCGTAAAGAAGGAAAAGATATGAGTACTCAGTCGTGTTCTTCTGTTTCTACATTATCTATTGTTTCAGTATGACGTTTGCTCAGAATTTTGCAACAATCAATAATTATTTAATTAAATTAAATTTGAAGTGTCGGTGACCGGTGACCACCACGGCGTTCAACGTGTTAAAATGAGTAATGCTCATCAAGCTGAATAAAAAGTCTGTGGCGAACAGGGGTTGAAAAATTAATATTATACGAGCTGCAAACGATTGTCTGTTTCACACCGAAAATATTTTCTTCTAAACGTATTTCTGAGAATGTGTGTAAAAGGGCTTCTATTTTTTATTCAGTTTGATAAGTTCTAGCTACCACGAGAGTTTTGAACATTATTTTTTTATATTAATAATTTGTGAACAGAATTTGTGGCATTTTAATAACGTTATCGCAGACACCCGAATAACGCAGACGAAATACCGAAAGCATAAATGAACTTACATCGTTTGTCGAAACGAACCATGCCATTTCCGTGCTCGAAGCCAATTGACCGTTGACCAAACATTTAATTTCGCTCTTCGTCCACCTATTATATATGTACACTACGGCGATCATGTACCACTGCGAAAATAAACGGTTATCGGTTACGTTGAAATTATTTCCAGCAAAATTTCCAACACTCATATACTCAAACCTTCGCGAATGGTGATTTCAGTTCCACATGCACACACATGGTTATTCGTATAAAATTGATTAATCAATTTCAAACGACCACATACCTTCCGTGGCTGAAATTCATATTTGACACAATGCTGGAAGCCCTTGCCCTTCACTTTCATAGAGGTGAGGACCAAGCAGTTCCCTACGAAGTGTGCCGAGTATCCCACTCCCTTGCTAGTTTTAAAACTAAACAAAAACAATAAAAACAATTTCACGTTCGTGCGTTCGTTAAACACCTTCGGGTGTAACGTTTACGCTCTGTCTCTGCGAATCGATTTTGCGTTTCCACTTTTTATTCTGCTTTTTTTGCCTTTTTTTTTGTTGTTTTTAGAGGAAACAGCAATGCATCTAGAGGGGAACAACGGTTGCCAACTGGGTGGAAATCGAATTGTTTCTGCGTGAAAGAACGCGATTAAATTGCTGCGCGATCCGATAAGGCCGTGTTGTGTTTTTTTTCTGCTCGTTTCGCGTAAACTGAAGCGACGCTGCGTTCAATAAAAATATTTGATCCGCCGGATGAATATTTGTTCCCCTCGCCGTGCAGAAGAGATCGCTAACATAAACGATTCTTTAAGGTAGCCGACCACTTGAATTCGAGAGAGTGTTCTCATAAGAGTACTCGATGTAAGAGCACTTACCAGTAGAGGTACGGCTTTTCTCGTTCGATATTAACGGAGTTAATGGGGTCCAAACGGAACCACGTGGTAAATGTGAATCCATTCTCGTGCGGCCATTTCGCCAGCGGCGGTAGCACTATTGCCTAAGGAAGGTGTCGTGGAAACATTTAAATAGCATCAAGAAGCCTTTGAATTCGATAGCAATTATACAGTCGCGTATTTATATCATTTACTGTTGTTTTAGGTGGTACATATTACGAAATTCCTGATGTACACAGTAAACATTGAATGTAAATTGTTATTTATCAACGAAGTGAGTTTAATAACAATATTTCTTTATCGATATTAAAGTATAAAAATATTGAAACTTTTCAATGAATATACGCGTAAATTTCGACAGTAAAGTTAATATCTAATATTAAAAATAATCTCTTAAACGACGTAGCGAATTTGACTTTGCTTAACTTCAATTTCCGCTTGATTTCACAAAATATATTAACATTTTCCTCGTCCAATTACTAAATTGATTAAACTGTTTCCAGAAATTTCCTCGATAAATTGTATTTAATTTAAAGATCAAACGGACTCGAACTCCAAGTTAATGGAACGTACACGAATTAGAAAGAGAAAGCAGGAATATCCTGTGTTAGCAAAAAACGGTAATCTTCATCGTTCCAACAATTCCCAACTGCTCCTTCGCAAAAAAATCAATACCTGATTCGATTCGAGGGATTAAGCGCGGGTTAAAGTTTTATAAAACAAGAGGAATTTTCTTATCGAAAGTTTGATAGAGTTTAGAGTCGAACAGCATCTCGAAGGAAGTCGTTCGGCGGATCCAGGAGGGAAAAGAGTAAGGGAAATCGACTTACCGATCCTTTTCTACCAGGAAAACTGAAAAACACGTCCGGTCCGTTTCGTTGTGGCATTTGACGGAGAACGTTCAACAGCTTCGCCGAATGCCTTGGCTAGAATGCACGGAAAATCATGAAAATCGTGAAAACATAAGATATAAAAAGAACAGTCGCAGTTACTTTAAAAAGTTCCATTTTTAGCGAGCTAGAACTTTCTTGCGGAATAATTTTCTTCCTCTTACCCATTTCCCCTTCACTGCTTTCATAGCACCGAATAAAAGTTTTAATTCCTTTACTGTTATACTGTAGCTGGCTAACACTCCCAGCATGTCGATCAGCAGATCTGTCGAACAGAAAAATCACTTTTGTATCGAGGTCCTTATATCTCAAGCTTTTGCGGTTCAACTTAATTTTGGCTTCTTTTACAATTAATTCAGAATCAACTACATAAAAGTAGTTTCTCAGACACGGTAATTCTAATTTTGCTCAGACACGGTAATTCTTTCACTCAGAAATAGTTCCACGATTTGTGAAGAATGTTAATCAAAACTTCAGTGTCTCGAAGGTTCACTTGACCTATGTCTCTATGTGTCAGTGATCCCTGGAAAACATTTTGGACCGCAAAAGACTATATTATGAATCATACAAGTCGTTTGATGAGGTATAGTAGTTTCTCAAAAAGACTATGAAAATCACAAATCAAATCGATTAGAAGCTGTATTCAGTACTTTACAATTTACAGCTTGTTAGTCTGCTAAATCGGTCATAACACATAAGTTACATAATAAACAAAGTATCAAGTAAATGTATTTATGAAAATTTTTACTGGCACAGTCGATCATCAGATAATTGGAAGCTAGGTACACCCCGTCCATAAGTCATGGGACACCTTATCATTATTTAACAACTCTGGATTACGATACAGAGTTGATTACTTATTTCGATATAAACAGTTCTTTTAAAGACATTCATGTTTACAGACTATATTTTTGATGATATGGTTAGTATTTTGTTACAATTAATATAAAAAAAACAGAAATAATTATAGCATGGTTCAAGGCCAATATTTCAACGCATCAAATTTAGGCGACTTGTGTTTCGACTTTCTGATCTGTGGACACATTTGAAAGCGATTCTGGACAGAAATCCAGAAGAAAACACTAAAAAGGAAATCACCACAAGAATGCCAAAGTTAGTTCGAACTATCATCGCGAAACGCGGCGCGTATATTGATGATAAAATTGAAAACTTTATATATATATAATTTTCAATATATTTTAACACTTAAAAATTGTATTCAGTGTAAGTAATCAGTAAATAATGGTTTAATTTAATATTTCAGGTGTTTAATAGTTTTAATTTAAACGTAAACCAGAAATTAGTAAGCGTCCCATGACTTATGAACGGGGGTGTAAAACGACGTTGTATAGTAATTCGAAATTACATGCATCTTATGTAAAAGTCTAAGAAGTGGTTTTCTCTATGCAGATTCGATATAAAATCTAGTGTTTTGAGATGAATCAGAATAAAAATTACATGAAGGATTTACCTGCAACAACGGTTTCCGCGCGAGACAGCCGATGCAATACATGCTCTATCAGGCTTACGTCCGTGCACGCTTGCAAATTCCGCACGCTTTTCCTCAATATGGCGATAAAGACGCTCCATATTTCAGCCTGCAACATAACCAGAGATGCATAAAATCGCGGATACGATACGTGAAAAATGCAGATATTAAAGGCTAGGAAATTCCGGCGGGATACGGTTGAAAGGAATCGTTTAATTTTTCGTCGCGTTGTCCCCGACATAGGTTGTATCAGGAATTTAATTAAATTCTTTTCCAGCATCATTGCTGGGGATCTTTCAATAGAAAATACGCTCGGTATATTTCTTTTCATTTCACTGGTTCACATTTTAGACTGCTCCGTTTGTTATATTTACGAAAAGTTATTGGTAAATTCTTGGCGTATGAAGAATGGAATTAAAAAGGAATCAATGTGTATGTTCGATGTAATTACAATACAATATTTATAGCTGCTGTAAAGCATTATTTATAATTGAATCGATGAGTTGAAGAACAGTACAAGTCCAAAATTAGCCATTCTCAAACAACCTCAAAACTAAACGTAAAATGTATAGAACTATATGTTGGGACCAAAAACAGTACAAAGAAAGCATCCCATACTCATGTTTCAGTAGTCCCTTCAGTTTAATCAGTGTAAAAACAGTATCTGTCATGGACTTGTACTGTTTCAACAATCTGTTTAATAATCACGTTTCAAAAAGTGGCTTGAGTAGAAAAACAGTACAAGTTGAACGGTTCTATTTTAAATATTGAAAATTAATGAACAAAGCTTAACCATAGTTAGACATATATAAACGTTCACCTGGGTTAGCATAATCGTGTTTAAATTGGAACAGCACTATAAAATTAATAGCTTTGATGATACACGAAAACTGATGCTATTTTTTCAAATATTTCAAAATGTGGTTTTTGGGCTTGTACTGTTATTCAGCTCACCGATTGAATTATAGTATTTGCGTGTGTAGGGTAATTTGCGAGTGGAACATGTTTTAATAGTAGACAAGTTCTACTAAATTTATGAACTGATAAAAGACATCTAGAGATATCTAGAGCCTACCTCCTCATTGACTCCCCATTCGAATTCACCAAAAATATAAGGGAAGGTAAAAATTATTCTGAATCTTGAAGGACCTACTTTCTGTCCTTAGGAGTCATCCGTACATCGATTTAAATTTCATCAAATATCTACGAACTCTCGTAAGTGTCTAATTAACACTAACCGTACCGGCACTTCACATATACCTATTTTTACCGTTACCGGTCATAAACAAACCAGGCGATGAATTTTCCTCAGTAAAAAAAGAAGCAAGAAAAACAAAACTTGAGAAATTGATTAATCAGATAATATAAGAATTTACATCAAATTAGATGAACAAAAGAAATAACAATGAATGTACAATTTTAAACTAAATTTTGAAACCGGTCATTTGACCGGGCCTGGTACGGTTAGTGTTAACATTATAGACGTTACAATGCCACTATCCTTCCGTGTACTCAGAAATAAATTCCTCCAGATGAAATTGTTGATCCGAAAGCGACGTAGTTTCATCGTTCGCTAGGAGTCGAAGCCAGCAACCGGCTAATTCTAATTGCAGCTCTAATTAGACGATGCATTAGCGGCAGCGTCAGCTACGGCGCGACCTTAAGGTCGACTTCCGTCGCACGACCCTAGTTAATATCCAAACTATTATACCGGCGGCGATGGTTCAAGTTATTCAAGCATCGCCAGGGGGGGAGTGAGAGAGAGAGAGAGAGATCGGAGATGAAAAGTGAACTAACCGACGAACTCGTGTAATCTGTTACTAATATGCGGCTGAAGTCACGGAGCGAGATAACCGCGAACAGGGGAGAGATCAGAGAGCCAGAGTGAGAAAGAGAGAATTATGCGGCGAGTATCGTTGAAATCCTGAAAATGCCGTTGAAATTCTCCAGCTAGGAATTTCGTGTACAAGTTTTAGCCTGTACGAGAATTAAGAGTACCCGGTTCATGTAATATAGCGATTTTTCCTGAGCTCTCTAACGCCCCCGCCGTTAGAGCTATGCACGTTGCGATTAAACCTAATCCACCGAGGGAAATATTCGCCCGAGGAATTCGTTTCTTGGTTTGTTCCCGATGAATCTCGCTGAAACGAGGATAAATTTGTGTCCTAAACTCGGATCGAATTTCTGACGGATAATTAGATTGGACGAAATCTGGGTTACCGTTCTCACGATCTGAAAGAAATGATTTTCTCGCCATTCCTAACCCTTCAATATAAAAGAAGTACACTACCGCCCACACGTGTCCGAACACCTAGCAAATTCAGTTAAATAGCCTACTAATGCTAGAATAATGTAACTATTATTATTTCGGTTTTCACTACTATTGGTCTAATGGAATAGTTTTCTTTCGCCAACATTATAATAGCGACACGTTTTTCTCTCGATAATTCCTTTCCTGAATCCATGGTTGTGATCGTTAGCTCTGTTTAACTTAAATTAAAATCAACCGAAAGCCAGCACCGTCCTGGTTTCCGTTCTGCAAAATCTTAAGCGTCTGAGACTCGTCCAAATTTATACAAATATCCAACTCTGATCAGAAATAAACATATTAAATACACTGCGATGTGGAGAAAGAACAAATGGGGGATAAAGTCATCCAAAACTGGATCCCTTAATAGCACTTGTATTTGTATGAACGTTTCTGCTCAACGTTCGTTATAGCAATTTTGTAAACACTATTTATTAATAAATAGTGCTTATGTTGTTCAATAATGGTATAATATTTTTAAAATAACATAGCAACTCAATAAGAAAAGCTATATTTGTAAAATCTTTCAGTAATATTCGCAAACATGTAAGTGTCCGGATACTTTTGGACGGTAGTGTATAAGTATACAGGGTGTTCTTGGTATCAGTAGTCCTTCTAAGTAATAGAAGACAAATGATTTTTCGAAATTTGTAATAGATTTCGCTACTCTAAGAGAGAACTGTGATACACTAAGCACTAATAATATGGTATCATGTATAAAAGACATTTATCTATATAAACTATACGTTTTGTTGACGCTCACGCAAGTCAACAGAGGAACTTCTAGAACTATACAAATCACTTATTAATCTTTAAAACCCATTTTTTAACAGTCTGCAACGCTTCAATTGCGTACTCGCAGTTTCATTTCTTTTTGATTCGTTCAACGGGCACAGGTGAAATTTCCATTTCGTCGGAGTTACAAATTTGCACGTGGAAAGTTTAGATACTAAATTGCGTTTAATAGGCCACGGTGTTGTCCGCCATAGTATAAAACGAACACGATCTATCACGGAGCGGCGTGTAATCAAAGTGATTAAACCTGAATCATAGTTTCCTCTTTGATTGGCCGCGAGAAAGAAATTGGAGTCAAGACTGCAGTTATACCATGCTGAACTAAAAAATTCCCACTAAATATTCCTGTTGAGCTGATCGAATATTCCATACGGCATATTTGATATACGTCGAACGCCTCCGCGTAGCTGTTGTTCGCGTATTTCTTATTCCGCATCTTCAAGCCACGAAAAATATGCTTTCAGTGAGTTTCGAATGGAAAAAGGAACACTTTTTCGAGCATCAAAGGCGCGGGAGGAATTCGAAACAGCACTCGAGCGTTATTACATCCGATATCGATTTATTCGATGGATGTCTTTCGGTAATAACGCAGAAATATTATTTCCAACCGATGTCGTTACAGTGGACGTTCGCGTTATACCCGCGTCGTGTATTCCTGAGCGCACGTGGACGTTAAAACCCCGTAACCCCGTTCACGATACACCAAATTCAATGTGGAGATGTAGCAGTAAGAGTGACAACGTCCGTCCAGCTTTCATCGTGCAAAGCCACAGGATCTAACACTTTGACTGTCATTCTAAGGTAGCTGAGAAAGGCAAGCTTCCTAAATTTTTATATTAAATTAATACAACCTCAACTCATATCCCTTTCAATGAATAATATTAGTAATTTTCATTATGTTCTTATTGGTTCGATTAGACCTTGTTATATGTATTTAGTAGTTCTATACATTGTCAAATATATAATTATTGAAGCTAACAGTATGTGTCAATTGTGAATGGGTGACGTAGCAGTGAATGTGTTAAGGTGATCAGTGCATAGTTTCGTTCCAATTCAATCCTTTGCGTCAACGCACCCACGAACTATGTGTTAAATTTCGCTCATTAGAACGTCGGTCGATTGGTCTGACACACGATTCATTCAACCTAACGAGTTTTAATTACAATAATATTCGGTTTCCAATACAGTTAGACAAAGAATCGATGAATACAGGGCTATAACGAACCTTAATTTGTTTCTTTTATAGCCGGACTAAGAGCTCAACGAATATCAAATTCCGATAGGAAGATATAATTTTATTTTATCTCCTCAGAGGCACTCACATACACGTATCGTTATTTTTTTAAATTTAAATATTGTTGACACAGACATCACGTATGCCAATTATTTTTCTCAGGGATATCCGAATTTCTTTCGCTTACTTTAACACTTTAACACTTTGACTGCCATGTGACACTTAAATTCAGTTGTCATTTATCTATCTAGAAATAGTATTAGTAAAATTATTTAAAAATAGCTAACAGCGCGATCAAAAAAGTATAAAGAATTTTTAACATCACTGATTAAATGTGGTATATTTTGTGACTACTCTCATGTTATATCAGAATCTAGAAAGGTATGTCGTGTTCAGCGTATACAGGGTGTTACAAAAAAACATTCAATATTTATATGGTACATAGGACACATACTGATTGTGAGTGAAAAGATCTTAGTAAATATAGGTCGGAAGTTCAACCGTTTCTGAGATATAAACATTTTTTTATGTTAGCATCATGATTAACTTACTGGCTCTACGTGTCGCATGCGGTGTTTAAGGGTTGGGAATATTTTCCTGTTGGACACGGCTTATACCCAGAAGCCTCAAACAGTATTATCTATAATGAACCGGGCTGTGAAAGCCTCAAAATCTAATCATTTTTGTCGAATTGTAATCAGTTTGTCCACGAAGAGAGATCACAAAATGAAAAGTAGGTTGTTGATAGAACGTACTGTTATCTGGTTTGCAGCAATTTCTGTGTCGTAAATTTTCTGTTGATTTTTTAAAACTTCTATGGACGATCTATGGTGAAGATATCGAACTGGTCTGATCATGGTTTTTGTTCAATTTTGGCGCAGCGACTCCGTCCATTTCGCTCGGTGCATTAAAACCGGGACTTGCTCGCACCTACTTTTCAACGAGCGTGTCACGCTAAAAGCTGGCAGCTTTTAAAACTGATTGCGACTCCGAAGTGAGCTATTCTTTCGATAAATTTTGCTGCGTTTGACGGACGTCATTTGCGTCTTTGCACCTGTGCCAGACGTTCGATTTATTGGGTTTGTGGGCAAGCAGTCTCGTTCTTCTCCGCTCAATAATTCTTAATAAAAGTGGAAAATCCTGTAGAATGCAGAATCCAATTATCATGAGAACGTCAATAGTTCGTATTTGTAATATTTTTTATTAGCACACTCGCAGATTTTTATCAGACCAATTCAACAAAATTCTTTAGAAGGTTCTATTTTAAATAAAACTACCGATTTTCTTTCCTTGCAAAAATATAGCATGACTTTTCTGTACGTACATTGCACACTGTATCTGGTACACTACATTTTTCCTTCAATTCTTTAACACTTTGAGAGCCACAAAAATTCAATCATAGTTTGTTTAATCATGTATAGTATTAATGAATATATTTAATAAGGTTTAATAGTAGCAATAAAAAAATTATGAAAGTTATTGATGTTGTTGGTTAAAAAAGGTAGAATTTATAATTATATTCATTTTGTAGAAAAGTTTAGAAAATAAGAAACAATAATGTAGGAAGGGAAGAACACTGAATACTCAAATCTTTTTTTTCTTTACAATTTATATAAAAAACAGTAAATTATATCGCGTTTGATTAGGTACGGCCGTTTTCACTGTGGTGTTGAACGTGTTAATTGAACAAGCGTACACATTGTCCACAAATGTTTTAAATTATTATGCTGAAGTCAGTTGAATTACGGATGTTAGAAGAGAATGAATTTCGTATACAATTCCGCTGAACCAATTCACGGAGATGGAAGAAACTCGTTGCATTTAGCGGAGTAATATATGTGTTGAACACTCAGCTGGTACACCGCGCGGATGTTGGAATGTATTCCAAAGCCATTCTACTAAGAGATCCTCTAATTATTTTGAGCAGCGTATATCTGTGTCGCTGTAGTATCTTAAGCTCTGTTACGTGTACAGCGGTTCTCCTTGCTCGCGCAATAAATCTGCAGACGAATCATGATAGCGGAAATGGTGTTCTACATTCGCGAACTAATCCCGCGGTAATATTACGACGTAACATCTGAATCCCACTGTACGCTCAAAGGAATAAAAATATGATTGTTCCTAAATAAAGTGTTTTTAAAAACATTCAGGTCCCCTGAAAGCAATTTAAAATCTTTCCATTGACAAAAAAATGGAGGCAGTTTGGCGAATAAATTCGGTTTAAAATCAGCTGTAAGCGTTTTTAAAAGCTCACAGAATTTCGGTGTTTTTCGCAAAGTCAGCGGATTCGCCTTTGAAAAATTTTCTCGCATCGACAGGTCACGCTGGATAATTTCAGTGATTGCTCAGCGACATGATATTTTTGTCGTTTGCATATTTCACCGTCAGCCGTGCTCAGATCTTTCTGATTAACCGTCTCTCAGGTCGGTTTGATAGTTCTGTTTCATCGTCGCGATGGATAATGAAAACCGCGGAAGTATCGACTGTAAAAGGAGGAGAAGCGGAACTCGTCTGCCTCGATGAGAGATTATCCAACAGATTTCTTCTGTCTCCTTTTTTTACTCCCTCTCATTTCCGTTAATTGTGTCGTTATGAAATCAGCAGCCCTTATCCACGGGTTTCGCCCTTAATCGAATTCCGTCGCGTTGCGCTCCCCGATGCTTTCGTCGATATTCTCCTCGATAAATTGAATCGACCAGGGCATCGTTCACATCTTATTTGAATCTCATTCTCTGCGTTCCTGTTTCCATCGCTTATCACCTTAAGCGCCGATATTTTTCTCGTCTTTGTCAGTAACAGGAAACATACACTATTTGTCTGTCAACGACGCAGTGCACGCTGATACCAAAAAATTGTTATCGGTTTACTTGTTCATGTTGTACAGGAATAAATTAAACAGTGTAGAATATATGCGAATGAATAAGGCGGCGCATAGTGTATAAGGTACAGTGTACAATTTACAATATATACTGTATAGGTTAAATGTACCAGTAGTTTTCATTATAAGACTCATTTCCCATTACAGTTATTATCACAGTTCTTTTATTTTTAGTAAGCAATTTTGTAGGTGGATGACTTGATTCGTCCGCTGTTTTTAAATGAACTCAACTCATTAGTATTGACAAATAATTCTATAATAAAGTTTTATTAAAACAAAATAGAACCCTCCACACTGCACCAGTAGTTGACACATCAATCTAAAAAATTAGTAGTTGACAAGAATGAACATGTACATGTTTGCATTTAATAGCTACAGAAGAACATATTTTCCTTTGACTTGACTAACCTTCTCAACAAATCTGTGAAGGAAAACAACCATTTAACAGCACTCAGAGCACAAACAAGAGCAAGTGTTCTGTCATTCACAACCACGATGCATTGCAATGAAAGTAGTTATAAATTTTGACACTGGAGTGAATAACCTTTCAAATAGCGCGTTATTCACAAACATTTTTTAATAGAAAGCTTATTTTTTCTGACTGAAACTAAAAGTGTCAACTATCGGTACACTGTCAACTACTGATGCAGTTACCCTAGTATTTTACTACACAGTCTGTAGAGTATAGCGTACTGTGTACACTGTCCAGTGTCTACAAACCAACAAAGCTGCAGAGTGCACAGTTTACCATGTGTAGTATACAGTAAGCACACGCCTACTTGAAGAATTTTAAGATTCATATTTGCAAACAACAAAGATCTACACGAAAAAATCGTGCTGAATCACTCCGAATGATTTCAGGCCGTGGATTTCACGTGAACTTCAGTGCACCGTGTGCAGTAGAGTTGCAGTGAATTTCGTACGGGATTGTCAATTTCGCTGATTTCCAGCTTTCAAGCATCGAAGTTTATCGTTTTCTTCGTAGCTCGGAGACTCGGTCGCTCCGACGTATACAAAGCCGAATATGTTCGGAATGTTCTTAGCGGAGGACAAGATCGTTTACAATCGACGTGATAAACGATTAACTTCCAAGGAGGAACATTCAAACTCGATAGCGGTGAACCGTGAACGAACCGCGAGGCCCTTTACGACATCCTTCCTTTGCTGTCTGAAGCAGTCTGAACAGCCGATGTGTATAGTGTATGCTTCAGATTAGTATCATGAGGGCGCCGCGTCAAAGGGAATGCACGGTGCGCGTGCATAAAGCGCGCGTTCATCAGAAGAAGCCAAGTTCTGTTTAACTGATGCACCCACAGTGCATATGTGTGTGTGTGTGGGATGGGGGTTCTGTGATCGCTTTTGCAAATTCTGCCAACCGCGACGCCGTTTCTTACGAACTCTATCGAACTTCCATCTTGAAAGTGAATGTCTGAATTAGGTAGTTTCCGAAACAAGTTCTTTTTCCATCACGTATCAAACTTGTATTCCATGGTATGTATAGCATTAAAATGAATTTGTGAATGACTCTGAATTGAAATGTTGTTTGTTATGTATTAATAAATTGGAGTTAAACAGAACGTTTGTGTCAGTAAGCACGCTACGTACCGCAGTGAAAACTTTCGTGCCTGGTCAGACGCAGCAAAGTAGATTTTTATAAAATAAATAGTTACACATGGAAGTATTTAATTATTTCATAGAATACTTTCTGTGGCATACTATCATCGCGATACAGATTACATTAAGAACATAATGAAGCTTAGAAGTAATTTTATGTAATTGAATTCGTTGGGGTGCGTGTGACCCTGCCGGAAGCTCGACTTCTATTTTTCATTCTATATTAACACGTTGACTGCCATGGCGGTCACCGGTGATCGGAGCGTCAAATTTTATTTAATTAAATAACTATTGATTTTTACTGTATTCTAAGCAAATTTAATATTGTAACAATAGTATAGGCACGCATGTACAATACTGAATATTGAAACATATTTTTCCTTTACGATGTATACAGAAAAGAGGAATTTCTGTTGTGTCTGACTAGCGATGACTGTTTGCATTGTGGCGGTCAACGTGTTAACGTTAGCTACCCATATAATCATTGAATTTATGTATTTAATTTAATTATTTCATCACATACTAGCATTGTTAAAGACAGTAACCTTATGAAAAAGTGGAGGTTCGTTGATATCATTTTTACAAATTTATAATATCGATAAAGTATGAATTTTCATCAGGTAGAAATTTTCAAATTTATTGTTCTCATGAATAAAGCTCACTTTGAATAAATCTTATTATTTTAAATTACCGCGAGACAGAAATCTAGGTATTTAACACGAATTCCGACTCACCTTTTAACCCAACCTTCTTCTACTAGTTTTACAAGATCAGATGAAAAGCGTTCCATAAACCCACGAGGTTTTAAAGAAGTTTTTACTTGGCAGCGACCGATGCCTGGATAAATTAAGTGACATTGCCGTGTCGGCTTGGGTTTTCCATATTGCGGCGGTTGTCGCGAATATGGAGCGATTTCGAGACTCTTATCCGCAATATCGCGCGGATAAATAGACGATTCCGTGGGACGACGCAGCCGTTCGAGTTTTCATAAAAGAGAAAGGGAAAATAAAGCCGGTGAATTTTTTGACGAGGAGGGCGCCGAGGTAAATAAAGGGTTGGGGTTGCAGCACCGGCTCATTTGGAGAAACGAACAAACAATCTCGGGGTTCCTCTCGGGCCCGTTCTCCCTGTCGAGCTTCCTTTTCATCAACTTTTCGACTTTAATTGGCTTCGCGAAGGTATCCTCCACGGCCACGTTCATAATGTCTTCCTTGAAATAAGAAGTTCCACATCGGCTCGACGAGCCAGTTAATAATCGTAATGCAATTTCGTGCTGGACGTTTCAGTGACTTCTATGCGCAAACTTCGCATTCTTGACGGAAGTTGGAAGAAATGAAAAATCCAATTAACGTATGCGATGCAGAAGTCTATTTGTTAAGCTTCCTTTTCATCAACTTTCGACTTTAACTGATTTCGCGAAGATATCCTCCATGGCTGCGCTCATAATGTCTTCCTTGAAATAAGAAGTTCCACATCGACTCGACGAGTCAGCTAATATTCGTAATGTAGTTTTGTACTGGAAGTTTCAGTGAATCTTAGGCGCAAACTTCAAACTTAAACTAAATGTTGTTATTATATTTCTTCCAGTAAGATATTACTTCCGACGGCATTGCTTGAAGAATTACAGATAGCAGTTTCAATCTTATAAACGAGACTATTCTTTAGTATGAACAGAAATCCAGCAGATTAATATCGGCGAGATAATGAACAAGGTAATTATTTGCTCAGATAATCGCGAGCAAGAGGACGGTGTTTAATGAGAAAATGTACAGTACATCGATAAGTTAAAGGTAGAATAACCGTAACGGACGATTCCGCGTTTATGATCATGATATTCGTGCTGGGAATACAAACAGACGTCCGTTTGAGACGATCTGCGTCTACGAAGTATCCTGGGCTAATTAACATGAAAAGCTCTCGGCACGCAAATATTTGTACAAGGCACATTTGTAAAAACAAGCGAATACTTTCTGGAAGCGAACTTAACCGAGCACAGTCTCTTCTTATCGGATGAAATTTGTTCTTCCTGTCCCGAGCGGAATATCTGTCCGAAATTATTATATCGAAAGGCTGTCCCTCGAATCGATCAAACGGCAAGTTACTGTATCAAAAGGTGCAATAACACGCTATAAAAATGGTAGATTGTTGCTCTGCTGCATTAAACGTCTTAATGATAACAATTTTTTTCTGCTAAAAAATAATAGAACAAATAATTTTAAGGCACTGCAGTTACTAGAAAATGTTACCCTGCAGTGCCTGAATTTGTGAAAAAATGTGTTTAATAAATTAGTCATTTCTAGACGCTGCAGAATGCAAGCAACAATGTTTCATCGTCTTCAAAAAATTCAGATTTATACGGACGAGTGGTTCCTCTAAAAGCTTGCCAATATTTTAATATTCCTTCATAATATCCGCGTTTTATTAAAATTATTAAATCTTTCCGTTTAAATCTCTCTCTGTAGGAAGACTCAGATATTTTTGTTAAATATTAAACTGCAGATTACCATGGAACGAAATGGCAAAAGCAAGGTGGTTTAAAGAGCAGCATAATGATGGCGAGAACGTAATTTTTCCTTATATTCTTTGTTCCTTTGCGAGTGGAATGGCAAAGTAACAATGGAATTCATCTATTTTTCACTTGTTCCTTTTTCTACGCTGTCCTTCTTAATAATGCACGTGGCAATTACCTTTGTACCCGTTGAAGGAAACTCCTATTAAGACAGCGTTATTAACTCTCTGCTATTTTCCTTAATTGAACATTTTCATTGGAAGTCACGTGATATATTTAACTTTCACAACGACTGAACTTACAATTAATACGTTTCGTGTTCGACATTTCGTTTTTGACAAACTACAAACAAAAATAATGTTTCCAAAACGTTCCTTTGGTATTCAAAATATCATTAGCATTTTTTCACGTTCGTATGGCTGGAATTTTCGTTTACTGCTATATTACCTGTAAGTGCCCCTAATATCGCGTAGCACGTAATATTAAATACAATACTAATAAAAATCATTTGATAAAACCACGTAAATGTATGTATAAATTAATCAAAATTTCTCAGGTAGGCGACATTAGAAGAACTCTGTCAAGAAACCGACGTTTGCTTGTCTTCCATTTTCTTAATCCTCATTAAAAATCTTTACATTGTAACTGTTTTAACCTGATGTACATTAAACACAAATATCTCTTTCGCTTGAGACCAGTTTGACATAAAAATGTCTTTCACCGTTTACTTGAGAACGATTTGAAATTTGGTAGGCGATATTACGTGCACTTACCTCATAACGAGGGGGGGGCAGAGTTTGACAAACACGGCCAAGTTGTTCGCATGATTTTGTAGTGAAATAACGAAGGAAAGGAGAAACGGAAGAAAAATAACGTCGAAACGAATTCAATTGATTTAACGTGGCCGATACGAGAGGAGCATCCGCGATATTTGTATTTATGTAAATTGTCGGTTAAATCGGATGAAATTGGCGGTATTACGTCGATGGCGAGACGTGGTCTTCGTGAACGGCAAACATTTGCACACTGCATACGCCTTTCATTTGCGTTTCCTGTGCACGCCTACTTTCTCGTGTCTCCTCGACTTTCCTTCTTCTTTTGTACGTTCTTCTTGCTTAGTCTCGTCTTGCATTTACAAAGATCGATGTTCGCGATGCCTGACGTTGTTCATTTCTTCCTCTTCTTCTTTGAATGAAATCTAGCGGCTCACGGAACTCGGGAAATTCGTCAAATGAATACTTCAACTCTCTTTTAACAACTTATTCTCACGATAATAACAATATAACTATCAACGATATGCCTTTTTTTTTTTTAAATCATTGATAACTACTTTAATAATCCAAGCCTTTTTTATCTGTTGAACTTCAATGCTCTTATGCATGATTTTAGATATACTCAACTATTTTGGTCACTCACCTACACCTCCGAATTTGGAGATTCAGATCCACTGTATGGAACATGTAATTTACCCAATAGTTTCAGCGTTAAATTGGCCTTTTTCTGGCTCTCCTCATAATTTTAAAAGCAGTGGTTATAGATCGCTAGGTCAGTCTATGAGCACTCACATTACGTTAGCACGTTCACTGCCACAGTGAAAACAAACATCGTTAGTCGGATACCATATAAATTTCTCTTTTCTGTGTAAATCGTGAAAGAAAAAAATGTTTAAGTATTTAGAATTGCACGTGCGTACCTATATTAACGTTACAATGTTAAATTTGCTCATAATATAGCAAAAATCAATACTTATTTAAATAAATAGAAGTTGAGGCGCCGGTCACCAGTGATCACCATGGCAGTCAACGTGTTAATTTAGCGTTTCACTATTACTCTAGTATGTACAAAATGAGTGTTTGTCTATACTGTTACAGTTATTTTCATGTATTATGTATACTACCTGTCTCTGCAATTTTTAATCATTGTACATAAAAAGGGATTTTCCCGTATACTGTAATAAATTGAATTAAATTAAATTAAAATATGTAACATACAGGATGGGTGTAGTAACTGGGCTGAAATTAACTCTGCTCGTACTAAAGATAGAAAAAAATTGTAGAGGAAAATTTTGCACTGTTTAACCTGCTCTATCATCACGTAGCACTATTTTTTACATAACCGCATATTTAATTAAACTGCAGGAGAAAAATAAGCATAGAAATAATTGTTTTACGTTATTTTAGTTTTTTTTCAAGTTGAACACTGTACAGTAAAAGTCGACATTCTCTGTTTTTTCTCCTTACCCTTCATTTGTTTCCAAAATTTGTAACAACCCTGGGATACCAGAATGGGGAAGGAAACCTGATTATGAAAATACGTGATGAATTTCGTTACTCACTACGTATTTACAAAAGTTTGATTTCCGAGGTCTGACCCGGCACGGAATTTTTTACTGTGGCGCAAAGTTTTAATTAACACGCTGACTGCCACAGTGAAGATCGCCATACCTAGTCAGACGCATTATAAAATACTTTTCGGAGAGGAGATTGCTACCATTTATTTCACGCTGACATTATTTGGACTTTAATGCCAATGAATAATTATTTAATTTCGCAATATTTGTTTGCGCCGACTGACACGACACTGTGGTCGACGCATTAAATTGAATTTGATGTGTTCGTGGATTTTCAGAGCGATGAACGTGTCGTTAGAACGATCCTGACAATACGGTTCTAATGATTCAATTTTATACTACAGCTGTGATTTTCCATTGTTCCAGATTATTCGAGACGCGAGGAATCGATTGCGCGACGGCTGTCTGCAAAGTTTCACGAAGAAAGACGCGAGCCCTGTTCAGGCGGTAATTGCGAGAACGGTGAACGATGGTATGGTCGTTTCATAAATGGTAACAATGAAATACCAACTGGTATTATAGACGTCATAACTTAGCGATAGTACGGAGGTTTGCGGCATTCCCTGGAATAACCAGGAATTGGCCTGAGCATACCGTGGATTCCTGGGTTCGTCCGTTTCTGATGATCGTCGCGTCGTCGAGCGGGAACTTTGCTCCAGATGCGATTCGCGATCATCGATATTTCGTGACACCGGCGAAAATTGTTTCCACCGTGAACTATACCGGCGACGAGGTTCTGGAAACTCTCGCACCCGGCTGAGAGACCGTTTCCTAATTACTACCAACGAGAAACTGATGGACAATTCGTTAGAAGAATGGAGCTAGTCTGACATGTAGAATTTTGCAAATAAAATTTTTAATTACGAGACGAGTTTAAAATTCATCATTTTGTTTTCTTTGAAGGAAACTTCAATGTAGTTACGAGGTTTTCGTGAAGAATACTGTTTCTTAGTAGACGTCTAGAAGTTTTTAACATCATTCTTGTCAATAAAATTCGAGCGAAAATTGGAGAAATTAATTTCAGTTACCCTGTGCTTCGTATCGAGCGAGTCATGGTGTGGAGTTTTACGTCTATGAAAAGGAGCTTTCTGTCTTTTGAAAATTTGTTGTAAGATGATTGTGGGGATGATCTTGTGTGATATGTTCTTGAATCGAGTATTTTTGTTTCTCCTGCGTTTATATCTTCTAAACACTCACTATGTTGGTATGAATTTCCATTCAAACTTCATCCTATGAAGCATTTTCTTAAGTGACTTGAATACATCCATGTTGGAACAGAAGTGTAAATATTTTAAAATTTTTATTAATCGCAGTATTAATTATAAAAAATAATTTTCACCGCCATGTAAACAATCGCGCCACTCAACGCAAAAACGTGCAAATGGATTTATAGTCACGGGGCTGGAATAAAAAACACGGACAAAAGAGTAGGGAAAATGCACAAGAGACAATGGAACATACATAGTCAGACACGTTCCGAACGCAACATGACAGGCGTTGCATTCTACATTTTCCAACACGCTATTTAAATAACGTGACGTGAAGAAGTTGCATTCATCCGTGCACATTTCAAACTGTCCTCCATTTTCCATTAAAATTCCATTTGTAGTTCTTTAATGCGTGTAACGCCACAGTGAAAGCTGCGAAACCTAGTCAGACGCGTTGTAACTTATTGTTTGGATATCAATTATAAACCATAATGTTCTTCTTCTTCTTCTTTCTTTCTTTAATGTCGCATCGACAACTAGGTCATTAGCGACGACTATATCACTGTCTGGATCTCGTCCCATATAACTGTCGATTTGAAGAATCTGAGGAGGTTTTCACTGCTTTGTTCCGACTGGTATACGTCCTTGAGTTCCTTCGGGATTCTGAATTTGGTGCGTGGATGATCGAATTTTGTGCATTTTATGATTATGTGTTCAACTATGAGTGGTAGGGCACAGAATTCACACCGTGGAGGAGCTTATGAAGCATAATCGTTTTCAATCATTCAATTATTATTAGAATATTCATAATACGCCTGCACGACGCTCAACGTGAAATTCAAAAAGAAAATTAACAAGTTATAAACTTTTACGAGAAATCAGACTACTCCAACAACAATAAATGAATCATTTTGTAAAACGGAGTCCTTCATAGTCCCCTCTTCGTAGACTACTTTAAACATTGCATAATGAAACTTAAAAATATAACATTTTTCAATAATGTAAGTCTGAAGCTGGGTGTGACAAAATCTGCGGAGCTTCTTTAATAACATCAAATTTCAAACATAGACTAATGAATGAATCATAAACATAGGCACAACAAAACTCAATGAGAACAGACACTGTGCAGTTAAAATAGCGTTTCACATAATCACCCTCCGAACTATAAACAACAGTAATACTGCGCGATCGGTAACCATCTATAAATGCGCTAACTTCTTCATCGAATTCACACGTTTCCCACGTTGCACGCTCTCATTAGACGGGCCATTAGGTGGTGACGGCCTTTTGCTCGCGGGCAATCGGAAAATGATATTAAAGAATGATCGGAGGCAGGGTAATTGGCGGTAACCGTGGATCCGACGTTTTTTTCTAACCAAATCGATGTGTAGGTCTCGCGTTTTCAGTGGAGCTTCCAATTTACGGAGATTGGAGATCCCTCGCGCGGCTGAAAAACGAAAATGCGCAGAGAGAGGTGGCGAAAGAAAAAACGGGCAAGAGAAAGAGAGAAAGAGAGAGGAGGCGGGAAAAGCGAGAACGACGAAAGGGCCGTTGGAACGAAATGAGATAGAATCTAAATTGCGTTTCGAGAATGGTGAGAAAACGGTTTCCGCGAGCAGACCGTCGTCGTCGTCGTCATATTTATCTAGCTCCGCGACGCCGTTACCCGTGGGCTTAGGCAAATTCCGCATATCGGTTTAGATGGTTTGCGAGGAGACGAGCCGCCAAGGTAATTGAAACGTACCAGCCCGGTATAACTCTATTTCCCTTGAGCCGGCGGATGCGGCGCGGGACTTTGATCATGCATCGACAGACCCCGAAATACCTCTAAACCTGAGGAAAATTTATTCGCGTACTACACCACTGTTTTCTCTCGTCGAATAACAAACGGAACAATCGCATTGTGTTGCCTGCTCGGGAATATTTTATTGTGTTACCGGTGACCCAGGAATTTTCCTTCTGACGTCAAATCAATGAGAAGGGTTTGTAAAATAAAATATTGCGTTGGCCAATAAGTGCTGTCGGATTTCTCTTAAAAGATCGTTTCTGTTGTTTTCAAAACAAAAGACTATTCGTAACCTATAAAACGCATGTATAGTCTAAAAGCTGAGATTTTAACGTGTAATTTAAAAAAAAGGATATTATATTTGGTTAAATTCTTTTAGTGTTTATTTTGATTTGAAGATGAACAGCGAGAAGATGTATTTTTGCACAATTATGGTTTTTTATTTTCGCAAAAGTAAATATGCGGTACAAACAGCAAAAAAAATTTCGGATGTGCATGGCGATGGCGCTATGAATGAAACAATGGTGCAAAGATGGTTCAAAAAGTGTTGTGATGGAAATTTTAGTTTTACCGATGATAAACGGTCTGACAAACCTATCGGGATTGATAACGATCAAATCTCCAGTCTAATTGAAAATAATCCACGTTATACCACACGAGAGATTGCTGAAGCGTTAGGAATATTGCAATCCAGCGAAGAGAACCAAAAATATTTCTGTTTTTCACTGAAAAATCCGACATTACTTACTGACCAACTCAATAATATTTAATGCTATTTAGTTAAAAAATCATCCGCCGCTATTCAAGTTACATTGAACAGATCAAGGACAAAAAAAAATGCAGCACGAATATTGTAATAAATGTGTTACTCCGTGTCTGGCCATAGCGTGACCGTTTTCACTGCGGCCTAAGTAGAGTAGCCTAGAAAATCGTGCAGCAGCGAGCATAAATCTTTATTTTTTACGTAAAACGTACATTCTAAAGAATGAAGACAGACACGCTTTACCTATCATAAATTGTGAACAAAGACAGATATAAAGGAGAAAATTGCATCAGACATAAATTCGTAAAGGCTAAATGTATCATTAATTTGAATACGAATTTTTAAAAATAAGTTGCAAGTGCTAGTTCAGCAGGTGCTTCGAGTCCACAATGAACATCTATAAACTCCTATTTTATTTACTGACGTCATTCTCAGTCTTCGATTGTATGCACAAACGGAATCAATATTTCCGATGATTATTTCACTAAAAAATCTACAACACGCCTTCGTCCATTCCAACAAGTTTTAATAATCGCAAGAAACAACAATTAACCTCCTGAATAGATTTTTGTCGCCACAAAAACACGTTGATACAGTGCCGGGACGGTTTTCGCAACCCGTCCGTTGTCGAGTCGAACGAAAAGTAACAGCTGCGAACTAAAAAAGACAACGCGTTGCGGTCGGAAAAAGGAAGCGGATGTTTCCGGCAGACCGTTTGGAAATTTAGCAGGACGTTTGTAAAAATTCATGGAAAAATGCCGATCCGCCCTGCTAGCGCGAACATGCAAATACGGAATGTTTTACGTGCACGCGAAGACACGCGCAAACGGAAGGCAGGAGTACAATTACTGTCATGTCAGCTGGTAACGAGATAACTTGAAAGAAAATAGTACGCTCCGCACTTCTGTCAGTCGTGTGTTCATGTAAAATGAAGACGGGGAGGGAAAAGACGGGAGCAGAGGAAAAACTAACAGCGGAAAAAGGAAATGGGATCGTGCCATGGATTAATGACGCTACTTTCCAACTGATTCAAACGCGTCAATCAATACGCGACTCGCTAGACATCTGCTATCAGATTGCGCTCATCATTTCTCAAGATCTCTCTCTCCCTTCCTCGCTATCTGTACCTCGATCTCTCTATCTCTGTCCCCATGCCATTCTTTCGCCCGCGTTTTGAATTTCCACAATGCTGTCTCGTTATCGCACTCTCCCGTGTTCGTTTTTTCCGCTTTCAAACAACGTGGAAGTTGGACTTTCTAACAGAAAACTGAATTCTACTTCATTTATCGTTTTTCTAGGGGATTCCCTTGTACCTAGGTCGGTATATTATCTGCTACCGCACATCTAGTATTTGCGGATGCGTTGTGACAAAAATTTACAGTGATACATAAAATTCTTTCTGAATTGAATTATTTTATTCTTTTATTCGTTTGCAATTTTTTAGCTTTAACCCTTTCGCTGTTTAGTTTGTACGACGTACGGGCAAGGCGGAAGATAGTAAGGTGCTAATAGTTGCTATACTGGCTCAGACATTTCATGTAGCCTATTTTATGATAAGAACCGTATTAATGATAGTTTTTCTCAGGTTTTCGCTGTTTGTTTCATTTTATTAACACACGTGAATTTAAAATTTCACCGAACTTAATTTCCTTTCCCTAAAATGTAGTTTATTTTATTACTCTCATATAAATAACTTCGATCAATGTCTCATTAGAAAACTAAAATCAGTAAAATAAACGGGAAATAACAGTACTAAAAAGAGCTAGAAAATATGAAGTATTATAAACAATAAGATTTGCAAAGGTAAACTGAATTCAACCTGAAGAATTAGCATTGCAATTGTGAATTTCATGCAGAAATTGTCATTGAAAACGTGAAACAAATTCAGCACAGGCGTACCTCTCGATCATCATAAATAAAACAGTGAAAGGGTTAATAGTGCACGTGTTTAGTGATGCAAGAAATTTTATAATTGGGTAATCTCTAGAAATGAAAGTAAAATTTTTAACCGTATCTGTTGACGGATGAGTGTCTCAACGTCTCTGAATTAATGATCTGAGGCACAGCAGTTCGAAGCATATTATGTTAGGGTTGTGTGTATATTATATCAAGTGTGAGAATTTACTGTTGTAGCGTCACAGCGTCGACGGGTGTGTTTCGCGACGATAGAATGACGCTGACTTCGAACTGGGTTGTAAGTCCAGTGAAGCCTTTCGTAAATGAATAGAGTGGACTGTATAGGTTGAATGTATGAATATGCTCTCTCGTGTAATAGTAATGTACGAATCTTGACAAGAAGTGTAACGATGATGCAACTGTTGAAATGTTTGTGTATGGTCGCTGCTTGATTGAATGTTCTTTGGTCTGCTAAAGCTGCGGGTCTTTATACTAGTTTTGGTACCTTGGTGCGACCAATCAGCGTGCAGTGCATCGCCGATCGTCCAGGTCGCACTCGTGTACCTGAGGGTGTGGTAGCCGGGCGGAAAAACCCAAAGGGTCGCGCCGGTAGGTCTATGGCGCCTAATATAACTTTAAAGAAATTCGGTCTTTGGGACCGAACATTTACGTTTATTCACAAGTTGTAAGAAAATTAAAAAAATCGTAATATCTAATTGTTCACATTATTTGTATGATTTCTGTTCATTATGCATTAAAATTATTCCATTACCAGGACTGAGTTGGATTTGCAACTGTAATAACATACGCTGCCGAAGTTGTACGAAAAAAAATTGCTAATTAGGCATTTAATTTACGAAAGGCATAGGATTAACAACTCACATGATGTCGTTTCATAATTGTGATTTCATCCTACAGCCAGTGATTATGCTTTATAGGATTATTGTTTGCGCCAAGATATCTGTACGTTCGAGAGAGACGGAAAAAGTTGCCGCAGCCTGTTAATACGTTTAATCAAACGGCTGACAAGTTGTTAACTGCTTTAAGCAGAGGTTTAACGAAAGCTGGAGACAGCGAATTTACGTGCTTAAAAGTTCCCAAATGATTCCCATTATCACAGAAATTTATTCTTGCGAAATTGACTAGTCACTAGATATAAAAAACTAAATCAATTGTTCACAGACTCCCATACGCTGTTCTCTGCTGAATATTTTTGTATTTGATATTACAGTTTATAATATTAGGTCGTCCGATAAATAATGTCGTTTTTTATCTTGTTCATACTTTACGTATTCTGACCAGTTTGTACCATATGCATAATTGATAATTTTATTTTATGTAATAATACATGGTAAGGGAGGGGATTATATTATTCATTAACAACAAATCCTTTAAGTAAGTATCGTTATTTAAAGTCTACTTACAAATATGACATTACTTATCAAATGACCTAATACAATAGTGGGATGATTGAGGCATACTATTATAATACAGTAGCTCCAAAAATTTTTAGCCAAACTATACTTGTACATGTTATATCCAGTTACAAATATATATTGACCAACCCAACCACACGCGTGCGTTTATTAATTTCAAACATAACACACACTCATTTGCTGCAAACTTATAGCAATCACCGTATACAAAAGAAATTTTTGATCTAGTACGTATTATACCATATTTACTGTACACGTATATTGCATTTAAATAGTTCACGTTTCCATAGTCGATTTAAATGTGATTGTGCATGCGGTACTGACCCAAATTTTGTAAAAAACATGTCACGGAACACGTGATACACGGTTCGATAATAAAGCGAGCGGAGTGGATTGACGCGAACGGGAAATTGCACGTGGAATTGTTAATTACCGTGCGAACGTAACCTAATGATGCGGTTCAGATCAGAAGATATTGGATCCGTGCTTCGCCGAATGCTTCGTAAATCGCTCGAGTTCTCTCGTTGTAATTCAGCGTACGTGTCCCTAAAATTGCAGTATCGCGTTTTACATGCGCCCACGATCCGCCCTTTGGCGGCTCATCAGACCGTTCATTAATACTAAATAGCGTACAACCGACGTGGCCTTCAATCTGCCAACAAATACGCAATTTCTACAGTTTTTCTCCACATGAGGAAATCAAAAACTGTCTTCAGACATTGGTCTCTGGGATAGTCCAATTTTTTTTGGAAAAATTCAGAGCTTATACATCTCTAACATTTCACCATGTGCACAGTCAAATCCTAAATAGATCAAGTCGAATAATAAATTCAAACTATTTAACACGTTAAATGCCACAGTGAAATCAGCCATACCTAACTAGACACGGCATAACTTACTGTTTTTTATATAAATCGTAAAGAAAAAAAAGATTTGAGTATTTAATCGTGTTCTTCTGTTCCCATATTATTCTTTCAGTATAAAGTTTGTATAGAAGTTTGAGATAATCAATAATTATTTAATTAAGTTAAATTTGAGGTGCCGCTCACCGGTGACCCTTACGGAATTCAACTTGTTAGAGTATGTTTTGTAAAATAGGGCACGATATTATTATGAAATGACGTTATATATAATTACCTTAAACATATCAAATGCGTAGTAATTGAACGAACAGAAAATTGCCCTCGAAAATCATTTGATCGTGAGAAATTCCTCTCGGTAAGCATACTTATGTGTCTCACGAGGTGCACCCGAGTGGCATCGTAATTTTGTCGTGGGATAAATGGGTCAAAGTGTAAGGTCAAAACTGCTGACCGACCAGTTTCTCGGTAAGAATCGTTCGGTGGTCGTAATGCTCGCAAACGTGTCGCGAAAGATGGACGAGCCGCGCGAAAATACACGAGAAATAAAGCGACGAGAGTCGAACGAGTCTCGTTGCACCAGCCAAAAAGCCACTGAAACGGTGAACCAGTGTCCGTCTCTCGTCTCGTAAATTCTTTTTAACCGATTTTACGAAATGTTCGTCATTTCCTTTCATTTTTCGTACTCAAGAGAATTTTCGATTTGCTCTATTATGATTTTTATTCGAAATAATACATGATCACATTTCCGTGATAAGACTGATTACTAGACTGCGGATGTTTATGCAAATATACATTCTTAAAGTTAAATATTTTTTATATTATTGCTGTTATAGAAATGAAACTGATAAAACTGTATATTGTTCCATGAATGTTTAAGAAATGGACTTTTTATTTTTTTACGATATTAAGTGTGCATTTTTCAGATATTTGAATATGTTAAATTACATATAAATCCGCAGTCTACTGGTTACTCATAATAGCTTTTCTAGATCGGTGCATCTTAAATGAAATCACACAATTTATACGTATATAAATTGCCTCATTTTTCTATTTTAACACGTTGAACGCCACAGTGAAAACAGCCACACCTAATCAGACACGATACAATTTACTATTTTTTATATAAATCGCAAAGAAAAAAAGATTTGAGTGCTCAGTCGTGTTCTTCTGTTCCGATATTATTGTTTCAGTATGAGGTTTGCTCAGAATTTTGCGACAATCAATAATTAATTCATTCAACTAAATTTAAGGTGCCGATCACCGATGACTGCCGTTCAACGGCAGTTGAAGATTATTTAAATAAACAAGGAATGGCGTTCAACGCGTTAAAATGAAAATAATTCAACCATGTACAGTATTTATAATTACTTTCGGAATATTACCGTATGAAATTATTACTATGTGATATAATATTCGAACTAATGTCAATTAAAGTTAATATAACAGTACGAAAAACATCGAATTGTACAATACTTTCATTTTCAAAATTTTGTAAATACGTCTGAATGTACACGACCATTTTGACTGTGATAATCAATGTATAAGCAAACAATTTTATTCGAACAGGGGAGCTACGTATCTCGAATCTCCATACGCCGATAAGTTTTCGCTTAGGTGGGTTCTTCGTAGATCCCGTTACGCAGCCAGACAGTCCGATCCTACTTTTACGTTAGGATTTATCGGAAGCGTCGCAGGATCAGCGATTCGAAGGATTATCGAGGGTCCCGTCGTCCTTAGAAACTCTGACTCATCGATGTCGGACATTCGACGATCGATCGAATGGCAGAAGGAAATTAGAAATTGCCAGACTGCCTCGCTCGGTTGACAGTGCGCGATAATCGAGGTTGGTATCGGTTAAACTCGACTCGGAAGATTCACCATTATTATGCCCTGTTCACACGGTACTCGCGAGAAGATTAATACTTGTACGTACACGAGATGAATGCAGTCGAGAAGAGGCGACGGAGATTCAGAAGGACTCGGTTATAATTTCGAGAACTCGGTGTTACAAGCTCCCTGATTGCATTCGAGAGCTGCATTTTGATGTTCCTTTGCTGAATATCGTCGATACTGCAGGGAGTCCATTGTCGAAGTTACGTAAAAGTGCTCTCGGGAATGCGGTGATATACTTTTCTTAACACGTTCAGGGTGTATTGATTCACGTACAGTTCTGGACAATTCTGATGCTTTTCGAGGATTTAAACAATTTTTATTTCACTCTCAAATTCGCAAGAAATAGTAAAATTCATTTAGGGGCTGCAAGTAAAAGTGTCATTATTAATTATGTTACAAGAGAATTTAATTTAATATGTAGGAAAGTGATGGCCATTTCGATAACATACTACAGCTTTGTCATGTTAGACGCAGTAAATTTTCATAGCATTTATCTTTTAGCAGTATATTCATAGTGTTATCAGAAGACTGCGGATCTTTATGCAATTTAACATATTCAAATATCTGCAAAATGTACATATAACAAAGTAAGTAATGAAAAAAATACTTTTTTTAACATTTAAAACATAAAATACAATTTTTTTGAAATTCTATTTATTCAATTACATTAAAGCAAAAAATATTGATATCTAAAACTGTATATTTGCATAAACATCGGCAGTCTAGTTATCAGCTTCTATCACCTCCTTTAATATCTGTGTTAATATTGTTTATTCATTTTAATCATTTCTACGTATCTTAAGTTTATCACCCTTTATCTGAAACGTCCCGTATAAAAGACGGATCAACTAAAATCAGAACCTAGATCTTCGAGCCTAAATGTTGTTTTTCTTAGACATTTCCTCGTTGTACCGAAAAGAACAGAGATATTTAAGGTTTAGTCTTCGATGACTCACCCTAAATGAATCTTTCCCGTGGTCCAATTGCTGTACCATGTTTAACAAGTACTTCAAACATATTTATGGTCCTTCCCATAATTTTATTGAGACACTGTTGGCGCGTATCGATCGAATGATTTTGTGTTAACATAAAATCCATTCGCAGCCAGCATGGAAATACCGAGGCTCGTTTTAACAGGAGGGTTCGCATACGAGAGGGGAAGATATTTTTCGAAGTTTTAGTGGGTAATAGAACCGGTGGAATTGCCTCGATCAGAATGCAATCGAGCGAGAAGCCATCACACGCAGGACTGGCCAGCTACGGTCTCCTGACTTCATCACCTCATCACGTCCTTATCGACGCCATATATCAAGGGGATTTATTCTTGACCTTCGTTCCGGCTATCTGGCCGAGGATAAGCAGGCTGATCTTGCGTTTAGATTCATGGCGTCGCGACAATACTGTGCTCGAACGAACTACACGCGCGTACGGTTCGAACGATCGAGCTTTACGACCGCCCGGAAGGATTGCAAGAATTGTCTTCGAGCACAGGTGCTTCGAAAAGCTCGTTCGATTGGGCACGGTGCGGCAGTCATCGCGTTCTGTGTTTCACCGCTTAAAAATTTTATCACCGTGTAGAAAAGCATGAGACAGTTTAAACAATTTTTATTTCGTGTATTGGAATTCTCAACCCTCTTAGTACCCCAGAACCGACATATCGGCTCCGCGGTTTTCCCGAGAAATACTTTGAGCCGATATATCGGCTCCGCGGTTTTCCCGAGAAATACCTTGAGCCGATATTTCAGATTTTCATGTTTTCCAAATTTTTTTTCACCAGTCATTACAAGCTTTAATTTATGGAAAATAACTTTTTTCGTTTCCTTATTTAAAACTACATACATTTTACAATAAAATACGAAAAAAGCGTGAAGTTATCTTCATTTTTAAAAAAAATATGTTAATTTTGATAAATGTCTTCAAAACTGCATATTTTTCAAGGTATTTCTGGGCGGTACATGAAAACTTGTAAGGTACTAAAAGGGTTAAAAGACCAATTCTGTGTTTAGTGATCCTTAAGCGGCTATTCTCTTTTCGTATATTTTGAGATTTTTTAAAAAAAAAACTGAACAACATACCTTTATGAAACTTTGCAATTTTATTCGCATATCTTCATTCTACATCCCGGAATTTTTGTACGTTGTTATCATCTAAACTATAGTAATTATTCATCGGGGAGTAGACAGTTGGTAAGTGATTGAGTTAGAAATTTTGTATCACTTTTAACGAAATTGGTAATAGGATTTCAGACTGAAGCTGTGTAAAGCTCGGTGAGCAACGAATTGCAAATACAATTAAAGTCTGTGGATCGGTGGAATATGTGATCGTATAATGTGGCTAGGATGAATCGCTAAATTTTCACAGACCGCGTAAAACCGCGATTTTAAAGGGATACCGCGCGCGATCGTGTGCATTCGTTCAAATGATTGGGACGATCGATTGAATGCCGCAAATTAGACCAGCTTCCAGTCGTCACTGACGTATTTCTAGATAAAATTATTCTCTATGGGACGTTTCTATCATTACTGTATACATGTTCCTATTAATTTACTATTCATTGCATAGCTGGCAGCGTATAGCACTGTACCCGACAGTAATTCGTAAATGAATTTCGTAATTATACTCGATACAATATTTGCTTGATTCAAAACGTCTGTGAAAATATTTCAAAATTCTAGAACACTAAACACATCATTATCATTAGTTTAGTGAAACAACGTTCGTGAATGATGACATGTTTGTCGTAGTATTTTAAAATTATTTTAAGAATTCAAAGGTTAAGTCCTTTTTTACAAATATTTGTCCTAAACCAGCGAGAACAAAATGTCGAAGAATGTGAATTTTTCACTACATATTTGTTGTCGTTTGAAATTGCACGAATTTTTCATTTCGTGGGGAATAAACGAAATGAGTAGGTGCTCGATTTCTGATGAAACACCCCTTATATATTCTATATTCCCGTAATTCCCCTTATAGAATCTTCCAATATTCCAACACCCCTAACAAATAATCTTCTCAATAAAAATATATTTCAGCTTCTAAAAATGTTCAACGTCCATTTACTATTTCATTTATATCGTGTGCATTAAATAGGAAAACTACCCACGGTCTAATGACATAAAATATGTGCGCTTTTCAAGGTTGCTGGTAAAACAAGATAGATTGTCTCGCGGAAGATATATAGAGAGTAAGATAGCTGCAAAGAATTTCCACTTTGCCACGTATCAAAGAAAATTCCGGGTAATTTTTCACATGGACCGGAGAACGAGGGAGAAGAGGTCAAGAGCTATTTACGCGGACACTTGCAAAAATAACGGAGAATTTCAGGAGTAGACGATTCTCTCCCTTTTTTCTATTCGCCTTCTAGCCCTCGTGATTATGTAATCCACAGATTAGATGGGAAGGTTTCATTTCATTTCTGCTGCACGGCAAGAAGTATCTGGGTCCCGCAAATGAGATACAATTCGAGCTGAAGGAACGAAGGGAGGTAAAAGTCGTCCCTCTTTCGTCGGGAATATAGACGTACGGGAACGACAAGAAAGTAATATCAAAGATTAAATGCTTGGTCTGGTGAAAAGGGTACTCCGTGAAAGGGAAATTGTATAAACAGACCGCGGCTTCTTTCCGCGGAGAACAGAGAAGATAAATTTATGGAGTAAAAGGGCTTTTTTCTTCGTTGATTAATCAAAAGGATCAACGGACATAGAAGATATTTCAAGAAAACGCGGACGAACGTGCCGCTTCCTCAACGTCTTCAGACGGAAGGAAAATATTATATTCTTCCATTTCTTCCGTTGGAAAATCAATAAGCCGCCGCGGTGCTACGTAATCCATAAAATTCGAGAATTTTAACACCTACACTCCCGTCCTTAAGTCATGGAATACCTTGCCATTTCTGAATAAACCTGGATTACGATATAGTAGACTTGGTTACTTATTTCGATATAAAGGATTTTTTTAAAAACCTTTATGTTTACAAAACATATTTTTAATGATATGGTTAGTATTCTGTTATAAATAATATAAAAAAAAACTGAAATAATTATAGTACGGTTCAAGACCAGTTTTTCAATGCGTTAAATTTGGGCGACATTTGTTTCGATTTTGGAATCTGTAGACACATTTGCAGCGATTCTGGACAGAAATCGAAGAAGAAACACCAAAAAAATGACCGCAAGTCTGTCAAGGCTATTTCGAGTTATCATCTCGAAACGAAGAGCGTACATTAGTGAGCAAATTTTAAACTTGATATACATAATTTTCAATATATTTTAACATTTAGAAATTGTATTCAGCATAAATAATCTGCAAATAATCGTTTGATACAATATAGTGGTTGTTTAATAATTTTACTTTAAACGTAAAGCTGAAATTAGTAAGAGTCCCATGACTTATGGACGGAAGTGTACATCAGTGACTGTAGCGTTAATTTTAATTTTATGGAGGGTCTGTTTCCTTACACCTGTTAAGAATTACACAATTTTTCCAAATTTATACAAAATTGAAAAGCGTCTGGAAAACTCTTGATCAGTATTGTACCCCCGACACAAATCCTACAACCCCGTATGAAAAGTATCCCGTGTTTCCAACCTACAAATACACCCTTCCATCATCTTCTTTTCACGGCAACCACGATTCTTCGCCGGCTTTCCAAACACAAGAGAACGCATCGACGCTGGAAACAGTCCGACAGAACTCGTCGAACTTTCGATCGGCGGGATGTTCGCGGGAGTTCAAAGTGATCGCGCTGAAAAGTCGAAAATTCCCGTTGAAAACGTGGACGAGGGTTCGCCTGAGGGGATCCAGCCTTTATTTGGCATTCACCCACGTCCTCGTTTATAAAGTTGCATTTCAATTCGAAGATAGACCGAGAAAGTGAGGGATGAGGGTCGAAGGGAGGGTGAAAAGGGGCGGATAGGCAGTGTGTGCAAGGGAAGCAGTGACAACCGTGCGCACAAAATATCCGGCAACGTGCCTCGAATCCCTGAACGTCGTTCAATCTTATTTCGGTTTATCTCCATAAATCCCCGTTAAAATTGAACGCGCCAGATCTGTGCCTGGGCGAAAAGCCGATCGCCGCGAAAATTTCCATCTTGCCGAAATCGACTGCCGGAGGAAGGGCTGAAAAATCGTGGAAGCGACGAGAAAAAGGGAAAACACGCACCGCGAAATATTTTCACGCGAAACGACCGGCTGTTCCGCGTGTTTATGGACAACCTCTTCCTCTTCATTATAATTTTAAATCGGTGCCCCGCTCTTGGAACATCCCGGCAACGAGATTACTGCATTATCGTGGCTTAGCCGGAACAGTGTTTTAGAAAATTGCGGATGAAGATTATGACGGTGCCCGAGAGTGGAGTAACATCATAGATTTTGTACTTGAATAAATTTTTCAGTCTCTTAGCGCAGGTACCCTGGCGCAGTGGAAAATCCTGACGCTGGCCAGATGCCTGAAAACTGCGTTTTATGAACGGAGGGTTTAGACAGTGTCGTGGTACGAAGAAAATTTAAGATATTCGTAAATTTCATTGAATATATTATGTGAGGAGGTTTTTGTAATATATTTAGTACATGTATTGCGATACTATGCAAAAAAGAAAATGAATAATCTGTAATTACTGTGAGGTATAAAGTTGGTAGAATGAACTCTGATTACCAAATGAATATTTGGAAGATCGCAATTTACTATAGTCAGAAAATGATCATTCTTAACATGTCTACATTTTTGTCACCAAAGTAAAGTGACCACATGTATTATCAATGCACGTAAATTATAAAGTACATAGCAAACTGTTATCGCCATAGTTCAGAAAGAATTTTCAATGTTTTTTAAGTAGAATATCTTTTGTAATAGCGTTGACAGAGTTGCATGTCCTGCTGTCGGTAGCATTAACAATACCGTTGGCAAACGTAAATGGTTGGGCAAATAAAAAAAGCAGTAGAACAACGGAAAAGACTGTCTCTGGAGAAATAGGGAGGAAAAGTTTCTCATGGCTGGTATCCCCGAGGAGACATCTCACATAACGGAGAACTGCTCTTAGGTCATTTGGTAATGAATTATTATTCCAGACCGCGCCCCGTCGAGACACAATGCATTAAATTAAAGGAACTGCCAACTTTCTATGACGCAGGCAAACTTCTGGTTACCCGTTAGTCTGTGAGCTAGATAAAATAGCATTAATTAACACCTGCATCGGGAATAGACGAGGGAGTAGATGGAATTAGCGCGAGACGTTATTAAGTGGATCTAACACGAAACGTAATTCAATTCTGAAACAAGCTTCTGTCTTTCGTACGCCCTTTTGAAGATGCATACACACCCGCCCATAAGTCACCGGACACTTACAATTAGTAAAATTAGGAGATGAACGATTTTACACTGTGAAATGACCTACGTTATGAAGTAAAGTTAGTACCTATTAATTGTTTATAATGTAGAGAATATGTAATTCGAATCATACGTTAAAAATCTTACCAAAAATAAATAGTTAATCGCATATACCCCCTTGAACTAATAACTGCATTCTTTCGATCAAAGGATTTAATATTTTGGAACTAATTTCTTTCTAACCTTCTTCTAACTTCTAACATAAATCTCCCATTGACTTTGGGCAGAACTTCCAATACAAACGAAAAGTGTGTAGGCATTATCGTTTGACCGAGTTAGAGATGCATTAGAAACATACTTACATGCACAGTCTTGTTTTTTCAAATATGTATTTAAATTATACGTGCATATTGTTATCATATTCGGGTATTATGTTAACGTAAAATAAATAAAAATATAACAACATAAAATAATAAAATCAAGTCAATATATTGTATCCTCCTTCTAGTAATCATTATGCTGAAACTGAGCAAGTGTCCGGTGACTTATGGACGGGGGTGTACATATCAAGTCATCCAATAAGTAACGTCGTTATTAAATCTGACTTCAAGCATAAATAATTCCACAATTGCACTAATTTTTAATTATCGATACACTGAACATTAAATTTGATGTCCTTGTTCCACTGGATTAACAGTTCTTCAACTCGGTTTGAATGACTTTCGATAGTTTTAAAAGAATTCAATTTAAGCGTCTTGCAACTCATTAGTACCCATCTCTGAATCGTTTGTCAACGACAAAGTTATCCAGGCACCTGAGTAGATAGTAGCTGATACGTACAACAAGGTTTCAACTACTCAAGCGCCAAAGCGTCATATACAGGGGAGTGTATATCGTTTGGAAAGTACAAATTTTACAGATATTTCTTGGTTGGAACATTCAGTGCAGAACGAGCAATGTACTAAATATTATTTTGCTACTTCTAGTCTTCTCGCAGTATTACTTCCGTCGCTGATTGTTCCTACGTTTCAAAGCTCGACATGGTGTAATTATAAAAGTGATTGAAAAAAATCCGAGAAAAAAAAAGACATTCCTCGAGCCTCCATCGTGAAAATCGTTTTAATTTAAAACTCGAGCGTCTCTCGAGGGCAGTTTCATCTTACGGAGCAGCGTTTATAGACAATGGGGTGGCAAGATTCCTTCCAGGGCTCGGCTCATCACGCGGAGGAGTGATTTATGAAAATGCGCGGGCGAAAACGGAAAGATGGGCGCTGAGTTGAAATGCCACGACAGATTTCTTTCGCGCAGCGAACCGTAACGGCTGTTCGCCAAGGTGTTTCATGAAAAGTCGGCGTAGCCGTTTGAAACCGGGAACAGATGGAAAGCAGCGGCGCCGGAACCGATTGTACGTGCAACTTCGAAACTTTATCGCGTCGACTCTTAATCAAAAGGGACTCTTACGCGCCCGCTGCAGTTTGCATCGCGATTTCTATTTTCTCAAAGCGGAAAAGAGCGAGAGGGAGGAGGGGAGTTCGACGAAATTTCCACTCGGCTTCGTTCGCAACGACATTTCTCATTTACCACTGATTGCCAATAAAGACCGTGATCAAGACCGGTAGAGGCATTCTGAGTTAACGACGTCTTTCGTTTTTATCCTAAGAAAACGAACGATCGTGATTTTCAAAGGTCTTCCAGATTACTGATTGCTTCAGTTCGGCAACTGACTTTTAGGAATCTACAATCCGCAAGGTCTAATTAGTTATTAATAAGAACGACGGAGTGCTTCCTGCTCGTCCAAAATTCAGTTCTATAGTGAACGTGTTAACCCATTGACGCACACTTTTTTTTTAAATGTTCCTTTGTTGCTACACGAAATTAGATGAAACGACAATGCTTATAAGGGTTAATTAATACGATTTCTACTAGTTTTTTTAAAAAAAAATTATGACGGTAACATATACAGGAATTTCGCCTGCTCAGTTTGTTGTTGCTTTTTTTAGCAAAAATATACATGACGGCTATAGCCGTCATTCGCCAGCACGTCAACAAAAATCTGACGGTTATAGCCGTCATTTGCGGCAATGGATTAAGTACATACTGACAATTTTATCGAACCCCCAAAAGACTCCAGCGTTTGACGACTGACATACAAATAAATATCAATCGTTTGAATATCTTTTAAAATACATTTTACCTCCTGTCGGTCAGAGCATTTCCCAGGCCTTCGATGCATTGAGCTTTTTCTCCCAGGCACGTTTTTGCGCTGGCAACATTTAGGACAGCAGGGTGAGAGAAAGAGGGGGGGGGGGGGGGCTCGATAATTCTAACCCCCCATTAAACGCGCAAAGCTCTGTGTTCGCCGGTGTTCCGGTCCACTGCCTCGGTTTTAGAGGCCGGCGGAAATTTCTGAGTTATCGGGGGTGACGTCAGCGTGTTATCGCTCAGCCGATTTCGAGGCTCGAGATCGTTGCTTCCGATCGAGCCAAAGCCCTCTCTGCTTCCCTCTCTCTTCCTCTCTCTCTGTCTCGGTGGAATAATTTTCCAGAGGGATGAATTCACGCAAGTCGCGAAGTATGCGAAGGATAGAGAAAACCCGGTGGCGCACAGATTTCCCGAGGACGTGGAAAGAGGACGGAGGAAAGATAGTTAGGATAGCTTCTCTACTTCGATGGATCGATGATAGGCCAGGGAGCAGGGAAGCGTAAACGCAGAACTAAATCCTCATCAGCATATATCGACGTGTGCACACTCTCTCTCCGGGACCCCCTTCGATGATTGTTCCCGTTGCGTGTAATTACTTGATTCCAGCGTAAATCATTGTCATCGTGGTTCATTTGTTCCGGATCACCGGGCGGCCCGATGCTTTCGATCGCTGCCAGAATATTTCGTTTCGACGGGGAGAATTCTGGGTATTCGTCGAGATGTTTGAATGGAAATGGGAAGTTTGGAAGATAAAGCGACGATTTTTGTGAATTTCGAAATGAGACTTTGTTGTGCAATAAATTGTTATCCAACGATTCTTCTCAAATTTTAGCCTTGTTAATGCTTGAACGGTTATAGGATATTTGTAATACTTGCAATGTTTACGTCCATTTACAGTAACGTGGGTATTAGTTCCCAGTGAAATTTTAACGAATAAGTAACCCTCGACTTTTCGCTGGATGAAATTCAAGGGTGAAACAAGCTGACCCTCGCACATTTGAAATTGACCAGCAGGAAAATTAATTTCTCATGGTGTGTCAGTCTGGTGGCAATTTTTCATCGACCTCTCCTTCGTATGATGCTGCGATATGTATCTCGCCGAATTCAGGGAAAAATAGTTTCCTTCAAGAAAAACGGTGTACATTCAGAAGACAAGTGGGACAAATACTAAACAAGGTATCCGATTTATCACGTAATCCTATATTCTGTACTGAACAGGTTACATTAGTTCAATAAAAAAGAACGATTTCACATTGATGCATTATACAGGGTATCCCAGACAAATCATAGACAGTAAACATAGTGCGCATAAACAGACTAAACGCAAATGTTGCTGATCTATTCCTACATTGTATCACAGTAACCGCAAGTCCGCTATTGTTCCCTTCGTATTTCGTATTTTTGGCATAATTTTTTAATACAGTTTTAAACGACCTATATTTATATAGCATTTTTCTTTTATTTATACCCATAGAATATACTATGTTATATAATATATTTAAAACAGTTTGGCCATTAAAACCTGGGTACCCTATATATCGTTCTCAATTTTGCCCTTATTTAAAAGTGCATATTGGTATTCAAGGAAATTTTAAATATTTCGGTTTGATTTTTACACTATCAAAATAACGGTGCATCACAGTAAGCTGCAATCATTAAGATAGTTCGTCTCCTAACCTCTCAAAATATATTAAATAATTCAAACGTCGAACATAATGTGTAGATAAAAATTTGTAAATATTGGTTTAAACATCTCCGTTAAGTCCTGTTGCGGACTTTTTATTTTTCCTATCTTCAGGCCGTTGTTTACAGTCTCATCTTCCTCGCGTTGCGTCGTTTTATTTCCTCGAGCAACGCATGACTGGAACGGGAAGTCCCCTCGGATCCTGTTGTGTTCGTTTCTGGTTGTTTACGCGATGTTACAACCCTTCCTGTCGTTCCTCTCGACGAAAGCAACGATATCGCCCGGTACAGCGCTATCAAAAGCTTCCCCATAATATCGCGCTGGCTGGAACGTTTTCTTTCCTCTCCGTTCATCCCCTAACAAATCGTTTCTCATTAAGACCGATCCGTCTTACTTTTGTATAACAGATTGAGAGTATCTAATAGGAGCCGGTTGCTTCTCTCTTGATACGAAAATGTGGGAGGCCATCCGTCATGATTTGCCTCTCTGCACTGCCGCCATATTTTCCTCTAAATACATCGTTCGAGCTCGGTGCAATCGACTGGATCATTAAAACCGAAAACCGCAATGATTCCCCAGGAAATCCATGAATATTTTTTTGTTCTTCGCACAGACGTTAACGTTTTTTGATATTTATGTTAATTTGCAAAATAAAGCTTCATGAGTTCATGAATTATTGTTGGAAGTTCCCAAAATTGAAATATGATCGTAGAAGAAGCAAGAAACTTTATACTGCAATAATAACGTAGGAATACAAGAACACATACTTTTGTCAGTAGGATTTATACTACAAATAGTAATATACTGTGTCTGACTGGGTATGGTTGTTTTCATTGCGGTACTCAATGCGTCGCAGTAGAAAATCCCGTATGTACTCGGGCGCACGAAAAAATCAATTCTAGTATACTAGTATAGCACAAAAAGGGAACATATATATATATTGTGGAGTTGGTGGATGCTTTCGTGTGTATTTGTGCTAGCGTTTAGGCGAGGAGAAATTCAGCGCCTGCTAGTTTCTTATTTAGTCTCGAGGACAGTTTAGTTAGGCGAACTGTTTAGGTGCATGAATGAAAAGTGTGGAAGGATTGATGGGATGCGTGGTGTGAGAGGTGCGTGCGTTCTCAGAAGTCAAGTATCGAACGGATCGTGTGACTTTCTGGGAATGCATCTCCTCTGTATGAATCTGGTGTGGAAATGCGTGTGGAATGTGTGTGTGTGTGTGTATAGATTTTTGGGACCTCCGGGTCAGAGTGCAGAAGAGAACCGTTTGAGTTGTTGCGTGGAGAGCGTTGCGTGGAGAGCATTGCGTGGAGAGTATTGTGTGGAGAGTATTGCGTGGAGAGTATTGCGTGGAGTCTGTTTGTAAGGAGTTATATATTGTGCTGTCTTTTATTATTTTAATATATATATTAGTTTTATTATTTTAACTCACGACTCACACTTTGTGTCATACTTTTGAATCCCACAATATATATGTTATACCCGGCTATTTATACCCTATACTAATCAAGTAGAAGTGAATATATATATTCAAACTAAATGTAATCATTTCGAACGTTTTCTTTAATAGTACATACTTGTAAAAATATAAAACAGTCTACTACTTTTGAAGAAAGAAAAGGTTTTTTAACCCTCTACAACGCCATGCGACTTGGATGTTACATACCTATATATCTATGTATCTATATTTTTTAAGTATTATTTCGTATGTTTATCACAGAGTACAATTATATTCTACGACTATACTGCCATCAAGAAATCTGTTCATTTGTTATCATGTTTATATCCTGCGATACGAACTTTATCATTCATCTTCATTATTTACCTGATGTATCATTTTCATCATACGCAAAAAATTTTGGTTATAGAGAGTTAAAATTGTTATATCCTCAACTTATAACTCCAACGATATCGACATATTAGATAACGACTACACACATTTATTCTTGTTAAAGAAAATTAGGGGTATTCGGTCGTAACACGAGACAATCGAAGTAGATCGTTCGAAAACTCCTGTCGACTGTTTCAACGAAGTGAAACGTCGAATAAAAGGTACTATGTCTTAATTGTGTAACAATGCCATGTTTCGAAATCTGTTTTAACGCGTTCAGTAGAGAAGAAAAATAAAGTATTTAAAAATGACAAAAAAAAATTCATTAAAAATCAAGCAGTGCGGGATTGAATCCAGCCGCCAATTTCGTAGGCTCGTACCATACTGAGGTGCCACATCATTGCTATGATCGAGCTGCACATACAAGACTTGTAACCTACACGTGCAAATTAATGATTTTTCATTGTGAATTGCTCATTAACGATGAAGTTTCAGCCCATACTTAAAAGGTGACATTACATCGGAGATCCGGTACTACAATATATATGAAGATGAAAGAAATCGGTGGGTATGTCATAATAAGGTCCCCTTGTTAGAATGAAACCAACGAATGCTTTCGAGCCAACAGCTAGGTGAATGAAAGAGAATACATTTTTTCATGGATCCGAAAAACAATATCAAAATTGTGATCACAGTATAACAACGGCGAAAAGTGTCACGAATAAATGATCCCTTTAAAACACAGTCGGATTTAACGAGCCACTTTATTTGCACGATCGACGAATCGCGAGCACCGACAACATTTCGTCGAATTTTATTTCCATTTTTCAATTAGTTTCGTCAACGACCGATAAATACGACACTGTCGGATGCACGTGGTCGTGAAAGGGTCGCAAACAAAAATTTGTATGGGGAGATTGTATGACAGACATCGCGGTCGCTCAGTTCTTTGACACAGAGGATTTAATTGTCATTTACACATTTGGTGTAGCTCGTCACAAATTAAATTCGTAATTATCTGGGTGTCCGTTAAATTTCCACTGCAATCAGTGTCAGGCAGGTGACAGGGTGTCTTCAACGTTTACAGATGTCATCTATGGGGGTACCATTTCGACAGGAATATTTGAACGGTAAGGGGAACAAACAAGAAATGTTACAAAACAGATTTATTAACAAAATCAATTTTTAATACTTTAGTCCACCGGTAAAGAGACAGGCTACAGGTAATTGAACTGTATTGTTTATAACCTGAGGTTATATTCTAATTAAGCAGCAGGAGAAAAATAAGCATAGAAATAATTGTTTTACATTATTTTAATTTTTTTTTCAAGTTGAACACTAGAATAAAAATGGACGTTCGCTGTTATGTCCGTCGGAGTATTAAGTTGAATAAGAAGCAGTGATTAAAAATATCTGCAATACAATTTACATCTCTTACAAATAAACTATATTTGATGTGATTACATCAGGTACATAGAATAAATAAATAGTCTGTCATATTAAGAAAGATATTAAGAAATTCAATGAACCAAAATCACAGTTCTCTTGATTTTTAATGTAATTTTGGGCACCTGAGAAACCAGGCTATGCAAATTACAATATTTTAATATTTGTTAACTAATTTTTGTCGTAATACTGTATGTTACTAGGGGACGACATCTTCTCAACGTGAATTCGTGAACAACAGTGCAGCAGGCACTTTCAATGTGGCAACACGAAATAATATCGTTATACGCTCACAAATCAATCATTCCCAGGGAACAAACTTGCTAAAATCGATGAGTTAAACAATTAAAAGCGAGCAGTCGAAAATAGCTCTGGTTCGACTGGTCGTACACCGAGTGCATAATACATACAAGACATCAGACAACGATCTCCCTCGTCGATCAACTTTGCGCCATAAATTTCCATGTTTCCACTGGTCTGGTCGTTGGATCGTTGAACCCGTGCAAACAATGCATTGTGCAACGGATGCAAATTAAATTCTACACAATCGTCCAAAATTTTGGCTACATGCTGCAGATTTTCGTGTATCCGACGGTCTATGAACAAATCGATCCGCAGTACCTGTCGGTGAAAATTAATTTCCTTCGAGCGATTTTTCATGTTTGGTAACATCTTTTTTTTTTATCGAAATGAAAAGTTTGCCCAATCGATGAAATTAAAAATCAAGTAACACGCAAAGACATGCTGGAGGAATATATTGTTTGTGAGGCATCGAGGGATGTTCTTCGACGTTCTTTTGTTTAGTCTACGAGAATGTGCCCGTGGAAACGCGTGGTGAAGCGTTAGGGCGTATTCTCCAGAACGATTCCTGTGGCAGCGTTCTCATCTCGTACAATCGTACCGTCGACTAGATTACGTTCCGGGAATGTTCAGGGAACCGAAGCTCGAGGGCCCCTGCTATTTCAATAGACCTCTTCACGATAACTCTCACCGCGGAACTGATAGCGGTAAGGTTGGGTTAGGCTAGCGCGAGAAGGGAAGAGATACTGCGGTTATGCTTGCTATAACCACGCAAAGAAAGGCTGCACGAACTATGCATGTATCAGCTACACTGTCCTACTTCGAAACGCAAATGTATGAAATAGCATAACTTCGTCAGTGGGCCAACTATGCCTCAAAATACGAAGAATGTCGCATTCCTTCTGTGTGTAAAAATGGAGATGATCCTTTTGAACGGGCTCTATCCTTCTGCGGGTATGGTAACACTGACATAATAGGAACCCTTTATTTCGAAAGTGGAGTAAGTCAGCTATCCAGAAAAATTGAGCTACAGCTGTTTCAGTTGCAAATAGACTGGACAGTTTTATCTAGAGACAGTTTGCTGTCTATGTCTCACAAATCGTTGCCATTGGCTCAATAGAAATTTAAATATTAACCGTAATTGCATATATATTTATTTGGAAAGTAGCGTAAGTCGACTGTGCAGAAATTGTATTTTAGATAGGTAAGAAACGATGAAACGTCGCAGTCACTTACTCAGCTTGAAAGTAACTTGTGTCTCTGAAATTGTTTCACAGCTAATAGCGGTTGGAACTGTAAGAAAATTCGTGAAATGTTTTTCAACGACGTTTATTCACTAATTCCTGTGTCCACGACGAAGAAGGTTGGTTAAAAACGTAATTTTGTGTGGCCACATGAGATTAACATTATCCTCGTGCAATAATGAAGTCGCATAATGATAGCGAAGAAGATCGCGCGATGTACTAGGTAAGAAGAAACCTTAATTACTTTTCTTCAGAGCCCTTGGAATCCTCCGGTGGATTTCTTGCAGATGTATATTTGCCTCGAATCATAACTGTCTGCCATTCTTCCTGTCGAGTTGCTCCGTAACGTCGCGTCATTTTCCTACTTTCTGAAGAGCTTCAAGCTCTTTAGGTAGACATCAATTTAGATTTCTCGAAAATGGCGACTGAAACAGCTTACCCGTCACTGTCGTTCATTGGTGCGATTTTATATTATTTCTTACTATTTATGATCCACCAAACATAAATCTGATAAAATCTTCGTACAGCATTTTTCAAACCTACAAAGTTAAAAAACATTTGATAATTTCTAGAAAATAATTCTGGTCACATCTTAGCTTCGTGCCAGCGTGGACCTATAGAATACAGCTATGGGGAACTGTCAGTAACTCAAATTTGGAAATTCTACAGAGAGTCTAATCCAAAACACTCAGATTAATGCTTCATGCTCCCTGGTGCATCACAAGTGCGGCTATACACAAAGACCAAGAGATACCATTTCACAATTAAGGAAGGACAATTAAGGAAGAAATCCATCGATCCAGCATTAACTACGAAAAAAGACTGAAGTCTCACCCTAATGAGTTAGCGCTGAACCTACTGGAAAAGAATCTAATTTATACCAGACTGAAAAGATTTAAGCCACCAGAGCTGCAGAAACGATTTGACTAAAATAAACCAAATACTAAGAGGAACAAATTCGGAGAATAACACATCAATGGATGCTTACTCTGAATTATGTATTATTGCTTTGTTCCTTCCTGTTAAGATAAATATTACTTATTGGTACTTTTAATAACAGATTATAATTTAACAGTGTATGTCATTAGTACAAAAAAAACTTTGTTCGTAGCTCAATTCTTAACATTTATAGAACTATTTCAAGGTTCAACATTTACAAAGTATTTCATATCACGCGAGCATACGTTCACGATATTAATTTAGTACTCACAAAAAGTGAGACTGTACTTTTGAGTGAGTCATGTGACGACATTTAGTGTATAGGGCTTAAGGAGAATTGGCTTTGATAAGCCTGCAATACGTGTCCCTGCTATGCTGTAACATCTTCACAGAAGCCTGTTCCTAATCCTCAAAGGCTACCATGGGTGAACTTTCAATCTAAACGAAATCACCTTTGAAATTGTTGAAAAATCTGACGAGTAACACAGACAGTCCTAACGGCACTACAAAATTTAATAATTGCAATTAAAAATGACCTAAATTCCACTGTATATAAGACGTGCATTATATAGTAAAAATTGGAGTAAATGCTGAGACGGCCAAAGATAAAAATTTGTAGTCATTAAAATATAAAATGCTTGAAAATTCATAACTACGATCATAATATAGTCCAACGTTAAAGTCATCGTTAAAAATATTTTTAATTTGATTCACGTTCGCTGTCAACCGGGCGGTATTTAACGGCATACAAAGGAAGACAGATTCAATTAAACATATTTAATTAATAAAAAGAAAATAATACGTGTAACTTGTACAAACGACAACACACACGACACGCACAGCAGCAACAACTGAAGACAATCAAACATGAATGCAGAACAGCTATGCTATTAAAAACTCGTCAGAGATCATGTCCAACTTTCAAGTATTATAACGAACTTCCAACACTTCGGAGGATACAATATTTATCCAAGACGTTGAACAGAATTTCCTTAGCGCGAGTGAAAAAGACGTACGGGCCCGTGTTGCGTGATTTACGGCAGCGTTTTCAATGAAACGTCCGTGGAACAACGGCGAGGCCGGCGAGCATTAATAAATGCAAGCGTCAAAAACTTTGCAAAAACATTTCGCGAGAACTTGGCGCGCTCGATTCCAGCCGAGCGTCAATAATAAATAGTATTCAAGGAGTTGCAAATAAGTTGCTCCGCTGAACCGGCGGAAACCGGAATGAACACTACACGGCCGCAAAATTTTAAACCGGATCAGAATAAAAATATGTTGTCAAAACTTTATACAATTCTGATGAATAACAAGTTTAACAAAAAACTCGCGGTTGTTCGTTATAAAGTTTCTACCGTGTGCGCGTAATGATTTAAACACTGAACGCGAACGTAACGCGAGTTTCGAGTTTGAAAAAAAAAACGAAACATATAAATTAAAAGAAAGCTGAACAACGTATTTTATTCCTTGTTCGACGGTGCACGAGTTCCATTAGTTAACCGCAAATGTTTATTCCCGCAGTTCGTGTGAAAAAGCGTCCGTGCAGCAGAAATATCCGCGCTTAAAACGCGAATATCGAAACGAACGGTACCGTTCGGCGGATTAAAAATTTGTTATCTTCAAACATCGAAATATATGATAATTGCTGCGCATAATATTCGGAAAATATCGCCCTGGAACGATGCACTCGCGGTCCTCGCTCAGCATTTTCTCGAATCGCTCGTTGTCGGTTTCCGATATCGAGGAAATAAAATGTTACGGTGATTCGAGGACGCGGCTTTTCCGTGATCGCATTTCGCGTTTTCCACGGAAAATTTTAACGAACGTTTTAGCAGCATTAAAATATATATGGTGTTTTGCACAAATTCTTCGATAGATACAGGCCGAGAAATATGGAATATCAGGTTCTCGATATGCACAATATTATTATTGTAGGAGCGAACACTTTTCGATAGATTATGTTACTGTTTTTTTATTATTGTATTTTTTCCAGTATTTTAAATGTTGAGTTTATTGTAACAATTATTGTCAAAATACCTTAAAGAAATTTATGTTAGCGTTAAGAGGGAATGGCGAGCGGAGCTATTTTTTAAATTTGTTACGTACAACAGGTAAATGGCAATAAAATATACTTCTACTCTACTGATATTGAAAAGAACAAGTTTTTGCTTTTTATATTCTGTATGTTTTCGAAGATTACTACAGTGAAGATAGGTTTGTAGATTATATACATTATTTTTATATCTCTGTGAACTATATGTGGGTCAAGCTAATTTTGACTGAGGTTTTGATTCAGTAAATAAATGGTAAATAGTAGTAAAGTAGTCGGTTACAAAAAGAAATATAAAGAATAAACGTACAGTACAACGACATAATCCTGAGCCCTCATTGTACAAGTATTGTTGACACAGAGGTACCTCATACACACACAGGCAGCTCATTATTATGACTATTTTACATAGATAAGAAGACACAGTAGAAAATACCGTATTTAGTCAGGCTCGCCGTAACTTTGCTCTTTTAGCCGTAAGAAAAATTGTGCAAGTAACTTTTGAACCGTCTCTAAAATACTTAACTGCTAACAGGTTAAAAATATATTTATCCCCTTGACATAAAATTTAATTCGGGTTATTTTTGCACATGAATACGACTTGATTTTCTTACTCCTGTCGATATAAACAGACATTGAAAAGAAAGCAACAAGTCTCAGTTCTTATATTAAATATTTTAATAAAATGAAAAGTATGTTTTTGCACATATCTCTAGTTTATTACAAAGTATTATAGAAGATTGAAGTTCCTTAGGTTGCTACGACGAGTCAGACTCGTTATTTGAGTCAGAGGAATTAACTATCTCATAGTACACCAGTTGATTGTTCAACATTTTATAAGAATCAGTTATTTAATTTAATTAGATCTGATGTGTCTTGGTCACCACCACAACAGTCATCCTGTTACAATTCGTCGAAAGCTTTGATGTTTCAACTAAATCGCTATAGGTCTCCTAATAAGGAGACCATGACACGACCAATATTTTCGTTTCGCCAATAATTTGCGTACGGTGTTTGTTGCGTCTTTACTGTAAAATCCCAACATTCATTTTTAATACCGTGTGTAATTTTGTCATCATACCAGCGTACGTGCCGACCTGCAGCGCTCGAGCCGGATCGAAGAGTCAAGGTGGGAAAAACCCACAAAGCAGCGCTTCGACGCTGCACAATTTCCCGAACGCTGATTGGTCGCATACCAGCAACCAAAAACAGTATTAATTAAGCATACCTGAAACCATAGATTATTCGTTCGTTGCTATTACACGTTGGAACATTCTCATTACACTTTCGCACTACACAACGATACATTTGTATTTGGAATACTCGTATCAGTAATACATTCTTTCTCGACACGTTGTGTAGATACATTAAAATCTATACAGTCCACTCTATTCGCATTTTCGAAAGGCTTCACTGGACTTACAACCCAGTTCGAAGTCAGCGTCATTCTATCGTCGCGAAACATACCCGTCGACGCTGTGACGCTACAACAGTGTTTAACCCCGAATTTCTGCAGCATGATGGCTGCTGCATGATCACTCGCGGCAAACAGAAGCTCTAGCATCGCCCGGTCGACATACATTCGGGGTGACCGCAACGCAAGTGTCGCCATTATCGCGGTACTTGCCACTAACCGGGATTAATGTCTCGGCTGGGCTAATAACCAAAGACATCCGCGCGCTCGCGAACATGTGCTCGCCAGCGGGAAAGCAACACCGCCAGGAAAATTACAGCCGTACCTGCGCCGCGCCGTGCAATTTCGATGTTCACGGCGACACGTGGATCCCGCTGAATGAGAACCCAACCCGTTTCATTGTGGAACTGTCGCCGGACGCGAGCACCGAGCTGCAAAGTTCGGTCATTAAACTTCACCCAATATTTCGTAACTTCAATCAACGCCAGCTCGACATAATGTTATCTTGCCGCGTAGTTACTGCTTCCTGTTACGCTCGCTAATACGACGTGCGGTATAAGAGATACTTTCCTATGTTCCAGCATGAATAGTGGACGTAGCGTTGGTTCGTTTTGATGTATATGCTCTTATACTGGACTGAAGCGACATAACGCATGGACTTCGGTGTTAGGATAAGGGAAGAGCAAGAGTGGAACAGTGTTAGGATCACTGCGATCGTGGGTTTATGATTCGAGGGGCATGCGTGAAGAAATAGAGGCGAGGCAAGCTTGCTTGACCCTTTGAACTCCTAATTCTTTTTTTAATTTTCGTTTCAATAACTCCCTATTATTTTAAGTGTTTTATTTGAAATGTACTTCCAAAGACAGTTCGTTGATAAAAACCAATTAGGTACAAACAATCATGTACCTGAACACTTCAAGGACTTTTTTTGTTACAAAAAAGGGTCACATATGTGTAATATTGTTTGACTAGGTAGGAGTTCAAAGGATTAAATTAGCGAGCACAGTAAGCAATTAAGGTCCTAGAAGTCGATCCATTATTGGGATTTGTGTATCATAAACCCTCAGTCCATCGCACGCGATCCGTAACCTTAAGGGGGGCAATCACCGTCAGGTCGTCAGTTCTCGCATCCATACTCTCAATCAAGGTGCAGGTTATGATTGTTATGGTGGGTGAGAATTGTAAAATGAGATCCTCAGATTATCAAGGAAGAAACGTAATAAGTGCGCTAACAAACTAGAATATTGAAAACTTAGAAGACCGTGTATCTAAAGATATTATACATTTAAACGAGCAATATTTTCACAGAAAAAAAAACGATTTTTTGTATTATATAGATCTTGTAATACAGTGGATGTCACATTGTAAGATTTAAAATGAACTGGAAAAGTTATAATAATGTAGCACGTGAACTTTTCATTATTTTCCTTTATACCTTTCTCCTATACAATGTAAAAGGGAAGGAACATAATATAGACAAAGAAACAGGAACTTTTCCTTACTGATGACGAGTGAAATTTTCGAAGTAATGTCTGTTTAAAATACAGCAATTGAACATTTCTGTAATGAGAAAAAAAAGTAGAAATTTACTAGGATGGTATCGTTCGTATTAATTATCGAAGCAACAAGAAATTTCAAATAAAGGAGCAGAAAAATAAAAAGATCTTGAAGTATTACGCGTGTTGGCATAAGCATCTGCGGGTGACTGCGAGTTGCTGCAGTACATCTCTGCATAACAACAAGCGAAAGAAATGTTTTGCGTATTCTCGACCGCAGTCGAGGCAGTCGATACGGCGATCGAAGTTGTTCCGTGGCGCAGTCGAACTCGTGCTATTAATTTGTCGTCGGAGCAAATGAAATGCACATTGCAGTCGACAGAGCGTAATTTACGAAGCGAAATTAATGCATCCCGCCAAAGCTAAGGTTTGGGAGGCCTTTGTTGCTTAATTGCATTATACAGCGCCCGCTGGTTAATCGATTTTTACCTTCGACGTTTCATTTTCCTATGGAGCTTCATTTGCATGCGCTCATGCGACGAGGTTCTGCAATACATTCGTTTTCTCGCCGTGGAAATGCCTGGGAATGATTCCTCGTTGTGATTTCTCGACGTGGGTGTCGTTGCACACCTGCAAACTTTCGCGAGTCATCAGCTTGCTGGTGCCAAAGACCGTAACCCTAATCCAAATAGGATATGGTTCTCTAATATTCCCGGTAACCCCTCTGACTCAATGGTCAATGTTCTGTAACGTTACGGGTAACCGGGGTAATCAGCTACTTCGTGAGTTCCAACAGTGTTGTGAAGTTTAATATTTTGATTTCGCTGACAATGAGCTCCACGTATTGTACAGTGTAACTAATGATTAAACGGAAGTGTGTAATTCCTTCTGGCTAAAATAGTTTAGACTTACGACATTATGTCAGCATTGCAAGTGACTTCATTAACCCTAGGGAGGTCGCGTCAAATATTTATGTACAAGGGTCTGTAAGACCGAATTCTTGATATTGATAAAAATCATTTTTTCTTTAATAAAATGGTTTATGTTCCTAAGCTAGATTTAAATATGTTACCTTCATATGAAATAATGCACACGTTTGCAAAAAATGTATTTATTGTCATAAAACTTTAACTGAACATGTGAGAAACATTAAATCAACAGGGAATATTTGTACACACGTCGGTCTGTAGGACCGCGCTCGACCGTTCTAGGGTTAAACTGTGTTGAGACACTAAGATTTTTTCAAAGTTCCGCAGATTAGTCTGTAATGATGAGACATTTCTACAAATTTAACATGTTCGAAAATAATTCATTGCCAATATTACACCGTATTCTTCAATAAGACATCTGGACTTTCCAACAGATGCAAACATTGACGATCTGGATGATCGTTATCCGTTTCTATTCTAGACTAGTGCTACGTGATGTCCGATTCGCGGACATTGTTTTCGTCGATCGTCTAGTATAGACACTCGCGTAATAATTCATCGAGCAATTTTGTCGCATAACCTCTCGGCCATGTTTATTTTGCTGTTTGCTCGAAGCCTCTGGAAGCTGGCCAATTTCAACAGCCGCACAACATTGCAGATTTATGCAACGCGTTACAGGCTGCATCTGTATTTCGTTAGCGAACTTCGGAATTCTGATAAATGGTCCAGCGATGGAATGCGAATCCTTCCCTTTTTTATTTTGTTTTTCGAAGGCTAAAGTGTGACGAATCCACGCGGCATACAGACATGCATATTTCCAGCGAAACACCGTTATGCCACGCGTGTTCATAACTCATCGAGGAATTTATGAAAGCTACGGGTAATCCTCCGATATCCAAGTCGTAACGTTAAATCATCACGATAGTTTGCAAACCGGACGGCGAGAGTTATTCATGGACTTTCACGGTGCATCACGGAACTTGTTATATCCGTCTAACCAGAGCTATCGATGTCAAATCGATCGAATAAATGTGCGTGAACTTACGATGGTTCATAAACTTGTTCGGATCGCACAAATCTATTCTCTCAAATAAACAGTATGCACGTTTGCTTCTAAGCTGCCAAGCATACGTGATTTAACAAATATTGAATTTCTAAGATCATCGAGATTTTTAGTTTTCGAAAAAACATAAAATTTGCCATTGAATAATTGTAGAGTTTATTTGGACTTTGTACCAAACTGGAACCATCTTATTCCCAAGAGACATCAAATTCAATATACATATCCGTTCTACGCAGAATTTCACGCGCTTTAAGGTGGTATGCTTCAAATTTCCGTTTCTGCGTTGGTGACGTCAAAAATTGCAGAATTGTGAAGAACAACGGGTCTCGATCTCGTTGATTGATTCGCGGCCTGCCTCAGAATTGTTAAATTTTTGTTTCGAGAAGTGGCAATACACCGGCACCAACTATATCTATATTACACAGAATTTCACGCCCTTTAAGATGGTATACTGCAAAACTTCCTTAAGTCAACAGGGAAGCCAGAAATTGAAGAACTTCGAGGAGGTTCGGTATCCTGCCTCATTGCTCCACTCACGACCTGTCTGACTATTGTTTAATTTTTTTTTGGCAAGTCGAGATGCACCGAAACCACTATACCTATCTTACGCAGAATTTCATGACCTTTAAGATGATATATTTCAAATTTTCTTACCTGCGACAGGGATGTCAGAAATTGAAGAATTTCGAGGATGTCGGGGTCTTGATCTCACTGCCTGACTCGCGACTTGCCTCACAATTGTTTAATTTTTGTTTCGAGAAGTGGCGATACACCGGAAACAATGCACCTATCTTACCCAGAATTTCACGCGCTTTAAGACAGTATGCTTCAAATTTTCGTATCTGCGACAGGGACGCCAAAAACTGCAGAATTCTAAGAAGATCCGGGTCTCGATCTTACTGACCGACTCGTGACTTGCCCTACAATTGTTTAATTTTTATTTCGACGCGTGCCGATACTACGGTACCCAGATTCCTATGTACAACGTCTAAAAATTAATACTCTTAATTCCAACTATATCTTACTACGTCCGTCTATCTCTATTTGTTGGTTTTAATCGTCACCTTGCAATTTAAATTTCCTATAGCACATGAAACGCACGGGCGCGTATTTCTTAAAAGCAAACTCGCAGGAAAGCGAGAGTGCAATTTCGGTATATCGCGACGGGGATGGTTTGAAGGGGCGTATGCATGGGACAAACACACGCGCGTGGCGTCCAGGCCGAATGACGTTTGCAAGCAGTTATCCAAATTTACATTTCATCGATACGAGAGCGGCAAACTAGCTGTATCTGAAGTAGTTTCACCTAAATACGGTTAACCGTCATCCCTGTTGCTCCCGCCGGGTCCACTAATTTTGCACGCTTCAAAATCTACGTGCCTTGCGTTCAGAAAGGAAAGAAAAAAAAAAGTCGAGCCAAACGAATAACAAGCACGAAGCGATTCAATTTTATTCATACGCGAATGTAATTTACTAACGCGATTCGTGGTGAGATAACGACTTTTAAAAACTCGATAACAAAGCGCTCCTCTGGCCGTTGAACAAAGGGGAACACAACGTAACGAAATTTTCAAGCGCACTCGTTATTCCGTAATGCGGCACAAAGAACAGCAATGCACATTGTAACTCGAAAGGATAGGTTTATTATGGTACTCTTCAAGATACCAGTGATTCCCTTTGATCAGACGACCATACGATAATGGACAGCCGGTGGCTTCGATCCGATTGCTATGGAATCGCTGAAGCTGCTTAATGAAACGGTTCGATGTAATCATTTTGAAGGATGTTTTTGTATGTATTTGCTCCAGCAAAGATGTATCCTTCCTCGATCCTTTCATCGCAATTCCATGTCTCATCCATTTTAGTTGGCTCTTTGAACGAGTCCCTACCATCGACAAACTACAAAATAGACCTATCATCTTATGGGACTTCGTGTCACATGCTCTGAAATACCGACTTCTCGAAAAATCACTGATTTTCTTGCGCCCTCTGCGTCTAGGAACAGCGATCTTGGGAATCAAATACAATCCAATCTCCAAAGACGGTAACGTCAGTAAATTTATACTCGGCTCCTAAACAAGAAAAGAGATTTAACCATCGACAAACTACAGAATAGACCTATCATCTAATGTATTTTTGTGTCACACGTTCGGAGGGCTAGCTCACATCCTACTGTATCGATTGTAACTCCCTTTACATCACATCGCTATTGGTGGTAGGAATCAAAATCAAAACCACTGATAGACATTTGTAATTTCAAGCAGTGATTTTTCATTTTGTTTTTGAATAAAATTTTTAATCCTTTAATTCCATCAAGGCGAAGATCCACGATAAGACAGAAATTTCGTGTCTCGCATGAGACTTTAATGTCATCAGACAGTATATTTCACGATGTGATTCCACTATAGGACAAATTTTGATGTCATCTCACATTAACTCACATCTCATGTGAACATTTTTTCTCGCTTAAGCAGATTTGAATTTTTTATTGTTTCTACGATGCATCAAAATATCCTGTAGTAATGAATGATTTCTTATCAAGTTGGTTCTTAATTTGAAAGATTTGGTCTTATTCAAGTTTGAGGCATGGCATTTAAAAAAACAAAGCAGACCAGCAGTAGCTTGTGCTTACTTAAATTTCTTGTCCAGTGCTCAGCTTTTCTATTTAAAATTTTGTTCTTACATGTTTGTTACATGTTTTTAAAAAGAAAATAATATGATTGATATGAAAATTCACTTAACTTAATTGTTTACTCAAAATGATTTCAAACAAATAATAGTTTGTCGTTGACACTATATCGCAAAGACGCTGCCGGTAAATAACGATGCTACATGCTCAGGATTTCATTTTATACTTCTCCTTGGTATCTTTTAGAGAACGTTCCACGCTTCGAAGACAAAGTTAACTGTAAATTGGTACAATCACTTAAAAGGAGAAAGTTTACCATAATATTGCTTCTCCTTTGACAACGAGGATTCACCTTACACTTTTACTATTCGTTTATTTGGAACGGATGATTGTTGTTTATCTCTCTATTCTTATCATCTACTTCTACCACTTTCAGATGGATGAGTTCCTTTACAATTTCATTTGTTGGAACAATGACACAACTCAAAATATACTATTTCTGAGTTATTGATACAGAAATAACTGTTTTTGTTTGTAGAGTCTACCGGTAGAATGATATAACTGAGCTTTTGAAATGTACCACGAGAGAGCGGATGTCGAGGACAGATGTTCTTATAAAATTACAGTAATTCGAAATATTCAAACACGTTTTCTCTAAAATCGTTCCTTTGAGTTGTTTCGTTGTTGCAGCAAATGAGCAATATGTATGACACTTCAATTCAGTCATTTATTTCATGATGTCGTGGCATTACTAGAACCTACAGAAAAATCATGAAAGTCACTAATATTGCTGATTGAAAAGCGTATTATTTTTGGGTATATTCACTCTGTATAAAAATATACAAATTTTACAATTTTCAGCTAACACAACGCGGTGGTCAAAGTGTTAAATAGTCTATATCGAACGTTCAGGAATCTGAAACGGTATAAAAATTCTGAAAACGCCGAGACATCGCGTCGCAGATATATTCTATTCTGGCCTGCTTCGATTTCAATGACACGGATAGCTTGCTACGTGTGCACGTACATACGTATGTATTTCTGCAGACATTCGTGGTATATAAGAGACATCCATATGTAGGGTACCGACATGTACAGTTAGGGATAGCCACGTGGAAACTCCCTTAACAGTATTAACATTTCAGGAGCGTGCTTGAACGAGATTCTGAGGACGCCAGAAACCGATCTCCAACAGATTATATCAACCACGACCGGGGCTATCAAGATGACACACGGCGTTCACGCTGCGGTTGCCTATAACTGTGTCATTATCTGTTTGCTCCAGAAACGATTCCACCCTGCGTTCGTCACGATCTCTTCGATTGCCCTCCATAATCGTGACGAACTTTCACAGCACTCTGCTCCATTGTAATTTATTGACAATTTCTTTTTGAATATATGACCTGACAGTCAAGGAATAACCTACAGTTCTGCCTCTTATAATAATTTACAAAGATTACATAGCAACGATTGCTAACACTTTGCACTCATGAGTCTCCTCTGACGTGACAGTGTAAGTACTTATTCTACTGTAAACCATTGTAATGTCAACAGAAAAACTGGCTGGGGTACATTTTGTGTATCTCAGATCAGATGTGAACGAATAGAGAAGTTTGAGCTGTACGAAAAATATTACAGTGCAAATGGTCAAGTTATATTAACACTTTATATGCAGATGACGTAAAATTACGTGTTTACTTTTACAACACCATTCTGCGGCCAACGGAAAATTCCTTTTTTACTTCGTTTGTGCGTTTTCTGAGAGTCAGGACAATTTCCTGCGCTTAAGTTGAATTAAAACTATTTTTTATGTGATGATCCAACAAAATGAAATTGCTGATAATGGCGAGTATAAATAACAAAATTTCATTTAATTCCGAAGACAACTTTAAATGTTATGTGATTTTTAGTCGTGTCTAATATAAAGTCTTCACGAAATCGCCAAAAATAGCCCGCGGTACGTAAGTTAAGATGTGCAAAATATTTCGTATACAAGGCGTTAATAACTAGACTTGTATATGTCAATCATTCAGTTAATAACCATGAAGAAGATAAAGTTTCAATTTACAGTTTGTAATTATTATTTTACTATTTCTGTTTTAAACGGTTAAAGAATACGAGGAGCAAGACAGGCCTCTTATGCCCTGTCCCGAGCACACGGCTTAAATTTCTATTTACTCGTACACCGAAAACTTTCTCACGGAGATGGGAGCAGCTAGTGCAAGTTCAGACGAGCCTGGAAAGAGTAAATGGTTTTTCCTCTGCTTGACGTGGCGACTAAGGACGAGCTATTATTTACGGAACTTTTTTATCCTTGCGTCTCCTCCTCGCCGCCCTGTCGGTTCCTTTAGCCAGGCGGCCTGTAACTATTTCCGGAACGCATGATGCCCTCGCTTTTTCAAGCCAAGAAGCTTCCAAGAATGTAGAATTCTCAGTCGAAGCTGTATCAATTTACAGTTTACTAGCTTGGCAAATTATATCATGACTAGACTGCGGATCTTTGAGCAATTTAGCATATCCAAACTCCTGAAGGACGCACATTTTATAGAATAAATAAAATTAAAGATGTACCTTTCAATTTTTCAAACTCAAAATGCAATTCTGTCATTGTTTTGTTTCATTAGCTGCGCGGAAATAAAAAATACTGAAATCTAAAAATGTATATTTGCATAAAAATCTGCAGTCTAATCATGACTCTATACAAGCAATAGGAAATATTCCATCAACTATTAACACACGGAGTGGCAAGCTAATTTCGTAAAAATTCCCTCAAAGACCAACTCAACATTTTCACTACTTTTATCATAAAAGTATACGTCTATATGTAAAATGAAATTTAGGTTACTTTTTACGTTTATTGAATTTTTTCCAGCGTCATAAAACTACGACTACCACGACTCTCGATGATTATAAAATTTCTATTAATACTAGTACAATTTTGAAAAAAGTAGGGGTTATAACAATAACGTGAAATACGAATTCCACGACCGACCAGGTAAATAATCATTCACTACACGATTTATATTAAAACAGAAAATTACAACGTGTCCGACCGGTGTGGCAGTTTTCAGTGTTGGCGAACGCGTTAAAAATGAAAAAGTCGAATGGAATCGCGTTCGATCAATTCGTGATAGAGCACGAGCAATGTTGACAATGCTGATAAATCCGCTGGCCAGCGGAGAGAGACTACAAAAAAAAATTTTGTGTTCCGCGCGACTTTTTCCGTCGCGCGAACGAAATTTCCCGTGTAATGGATTCCAATCCGTTTTTCCCGTTGCGTGCATTCAACTTTGAACCAGGTTCTCCCCCTTTTCCCCCTGTCAGCTCGAGAAAGGGGTAGTAGGTCTTTGTTGGGCGGGAGCCTGTGGTTGGTAAAATTTTCGGATAAAAACACGGTGGCTCGCGGTACTAACGACTTATTAATTAGAACATCCCACCGGTTGACGCATTGATCGCGCGTGTTCCTTCGGAGAATCGAATTTGTGGCTGGGTACAACAGCCGAGTTGCCTGGATAATTAGTTTGAACGAGCAAAACGTTACGCCCATTGCTTACCTGGAGATTGGGCGGGCAATGATCGAGCAGCTCCAGCATGTGCCTGATGTTCTGCGCGTCCTGGATCACGAAGTTCAGTTCCATGTCGAATTCACCGCCCACCAGCTGCAAACAAAACCGATTGTACATTATTATGCGAGACTGACAGTCTCGACGAGTCGAACGATTTCGAAGACCAAGCACGGGAAGGGTCTTTCGAATGATAAACCGTGCTGACATTTTTATATCGCAAGCTTTAGAACTTGTACGATGATGCGAGTTTCATCATTTTTGAGACAGAAATCGGTACGAGCTTTATGTTAGGCCTATCTTTCGCAGAATTTTATGTTTTATATCTTGAAGAGAATTCAAATAATGCGGTGGCATAAGGAGTTTCAAAAATTACAAATATGTGCAGTACAGTGTGTCAGAGCCTGACCTGGCAATTTTGGGGCTGTCAACATGACTCTCACTATTATTGACATAGAGGCCAGTGTAGCCTATCTAATTAGTCTACCTAATGTAGAATAGCATGCCTTGCAAACAGTAAGAGTTCAGTTTACCATAGAGATGTCAACAACTTCAACAATTACAGATCCTGGAAACAAAATATAAAATAATGCAACCGCCTCACTTTGAAGCTAATAAATGTAGCCTGCTTTTTATTTCTTGTATTCTAGGTCATTTCTTATTAACCCAAGGAAGAAAATGCCTATCACTCGCGTTTGATCATCCAATACGCCGAATCGAAAAATTTCTCGTTTCCGAAATATAAAAAAAATTTATGAGCCTGTGGGTTGCTGAAGCGAGACGATAATTTATCGTCGTTGAAAGCAGTATATCGATAAATCGTTTCGAGTTGAAGCGGCAAACGAGACTGCGTACGTTTACGGTGTCTTCTTACCACGAAACGGTTTATACACAGCCGAACCGGAAGCGACGTCTCCGCGGGGAGAGCGCAATTTCCGCAGGAGTATCTTGCTCCATCCTCGCACCCCCGTCACCCTTCTTCCAAATACCGGGGCCTCGATATCGATCATGAATTGCTTATGTTTCAGCTACGTGTACGAAAGGGTCGCGGGCAATTTTTACGATCGCCGAATGGTCGTAGAAATTCATGGATAAGGCACCGTCGTTTATTGAATTGAAAAATACAGCTCGCTGTATTCCGTCGGGACTCATTGACACGGGAATAAGTATAACTCTCGTCGATAAAAGGAACGCCGACATGATTCATGCCTTCTACGAAGTTTAATAAGAATTTATTTTCCTACGATTGTAGACGCAGTATGTTTCATAAAATACTCTTAACACGTTCAGATTCAATTTAACCCATTGACGCACACTTTTTTTTCTAGATCGGCCTCAGAAACATACTTTTTTTTTAAATATTCCTTTGTTATTACAAGAAATTAGATGAAAAAGCAATGCTTATACGGGTTAATTAATACGATTTCTGGTGGTTTAAAAAAAAAATTATGACGATAACATGTACAGGAATTTCGCCTGGTAAGTTTTTTTTTTTAGCAAAAATATACATGACTGGTATAGACGTCATTTGCCAGCACATCAATAAAAATGTGACGGCCATAGTCGTCATTTGCGGCAACGGGTTAATTACACTCTTGTCCATAAGTCACCGGACACTTGCAAGGAAAGCTGCCGAAGTGTCTTAGATTTGAATGAACTTTTCCATGTTGATAGGCCATGTTACTACGAATTTCTCTTTATAATATGTTGGACGAATCTATAGTCTAGTTTTCGAAATATTTATTTAAATTATACGTGCATATAATTAATAGCATATTCAGGTAAAGTAGATGTACCATTTTTGGCCAGCCGGCGTTTCATTTGTGGCCACTTGTATAATTGGTAATATGAAAGACCCACAGCAAGAATTATAGCTTTTAATTAACTTGGGGAAATTATTTTCATTAGGAATAATTATGTTTTTATTAAAGATGATAATAATAATTCTTAAGAGGGAGAAGATACTTTTATTAGAAATATAAACTTTTATTAAACATAGTAATAACTTTTTGACAAATGCTTATTGCTGAACAAATAATACAAGACTTCCTGTATAAAAACAGTATTAATTGCCAATATCGGAATAAATAAGACAGTGGACACAAATGGTGCAATGGCCACAAATGGTACATCTATCCTATTATATTAACGTAAAATATTATAGATGAATATAACACGATAAAATGGTACAATCGAGCTAAAAAATTGTATCCATGTTCGAATAATCATTTCGCTCAAAATGAGCAAGTGTCCGATGATTTATGGACGGGGGTGTAAATAATAGATTCTTGTAGAATTCTGAGAATGTAACAGAATGTTCAAGATCAGTTCTTCGATCGTAAATCATAGTGGACATAATCAACACATTTAGAATTTTCCTCGCGTTTGTTTATGCGATAAATCTGAATAGTTTCAAGAAACGATGTTGTGAGGAAATTTTTCAGTGGCCCTGGACAGCACATATATATCGTCCCTACTGTCACTCTGCAGTAATAATACAAGACACCGGTTAGGTAATGAAATAGTTAACTATTATTTTCCTTTATGAGTTTTGTTTTAGGGTCGATGCACACGAGCGACTTTTTATCGTGCGACACCGTAGCGACTGACGTGCGACTGTACGGTGCGACGTCGCTGCGGTGTCGCTGTGCGATTCCGGCAGGCTTTTATTTTGATTTTACCTTTACGAACTCGCAGCGACGTCGCGCCGTACAGTCGCACGTCAGTCGCTGCGGTGTCGCACGATAAAAAGTCGCTCGTGTGCATCGACCCTAAAGCTGGATATTATAGTTTGTCTGCCTAGGTATGGCAATTTCCACTTCTGCAGTTCAAACGTGCATTCCAGGCACAAGCAATCCATAGAAAGGTCCACGTGTATCTTTTAGCTTCACTAAAATTTCGATTGACGTTATCTACGTATAGATAATCGAAATAAATACTGTCTAATAAACAAAACGATATAAAGTCACCCTCGGTACTAAGGATCGTTTGTTGAAAACACGAGGCGGCTTGTTCTTGACTTTTCTGGAAGGGGTGCGTGACTGTGTGTCACGTAGTCGACGCTCAACCCTCGAGGAACATAAATTCCGTGATAAAAAAAATTGGGGTTGCTGTTATTGCTCGGTATAGCGATTTCACGTTCGACGCCGCGACCATCTTCGAGATACGACCCACGCCGATCTACGAATTTCGGGGAGATCGTATATTTCGGGGATCAAAAGGGTAGACGATGAAAAATAGGGTTGGAAGTATCGATCCTGGGCGGTGCGAGAAGCCATGGGATACGATAAAACAAGGTATCTTCAAGTATTCTCGGAGAAACGTTAGTAACTTGAAAATTTCCATTTTGTTTTTAAAACTTTTTTAATCTAAGTATCAGATGAATTTTCTGTTTTGCATATTACATAATTGATCTTCAGTGTGAAACTTTTAAATACTGAAAAGATTTCTCTTCTTTTCATTAATATTTTAGGCTTTACAGAAAGGCACAAAAAGCTGTTCGAATAAAGATTTAATTCTTTATCATGGTGTATTTAAGATTTAATTATACTTCCAGTTTACCTTTTTGGGAAAATCTGGGTTCTGAATTTTTCAGAAACTTTCACCAAAAATATTAACAACACTCTAGGCTTCATAAAGTTAAATAAAATACATTTCTGAGTGTCTATATCTCAATCCCAAAAATGAAACTCCTTCGAAACGTTTAAAACATTATTCCTATAACCTTGACACGATTATCTTAATACAGAATTTACCATAATATAGAACTACCATAGTGCAAAATTAAAATCAAGTCGAAGAAACATCAGTCGAGCCACTATATAGAACAGAATAATACCTGTGGCTCAAAGTTGCACGCACCCGGTGTTTTCATCTGTGAATAAGCAAACTGACCACCTAGTCTGCTGGCTGCTTTCGACAGACGGAAATATAGAAGGTGTAAAAGCAAGTGGTATCCAATTAGCGGTCGAGTCTGTTGGCTAGCCCTAATTCACCGAATCCCATTCTGCTTTCACTCGTACATGCATTCGTTCTCCGTGAATTTGTGTACGTGAACCCGCCTCAATCGCACGTACGCGCACACATGCACACCGAGATATGCGCGCGTCCCAGGAGAGGCGTAGAAAAGCCGAAAATCGTAAGTCACGAGTGGCAATTTTTTCTCTTTTCCCCGCTGACAGTCTAACACGACCAAGCAGATACTTTCAACCCTTCGTGTATCCTGTGTACGCGTTGTTGATCGAAATTCCGTGCACTGGCGTTTGCGTACAAAAGCCATCAGTCGAATCGGGCCTGTTTGCTGGAACGTTTGCTCCACCGCAGTCGATTTATTTACAATGCCAACGAACTGTGTATTGAGATTTTTTTAGTTAAAACGTTTCACCGTGGAAAATTATTGGACTACGCGGTATTCTACAGAAATTGTTCTTCTTATTCGATTTTTTTCTTGCAATATACACCCCCGTCCATAAATCATGGGACACTTTAATTTCAGCTTTACATTTAAATTAAAACTATTAAACACCCGCAAAATTAAATCAAACGATCATTTACTGATTATTAACATTAAATACCATTTCTAAATGTTAAAATATGTTGAAAATTATATATATATAAAATTTTCTTATCAATATTCGTTCCTCGTTTCGCAATAATAGTTCGAAATAACATTGGCAGTCTTGTGGTTCTTTTTAGTGTTTCGGGATTTCTGTCCAGAATCGTTGCAAATGTGTCTATACATCACAAAATCGAAACGAAAGTCGCCTATATTTAAGGCATTGAAAAAGTGCCGTTGAACCGTACTATAATTGTTTCACGTTTTTTTATATTAATTATAACAAAATGCCAACCATATTATTAAAAATATACTGTGTAAATATTCATGTTTTTAAAGAACCGTTCATATTGAAATAAATAACCAAATTTACTGTATCGTAATTCAGATTTATTTGAAAATGGTAAGGTGGCCCATGACTTATGGACGGGGGTGTATGTGTTCTCGTGCGTAACAGGTTCATTAAACGAATCGGTTGCATCTACGAAGATTACTGGAAAAATGACTGGTCAAACAAATTTTCAGTTGTTCGTTAATTCCCTTCAACTGTCGGCTGAAACTGAATCGATCGTTCGAAGAAGACCCTGCAGACCATTCAGCAGAAAATCTCGCGACAGAAGCTCATTGAATCGAAGTCCATTGAATGTTAAAGCAGGTTCTTTCAACAAGTCGACGGTACGGAGCGTTCGATAGTAATTTCCAGGCGAAACTGTTTGAACTTGACGAACGGCAGCTTGTTAGTGAAATCCAATACCTAATCTCGACGTTATATATCGTCGTTATCGAGGCATAATTTATTACGAGGCGCGGCTGTATGGGGTTTCGAGGGTGCGAACGAATTACCTTGGAAAATCGATCGTTGTTCGCGAATTCGTCGATATTTGACGGTGTTCGGAAGCGAATAGAAACCGGGTTCACACTGTTCACGTAGGAGAAGGTCTTGATCGAGTTACCTCGAAAGCGCTCCCGAAGCTTGTTTGCACCGTTTGAAAGGTTTTCAATTGCCACTCGAGAATGCATTACATCGAGAACACGCTCTCTTCTTTTTTACCCTGACCCTTCTCTCTCTCTCTCTGTCGCTCGCTCTCTCTCTCTCTCTCTCTCTCTCTCTCTCTCTCTCTCTCTCTCTCGGTCTCGTTGTACCGTATTGGTAATCATAATACAAAAAGAACGAAAGACGGGTTATACGGTTATCCACGGGAATCGGGCTCAGTTTATCGCCAGTCCCGAGTACGTCGTTATCTAAGAAAGTTATCGAGGGAGTACTAGAATCGAATCTCACTCTCAAGGAAACCTTTTTTAGTTCGAGGAAAAGAGAAGAAATTGTATCGGTTCCTGGAGAGTACGTCGATACTGGAAATTGGTCGAGTTGCTTGAAATAAAGGGTGTTTCGTACCTGATGGTAGAATTGAAGCGGATTCTACGTGAAAAAATAAGTTAAAGATATCGAAATATTCGGTTACAAAATATCACTGTATATATAAAAATTAAACTAAATGAAATAATTCTCATAAAATTATGAGATACATTAACCCCTTGCCTTATCTACTATTTTTTCAAGTTTATCGTTCAGGTGTTCTAAACGTGTACAATTATCTCATACCAAAATACTCGGATGAAATTTTCAAGGAATCCTGATGTGGTATAGCACAGGCAGATTTAAACGTGCGTTTCAGAACGTCTGTTCTCCAACGAATCGCTGTCAAGACGCGCAGCCAGAACAATAGTTTGAATTAGCAGTCTCCGTGCAAGCTCGTTTGTGTGGTATACATCCGTAGACCATTACTACATATAAGTGTACCGCGCGCAGCTCTGTATCATATAAAAAGATCATTAGGTCGCAATTATTCATTTCTACGGCGTTACAGCTGTAATGGTGTTTCTGTCTTGTAAAACGTTCATACGATGTTATCGCAGGTAACTGGAGGGATTCGCGAAATTCGTAATGACATGGTAACGAACTAACACGAGTTGCGTATATCGTTTTTTAATCCGCACCGAGCTAGCTGTGTGCACTCTTTTTTTCTGCAGTTTCGGTTCACTCGATCCGGCAAAGTGAATTCTCGCTGGGGCTGGGCGCCAGAGGTTATTTCGTCAGGACATTTGCAAACTGCGAACCCGGGAATTTCACTGGACCCGCCTGTTGTCGTTCCACCCTCATTTCTCCTCCTCTGTGTTTTTCTAGCCCCCTTTCTCCGCCTCTTTCGTTCCCTCTTGCTCGTTCAACATATCCGCCGTTCGCTCTATATAAATTCAAAAATAAAGAATCTGTGCTTTGGGAGAAAAATTCACCATTGATAATCTCATAAATTGAAGAAGCCGTGAGTAGAACAACATGCAAGGAACGTCCACGAACTGGTATAAAAATTATAGCCACTAAATGAAACGGATCGATTGGTTTACCGTAGGAATGCTCAAATTTAAAGGCATTCGATTTGCAAATGTTCGCTTATTAACATTTTTTAATAAAATTTTTCTTATCTGAAATTTGACTCCAAACAGAAACTTTTCTGTAGCTAACTTCTTTCTCGTGACCTTGAAGTTTCGCTCCATATTAGGGGTTGTACATTTCGATACAATTAACATTAATTTTGTTTAACACATTGTGTGCCAAAGTGAAAATTGCCATACCTAGATAGTCAGATACGACATAATGTCCTATTTTAAATATAATTCCAGGAAGAAAAGAATATTTTACTCTTTGAACGCATAGGTATCACCTTATACTATTATTACAATATTAGTATTATTCCTAAATTTTATAAGAATTATTACTTATTCAATGAAACAAAATTTGTGGTGCCGGTCACGGGTGACCTCTATGGCAGACAACGTGTTAACTTTCTAGAATTAGTTGTTACTGGTCCAAACAATGGTACCATCTAGCTCTTTTAAACTCCATTAAATACGAAGACACGCCCGCTTGAATCAGTTGACTAATTTCGATCGCTGCAAAATAGATTTCAAAATTTTTAATGTGACTTATCGTTTGAGATTCGATGCAATAATTATTATATTTATTATAGAATCTATAACATTGTTATAGGAAGCCTCTCTCGTCAGCATTTTCCAGCTGCCTCGGTTATAGTCAATCGACCGGTGATCAGTTTGATGAAATCGATGAGATGTGAGATCCGAATCAATCTTCATTCTCGAGAGCAGTTAGTGCTCAGAGTAAATCAGAACCGGTATCGTATAGATCTGACCCCGTTCAATTGGATCTGCGTTAGTAGTTTATATTCAATCGTGTCCCGACGGAGGATACGCAGAATCATTTACTAAAATGATAACTATCTCATTTGGTTACTTGTTAACGTTCCTGACATTCACGCGCGGAGCTTCCTTTGAAATGTAAATTACAATTATTAATTCGAGTTTTGAACATTTTCTTTAATTTCTTATTATTCGAAAATTCAAGCTTGGGGCATCTATATTTATGCTATTTTATTCTTATTTTCTTTACTAACTAAATACAAACGAACCAACTACGATTCGAAAATAATTTAACTACTCTAAATTTACGCTTAAAAGATACGTTAAACAATCTGTTGCTTCCCTCAACGATGACACGAGAATATGCGATATCACCGGTAAACGTGTGTTCTCAAAAGCTACGGTCTACAATTTTTTAAAAAATGTCCTGGCTCTTCATCCGCTACCACATGTTCCCTCGAACATAAAAAATTCCAGTTGTTCATTATTTTAAGTGCACGCTTGAACATTTCCTGATGCTGGCTCCTTTATGAACGCTACTTGTCTTTCGCGAGCTTGGTCCTACAAGCTCGTACATGAATTATCTACCGGCTGTATTACGCGCGTGATGTATGCTCGCCTGTAACAACCATACATTTTTCCCGTAGAGAAGAGAAACGAGCTCATTGGTCGAAAGTACGCGAAAAGACCTTTGGTCCCATTCGGTTATCTCTTTTTCCTTGAGACCGTCTTTTCTCTCCCATTCTTTCTTTCTCCGTACGGCCCAACATTCATATTTAAGCCGAGTTCCTACTAATTAGGCTGCCATCTTGACAAGCTCTAAATTCACAAGCATTGTTCTGAAGCCGGGCCAAGTCGTGCTTTTGGTGCACGCTCGGTGAATACTCGGCTTTTGCCGCCGGACTTTCCATTTGCCTGCTTCTCTAATACTAGACGCAAAAAGCCGCCATTGTCCGCTTTGCCGCTGACGTCTCCCTGTAACCACATCCGTTACGCAATACTTCTGTTAAAGACAATTAAAGCCTCTTACTTCGACCACATCTAGACCCCGCGAGATGTCCTTAGATTTTGAGTACATCTTTTAGCACTTGCATGAGGCCTAGTTTACATTGACAGAGTAAATGGGATAATATTCCAGCGCAAGTGTCTTGCCTACATAGTCTACTATCTCATTTTTGACTGAAGATACCTTACACGCGAATTGAAAATAGAAGAGTTGACAGAATAGTACAGAAGTGTACACGGTACAATGATCAGACGCAATGTTTTGTCAACAACCATGCTCTACTGAATCAAACCTGTCCATACACTACTAATAGGCAGTCGTAGATGTGCTGTCATCGATAACGTTATCAATAAATATCGATAATATCGAAATGTTTTATTATAAGAGATACAATATACATATTGTACACTTCGATTGGGGCACGTTTTGTGTCCAAAGCATATTTAACAAACAATACAGCGCGGAGGTACCAATTTTCAGGATTTCATGGAATAAAGTTATTTTGTTTCGAGAGACAGAACTCATGTCACAAGTATTGTAAAAATGTTAGGCAACAGATAAATTTAGTGTACAATTAAAATAATAACTGCTATATCATATAATCAATTATTTGCTAGACTTGTATTCTGATTTGGAAATTGACAGACTTCGATTTACACGGGTTCACGGTGAAAATAGCTGAGGAAATCTCGAAAAAAGGAGGATTTTAAATGCCTTTTTTCCGATTTGCATCGAACGAGAGTTAACGACGTGTAACGTTGCCTCGAACTGTGACGCCATCGGCTTGTTAATGGTTTTCGTCATTAACCACCTCGAAAAAGAAAATTAAAATTATTTTACCTGTGTTCACGTTGCACTCGGAGTGCATTCCCTCGTTAGAATCCTCCAAAAAGTCTAACATCGCTTTTTAACCCCATTAGAAAGCAAGTTTTCTGCAACCGTACATAAAAACGAACACTAAGTTGCTCTCTAATGCGACGTTCCTTGTCATTTGGTTTTCTTCTTTCTTTTTCTGTCGGATCGGATCTGTCTTATCCTCTTTCAATCTTACGGCAAGAAGGTAATGGCTTTGAACTCTGTTCCTTATACTCTCTTCGTTCAATCTATCATTTGGAGATTGTGATTTCTAACATATTGTAATCTATCCTGCTGAAATTCGACGTGTTTGCTTAGAATGTACGCTTATGAGTTTCTAGTTTTTTATTTTGTGGAATTTATAGCTTTCTGAGAAGTTCACGTAGCGAATGGTCTGCCACGCATGCATTTCGTTTTCTAGCTTGGTGTTCTCGAAGCAGCACCAGAGAGTATGATAGGAAAGCGTCTCGATCGGATGTCTGTACAAGTCACGATTTGCATTCGGAACAATGTTCGGGTTGGGATCAATCCGACCACTCCGCATCTGTGTGCCGGGAAACCCTCGTATTTGCAAAACGTCCGAAGTTATTATTGAACGATCTTCACCGGATGGACCGAAAATTGCGCAGAATCATCGCTACTTAGAGTACGGGCCACTGTGTAATTATCGTCCAACAGCAAACGCGTTCCGTTGGCAAGTTGGGAGTTACTCAAAATTGGTTCCCGGCTCTCCGTGTACGCCTAAATACCTGTCTGCAAACCTTTGAACGGGTCATTAAACACTGTTAAATGATAACGTCTGGACCATGCAGTGAAGGAAACGAACCAACATTGAGTTTAAGAGCAAGTTAGACGCACAGAGAATGCAATGGATGACAGTGTCTCTGTTCCATTGCAATTGAGATCTTTTATTAAAATTGAAAACTATTAGACTCGATAGAATTTTTATCATGCACTAAATTCGGTTTAATACAATACCTACTCATCTTCAGAATATTTCGAGCAACACTGACTCTTTATATTGAAAAAAATTAAATTTAAATTATATTGAAAATAGCATTGGAACTTTGCCAAGATCTGATATTTGTGATAAGAAAAAATGTTGCGAAATATAATACATATTTAAACTAGCAATTTAAAAACATCGAGTGTGACTCGACATAGGAGTACCTATGAATAAAATCGATGTTGAGTCACACTCGACAAAGGAGTTCAAAGGGTTAGTACTGCAATGGTTAGAAAATGAATGAAAATTTCCAAACGTTTTCGTGTGGATCTTTCAGCTGTAGTTTCAAATCTCAGAGACGAGCACGTTGGAGCAAACTACACGGCTCATTAGGTCGAATTGAGTGAAACGAAGGAGCCTGCGTACGCAGACGCTGTGATAAGGGTAGCTGGCGGTAAAAGGGCTCACGGCGAGTGTCACTGACTTCAGAAGCTTCTCTGACGGATATCACCTATGTCAGCCTCGAAGTATTACGTTGGCTCGCGGTGCGGGTACTCGGTCTTCCCTCTGCAACGCGACGTGTCGCCACTTATTCTCGCTCGAAGATCCCCTGCTTAATTAATGGAACTTCTAACACACCACCGCGGACCGTGTATCACTCTAGCTCACGTTTTTTTCCCATGAAAACAGCACGTACGGGTCGGACCTACGCGCGACGATACGCCCCTGAACTCTTATCTCTGACTCCTGACAATGGAACCCTTGACTTTCATCCCTCTTCCGCTCTGAAGATTTCTAATTCTTTTGGGAGCTTTTGAGATCATCCGTAGGACGAAAATTATTGCGTTAACTAAGCAAGTGAGGTTAAATTAATCGTTTCTACATATGATTAATTTTAATGGTCTATACCAACCTTATCAAGTCATTCATATTCTTTTTCTCTTTTTTTCCCCTCCTTTTCTTATCTCTCACAGTAAATAACTATTTTACGTCACCACACGTACTCCTAATAATTAGTTTCTATTTAAAATTTTCTGTTCCTTTTTCAAAACTTTAATCAGACTTTTTAACCAAATACAGTGATACAGGAACCGGTTTTGCAAGCTTCCATCTGTTGCCACGCTAATTGCAAATGGCTGTCAACGCGAAATGTCCACCTAGAATGAAATATGAAGCGCTCGTTTACCGCGGAAAAGTGTGCGTAAATTGCTCTTCGTCATTTATGCATGCACTCGATCAGACGCCAGAGTTTCAGCAAATAAGCTGAAAAATCGTTGAAAGGTGGAATTATCGCAACTCATTCGATCGCATCGTTTGCAAAACTGTAATATTATACCGTGAAAATAAATTGGAAGATAGGTAGAATATTTGCGATCAATGTATTTGCTGACAATTTTAAAGCGCAGACTTTTTCATTAAATGTCGATCAATTTATTGGTATACGCTGACCCATGCTATTGAAATCTTCTGCGGTAGAAATCATTTCAGAAATCTGCCCAGTCTGGAGAGTTATTTTACTTTATTTTGAATCTACTTTATATTACAGTTACAATAATATTTTCTTAAATTTTTCACTATATTTGATTGCTGAAAACGAGGCGTTTGGTATCAATTTTCTCGGACAAGAACAACGGAAACACTAATGACTAGCAACAATCGATTTGTACGGTTCCTGTTTTCGCGTTCGAATCGTTCTCACGTACACAGCTGACAATAACAATCTTTCATACATTTGCTATTCGAAAAAGGGATCAGCGGGCAAACACAAGCTCACCCGTGAAATCCGACCGTGGAATTAATAGCATGCATGTATTGAATGATATTAATGTATTCACTTGTTCCCGGCGATATACATCTGTATCGATTTTGGGCGGCTATTATTTTCCGACACGATAACGGAGTCGAAGCAAAAATTTACGTGTTACCGAATCGATTACCAACAGCCGCATCTCGATTAAACAGTTTCATAAATTTCACATCGAACCGCGGAGTCTGTGACGTAAGTCGGTTTAATTAACACCGACTACTCGATTCCGCTCTACTTACTCGCGATTTTGTTCTACTGTCGCACGATTCGCTCTGCTGCAAAATACACAATGTGTAATAGAAAATAATTGTAAGTAATTGTAAGTAAATTTAACATTGTTGTACCAATACGAGTATATAATTATACGATCATTATATGAGTTAAGACATCAAATACGATACAATGACTCATATAGGGGTATCATAATGGTCAAATGGCCATTAAAATCCGTACACTTATCAAGAATATCTGTATTAAAAAAGAAACTAAACGGACACGTACGTGTCACTATGTCTGAAAAGATTCATAACAGTCAATTCTACGATGTCTGACTATGTGTGTTTGCTCCACTGCGCCAGACAAGTTATCAGCACGCTCCGTGCCGAAGTGAAAAATTGTGCGCCTGATCAGTCACGCGAAGATTCTTATAAAGTACACAGTTCAACAAGCAAATGTTTAATTACTTCATGGAACACTTCCAGCGGCATGCTGGCATTGATTTGATTAAAAACATAATTTGGGTTAGAAGTTATTTTACTAACACGTTGAACGTCACAGTAAAAACAGTCATACCCAATCAGACACGATATAATTTGCTATTTTTTAAATAAATCGTAAAGAAAAAAAAGATTTGTGTACTCAGTCGTGTTCCTCTGTTCATACATTATTGTTTTAGTATGAAGTTTGCTCAGAATTTTGTGACAATCAATAATTATTTATTTAAATTAAATTTGAGGTGTCAGTCACCGGTGACCGCCACGGCGTTCAACGTGTTAAATTAAATTCGACACGCGTTAACCGAAATGAACCAAGTCCTATTCTCCCACGTGACCAAATTGTTAAGCCATACATTTCTCTTGTTATTCGTTGCCACCGAATAGTGAGTGTCTCGTTATCGGGGGGAATATAATAACAGCGGTGTTGTGAGTCACGTTCTAATCGGGACGAGTGGTTTCGGCCGTAGTGAACGTAGTTCAAGTGGTTCATCTCGACGCAATGAAATCTAGTGGTTCAATCTGGAGGCACTGGTCAGCCGCGGGGCTGTTTGTGTTCGAGCATGTTAGCTCTGACCGGTACACGAGGATCATTCATCCCCGGAGTGGACTTCTCGTGCAACGCAGAATGCTTTTCACCCGAATAGAAATTCACTCGGCCCTGCCTCGTTAACTATCAACTATACGGAAGCTGCTTCGTGTACGCTGCTCCTCAAAAGATTTGAGTAACCACGCTTGTTCTTCTTCGATACTATGTATTGTTATTGGAATACCGAAAAAACCATTAACGCGTTCACCGTCACAGTGAAAACAGCCGTCACTGGTCAGGCGCAATGTAAATTCATCTTTCCTATATAAGTCATGAAGGGAAGAAATATTCAAGTATTCAGTATTGTACATATGGTAGCCGTTTAATGCAAAAGTAGTGTAAGTTAATTTTTTGCCTACTTGGTTTAACTATGTATCTTTTATGTATCTTGATTTTGGTAGGAAAACGGCATTATTATCTTAAGGTATAACTTTACAATGACTTACATAAAAGAGATATAACATTCTTTGATATTATTACATTTTACAGAACTTTTACTTCATCCCTCATTATCCAGTAATCAACTCTTTTGACTTACACCACTTTTGCATTAAACGGCTCATATGTACCTATATTGATGTTGCAATGTTAAACTTGCTGTGAATCATTAATTATTTCATTCTGCAATGTTTAATGTAATTAGCAACAAGATGACTCACAGTCTAACTATATTTCGCGTACAAATTTTACGTTCATGTTAAAATATACATATATAGGGGTAGAAGATTAAGGACACGGAATCCCCAATAATAATTTCAACTTGTAACTAACACAAGACAACCAATTCTAGGATGATCGTCATTGGGATAATCGAGGATGTATTGTATTTACAGCAAGCACCAGCGAACGTGACAAGGTTCTTGCTGCATTCTTAAACCACACCTCCTATCTCTCCTGATCATGCCTCCCTGGTGTATTTATCTCGCAGAAACGAAAAACCCGTGAAACAGTAAAAACCGCATCGCGTCACGTAGCCGCGTGATTAATCGTCGTCGCGGCTACTATTTTTCTCTCGATCGGCTGGCGAAAAAGGACGCAGAGGGAGGAGAGGCCGCGTTGCGCCGCCACAAAGAAGCCCATTAGAACGAAATAGGTCAATTAACCGTATTCGTATCCTGTCGCGAGTGTCTCTGCGTGACACGAGGTAGGAAAAGGGAAGGCAGCAGTTGCAAGGGCGTGCTAAGACACGAAGCGTACCGAGATGAAGAACGGCAGAAACTCGACGTCACGAGGGCGACCCGTCGAGCTTTACAGAAGGTCGAGTAACAGAGAAACAGAGGAAACGTGTGAGAGAAATGGCAAGAGGGAGAGGGAAAGGGAGAGAAGTCAGCTTAATTGGGGACGAGAGGAGGCTCGTAATTTCACGTCGCGACGCGAGGGCACCGGTGCCCAGGCGCCAGTAATTTGTAATCCGTATGCTCAGACACCGGCTACGCCCCTGACAGACCAAGATCAGGGTATTAACGGGGTGCAATCGCGCGTGGCATCGCATAACCGATCCTCGTAGCAGCCGCGATATGCCCTCGAATCGATTCTGCACGTGAAACACTCCTGCATCCCGTACAGGGTGTCCCATTTTAACCCTCTGCAACAAGAATAAGACCACCACTAGTATTTCCTATTTAGCCGGGTTTCTTCTGTTGAAAATCAGTATATTTGTAAGCGCAATATCTCGAAAACTAGTTAAAATCGGGTGTATACATTAAAGGTCAGTGAATTCATCGTGAAAAGCACTATCAAATGATCTGGAAAAGAATATATAGTTCCATTTAAAAAAATGAACTTGATTTTCATATCTCTTAAAATAATAATGTAAAAAAAAAATTTGTCTTTGCCAAAAGATGTGCCCCCTCGTACCATACAAATTCCATGTAAAACATTTTCTGTACCTTTAACAAGTTAGGAAATATGAGCATGTAACAGATAAGCTGGGATACTCTGTATATTCGGTTTTTGTGAGTATCGTACAGTCTTGGGATTTTTTTTTCAATATTCACGGATAATTTTTCTGGGACCAAATGCGCAGTCGAGTCAGTCTCGACACAGAAGTGCATCTAAAACGTTAATTTTTCCACGCGAATGGTGTCATATATTCTTTGGTGCACTGATCGATGCGGTTATTTATTTACCGTAAAAAGTATCAGGGTATATCTGGCGAAAAGTTATAATTTAGAAGGTGTACTAATTTTGAAGTGGTAACATTGAAGATAGTATGAATGTTCTCATAAATTATCAGATAAAAGGCAGTTTTTCGTTCGAAATTAATTAACCTCCTATGTAGAGACTCCTATTTCAATTAATCCACGTGAGTATTTATAAAATTATTAGAGATATTAAAAATCAGTACAAATAAAAGTCAAAATGTTTGTCGATATCACTAATAGTTTCAAACATATTCGCGCGGAAAGATTAAAATGGGGCACCCTATGTGTGCACGCGCCCTCATGCACGCGAATTTCAATTCGTTTGATCCCTGCTACGTCATGCGCGTCGTTTGTTTACCCTTTCAGCTATTCCCATACATTCGCTTCGACAATAGTTCTTTCGTATTCGCGAGTTTAGAGTAATTAAATTGATGTTGTCAGCGATGTTTTTGAATTCGAGGGACTTTCTGAAGCAGATTCAGGCTTCTGATTTGATCTAGAAACAGTTACGTTAATACATTGCTTATCGATTCGCCCTAGTGTTAATGAGTTACATCCGTTATAATAGGCCAATATTTTTATCGTGAAGAATTTATATTTAAAACAATATTTCTTATTGTGCAACTCTGACCAGCTACTATAAACTAAGCTTCATGAAAACTCTCGTAACTAAAATTAAAAATGCTTCTAAAAGTATCAGTAATAAACTGGAATTAAAAAGTTTGAAGATTCCTGTTACCAGGAACGTGACAAACGCAATCCCGCAGCGAACGTAATGGGTATTTTCCGAACTCTGAAATTGATTTCGAGGAAACCTATTTTCAGGCTCCGGAGCCACCGAAGCTGCATTTTTTCCAATTCCAAGAAACGAGCAGGGGAGTGCGAGAGAGATGTCATTCGACTTTGTATAAAAACGGCTTCGGATGTGTACAAATAGGTACGATTCTGCACTAAAGAACCGGATTACGGTTTTCTCTCGAAAGAATCTCATTTCGAGGTCTGTGCAATTTCGCTTAAGACCATGTACAGAACTAAGCTGGAACTATTACCCGGTCTTTGGAATTTCTCAAAGCTTCCGCGTTATAGCCATCCAACTCCTTCCTTTATTATCGCGAAAATACACTACAAGATAATTAAAGAAAAATAAAAACAACGCGAGTTATCTTGAAAGCTTTTCTACGATAATAGTTTCTGCGTACTTGTTCCCATCGTTGCTTCCAGTCATGTTGAAACGAATAAACATATTTCAGAAATGAAAATTTACATAGAAACGGTTGTTAGAAGAATAATCTTCAATTAACGTGAAGTAGACATAGTTGCACGCTACTTTCCATTAAATTTCATTAATTTTCACATTCTAATAACTTGTATGAACGTAGAGCAACCCTTGTCCGAGGGACGACAATTTATTTCGCGTGCTAGCGCGTATATTTTTAATTACACGTTGAAACGCAATATTCGCCGACGTTCAATCTTCCATAATGGACGCCGTGATGAAAAGCCACTTACAAAGCCACTGCTCGAGATTACAACCCACTCGCTAGTATTCTTTGAAATTCTACCAGGAGCTGGGAGTTACGTCAGTCCCAACTTCTTAAATTATTTTCCGAGCGACAATGATGGCGTACCCGGTGATTCTCAGGCCGAGAATAATGGAGAAGTCTGATACGATGAAAAATTGTCGGATCATGCATCATTTGTTTGACAGTAACCAAAATGTATGAAACACGTAGCTGAGAGTTTATACTTCACTTTATTGCATGCAATTTGCTTGCTTTATTGTTAACATTTTCAGACAATAAAATCAATTTTCTTACTCAACAAAGACGCAAAATTTTACTGTTTAATGTCATGTAGAATTGTTAGTCTTTCTTAATATAATTTTAAGGCTTCAGGAGCGGTGTCTCATAAAAATATAGACAGTATGTACTTGTAAGTGTAAATTGAGTCATACTTTACGTCTGGTTTGAGGCACAATCATAAATACATACAAATTGATTTTATAATTTTTAAATAACGTGTACATAATTTATTTGTTGTAGAACAGATTCTACCCCAGTTTTAGAAAATTTGATGCTTGTAACCTTACTTATAGTGTTTAATTTTTTAGGACCAGAGTCTTTATAGTGTCTCTATTGATACATGACGATTATACTGAATTATAAACAACCCTTCCAGTTCAGACCTGATCGACGCTTCACACAAACGAAATCCTATATTTCAGAAATTTGCACACCTGTCTCATTAAAAAAACAATTCCCGTTTAATCGAACTTATTAGCCAACCTTCTTACGTAGCACGACGCTGTTAAATAACGTAAGGGCTGTCTTTAGCAAACGTGCACCGAGGTTCGTTCGGCCAGAACGTGGCGTTTGTCGACAGACGTGTTTATGCGTCTGGCAAACATCACAGGCGTGTACGCAAACGTATCAAAGGTATTGATCGTATCGACCGTACTCGAGATTTTCATCGATTGCAAATACACCGACGCCCTGGCCTGAATTCAGAGGAAAACCGTTGCTGGCAATAGGTTGGAGTAGTAGCTGCCGGCATTAAGAACACCCTGTACTCAGTTTGTCGAATCGATTCTCGTGCATGTCCGTGCATAACGTACGTACGTGTATATTTTCGCTCATGATGCATCCGCATATCTGGAAGATCTACCGGCTTCCCTCGGAGCCACTGCTCACGTCTTAATGCAGATATACCCCATCCGAGCTGACATTAATCTTCCCCGGTAGTCGTGTAAACCAGCCTGCCGGGCATCAATCATTTTTTAAGAAACTTCTCTATTAGCTCGTGTCAGGCCTGACTTTTCGAATCAGTTACCCACGCCACCCGGTGATTCATCCCAGTCTTCTGGAAAGTTGTCAGATTTTTTTCTGGACGCTGCCAATTCCAAATACAACAGGGATAAATAATATACGCCGCTGGTTATAAGTACTGAGACAGTAGTATACTCCATCAGTGGAGCATTAGGATACACACTTTTCTCTTCTATATTTTAGGCTGTCATAGTCGTGTATATATGTATATTAGTATATTAGAATATTCACTATAGAAGCCGATTAAAAATTATGCACTGTCTTTGTTGTGTAACACTTCCCTCGGTCTATGATGACTGCTTTCACTAACTTTGGAATTCTGATCAGATGTCTTTGTAACAATTTAATTAAAGGGTCTTATACTTATAGTTACTGCTGCATTCATGTAGCCGGCCTTCGTTCTTCGTTATTAACTGGTTCGCTACCAGACGTCACACATGTGACAGAGACAATTGATCAAAATAAAGCGTGGTCTGTGGTGGACGTTTCTCTCGAATCGACTATGGTACCGAACGTGTTAATGAGAGTTTTGACGTTTTATTAACATACTGTATTGTGTCTGGCCAGGTATGGGAGTTTCCAGTGTGGTAGTCACCGCGTTAAAAAGGTAACGTGTGGTCTTCTTGAAGAATCTACACACTGGGATTGAAAATTATTTTCGAATACACTTATAAGAAATTAGATATGAAATTAAGCAGGCGTTGAGACTGGATACTAACAGAAGACCAGACACCCAGCAACAGATCTAATGATACCAAAATAGAGAATATATCAAATCGATGTGCCCTCGATCAGTAAGGACATTCACAAATTACCCTCCCTTCTCTCTCGAAGTAAACCTCTCAGCCACCCAAGTGACGCAAGCAATTTTTCTCCTCTGACTTCGCGGAAAACTAATAAGAAAGGTATTTAAAGCAGCCCGAAGAAAAATAAAATCCTGTTCGTATTAAAACTTCCCGTAGAACGTCGCCGCCTTACTCCGCGAAGCGCGATGAAAAGCGGAAGAATACGAGTGAACGAAGGGAGGAAAAGAGAGAAAGAACATTCAGAAAGAAAGTGCATAGGCCGTAGGGGAAAGAAGAGAAAGTTGAGGGTGGGCGTAACGTTTTAACCCCAGCGTTTCGTTTGATCCTATCTGAGAAGCAAACCTTCATCCCTTTGGCATTCCTCGGCTACCCTCGTCACCGGAGTCGTCCTATCCTCGCAACTTATCGTCGTGCATCCGTACCCATGCTTTCTCCCTCTCTTCCCACCCTCTGGATTTCCCTACGCCACCAACCCCTTGGCCTTTCTTTTTATCACGTGCTCGTAAACCGACGAGTTCCTTCCTGGGAGCTTGAGGGCGCGCCATTGTTGTAATCGAACACGCGAGACCGAGTCGCATTTATACACGGATAAGAATTGAAATCGATAAATGCATTTCTAAAATACTTCCGATATGAATACCGTCGATGTTCCTTTCCTTCGTTTCCTCCCATCCACTCTCGATTCTCTGCGGTTTATCCTCTTCCTAGATGCGTGGAAAGGGGATCAAGAAAAATGGAACAGAACTCTCTCGGTTCTTTCACCAAGACCAGTATGAGCACATCCGTAATATTTTTCGTCCTGGTGCTTTTAGTGCTGCAGTTGCGACGTCTAGAAGCTTTTATCGATTCTCGACGACTTTCGAGTTTGTTTTTTAATTTGAAACGATTTTGTGAGCGTGGCTTCAGGAATTATGCGGATTGTAAGTATAGTCGATGGAAGAACTATAGAGGTGTAAATTGGGCTATGCTGTTGGAGATCATTTCACTCGGAACGACTCATAATTTCTCATCATATTATTGCACTAAGGTTTCTTAAATTGTTTCATCAAACAGAGTATGTTGTGCTGGACATATAACTATGTCTTGGTCACCTATCAAATTGTTATATAAATGTATAAAATCGATACGTTGTTTAAACCGTTCTATGTCGCAGGGTATGCCAGCAACCTACGCATCAAATGATTCACTTAAATAATATTTTGACTAGCTTAAATTCTACAACAATACCATAGAATATAATGTATCATTTAACAGTAGAACGTTTATATTTTCAACGCTATTGCATTTCTAAAACGGGGTGTATAAACTTTCCGCGTGTCCGACTAGCAACGTGACTTTATACTGCGATTCAGAACGTACCCCAGGGTCCCAATTGTTAAACATGTTGAATTTTCTATATTTCAATGTCGTCATAGAAGGGTACTGTTTGCCTTGAGGAGAAAATAGTCAGGTAGGTGCTTAAAAGCGTTCGATTCATCGATACACGCGTTCGAACACAACTTCGCCGGAAGCTGCACGGAATTCGAGCACGTACACGCGTGACACGAAAGACATCCAACATCCCTCGTGTTCCAATAAACTACATACCGCGTTGCATGCGTACTACAGCTCGTCTTTTTGTCCCGTTGCACACAGAGTCCATTGCAGTGTCCCCGTTGTATGCGTCGCGTACGTCAGCCTCGACGTGGAGAAGTGGAGAACGGTGTCAAAGAGAAACGATACGACCGGAACTAACAAATAATTACTCACAGTTCTTCAACCTCTTCCGCAATGCAAACGCATATTTTGTATCTGCTTTAATTTAACTTTAATTCAAATATTGTTGACTAAGGCGTAACGTCGAATGGCAGTAAGTAAATTATTTTTCTCAGGAATCTCTTATTTCTTTTTCAATTTTTTGCTTTCTGTTGAATAATTGTGGATTCATATTGAGTGGATTTGAATGGTTCTATCTTTCATAAATTCGTTCCTGAAGAGAATGTTTTTTCCCAGAGATTTAAAATTTTTTAAATCTGTTTTTTGTTCGCATGTGATAATTTCAATTTTGCTGGCGTTCCGAAATGCATCCCCGAAGAGCTCTGACAACCACACATGAGTACATTAAATTTCACAGAGATTTCAGATTTGTTTCTCACTTTTTTGTTTTATGATCGGTTTTGCTGTGAATTCATGTTGAATAAATATTAGGTTGCTGCGTAAGTTCTATCCGCTAATAAAGACAGAATACAAAGAGATTGAGTAATATAATTCTTCTTTTCATAAACCCGTCTCCAGAGAGGTCAGCAACGTTACGCGCTTCTCGAATATTCCATATCGTCGAAACGTTATTTTATGTTTGTCAAGAGGAGAATGTAATTTCACCCTGCAATTTTAATATACGACGCAAACATAAAATCGGTGTTCCCTCCATTGTTTTGCGAAACAATGCGCCGCAAGATTCACATTTTCTTACGTAAATCTCGTACAGTTTTCCTTCGCAGTTTCCTTGTAACATTGTCTTCGTGTGTAATGCACTTTCAGTTACGCGCAGCTTCGTGTTATTACGCTGAAGTATTCCAGGCATGTCTGCGCTTACTATGCGACAATAGAGAAATCTCTTAGGGAAAGAGATCAATGACTCGGCAGACATTCGTGCCCTTTAAGCAACTGCCATGACACTCTGTGAATTTCTGTTTCGGGGCTTCTGTCCCCATTGCATCTTCTGAAACGTAATTACAATAAATCTGCGGCGAACCTTCCTTTGTTTCATAATAATAACTCCGACCTAAACACCACCAGTGTAACATTCTCCAGAAGTACTAGATCACTGCATGAATGATATTACTTGTATATGTCTTTAATACTGACAATTTACTATTGACTTGTGAGAGATCTGTTCGACAATGTGTTGGTCGATTCACATGAAGCGATTTAATGGTAGGGTGACTCACATGGTGGGCCACACAACTAATCAAGCTGACTCATACTCTGGGTCACACGGCTACTCAAGATGATTCATCTGGTCGGTCACATGGCTGCCCAAGCAGACTCATACGATGGGTCACACAGCTACTCAAGATGACTCGGAAGACTACTCGGATGGCACTCAGAAAATCACCTCATAAACCTGTACTCCTCTGTCACCACAAATACGCTGTATCTCGAGCGCACAGCTCGATCAGTCGCAGAATATCATTGCACTCATTTGTCCACAATGAAACAGCGGCTGCGGTAGCGTGGAACACGAGGATGAATCGCGTGCGAGCATAATATTCACGCGAAAACAAATCGAAATGATATATGGGGTGGTAATGAATGTATTGATGATATTCCGTGAGGCAAATGCCGTGAGCGTTTTTAATCTATCCCCGATTCGCGATGCATCCCGCGTAGATTAGACCTTTCGCGTTGATTGCGTTTCGAAATTGATTTAATATCGATCCTGCCGCGACGACGACGCCGTCGCCGCCGTCGTTGCCGCGGCGATAAATAAATACGAGCCCCGAGAGACAATTTATGCCGGACGTTATCGCGTCGTCGGCCTCGAACTTTTCATTAAAAGCTCGAGTGCCGCGATGACGAGGAAAAGTTGGACGCTCGCACACGGCGAACGTGTTTTTCCATCGCTCGGGAAAAAAGCTCGCTCCGCATTCGCTTTCTGTTACCAACACTCGACCGGATTCTGTTCGCCATGCGTGGGAAACTGTATTATTAAGGCCGACGCGTAAGCAGAGTGTGGATATTTACAGAGTGCATGGAACGTACCGGGACCTGGACAGAAATGTTGGTCGTTGGAGCGTTTAATCGAACTGATGAAATTGCTAGGCTTTAAAGTGATAAGCAAGCTCGCGGATGATCGTGCAATGCAACGCATTTAAACATAATGTACGGAACACGCATGTTTTATAATGTATGTGGTATGAAAAGTGCGTTCTGTAATATTTCGAACGTGAAATGTGATTTTGTGGGAGTTTCGTTCCAGCGATTACGTTATAATTGAGAATATTCAAGTCTGCACATTTTCCTTGATACATGTTTGATTTAGCACAATTTTAATATAATCTCTGTGTGAGCTTTACTTAGGTCTCATTACTCCAGGCACTACAATTATTTCCGTAAATTTGTTACTAGGTTCAAGGTTGCAGACTGCAGGATTTTCTGCCCGATTCGTCGAATCACGCCAGCAGGAAAGCAGCGTTTTCTCGGGTTAATAATGACTAGCAGCCGTAATTAATAATCACGCTGATAAGGGAGAGGTTATTTCCGTTTATCAGTCGCGCATTCTCTAGCTCGGCACGTAGCAACCGAACGGCAAACTCATGAAACCGCGAGCTAACGAAACACACAGAGACCCAGGGAGGGACAGAGTGAGAGAAAGAGAGAGAGAGGGACAGGAGTTGCAAGCACAGAGATACAGAGGCAACCCGTCGACCCGTACGACCCACAGTTCGTACTCCATATCTCATCGGGTACAGCAGTAATTTAAATTAAATTGCGGTTCATCTAAATTGCTGCATATTAACGGAACTATTAGTCGTGTCAATGTGCCGTCGACCTGGTATCTGGACGTCGAAGGAAACCGTCTGTGCAACCATGAAACGCGGGGTGAAGAGACCTTGCCAACAGGAGGAAATATCTGCGTGTAGAAAGCAGACACGGAATTCCTTTGTTCGTTCGATTCCCTCTACCGAATTCTCGTATGCTTTTCTGAAGCGTATCGTAAAATCTGTTTCACTTTAAGAGGATGAAGTATAATTTATTGCTTGATTTTGAGTCATAAATCCTACGCTAACTCTTCCTGATTCATTACAAACTTAGATTTGGATCTTCCTTTGCGATACTTACGTCCATTCACTGAAGGTTTTCTATTCTATTGGAAGGAATACGCTCTGCTTCTGATATAGCGAATTTTGATGTTTTATTAGTACATGTCTATTACACTATAATTGACTAGGATACTGCATATGTAAAAGCACGATAAATACTAAATATTTAGATGAAATATAACATCAAGAAAGTGCAGAGTCGAACACAGCAAACAGATTGAACTTGAGGACATTCTAGACTAATATTTCTTCATATTTCTTTAAATACACCTTTATAGCTCTTGGACAACAGCCATAAACACTGTAGGAGAGAGGGTCCTGAAATCTTCAAACCTGCTATCTCCTTTTCGCGTCTCATGCAGAAACGTCAGTTTACAACGCAGGAACAGCACTGAGCTTTCGTCCAAAGTGAACCAGGTCTTGTGTAACATGTACACGAAGGTTACATCCTCGACAAATCAGTCGAGGTTATCTCGCCCGACCTCCCTCCATCCTTTACGTTATGGCTGCTCTCAGGTTGCTCCTCGATGCTCGTTCGAGCTGGTCCGCATCGAGCGACGAGGCGGAAGAAGGAGGAACTGTTCCCAGAGATTTATCGACATCTTCAACCGCGCTTCGGTATTTTCATTTACGCTTCCGCGAGATCAGAATACGCACAAAAAAATATCAATGAACGAACAACTTGACACATCGCAGTCGGTTAGAACCCTATGACGAGATATCTCGCATTTTCTATATATCAATCAAGAGCAATTATTGCACACAGCTTTCGTATCGAATATTTCTTAGGGTTGTATGTTATATCAAAATTACATGAAAGTCGGCATGCGTTGATTGGGCGACGTCCCTTGTCAGTAACAAATAGGAACAGTCAGAAATTGTTTGTCGATTTGTCGCGGGAGTCAAGATCAGTTCTGTCTATGATTCAGTTTTCCTGTTTTTATGTTAAAAATAGCACAATGAATGTATGATCGATGGCAAACAAACACTCCATACTAAATGTAATCAAAACTGAAGACCAACAAATTTTGATTCAATTTTCAGGCGCAAATATGACCTTTAAATAAGTAAGATTATATGAGATGAAAGGTATACAAAAAAATTGGTAAAAAACTGTCTATGCCGCAGTGAAAAAACATACAGCACTGATAATGATATTCAATTTATTACTCAGTCGAATATAATAGTACCAGCGTTCTATTTATTCTATTGCTCTCGCGTATAAAGGGCTCAACCCGTAAAAATTGGACCTAGCCACGTCTCCGGCGCATTCACCGTGCATTCTCGAGCTTCTCTTTTTTTTTCTCGGTCCTTTAGCTCGGCGACGGTATTCGACGGTGTCCATTGTGCTGGATGAAAAGAGACTGCGCGTTCGGGACGTTGGTTTAACGACGACACGACGACGTTGCGTTAATTATGCGCGTCCGTTCGAGCAACGACCGTGCACCGGCGCACACACGGGTATTTTATTAGAGGGAACGGCGAATTTTCAACGAGACCATTCGTTAGCCTAACTCCGGACAGTTTCGTTAAGACCTAATCCCGACTCGTGTAAACCGGGATTCCTAGTTCCGAGGAAACTGCACGAGTACAACGGCGATGGCACCGTTGCGTCAAGGAAAACGGGTCGCTGTAAAATTTTACGGTGCCGTTGTAACCCGCGAGACCTAGCTTTCCCTCACTAGACGATCTACATTTTGTGTACCGATGCATTCTACGGTTTCGTATAGAATTTAGGAGTTTTCGTGAAACTGCAAGGATTTTATTGTTATGTCGAGAACCATTGGTGATGAATTTTAATTTTTCCGATAACCCTCTATAACGCCATGTGACTTGGAAGTTACATACCTATATATCTATATTTTTTAAGTTTTACTTCGTCTATTTATCACTGTGCACATTTATTTCTACGACTATACTGTCACCAAGGAGTCTGTTCGTTAACTATTATGTTAATATCCCGCGACAAGAACTTTATCATTTATCTTTATCATATACCTGATGTATCATTTTCGTCATACATACAAGAATTCCAGTTATAGAGGGGTAAATTTAGCAGACGTTAATTCTGTTAACATATTGAGTAAAATCGAGGTTCCGATGATGGTGTAAATTACAGAATGTACTGTAAAATAGGTAAATATTTATGGTCTCTATGATACGCAGGGTATCACGGGATTTTTCAACCATGTGACATGAGTATTCTGTGACTAGAAACAGAAAAATAAGTTAAGAGAACAATATGAAATGTAGAATACAATAAAAATGTACTATTTTTATGTAAAACTAGATAGGAATAGTTGAATGATGTAGATAAAAATAATATGTTTACAGAGCCATGGTAGCTATGACACATTTTTAACGTTCTATACAAAGAATTAATAACAAATTAAGTAAACTGAAATACAGCTAAACAACAAAGCCCTTATTTTAAGCAACATACTGACGTAAAAAATAACCCCATAAACCACACAACCTTCTTATTTCAACTGGGACATCACTTCCGCACCGATGACACATAGACTCTACCATAGTTAGCATTATGAACTTATTCATAATTAATATTAGGAAACATTCTTAAAACTTTGAATGCCACGCTATATTTACTGAAAATGACAAAACTCTCTAAATTTTTACACAAAATAAATATAACTGTAAATTCTATCTTTTTTAATCAATAATATCAATAACATTCATCATTTTTTACTGCTTCTATTAGAAATTATTAGGTACATTTATTAATACTACATATGATCGAATGAATAACGGTTGAATATATACGTCACCCAGATATGGGTGTCATGGCACTCAAAGTGTTAACAAGGTCTAAAGGATCCATAAGCACCGACGCAATGTGTCAATAATCCTCAAGAAAGTACAAAACTAAACTTCCATCCACCCCGAAGAGACCATAAAAACCTCTTTCCGCTGAATCAAAACATTCCAACCACGAACCCCCTGCACGGAACCCTTTCTCCAGCTCTCGTGTCACATTGCACGGGTCCAGGTCAAAGTGTCAACAATCGCGGGGCAAAAAAAAAATCCCGACCTCGCCGAGATTCATTTCACCCGGCAGGAGAATCGTTTAGAGCGACGAAGCGGTGGCGAGGAGAGAATAAAAAAACAGGGCCAGAGGGCGGCGGGCGGGTAGGAACGGGGGAAAAAGTGAACGTGACAGCGTGGTATTTGTCATGGGTAATGGGGTGCGTTGTGTTGACGGGGGTTGCCCTTCGTCGTTAACTCGTTACCTCCCGGTAATCCAATGGCGCTATGCGTGCAGGCGCCATCGCGAAGTCGCCCTTTTGTCATGGCGCCCTCTTTCGCTTCGTCTGCTCGCTGGCATCGATTAATCACGTTCCATCCCTGCCCTCCTATTCATCCACCTTCTATGACGCACCTCCCTCTGCGTTTTACCCGCTCCATTTTTCGTCTTCGCCTCGGATTTTCCTGGCGGTGTCGCGAGTTCGCCATCCGGCAAATGGATTTGCTCTGGAAGAAATTCTAGCCCGTGGATTGGCCAGATCCGCTTAAAAAGGAACCGTTCTGTGAGAGACAACATTGATGGGTCGCTGATGTTCGGCTTGTGAATTTTTTTGGGGGATCAGGTTTACTTTGATACTGGGCTGGAGAGTGGTCTTTGAAGAAGGTTGCGTTTTGTGTTTATGGTCGTTCCTTAGGATTTGAGAAGAGTTTGATGATGAAATGTAACATCTTCGTCTGCATTGATTGTCGGGATCTTCATTTTTGCATCTCTGAGGTAGTTCAGTGCTACATACTGTGGTGAAGATGTACGTATGGGAGAGTAATGTGATCATTTGTGAGATTCTGGTTGAATAGACACATGCTGAAGGTTAATGAGGAATACACTACACCCGAAAAATTGTTGACTCCCTTTCAGAGGTACTCTGCGGATTTAGCTATTCTTTGGGAGTAACGCATTCGTTGATATACAAAAGAATATATGTATTTATACTCCTACCGCATTAGTTCATGTTTTACGCAACATTGTTTCCTGAACCTCCTCCATTCTATTCACTCTTGAATACTATAGAATATGCATAGAACATACAGAATAAAGATAGAAAATAATTCTTGTCATAATTACCGTGTTACGGGTTGCACGTAAAAGGACACTCGCAGGATATTAAAACCGATAATTTTAATGAAAATATTCCAGCCATACGATATTCCGTTTGAAAATCGTAACTCACCAGCAGGAATTCTTTATATCGATTCTGCGAACGGAGGGATGCTCGGATAAAATCAGAGAGGAATATGCAGATCAAATTACACAGGAGCACGGGGATACATTCGAAATTCCGTCAGGATTGAAACTGAAACGAAGCTAAAGAAGAATGAAAGAGGAACGTTTCACGCGTGAGCGTGAAGAAAAAATTCGTCACGCGATACGGTTGCACTTTGCTTGTCAGTGAACCATCAAAGGATGCGCGACAAGCAAGAGGGGGGAAGGAAACGCCATTTTATCTGGCCGCTTCTGTAACACTAGAAACATCGGCTCTCGTTTCAAAGTCAGTTACGTAACCCAACACTTTTGTAGGGTGACTACTATCTGAAATTAAAAACTTGTGCGCCGGAAAGCGCACCCTGTCCCTTGCATATTCGCCACAGACATCGGGGTGTGGTAATTAATTTGAAAATGCGATTAGCACGATACGCTCGAACAACACTGTTACGCTGCCTGTCATTTTTCTGAGATACCTCAGTTAATGTCAAATATGTGGGACATAAATTAATAGAACGTTGGTAGTTCAGAATAGAGTGACAAGGATCGAATTGCAGAATTAAAGATTTAAATAACAGAATCCAGATTGATTGGAACGTCGTAACACATATTTTACATCCTGGGCTTTTCCACTGTTGAAATATTAGTTCGACCTGGATTTCCACGTGTACCATTTATTTGCTTATCAAAATGCTTGTCAGATAATGATTTAAGGAAAAAATTCAATGTTCAAATACATCCAATCCAGTTCTGAAGCAAAAATATACTCAGCTATCTGTTAACGGTACTGATTAAATCCAGAGTTTTCGTGACCACTACAACGAAACATAGTCGAAAACTTCCAAAAAGGACTCGGTGCTATATAATTCCGTGTTACTTCCACGATGGTATCAAAAGAATCTTCCTGGCGCTTCGTAAACGCGATCGAGTCGCATAGAAACGCAGCAATCAGAATATTTCATTTAAGCTTGGCGGCAATGAGTCGCAAATTCCGGCTGAGCCAGGTCCTTTGGCCTCGAGTATCGCGGGAACGGTAGCCTGGCCGTTTTATTCGACCGCTGAGATACGCCCGGTGTAATTTACTCTTTACCGTAGGCGAGCGCTGAAGAGGGCGCGGAGGAGGGGGACAGAAAAAAGAGATACCACGTAAAACGGTTTACAAATCCGGAATTACTTCCACTGGGTACCTATTCTAGCAGTAGGATTTAGTTTCGGTTGTAGACGGTAACACGGCGGGCAACAACGAGTCTGCTAAGGGCTGGAGTGCAGGGATGAGGTGGATCCGAGGGAAACGAAGGGACAGAGAAACAGCGAACCGCGAGAAAAGGAGAAGAATAGCCGCGGCACAGGATTTAATTGCAGAATTCCCAGTGGAGCTCTCCCCTTGCCTTTTCTGCCCTTCGTGCTTTTATCTTCATTACCTATCAACTTAGCTGGCTGGCTAAGAGAGGCCAGATCCTCTTCGTAGCCCGAATCGCCGAATATGCCCGGTTGAATATATTCGTTCGAGAAGCCGTGATTCGACCTGAATTTAACCGAATGAATTCATCGATCAGTAGAATCCACTGCTACGTTCATTAGGACGGAGGACTGTATATCAGAATACTCGAGAAGGGCGGAGATTTTTTTAGTATATTGGTTGGTAAAGCAGAGGAATCTCTTGCCTCGTCGAAACCATAATTCGTCTGCGCTTCATGGACCACATGCTGTGCAATTTATTACGGACGCGGGACGCGTAATGTGGGATGCTGCAGCGTGCACGGCAATAATAGTATATTTTTGCTGAGAGGTAATATACGCGAGCAGGGGATGTAAATAATTAAGATTCAGGAGTGCATTAGAATGTAACTGTGTGAGAAATCGTACGAAGGCTGGCGGAATATTTGGCGATTCTTTGAGTGCCACGTTCTATTAGCTGAAAATGGCAAACTTCCTCAATTTTTGTACAAAATGAATGTAACCATGAATTCTGCCTTTTTTAATCAATAATATCACTAATATTCATCATTCTTTTACTGTTTCAATTACAGCTGATTAGATATATTTTTAATATTTTACATGATCAAACAAATAATGATTGAATCTATCTGTCACCCAGATGTGGGAGTCGGGGCACTCAAAGTGTTAATCATGCACTGTCTAGATCTACTTGTCACAATACATGCTGTCTGGATGTACTTTTCTGGTCACAAACTGTCAGTATCTGTTTGTTTGGTCACGCACTGCCTGGATCCACTAGTCTGACCACACACTGTCCGTATTTACCTCTCCGATCTAGTTACCTGACTCTGTACCGTCTGAGTCTACTTATCGAATCGTTTGTTGTTTGTATCTACTTATCTGCCCCTATGTCACCTGAATCTATTTGCCCGACCACACAGTGCCTTGTTCTACTGTATTCACTGTGTGGCCAGGTGTTGTACGTTCCCAGCATCTGCTGTGACCTTTCTGAAACCACACTAACCAGCCTACACAGTGGCAAATTAATTCTTACATTCTCCAAATGAGCACTCGTATACAACTCTCGACGCGTTTCTTTCCTTTTTATTCTGTCAATGGCAACATTTCTATTCACCCATATCACCAGTCTCGTACTGATACCGCTACCGCGCAACGTTTCAATTAGTCGAAGCGACGCAGTTTCAGGCATCGACTAGCAATATCCGAAAGTTAGAAAAAATTCATTTCGCTCCTAGAGTAAATTGAAATCAAAATCCTTCGTGACCAAGTAACGTGTTCGGAGCTCACGGCGCTATTCGACGTCGGTTAATGCGGCAGCAAGCGGTCATCAGGGACACATTCAATTATGCTAACGCATTTCGGATACGCGTCGGTTGACAACGTGCTCCGGGTCCAAGATATTCCGAGACCGGATTCGTTTCCTCTCGCGTGCAGTTCCCTGGTCGCAGAGTCCCGCAACGAAATTATCGTTTTCTTCGCTGCACTTCCTGCAGCCGATGCCGCATGAAATTTTCCAAGTCGTTAGTCTCGATCCCCGAGAATGTCTCGCGTACGTTAGCCGACTGCATACCGGAACTCGCAGTTTACCTAAAACTTTCTCGGCTACCTTGCGCGCGTGCTTCGTGTCCCGTGCAACGCGTTACTTTGTCTTCGAAAATACGGCTGCCTCGCATTTCCGTTAATAAGAAACTCACCCCCTACCCCCTCCATCTCCTCTCCTCTCCTCTCCTCTTCGTGGCGCATTGCTCCGTGCCAAGGTAAGCCGCAGTAAATTCTCTTACATGCGATTTTCGTGCCCGCACGCTCACCCGCTGCACGGATTCATGGAATCTTAATTTAATACGCCTGACACCACCCCAAAATTTGATCATATGAGATAGATCGAAAAGTTCTGCGGTCTTTTTCGAAACGAGTCAATTTTTATAAATAATATTTCCATTATTTTATTTTAAATGTAATGTTCATTATTACTGACGATCTTCCCTCATCTATCCGGCGATCTGTTCATCCCCTCCGCATCACATGTCCCGCTTCTACTGTTAAAATATTCAGTGCCTCTGAGACTCATTTATTGTTGAAGTTTTTTGTTCATGAAAACTTGATGTTGGATGATGTGAAGCTAAAAAAGTTCTGTTTAATGTACCAGATCTTTCTGATGGTTACTTTTGAATCAAGAGCCTGCAGGGTGTGTAATTAAAGCATAATTGATTCAGAATGAACGTCTCTCATTGCTATATAGAATATCGTATTCGTAAAATATACGAAGGTGGTGATAAGTAGACTGCGGATGTTTATGCAATTTAACATATCGTAACACGTAAAAAATGCGCTTTACATGACACAAGGAAAATAAAATCATATTTTTTTAACGTTCAAAGGACATAATACAGTCTGTTTAATGTTTCGTTTCTTTAACTACACTAACAGGAAAGATGTTGGAGTGTAAAAATATATATTTGCATAAACATCCGCAGTTTAGTGATAAGGTTTGGTAAACATTACTGAAATATACATGGAACGCACACATACACTTTGCGTCTATAAAGCTGCTTTTCCTAGGTTCTGAGGAACACCCACAATGTCTCCTACGGAGCAAATATATCAGCGAAAGAATAGAACGCTATCAGGATTTTCCGCTGCCATTGTAGTCGGATACATTCGAGCCGATTTCTTAAGTCTCTACGCGCCGGACGATCCTCCTTGAAGCTTTCAACAATGGAATAAAATAAATCGTGATCAGATACCTTTCCTTCCTTGAATTCCCTTTCGTCATTAACGCACGAAATTCTCTGTCGAATGAAGACAGAGCTGCAGAATAATCGTTGAAATAGAAGCAAATTTTCAGCTTGTAAAAGAAATTACGACATATCGAATATGTTTTAGTTAAGCTACAGCAACTAAAAGAATTCTTTGAGATATTCGGAACAACTGCATTAAGACCGATCGATTATCGTTGCTTTGCTGTCGGTGCAATTAAATTTTTCCCCGATAATTTGCGACCGTCCCGGAGAAAGGAAATATATATACAAGCAAGGAAGTTAACGGAATAAAATGGTTTCGTTGCCAGCAGTCTCATTTATATCGAACTGTCAATAAAGTGGAAATAAATTTCCACCGGTTACTGGACTTAATGTATCTTGTTTCGCGTTCTATCGAGCGTCGAAAAATATTTACGATTTTCTTGCGAATTTAAAGGAGTGCATCGCGTGCACCAACGTCGATAAATTTAATTGCACTAAAGAGGAATGTGATGAAAATTATTGTTTGATCTTTCTTCACATAGAAAGTTAATTAATCAATTAATGGTATACAGTCTCAGATAGATGATCAAATAAGAATAAAAAAATCAGACTTGTATGTTTCCAGAAACTGTTAAAAAGCTTACTTTTTAGCTTTTCACATATAAGGATCCCATCACTAGTTCAGACTATCATCTATTAAAAAAATACCAAAACATATCTGAAAAATACAAAAATCTACGTAGCGTAAGACATCCTTCGAAAGGTGTACTATGAAACACCTATGCAATTAGTGAATCAAAAAAGGACCACGTTCAAAATCAATGAATCCCATGTGAATTTTAAACAAATTTGCCACATTGTGCAAACAGTGCAGAGTTTATTGAAATTGCTCGATCAGACCTCTATTCTCCCGACTGGAAGTATAGGATAGGTTCGAAAATTACAGAGGCAGACTAGTTCGATAATAATCCAGAGAATGCACTGTATTTCGCATTAGAAAACTCGCTACGTGATTCGTTAACAAGATTAGCCGACATAGGTGGGTGCTCCGAGTTTCCCGTGACGTCCGCAATAAAATCAATCTAAATCGGGACGACAGCTCGGAATAAATTCCTTCTCAAAATTCCCAACGATCCCGTGTTATTCTCCGACGAGCGTGCTAATTCAATTTACCCGCTCCCGCCTCGCCTAACAGCCTGTAAACGCCTTCGTTCGTTCGAAAGTCCGAGCTTTTCGTGAACTTTCCGACGAATCCGCGAAATAACGATTAATTTCCAGGGTGCCGCTGCGAGGGACAATTCGTTTGAGTCATGAGGCAATTTGCGACGCATTTCGATTACTCTCGACAGACCTGATTTGAATAATGAATGGGCAAGTTCGGAAGGAAATTGTGACGGATGATCGAAATGAAGCAGAACATTGCTTGGAGAAATTTACGGAATATTTCTGTTGTGCTTGTTTATGTCACTCTGTTACAATATTGTCTGATTCTGGAATTATGTGTATATAGATGGATACAATGTTTAATTTTGGAGATTTATTGAATCTATTTGGCGTAAGGGATGTTCCATAAAAACAGGTATGCAACTGAAGGAGTGGCAACGCTACTGGCAGAAATACATTGGAGTTACAAAATAAAAATAAAATAACATGTGGCTTTTAATGTTTGACGTTCATTAGATACAACTACATTTCTATGTGTTTTCAAAATGATTGAACACGCTTAAATAATTTATTGTTCATTAAAGTATCAAGTAGTATGAAGACTCTAAATATTAAACACAGTTAACTTTAAATATTGAACATAGAATATTTGTTTCTTTACTGATATTTTCATTCAGCACTAGTTTACTTTTGAACAATTGTATTTTATTATCTTAAAAGTTACTAAAAGTATTATCCATTGTTCTGTACATAGAATTATCCTCTTCATAGCAGAATTTTATTAATTATTGACCTCACCTCGTGCCTTCAACATTTCAAAAACAAACACAATATTTTTCATGAATAATTTGATGTTCATAGTACCGCCTAAAGTGCAATCGACTTGAAATAAATACAAAACACGTTGAGTTTCAAATTATTCTCACTCCTGCTCAGAATAATATTAATACAGAACACAACGCGCGGATAAAGTTTCGAAAATTCGCAAGGGAAACTTTGATTTACAGAAGCTCGAGGAGGGAACGCGGAAAGAAGTGCAGGCATCTTAAGGATGACACGAACTCGCGACTTTTCACGTGTCCGTCGCAATAACTTGTTCATGTCGCGCCGCGACAACAAGGAAGGTCTATTCGCGACGTGAATAGTAATTAGTTTCACACTCGTGAGACTCGAGATGCAACGGCAAAGAAGTCGTCGTCGCCCCGAGGAAGGGCGAACACGAAATTAGAAAAGGAAAATTTCATACGCACGTAGGAACCTGCCATGTATCTTCATCTACGTGCTCGAAAGACCTGACGAAACATTTGTTAAATTCGACCCGTTCTCGTTGTCTCGTATTTTCTGTTCCCCTTTCACGTGATCTGAATTTTCTGAGATGTACTAATTAGTGAACGTAAATTATTTCTATTGCATGTCTCTAACGTACTAATATTAACATCGATTTGTTATATTCCGTAAGAAATTAAATACAATCTAATACAATTTAATAAATTTATTCTTAAATGAAGGGTTAGGAGGAAAAACAGGCAACGTTCATTTTTATTCAATAGTGTCCAACTTGCAAAAAAAAACTTAAAATACTGTAAAACAATTATTTCTATGCTTATTTTTCTCCTGCTGCTTAATTAGAGTATAACCTCATGTTATAAACAATACAGATCAACTACTTGAACCTTGTCTCTTTACTGGTGGACTAAAGTAATAAAAATTGATTTTCTCAATTAATCTATTTTGTAACATTCCTTGTCTGTTCCCCTTACCCTTCAAATATACCTTACCGTTAACAGAACAGGTTCTTCATAATTTCGAAAAAAATATTCTCCTTCTCATACGAGATGTTTCAGAATTATAACTCCAAATTCAATTACCTTAATGGAATTCGCAAACAAAAAAGTCATAAATAAATGTAAATTTGTGCATTATTTGTTTTTGAGACATTCAATTCGTTATTTCGTTACAGAAATGCATTAAAAAATTTTTTAATCATTCCTGAAAGTTTGCACGTATTTTCGAGGATCAAGCTCGAAGCTGCAGGGTCGGTAGAAGTTTTTCAAGAAGGACAAGACGGGGTCCCACGCGATTCACGTTAGCTTCATGAAACTCAATCTTTATTACGATGAAAAATATGGAAAGCTCTCAGTTTATAAGGACCGCGTCTTCTTTAGTCTCGTTTCAAAGTTCACCACTAAAATTATAGATCACCCTGGAACTACCCTCGAGTTTTCCATCCACGATGGAGAACTTTTCGAGTGTAATAAAAAGTTCTCCCGCTGTTTTCGGATTTCTCGAGCCGGGAGAAATGCAAATGGCGAATTTCGAGTCCTATTTTAATTCTCTTCGAGCATAACATTCTGTAGAAAATAAGAAAACATTTGAAATCGAAGTCGAGGTAGGCGAAATCGTCTAAATTTTTCGAATCGAAAGCTATAATAAAATTGCAGATAACCGATGCGTTATGCAAGAATCGTCAATGTCGCTTGCAGGGACGCACACGGTACGTCCTCCCGAATCCATTTAAAATTTTGTGTATTCCAATTCGAAAGATTTGGCAAACTCGGGCTCCCAAGGCTGTATTTGCATGCTAAAATCGTGTGTCATATAAATGGAGCACACTTTTCAATCTCTATCCCTTTTATATCTTGCCGCTGAAAAGCTCGAAGAAATCTCGTGTCAGGAACAGCGGATATTTCATCTTCGTGTTCCGTTTACGTGTGTAAATGGATCGTATATATATTTCGAGATTTCCCGGTGTCCGTCGCGAAAATCCGCCATTGTCGTCACGGCTGAATGCCGACATTACGAAAATCGCATGTCTCGGATATTAATGCACCCGAATTTTCGAAACTCGTTCGAGAATGCACTTCATGTCATGATTCTCGTTTCCGTGTCAACGAAAACGTCCATTTGTGATATTACCATTTTTTGGAGAATTTTAAATATTTGTAGTAACAAACGATCGGTTATAAAGTAACGAGAACCCGCATATTTTTAGGTTTTCATTTCCAACGAGACACGATCAGAAAATTCATTCTAAATAAATGAATCTTAAATGTCCAAACAAAATCCCTGATATGAATATATTAACCTCTTCAGGGATAAATTTGTTGAACCTAGGAAAAGTAATATTTACTCAATATAAATTCATATCAAAATAAAATCAGGAATATAGAATTAAAAAAATTTAAAGATCTGTAAGAAGAATAATATACACACACATGGCCGTTAGATGTCATATTTTTGTCTATAACTATTGAATTAGAGAAACAAACGAAACGTACACATACGTGTCAGTATCCTTGAAGAGGTTAAACACGATTATTCAATGGCTTCATGATCCATCTGTTAGGTACTCAGATGTAGACGTAGAGGATAAACTACTGATAGCGAAGATTATGATATCTCATTTGCTAAACATGCACGAACTATTTCACAAAAGTGTGTAGAATGGAATGTATGTGTAACGGATAGATATCTGAATAACATCGAAAAGAATGCGAAAACAGTATCCTCCCAGTCGAACTGAAAAAAATTCTCTCCAACACAGTACGTTTTCCGCATCGAGCCAAATAAATCGTACCGTCCTCCGAAGTCTACTTATTAGCGGCTAAATAATCGATACCTCGAACCCGGTGGATCCTTAACAAACGGCGCGTCGAGGCTGGATTCGACGCAGTGACCGAAGCTATATCTAATTAACTGAAACAAATCGCAGCTATCTTGGCCGCGATGGTACCGATCGAAACAACCGTGGAACGACGAAGAGGATCCTGAAGAAGTCGGCGCGGAAAGAGAGGCGATTGAAAGGTATGCGGAGGGTCGAGAAATCGCATTACGGAGCCGTACGGTATCGTTTGACGAAGAAAAGGGCGCAGTGCGGACCAGAGGGAGGAGATATCGAGGACAATTCTGAAAATATCAGTCGACGTCCGAGTTGATCGCCACGAACGGCCCTGGCAATAGTATCACAGCCGACATTCTTGCGGATGAACGTAAGAAAAAGGTAGAGACGAACGAAGGGATGTAGAGACTTCAAGAATTCGCGTCACGCGCCGCCTACTGCTCTACACGGTGTTCCGATACGACAGAACGCTGGGAATACAAATATGTTTTGAAGTTAACTTGGGCACAAGTGTTTTAAAAATAATTTGATTAAAGATACTTATTCTTTAAGAGATTTTTTTCTACAGAATAAAATGGCTGCATGAACATAGTTAAGAGAACATTCATAGTTTGAAGAATAAATGCTTTTATGCAAATGATAATCAGTTTGAGGTGGACAGTCAATAATTTTTAATTTTCGATTCCGTTGTACTTGTTTTATATAAGTTTTACGTATTTTCTGCAGAATGCTTGACATTATTGTCATGTATGACAATAAAGTGTCCTTAAAAATAACGAGTGTCTCAATACTTTTAGACAGTACTATACATAGTGTGGTGAGCTGAGATTGACAATAATAACATCTGCACTGTTACATAAAGTTAGCGTTCCTTTTCCTTGTGATTGGAAGAACATATTGTGATCAAGACCACCTTGATGCGTCCAAGATTGGATTGGGTTAAATCAGTTCTGATTAACATACCTCGAGGAGGAATACACCCAATTCTCCTCTGATGAACTGCCACACAGACGAAGTACTAGAAAATATTGTTAGCATACTTTTGTACATATAAATCACATCTAAGGTCAACAAAAGGTTTAATCAATCTTGAATCCATTCTAAGTCTTCAGGCCAAGAGGTAACTAAAAAATTGCCTATAACAGGTCTGAATAATTTTAGTCATTATTTTAAATTAGAGAAAAAGTAGTGATTTCGTGTGCGAACACCCTGTACACATAGTCCTATGCTCCAGGAACACCTTCAATAAGAACGCCGAGTAAATCAAGGATAGTACATGTCTTCTGCTTCCATCTCCTTCACCTCGTCCGCCTTTGACCCCCTCTTCCTCTCCTGGTACGTTTTATCAATATCCTTTCTACAGTCGTCTAGCCTCTCGTTCGATCGTTTGCTCTTTTCTTTGAACACGTACACACGTACACACGGATTGCCTAACTCTCCCACTGTTTCTACGTTTCAGTATACGCTGAATCGACGGATCGACACCGAAGGATGTGCTATCATGCCAGCTATTGCACCGCAAAAGTGTCGTCGGTCTTTATGTATGCGCGAAGCACAATGCCGCGAATGCAGGAAACTCGAGCACCGACCATCCCATCCTGAGTACTTATCTTTTGTTCCTATTTGGAAGGTAAGTCAGTCACCCCGGCAAACGAGACCGTTTCAAGGAAGATGCGATCAAAATGGGCCGACCGGACGAGATCGGGGTTGCTGACACTAGCCCCAGCAAGGATTTAAGAAATTTTTAAATTTTCTTCAGCGTCCTTCAAAGGACGCCCCCATAGTACAATTGAAACGATGAGTTGAAGAACAGCACAAGCCCAAAATTAACCATTTTCAAACAATCTGAAAAGTAACTGTAAAATGCATACAACTATATTTTGGGCCAAAAACAGTGCAAAAAGAGTACTCTATACTCGTATTTCAGTAGTCCGTTCAGTTTAATGAGTGTAAAAACAGCACCTGTTATGGATTTGTACTGTTTCAACAGGCTATTTAACAATCACATTTCATTAAATAATTCCTACATCAGTTATGTTTACAGCAAGTTAATAAATGTTTTTTTTACTACTGTGTTATTTTTTAAATTTCCTAACTAAAAAGTGGCCTGAGTTGAAAAACAGTACAAGTCCAATGGTTTTATTTTAATTATTGAAAATTAATGAACACAGTTTAACCATAGTTAGACACACATGAACGTCTATCTGGGTTAGCATAACCATGTTTAAATTGGAACAGCACTACAGAATTAATGGCTTTGATGATACACGAAAACTGATGCTATTTTTCCAAATATCTCAAAATGTAGTTTTTGGACTTGTACTGTTATTCAACTCACCCATTAAATTGTTATCGAAATTATGTACTATCTCTATCACAAGTCAACGTGTTAGAGCCACGTTGAAATTGTGTGTTACGCCAGCAAAAATATCACTTGAATTGTGGCAGCCTTCCACTTTGTCGCGAATGAAAAATAGCTGTTCTTTGGGCATTTTTTGCAAGAGAACTACCAAAGCTGTTGAAATGAAACTTGGAACACTTATTGTTCGCATTTTGAACTATTTGTACGAACTTTTTGTGACCAAATATGGGATTTTTTTGTGTCAAGTGTACATAGAGAGGGATTTCCGGTGTGCAGGATTTCGTTCGATTAAACCCTCACAGCGACGCAAATTTTTCGAATTTCGAAAAAACTTCTCAGATATATTCTTAAGGGTTCCAGGTGCACGAAAATATAAAAAAAAAATGTGATCAGATTGACCATTTTCTAAGCGTATTGGTATTTAGATGTTTGCTTATTGAAATTTTATTTATTTTAGTTCTTGAAGATGTATTACTCGAGTCTGCTGCTGAATAAATTAATTTACAGACGATTGTTAACACTTCATCGCCGATGAATTTTTTGCGAACAGTATTAGTCATGTCCACTGTTGCAAGGTAATTTAAGTTAAGTAACAAAATGTTCTACGCGAATAGTTTTGTATCGATTATTCCACAATGTTAATTTCATAAGTACCTGGCTGTTTGTTTTCCTTTCGGCGAAGGAGTACGCTCGAACAGCGAAGTCATTATCGATTAACCGGTGGGTTCGTCAGCTCCTCAAGGAGTTTCTCCGGCGCAAGAACTCGGCAACTTTGGACTTCTCTGGCAAGTTATTCTTATTAAGTCGAACGTTGCCGCGAAGTGTAACCACATTAGGATCATTAAAGTTCGGCGTGAGCTAGCAGTTGCTAACGAGTGCTAATGAGTCCGTGGATAAACATTGAAATTACTTTAGATCGAAACTAAGCCAGCCTCGATCGAATGTCGTTAGGTCGTGTCGAAAGTTGCCGGAAGTTCCACGCCCTCACTCTAATTTGAGCACCGAGGAAAATCTATGGGGAAACCATTACCATTATCCGCTTATTTTCACTCCGAACCGAGTTCTCCCGCGTTCCGCCGAAACGACTCGAAAGATCGGTTCCACGGAAACGATAAGCCTCCGACTGATTTCCTGTCGAATCGTCCACGGAAGCAGGGGAAATTTATACAGCGTTTCCGGAGACCGATAAGTGTAACCAGTGGGTCTGAGTATGTTTTATTCAAATTGAAATCAGAATGCAACGATTAGAACCGCTGTTCGGATAATCGAGGTTGTACTGTACTTCCAATTACGGATGGTTCTGTTTATTTAATTATTTTTCTAAATTGTCTTTTAAAAGACAATGTAAAAACTGTATTTCTATCTCGACCGAACCAGGTAGAGTTTAGAATAAAATATCTCTATAGTATTTGCAAGTTGTGAAATAAATTTACGCAACAGCGAAGCAGTAAGAGAAAACATATTTCTCTTCAGCTTGTTTATTTTAAATTTCACAGTCTACTTATTGCTTCAGTGAATGTACAAATATAAATTTAGTACAAAAGTGTGCCAATAATAACTCAAAAATAGATAAAAAGTGCACGGGAGAAGATCAACGAGCTTTGTAATTAAGCCTGCGGGAAAGTAGAGGCTTTATTAGCATTGGCCGAGTGAATTTTCAATTTTTCCAACCGCTTCAAGCTCGAGAGGGCATTATCAAAGCAGATTCCTTTTAACCTGATTCCTCGTTAAGACGATCGAATCGTTATATAAAAGGAAGTACTTTTTTACCTAACTAGAAGGTAAAATCGAACGAAAAAAGTATATATAAAAGATAGTACCGTATAAAGACACTGTCTTCGGCTCCACAGTTGCAAAGTGCTCGTCACAATTGCCAACAAGTCACACAGACATCACAGCGCCGACAATTTCGAAACCGGAATTTCCATACATACAGTTATCCAGCCGTTTCCGGGGCGGGCACATAAAACCGTTGGAACCCATCCAAAAAGGGGAATTGTTAATCAGACTTCGTATGAGAGTTGTTACTTTGCCTGCTGTAGTAAAGATAAATACAACATTCATGTGTCTTCGGGGCGAATTTAAATTATCCGAAAACCGGCTCGAGATCATCCGGGCCAACTTTTCGTGGCCATACAAGTCCACGATACATTGATCACTGTTAAACGGGGAATTTCTGAATGCTTCAGGCAGTAATTACAATTCTGAAATCTATTCTATACCATGAATGTCGCCCGAAGAACATTTGGTAGGTTTGAAAAGAATTATTCACTGAAAAACTCCCACTTCCGTTCTGTTAAATTAATTTACAACCACACTGAATTACGCGGCCTCGGAAATCAGAATTAAATGTATACAATATCTAGAATTTAACGAACACAGTTTCAATTATTCTATATTTAATTCGGATTATTTCATAAACTTGTCAGCCACAGTGGAACATTCAGTGTATAGTCAGAAATGCGACAGTGAAAAAACTCGTATGTAGGCAGACGCACCAAAGTGAGTTTTTTTAATAAGGACTGATTTTGATGAAATTTTGATACGATATAGATCTAGAAAAAATATTCAACACGTATTTTTTTACGTCGGCCATCGTCTACTTTGAAGGGGTGAAACCAGCCCTTGAAATAGGGGGTAAAAAACCTGTTTAGCAGTATATCTCGAAAACTATTGCAGATAGAGACAAAGATTAAAGTAGAATTCATCTATTCTTTATTGCCGAATTCGACTGTGTAAACAGTTTTCCAAAAAATTAATTTGTTGAAAAAATATATGTAGTAATTGTAAATAGGAAAAATTAGACCGGAGGGATCGGGAATCAAACGCGGGACCTCTCCGCTTGGATCTCCGCCTATTCCAGCCGATCTTCCCTGTCTTAACGCGACATTCAAGTCGCTTCCTTTTGCCGATCCTACATATATTAAAAATTTACATATTTTTGCAAATTTTTCTAGCAAAATGTTGCTGAATATTTATGAAAATTTGTACATGTAAACTTTGGATCAATACCAAAAATATGAGTAAATTGAAATTTTTAGTTTTCACCTTGCAAAAATATTATTGTATGCGCGATGTAAGCACATTTTGTTTCCGATGAAAGTTTTTAGGTTCATATGATCGAGGTACAAGTATGTTTTTATGATAATTTAGACAACTACACTACCTACGTGTTATTATTGTATTTGCAAGCGTAGATATCGCTAGAGCCGGTAAAACAAATCCTTGTTCAAATCCCCCCCCCCCCCCCCCCCCCCTTCAAGGTCTGCTTTTTAACTCTTAAAAGTGGACGACGGCCGATATAAAAAAAATACGTGTCGAATATTTCCTCAAGATCTATACCATATTAAAATTTCATCAAAATTGGCGTGTGTCAACTCCATAACATTCCATGTAAGTATTTTCAGAAACAGATTTTATTGCATACTATCACTATGATAGTAACTCTAGTCAAAATTGACTGAAGATTAGTAGATTATTAATAAACAAAATAACATAAACGTGGACCCACAAAACTCGACAACCGATACAGAGTTGTTTTAGTCCACGTAGAAATAGAAAAAAAATCGTCAACAAAATGGCTGTTGAGGTGGGGTGAAACAAGAAATATATCGAAATATTGTGCGAAACATAAATTCTTGGCGGGCGAGCGTGCTGTTGGAGGAAACCGCGGCTGTAAATAACAACATCGCGCGCGCGCGTGCGCGACAGCGGCAAAAATCAGAAAGGAAAGTTGTCGTTTTCGAATCGGTGCGGTGTGCACCGTCGGCTTTTCGTGGTTTATCATGTGAGAAATATGGTTTAACACGTTTATCGCGGGCCTGGCGTACGCAGTGCAGGTTACCGCAGTGCTATAAATCGAGTTAGGCACCGTACCCTCGCGAAAGCGCATTTCATTAAGCATATCTATTTCCTCGCTGTGCCGGGGATTAATGCACTTACAACGCTGGATAAACCGTCCCGTTTCGAGGGGAGATACAGACGTTCCGCTCGAACATAACCGAGTCACCATCATCCTGTACAGGGTGTCCTAAACCCCTTTTCAACTGTCTCTCCTGCACCGTGCTCGTGAAGATAAAATCATGAAGAACTTACAGTCACCCCGCACTCAGAAGTTAGTTTTACGATTAATATTACGATTTTTTTAATAGCTGTCTGCAATGTTTATTATCCAAGTGCTCTAAGGGCGAAATGGAATATTAAGGGCGCTGCAAAACAACTTCAATAACGAACTATCAAGACACGTAAAACAAAATAACATACAGTGCGCACCAGTGGAGTGGCAAATTTTCAAAACACAATTATTAAATGAATTTTTATTTTAACATAAATTTGTTTATATATTTTTGTTAGATTTAATATGCAATTTTATTTTTTTAAAATAACACTTGAAAGGTGAGCACTATTCCGATCCACGCATTCATCCCATCTTAATCAAAAATTTTAAGAGTGGTCTTTTCAAATCATGTCATTTCGAAAAATGAGTATGTTGTTTGGTCGACAAGATCACCCGATTTATCAGCATGTGACTATTTCCTTTGGGGATATCTCAAAAGCAAGGTGTATACTGATCGCCCCCACGCCATCTTTGAACTTAAATTAAACATCTAAGAAGAAATCGCAAGGATTCCACCAGATTTGTTAAGGCGGGTAAAGGAAAATTTCTGATGAAGATTAGATGAATGCGTGTATCGAAATGGTGCTCATCTGTCAAGTGTTATTCTTAAAAAATAAAATGGCATGTTATATGTAACAAAAATATATAAACAAAACATTAAAATAAAAATTCATTTAATAATTGCGTTTTGAAAATTTCCCACTTCACTGGTGCACCTTGTATAACATAATAATTATCGCTAGTTCTGTTAGTGCAGGTAGACTAATGCTAGTGTTTTTATTACAGTTAGCCTAATAAAACTAGAATTAATAAAAGAGTAGAAGTATTTTTATAGAAATCCTGAAACGCTGTCGGAGTGTAAACATTGTAAAAAGTGTTTTTCAAATTAATGTATATTCCAATGGCTATGAACGACAACACGAATTTCCAACAGAAAATCCTTTCAGCTTCCTCCCTGATATTTACGAAGAAATCAGGCTCCATTCTCTCGGAACCGAAGAGACTCACGGTACCAGGGAAGAAAACGACCACGTATCGGGAGAATGCTCGCCATGGGAGAACTTCGTTCGCTATTAGAATCTGTTTTGCAAAGCTTCCAAAGGGGAGACGTATAAAATGTCCGAGAGAAAGGTAATGAATGTAAGACAGTGAAACCTGGCGCATCCCACGAGACCACTTCCTAGCTCTGACATATCGCTCGTGAACTGCTCGTACAGGACGTCTGCTGAACTGCCTCGTACTGTGGCTGGCCTACGTATAGGGTGTCTCATTTCAACCGACAACTCTCCATACTTCAGAAATTTCGTTTAACTGAAAGAAACTGTTTTATAAACATTAAATACATTGGAGAGGAACATCCTAATGCTTAGAAGGTAAATTGATGGATGAAACTCATCTAGAACGCAGTACTGAGAGCATCATTGCCAGAGACTGACGTCGCCACCTTTCCTTGTTTCTATTTAAAATTACCATTTGTTAGTGAAACATAATTAAATTAATATTCCCTTAGAATTTCATGAGTCCCTCCGAAACATTATTCTTCAGTTTAAAATGATTTCCACGACGCATTCGTGTATTTATTCAAGCAGGACACACTGTGCACGTTTTGCCCCATAAACAGTGATTTTTCGTTTAAAATCGTGCAACAGAAACGAGTTCTTCGTTTCTTTTTCTCAGACAACTGATTAAATATTTTCAATTTAATTTCGGCATACGCGTAGTTGGGAGTTGCGCCTTTTAATGTACCCCTTTAAAAGCACGTAATACACATAAAACGCGGGCAAGCTCTGTGTTCATGCTAGTTTCTAAGTGTTCTCCTCTTTTGGAGGGAAAAAAGGGAAATGAAACAGCGCCGGATACATGGGAAGAGCCAGTTAACCTCCTTTCCAGCGAACAATTATGTCCTTTGCGCTTTTCTCACGCCCGGTGATACGTGAAACCTGCAGAAAAATGGCGGACGCGATCCGTCGATGCGAACGTTTCAACGTCTTTTGTAATCCGATGCTTTGCGAATGCACGCGTCACAATTGGTCTTCTCGAAACTGTGATTCTGCTCCCCTGATATTATGTAGAGAGTACTACGATATAAAATATTTAAAAAACAATATAGTACCAATCTTTAATGCGTCTTTTAATCAAATAAATGAATATTGAACCTTGTATTTCTAATTGTCTGTTAATGTATCTGGAATTTTATGTACAGTGCTTAAACATGTTCTAATAATAATATAAAATACTAATTATGGTATTGAACAGTTACAAAATCTGTTGCTTCATTGATTATCAAAAACAGCATATTATAACTTGTCTGGCCATGTATGGCAGTTTCCACTGTGGAATGTACTACGTCAACCATCAATCAGCCAGTGACTTGAAACAGGTTAATTAATTATATTTTTATTGTTCGCAAGATATTCTTCTCTCAGAAGCAAAGTATACAACTATTTAGACTTATGTTGAGGCACACAAACTACTTCTTAAAAATTATACCATTTTCACCTCGCCTTGTGTGTCTGTAACCAATATCTCCTAGAGTAGATTAGCGAAATATTGGTCATGCAAAGTCACATCTTTGATTTTACATGTATAGTTTGCTTGTGGATGTAGTAAATCGTCTGAATGGTTTCGAAAATTGGACTGACAGTAAAATTAAATATGTTGCAACAAGAGACGTACACGAATCAGAATTTCCGATGTTGCTCCTCACAGCTGGTTCTTGCCAAGCAATCTCTTTACTGGTTGCTTCCGAACGGTTCTAACGGAGTGCATTGTATCGAAACCATTTCTCGACGTCATTATGAAACAGGAGTAATTCTCTGAACTACCGATAAGGAGCACGCGATATAACCGAATGCCCCCAAACTTCGTAACGTCGTCGATGGTCCGTGCGGAGGCAGCTTAACGATAGTAATTGCATAGCTTGCGCGAATTGTAAACTCGCCTCGCGCGGATGGATTTTCGAAAATGTATGCAAACCACCGCCCCGAGGATTCTGCATGTTCGTAACAAGAGTCGCGGGGATGTTATACTGAATTTCAAATGGGACCCCCTGCGATAAATAAGCTTGACGGCGAGAACCGAGTTATCTCGATTTTAACGCGAAGTTGTGAAATCCCGTGAAAGCGTCGATATATCGGTCCTCAAGATACTCGATGCATTCGGAACACTCAATATTTAATGTTAACGAGATTTAATGTAATTCTTATATGGAATTTTGAAAACGATTTTTTCCTTTATATTCAGTGCGCTTGCAAATTTTCAGCAATTTGAATTATTATTGTTAGTATTTATTAACATGCAAGAGCTAAAGCTCTGTAAATGGTGGACCAGCGAAAGCTTAATATCACTTTTATCCTGAATATGTTTTACAAAAGCTATGAAAATTATCAATAATTTGTTACATAGAACAGTATTTAGTACTTTTCTCAATCTTCTGTAGTATTTAACAGTTTTACTCCCACACGATGCACGTATTTTCACAATTTCACAGATTAAATTCGTTTTTATCAAAGGAGAATCATGTTCATGCGGAATGTACACGTATAGAGGGAAAATAAAACACAGACACAAGGGAGGAGGAAGTACCGTGGCAAAAGGCTGCATAGCGATCGAATATCCGATATTCACGCGCGAGTGTCTAGCTGAAGAGAAATTGTTAGGAGATTCTAATCGACAACCGTGTCGCTTTAACGCCGAGTCAACGCGTAACCACTCTATTCCGTCTAATGTGCTCCAGAAATTGGAATTCGTTATAGCTCACCGGTTAATCCAGCGTCAGTCGACACCATCCACGCGAAAACGACGTTCATCGATCCGGTCGTACTAACATTTTCTCCGTTATTCAATTAACAACACCGTCTAATAACGAAATTGAAACCGTCTTCAGCATATTTAAAAAAAGAAATTGAGGACGTAGTGTACTCGAAGCTCTCGACTACGAGGATTCCATCTTTCACGAGGATAAACTGAAGAGGTTTCGTGAAAATTTGGGTTCGTTGAAGCTCAAAGTGAATTCGTACAGCGTAACGAAGGACTAATGAAAATTTATGAAACAAAGACTTCAGATAACCCTATAGAGTGTAATAAATTTTGTTACAAAAAAGGGGATGAAGCGTTTTGTGATAAAATCGACATTATATTATATTAAATTGGCGTTTATACTTTTAATTCAGTGGTGTGAGGGAACATTGGGTAGAATGTACAAAATTCTATACGTTGACATACATTGTTAACTAAAAATCTGAAACCATATTTTGCAAAATATTGATGTACAACTCATTATTCATTATTCATTACTTGTATTTTTGAGAAACAAGATATACGTGTTAACATGTTGATAATCCCCATACTGTGAATTTTTATCAAAATAAACACCTCTATCCATTGCTATTTTCATTCTGTTCTTTTGGACTTAGTTAACACGTTGACTGCCGTGGGGGTCAGTGATGACCGACGCATTGAATTTTATTTCATCAAATAATTATTAATTTTATTATAATTTTGAACAGAATTAATATTGTAATAAGAATAGAAGATCAAGACTGTGCAATCGAATGGTTAAACATTTTTTTCTCTTCGCGATTTGTGTTTGAAATGGGATATTGTAGTATCTCTGACCACGCATGGAAGTTTTCACTGTGGCAGTCAACGTGTTAAAATTTGCACTGTCTTCTAGAACATTTAACAAGATGCATTTTATTTCAGTTAACTAACACAGTGAGTACATATTACACACATAGATGTATTAAATTTCATAAACATCCGCAGTCTAACAACTATTAACCCTCATAAAACTCCGGCTAATGATAACATTAAAAATTGTCCGTAGAAAATGAGCCATCGAACACTTTAACATATTTATTCCTAAAAATGGGCTTTAAAAAACATACGTATAAAATATACTGTATTTTAGAGTATGTCTGATTAGGTATAGCAGTTTTCACTGAGCCATTTAACGTGTCCAAAGTTCACGAACGAATAAAGAATATGAACGGAAACGTGTACTAAAGCATGGTAGATATGCCAAGGACACGAAAGCTTCAATCGTTTCACAGAACTAATTATAGACGTTCGATCCGACCAAAGACGTTGCCACAACTACTAGAGCAGCATGTAATGCTGTTTGAGCAAGCGTCTGACTCGAAAGGAACGAGTCCACTGGACTGCTTACGTTCACGCTTACACTACTTGGAGGTAGCGCACAGAGACGTTTCCATTACTTAATGCATTCAGCACGGCGAACTTGATACTGACGTAATCAGGAGTATTCGATAGAAACCGAATACGACACCGTATACTCGAGCAGACTCGTTTTAACCACGTTTCTATACGATTCAGCTCCCGCACTATCGACCGATGACGTATCGCCATTTCCTTTCACGAGAGAAAACTCTTGCTCGTACTACGTCCTTTCATGAGTTCAAGTTGGTGACTTCTATTATAGATTTTTCTTTACAACACAATATTTATGATACTCTTTCTCGATATATTGGAGCCAGGAATTATATACACGGAACTTGTATTATTTATTATTATTTCTTATATGCATATAATCAACGCATTGTTGATAGTATGCAATGAAATCTAATCAGACAGATCATAAAGTTCTGTTTTAATTATAAATCGAGAAAGGTGGAAACATTTACTATTGAAACGTATCGTTCAAAATTGTATAAAAATGGTTAGTTATTTAATGAAACAAAAGATGCCTGTCACCGGTCATCTTCGCGGCAACGTGTTAAACGCGTGCAGTGCTGCGCAGTAAATTCTTAAACGATCATCTACACGAACCAACTGTATTTTCATGAAAATGCAATTATAAACAAGGTGAGTTTACTCCATGAGATATTTTTTCAAACTTGTACACCGTTGAAAACATAAAAATATTTTTACAGATCATACACCAAGGCTTCTAAAGCCACATTTTTCTCGCGACGTTCGCCAGGAATTCGCGATCCGTGCATTCGAAAATGTTAAATTGCACGAACATCCGCAGTCCAGTGTAACGAGGCGATCGCGAAAAACCGTGAAGCTTCCGCGAGCTTTTATGCGGGGGGGACGTCACGTGTGCCATGATAAAAGTGCGCTGAAGTTCGAGCTCGGTTTACTTTCATTCATCATAAAGCCGCCCCGTATCAGAAGATAAATTACGGGAAGAACAAAAGTGAAGTTTTTTTTACAGCGGGCGAACCAGGACGAGACGGCTGCGCTTTTCATCAGTTTGAAAACGTTTGCGACGAAGAAACGTAAACCGTCGTATCTATGCTTTACTTTCGCGAACAAGCCGGATGAAAAACGTAGGAGAAGGGCGGACGGCGGAGGGGGAGGGAAAGGGGTGAATCAGCAAGACGCGAATCTTACACCACGGTATCTCACGTACCCTTTGTGCAAAACTTTTAATATTACGTCGCGCCACTTGAAAAAAAGACTGCCTATCCGCCCGCAACCCACCCTTTTTAACGTATAATTCAACACCTCTTCTTCCGCGATAAACTTCACACCACCAAGAAAAAGTATAGCCGTTTCCCGTGTTCCATTGAAGAGAATACTTTATTAACGTCGGCTAGACACTGCAACGGTATCACACGCGACTCTGCCTCGTATTCGTGTTTATACAACGTGCTTCTTTCAGACTGTTTTGCATGTAACTCACGGAAGAGAAACGTACTTGATTATGTAGCTCGACTGTATACAGGGCGTCTTCATAGAGCTCATGTAAAATTTGTATTGCTCGTAATTTCAGATAAATTTCAATTAAAATTCGTATCATTTAAATTCAGCACGTACACCCCCGTCCATAAGTCATGGAACACTTACTAATTTCATCTTTACGTTTAAATTAACATTATTAAACACCGGCAATAGTAAATCAAACGATTGCTTACTAGTTACTTGCACTGAAAACAATTTCTAAATGTTAAGACAGTTTGAAACTTTATACATGTAAAGTTTTAAATTTGTACTGTACTAGGCCCCTGACTAATACCTTATTTAGGACCAACAGAATCATACACCAACATTTTTTCCACACCGCATACTTTCTTCGTCCCACGATTTATGGAGGGGAGTGTACGTGTGAACACTTTGACGGCCGCTGCCATATATACGTGATTTCATTCATCCGAAAAATACCTATATAAACCAAATAAATATGTTCAGCACTGATAAAGTGAAAATCATAGAATATTCAATACAAAAACAATGTAAAACGCTTGGTTCCTTAAAAATTCTCACAAAAATGTCCAGAAATAGTGTTCGCAAATTATCAGAGGCCGTCGAAGTGTTAAGCAGCTCGATACAAAACAGGAAACAGGGGTTTCCGTGGAAAGCTCGTGCAGAAGGCGAAGCTGAAACGAGTTTCCCGATCGATACTCGAAAAAAAAAGAACCGCGTCGACTATCGGACTGTTTTCCCCTGATGAAAATCCGGTTTTCGTCTTTTGAATCGCGCAGCAGCGTTTCGCAGCGCGACGACGGAACCGGATGTGACACGTTTCGCCACATGACCGCGGCGCTCGCGTGCTTCTGGAAAAGAGGCGTGTAAGGGCAGAAAAAAAAGAGAAGAAAATAAGAAATAAAAGCGTTCCACGACCTCGTTTTCCTTCGTGCGACCCTTTCTTTCTGTTTTCCCCGTGATCGAGGGAAAGGTGCCTCGAATCACACGGGGCAACACGCTCTTTCACGTTTTTCCGTCACTCACGCCAATACCGTGCGGAACGTGCTGCTGAAAAACTATGTGTGCACGCGTTGTATCCCTTTGCCTGCGGAAGTCAGCCGTATACGTGGCCTCAGAAAGTGCTCGCGTATTTACCATAGCTATGTGTGCAGGCTGTTCCAAAAGTGATGCACACTTTTGATGGTCAGAAATAAACTTATTAAATACACCGCGACGTGGAGAAAGAACAAACGGGAGATAAAGTCATCTAATACTAAATCCCCTCACATTACTTGCACATGTATATACGTTTCTGCTTAACTTTCGTTATATTTGTTAATAAATAGTGCTTATGGCGTTCAACAATAGCATAATATTTTTAAAATTACATAGCAAACCAATAGGAAGACTATACTTGTAAAATGTCCGGATACTTTTGCACGGTAGTGTATATACACGCCGTTGCGAATCTAGAACTCTAGTTCTATAATATTAATTTGAAGCTACATGCAGTTCTATCGTGCTAACTCAATCAGACCAAGCTACGCGTCGACCTGTAGCAACCACCACGGGTGAAAAGGGACGGAGCTTGAAAAATCCACGACGCGACGCTCGATTCCAGCTGATTTTCTGAACCGCTGATTGGTCGCAAGCAAGCAACTGAAATATGTATAAATTCTGCACACCAACGTCCAATAAGTCAATCGTTGCACATCAATCATAATTGTAACGTTACTCTGCTACTCGGGGCCGTCAACCCCAAAAAACATCACTCTTCAGCAAACATATATTTCAATGGTATAACGTCTGTTTCTGCATTCGAACCACTCACACAAATTTAATTAGGCGTGTCAAGTACCGTTGATATCTTGTTCAAAGATGAACAGATTACGGTACACAACACAAGACTTCAGAAAGTGCTCGCGTATTTACCAAAGCTGTGTATACAGGCTGTCTCAAAAGTAATGTACGTCGTGAAGACTGTAAATTCTCTAAGCAAGAAGAAATGAATAAGTACTTTATCGTTGTGCAAGCTGAAGCCTCGTTTTCGAAGCAGAACGGCACACGTTTAAACCATAAACATATCCTTATTAATTTTATCTTGCACATCTACATTCACAAACGCCACAAATTTTTTGGATTTCTGCAATTTCTCATGAAAATAATGCTTATCACGCCGATGAACTGTAATTTTGACACAGAATATGTACAAAGATGTTGCTTGAACACGAAATAGAGCACGTGTGACCCCCACCACACTGAATATATTGTTAAATGTTTTCCATTATTATTTTTTTAATGCAATTTACATTATCGTTGAGTTGATAAATTTCGTAAGCTACTGAAGGTAAATATGTATTATTCACCTTGATTGTTCTTTTTATAGAGAGAATAAATACCCTCGTAATGAAGAGATTAAAAGCCTCAACACATGCTGTTTTATTACTGCGTTGAGGATAAATAGAGAAATCAAATAAAAAAATTTTATATTCCTAACGTGACGGGGAATTTTTTGAAAGTCACGTTGTTCGCTTTTTAGGGTCGTCCGGTTGACAGTGGCTGCAATCTTGGTTCGCAGGCGATGTCGTAAAACCAGTGAAAACTTGAACGCTGAGACTTACCGGGATCTATGATTCGAATGTGTTTGAGTGGCAGTGTCATCTTCTTTATTCGGTTTATTCTCGAGAACTCGAAAAAGGGGAACCAAAGAATAAAGTTCGATAATAAAAGTAGAAGATTTATGTTAGGATCAATGTCAGTACTAAAAGCTAATTCATTTTACAGTTTCTATTATTAATCAGAAGTCATTGAAGAGCTGAGTAACATATACAGGGCGTTCTAAAATTGATCATCCTAATGAAATCGCATTTTATTTATATTCTCTGTCACTTTACTTAAAATTGCAGTGAAAATGTTCCTTTTTGAAATTGTACCCAGCTCTAACTATATTTTCTTCATTACATTCTTTCTGCTGCTTGAAACAGTCTTTCACTTAGACCTCGAAACAAAGACACGAAGGAGGAAAAGTTGCCTAAGCAAAAAATTTCCTTGGCACAAGAAAACTCCATTAAATTAATGTCATGTTTAAAAAAATTCGCTCCATCATATTTCAAGATGAATTCTCTTCTTCGTGTACTTCTGTTACAAAGGTAGAATCTTCAATTCATCTCTCACGCCGTATTTAACCTGGCCATCGTAAATCTCTCGCGTAGTCACACGAAAAACAATAATTTCCCTCGCAAAAGGAAAGGCAAACTTCCCCGAGCTCGCCGACAGAAATCTCTGAAACGGAGATCCGAGGAAGCCTCGAGCGTTTGCGGGAATTTTAATTTTTCCGGTTTTATCAAAGCGTGACGGAAACATTTCCGCTGGAACGTTATAATCATGAGATTTTCGAGACTCGCGATGCCATGAGGGGTAAATTGAAATTTCTCCAGTGGATCGTGGTAAACCTACTAGATAAATCACGTGGAAGGACCGGATATGTCTGATCGAAATGTATTATGTAGGTTGCTCCACGCTGAATGTTGGGTTTCGATGGCAAAATTAAGTTTCACCCTGGTGCGGTCTTTGGGTCTTCTTCGACCCACCTCGTTCTTATTTTTTTTTTTAAACTTTTGTTGTTATCAAAGAAATGCAATGAAATTAGCATCAATATGCTTGCTTTTATTCCCTTGACATTGTATTAAAAGTTTATTGTCAGAATTCACATGGCATGCTGATAATAAAAATTATTACCCATAAGGTCTTTGAGTCTTTTTTGACCCAACGTAAACGAGGCAAAAACAAATAACAGATATCAATCATGGTAAAATCTTGCAAACAAGTGGGTGATAGTATAATCGAAGGAAACGGTATAAATAGCATAAAATGGTCAGAATAGTATTATTAATGCGAAAAAAAATGAATAATTGTATGGTGGGATCTGAATTGCAGTTTACAGCACTGCTACCAAGTATGTAAAGCCTATATAAATAAACAATTTGGACAAAATATGTTGCTTTCCTATAATTAAAGTTATTATAATAGATACGACTGGATGATCCTATGCTTTCTTAATCTTCAAACTGTATTATAAACCTGAAAATACGAGTTCCATACATTCGGGTCATTTTTTACCCAAAAACCTTAAGTCTATTGTCGAACAGAAGAACGCTCTAGGTTTAAAATGCAGACTTTTGATCGAAATAAAAATCGTCCGAATTGGTAAACTCTTTTAACATTCAAAGCTTAATAGCCACGCCTGCTCAGAAAGCTAAATATTTTGCAAATAATAAATAGTAATTTGAAAGCTCAAAGTTATTAATTATTAAAATCACTGGGGTAAACTAGGTTTCTTTTTACAATAGCAAAATGCGCTGAACCAGGTCCATTTACCATTATTATTATATTTTTTATTGCATTATACATGACTGCACAAATTGCTTCAACAAGTCAATATAATAATAACAATCAGTGAACAGATATCAACAGTTTAATAAACTGAAACGATGGCACAATGTAAGCAGGTACTATATATTAATTATTATTGCATACAGTTGCTCACGGCGAACTAATTAAAAGTTCATTAACAAACTTGTAATTAATAGGGAAGTTGTATCTTCATTCATGGTGTTCATTTACAGCACTTGCTAAACCACGCGATTTTCAAAAACTGAAACTGACAAACAGAGCGTATACTACTGCTAATTATACAGTATCATTATATTCTACGAGAACCAATCAACAAAAAATTTTATAGAAATATATGCTCACAAATGCTCTGTAAAAGAATTATAGAAAAAAATATGAAATATGCAGTGATGGTCTAATCAAAGAATTAAAAATGTATTTAGTAAAATGAAACAGAATCAAGACGAAATTCGTATGATAGTAAATGCATTTGTATTAATCAAAATAGTTGCCATTTTGAAATGGAACAATAGTAACAGCTTATTAATAAATTGTGGATAATTCTGCAATTCAATATACAAAAGCCTGTGGAAAATGTATATTCCATAAAGCAGGTGAAAGAGGAAATAAGTTTTTGAAATATTTAAAGGGCATCTGCAATCTGAGGATTAACAAAAATGGTATTGATTATCTACGTCAATTTCAATGATTAAGCATAGCGTTATAAACAAACTGGCTTTAGGGGTGATTGGGGGGTGGAGATCCCCACAGTATTTTTTCTAGGGTGTCAAAGACTATTCAAGACAAATTTGGTGCGGATACATTGCACGGTATACAACCCTTTACCGAAGAAACATACATATTTTGACTTTTATATATATACAGATTAGATAATTTTAATCAAACTATCCTCACATTGTAAGATATTATTACTTTATCTCATATTTTTCTTATACGTTTTTAACAAAGCATTTATCAGCCTACGTTTGTATAACATTTTTTGCTTATTTCTATTCATAGAACATACTGGTACAGTTTGTCGGTAAAACCCTGAGACATCCTGTATAAATTGCAATCAGTTTTCTAACGTCAAACTGGAACTCGTACGATTTCCGTGCGACCGCGCGTACGCGCTCGATCGGCAAATCGCAAGACACAACTGGAATTACACCCTTTTAACCCTTTCGCTACGACGGTCCTCTCCGGTACACGCACCTGCAGAACGAGACGCTTCGCCATAACTGTACAAATTACGCGCGAACAGTCGTCGGCGTACGGGTTTATGTTTTGCGCCCAAAAAAGTTGCTTTGGCAATGTTTTTGGAACCAAAAGAACTGTTCTTTAAAACAAGACACTTTTAATTTCTTGATAAGCTTTGAAATCAGTATTTCTACAAATAACATTCAATAAGTATTCATGAACATCGTATCATTGAACCTGTACGAAAAAAAGGTGTACGAAACAAATGACACCTTGTGGAAAAAAATATTTATTCATCGAAACTGCAAGTCCAGAGTAAATGTACAGAGTTTCCTGGACAGCGACTATAGTCGCCCGTCGTGTATGAATGACGTTTTATGGAGAGCGACTACAGTCGCCCGTCGTATATGAATGACATTTTGTGGAGAACGACTATAGTCGCCCGTCGTAGCGAAAGGGTTAATTATCCTCGATGCGCCGGCAAACGGCGCAATTAAGTCGCGCGGCTCTGAAAACGCTAAAAACCGGGCCCCGTGTGCACGCTCTATTAATGCGCAGCAGCGATAATTAACAACTCGGAATCGCGGTGCAAAGTAGCTCGTTTCGTTTCTCCTCCGGCGGCGCAGAAATTCTATCGCGCTGCAGTTTTATAATCCTCGCTCCCTGGTCCCCATGCCCAGGAAAATGGCCGAAAACGAGGTTCCTTTTTCACTGTAACGCGAACTGCACTGGAAACTGCCACGTGCACGTGAGACGATACTTCTGTTAGCTCGTTTAAAACGTGTTCATCGGAAAATGTAAGTCGTCTCTTTTGATGTGGAGCTGCGGTGGGCCTACCAACGTCTCCTTACAGTCGATGAAGGTTATATTTCGGAGAAAAAAATCGATTTAGTACGAAACTCATAAAATACTGAGGAATTCATAAATAATATGTATTAGAAACAATATTAACACTTCGAGTGCCGCGTCACCCACATCTGGGTGACAAATAGATTGAATCATTCTTTATTTGATCATGTAAAATATTGAAAATATACCTAATCAGCTGTAATAGAAGCAGTAAAGAAATGAATGTTGCTTATATTATTGATTAAGAAAGTAAAATTCATGTTTACATTCATTTAGTATCAAAATTGAGGAAGTTTGCCACTTTCACCTAATAGAGCATGGGATTGAAAGTGTTAAGGCCTTACCTTCATAGCAGGGTAAAATTAAGTCTAAGATTTCTGATTGTGAGTGAGCCTAAACGGACCACCGATAGTGTAGGTGTAGACCACCGTCAGTTTTCACTGACAATTACACCCAGTCGTAAATCACACCACTTGAAGCACATCAGTCGCTTACCCTTGTCCTTCGCAGCTTTCTCAGCATAAACACATTTGCAACAATTTCTCCTTCTTCATCGCCACAATCCCTGCCTCTGCTTACTCTTAAAAGTACAACTCTTCAGTTGTATTCACTGCCATAGCAGAGTTCACCAGTAGGTCAATCCACCTTGACGAAAGAGTTTAATCGATCGCGTTTACAGAAAAGAGAGTAAAACGGTCCACGTTAGATAATCGAACGGTTCAACCCAAACAATTAAACAGACACGTCTATCTATTATGTAATACACATAGTTCGTCAAAGTTCTATTAAAACCACCCACACAAGGCCAGTTCGAAAGAAATCACGTACAAACTAAACAGTATAATATGAAACCATATTAATTTTATATTTTACATATGGCACTAAGACTTTCAATTTGACCGTACAATCTTCTTCAGGGTATTCTGAAAATTCTTTTAATAATTCGTTTAAAATGCAGGAAAAATGTGGATCCACCCTACGTATCTTTCAAAGAGTATTCTTCTTTTTTTTTTTCATTTCAAAGAGCCGAAGACGAGCCGGTACGCGACCTAGCGAGTTTGAAAAAATAGGACGAACTCGATGAGACCGAGTTTAATTGGAGGAATCGTTATACCCAACGGTGAAGCGTTCTCGTACCTTGTCTCAATTAATGAATATTAATTAGATCTGAAGTGTCTGCATGTTCGCAGTTACAAGTGTCTCGACAAATGTTACGTGAAGGAACGAAACCAATTAACGACTCTAACTTATTTTCCGCTGCAGTCCTTACCCGCTCTTCCTACCCGATCCAAATATAAAAATCCAAAAATATTCAACCTTTGTATAATTTTTTCTTAGGTAACTAAATGTTCCAACGTTTCTTGCAATTGCTTTGAAAATGTTCTTCCTTCAGCATCCTTTGCTATAATTCCATGTCAACGAAGTTAACTGCGCGTTGATGAACTCCGGGAAGGGTCTTTGTTTCCAGGATGAAGAAACGCCCGGGCCAACGTAATGGCAATACGATTTTAACGAGGAGAACGGTATTTGATCGAACAACATTCTGCCCGTGGTGAACTCGCTATCGATACTACCTGAGTTCATCGTTCTTCCTCTTTTTATCCACGCCTCGATTAGACAGGACGATTAATAATCGATACACAGGACCGACTGTTCGAAAAACTACGAATTATCGGATCACCAGTCGCAAGAAAAGCAATCAGAATCGCAGCTGAGGATTTATCGTTTAATTCCTGGTCTTTCGAGTCTCGTTCCATCAAACGTTGCTTTTACAATACAATTTATCCACGTGATTCGAAAAATTGTTCGATAGATTTCGATTATATTGATCATTTCAGTTCTGCTTGAAATGGAAAACTTTTTCAAGGTGGAGTGAAACAACTGTTTAAGTAGTAGAAGAAGGACAGTAAGAGTAATGGTTGATATCTCGATGAGTAAAAGTATCTGTAATCATAAGTCATGTTTAAAAACATTACTTATGGGATGGCCCAATATGTTGACTTCCCCGAATAAAATGGTACAGATGTATCTTCTTGGCCGTGCATGCTGGAAAAGAAATCAAATGATCGGAAACTTTTGAAGTGGCAGCCATTAAGAACAGCCGGTACACAGGGTTACGTGACCTCGTGGCAACCGATGTTAAAAATTTCACTTTTCCGTCGTTCGCATGACACTTTGCCCCTTCACCCTCGAAACACCGTATGGCGTACCTATACAACCATCTCGTGCATATCATATCGATTCGATAATGTTGGCTACAAACTTTCAACATTTTTCACGGTTTTAAATGGGCATTTTTTCAAATATTTGAGTACGCTGAGTTACATAAATATCCGGAGTTCAGCCATAACATTGTCCCACTGCAGTCGTATAATTTTACACAAACCTCGTTGCTCCGAAACACGAGAAATTTTTTAGAATTTTCCAGTTTTGTGTCTCCTGAAAACAGGCTTCACGTAGCTAAGCATCAAATAATCATTCTTTCAACACGCTCCACAAATCACGTGGTATCCGAGTCAATGGAGCACGTACAGACCGAATGTCCAACCCTGACGATCTCGAAATGTAGCCAAAAGAAGTCGATGGTTCTGATTTACGTCCCTTCAGCATTCACGAGGAGGAACTCTGATGAAACGAGCGGTATAGTCGGATGTAGGTAATGTCATTGGGAGAAGATAGATAATCAATATCGAGATAGCCACTGGATCACCTCTTGGGAGTAATGGACCGTTTCGAGCTATCAAATCTGCCGACCCTTTTCCTCAGCTTCTCCAATTTTTTTTTCCATCCTACGGATCCTTCCGCCGAACACCTTCGAGACTATGTTTTCCGCTTGATTTTCCTGCGCCCCAACGCGTTCGCTCTATTTATCCTCAACGACGTCTGTGTGTGTCCCTCTGTGTATGTCTGTGTATGCATGTGTAGGGTTGCACGAAAGGTCCGAACATTTTGCTATTTTCTGCACCCCACGGCGTTCCGCTTCACCTAAAGCTGACCCGGCTGCTCCACGCGTCTTTTGTGCGACGTCACTGGATCGGATAAACTCGAGGATCGTCTGTTGGGGGGAAAATATAGGAAGCTTCCCTTCCCTGGTGAAGTTGAAATCGTCGCAGGAAGCACCCGGAGTTTGGCGGTTGCAAATCACTGATTAACTGCCCGTGTTGGGTCCGCTCTACTCCGTTGTAACTGTCGAAAATGTGGAATGGATGATCCTAGAGGGCATGAAAGATTGTACAACTGGATACCAGATCCTGAATGCTAGGAGCTAGGTTTCTAGATGCAAAAATAAAATGAAAATATGGAATACTAGCTTTTTGTTTGTGACTTCGTTCGGGAGAAAATTAAGTTCAACCTCTACAGTTGTAGTACTTTTCTCTTTAACATGTTGGGTATTGTGGGGGTCACTGGTGATGGGCGCCATAGATTTAATTCAATTAAATAACTACTAGTGGTTATCAAATTCTGAAAAATATTAACACTGCAATAATAATGTAAACTACAGAATTATACGATTAAATGAGTATAAAGTTTGCTACTTTACAATTTGTACTAAAGACAGAAAATTATATGTCTGACTATGTGTGTCTGTTTCTATTGCGGCATTCAACGTGTTCATTTAATTACCCAAATTTCCGTGTTTGCAATTACAATTACGAATCGCAGCATTCGCATCGATTTTGTTACATTAAACGCGCCAATGCTGCTGATATCGAATTACGAAAGGGCACGAATCCTGATAACAGCGAATGATTAATAAACCGATACGTTTACAGGTAACTTCCGCTATGTTATGTAAGTGCAACAATCACGTTCTATCGATTGCGTGTAACCAGAGTACGTGAATTTCCGTGATTGAAAATTGCCAATAGATCGCATCGTTTTAAATCGATCTTGTTGGTGAAAGTATGTGAATTCGGCCGATTACGAATCACTGCAATAAGTGGGTTCTTCTGATTGCGATTTGGAGGTAACTATTTTAGGATAAAGTCAAGCGTACTCTACCTGTTGCGAGTGGATGAAATACGCGAATTCTGTCGACTGATAAATTGAAACGATTCGAAATCATTTTTGTTACAAAGGATACGTGAATTTTTTCTTGAAATGTCGACAATTGTATAAGCAAAGTAGATTAGGAATTATAACATAAATAATTGAGAAACAATCGCTTGCATGAAAGTAGAAAATTAGTTTCATAACTTGTCGAAAATATTTTGAAGGATTAAATGTTATGGAAGCTCGTTGCTCAGAACACGTTGCAACTTTTTATCGGATATCCGAACTTGCGTCAAACTGTCGAAAATAGATTTATACGCGCAGTCATGCTCCTACGATTATTCAACCGTATCATACGCGAGGGTAACCCACGCCATCTTTTTGGGTGGTAGAAGCATGAAAGATCGACCTAACCTTTTCAACAATTTTATATTAAAAAAAATAATTTCAAATGATTAATGACGCTCAAATCAAATTGAAAAATTGAATAGGGATGTTAAGACAAAATATACATAATTCCTCTGTTTTAGTTACAAACGAAGTTACAAATTTCTTTTAGAATCGAACAATGATGCAGAGGCCACTAGAGGTTTGTAATAGATACGTACAGTGTCTCATGAAAGTGTTTTTAAAATATTTACTCTTTCACAAAAATAAGTTAATTCATGTAACTTCTAAATACATTTTAATTGTTTAATTTTAAAAGAAACCGTGATACTTATTTACAACACTACATAAATGAGAAATTTATTTCAGTTACTGAAACAGAGAATCTATATAGACATTCCTTTTTTCATTTTTCTAACTGTAATAAGCCTTCAAAATCCAATGCAATTATTTCAATAGAACCTACATTTACACAATATTCGTACAACATTAATTTCAGGTATTCAGGGCCCAGAAAACTCGAGTTGACGGAAGATTCATTTCTAGAACCACGACTTCTGATCGCTTGGCAATATTTTTCTCATGCAAACGGTAGTACGGCGATCGACGTTAATCAGGTCAGCTAACGTGCTCGTTAACCGTGGACGATAAGTGACAACGTGACAGGACTCGTTCGTTCTCTCTGGCAAGATCCCTCTGGTCGAATGAACGGCGGATTAAATTTCGAAGCAGGTTCGCGTGATTCGACCAATTAAAATAACGACCGACCTCTCTCTAATGCGTATTAACCAGATAAATAATTGGTGCTCGGGTAGCAGTTTCGATGATCAATCGTGGAACACCCGCGAGACCGCTCGAAAGAGAGTGACAGAGAAAGAGAGTAGTATGGTAAACGATTTATTTGTATTTTACGTTCGTTTACAGAGCTTTTTTAGCCGAACTTTCGTTACGCGCATCGGCGGCATCTCACCACTGTTCGCATCGTCGTTGCCCTCTACGGTTTCTCCTAGTTTATACGTACCTGAAACAAAAAAAAAACGCTAATTAGTACCTTATTGTTTTTCAGTTATTGGCAGTTGCAATAACCCTTTCTTTTCTGATCTTTCTAATAATTTCGTGCGACAAAGTTTATTATTCGATTCTAGAGCGTATCAGCACACACGATTCGTTTTTAACAGACCCCTAAAAATGAAAGGTGCTGTAGTACCATATTTTAAAAAATTGCTACTTAAGTGAGACTCATAATAGTAACGTATGGACCATATTTTATGCCACGAATGTGACTTGTTATTCTAAGACAAAGAATTAATATGCTTGAAAATTTCAGATTCTGCAGAAAAATTGTTCAGCAAGGCTGGACGTTATAAAATTTATATCTTATTTTTAATCTACCCTTTTCTTCTATCACAATTGATATTATTGAAGTAACAATGTTGTTGAAGTAAATTGATTTTGATTCTTCACGCATCGGAATCTAGTTGTTTCCGTTCTTAGACACTGTACCACGACTACGTCATTCGATAATCGAAAGAGAACCATGCAGATTCTCGCCCCCTCTTTTTTGTTTCTTAATCTAACGGATACCAACGTATTCGAAGCACGTGCGATTCTCCTGAGTTATACAAATCTTTCCTTGTATATATACTTGATATCACTGCGTTTTGTTAAATATTCATTTCCTTTTTTTATATCTATTTTGATACAAGGGGCTGTTGCCCAAAATACCAAATATAATTTTTTGCTTTATTACAAGGCTGTGCTCTATTCGATCCGTAACCTCGACAAACGTATACATGCAATACTTAAATTAATGTTGCTTATCAAATTTGTAAGGGAGAAAAAATCGGGTGGACTAGACCGGGAATCGAACTCGAGACCTGCTGCTTTCCGGGAGGGTGCTATCCCACTATCCAACCCATTACCAATTCAATGTCCCTAAACGCAACACACCAAACGGCTGCAGTCTACAAATTTTAAATTGCTGTATTTTCTCTGAAAGACCCAAAGTGAACAGTTTTTTCGTCTTGTTAAGACAGCTGGGGCATGGAATATCAATTGAACGATCGTCGAAGCAACGAAATGATCGGATTACCGTCGATCATAATGGCGGAGGGGCAATTAACGAGAGAAAAAATAGGAATAAACGTTCAAGCGACGAGGTGTAATGAGGCGGAAATGTAAATTCCAGATGAATATGGATATTAAGGCAATTCATGCGTAGCCATTAACTCTTTGCATTTGCATGTTATTACGTGGCTTTGCCGGCATTCGTGATTCCGGTGAAACGCGCGGGTCATCCGAAACGTCGTAATGAAATTTTCATTCATTTCAAAGCACGAAAAGTGCAGTCGTGTATCATTAAAGTACACCAGAAACGTTACGCACCTGTTCGTGCTAAAATAAATAGTTGTTCAATTGTTCATAATTTATTTTCGGTAATGGAGAAGCCTATGCGTGAAAAGAGATTCAAGTAGATTTAGAAAGATCAAAAAACCAATACACGAGCACGACGATGCGCTATGTAATGTGTTAAAAGGTTGGTAATAAAGGCTGCTGACAGTCTGACACACAATTGTCCAAAATTTCGATTTGAATCATAAGCAAACTCGTGAACAATGTTTTCAGTACAAAAATACTTGGAACGATTTAAATAATTTTCGAACACTCCCTATAATACATTGTAGATCAACGCGTACAGGGTAACAATTATTTATTAATTTCATTCTTCAATTGGCCAGACAGCGTCTCACAGACTTCATTGTTCAGAAACAATAATAATAACAACGTGAATCCCGTTATACCGTGATGGGACAGTATATCTGATCCGCTCGGGAGTTTAAACAACTTCGTGGGATGATATTACAGGCAGACAGCAGACGCCGGGGGTAATAACAATAATTGCAGCCATAAGATAAAGGAGAAAGGTAAAAAAAAGATGGACTGAACTAGCTCCATTTTGAGGCAACGAAACGGCGGTCGGAGCTTGAGAATTATCACTCCGACCGCCATAAAGCGGTCGAAAGTATCGTTTCGCTTCTATCTTTACGAGGGAATTATGCGGTGCAGCTGATCCAGAGTTTTACTTCCCGTCGCGATGCTCCGGGAACAACGTTCCCTGATGCATAAGTTACCAAAGGGATAAGTCGTAGAAAATTCCGACAGACGGATTTTCCCCGAGCACGTTCTTATAAGTTTTTACGGGCCTTGAAAACGTCCTACTTTCGTCCGAATGAGTGAAATATATGCCCCGACTACCCTAACAGAAACTCACCGACCGAATGAAATCACAACAATTCACGTTCTAACTGAGAAAGTCACTAGATCAACCGTGTTGAAGAGGTTTAACACGTTGACTGCCACGGTAGTCACCGGTGACCGGCGCTTCAAGTTCTATTTAATTAAATAACTATTATTTTTACTATACTCTAAACAAATTTAAAATTGCAACGCAAATATAGGTACGCATGTGCAATTCTGAATACTTCAACATTTTTTCCCTTTACGATGTACATAGAAAAGGGAACTTCATATGGTGTCTGACTAGCGATGGCTGTTGTCACTGTGGCAGTCAACGTATTAAGGAAAAGATGCTGACACAAAAATCTTCCAAAGCGTTGTCTAGTCTTTGGCTTATCAAATATTTATTTCAAATCGTAGATTAGAATAGCATGTTCCAAGCACTGTTCAGTTGCTCTAGACTGCTTTGAAAAATGTTGTACAAGAATGAATTGTGAGATAGAATTTTTCACTAAATTCAATGAAGTATCTTGACTAGGTCCAAACTTTCCAATCAGCGAAGGGTCGATAACGAACCACAGCATCTACCTTACTCTGAAGATGACATAAACTTCGTCATAACATTTCGAATGATTTCATTATCCCCAACAATGCGGTTTTCATCGATAGAAAATTGCATCGAATCCTCGCTTTCATTAATCCCTTAGACTGAAATATGAGTCTGGTCGGTCATGGTAACCTAATGCCAAAGTGTACAATGGTAGATTGTACTCGTCATAACGTTCGAGGTACTAGATTTTACTTGCGAAAATTGTATAATAATTATAAACAGGGTCAGCATATTGCATCAATTTAATGTGTTTTATTGTGAAATACTATAATGTCTGAATTAAATTCTACGTCAAGTAATTAATTTTCACGCATCAAGCATCTGCAAAATGTCCACCACGATTTATATTACGATATCGAGCGGTCCAGACGATTCGAGCGAAGCAACAGTTTGTCCTTAACGATAATAGTCTAATTACAGGCGGAGTTCGCGGTCGACGTTGGATCATAATTGATGAACTCGAGCAAGACGGTCTCCTCGTCTACATCGAACGAGAATCGGTCTCGAAACGTTCATGAATGAATAACGGCAGCCCCATTTCACTTTTCACCCCGAAGGGGTGGAACGGCAATCTGTCAACGAGGACACGAGAGGCGCGGCGACAAACGTTCGAAAAAGGATTGTCTGAGGAGATTTCGTGAGGCACCCGCAATAATCCTGCCATGATGAATCCTCTTGTCCTTTAATCCGTCCCTGTCAATCACGCAGGATAAAACTTCATTACCGGATAATAATAGAGAAATAGATGGATCTTCGTCATCCATAACGCTCGCGTCGTGGCTTGAAGGATGTCCCGGTGTGTACGTGTCTCGCCGTGTTCATGAAAATGGCCTGTTAAATTTACGACCGCCACGTAGTTCGTCTCTTTCTCAATTCTCGTTTCAAAAATGGTTAAATATCGATTAACCTCTTCGAGGATGCTGACACGTAAGTGTAGACTTTTGTTTTAAACATCATCGACGAAGATACAGTGCTTAATGGAGCGGCTGTCAAAAGTCTGTAGGCAGACTATAATTTTGTTATATCCGTGTAAAAATGTACATAATGAAAAAATTTCCGATCACGTCATTGTCGGTGTAACTCCTTCAAAACTAATGATGTAACGAAATTCCATGTACAGTAAATGTATGCAAATGAAATTTGAATCCGAAATAACAAAAGAAATACTGCGGCAAAAATAATTTTAAATATTTTTGTTTATCTGTGCTCTGTGGTGGTTGGTTCGACTGTTAACTGTTCTGTTTGTATACTTCCGTGAATTTTATTCGTGTTTGTGTAGGCGTCGACGGCGGTCATTGAATTATTCCTATTGTTAGATAACAGTTTCACCTGGCTTCAACCTGTACGAATCGATAGCTTTGTAATAATTGATACTGCAACTCTGCGTTTGGATCATGCTGTAACGTCATCGAGTGGAATAATAATGCAATAATAATTCCCCTCGTAATGATGATTATTTCGCGGTTGCTGTTTAATTTCTTCCTCTGTATTCACATTTCACGTTAATGATGACAGGCATGGAATTGCGTTGTTCATGAAACAATATTGATAATATAGGAACAAAAGGCGGGGTATAGCAGTTTATTACTATTAACCCAACCTGAAGAAAAAGTAATGTACAAGTAAGGTATTATTGTATACTCGCAGTTGTGAAGATTAATTGAATAATTATTAATTTTGACAAACGTCTGAGCAAACTCGGCATTACAATAATAACTCAGAAGCAGCGTACACTATTAAACATTTAAATACTTCGCTTTGTATGTTTTATACTGAAAGGAACAAATCATGTAGTGTCTGACTAGAAACGACTGTTTCCACTGTGGCAGTCACCGTGTTAACCGCACCGTCGGTGCTCAATAAATTTTCGAAATCAATTTTCCTGGAAACTTTTCTATTACTATACTTTTTCTATTATTTCATGGAAATTCAAAATTATTCAGTGAAATTGAACTTCTGTTTACGTGTTTCTGCTTTTGTTCGTCGAAGAAAATTGAATGTCGACTAGGTGTATGCAGCGATTTAAGAAGATGATGTTGCCATTTCAGGACGAAACACCATTATATGAGCGTGTACCATTCGAGCCCATTAGGGAGAAGGGAATACGCGACGTCGAATTACCAAACGATACCCTTAATGCACGTTATCCCCAGATTTCCCTTCGTCCAAACCAATTTGCAGGTATTTGCAGAACGCACGATCAAAGCCGTCGACTATGTGTAACGAAGGATTATTGTAATTTACGCTTCCTATTCAAATGTCCGGTAATACGCGCAGGCACTGACACTGGATCCGATCTAACTAGATCAGAGATTAGATCATCATCTGATGTTCGATTCAGTGATCCCTTGACAGATGACACGATCGATCGATTCTGATACGTCAATCGTGAACCCTTCCCATTGTTTGTCACGAAGATTAAATTAATTCGTAGTCAAGGTATCTGAATCTTGAAAGGATTCATTTATTCAGAATTTAATAGATAAGTATTAATGGCAGAGTTAATAAATAACTATTAATTCTTACAAAATCCTGAGCGACACTGATACTAGAATAATTCATCTGTAGATCTCTACGAATAAATGAGGGATTAGAAATGTCTGAAACGGCTCAATTAAAATGACTCAACAATCCAACGAGCTTCCTTGAATATTTATATTTTTATAATGACCTCCTTGAAATTATCCGAGACAGTATTGGTGTAACAACGTAAGAAGGAAATTATACGATCGAATTGGTCTGACTTAAAATTCCTCTGAAGAGGTCCACGAAGAAGTAGCGGATCAAAAATGTCTGAAGATTAAGAAACGAGGATCAGATAATTGTGCTGTACATATTCATCGAGATATCAGGTTTGCAATCCATACCTTACTTACAAATATGTAATATACAGGGTGTTCAAAACAAGAGCCTGATACTTAAAAGGCTTATAGTACTCACCGAGAGAAGTAAAAAATGTCTAATCAACATAGATCCTAAAAGCAATCCTTTCGGTGTAAAATCAACTTTCATTATTTATTAACGTTCGATATCATGAGTGAGTCAATTAATGTGAGGCAACATATAAATCAATCCTTCAGAGAGAGGTGAATAGGACGAGGAGGTTCAGTAAAATGACCTCCTCGATCACCTGACTTGAATCCTTTGAGTTTGTGTTTCTGGGAACACATAAAGACTTTGGTCTACTCATCACCGATAAATAATGTGCTGGACTTACGACAACGAATAGAAAATGCGTATTGTACAATACGTTGCACGGAAGGGAAATTTGAAAATGTACGTCGATCTATAATCCGCAGATGTGACGTTTGTGTAGCAATGGAAGGAAGACATATCGAGCATCTACAATTATGAAGATTTATACTACAGTTGCTTCTATGAAGTGTGTAAATTCAATGTGTTGAGAAGAGACTCACTCATGATATCGAACGTTAATAAATAATAAAAGTCGGTTTTATACTGAAAGGATTGCTTTTAGGACCTATGTTGATTAAATATTTCTTTACTCCCCTCGGTGAGTACTGTAAGCCTTTTAAGTATCGGACCTTTTTTTTAACACTCTGTATTTATATGAAATAGCCACCTGGCTTAAAGACATCATCACCGTCATTTCCAAAAGACGTCAACATCAAAATTGCTCCCCCAACGCTGAAGAAACTGCGAAAAACCGAGAAACCACGGCGAAGAACATAGCAGTCGGGTCGTCGTAAAACCCTCGACGACGAAACGAAAAAAGCCACCCTGTCATGTTTTCCGCGGTTCAATAGGCAGAGTCGCCGAGATAGCTGTTGTTTACGATGCTAATGGATCCTCAGGAGGAAGTCGAAGAGGGTCTCCATCCGGCCGAGCGAGTCGCCGTCGAAGCAAAGAGACGAGAACATTTCAGCATTGACGAGGAGGGCGTCGTCGCGTCGCTTTGCGTTTCGTGGTGAGGCTCGAACCGGTGGAAAGGGTGAAGGGCGAGCAATTAAGCAGCCCTTAAGAGCGATCGAACGGACACGATGTAACTGTGCTGTTCCCTGAATCGTGTCTCCCCGGTCTTAATCGTTTAACGGGGTTGCTAGCAGGAAATTGCGGCTGACAATTGATTTCGTGGCCTCTCGGTGACTGTTCAATTTGTCCTCGAACGAGCTTGAATTGGCAGAAATATTGCACGGGAACTGTGGGGCGCGACGAACCGCGCAAAAACGACGTGCCGGTCGACGTTGCTGCAACAATTTCTCCCTCCATGCCGGCACGTTTAAACATTTTCACTGTTTTATAGAAGTTAATGTGGCGATTAATTTCTATTGTTGTACCGCGTGTAAATGACGTGCAGATTCGATTGCTTTTTCTTTGGTCAGGAATGGTATTAGTAAATATTTCTGGTAAAATCTGATAGAATCATTAGAAAGAATAGGCTATGTCAATTTTTATTCTGCAGTGTTCAACTTGGAAGAAAAATTAAAATAATTAAAACAATTATATTTTCGCTGAGTTTTTTTCTGTCGCCTAATTAGAATATAACTTCATGTCATGAACAATACAGTTACATTCGTCGGACCTTGTTTCTTTACTGATGCACTAAAGTATTAAAAATTGATTTTCTCAATGAAGCTGTTTTGTGACATTCCTTGCATTTCCCCCTAACCCTTCAAATAAGACAAACCTGTTGCACCAATCTAATAACACTTTTAAAGTAATGAAAGGAAAAAATAACCCAGCGGACGCCTAATTTTCGTGTCGCCGCTACAGAACATCCGAATTAGCGTACAGGAGCATCTTTACAAGGAGAAATCGAAGCAAGAGAACGCAATAAATCTGGCGAATCAGAGATAAAACCGTTACGAGATGGTTCTGGCTCGATCTCGAAAACGATGTCGGCCAGTTTCGCCGGTAATTGCGGCCGCGGCTAGATTTCCGGGCGCATAGTCCGTGAAATTTTGTAGCCCGATGTCGTGTGTAAGCTAAAATTCACTGGCTGTCGACCAGTGACGCGTAACGTCGTGCACGTATACGTGTAGCGAGGGATCGACGAATTTCGAGAAAGGGTTTGACGTGCGTGCTCACCGATATCGATGATGTTCTCCGGGAATCCGATTTCCCTCCAGAGGGAAATTCACCGAACAATCCGCCTCCACTCGCGAACGATCAAAGGAATTTTACGACGGCCCGGCCAACAGGCAAGATATTCAAATTGATTTCGCTCCGAACGAGCAGAAATTATATCTGTAATACGCAGACCCTGAAGCAGTCCACAAGTTGGGAAGTTGGTCTTCTATCGGATCTAGGTGAACCTCTTCAGAGGTGAATTGATTAAAGTTCCAGAAAAATTATATTGTGGGTCTTTGTCCTATGGGAATGCGAGTTGATGCGTGCGAGGAGTTCATCGAACTGTTCCTAGGCTCTAGGGAGTGCATGCGTGTTATCTGTGTGAATGTGTGTGTGTGTGTCAAAAGACAGTTTCCGGTGTCAAGTAGATGGCAGAGCGTGAATTCTCCGCGAGGCATCGTGGGAAAAACATCTATAGAGAGAGAGTTTAGTACATAAAGAGCGAATTGACATTTATTATTAAAGTTGTTTTAAAAAGTAAAACTATATCTAATCATTTAAAATCCCTACAATATTGAAAATCTAGAAAATTCGGTGCCTTTATCTTGTTCTACTATTTTACTGTTGTTATGGTCTTGTTGTCAGCGGTAAACAAGAATAAGAATATTTATAACTCGAAAGGGAAGCATTTCAGGGCTAACGACAAAAACGAAATAATGTTGAACCATTTTCGACTCCATTTACAAGGTGAATCCGAAGTTCTATCCCAAAATATTCAGGCCTATTTCATGTGTCAAAAGTAAGCAAAAAATTCTACTGAAACAGATCTTAAAACCACTTGTATTTGCGCTCTAAGTACATTCAGCTAAACCCTCTCCTCACAAGAAAAAAGCGTCATATTTCATTCGCGCTGCAAAAGTTCCCGACAGTATCTCTGACACAATTTTAGGGCCACCCTGCCCTGTAGAATACGTCTGATAACTCCCTACTTCACATTTAGCCTGTACAAGCTCTGCTGAGCCTTCTAACTATACATTCCCTACGTTTACGTCTCAAAATGTCTGAGTACGAATCTTCTGGTTAACCATGAAGCAGGGTGATAAAACATGGCTATTCACATCACGTCCGAACGGCGGATTGTTTCTGACGCCATGGAAAACGCGGTTGAAGGGAGTATGATAGTTCGTCAGCGTTTCCTTCCGCACGTTTCGTGCGTTCGACTCCAATTACGTCGGACAGCATAAGGAGCATTTAAGCAGCTTCGTACAAAATCGGTTGAAGAGATTCGAATCTAACAGAGACACGGGGAGAGAGAGAGAGGAAGACCATGGCGGAATTGTAATGGTTTCGGTCGGTACATCTAATGTGGAGTAGCCCGGCTCCTGGGAATTGCGGCCAGCAATTGATTCCACGTGTCCCAAGCACGCTTCTAATTTGTCGTAATGCCACCGTGAACGGACCGAATTTCGGTTTCCTAATAGTCTTTCGCGCTGGACACCGATTATAGATCGATCTCCGAAACTCCACTGGAATCTGTACGTCTCTATCGAGAAATTGAAGAACGCGGTTCGAAGAGGCTCTGCAGCTGAGAGAATCTGCGACTTTGCTGGCAATTGGTGCGCTGAGGTTAATCGTATTCAGGATGTGTGAATTCTGGCAACCGTTTCATTCGGTATAAGAAGAAATAGTTATAGTGCGTGTGGTAAAATTCTCGAAGTTTGAAAACTGGAAAGTTGTGATGATAGTTACTAGAGGTTTTAAGGTGTAAACCATGGCCTTGCGGTGATATGATGGAAACAAGGGTCATAGCAAGACCTAAAGGCTATTTCCCTGAAAACTACAGAGAAACCCTTCAGATCCAACAGCATTCTAACAAGATCAACTCAACGCCATCTGGAGCAGCTTCTTCCTATTTGAATTGATCAGCTGCAGAAGTAAAATTTACTGTCGATGATCAATGAATCGGAACATGAACATGGTTCACTTAAACAGAGAAACTCCCTACACCCACGTCATTGTCAGTACGACTTCAGCCCCTTGGTGAAGCTAGCTCAAATGTTTACGAAACGTTGGGACATAACTCTGCATGGACACGGCTTACAGTCATCAACCTCTGTTAATTATCATCACAACAACCCAAGCCTCAAGGATCTCATTTAAAAACGCTGTTTGAAACCAGACCGAATCCGAGAATTGGCCCCGACTAAAGGGAATTAAATCTCTGATATAATTACTTTGTACAGTTTTCACAAAATATTCTAGAATTGACAAAATCAGTTACTGACATCTGGCCCGATTTTTCAAGGAATTGAATTGAATATTTTTCCATGAGTATTCGCAATTGAATTTTCTTTTATCGAGTAGTATAAAAGTTCCACGATGTCAGTGCGTTTTCCTCTGATCTCTGGTTTCTCGTCTACGCCACGTCATCGCTGCGTTTCCGCCAATAAATCAAAACGACGCACGCGTTGAACCGCGAACGGAATAAGAGAAACCGTTTCCGTCGTAACCAGTTGTTCGCTGGTTGATTACTCTTAGAATCTTTTGTTTTTCTCCCTTCTCTCTCTACCTTTCTCTCGCTCTCTCTCTTTCTCTCTTTTTTTATCCATCTTCTGGGCTTCAGACGGGGCCGACAGCGTTGACTTTGATGTTCTTTCGCGTGACGACGCGCGGAAAAGCGATTTATTATGTCACGGCGCAAAGAGAGTAACGTTCAACTTTACACAGCGGATAAACGGGGACAGCTTCAACGATAGCCGGCTCATTGAAAAGTTTTGGATCTTTTTTTTCCGCTCGGGAAAAAACGTTCGAGAAACAAGGTTTTAACATCTGACGGGTTTCTGCGAGAACTAGGTAAAATTCAATAATTCTTTCAATAATTTCCTGTAGATATATTTTCTAACTTTACAGAACGTCATTAAGTTGTCTCCATAATTTGTGGTGCGTATAGTACTTGGTAAAATGAACGAAGGAGAAAAAACTATTATCCCTGTTTATATATTTCTGGTTTAACGATCTTTCAGAGTACAGTTACACTCCTCTTCGCCATTCTTTGAAACATTACAAAACGTACAAGACTCCACTACACTGTATTTAAGATTAGGTATCAGAAGTGCAATTTTCCCACTCTTCGCATACTCGTTTTTAGGATTCTATACGTATGAAAATTGTATGAATAAATAAAAAAAATGAAAGTTCATTAAAAACACATAAAACATACAGAAATTCAACCACGAAATTCAGCTGCCCAATTATTTTAAGACACCTAAACATCTCTTGGTGAAGCACTATGTTTTTATTGGAACAGATATACAATTTCAAAGAGTAAAATTTGTTTAACATGGACTGTGGAGTATGGGCTTGCGCCTTCGCAACAATGCTGCCTGGAAACCCGGCTACCGCATTGTTTTGATCTCTTTTTTTAATACAATAACTGTCGACTGCAGCGTTACAAACAATTTTGATGAAAGTTTGAACCGTCTCTCTTGATTCACGAGCGTAATCGCGGAAACCATGGTTCTCCGCTGAAATGTCTGACGCGAAGTCGAATTCATAAAGCATAACGAATTTCGCGTTAACGGAGAGCTGTAAACTAATTAAAATCTACGAACCGACTGACGAATCATATTTAAAGTAACTTTCAGACTGTTTTTTAAGAAATTTTACCTCAAGACTTTGGAGTTTGAAGTCACCTCAGACGTGACATTAACAAATTAAATAATGGCAAGTTAAAGTCGCTCAAATTTCATTGTAGATAACAAAATTGTTATGACAGAAACTGTGCAGCAGCAAACAGTTTAATGCAATTATAAAAAATAATTACGACAATATATTTGTTATACCTGACTTTCTGTACACCTAGGACTATTTGTTTTTTTTTTCATACCGAAGCTACCTGATTTTTTCTATACCTGAGACTGCTTGATTGTGCAGCATCTCAAACTGTCTGATACTTGAAACTGAAGGATCTTTAAACCTACGGTCATCTGATTTTCTAGTACCTAAGCCTAACAGGCTCTCCAGTACCTGAAACTGCCTGGTTCTCTCTCTAGCACCCGATCCTGCCTGATTTTACTGTACCTTGCACCAGCTGATGTCTGTATACCTGCGTCCAGAATCTACGAAAAATATAATATTGCAAAGTGTTGAATATTTACACTGGATATGAATTATCCAAAAAAATTGGTGATCATCCTGGCAACAGATTCAGTTAGTTAAAATGTGTTCTCGATCCGACCAACTTCGCTGAATATTTACATTTTTTAATAATCCCCTCAAAAGTATCCGGGTTAAAGGGCGAGAAGAAAACACATAAAAAAGAAATACGCGAAGATATTGATTTTGAAGTAACCGGTGACACTTAGATATAGCCTCGTCGCCATTAAGCATCCGAGTTTTTTTACGGACCAAGTCATTGTTTACCTCGCATGTTGTTTACAACTGTACGCTGCCTCTCGAAACGCCAGAGTAATCTACACAATGCGCAAATTATCTTTTTTGTTAAATACGCGCCCCTCGTCAGATTCTTTCGATTATTTAGGTGACTCGTGCATCTTGTCTTTGCCTGCCCGAACTATTAAATTTTCTAAATATTATATCACTTTTATAATTAGTTATTTATTAATTGTTTCATTTAAAATAGTCAGTATATCTTGGAACATAGCAACTCATAACCATACAATTATTACCCAAACAATTATAAAAGTTATATAACAAAATGATTGGTGTTCACAAACAATAAATATGTTACAACATGTGAATTCTCATATTTCATAAAACACATTCATTACTATGTCCGGGAGGTTTTCTGTTCTTTTTCAAGATTCATAATTCATTCCATCTTGAAAATGAAGGGTCGGTTCAGGAAATCGCGAGGAAAATAATTTCCACGAGTTTCTTTGCCACGAAACAATTTTCGCCATAGAAGGAGGGCGAGTCGATGAAATTTCCCAGTCCACTCGTTCGAATGGTCGGCGCTAATCTTTTGTGTTCGAGAACGCCCCCGTCTTCTCCCGTTCGAATCGCATGTAATAATTTCCTTTCGATGGTTCGAGAAACGGCCTCGAACGATAATCTGACGGTATCTGAATTTAGGCCAACGACAGGGATAAAAAGAATTCTTCTTTGTGGTCGACGGATTTCGTTCGTTTGTCGATAATGCCTGCCGTTCAGGAAAATATCTCGCGTTTCAAGGAAGTCATCGAGAGACCATCGATCGAACAAAATGACGCGGTTTTTGTAGGTTCGGTGAATGAGTAATTACCTTGTGGAACGTCTGTCATCAAACTCCAGGGAGAACTGATGAAAAGAACCATGATTTGTTCGATTTAAGTTGATGGTAGCATTAAAAGGTTTTTATGAACGTTGGAGAGGCTTTCACGAAGACGACGGGGAAATCAGAACGGCTGCGATGTAGCTGAATGCTTCGTCAAATTTTCCCGTCCAACGTTCCATTCCAGTTCAATCTAATCCATAATTAAAATTCCGAGTAAAATTGTGAGTACCATTCATGATTTAACGACAGTACATAACAGCAAACGTAACATCAAATAATTAGGCATTTGTAGTCTTTAAAATATATGTTTTCAAATGCGAAGCTGTTTCGACGTGTCTGGTTATGTATGGGATTATCTACTGTGCCACGAAACGCGATAAACCCTTAAAATAAAGTAAGACCAGTACTGCATGATAATCAACACATTTAACTTTACAGTGAACACGTCTATACATAGCCAAACAAGATATAATATTGTGTTTTAAATATAAATTACAAAGGAACAAAAGTTTTAACTGTTTGATCCTACAGGTAATACTTTATAGGATCATTTCAGCCTTGATATCATTAAAAAATTTAATAAGACTCAGTAGTTGATTAATTAAGTTTAATTTCAGACGCTACCTAGGACCCCATGTCAGTTAGCGAGATACACAATATGTCCTCAATTATACATATTTGTACACGTTGATATCAATGTGTCGTAATAAAAATTTGTCAATGTTTCTCCGAGTGTGTTAATATTAACTTTAAACCAAACTTATGCATCAACATTGTATTGTGCATGAACGTTGTAAAGGACAACGTCAGCTGCAAGGGTTTCAGAGAGATTCGCCAGGATAATCCCACGATTTCCTCCAATGGCGACTCATCGATCACACACAAGGCTTCGTCTCTCGCATTCCTCACGCAATTTCAGTCGGTGTCTGCCGTGTGAGCTTTATCAACGCAATTTACCTCAGATTGCCGGAGCATCTTCATCAGAACGACCGTTCGCATGTTCATTGTTCCAGTTTCGTGAGGCATGCAACGGATAATTGTTCGAACGTGCAGTAATCGGACCGAACTCCACACGAACGTAACGACCCGTACGAAAATCTTTCAATTCGAATAAATTGCATGTAATACATTCGAATGCGTATTACGTGTTTCACGCTTCAGTTTAATTCAGTTGGACCTCGCATGAGCTAAAAAACGATGCGTTGAACAGGTAAACGGATGATGAATAAATTACAATATACAAAGGTTAATACAATATTCATGTATTAATATGAAGCTCGCATTTATTTGTCTTCACAGTGCATGTATGTAATAACAGAAATAATATTTATCGCATCCTCCACTCGTAGTCCAAATTATTACTTTAACACGTCCAGCAACGAATACTTTTATGCGGAAGCTCTACTTTGAGTGTCTTGTCACTTTATAGAGAACTTGTAAAAATGAACCTTTTACGTGCCAAACCTGTTAACGTGTTAAGCGCCACAGTGAAAATAGCCATGCCTAATCAGACACGATATAATCGATTATTTTTTACATAAATCATAAAGAAAAAAAAAAGATTTGAGTACTCGCTCCTGTTATTCTGTTCCAACAATATTGTTTCAGTATGAAGTCTGCTCAGAATTTTGCGACAATCAATAATTATTTAATTAAATTACATTGATATCGGATGACCCCCACGGCGTTCAACGTTTTAAAGTTGATCAGAAATTGATAACGCACTGCGCAACGTTGAACAATCTTTTTGTTTTTCGGAACTCATTGTCAGTATCGTAAAGCTGGTTGATTGTTGGAAGTGAAGTTAGCGGCGAGATGGAAATGAAACGTGAGGCGTTTTCATTAATAAACAGCGAACGAGAGGCCGTCGGTTCAAGGCGACGTCTTTTATTTCACGCCGAGCGCCATGATACCGGGAAACGCGTTTTCTATACGCTTCGCTTTTGTATTTTTCTTCGTTCACGCGAGGAATTCAGACACGACATTTTCAGCCGTTCGCGCCGAGGGACGTGTCGCGTTCATTTGTACACCCCGTTGCAAGGTGAAGCGTTTCAGTCTGAATAATTCTTCAGCGTTTTCAGATACGAAAACAAAAATTCATGTATAAATAACATATACAATTATACAGGGCTTGCATGTGGGAAGCACATCAGGGGTGGATTCCGTACATTAAAATAAGAAAAGAAGTTCCTATAAACAAATGCTTGATATAACCTTGTTTTCGAGTTACACCTTGTTTTATCTTGTAACAATCTTTTCCGCGTGTAAGATACATAGAACGTAATTGGGTATCGGTTCACTGTTTTTCTGCAAGATTTCAGGATCATGTAATTATAAATTTGGACACTTCATCAACGTGTCGATCAAGGCTGCCTACAAATTAATACACCAGCCGGCCTGTTCGAACGCGTTCGACAATCGATGGTAAGACGTATTCATACCTGTATCGAAGCTGGAGGTGGTCACTTTGAGCAATTTCTTTGAAGGTAGATAAGCAGCCATACAACACAACACAAGCTGTAACTCGAAACCAAGATCATATCGGATATATGTTTATGTAACCTTTTTATCTTATTTTAGTATGCGGACTCTACCCCTGCTATACTTCTCACGTGCAATAGGACACACTGTATACGGGGTAAATCATCCCTGTCACTCGTCTGAGGTTATCGTGTTTCTTTTGCTTGATGTTAGGTATATTATGCGTTTTATTTTCTGCAAGTCTTGTACTATTTTCATAATTTAAGACACGTTCAAGGAAATTCAATTATTTCATTAGTCTGGACGCACGCATTCTCCCTGTCTTCATATGAAATTTTTACTTAAGAGAAACGTGACCCTTCATAATAGGGTGGTTTCACGTTAAATTTCAGTGAAATTGAACCATTCTTTGGCATGTTTGCTCCACTAGAGAGGGTCGACACGAGGCACTTAGATTACTGTACCGGGATTTCACGCTCGAATGTTTTATTCCGTGGGCTGTTTCAGCACTTAAGATAAGGACTGCGTAAACTTCTTCCGAATCCTAATGGTGCCAACATACATCAGTCTACTGTTTAGACTGTCGCTCTGTCTATGTTCATTTGAAACGATGAATGTCATCTTTTTGAGCTGCGAAAGTGAATTAAACCGTTTGAGTGTATTATTTAATTGAATTATAGTTGCATTAAAAAAAACGGCATCCAATTCTATTAAATAGATGTTTAATGAATTTCAATCTCTTCAAATTATAATCATTAACTTTGGGCAACCGTATGAGTGATTTATTCTACTTACCAGACATTTCGTTGAGTAATACTACTTGTAATCGCTTTACTCTGTTAATACTACTTGTCCGACATTTTCTCTTGGAATACTACTCATTGTCAGATATATCCTGAATCCACATAAAATTTCTGTTTATATTTCTATTTATCGTTTACTCTGTTCTTATTTGCTCTTAATCTATCCATATTAATTGGATTGATAATTAACTCTTCGACGAAGTTGTAAATTTAGATGAAACCGTAGTAAGAGACAAAGAAATGTCCGCTTGTCGGATATTTCCTTGAGCAACACTACTCGTTACCTTTTCTCTCTATTAATACCACTCGTCAGACATTTCCTCCTGCGACACCACTCGTTACATGATTTCTCCATTCAGCTTGCTCGCTGGATGCTTCCCTTGTAACGCTGCTCATCAAACGTCTTCTTTTAAAGCACTCGATCAGTCCACAAAGGTAACTGAATTACCGAGCCGGGGAAACTATTCCACTGAAACGGCATAATGTAAATAGAATGCAGTCCGACAGTCTATATTTACGGAAAGTGCCATAGCAACGCGGAAAGAACGTCATTACGAAACGTTCCAGGCTTCCAGAAGATTTTCTGAAGTCCATCCAGTACACATTATCTCACGCTATGAACCTTACAGCGTTTTGCTCTCAACTTAATGCGGCGAAACAACGTATCGAACCCGCGATGTATTTGTACATGACATCCCTTTATCAAGATTCTGATATGACATTCTTACAGTATATATTTTGTATCGCAGTCTCCACTCGCTACAAATAAATTTATTTACTTTTGCTTCTTAAAACTTTTTGGGAAAATCTGTAGCTTAGATATCAGAGCTAGGCACCTCAAGGACATCCCTTATTTTTAACTTTAACACTGCCAATATATATAGTATTTACATCAGTTTAAAAACAATATGTCGCGGCACTTTGACCCGCGTATTGTTCGCACTTGTTTAACGCATGTACGATACCTTATTGTCGCTGTTTTGTAGAAACCGTGAGAAATAAAGATCTCTTATTATCTTTCAAAGACATCCTAATTATCCGACTGACGAGGCACTCAAAGCATAACTTCTCTTTCACGGTGTTTCAGCGTCTTTAAATTAACTTAAATTGAGGGTCCTACGTTCGTCTCCTTACAATAGCATGCTCCGCAGTAGGATTCCCACTTTGCACCCAACGGTAAGGGAACAATAAACGTCATCATTGCTTTAGTAACGAAACGCTGAATAACAATAGAACTGTCTCTTAACAACTTTCCATTTTGCAACAAAGTATAATTCTATAATGTATGCGCTTTCATGACCACAAGTCGGATAGAAAATTCTGTTACTAGTTGAAAATGCCATTTCAAAAGCAACTCTCGTTATTATTTTGAAGCCATGTTACTAGTTAGCATTCTCGCCCTCATAACCGTCGCATGTCCCAATAAAATTCTAGTTAATTGGTGAAGTTAACAAGTTGCTAGCAACAGTGGAAAATTTTCTGTTTTTCTTTCACGGTGACACACGCGTGCTCGTTATCCAGTGCACGCTTTCACGCCTTTTATATCCGTAAGCGGATTATACTCTAAAGTTCGTTTGCCCATCGAAATGAACACTTATTAGCATGAAAGTGCCCTGCCGGAGGCTGGCATGTCCTCTGGATATAACGAACAACGATTATGCGCTTATCAACCGCACGCAGGTTAATACGCACGCGCCAAGGTAAACGCAATTACCCGTGGATATTTGTAATAATAGTAAAATTCGAGAGACCCCCCGGCATCGTAAAGTATACGCTAATGTGTAGCTCGATTAGCCGCATAATCGAGCGAATTTGATCCAGCGAACGTAACCGAATTTGCAAAAGGTCCGTCCTAAAACATGTATGTGGATCTACTTGAAACGCCTCTGGATATCATAAAACGTCCTTGAAGGTGGACTTACGGGAGGATATTTCGTAGTATTATATCTGTACCTTTGTACAGTGGAGCTTTTACGGAGAACATGATTTCCTCTTTTTAAATCTAACAGAGATATGTAATTGCTATTATTAATTAATATTCAGCGGTGATTCACACATTTTCTGCTTCAAGTTACTATAACATATTTGATTTCTCTCTGATCGGCCTGTAATTTGCTGTATTTGCTTAAAATATGAAATTATGAATAAATATATTATTCTTTCGTAATTAATATTAAAAAAGAAATTGTGATGCATCTGACTAAGTATGACAGTTTTCACTGTATCATTCGACGTATTCAATACGATATTATATAAATTAGGTTTGAAGGTCTGAATAAAGAAATCAGAGGATATTTTGCGATAGTTATACAAATATGAAACACCGAAGAAACTATCTCTTTCTAAAATGTTCATCTGATATATAAAGGTTAATAAAAAGATTCCAAGGTAAAATCATACAGAAAATCTCATAATCTGACATTTAGAAGTCTTCAGTTATTCAATCCTGCAAGGTCAGACTATTTCGTTATACATTTTGAAATCATTTGTATATGAAAGTGTTTATCTATGTATTTAAGTGCTTTGCTTCTCGTGGACCGAGACCGTGATGTTGGGCATTAAAAAATGAATTAAATGGAAGCGGTTGAAAGAATTTTCAGTGGAGGTGCAGAATCTGTTTCGCTGAGGCGTTTCAAAGGCGATTGCCAGTTGACAAGTGGCTTTAAACGATAAGTGCGAGATAAAGTGTCGCGGCGTCGAGGAGTGACTAACTGCTGCCGCAATTAAAACTAAAAATATTACTTCTGCCGTTGCTCCTTCAAAAGGGTTTTCACCAGAAATGCTGTGACGCTTTCTGGACTTCTATGCGACTTTCCAAATTCATTCCAGGTTCAACTCGTGCCCTGAAGAATCGCTGCAATATTTCAGACGCTGCAGACTCCATTTTCCGGGTTCACTAGAATGTCTAAATAATTTGCGAGGATGACAGACATCATAGAGTATAGTGACAATTAACAACAATCTGTTGCAATTTCAAACGTGGAGCATCCTCTAATCTACACCTGATGAATATTTTAACTATATTCATACTTTTATAACTATTTACACTCGTACTGGTCGAATACCTATACTCACATTTTCCGTTTCTTTCATTATTTTCATTATACATATAAGGTTATATTTATGAACCCGTTTACTGTCTCCTAACCTAAATCAGGTTCAGAGTAATCTCTACAGGAAACCTCGAATGATTGCATGTATGCAATTGTTATGTACAAACCTATATATCAGAATAAAAAAACAGAAAATTTTCATACAGAATTAGTGTCAAAACGCCCTTGGTGTAGCACATCCCATCTAATATCGCTCTTACGAAATCGGAAGCACTAGAAAATGTTTCAATAATATTCTATTCGTCATATTATCCCTTGAATCATTTTTTGAACCACTTTTCACTTCCTCAATCATATTTATAACTCTCTTTCTCGAATGTTCATGCACCGTCGTTCTTTCACCATGGAAAATCGAGGCAATTAAGCCAAACGGTCCAACGCAGACCGTTCGAAAACAATATTAATCAGAGCACAGAGGGAAGAACGGGATTCGATTGAAAACGTTCATTAGAACGCCTGATATTTCCGCGTGCATTAATAATCGTTGCGTCGATATTTACGATCTGAAGAGCGCGGATAATCTATGCGTCGGGTTTTCGCGTAATTAAGTTCGGTCGGGCGAGGAAATCTGTGTGCCGTTGTCGGCGGAACGGAGCCGCGAACACGGTTTATCGATGACGAGGAGGACTTGTGTTCGAGACCTCGTTTTACCGTGTCGATCGAACCGCGTTTACAATAATCACGCGGAGACACGACAGGACCTAACAAGACAGTTTCTTGCCGGGAAGAAAACGCCCGGGAACAATGGATATATCGAGGGCTCGAAATTGGGTCGTGGATACGGTACGTTGCTTCGGTTCGAGATCAGATCGCCGGGAGATCGTTTGAGCCACGACTAACTAGCTGCAATTTCACCTGACACACGTATACAGTAGTCGATCGATGGACATTCGTGTACTATTAACTTCTATTTCATTTGTATAGGGTACAACAAGAGCATTGATTTCTGTAACCGTCTGTACTTGCTGCAACACTTGTCCGCCATGTGCTGAAGAATCCTGGAAAGTCTGAAAGGTTTGCAAGAACCTTAGAAAGAATGACAACTGATAGTTTCCCTTGGATGGATCTAAATGGGATTTAAATTGATGATACGCTGCACCACAGGTCCAAGAGTTCCTGAAAGGACACAAGTGGCGTGGAGAAAGCTAGCCTGTCAATCACCTGCCATCATCACGTTCACTCAGACAGAAAGGTGAAGCAGGAATTTTAACCAATCAAGTGTAAATATCAACACCAACTGATATTTACTCCCACGTGTTCACAGATTATTTATCAAATTCCAAATTTCAAATTGCAAAAATGTACAATCACAAACAATGTTTATTCTAAATTAAACTGACCTGTGCAGTGCAACAGTGTTTCCAATAACTGCAATACAGTTGGAAACAAACTAATGTGTGTTTCGTTTAATGATCGGAAGGCGCGAAATTTGACAAAATAAGATCAATGGTGCAACAATCGGTGAACAATTTGGTGATTACAATTTCAACTTACTCCTTCATCTAAAATTTCCCTTCAGAGGCACCCTGAACTAAAGAACAAATTTATTATTCTGTCAATTGATTCAGTGACACTCGAGGCCATAACATCTCGATCGTCAACCCGACGTCGTGTACGAATTTAACAACCGTGTATTAAGGATTCACCGTTTCCAGGGGCCAACGGAAACGGTGCATTTCCATCGCGGGCATCCGTCGCATTAAACATTAATTTCGCGGATTCTCCAGCAAGCTCGACAGACGGTTTCCAACCGACGGCAGGCTGCAAGGCAAAAAAAGTAAGAAGAAAAAAAACGCGGGAAACGCGTGGAGAACGTTCGGATCTGAACTCGATACGGCTCGTCGAGCGCCAAAAGCTCAGGGACCTAGATTTCAGATCTCTCGAGGTTCCCCTCCGATCGGGCCAGGGATTCATTAAAAGCGATGTGCTCTCGATTCGCGGTGGCGCGTGCTAAAATTAAGACGCCCGCTTCCGTTTTATCGCTACGCTCGAACTTTAATTACTGTTCGCGTGTGTCCGTTTTAAGTATGCGTCGGCCAAGTTTCCCCCGTGGCTTCCAATTAACGTGAATGAAACTTCCACCGGCACGGTGTGCCGATCCGACACCCTCGCGCGCCTTGCACGCCGGATTTCTATTATCTTTCGTGTCTCTGCTGCCCGGCTTCCCGCGAGAGCACCGCAAGCTCTGCCAGGGAAATTAACCCTTAAATGCGCGATTAGAAAAGATTTTGAAATTGCCAATTTATGTGACAAAAAAACCGTGGTACAATCTTTCAAATTTACGGTAACGTTGAAAGGTTATTTTGGAATTATTCGATTCAACACGGTTTGTTCAGTTGGCAGTAATGCTTTAAGTAACAGTAATCTCCTTTCTTCTGAAATCTACAATATACTTAATGTTGCGACACTTTTACATACATCCAGTATATTGCTATTATCATCATCATTTAGTAGTTCCTTATATATAAAATATTTGCGATATCAATCGAGATACAATTGAAGTGTTAGACACTTTTAAACTAACATTTAATGATAGTTCACAAATTACACATCTATAGGTTTACACCCCCGTCCACAAGTCATGGGACACCTTGCCATTTCTGAATAAACCTGGATTACGATATACTAGACTTGGTTACTTATTTCGATATGAAGGGTTCTTGTAAAAAGGTTTATGTTTACACAATATATTTTTAATGATATGGTTAGTATTCTGTTATAATTAATATAAAAGAAAACTGAAATAAGTATAGTACGGTTCAACACCAGTTTTTCAATGCGTAAAATTTGGACGACATTTGTTTCGATTTTGTGATCTGTAGACATATTTGCAGCGATTCTGGACAGAAATCCAAGAAGAAACATCAGAAAAAATGACCGCAAGACTGCCAAGGCTATTTCGAGTTATCATCTCGAAACGGGGAACATATATTAGTGAGCAAATTTTAAACTTGATACATATAATTTTCAATATACTTTAACAGATAGAAATTGTATTCAGTGTAAATAATCTGTAAATAATCGTTTGATTGAATATAGTGGGTGTTCAATAATTTTAATTTAAACGTAAAGCTGAAATTAGTAAGTGTCTCTTGACTTATGGACGGGAGTGTATATCGAAAAGATGTACTCTCGGAAAAAAGTTCCCTCTGTAACTCCGGAATACAATTTCGCCAAAGTCCGCAACTTTCTGTGTAAAAGCCCAACTCTCTTTCTGACCAGCTGCGTACACAAAACACCCATTCAACGTATAACTCTGTATTTCTCTGAAAAAAAAAACTTCAATATTCAGTGGCATCGGTAGATACGAAAGATCCGTAATTTCGAGGAGATAGCTGGCATTCAGCCTTTAAGACCGACAGCATCTTGACAGAAATCGTGGACGGGAGATAGAGTTGGTCGCGGGTTTCGATTGAAAACGGTTGCGCAGAAATCCAGCGGCCTTTGAATACTTAAGGGCCTGCCACCAAGAGCTGGAAATGTTTGTTGGCAGCGGATCGGTGTTTGCGTATCCGCCAAATGAAACCGTCGATGTCGTCCCTGCGTTTACCCAGCAAAAACAACATTGTGTCGACGCCTCTGGATCGGCATTCACCGCTGCTGAAATTTCCACGTCCATTTCTGTTTGTTTTATCGGTACAACCGGCCCGTGTTGCCACTGATTGATCTTTAAAAACTCTTATTATTGCTGTGTTAACTCCATGTTAAATGAAATAAGACGTGGACTTCGTAGACTGCATCAAGAAATTGTTTATTCTTCAAAGGAGTAGCTAGAATAATTTGAGAACACCGGGTATATTGTTGTTGGGGCTGGGCACCATTTCAAAGATTCACACATTTAAAAGAATTATTTCACAAAAATATACGAACAGATTTTCTTTTAATTCTGATGTATTAATAAAAAATATGTAAAATTCAATAAAGTACAGATTTTTAGACATCGCGACTTAACATGTTTAATTTCGCTGAGGTCTGTGACAACGAGCGGCTCAAATTCGATACAGTAGAACCTCGATTATCCGAACACTGGTCGTCTAAAAATTCTTCTTCTATGTAAATTACAAACTAAAACTACTATTAGTGATACTATGCACTTAATTTTATTCCGCTGTGTATTTTTATATTCTAAATCAGAAGTATTATTTTTGTGCGAAACATAGCTAAAATATGAGTAATCTTGTTACCAATTACAGTTCGGATAATCGAGGTTCTATTGTATATCGAAATTGTAACGAAGCAGAGTATCTCCTAGTCGTGGTTCACAGGCACGCCGCGAGATGGCGACCGACGTGACGCTCCACTCGTGAGAATGTTAGCCACAAGCGTAGTACCTTGTCGGTGACAATCGTTGGAGTAACGAGGTGTGTTGATCTCTGACTCCTTCAGTTCACAGTGTAGAAGTGATACGAGTGGTAGAGAGGTATATATTAGAAGATTTTAGAAGACTTTGGTTTCCTGGATTTTCGTATACGAAGGTCTGCTTAGACTGTGTTATAAGGTAAGTATAGTGTTTTATTCCCAACCCGTTGGAATCAGTGGGTTTCTTCACCCAACTCCATAGGTCATTGCAGGAAAGTGTTGCAGGTGAACCAGACTTTGTTACAAGGTAAGTGTTTCTTATTCGATCGTTAGAGTAGTTGGGAGTCTTAATTAGACTCCAAACTCTCCGGGTTTACCGCGGGAAATGTGTTGGGTGTAGATTCGGAATCCATTGCAGGATCACCATTTCCAATCTGACCATCCCAAGTCCGAATGTCGATCTAACTTCGGTAGAAAGTAAGTGTTCTTTTTTATCCGAGCGTTGTTGACCCTGTCCCTGGGTTTACTGCATAGATGTGATGAACACGATGATCTATTTTAATTGCACATATTTTTAACAAGACATTATAGTGTGCCCTTAAGTAACAATTTTCAGTGTGTTAATGAACTTGTCAATGTAGCACATGATGTGTACAGTTTAATCTACTTAGGACACAACCGTGCAAGCACAGAAACATCGAAAAAGGTACGACGTGAAGTTTGTTGGAGTACTTCGTAAAGTTTTCGGGAAGACTTCGTTTCGTACGCAAGTATAAGCCGGCATTACTCGCGATATTCGAATAATCCGGATGAGAAGCACGCCGAAAGCCGTGGATCCTGGCAAAAACGATGTTCGTGCGAATATAAGAAGGTGGAAAGCTTTTCCAGAAACGTACATTCTACTTATGGTTGAAAGTTCGCGATTGGAATGGTGATAGGCTTTATCTCGCCGGTATCTTCTTTTCCATCTACGATAGCTTAATGTACTCTCGCGGTGGGAAAAACTTTTTCGATTGGATAAGGGACTGAGATAGAGTCGTCTATTTCTGCGGACTCTCGCGAATTTTCCTGTCGGTACTCGCAGCCAGACTAATATCATTTTAAAAAGATATAGTCCAACGAAATTACTTTCCCTGGATTATCCCTAAAAAAAAGGTGATTAATTAAAAATAGAATTAAAATCAGTTAAGAAGATTTACAAATATACCTTTACATCTGTGAAACTTCATTCACACCGGTATAATACGATGAATGTGTCCTTTATTAGTATAATGTATTATGGAATTGTTGCGATGTACGTTCATGCATCAAACATAGATTTTACATAATTCAGATTAGAATACTCGCTGTAAATTTCTGTGAAACAATATGTCGAACATAAATCCGATTTCTGTAAAATATACAATATGTTAATTATTCAGCAATCCCATGCGTAATTTTGAAGTAGAAGCAATTCTTGATTGAATTCAATGCATCTTCTCATTTATAAGTATTGTACACAAAGCAAACGTAAACAGTTACAAAATCACGAATAACTTTACATTTTGCTGTTAATGAACATATTAATTTTCTCTCTTAACAATTATCCTGGGGTGCTCGGAAATCAAGATGCAGTGAATAATAGATGGAGAACCCTTTGTTGAGCAACTGTTCCGGTTTGTAAACCTGTTCTGCAATAAAGCAATTTTATAACGTCATGGCCACTGTGGCCTTCTCTGCACGTTAGAATTTGCACAGTAACGACGGCTCTGTTTAATTTAATTAAGAAACGGGGGCAAAGACGCGATGCATATAATGAATGCAGAATGCAAACTCAACCTGTGACTTATAAATTTTATTTTACTCCTAAGAAAAGAAGTTCAGTTACGTGTATCTTCATGCTTTTTCTATTTTCCATATTTTCGTTTGCACCCTTAAGAAAATATCCTTTCCCTAATACAGTCGTCGGGATTCTGTCGTAAATTTCAACGGGCAATGTTCCTGCGTAAGGCTCGATACGTTAGCTACGTTCTCGAAACAACGATAAAACCCTTAGCTGTATATTTATAACCCGCGCGTCTATTCGAATCGCTAGCCATAAAATCGAGCCACGTTCAGCCGAGTATCATTGAACGTTTAACACCGCACTCGAAAAGTTTCCTTGTTGCCTTTCGGCGCATCGTAAAGCCGATACCCGTCACTAATGTAACAATCTCACGCGAAACTTTGTTTCCCAGTGACGTAACGACCGTGAAATACATTCTCCGTATACTTTCATGCTAGCCAGCGACATTCACATATAAATTATCGCATCCAACACATTGTTATCGTGTGTTTTGGTATTCAAATACGAGTATGTTTGTACTTCGTGGCTTTCGTCTCGCAGAGATTTGTGAATTGTTTGACTTCGAAACTGTTCCATATGTAACTTGGCATCTTGTTTTAGTTTCAAATTGTTTTGTTCCGCATGTTCTTCAATTTAGGAGATCTTCCCACAGATCTCTATCTAGTGTATCACGTATTTAGTGACATTTATTGGCTTCAAAAAGGGTTATTTATCATTTTCTAAGACTTATTTTATATACATCTGAAGCGTTATATATGTACATATATTTTTCAACGACTTCGAAATCTGGCATACTGCCATAGGTGAACCGACACTTTCCGTACTATCATAATAATGTCATAATACCGAATCAAATAACTCAGATCCACATCAATTTATTGTTAACTATAGCCACTGGTACCTGAAGCAATCAATAACAGTCTAATTTTCATAACAATAGATTCATTAGCCAAAAAAATTAACCCTCATCCGTCCTTCGTGTCAATTTGACACATTATTCTCACAGAAATGCGATAAATGTGAAAAAACAGTATGTTTTGCACATCCCATAATTATTTCTAAACGATGTGAACAATCTTATGCTTGAATGTACTGAATGTACAGAAATTTCATTTTATTATTTTTAATACAATAATTTGAAAATTTAAAGATTTTTTTTTCATTAAAGTGATTTTTTACCGTTGTGTCAATTTGACACCAAGGGACAAATTAAGTTGGGAAAGTAAGGGACGGATGAGGGTTAAAGTTTCTTTAAAAATCTCCATGGAGGTGTCCATGACCAATATTCATTGGATGCGACGCTACTTGCCGAATAAACTTTTCAATTTAAGTAGATTTAAATCTCCCGATAAAATATAGCCCGTAGATAGAATAACAGTAGCCGAGCGCAGGGGTTAATAAACTATATCGTGCTACCAAATAATATTTTGATATGCCATGTAAACCTTGGAAAGGGTTTTGGAATCCATACGCGAGCCGACAACCAGCGTCGAGCAAATCCTACTGGAGGTTCTTCGAACACCAAGGAATATTCGGTTTATCGAAAATATGAGCCCGATATCCGCGCGAAATACGTCATACGGGAAGCGATGGTACGCGTGACCCACATGGAAATCGAGTATGACGGTGTTATTAAATTATATGTTTAATATCGAGCGGATCTCATCGCGTTCGCGTATATTTTTCTTTACGGGCTCGGTTTATCGACGATGCGCCGTGAATAAACGCATCTGGGGACACTGTGTCGACATTGCCGTCACGTAAGTCGTAAAAGATTTCGCGTCAACATTCGCGAAAAGCTTGGATCGACTACGATTAGGGTTGCTCGTAACAGCAGTCAACGACTTGCGATATTTACGAAACAGTGGTGGATGAGATTCCGCGCCGTGTGCTTCCGGAATCGAAATCTTTCGACCTATCATGGATGGTACGCGAAGAAACGACTTCTCCGCTGTTCAGAGAGTCGCCTTCGTTTTAAGGCATTCTCACTGACGCGAGACAACAGACGGAAAAAGTAACTCCTTCTGATCAGTTTCACGGCAGTAAAACGCGTTCAAGTGGCGCACCTTCGAAATATGCTAAACTCACGAATTCTGAGGATATTTGATACCAAAGTGGTGACGAACGTACGGAGGAAATTTTTTAACACTTGTCTGGAAAAATTGGCTGTGCATATATACATGCGCCTATCGATTGTGATAAAAGCATCAGGCCCAAGTTGCGAAGTTGTACGACCTATCTGAAAGAAACAATACCATGAAATGTGCCGGTACAACTGTTTAGCAGTCGCATTTCCCAGTATATTTTTGGATAGTAGAACACATCGATGTATCGTCAGACACTTGAATACGTCGGTATGTAGCTGTACAGTAGTATGTGCCAACAGTAGTAGATATCGGCATACTATCAGACTGTAGCACAAACCAGTACACGGTCACGCAGTAGTAGAAACCAGTACATTGTCAGACACCAGTGAATGTGGATAGACAGTAGCATACAGCAATACATGATCAATCAGTGGATTATGTTACTATGTGGCCAGGTCACAGACCAGACCAGTATATATCCGGACAACAGTAGTATTCAATGGTTTCAGTACATACAGTACTTTATTTTACCATGCTGACGTTGAAGTTTCGTCATTTTGTTATGAATTAACAACACTGGACAAAAATTAAATGTCACGTCTTGATCAGTGTCGGTAGACCTGGCTATGGATCTGGTAAAGCGTACAAATTTCTCATTCTGTATACTTCCAACATCAAGAATCTAACATAAAATAGTTCTGTAAGAAGATCGAAAATTACCTTCGGAACGACAATCAAAATCCTTTGAATACGAAAACACTGGGAAAATAACGCGCGAACGAACGTCGTCGGCGATGAATAGAAACGCGGTTTAATTTCGTCGCGAGACGTTAGCGAGCAGCATTTAAAATACAATTATTACGCTCGTACATTAGGAAGTCACAAAGCGGTTTGTACATGCAGCAGAGTTACGGAACCACCTGTACCGCTCGCGGAAAGCTATGCATATAAATCTATTATTACGAGAACGCCCCGAAGAGGACCTGACGGAACACCTGGAACGAGGTCAAGCCTCGAACAACTCTACTGTCCCTCTCCCTCTCTCTCTCCCTTTCTCAAAGCGAAACATAGCGTCACAGATGTGCACACTAGGCTGCAATCGAAGAATACCTAAACGCGGAATCAACTATGCCGCAAGTAGATGTGCATTACAAGACAGTTCCCTATTTTTGCGATCGTTTAGAATCAGGCCTGAATAATTTCAGTAAACCCTCGATACCACCATGTGACTTGGAAGTTACATACCTAATTTTTTAAGTTATACTCTGTTTACTTTTCACTGTGTACAATTATATTCTGCGGCTATACTGCTGCCAAAGAGTCCGTTCCTTTATTATTATGTTTATATCTCGTGATACGAACTTTATTATTTATTTTTAACATTTTCGTCATGCCGAAAAAAAATCCGGTTATAGAGGGTTAACGCATGGTGTTTCAAAATAGTATATTATTTCTATTCGCGTTTACATTATTTTTAATGTATTTGAAATCATTAGTTCCAACTTCTATCGCAAATATCCCTGACAGTAGGGGGAACGATTTTATTTCACAGAGGTATAAAAGAAACGCGGTACTTTTTGCAATGGACCCTCGTTTGAAATATGAGCGATGTTTCGGTCCACGAACAGACGTCCGTAAGAGGGAATGGAAAATTGAGGCTAGGCACATAGGAAGACTCCTTTAATTATCCTCCTACAATAACAGTGTCACCGGCCACCAAGTAATTAACATTCTTCGATTGCACAGTCGCGACTGTAAAATCCTGACGACGTTACATCGCCGTAGCTTGTTCATTCAAGATCAGTTCTGTTCAAATGTTTAAAACGCATACCGAATCATAATGGCGGAGTGAATTTAAAGCTTTGCTATGCCGGTGTGTTACGAGACAGTAGTGTGAATCAGTACATGATCAGACAGCAACATATGTCGATATATGGTCGACAGTAGTATTGGTAGGTACATGGTCAGCCTGTTGTAAGTCAATGTATAGTCAAACATTAGTACTTGTGGGTATATGTGCATCGTGAAACGTGATCACTTCAGACTATTCTGTTGTTAGTGGGCCCATCGAACAATTTTTTCTTCAGGTATAACATGGTTCAAAGAGAGCTTAAAGATGATTATAGTAAATTTTTTGTCAACCCTTTTTTTTTAATTTGCAAGATCACCTTCAGTTTTTTTTTATAGATAAACCTATAACTTTTTTACACCTATCTTCTAGCGGATCTTTAGACGAATTCGCCAAGTATCATAATAAATATTTTTTTCCCATCTGAACCGAAGAAACGTTAAAAAGGAATCCTAGTTGAAAGAATTTCGTATAATCTTATTACTGAGGAATATCGCATGCTACGTTGTTGTACACTTTCCGGAGTTGTTGATAGATTAGTATTAGCCGTTATTGATTTGATCTTTCACATACTGTTTGTAAACATTTCTTTCTATACATTGAAACACATCTAATGATATCGGAAGAAGTGAACCGCTTTTAGTCTTTTGCGATATTCACGAACGTACACTACTTTCCATTATGGTTTACGGTCAGACAGGAAACTCATTTACTTAAGGTAGACGCAGTACACAAAATTTAAAAAATATATATAAGTTTATCATAACTGTTTTTTTTTAGCACGCTTTCAGCGGAACACCCTGTATACTGCAACCATGTGAAGTGCACGAGGAATTTCGAGCGAAACGACATACACCGTTGATTAACTTTGTGCGCCCGCGGGTACTCTTAAAACGGTCGAGCTGTAATTTCCGCGGAATGCGAATTTGATTTTCGAAAGCGCACACAGGGGGGCGCCGGCCCAACATTCAATGGAACTCGTGTTCACGATCACGCAATAGCAGAAAATTTTAAATAAACAGTGGGGGTGTATGACGGCGTACACGTTCGCGGAATACGATATAATACGATTTCCCGTGAAAATCGGTATATCCCGCATCCACGCGGCCGTTCGACAATATACGTGTGACTTATTTTCTTGATATCGGTGCCCGGTGAGAAATAACGCGTTACTTCGTGGAGCTTGCGTGACCGTACCTCGATTCCGCAATTCGATTTCATTCAATTCGTTCCGCTTAAGGGACCGAATCTAATACCATTTCTGGTCACACCATACGTTGACCTATTTCACTATGAATTACTGCGGTAATAACTGAAAGTTTCTGAGATTTAGGTGAATTCCCCTTCTTCTCTCCGGAATACATTGGCATCTTCAATATTTTAGTTCAAGTACTTTACGTTACATAATATGATTATTGATGCAACTTTCAAGAATTTGTTTAGAGTAAGCGCGATTATTTTTTAGGCTAGTTAGTGCCTGGTCTTTAGAATGTTTAACCCTCGTACTACAAGGCGGGGACACTTTCTATCCATCGTATCATATTTTGTGTATTTATGTTACTAATCAGGCTGGTCAAAGTTCTGAAAAAGATAGTATTAGGTTGATTCATAAATAACTTCTGGCATATAACAGATTCTTCCCTTTCTAAACAGTCAAAGAATCTATCTGGGCTACTGATTTTTGCGTCATATTTGCAGGTAGGAATCCCTGAAATGTAGACATGCTGCAAAAATAACAATAATCTTCCTGTAATAAATCGTCAATAAATTTGGGATGACAAATCGGAAATTATTTGTAACTCAACCTAATAATTGTTGAATATATTGAGCATAAGCATATACTTTATTGCGGAGTAAGGTGGGCACTAAATGCCCCCCCCCCCCCCCCCCCGTTGGTAGTTCAAGTTTCAAAAAATACCTTGGTAGTGCGAGGGTTAATAAATGTTAGAGATTATTTCCTCTTCCGGCGCACATAATAATAACACATAAAAATTGTAATTGTGCAATAGTTAACAATGCACCTTGTTCTGGCGGTTATTACGTTTTCGTGATTTCATGTTATATTTTAATTCGTGGAGTTTAATACAACGCTACCGTACTGCAAAATAATTCCAAAGAAAATCAATCATTTGGATGTTTTTGTTCGATCAGAACAATGACGCGTGATCGTATCTTTTGCATCCACCCGTGGAATAAATTAATTTCCGTCTGTTCGACGTTATCGAATAATTCAGGATAACGCCGGTATTTTAAATTGCTCTTTTGCTGTTCACGAAATGACCAGCTCGATCGATTGGATTGAACGTAATTCTCCAAGAAAACAGTTTAATTACGCAACGTCGTCTACATGCAACGCGCTGCTTCGACTTCACAAGAATAATTTCCGGAAAACTGAACGTCTTGCACCGACGTCGGGAAATTGAAACGAAACGCTTCGTCGAGTTATGCTAACGTTTCTTAGATGAGAGAGAATGTATGCAAGCCTGGTCACCTCGGAACGCGTGAACGATAGTTTAAAATATGAATACTGCCGGTATACATTTTTCAGTCAACTTGCAGTTTCTCATGAAAGACGAAAAAATTCCACACAGTCGATGTCGTCACACTGATGAATAATTTTCAAATAGTTCAAACGTGAATTGAAACTAGATGGACGATACCTAACGACGTCAGGCGACTATATGATCCAGGATAGCCAACGATTCGATATTAATACAGCGCCCCATTAAAGCTCGAAACTGCCTCTAACGTTTCAGCAGCAACTTCACTAATACAGGGTTACTCGTCGTCGTCGAAGCTGAGCGAGGGGCTGGAGCAGAGGGACTTGAAGAAAAATTTACTTTACGATATTAGAAGTTCGCAGTATCAGCTTCGTTGAAAGTTCATAACTCGGTATTGCGTCCGATCGTGGGAGTAGCGAAACGGAGTTAACTCGCCTAATACCTCGTCGAGACGGGATTTTCGGGAAACGAAATGTCGCTTCGCGAAGACGTGCGTGATCAAACGTGGACAACGAAAAAGACTGCACGACCTGCTGTCGAAAATACCAACAGAAACCTTGTTCACATAGAGAATATTGTTTTTCTGATGTTTTGAAATTTAGAGTTCACATAAAACTTATAAAATTCTTCTGTGAAGTCACGTCGACCAAAAAGAAAAAATACGTACATTGTAATACAAAACTGCATAATTGCTGGATTCTGTCTACTAATTTGCCAGGCATGTCATCCCTTTTGTATTTTCTGAAAGAATCGAACACGAAGAAACGATAATATTTTAGATGTTGAATCTCGTACAGAGTTTCTAGTGAAAGGATTCTGACAAGCTATAGCATTGTCACAAATTGGCCTATCTTGTGCTACCAACCCTTATTTTAAATTATAATTTATGTTTCACTATTTGAATATATAATCCACTTACACATGTGACACATGTATATTGCATCCTTTTAGCTTGCTCAAATACTTTCGTGGGCGAGTGTACATACACATTTCTACTGGACAACCTATCCTGGTTAATTTAAAATTTATCAAATCTATTCTAGCTAGCTCTTTGTGCCCAAACCGCAAGTAGATCGTGAGATTCAGATTCAACATGAAATATTACGAGTATCGTACCAACCAGTGACTCCTGTTAAACACTAAATTCTGTCTGCAAATAATTATTTCATTCGTTAAATAATCTGGTTTCCAAGTATAAGGCAGAAGATAACAAGTACCTTCTCTATCGAAGGAAAACTGAGTATATTACGTCATCGTAACGCCAATAACTGTCATCGTCGAACGAGCTCGCGCGAGCAAAGAGGTTTTTTATTCTTCAGGGGCCATCGCGATTCGTTTTTTTGCCGTAGGCCCGGTAGCCCACGGCCAGACCGGATAAAAATTCATAGGCCAGTCTCATAGAGATGTTATCGTCAGCCAGGTCGCACCCTTCGTCTCGAAGAGAAACGAAGAATGCCATCCACTCGACCGGAGAACGACAAGCCGTGGTCAACGAGACCTGACGACCGGCCAGAGTACACCGCGGTTATTTTAAAGGCCACGATGAAAACATCCGGGGAAAAAGCGTTAACGACACCCTGGATACCCCGGTCTGATAACTGGCACATCGGCAGTCTCACTGGAAGATCAACAAAAAGAAAAAAGGATTCTGCCTTACTTGGACCAGTGAAGAATTTTCGAACACGCTGGTAGTGAGACAAAATAATAAAGATAATGTGACACTGTGATATTTTTGTAGGACTATTAATTCTTTCGCGTCTCTTAACTCGCCGATCTCTGAAGACTGTTCACTTCGCACTCGCCAGGTTAAGCTGCACGGTAGAAATCAGGATTTCAGTCATCTAAAACGCCAACTGAAATGTGAGTGATGTAAAATCGTAAAAGAGCATGCCCTAGTGCACTGTTTCACTGGATATACAGTACACCCGACGACAAAGCCTCGTTCGCCATTGTACCTGGACAGCTCGGCGTTTCGTTTGTAGGACGCTCGAATCTCCTGCCCTTTGAATTCTGCCTTTGATCAGTGAGTGCTAGGATCTTTTCAGGCACAGGTTTGCGACACACTCACCGTGGCGCAGCTGTTTTTTAGATTCGTCGGTGAATGACGGAGGATAAAACAACCTCCCCGAAATTGGGACTGCAGAAATTGATCTCTTGTCAGGAACACGTTCCTATATCGAAACTGTCAGGACGTAAAGGCTGAAAACATTAGTGATGAGAATGGACCATTACAGCGATGCGGATGTTTCTTCACACTGATGTACTTTAAATACAAACTTCCATCTTGTAACTATTCAGAACAGACTACCGTAAAACCTGAACATATTTAGACAGTAGAATGATATGATCGGACAGTATGATAGATTGCTACATGGTGAGTCAGTAGAACAGGTCAATATACGGTTGGGCAGTAGCATAAACTAGCATGTGGCTAGACAACAGTCCGTGTCGATGTACAGTTAAATAGTGGTGCAGGTCGATATTGGCCAGGCAGTAGTATATGTCGCTACACAGTCAGACAGTAGCACATGTCAATAGCGCGATCAGACAGTAATGTAGCCTAGTGTGTGTCCAGGCAGTGCTATATGTCGGTACATAGTCAGACAATCGTGTCTGTAGGTACACGGTCAGACAGGAGCAAGACCACCATGAGTTCAAACAATAGAATGGATCAGTACATCGCCTGCAATGGAATGAGTCATGGCACAGTCTAACAGCGTAGTGTGTCAGCATGCACGGGCATCACAAAAAACTTCCAATCCCCTTCAAACTAACAGGAACGAACATTGCTGAATGACGGAATAACGTGACGCTCTATCCACAAGCATAACCTGTGAGAGAGCTTCTTTTCGACGACGAAGCCAATTGTCCTCGAAATGGAGATAAATGGAGGTTCGAAGCTTGCAAGTGATATCCCAGGTCGAATCGCGATCGTACGCCACCTTCGAACGCCGCCAACCGGGACTCTATATCATCCCAAATGAAAATTGGCTGGTGAATGAAATTAGTCGTGAGAAAGAACAGTCTCGACGTCTGAAAAAGTTTCAGCGTCTGCGTCGCTCTTTTTATCCGTCTACCTGAATTTTACTAAATATTTTTCAGTATACGAATTCGTGGGGCGAATGAGGTTCAATGACATGACATCGATCGGGCGATAGATGTTATCAGCGTGACTTCACTCACTTCAGCTATAACAGGCAGACTCATATTAGATCGTTCAAGGTCAAATCCCTATCTGATAATTTACTTCTTAATTCTAATATGACTTTAGTGTTTTACGGCAGTGACGCACATACTTCAAGTTGCGTAATTTGGGTGACTTAGCAATAGCTGCTATGGTAGCAAAAGCTTGAAATTCCAAGTGGATATTGTTTATATTAATACAACTCCAACAACAGAGAAGATTGTGTAGATGGAATATACGGTCCAAAACAACTAGAGTATCAGAATTTTCAGTACTTTTGGAGAACCTATCAAATATCAGGGATGAAACACATACTGCCAATTAAATATTTTAACGAGTTTGCACTGAATATTTACTGTATACATTATCAGAAGATTTTACTGTGATCTGGATGAACAATAACTCATTTAAATACGTGATCTTCTAATTGTTTTGAACAGTAGAAACCACCTACTCTATATTGTTGTTCTTCTTCCGGATTGTACGCGATTAAAGAAAGAATATCTTTTGTTTCGGTTAAGAAGAAAAGGCACTGTGTCCGAAAGGAAATTTTCCGTTCCCAATCGCGGGCCAACTGGGTCAAAGAATTTTAATCGCGTTGCACAGATGCAAATTACACGCGCTCTTTTGCGCGGAATAATTCTCCGGCGAGTGCCTCGTCGAACTAATTTCATTCGATAGGGGGAAAACTACACCCCTGCTCCTCTCTTTTTTTTCTCTCCGGGGAATTGTTACTTGAGCGCTTCACAGTTCCAGCGTTTCGAACCGCTCGCTTGATAATTATTTCATTTGCCCCGACGAAACAGATGCATCTTTTAATTATCGGATGAACGAATGCGAATTGTGCAACGAGTTCATTGAAAGACAAAATCTGTATGAGTGTATGGACGATTATAAAATGAAGGATAAGGGGAAAGAACAGGGTATGTCCATTTTTATTTTGCAGTGTTCAACTTGAAAAAAAAATTAAAATAATGTAAAACGATTATATTTTCGCTCATTTTTTGTCTGTCGCCTAATTAGAGTATAACTTCATGTCATGAACAGTACAGTTACATTTATTGGACCTTGTTTCTTTACTGATACAGCAAAGTATTCAAAATCGATTTTCTCACTGAAGCTGTTTTGTGATATTCCCTGTTTTCCCTTGCCCTTTAAATGATATTTAAGCTATCGACTAATTGTGCGAATTTCCTAACTCAACCACCCTTTCAATTCGAAATATAGTAAATTTTTTGAAAAGTAGCATTTTTGTGGTATCTCGCATAAAAGAAAAACGCTACGAACTTTTCGAATGATTCAATATGTCCCCCTTTCATATTTGACGTGGCGCCGCTGTCATTATCGCATACCGAAGCGTCGTGTGCTTTCTACCGTTGGACGTTCCACGAATATCTACCAGGCAATTTCAACTCTGTTTCCCATTTACTTATACCCGGGCGTAAATGAAACAGGTTTTCAGGTATTAGCTCGGTATTTCCGGTGAACAGAGGTCTGTTTCACGTGTGCTCTCGTGTCGTTTTACGGGGACAGAACGGCCGATTCATGTCAACGGGAAACTTTACCAAGGACTCTGCTCTCGCTTTTCCGGCTGTTCGGTATCGCGTTTCACGCCTACGTGGAAACACGTTCAGAATACGAATATAGGAGGGCTGTATAGTATGAAGAACAAACTGGAGACTGCCAAGGGTATTAAAAAAAGTATATGAAAAAGAACCTTTCACATCCTTCTGCATTATGTTCCAACAAAACGGCCTCTACTCAGTTGACTGGTTTTTCTCTGCGAGAATAAGGTGGAACACGACTATCTTCGATCATTTTACATTACATAATAAACTACTCTACTTCTAGAATATTGTAGTATAAACTTTGCAAGTCTTTACACGTTTTAAAAATATTGTAAATCCCTTTAAACTATCATATCCATCGTTCGTCATGGATTAAAACTAATTTCTGTCAAAATTAACGAGCCAGCGAAGACACGTCGAAGAATTGCCAAAAGCTGGTATTCTTACCGAGAAAGCTTTCAGGAAGACGAGGCACTGTATAATGCCCTCCATGGTGTCTCCGGTTAGGCAGAAGGTACCTGACAGGTGTCGACCTTTTCTGCCGATCACAGAGCAAAGATTAGCCTGAACGAAGGCGTTTTGCGATCGCGTGGCTGCCGTCAGGGCTGGCTGGTGCGATCCTGCGCTCATCAAACGCTCCAACGAGTCCATCTCTCCTCGATCTCGATGATCTTGTCTGGTATCTACTTCAACCACTTCACTCTGATAAGACGTTTCACCAAATAGGACCTCGAAAACAATCCTTTGGTCCGTTTTCTCGAACTTCACCAAATAAACTTCAAATCAACGTCACAGTAACGATAGGGTGAAACACTGGGTCCTATCAACATGTAGTAAACGTCCAGGCAACCCTCTTCGAGAACATCTCGAAGTCAACATGACAGCATCCACGACAGGGTCTCACCGTAGCAGATAACAAAAAAAGACTTCCGGCTCACTGTTCATGCAGAAAATGCATCCAGTTTTCAAGAACACGTGAACTCTGCCTTCTCGAATCCACGACACCGGGAATTATCGATACTCCGCACTTTCATGCTTCCTGAAGCATGTCTGACTGCAACAGAGCCTGTTCCAGCGGGAGCAAAAATATTTCGAAAGATCTGTGGCAGGCAGTGATCATGTCTCGTCGATCAGAGGATCGTCAGTATCTTCTGCGTTATCATTTCACCCTTAAACACGCTGGTGAAAAGGTTTTCTAATTCAAAAGAACACTCCACACGCCTATCGTCTTTGCTAGAGCTCGCATAGTATGATGTCCAAGAGTTTTCACGAAGGAATGAAGGATCGATCGATCAGGAATCTTATCGATCGCATGAAGTCGAGCATGAAGAGGCGATCCTATCGGCGCATTCACGTCGTCTTCCTATCGATCCGACGCGGACGCTCCATCATGTCCAGTACATTTGTCAGCAGCACCGTCTGCTAGTTCTGGACCCTTCGCCTGTTATCCTAGATCATGGTATCGGTGTTCAAGCTCGACGTGACTGATGCTCGTCGCTTTATTAAGATCCCAGATCTTCAAAATACCGTGTAATCCTTTCGAGAATCCTCGCAGGGCGCCTTGAATTAAACCAGACCGATCGTTCACCAAATTCAGGGCATCAGAGGGTTCAGAGAGTCGTCTGAACGGCTGCAGGATCAAAGGAAACCACGTTGCTCGGTGCAGGTCGCGTGTAATTGTCTCGAGGATTCACCAGGGAGACACGTTAGACTGACGTCGGGCCACGATAAAAGACGCACGCGGAAGATTCAGAAAAGCTTCGCAGGATCAAAGGAATCGGTCATTACTGCGGGCAACAGGCTGGACGCGTCTGCATCCTGTGGGAAATCGAGAACACGCGTTGCGATGGCGGTGATGTTTCCAACGATCGACGTGGTTCGGCCGTTTGCGGGGTAGCGTAACGCCTGAGCAGGTCGCACATCTCGTAGCAGAGGAAGCAGATACCTATTATCAGGAACGTATCCATGGTATCGATCACTTCGAGACGCCCAATGAGTTCACCCCGATTGGAACAGTTGTGTCGGCTTTAACTGGACCTCCAGCGCGTTCTCCAGAGGAAGATCTCCTCGTCGGTGCACCGCAGTTTCGGTCTAGCTGCGGGAAGGATATTAACGCTGTCAACTCCCAGACGTCAAGCGCAACGACGTGGCTCTGCGAGCGACAGCTACGTCCAGCCGATTATCGTCGATGATTTCAGGCTGACTAGGGACCGGTCTCATCGAAAACTGTCATTGCACGTAGGCTGGATGAACGGACAACGTGGAGACACTGACGGAACGTGTGAATAGCGTCGTCGAGAGGGAGCCACCAAGGGTAAGCAAAACACAGACCATGTGAGTTGCCTCGAGGAGACAATTTTCTTGGACGTCCCCCGACGTCTCTCAAACTCGCACTCCGTCTGAACTGTTAGCACCGCCGCGACCCTGTAACCGGGGTTGCCGAACGTCACCGCGTTTGAACCGTCGGGATGTCGGATTCCCGTGATTGACAGGGTTGAACTGGGCCAGAAACGCACGCATTCGACTCGGAAAGCGTGTACGTAGCGAGCAAAAGCGAGCGGAGGGCCGCGGTAGATCGGCGGGCTCGTAACGGGCCAGCGTATGACTAGCAGATACTCTCGGCGTGAGGGTGCGCCTTTACGAGGGTGGGCGGGTGGAAACGAGGGATGCTGGGCGACGGCGCGGCCCGCGGCGCCACCCCCGACCCCTCGCTAAATCCCCCTCTACATCCCCCACTACAAACCTCCACCTTCTTCTCTTCTATGCTTTCCTCTAGTTCTGTTCTTCTAGCTCGATTTCCCTCTATCTCGTTCTACTTTTCTTCGCCTTCTACTTCGATACTGACGTTCTTCCTCTACGACTTTGCGGCTACTCGTGTGCTTCTTCAGCGGTCTACCCGTAATTTTAGAATTCTTGGTTTCAATTTTGGTTATGAGTGATTCAAAGGTTTTATTAATATATTTGTGATTAGTCAGGGTTATTTCTTTATTTAAAGAAGAACTCTCATTCTGCACCGTATCACTTTGTAATGTTAGTACAAACACAATAAATTTCCTTCTATGATTACCTCTAGCTCTGCTCTTCTAGCTGCATTTCCCTCTGCTTCGTTCTCCTTTTCTTCGTCTTCTACTTTGATGCTGACGTTCTTCCTCTGGAGCTAGCTCACGATGTATGGGTTCTTCTTATACGCCTTTGCGGCTATTCTCGTGGTTGCTGAGGGTGGATCTACCCTTGACTTTAGGATTCCTGGGTTAAATTTTGTTTTTGTATGATTCAAGAGTTTGATCATGTTGGGTCTGATTAATATATTTCTGATTGTTTAAGGGTATTTCTCCATTTAAAGATCTCTCGTCATTCGCGGTTTAATTTCGTTGTACGTCTCGTTCGATTGGTCGATGACGAAGCTGTATTTCCCTTGTTTCCCTTCTACTCTCTCTATTCCTACCATTTGATCCTCATTTCACCCTACTGTCACCGTAGCTTTCATTCACTCGATCAAACTTCTTTCTTCCCTCGGTTGTGTCCATTGTGCGTCTCGAGTTTCGGTAATTATCTGAACTGTTTTCGAGACAGGGAGACCTGCGCGCTTTTTGTTACCTTTGATGGCTCGTTGAAAGAGGGAAAGTGCTTTCTGGATACTCGAAAACGAAGCACACCGAAGTCTATATAAAATGCCTATAAATTTTGTAGCGGAACTTCAGACTCATTTAATATAAATTCATGTACCTAAAAAGGAATGACACGGTTACTTCTACTTAGTAGATAGTTATACAGAGTCTATATGTGTACTTAATGCACCTTTGAACCTCCCTTCGCATTTTTCAAACGTAAAAACAAGTCTCAACATTCTCAATCGAAAACCTTCAACACCCTGCACAACGTTAACTCAGCATTTATCTTGAACAGTTAATTTTTTCATTTATTTCGAAAAGTGCGTGTTCGGAACAAATGCTCAAAAATAAATATAAATCTTTGCGAGAACATCCGCAGTCTAAAATTCTATAAGTCACCCTGAAGGTTTAGATCGCCAGACCATTGTACGCAGAGATGATTTAAACCGATTCGTTTGATGTAGCACGGTGATGCTCGATATACATATTTGAATTATATCGAGAGCTCGTTGAGAGTTCAGATAGCGATGACGCAAAAGATCATGATAGTGTATTATTGACGGGTGGAACAGGCATTCGAGTGCTCTCCAAGGAATGAATTGTTGAAGAAGAGGTGGAAATAGGTAATGACAGGCAAATTGAATCGGACAGTGTCGAGTGGAAGCTGTTTGAACGAAATCAAAAATCATTTTCATTTACGGAAGTAAGTGGATTACTCGACGAACTGACAGCCGGTAAATCCTCCGCGACCTTTCTTTCCCGAGCACGTTGAAAATCGAGTGCATCTTGATACAAATGAAACTAATGGACTGCGAGGAACAAAGCGTAAATGGATGAAACGTTGTTTCATGTTTTTTATCAAATGAAAAATTAGATATAAACTGACCATTCAAAGATGGAATACGATCTGCTTTAATACGGAATTCGAGATTGAGTCTAGTGGCAAAATGATGAGACATAGATCTCTATTTAAGAACATTCTTTTAACTTGTTGAACGCCGTGGCGGTAACCAGTGACCGACACCTCAAATTTAATTTAATTAAATAATTATTGATTGTCGCAAAGTTCTGAGCAAACTACATACTGACACAATAATGTTGGAACAGAAGAACATGGTAGAGTACTCAAATCTTTTTTTTTTCTTTACGATTTATATAAAAAATAGTAAATTATATCGTGTCTGATTAGGTATGACCGTTTTCACTATGTCGTTCAACGTGTTAAAGAGCAGGAACAATGAAAGATTTCAAGCTGATTTTGAATAGAGTTGTTTGAACCTAAATATGTGCAGTGAAGGGAGACAAATTTATAATACTCAGTTATCAAAATTGTACAATTTATTGTATCTCAAGTGGCGATCGGCCGAGCCCGTGAAGCGGGAACTGTTATTCAATTATTACATAACAGTCATCAATCGTCGCCAAACGAGGCACGCATTAATTGCAGACACTTATACATACTACGTTTTTGCCAATTATTGTTAGTTGTGGAGTTGAATAAATCAGTAAAAAAAAGAGAGAGTAAAGCTTTATAATACGCTTATGTCGGATTTAGCAATATGCGCTTAAATTTAACGCATAAGACATAAAAATTAAACAAAAAAATAAAATAAATTATTCAATCTCGACTGAAAAATTATTACAACAAAAGTAGATACTCGTATTAAACTTGATATGTCCAACAACTTAAAAACTGCAAACTGAGCCACCGCGTTATCAAAAACCGCTAGACTGTTCTAGAAAAAATCAAGTGTTCCTCTAAATTCGAAAAAAAATCTTAACAATTCAATACTCTCCTCCGAAACGAATGCATATTCACTCGAAATATTTCTGCGCGCAAACAGAAGCAGAAAAGAAAGTTGATTGAAGTGCTTCATTTTCAGTGATTCACCATGGCCATGCATAGGGAGTAAAAAAATTTCCACTCCTAATTGGTAGTTCTGAGTACGCTGTCGAAAACGAGGAAGGCAGACAGGCTAACTTTTTTTACAATTTCGCAACATCTTGATGTATCAGTTTCAACGAGCGATATTACATTACAGCAGCGGCGCCATACCGAAACAGAAAATATGTAAGAGTGTCCGACGAAATTCCACATACTACTTCTAAGTTCTTTCCATTCTCTTGTTTCTCTCCTTGCAGTATTTTTCGTCATTCGTGCTTTTCCTTTTTCTTCTTCGGTATCGTGCTGCTTTTCACGCTTATGCTTCGACAACCAAGCAGACAAACTACTTTTCCCTTTGTCTGCGCCACCCCTATTTTCGTTCTGTCCGTTTCTTAACCATCTTTCTTTTTTCTCGCCTTCTGCCGACTAAGGTAATCTATCAAGAATCGACTTTGTCGATTTTCGACAATTTCAGAATTTGCGGAAATATTAAGTCTCGTTGAATCTGTTTGCAATTTTTAGTCGTAATTTTGTTGGAGAATATAAATAATTCTGTTTAATAATTTATTAGAAACGATTTTGAATAATGACTACACTCTATACTGATGGTTAGATTACGTACTTTTTGCAGATATGCATGATTAAATATTTCTGATTTTACATCTTACGATAGTTAAAGAAATGGAACTGTGACAGAAATTGGTTTAGGATGTATTTGTTTGTTTTATTTGCTTAAGTGAGACTTAATGCTATCTGATCCATTTTAAATAACTAATAATATAAATAGAATATGCGCAACTCGATTCTGAATTTTTCGTCACTTAATTACTCATTGAACATGAGTATAGCTACTTAAATTATGACGTATTAGTCTTCAAGTATACAAAAGTTTAAACGGTCACAAAACAGTTTTATAATATTTGTTAACCCACTCAGAACAGAAATCCGTATTAATTCCTGATTAGTCGAATGATCAACATTCGCGAAATTCATCGGAAGAAAAAAGCTTGCGCGTTTCCCCGGTGAAAAGCTGGCGCATTCCATTGTTCCCTCTCAAAATGGAAAAAAATAATCTCGACATTTTCCGATCGGGAGCTTGACTGTTTCGAAAAAAAACCGACTCCGCGTTTTTCAGCTGCGACCGCGATTGTTTCAGAATCCGGGGGGAAAAAGTTTTCATTTCGAACCGGTTCCACGATTATTTCGGTCCTCCGCGGTAAAAGCAACTCCGCGTTCTCCGTTGAAACCCTCGATTGTTCCGGAATTTAGGAAAAAAAAAGGGAGGAAAAGAGATTTTTCGGTCGGGATTCGAAGCGTACGGTGGATGAACGAGGCCGGGGGATAACCTACAAATTTCATTAAACGCTACTCCGTATCGTTCGCCGCGAAATACGAGATCGTGAAGCTCTTCGTGAAAATTCACTTGGCTGCATGGTAATGCTATATAACCGGCATTCTTGGAAAGCTGTACAGATTTATCTCGATATAAGACCTAACCCCTTTCTTGTTGTAAACTCCTTTTTAAAATTCGCAGACTTTGTACATTTAATTACTTCGTAGCTCCGTATGTTCTTTCAGACTACATTAACGCACGTCATTTTTCATTCCGTCGATTATCGATGAAAATTATGTATGAATTATTTGACTATGTATCATTATTTTTTAATAAGTTCATAGTAAGATTGACAGCTTCAAAGTAAGTCGTTTTATAAAGACGAAAATCGCACAAGGTACTCCATATTTTAAGAAATTTAGAATACAAGAAAATAAATTTATTTATATACATGATTTGATGTACATGAATCAACAGTGTACATTGTGCTACCGAATATACTGACTTGTGAAGTAATAAAATACGTGGACCAAGAATGTTTGTGCAATTTGATGTATGTGGATACTTAAAAGAAAACAGTCTGTGTATTATGCAAAATGAAAGTTACTATTTAAAAATTTTCAAAAAAGTGTCGCTTACGGCGAAATGCAGGTTCTACCTTCTTGTTTCATCAAAGGCAAACAGACTCCACCCCGTGTGTTGCGTAACAAGTATTTCGCCTACTTCTACTTCAAGATTAATCCCGGAAGATATCACACTATGTACTGTATAAGTAAAACTGGTACAGGAACCAGATACAGTCAAAGAATCTTCTCAGGATACAACTTATTCATTCATCATTTACTCATCTATTACTTCAAGTTATTAATTACTAACTAAAATTCTTTAACTCGACCACAAGATTCTAACTCGTAACTATTGTTGACGCCCGTGGTCAATTGAAAATCGTTTCATTTCATTTTTTACGTATTTCTAATAGTTATATTTTCATGTGCAATTATTTCTATAAACATTATAAAATAATACTAGATATGAATTACTGAAAAAAAGACACTTCACCAAATCGGGACTCGATCTTCAATTCATCGGGTCGCGAAACGCATATTTATTGTCAAATATTTCATAAACTATTGAGTGTCTACACCTACGGCAAAACATGTGTCTAATATTTTTTCGTTCCCGACCTACCTGCAAAATTTCATCAAAATCCGAACGTAACACTCCGTAGGTTCTCCTTGTGATTGAGTAAGGGAGAGAGTGACGGTATGCGAGAGGTTACGAGTATTTTTGTAATGCGAAGTATCAGTCCTTGTGAGAGTTTTGTACTGTGAGATTGTGAGGTTTCCTGAGAGTTTTATTATTAAGATTATATTTAATAAACTGTTTACCAACACCACCGACAACAAGAGGGATTTAATCAAAATAATTCCTACAATTATTATCAATTCAACAGCTACAAACTATTGAAAGAAGCTCTCGTCGAAACACAGATATATTAGAGTTCAATGGATAGATATACACAGGGTGTATAAAAACTGGCGTACACACCGTGAATACTGCAAATTCTCCAACTGAAAATAAATCTAACGTACATTTACAACTTCGCAATCTGAATCCCCGCTTATATTCCAACCCCTATACAAACCATGAAACATGCAAGATCACGTTTTCCCGCGATCAAAGCACCGTTCGTCACTGACAAACGTTGTCGACAACAGTCTTCATTCTCGAAACAGACAGAACACACACGTTCCGTCGGCAGTCACAACTTTCCCGTAACAACACCCCCAACCACAACATACGGATGTACGTAAGCGTCGATACGAATCCAGTGAACCCTGTACCACTTAACAGGGACGTCACTTTCTCCATATTCATGACCACCGTGGCTTTCCACCGAGCTTTTGTCGGTTGAAAGTTCTACCGGCAAACCGACCGATGGAACCTGTTCGTCAAAAGCTCCGTTCACTGGAGGGTGGAATTTATCGTTCGCGGTCGGAGCCGCGTCTGCGATTTATTCCTTTTTAGACAAGGGGGCTTTCGATGAAAGCTCGCCACGGGATACGGGCCATCGGGGAACGGCCATTGTCCGGAAATGCATAAGCATCATTAGCGGCGCTGCGATTACACGGAAACCGCGTTCGACGGTTAATTTTCGAATTCGCCAGTGAATTCCTGTCGTGAATTTACTCCGTGCGATGTAATGTACAGGGCGGTACAAACATACCCTCACCAATCGTTTCCCTAGAAACTAATTCAGAAAGGAACACAACTTTTTCATTGTAGTAAGGTCCAATAGTTTCTGAACTGACAGCCTTCGACCTGTTAATTGGGGAAGATGAGTTAACTCGTCGTGTGAATTGATCCGCCATAAGTAGGGCGCCTGTTACTTGCTCTTGCAATGTTTGGTGATGAATGTTTAAACCAGTGATGGTCACCGGAGCTACGGTCTTCCCCCCACTCTAGGTCCATTACCCTCGTTTCAGTTCCCCCTTCACACATCGTCGTCCTAGATCACTGCCTATTTGTGGGGAATGGACCTAGAGTAGGGGGAGGCCGCAGCTCCGGTCGCCATCACTAATTTAAACCTATTAATCGGAGAAAATTTAACGTGTAGTGAGTTTATACAATGGCAGTCCTACTCCACTTTTAAATTTCCTCAAGCTAACTGCAAAAGAATTACCACAGAATTTTTATTCGAATTTTTCCGAGAATCTCGCGAACCCAAATTCGTTCGAAGCTAACCAAAGACACAGAGAATCGTCGAGTGTTTTTCGTACGACGACGATAAAAATCTATCGACCATTACGATAATTGAGAAAGAGGGCTCTCGGTAATGTACGACGAAACGCGGGGGACTAGGTATCAATTAGTCCACTCACGAAATTAGATCTTCGTGAGTAATGTACAAATGTTTGGGCCGTGTCACGGGGTTTCATGGCGGCCGAGCATTCTTCCTCGCAGAGCTCGCTTAATCTTTGACCGTGCGAAACGTTGACTCGCTGAGACTTTCCACTCTGGGAGTTCATTAAGGCGCAATTAAACTCGCGCAAAAGTTCGCGAAAACGGCTCGCGTCAACCGACCATGAATTACGAATCTCGAATCTTGCGCCGCAGCGATCAACGGCTAACTACGTTGCCCGAAATAATTAGAGGATCGCACACTGAAACGATGTATTGTTCATCAAGGCGTTCACATCTTCGGGAACAAATTTTTGTTGAAATCGGACAAAATTATTCTTGTTTATCTACGCTTATATTCAATATGATAAACATACACATGACATCTATCAGATGATGAGATTCTTCCTTTTTCTTTGGAGAATTTTGTAGTGAATGTTCAGCAGTAAATGTATAACAGAGCTCTGTCAGAAAAGTGAAATTTCTTTCACTTTGCTACTCTTCGCAAAACTTATCTAGTTTTGTTAAAAATCAATATTTAAAATGTTTACAACGAATTTGTTATTACAAATTATCTGCCTCTTTTTGTTCTACGGGAAACTGCAAACTCTCAATGGGGAAATATCGCATGCAAAAGTAGATAGAGAATCAAGAATTTATGAAACCAGTTAGTAGAATACATTATCGCGGAAATGATGGAGGATATGGAATTATAAATATTAATGGAATATGAGTCGATGCCATTGATGAAATACGATTTCAAACCTATCGAACGTTTTGGATAATATACCATTTCCTGGCGTACATATTCAAACAATAGGTAACAATTTAAATGTTTCAGAGGAAAACAGAGCAAAACTGCAAATGATTTCATTAAACGATTAACTAATTCGATATTTCAATATTACGGTACCATCATCGCTTCGCAGTGTGTAGTAACAGAATAAATGAACGTACTAATTATAATTATTTAAGCACTGTATGAAAAGCTCCAGCTTAACTGAGTAGCAAATACGATTATATTCGTATACTAATAAGTTCTCCCTCGAAATGAAGTAACTTTCGTACGAAACATTTTGTTTTATCATGAAAATTGAAAAAGTTATGTGGGTAGTCCGCTTTAAATGCCTCGTCCTGTATATGCTGGATGGACACCACTAACATGAAACTTAACATTTACTAACGAGATTCGCCTGCTTTTTAAGCAAACATTTCAATACAGTGGGTCCGCGATTATCCGGACGGCAATTAGCAACAGGATGACTCACATTGTAACTGCGTTTTTCATCAAAATGATAATTTTATTTCAGAATGTAAAATAGATAATGAGCATTACTAAATGATAATTTTAGCTTGTAACTGGCATAAAGTGATCCACGTTCGGATGATCGAGGTTCTACCGTATGCCAAAATTTCTTTAACCATTCGAATTCCTAAGTTTTTTTTTAACTTTCTTTTCAATAACTCCCTATTATTTTAAATGTTTTTGTTACGAACTCACTGCCCTTTTACATGCATATGAATCTGTACATTAATTATAATACAATAGTATTGCTGTATAAGATAATTATATATTGATGTATAAGATAATTATCATTACCATTATTATAATTGTTATTATTATTATCATATTTATTATTATTATTATTCCAACCATCATTATAATGGTTATTGTGATTATCATACTTATTATTATTATTATTCCAACCATTATTGTTATCACCATAAGTATTGTTATCATTGACATTATTGTAATTGCGAACATCATCATCACCGTTGGCGTTACGCGCCTCAGAAGGACCCAGGTCAGTCGTAAGACCCTTTTCTCCCACCACACGACCATAGCTACCCCTCCCTTCCAATCCGAGCTTTCGTAATTAATGCTTCCCGAAAAATTTACACTTCTATTCGAGCAACCAAACAGCCTAGAAATAAAGAAAACAACAGTAAACACTCTCAAATATTCAGTTTGAAACCGAAGTCTTGCCGATCTCGAATTGTTACGGCCCATTCCGTAACAGTTTTATTTGAAATGTACTTCAACAGACAGTTGGTTGATAGGAACCAATTAGGTACAAGCAATTATGTACCTGAACACTTCAAGGACTTTTTTGTTACAAAAAAGGGTCACATACTTGCAATATTGCTTATCTAGGTAAACAAATATTGCGAAATGTAAGACATATTTAAACTGGCAATTTAAAAATGTCGAGTGTGACTCTATATAAGAGTACCTGTGAATAAAATCGATGTCGAGTCACGCCCGACAAAGGAGTTCAAAGGATTAAGTAACAAGCTTGGTCTGTGCCTACGGATTTCTGTAACTGAGATCGAAGGAAAGTTACAGAATTGTAAAAAAAATTAAGCTTGGAAAGTGTCTGCTAATAAGGTGATTTCGCAGCGAAGAAGCTAGACGGAAGAAGCAAGGATGCGTGTAGAATTCCTTTGTAAGCATAAGGCGCAGTCACATGCAAGGATTCCGTCTTGGGGCTCGAATCGCAGTAAGCTCGCGTAATGACAGGTAGGCTGCAAGCAGTGCTTCCTGGTAAGCCGATAATTGGTGCCTGTTCGACTCAGATAAGGTCGCCAGCCCATCGACCCGCTCGAGGAATCTAGGAACTTCCGCTTAATTGCTTCGTATTTCCAACAATATGATTATTTGCCTCCGCCCCGTGATATCCGGACGATCTTGTCGCCAACCTGCCGGACGGCCACTTTCGCTTTTAACCTCCACGACACACGAGACTGCAGAAGAAGCGACGCAAATTATGCGAATATCGTTTAACACGATACCTACGCCATACCTAATCAGACACGACACAATTTACTATTTTTTATATAAATCGTAAAGAAAAAAAAGATTTGTATACCCATTCGTGTTCTTCCGTTCCTACATTATTATTTCAGCATGAAATTTGCACAGAATTTTGTGACAGTCAATAATTATTTAATTAACACGTTGACTGCCCAATACGAATTATCTCGTAGTGTTAACACGTTGACTGCCGTGGAAGCCACCGGAGATCGACACCTCAAATTTTATTTAATTAAACTATTGATTTTGACTACACCCTGAGCAAATTTACATTGTAACGCTGGCATTGGAACGCATCCATCTATTCAAAGTATCAAAATCAACTTGTATCTGTCGCAAAAGTTCAATTTTGTCAGTGAACGGAGATAAACATTGAGGCCGACAGTGGGTCGAAATGATTTCCAGGTCGAAGTCGGCAATTCCGCAGGAAAAATATTACGTTGCGTGGTGATCGGTGTGCGAAGTTTGTCAGGGATTTGTGAGGTGCGAACGAGTTAATCGAGAGAAAAATTTCCACTGACTGATCGACCAGATCTCCGTGAAAAAAGCACCAACTTCGGGGTTGCCCCGGTTCGGATCAAGAAACACACTTTGAACGATTTATTTGACGATGTTGGAACGCTGGCTTGAACGGAATATTCCTGCTGACACAGATTAAACGGAAGAGAACCGAAAAGGCACGTCACGTGTTTACGCTGCACTCGATGGATGGATGCTCGGACTTTTTCAAACGATCCCGGTGCTTCCGCGATGGAAGCAAAGAGCATCACGAAAGAAGTCGACGCGCGGCGTACAGTCGATCATCACAAAACCCGGAAAGGTTTACCTCATTGGCGGAGCTTTCAATCAATACGGTTGAACGAATTTAACAAACGCATTCGCTTGTTTAACCAAGAGCGAGAGGGGGGGGGGGGGGGGGGGCAGAGAGTTTCAGAGGCAGTACAGTTGAACAGCAGCGAAAGTTCGTGGCAAAGATTTGCAGTGGTCTCGAGCATGCTACAGAGAACCGATTCGATCGAGTATACTCCACAGTTCCTGGTGTACAGTAATTTCCTAGTCACCGATTAATCTGGATCACCGACCCGGCCATCTTCGAGTGGCCCTTTGCAATGAAATTACGAAATTGCTGTGCCAATTTTCGAAAATGTTGAATAACCGCTCGCCCTGAATCACCTTTCTCCTTCTAGAAGCTTTTGTGAACGAAAGACGCAGGATCTGCAGAATAGGTGATATTTAATAAATGAAAGATAAACTGTCTGTCCAACATAGGTCGAAAACTCAATACTGTTCGAGTTATGAACAATTTTCAAAATTTTTCAACACAGAATTATTCACAGCAAATCTATCAGACGTCTTTTAACACTTTGACTGCCATATCACCTGTATATGGGTGACACTTAGATTCAATCAATGTTTATTTCATCATTTCAACTCTCGTAAATATATTTACTAACATTTAATAGTACCAAGAAAACAAATTGTGAATATTCCGAATATTGTTAATGAAAAAGATTTTAACTTGAGATTATATTTACTGTGTATAGAAATGTAGAAAGTTTGTCATTTTCAACCAGCTCAGCGTGGCAGTCAAAGTGTTAATCAGCTTATTAAGGTCTGAATTTCTTTAACAATCCGTACATGTACGTGTCTCGGATCTTGTTCTCTGTTATTAATTACTATTTGTCATCCCATTGCAGTCACCGCTATCCAATCAAAATTAATATTCCTCGCGCGGTGAGAAACACGAGACGATGCTTCGAGTCACCTGTCCTCGCAGCATGGATATTTTATGCGGCCGGTCGAATGGTATCGGTTCATTTTCCGTGGGATACGTGGCTGGAGTAGGCTGATAAAAATAAATCCATGTGGGAAATTACAATAAAAACAAAGTCTCCGCGGCTAAATAAAAAGCCCGTTAATTCTGGCCTGTCGGCCGCATTAAAGCTAACCAATCCATTGGAAGCCCAAACCGGGTCAGTTCTGCTAACTACAACGGTTTCATCGATAACTATATAGCCGAGGCGGAGGTGGGATATTTAACACGTACGAACGTATCTGCACATACACGCACACACATGCACACAGCATCGACGTACATAGAAACGTCGTTCCGTTTAACTATTGATATATTTCGACGTTTACGACTTCGAGTAACTTTGCTTAATATATGGCTGGACTTGGATTGTAAATTTCCTCGCTTCCGAATATGTACCCCGTTCCGAGCCATCCAGGCATTCTCTATAACCCCTGCACTCCACTCTGTATTTACTCGTGCTCCCCTAAACTGTCAGCGGGGGGGAGCGTTCGATTTCCCGATGAACGTGGATTCTCCTATATCCATTCACCGTCAAATTTCGTCCCGAATTTCCCGTTTTAGAATATTTTCGGACATCGCCGTTATTTCAATCCTATTTCCGCCAGGCTAACTTTTTTTATACAGTGTATTTCAGTTAACTCGCAAGCACAAACTTTCTTTGTTACTTTTAATAGGAGAATAAAATGTTCGAGAGAAATACTACTTCTAGAGAGATAATTATTTATGATAAAGACGATTTTAGGGTATGTTTCTCTTTCTTTAAATTTCACGATTAATGTTATTTGTTTAATAGGATTACATGTATTTTTATTATTATTATTGATATTACTGAAATACACTTGGCAGATAGTTCCAACACGTAGATATTTCTTCTGTCATTCATATTTATATTAATTAGGGACTTTCAATAACTAGATATTCGAATATTGATTAGCTGAGCACGGATCACTCGAGCGTGTCGGCTTAATTAGGAAATAAGAAGAAAAGTGCAGTCTTCCCGGAAAAAACGAAAATAGGAACCAAGCTCACGAAACAGCACAAAAAAGTAACGTTACTGGGCGACATGGATCGTGCCTTACGATATGGACGTGACTCCTTCGTAATTTTTTTATTAAGAATTCCGGTGCGTTTTCATTTTCATACTCCGCTGTTATCCCCCTTTCTGACCAAGGCAATTTTTAATTAGCGTTTTGAGAACTTCGAGTTCGTTCAGCTAACATAGGAATATTAAAAGGCAGGATGTTCCTAAAATGTTCGATCGCTGATTTTAATAAGTCAATATCAATTGAATCGGTGAGTTGAAGAACCGTACAAGTCCAAAAACCACATTCTGAGATATTTGAAATTGATTGAATATTTATACATGCCTAACTATGGTTAAACTTTGACCATTCATTTTCAATAATTAAAATAAAACCATTGGACTTGTACTGTTTTTCAATTCAAATCAGTGTTCAGTCAGAAAATTTAAAAAATAACACAATAGTAAGAAAAAATATTTATTAACTTGCTTTAAATATAATTGAAGTAGAAATTATTCCATGAAAAGTGATTGTTAAACAGATTGTTGAAACAGTATAAATCCCTGACAGATACTGTTTTTACATTCATTATACTGAAGGGACTACTGAAACACGAGTTTAAGGTACTTTTTTTGCACTGTCTTTGGTTACAACATATAGTTCTGTACATTTTACATTTAGTTTAGGGGATTGTTTGAAAACGGCTAATTTTGGACTTGTACTGTTCTTTAACTCACCGATTCAATAAAAAAATATGAAAATTGCAATAGGCTTTCTTTCAACTCACAACTCTTCGAAGCTGCTCATTATAAAAAACTGCGAACGCCTGTTTATGCCGTAGAAAAATTAAAAACACGTTCACGTGACAGGAACCACCGTAAATAGGTTAATCTTTGAAACAGAGGCGGAAGTCGGACGCCACGGAAATTTCTCAAGCCACGTGCCTGACGATCGCGGCTCTGACAAAGCGGCGCAGATCTTAATTATGATAGAACTCATTAGAGAAATTATCTGAGTCGCCGATGGAACGAAAGGGGACGTTCGACAAAGTACTTCTGTCAACTGTTGTAATTTTAAGGGTGGTTCCCGTCTGGATGAAAGCGTGGTCGCCGTAATTTATAACGGGAGCTTCTCTATATAATTAATGAGGGAATCGTTTGCTTTCTTGCAGCGGTTAAACGTGCGGATTATGGCAACGACATAGAAAATTCAGCCGGATTGCAAGTTATTGGTATTGTATTGAATCAATGGAAATTTTTCGAGACAATAAACTTATCATTTAAATGATAATGCGGTAGTACATAATTTTGTTAGCGTTAGGGTAGCATATCAGGGTCACTGGTATTTCTATATCAGATGCAATACTACAAATCAATAATGTTATGAAGATACGTATGAAGATACGTATGAAGACATGTATGAAGGTACTTCAACTTCACATACTTCTCTTAATTTTATTAAACATTCTGTCCATTGTTTTCACCTTTATTATAATTTTCAAAGTGATAGGACCTTCAGGGCAGACAGTATCTTGCTTCAGTGTACTTGTGTAGACGAGAAGCGACCTTGAAGTGCCTACTTTTGGTGTCCGTTCTACACATATGTATTCAGACCAAGAAATCAGTCCATGAAAATATCCTCCTTTAACACGTTGAGCGCCGCAGTGGAAAATCCCGCAACTAGTCAGACATGCGAATACGGCTTTTCATTACCATATATCGTTGAATGTATAAATATTTATCTGTTCGTTAATATATTTCTTATTATATACTATCATTGTAACATAAATATTACTCAAAATTTCATAGGAGTAATCAGTTATTTGATGAAATGAACATTCATACGGCCACTGGTGGTGCACGAGGTGCTGAACATGTTAACACGTTTGCCCACTGTCACATATGTGTGACCCGTCGATTCTGTTTTGAGAGCTCGACGTCATACATGTGTGACAGAGATAAGTGATAAAAATAAAGCGTGATCTGAGGTGGACGTTTTTCTCGAATCGGCCATGGTAGCGAATCTGTTAATAAGAGTTCTGACATTTTATTGAGATGTTATAGTATGTCTGACCAGGTATGGGAGTTAGCACTGTGGTAGTCAACGGGTTAATGTCTCTTCTTTTGCATCCGACAGTCATCTCGATATCTATTTCAACAAATACATAAATTCTCAGACTGTGAAACAGATTTCGACTCGTTCGAGTATTTTTCTAAATCCACGACAATTTAAGACATGAGGTTACGTTGAATAGAAACGAGGCGGTCTTTATTTAAGCGTCGCCGCAGCTCGAGAAGGCGGTGAGATGAATTACGAGATGAACTGCAGCCGACACCGGGGCCCGTTCCGTTCGACCGGAAAAAGTCTCGAGCTTTCCCTTTTTCTTTACCCTTATTTATTGTCTCGAGGTGACGTTAAGGAACATAAGGGGATGCTCGTTTCTTCTTCGAGAAACACATCTCGACGTCCGAACGCGATCCTGCATTGTCACTCCACGTTAAATCACACGCGGCCAACGGCCGCTGGTTCTCGGAAAATAATACGAATTCGAGGCGAGTTTCAATTCGACGCTGTCTACCTTGCAACGGAACAGGTTATAACACGCTTGTCATTTTTCTGTCCAATAATTCCCGGACACCAAGATGTTCCTCTTCCTTTATTTACCCACACGTTTCCCACTAGCGATACGGTGGTCCGCGTAGTAGGGGTTGCCGAATTGGCGAATTAAATAGATAAACTCTGAGAAAATTTTTTGGATGAATATACAGGGTGTTCAAAAAGGTCGGGGCCAAAGTTATACTACGTGTTAATGAGGTCGAGTAAGTAAAAGCAGTTCATATAAACTTATGTCCGAAAATGCTTTAGTGAAAAGTTATAAGCGTTCAAAGATTTTTGTGAATTGTTATGGCAGTTATAATAAATGTTCGAAATTTCTTCCTTCTGCAAGAATGCAGGCTTCCATTCGTCAAACTAACGATTGTCGAACTCTTTCGAATCAGGACGTGTAAACAATAACTGTCAATAAGAATTATTTGTGTCTGCCTGCGATTCTGTATAACGATTTGTAAGAACAATTCTGCCCGTAAATCTTTGTACGCTTATAACTTTTCAGTAACACATTTTCGGACATAAGTTTATGTGAATGTTTTCATCTATTTGGCCTCATTAATACGTAGTATAAGTTTAGCCCTGACCTTTTTGGATACCCTGTATGTATACTGCAGAATAATTTTAGGAACTGCTTTTTCTGTATTTTTACGCGTCCGTTATATTATATTAGCATACGGCTTATTCCACTGGAGAATACTACAGTACATTTTCAGATTGAACGGCGAATGCAACGAAGCGAAATTTTATTCAGGATGGTTCAATGAAAGATGAAAAGAAAATATTAAAATCACGAACAATGCGCTGCAACGCAATGTCAGCGCTTGGAAATCTTTTTCGAAGCTTCCGTTTCGTTGTTCCCGCGCGCTTATTGTTTTCTTGAAAAACACGCTCGGCTAAAAAAAAGTTCTACGCTCAGTTATTAACCCAGTTCAGAAAAATCGAAACAGCGTTGTACGTGCTCTGAAGTTGAATACGATTCGATAAAAATGTAGTTTGAGCAGACGTAATCGGTGCTGCAGACTTTGTTCTCGTGTTGCTATATTTTTCTTTGATAATGACGAGCTCTCGGTGACCGAAATGTCGGGAACAATTCGACGGTATAATTTTTAATTTAAAAGTGAAGTTTGGTATGATAAATTTCAAAGCATGGAATCGTGCACAAACATACATTACACTGTCTACAGTTGTATTATGTATATTATAAAAAGACACTCATTATGTGACCAACACCAGGTCAACTGCGACAATAGCCTAACAATAAGTCCTTACAACGGTTGAATAAATAATAATAAACGAACAGTCGACTATAGTCGACGCACAATCGTACACTGCCGTCAATAACTATTCGGATACTTGTAACTTCCGTCGAATATGTGATAGTTCACCTAATTTTTATGTGTCTGTTGTTTTACATAATATTTTTACTATAAATTATAGAAGAAATGAGAATTTAAGTACGTAATCGTGTACATATGCTTCTTTCCTGTTAGCACAATGTAAAGATCTCTTAAAATTATATTAGAATCAATAATTAATTAAATTAAATGTGAGATGCTGGTCACCGGTGACCCCCACAGCGGTCGTGTTCATTTCCACAGTGAATATTGTGTTGCAGTAATATACATACATGATAAGCCTGGTGGTGTTCGTATCATCCAATGCATTCATAATACTTTTAAGTATATCTCAAATTTGATAAGTGTCCTAACACTTCTGGACAACAGTGTACGTATGAATTTGCTGGCTGTCGACCAAAGTCGACGGAATTACCGAACGGCTTAATCCTCGAGCTTGAAATGAGATTCTAACTTACCAGAGTACGTTCTCTGAAAAAAATCTGTGCTGTCATTATAAATACGCGGAGCTTCGCGCGAGTTCGAGATTCATCAAAACGTGGAGCGTCAGGGGGCATCCTGCCTCGAAACATTTAATATCCTCTGATATTAGCTTCGCGACGAACTTCATACAGTCCGCTGGGGCTTTTATTTGGTAGGAGACACGAATGGATCTTTTCACAGTGAACTCGAGAGAAAGAGAGAGAGAGAGAGAGAGAGAGAGAGAGAGAGAGAGAGAGAGAGAGAGAGAGAGGGAGAGAGAAATGGAGGGATGACAATGCAGCCATCGTCTGCAGGCTCTCGGATACGTACTTCGCTTTAATTGCCATTCCGCCGTGAGACGTACGAGAAAACGAGACAATACGCTGATAAGAGAAGAAAGGGTGATAAAGGAGTTGTGTTCGAGAACGGCGAGGAGTCGCGTGAACGGTAACAGATGTCAATGGCTATAGAACGATTTCAACGGCGCTTAGGTCAGCCGGAAGAACGTACCGAAGCGACAGAAACCTCGAGAATCGAAAATACTACTCACGCTATGGTGCAAGAACCCGTGAGACATTCCTTTCTGGATTTTCGATACGTACCTGAAACAGACGAAAGCATACAGTGTTAGTTTGACAGAAAGTACTGCGAGGTTGCAGTAAAAATTTAATAATAAATAAATGCAGTATTAAATATGTTCTTCTGGAGTGCTAAATATTTTAAACTAAATGTTCGAGGACATCCAAATACATAGCGGCTTATAAATCTGATAACATGGAAACTGTGCCTTCGAGGTCGTTTCTCATTTATTTCGCAGCTTTCAAAGAAACCAAAAGCTGCATCTTGCTTTCAATATTCTGTCCTTTGGGAGAATTTACGTTGAACGTTGGGGAGAGTGAAACAGTATCTGCAACAGTCACTCAATTAGAGTTAAATGATTGCTAATTGCCCAGAAGTTAATGGAACCGTTGTGAATGAACTGTAATGAAAAGCCACTCTCAATTTTTGCTTTTGTCGACACGATAAGATACAGAAATTGGTCAAAAGTAGTCTCTGGTTCAGACTGATGTCTGTATGGATGCATCAGTGACTTCGAACGAATCGTATTCAAGAATTTTAATTCATGATAACGATGTTATCGCTTTGTTCTGGCACCGTTTTGTAGCGATAACGGGTACGATACGAGAGAGGAAAATATCTGGGCGTCTTCAGGATCGAGCAATTGAATATTCCCGTATTATCCGAGGATCTAAATATAAATTCCGATTGTACGCGAGTTCCCTACAATTAGACATCGGATTCCGATAAGCGAATCTGTTAATGGAGAGATTACGCCGATAGCACGGCTATTAGAAATGTATTAACATGAACGGAAATCCGGCCGCTCGAAATCGTTCGTTTTCGCTCGATAATTCGTGCTTCCGCCTCTTCAACCTCTGTACAGCATTGTTTTCAGAAATATTTAGTTAATTCGAGGAGAAGGAAGCAATCGATGCAAATTATTGTACTTTTCTTGTTAATCAAAACTAATCAGCATTCTTCGTGGCTTCGACGTCTGCTCAATAGTAATTGCGATGGTGTAATCTCATTCTGAATACCGAAGAACACGTACAAGGACAGTAAGAGTCTGGGATTAACGGGTTGGTTGTTTCTCAATTAAGAGTCTTTCATGCGACGCCGCTTTGCATACTTGATAGCTCAGCGAAGCAGATCCTCACGAACTGTATGCAATGTACCGGAAGCTGTCCAAAGATCCTGACTACAAATTTATTCTACTTCTCCTATAACAAAAACCTTGAAGTTTTCACAAAATAACATTAATCTGCATTAATGCGCATATATGTATATACTTTTGAAGTTTTAATTTGTATTCAATGGTTGATCCACCGAGAACGATCAGATGAGACTGAATTTTCTACCACAGGCACCAACTTACAAATTTCTTTCAATTATTAAATCTATCAGGGTTCTCTGAAAACTTCACGATTCATTTATTCATCCACTGGAACGAGTAGAACTAAACTGTAGTTCAGGAATGGTGGAACGGTGTTTTGGACTCTACCTGGGACTCTAGTAATAGTAGTCAACGACGACAGAACATGGAAACGCTTAAAAAAGGATAAAAGCTGTGTTTAAACTAGGTGACATCCTGTACTTAGGCCGAAGAAAGAATCGGAAGAAATAGTTGATAGGGGAACCCCATATTGTGGGGTGATATCCTAGAAGATACCAGGATCTGCTACCCTCACTCTGTCTGATCCATAAGGTTCTAAGTATCTCTGCTCCTCTTTTCTAAAGTTTTCGACAGTTCCGCGTAGGTTCTATCGCCAACAATGAAAAGAATTTCCTGTTTCAGGAGGAATAAAGTCTCTTGTGTCGATTCTTACCAATATTATACAATAGTATAGACTTACAAATTAGGTCTGACAAGGCCTTTCCTTGTCTAGCCCATAGTATCTCCTTTGAGAGGTCTCCTAAGTTGCTTCTTTCTCCTAAAGAATATGAGGTACTTGACTGAACCTGAACCTGAACCAGCCTAGTACGATGTAACAAAAGTTGAGTATCGCGTCAACAAATGAACAATCAATCTCTAGTCAGAATTGTAACCTTGAACGGCTTACTACGGTGGTTTCTACTATACTTTCTAATACAATGGATTCGACGTTAATACGCTGTGTCTCCGCAGATGGCGCCAGTGTCACGGCACAACCATGATTTGCCGGGGATTTGATCCTCCAGGAAGCCCCTCGAAATAGCTCGAACCGATGCAATCACCGGTTGGTATGGAAGTTAACCGACTCCGGGAAACTTAGTTGTCCATCGGAAGTACCATTTGCCTCAAGGCCCGACGTACAACCGACGCAACTTGCCATGGCCGAAAGTTGGATGCAGTTGTTACCCCCTCCCTGTAGATGAAGTGGCGTCGATCAAGAGATCTCTGGTAATCAAGCCTGGATCGCTGGTCCGAGGATTACGCTCGAACTACGATCAACGAGTTCGCCTGATCCACAGAGACTTCGTGGATTAAGCTTAATGGCGAGTCTTAAAGAACACGAACCTGGGCCAGGGTCAGGTAATCTCGTCGATGGACGTTCAATCGGGAGAACAGTTTCCTGAAGTCGCGTGATCGTGATTTGATTGAAAATTAAAAGTTTCGAAATTAGGGTGAGGTTCTGAATGTAACTTGAACCATATTTTGGGACTTCATTTTGACACTAAATTTGATGACATCGACTGTGGACTCGAAATTGTTGCATTTTGTTTAACCCTTTAACTGCAAAGTACTCGGAAGCGAGACACTCCCCGTGTGTGGCGCAGAGACGACAACAATCATTGTGACATTCGTTTTTAGCAAATTAAGAGTGCCTAATGATCACTTAGCGTTGCGCGTCTAACGGCGCTACTTCCGGTTCAGTGAGCAGTTAGCGTTGAGCCTTAAAAAGCCCTGTTCGTAGTCGAGTGGCTAAAATTTGCTCGTGATGCAAATCTCCATCGCGGACCATCATCATTTACAGAAAAAAATACAAGATATAATTTGTGATTGTTTATTCACAATAAACTTACACGCGATTCGTCGACGTTAGTTTTAATCTACCTAACTCTTTTTAATTCCTTAATTAACCTCACAGCCTCTCCACATTCAGTTTTATTTGTTTCAATTGAAGCATTCATTATGAATTGGTAGGACAACAATGTCGTGTGTCAAGGTAATGGTTAACGGAACAACGTACGTCCGTTGTTTACGAGTTCCGATACTTTTCGCAGGGGAGTTCTTGAAAGTTCCGACAAGGCCCTTTCCATCGTTGGATTTACTTTCTGAACGACTTCCGTTCATTCCGCTTTACGACTGTAGGCTTGTAAACCGAGTGCTCTGAAGAACAAACGGAAAATCGAGGTCCGTAAAGTGTACAACTCTGTGTACAATAGTGAAACAGATTGTTCAATTCTGAGAAGTTTAATCGGATAAAAATTTAACCTTTCATTTTATGAGTTCGCTTGACTGAAACTATTTTCACAGGAAGTTAGAAGAGTTCAAATTCTTCTCACACAGTACACTCCTGAATGTCATAGATAAAATGTTTGAAACTTCCTCAAAACATATCCAACTGAAGCTCTACACTATAATACAGTCTATTTTCCAACAACCTCTTTGAAAATCTTGGAGAAAGGATTTTACAATTTAATCGTAGCGTACAGATTCGACATTAGAGAAACGTTTGCAAAACCGTCGAGGTGCACGTATCTTTCTTCAGAACATCCACTGAACACTGCATTTACGACTCTGTATCTGACTGTAAAAAATTGGAGTGTTTCGCACTCGCCAGCTAGAACACCCAAACACACTGGAATTCGTGAAAAAGCTTCACCGGGTCAAGTTTCCTTTGAGCTTTCTGAACCCTCCGGCCTCGTGCGCGCCAAGAAGTTTGCTACGTTTGAAGATTTATGAGTCAAGACCTTCCACGCAGGGACTAAATACAATATTTACACCGTCGCACCACCGAGGTGAGATTTCTGGACACATTTTTTGATAGTTTATGCAGAAGCTTCTTTTTCGTGAGGAAATTTTCGTCTCGCGGTGGTCTGAAGTCCTTTGACAATTTTCCTGTTTGGCTCTTTCTGCGCTGGGAGAAACTTATGCACACTTTGAAGATTTATACAATTGTTAAATTATTATAGGAAGCATAAAATATTCTACGAAGATCATGCAGTAAGTTGCTTTTTCTCAGGAAAGTTTTTCTTTGAACTGGGTGGAATTCTTTGAAGATATTTCTCCTCGGGTTTTCTGTAGTTTATGCAAACTGAAAAATTATTTTTTCGGTGTAACCAAGAATGTTTTTACCGAACGTGGGACTTGTAAATACCATGAAACTGTTTGCATTGCACAAGAAAATATTTTTTCTTAGTTGGTGAAGTTTGCCAAAGCTTTCCCTCTTCGTCTCTTAAAAGATATTTGCATATTTCGTCGAGGTAATGAAATATTAGATTTAAACAGCTATTAAGAATTAAAAAGATCATTCTATTTGCTAAGTAGGATTGTAACAATACTGTCTTCTTTGCGTAAGTAAAAATATATCTCCTCTTCTAGTTATCAAGAAAGATTTAACATTTAACGCCAAGAGAGTTAAAAGCTGATTATTCTCTAGTACCAAGAAGCTTATCATTCGTTATAGTGGGATTTTGCAGCCCAGTAAATCGTTCTTTCTTTCCTTCTTGTAAATAAATCTTTTTCTCGGAATTAAACTTTCTTAAGCCGAGTGTTTAAGTGAAATCACAACCGAAAGTACTTTTTAATCATTGACCATAGCTTCCTTTTCCGTGAGTAAATCTTTATCTGCCCTCGGATCGAGATCCCTTTTGAGCACTCTATTTTCCTTTCCCTAGGTACGCGAGAAAGTTTACTGCGTTCGAAGATTTATGGGTTCACACGAACGTGTACTCGAGTGGGATGCGCTATGTAGATCGCGAAAAGATTAAAAAACGATTTGTCTGCGACTCCCGTTGGAATTATTTGTGTACAGGCTGACTACTAGCTTTTTCTTGAATTAAAAAAAATGTTCATAACCACTGAACTCTGCTCAAATTAATCGAAGGATCCATCTTCCGTGTTTCTCTAGATTGTCACAGATTGAGCAAACTTCTATTTTCCCTATTGCTTATCGAATCTTTGTACTTCAATGTTTTCTCAATTTCCATACTAGAACACTCTAAACTGTTTTTTAGGTACACCCCCGTCCATAAGTCACCGGACACTTGCTCATTTTAAATAAAATGATTATTAGAAAGTGAATACAATTTTTTGGCTTGATTTTATTATTTTATGTTATATTTATTTATTTTACGTTAATTTAATACCTGAATATGATATTCATAATATGCTCGTATAATTTAAATAAATATTTTAAACACGAAACTGTACGCGTAAGTATGTTTCTAATACATCTCTAAATCGGTCGGTGAAAGTCTATCCACATAAGTTTCACCAAAAATCAAAGAAAGGCTTATGGAAAAAATTATAAGAAAGTTGGAAAGAAATTAGTTCCGAAATATAAAAACATTTAATCAAAAGATTGCTGCTATTACTACGAACGGTCATATCATACATAGATACATTTATAAGAAGAAAATGTAAGACTAATTATTAATTTTTGCTTCGATCCTTAACATATGATTTGAATTACATATTCTCTACATTATAAACAATTAATAAGTGCTAACTTTATTTCACAACGAAAGTCATTTGATACTGTAAAATTGGGCACCTCCTAATTTTACTAACTATAAGTGTCCGGTGACTACTGGATGGGAGTGCAAAAGCTCATTTTTGCTATACATTACTTCTCCGTTCTCGAACTTAGGTCCACCTCATAACCAACCTTACTTGCTAAGCTTCACTTACAACCAAGCTAACTGTTAAACTTTGATGACTTTTGCAGATTATATATTCCGTTAGTCACCAGATTGCGCTCCTCAACTCCGCTGGATATGAAGTACCCAACAACAGTGACTTCTCAATTTTTCACCATCTTCAAGATCAGTCTTTCCCTGAGTAGCAAAGCAACTACTTTCCTGATCATTGAATTAATCTAAAGCCAATAATTTGCCAAATTTATTTTCCAAAAATCCAAAGAATTCCAAGTCGTGTTTTCCGCGAACAGACACAGAGCAGTGTTCGAGTTAACACCGTTTTCGGTACACGCATCAATTTTAATTTGACCACATAACTACCAACCCTTATGAAATGTCGAGTAACATTCACTTTAAAATGACAGTCGAATTAGAAAGTGTAATATCAAATAGATAAATATTGGTACAATCAATCAGGTGCATTAACAAACAGCCATTTTCGCATGTCTGTCTAGTCACGGAATTTTCTACTATGACAGGGCACGTGTTAAACATTCTCTCGCCGAATACTGTTCCAACGAACCGCTGTACGTCCGCGTCCACGCGAAAAAAAAATTTTTCAAATATCGACAGTCGCGAGGAATTAATACTCCGCTATTTGCTATGCAGCTTCATGAAGCATGCTTTAATACTCCCCAGAGAGAGCCGTAATCATGGGATCACAAAGAAGCAACGCGCAAAATGTCCCGGCTACGCTTTGACGCAACGCTGCATTGGGAAACTTCGTCGCAGCTGCACGTGCGGTCTAATTTACAAACATAAACGTTTTCATCCTGACCACGACGGGGCGAAGAGGACGGAGGAGAGAAAGGTAAAGTTAGCACGTAACAACATGAACGCGTAATATGTACATTGCTGAAACGTAAAAAGGTTCTTACGCCGGGTGCAAAGTCCAAGCAGCCGTTGCAGCGTTCCGCATGCGGCCACCGCAGAATTATCATCGCGAAATCTCAGTTCTCCACAACTGTAATACCTTCTCCGCCGATCTGCTCGAATAAATCGTTCATACCGGTGCAAACAATCTCTGCGACGTGATTTTGCTGATTGTCTGTGGCAGCAACGAGCTTTTTACGTGTTTCTAAATAATATTTTTTCCGTTTTGTACTGCTTCTGTTTCTACTAATTGGACAGGGTGAAGTGAGTCATATTTTCACTGACATATGCGTTAATACCCAACCGATAAATATTTGTATATTTAACCACACACGTTAACCCCGCCGATTGAAACAACCTAATACCGAGGTACGCAATGGCAGCCTGCACTCGTCATAAAGATTGACGTACTACATTTCCCTGTATGTTATAATAATCATAAACAATGACTGCTGTAACACGTAAGTATTGGGTCAACCCACAAGTAATGCGGTTCTTTTCGGTACGCATTACTTTACAAACTTTTTTAATGCGGTTTTGGTGACGGTGAATCATATAATGAGTTGAATTGAACTTTTAGGCTGATTCTTGAACAGGTATGATTGGGGTTTGTTCAACAGTAACCTGTGAAACGTGTACACCGAACTTTTCACGCTGCCTGGTGCGAGGTTTGTTAGATGTGTTTTTCACTGCTACAGTTGCATTATTTTCGTTCTTAAACTCATGTAACATAACATGCAGAATGGGGTCTTTCGTCCCGCTCAATTTAAGCGTTTGCAATAACTGCAATATTCGATCAACATTTGTGTACTTTCGAAACAACATTGTCAAAAGGATCCTCTTTACAGTAGTATATATACCAAACAGATAAGTGACGATTATGATGAGTACAATTGTTATAAACTCAGCTTTCAGAGAAACCGCATTACTTATGGGATGACCCAATAGAAGTAGTGTTTTAAGTGTACTTGACTGTGAAATATAGTACTGTACCATCTGAATTAAACTATACGTCAAGGGATCATGAAACCTTATGCCCACGTGTCTGACTAGTCGCGGAATTTTCCACTGCGTCGCGGAACCTGTTAATTTACACTACTGTCCAAAAGTATCCAGACACACGTTTGCGGATAACACTGAAATATTTTACAAATATAGTTCTATTGTTAGTTTATTATGTTATTCTATGATTATTATCCTACTATGAAACAGCTCAAGCAATATTTATTAACAGATAATGTTGACAAAATTTCTAGAACACAAGTTAAGCAAAAACGTTCATACATACAGGAGTGTATGAAGGGATGCAATTTTAGATGATTTGATCTCCCGTTTGTTCCGTCTCCATATCACAGTGTATTTAATATGTTTATTTCTGACCAGAGTTGAATATTTGTATAAATTTGAACGAGACTCAGCCACTTAAGATTGACAAAACTGGGACCAGGACGACGCAGGCGTTTGGTTGATTTTAGTTTGGGTTTAACAGTGCTAACGATCACAACCATGAGTTCAGGAAATGGAATTATCGACAGAAAAACATGTTCCTCTTATAGTGTTGGCTTATAATGTTAAATGCTCTTATAATGTCAAGAATTATATTACTATAGCACCAACCCTTTGAACTACTTTGTCGGGTGTGACACGACATCGATTTAATTCACAGGTACTCATATGTCGAGTCACACTCGACAGTTTTAAATTGCCAGTTTACATATGTATTATATTTCGCAATATTTTTTTTTACCTAGATAAACAATGTTACATGTATATGACCTATTTTTGTAAGAAAAAAAGTCCTTGAAGTGTTCAGGTACATGATTGTCGTACCTAATTAGTTCCTGTCAACCAACTGTGTTTTGAAGTGTACATCACAAATAAAACACTTAAAATAATGGGGGGTTATTGAAAAGAAAATTAAAAAAAAATGAGGAGTTCAAACGGTTAATAAGCTACTTCTCTGAATTTGCTAGGTGTCCGGATACTTATGGACGGTAGTGCACATCCAAAACAATCCGTGCTGTTAACGATGCACGTAGGAGCAACTCGACACCTTTTCGCCGTTTCCATCGAATTCTTTCAGCGGTTGCGCCGCTTTTTCGCGACTAACGAACGTCGAAAAGATTCCCAAGCGTCTTCTAACGAGCTGTTTACCGGCGACAAATATCAGTTAATCAGCGTCGCAGCGCGGCTCTCGGTCGAAAACAATCTGGAACTCGTCTCCGACGGGAGAAATTTATCGTCTCAGGGCATTCTCTGAATTAGCAACATTATTCTAGGTAGGCGTGCACCTAGCTAGCTCGCCGACAAGGTTACTTCGTGGCAGAGGCCGAGATTGCATTAACGGGCGCAATTTACAGACGCATAAAGCAGCCCTTTTGTACGACGCTCCAGAAATAGCTCGAGTTTAACCCTGCCCCGTCCGGCACGGCGTGTTGGTTAATGAAACGCCCTGACACGAATGTCATATTTTGCGGCCTTAACGAGATACGCATTCACCGTTCCTCCACGGCCAATAGAAATTACCAACGCTTCTCACCTTCATGTCCGTTCCATTTTTATTTCCGTTCGATGAATGTCACGCCAAGCGTAACGTTAAATGCGATTCTCTCCGTTCTGCGCTTTCTTCTTTTTCAAACGACTAATGAAGGGAGGCTAACTTGCGTTTCTTGCTTCTTGAGAGTTTTCCTTAGTGTCGCTCCGCTGCGTTGACGACGAGCGAAAGGCGCTGAGAGAATTTCTTTCGGAAGACACGAAATTTATAATTGGCATTTTGGAAGAAGGATTCACTCGTTAATAGGCTGACGGTAGATCGGATTTAATTGGCGGTGAAAAACGTAGATCGGGGAGGAATAAAGCTACTTATGTTTAAGACACAAATGGCGTGGATTTGGCATATGATGGACGTAAACCATGAAGGACGTATGGCGAGTTGATTCTGACTAGAATTGGATTTCGAGTTTCTTGGAGAGTCTTAGGAAATTTCTATTGGTTGACAGCATAATGAAAAACAGTTTTTTTAGTGGACGAAGACGATAATTAGTGGACGGGTAAACGGTTAACCCTGAATAAAATTTGCGAATGTTTCAATAGGTTACTTCGGAATTATTATCGTGTGGCGTTAAAAAACAATCTTCTTGTCCACGAAAGAACAGCAATTTTTGTTTCAATATAATATATCTTGTCAGAACGGGATATTCAAAGATATAGGTAAATCATTCTGTATTCTGTATTGCATCATTTAATGACGAAGTGTCAGAGGAAGAACATGAGAAACACGTCCAATAAATTTACCGTCGCATTAAAAACATCCATACCTAGTAAGGCGACACGAATTGCCTTTTTAACATGTTGAACGCCACAGTGAAAACGGCCATACCTAATCAGACACAATATAATTTACTATTTTTCATAGAAATCGTAAAGAAAAAGAAATTTGAGTACGCACTCGTGTTCTTCTGTTCTTACACTATTGTTTCAGTATGCTGTTTGCTCAGAAGTTTGCGACAATCAATAATTATCTAATTAAATTAAATTTGAGGTGTCGGTCACCGATGACCGACACGGCATTCAACGTGTTAAATATAAATTATAAAAGGAGAAAATATATAAGCATTCAAATATATACAGAATAATTCATAAAACAAACCGAAGAATTATGAAACAAATAATTTTTTCAATGGAGAAATTTACCTGACAACCATACGTCTCATACGGGAAATTGACAAGTCGGACTTAATACGAATACAATCTCAACGCTCATCTACGTTCTCCACACGGAGCATAGCAAGATATAAAATCTCTATGTTGATTAGACTTAGATTATTTGTTCCTCTTTGCAAGTACTATACGTGACATTCTACATTAGAGTTGCAATATTAAATTTGCTCAAAATGTTGCTAATATCAATACTTTTTAACGAAATAAAAATTCGGACACAGAGGTTCTTCATGGCAACGTGTTGAAGGATTAAGAATCTTACAAATCGATGGAACTATTGAAAACTATGGACAGTTTGGAATGTAGATGCAGTAAATGGCTCAAAACGCAGGAACGATCGGTCGAATCCGTGGCGAGGATTCGATTTATCCGTCGGCGTCACCGATATCGCTGTGACCTCGTATCGTTTGACAACAACGTGTAACCTATCTTATTGTTCACGCTAGCGATTTGATTTCCGGTAATTCGATTCGTCGAGGCAACGGAGGCGCAACCGGTGAACCCGAGAGAAATGTTCCACCAACAATTTTTACTCTACCTACCTCTCGAACATTTTTTTTCATCCACGAAGTTAGTCGGAATATTACGTTTGCAAACTATTTTTCGTTGAGAATTGAAATGCTTCCACAAAGTTCACTGAACGATTCAATCACTGAAAAATTGTTCTATACACACTATTACTTTCCAAAAACACATTTCGTGAAACTTTCTTGTATCTCCAAATAAATTCTATAAATTGGAATATATGATTTATAAATACTCCGTATAACTGTATTCCAATCCATGCGGATTTTTAACCATTTACACTCCTAAGGCCAGCTGTACTGACTAAGCACTAAGAGACGTTCTACTCCTACGGCCAGTGTTACTGCCCACATTTTATCATTTATAGATAAAAGTGTTTATGTGCGTTCGTTCATCAATGTCATCGGGTGTTTATACTTTTCTATATTTATTCAACTCTTATTCTAATTCATAGTATATAAACTTTAAAGTTTGAAAAAAAGTCGTATCGTCCAACAAATTGCCAAGATTTTTTTGTGGTAATTTTGTGTAACTCAAGAATCAAAGAAAAAACTGCTTGGAGTTGACTACCAATGTATAGCCTAATTGCTTGGAGTGGACAGGGTTAATAGAATCATAAATAAAAAGCGAACAGAAAATAAAATACAGATGAATATCCAGAGTGTTTAAAATGAATTAGTATCGATGTAGAGAATATTCAGAGTGAATGTACACAAGGGGTGGAAATTAAATCTGTTCGCAGTAACGCGTTTCACGAAGCGTCTCACAGGTAGTACGAGAATCTCAATTTCCCCAGGATTCGAAGGGCCATCGCATTTTGATTTCGAATTGAACGCTGTTATTCGTCGACACGAATTTCGATTCGATTCATACGCGATTAAATTTCGGCTCGATAGATTGCATCGTTACGATATTAAAAAAGGGAGAAATCGCTAACCAACGCACGTCCAATGTATCACGTTTCCACGGCAAAATTCAGTAGCCACGAAATTAATCGACTATCGGAGTTCGATTAAAATCCAATTAAAAGGTGGTAAAACGTTCGGCATCGGGACTTTCGACGGCGATCTCTCGAAAGCTTCGCCGTGCCCCCATCTGGGACCGACGAAACGGTTGGTCTCGCGCTCAGGAACAGGTTCGCTTCAAAAATTTGTCGTTGAAAGTTTCGTCGTTCAAAAAGCGTAGTCTATTAAGTACGTACCGCCAAACTCGCGCCAATCGGACCGGTGATTGCGATGTAAATAGGCGAGTTGAAAAAACCCAATGGCGTCACTCCGATGAAACGAGTTTCCACGCACACTTTTACCGCAATATACCGAAAACAGAAATCACTGTCGACTTTTCAGATAAAATTTCCAAGTTCTGGTGAATAAGAATCCTAGCGAAATCGTGTTCCTTTTATCAAATATCGATTTGTCGCTTTAAATTTATTTTTACGTGGATTCCATTCCTATATTTAAGCTCAGTTAATCTTACTATTATAATAAAGGGACAGAGTTTGTTTGTATGTTCGCAAAAATCTCAAAAAGTACTAAACCGATTGTTATCAAATTTTCACAATAGCTTCTTTGCATTTTCCGGAGTATCGCAAGCTATATTTTACCGCGAAATGAATAATATATCGAGATAAAAAACGTGGGAATATTTTTCGTCGGCATGTCGGCGAGCCGTCCACGGGGACAGTTCACGCATAGCCGCTAGATGACAAATCTCCGGGCCCGCGCCCTCGAAAGAGAATTTGTCCGCAAGATACAAGTAAAAAAAATAATATTCTGAATTCTGTACACAAAAAAGTCGCGGGCGAAGCTGTGTCCAGGGCATGCTAGTAGTAAATAGTAAGTTATACTGTATTTGACAGTCTCATACGATAAAGACAATTTATAATTTTGTGTTTCTAATATTTTTGTGGATTTCAGCGTGACATGGAATAGGTCGAATTGTACTGTATATTTGTGTTAACACGGTCTGGTGACAAATAAAAGAATTTTATAGACACGTTACAATGTGACTTTCAACTGATCTTCAAGATGACTTGTAGATCTTCATTTATCCATTGAGAATTTCATGTGCTAATCTCATTACACTTTCCAAACGATTATTCCTGTGCATTCTTCAAAGCATCCCTATTAAAAAAATTATTACACATATCCCCTTTCTGCCTGCACAAATTTATCCTTACAATGTCAAATTTATTGAAAACTCTGTGCCCTACAGTACTGTAAAAAATCAACGAACTACAGAGAACAGACAATCCCCGCTCAGTTTCTCAATGTTCGAAGTCGTCTAATTCTGACCATTGTCTCCGTCAGGAACAAATAATTTAATTAGCTGTTCCGTTCGTTGTTTCGCGTTTGCTTCGTGCTCGTTTCGGTTCAAGAACGAAACTATAAGCAGGCGACGAAATTCGCGGTGTCCCGTGAACGATTTCCCAGTTGTTGCAGATTACTTTCGCTCTAATCCTATCATCATCAACCACCCCTGTATCTCTTTCTCTCTCTGGCGTCCGTTTCACCCCCTGCTACCGGTCCGCTACCCGTCACCGACACCGACTCATTTAAAACTCCGGGGACAGGTCTTTAATTAAAAAAGTTTACGCCTTTTATTGGCGAGCTTCCACGTCACATTGAGATCTAATTGAAAATTACGCGGCGAATGAGGTCTCCCATGAATAGCCTTTGGTCGTCTCACTCAATGTGCCACACCGTGTGTGTGTGTGGGTGTGTCTTATCTGGAAGTTGATGGAATGAAGACACTGGCAAGACGATCATTCAAATGGCTATTATTGTGTATTCGCATAAAATATCAAGTTGCATACTTCGTTTGGAATTGTTGAATTAAATAAAAATACACTGACAGATATTCATAGCTAATAATTGTGTCAGTGGGTTGCATCTTTAGCGGAAGAATATCAGGGTAATGATGTTATTTATCCAATATAATAATGTAATTTATACTTCGTAATTGTGTAACTTATAAATAATTCCATGATCGCTTGAATCAGCTGGAAATAAATATTACATGCTGCAACACTAGAAATTTGAACGAGTAAATGAAAGAAGTGTTTAAGAGGTAGTACGAGGCTACTATAGTGGAGACACGCAAATTGGGCCGCTCAAGGTAATTTCCGGATCAGTAGAAAGACTATTCCTATTGTCAATGAAGCATATTACGCTGCTGATAAAAATTAATGATCATGTTTAAAATTCAAGTCTATTCTGGATATCCCTGCTACAAATATAGCGACCGATATCTCGCTGATTAAAAGTGACTGCAATTATTCATTCGCTTACGCTGAAAGTTACGTTGAAAAATTATGTTTTGTATAGAGTGACGTAATAATAAGTCATTGTGTAAACACAATTTCAAACGAACAATCTAACGCTTTTGTTGCGAAACAGTTGTCTGCGTTCGACGGGAAAAAGTACGAAATGGCACGGCGTCTTCTTTCGAAGTTTAATTAAAATCGTCGCTCTGACCATTTTATCGAGTAAAAGAAACCCTCGTCCGGTTCGATACACTCCCGTTAATTAATTCTACGCAATAAAACGTCGTTCCTCCCGGCACATTGTTCGATAATTCGTCCGAAAGACTCTCTTTTCTACCTCATTCACCGATAAGAACGGTTCAATGTATTCCACTTAAAATGGCCTTCGTTCTTTCCGCCAGCCTCCTCGGTCGTTCGAAATTTAAATCGTTGTCTTTCGAGTTCCTGTTTTAACAGCAAACAGAACGAGGAAAGTGGTACCTCGAACATTCCACGATTTTCCATTTTTCCAACATACCCGTGTTTTTCTAACCCATTTATGCTAAACCGTTCGACGTCATCGCATCGACCGAATCAAAATTTTTTAAGAAAATCCATTCCTTCATAGAAATTCCTCAGGTTTCTTAGAATTTATACAGTACGGTACAATCTGTCTAAATTATAAATCAGTGTGTTGAAAAATTGTTTTATATGTGCATTACAATGATTTACAGATACTGATTTCAGTATATGAGAATTTCTTTGTGTTGCCATAGAGACACACAGTAAATTCCTTACGAAATAAAAATAATCATATAACCCAGTGATGGGCACCGGAGCTGCGGCCTTCCCCCACTCTAGGTCCATTCCCCTCGTTTCAGTTCCGCTCCAGTTCCTCCTCGGTCCATCATTCTCTAAGATCACAGCCTATATGAGAGGAATGGACTTAGAGTGGGGGCAGGCCCTAGCTCCCATGGCCATCACTGATGTAATCGAAATATTAGGAATTCAATAAAAAAATAATAAATAAGGTAAAAGTTTACTCGATAATTGTTTGAATGACAATTTACTTCGATAGTGTCCAGTACTGCTTTGGGCCAACTGAGGGCCAAGCAGACAATAGATCAAAGTGACACGACTAAAACATCATGCCACTAATTGTAGAAAATCTATTAATTCTCAGACATGACCTCCACCATTCACAAACATAAGACAAATCCATCCGAAACTATTGTATAATCCACACGGTAAACTAAACTCGAAGGTCTAGATCCAACCTCTACTCGGCAGACTAAACAAATAAATCGCGCTAAATCCGTCTCAGCCGCGATGAAAATGAACCCATTTACGGTTAATGCATTCTCATGAATTTTTGTAAAACGCACGAATTTCTAGGCTAAAAATTAAGTACGAAAAAATGCTCCTATTCTATGTTTTTTAAGAGTCTCCGGCGAACAAATGGAAAGATTTTCCGTGCAATTCTCTAGGAGTTAAGGCGAGCTTTCAATTAAGGAGTAGATAATTAGAAGCATGTAATTACAAAGGACATCGTTGTTCAGCTCCTGCAGTTTACGTTTCGAGATAGAGCAATTTGCGTTTGTGTCTCTTTCGAGAAAAAGTTCTCTTCTCTACTGAAATCTACGCTTGAAACAACGTTGTTCTACTTATTTTCTGGATACCTAGTCCGCGAACATGTCAATCTTGTTGGAATTCAAATTGTTTTCTTCTGCTACTTCGTACCTTGAATTTAATTTAATAACTTGATTCATGTTTTTCATATTTTCTATGTCAGATTTGTAACAAATTTTTCACCCATTCGTCGATGGAAACGAATCGACGGAGATTAACTATTTTTTATGAAAGAGCAGCGAATAATCGTGTAACCGAGCTGAAATGGATGCGAGTACAGTCTGGTAGATATGTTTTGTCATGCACCGTTGGAAGAAAAAAGGTAGAAAAAATCTGGACAAACTATGTTTGATCGGCAAACGATGTCTACGCAAAGGTTTTGCTAGCTGAATGTTCGATGAATTCAGTATAGACCCGTGTGATTTCTATTTGTTCAGTTAAGTCCCCGTATGGAGATGCCACGATAAATCAACAATGGAATAAAAAAATATATAATAGCCTGTGACGAACAAACACAAAAGCATCTGTTCAATTTCAAATAACGTATTGCATTTTGAGAATCGAATCGTACAGAGGGCTGTCGTTTCTCAAATGTTGTTTGATCTTTCAAAATTAATTGCAATCCTGAAAAAGAATTTTCCAAGCGAGAACAAATAGTGTGTAATGTAATCAGCTGTAATTAAAGAGAAGCAACATTTTCTTTCGAAAATACCTGCTCGAAGTAAGCACAGGAAAATGTTTCACAGAATCACAGAACTGTTTAAATTGTACAACGAGAACATTAAAATTAATTTCCAGTGTCTGTGTAATTAAAAATAAGTGCAAATGTTAATTTATATGGATTCGAAGTTACAATTAAAATTATTACTTATGGATATTACTGATCCAGCAATCTACAGATCATCTCCATCCTCCCAAAAATTAACTAAAACCTCGATCAGTACTGAAATTCGATTTGACAACACGAATGACGAAAAATTGTCTACGCTTCTGAGCAACGGAACTTCAAGTTATTTAACACTAGATCTACCGACGCCTAACGTGCACCTATTTCATTCAAAATGATGCGATTTAGAAAAAATACGCAATTCAAGAAAATAATGTCTATTTATACTTTTCTTTAGCTTTATTCAGCGTCAATTCAAACTAAACATAATAGTCGTCAAAAATAAATCGGACATAGTAACATTACGAATCAGTCATTTTGACCGCTTTGGCAGTTCTAGTGTTAAATTAACCTTTTCATCACATTTTAGTAAAGTGGCCTCAAAGAACAAAAATGTCTCGGGGTCGTTACGCTCGAAACGTATAAATGTTATTACGTTTACGTTATTACGAAGAAAGTTATCTGCGTGACTGCAGCGTTGCACAACTCTCCGGTGCATTCGCGAGACGATCCAAGGAAACATCTCTTTTCCCAGGCTCACCATGCACTTAAACCATTTGATAAAACCACGAGGGGGTTGAGTTAAACGTTGCCCCAGGAATCTATATGCATTCACCTTCCTTATATATTTTTTATTTGTTTCGATTTGCACAATCATTATTTGCACAATCAGCTCATATTTCATTAGAATTCTACAAGCTGCATCGAGCAGGCGAATGGAACATATTGAAACACGAATTCTCGCTGCAATTTGACACGGATTAAAAAAACAACACGCGTGACAGACGAGATTAAATATTCACGAACACCATGTTTGCCGTTTGCAAATAACGATATCAAATGAAATGGACGGTTTAAAATACTTTTTTCCACCCCATCCGCTGGGAAACATTCACTGTTTCTCTGTCGGTAGAAAAATTTGTTATTATTATTGATACAAACGGGCTATTAAAAGTATTAATATCCTTGAGTATTCCCAATATGAATTATAAGTTTCATAGCTACAATATGTGTACAGTGAAACTGACAAGAACATAGTCCTGTTTGGCACTATTTCTTCGTGAATTATTTGCAAGTATGTCTTTTAAATTATGTTATCCACACAAGGAATAAGTTAATGTTACCAAGCAGAGGGTTGTATGATTATGTGAAATTCTCTACGACGCGAGCTGGTCAAGTATGGACTTTAAAAATCTGTAGCACCCTCTTGTCGTAGGGTGGCCTATAGTAATTGTTGCAACCTAAAGAACTTACGTTGTACTTATTCGATGAATAATTTATACCTTTTATAGATAGTCTACTTCTACAATTAGACAGACTATGGATGAAAATTCAAAACGAAACCTAACCAGAGTGTCACGAAGTAGCTTTAGTATGTCATTATTTGTAAAATCTAGCGAAAATCTTCTAAAAATTTCTAAAAAATAATTTTGGAAATCTTTGTATCTTTATTGGGGGCTGGTATTAGTACCTGAGAACATGATCGAGTAAATTATTATTATTTGGGGGTTATAAGTAGCTCCAGTATTTCTTTGTTTCAAATCTACTGAAAATCTTCCAAAAAAAATTCCAGAAATTAATTGCAAGAATTTTCCAATCCCTACCTATGACACCTTTTTCAATTAATTTTTTTCATTTAATTTAATATTTTTAATATTTGATGTTGAAATTATTTTAATGTTACCAATACCATTAACATGATCGAGTGAATTATTATTATTATTTAGGAGTTATAAGTACTTCCAATAATTCTTTATTTTCCAAATCTACCGAAAATCTTCTAAAAAAAAATTCCAAAGAATAATTACACGAATTTTCCAATCCTCATCGGTGGCTGATGGTAATACCATTAAACCGATCACGTGAATCAGACGGAAGGAACACGCGAGCACCTTGCTCCCTGAAATTTCATCTCGAGGAACCTCTCGCGGATTAAAGTATTAACGCATCGTGCCGGAACTAATTGAATTTTTTTCTTCTAGTCCCCGGTTTTTTACACCGTCGCGTCTTGAAGAATTACGGTTCGTTTTCTACCATTTTCCTTCCGTTTCCTCGCTGTCCCCTTCCCCCTTTGTCCCCGAGAAAAAGAACCGGAGGATCGCGAGAGCAAAAAGGAGAGTACGACTTGATTCTTCGTATCCGTCTGTTGAAGCGTCGCCAGGTTCGGATGACGTGTACAAAGGCATCGCGACGCTTGAATCGGCGCTGGCCAGGTCAAGAAACTTGCAACCGAGCTTTTTCCTTTGCCATCCTGGTCCTGTCCTCAGCTCGACAGCGAATTTTCCGTTCTCCGGTTAATACACTGTTATTGTGGAATGGAATCCGAATGGCACGATTGGAAAATAACAGTTTGTTAATATTTTCAATTGTTTATATGTTCCTGTGCATGAAAAAAAGCTCTACTTTCTATTGACAAATTGTTTTGTGTATCGTAGGAGACATATTTGCTCAGCATCTTCAGAAGAAGATACAGTGACTCACGGAATTGAACAAATATTTCTGCAAACATTTCTTTTTCTTTACTCGATTCCAGCTGATTCTCTAACAATTTTACAGGCGTATTTGAAATTGAATTTTTTATAGACATTGCAGCCTTGCTTGAAATAATAATACCCCGAGAAATTGTTGTATGAAAGAATTTTGAAATAACGTCTTCGTTCGATGAATCTCATCAGTGATTGTATATAGAGTGTTTGAGCGGTTATAAGGTTATTTTAAATTCAGGAATTATTCTCAAAATGATAGTACTATACACCTCGTATTATAATATTTGCAGTGAGCGTATCTATCGATCGACGTGCAATTTCACTTCACAACGAATGTATCCAATGTTCTTGCCAACATTATCTGATATATAATATTACGCAATCTTTATCCTGACAGAAGAAGTTCTGAAGTAAGAATTCCGAGGACAATTTACAGAGTACAATAGAACATTCAATTTTTATTCGTATGACTCTCGCAGTTTCCAAGATGTCTGAAGAGAAGTGGTTTCACCATCACGATGTGAAAACGGGCCAAAAATAAAAATTAGCTGATATTCGTATCGAAAGTAGAAATATTTCGAACACAGAAAGCAAAAATAAAATGTTCAAATTGTGGAGTTCTTTGTGAGACAGTATCAATTTCATAGCAATTTCCAGCAGGGAAATTGAACTCTGCGTTCACTTTTAAATCTCGTGGAAGAATATCTGGAGAGCTGCTCGAAAAACCACGGCCACTGAAGTTGTCGAAATTCCACACGGATTAATGCTTTCGATTTTTCGAACGTTTTACGATCTCGGTACTTAGAGAGGTGTTTAAGTTTCCGTCTATGTTAAAAAAACGAACGATCGAAACGTTAGTTCGAGAGGAGCTAGCTGCAGTCGAAGTGGATAAATCAGGCATTAAATGAAATTGCGAGAGGTCAACTTCCACTCGACTCTCTCCGCGGATCTACTTACGAAATTTCGAATCAATCGAACCACTTAAAATTCTTAAGTAGGTCAAACATCCCGTAGCAGGTCGACGTTCGAAAATCTGACGTCCGAATCTTCGCTGTTATAACGCCGACATATTAATTTTCTACTTCGCCATTTTCTTCGAATTTAATATACTATTTGTCTAATTATTTTTAACGTAAAATATAATATGTATGAAAACATTATAGATTCAGGTCGGATGTGTTGTAGAATTATAATTAGATTACTGATTATTTTCGAGTCAGATCACTTTGGGCCTGTGTAACCTTTAATTAGGTTACTCTAAAATCTTGAATCCTAAATGAATCCGTTTCAAAGCTGTGAAAGCCCCTGATTAAGCTACCTCTGGCTGAAGAACTACTCATCATATTAATATTACAAAAATTAACTTGAGCTACCTTAGGAAAGACTTTTATATAAAATATTGGCAGACATTCTTAACGATTATTCAGCGAAAGCATTCTTTGTTACATACACTTTAAAAAAATAGTGCTGTTTTCTAGCTCTGAAGATCACCTTGACTCCGTCAATTGAAACTCGTGTTTATAGTCTGCTGCTTCTGTAAGCCCTTGTACAATAATAATTCCAAAACTAAATGGCCGTGAATACAGAAGAGTAAAATTAATACAATTTTATTACGTCCCGACCTGTGATATCGGAAATTTCATATAGTAGAACCTGATAACAGCTCGGTGATGTTCAAAGTGTGAAATAAAATGACAGAGGCTTTTTGCGAACAAATTCGATAAACTGAGCCTTAATGTTGTCCATCGTAGCACACGTTATCTCGTGTTTGAAAACTCGTATCGACGTATCCGGAACGCAGTCGCCAGAGTTTTCCTCTCGATCGACGTTTCCGCGGTTCTTCTATACATCAATGCCAGGACTGGTCGCACGATAAATTTCTTGCTTATGCAATCCATTCTCGCCGGGAGCGATTCCGGTTAGGTCACCACGCACTGGGACCCGGAGCATTTACGTAAAAGCTCGACAGAGGGAAGAAACAAAGGACGAAAAAAGAAATGGTCGTCGAATGGACGAACATACAGGGCGTAGGTAAAAATCGATTGAATAAAAATAAAAATTAGAGGCGTTCGAAGAAGACACGCTGGTCGTGAACCCGAAACGAGATACCGGATGTAAATAAAAATTGTATTGAAAAGTTTTAAAGTATACGGGTTGGTCGTTGAATAGAAAGAATATATCGGATTTACCACTTTGACTGCCACGCTATATTAGCTAAAAATTGCAAACTTTCTACGTTTTCACACAGAATGAATGCACCTGAAAATAATACGGTTTTGAATTAAGAATGTTAGAAGATTTCATAATTTTTCTATTAATTCTACTAGACCTGTTAGATATGTTTATTAATGCTACACATAATTAAATAAGTAATGATTGAATCGATGCGTCACCCGTATATGAATGGTGACTTAAATTATGGTTAACCCTCTATAACCCGAATTTTTCTGCGCATAACGAGAATGATACATCAGGTATACAGGGTGGTCCACGCAATTGTTTCAGGTCATAACTCCGTTATCAGTGCAGTTACAGAAAAATGTCAAAGAAGAAAGATGAATGGTTCAAAGAGTACTACATCTACAGGGCCATGTTTTTTTTGGAAGTGCAATGGAGCATGTGCAATCAACAATTGCATTATTTCTTTAAATGGAAATGCATACTTTTTTTATGTAGGTAGATTCCTTTCGTCATTCTACGTAAAAAAGTTTTGGGGTATGAAGGTAAAGAAATTGTTAGTTCTCGAGATATTTTAAAAGAATATCTTTATTGAAGAAGATGCTCAAACGCGTCTCCATTACACTGTACACATATCAGACAATGCTTTTCAACTGTTTTCATAACTCAGTTAAAGTGATCACTGATTATTGTTGCACATTGCAGTATTATGCGTTCTTTTAGTTCCTCTACAGAATTTATACGATTTGAATAAATCCTATATTTTAAATAACCCCATAGAAAAAAGTCAAAGGGGACTTAAATGGGCTGAACGGGGTGGCCAAGATAAGTCTGAAATTTGTACAGTGTAATGTAGAAGCGTTTGAGCATCTTCTTCAATAAAGATATTCTTTTAAAATATCTCGATAACTAATAATTTTTTTACTTTTGTACCCCAACACTTTTTTACGTAGAATGATGAGAGGAATTTATCTACGTAGAAAAAAGTATGCATTTTCACTTAAAAAAATAATGCAATTATTAATTGCACATTCACCATTGAACTTCTAAAAACAACATGTTACTACGGATGTAGTACTCTTTGAACCATTCATGTTTCTCCTTCGACATTTTTCTGTAAGTGCACTAGTAATGGAGTTATAACCTGAAACCATTGCGTGGGCCATCCTGTATAATAAAGATAAATGATAAAGTTCGTATGGAGGGATATAAACATAATAATAAACGAATAGACTACTTGGTGGCAGTATAGTCGCAGAATATAACTATACACAGTGATAAATAAACGAAATAAGACAAAAAATATAGATATGTAACTTCCAAGTCGCATGGCGTTACAGAGGGTTAACTAAAAATCGAACGAACAGAAATTGCGATAAAGGGTTTTAAAGATGAGATTTTATATCATGTAACCCATATTTTCCCTATCGATTATTCAATTTTAATTCAATGTACGTTTTAACATTTTCAAGTTAAATATACTGAACTTCAATTTAATAGTGTTTGAGGCTCCGAGTATATGCCAGAAGGAAAATACTCCCAACGTTTCGCCAACATTGCAGCCGGTTTCATCAAGGGTCTACGGAAGCATTGATACTAATGTGCGTCAAAATGTTCACGATCTGAACTACCAGATTTGCTTTTCCCTTACACCTATAATCAATGTTTTCTATTGATCCAAATGATAGATCGAAATTTCTGCACACTTTTTAGTAATTGTGTCTGAGTCAAATGTCTGATGTCACGTAAAAAACTACCGAACAGAAACCTACCAGGCATAACTCAACGCTACATTTTCAACCGACTCACCCGGTATCGACACCGTAGTCACCCAGATCTAGTTCTACCGTAACACGGTACAAAAATCCCGTGTGAAACATCAAGTTTACACGGGAGAATTCGAAGCTCGCGCCGCAAGGACGTGCTTGGACGGAACGAGCCGCACGTTCTCCGCAGTTGCCCTAACCGTGGCCCCGCCGTCCATCCGAGTTTCACGTTCCAAACTCTGTCGTGTTACCGCAAAAGAAAGAAAAAAGTGCAACCAGACCGTGCATGGAAATTTTCATGCGACGATTCGTCGTGTGCAGCCGCTCGCCGCGGATCGAGACACGTAAATTAGACCGGTAACGACGCAACTACGAACGTGACGCTGTTTGCGGTTTTCCACAGAGTTTCAGCTACGTTCGTATTTATACGCCAGTCACGGGGATAATAAAAAATACCCCTGCAAACCCTTCCTCGGCGCAGCGGTTCTCTCGTTTCGTATAAATCAGCGAACGGGGCATCGAAAGTGATAAAAATTGACGAGAGTAATTTAATGGCTGATGCAGAGCGAGTAATTTAATGTTTGCGGTTGTTGTGTCGATTTTTTTAAATATACGACCTGGCAATGGATTTTTACCTGAATGTTCACGGGGTCATGAATATTGTGGTCGGAACTGCGAGACAAAAGGGGTTGATATTAATTTTTCGGTTTTTTCTTTCGTGGAGTTTATAGATTGTTTGTTTATTAAATTTTGTATCATAGGTTTGCAATTGGATCAGTTGATGAACGCGTAGCTGGATTTATCATACCACGCGGAAGGCTTTATATGTACACTCTCGTCTATCAGTCACCTGACACCTACAATTAGTAAAATTAGGTGGTGCACGATCTTACATTATGAAATAAAGTTAGCACCTATTAATTGTTTCTAATGTAGAGAATAGGCAATTCGAATCATATGTTAAAAAACTTATCAAACATAAGTGATTCATCTTATATAAACATTTGAACTAATAACTGCATTCTTTCGATCAAAGGTTTTAATATTTCGGAACTAATTTCTTTCCAGTCTCCTTCTAAGTTCTTCCGTAAGTCTATCTTTGACTTTGGGTAAAACTTCTAAAACAAACGAAAAGTGTGTAGAGATTACCGAGCTAGAGATCCATTAGACACATACTTACACGCGCAGTCTTGTTTTTTCAAATATTCATTTAAATTATACGTGCATATTATCAATATCATATTCAGGTATTATATTAACGTATAATAGATAAAAGAAGTAATAATATAAAATAATAAAATCAAACCAATATATTGTATCCACGTTCTATTTTATTCCTGTAATTCCTGTTTATTAAAGTTTCTTCTCTTTACTTTTCGAATGTGTTAAACTCTTTTTATTTTAGTTTGATGAAATGAATCATGTTTTCAGGATGACTCATATGGTGGGTCGCCAGGATTTCCAGGACAACTCTTATGGTGGGTCCTTCGACTATTCGTAATGACTCACGCAGTGTGTCTCCGCGTCTCTCCAAATTGTCAGTTCCAAATTTTGTACGTACTCCGATAATTTTTTCTGAAAACGCACTGCTCGAGCTGGATAGTAAAACCGATGAAAATCGCGGACGCGTGGAGGAGTAACGAGCAACAACAGCTGGAACTTACCGGTCGAATGTACAATCGGATCGGTCGATCTATATGCAGCCGCGCAATTACCGGCCCTTGTAAACACGTCGACCGGCACGCCGCGAATATAAATGGAAATTAATCGAGAACGAAGCGAACGGGTCGGATGAAAACATCCCATCGGTTCTAGCTGGTATTCCTGGTGGCGTGCGAGAGGAGAGAGCGAGAGAGAAAGAGAATCACAGCCGACAATGCTCCTTGTTAAAGTGCTGCTGCGAGATCGATGCACACGGCTTCCGTCGTTGCATCTCGTCACCGATGCACTTTCCATCCGGGGCTACAAGAACCGACGAGTACGTGCACCGGAAAATCACGCGATGTTTTCCACCAGCCTCTTCTCTCATTATTCGTTTATTTTTACCCTCCACATTACGATTTCAGCTGACTAGGTGAGCGTCAACAAATCCTAAACGTACTGTTATCAATCGCTCCAACAAGCCCGGTTTTCCACCAGTCTTTCCTCTGATTATTTATTTATTTGTACTCTCCATACTGTAACGGCGTAGTTTTTTTTTTATAAAAACAGCCAAGCACATCGATCAATGTTCTTTGCACTGTTGTTTTATTTTGTTCTCCTCGTAGACTCATTTAAAGCTACGTTCATGTTCCTTCGCTTCACATTCGTATTTGGAGATAGATTCATACTTTGCCAAGTTCATTTTTCTAATTGAACATAGCCACCGTCTGTGTTTCGTCTTACAATATTACGATTTCAGCTGACCTGACTGAGAATCAAGGAAACGTAAAAGAACTCTTATCAATTGCACCAAAACACTTTCGAAAACGCTAATATCTCGCGGACTACATAAATCCGATATCACGAAGCTGTTGAGTGAGAGAGAGAGAGAGAGAGAGAGAGAGAGAGAGAGAGAGAGAGAGAGAGAGAGAGAGAAGTGCAGGCATCTCTGTAGTTGGAGCTTAACTTCCTGTCCAATTTATCCGGTCCCTGTGGCTTCAGCGACGCTGGTAGCCGGTCGCAGAGGGGCCCTTTATTAAATTCTATGCACAGATTCGCCAATCCGTGGGATGGTATGGCAACTATGGCCTCGCGGGCAAGGCCTGAGGGTTGCAAGAGGGTGTACACAGCTCGAACGAGGATCAGAGATGAAAACAGAAGAGCGAAAACGAGGAAGATCCACGGGAAAAAGTGCATCCGACGATGAGAACACGGCATCTACCGATTGCATACCATTGTTCGCGCCTTTTTTTCCCTCCGGTATTTACTAGGCACCCCTTTCTCCCCTGTTCGCTTCTTATTCAGTTTCTCGTAACGAGGTCGACGACAGGATGACTCTTTTTTTCTCGTGGATGCGTTTGCTGATCCTGTTCGATCTTTTGTGCCATTCACGGGGTTTTCACGGCGGACGGACGTGAATGCGCAACGCATTTATTTTTTGGTCTCTCGGGTTTGAAAATACGCGGGCGAACATTCGAGAAAACACAGGCGGTTTAACAAAAATTGACACATGACCCGGCAATCCGGAGCACCTTTCGGAATTTTGTGAAGAGTTTTTGAACGAAACACTGGGCAGGCTGTAAAAGAAATCGTGATATAATATTAGGTTTTTTTATAATAAATGTAGGGTTTTAAATAAAAATTGCTATCCGAAATAAAGAACAAATCGATAGACGTTTGTCGACAATATACGAGATTCGTTTTAAGCGAAGAATTCTTTCAGAGTATTCTTGGCAGCTCTCTGATCTTGAAAGATTTCTTCTGTGATAACATTGCGCAGATGTTCGAAGAAGCGTTAGTTAATAACTACAAGGACTACGGAGGGACAGTTATATGTGACAAATGATTAAGCTTTTGAAGAATCAGATGCGAAATGTGCGACCGGGCGTTATCGCGCGGTTAAATCGGTTCTCTCGGATTAATTAATGAAGATTGCGAGTGACGCAGTTTTTCATGAATACATTGAAAAGCCTGAAACGCGCAGTTTAACTATTGGCTGCCAATGAGTTAAGTAATTAACACGCGTATGCTTTGACGCTCAAACATCGATCAATTGAGCGCGATTCACGAAATCTCTATGTATTTCAATGTTTTGCTCGCGTGCCCGTGAGTGCATTAGCTGACGCTGGAAAGCGATGATAGAATTAAACTAATGAATTATGCGTGACCCCCATTTATGACATCGACAGGCCGGAGCCGCAACTTATTGAACGATCCATTTTCTCTTCACCGAGATCGCGTTACCTAAAGCGCGTATTGAGCCTTTGTTTACATGATTTAGGGGTATCACCTATCTCCAATCAGCCATTTTCCCGGGAGCCTTTCATAATTTTCATGATACGGTAAACACCCATTTCCATATCAGCTAGGTTAACGTTATACGCAAAATCTCGTAAAATTTTGATTGCATGGTCACTCGTATTTTTTTGCGAAATTATGTTACAGTTTTAAGTCGAGTGAATTTTTAATCTTCTCAGCCGGACAGTTTTTAAGCTTTATTTAATATGGAAAACGAATTTTTACTAACATTTTGACTCTTAAACCACTCTAAAAATCGTAAATATTGATGTACCTAGTTTTCCATAATGCAGGCGCCAGCCATACTCATAGATTCTAATTAAGAGTTTTCTTGACTGTTTCATTTCAGACGACATGTACTACTACTTCTCCGGTGAATAACTACTACAGTTTATACGATAACAATCTATACAAAGTCGTGAATGTAGCATAAATGTATGTCAATAAATTTCCGAAGTTTCATGTAGATATGTTGTTCAATTTAAAACAAAATACCAAACTATAGCCCCTTCAATTGAATTCCAGATGAAGCAACTCCATTGGGGATTGACACACGTTCGATTAGAAACGTTCTGGCTCGATGATCGATGTCGAGTTCGACCTCGCGGACAAGCGTTATCGTGATCGATCTCATACTAATTTGTCTCAAAGATGTTGCAACTCTCGAATTCCCTTCGCGATGAAATCGCTCGCGACGCGCATCGATCATGAAAGTAGCGCAAAGCGTTTCATAAATTCACGAAACCACGCAGGAACGAAAAAGTTACATCGCGATAAATTCGCACCTGGCGATTCAGCCGCGCGAGCTACGACTTAAAAAAAATGTGAAACGAGGAAAAAACGGCATCAGAGATACCAGAGAGAAGAATTTACACCCTGGAGACACGTATGCATTAGTAATGTCGCTTCCGGCCATTAACACATTCGCTGAAACGCGGGTGCTCGTGTAACACTGTTAAATTAACGCTTGCAGAATCTGTGAAAGATGCTCAACTGTGTTCTGAGCCTATGAGAATAGGCGTGTTGACGATGTGCACCTCGACTGTAAAATAATTACACTATAGAATAATTTGTATGATTCAATCGACTGTACAATGAAGCCATAGAAACGATTTATCAAGAGCAACGTAAATGTTCTATCAAATTATTTGGAGCATGGCACTTCAAGAATTTTGTGTGTGGTCTTCATAAATTCTCAGTGACTTTGTCAGAAGTTACCAAAAATAGTTACTACACTAGATAAATACAGCATGAAATAAATGTACAGGACGTTCCTAACATCTACGTCCGAACTTTCCAAACGTATTCTGCTGTTCTACAGAAACACAGGTCTACAAGTGTTTTGTCTTCAAGTTCTTTAAAATTGCACGGAAGAGAAAGAATAATTTAAGAATTTATGATTAACATATACCACGTTATGGACACTTTAGACCAGACAGGACTTAGTAGGGATGGGCCCTTAGGAAGCAGCGGGTGGAGAGGATAGGAGATGGACATCAGACTATGATATCTTATGTACAAAGATGATAATAATAGTACTAAGTGTGATAAGGATAATAATAATAATTACAGAAATAATAGTGATGGTGATAGTAACAAATATGATTACAATAATAATAAGGGTAGAACGTAATGCAGTAGAACCTCCCATCCAAAAGTTACTCGTCATACATCAGTCACAAGCTACAATTTTCATTAACCCTTTGATATACAAATAAAATGAAACTCGATTCATTCAAAAAATATTATTCGATATATCTCAACTTAACAGTTATGTAAGCTTTACAATGACATAATAAACAAATTGCGTATCCCAGACGTCTTTGTATGTCAAGGGGTTAATGACACCGCGCTTTTAATTCTGCACCACTGTATATTTGACATTCTAAAATAAAATCATTATTTTCGTGCGAAATACAGTTCCAATGCGTTCTACCCTGTGACTAATTATAGTAAGGATAATCGAGGTCCTACTGTACTAGAATACCCATAAGTTCAGCCGCAGGTGCAAATATTAAATCTGCCATAGCAACCCCTCCGTTAGGGGGTTGGTTGCGGTGTATTCGGATGCCGGACAAGTGTAAGTTGCCCGTAAGACCATCGACGCGGATGCATCGAAGGGTCATCCGTATCTAGACAGATATTACCGTGGCTCAGCGTGCTCAAAGACATCGAGGCGACTCTCCTCAAGAAAACATATTGATACGGTTTCACGCGACAGAGATCAGGCTTCGTTCGTCGGATTACCGCGAAGTATTTTTCTGCAAAACTTGCAAAAATCCTCGTTACACAGCATCCTTGAGAGATCAAGCCCAACAAAAGCAGACTAATGCCCTGTAATTTCCCTCGAAGGTCTCCATCTCGTCGAGAAGGTACTCGTATCAATTCTCCGTGTCGTGATAACGTTGCGCGCGCGCGCGCGCGTACGATTACACGGACGATCAATCATTCGTTAACGAATGACGTGACACGCGCATAATGGGCGATTCATGCACGGGTTAACCCATTGAGACCCTGCTTGATGCCCTCGCTGTCGGAGTGCTGCATTTATTTTCGGAAATTCGGGACCCGCGAATTTATGGTAGAAGAGAAAAAATAGTGTAGAAAATTTGTCGTGTTTAAAGTGAGGAGAATTTTCATGTTTTTTTTTCTAGTGCATAAATGTGTTACAGGTTTGACAGCATTAATATTGAAACAATATAGTCGGTGGCAGACGTATAGACTATTCTATAATATAGGGTATTGTTGTCACATCTCATAATAATGAAACATCATTCAAGATACAAATTGTGGTTCATATGTTACAAACACTAGGTCGGCTTAAGTATTAATTGTTAAAAATTCTGTACTATAACTGACTTTTGTATATCGTCAGAAGTAAATTGTATCTGTTTAACACGTTGAACGCCATAGTAAAAACGGCCATATCTAATCAGACGCAATATAATTTACTGTTTTTCATAGAAATCGTAAAGAAAAAGAAATTTGAGTACTCCCTCGTGTTCTTCTGTGCCTACATTATTATTTCAGTATGAAGTTTGCTCAGAAGTTTGCGACAATCAATAATTATGTAATTAAATTAAATTTGAGGTGTCGATCACCGGTGACCGCCACGGAGTTCAACGTGTTAATAGCTTAGCATTTAAATAGTAAACATTGTTTCGTGATATTAGTAGAATGGTATGGCAACTGGTTTATGTAACTCACAAGGAATGTTACGGAGTTGACACACGCCGATTTTCATGAAATTTAGATATGATATAGATTTCGAAAAAATATTCGACACGTATTTTTTTATATCGGTTCTTATTCACTTTGAAGGGGTGAAAACAGCCCTCGAAGTAGAGGGGGAAAACCCTATTTCGCAGTATATCTCGAAAACTATGAGAGATAGAAAGAAAGTTTAAATGTACGGTTTGTCTATCTTTTAATTCCGAATCTGCCTATGTAAATAGTTTTTAAAAAAATTAATTTGTTTAAAAAATATATTAAAAATTTACATATGTTTGCAAATTTTTCTGGTTAAATGTTAATTAATTTTGATGAAACTTTGTACATATAAACTTTGAATCAGTACCAAAAATACGGATAAATTGAAAGTTTTAATTTCGACCTTGCAATAAATATTATTACATGCGCAATATAAGCGCATTTTGTGCCTGATGAAAGTTTTTAGATTCATATGATTGAGGTTCCAGTACATTTTTATGGCGTTTTAGGTAATTACATTACCCTACGTGTTATTATTGTGTTTGCAAGGGTAGATATCGCCAGAGCCGATAAAAGACTCATTGCCGGAATTCCCTCCGTAAGGGGTATGGCAGGCCTGCGCGGCGCTGGTAACACTCGTGCAGGCCGCGATCAGAAGAAGACCGTAATTAAAAAAGGAATCGAGTTTGAAACGTTGATTGTCCGAAGATGTCCCACGTTAATAAGTATACGGTAGCCCTGAAAAGAGCTGTTTATTTTATGGAATTCCAGTGTTTCCAATATCGAACGAGTAACAGTGCACCAACGGGTTCAAATAGCAGCCATCTACATATAAAACAAATTTGTATGAAAATTATTCTATGTAATCATTGCAGTAATGATAATTTTCGAAGAAATGGTTGAAACACAAGTGTTTCTGGCACCAAGAACATTTCAAAGCAACGACTTCTGCGCATTCGGAACAAATAATGGTGTCAGTGTGGTGAAAACAGAACTCAACTGGATTTTAAAAATTTTCTGGTCTATACTTACGTAACCACACCTAAACCAGGCATATTTAAATAATTCCTTACATCGGGGAGCTGCTAACTGATTGTGAATTAGTGATTGCATTTTAATAATTGTATTTCTGGCATGTGAATTAATATTTACATTTAACGTTATTACCAAATGGGAGATCTTTCTTGCGAAATTTTTCCAAATACGAAATCCATACACGTCTAATGGTTGTATAAATCTAGTTGTGTGCTTTGGAATTTTTAAAACTTCCAGGTTCTTCTCCCTTGGAATTATGCTTCTTATTATGTGCTCATCGTGTCCTGTCCAGAAGTCCAATAGTAATACTGCATTTGTGGGTAGATTTGGCAAAAGCAGTCTGTCGACCCACATTTTGAAGAGATCTTCATTTTTTTTACTTCCCCACTCTATTAGCAACGTCGCAGGTAGTATATAAGGAAAGAAAATAACACGATTAGCTGCAGTCGGAGACTAACGCTACATGCGAGAAACAGCGCTTTTCAGGGCTACCATATACTTATTAACGTGGGAAATCTTCGGACAATCAACGTTTCAAACTCGATTCCTTTTTTTAATTGCGGTCTTCTTCTGATCGCGGCCTGCACGAGAGTTACCAGCGCCGCGCAGACCTGCCATACCTCTTACGGAGGGAATTCCGGCAATGAGTCTTTTATCGGCTCTGGCGATATCTACCCTTGCAAACACAATAATAACACGTAGGGTAATGTAATTACCTAAAACGCTATAAAAATGTACTGGAACCTCAATCATATGAATCTAAAAACTTTCATCAGACACAAAATGCGCTTATATTGCGCATGTAATAATATTTATTGCAAGGTCGAAATTAAAAATTTCAATTTATCCATATTTTTGGTACTGATTCAAAATTTATATGTACAAAGTTTCATCAAAATTGATTAACATTTAGCCAGAAAAATTTGCAAAAATATGTAAATTTTTAATATATTTTTTAAACAAATTAATTTTTTTAAAAACTATTTACATAGGCAGATTCGGCATTGAAAAATAGACAAACCTTACATTTAAACTTTCTTTCTATCTCTCGTAGTTTTCGAGATATACTGCGAAATAGGGTTTTCCCCCTCTACTTCGAGGGCTGTTTTCACCCCTTCAAAGTGAATAAGAGCCGATATAAAACAATACGTGTCGAGTATTTTTTCGAGATCTATATCATATCTAAATTTCATCAAAATCGGCGTGTGTGAACTCCGTAACATTCCTTGTCAGTGATGGCCACCGGAGCGCCCGCCTTCCCCCTCTCTAGCTCCAATCCTCTCATGTAAGTTGTGATCTGTGACGACGATGGATCAGGGGGTAACGAGCAACGAACTAGAGGGAACCTAAATGATGGGGATGGACCCAGGGTGAGGAAAGGCCGCAGCCTCGATGGCCATTACTGATTTAACTAGATACGCGAACAATGATCGAAAGTAATCTTTATTAATAAATGGAACTTTGGTCAGTTTAATTGCAATGGAAAATCGTATATCCACCAACGAATCGGGGAGTTTGATGAGATGTAAATAAAACTAACATCTTTTGCATAAAATAAATATATTAACCAAATTGATTTCTTCGTCGATGAAGATTCTTTTAACGACCTCGAGAAAGTTGAAACGCAAAATGAAACATTGACGACTTGTTTCAATATTCTAACGTATTCCATCAGACGAACGTCTTTGCTGCATCAGTTCCTCAATATTTTCTTACTTTTATCGACTGTTTTTCTAGCAGGCTCCCCTACCTCTTCCGTCTTCTCCGTCCCGGAACTTGATTCTGGAATACTAATTGCGATAACACAGGGAATGGGACACTTCAGGGATGTTTCGTTTACATCCACTTCAAGGCAGCGATCTACCATCTGCAGTACCGTACGAACGAGAAAATATTTTTAGATTAAAAAGAAAATAAATGATAAAAATATGATAACATTTTTCTCTGCAGTGTATGTGGGTCAGAGGAATTTTGAATGTAATCGCAAGCGATACCGTTTTGCTATTTTTTTAATTTATAACACATGCTGACGTTTTGATATTATTGTATACAATTGGACTATTATAATAATTGCATAGCTTCAATCACTCGAAGTTACGCGTCCGCGTGTTAAACAACGTAAAAGAGATTTTTGCTTAGAATAAATGTACTTGGTAATATTTTCCACCACAGACAAGAAAACTATTGAAGATATTTCAGCTTCGAAAGTTAAATGTCGCGTTTCATGCATGTATACAGAGTTTATGACGTAATTGTGTCCTGTACGTTGCTTCTCGGATTAAGAATTTCTACGTGTCTTTATTTCGCCGTTTTCCCTGAGCTCTGTCACGCCGAGGAAAAATTACGAATTCTGGTCAGAAGTTGAAGTTTTTCCTCTTCCAACAGTGCAAACTCTCAGTTGGTTTTTCCGGACTGCCGTGACTCGTGCATTGTTTCCGCATTCTATGCCTGTATATTCTATGTTGCAGATAAGCGAAGTGCTGCAATGTTTACGAAAATGAATGACGACCCAAAAAATGTCATTTCATTCGGTGCACTTAACTTTTCATATTTCTATGTCGGTTAAGAGGTCTTTATTCAAATTAACTCAATTCATTCGCTCGGGTAGCGCTTTAATATCTCTCACCGTGAAAAAAATAAACTTTCATACACTGTTATCATATAACTATCAACACACTGTCATTTCAACGGTTGTCAATGTTTTTCATAGATTTTTACCTTTTCATTTTCATTCAAAGATAACGATTTACTTCAATTTTTTAATACTGACTGAATATATTTTTTAATTGTATTGCAGAGGATATTATGTAACAGAAATTCACCATTTACTACTTCTGTGTTTTGTACTCTTAAACAACTTCGAATATATCAAACAAAAATACGTAGTTTATATAGAAGATATGCTGCAATATCTTAGTAGACATCATCTAGTGTGATCAGCATAAGTGAAAAGTATCATATCTAGTCAGACACACGCTAATGACCCGTTTTAAATATAAATCAACCAGGGAAGAAGATATTTTGTTACTTCAACATGTACTCATTAAGTTATACAACTGATCACAACATTAATGCTGTTTAAAATTTTATAAGATTTCCTCACTACATAATAAAAATTTCAAATGACGGTCCCCGATGTTCATCACTTACCGTGTTCACATGGCACATGATTCCATCGATTCCACCCAATACAAGATAACACAGTACCACGTTACAATTTCTTCCACGGTCCAGTAATTTCTTCTTTCGCCTGCCTGAGAATTTTACCACGGAAAAGCCAGCAGGATGGCGGCAAACATCTGCCAAACGGCTCTTCATTGTTTCGTTTCCACGAAACTCTCGAATCGAATGCCCGTGCGTTTACCCTCTTACGTTCAATTGTTAATGAGTTTGAGCAGAACGATAGTGGAGAACAAAAAGGTCGGTTCATGAAGCGCGATATAACGAGCCATAAGCCACGATAATGGCTCCTCCGAATCCTCGGTGCAACCTGCAACCGTATGCAACGTGATTTCGTCGATAATTTGCCCGCTGAATACCACGGTCAGACTATCGGTGCCACGCCCATTTACTAGCGACTTGAAAAACGAAGAACGCGTTTTAAGCGATCTCTCGATCATTCCCATAGAATCCCGCACAGATTAAACTGCCGGGAATTCCCGTAAACGGAAAAAGCGAGCTGAACACTCGTAACGAGCTCGAGAGGCTATTTTCGAAAACAATTTTTCGATACAGCTGCATGAGAGATATGATATGGGCTGGAAACTAAATTCGCGAACCTCCAATGTCTTTATATGAGAACGTTAATGTAAATTCTGGAAGTAATTTTGAATTCAAGTTATTTACATTAGAATTTTGAATGTCTTTCGTCATAGGTCTGGTCATTTTTTGAAGCGCTTTCTGGTCGTATTTTGAAACGAAGAAATTCGACAGATCGCGAATTTAGTTGCCAAACAAAGTAAATTCAGAACAAAAAGGAAAGAGATGTGAACGTCAGTATATTTGTTGTTGGATCACTGAACCGACTTCCATGTGCAAAAATCTGCGGTTGGGTTTGTGATACATTCGTCGAGACTCTATTTCTTAGAAGCATTTCAATGTTTAGTAGTAAAGTGATTGCATTTGGAATCACTCACAAGGAAGGAATTAACGCTCCGACCGTCACGTTGTATTACTTGGAAATGACGAACTTTCTACATTCTTACAAAACAAATGTAACTTCAAAGTATACCCCTTTTAATCAATAACATCAGTACGTTTAACAATTTATTTTCTGGTTCTACTAGACCCAGCTAGCAATATTTATTCACACGCTGAATGACGTAGAGGTTACCGGTGACTGTTACCCGAAATTTAATTTAATAATTAAATAATTATTGATAACCACACAATTCTGAGCAAATTTCACATTGTACAATAATATAGGAACACAAGAACTTGATTAGGGACCCAAACCTTTGTTTTCTTTACGATTCATGTCAGTAACAGTAACTTATATCGTGTCTGACAAGGGGTATCTGCTTTCACTGTGACATTGAATGTGTTCATGCTAAACGAATCTAAGTGTCAGGGCGACAAAGTGTGAAACTAAAGAATATCCAAGCTTGAAATCTGCGGAAACATCTTTAGTTTAGTCCCTACATCTTCAATGAATCTCGATTGATCACTTGTTCATCTATTCAACCAGCTCCCCATCGACTGTATAATTCTCATTGTTTCGTCTACGAATCGAGAGTCGTTCACCTTTCGCGCATGACTCGTCAATTAACGAGTAGCTCTCGGGGTGTCGTTACAAAAAAATTGATTATCTTGGCGACGATGAACACGGGCAACCGAGTTCGAGAGCATCTTCTGTGCTGGTTTTTTGTTCGGAACAGAAACGGCTGGTTAAAGCGGGGCTGGATGAACAGGAGGAGGAGGAAGAGGAAAAAAGATGAAGCCTTGTGCGATGTGGCGTACACTAAAAGTGTTGCGCCTCACATCAGGCTGCTTTGAAATTTATGGGCGATACCACAGGAAAATTCGTAGACTCTGCACAGGCCAGGCTGCTGGCCGGGTTTTCAAAGCGACTTCACGCATGCCAATGAAGATTAAGCGATGCGCCCAGCATGAAACGACTGACGAACGTTTCACGAACGGTTTCGGGAATTATCACTATGAATTGGAAACAGAACAATGTTGCTCTCACACGCTCCAGAGTACTCTTCTCCGTTTCAATATCCTGAAATTTTAGGATAGAGGACAATCGTTAGCGCACTTCCTGCTGTTCTTCATGAAGGGTGGATGTTAAGTTAGCGCTGATTGCTGCACGATACTAACAATAAGTCGATGTGTGGTTTAATACGATTTTATTTCATACTCGTTGCTACTGGTTACATAATGGCTCGCGTGTGTGTGTAATTGTAAGTATCTGTGGATTTGTCTCCAGTGTGAGCGTGCTGTCTCTCGATATATGTATAGCGGGTCTCTAAGTGTCTCTGGAGGTGTCTCTAGCATGAGTGTTATCTCTAGTTGTGCCTCGCATGTGCCTATAGCATAACTCTAAGTGTCTCTGGATGTATTTCTAGCGTGAGTGTGTTATCTCTAGTTGCCTCTCGATATGTCTATAGCGTGTCTCTAAGTATTTCTGGATTGTCATTAATGCGAAGTGTACTGTCTCTAGTTGTATCCCAATATGTCTATAGCGTGTCCCTGACGTATCTTTCGTTTGAGCTTCCTTAAATACAAAATTGATTTTAGGAGACGGGAGACCTATAATTTTGTAAACTGAATGCAATTTCAATAGAAAAACATCATGGTAACGTTAAATGTTAAACAAACGTTTTAATTAATAGCTTTCAGAAACATATTCGTCGATAAGCGAAAGCCTGGTGTATTTCAACGTTTGTTTCTCCAGATATTTTCTAATTCCATTTGATTCTCACACACTCGTCACCATCGAACAAAAAATATCGTTGTACAGGGGACTTTCGTGCATTAACGTTCGAAAATCTCGCCTCTCGATCAATACGAGCAGTTGAAAAATAATTCCCACGACGCGGAATGTTGCTATTCGTTACTCGGCTCGTTCTGTGCCGGTGAATTTAAGCACCGCGCCCTCTCCCCCACTCCCGTGCCCCTCCGAATAAATCTTCGATATTGCGTCATCAGCAAATTCCATTTCCCCCCGGTCGAAGAACGCTACCATTTTACGCTCGCCGTGTTATTATTTGCTTTCTCGTTCCTTAATTCTTGGAAACGGTTTGCCGATTTTCCCACAGATGTACGACCTTGCGCTGGAATTTCGCAAATTTTTTCAGCTGTAGATTTTGAAAACATTTAACGGAACAAAAGCAGGAAGCTTGACTCACTGGATCGTTGAAATTTGTCTGAAAAATTCAGTGGTCCGAGGGAAATTCTTTTTACCCTGGATTTTGTAAAGAAGATTGTAGATTCTTTGAAATAAATTTGTAGAACAGGATATAGCACATGTTTCATTTTGTTTCTCTTTAGTATACTTATAGAGCAAATTACTGTAATTTTTGACAAGATCATATGTAAGCAAGGATCAAGTTCCATTCAAACAGTGAAGGTGACACTGAAATTTAAGAAACACGAAAATTGTTAAAAATTCATTTCAATTGTTCAATGCGCCCCATCAAGGCGTTGATTGCCACAGTGAAAGTTACCGCGCCTGATCAGACACAGTATAAAAACACTCTGTTGAATGCACAAAAGACTAAAAATATTGAATTATATGAACGTATACTGATTATTTTCTGTTAACAATCTGACTAACAGTCGAAATTTGATCCAATTAATAAGTATATAATTCTACAATATTGAATGCGCAGGCTAACGCTGCGTGACAGTCAACGCGTTGAACAGATTTCTCCAGAGCATTATTCCCTAATATCGAAACTAGAATAGCCATTCAAAACGTTAATAATGGCAAATAAAATTTACGATTTTAAACTTTTTCTACCAAACATACACACGTTTCTCGAAGCCTCACAGAACTTGTAGAGCAACGTATACGAAACAGCCTCATCGAAACAACGGTACGTTATCGAGGTATCCTAAAAACCGTGTAGCCAACTTCGAAACTATACCTGAAAGCAAGCTCCCGACGGCCGAGAACATTTATCAGACACAATGTTTACGAAATTCTCGTTCAGATTGTCATCGAAATCCTCTGATACGTCTGAGTAGCAAAGAAGGATCATCGTGCAATGAAAATCGTCGTCGATGACATCAGGCGACGCTGTAAGTCGCCTCTCGGCTTCCAGCTACTCCTCCACTTGCCAGGTAAGTTCCTCTTACGCGAAATTTCACGCGAAACTTCGGAAGGACTCACGGGAATACGTCTGACTCACGCCACTTTGCCTCACGCCGCTATTATGCGGTCATTATGCATCGGCGACATGCATTATGCTGCTATAGTAACTACCTCCTACGACATTACCGTCTTGTGTAATCGCTTCTACGATTGTTCGTCGGAGTATACTACTGTTCGTAATTATTTGAACAACATGAAGTTCAGAATTTATTCCAGCTTTATGATTGTATTGCGAGTGATAAAGCATTGTGCATCAAAGAACGAAATTTTTAATATTTCCGCGGTATATACGTTTGAAATAAAATGGAATTTATGTAGCACGGTGCTTCAGTGGAATATTCTGTTGCGAGTCAGACACACGGAGAGAAATTTTTATCGATATGAAGCACGTTCAAATAATAATCAAAATTTTTGTTATCATCTCGTGTAATTGTTTCCGTGATTGTTCAACAGAGTACAGTATCCCTCGTAATTATTCGTAAGTATTCCATAAAATGGAATTTATATAACAGCGTGTTTCAGTGGAATATTTTGCAACTGATCAGACACACGGAAATCCGTTTTTTATTAATGCGTGGATTGTTCGATGAAGTATCAGAATTTTATTATCAAATCTGTATACACAGTAGAATTTCGATTATCCGGCATACTCAGGACTGAGGCAGTGGCGGATAATCAAATATGCCGGATAATTGGACTACACCTATGAAGTGATACTAACGAAGAAAATAATTTAAAAAACAACAATGGATAATATAGTAATGCAATTTATTACTAAAAATAAAATATATCGATATAGAACATATAAAATATGTATTCCCTTAAGTATGTCCATCGGCTAAGCATTATTGCTAGTGGATGACGACACAATAGAACAAAAGGCAGTTTGTGCCGGTTAATCGGGCATTCCGGATAATCGGAATTCTACTGTATATCGTTCATAATACCACATTTTTAACGTATGATGTTCCTACAACATGTTGAAGCATTAAAAATTTGTTAAAAATATACAATTTATGGAATATTGTATTTTAAAGAAATAGGAAGCAAATAATATTTAGGGACAATGAATACATCATTGTGTAATAAAGCGGTCGTAAAGGTCTACTTTCTTGTCATCATTTTTCACTAGAAACACGAGGACGACATAATTGCGCAAATTACCCAAGCAATAAGAAGTATTCCTAAAGGAGCATTCTCAACAGCAATGAACCATTTTAGTCGTGCTATTCATCTACGTCGACGAGCTCGAGATCGAAAGTCGAAACATCTGTCGTGAAAAATGAAGACTGCAGATGTTCTTTAAAAATGACTTCGTTACGCATTTTTCAATTTGCTAAATAAATTTACATAACCTTGTTGACTGGATTAAGTCGTTCCGAGTATCTTATTGAAGAAAATAAAAGGGAATACACATTCCACTTAACACGTTGAGTGCCGTGAGGGTTACCGGTGACCGACACCTCAAATTTTCTTTTATTAACAACTTGACTGCCGTGGGGGTCCCCCGTGACCGATAGTGTAAGGTAAAATTACAATGGGACATTATATTGTATCTGACTAGGTATGGCAGTTTTCACTGTAGCATTCAACGTGTTAAATGTCTATGATAAGTTTCATAAAATTTTGAAATAATATTAATATTGTAATAACAGTATAAGGTGATATCTACGCGTGCAAAAAGTAAAATATTCTTTTCCTTCATGATTTCCGTTTAAAATACGACATTATACTGTGTCTGACTGAATATGGCGGCTTCCACTGTGGCATTCGCCGTGTTAAACATCATTCATCAAGTTTTACTTTCACGTTGATCAGTACTGCAGTTTCGCTAAACAGCGTCGCTCATTTAAAAAAAAACTATACTCTACTGTAATTGGAAGAAAAGTTATACGAAAATTATCTGATATAGCGTAATAGAAGTGCAGGTTCGTTCGGTTTCACGAAAGTCGACCGTGCGACGGTGATATCAGTTATTTGATCAAATCAGAAATGAGTTTGAGAAAGTATCAGGTCGAGCGATATTAGTATGCATGGAAAAAGTTTTAATTTCTGGACAAGATTCCCACGGATGTTTGCGCACGGCATTTGAAAACGAGTTCGCCGATCGATCCATCGAACTCCGTCCTTAAAGAATATTCCTGTCTCCTGCTTTCTTTCTTTCTTTTCTCCGTCTACGCGATAGCTCTCTCGTTTTCAGTATCGTTTTATCGGACAGCGAAGAAAAATAAAATTGTTAAGACGAGTATAATCCTTTATCGACATTATCCGAGAAAGTTAAACAGAAAATTACATTCGATACACAACGTTCAGAGAGAGTCATCCCCCTGTTCTTCAAGTATCGGAGAACTTTCTGTTTTTCTATCGAACTCTTTCGAGACTTTCTTCGACAACCGACGCAGTGTATTATTCTTGTCCGTGCTGGCGTGGCCTGGAAACTTTTCTATCGGAAGCGAAACAATTTTTATAATTGTGCTCGTTTCATTTAGTCGAAAGAACTTTAATGCGCACTGCGCTTGAGAGATTCGTTAAGAGTCCTTTGTTGCAATTCGTTGACATCAAATGTTAAAATAATAATAGAAGAACAAGCGTACCATCGAATAAATAGTTCGATATTTAAATTCGTTAAATACGTTACACCGGAGCTTGAATGTGCAAAAAAGTCTGTATGAATAATGCAAACGGTTAATTGAGGGTTACACATTAAATGACGTCATTGGTAATGAAAGATGCTGAGGAACAATGTAGCAGACTGTAATATTACAAATTACTCACCGTATCTCAAGTGAATTCTTCTCAGCTCGCTGACCCATGAATCTCACTGATAACGGCGTGCACTATTGTAAATTCACGATTTTTCTAAAAAATCGCGTTGGTCATTTTCAAGAGAATTATTCTGCAACTTTAGTCAGCAGCATTTCCCAAAATATTAAGTCTCAACGTACAAGATTTTTTATTCAGAAACCTGGCTTGTACTCTCAGGATCAGCTCCATAAACAAGACGCAGAAACGAAACCAATCGTCGATTCAAGAGGGACGAAGGTATCAAATAAAAGGTGTCAAATAAAAATTTAAAAAAATTGAGAAATTTACACAAACTTAAATTAGCAATTCCGAGAGGATCAAATACTTTCAGTATCCACATGCAATACCTAAAGAACGTGTTCAACACTTTGTTCTCGGTTGAATCCTGAGCTTCAGCTCTCAGAACCACCTCCATAAATAATGTACACGGTTTCTTCAATATTAAACGCTAATTAACAAAAGCAAACCAGTCGTCGACTGTCAAAAAGAAAAATGATGAAACAAGGAAGGAATAGGAGGTTAGGAATAATGCAGGAGACGGCGAGATATCAAAGATTAATCACCGTCCCTCGAGTTATTTCCTTTCGACTCATTAGTCGTTAAGCAAGTTCCGCCCAGTTCATTTGTTCCCCAATTTCGAGCAGTCGGTTCCCCCGTATTTCCGGCTGGTTTTGCATATCGAGCGAACCTTAACTTTAATTCACGACGCGACTCTGCATCTCGAACAAGCTTCCACGACGGCGGAGGTGGGAGAATAGAGGCGAAGGAAAACGCGAATGGAAAAGGAAGGAAAATCGGGCGACGAGAGTCGCGGGGCGAGTTGTCGTCTTCCAGCCCTCGAAGCAAAAATCAGCGACTTTCGCGAACTAGAGACGCGACGTTACTATTCATGGGAAAACTTTTAATTTGCGTATGTCCATCCCCTTTCCTTCCTTCGGATTCTACCCTCTTTTGCATTCAGCTTCGTCTGAAGTTCGACGAATCGACAGCCACGGGATTTTCTGTAACGGAAGGACAACTGATTGTTCAAAGGGTTCTTCCAGATTTCATTTATTGACTAATACGTTCTTTTGGAAGATTCCGTACCTAGCTTTTTTTTTTCTGAAATTTGTTCAATTACATTGATTTCTACAGGCTAAAAATTTTAAGAAAGGCAAGATTCGATGGCTGACTATTAAATTTGATTTATAATTATCACAAATAAGTTTGTTATTTTCGTTTAACATGAAAGTGTGACCTATTCTAATACACCAGATTAGTGCTTGACCTATCTTCAAAGACTAGTAACTACGATATTACTATAAATAACTTATTAATATCTACTATATGCTACAGAGTGCAGGATCCCTGTTTCTTTTCCAGAATCAGGACAAATATTTTATTCCACATTTTTCAATATTAAATACGAATCCTGATGTTACGATGAAACGAAAGGTTGAAACTACAAGATAAAATTAGTTTCTACATCCAACAAATTATATCCTCTGAAATAAAAATACGAAATAAAATCTCTGAACCCTTATGCAACACTCATTGTAATCTGTCAGTAGAATTCAATGTAACTCTCACCTATACATAACATTGCATCGAACAATATTTGACAGTACATTCTATGAATCTGCCAGCCGGAAATCCAATAACATGTACCGTATCATAGTAAATAAACGAACCGCCTGTATCGCATATTATTCGCGTGATTTGCAATCTGAGTGGGATGGGATGGTGAAATTTTTCAATATTCGTTTGCGCGTACGAAGTTTATTATTTGCCTGGAAATAATGCAGCCATGGATTTAACGGCGAGGGATTATATAGGTGTGTATAGAGTGTGTAGAAAATATAGAATCGAGCGTGGAGCGTTAAATCTAATAAACTCTAGCCGACGCCTCTTAATTTTCCCATAACCGTGGCGATTTCATAGTTCCAACGTAATGGCCTATAAAATTTTATTACGTCGCCATTAATAAGTTCACGGTATCGTTCCGCCTGTAGCTTTCAACCGAACGACTTACTTCGAAAACTGTACATGTGTGCACATGCATTCGCTCTTAATCATTCGAAGATTGTTCATTAATTTCCGCTACTAAACTTACAATGACAGTGATAGACTTAGAGATATAAATCCACGATTTTTCAAGGGCGATTACACCTGAAGGTCAATAAAAAATTACTCCTTCAAGCTCAGGTTTGCTTCTGTGAGGCAATAAAAATTCCAAGTTACAGAGGCAATGGTACAGAAAATTGCGTTAATTGACAGATGTGGTCCATGAAGAGTGAATACAAAATTCAAGGTGACCATGAAATTTGAAAACTGAGCTATATTATTTTAAAAAAAATACATATAAGACACGGGGTATTAGTTCTTACTATTAACTCTTTGAACACCTAATTTTTTTTTTAATTTTCGTTTCAATAACTGTCTATTATTTTAAGTATTTTATCTGAAATGTATTCCAAAAGACAGTTGGTTGATAGAAACTAATTAGGTACACACAATCATGTACCCGAACACTTGAAGGACTTTCTTTGTTACAAAAAAGGGTCATATACATGTAATATTCCTTATTTAGGTAAAAAAAAATATTGCGAAATATAATACATATTTAAACTGGCAATTTAAAATGTCGAGTGTGACTTAACATAGGAGTACCTGTGAATAAAATCGATGTCGAGTCACACTCGACAAAGAACTTCATAAGGTTGAACAATCATCAAGAATTTCTGATGATTGAATAGATGCTTGAATAATTAATAGCTGAGCGGTTAAAAAATCGCCCAGGAATTCGTTACTCGTTCGAAAGAGCAGTACGAAACAGCATTAGCCAGCGTAGAACCTTCTCTTTCTAAAACGTGTAATCTGAAAATGACCGAGGAAAATGAACGCGTACGATTTCAGGCGGGATATTTTTATTCGCTCCCATCGGTTGGAAATGTCGAGCGCCGCGAAAGCTTTTTCCAGCTTTTCGGCGTTTCGATCGTAAAATCAATTCCCGCGAGGCGTTTTTGGTGGAAGAACTCGGTTCGTTTGCCTCGTATCGTTTACGGTAACTCGGATCGAATCGAATATCCACGCGGAACGACGCAATATCCGAACCGAACCATCTGGCGGGTTCGCGTAAGAATCTGAAAGTAATTAGCGAACGGTGAAACGCGAATCCGCTCGTAATGAGCGCGTGTTGCGGTCTCGTGCCTGCGGTGTTACATTCGTCTCTCAAACAAACGAACAATTAAACGCAGAGACTCGCGAAACGGTCCACGATTCAATTTACCGAAAACGAACCACGCTGGCCGCCCGAAGAGCGACGAAAATGGGAATTTACCGAAGAATTTGTATTACAACAGTCAAGGCCGTCGCCTCACCCCCTGAATTGTAACCCGGAATCGCGCTCGTGACGTAGATTGTGCTGCATATGTTAACCGCTGGTTCTTAACACACTGACTACCACAGTGGAAACTCCCATACCTGGTCAGACACACTATAATATGTCAATAAAATGTCGAAACTCTCATTAACACGTTCGCTACCACGGTCGATCATAGAAAAACGTCCACCACAGACCACGCTTCATTTTCATCAATTATCTCTGTCACGAATGTGACATCGAGCTCTCAAAACAGAATCGACGCGTCACACATATGTGAGGCTGGTAACGACCGTGTTAATTGCTATATCTCGAAAACGAAGCTGTAAATTGGAAAAGTGGTAAAGGCGTCCTCGATTCGTTTCAGAAGCCGTTATTACGTACAGAACGATAAAATATACCGATCCATTCAAGAAATCAAGGTGACCTACGTATCTTCTAAGCGACTCCACCCACAAAAAAAGTGTCGCTATAAAAATAGTCCTCCTCGTAGACTGTAGTTTCTGTTGGAAAAATATTCTTCTAGCTGTTTTAATTGTTAAAATAATTAATGTGCTAATAGTCCACCCTGTATATTAGTGCACTTAAACATTTAAATAGTTCAGTGTAGCCCACTTGGCGATTAATAAAATCTTGAGGCAAGTGGTTGACGCGTTGAGCTCAGCAGTAGAAAATCCCTTAACCAGTCAAACACATGAAAATGAATATATATCTATTTGGTAATATATTTTATATTTTATAGCATCACTGTAACATAAATGTTACTCAAAGTTTCATAGGCTTGATCGGTTATTCGATGAAATTAAAATTGATACGTGGACTACCGTTGGCGCACTCGGCATTCAACATGCACGAGCAGTATATTTTTCCAATATAAAGTAACGAGCATTCTGTCAAATACCAATCATAAATAGACTGCGGATGTTTATGCAAATATATATTTTTAGAGTTCAATATTTTTTATGTCATTGCAGTTACAGAAATGAAACTTTGGCAAAACTGTATTTTATTCTGTAAATGTTTAAAAAATGTACTGTTTATTTTTTCACGATTATAAATGTGGGTTGTTTAAAAAATTGGGTATGTTAAATTGCATAAACATCCGCAGTTTAATCATAAAAGAAATATTTTGTATTTAATATTATAAATATGGTAAGACTTCAGATCCACATAAAATTGGACATGTGGTTTTAAAGATTCATCAAGAAAGCCTTGAGATTTTCCCTCGAACAAATTAAGGTTTCACTAATCACCCAATTGATTCTGACATGAACAACTAACTAGCCACGGTATATGTCACAGTGAAACGATTCATGTAAATAAAAATGTCTACTAAAAATTGCTCTCAAATACTTTTAATTAATGAACCTCTCAGCATGCCGTCGTAAAGCGTCGAATCTCACGTTTAGACGCTGTAACAGCAAGCCTTTACAGCCGATAAGGTTAATTGCACCTTCCAGAAATTCTCCTTTAAAGCAATCCCGCGATCCATGAACATAACCGCGAATCAGGGAGATGATATCGAATGTTTCCAGACTGGAGAAACCATATGTAGTGAAACGAAGCATTTAAAATGAAATTGGAACTGACATATACAGATCTCACTGCTCCGCTCACATGTACGTACAGGCAAACATGTGACATGGAAAGATCGACGTTCGAAACACGGACCACGAGTAAACAGATTGAAGCATATTGGAGCATATTGTTCAAAGAGCGAATTGTCTCTGAATTTCAACAAAGTACCACGTAAAGCGTAACGCGCTTGTTTGTTTCAGTGACACAGTTACACGTGCCAGTCCATACAGGGTGACTCCAGTTCAAAGGACACCGAACAGCTTCCAATTGAACAGGTTGAAGGCAGAAGTGAAAACTGCCATATCTGGTCAGACGATTTTGTAATTTGATGCATTTAACCCTTTGCACTCCAATTATACCTGCGAGGCACTCCGATGGTTTGTCAATTTTATCTACAAATCTTTGTATACCATGTCAAAAATGAAATATTTCTTAATACGTAAAACTAACAAGTAAAGCGTAAATATCTTATCTCGATGAAGTTTTTTCGAAATATGAATCATTGAAAATTAATATTTGCTTGCAGTAGCTCGCAACTATATTGGTTGCATCATCACATTAGTTATGTTGGAATTGCTGGTCTATCGTATCAAAAAATGTTTGGAGTGCAAAGGGTCAATATGAATCATGCAGCAACAAAATATTTACTTCATCGATATCTCAGTCTATACACATTACAGTACCCTATTTCCAATATAAATATATTGACGAAACAAAATATTCCATCAGAATATTTTCAATGGACGACGAATGAAAAATGTTTGCTTTGAACTGTCTTTTATTACTCTTCGCGTGGTCTTGCTTTCTGCGGAATTTTCGAAATTTCGCACGACACCCCGTGGACACGTCGTAACTCAAGTACACACGGTGCATACAGGGAAATTGGATTGGTGCAACGCGGACAAAGGGGCAACCCAATCCCGATCGTAGTTGAACGTTTCTATGAAACAATGGCCCGATTATCCGTCACGAATCTTCGCCCGTCAATCCGCGACCGAATTTATCAGCGCATTGTTGCACGGCAATGTGCGTCAACCACGCGTCCGCATGGAACTTCTGATCTTCCTAATTGCTTGCTCCGATGGATCGATCGGGAATTCGCATCGATGTTCAAAGTAACGCCATCGGCTGTTGGAGTGCGTAAAATTGATTGAACTCTACGCGCGATGGCTCATTAGAAGATTCGAGGCTGAATGTATTGATTAAACGGTTGATTAATTATTTGTCGAACAACAAACTACATACAGTTAATACTGTTCGAGTATTGACGGAGACTCGATAGAAATTCGATGTATCTTGTTCAGGTTCTAGCCAGCTCGATAGTAGTGTTTTTATTTCTGGACATCGTCGTGACGGATTTAAAATTGTCGAAATTTAAAATCGAATAACATAAACCTTTCAATTTTATCGAAGGACATGTTGTGTAAAAACTTAAACTGAATATAGTATATGCTATAAACCAAGTACACGTACAATAGACTTACCAGGACTGTAGACAGTCTACCAGCAAAATATTCTCGAATAAACCTTGCAAGCAACGGTTAACTTACCTGAAACAAATTAAAAAGAACGTCGAATTAGTACCAGCTTCATAATTTCTTAAAATTACAATATAAGATAGAATGTCTGTAAGCTCGAGTTTTGGTAGGAACGATGACTGTTGGCTCATTGTCACAATTCCAGCATTGGTGAAAAGACAAATTCAGCAGCATACAATACCTAGATCTTCCGACGATTTTCCGCACCTAAGAAGCCTCTGAAATAAGCTGGCTGGGTCTAAATACAAAGGTATTTGTGTGTAAGTGTACCGATTCTATTGTCCTCGATTGCATACCCAGTCGCAAACTCAAGAAACTCGCGGGTTCGTTCAACCGCGTACTCACAGGTTCTCGGGGAGACGATCGTACATCGTCTAGCACGTTTCCCATTTGTTTACCCGAGGTGAGCTTAGCGTTTCCTTAGACGTAGTTGACAACGAGCCATGCTGCGGCTTCAGATAATTAGCGGTCTCTGGATCCGACAACGCGACAAGCGGTAAAAGGATCATCCACTTTCACGGGGATACCACAATCCAATTGCCATGCTAGTTCCGTGCTCGCCTGTAAGTCCATCTGTCGATCCACATAGACGACTCATGACGTTGAAGATCGTTCCTTGCGAAACAGGATCATCGACGCTGCTTATCAATTCCTAACATCTGCTCGATTCGAATTCAAAGATGGTCGATCGTAAATCGATGAACGTTCTTCTGTTTCAAGTCGACTCATCGATGTTTGACACTGATCGATGGACGACGATCGAATCAGGTTGGATCAATCTTTTGAGTACGAAGTACTTCAGAGCTTTCTTTTTCCTTCTTCCATGTAACCTAGCATCGACTGTTATGGTCATTTAGCCGGAGGACCGTCAGTTTAGGTGTGTTCCGAACCATCATGTGACAATAACATCACAGGAGCATTCAGAAGATGGTCCACCCATCCTAGCGCTGATATGACGACTACTATTGTTAACATTTCAGAGCTGAACACTTTCTGTGGGCGGAATACTCTTTGATACAGTAGGTGGCAGACTGTGACTTGAATTTTTCAATGAATTAAAAAGCATGTCGTATAGAGTACTTTTAGAACTGTTCGCCCGATATTATGAGTAGCTCTATCATTTGCAAACTGTACCATTATGTAATATCATCACAATACGATTTAACGTGTTCGAATACCTAATAAATATGCAGTATACAAAATCAATGAAACAAAAATTGTCTTCAGTTTTATGACACATAACTTGCTGTTCCTGAAACAAGATTCCCTCGTCTATATCTAAGAATACAAAAATTGAAGCTTGCATAAATATTCAGTCTACTGATGAGTCTCATCGGCACCTGCAAGTGTCCCCAAGTGTTGGGTCGGTTGAACGGAGCATCCGTCAGTAATGTGTTAGCCGAAATTGATTCCAATGACGTCTGTTCACGTTTCGATAATCTGCAAAGCAACTGCATTGTTTCCCACAAGCTGGCTGTATGTCTACACGCGATTTCCGGTCGAGGGACCGGGTATCGACGTACCCGTGGAGTGGTCGCAGTTTCTAGCTGCGTATTGCCGACAGGATAATTATCCCGATGATGTACTCGAAACTCTCGAGGTTGAGGAACGCTTCTGCCCGCCCCTCCTGTCTTCTCTCTCACCTACCACCGCATCAAATAATCTGGATGGAGATTTCCCGGCTGCGTACGCGACCTCTCAGAAATTCGTATAAACGATCCCGCCGCCAGGCCAACCGGAGAGACTACTCACGATCGTCTTAATTAATTTCACCGCCGTTATGATCGCGATCCGAAGAACCGGGTTGTTCGATCGAGAACCGATCACAGCCGTTAATTATTGCCTTTCCGGCTCTCCCGTCTTCCGCTCCGCCGGCTATCGATTTTATTTCACCGACTACGGTCAATATCAGCACGGAGAACACTTGATTCTCGAGAAAAAGTGTCCCTCGTCTCTGTGCGCATTGATCTTCTTCTTTGGCTCTTTCGACTGCAGCGAAATCGATGCTTTCGATTTTCTTAATTTTTGCTCTCAGCGATTTTTAAGAGTCTTTACTGTGTAGCAGAGGTAGTGAATAGAAAAATAAGTACGGAGGTTTTTATCATGAAGTTCTTTGAGTGTGTTTAAAGCACTGTTCAGAGGATCACCGGTATCCGGGGTCTCTCATTTTATTTCATTAAGTAATTAGTAATTTTGACTACATTTTGAGTGACCTTAATATTACTTGCTGGAGAAAATATTTATGATTTATATTAAATATAATAATGTAGATCTTGATACCCATCACATAATGCAGAGTACTGCACTCTTATTGTAATATTAAGTACAGAGTAAATGAAACGAGAAAGATACAGACACAATAAAAAAAGAATGAATAAGGAAGGTATAACGTGAGCAGTTTCATTCTCCAAAATTCGACCATCCAATCAGTCTAAATGTAATCATTTCAAATAATATAGGTGCTTCTGTATGATGCTCTGAGTCGTACGATTCTCATGAAACCGTTTAGAATAATTCGATCGCTGATTACGAGATCGAAGAACAATAAATCGGTTCTTTCGAACATGAAATTCGCGTGCTGCCGACAGCACGGAAATTCCGCCCAGCCGTCAGCCGTAAAGTCGACAGCAGATACATCGAACCGTGCCGCGTATCATGGAAATCTTTCTTGAAACGATTACGCCCCTCCTATAGAAGATGCAGCATCACCGACTTTAATGTCGATCGTGAACTTCCCATCTCACCGGATCATTCGAAATTTATAGCGAAAGCGACGTTAGCAAGATCTAAGACCGTTATTACCAGCAATAATGCAACAAAGGGACGTCCGTTAATCAGTGACAAGATTAGCCAAGAGTTCGATCACGTCGGGACGTATGTCCACTGTCATAACATCTGACAAGGGGATGGGCGTTCGTCAGAAACTCGAATGCTCGTGTTACTCCTTTTTGTGTTCGTTATTAGGGATTCTGCTCGTTTCAGAGAGTTCCACTCGTTTTCCTGCCTTTCTCTTTTTGGCCGTGTAAACGTTTCCAGCCATTGAGTGCGGCGCTATTATTCGAATACGCGCCATGTCCGCTAATGAAGTTAATTAGTGATCTTTGTAGTAGCGAGTGCGCGGGTTCTTTCTCTGTAGGGGGTTTAATGGATCACCGACTCGTTGTGCAGGCTACTTTCTGCATTTTTCTACAAAGAGTTGCAGGTAGTGCAATTTATTTGTGAACTGTATGACGCAGCGATTCAAATGCAGGGGCCAGGTACAGCAAACATAAATATTTATAATCTATGGATATCACAAGGTAGCAGCGAATTTACTGCGTCCAATTTGTAAGCTGTTAAATGCAGTTTTGTTCTTTGTTAGGGTCTTGTTTAGTACGCCGGTGATGTAAAAATACATCTTTTTCAGGTTATCACTTCGCCGCCGGTCACGTAAATGTACGTCCTTTATTTTTTATTTTTTTTATTTTTTAGATATCGTTATAAAATTCTTGCGAATGTTTTCAGTTTCCGGTGCAGTAATAAGATGTCAGAACTGAATGCAATTGCTCACTAGATCAAATTCTATAACGGTAAAATAAAAAAAAGTAAGTTTTGTAGATGGCTAATGCGGTGCAAAATGTGTTATGTCTCAGAAATATAATTATAAGGTCTTGAATTCAGTGTAATACACACACACACGCGCGCGCGCGCGCGCACGCACGCACACACATATTGTTACACATAACGCTGCCTTCAATTTCACATATATTTATGTTTATATGTTGCATTTCTTTATTGCCATCTGTGTAACCGCTGCTTTCGTAACTCGCCGTCAGATGGCTGCCCACGTCTTTTTTTCTCGTAAGTAGTGGAACCGTCATTGCAGTGCGATTTATCCAAGAAGTTGAACACTCAGTAATTAAATGGAACATTACATAAATACTCATTTATCGAACGTCCAACCTTCCATATTTTTACGCAAAATAATTTAAAAAGTCAGTTTATCTAAAAAAAATATAGAAATTTAGTAAAAAATTGTAACTGATCTAAAAATTTCTGAAGTATCTCCACCCAAGAAAAAGCACACACACTATCTGCTGTCCCCTCTAGAACTATTTAATCACTGAAATTCCTTTGTCTGAGATATCCAGTCTGCCTGACAAGACCACTAGTAGCAGCCACAGAATGAAAAGTTTTAAACCTACCTTTTACCCTCCTTGCCTCTGTATTTTCTTCATGCCCGTACGTTGACCAGTACCCAATTCTCCCAGTTAAATACGAATTTGCGACCACCTGGCAGCTTGCATTATTAACAGTGCTCGTCGTCTATTTCGACGCCCTTTCGCCAGAGATAATGCATTCTCTCACATGTCCGGACGAGGGACACTGCGGAAAACCACGACAGCGCACGCCCTTTTAGATAGAACAATCCTATCCCGGGGAATCGATTGCACGGTTCGAGGGTTGCAGCCAAAAGGTTCCGATATAAAATCGTTGAACAGAGGACGACAGGAGCTGGATCAACATAGCAGCAACGGGAGGCGAATCGAAAAAGGAACCGAGGTGAACTGATTCTCTTTCGACGTGTCACAACTCGAGATGAAATCGAGTTCGGTATACAGACTGACCTGCAGCTACCTCGGTGTACAGCTCGACAACTTAATCTTGAACTATATCATCTGTTGCGACCCAATAAGGGGAAACGATTGTCAAGGATTTAACGAACTATTATACAGAACCTGTGACGTGGACAAAATTGTTTCCATTGATACTGAAACACTCGAACATCCTTAGATAACTCTAGGGCGTAGAATCTTCAATTCTTGACAATCCAGGTCATCATGGCCTGATTAAACAGAGAGCTATGCCCTCGAAATTTTTCCAAGTATCTACTAAATGAAATCATTGCAACTAACGGTGTTCCCCAAATTTTAGGGAAACTCTATTTTTCTATAAAAATATTCGAGAGAGCAAACTACATGGAAACCTTTCTGCGACGTGACAATAATTCACTGATCAAATACATTGATGCTAAACTAGAACGAACCTTCATATACGTTCGAATTGGAGATATTTGAACGGTTGGAAAAAGCAGCGATATTAAACTAGCCATCGAAAGGTACGCGAAAACCGAATACTCGCGGCGGACTTTAATTAAAGTCGCTGCTTGGTCGCCGGAAAATTCGCAGAATTCATTTCGAACAAATTCTCTCGCATAGTGCCTCGTTAATCGCGATTCCGTATTAAATTTCATTCATCCGCGCAACGTTGGAACATAATTAACGCTGTAGATGCATTCAGCGGTAGGAGTAGATACGGGATGAAACCGAGGAATTCTGTAAAAATCTCGCTGGTATCGAATCCCTTCGTTCAGTTACGGAGGAATTGAAACAATAGCTCCCGCGCGTCGAATGGTTCGAATAGCATTATTACGTTGGAAAAAAGCTCCATTGTTGCCTCATCGTCCGAAGAAAATGATATTTCGCTCGCCTCTAACGAACGAACAGAATTTCTACGGAATTTTTACAAAGTTGATTTCTCATTTTATGATGCGCATTATCAAATATAAAGTAATACGCTTCTGCGAGAAATTGACAATTTTTCGTGCAGCTTTGAACTATGTAAGCGTTTGGCCGACAGAGTACAGCTCGACAACTGAAACGTGAGCACCGAAGGCGTGGCGTGTACAGAGATAGGACGTTTGGGGGCATAACGCACACTCACAGATATAGTAGACACATCTACATTAGGTCTTTCAAGGCTATAAATCCACCGCAAACTGACTTAATATTTGTTAACGCTGTCTTCAATTTGCATTGCATCGTACAATGCCTCATTTGATTTCTGTATCAATCTTACATTGGCTGCAGCGTCCTTAAAGTAAGAAAAATACACATTTGCACTTTAAATTCGACAGAAAGGATGTGAAATCCTAATAGAAAAAAACGAAACAGACTATAGCCTTGCTTGTTATTAATGTAAAAATTCTTCAATAATGGCTCTCCACAGTCTGAGCAGTCCCCTTAATCCTTTTAAACATCTTCTTAATCCTAATGCGGTCTTCGGATCTTTTTCGACCCACCTCTTTCTTATTTATTTTGAAACTTTTGTTGTTATCAAAGAAATGCAATGAAATTAGTATCAATATGCTTGTTTCTCTTCCCTTGACATTATATTAAAAGTTTATTGTCTGGGTTCGTATGACGTGTCGATAACAAGAATTGTTACACATAAAGTCGTTGGGTCTTTTTTGACTCAACGTGAACGAGGCACTATCAAATAACAGAAATTAACCATGGTCAAATGTTACAAACAAGTGGGTGATGGTATAATCGAAAGAAAAGGTACAAATATCATAAAATGACCAGAATAGTTTTATTAACCCTTTGTAAGGGAGAAAAATTGGGTGGACTAGACCGGGAATCGAACCCGCGGGACCTTCCACTTTCCGGGCGGATGCTATCCCACTAAGCTATCCAACCCACTACCAATTCAATCTCCCTAAATTGAACACGCTAAACGGCTGCCGCCTACAGCTTGGCCAGCCTAACAAACGTGGCCGTCCTCGGCCACACACAAATTCAAAATTCATAAAAGACAATGACCAAACGTCATAGCACGAGGGCGAATCCCACTTCTGAATTGTAGGGGAGAAAAATTGGGTGGACTAGATCGGGAATCGAACCTGGGACCTTCCGCTTTCCGGGCGGATGCTATCCCACTAAGCTATCCAACCCACTACCATTTCAATCTCCCTAACTTCAACACACTAAACGACTACCGCCTACACCTTTGAGCCCAGAAAGTTTCGGGAAAAATCATGCATCATGTGCAGAAATTTTCCATGGTAGAACACGTGTTAAATTTAATAATTAATTATAATTACATATTTGATGTCGATTGCTCAGTTGTTTTAGTCCTTTAAAATTGCAAAATATGTAACGAGACATGTATATTTTAATGAAATAAGCAAAGATGATAATTCGTTTAAATACATAGGTTTTAAGCGTACAGTAAACACATGTACCTAGGCCAGTGCTGTGGTCAGCCGTAGCGCACGATGAACGATCTTTTTGAACGCATATATGCGTCTATCGTCCGCAAAGAGTTACTACGAAAAAAAAAAATTAATAATTACTGTATGCAATGTAAAACCATGTAAAACCATGTAAAACCTGTTATAAATAAACAATTTGGGCAAAATATGTTGTTTTTCTATAATTAAAGCTATTATAATAGCTGCGAATGGACGATCCTATGCTTCTTTAATCCCCCCACTGTATTATAAAGCTGAAAATATGAGTTCCATACATTAGGATTATTTTTTACCTAAAGACCTTAAATGTATAATCGAACGGAAAAATGTTCTATGATTAAAACCACAGCCCTAAAACAATGACAACACTTATTCAGAATTCGTGCGTCTATCAAATTAACCTATAGACGTGATTATAATTCACACGTTCGTCGCTGTAAAGCGGACAACACGAAGTCCTCTGACGTCGTTCCAGGACAACGAAAATTCAGTCGAAGAAATATCAGCTGGGTGCCGACGGAGAGGCGTACGTTCTCAGTGCGATAGACAAGGAAATAATGAAATCTCGATTCGCGAGATTTCCAGGGTCGTTAGCAGGATCATGAGACAATGGATTCTCTGGTCGGCCGACGTGATCGGAGGAGGAGAGACGGCATTCAGCGAATCGTAGTTCCAGCACAAAATAGCACGAAACGGATAAGTGAAAAAGAAGGGACGAGAAAGCTCGGGGCGAAAAGTTGCCGGACAATATTGGAAACGTGAAATTGAGCGAGCATAAAGGTGCCGCGGTACCATCCGCCGGTCCCTGCTGCTTCGATTTATCCTAATCATCGGCGAGAGGAGAATGGAGGAGGACCAGGTTCTCCGCCTGATTTCCACAGGGACATCCGCGGGAGATCTACGATACATCTTTCTTTATCTCGATAACAATCGCCTTCTGGTTCTCCGCTCCGTGATCGCATTCTCGCAACATCCTTTCGTGGTCGCCGTCGATATTATGAAAGTGTTTGCACTGTCGCAGCTAGAGGGTGCAAAGGCCAGAAGTTCAACAACGATAGTTCGTAAAAATTAATATTGATAGAAATTTTAGAGACAATTTTACTGATCCCTCCTTTGTGGACTGCTTCAGAGTCTGCTCGACGCAAGTTGAAACTACAGACTATTCAATAATCAAACTGATCACTCCGATTTCTACAGCGTCCAATTAGATCGATCGTCCATTCTCAAACAAACTTAGCCACAAAGCCTTCGAAGGTTCAATCCCGATCTCCGTGGTCGATTCATCGCTCTCGCGAGATGTTTCCTTATCTGACGGTTTTTATTACGGGTGCACGATCACGGCACTTTTAACGTTCCATTCTTCCCTTTTCCCTTCTTCTTCTTCTCATATTTCACGAACAACGCGGAAGACCCGAAAGATATATCGGGTATATCGGTACACGGTAGTTGGCCACTCGCTGGAAGGAAGGACCTCTCTTATTTTCCTGGTGGCCGTTCGCCCGTGAACGAGCCTGTTCCCTCGTGCTGTCCGGGATCGTTCGATTCCTCGATGTCGAGTTTGTCGCCAAGTGGGCGAAAACAATGGCTCGTTCAACGATTTCTCCCCGTTACAGAGAAATGCCGAGAGAAGAGGGCAGAGGGTAGGCATTCACCTCGAAAACGATAGTCGCCTTCGAACCGGGACGTACTTCTGAACGAGCAGTCGCCGGGATTCGCAGTCTTAATTACTCTTAATTCTATTTTGCTGGCTGATCGAATTCAATCGACGGCGCTTTGTTCGTTTCCGTCTCGGTCGGACTAGGAAACTTTCTTCGACTTCTCCTGATGGGGCATCGGAAATCATAGATGAGGTTCTGGGAGGACTTTATGGTATTATCGTGTTTACCAAGGTGGAGAGAATACGCGCTCACGGTGTACCTTTCGTGTTTACTTTGCTTTTTATTGGCCGTCGAATGCCAGTTTCCGTGTGGTTCCATGGATATGCAATTTCGGAGAGTTGGAGATATGGCCTGAACATAAGTAAGGCATTAGAAGTTACATAAATCGATTCGAGATGAACTATAAAACTAACTAAAGACGAACTAACAGCAGAACTCGTACGATTACTTGAATTTTAGAAATCTCTGCAGATTTTCAAATAAATATTCAAATAAGTCTGTCTTACTAATCTCAATGTCTGAAAATATTTATTATATTTTAACCTGTTGAACTAAACGAAAACTCTTCCCGAAGAGTCCAGTGTCAGCGTCCATAAAGTGTATAGCTCGACGAGAAAATGCGTCATACAAACGCACCCTCCAGTTTAATAACAATCTGTTCGAGAACGGATGAATCCAATTAATTTCTATGAAACGTGCGATCAATGCGTAAACACGGAACAAAGTGTATCAGAAAAGTTTGCGATCTTTGCAATTATTCCGCGTTAATATGCGGGAAAAAGCGACGAGCACACAAAGGGAAACATTAATATGTGGGCCAGCCGCGGTATCGCATGTTCGTAATTAAATTGCACACAGGAACAGTGAATTCGCCTCGAATTTCGAGCTTGTTCACAACGTTCACATACAGTTGCTCACGAAGTATTCAAACGCTTACATTCTCAACGTTTCATACGCGGACTATGTATATTAAACTAAAGCATTTGAAATAATATGTTATTTGTAGCATGGGGGAAGTCTCAATACTATCTCATTGTCAGTAAAATTAGAAAGTAATTCAAGGACGTGTCAGTGGGTCACAAAAGTATTTGAACGCTTAGAGGTAAACGGTGTTTACAATGATTTTCACAACAAATGTTATAACTGACAAACTCAATTGATGTTAAGACATCATTTAGTAAGTTTCGTGTTATAATTGCGCTCAATTATCAGAGTGCAGAAGCTATGAATACGAAGAAATCAGAATCACAGAAGTACAAGCGAGAATTAATATTAAAACTCCATAAAGGAGAAAAATCTCATAAAGAAATAGCCGATCTTGTTAGTAGAAGTAAATCTACAATCCGCTGTATTATAAAAAAGTGGACAAATACAGGGACTCTTGCAAATGAAGTCCGTAAAGGTTGTCCAAGAAAGTAGAATCGTCAAGAAGAAAACTATTATTCATGAAATAAAGAAGAAACCACATAATTCAGCTCTGAAACCTACGGAAGTGGCCGGAAATGCATTTGGGAAAGATGTTCACCCAGAACTCTATAGAAGACACTTACGAGAAAATAATTTTCACGCTAGAGTTACAAGGGAAAACTGTACACTAATAAGACAAATCAGGAATAGAGATTAAATTTTGTAAAGAAGTATATAATACTAATAAAAACAGTATCTTTTGCAATGCAGTTATACTCTCCGATGAAAGCAAATTTAACATTTTTAGTTCGGATGGACGTAAATATGCGTGGAAAAGACCACAAACCGAAATGGGAACTCAAAACTTACGTCGAACAGTAAAATACGGAGGATTCTGTCATGGTCTGGGGTTGCATAGTAACCAGTGGTATCGGAAATCTAATATTTATTGATGGAATTTTAGACAAATACATGTATTTCCATGTATTGAAGGGGAATTTTAATGGAAGTGTCGAAAAAATTAGGCTTATTAGAGAATTTTTACTTTCTGCAAGATAAGATCCGAGCAGTATGCTTGGGATCGTAATAGAATGGATACTACATAATGCACCCCATACTCTAAACACTCAACCACGAAACCCAGACTTTAATTCTGTGAGCACTTATGGCCTAAAATAGGTAGAAGATTATGTAATCTTGAAATAAAACTGTCTTAAAGATGTAATGAGAGCTAAAGGTTGACCAACTAAAAATTAATATAAGGTAATATGTAAAAATTGAAAATAATAATGCATGCGTTCCAATACTTTTGTGACCTACCGATGGAGCGTGCTTGTACTGAACGTACTGTAACTACTATACGTATCGTTGAATTGTTTTCTAATGTTACAGAAATAATCTGGAAACTTTCCCTTTCCTACAGATACCATATTGTTGTAAACACTTTAGTTTAACATATACATTTCACTTACTTCGTACTTGTGTACACTGTGTGTATGCGCGTACGTGTGTGCGATTGTCGGTGAGATTGCAAGCTCGTCACATCGTGATAAAGCTACTCCGTCGAAGATCCTGAAATGTTCCAAACACCGTTTGCAGCGCAAATTCTCGCGGTAACAAGGCACGCGATAATTAGCATTTGCATTCTGCTTTAGAAAATTGTACTTTCTGCACCCCCCCACCCCCCTTGTTTCTTAATTAACGCGGGTTAACTCGACGATTTAAAAACAAATTAGATACATAGTATGTATAGAATACTGGGTTAACCCTTTTCGGACGATAGACGCATATATGCGTTCAAAAAGGTCGTTCACCGTGTGCTACAGGTCACCGCACTGGCCTAGGCACATGCGGTTACTGTACGCTTTAAACTTATGTATTTAGACGAATTATCATCTTTGCTTATTTCATTAAAATATATATGTATCGTTACATATTTTGCAATTTTAAAGGACTAAAACAACTGAGCAATCGATATCAAATATATAATTATAATTAATTATTAAATTAAACACGTGTTCTACCACGGAAAATTTCAGGACATGGTGCACGATTTTTCCCGAAACTTTCAGAGCTCAAAGGGTTAAAAGGATTTTTTGAAATTCGAATAATTGGCAAAATTACAGCACTGAACAGGACTACACTTCAGGCCAGGTTAAATGGATACGTAAAATTTTAAACGCGTTTTTCTTGAAACCATGTTTTTTGACCTGGCACCCCATAGATCGCCGAAACTATTCATCTGTTGTACTTCAAATTTTGAAACATTGTTCCTTATAAAACTATTTACAATGTAGCGTACCATTTTTTTGATACTTTAATTTATTGAATTTTTATAGATATTCAAAGTTAATTATTCTTAGGGAAACAAGATATTTTTGTTTAAACAACCGCCAATTCCTTATTTTTTAAAACTATTAAAAAATCGTACGCTACATCGAGAAAAATTTATTCTTGTTTAAGTTAACATAAGAATTTTGTATTTTTTACATTCCAGTCACTTTTGGTGTTGGATGCCAACTAACAAAGTTCCGCTAGACATGATGGTAAACAATATTGTATAACTCCCCCATTTTGTAATTTCAAATTATAAAAAATATATGAAAGTAAGGTTAAAATGCTGCCTAACATCCCCTAAAAAGATTCCACTATTTTACTTAATAATTACCCGAGAAAAAGAATTTTAAAACCAATTTTTATAAACTTACATGGTGATGTACCCCCTTAAGTATGTAAGTATTGAAGACACAAAAAAATTATTTATATAAAATTTATACGACACGGAGGGACAACATTATTATCAGCAATTGTTTTCCTTGAAAATTATGCGATGATCAATGTAAAACGACTTACAAAATTTAGTTCCGACAGTTCTACGAAAGCCAACTCGTCATCACACCTCGAACACGCAACACCTCCAAAGAGAATACAGAGAAACCCAAAACTCAAGCTTTCGAGCCTGAAAAAGCTGCCGGATCGGAAAGGGAAAGAGAAATCCGGTTGGTTCGCTTGTCGATGGCAGATGCACGGTAACCAGAGATATCGACCCGGTTTAAATATTCTCAACAGCCGCGGAGAGTCCTGTTCAATAATTCATTTGGAAAACGGTCGTCGTATCGGCCATTTATAATGAGGCTGGCTAACACCGTTGTCGATCCCCATCCGTTTCATCGAATTTTCCTCTCGCTGGATAAGCTTCCGAGGGGACTCTCGAAGATGTCCGTAATATCAGCCGAAAAGACACACCAGCGTTGGAAGTCCAAGCTTCTTAACCCTGTCGGCTCCCTTATCGTTGCCAAACTAAAGGCCTCGGCGTTCTCTAGGATAGTTTGGTGAGTAGAGTCTCTGGCCGCGTTTCTAGGTTCCCGTGTTATGTTACGCTTTAAGCGTATGCTTATCATGGAACTTCTAGCCCTCTTGAGATCTGCTTGCTCGAGATGCGCACGAGTTTATCGCGCGACCCCGTGCTATTAATATAACATGCGGTGTATGGTTAATGCGATTCGGCTGAAGGGACCATGTGTGGCTCTGACGAGGATGCGCGTCTCTCCTAAGAATCGTAAGGTATTTATACTTTTGCTGTTGATGATGTAACGTTACGTTTTGTTATAAGAGAAGCTGGGCTAATTTCGTGTTGTACAATATAAATTGTTCATATTTGTAGCGTAGCGAATTTCTGTTTTTGATTTGCAAAATAAAGGTTTTGTCTATGACTGCATATCTTGTTGTTCCTATTCCATACAAATTTTGGCATAAGAATGTCACGTTTTCCTCTTAATGCTTTAGAATAAGTCGAGTTTCCCCTAATTGTTGGAGAGATGGCAGAACATGCTATTTCGGTTACAGCCGTGTTTCTGGTCCTGTACTACTAATGACTAATTGTTTCATCCCTCTATAACATCCATGTCCAATCTTCAATCGTAAAAGTCTCGTAAGGTATCCTATATTATTTTGACTTCTACCACATCCTCTTATTGCTAGAACTATCCTATTGTCACAGCTCTACAATTGTTTAAGAAACTGCTTCCAAACTTTTCCTCGACAGTGCACATCGACTAATCATTTTTCATTTTGTTCAACTACTGTAACCCTACCTGTAGTACACTTTTCTGAGCATCTTTCCTGAACACTCTGTCCACGAACCGCGGCCATTCGCGTTGGGAAAGTCGGTGAAAATTCACGCAGAATCGTTCGAGCCGGAGAAAAATTATTCCCGTCGAAAAACGGGGTAGCCATCGGGAATACCGAAATAATCCAACTCTATCGATCAAAGTTTCTGTCAACAACAATGGAGCGAAGGGGTGGGGTGGGGTGTCAACGCGCGTGCCCTGTGTTTCAACAATACGAGGCTGCGTCAAGTCGCTGGACATTTTCGAATTCGCGTTGCAAGCCGAAATGCAGATCAGAGATGGGCACATTGTTCCCTGACATCTATTATTTAATGCGCCAACTCTGGGCCTGTCTGTTCGCACCTATCGACAACGCCGTCGCGATCAAATAGACTAACATAAACGGCCGACCGGACTTGTTACCCATGATTTAATGATTTTTTCTCTTTGTTGAAGGGACACCGTAACAATGACGATTTTCCGGGAGAAAACGCAACGGCGGATGCAGAACGGGTACTCGATATTTCAGCGAAATACGCAGGTAAAATTGTTGGGAAATTTGAGTATTGGTTTGATCCGTGTATGGTTGCGCAGTCTGGATTTTATTCGTGATGTTTATGCCTCGAGTCTTTTCAATTTTATTTAATTTATTTCGCACCTTAAGCCAAAAAAACATCCTCTTTTGAGGTTGCTCGCAGTGGAATCCCTTAACCCTAAATAACTAAGCTATCTGTGAGTAACGTTATTACTAAGTATTCGTGAAAATGACGACGTCAATTAAAAACACAAATATAATTGAATTTTTTTTATTTAACAACAAAAAGTACTTTATCTTATAAAGAAACAGGATAAATGAAATTGAATAGCTATATTTGGTATTGAATTTATTAATAAATAAATAAGCAAATAATAACCATAATCAGTTTATTTAATAAGCAGATCATTCGATATCACGAGATTCAAATGTTCCGATCGTCATTTTTACGAATGGTTAGGTATCCAGTGTTAAATCTTCGTTTATATAGCTACATTCAAACAAGAAATATTAAGACTCGTATATGAATATTCGTATAAACGCTGTGGAAGCATTTTCAAAAACCAATATTGGCATCCATAGGACGCACATCGGAAATTGTAGAATACACTAAACATTCCACTCAAATAAATGCGATCTTTCGAAACACTCACACACTGGATGGCGATTATTTTCGACATGAAAGATTAGTAAACCTGGCTGGTATCCCTGAATCATTCGTGAGAACGGTGGATTCGCGTTTCACGGGATTCTCGAATTAAAACGTAATCCCAACGCGAGCATCGACGGTATTTTCATAGAAATGAAAATGCTGTTCTTGCGGAGGCGGGATGACCAACTTCTGATAGGTGGCTGAGCGTTTCACCGACGATATGCATGCCTCTATGAAACCCTCTCTCTTTCTCATTCTCTCTCTCTCACTCTCTCGTCGACGAGATAGAAATTTTCCGGTGCTGGTCCTCCCGCGAGGATAAGGCTTCTCCGGACGTGTAATTGGAATAAGGGGAACACGTGGAAAGTGAACTGTAGATACGGAAAAACCGGGCCAGAAAGGAGAAACGAGAGAGCTGTAAGAAAAAGGAATTCGGAACGAACCTGGAGGTAGAAAAACCCAGCTCTCCTTCATCGTACTCAGTTGAAAATTCTTGTTCGCGCTGAACCCTTTGCGCTCCAGTGTCACAACCTATAGTTAGTCACAGTTTGAGGTAATAGAAGTATTAAACGCTTACAGATGACACATGTATTGCTAATTAATAAATCAATATATTTTTGTAATTAGTATTCTTTCCTAGCTCTGCGGCTACTGTCAGTAATTGGAAGTTTTTGGAATAGTATTTGAAATGTAATTTGATGTAGGTATTGTAACCTTGTTTCCAGTAACAATATCCTGAAAGAGTGTTTAATAAAATCCAGTTGAAATGAGGTGTTTGTTTGATCAATTTCATGAGTCACTGGATTATTTCGTTGACTTCGTGTCAAATAATATAATTTAACACTAGCGTCACTTAAGCATTTTATATTATTACCTTTGTATTGAATATTCTACAATTTCCACTTTTATGGTACTTGAAATATTTGTTTGTTTGTATGAATTTACGACAGGCCACTCTGTTCATCAGACCGCATCGTCACAATATTTTGATAAAACGCGTAACGCTATGAGAAAAAAAGTTATAATTACATGATGACAAAGAAAGATCAGGTTAGAACCGATGTGTTCACAGTCTCTCCTATCAACTCGAGTAATTGTTTGTATTTGCATGTAATTATTACGTGGAGGTTCGCCGAAAGGGTTGTGTTAATACTGAGCACCACTTGCCGGCAAGGTTGCCGCTCGTTAGCGTCGTTAGGAATGAAAAAACCGCTGTTCGGGGGTGGGTGGTGGAGAAAAGGACAAAGTGGCGTCGTGTAGGAGAATTGGAGCACCGAATATCACGGGTGCAAAAGGAATGTATGCCACTTGTTATTTCCCCCAAGACCACACGAAAATTGCAAGAAAACACGGCGAACAGGCCGGCCGAGATTAAGCGCTGTGCCGACTAAAAAACTTGTATTATTATTTCATGCGCTTTTCCATAGATCCGTCGCATACCCAGAGCTTCGTATTTTTCCGCGCGAACGTTCCAGCAACATCCGTTCCGACGCACCCGCGGAAAGAATCTATTGCAATCGTATTTCACGCAAAAATAAAAGACTTGTTCAGGAACGACTTATGGAATAACTGGACGAAATTGAATGTACGTGACGTTTCATACAAAATATTGGGGTGAGTCATAAATAGACTGCGGATGTTTATGCAAATATACACTTTTACAGTTCAACATTTTGTATGTTGTTACTGTTATAGAAATGAAACAGATGAAACTGTATCTTGATCTGTCAACGTTTAAAAAATGTAGTTTTTATTTCTTTACAGTTTCAAATGTGATGTTTGGTTATGTTAAATTGCATAAAAATCCTCAATCTAGTCATAAGGAACTTCCGATTTGTCTCTCTAAATTTATTGATAATCTACTAAAGGACGATTATTGTTGTTTCCGCAGCGTGTATAAAAATCGGTGGCCTGCGTAAACTACTTGAGTTTTCACAGACACAAAAACTGTTGTTTGTCGCAATTTATTTACCACTGAACCCAATATTTTAGATCATGGAAAATTCAATTTTTCTCGCACGTCGCTTATCTTGAGCAATTCAACTAATACTTATCGATACATAATCAATAACTCTTTCACGATTTCTTACAACATGGAATGTCAAACATTTGTCGCCTCCTTTTTGGAACGTCCAGTACATTTCTGGACGGCTGTTTTAAATCGTTGAAACGAACCGGAGAGTGTTCGAATTCCCTGCTCGGGGAAACGGTAATTAGAGGCTGTCGGAGATTCTCCGCGGGTTCAGGGTATTTTCACATCAATATTTCAAAGCATGCAGCTTTATACAGCTTTCTGTGTGGCTGTGCGCGTGTGTGTGTCAAAAGCAGAGTTACGTCGGGTCCGTCCGTCGAATCGCGTTAGAGGATTACAACCGATTGCTTTTAATTAGAGATTATCGATTTGCAGTGACGGCATTGTTCACCAGTCCACACGGTAATTTATTTAAACTGATCCCGTGTAGACGTACGCTGGTTAAATATAAAACTGCTGCTACATCGGGCCTCGATTAACGACGCTAATATCGCGCTTAATACGTCGGTGAACGTGTAACGGGAAATTCATCGTTCATCCGTATGAGAAAGTCATCATCGTTTATATTTATAAAGCAACTACAACGCTTTTCATCGACAGCTCACTCAGCGCGTTGACCACACAGTGGAAATTACCACTGAGCTTCGAAAAGAGTGCCTTTCTTATTGTTTTCATAATTTTGAAATTTTTTTTCAAGCTTTTGTAATGGCTGTACGCTAAAATTCACTATTCAAGAGCTGCAGAATCATGGTATATTGTGAATATTCACCAACATGTGAAATGCTTTCCGTAATCATACGAGAATCAAAGAAGGTATAATGGAATATTTCTAAGAATTCTTCATAATGAGAGGTTATTTATTAAAATTTATATTAAGTTAGAGCAAATAAAACGTTCTTCAATCAAATTTCAAAGCCATGTATTTTGATTGAAAATATCATATATAGTCAAAATAATTTCCAAATAGTTATATTCCATTTCAATGCAAATAAATTTCAAATCCTAACAATTTTTTGAATACCAAGATGTTCTATCCCTTACAAACGATGTTTCATATGCAACCTAATCTTTTCGTTTTATAGGAATTAATAATTATTTGTTGTAATAATATTTGAAACGTCTTCTGTTTATTTTAATATCATTCACTAGATGTTTTAGAATTCTAGGAGGAGACGTGTAATGAATGATGCAAGCTCCTGTTCCATATAGTGCGGTTCTCGTCAGAAACTTGTTCTCCATGAGATGATTTATGCACTATGAGAACATCATTTACCGCGTTAATGACGTGACGCACGAGCAACAGTCGGATCGATTACGTTTGACGAACCCAAAATTCAGCTGCTCCAAAGACAACACTGTTATGTACACGGCGTTCCACAATTTTTCACGCAAACTGCTTCAGTATATTCTCTGAATAAAAGTCATTATCATAACAGAATGTTAGAGTGACTACAAACATACATAATATAGAAAGAAATATTTTTAAACACCTTCTTGCGATATATTTTTCCTTCAAATATGAAAAAAAAATGATTAGTTCTGCCACAAATACTTCATCAGAAATTAGAATAGACTTTTAAAGTATGAAGGACACAACTGGTATTTTACTACGTAGAAAACATTCAGGAATTGGTTTACTGAATAAGAATAAACATAATGAACTACTGCAAAATATTAAAATTAATAATAAATTAATATTAATATTTTAACGATAGTATTTTTTTATTGGCAAGAATGGCTGACAGTAGACAATGAAACGTTAACAGTGAATATGTTATCGTACCTTCAACAGTTTAGATGTCACTACAATTTCTGAATAAAACATTTTTTACTCATTTTTACTTACGGAAAATATAGTCACAGTTTACTAAAAACAATCCTGGAAAACCCTATACATATGAGTATTGATTAGTGTCATCCACGAAACTGAGCCCACCATCTGGCGTAAAACTAGTGAAATTGCAGCTCAACGTTCAAAAGTAGCGCTCGGGGGCAGTGGTACCAACAGCAACGAAAAAGTTACTAGTCGGTAACCGTCACTGATCGATACCGGTGGACGGTACAGTGACTTCAAGAATTACCTACAGTCCATAACACTATACCCTACCGCTGTTTTTCTTAACAAATACAGCGTAAAACGACGAACTGGTATCGTCCAATTTATTAAAATCAAATTGAGCAATCACGGTGGAATAATTTATTGATTATTGGAAAAATCGATGGACACGGACGGGTAGATTTCTGCATCGTTGCACCGGATATGGTAGGAAACTGTTCCCTGCTGTACCAACATTCTCGTTTACCACTAGCCTAGGGATAAAGCTCGTCTCGACGAGCAGAGGGCGTGCTGATCGGGATTACGTGCTTTCACGGAAGCTTGCAAGGAATTATTCGGATCAAGGTACCACGTGCGCTTGCAAATATCGCGGCAATCCGACCTAACAACCTCCACACGAGGATTTTAGGATTTAACGCGATAGAAACGACCCTTTTCCCGTTGACGATTTATTATTTTTCGGCTCAGGTTACAGCGAATAACGGTGCTTTTTCGTACCGTGTTCCGGGCCGCGTACCGATATAAAGTAAATAAAAATATGAACGACGACGTAGTACGAATTGTTCACAGAGTTTTTTTTATACATGCACCGGTTGGTATTAAAAATTTGCACTGGCTAAAAGCTTTCTCGTCGACAATTCTTGTTTCTTTTTTTTCGCAATTTTGCGAATACGCTGCTACAGGTCTGTATCGTCCGTATGCACGAATGTGACAGACACAATGAAGGAAACTTTTGTGTCTATATTATTTATAAAAATTGCAGGGTTATCTAAAATTTATGTATACTTCAAGAAATTATTCCTGAATATTTTCGTTCAATTTGTAGTTCTAAAGGTCTGCTACTTATTGTATTATTAAACAAATCACAAGGTTTGTCACAGTAAAATACAAAGTGTGTCTGACTGTATACCGCCTAGTATCACTTACGTTCTCCATTTGCCCTCATCGTATAATAAAACTTCGAGAACTTTATCACAACTATATAGCGAAGGAGGTACTAGATTGTTGTATCATTCAATAAATTGTCTAGTGCACTGTAAATTCGACCATTTTGAAAGGAATGCGATGCTGATATGTTCTGTAGATTTTCAATTCTGTATATTTCATCCAACAACTTCATTGTATTTTTCGACTGGTTATTGTAAAATGAATACCTATCCTCGAGGAACAATTATTTTTACAAATTGTCCAGAGGCACGATCGTGTGATTTCTGGAAGCAGTACACATCGAATATGATAAAGAAGAACTAAAGAAGAAGAAGCAGAACCGCTGAGTGAAAGATAACAGAAGCTTCTACGGTTAATATCGAGCAAATGGGAACACGCTGGAGTGACATCAGTGTAGGCCAATTTAAAATATTAGAGAACGAGAGACGAACTGGGAATTTTTATTCCCTTCCGTTCGACCCTCCCGTGGTTTATCCACTCCACCGATCATCACTATTGAGTTTTAAAGTAGAAAAGTAGTATTCATCGTTCTTCGTCCCCTTCATCCCCTTCATGAACGCTTTTCTTGCATCGAACAGGCTCGAGCCGCGATTCAACTTCGAAAATCGACGAACTTCGATGTTACGGGATTCTCGGGAACGACGTGGCATAATGAACGATGCTTTAGATGATTTGCATCGTTGTTCGAATCGTTAACAGCCGCAAGAACTATGACCGGATCGTGCGTGGAAAAGTCCACCATCGCACCAACAGTTCTGGAACAGCTTTCAACTCAAAACCCGAGCGAATCGATTCGATTCAATTCACTGCTTCTCGTATAATTTGTCTGGTGACTGCATGTTATTAACTATTTAATCCTTGAACCCTGGAACTCTCAGAAAAGCGTACACCGTGTGCTAAAATTTATCAGACGTAACCAAAGGATTAATAATTATTACTTTTCAGTAAAAATTTAACGAGATATTGTATAATATTTTATAAGCGACAAACCAGAATACCTTACTATTTTAACCCTTTTCACACCGTTGGCTCCGCTATGGGGACACTCATAATATATTCCATAATTCCGTGGGCTCCGCTATGGGGACATTCGTAATTTGCATCACTGTCCAGCATATCAAGAATGCACATTGGAAATCGCTTCTAAAGGTACTTCTGAATGTTATCAAAATCAATGCACATAAATCCATCAACATTTTCAAATCAAAACTTATGTTTTTCAAAAATTTACACTACAAAAGTATATTGGAATTGCAGGTCGATCAAAAAATGCTTAGAGTGCAAAGGGTTAAATTATACTAAATCATGCCACAGCGCACAGATGCAATTTTATTTTTAACTGAATGCATGCATTCTTGAAGATCCTTCGAGCTTGATTCTCTAATAAAACTTTATTCTACATGTATTCTTGACTTATTCTTCCATGAGGAATCGTTTATTTTCGGGTGTACCACGATTTATTTGAAATATTTCGCAATATTTTTTTTCCCACAAATATAAGATCTTAGCAAAGTTCCAATGCTATTTTAAATATAATTAGTAACAAAAATTGTTTAAATTGGTTCCTATCAACCAACTGACTTTTGAAGTACATTTCAAATAAAACACTTAAAATAGTAGGGAGTTACAGAAAAGAAAAGTAAAAAAAATTAGAAGTTCGAAGGGTTAACGGATTAGCTAATTAGTTTCACTAATTTCCGAAGCCTTTTTGATAATTTTGATAGGTAATATAAATGATCGATGGTATTTCGAGACGATTAGATGGATTGAGAGAATCGATAGAATGCGATCGAAAGGAAGGCTCGAAACGGAGCGTATCGATCGACCAGGCTGACACGCGTCAGTGAAGTAATTAGACGTTATTAAGCATGTCGGGAATAAATATCGATTATGGGCTGCGACCCTCTTTGCTTTCGCCTCTGAACTGGCATGCAGGACCTTGGACGTTTTACGCGCTGCAATCGATAGTCGACAACGCGACGAGAACGATCACCGACTGCCAGATAATACCGCGATATTATTGTTTCCATGCGCTCGGCCGCGAATCCTTTTGAATTTCATTATTTTCTCCTTATAATGGTTTTCAGAAACGGAAGAAAAAATTCGATAAAACGCGACACTATTAGCAGAGACCGTTCGTATATAATATATAATATAATAAACGTTGTAATTGGTCACACGATCGTACCTTTAGCACGACTTTGTATTTGCACTGTGCCATTGCTTTCAATTGTTCGCTAATTTCATTCATAGAACTGTTTTAACGAGGGATCGGCGCTGGAATTGATGAAAAATCGTATGATTGACGTGTTCTAGAATTTGTACGGTGCTTTTGACAGGCATTTGAACAATATGCATTGTAAACCTGTCATGCAAAATGTTAAGCTAGTTCAGAGCATTGTACTCTACCATGATCTTGTTTTCAAAGAAGGTTTAATTTCCAAGGACGTGTAGCCGCGTGCAAATTGTATTTTCATTGAAATAACATAAAAAATTCCATATGGGAGCGACTGAACGTTATAATTGGCGAAAAAATCGTACGCTGGACATGTTCCAGAATTTGTTCGGTGCATTTGAGACAAATGTTAAGCTGGTTAAAACCCGTTGACATTTGCAACAGACTTTTGCAATATGAAGATGAACATCATTTTTAAAAATGGAGTGCTAAGACGAATTCAAAAATATATAGCAGGCTGACATTCAAGGTTATAAAAGGTGAATAATGAAAAAAATAATTTGAATTTCCTTTATGATCTATATATTGAATGGAGCAACCACAATTATGGGAGTATCCAATTTTTTGCATTCCACTGTAAGCATGAACCAAGTGTGCAGCCACGTGCAACTTGTATTTCTGCAGAAATAAAACACAAAATTTCGTATCGAGTGGACTAAACGTTATAATTGGTCGAAAAATCATACGTTCAAGGTATTTTGTATTTTGACGGTGTTTCTGTTAGGCATTTCGGAACCCTAAACACTCATCCCCTTCCTGTCCTGTCCATTAATGCAACTGACGCGCGTATTCGACGCTCCCCCTTTCTCTGCGCCTCAGAACGTTCCACCCTAAACCCCGTGTCGCATTCTAATAACTAAAATAACCAGAACCAACGAGTTTCCTTCGTGTTTCCCGTCGAACTGTGTTTCGGTTTCCATATAAAACCGACGGTATCGATTTTCCCCGAGACGATTTTTTACAACGGCTCCCGGTTCGCGTTAATGTTGCTACAGAAGTATCGCTCGTTTTATGGGACAAATAAAGCGGAAGTATAAATTTTACGACGCATCGACGAGTTACAAGGCAAACGAACGAAGGTTGTTAATGCAGGGCTGTTGATTTTCTGTTGATGGGAGGCTCTGGAATTTTATTGCTCTTAAAAGGAATTCTTTAAATTGTATCTGTACAGAAAAAAAATTCCAGAACAAATGTCAAGAACAGTGTTGTATTAAAAATCAGAGAATTGCAGTAAAAAGTTTGACATGTGAATAAAATTGTACTGCAGAACGTTGAGCGATTCATGTGAAAAGTTCACTGTGTAATATAAAATTCGTCTGAGATAAGTATATTAAAAAATTTAATTCTGTTAATTTCTACGACGCTGTAACACTACCTCTACTATCTACATATTAATATAATTGTAGCATATTTATCGTTTCTGTTAATTAATTTCGTGGAAATGTGGAGGGTTTCAAGATGTATGTGAACGTACTTACATGTACGCATCAAGAAGTTTTCGAGGACCCCGCGATGGGACGATTTATTTTTCTTCCGTTTCACCGACCACGTGGCCAGGCTACGGTCAATAACCATGCTGCCAGGCAAACTCATCAAGTTAATGGACGTAACGAATTTCAAAATTCTTTTTCTAACAACCGAGAAAGAATTCTATGATCACACACGCTGTATCTGACAACGCCTGAAGTTCGCGTGGACGATTTCTCAATTCGACTTTTATGCTCGTGCTGTTTACCAGGTAGCCTAAATACTTATAACACCTACTTATAACAAGTAAGGAACGCATCGTGAAACAAAGTTCAATATCGATCCATCGATTCTATGATCAGTAGAAGCAGTATATTATTTATTTCAATGTAGTTATCGAAATGAGACTATGATAAAACAATATTTTCCGCTTCAAATGTTACAGTATTTATATTCCATTTTATTTACTGTATAGAATGTGCATCTTTTACGTATTTAAATATGTTAAATCGCATAAAGATCTGCAGCGTAACGATCAGACACGCAGCACCTGACAAGAGCGCCTGAAGCTCGTGTGGACGATTTCTCAATTCGACTTCTACGCTTACACTATTCACCAGGTAACCTACGCGTCGCACAATGAGGTACTTGCACCTAAAAGCCGGCAAAAAGTCGATTTCCAAAAGTTTGCGTAAGGTGTAAATTTTTTACTACTTTAGGTTGTTGAATGTGTAAGGAACAATGTAACAAATTCTTTTTTTCATTTGTACACTTATGAAACAATAAGCTTCGTTAACAGTTGGGAGATTTTATGACACGCGTTTCATTTCCGATTATCCTATGAAACATCGTACATATTTTGGCGATCTTTGTATGTTTCAAAAAAGTTGTATAAATTTTTGCATTATGAAAGCTTGTCAGGTAAGCATATACTGCACTTTCGAACAGTTTTTCTTTCTTTATCATATATATTTGTATAGTTATTAATATTTGAAAATAATCAATAATTCAGTAATTTTCTTTACGATTATAAGACTACATTAACGATTTTGTTATACTTCAGGGTGAGTCCCGATGCTTTTTCTGGTGCTATTACATTTGGTAAAGGTTTGTGATCGCAATGTAGAAAAAATTGGTTACGGCTTCGTTCGGATTGAAGTTTTATAGCTAATTTAGTTAAAAATGACCATCGAGAGTTGCAGCGTTTCACGTACGCCTGTATGTCCGCGATCGCCAGACTTTTTTCAAATCTCGAATTGTCAGCTGAAATAACAGGGATAGACATCCAATTAATATATAGATTTAAGGTAATATTAGAAACAATATCAAATGGTTGCAAGATCGAAACAGAAAAGTTTGCAACATGTGCCGCGGATCCAGCAGAACTGTATGTCCGATTGTATCCGTGGCACCCGAAAATGCGGGCTTTTTTCAAATGGCTGTATCTTTGTTAGTAAACATCCTTTATCGATGAGGTTTGACTTGTCTTAAGGACAAACGACCATACTTTCTGATAGTATACATAAAAATTGCAAAAAATGTTGTTTGTACGCCGTATCACTTGACAAACATCTAGAAACTTTTACAGTTTGGCACACTCCTCATTATGAGCAGATTTTACCTCCTGGACACCCATTTCGATACCAGTGGTTTAAAGAAATGAAAAGTAGAAAGTTCAAACTTTAAAATGTTTTCTGTTTCATCAACTTTGGATGAATTTTAGCAAAGTTATGGGAGTTTGAAGATTGAGCAAATTTTAAAATAGTTTTTTCCGGCTTTTAGATGCAAATACCCCACTGTGCGTCGTATGAAAAGTCACGCGTCATTGCAGAAGGTTTTCACGGTTCGATGCACGGCTGATAGGCGAATCTTTTCGCGTGTTCCATACGCGACACGCGCGGGACAAAAGACGGCAGAGTCTGTTTGAAAAGCTCGTTGAAACGGTTCACAATACGTTTGATATTCGACGATGGAACCCGTACGCTTCCGGTTGGCATGTCACTGCATTCACTCTCTTTCTCTCTCTATCATTCGTTTCTCCCTCTTTGAAGGGTTCAGAATTAACATTGTTGCGCATTTTCGATGCGAGCGAACGGTGGATCGAGGCCGATATTGCCTGGGTGCTTAAAGCAGCGAGCTTCGAAGGAAGAGATCGGCGTAGAAACGAGCTTTGCTGAAGCACGGCCGCGCTGTTCGTAGCAAACGATGCGAAGTAATTAAAAGTCGATAGAACCTACTGCCCTGCTCCACACTTTCTTTCGTTGCCTTCCATTCACCACTGCCTTCACTTCCCGCTTTCTTCTCTTCTGCTCAACATGGTCGAGGGCGAATGTTTGTGTCTCGACTACCGTCGATAGCGCTGCTATTGTTCGAGATTTTCCCGTGGATTCATCAAGAGGTTTTTGTTAGAGTGTTTCGAGCCGAAATTGGCTGGAAGCACGTGTTCACGAACAGTTATCTGGATAGAATGATCTGATACATGGGAACACTAAATGCGTTTCAACGTTTTCGTGTGACCGAGCGGGAAATTATAACGTGTCTGACCAAGCGTGGCTGTTTTCACTGCGACATGTAACGGCGTTAGTATAATAGCAGCAGCTTTGACAGAAATTAATATGTGAAAGCTACATTGAAACTGTTGTGAGAGCGAAAAGATCACTTGAAGTATGCTGGGAGGTTCTGTTTCACTATTGAATCGACGGAGAATGAAAACAGAAATGGTGCTTCAAGGTTTATGGTTCAGACGTGACTGTAGCTTCTAGGCACATTAAAGACAATCTTCAAGTTCATAGTTCATAAATTCATCAGAAATACAAATTTAGTACACTTTTTAAAAAATCGGTTTCATCAGCAGATTCGCTCCTTAATCGAACTTCTGTATAAATAATTCTTCGGCATTTCGAATAGTACAAGAAATAATGGACTGGTCTATCGTGGATACTCGAGTGTCTTTTATATCAACAGACACAACAGTTTCGAATGTCGTGAATCTCAGAACAGAATTCACTTAAATTTCACAGTTTAGGATTATTAAATGACAATTTGCGGGATTTGACGTCGAAGGACAGGCCGAGAGATATCGTAAAAATTTTCCCGAAACCACAGCTTTAATTCGCAAGCGAGCGAGCGAGATTCGAATTAAAATTGTCGCGATTTCCTCTCACGGCAACGGGATTTCGTACGCGGAATATTTCAATGTCGGTTAAATATTTAATTACACAGTAATTGGATATGAGATAAATCCGAAACGTCAGACTTCTCTGCGATTGTTAAAGCTCGGCAGCGAACGCCGGATAATCCTATCCTCGAAATATTTCATGCCCTGTCTGAAACACTGCTGCGGTCCGCTGTATTTTTGCAAATAAGAATTCGTTTCAACATGGAATTACACTCGAAATCGAATTTCTAAGTCGCCGAAGAAAATTGCTTGGAAAATGTTCGTCGAGCGATTTTGGTGTCGCGTCAAAGCTGCTCGCCCGTCTTTGTGAGCTCTGCGTCGAATGGAATTTGTCAGCACGCGAAAATATGTGTTTGTCGGCGAGCGACGGACAATTTAAAACTTCATCAACGAGTGATTAATTTATGCAGAACGCCGACGTGCTCGATAACCGCCAAGGAAATACTCAATTTTCCAAAGTTAACGTACCGTCGAATTTCAACCAGCGAGGAGATATTAATATCCATTCTACTCTGTGACGTAATCGATTGGCCATAAAATAAGCGTCACTCGATTACTAACACAGAACCGTATCGATAGTCGTCAACCATTTTGCTTTCGACACCGAAGAGCCTACCCAAAGCAGCTCGGGTTAAATGAATTGTATCCGCCACACATTTATGTCTCCATCAGAAATCGATATAAAATCGATCGACTGAACGATTTAATTACGTATGTTTATATGTCTGTATTGACGGCTAAATATTGTTTATTCTGTACACTTTTGTTTATCTTGTTTATAGCATTTGTAGGGTACAACAAAAATTAATTTGTTAATAAAAGACGTATTCTTTATTTTATTCCACTTGACCCATTCACATCCGTAACACACTGACTGCCACAGGGAAAACAGCCATCGTTAGTCAGACGCTGTATACATATCTCTTTTCTATATAAATCGTAACAAAAATGTTAAAGATTTGAGAATTGCACATACGCACCTATATTAGCGTTGCAATGTTAAATTTGCTCAGAATATAGTAAAACTTAATAGTCATTTAAATAAATAGAATTTGAGGCGCTGGTCACCAGTGATCACCATGGCAGTCAACGTGTTAACATATGCAAGTGACTACTTTCGTTTACAAAAATCAATATTTCAAACGTTCATCAGGAACTCACATCATGTGTAGAGATACACTTGATAATTGATACGACATCGTATTTCGATTACCACCTGCACATTATGTGAACGTTTACAACGCAGAAAGTGTATAATTCAAGAGTATATTTTATGTAAGAACTTAAAGTCAGGAGCCACTGACCTTATTCTAATTCTCAATACGTACGTATATTTATTTAACTGCAGTTAGTAGCAAATATAAACAAAAATTCAACTAGCCTTTGAAATAAACACTCCAGATGAAAACCCCGGAAATCGAGTGAAACTGCTGAAAAACCGGATTGCATAAAGTTGCATATGGATCAAAGGGAAGACCCCAAAAGTTGTGATGCGAAATAGAACCTATATTTCATACGGCTCAATACACAGAAGTGTGCACCTGACAAATTCTGAATTGATTCAAATTCGGCATTCACGTCGACGGTTAGGAAAACTCGCGTATCTTTCTGACAAGCTCTCGTTCGTTTGTTCGTGGCCTGTGAAAGAGTTTGCGGTTCATAATCGTTTCTATGAGCGAGCAGCAAGCATTACGCCGGTCTATCGGGAAATCCTGTGATCGTTGGGCGCATCCGATTCGGCTCCGGTCACGCATCCGCGGATGTGCCGAAAATGAAACGTGAAAGCTCACGCAACCGTACACACGCACACAGGGAGCGCCGGAAATCGCGGTATAACCGCAAAAGGGGTGACTTCGAATAAATCAGAAACGTAGGACGAGCTTGTTCCGTATGGGCTTCCCTTGCGAGAAAATCGAATTTGAATGTTCGCTGCGCACGTGTACACTTCATTCTTGAACTCAATTTTAAATAAATTTATGAATACAAATATTGACGCTGCGATTATTTTGTTAAATTTCAAATCGTTAAAACTGTTGCTGTTCTCGCGCGTAAATTTTTATTCAATGAAATCGAACAGCGTGAGTTGATCGTTAGGTGTTCGTAATTTCTTTTTCGAACATTATCTCGTTTAATATTTATTTATAGGGTCATATAATAGGGACACTGCGTGCTAAAAATAGTAAAAATCGTGTCTAATTCATGGGCAATGTTGTGCATAAGTTTAATATAATATTGACACGAAGTTATCGTTATTATGGAGGCACAAAATATTGGTCATTCCAGATCACTTCTTCCATTTTAATTATATTAGATTGATGGAAGAATACTTGTCAAAAATAATCAATTACCTTCCGTTATTTTTTCCATAGATATAAATTAAATGTCTGCTAAATGAAACACAGTCGTAAAATACTTGGAGAATACATAGAAAATTAAAAAATTAATTAATTTTAATAACAACAAATTTACCAAAAATTGTCCGATCAACCTAATAGCACTCCTAATATACTTCTTACTCTAGTGATTCAAATAATCAAACGATGTAACAGAAAAACAGTTCATTGAACTTTAACATCCAATACTACTTGTCTCTATTATACTTAATTACAAGAACACCCCATAGATTTTGAAATTCGATTATCACGAAAATAGAACCTTCCATAAAAAACACTTCATTTTACATTTTCGATTTACCATTATACAAATAATTATTTCCTATTTTCGAGTAAATAAATATTCGGTGCACCCTGTATATTGTCAGCCGTATTTCCCGCGTTCACGATCACGTTTTCAATCAACCAGCCTGAAGTTTGATTCAAAGCGAACGGACCGGCAACTTCAGAAGGGGGTCGATTAATCATGCGCCATTGACGGGAACATTAGGCGGAGTTAATTAGAGCGTTTTCAGATACCGCTGATAACGAGTGACGCGACAAGCCCCTAACATCGGCTATGGATACTAGCGCGATGGATTCGCAGTTTTGGAACGATGCTCCTAATCACCGTGATTGAACATAGAGTGGAAACGCTTGAACGTAGTCGTCGGATGATCATTGTCGAATACCAACCGAACTGTGCTTGAGCTGTCGTTGGCTTATAATACTGTTACAGTATTGACTCTAATTGAAACTTTATCAAAATTACTAGTTACTTCGTTAAATTAAATTTGAACCGTCGATCACGCACGATCCACAGTCAACGCGTTAATTATCGATGACATCAGTACGAATTAACCCTTTGCACTCCAAGCAGCTTTTGATATGATAAACAAGCAACTCCAACATAACTAATGTGATGATGCAACCAATATAGTTGCAAGCTACTGCAAACAAATGTTAATTTTCAATGATTCATATTCATATGAGGCATATTTGGAGTGCAAAGGCTTAATATTCGTTGCTATTCTATCAAATTTTTCCAAACTTCGTCGTTAATTATTTATTTATCGTCGGATACAGTCACAAATCGTGTAAGATTATTTTAAAAATACAGAAAAAGCGTTTGTAATTGTAGTAGTAATTTTGTATCGATATTGCTAGCGACTGGGTGCAGTCTCGTCTGCATGGTAATCGCTCAATTTTGTACTGTACAGGAAGGGATTAATAATTAATGCGAGCCCGGGAACAGAGAAAATGTAGACGCACGCAAAAACGCGGTAGTGTCGCGTCGTTTATGTGGCTAGAGGAAAAAAATGAAACATAAAAGAGACACGTGAAATGCGGTGAAGCTAGGTAAAGCATAATCAATACTTTCACGTGCTGTTGCTCTCAGATGATCCCCGCTTATCTGTTATGCCATTCACCGATACCAGCTAAAACGCGAGCTGGACATTTTGTGCTTCGCGGCGTTCCAAAGAATTCATGTCTGTGTTTGAAAATTACATTATCATAACAGAATGGAATTCTGTGCCGCAACGAGTTCGAAATTGTTGCCGCAGGAAGTTAATAATTATATACATTATATTGCTTTCTGCAAGAAATCCATATTTGTTGGAGAAGAATAGAAAGAATTGTATTGTTAGAGCATTTTATAGAAAAAAAATACAAAAGAGGGCTATGAAAAAATTAATAATTGAATAGAATTTTCACTGTGAAAATTATATACGAGTACACTATACCAGCTGGTGTACATTATGGTAGATTGGCAATCAACGACTTTGAAATGGACTATGTAACTATGGAAAGTTGAATACAACTATTTTCAATCAAATAAATGAAAGTTTCATTGTATGTATTTCAAAATTTGTGTCAAATATAAAGAAATGTCAAAATATTTTTAAAAAATTATGATTGTATAAATGATTTGACTTTATTCCATATGAAATGTGTATTGCAATATATATATAAATGCCTTCACTCAAAGTATCTTATATTTGGTATAAAAAATATATTACATAGCATCAGTTTTCGTTACAAAATTCTGTATCTTACTTCCTTGCCCACTCCTCAAAAATTTTCTATTTTTCTGCAAAAGCAGTCTCGCCGCGTCGATATGTTCACCTGACGCCTTGTGTTCTTCAATTTTATGTGTGCGAGTTACGGTACGCGGTGTAAAGCTATCGGTGCGAAACTTTATACGATAGACTTACCAAGGGCTGTTGACAGCCTACCGGCAAAATATTTTCGAATAAATCTTCCTCGAGACAACTTACCTAAAACAGATTGAAAGGAACGTCTGGTTAGTACAATCTTGCTGGGTGCCTCAAACGAATTGAAATGGTACAATACATTTTTTATAACAAACAAATCACATCAAAACACACATTAAATTTTCCAAATTCTTTTCCTTGAAAACAAATATATTCAATCACTTAAACTTACGTCGAAACATACAATCATTTAGTCATACCATAAATTTCGACCCTCCCTATATATCAGTACGCTATCTGTAGCCATAAAGCTGTAATATCATCCACATAAAAACGACCTTGTACGTCCAGCACACTACACACTACCAATAAAAAAGTAAAGCTGTCAATTAAACACAACTTTGGTCTACACTGAACCAATGGAAGAAAGGGAACAAGTAGAATAGATTTCACCAGGGAAAATTATGCTCGAAACTTGGAACATCCTACCGAAGCGACGAAGAGTGGCGAATTCTTGGTGTTTCAGAAAAGAACGACGTGCCATGTAAGGGGTTATTTATCTCTCCCCACTGTTGGTCACGTTGAGTAAAATTGAAGAACATTTTCCAGGGACAGTCATGTAGTATAATAAGTATAGAGAAGGGTGGCTGATGGCGGAAGCACGAGGGTAACAGAGAAAGGGAGACATGGATCCTCGGTCTCGCTTCACGAAAGTGCTTCTGCATAACGACCTGCACTCAACTTGAAAGTCAAATCCGTCATGTGTTTGGCAGCGATATTGTTTGCGCCACGTTGAAATTATTTTCCACCGACCATGCCATCTGGTGGCTCCAGAGTGTTCATACAGTACTTTCAGCAAATTCGGAAAATTGCCAATCACAAAGAATATTTACTATGAATGAACTCTTTGCGATGGTAATGCTTTTTAGCACGGGTGTCCTCTTAGCTGGACTTATTTTCGTTCGCGCACCTCCATCAGGCTCCATCAATTATTGCTGTATAAAACCTACGAACTTAGTTTTGAATGTGCTTTTCTATTTTAATAAAAGACAATAGCTCTTATCATGTTTTCTTGTAATATTACGCTTTATATTTTACCTTGGTATATTTCTATGACACACGACCAGAAAGTTAATAATAGTGCTTCGACTGCAAAGAGTGAAAGTGACCTGTGCAGTAAGATAGTTTGTCCAGTAACTGCAGTACAGCTTGAGACAAAATATAATTTGATAGCAAAAGGTTGATGCCCATTATTTCGTCTACAGTGTGCCAGACTTCTATCACATTGCCTCAGTAGGCTGCCAAAAGGAACCTGGGATGTTCAAAGAGCAATGAAAATTTCATTTTTCGTGGATGGTATTAAATCTAATATCATATGAACATTCTAGAAGAAGGAATTCATTATCTTTGACACCGCATTTTCCCTTGCATAAACTCTGTATACATTTCTACATGGGAGAACGTAATGAAACTCGTGTGATTTACGTACCGCTCTGGATTCTATGGCTGTCCAGGAAATGAAATATCATATCTCGTATCTTGGAAATCAATTTTAGGATGCTTGATATTCAAACAAAAAAATTTAATTTACCTCTGTCCAATCCATAAATTTGTGTTTAGCAATTTGTTGAATTTTAATCTGCCTTTAAAAATTGTTTGAGAAATTACAGTAGAACCTCGCTTGTGTGAACACTGATTGTTCGAATGAATGATTATCAGTTTTCAAAATGGCAGTGTATGGACTTGAAAATGAATAATTTGTAACATTAACGCTGTGAACGCCGTGTCGGTCACCGGTGACGGACACCTCAAATTTAATTTAATGAAATAATTATAGATTGTCGCAAAATTCTGAGCAAATTTCGAATTGAAACAGTATTGTAGGATCAGAAGAATATGACTGAGTACTCAAATCTTGTTTTTCTTTGCGATTTATATAAAAAATAGTACATTATATCGTGTCTGATTAAGTATGCCCGCCTTCACTGTGGCGTTCGACGTGTTATTGCGTTATGCGCCACAGTGGAAAATCCTGGGACTGCTCAGACACATTTATCTGTTTCATAATACACTTCTCATCGCACACTGTCATTGTAACGTACGTTACTCAAAATTTCGTAGCGATTGGTAGTTATTCGATGAAAACTAGAGATCTGTCAATAATAAAAATTGAGATACGGCACTGCTCAAACAAATTTGTAGAAAGAGAGACAAAGGACAATTTATTGTGCAATAAATACAAATGTAATCATTCCATCATCTTAACAATTCAATGAGCCAATTAGAGTGTCCCTCAATTAGTTCGGATAATCGAGTTTCAATTTACGAATTTCAATTAATCTAGCACAATCCTAAAAACACAAAGCAGTTGAGAATATCGTGCTCAATTTATTGAACGAATTAATCGTTCGATTTTTAAAGCGCTTGGATATTGAATTTTTTCGGTTTGAGGTGGACCGTGGAACGGTCTGTGTAGTGCCGACTATATATAGGCAATTCACGAGGCGAAAATAACGGAAAAAGAATGGATATCGGGTCATCGGTGACCCGATTCTAGTATTTCAAGGGTTAAAAGCGGATCTCTATGTAGACGGGAAAAGGAAGAGATAACATTGAAAGAGAATCGATATCAGGAAAATGTTGCGATGGTATTTCTTACGGGACGTCGTATAAGTATATGAAGCTACAGTGTTCTACGCAAGCGATAACATTAACTTTTATTGTACGACTCGACAGTCATTTTTCAGTGGAATCGTATGAAAACGCGGGAAACTGTTCCGTAGATTTCAACAAACGGATTTTCAAGACTATGTACTCATTATATTTCTCAGAATTCTCAAAACAACGATCGAAGCAAAAAAATTTCTGTACTTCTCGAAATTTATCACGTGAAGGGATGAAATACTTTTTGCATATAAAACTTAATGAATTTTCATGAATATTTTCAGTTATTGGCACATATACTATGACAGAAATTGATCACATGTTTCCATAGCTACTTTTCTCCCTCAGTCTTTGTGCAACTTATTAGTTACACGCTTCTGAGGCATATTTGCCATGTTATTTGTGACAAACAATGTGGTTTGACTCAATTAACACGCCCCAAAGATGTTAAATAAAAGGAGGTTGAAATACGTATTACTGTTAAATATTGTTGATAAGTACATAACAAATCTTGTGGTGCATAAATATTCGTCATATCATAGACACTTATCACACTGAACAAATATAAACAAACAAACTTGAATAATTTCTTTCAACCTTAATCAATTCCTCAGTGAACAGACTAATTCCAATTCTGATACAGACATACGGTCATCCGTAAAAACAAAACTAAAACATGTCATAAAATAACAAATCATGCATTGGAATTCATGTTACTACTTTGAAGTAGGGCTATTGATTTGAACCGAATATCTGAGATACCCGGGTACTCAGTACTCATGAGATACCCGGGTAGACAAAAATTACCCGACTACCCGAATCGATGAGATAGTCGAGAATCTCGATTTAGAAGCCGATCGTCTTTCGGTCATTTTCGACTAACATCAGTATGAACGAAATAACCTGAAAACAATTAAATATGGAACGAGAGACGGTCGGCTTTCATATCGAGATTCTCGACTATCTCATCTATTCGGGTATCTCATAAATCAGCAGCTCGACTTTGAAGCAGATAGAAATAATTTAAGACCGAAACGTGTTACAACTAATACTTCAGCCAATTGTTCAGAAATAAACAGAAATAATTTAAAAGCGAAACGTGTAATACCCGATGCTTCAGGCAATTGTTCAAAAGTAAACAGAAATAATCGAAGACCAAAAGGGGTTACACGCGAGGCGTCGACAGTGCAGTGAACAGTTAAGAACGTCCAATAGCGGCTCTTTTGCTGCAATTAGACGTTCTCGTCCCCGCGACAATTTCGGCACAGAAATTTCCCTCTGCAGCGCTTGAAAATCTTGCACGGCCTTTCTCCACAGCTTCTTCATTCGCCCTCGGCTGTATACTCGCTAGCTGCTTAAGTGCGCCCCGGAAATTTCATATACGTAACAATCTGGAAGCTATTAGGAAGTCTATGGGACTATTATGTGCAGCACTTTGAACACGTCGTGGTTACGGGATGGTCGCGTGGCTGCGCTTCGAAAACCTCCGAACGATCGCAGAAATCGAAACTCATGGTGTTTCATGTGTTTATAAAGGAACTGCACAGAGTGTCCTAGAAGTACATACAATAAGACAAACAATAAAAAACGATAGAACCATGGTTTTTTTCTTTTTGAGAAAATACGTGCGTTCATTATTTTTCCAAACGTACATTCCCGACCATAAGTCTTAGAACATTTGCTATAGCTGTCGATAATATGGTATTTTTCTAGGGTTGCTGCTAATGTCTAAAAAAAATGATTAAGGCCAGTCGTGAGAAAGTAATGAAGGAAAAATCATGCACTGGCCCTCTCCATCACCTGATTTAAATATGACGTAGAAAATATAGGATGGCAACGACCAAAAAGTATAACAATTGTACCTAAAATCAAGGCCTGAGGTCTGGAATCGCTTGCAATAGAAATGGAACGCAAATTTACCAGAAAGTATATGGAAGTTCAAGGTTCGACTTCCAATTGGATTCAATTATTATTTATTTGATCATGTTTAGTATTAACACCTTATATGCGGAGTATTTTGCACATCTTAACCTACGTGCCGCGGGCTATTTTTAGCGCTTTCGTGAAGGCTTTACACTAGACACCACTAAAAATCACATAACATTTGATTTATATTCACCATTATCAGCAACTACAATTTATTGGCATCATAACATAAAAAATAGTTTTAATTCAACTTAAGCACATGAAGTTGTCCTGACTCCCAGGAAACGCACAAACGAAGTAAAAACGAAATTTTCCGTTAGCCGCAGATAGGCGTTGTAAAAGAAATCACGTAATTGTACATCGCCCGTATATAAAGTGTCAATAAATGTATCTAGTCAGATCTAATATAATCAACAGAAAAATTATGAACCTGATAACATGATTTAACACGTTGAACGCCACAGTGAAAACGGCCATACCTAATCAGACACGATATAATTTACTATATTTTATATAAATCATAAAGAAAAAAACATTTGAGTATTTGATCATGTTCCTCTATTCCTACATTATTGTTTCAGTATGAAGATTACTTAAAATTTTGCGACAATCAATTATTGTTTAATTAAATTAAATTTGAGGTGTCAGTCAGCGGTGACTGACGCGGCGTTCAACGTGTCAAAACGAATAATCTGAGGTTATATTGATTTTGTATAACAATTGAGAAACTTTGTTACATTCAGTTAATATGACATGGGGCTCAGTGTCAAGTAATCCAAAAATTTCTGCAGGTGAAACATATCCCCCTCTCGAAGCATTCAATTTCGAGAACTCGAAAGACCCTCGGTCGTGTCGCGCCTTCCCCGAAGACACTTTTGCGCACGCACACTCGCGGGATAATTAAACCTGCTACTCATCGTCGGGGAAGGAATTAATTAAGTCGAGAAGTTTCCGTCGGAGCGTCGACAATTTAACTCCGTTCCGCGCTGCGTTTTTGTAGGGCTAATGATTGGAAAATGTAAAATCGATGAGAAAAATTCCACGCAAGAGCCGGAGTGCTAGTCTTGAATCACAATTCGGTGCGTTTATTAGGCCAGGATAATTGCGTTTCGATTCGGGTCGCGGATTCGCTGTTCCGTTTTCAGGTCAATCCTTGAACGCTTCTGCCCGCCGCGTTATTACTCTGCCATTGCTTTTTACCTTTCCCCTTCGACGTTCCGCTTTTAAATTCTGAAACCTTGTCCTTGAAGTCTGTAACTAAACCCTCTTGTCTTCAAAGCTTTCTACCCGCTGTCTCAGGATTTCTTTACGAAGCTGCGCTGAAAGTTATTATTCAAATGCTCGAGACCGCGTTACGACCATACCTGTTACTATACAGCACGCACAATTTTCTGTTGACAAACTTTTGAATGTCAATGTCAGTATGAAACAAAGTTATTGTAAGGCAAGATGTTAATATGAAACACTTTGAAATTCCTAGCAAACAAAAATATGAAAATTGCAATTTATAAATGCAATGAGTAGACTGCAGATCTTTATGCAATTTAACATATTTAAATACGTAAAACATGGATATTCTGCAAAGCAAGTAAATTAAAAAATAAATGTTGTAACGTTTAAGGGGCAAAATATAGTTTTATCATAGTTTGATTTCAGTAACTACATTAAAGTAAATCATATTTAGATCTTAAAAAGTATATTTGCATAAACATCTGCTGTATAGTAATGAGTTTGAAGTACTTTTACTATGAAATAAAGGATTATCGATTAATAGACCAATAAAGCATCCTATAAAATAATAATACAGTCGCCTAATTTAAAAAGCAACATAATAAATCTCCTATATAAAGAATTATCCGAATAGTCGTCAACAATTTCCATCATGAATCTCCGAACAATGTCAAACACTCGATTCATCGCACTGGCTCGTCAGTTTTCATTAATATCGTTCACGCCATCAGATTAATTAAACACCAATAAGACTCATCAGCGACTAATGAAGCAAAGAGCAGACGGGACGTTCGAAACGCATCGTTTAATCGTTAACAGACCGATGATAATCACGAAACAGTCGAAATAACGGTGTCGAATGAATGAATGAGCAACGGGAGGCCGCGGTATTTAGCGAGAAATTTCGACAAAATTATTTCGAAACGTCAGCGTGAATCACTCATGCGTTTTCATGATGTGCCATTACGATTTTTCCAAGAGTGGTCTGCAGTGAAGTTTATTAATGAAAAATTATTATTCATGTAGTCAAGTTTATTGTACAATTTGCTTCAGATGATCCTCTGTGTCAAGGATAGCTATGAGGATTAGGTTTAAGATGCATGAATGATCTGCTATTTTTAATATTCCAAGGAATAGTGACACATAGGTTGTAAATCTTGTTGTTAGTCATCTATTGCCAGAAAAACTCCAACTTCCAGCAGGAATTGAACACTTGGAGATTCTCCTGCGCTCTCAATAGCAATTGACGCATCATAATCCCATGTGCGCACCTGGTCTTGGCTTACGAGTTGAGCTGATTTTTCCAAAATTGAAAATGTGCAAAGGAGTATGCTTGTATCCTCCGCGTGATAAGCTGTACGAGACGTACACGTATAGAAAAAGCGCCCCGACTGCGTATTGGTGTTTTACACCCCCACGTTGGTACACGGCCTTCCAAAGAACATGTCGGAGGGAACGTGCGTTAGTTAATTAAGGGCAGTAGAGTTAGCACGTTGATTAGAGTTATTTAGAATTATTTTAAAACGACTAAGAACGATTTAGAACTATTAAAAAGACCAGTCAGAACTGACATAAGGTGATATTGACTTTGACGAGTATCACTTTGCAATATTGAGACTAAAATATCTTAGTGAATTAAAAATTATACGATTCCATTTAAGAAAACGCATGCCACCTTCATCTGACCTCTGCGCGTCCATCTACAGAAAAATTAATTACACCAGATTATGACCCCCTCGAAACCATTCACTCCCTATCTGAACCATTTATTTTTATATAGCAGGTAGTTTATCAAGAATTCGCATTTATATAGTAAAATCGGACACTGTATGTTTTACAAGCACCAGAGTTATTATTTGCGAACTGTAATACACTGAAAGTCAAGGGTGCTGTAGCACAAAATTTGTAAAAATTCATATTTGAGTGAAACTCGTACTATAACATAAGTCATAATCTGCATGACGAGTGTGACTCGTTATTACAAGACGAGGTGTTGAAAGTGCTGCGGAAAATTCCGTTGAAAACGAAACGAAAGTATGAATGCAAGGAGATCAAACATCCTGTCCCGCATGTGTATGGACCCATTTCCGGCTTTTCGTCAAACACTGTGCATCGGCCACTCATTAAAAAGTACGTGTTTGAGTTGCTCTCATCAGCCGGAGCCAGCCTAATCTCTCGCGAGACCGACAAACAGCGGATAAAGCTTTTCGAAAGCACGTTCTCCCCGGCACACATGACTTTTGTAAAGTAATCAGGTAGAGTGATTCACCCTTCAACGGTCTTATCGATCGTACGGGATTTTATTGTGCAAACGGGTGGTTCAACAATTTGCGAGGATTAAGGATTGATCCAATTCATCGAACACGCTGAATCGACGGGGGTTCAACGAGAATATTCTGTTTCTGCAACAGAAGTAGTTACTGCGACCAACTTTGTTGTAATTATCAACTCATCCCTTAAGCAATGTCGCTCCTTGTCTTATAAAATATATTTTAAATATATTTTATAAATATATTTATAATTATATATTAAAGGTTCCCTGGGTGAAAAGAAATGGAAAAGGCCTGAAGTATGATCTGGATATGTATATCGCTACGTCCACAACGGTATAATTTGCTATAATATTATAAATAATACTTCATACCTCTGTAAATTTATAAATAATCCTTAAAGTCGCCTAGAATGTTTTAAAAGTATTAGAGAAGAGTCTCAAAAATTGCCTTATGCAACAGTGTGATCGGTCAGACAACGAAGAAAGAACAATTTTTCATATATCTTAACGATTCTCAATTCGTAAAGCTCATGTACACAAAAATATAAATTTTCCTACGCCCTAAGTAGCATCGTTTATGCATGAAAATCCGGCAAGTTCGAGCATAAAGATTCCACGAAAGGAAGATTACAAGCAGCCAAGTTGTTCATTTAATCATTCTGTCGGTGGAAGTTCGCTCGGTAGTTGAATCATCGACGGGATAATTGGAAACGAAGTTCAAGTTATCTCTCTGTCGCGTCTTCTTCCACCCCCCGCCCCTTGAGCTTCTTAATGCGTTTATAATAAAGAATGGCCTCTCATTATCCGGCGCATTAAGTGTTAACTACCCTTATCGTAAACTAGATTTAAACGAACCTGATTACACCCTGCGCAGCCTCACGGCGATTCTAGGTAAAACGAATTACCCTCGACATCTTTCCGACAGGAACCACCGACTTTAATCGCCGCCGCTAAAAATAGTGTAACAATTAGCACGATTCAGGATGAACCAACTCGACTTCCGCTCTGATTTCTCGACCTTCATCCGGATGTTTGTTTCTCCAGTTTTTGATTGTAGTGGTATTCGTAATTGGAATTCGAGGTCCACTGTTCGACCATTTTCAAGAACGGTTGCTATGGTATTTAATTAAAATTTTATATACTTACTATAAGAACTTTAAATAGCAGTTATAAATGAATTAGTAGTTATTTTAACTCAGTAGTAATATACTCAGCTGAAAAAATGGAACACAAGAAGATTATCAGGATTTACGTGGAAGTGTCCAGGAGATTTCAAGGTCACGTTCTTCCAGCGAATAATTGGAAAGATAATTACTTTTTACGCTCGCGATGCACGTATCCCGAGCCAGGTTATCTAAATTATTTATGTGACACGATATAAATTCTGTGGCTCCTGTAAAATATAAACTACAAAAACTTGAACGTGAAACTTTTTAATGGTTATAAAAAGAACAACAAATCATATTATATATAACTGCATGTACTATTTTGTTCGACTTGATTCAACATATCGTATAATTAAATTGCAGTGTTTATTAAGGTCTGAATTTATTTATAGCACATTCTTCTGTTTTGCATATATTGGCGGAAGATATGCGAACCGAAAATAACCTTAGAAATGATCTGAGAGAATTTTATGACATCGTAAAGGGAACTACTAAAATATTTTGCAGAAAATTGCGAAGCTTTATGTGCATTCTTAACACGTTCTGACCAACAGTAGAGTATCCTGCCACTGGCCAGACATGCTAAAATACCTGCTTAGAAACATCCTTGGCAATGCAAATATTTATATACCTAATGACACGCTTCTAATTATACACTATTACTGTTATTACCACATCACTAATAACTGCACGAAAACTAGCAGCGATTTGATGAAATTAAGATTGAGGTGTGAATCACCAGTTTCCCACATGGCACGGAACGTATTGTATTTCGAAACATAAAGATCAAATGTAATTAAATTAAATAATTCATAATTTTCATAAGACTTCGACTGGTGTCAATGTTACAATAAAAAAAGAATCAAATAGCTACAAATTCTTATAAAAATGTAAAGTAACAACTACCAAATCAAACTACTGAATATTTATTCCTTGATATCTCTACATATATAAAAGTCAAAACTTGTATGTATGTTCCGTAAAGGCTTCTATACCGTTCAACGTATCCGCACCAAATTTGGAACGAATATTCTTCGACTCCCTAGAAAAAATACTGTGAGGAAAATTGATTCCTCATATATTTCCCTTAAAAATAAAATAAAAAATAAATAACTATGACCTTTAAAAAAAAATAACGAATTTGATCACGGGACGCGCTATTGTGAATTTTGTGCAAAGAAAAAATTTTGAACGGTCCAGTTTGTTGTAGCAGATATTGTTGAAAATTTGCATTGTGTTTTGTGTTGTGGTCGACGTAAATTGTGTGAAGAGGAAAAGGACGACGCGTAATTGGCGCGAATTGATTCAGAATTTGACTCTCGTTACGTTGAAAGAAAACAAAAATTTTCAACATGTCGAAAGAATACACCGTGACCGAATTGAAGGAATTTCTGCGAGTGCGGAATTTACCTTCGGCTGGCAATAAGGCCGAATTGATTTTCCGGCTAGAGCAGTACGATACAAACATTTGGGAAGTCGTAGCCGAAGAGAAATTGCGGGAAGCCGAGCAAGCCGCTCGCGACGAGGAAAGGCTGAGAAGAGAAGCTGAAAGATTGGAGGCTCCTCAACATCGGGCAGATGACCGAGACACGCTGAATACCGAGTTGCAGCAGCCGAGTGACATTGTGCAACGAGAACTCGATTTATTGAGAAGGGAACGAGACATGATGCAGAGGGAAGTGGAACTTCTTCGGCGAGAGCAGGCGTTTCTAAGAAATTCATCCGCTAGTCCGGCAAGAACGGAAAGTGCAGCGAGTTTTGGTGTGCGAAGCATTGCATCCGCTAACCTAAGCATACGGGCGATTGGTGACCTGCTGAGCGAGTTCGACGGTCAGGACAATTCGTTTTGGAAGTGGGAGCAGCAGGTGGAACTCCTTCGCGCTACCTATCAGCTGGACGATAACGCGGCGCGAGTACTGATCAGCTCGAAGCTGAAGGGGCGTGCGGCCGGCTGGTTCCATTCCAAATCTCAGCATCTTACGCTCAGAATCGAAGACTTATTAAAAGAAATGAGAGTGATGTTCGATCATCGACCGAGCAAATTATCGCTGCGTAAAGACTTTGAGAATAGAATGTGGAAATCCGGTGAAAAATTCACAGATTATTTCCACGATAAAGTGATTTTGGGTAATCGAGTGCCAATCGCGGAAGACGAATTAATTGATTATGTGATCGACGGAGTAACCGAGCCGCAGCTTCGGGATCAAGCGCGAATCATGCGTTTTAAAACAACAGCGGACCTATTGGCAGCATTCGAAAAAATCTCATTGGACCCGAAAAAAGTAATTGATCGAGAAAATCGAGAATTGAAGGAAAGGAAGGAGACGAAGGGGCACAGTGGCTATCAGAAAGAAGCTTTGTCGTCGAGACCACAGAAAAAACCGGTGAGGTGTTTCAACTGCCAGGAGGCCGGACATGTCTCCACGAGGTGTCCGAAACCTAAGAGGCAGTATGGGGCTTGTTTCGAGTGTGGTTCAGCATCGCATCGGTTGGCCGATTGTCCGCGGCGAGCAGAGAATCGACGAAGGGGAAGCGGCGTAGCGACGGAGCCCAGCGCGACGGCGTCGACGAACGTGGTGCAACCGACGACACTTCAAACGCCGTACATGGTCTCCTTATGCTATTCTTTTTATGATAAAAACGGACACGAATGTAAGTATGGATTGAGTGCCATGTTAGATTCCGGATCGCCTATTAGTATAATCAAAAATAGTTTTGTACCCTATGACGCGCGATCACCTGTGTCCGAATACGAACACGAATTCTGCGGAATCAACGGTTCGTGTTTGAAAATTTTATGTCATTTTTATCACGAAGTTGAAATAGAAGGTATATTGATAAAATTAAAATTTTATGTCGTACCTGATGATACGATGGCGTTCATGGCTATTCTCGGACGAGATTTTTCATCGCATCCATCGATCAAAGTTACATTGGATGAGAAACCCGTAATCACAAAGAGAATAAAAGAATGGCCAACAAATGAACTAGATTGCGCGATAAATCAAATAATGAACATTGAATGTGTCAATGAGCCGAGTAAAGCTCGGGAAAATTTACAAATCAATTCGAAAATCGGTGCCGAAGCTATTGAAAAAATTAAAAATTTGTACGATTCCGATTATATTGAGATTAAAGAATCTAGTTTATGTGAAAGTGATTTTGAAATGAAGGTGGTATTAAAGCATGACCAACCAATTAGCTTCCGACCGAGACGACTTTCTTTCGCAGATAAAGAAAAATTGCAAACTATTCTGGATGATTTGGTAAATAGAAAAATTATTCGTCCGAGCGAGTCACCGTATGCCAGCCCAATAGTACTAGTGAGGAAAAAGAATGGTGAGATGCGACTTTGTGTTGATTTTCGCGAACTGAACAAAATAACCGTAAAAGATAACTTCCCGAGTCAGTTAATAGACGATAATATTGATCAATTAAAAAATAAAAAAATTTTCACAACTCTTGATTTAAAGGACGGATATTATAACGTAAAAATGGCTCAAGATTCAGTAAAATATACATCTTTTGTGACTCCTCTTGGCCAATTTGAATTTTTGTACTGTCCTTTCGGGTTAACAAATGCGCCGAAAGTATTTCATAGATTCATCCGAAAAGTTTTTTCAAGTTTGATCAGAGAAAATAAAATGTTACCGTTTTTTGACGATTTTTTCATTGCAACTGAGACTCTGGAAGAGCATCTCCAAATTTTGCGCAAAGTGTTTCAAGCGGCGGGACAGTACCGTTTAACGTTCCGATTGGACAAATGTTTTTTCGCCCAAAATGAGATAGATTATTTGGGATATCACGTTAATGTTGACGGGATTCGTCCGAGCGACGATAATATTGCATCAGTAATTAATTATCCGGTTCCTCGCAACGCGAAAGAAGTACTTCGATTTGTATCTCTCGCGAGCTATTTTCGACGCTTTATTCCTGGATTTTCGGTAATAGCAAAACCATTGTACAACCTTGTAAAGAAAAATGTTAAATTTGAGTTTGCAGAAAAAGAAAATGAAGCATTTGAGGCTTTGAAAACACATTTGTCTAACAAACCGATTTTAACCATATATTCACCAAAAGCGGAGACGGAATTGCATTGTGACGCAAGTTCTTCGGGTTTTGGTGCAATTCTTTTACAAAAGCAAACCGAGGGTGTTTTTAAACCGGTATCATATTTTAGTCAGCGCACATCGCCTACTGAATCGAAGTATCATAGCTTCGAATTAGAGTGCCTTGCGGTCGTGAATGCGATAAAGCGATTTCATGTTTATCTTAGCGGAATGCCCTTTAAAGTAATCACTGATTGTGATAGTTTCCGTTTAACGTTAAGTAGGCAAAACATAAATCCTCGAATTGCTCGTTGGGCAATGTTTTTACAAGACTATGATTATGAAATACAACATCGACCGGGCAAAAGAATGAGTCACGTTGATGCACTCAGTAGATGTCACAGCGTATTGGTGATCGAGGGAAATAATTTTGAGCTGACTCTTTCAATATGTCAGGATAGGGATAATGAAATTCGTAAAATACGCGAAAAATTGGAGAAGACGGAAATGAAGCATTTTGAATTGCGCGACGGACTTGTATATCGGAAAGATAAGATGAAAAAGTTACTTTTTTATGTACCGCGTTCAATGGAAGACAAGGTTATTCGAACATGTCACGACGACCTTGGTCATGTTGGTCTTGACAAGGTTGTTAACAATATAACGAAAGTGTATTGGTTTCCGAAAGTGCGAGAAAAGGTTAAAGAGTACATTTCAAACTGCTTGCGTTGTATTGAATTTTCTCCACCGAGTGGAAAACAAGAAGGATATTTACACAGCATTCCGAAAGAAAATTTGCCATTTCGGACAATTCATATAGATCATCTAGGACCTCTGGAAAAAACGGGGAAAGGGTATAAGCACCTATTAGCTATCATTGATGCTTTCACGAAATTTATAAAATTGTTTCCGTGCAAATCGACTAAATCTGAAGAATCAATTAAACATTTAAAAGAATATTTTAGAATGTACAGTAAGCCGAGGCGGATAATTTCGGATCGAGGAACGGCTTTTACGTCAAAGGCGTTTAAAGATTTTGTGGAAACAGGAAAAACTGAACATGTTTTAATTGCTGTCGGTACTCCTCGCGCTAACGGTCAAATTGAACGGTACAATAGAATAATAACACCTATGATCGCCAAATTGTGCGAAGTTCCAAAAAAGTGGGATCGAGTACTCGATCAGGTAGAATTTGCTCTTAACAACACAGTCTGCCGAGCAACAAAAGAAACGCCGAGCCAATTATTATTTGGAATAGACCAATCGGGGGAAATAAATGATTGTTTGCGGCTATTATTAGAAGTAGATTCAGAAAAGGAAAGGGATTTAGAAGCACTGCGTAAAAAGGCGTCAATGAATATCGGAAAAAATCAGTTGAGTAACGAAAAACAATACAATGATAAACGGAAAGAGGCGTTTGTATATAATGAGGGCGATTACGTAATGATTCGAAACATCGACACAACCGTAGGTGTTAATAAAAAATTATTACCGAAATTCAAAGGGCCGTATCAAGTGAAAAAGGTACTGGATTGCGATCGTTACGTAATTGGCGACATTGACGGATTCCAAATAACCCAAATGCCGTACAATGGGGTTGTAGCGCCCGATAATATGAAACCTTATATTGCGGCGTAATTGAAATTAAGAAAAAGATTTTTTTTTGTTATGTAAAATAAGAAATTTTGTGTGCTTAGTTTTAAGATTATAGTGTCCGAATTGTATTAATATTATGCTTATATTTGTATTTTGTGTATATTTAGTATAATTTTCTTTAAGATTTTAATAACATTGTATTTGGGTTTAGCCGGGACGGCTAAAAGGTCAAGATGGCCGAACTGTAGGCATTTATACGGACACAGGTGCGTCGTAGGCCGGCGACAGCCAACGGTTGCCGATTGCGCGACGAGAGATGACAATGTATGTAGCCGTTGAAGCTGTTCGTCGAAGATGTCGACGATTCTCGATCCCCTGCGAGTCTTTTGTTTTGACATCACGTGTTTAACGAAAACCGTTGCAGGGCTCGAGGAACAGTTTTGGCGGCAGTCGATCTCGAGCTAGGATATTGAGAGGTTGACTCAAAGATCCGCTCCCGTTTTCTTTTTGTATATGCACTGTTCTTTTTATTTCTTTTAAATTAAAATATATATTTATATCGCCATCCACAAAGTATTAGTTTAAAAAAACGGAAGTGAATGTGTAAAGTGAAATTTGAACAAGTGAGGATTTGAAGAATCCTCAAAATTTTTTTTTATTCACCTAAAGCCCACCCCCTCAGTAGCCCGAGTAACGCCGGGCGCACACAGCTAGTTATATATAAAACAGTATACTACAATGTGTTCGACTGTGCATGAGAATTTTCACTGTGTCAATCGTTGCATTATCACGGTGACTGCCGTGGTGGTCACCGGTGACCGACGCCTCTAATTTTGTTAAATTGAATAACTAACAATGCATATACAATTATGAACAGTATTATTATGATGACAATAATATAAGATAACTATTGTACGTTCAAGTTATAAAATACTTTTTTCCTTCGCGATTTATACTTAAAACAGTGGATTAAAGTGTGTCTCATTAAGCAATGCAGTTTCCACTGTGGCGTTCAACGTGTTAAAAAACAGTTTACAGTATGTCTGACCAGATACACCATTTTTCACTGTGCCAGTGAAAGTCACCATGTTAGGATCTAACATACGCTGGACACTGACATCGGTGGCCATTGATCTCTGTGCAAACGTGACGGAATCACTATCGGCAAACTACGGATGTTTACTCGGTTTAACAACATTAATTACACGATACTGTCAACACGTTGTCGCACGTTATCAAAACACCGTCAAAACTACATCATGTACCGACGAGGTACATATGTCGACGCTCCGGTATGAAGTTTCCCCTTGTCCCCGTCGCGTCTAGTTCGCATTAAACCGCAGCCGCTAATTAAGCTCGCCGCTGTACTGATACTCCGCTAATTGGCCGATTGTTTGCCAGGGCAATCGAGAATTCGCATTGAATCTTAATACGGCCCCGGGGTTTCCACCGCATCGAACAATAAGATGGAGTCGTTCGCCGAATCGTTCCTTCCATTTTATAGGGAAGGAGCTTTCGAACAAAATCGTCGAACCGATGGTTCGCCGCAAACGGTAGTCAAAAGCAACAATGCATTGTTTGTACCGCCGCCATTGTTCTTTTTTCACGGTCCACCTCTGCGTGCTACGTTCGCGAATTACTCCGTTCGAACTGAAACGGATTACTTACATTTTCTCGATCGCTGGGTGTACCACTGCACAGTATGTTACAGAAGTTTACGTTTTTTATTCAGAATAATTGCAATAACTATACGGCGCATGTTTGCGGGAAAGGTTAACACGTTGACTGCCACACAACTTTTATATGTTTTAGCCTGGGGGCCACAATCAAATTTTCATCATTTTGAGTATATAATGATAAAATATAAAGTAATACGGTTAATATTATGTTTTAATAAAAATGTTTAATTATTTAAAGACGCACTTTTTATTTCATAATGTTCTCCAGTTATTTACGTTGTTCAAAATTTGTTAATCGATGTTATTCATCTGATTTTAATCATTCTAAAAAATGTAGTAACGCCAGTCACGGATGACCACCAGGGCCACACTGAGAAGACATGCGCCGGTCACGGGTGACCGCCGTGGCAGTGAACGTGTTAATGTAAAAGTCAGTGTAATTTTTTTAGGAACGCGGTGATTTTGAAATTCATTTTGGTTCTTCTGAAGGGTAGCTTAATGTAAACTGGAACTCGTGGACAATCAGTATAAATAGATAAATAAACTCATTCAGTGAGTTGAAATGTTAGAGATATATTTTGAAAGTCAGTGTTCGCTTATAGGGCACAAAGAGAAATTTGCTAAATAAAAAGTGGACCATGATTCACACGAGTCTCCCAGGAGCCGAACGAATTCCATCCAACAGGAAGTAAAGAAAATTGAAGCCCTGAATTCCAAAACGGCACACGTTCACTTTTTCACACTGCGTGAGTTATTGATATGACTATAGCTCACTCAAATCTGACAGTGTTAAAAAAATATTCCTAAAAAAATTGTACGTATAAACCAGATAGGGTTTAACAAAAAAAAATGTTTTTCTCAATATGTTGGTTTGTGGACTTATGCCGTTGTGCAATTCACGGCTTCAATCGTTTGTGCACTCTTGCATTGTTGCCCGTATACTCAAATTGAGAGAATTACAGAAAATGAAGTCGATCAGTCGATATGTATCAAAAATTGAGAGAAACATCTCTCTCGTGTACGAAAAATATTATAGACTGTGAACTGAATTTTTTTTCTCGCGGAACCCACCATCGAACGAGGGATTACACGTTCTTCCGTTAAGCGAATTCTTTCAGTCGTTATTCTTAATTAGGCTATCCCCTTAAACGCTCCAGCGTCCTGCCAAGTAGAAAATCGGGCGAAGCATGAATATTAACCGGCCGCGTTTACATGAAACGTCGCGCAATGAATTAACTTTCTCCGCGGATTGAATTAATCAAGTTACGGAGATTAGAATGCAAAAAAACGTTACACTATGGAAATCCTGAGTCGAGGAGCGACGTTCTTCATCCAGATTTCTCCCGCCACGCTTCTTCTTACATTCAGACGTTCATTAATGATCTCTGTTCTACCATCAATTTTTATGAATAGATACAGTTCATTCTTTTCAGTAATTGAACACACAGTGTCAATTCTATAAATCTTCGTGGGCTCGTCGACTCGCTAATGTCGCGTCTGATCATAATCACCCACCATTAACGGATTACCGTGGTTGCTGTTAGTTCAGCAACTCAATAAATCGATGTATAATCCGAGCTATACGTATCATCCATCCGGTGTCACATTAGGATCACTCCTACCGTTTAGATGAGATTTACTGCAAACCGATATGCGTCGGTTGTAACTGCGATTCGATCGCTTGAACGAGATTAACAAATTCTGATTTTTATATAAAAATATTAATTATAAGTGGCTATTTAATTTTCATTCCTAAGTTCAGTCGATGACTCAAACCTTTTCCCTGACTTCCGAAACACTCTATGTACGAAGTACGAAGATGTTTGTAGCTTCAGACTTCATTGTTCTATTCTAGACATCTAAAATCTATACACCATTGTTTCCTCACAACTTTCCAAAACAACCCCGATGTCTAAACTTTCTGCTAAAACTTTCCGCATAAAACTTCCCCCTGTTTTATTTTCGAGCACACATGATAGACAGATAGTGGATTGGACTAATCAGTGACGTAGAGAGCGATTTAAAATGCATTTCCCTGAAGTCAAACCCCGGTGTCTAATTGGTTTGCGATGTTCCTAAGGTGTTTACTTATTTACAGCGTGTCGAGCCTTTCGGTGAGGAGGGTTACATTGCCCCATGTCAGCTTCTTGCTCGTGCACCAAGCTTGAAAATGTTACCCCGGCGATAGACGTGTTTGCGAATTAATTGTGATAGACATGTGCCTCTTCTGGGTTCACGTTCGACGAACCCGAGTGGATCACTAATGACCAGGTCCTCAGTCCTTCTTTTTTTTCAGACTTTTACCTACTTTGGGTTAATGATGCGCACGTGTTACAATATTCTGTCGGAAATTGCAAGTCTATTCTAAACAGAGTGTCACTAGACCGAAGGAGACTAATTTATATGCCTGCGCTGATGGAGTTCTTAAAGCGACATATCCAACAATTGTTTAATTTTTTATTCGACAAGAGCCGATACGAAGATACCAATGTGCCTAACTGATGCAGAATTTCACGCGCCTAAAGATAGTATACCTCAAATTTTCCTACCTGCAACAGAGATGTCAAAAATTCACGAATTTCGAGGGGGTCAGAGTCCCAGCCTCACTGTCCGCCACGCGACTTGTCGGACAATTGTTTAATTTCTGTTTTAACAAGATCCGATACGGAAATGCCAATATACCTATCATATGCGGAATTTCACGTGCTTTAAATTGGCATGCCTAAAATTTTTGTAACTGCAACAAGGACGCCAAAAATGGAAGAATTTCGAGGGGACCCGGGTCCATATCTCATTACTCTACTCGCGACTTATCCGACAATTGTTTAATTTTCATTTCCAGAAGTGCCGCGTCACCGATGCCAGTGGATGTACGAGATGTCACGGTGAAGCCGTTCAATACTTCCGATTCCAAGTAAACTCCACCACCTATCGTTCCATCCGGCTGTATCGATTTCTCGCGGTGTCATAAACAACGACACTGAGAAATTTTCAATCCAGAACATCTTCAAAGGTGATTTCGATTGATTCCTCGTCGATTTTACGAAGCAGTATGTAGAGACCCCCTGGCGAATGAACCGAGTTCAAAACGGACAATACGCTACCATTCGTTCTATTAATCAACGAGACTCCCGCAGTTTTGCGGCGTGTTATCTGCACGGCGAAATCTGCTCGCGAGATTAACTTTCCTGATTCATTGGGTTTCGACTTGACGTGGTCCGCCGTGCGGATCACCTGCTCCTGCTTTTAATCGTTCCATTCGCGCGTACAACATTTCGTTATTCACGTCCCACTGCCTACGGTATTATCGGACATATTCCGACCGAGCTGCCGCTCGGTTTTCGTGTTTTATGATCGCTACCAACCGCTCGCGTCATGATGCTTTCTCAGTTGACATTGTTCTTTACACCAGTTCAAATTTTGCAACCGGCATGCCATTGGTGTACCTTTAACGCTATTTAGGATAATTATGACGCAGCAACGGTCAGTTGGCGAAGGACTGCTTTTGACGCTCGACCACGTCAATAGGGTAGCTTCTAGTTTTCGAAACATTATCTGATAATCTTTGACACCGCTTATTTTTTGTCGTGTGAATATTTTTTAAACCTTCGACCGACACAAAGTATCATTTCAATCTACAAATTTCCCCTTGTAAACCTTATGAAGCAATCGCAACGCATCCCCGGTGTCCTATTCACTGCTGCCAGTTAATTAACAAAGTATATCTCGTTTCCTTAATTTCCGTCTGGCTGTAACTCGTCGCAGATCCTCCAGACCGCGGCCGCTGGTCCAGAAACAGAAACGATGCCAACAATTAAGCCAGCAGTCGCGAGATAATAATTCGTCGGGCAATTAGGAAAGGCAGCCCGTTAAAAAATGCAGAAAGAATTAGAGAACGTTAAGCCCGGAGGAAGAGTTTTCATTCTTCGGTCCGTGACAAGCCGGGACGAACAGTGGTTGCAGCTCCACTCAATTGTGATCCTAAAATGCAGCCGAGCCATTCACCCTTGCCACGGCTACTACCCCCTTTTTTCTCTGCCTCTCTTTTTCCGTGGCAACACCCAGGATTACTTCATTCCCCTTCGCCCGTTTTCCACTCGTGGAATCGTATTGGCTTTTGGCCGGGTGGTTCGAGTGGCTACGCAACCCTTCGTTTCACCGCTCTTCCTTTCTTCCTCCATTTCTCCTCCTCCACCCTCGATCTCCCTGCTTTATTTACATCCTGCCTGCTCCCGTAACAAAGCAAGCAAATTATCTCGACGTTACGAGCACCGGGACCGGCTATAATCGAATGATCTAGCGTAGCAATACGCCTACGTTGTAACCAAGACGTACGAACTATGCCGCCCAAAGTCACGCTCCACCTACACATTGATTTCTCTGAAACTTCTAACGTCCTTCTATTTCTGGGGTTTAAGTTAAAAATAAAAATCTTTGACTCCTTGTAACTTACGTTCAGAACGAGTCTAACGGTATGTTTATGTTGGAGCTGCGATAAACGATCAGAGAGGCGATGATAGCGAAGCGTAGAAAGACATTTTATTGTTTTATAATGGAAGTGTTTACAAATATTACTTTTTCTTCACTATTATCGCCGTTCTCACCGTTGATACGTAACCTTATTGACGATGGATACAGACAAATTAATAAGCGAAGTGTTTATTAGATCCCCTTTATGGGATCAGAAAGATACAAATCACCATAACAGATTTATTTTAGATAAGTTATGGGATGAAGTAGCCCTTAAATTAAATACAACACGTAAGCATAAATACTCATTTATGCACGCAATGTTTACGTTTACTGCGTAGACTTTTTCCGATGTACCATCTGGGGAACTTGAAGATAATAATAATTCTTATTCAGAATCACTCATGTTTAAATGGTTCATTTTTGCGAATTCTTAAACGACTGTACCCTTAGACTACAGAATGCCAGCATAAAGACAACAAGATACCGTAGTTTCTAACCTCAAATGACTCACTCTGTATAGTAATGCCTAAAATATGAATACCTTCGGTATTCACCAACCGAGAGGTTTTCAAAATGGTCCTTACCGACCGCCCAGGACAACATACGCGGATAATAGCCAAGGATTCCCGGAAATTCATCGACTACTTCAGGCTAATTTGCAGCTGGACGCTGGAACGCCACGGTTTCATCGACCGGAAGTCACCGATACCATCACCGAATGCCTTCCAGTTATTACCGGTGAATCAGAGTCGTCTCGAACGCCGTGCTAAGATTCAACGAGAGTCTCGAATCCGGCAGATCTATATCTTTCGGAGACATCTGAAACTCGTCGATCCAATCGAGCAATGGTAATCCATTCGATGAAGTTCTCGAACTGCTTCCAATTGATTGGATAATAATAACCGCCCAGACCACGGGCCGTTCAGAATATTCCCGGCTTTTAAAGCCGCTGGATAAACAGTCCCCGAGTCTCGATATCGTCTGTCGATTTTAATTGACAGAGACGCGGCGCGCTCGTTAACCGACGACATTTTGGAAGTTCTGAAACGTCCACGGGAACTGCACGCGAAAGCTCTTAACTAGCCAGACGTCCGACTCCGCTTGCACGCAGCTTCAACTTTGACCATTCGAACCGAAAGGGATTAAGTGGTCTGTGCTGGCTTTTATTTAGCGTGCAGGACGTTCTGTTCAACTGATGTTTTAAATGTGGAAGCGACTGGTTTGCTATTATTCAGAAATTACTTTCGAATGGATGTGAAGTAATTGCAAAGATATCATTAATGACCCAGCAAAGACGCAATTTTAATTGGGAATTACAGAATTTGAATTATTGATGTTAGTAACTCACTACAAACACTTCAGGCGTACTTAAAATACAATTTGTTACATATTCCGCAACGCACAGTACGATTTAAAATTATTAAAAATCCTGATATTCATCCTGAAGTCTTCAAAAATATGAGCAGCTTGAAAAATTACATTTTATTCTTATATGGTCTCCTGAACACAATATACATCGTCCGACAATTGAAAGGTAAGGGGAAGGAACAGCGTATGCCCATTTTTATTCTGCAGTGCTCAACTTGAAAGAAGAATTAAAATAATGTAAAACAATTACATTTTTACTCATTTTTTTTCTGTCGCCTAATAAGAGTATAACTTCATGTCATGGGAATACAGTTACATTCATTGAACCTTGTTTCTTCACTGATGCACTAAAGTATTAAAAATTTATTTTCTCAATGAAGCTGGTTTGTAACATTCCTTGTTTTTTCGCCCTTGCCCTTCAATTGGTCTCCAACGCCAAATAATTAGAATTTTTTTTTTAAATAGCAGTTTCTAGTGAATCTACAAATCGTGTCTGACTATACAGTGAATGTTTCACTGTCGCGCGCGTCAACAAGTTATTTTCTTCTAAGACAACAGGTTAAACTGGCAACGGGGGTCGAAAAACGGACAACTAATCATCCCCGCATTATTCCACGCAGTTCACCCGATGCGCGTGAATAATGGACGAATCGTGACGACTGTTCACGATGAATAATCAAGACTCCGCGAGGCACGCGAAAGGCACCTTTGTGACCTCGCGCAGGTCGCTTCTCTCCGTTGGCGAGTTATGATAACGAAAAATGGATAAGGGTCAGAGATGACGGAGCGAGGGGAGCGGATGGGGTGGGAAACGGACAGAGACAGAAAGCAAAAGAGAGAGCAGAGTGAAAAGAGCGAAACGGATGAATAGAGTTCAAGAGCGCCCTTGTGCCGGCCGTCTAGCCATTCAATGTGCAAGCTCTCGCAGACTTTTCAAAGTTGCGGCATTACTCTTCCAACGTTAATGCTCCGCATAACGGACGTGGCTTTTGAACGGAACACACCGGGCATTCTTTTAATGGGAAACTTTCATTAATCTCGTCTAGGAAGTTGCGGGCAGCGGCTCGAAATTCGAATCGACTCGACTCGACCGTTGCCTCAGCCCGGAGAGACCCAACCTGACCGAACGTGTCGTACCGTGGAGGCAAGATTGCCGGCGAATCTACGGAGAATCGAATCTCCGAGGAAACTACCCGGTCCCTCGTTTTCCTTCGATCCAACGGACTACCTCCGTGTGCACCAGCTTTCCGATACCAATACCACCGCGCAGCTTCCTAACTGACGGAATTCGAGGTTGTTTCTGACCGATTACGGGATGGAATGAAGTTTTTCATCGTTTTATGGAATCACGAGGAAGAACGGTGTAACAGATTAATGAGAAATAGAGAACAGAATGATCAAGCCCTCCGAGAGGGCGAGATTTTTAGCTTTCTCCTTCTATTAATGACCTTTAAGATCAAAGTCTAAATTATAACATGGTACTCAGTACACCAAACAGTATTCCGTTCATAGAAAGTGTTTAACTATAGAGTATTTTGCACTCAACGGGTTAAATTCTAAACCTCTATCTAATATTTAACCCTCATCCGTCCCTCTTATCAATTTGACACACCTTTCTCACAAAAATGTGATAGATGTAAAAAAGCAGTGTGCCATGTACATTGCCTTATTATTTGTGAAAGATGTGAATAATCTTATGTTTGAATGTATTGAATGTACAGAAATTCAATTTTTTTTATTATGAATAAAAGAATTTGCAAATTTAACCATTTATTTTTCCATTATATTAATTTTTTACCATGGTATCATTTTTACATCAAGGGCCAAATTAAGTTCGGAAAATGAGGGGCGGATGAGGGTTGACATATTCTTGTTTCTTACTTGTATGCAACCGCATCTTCTATTGCAGTCAGTTAGCCAGTTCTAGGTGGTCCCAAGGGTTCAGCTGCTGTCATACGGTTTTACGAGCTTAAGATACGTCAATTGCTATTGTTCTGGAGAAGTTAACGATGTTCAGGCTCCTCAGTAACTATAAAAGCAATTTTATTCGTACTAGAATTTGCTAAATTCTCGAAGATTATTTCGCCTACTTGAATCGTAACAGAATCTGACTGAATCAGTGACTGTCTTACAGCAAAGTAAATGTACTTACGTGACTGAGATCATTTTATGTGTATCTATCAAAAAGGAGGCTCAAGTAATTAAAACCGCAGTAGGGTTTCATTAAAATCGCTATTATTTCAACGCTGGTTAATTCAAACCCATTAACTGCGTGCAATAATAAAAGAGAGCCTCGGTATCCCTCTGAATAACAATTTCCCTCTCAGTAATATTCAACGGAATCGTGAAGTATTTTTCCTTCCAACATCGAACTCATTTCATCATCCCCTAAGAAAATCACACGTTTAATCTAGATCTTCTCTGTGTGGAAAAAAAATATCTCAACGCGGTAGGACGCAGTATACCATAAGAAAATCTCTCTCCATGCATTTGCATCGACGTTACTGGATCTCCTAAAATTCAGGAGACCCTCGTGCCTATGCATAATTTACGTTCTCGAGGGTATAGAAATTGACGGGGGGTGGCTTTTAAGCAGAATCTTGAATAATAAAGTTTTCACGTAGGATACACGATAAGCATGACCCCGTGGACATCCAAAACAGCATTAACGCAGAAACGGTAGGGAAACTATTGTTATTGTTGACATATACGAAATTCACGACAAGCTGCTTGCGCGTCTTGTATGTTTAACCGCTTTCCGCGGACAGAGCTTTCAAAGCAACACGACGATGTCCTTTTACGCGAAAATTACAACAGTCTGAAGCACACATTACATTGAAATAATTAGATCCTTGCGATCCGTGTGCACACGGCTATACCGCCATATTGCAAACTTTGCGCCGCGCGTTGCATGAATTTCCGTGTGGAAAATACGGTTCGACAAAGAGTACGCGCTTGAAATGAAACCGCTGTTTTGTTATTAAAAGCTCAAGTAATTTGCAAATGCTTCTGGTCGTTCTGGTATTGCAATGTACAGGACGTCGCGTCGGAAAGTGAAAATTCAATTGTCTCCTCTATTTTTGTTACGAGAGAATATTTTGGTAGTAATTTAGACAGGGTCAGAAAATGTTTGAAATTCGTATTACTGCACTCGGTGAAATGATTGTTAATTCCCATTAGTTGCGTATCAAGATACTCTGTGCTGCGTATAATCCGATGAATGCTAAATTTCATTATATATCGAACGAAATTAATGTTACCGTGATGGTTTAAAATAAATGGTTTACCGGGAAATGATTAAACGTTAATACGTTATGCAAGCGAAAACAGACGTACCTACTCAGACAGAATATTACTCCTTGTTTTCAATGCAACTCAAAAATCTCTGGATTATAGTTCGTTGGGCAGTATAAGGAAATTTTGTTCAAATGCCATCGCCTGGGGCATAAAAGCAGATGTAACTCCAAAAGTAAAAAATGAACTAGTAAAGCAATAAAGAAATACACATTTAAGTATCCAATTATTGCAATGTCAAATTTGCTCAAAATTTTGCAAAAATCTACAATCGTTTAATTATATAACATCTGAGTCGACATAAAATATTTTGTACTACCACGATAGTTTCAATTCATTTCGTAGCTTTTAATTATATTTGACTACATTTTGTCGCGTCTTGAAAAATTAATAAAATGGGAGTTTTATGTCTGGTAGTACCCTCTAGATTGTTCGAGAAAAGGAAAACGCGCGTAGAACGAGAACATCCGAACAGCAAGAGTTGATTTTGGAGATAAAATGGAATACAAACAGCACGATTCGCGGAATATATCACTGACCGAAGATAGTGCAGTGACATACACATGCTCGGTACTCGTACCAACTCCTACAGCCACTGTTTTATCATTATTATCAAATTATAGGACGTGGTACGTGGCTTACGATATGGAAATAACATGTGCATAAAACTGTCATTACGCCACCGGTGTACGCCGGAAAATCGAAATTTGAAACAGCCTGTTATACTATAGAACCGAGTACCTGCTCGCTCCGCCCGAAATAATGCGGGATCGAGTATCCGAATGAGCTTATCGTTTCGACCTAACGCTTTGAAATCTCTATATGCTATATAAATTGCATATTCAATATGAAACATTATTATATTAAAAAGCACGGAGCACTTTCGTCTGTGACATCCCATATCTGAATTTTCGTTGTGTTAATTGGTTATTCTAGGACAGCATCAGGTGTATATAATATACTATACTCATTGAAATATAACAGAACGTTGTATGGTCTAATTGTTAGTAAAACAGAAAATATTTACGGCATGTAAAATGTCCCTATTTTCTCGTATTTTTCGATGTGCTCCGTTTCAATTTTAAATACTCGTGGAACGTGTAAATTTTAATCAGCGAAATCGGTCCCACATTTTCGCGATAATCAACACACAAACGAATATAAACAAATTCTCCGATGGTGCAATAAGCGGTCGAATTACCATCGAATTGGAGGTGCATTTCAGAACGCGAAATCGCTGTCGATGATTAAAACCATCCAAAAGCAATTTCGAAAAGCTCGTCGCTAATTACAACTGCGAGATCCGAGCAGAAGGAGCGAGCGAAAACACAAAACAACTTGAACACACGGGGCAGTATTGTGAAGCGTAAACTGCCGTAATATTCAAGCAATTCGATACATCGACTGTATTTTAACCGACCTCTTCAATTTCCTACCGCGAAGGAAATGGAAAAGTCACCGGTGCCCGTACACAATTTATTCCGTCGAATTCAGCCATCATTGTCTCCGTAAAAATCTCCCTTCCCTTTCTCTCTTGATTTTTTTCGTCGAGTTCAATTGCCTTTCGCGCACCGATAGGATCGATGTTAAACGTTTCGCGAACGAAAAAGGCTCTCGAAAGCGTCTGCTACGCGAAACTGCTACAAACGTCGCTTGACTAATGAATGCAAACGCAGAAGAGAAGGTCCACAGACAGAGACAGAGAGAGACAGGCAGAGAGAGAGAGAGAGAAAGAGAGAGAGAGAGAGAGAGAGAGAGAGAGAGAGAGAGAGAGAGAGAGAGAGAGAGAGAGAGAAAGAGAAAGAGAAAGAGAGAGAGAATTGGCTCGTCTCGACGACTCCACCAACATAATTTAAATTTTCCTCCATGAAATGAACGCAGGAAATTCGAGATGATAAAGAAATCTGAATAACGAATTCGCAGGCTCGCCAGATTCGCGATGTCGAGTATGAGATATGATGTACATTATACTATACACTGTACACTGCACTATATTATATAGTATGTACTGTGTTCACTGTATCAGCTATATACACTGTACTATACTACATAGTACACATGATGAAAACACTACAGTACACTATACATTGTACTGTGTGCACTATACACTGTATACTGTATACAGTACGATGAACTGTGTACCACACCAGGAAATAAACATTAACCTGTACATTACACTGTGCAGAATAGTAGCAATACATGGTGCACCGCAAATAAATAAAAATCAAACTACTCATCCTATGTCAGTTACAGACTGGAAATTTCATTAATGACACTGTGCACTTAATTGTGCACTACTCTGTATTTCATATTTTAAAATAAACTTGTAAGCTTCACGGATTATCACGAATTATAGTTCGGATAATCGAAGCCCGACTGTACCTGCATGGTAGCAGAAGAAATGCATTGTTGTACACTATGTATAAATAAGAATGATTATACACGTATAGTGTACATTATACACAATGCAGAAATAAGATCGACTATGAAACATATCACAGCTATAGTCAACGCTACAAAAATACATTTTGTAATTACGATTCGCAAACATTAAATAAGATGGCATTATAAAATTTATTATCGAAATAGAGGAGGCTGACTGTTACTCATTGCATCGAATATTAGGAGGGTAGAATACGAACCCTGTGCTCAGTACAGCCTATAAATATAACAATAAAGTCTCTTTCAACCAATATTACAAATTCCAAAAGTTTAATCCAGCTTCCGCCAACCTGTACGCGATCCTCGAATTTCCCAGAAATTTCATAATCGGAGACAGAAAAAAAGCATCCGAAACCCGATTACGATTCTCCCGTTTCCCGCTCCGGCAGCTGGCCCGCGTGTTAGCGAGCGACACGCCAGAGAACGAGACGAACCGACGCAATTATTTTCCTCTATCGAAAAGCTTACGTAACAGGGGATGAATTTCTCAACGTGAAAATCGATTACGTTACGTGGAAGGTCCAGACGCGAAGCTTCGAATCTCTTAATTAACTCTCGATCGTACATCGCCTGGATATCGAGCACAGTATAACGACACGAACAACAAAAGTTCACCGGGGACGTTGAATATTGAAATGAAGACAGCACGAGGGGGTGGGAGTCGTTAAAAATGCGGGACAGAGGCAGGAAACAAGAACGTTCGAAAGAGAAAAACAGAGAGAAGTCCGTAACGATCTTCGACTAATTAATTTTTCATCCTGCCGCCCGCTGAAGAGAGGCTGGTGCTCGAGACGCGACGCAGTCTTCGGCGCCACGCTCCATTATCCTTTCTGAATATAATTTAACATTCGTTTAAAACAGCGCGTTGTTATCGGGCGAAAGTTGATTTGTATCGTTTCGATGGAGGACGAAATACGAAAGAAATACGAAGGAAAATCTATTCCATCGTGGGGGAGGATCGAACGCTGACACCCTGCTAACGAAGTAACGAACAGGAGGTCGGAGGGGTAGGTAAACATTTATGGGAATCGGAGAAGTTAACGAACACACCATCCGGTCACCGAGAAAAATCCCTTCTGTCTCCGGACAAATGGAAGCTCACGACAAACTAAACAACCTCCAACGACAACCCTGACGAGGGTGATATGTTTTTCTTGTCCTGTATCGGGAGACTATTCATGAGTATCCTTAAGTAGTAGATTACTTTGGTAGTTTTGGTACATTTATTACTAACAAAAACAAAATATACACTATTTAACACTTTGATGACCACACGAGACTTTATTCGTTTCAATAACACGCACGAAAAATAAATAAATGACTATGACTGTGACTGATGAGTAAACTGCGGATTTGTCTGATGTTATACATTTTCATGGATTAACCCTTTGAATTCCTAATGTTTTTTTAATTTTCTTTTCATCACTTCCTATTATTGTAAATGTTTTTTTGAAATGTACTTCAAAAGGCAGTTGGTTGATAGGAACCAGTTAAGTACAAACAATCATGTACCTGAACACTTCAAGCACATTTTTTGTTACCAAAAAGGGTCACATACATGTAATACTACTTATTTAGATAAAACAAAATATTGCGAAATATACTACATACTTAAACTAGCAATTTAAAAATGTCGAGTGTGACTCGACATAAGAGTACCTGTGGATAAAATCGATCTGAAGTCACACTTGACAAAGGAGTTCAAGAGGTTAATACCTCTATATTCTATCACGGGTGAACACACGAAAGTATCTGAAAAATTCATTTTGACTTTAGAGATACAGAAAACACATGTTTCATTGTGCTTGTTTTAGAAGATGTGCATCCTCAATAAATATGGGTACTTTAAATTGTATAAACATCCGCAGTCTACTAATCAGAAATAAATATTCAAATACTATTATAATAAAGTAGAAACTGTATAATATTCAACACAAAGGAAGTATTATAAAATGTTTCGAAGTTTAAGGATTTTTGCATAAATGGCCAAACACAATTAATGTCTGTAAAATATTTTATATTAAAAAATAAAGTGAAAACTTATTGCTGAGCTAGGAGAAATTTTGTGAGAAAAATCGCGAAAGGAAGTATAGTTATTAGTTTCTTTTCGTCATGAAGGTTTATTCTCACTAAAATCGATTTTAAGAGGCCGGTGAATAAGAGCGTGCTATTAGATTAGAATGTGATACCGGTTTAAAATATCTTTATATGTCATGCCTGGGAATATTCAAAATCGAATTCCTCGAACGTGGTTCCTTCCTGAGAAGAAAACTTATTCTGCGGCTTCGAATTAGTACATATTTTCTTAACTGTCTTGTACATAAATTGTCTAAAGTAAGGAATCTGTTAATACTCTGCAACAAAGGTATTCATACTTAAAATCTCAAAAAATGAATATCTCAAATATTCTTTTCAGGTTCATAAAAAAGTTTCATAAATTTTAAAAAGAAAATCTATTCGCGTTGACAGCCTCAGTGAAAATTGCCATACCTAGTCAGCCATGGTACAAACTATTTTTCTGATACAAATTGTTGAGAATAAAAATATTGAACTATGTATGTGATTCTATACTAATAATTTTCTACCATTACTTTCACACTGACATCAGTCGGAATTTTATACAAATTAATAATTATTTAATTCAACAATACATGTTTCTTAACGTATTAATAATTTGAAACGTTTTGTGCCAAGGAAATAAAGCGTTCGACAAAATACACAATGCAAATTGTCGGGACTCTCCCACTGAACATTCTGAAGGATACGAGGAAAACGACCGGCGAAAGGGAAATTATTAAAGAGGCGTTCGATGAAAGAAGATGAAGAAAATATGGAGAAACATTCCCTCTGATAGAATTCGTATCGAGGCGAGTTCTGTTTATTGGCGTTCCCAGCGACAATCGCATTTTCAGGCTAATTGGAAGGAATCGTTCGACGATAAAAATGAATTGAACAGCTTGAAAGGATAACAGCGCGACAATACGGACTAATTCTGTTACGATCGGAATCTGTTATTCGTTCAATATCACAATGATCAAATTTATCCAATAACATTCGTTCCTGCTCTTGTTGTTATTTGTATACATCACTCCTTCGTTAAACGAACAATATTAATTGAACTTATTGCCATTCATTCCATAAAATTTCTCTTATTATCGTAGCCTGTATGTGTTTACCAATTCTGTTATTTAGAGGATGCTAAATATCTGGCTCGTGAATACCAAGGGCGCCGTAAATAAACGATTATTTACCAACTCTGAAAGTAATAAGCTTCTCGCGAGCACGCTGAATTTTCTTACAGCAAGCTATTTTTTATACGAGTCTAATGAAAGCCAATTAAGAGTTGGTAAACGGGTGCTTTTACAATGCGTAAAGCTTTTCTCGCTGACCAGCAACCTTTTACATACAGGGTGGCCTGGACACGCCTCTTGGGGAAATTTGAACACACGAGAGTTAAATACAAATTAAACTGTTTTATACAGAATCTATGTTTTCAGTACTAACACTTTTCTATATTGTCATGAGTGCGTACTGAAACTTAAATCCTGCAGTGCTGGAACACCCCATATATTCCAACACTTGTTACAACGAACTCAAAATTCTTTCGTATCTCGAAAACCATTGACTTTTCGATGTGTGTTTGATCAAACTTTTTAGTTTATTTTAATGTGTACTGCGCATACTTAAAGCTGAGACCATCCCTTTTAAGACATCCTGTAAATTTTATTTACAGCAGATGTTCATCTTTCAAGATCCAATTTCTCCAAAATGCACGATATCGGATTCTCTGTTCAATTAAGTTCTATAATTTTGAGTATTACCATTTTGCAAACTATTTGACTCGAGTCACCCACCGGAAGGGGTCTCTCTGATTCTGTCGAGAGAACAGACTCTTCTCCAGGCAATCGACGAACAGCACAAAGGAAAATCGCGTCTAACATCGCACGATTTTCATTTTCCCCTGCCTCGGGTCTGGTGCTCTCGAGCTCACCCTATCCAGAAACTACTTGGCCTGTATGTTTGCAATATAGAGGGTGTCGAGCCACCCAACCCTTCGCCTACAGTAATCGACTGATCCCCTGTAATCCGTACTGCACCGGGGACAAGGACAAAACGATGACAAAAAGCGTGGGATAGAGCGAGAAAGAAAGTGAGAGGAAGCAATCGATACGGAGTTACGGTCAGCCGGAATCTGTTTAAAAGTCAACCGTAGGAAAAGCTGGTAAACATCCGATCCAACAGCGAAATAGAATTTTCAAGAAGAAACGCTAGCTTATCGAAAGTCAACTCAATCAGCTTTACAATATTTCGTTTTGTGAACCTTGCAGGAAACGTAGAATATGAGTATGGTTCTTGGATTCTTAGATTGAGTCTCTGAGACCCTCACCGTGGACTTTTAATTGGATTGGAGATTAGAAACATCAGCGGAACATAACGCAGAAATTTAGAAGCATTGAAGTAGCACATGTGAGGAAAGCAATCGATAAATATGCTGTCTTTTTCTTTTTTGAGAAATGTATAAAATAAAGTGAAATGACTTTAACTCCATGCCTTATGATTTTGTTACTCTCTAATGTATGCGATAAGCAATTATTTAAGTGCCCCAGTACTCTGATAAATAAAGAACGTACAATTTTACCTTTAACGATCCCACGTCAACTAGAATTTTTATAAAGTAGTACATGACTGCGTATTTTTCGGACATGTATTGCAAAATTTGTATCACGTGCGTGACTCGTTGTTATAAAAATCGTGTAAAAGTCCGTATAATTTTCTCTCTTCGTTTTAGGTATGCGATTGTAATTTTAATACAGTGGGATTAAAACAGAAAATTAAACGGACTTACGGACCTACCTTATATAAGTTTCATTAAAACATATTACAAAATAAAGCAGTGACTACAGTAACTGTGAAACTTTGAAACAAATGAAACAGAGTTAAAAAATATAATAATGAAAGCAGTTCATCATGATGAAGACAGAGTCAGAACGCATCTAAAAATTCCCTACACACAGAGAAGACAAATGTTACAATGTCTCCAACATTTTCCCTGAATTTTATAATTAAACTGCGGACTTTTATACAATTTAACATATCCAAGTTCGTGAACAATATACCTTTTATACAGCAAGTGAAGTAAACACAAAACGTGTACAGTGGAACCGCGATTATCCGAACGTGGCTCATCCGAAAATTCTTCTTCTATGTTAATTATAAGGTGGAATTATCATTAGTGACATTGTATACTTTACTTTGTACCACCGTGTATTTTTATATTCTAAAGCAATAGTATAATTTTTGTGAGAAACATAGGTAGAATGTGAAGCATCTTGTTACTGATTACAGTTCCGATAATCGAGACCCTACTGTACTTTTAAACATTTCAATGCAAACCATTGGTTAGATGGAAATCAAATATATTGAAGTCTAGCAAAAAATCTGCAGTCTATTTATACTCGTAAAGAAAAATAAAATCGTGTAGCAAAGTCGTATTTCCGCTTTGATGCGTTCCGAAAGTGATACGCGTAATTCGATAAGAATAATACGTGGTGAGTTGACAGGGAAGAAAGAACATGGAAGGGCACAAAAGACTTGCAAGACAGGACGTAGGATTCATGCTGCTTGCTCATTATAAATGGGAAGCGTAATCTCGGAAGCCTTGGGCGTGCAATAAGGTCATGCGATGCCTCGCAAAGGACACAGGGAACGCATCTCCGGATGCTTTGAGGAACACACAGTCGCTAATTAACCGCGAGCAACCCCCGAATGACTTACTTTATTATCATGGAAATTCTATCTCGGGTCTGGCGTGCAGCTGAACCAACCGCTCGAACGAATATCACAATGAATGGCCGGCAGAACGTTATTCAAATTACACAAGTATCTCACAAATAATTTCGTCGATCATCTCTTTTAACCAGAGACTCTTCTCGAATTTTTGTTTATAGGAGAAATTTGGCTAATTCCACTGCACTGACTATGTAATTTTACTAATGCATGTACGCACTTACTGAAGTTGATACTTTTACTGTGACAGATACACAACTTAAACAATTTATATTGGTATATATTTCTTTATTTGATTTGCTTAAACAGAGATTTGGTCTGTCCCTGTACACCTTGATATTCCTTCGTTATAAAATCTTATTTTTAGCATAAGTAAACAAATTTTCCTTTTTAATGCTGCGGAATTCGCCGAGTTTTTTCTACTTCTAAACAAGTCAAAATTGCAGAATAATTTCTATTCCTTAGGAAATTTAATTTTCAAGCAAATTATATGTCCCCTTGTTTCAAAGATGTCTCTCTTAATAGTATAAAACACCAGAAAATTCTTCTCGTAATTTTAAGAAAACAGGTTTTAGTATATGATTCAGGTAAGAAACTTTCGTTCGAACGACGAAAGTTGCAAACTCAGGGGACACCCTATAAATGTAAATCATCGCTGAATAGCCGGCATATTCATCTTCTTATTATCATCCCGTAAGTTCCGGGCTGCGCTGTAGGATAAGATGGCGGGCGAATATCGTAAAAATCGCATCCCGTTCGAGCGTCGCCTCTTTTAGATTTAAGAAGCCATTCAGAGGATAAAGTAGAGGAATCGTATTAACTGCACACTTCGATATGACGATCGATAGCTGCTGTGCCCCGCTCGCATACGAACCACGTCGGCTTAATTTCTTTCCAATTTATATTTCATGATATCAATTCGGTTCATAAACGGGCGATTTGCGGGTGCATACGGACGAGTGCTCGATTCAGCATTTACGAAACAATAGAATAACCTGAAACGATAATTAACGGTAAACGATCGATCGTACCGCGTGATCGAACGAATATAAAGACCACTCACTGCCAGTGGACCATAGTTGAAACACGGAAATTTACCTCGTCAGGGCCGTTTCTCCTCTGTAATTTTATATATTTATTCAGAAGTCCTGATACCTTTTTGAAAAATAAACGATTCATGACTAAAGAGGTTGTGAAAAGTGCTTTCGAAACATTCATGTCATCAAAAAAGACTAATTTCTACCGTAAAGGCACTCACTAAATAAAATAGCAAAAAAACAAGAAATGTTTGACCTTTCACATTCAAAACGGCAATTTTATATGCAGCAACCCTATTATGTCTTTATTACGCCATTCTATATAAATATGAACAAATACATGATGCGATATTGCGAAATATAATTTGATCGCAAAAATAAGGAACAAAGTTTGTTTATCTTGAACTTCGACAAGTGATTCTTATTTTCGTCTGAATTTTCAGTATCCCGATAATTCGCTCACGAAATATGTACTAGCGATCACGCGCCGTAAAGTCGTTGGTATTCATCGTGTTAAATATTTCAGGCGCACCGTGTACATTTTATACATAGATACTAGGGAAGACAGGTTATGTAAATGCGTGCAGCCATAAATGGCGAACTATGTAAGAGCTGCGCGTTCTTAATTGCCCAAGCCCGTCATTTCGTGGTAATGACTTCTAAATAGATTTCAGAACGCGACGTCGATCAGAAAGAAGTAACTTCGCTGATTAATCGAGCTGATTAACTATTTGCATTGGCTTGAATTTACGTCGGCGACTCTCTGGGTTCACCGAGACGAATGATTACCGAATACGATAATTGTTCGACCGATAACGAACGTCTAGATGGCAACGTGAATGGCATTTCTCGTTCGTCTATGAAAGGAAGGAATTATAGAGGATGAAGCGTGCGCGCATGCAATATTCTCCATTCGTCCGTCTGCCTGGCTTAAAGTTCAGATGAATTAATATTCTCGCATGAACGGGCTTCATGTCAGACGAAAAACGGAATTTAAAGTAAATGCAAAATTTCCAGACAGGAGACGACTGAGTAAATGTGCAAAACGTACCGGGCGGAAGCTGGAAAAGTTGTATGACTTATGGTACGTTGAACGGTCCACGCAGGTCGAATAAATTATAACAAAAAAATTCTTTTCGGGAAATAAGAAAAAATATTTCGTTGCATTCTATAATTGAGAGTGCTGTGCATTCATACGTGTATAATAATACGACGTTAATTGCACCTGAAACATTTTTCAGTATCGTTGAAAACGAAAGACAGAATTATTGATTTAATGTTCTTGATGAGACTGACTCTTTACACGTGTCACAAAAAAAAAGATGAATTGAAGCAGGATTAATTAAGCAACAATATACTTGACTGAATAGTTGTTTCAATAATTTTGTATCAAATCCATCATTTCCGCCGCCTATGCGTGTGTAAATAAATACAATTAGCTTCTAAGTAAACTGATTCGACTGCATATTGAGCGTCGGTAAACAATTACACGAATATATAAATTCAATAAATTGTTGCTGAAACCGAAATGTAACCGTACGAGTTACTAATTGAATTACTGTTTGCCAGAATCAATTGTTACGCGATATGTGATGTTTTCATTGTCGATTAATTCTCAAATAATTGGCTAGCCGACGTAGAAGCAAACAAAAGTTGAAACAGCAATCAGCGTAAGAATTTCTGCGCCAATGGTCGTTTCCAAAGGAAGACGTACCAACTTTAAGACAGTTAACCTCAGACAAATCTCTCCACTCGTGTTTAACCGAGCAGAAGATCCAAATAGAAAGACAAAAGACAAAAAAAGGATAATCACTGGGGAGAGAATCTCTACGGTGGTGGTACTTACTTGCTAAGCAAAGCGATTCAAGACTCATTTCACCTTAAACCGAGTACTGATTAGGGGTTCAGTACTTTTACCATGCATTTTCTCGAGTTACTCGAAATTTTCAAGCTGCCGGAAATGCAGGATGGAGAGAAGTTTGTAGGAAGAACAAAACATATTTTTAAATGCAATTGCAGAAGGTAGAAGGTAACTCAAATTTCAGTCGAAGTAGGGGGTGTTTTTATAGTGCAAAAATAAACTGAAAAGGTAGAATAATGTTTGGAGAGCAATCGATTAAAAAAAGGACATTGAACTGTCAGAACTGAAGACAGCCTTACTTATAAAAAGGTGAACGCAGAAGGTTCTTCTTGTACCGATTGATAATGTAGCGTGATGGACCACCTAGCTGAGGACTGACGAAAAACTGTGTGAAAAGTTATTAAAATCATGATATACCTGCGTGAGACTACTGTAAAAACCCCCTGTATGAGAACGTAATAGTCACAGGAGACGCATCAAGCATCCAGCGTGATGGACCAGCTGACACATGACTGGTGACACAGAACACTTAGACAACCATTTTAGTAAGGGTGTCAACGTCACACTGTAATTCTAGCACATTACTTTAAAGACATCCTGTATGAAACTGGTAGACATGCCAGACGCATGAAATATCCACTATAATGGACCAACTGGTTACATTTGTCAATGAAAGGTACTTAGAAAGCTACTTCAGTAAAGTTAGCGAGACCACGTTGCAATTTCGTGATATTAGTTTAGAAACGTCCTGTACGAACCTAGAAGCCACTCGAGGCACGCCAAACATTCAGTGCAGTGAATCAATTAGCTGGATGAGCAACGACAACAATCAGAAATAGGCTACTTCCAAGTACACACGTAAAGGACATATTGTAATTCTATGACACTATTTTGGTGAGACCGTGTACGGACCTAGAAGACACGCGAGACAGGGTAGATGTTCGGTGTACCGAGGCAGCCGGCTGATAATCAGTGACGACAAAGGCGCGAAAGAGGCCAGTCAGGCCACGAAGATGCTGATGGTAACAAGGTGACATCGACATGTCGACGATGATGCAGAAGAGGAAGAATGCTTGGAAAGGGTGTTGCACGAGGATGGGCCATGCCGAAGGGGCGCGTATCGACCGACTCCACTGTCTCCCCTCTGCCACCCTGTCTGTGACCCACCGTTTCATACGTACCAACAGTACAGACACACAGTGGCGATGCTATTACAGGCTACCCACCCTTCTACCTCTCTCTCGATCTCTCTTCTGCTCACTCTACCTCTTGCTCTGTTCTTTCCTGGCATCCTTGTGCATTACCCCTACGCTTTCGTGTTCGAACGAGGGTCCAGCTGAACATCTAACCTCGTGTACCCGATGGACGTAAATGCGAACAGACCGCATGAGCCTTTTACACGCACATACTCCGCAACGTGGTTCATCCCATCGAGGCTGGAGACGAGGATTTGTAATGCAGTTTTCAGAATGATGATGTATTTTATGATAATTGTTTCCATTCAGGTGCTCTTGAGAGTGTAAAGGAGAAAACTTTTGAGGACTGAAGAATTGGAAATTTTGATCTGAATGGGTGTGTGCTTTTCAAATCATGTTTGTCGTATTTCATTAATGACTGCCTCAAGGAGAAGGAAATGTAATACTTTTTACACTGTTGGTCTTGCACATGCTTTGTTTGGTTGTTTGTCTGATGGTATATGGAAAGTGCAATTTATTGTTCAAAGTTTTTTCAGTTCTGCTTATGGTGCAATAGATCAGGAGTGGCTTTGGTAATCGAGAATAGAGTTCCTCATGATATGTCGGACGAAATATTATTTTGTCAAAGGTCCATGTATGATCAAATCGATGTATGTAATTTTAATACACCAACGTCCATCGAATTTAAGAACAACTTCACTTGGACTTCCAGCTCTGGTTAGCAATAAAGCTACGAATTCTAGGATTTCCATGTTGCATCTGCCTGCAATTGTCATTTATGTGTCGTAAACCTACGTGAACGACAGTTTTGAGTGTTACGGAGTTAGGTACATACACAGAACTTCTGTATCGTAAATCCGCGGCTCGCCGTGTTACATGGTTTGTGAACCACACGGAACACTTACACAGCCATCCATTCGGATGCAGATGGTACCATACTTCCACACAAACTTTCAGAAGCATTCTGGGGAAAAATATTTTAGAACAAACCATCTTCAAATTTGATATTTACACTTTGGTCTTCCTGAATCACTTTTTATTTCATTTTTTAGTGCAATACCCAAGATCCAGTAAAGAGGATTCAGCAATAACCACTGTAATTACATTATCACGCAGATTAGTTTTTTTTAATTCTTTTAACCCAACCTGAATATTCAATCGTTAAATGCAGTTCGATACTGACAATTCGCGTGCCAAGTTGCAAAGTTGCCAAGTTTCAATAACTTTCCAATTCCTCGTAAGCGCTGATTAGATTGCAGATATTCATGCAAATGCGTATCGTAACGTTTCAGTATAGACTGAAAATAGGGCACAGGGGAAAACTTTTTTCCTTCTTCAACCCTTTCAGCTCCGAGACTTTCTGCCCGAGAGTATCCCTACATATCGTTTTGAGTGTAGACGGTCAACAGTTTAAAAGATGCTTAATGTAAAAAGCGCCTAGCCGACAAGAAATATCGAAATTGTAACATTAAAATCTTTTAAACTATTCTCTATCTACACTCAAAACCATTTACAGGGAGATTCATAATAACATACTCTATCAACATGCTAGAGTTCATCAAAATCTGACAATGAAACGACAACTTCAGAAGCTTCCTTTACGAGTTTAAAACCTTACAAACTACCAAAGGAAAACATGCACGCGTCAGAGCTTTCATAGTCTACAGCGATCACGCTCGCGATTTTTCATCCTGGATCGTTCTCGCCGGAAAAATCAATGTTTTCCCGGCCTGTCGGTCTCTATGGACGTGGATTGGCTATAGCACCGGTGTGTATATGCATTTCACGGGGACAACCCCTCGATGCATCGTCGTCGGCTTTTAATACTTTGCTCCTCAAAGGGCCGAGAGAAATACGATTCTCCTTTGCGTTGCTAGCGTGCTCTAAGAGGCATCGAACGGTCCCGCTTATACCGATAAGTGGAAGTCCGTTATCAGTTTCTATCTAGGAACACGTACTCTCTCTTCAGTCTTTCGTTCTACATACAAGAAGTACGTATATGAAGCAAAGAGCGGCCGAGCTCTATTCTTTGCTAAGCCGCACCGCTTATTGCTTCGGAATAAAGTTTTAATCGGTTTCGAAGGAATTCCAGCTTGGCCCGAATATTCAAGTGACATTTACCAGTATGAACAATCGTACATATATGTATGTGGGGGGGATTTATAGTTTCATCGTACGGTGACCAGCATTTTTCTATAACACCAATATTTATAGCCGGTGGTTGGGAATGAAACCAGTGCAAGCAGTGTGTATACTGTTTTCTGGAACCGTTTGTTCTAATGAGCGGTTTATAAGAATGTATCAAGTAGGTGTACAGGATGGGGGTGAAATCGTGGTGCAATCAGGTCAGGAACGACTTCTTTGGTGAAAATATGTAGAATGTGTAAAATGAATTTGGTCATTCGTAACTTTGTTTTTGAGACGATTGATTATAATTGTGTGCAGGAACTGAATGTATTAAATGAAGGTATGGTTTGAGAAGAGGCATGTGATAATGTTTGACTGATGAAAGTCGGAAGGCTGAGGAACGTGGATTGAATTGTTAAACTGATGTGGTTTTGTTAATTCAAATATTGTTTAAAAAAATACTGTAAACACGTTGAATTTCGCTGGGGTCACCGGTGGCCGACGCATTGAATTTTATTTAATTACATAATTACTAATTTTATTAAAATTTTGAATAGAATTAATATTGCAATAAAAATAGAAGGTCCAGGCTGTGCAATTCAATAGACCAGAATTTTTTTTCCACGTGCGTTGTGTTTGAAATAGGATATTATAGTACGTCTGACCGGGTATGGGAGTTTTCACTGTTGCAGCCAACGTGTTAACACGTTGAATTTCGCTGGGTTCACCGGTGGCTGGTACCTCAAATTGAATTTAATAAAACAATTATTTATTATTACACAATTCTGAATACACTTAACATTCTAACAATAACGTAGAAACCCAAGACCATGACTGAATACTCAAATCTTTTTTTCTTTGCGATTGTTATTAAAAATAGTAAATTATATCATGTCTGACCAGGCGTAGCTGCTTTCACTGCGGCGACGAGATAATAGTAGCGAAATATTAGTCAAACGTTTTCGAGCTGCATGCGACGGAATGTCAGGTGCAAATTCTGCTGCAACAGAATCGAAAAATACATTTTATTGCCGCGTTCACAGGGACTGGAAGGGACTGGAGTGTCTTCACGTCCCAGCGGACACAATATTCTTTATTTAATCGCGAAAGAATTGCACGCTGAGCGTTCCCAAAGAGATCGGAAGCTGGTATTTACCCGGGACTTGTTTCGCTACGAATTACCGGCTCCCTTATCCTTTCTCTTCTCCTTTGGGAATTCTCGGTTAAACTTCCGCCTCTCCATTTGCCCTGTTAATAAAACTCGTTCCCCAGTTATTAGAGCGGGCAAACGGACAGACAACGATACAAATAGGAGAGGATTTAGCGAGGCGGAAAAGAGCCGAATCCGCGACAGGAAGTCACGTGTCTGTATCCTCTCGTCGACACTGCATCCGATGGAGTTCTTTTGTAATCTTTGATGCACAGAGACACTGTCATACGAAAACATAAACGGTATGAAAGAAAATTTAGTGGAACTTATTCCGTTTCGTTTATTGGATTATTATTTATATTTAATACTGGTGTTCTAATGTTTACCTTTCTACTTCTTATATCTGCTCTTAACACGTTGAGCGCCACAGTGAAAACAGCCACACCTAATCAGATACGACACAATTTACTATTTTTTATAGAAATCGTAAAGAAAAAGAAGATTTGAGTACTCAATCGTGTTCTTTTGTTCCTACATTATTGTTTCAGTGTGAAGTATGCTCAAAATTTTGCGACAACAATAATTATTTAACCCTTTGACTGCGGCGCACTCTCGCACGGAACCATCAATATATACAGCCGATATTCGCATGTCAGTCACTGCGATTGGCTGCCGCACATTATTATGCTCAGTGACCAAAATGCAAACAGTGTTAACGAAAACATGCGAACATTGAAACAGTTGCCGATATTCAGCTATTTGCATTTGCTATGTTACATGAAACGATAAATTCTGTTAGATCAGTTTAGTAAAACAGTAAATGTGTTATAGAATGAAAAATTTAGAGGGCATATATATATGCCTTTCGTATATATTGATAGACATGTAAGGGCATACATATACGCCTTTCGTACATATTGATAAATCTGTGAGGGCGTATATATGCGCATTTCGTAGTCAAAGGGTTAATTAAATTAAGTCTGAGGTGTCGGTCACCGGTGGCCGACGCGGCGTTCAGCGTGTTAACTCTAGAAAAGAGTTCGTAGATGTACTATATCTCATTCGAATTTGTGTGTTATAAGTTAAAGATAAATTGCTATTTGTACGAAAGCATGTATCCTACAAATTATTAACTTTCTGTTATGTCTACTGACACAGGCATGTTGTAATTTACATTGAAAACAATTCTCCCTTTAATTATTGCCACATAAGTGTACACTATTCTCCTTAAAGATCCCCAAATATTTTTGAAAGTTCCATGTCTCTATTCAATAACCATAAACTCATATTGAACAAATACTATTTTGTCCAACTACAAAAAATTCGTCCCTGAAGAAGTTAAACACAGTCTCAGTTTATCTACCCACGTTTAAATGTACTTTTATCTGCCATTTCGCGAGTATTATCTGCCCTTAAGATCCTGAACCATTATTTTAACACTGTGAGTAATGTCAGTAATTAATAACACCTCGACTAAGTGTCCAACACAAAACACATCTCGATAAGGAGTATCCTGACTAATAACGTAGCCAGTTCCCCAAACGGAGCTAAATTCGAGTTGGAGAACGAAGATATCAGGGTGGCTGAACTCCGTGCACCGGAAACCTACGAAGCAGTACAGCATGACAGACATAGGTTTTCTCTCGCAGGAATGCACGAAACACCCTCGCGTCCGTGCAAGAGGGAGCCCGGCAATATTGTAAATTCGTAACTTTATATACGTAGGAAGTTGCGATGCTCGTGAATTTTCCACGCGATCCTCGTAGGCTCTCCTGAACGTACCAGAGTAAATATTCATTTTCGTAGGCCCGAAGGATCCAGTGACTCGCCGGGGATGCGATAAAGAAATCGAGAGCCCGTAAAGAAGGAATATTAACGTCGCGAAACGATCGCGAAACCTTCGCGGGGAGACGAGAATGAACTCGGAGGATTGAAAACGTATTTTCAAGAGAATATCGAGAATTAGAGTGGTTCGATTATGGCAGAGTGGCTGAAGACTCGGTCCGTCCGTGAAATTTCACCGAACCGCAGTTCCCAGCAACTCGTGCGCAAATTAATACGCTTTTACTGTGAGCTCAATTGACTGGGAAATTTGATCGGGATGTATATCACCGCTGCACCGTGTAACCGTCTTGTTGGCGTTGTTGCTCGATTATGTGGCTGTCCCTGAAGCACATAAGTTAGATTCTTCAAGACTATTTCTATTATTACTGTTAGAACTATTTTATTCAATTAGACAACACTTTGGTTGAACAGAAAAAACTTTAATATGTTTTTATCAATTTTTCGGACTAATTATTTGACTTATGCAACACTTTCATAGTTAAAGACGCATTCTTATTGATAATTGGAAGGTTATATTTTCAACATTTAGAATATAATTTCTCCTTTATTCCAGTTTCAGTGCCTGCAAATGAATCAGTAAACTAAGGAGACAAACTAGTAAGTATTAGCGTATTAGAACAAAAATTAAAGATCATGTTAAAACTGAAAAGTCCTTTAGCAGGCTGAGATGTGACCTTGAACGGACAAATCAAATATTCGCAATATTTTTTGGGCCAAGGGTTCTGAAGGGTTCAACTTGCTTAAAAATTTAAAACACCAAATATGGCCAAATCAGCATTTTCTGTGGTTAAAACCCCCTTAAAGGATCACGTAGTTAAATGGTATATGTCTCCATGAAGTATCAAACACCATTAAATCTCAATACATTATACATAATGGACACTCGGATAAAATACTGTAAAACACTGTGTGCAACACTTTCACCAAATCTTGCTTTAACGACTCCATAGACTTGTGAGATTTAGCACAGGCCTTGCTCCTTGAAACGTGTAATAGCTTTTGAAAATACAGATTTTTCGACATTGAGCAAAAGGACTATGTCAACAGAACGTTTTCCTCGCATGTGCAAAGAAATTATAGAAGCACGAATTTCTTCAGGTTTGTTCAACATCTTGAAATAAAACAAATGCACAACATCTATACACCATTAACAGTTTGACTGCCACACTCTATCGGTTGAAAATGGCAAACTTTCCAAATTTCTATACAAAAGAAATATAATCTCAGATTAAAATCTTTTTAATCAAAAATATTAGGAATATTCATAATTTTTTTATTGGTACTGTTAAACTTTAGTAAATAAATTTATAAATACTAGAAATGACTAAATAAATAATGACTGAATCTAAGTGTCACCCATATATAGGTGACATGACAGTCAAAGTGTTAAATAGACAATTGAATAGCGAATACAACGATAACGAATACTTTTAGAAAACAATCATTTATATGAGAAATATTTTATTACATAAAAGTTGCCAAACTTTCATCGCATCCTGTAGAATAACATACTTTTCAGGCCCATCCCGTAGAATCTTATAAAGAAGAATGGCCACACAACGAAATAAAGATACAGTGCAAGGAGAAAGGGCATATGGATCGTCGGGCATCGAAATTTTTATCAGTACAGATGGCAGTGTATCTAGGACACGAGGTTTATCGGGCCTTATCAGCATCGGGTGACCTTATTTGCATTGGACAGAGAGGCATTCATTTTTTATTCTTTTCTATCGATCGCGAACGGAGCCGGCTCAATCTTATGGAAATTTCGCTATGAAAGGGCAGCGAATCTCGCGACGAGACAAAGATTCGAGACGTTCGTCATTTTTGAACGACGTCGATAAAAAGCAATAAATCTCCGTCATTCTGATTTCCCAATGGGAAATCGTTCTCGAATTGAAAAGCTTTCACCGCTCCGAAGCGAACCTTTTCAAATCCTTACACCCCCTCACCTCCCTTCCCGCCTGTGCTTTTTCTCTGGACAATGAGTTAACGAAAGTTTCTTCTTTAATCCGTAATTTAGAAGAATTCAAAGTTTCCGCCAATGAAACTACGCCGTGCACCGTTCTCGAGGAAATTGTTTCACGTAGAAGTTCGACTTTCATTTCGATCTTTTCGAAAGTACAGACTTAATTTTTCAAGCTTTACTGAATACGTTCCATAAGAGATGTTATTAATTTTTGTACGGCCATGGAATAATAAAGGATTAATCAATCATTTTTTTTTCATTCAAATGTGTGTTAATGTTGTACAAGATTTATTTAGCGCAACGAACGAAAATCCTAATAGGATAATTTCTTTATTTCATTTTGTAACTTGAATAAGGGCTGCGTGAAATAAGCGTGCAGATAACTTCTGGTACTTTGTATTTTATGGTAAGACATAAAGTTAATTAAAACTTTAATTAAATCGCGACATTATTAGCAAGTCCTACGATATTAACGATGAAAAGGAAGAAGACAATTTTAAGCAGTAAATTTTAAACAGAAACTGTGTCTTCTATGCCAATATCTATAGATAGACTGTCTGTACTTGTTAGAATATTTTTACCGTACTATACTTGTCTCTCGGACAAAATGTTCGAAATAAGAACGATTATGAGAATGCTAATAAGCCATGAAACGCAGATGTTACTTCATAATTTTAGAACAGAATGTTGCAGTCTGTATTAAAAGTCTGCTATATAACTAGGAACAGTTAGCTTATATTAAAAAACTGTTTTGCAATAATTTACTTAAGTTTCATACGAAATGAATTTGTTACCTGAAATAAAACAAAATTGAAACAGAGACACTGCAGTATCTGCAATAATTCATCATGTGAAACATTATTTTCTGTTCAGGAAGTCTAAGATCTAAGGCAACTTATTAAATAATAGCATTGAACCAAATAATTTATTACAGTCACTAATAACTTCAGCACGTTTACATAATTTACCATATCTCAATACATAAATTCAAAACAGTTACGAGGCAAAATAATGCTTTAAAAGTCACGCATACGTATTTGCACAAGTATTTGCAGTCTACCAATAACCACTACGAACTGATAGAATCTGGAACTCCGTAAATAAATTTCCACTGTATCTCATTTGAAAATAAACAAAGAATTTTCAAAGGTAAATAAATACAATTCGTCCGCTGCCGAGTCACAGCATTTACAAAGTTATCGCACATTTCACCCAGGGGTCGAGTTATCTGGAATTCTGGTCGCAAAAGCTCTTCAATTCAGATTGATATTTTCGGTACGGAGGGCGACGATACATTATCAGGAACGTCGTTTTCGACGGTTTCGTATAGGAGCCACGATGAAACTGTCCCGGACACGTCCGCGTGGACAGGCGTCGATTTTCTAGAATCCATTCGCTTAAGCTCGCCGCGACGCCGTGTATACGAGCTTTTCTGACGTTTCAAAGGAAACGCAACCCCGCTCGATTTCCGTCGACCGTATTCAAATCCTTCTGTCGGCTGTCGCGCTGTTTATTTATTAAACCTGGTCAGGCAGCATTCGATTCGCCGGTCCATTCTACTCGCGAATTCTCGACAAAGTCGCAGACCTTTTGCAAACAACGAATGAATATCTAAAAATGGTCTTAAGAGGCGATATTACTCGAAGAGTTCCATGAACTATCGACAAAGACTTCTGTACATGCCACTTGAATTCAGAAAATAATTTTTTTACAAATCAATGAACCTTTTAACACGTTGACTGCCACACTATTATAAGCTGAAAGTAACACTCCTTTCTAGACTTTGACACAACATGAAAATCATTTCAAATTATGCACTTTTTAATCAATGATGTTAATAATTCTTTCCAATTTTTACTGGTCCTGTCAGACCTTTTTAAACATTTTTAGTAGTACTATTCGTACTCAGATAAATAGCTGAATTTAAGTGTCACCCACATACGGGTGACACGACAGTCAAAGTGCTAAAAGAGACGAATATGTTAAAATTGAAAAAATTATACACATCAGATTGGATACATATATATTTACTGTTTCCCTTCGAAATACAGTTTCTTTAATTTCTCTTCTTACAGATGGTTGCACTACAGCACTAGTAACGCAATACAAAATAGTAAAACAAAATAAATTATTTCTTTTTAATTATGTGTGATCAATATCAGTTCATACTTTAAATTGAACAAAAAACAGAAATCTCTAAGAAACATAATGTACATATACATATTTATCAGCAATATTTAAATTAAAAAAAAAGAAATAAATCGCTGAAAAAATTAATTAGAATCCAATGTAAATAATTCACACGTTTATTAATATGTGCTCTATTCTCTAATAAAGAAGCTTATAAGAAGTTCCAAATTTTTTAACATTTTAATGGAGGTGTACCTGACGACTTAAAAGCAGCCTCAAGGCTCAGGAATACTATGGGTGCCGGTAAAAATTCATCCTTATATTCAAACAACTTTTCGATTGTTAGTCTAGTCGTGAAAGTCAAATTTTTGCGATTGAACAAAATTCCAATTAAATATGACTGTTCGATCAATAGTTATCTGACCTAGCCCCTATACTTACGGAGCACGAAAATAGTTACTCCTTTCGCGTCTAAAAAAAAATTAGAACAACATCGTGTCCTCCGGAAAACGATCTACATATATTCGCAGGGAAGAAGTGAAAGAAAGGAAGAAAAATATAATTCTTTGTCGACGGCGTCCGAGTCTTCGTGACTCGCTCGGGGATTGTAATTATAGGGCGCTAATTGGAGACGGTCTGAGAAACCTTCATGTTCGTCAACGAAACTTTAAACTCGCGTAGTTTCCTTGATATTCCCAGTTCTTTCTCACTTACTCTCCCGAGTAACATCTAAAGCGGAACATATTTCGCGGATGGGCTCGCATTCTCTGACGGTCTTTAATTTCCAACGACGCGTAACCGTGCGACCGAGAAATTAACCTGCTACATGCCATAATTAGCTTCGTTCGAAACGCGAGGGGGACAAACTGTGAAACGCGGATACTTTGAACGTTCGAGGATTTTACTTTCGCTCGTGAACCTATCTGCCTCCAATCAGGTTTAATTACGATTGACATCGGTATCGATGAACGTCTTTCTTGAATACCTACAGAGAAGATTTTAATAACTAAGCAATTTCTATTAACACATTCAGTTCGTAATCACTTGTTACTTGAAATTCCATCAAATTGATCTGTTACAAATTAAAATATTAAAGCAAACACTAATAAGAACGTAAATTGACGTTTCCATGTGATTGGCTCTCGGCAGTCATAAGGAGACGCAATACTATCTCATCAGCGAACCGCCGCAGCTGATTAAAAAACGTGTCATTACGTCAGCAAATTCGAGAGCGTGAACAGGTTCAAGGAATTGCACATTAGCACAAATCTACTTATGAATAATAAACAACTGTGCGAATTGCTGCGGTGGCTTGTAGCGGTCAGAGTCAACATTATTTTCGTCTAGACGCGAACTCGTACGATTCGCAGCTTCCGGTGCACACTGGTGTATCAATTATTGCTTATACCCTGGTGAAGTAACATCGGCTTAATTAAGTTCACGTGCACGTCCGCATATAGAATATCTCGCGCGAGACAGCTTATGGTCCTCGGTGTGCGGAATCGTAATTGTATGCAGGCATTCTCCAGTCCAGTTTCACGTAACGGGTTACGTAACAGTTGTCAAAGCAACCGAGATGCATGTAACATCGTTGAAACGTTATACGGAAGAAATGGATACGTTGCAAAACGAACTTCTGTCTACCGCGACTCGTTTTTCTGTCCTACTTGTTTGGAAAGGAAACATTGCACAAGTCAACGACGTTGCCACGTGAGGAACACCGGCTCTTAACCCTCTATAACGCCATGTGACTTAGAAGTTACTTACCTATATATTTACATATATATATTTTTTAAGTGTTATCTCGTTTATTTATCACTATGTACAATTATATTCTACGGCTATGCAGCCACTAAGGAGTCTGTTCGTTTATTATTATGTTTATATCCCATGATTCAATCTTTATGATTTATTTTTATCTTTTGCCTGATGCATCATTTTCGTCATACGTAAATAAATTCCGGTTATAGAGGGTTAAGCTACTCTGGCCACGATCAAAGCTAACAATAAGTTGGCTTCAGTTGCTCCATATTGCTATGTAAACACATAATTTATTTCTTCTTCTTCTTCTTCTTTGTATGTACGTAACCCAACTTTGACTTCTATTATCATTTAGCCGAGGGATCTACAGTTTTAGGTGGATTCCGGGCCACCATATTGACAACAGCATCACAGAAGCACTAGTAGAGACGGTCACCCATCCTAGCACTGATTCGTGGCCACCGTAGCTTAACTTCGCACACGGTTTTTCGATTAATGATCATAGCAGTCGATGCTGACAAGGAGAACTCCCGAACTCCAGATCTCAGGTTTTAATGAGCTCTCGCACGTTGATAAATAACGTTATCAGGAATCTCTCTATCTATATATGGTTTTGGACGAAGACGGTCGATAGTTTAAAACATATTTAATGGTAAAATTCTGTTAAAATTTATCTACTCTACTGTAAGAGCTGCTTTTAAGTAAAAGAGCGTGAAGTTGTCAGTTAGGTGCTAGTTGAGGTGTCTTCGATCTGGACGCATTGTTTAGGCGACCGAGAAGCTTGAACAAGTGCTGGAATCGAGAATTTTCTCTTCTGCAATCTAAAAAAAGGACATCTACCTCTGCATCCACATATAATATCTATTTCCAACTTTATCGCCTCGAATTATCAGTTTCCTTCGCCATTATCTGAAATGCACAATCCTCAACGAACCACGAACATCCTGATTACTCATTACTTTGTCCAGTGATTCGTCCTCCATCGTGGTCGAGTTCGAGAGATCGATCCCCCTGGAACGAACAGGATCTTCTGAAAAGTCTGCAGAAAAGCACGGCGAAAAGGGGATGACGTCTCCGCCACTTTAATCGGATAAAGTTCTCGCGGAGAATCGAAGGAGACAGTTTCGGTTTCTAACTGTCGTTTGTTCTCACACGGAACAACACGGGCTAGAATGTATTTCGTGGAGAAGGGTGTAGAAGGGACAGAGAAACGCTCGAATCAACCTTACTTCGAGACTAAGCTCCTTGACGCATCCTCGCCGTCGACAACCTTAAATAGATGTTCCATCCTCTTTCTCCCGGAAAAGTAGTGTACTCCAGGGGTAGGTACGAAAATCGCACGACAAATAATGTACCCCGTGCGCCGCGTCAGCTGCTTCTAGAAATTTCCCATCGACTGCTCCATCTCGAACAAACTTTCACGGGAATATTGGTACGTTTGAAATTAATAGTCATGTATTCATTACTTGTGCAACTGGGACAAGTTTGTAAGTTACCTGTTTACTTCATGGGGTAGTGGACCGTTTAGTATGTACGATAATCATTCGTTGATAAGAGAAATCTGTTGGTCGAAAATCCCTGTCTTTCTAAAGTAACCTAAGATTCTTTTTATTAACAAATATAAGACAAATTTTAGATTAGGTTTTGAAATTGCCGGTTGAAACTGATACGTACAAAACATGAAATGTATGTAACTTGACCTAGTACTCTTCAAAATCTATTTCCAACGCCTGCTGAGCAAACGGTTGCATAACTGACTCGATAAAAAAACTTACGTGGACAAATGACATGTTCGAACAATATATTCCCAAGTAAATCTGAAAAAAGAACGTTGACGAGCAAATATCAGATAAATGTTCTCTTACGTAAGATCCCAGTCGCCATTGTTATACGATATTTCCTCTTCGAGCGCACCGCTGGGAATACTTTGGTCGTAAAACCTGTGTAAACCTATGCAGTGGACAGATTTCAATAAATATGGCAAACGAGGAACACAGAGGGGAAGAAATTGAAGGAAATTTAGCATACGCTTCTACAAAGATGTCCTTCCGCGAGCAAACGCAAGAGAGCTTGTCTTTCTTTCCTGAAGTATGCACACTTAAGAGGATCTGATGGAACCAGGCAACAAACCCAGAGAATACCTCCGGCGGAATGCTCGGCTCCTTTTCTCTCTCTTCAAAGATGAATGCATGTAATTCAAGCGCGACGCCGCCACAGAGACGGTAGGAACAACCACGCCAACCCTCGCCATGTCGAAACCCGAAACAGCCCTTTCTGCCGATTGATATCTTTGCACGAGCGCGAACAACACGGACGTTTCTTGCGTACTGAGGAAATGGCGCGATTAGACGCTATTACGGGACTTCCGATTGTACAGGCTGCTTCAGAAGAGAATTACAAGCTTATAGGACTAATAGTAGATACTTAAAGAAGTGAAGAGACTTGATGAACATAGTTTCAAAAGTAATGTCTGCTAAGATATGTGAAAGATTCTTTCTGTTTCAGGATATGCTTGGACGGATAGTACTCATCTGAAGAAAGATAAAAGTAAATAGATTTTTGGACCCTCTAAACTTGGATTCCCTATTTTTAATAACAAAAAAGGACCTCTGTCTTTTTTAGCTGTATCTTAAACATTTTTCACACATGCTCTGTATATTTTTAAGTAGATCAGTAATAAAGTGAGATACACTGTTGGTAGTGTAAATCCGCCGACGAATAAGAAATAGTAATAGATGAGATCTGAACTATTAAGTAACTATACAGAATATACAAGATGTTTCTAAATTGGCGTATCAATGTATGGCTGTGTTGCCATATTCAAAATTGATAAGCAGATTTTAATATACACTCGTTTGTAAATTTTTGTACGAATTTTCGGATGAGTTTAGAAACAGCCTGTACTGAATACACCAGAGAGTATACTCCGCTCTGTAATACAATTTATGAAAAAGAGGACGTGGATGAGTTAGCATAACACGCCATACTTAACTCTACCCTGGCGGGTGAGGGTAAATACTGGCTATTTATATAAACTATTTCCTCAGTTCAGAAAGCCCTTAAAAATATCACGAAAAATGGACTGAGTCATTCTTGGTTTAACAAACAAAATCATCCAAAAACTCATCCTATGGAATAATTAAATATTCTTGTAAATTGTAATTTATCCTGTACGGTCGGGCGTAACAATATTTATAAACAGGGAATGTAGATTAATTTCATCCTTTTGTTAGCTGTCTACACCTGACGTGTTTTATTACTCTACATAGGGCGGTAAAAGTCACAAAGTTTCAACATCCTTTTTGTTGTTTCACTGCAAAACACTTGCACTCCCTACACGACCCATACATCACGTTTCTTCATCCCCCTTGTCGACAACTTCATTGAAGTAACACGACAAAATCGCCTCGATACTTTCACGCGACAAAAAGAAGCAAACGATGTTGTGTAAACTGCTAACAGGATTTACATGGTCTACAGGATGATCCATTTTAATCAACACACTTCACGGATATTAATTGTGATACACATATTCTACACTATATCCAATATTAAGTATGTCAATACTAAATGAAATATTAAAATCCTTTTTAACAGAGTTACGTAGTTCCGAGGGATACACACTTTTATTGAAGAAATGCTTGCTCTAGATATAAAGGCCAAGGTCATTTGAAAATCATCTTCAATTTTAAATAGTTACTTGAAGGTCCTCTTTAATTTTCCGTAGATAATAGAAAAATATCTGTTCTAATAAACGATTTTAAATTAAAATTAACATAACAACCTAGTTCAATTTCTTACATTATTAATACCTTTCTTCAAAGACCGTCTTTGGTATTACATATTTCCCTGTTTAACACATAGACCGTTGTGTTGTATATACAGACATCATTCATTTTCGTATATTATCGTACCTAATGAAATAATTTGAAACTGCTTTGCTTTACTGGATGACGTCCATAATTAACGTTGCTAAACCGTGTGATTATTTATTCAACAATACGATTAATGTTGCAATACACATCAAGTCAACATGCTAGAGGCTGCTTTCAGCAGTTGTAGATTTCTTTAAAATCTCGACGGATCTGTCGATAATAATCAATGGATATCACGTGTTCACGCGTGCCGCCTAGGCCGTGACTGAGGAAATACGGAAATATGAGAAAGCAACATGTCTGACATATATCCGGCAACCACTTGTAAGGGTTGACGTATGCAATGCCACCCTACCGTCTGGCGTGTGTATACCTTCTGTACACGCTTTGCGTTCTCCCTAACCCTAAGGCGATGCTTTTTACCTTTCATACGAACGCGCACACGCCCTAAGCGTTGCTTTTTTTCGAAATACCGCCGTGAATAGACTGAAGGGGCTGGGATGTCGGCAAACCCTTGTGCTCTTTTCCGGCGACGCCTCACCGGGGCAGATTTCAAACTTCGAGGAAATTTAGTTTCCGTCAAAACCGGTGACGTACGACCAGACTCGAATCCATTTAAATTCATATGGAACCTGCGCCACGGATTTTGACCCCCGTTAGAGGAAGCTGAATAAATCTTCTTGACGGATTGCTCTCCATGGTGTCGCCTTAATAAAGCCGGACGGAGGACAAATTCTTCTCATTCAGAAAGTTTTTGCGTCGTAGCTGATCTTCCACGTAGAGATTACAAAATTATACACGTTCAAATAGGGTGTTCTTTTTTTTTAATTTTTGATCCACTCCAAAGAGGGCGAAATCACATAAATTGTTACTTGCGAATGATAGGAAATAAAAGAAAAAGGCAGAGAAACACATTTGTTATGAAGTTGTCTGCGATATTTCAAGCTATTCTAATGTATTGATATTAAACAATATTCCTCATAGTACATTAAATTTTATGGAATAACTGAATTACGTTTCAGGTGTATAGAATTTAGCAAATAAATATTTAAAATGTAAAGGTTTGCTATGCCACGAAATTGTAATGATATAACTATTGCAAATGAAATAACATAACGGGTGTTAAACCTTTTCAGATTTAATTTCGTGATTGAAGTTTCACTGTTAGTAAATTTTCTTTAACTATTCAAATAATTTATAACTTATAATACTGCTTGTAAAGAATTGCTATAAAAAATAGCCTCTTATTCATGGAGATGCCCTACCATACTTTCAAAGTTTCATAATTCTCCGAATTTCCATATTAAGAATCCTTCATTGTCAGAAGTCACTGTAGCAACGCACCACCAAGAATCTTATTTACAATTTCCTGGTCGGGGGTTAAAGGATAGCGAGTAGAAAATTCACAGCGTTTCGAGTTGGGAAAATCAGAAGAGGGAAGTTTCCACGGGAATAGCGGCACCGTAGAAGATTCTCAAGCGAGAAGCTCTCTAATTTTCGTGTAAATCCAGAGACGAGGAGAACTCGAAGAGGAGCCGCGTAATTTCGCTGCAAGAAAGAACGTTTCAACGAGGCGAAATTAAAAAGAAAATCGAAAAGATATTTTTCTCGCCTGGTGGCAAAAATATACTTAATGTATAGGTAAGTCAAGAAGTCGAGCAGTTTGATATAAAAAATTAAAGGACGAAGATCCTCGAACTAGAAGTATTTACAAAATTTAATTTTCAGAATTTTTTTCATTTGATGCGCCCAAAGTTTTTTAAATTCTTTTCTCTATATTCTTCTTCTGTATCAATTACTCTTCTTCCTCAATCGATCGAAAGTGCGCAAAAGGGAACGATTTAAGGGTCCCAGTACTCCGATAAATAAGGAACATAAACATACATTGAAACTTACAATTTGCCTTTTACAATCCCATATGGAGCAAAAGAGGGTCTGTTAGCTCAATTTTTATAAATTAGTACAAAACTGCATCCTGTTTCATTGACACATGCAGCAAAATATGCATCACGCGTGTGACTCGTTGTTATAAATCACCAATACATACTCACAAATTTAATGAGTGTCTACCAAAGTAATTTTCTATCGTCAATTAATAATCTACAAGCCCTGTTCAATATACGATGCAATGTTTATTTCTTAGAAAATAATTTTTATTTCATTCGAATCCCTTGCTTCACCCAAAATGGAAAGCAACCAGAAACCGTGAGTGTACAGAAAAATTGCCATCGCATTCTATACGGTTTGAATCGAATTGAAGCCGTGTTTTTCGTGAGTGATTATCACGAGCAGTCATACACAAAGAGCGCCTTCGAGTGGCAACGCGTATTTCAGGTTCCCTCTGGAAAACGGAATTTCAACATTGAAAACGCGAGAGAGAGGGCACAGCGGACCTCTGACATTTGAATTAATCGTATCGCGGCGGCTTGAATCGAGATTGTGAATCGAGTCGGAAAGCCCGGTTACAGGATCGTCTCACGCAGAACTATTAATCACGAACGAGGCAAGACGAGCAACTCGAGCGTGAAGTCGAGAGACCTTGCACAGAGATATCTTACCCTCGATATCCGGGGAGTTCGATTCGGTTCACCCTCTGACCATCGGATTGTTACGACGGTGTTAAAACGAAAGTACACTAAGTTAATCTTCGACGCTTTGACAAACCAGTCAGACGCCAAAGCATCGCAGATGTTAAGACACGGCGGCAACTCCTCTATCAGATGTCTGCAAAAGTTCTACCCGTTTTTCATGATGCGAATTCCAAGTAAAAAGTTTAAGTCTTGTTAAGTGTACGGTGAGATGTCAAGGTGGTAGTCTATTGAGAGCTGCTTACACATAACCGAACGGTAGACGCCGACGTATACCAACAATTTAAAAGGCTAAACGAAAAATTGAAATCTAAGAGCCCTGGTTAATCGCAAGGACGTCATCTTTCATCACAAAATTACTGGACATTCGATGGGAAGTATCTCATCCTCCGTATCCCCCAGCTGATCCACCTACAGACTACGATCTTTTCGATCAGTACAAAATAACTTCGCTGGAAGAACCTACGATGAAGTTCAAGATGTCCAAATTGCATGACAAGAGTTTTCCAATGATCCATACGCTGCAAATACTAGTCCCACTTGAGTGTCAATTCTTTAAAAGTTTGCACTACGGGACCTTTGTCTTTCATAGGGTGGTTAACCCTCTGACTTGTAATATTGTTAAACTAGTGATACGGTCTGCGGACCAAATATTTTAGTAAAATCTTGTTCTTCGGATAAATAATGTGATTTACTCACCGATGCTGAAACATTCACCCTACCTGATAATTATTGAGAAAAGAGCAGTCAGTCTACTCACCTGAAATCAGAATAAGAACAGAAGTGGTTACACAGAGTGTTGAGCGTTACAAACATGGAAACATACAGTTTTGTATTAATTTTCATTGCTGAAAATGTTGTATAAATTCTACAATATTCCGAAAGGTATCTCGTCCAATAAGTAGAACAAACAAAAATTAGACAGTGCAAACTAATATATAAAATATTCAGCGATAAATGTTATATTAACCCTTTGAACTTCTTTCTCGAGTGTGACTCGACATCGATTTTATTCACGGGTACTCCTATGCCGAGTCACACTCGACATTTTAAATTGCCAGTTTAAATATGTATTATATTTCACAATATTTTTTTTTTACCTAGATAAGCAATATTACATGTGTATGACCCTTTTTCGTAACAAAAAAATCCTTGAAATGTGCAGGTACATGACTGTTTGTACCTAATTGATTCCTATAAACTAACTGTCTTTTCAAGTACATTTCAAATAAAACATTTAAAATCATAGGGAGCTATTGAAAAGAAAAGAAAAAAAAATAGGAGTCCAAAGGGATAACACACAGCCAACTTGTGATAAAACAAAGAAACATAATCCAAAGTTTGATCGTAACCAAAACCCATCAAGCGTACGAGTTAGCAACAGATTGCCGTACCGCGGCATTCAAATTCGAATTTGTCGATTAATTTCCAGCGCAGACAGAGTATACGACCGCTAATGACGAAAACAAAATATCGTGCAATTTCCGCAGAACGAATCAATATGACGCGGGTACGGTACAAATTCAAAGAAAATCCGATAGCGGTATCGTGTGGAACGTATCCTATTTCAATTAATTCAATTTTTCCACGAGTCGACGGCTGGACGGGGCTCACAGGTGGCGTAAAAAGTTGGAAAACAATTTCCACGGAACCCGTAATATGCTGGCTCGCAGTGAGGGTGAAAAAAGAAGAGGAAAAGGGTCAACCGAAATATTATCTTCGATGGATAACCCGCGAGGGCTCGTCGTAACACGGTCACAATCGCATTTCCGCGGTGCACTTTTATTAAAAACGCCTCGTAAACGCGAAAGTCGTCGCGAGACAGCTTCTCGAATTGCTGAGACCCCGTAAAGCCGAGAGATAAGAATGAAGGTGGACGAAATTAAGTGTCACGTAGCCAGCTCGCAGTAGATAGCGGAATTAAGGTGGGAAAACGAGGAAAAACAGCCGCGCCGCGGAAAAGTGAATCGAGGAAAACCGGTCACGTAGCTTAGATAATTATAAAACAACTATAACCACTCGTATTTGATCGTTCTCTGAATCTGTATTTCACGGTGAATAATCATGTTACGTGTAGAAATGAAATGGAGTGCAATATGCAGGGTGTTGGAAAAATTGGTTGAGACTTCGAAGATTTATTGTATCTCCAAAGGGGAAACTATGCTTAACCCGGCAGAAGTGTCGTTTATTTAGAGGTGTCCCGTGAGAATTTCTCTCACATTGCGACTTTTGTTAATTTTTTACCTTGTTTGCTGCTTTATTGACAAAGATGTGTGCGTACATGTTATTGAGAACCTAGAGAAACACTTTGTAGGCAAATGATTTACTAGAAGTAATACAAATATGAAGCATTCTCAACAAGCGTGAGAGAAATTCTCACAAAGTCACCTCTCCCGGGTTAATGAACATGGGTCTTAAAGTTAATATTTTCAGTCTTGTGAGATTTTATAGACGTTAAAGTTGTTCGGAAAACACCCATGGGTCTTTAGTGTACGTATGTACTTAATAAATATGTTTACTAGTCTTCCGTACAGCAGGCATAGTTTTTCAAAGAAAACAGCAGTTCTGCCACTGAAATTCATTCAACAACCTTAAATCATGTAGTGTGATTGTTTATGAATGTATTTGAATGCTCAAAACTTCATTTTCATTTCTTATTATTGCTTGCAACAATTATAACAAGAATAGCTCAGATGAATAACGAAGAATGAAAAAAAATCGATTGGAGCGAAATAACTCTTATGCACAAAGTCTTGTTACGGATCTATATAATTGAAAAGTTATATTCTTTAAACTCGTGTCAAGGAATATGCCAAGTGACGTTAAAAGGAAATAGGTGAACTCAAAATATCCTTTTGACGCCTTTGTCGAGCTTATGCTACTTTATATTCTAATTACTCGCCCTGCTACCTCCAACCTCCGCATAATCAAACTTTCTAACTCAGTAATTTATTTGTAAATTATCGCGGATCTCTCTGTATGTTCAACAAAGTAGCATACCCATTATTCTATTCAAAATACATAGGTATGGTAGCGTTACCCAAATTTGAAGAGGGGTCGAAGGCAGATAGCTCCACGCTATTTCCCTTTACCCTTATTTATGACTGCATTGAGGATTGTCTGTGTCAGTATGTTGAGAGTATGTCTTGATGGGTGGGCACCAGACGTTAGCCATCGACTCGAGGTCGTATGGCTATCGAGTGTCATAGACTGTTTGAAAGAGACATGAGAGAGAGTTTTAAGGGTAGCAGGCGACCCGACGTCGCACTGCTGATTTCGCAGGAAAAGGGACATTGTTTCTAAAGGATCTGGCCACGGAGTGGGATGGCGAGGATGCCTTCCGGTAAGAGCACTGTTTTGAACCACTCGGCACTTACCCCAGAACCGTCCAGGAACGTGTTCCTTAATTCTATCCTCACGCCTTATAGCGTGATTCTGACAGGTATTTTGTGTAACAAATTTGTTTGAATACTTTTACTTGTACTTTTTGTAAAAAGTATCCATTCAATGATATGTTCACCATTTTATTCTGCAAATTTCATCAAGTATTAGATCATTTCTTTATTCAATTGCAGTAGAATTTCGATTAACCGAACAACGATTATTTAGGCATTCAAAATAAAATATTATGAACAGTATATATAACTGTGAATTTCCAACATAGCAACTGCTACACAACTGAACGTGCAGTGAGTAAGTCAAAATTCTGAAACTCTGAAAATAATGGAAAGCAGTAATCAGTGAAGTTCATTAAAACTGCATCAACTTGTCTTCTAGGAAACAAAAAATCTGCCAACAATAAAAACTCCGATATGACAATAACAATCAGTGTCATTAAAAGAGAACAAAGAAACTCCTTCTAAACCTGCTCTTTTTCAATTCCACGCGAAAATATAGACGTTTACCTCGCCAATATTCCCAATTAGCCTAAACAATCGAGCCTCCAGCTTGCTAATTCAATTTCCTCTCTCTGCAGGGACGTGTGAACCGTCAAAATCCGCACGAAATTAATACTCCGCGCAGGATACCTTGATAAAGCACAATTCGCCGGTATCAACGTTTATGTTCACCGAGAAACTGCTCGGTCGTATTATAAATCGACTGGGACGAAATAGTTTCGGGAGAAACCTTGAAAATTCCAGGTGACGGGTTGCTTAAACGGTGTCACAGGGTGAAACTGTCGCGTGATATTTCAACGCGCGACACGTTTCACGCGTGCCTCGAGCGTTGTCCTACGACGCAACACACATGCTCGTTAAAGGGCAAACTTTCTTGTCTCTCGTGTCGCCATAATTACAGGCAACGTGGATGACGAAGCAGAGAACGGAGCCGCAACAGAAATTCACGGAAACCGAGACCGTTACCCAATAGTAAATCGTCTTGGGCTCGAGCGACCAGCTGAATCCGCTTGGATTAATTTCCCGAGCAAACCAGCGTTGTGTCTGCCCCTGCGAAAATAGAAGAAAAACACAGAAACCCGACAACCAACGGGATGAACCGTGGAATTACGTGGCCTGTTTATATTAATGTAAATGGAAATGTCGTGTTAGGGGTGCAAGCTTTGGACAAAATCACCCTGTGTGCACGTACCCCCTAAATTCCATTTTTGTACTTGCTATTCCGTGTTTTGTTCGAGTAAATAATTTTGTTCTTGTCCGTGATTTTTTTATATCTGTATGTTTAGAAAAATTAGATAGGAAATATGTTGTTGGATTGTAGAAAATGTTCTTTATAGATATGCACTTTTACCATCGATGATTGGCGCATACAATTTAATTTAACGAAGATTGATTAGTATCCTGTTTCAAATATCACTGGCGTTGCAATAAGAATATAAAATAACAAGTATATAATGAAATTATTAATTACTTTTCTTTGTTTTGTGATTTATATTTAAGAGAGGATGTCGCGTGTCTGACCATGCATTACTGTTTTCATTTATTTTTTCTCTACACGTGATCGTTATACTGTAGCAGTATTTTTAAGTAGGGGAAGGTGGAGCAAGATGGGAACGTTAAGAAAAAATTGTATCACGGGGCAAAAGATGGGACGCATCTATTTGCACATGTCAAACACATCACGAAATCTCTGTCTTCGTCTTCTCCGACACGTGCATAGTCAGTCCAACCTTCACATTCTAAACACTGAACCCACCCTCCTGTTGATTCGGAGAGCACATGGTCGCAAAAGATACATTTGGCATCGTTGCTGTCTGCGTCTAAAGAATTTTTGTTTCGTTTTTGAAGAACAGTAGCCTTTTATCGCTTTTTCTTCCTCTTTCTGAGGTTGAGCCTACGAGAAACGGCGTGTTTCTTCGTTTCAGTTACCAAATTATTTCGATATGGTGAATCTGTTAAAATTGCAGTTTTGCCACAGAAATAGATTTTGAAATTCACTTCTTTCGGTCGTTAAATTTGAAAACGGGCAACCAGGAGTTGCATCATTTTTTTTTGCTGCAGACTCTGAGAATTCTGAATTGCTATCTTCTTCGGGGTCTTCCAGAGATGATCTATTGATAGTTTTTGAAGGCATGAATTCACTATCTTGAAAGACCCGTGGATGTATTGCCCATATGTCTGTGCTGCAAAATCTATTGACGACCGTCGTCATTCAGGCTGCTCGTAAAAATGCATTTCCAAACAATTTCGTAATTTGATATATTGTGACGACACGCCCTGGATTCGACCGTAGCCAGTTGGTCACCTCAACATCCTAACCAGTACTGAGAGGCTTCGTACGCGTTACATCCCATGGTTGGAGGCGATGAGTGCAATGTGGCGGGAAACAGAGCAAAATCACGCCATTTTCTCGTGCCAGACCAAATAAGTTTAATGTTTTTCGTATGCGTTACACGGCCATCAACAACAGTAGAATTGGGTTAGTGTTCGGTTCCAAAGACCGAATGTATTAACCTTTTGCACTCCTAAAGCCAACTGTACTGCCCGGGCATTTAGAGACGTTCTTCAATGTCATCGAGTGTTTATACTTTTCTATGTTTTTTCTACTCTTATTCTAATTCATAGTATGTAGATAAACTTTAAAGTTTGAAAAAAAATCGTATAATCTAGCAAATTGCTAAGATTTTTTCATCGTCATTTTATTTAGTTCGGAAATCTAAGAAAAAATTTCTTGCAGTTGACTACCAACGTATAGGCTACTTGCTTGGAGTGCAAAGGGGTAAAACTTATATTAGGCGCCATGTACCGACAGGCGCGGTCGGACAAATTATATCACAACCGTCCTGATCTCAAGACCTGGACATCAGGACGCCACATGCGCCTGGCCCGCTGAAGGAAAAACCGTCACTTAATAAAAGTACTGTCGTCGCCGTCCGAACTCGAAGACAATACCGGGGAATGTCAAAATCAAATTGCCACTCTACAACTCGCAGATACATATACAAACTCACACGAACCAATAGAAAAATACCGACATCCACCACTTACACGCACTACAGACCAATCACAGGCAAACCAACGAAATAAAAACAGCAAACACAGACATGAGAGGAGAGTTTGTAACAAAACCGCGAACATACACGCATGACGACGTCTATACGCATTTACACGCGCCCACAAGTGATTGTACCACGTCTTCGGACTTGTATACCCATATCGTTAAGCTTGAATATATCAATTTTAACTCTTTGACAATCTAATAAAATTATAAGGTCCAGTCGAAAAAATATATATTTTTTATATACTAGACTGAATAGAACAGAGACAGAACAAGTGAAGAAGATAATCATATATACAGTAACAAACTTACAATTACATATCTATGGTAAACAGTTTGGATGCGTCGCTCTGCCCGTGCTTCGCACGGGATAAACTGTCGAAGGGTTAAAATCTCGTCGAGTGTTAGACATTCATTCGTTCACCTGATCTAGGCTTATGTAATTAATTTTCATGAGACAACGTCCCAACACATCATTAAGTAGGGTTTACGACCCCACGAAATTTTAACATTGAGTTGCGGTGTGCGGGACGTAACAATTAGCTTTGGAAGCATTTGTAAACTGCACAAATCGTTTAAACCATAGGACAAACATATCGGACTGCATCCAACCTGAAGGATGACATACTGTCCAAGTTTCAGGAGCACAACCGTCCATTAAGTCGTTCTTTATACTCTTCCGAGGAAAAATCATCATTGGGGGTTAATGTTACTGGTTCTTTTGTATTATTGTATTTTTTTTAGTATTTCTAATGTTAAGATTATTATAACAATTATTGTCAAAATACTTTAAAGAAATGTATGTTAGTGTTAAGCGTGAATGGTGAACGGAGCTATGAAAGCCCCTAGAACCTCTGTAATTATATTATTGTAAATCTGTGTATGTATACCGTTAAGGTTCAGTAAACAATCATTATATCATTGGGGGCATGTAAATTCCCGCTGCATTGAAGCAAAGCTCAACAGTTATTAGGATATGGCTGTTTCATCACAATTGTATACTCAGTCTGGAGTGAACTTGTAGTTATCGTATGACTGGCTTAGCAGTTTAAAAAATTTCGAAGCCACAACTTTATTAAAGGCCACGGCTCTCGCTGCTGAAGTGGCTTCCGGTTTTCGAGGAGACAAGTCTTGATGTCGCTTCATAAAACCTGCGAGTCAATCCAAACCAGCTTCTCCCTTTGCTGAATGAAACCTATGCTTTTTATTGTTTCTCACTGCTATCTGAAAAGCTAGTTCTCCTAAATCCGTTATGATTAGACCAAATAACAGGCCGTCCATTTCTTTTATATAAAATACTAATTATTTTTCCTGTTCAAGTGAAAACACAGTTTCGAGGGCTCCCAAACTAGTCTTCAACATGTGTTGAGGATTTTCTCGATAGAGAGCCACGTTCCTCTCCAATGTAGTTTTCGGAACTTTTAAAGCTGCAGCTGCTTTACGGTAGCCCATTTTTTTATATAATTGCTTCTACGGCTTTCCGCATCGATTCTTCGGTCCAGCTTTGTTGCTCTGTCTTTCATCTGTACGTATGAACCATTTTTTCTAAAAATTATTGTTTATAGGAATGTCCTCCTCTTGCCCCAAATGTTACATCGAGACTAATTGAATGATAATATCTTTATTTGTTTACGAATAACATTCAGAACCACATAAATAAATACCCTACGAAATTGCTGATAATAAACTGGTAATATTCAAGACAGAATATGACTGTGAATTATTACTGACCTGCTGATGTTCAAAAGATGGTAAAAAATAAGATCACAATCGTTAGCACGCGGAACGCCACAATGAAAACGGCCATACCTAATCATATACGATATAATTTATGATTTTGTTATATAAATCGTAAAAAAAAAAAGATTTGAATGCTCAACTGTGTTCTCCTGTTCCTACTTTATAGTTTCAGTATGAGGTTCGCTCGGGTTGTTCCGACAGTCAATAATTATTTAATTAAATTAAATTTGAAGTGTCGGTCACCGGTAACCGCCACGGCGTTCAACGTGTTAGAAATAGAAAAATTGTCACTAAACGCATGAAGACATTATAAAGTGACTGTAACTATTGGTGTCGTGCAGAATTCGACTGTTTTTTTCCTCTGTCTGTTTTCAGAAACATGGAAGCATAGCAACGCGAAAGAAACAATAATCCCGTCTTGCCTAGCGATCCCATCTTGTTCCACCTTCTCCTATTTTCTAACTCACAAATTATGTAAATATATGGTCCAATTCATGAAGCCCAAAACAATAATAAAAAGTCATGAAATAATCCATTCGTTTTAAATTCACAGAATAATAAAAAAATATTACACACTGTTATCTTTAACCGTGCATATTCTTTTAATTACCACAGTGCACACATGGATTTTAGTAAAGAGATTGAAGATTTTATTGCACGTTTTTCCGACAGTTGCAGCGTACGAAGGGATCCCTTCGTTTAAGGAGAGCGATTCAATATTCTGGGCAAATATTTGAATGCAAATGTACAGCACTCGCGGCAATTGCATTACAATGCGCACCACGCGCGAGACACGACTTTACCTCTAATTATTTACTCTAAATCCACCGAAATCCCTAATGAACAAACCTAATAAATTCACGAACAGCCCATTGTTGCTACAGATGCTCCTCCTTTGCTTAATAACCCAGAATCCATGCTGGTTGTTCGCGTTATCGCTGCACAATTATGTTTTTCCCGTAAATAGCATATGCATGGGGATGGTGGAAGCACGTTCCATTAATTACTCCGGAAAGTACGAACTCTGTTTTCATTGGAGCCAATTAAAAAGCTTGTAACAAAATTCGAAAGGTGAAAAGAACTTTTTAATAATTTCACGAACGCGTTTCATATGAAATATTATTAAAATTTTAATCTCTAGCAGATTTTATGTCCTAGAAAAAAAAAGGATATTTCGTTCAGAACTTCGCATAAGATTTCCACTGCGAAGAGGACGATACGTCTTCATTTTTCGTCGACGGAAGCTCGCTTGCTATATCTCGTTCTCGATGCAATTACCAGCCGCCATTTAAATCTCGGTTCACACCGGTAGTAAGATCGTACCGGAAGCGAAGGCGGCGAATATCGACGAGAGCAGATTGCTCTTGCGTTTTCTTCGATTCACCGACGAAACGTCACCCAGAAGCCCAGTTTACGTCCCTGCGACGTGACCGCGAAATTTACGACGGCGTTACAGCCTCGTTCTATACATTATACAATTTTTCCGCGACACGACGCTACACAGATAGCGCGTATCTTCGACGATAAAAAAAATACACAATTTCTTGCATGCTCTAATTTCGTAACTTGGACGATATTTAAAAAATTGTCCAAGGATTGCAAATTTTATCGGTGAAATACAGAATGTTCGAAGAGGGGTGGTACGCTATTACACAGGATGATTTTACATGAAAAAATAAGTTGAGATTGTAAAATAATTTTTTTCATAAGATTTTTCTTCGAAACAAGCGAACTGCAATGAAATATTTACCCAGAAATATTAAATATATATAAATAGAGTATATATTAAATATGGAGGGTAAGAAGAACAAACAAGGAATGTTACAAAACAGATTTATTGAGGAAATCAATTTTTAATATTTTAGTCCACCAGTAAAGAGACAAGGTTCAAGTAATTGAACTTTATTGTTTATAACGTGAGGTTATACTCTAATTGAGCAGTGGGAGAAAAATAAGCATAGAAGTAATTGTTTTATATTATTTTAATTTTTTTTCTAGTTGAACACTGCAGAATAAAAATGAACGTTCTCTGCTTTTTCTCCTTACCTTTCATATGATATACTCTATATACTGAATATTAGATATTCAGCACTATATTTAAAAGGGTCATCGAATCCCTAAGATAGTAAAATAAAATTATCGCAGTGATTACGATCAAATGAATTTTTTCACACTGCAATGATCGTTCATCTGGATCCAAAAATCAAAGAAACAAATTCAACCCCTTGCCTTATGATTTTTTCAACAGCTATTTGGCGCTAATTATTCAAGTACTATAAGGGGAGATACTTTAATGCTGCAATATAAAATTTGTAGCAATTCATATTCACAACGTACGGATAATCTATAGCCCGAGTGTGACTAATTATTAATAAGCCAAGGCGTTAATTACAAACGAGCATCGAGAAGAAACGCATGCCGAGAATCAATAGACATTTTTAAATCTTCGACCGGCTAGTCAGCTAAAAATATCGGTGAATAAAAATAAGAAATGCCAGCTAATAAAATCGAGGAGTAACCCTTTTAAACGGCTCACCTTGCGCGCGTAATAGTCGAGGGATCGATTACTCGAGAATGTCACGCTCGAATTTACCGGTTCCGCGGGGACACAGCCGTTTTCAATGTTATGAAAGCATCGAGTCAATGCGAATCGTTTGTATCATCTGACGTATATGTACGTCGGTATCGCGTAAACTGCGCGACCGTGCAATAACATAAAGCCCCGTGAAACGGTAAATTTTCCGTAAATAAACGACCAGCGTTATCGAAACGGATTTATCTATTTTCATCTGTGACCGTGCGAAAGCAAAATAACCGTACAATAAAACGATAAAAAAAAGGAATGCGAATCAGTCGTCGAACTTGAATTTTTCTCTAAACATGGCGTTAAAGGATTTCACAAAATTTGCTAATCTTGTTGAATAACTCTACAGAAAAATAAAAATGATTTGACACCGTGACTGTCATTAGGAGCACCACTGATTTAATTTCATCACATCACACTTAATTCTTACAAAATTTTGAAGAATATTGATGTCACTGTAATAACATGCGATACAAATTATATAAATATTATTTTCCACCCTGATTTCTGTTGGAAACAGCAGACTATAGTGTGTTCTACTAGGTATGGAAATTTTCACTGTGGAGCTGAAGTGAATGTATTATAGAAAATAAGAAATAGAAGACCAGGCCTGCAGAATCCTTTTGGGAGGTGTTGAGGCGCGACTCGTAATTATTAACATGTAAACTGAGATTTCCGGATAGTCAAATACCATGATAATGTCATGTATGTAATTTTAGTTTCATCAAAAACACTGTGTCCAGAAATCTCAGATAAACGCGCCTCAAGCACGATGCGAGCGGTCACCGCGGCAAGACACTTTGGGTTTTTCCGCCCGGCTTCAACCATTTCAAGTACGCGAGTGCGGCCTAGGCTCTCGATGATGCACTGCGTCCTGATTGGTCGGAAGAAGCAGCCAAAAACCGTATAAAAGCCGGTCATTTTTCGTCAATTATTACAATCAAGTACAAGCAGTTCGAAGAAACTCACCAAGGCAGATCTCCACGCTGCCCAAACCTGCAAACCACATCACGCAATCTCATACGCAGTCTCAAACGCAGCAATAAACGACACAACGGACAACACTTCTCACCAGACTCACAAGTTAAACATGCTCACACCCAGTTAATTCTGCGTGTGAGTGCATTCGTGGCATCTTCCTAAGTACGAGAAGAACACGAGGCGCAACAGGAGGATTCATATTAAAATATAATGATATTAAACTGTTTAAGGATACTCACACATATGTATGTGCAAGTTCAGTTTTCTTCATTAAACTTAAATATTGTTCCTATAAACATATCTGCTTTTTCAATTTTGCATTTCTCATATTGAAAAGAATATTCTCTTTCATTTTCCGTAAATGCTAAATAAAATAATGAAGAGATTGAAGCTCGTACCCAAGCAATTGCACAATTTATTAATGTCTCTAACAGAAGTCTACAGTACGAACATATGTTTATGAAAGCACTTTTAATAAAATTGCAACTTTCACCAACACTTCGCTGCCTGTACAAACACCCTGTATAAAAGAAAGGGGTGGTTTTCATCTCGTACCGGTGCTTTTGTTAATATCGGCCAACACGAGCAGCCGCGTTTCAATTTCCACTGAAATTATAGGCAGAAACGAACGCGTTTATAGAGCGGTTAAAAAAAAGGTCATTCCGCGGCAAAGAAATATCCCGCCTGATTGAGCAGTTTCAACCGAAATCAATAGCCGTTCCCCGGCCTTTTATATCGAATCGTTTAGAACGCAGAACACGTATAAATACACCGATATAAATAATAATCCACGCCACATGCTGGAGGATCAGCGTAAAAATGGAATGAAACGGCCGCTGTGGCAGGTGCCGCGTTATCTTTACGACGCCACCAGGTATATAAGCGATTTCAACCCATGTTGCAGCGGACGTAAAACTTCTGACTATAAACCGATCGCGTACCAAGGCGACAACTGTGTCAACAATTGCAACAAAAGCTCACGTACGGCTGGATGTAATATTTATGGCGGCAATGGACGTCGCGAGATTGCACGGAGAAAGTAAAGCAGGTAGGTCAGGAAAAGCTGAATCAACATTTATTCATGATGTGCAATTCTTTCGTCCAGACTTCTATCGTTCCTGAAGAGACACAACTATTGACTATTCCTCCCATGAATTTAAGGGCATGTAGTAATGCAGAAAGGAACACAAAATGCCTTATGAACATAGGTCCCAAGATTAACACGTTGACTGTCATGGGGGTCGCCGGTGACCGAAACGTCCAATTTTGTTTAATTAAATAATTATCAATTTTACGGATGTTCTAAGCGAATTTTACAGTGCAGTACTCCAATAGAGAGGAATACAAACGATTGAATACTTAAATATTTTTTTCCTATGTGATTTGTAATAAAATCAGCAATTTATATCGCGTCTGATTAAGAATGGCTGTCTCCACTGTGGAAAGCAACGTGTTAATCATGTAAGTGTTGTGAACACTTCAATACGTTTCATATATTCCTAAGTTGCGTATGGGAAACGCCCCTGGGCGATCAGGTAGCGTACTTATTAAGCGTATTTAGCTAGCTTCCGCATGTAACTTATGGTTATAGTGTAAACTGCACTGGAAAAGTTAGAATTAATTCGCAGAACTACGTTCTGTGAAGATTTTTTGTTTGTTTCAGTGAATATAGTATATCCTAATGACTTCGAACAGCTGAATTCGACCATCTCCACTGTAGTTCGGATAATCAAGAGTCTACTGTAGTATAATAAATAGTAATGAACATTGATATAAAATGTCCACAGTCTATTCAACGGAATCACTTAAGAAAATATTCAAAACAGAAGTTATTAAAGAAACTGGCATTCAGGTGGTGCAACAGAAGAAAAATGTTGGAGAAGCATGGTGCAAGCTCACGTTTGAAATAGAGGGACATTTGCCAGGCAAACACACGTGTGTACAGCGAAGGGACAGTCGGTGGGATCTATAGGAACGGTGCAATTGTGGTCTGGTATCGGAAAACGAACATGTTCGGTTTTTAGAAAAATCCTCCCGGTAGACGTTCTAACAGATGCACCCTCCAGCAAAAAAGCCTGGTCCAGCTGCGCATAATGCAAACTTCCACGGGTCTGAGGATTTTATTTCAACGACACACCACGATTTTGCCTTTCACTCGCCAAACGAAACGCAAAAACATCCCCTCCCATTCTCTCTTCTTTTCTCAGCGCATGCATTCAAATGAACAGCCCCTTTGATTATCCGTAACTCTCGGCATTTTTCCTACATTTAATTTCGCGCATTTAACCCGAAGAAGAGCGTTCTCCTGCGATCGCCTTTTCCCCGTACGTAGTTTTCGTATTTTCTCGCCGGGGCTTTTAATTATTTCGTGAGAGAATTCCACGGAGAGCGCGTGACGGAGCGCTTTTTCCTGCCGAAAAATTCCATTTCTGACCGCACCGGGTGACCCTGAGGAACCACACGGAAACATACGAAGGAATTTATGTGACCTCGATCGCACGGTGTGTTCGAGAATTCATTGCTAGAAGAGAAACGAACGTTCGTCGCAAAATTAACAGAAAAATGCGAGCATGAGAATCATAGTTTTGACTGTGAAAATGGTAGACGGAAAATACTTTATAGAGCAGGGTAGATTAATGCCTTAGGAGAGGAATTTATTGAAGAAAAAAATAAAAATCCGAGAAAATTTTGAAATGTTTATATATATAATAATTAAAGGTTCATGCTTTTCAAGAATCTTGGATAATTTGTCAAGTAGCTATGATGAACAAATTACTGAATGTCTGATATTGTAGTATTTTCATCATTTGATGTTGACTATGTATAGTATTTGGAATTTCTAAAATTCGATTTGTTCTGGTTATTTATACATATTTATATTTCATTTAAATTCTTTTCAAAAAATATTTTGCTAACTGATAAGAAATACAGCGAGAATAAGAGAAGAATATTTAATTGTATTATTACTTGCCATAAGAAGTTTCCTCGTAATAAAAATATTCCACCACCGAAGCAGACACGAAAGTTTTCTCATATTAGCCGCATAGGAAACACTCGCGAGCTTCTAACAAAAGTAATAGACACAGAAAGTGTATGCCGTGGAATAACAATGTCCACTTGAGGGAGATGGCGCTTTAACGCTAATGGCTATGCCGAAAGCAATTTAGCTAAATTGCGAAGTATGATTCGCAGTCGAGCTTATCTTTATTCTAGGTACTTCAAAAAACTAAACTATATTACTATTTATTTTTTGAAACAAGCTACTTGTAAAAAAATCTCACCATAAATTATTTAAATATTCAACTGTTCCTTTGCTTTATTTGGTACACGATTTCACTGTATTGCAGTAATGTAAATGCGCTCGATGGAAGGCAGAAATATACTGAAATTGCAATGTTTATTATAAAGAAAACTATGAACGCAAAACATTATACTATTGCTGGCAGCAATAGTAAAACAGACCATATAGACAGACGAATATTACTTGGAGGATTCATAGTTTCTAGACTCTCATCTCAAAATTAGACGAAATCGTATGAGCATTCTTATCATAAAATCAGTGGACATTATTTCAGAACTTTTTCATTTCAAAATAATTTGAACGCACATTCTAGCTCAAATCCACACCAAGATCACCTTATTATAAATCACTGGATTCGTCTCCAAGACATCGATGACCTCAAAGTCTCGAAAAACATTACCTCCAGAGAAATCTTTTACCGATCTCTGAATCGAACAATCAGATCTTCAGATAATTTCTTGTATCTTGAACAACAACAGAAGTACTCAAGATAGCCAGGTTAGACGGAACACCCTGTACAATACACACATACTCGAATCATGAATCTATCGCGGGTCAACGATATGATCGAAGTCGACGTAACAGTAAATAATAATAATAATCAAGCCAGCGGACAAAACGATCAAGGTTTGAAAATCAATGTTTGTTTATCGAGTATAATTTTACCGTTCAGAATCGAGAGTACGACTGCACAGTAGTCAATTTCCACGAGGATAATACCAGCGTCGTTCGCCAGGCGTGAAATTGAAGTTTCCGGTTCTGAAAGGACTCGAGCATTGTCCCCGGCCTCCTGCATGACAATGACTCGATCGACTACGCATCTTGTCATTCACCATTCGAGTCATTAACCGAGTCTCGTGTACTACGTCGCCCGTAGGGCTCTACGAACGATCGATCGACCCCTCTCGCTGAAAAAGCACACGAATGCGTTTACCCTGCCGCCATGATCTCCAGGAGCACGGTTTTATTTTGAAATTAGGCCGTTCAAACCTTGCCGCGATTTCGAACTCGTCGATATTTTTTAATTATCGCTCGTCAACGCGATTGAAATGAAAACTGCTCCTATTCCAGTCTGCTCGGTCTCATGGAACGAGAACCTATGATTCTTCCGTTCGATTTTATCCTTTTTTTTTATTCCGGATGTAACTATCAATCAAAATGAATGACAATTTAGTTGTTCTGAAGGGAAATCGATTGTCGTTCGATGAAAAATTGGAAGTTAACCGTGACCACCGGCGACGTGAGGTTGGGTTTTTAGGGAGCTCGATATTTTAACGTCGTTCGTTATCGGATATTAAAATGCACCGATTGAAATGACGCCCACTGTATAAATTCGTGAGTAAATCGTATGATTAAGTAATTTATGTAGTATACTGAATATTCAATCCTTTCATCATCATCAGAAATAGAAGTTATTAGCACTTCGGATGCTTCAGTTCGTTTCAAACTTTTTAAGTAACTTTAATAACTTAACTATTAACGTTGCATACTTGGCTGCAGATTTCATAAATCTCACACGTTATAATGTACTTAAAATATGTACAATTTCTGTACAGTCGACTTACGCCGCGTTCAAGATAAATGCATTGGCAATTTCAGTTAATACCTAAACTTCTGCTGACCCAATGGCAAGAGGGTTCTCAGAGGTACAGGCAATAAATTGAGGTTTTCATGACAAAAGCAACCCTTTTATGATTTAATTGGATACATTTCTTCTGCGATATAATTACAGATAACACCCACAGCGATTGTACAATATGCTGCATATTTTATTAAAAATAAATTGAAATCTATTGAACAAAATTTAAAGAAGCTAGAATATTCTTTTGCTGTCCTGAAGAAAGACAAAAACTGACAAACGTCGATTATGTTACGAACCCTTCACTTGTTTTCAGATACAATGATCAAGCAACGTTTGCAGCCGAAACCGCTTCAACTAATTTTTTCGAGAAAAAAACTGACTCCTGCCAATGTCAAAACGAAGATCTCTTGTTACGATTCGAGAGGTATGTAACGCGGCATATTGTTGACACGCACCCGAATAATGTTTTTCCAGGGGAAAAACGATGAAAGAATCGCGGAAGCATTCGTGATGCGTATGTGCCAAGACGAATCGCATTCACGGAAACGGGCGAGCATAAAATTATTGACATACCTGTCGATAGCACGTCGTGCATACGATAAGAAGTCAGGCCAGCTTCGGCTTCTCCATGCATTCCAAAGGGACGAGAAAATTTTGTTTCCCCGCAGATCACGTGGCTTCAGGAGGATATTCTTCTCTCTCGCCCAATTCTAAGTGTATACTTTGGGCATTTTTTTTTAACCTGTTAGCTGTGTATGACGAGTATACTCGTAATGAAGAAATGGCAATTTTTTGTGTTATGATGAGTATACTCGTTATGCGAAAAAAAGTAATTACCATTTGCTATTTAAATTAAAATTTCAGTGAAAACTAAAATATATTCATAAATTTCAGACATTTTAGAATATTTTGAGACAAGAACGAAATAAGAAAAAAAAATTTCAATGAATTTGAGCAATAAATTACTCATTTTTGAAAAAAAACAATTGCCATTTCGTTATAATTTAATTTAGTTTTACAGCAGCTGCATATACTCTGTGTTTGACGAATATACTCGTCATCTCTTCATTTTTGCAACACAATGTAGGTACACACTTTTAAAATAAGGCTATACAGCTAACAGGTTAAAAACTGAACAATATATCTTTATGAAACTTTGCAGATTTGTTCATGTACGTTTATACTGCATCTATGAATTTTTGTGGATTTTGATCGTGTAAACTATAGTAATTATTCATCGGGGAAGTAAGTAGGATAGGTACGATAACTGCCGCTGAAATGAAATCAGAAACTCCACAAAGTTCTTAATTAGTGCGAAGATAGTTAGTGTCTGCACCGTGGGAAACTATATGTATTAATATTTATGATTTTTAGAGTAGTTTCATTCTTCAGATTAATGCCATTTTATCAAAAATCACTTTTTTATATTCTCCACGGTTCAAGCGCTAGCCAAACTCATACCAATTAAGAGACTTTTTCAATTTTTCATATCAGATGTCTTCAGGTGCAGTTATCGTGCGAGCCATCCGGGAAGAATCTCCTCAACCCGTTTACTTCCCAGATGAATAATTAGTTCAGGCAATAATAATGTACAAAAATTCATGGATGCAGTACAAATGTGTACCAAGAACTCTTCACAGTTTCATAAAGATATGTTATTCAGTTTTTTCACAAAAAATTCCCAAAGCATACCTTCAGGTCGAGAAAGAAGAACGCCCCCTCAAAGGCAGACGGGAGAATGGGGCCCGCGACGGGATTTAATTTGAAAGGCACGGAGGAAGAAACGGATAAGCTCGCCGCTAACTACGCGAGAAGATTATAATGTTTCGAGTTCGCAGCCTCTTAATAAGTTCCACGGTATCCATCTTATATTCCACGGTAAAGCCGAAAGGAACGCCTTAACGAACGAACCGACTTCATAATGCACTCGTTATAACCCGCCCGCGTATACTCTCGTTACTCTGACGCGACGAAATTTACGCTTTTATAAACATTTTCTTTTTTATTGGTTCATCAAGGTGCTACGTGCCGACAGTAATTACAGAGGAGCGTTGCAAATGGCATTTATTATTTAATGGAATGGTACAGCCTCAGTGGGTACAATCACTACGCAGGTATAGGGCTACGGTAGGTGGTCCACAAGTGCGTTTAATTTTTTTTAATTTCACTCCACTAAAATCACAATCGTGTATCTGAAATGTATAGTAAAATAAATTTGAAGGTAAGGACAAACAGATGAAATTAATAAAAATAATATTCATGTAAATATGTGAAGAAATTAAGTTACGAGAGATTTAAAATTGAGATACGTAAACTCTGAGAAATTGTTCATACAGTTTTATCAGACTCGCTGAAATAAAGTTACAGAGAAAAACGGTGACACGACAAGATGTACGAGATACTAAACATTTGCTGTTCACTAAAATATACATACAGTGACGTGCAAAAGTTTCCGGTCAGTACATTTTCTACCTTTACTTTTGTTAATGATAAATAAACTGTGTTTTAACCTGAAATTATGTTGAAAAATAGGTTAAACAGAAAATAAAGACGGAATACATGATCCTTCTTTTCATGTTTTAATGTGTATGTACCTATGTACCTCCATATTTATTATGAATTGGTTAAAGCACGCTAGGAAATCTGAAGTGTCCGGAAACTTTTGCACGCTACTGTATATGCGGTTCAAGTTTAGTAGAAATCCAACTCAAAAGGATTAATTTAATCAGAGGGTGATTCCACTTTATATCAGTTCTCATATTCGCGTTCACTGAAACTTTCTTATGTATGTATTTCGTTTAGTAGCACCCGTGCCAGAAGATCATCACTTTCGGAGCATCCTGTACATCGATTCTGCATTCTTCATTGTAACACTTTATGAACGCGTAACATTCTTCAGCGTCCGTGTATAATCGACGCATTGAACGTCACAGCGCACTAAAATAGACGACACAATTCTCTATCGGAGCGAGTCGCGAGTACGGTAAACAAAAAGGAAAGAAACAAGTCTGCAAACTAGCTGGAGTCCTTCGTTGCTACTCGATAAGGGGAATTTCTTTAGCAGACAACGATGCTTTTAAACGGTTCGCCAAGATAATGCCCTTAAGGGTATTATCGATTCGCTCCTCGAACCGAGTACCTTCGAACATCCCCGCGAAATTAAAATCCGAAACAAAAGAATTACTCATTCGTCCTATACCACTGAAATCGACCCCGGAAATATTATCCAAATTGTCAGCAACGTGAAAAAAATATTTCAGACGAAAATTGAATGATCTCGCGAGAGACATAATACGGTCTCAATCTTTTTTCATTAGTGAAAGTTAGCCAATAAAACAATTGAATCGGGGAGTTGAAGAACAGTATAACTCCAAAATTAACCATTTTCAAACAATCTCAAAACTAAATGTAAAATGTATAGAAGTATATGTTGCAACCAAAGACAGTGCAAAAAAGTACCCTATACTCGTGTTTCAATAGTGTAAAATGGAATAATGAGTGTGAAAGCAGTATCTGTCATGGATTTATACTGTTTCAACAATCTGTCTAACAATCACTTTTCATAGAATAATTTCTACTTCAATTATGTTTAAAGCAAGTTAATAAATGTTTTCTTTTTACTACTGTGTTATTTGTCAAGTTTCCTGACTAAACAGTGATTTGAGTTGAAAAACAGTACAAGTCCAATGGTTTCATTTTAATTATTGAAAATTAATGAGCATAGTTTAAGCATAGTTAGACATATATGAATGTTCATCCGCGTTAACATAACCATGTTTAAAATTGAACAGCACTATAAAATCAATGGTGTTGATGATACACGAAAAGGGACACTATTTTTTCAAATATCACAGAATGTGGTTTTTGGACTTGTACTGTTCTCCAACTCACCGATTCAATTATTGACACTACGTATGACTCTCAAAATATGAGGTGTGATAATTTAATTCCCAGAACGGCCGCGTAATGTCACCAAATAACCCAATTAGATTATCCTGCCTATTGGCCGAGTTAGCTCCCTGTGATTTCTGACGAAAATTAAAGAATGCACTAAAAGGACGATGATTTTCTGATATCGCTGATATCCAGCATAATGTGATAAAGGAACTTAACAGTATTCCAGAAAACGAGTTTCAGGGCTGTTTCGAGACATGGAAACCGTCTAACTCACTGTATAGCTACAGCAGGGGACTACTTTGAAGGCGACAACAGTCATTAATGTACAGTTCTGAAAATATATTTTTATAAGTGCATTCCGAGAATTAAATTGTCACCTCGCAATACAAATTCGCTGTGAAATATTTTTCACCGGCGCTAATAATTCCCTGGGTATTCGCACGGATCGATTTAAATGGGACACACTCTGTACCTGAAGCCTCGCTCCAAATAGAGATGTCTAAAGAACCCGAGATAAAAGCTCACGATTCCTCGTCTTTTGTGCGCGTGCAATTTCTTTTGCTTTCCGCCTTCATACGCGAGCTATATTCATAATGTAGCGTGCTGCAGAGATTGTAAAATTCAATTGCGAGGGAACGAACGCTGTGAAACGGTTTAGCCGCTCCGATGAGATTTATAACGAACGTTTTACGCGTCTGCTTGTTACTCGATTACGCGGAGTATGTATTTTGCAGCGAACGTTTCCCTCGGAAAGACATTTCAGCGTGCCGATGAAAACGACCATCCGCGTACGGATTAATTCGTAACAAATAATCGTCGATCGTACTTTTTCACGATTTTGATCGCGTCAAAAACTCACTTCTGTTTTTCCGCAATTTACAGATCACTTTTTATGCAATTAGCGGCTGCTGTTTTTGTGCGAACCTGATTCGAAGCTAATTAGCGGCCGTGGCTGCGAAACTAATGCAGGGCGGGAAACTTACGGCGCATTCTGGCTCGCTTTTTGTCATGCAGGGGAAAAGAAACTTTTTCTGGCGATTTATCGTACTTCGATGACAGGTTGAAACTTCTCCGGGGCCTATTATCTGAAAACGGGATTGCCACTGATTTACGGTGGTCGTGAAGCCAATGTTTCATACGTACGCGCATTTCAATTCGATTAACCGGAAGCAGATATTAACCCTTTGCACTCCAAGCATTTTTTGATACGACCGACCAGCAACTTCAACATACTTTTGTAGTGTAAGTTTTTGAAAACCATAAGTTTTGATTTGAAAAGAAGAAATGATAAATGTTTATGAATTTATTTAAATTGATTTTGATACAATTCTAAAGTACCTTTAGAAACAATTTCCAGTGTGCATTCTTGACATGCTGGGCTGTAATGCAAATTACGAGTGACCCCATAGCAGAGGCAATGGAGTGCAAAGGATTAACATGGAAGGTTCGTGAAAAAAGTATTCAATGTGTTAAAAAAAGTATCTAAGTATTAGATCTGCACAACAGAATACATTAATCTTAAAAAGCGAAAGTGTAATGATGGCCTAAAATGAACCCTCTGAGTGTTACGTCTAACACCTACGGGCGATCAACTGATGCACTTCAATCATTTGGCTACTACGCGCTACTATAATAGCCCAACCGTTCCGTAGATTGTATCAAAAGATTGCGAATAGCTCGTAATAATTAATGTAACAAACTATGAGCCGTACTTGGGACCAGTTAAAATTCAACCCGCATCTGTACCAATCTTCGACTCAACCACCAATTTCAGAACACTGCTACAGAATCCTATAGAAAAGGTAACATCTGTTACATGAGGGTCGAAAGTTCGACACACCTACCCTCACCGGATACCAGCAGCGCACAGCTTTCACATTGAAGCTGCAGACTTCGGCCATAAGACTTCCACGCGACACCGTATAAAATGAAATATCAGCGATTCATCGAATTCTCGTCCGACTCGATGTATTCATTCTGTTCCGTGTCGCCGGCATATTCGTCGAGTTTCATGAAATTCCAGCAGCGCGAATATTCAAATGGAATCGTTCCATTATCATCTTGCCTTCAAATCGACAGCGACAGGGCCGTAATCGACCTTCGAGGATCGAGCCCCGATCGGGGGTACAAAGGGACCGCGCGCGCGTGCACGCCGCTGGATGCAGCCGGGAAAACGGAGGCTAGAAGAGAAACTGCATCAGCAAAAGTCCAGTGCAGGTGTATTGACCGAGCCACTGCAGCTCTCGCTAATACGTACCACTCTTCTTCTTCTTCGTCGTCCACCACGCTGCTCCTAAAGTTAACGAGTTTTTCTAGGCCGTACTACCCCGACCGGCCGGACAGAAAAATCTCGACGCACCGAGGCTGAATGCGACAGACGGAGAGTGTAAGATGGAAACGAGGGCAAAAAGCTTGCGAGAGAGGCAGAGAGAGAATGAGAAATTGTACTCGCGCTTCGACGGCTTCGAGTCCGACGCTCTGTGATAAAACTGTCCCGTTAATAAAGCGACGCAACTGCCGGCAAAATTTCTAATTAAATTTAACGATCGCCGACGATGCCGCGTTCCGCTTGGACGTGCGGAAGCTCTGAAATTCGCGGAAGAAAGTATGTTGGAATATTTGGTAAGGTTGAAGATTCTTTTCAACGTTTTCACTGCTGCGCGTCATTGTGCTGCCTCTCCGTTCAGAAGTTATTTAAATCGTTTGTGTTGAGGCACAATGCTAATTTCCAGCCTGTAAACTGAGATCTCTCGACAGCCGTGTAATTTTTATCATTTCATTAACTATGTCCAGAAATCTCAAGTAAACGCGCCTCAAGCGGTCACCGCGGCGCGACCCTTTGGATTTTTCCGCCCGACTTCCACCACCTCAGATGTACGCGAGTGCAACCTAGACGATCGACGGTGCACTGCGCGCTGATTGGTCGCACTAAGCTAGCAAAAGCAGTATAAAAACCTGCAGCTTTCGTATACTAATAAATTTTCACACCATTAGCCCCGCCCATTCTCATCGTTGTACCACTGGAAAAATTCCACTATACTACTATGGACATTCTCTTATATTGAGGCTATGGTCGCGGATCCTCTTGCCCCCTTCCACTCTCCTCACCCTTTGAGATTCCACTCTGGAGCTTGATAAGCTCCAACTATTTCCTGACTGCAAGTTTTTGACAATTTTCCCTTGCATGAGCATACTTGCTGTAACTTCTAATTTGACTAACATCATGTCACAGAAAGTGCAATCAATTTGTTTTGGAGCATAAGGAGGCATCTGCGCCAGGTGGCTCTACAAGATTCTTAGGCTAATCCCAGGTCCTGCCTGCTCAAAAAGAAAATATACTAGCAGATTTTCACACCAACGCCACATCGAAGCAGATCTCCACGCTGCACAAACTTGTAAACACACATCAAGCAGTCTCAAACACGTCAATAAATTACAACAACGTACAACAACTCTCACCAGTCTCATCATTCAACGTTCAAATTACTCACGCACGTTAATTCGGCAAGTTAGTATACTTGTGAACTCTTCCCAAACGTGACGAAGAACACCGAACACAACAGTTTGGGAGAGGGTATTACAGTAGTTGAACAATTTCGTATGTTGCATTGAGAGGTACTGGGCATGATTTCACCCCGATTTGTTTCATTTTGTTTGTATCGCAAAAAGAATGTTTGGTCGACGTGGTCGAGAAGCGCTGATACGAGTTTGGTAGTTGTTAGGGTTGAAAGAAAATTCTTTCACAGCAATTAGACATTCTAAAGCGTAGCTTGGTTGCTGTATTGTCATCCGTGGACTTATCATCTTGAGTTTCATTTAAATACATTGAATTTGTTACTCGTTTTAAGGATACAGAGAACATCTAGTACTTGAGGACCTATGTGACAGTTGTTGATCTTTATGTCTATCATCCTATCGAATCTGTTATTCTGAGTATACGATGTACTCACTGTATTCATAAATACTGTACTCATAAATACTGTAGAGATTAGATGCCACTGATACCGGTGAAAGATACTTGATACGACACACAGGTACTAGTTTTGTCGTTCAAACATATTTTAGACACAATACGATATTCAAAGACATTATTGATACTCCAATCCACAATGAAACAGACTATATTTCACACAGAAAAGTACTGGATACAACTTACCGTATATAGCATCTGAAAGACAAGAATAATTTAACTCTGAAACATTCAACACATGAACACGTTTTCAAAAGAGTGTACAACAATTTACAACAATTTTATATGCTAGCTGAGGTAACTTTAATTACTGGAACACCCTATAGAGTTGAAAGGAACGAATAACTTTTTCGTCCATTGCAATTACACTTCTACTGCAAATATCTGTCGCAAAATAATAACTTGACAATTTCTCGCGTTTTAATGAAACCATTGAAACAACGGAAGCTTCTTCGATTCTTTACGCCCGTTCGTAAAGGGACGGATAATACAAGATTTTTGCAGTAAACAGAGCTGGATGAATGCCAACCTCGTTTATAGATACACTGATATCGAAGTTACTGTATCCAATAAAAGCGTCACGCGACCATAACGCGACGCATGAAACAGCGTAGATGCGTCGTGAGTACGGATGGATCATTTGATATTCGGAAAAGCCCGGAAGTAACGAGCTTCCATTCATTTATTTGTATTTCGCGACGCGCGTACGAATAGCGTGGCGGCGCCCGTAAAATGCGGTTGGGAATTTGTCTCTGGAGTCGTTAGCCTTTAAGCGGCAGAAAAATTCGCCGCAGCTAATGCGCGTGGACCACTGCCAAAAATTTCTATCGTTACACTGCCATTACTCCACGCTCCGCCAGTGAACACGCGGAAACTTCCTCCTCGAAAGCACCTGTACAGGTAGCAGGCATTTGCAATTTAATGTTTCAATCATCCGAACCGACTGAAACATTATTTTCGCAGAATAGAAACCTATAAAGATTTCATGAGAAGCATTCGTTATTGATTGACTTTCTTTTTATACCTTTTGTAATGGCATCTGGTAAAAAATCGATAATACCGTGCAACCGAATGGACCGTATATTTTTTCAATATAAAGAGTAAAATGAAATTTGTATGAACAATTTAATTGGACAAATGAGAACTCCTAACACATTGATAGCCGAAAATATCTAGCGAAAATTAATTGTCGGTGCCCACTGTTTCAAGACTCACGCTGAGTACTGTCATATTCTACATTATTCTTTTATTGTCAATTATTTTGTCATTTTAATTTTATATGTAGTTGGTTATTTACTTTTTGTAAGTGATAGGTAAGCGTAGTTATTTGTTCTACACAAGTGTTATTAAAATGAACTAAGTCACGTATACGTGGCAGCGGCCATCAAAGTGTTAACACGTTGAACGCCACACTGAAAACGGCCATACCCAATCAGACACTATATAATTGATTTTTTTTTATATAAATCGTAAAGAAAAAACAGATTTGAGTACTCAGTCGTGTTCTTCTGTTCCTATATTATTGTTTCAGTATGAAGTTTGCTCAGCATTTTGCGACAATCAATAATTATTCAATTAAATTAAATTTGAGGTGTCGGTCACCGGTGAGCACCGTGGCGTTCAACGTGTTAACAAGCAATCAGGTGATTGAGTGATTTTTTTTTCTCACAATCAGTGATTATGGCTGGCGTTAGTAGCCGTAGATGATTTTGACGAAGATGACTATAGTCGACGCTGGTACCCCTAGGTAGTTTCTTAATGTACCACATTAATTTATTTATTCATTGAAGGTTCTCTGAAATACTATAAAGTACGTATATGGAAACCGACGAAGTAGGAAAAAAGTAAGCCCGTGTGTGTGAAAAGCCAGTATAATGGCCTTAAGAGCTCATCGTTATTTTTTTATACAATTTACAGGGAGACGATACGTAACATGAGAAACCAAGTTTGATGTACTATTGTATTATCTGTAATAAATAATAATTGTTTAACAATGTGTTGACTTTAACAGGTGTTAATATATTAATACGTATACTATTATAGGTGGTATTATACTATACCATCTATGTTTAAAATGTTGTACAATATAAATATTCCAATTTTATCATCATCATCTTTAAAAGTTTATTTAGTTAATAAGTTATTCTTCATTAACTAAAAATGGCGGAATATTTTCAACTATGACGTGTTTTTCATTTATTCATCCCTGAAACGAGGTTCCGTTCATTATGATCTACTATATGCAACGCTCCGCAATTTTCCAATCTGCGAGAATTTTCCTATCTTCCCGGGCGAGTTTCTTCGATATTTTCTCCGTCGGATATCGCGAAATCTCTCGAAACTTTCCGGGTAATTTACAGTAAAAAGTTTCTATTACCGAATCGTGCGTCCCACAGGAGCATCGAATATGTTCTTCCACCGTGTAGCGCCGCGATACAACGAAATATTTCCAAAAGGACGAGCAAAGTGTATATAACATATAAAAGAAAAATGTAAACATTTCTTTCACACCAACGCATTCTACAAATATTCTGCAGCACCTAGATTTTTATACTTTGAATGCATTCAGGATTCAAGAACTTTTAAGATTTAGAGTAGGTCTTCTAAATTAGAATTGCAAAATGGAATTAACGATATCGATTTTCATGTAAGAAAAGCTTCAAAATAAATTTTCGAATGTGAGATAATCTGTAGCTTTATATAGTCACTATTAATTTTTGTCATCAATTTTCCCCTAGGTCCTCAGAGAAAAAAACATTATAATAAATTAATAATCTTCGAATGAATAAAGACAGATTACTAAAACTTACATAAAAAAAATAATAAAAAAATCACAACTTATAACACTACAGCTACCACAGCCGGTCAAGTGACCGTACGACTGAGCTGTACGACTATTATTTATTTTTCATTTTCTGTTCTTGTTTATAATTAAAGTGTAATAAATAAATTTTTTATTGTTATCAAAAAGTTATTTTGTTTATTACTGTCCGTACTAAATTGACTATTACCTATACTCAATTGCAAAAAATATAACTTTTATTTAAAGACCGATCATTTGACCGATTCAGTACAAATAGATATATATAAATTGTCGGTAGGTTTAGCATTAAACCGTACACAGTTCTTATTAGTTCACCCTTATTTCACACGATTTATATAATTTTTCTAATTCTTCCAACTCTAAAAAGTTATCTGTTAAAATAATCCTGCATCTATCGATTTTAAACAAAAAAAGTATATCGCAGTTATACTCAGATCGATACCCTTGGAGACGCAGACGTGTTGCAGAATTCTCGTTCAGAAACGTGTGTATCACGCGGTAGACTAATAGAGTAGTTGATCGAAGTGAACGCAATTTTTTCACGGCGTCGTCATCAGCGTTGCAAAAGCATCGAACAATGTAAACGCGCGCACATTTTGTAAACGACTTCAGCCGACGAGCCACGCCACCTAATGAGACCGTGCTGGAACACAAACGAGCTATGAACCGAATCAAGAGATACCCGGCTATGTATTTGCACGGCGAGATTAGCGCGATTAACCATGTCGTATCGATAGCGATTTCGCTTATCATGGCAATTTTTCTCCCGCGAGCTGCACGAACGCCAGGGGCCGCACTTTCCAAACGCTGAATCGATAGAAAAAAAAACAAGGAAAACGCCTCGCTAAAAGAATCATTAACCCTGCCATTCTCCTCTGGTATATATGACCCGAAATGAAGATTAGCTTTCCATAGGTACTACGTATTTAAATATTTCTTTTTAGTAGTCTGTGTATTTAAATTTTGCGTTTACTTCTTGAGTATTTCACACTTCTTAAGAATAAATTATTGCAAAATTTATTGAAATACGTTGAATATTAAAACGGAATATTTAAAAACATAGTACCTATGAAAACGTAATCTGCATTTCGGATTATGTAGACGCGAGGAGAACAGAAGGGTTACAGGCAGAAAAGACGCGGAATGATTTTTGCTCGATCAATACCAAGCTCTTTTTATCCTTATGTAATACATCGTCACTTTTTCTAGAATTTTTTTTCAGAAACATTCACCTCATATTTCCTGTAACATTGATATTTGCTTGTATTCCAGTACAGAGTTTTTTTATTACCTTTCTGACAATTGTTTTTTTAGGCTTAGAGTTGTATTGATTACAGAACAGAGTTAGTTTCTGAAAAATTGCAAATACATTTAGTAGATCAATGGTTAATACATTTTACGTGCGCATAAACAAAAGATATATCTATTTAATCCTGGAAGGGTAGCCATCATCCTTTGCAACTGTACCTGATGAAAATTCACATTAACCCTTTGGACTCCTAATTTTTTTTAATTTTCTTTTCCTATTATTTTAAATGTACTTCAAAAGACAGTTGGTTGATAAGAACCAATTTAAACAATTTTTTTTTTACTAATTATATTGAAAATAGTATTGGAGAACTTTGCGAAGATCTGATAATTGTGGTAAAAAAAATATTGCAAAATATAATACATATTTAAAGTGGCAATTTTAAAATGTCGAGTGTGCCTCGACATTGGAGTGCCTGTGAGTAAGGAGTTCAAAGGGTTAAGTTAAATGTAGGAAATCGTGAAAAATAGGGACTCGAACCCAGACCTCTGCGTTAGTAGCCACCTTACCCACTACGCCACCGTCAGTCAGCTGACATCCTTACTTTCATGATTCCTCTTATGTTGAGTCTGGAGGCTCCCAATACCACATAAATGAATATTTTATTACGAAAAACAAAAATATGTGAATGTAGGAGGGGAAAGGGTCACAGGGAAGGTGTTGCAACGAAAGAAAGTAAACATTTAATACATTACATACAAATTACACAAGAAAAGAAAATGACAACTGATTCGTACAAAGGCAACGGGCCGATTGTCCGCTCATGCTGTCTATCCCTGTTCGCCGATTATTCGTCCTCTTTTCTCTATACAATCTTGTTTAGTGTTTTCATCGTATCCGCATGCACACACTCATCCTGCGCACTCTCACAAGGGAAACCTAATCAACAGTTCCACATTAATATATTACAATATAAACATAAGCTTACAAAAGTAAGAACAAGTTAAAAAGATAATTAATAGAACTAGAGCAGAAATTTAGAAGAGAGAATTTAAATTCTTCGTTTTGGTAGTATACACTTGTACCCATGTACCCTTGCAGGGTTAATACACTGTATTGTATTTAACACGGTCAGTGTCACAGTGAAAACATCTATACCCAGTCAGACGCGACATAATTTACTTTTTTAACACGTTGAACGTGGGGGTCACCGGTAACCGGCACCAACAAATTTAATTTAATTAAATAATTATTGATTGTCAGAAAATTCTGAGCAGAATTTATACTAAACCAATAATGTAGGAACACCAGAACACGATTGAGTACTCAAATCTTTTTTTCTTTTCGATTTATATACAATATAGCTAATTATATCGTGTCTGATTAGGTATGGCTGTTTTCACTGTGGTACTCAACATGTGGTGTTAACACGTTGAGTACCACAGTGAAAACAGCCATACCTAATCAGACACGGTATAATTTACTATTTTTTGTATAAATCGTAAAGAGAAAAAAACTTTTGAGTACTCAATCGTGTTCTTCCGTTCCTACATTATTGCTTCACTATGAAGTTTGCTCAGAATTTTGTGACAATCAATAATTATTTAATTAACACGTCGACTGCCCAATACGAGTTATCTCGTAGTATCTCGTACTCTTACCGCATGGTGTGCCATAGATAGCACAAATCAAATTTTCATTAATTTTTTATGTAAAACATGCATCATAACCCTGCTACGCGTTGTACTATATTTAATACACTATGATGCTACGATTTTCAATAATAATCCGCCATCTGTGTTCGGAAAAATTAAATTTTTGCGATTCCTTACATTGTTCTATAGCTGATGCATCAATCGCTTTATTGTTGAGATTTCTATGACGAATTCCGAGACTTTATACGTTTTAAGAAGCCAAATAAAAATTATTAGAGTACTTTACGGTGTCTGCAGATTACATAAAAAGATCAGTTTGAATTTTCATTCGTTAGTTTTAGTATAAGTTACTAATATAGTTTTTGCACAAAACGGTATTTGTAATAAATAAACGGTTTAATATCGTTAAACAATTTTTTCCATATTTTTCCTATAAAAGATTCACCTTCTTCTTACGCTTAATATATTTTTTTCCATAACAGAAACAAAAGTCATGCAATAATGGGTTAAATCGCACAAGAAAAATATATTTAATTATTCAATAATGTTCTTGTGTCCTGTCATTATTGTTACAATATGAAGTTTGCTCGGAATTGTGTCGCAATCGATAGTTATTCAATTAAATTGAATTTTTGGCGTCGGTCACCGGTGTCCGCCGCGACCTCAACATGTTAATAGAACTACTAAAAATGTAGCATGGTCTGGGGTAGACAATTTTGCACCCAAACGTCATCAGCGAAAAAACTGAGATGGTATCGTAATTAAAGAGTATATTTCCGTTCAAAAGTCAAACACTATTTCCCTCCACGTTTATCCTGATACACGCGTCGACGTCCAAATTGTTCGATGCGTATCGTTCGATAACGCGAGCTATAGCTAATATGTGCGTAATCCGTGTTCTTGGCTACAGTGGTAAATGCCATCCAACCTGTTACTGCAACCGCATTGAATTTATCGAGTTAAGACGCAGTTATGTCATCGCTGTCCCCGCCGTAGACGTTCAACCAAATGCGTCGTGCAGTTCGCTAGTCTCGCCTCGCGCGCGGTACGCTTGCGTGACGTTTCCGGAGCAATTTTCTAATTGAACGATAGACACGTATGTACGTTTGTTTACGTCGACGTGGAAAGTTGTCGCTGTTTTTCTTAAAAATATTCGATACGAATTGACACGTTAAGTCACTTTTGTTAACGTATCTGTATAGATAGGAGGCATAACGTGAGGAAACCTTGAATAAAATTGAATCCATGAGTTGAAGAACAGTACTAGTTCAAAATTAGCCATTCAAACAATCTGAAAAGTAAATGTAAAATGCATAGAACTACATGTTGGAACCAAAAACAGTGCAAAAAAAGTACCGAAAAGTAAGATAAAATTCGTGTTTCAGTAATCCCTTCAGTTTAATGAATGTAAAAACAGTATCTGTCATGGATTTGTACTGTTTCAGCAAGCTGTTTAACAATCACTTTTCATTAAATAATTTCGACTTCACTTATGTTTAACCTTTACTGTACACACCGCATACAAATTTCATACGGTACACATAGGGTGTGACACATCCCCAACAACTTCGAACGGCTGTCACGTTTAAACTATTTATTATTTTGGGTCCCAAAAATTACTGAATGTTCTTTAGACAATCTGAAATAAGGGTCAATAGCGTTTTTCTCAAAATTATAACTTACACGTAGTAAAAAAAGCACGGAAAGAGGACGCACTTATGCACTTTAGTTGGGGTGTCGTACACCCCGAGTGTACAGTAAAGGTTAAAGCAAGACAATAAATGTTTTTTTTTTACTTCTGTGTTATTTGTTAAGTTTCCTGACTAAACAGTGACATGAGTTGAAAAACAGTACAAGTCCAATGGTTTTATTTTAATTATTGAGAATTAATGAACAAAGTTTAACCATAGGTAAACATATATGAACTTTCATCTGGGTTAGCATAACCGTGTTTAAATTGGAACAGCACTATAAAATTAGTAGCTTTGATGATACAGAAAACTGATGCTATTTTTCCAAATATCTCAAAATATGGTTTTTGGACTTGTACTGTTATTCAACTCACCGACTCAATTGTTCCAGCCGACATTCGTCATAAAAGTATCAGTAAGGAATTAATTTCTCCATCGTTTCGACAATTTTAATAAATTGTGACCGTGAAATTAAAATGCAGAAAGAGAAATTATAATAGTGTCGCGTAAAATCGAACTCTGATCATGTTTTAGAAAAAGTGTTGGGCTTGAGGACATGCACGCAGACAGCGATAAACTACGTTGATGGTTCTTGTTTTATTTATATAAATTCTATTATCCAGGGTTACCTTTAACCACACGTTTGAAACATCCTATATACGCGAACTTGAACAGAGCCTATTATACAACAACAGTCACATAAGCACATAAGTGTTAATGATTCTTTCCTTAATTACGTACATTCTACTAAACAGTGCTACGTTCACCTTCACTTTGAGGCATCCTGTACATTCAAACCCATGCCTCATATTAAAATCCAAAACCAGTTCCCTTCGACAAAACGCTACCATAGTCGACCCCTAACGAAGGTTTAAATTTTCCAGAGCAACTCGCGACACTCATAAAATCATTCCTAAATTTCCAACGCTGACAAAAATTAGTGAGTGCAGCACCGCACTTGATCACATTCCTATTTACATGTTTTGACGCCACACCATTGAAACCTAATCGAAGGTGAATTCGTGAGATCGATCTGCTCCACCTTTGTCTCGCATAATAATTATAATTACACTCGCACGAAAACAGGCGCACGCAATAATGTTTCCGAGCGGCTCAGTCGGAATCGCGGCTAGCTCGCAAACAATAAGAGCACGCGGTCATTACAATGAAGACTAATTACTGAGCGGAATTAAGGTGTACGCCGAGTTATTATGAGGTACGCGGTAATTAATCATCGTTTATTTCGAATAATCGCCGCGTCACGCTGGTCGAACCCGAAATCGAATTTCGAAGCTGCGGATGCGTGCGAGGAGAGCCGTGCACGAGAAACGAAGAAGAAAAAACGCTGGAAAAATCGAGCAAAATAAAACGTAACCGTTAACAGGAATTGACGAGTGTCCGCCTCTATTTACCCTGCACGTGTACGAGTGTCTGCTTTTTTTCTTCTGTGAAGTCGCGACACGTGTTACGATTCGCAAATATTTTCCAAGCTCTTCTACTGACAGGAAGCGACCAGCTCGTACGAATTTTTATCGTTAAATGTGGGTAGAGCGATCTAATTTGAAGTTAGAACGTTGTTTGAGGTGTAACGTAAATTGTAGAGAACGACCTGATCTTGGAATGACCTGTACATAATTTAGAAAATTCGATTATTGTATCATCAGATTCTATGCAAAGAATGGGATATGTTTCCCCTGTGCTGATTCTGTGTAGAATCGATAGTTTACACTTTTTAGAATCATCGACCTTTAAATTACTGTTTTCATATTAATACCCATTACCCATTTAAAAATGTGAAAAAATTCTGGTAGATAGTCTGAGCATTCTACTATCCACTGTAAAAATTCTAATTAATAACAATCAGTCCTTCAAATTTATTAAATACTGAAATCTACAGTCTGCAGGGAAAGTGGTCCCACTAATATGGATCGGTGACGAATATTTTAAAAAATATTTCAGCAAACTTTGGAGTTGTGCATACGATGTAACCAAAGGTTTTTCTCAAATACCAAGGTATGTAATATTTTTGAAGGTTCGAAGGTGATAAAAATGATACAGTGTTACCTTGCTTTCGCCCGGTATACAGGTGCGCCCTTGGGTCACGTGTACGCATATGAAAAGTAATATACGAACGTGAATATGGAACCTATAAATATCGTTGCAAATATCGATAGAATGCTGCGTAATATGATGTGTAGTCTGTAACCATGAACGAATGGTGTATGAGAACGAAAAAGAATCTGTGTTTGAACTGTGCTCCGAGGATCGATACGCGTTAATGGATAGTGGTCATCACGTGATGCTCATTAAAGGCGAGTTGTGTCAAACGAGCTTTAGAACCTTTAACCTTTCACAATTGCAAATAATTGCGCGAACAGCGGTAGACTCGTGTAATTCATTTTAATCTGTGAATGAGTAAACGTTACAGCGAAACCGGTGACTTCTGAGAGACACTGAAAATTAAAATGGACGAGAATTTATACATTTAATATATTAATGTTTTCCTCTGAACCACTTCGATAAATCTTCTTGCTTTTCCAAATACTTCTAACTTTAAATAAGAAATATGATATAATATAAAATTACAAGAGCTCCTGTATGTCTGGAGTGAGAGTATATATTATCCGAAATTCGAAATATTTTGGAAAATTTGCATTATTCGAACACTTTGGAAATTCCCCAGAATGCCGGAAAGGATTGATTTATGTGAAAAAAAATATAGAAATTTATTAGAAAAAGGTGTATTTGCATTTTCTAAATGCAGTGTTGCACTATTTTCAATCAAAGGAAACATATGGCCTGTCTCAGTTGCACGACTTATCCTATATATTTACACAAATACGTTTTCGTATCATGTAAAGCGGTGGTGGACACCGGAACTGCGGCCTACCTCACTCTAGGTCCATTCCCCTCGTTTCAATTCCCTCCAGTTCGCACTACGTTTCCCCTCGGTTGATCATCGTCACAGAGTACAGTCTATATGAGGGGAATGGCCCTAGAGTGGGGGAAAGACCGTAGCTCCGGTGGCCATCATTGATGTAAAGTAACAAACGCTCCAGTTGGTCTAATAGTACGAAACACTTTCTGCCAAGAAACTACTCATTCACCCACAAACTTTGTAAACCATTTTAATCAGCCTGTAACATCTCAGGGTCATTTTTCAAAAGAAAATGACAAGAAAAAAGTTTCGTGTGAAGAATTGGCCATCGATTCAAAGCGACATAATCGGTGGACATAATTCCCGTAACTTTTGATCCCTCTGTGATCGTAATGATAGTCATTTTGTCAGTGGGTCCAATTGCATGGGCGTAGCGGATCGAGCGGTCAGTAATTAATTCGTCGGGACGTGATTCGTATTATTTGCTCTCTCCGCGCTGAAACTCGCAAACGCTCGCTCACGGCGAAACCCGCGGATGAGACTGTGTTACGAATGGACCGGGACACTCGCTCAACGACAATAATTGCGCTGCAAACTGAAACAGACTGATGCCTCCAAGATAGTCGTCCCTTTCGTAATTGTCGTCCCTCTCCGAGAGAAGCGCTATCGGTGTACCTGGACGGATTGTTCCGAGAAGCTGACGTTTTTGGGTTAAACGACCTACGCTGGGCTTCAACACTTTTGGCACGAACCTATTTCATGCAAATCTCAATTGTTGTAATAATTTTTTATTAACGTTACTTACATTACAATTTTGAACATTCTGTAGTAGTTCTGGTAATTTTTTGACAGCACGATAATAGAGTTGAGAACATTTTGAGAGAAAAAAATTCAGAAGGTCGCGAATTTAGTTACTAACCTAATATATGCAGGATGTCCCAGAAGTTAACCGAACAACTATTCCAACCTGTTTCGTAGGCCATGCAGAACAAAAAAGGACATGTACGCTATGGATCTTGGTTCATTCGTTATTGATTCATGTTAAAAAAAAAGATTCCACGCGCACGTAACTGCAATGGAGCGATAGTTTTATCTTTTTCGCGTGTTTCTTGATTTGTTTCACTTACATTCTAAATAAAGTGTTCAAATTGTCGGCCCTCCACCTGTAAATATCAATTTATTCAACGTTTTACCAAACAGAAACAGACTGAGCGTCATAAACAGTCTGCATCCTCATCAATAGCCAGCACCTGCTGTGACACTCGACATACAGAGTAAATAACACTCATCTCGAAAGCGAATGAACCAAGACCCATAGTGTATGTGACCTTTTCGATTCAGAATGACCTACCACACCTACTGGAAAAATTGTTCGGTTAACTCCTCGGACACCAAGTGATTTATAGGATGACCTAATAATTTCCATAAAACGAGTATCCTCGACTACTAAACTCTTCGAACCGACACACAGTGTATCATCATCCAACGCGAGGATATCATCGACTGATGTGACCACTTTTTACCTAATTGACAATGTACAACTTCCAGGAGCTAAATTGCAACGTCAGTCGGATGACTTCATCCTCGCACCTGCGTAACATCCACAGATACTTCTACCAGTCGACGTCAGCTGGCGTTGGGCGATCGATCGATCACGAAACTCCATGTGGATCCGGTAAACAATACGCGCGTTCCTGTCGCCGCCGATCGATCGTTGCTAATTGATCGGACAAAAGCGCGATTTCGTAATTTCCATATAAATGGGGAATGCAGATTCGGCGTGTTGCAAGATCGAGCGACGGAATTCATGGCCTATTGTCACCGTTCGTTTCTGTTCGCGTTCCGTGGGATAGTCGGGCGTTCTCCGATCGATCGGTGGCCAACCGTTGCCCGACACGATCGATTCCACCTGGTATCGTTCTCGTTTGACCGCGAAACGTACGAATTCGCGTGCTGCCGACGCGACAAAAAATAATAAAATCGCTGGCAAACGGAAACAATTGCTAGAGAGAAAAATAAATTTTAATTCGGGGTTGTTTATCGGAAATCCAAACACTGGACATGCTGTACGAGGCATTTGTTCGGTGAACATTACGGTGATTTCGGAAGTTCGCATGTAGATAACTCCAATTTCAGTGATTTCGAATTATCAACATTAGTAGATTGTTCAAGTAGCGAGCTCTTAAGTGCTAGAAAAGGATAAATAAAAGACGATTATAGGGAAAATATAATTATAATATAGCAATATTATTTTATGTTATAAACAAGGGTATCACTTTCGTACCTATTTTTTAAAATATTGCACCACAGCACCGTTGACATTCACGGGGTTATTAACCTGTTAGCTGTGTATGACGAGTATACTCGTCATGAAGAAATGGCAATTTTTTGTGTTATGACGAGTGTACTGGTCATACGAAAAAAGTAATTACCATTTGCTACTTAAATTGAAATTTTAGTAAAAACTAAAACATATTCGTAAATTTCAGGCATTTTAGAATATTTTGAGACAAGAATGAAATAAGAAAAAAAATTCTTTGCATGTATTTGATTTTCCTAGTTTTTTTTAATAATGAATATTTAACCTCTTAGCTGTGAATGACCAGTATACTCGCCATGTGAGAAAAGTAATTACCATTCGTTATTTAAGTATAAATAAATTTAAACAATAAAATTATTAATTTTTCAAAAGAAAACAACTGCTATTTCATTATAATTTAATTCAATTTTACAGAAGCTGCATATACTCTGTTTGACAAGTATACTCGTCATCTCTTCATTTTTGTGACACAACGTAGGTACACACTTTTAAAATAGGGCTACACAGCCAACAGGTTACAAGCGAATTATATGAGCTTTTGGAAGCTTCTTGTTCATCAGGGCACTCGAGAGTTTATATCAGTGATGGCCACCGAAGCTGCGGCCTTCCTCCACTCTAGGTCCATTCTCCTCGTTTCTGTTCCCTCCTCGTTACCCCTCGGTCCATCATCGTCACAGATCACAGTCTATATGAGGGGAATGGACCTAGAGTGGGGGAAGGTCGAAACTCCCGTGGCCATCACTGATTTGACCCTATCGTTCAATTTTAGATCATTCCATAAGCGCCATTAGCTTGCCAATGGACATCAGGTGCGAATCTATCGTCTATCGAACACGTACGGCTGCGTTCAAACGAGATCACGGGGAATATTCTCGCGTGGATAGGCCAAAGGCACATATTTCTCATTTACAATTGATTATCAATTGCTAAAAAGCCTGCTGTCTGCCCGTTTCACCGGGCGACGTGCATTGTCCGCATGATTAATTGCCCATGAACGCAACAAAAGCCGATTCAATGGCGCATGACCTGGTATTTAGCATAAGCGAGTACGCAACGCTCGATGACAACGAGAATGCAGCACGGATTCGACGATAATTTTTCAACTAAATTACAGGAGATTAGAGTGAAAATATACAATGTTAACGTTAACCACTTTAGCGGAGTTCAACAGAAAGTACCACCATGAGCGCACTTTATTCCTGGATTTTGTTTTCTTACATTTCTTGGATAAAATTGTCAGGTGACACCATAAATAATATCGTTTTTTATTTTATATGATACATAAACGTTGATGAGGCACATATGGTGCTGTGTTCGAGATGTATATTACGAATTTTTTATTGAAAATCAAACTATATTAGCAAATGTGTACGATATCGTTTACATGACACAGCTTTGGTGATAAAATATCATGATAATGTGAGTAACACTGTCAGCATGTTTTTCGAATGTTGTTGCACCTATAAAATTATTTATTCGAATAACTAACACATTTTGTAGTCGGTAATAGTATTCTCTGATACAGATCATTGAAAAACAGTTTAAAATGAATTTCAAGCTGAAAAGAAAACTATTTTAGAACCGAGATAAGACTACTAAAAATAAAGGCGAACAACAACATGATAGCTATAAAACTATCGTAAGTCTCACACTTGTTTAAATATTGTTGATGTGTAAGGTGCGTATAGATTTTTGTAATTGACTGCAGCATTGGTCACTAAAATTTATCACAACAAATGCAAGGAATAAGAATTAGAATGAAAAATACGCTCATGTGTTGACCATATATAGAGAATTATATTCTTTAAAAATTATTAAAGATTGAAATAGAAAAGAAAATGACTCAGTTGTATTGGTCGATATAAATTACGGTGAAGAAAAAAACGTCGATACTGAAGACGTACGTATAGTATTACCGTTAGATACTATGGTATTTAGCGGACGATAGAGTACGAGAATTCCGAATCGATTACCATTTATATGAGAGAGTATGCGAACAATATAGACGTAACAGAGACTGCTATAGTCGAAACAGAAACTACCCCTTTGAAATTGATATTACGTATCGGCGTAACTTTTTTTTTATAACTGCCTATCACTGAGAAGGTTGGGTTACACGTCAACATATTTCGCAAGAATTATAGTTGGACGCAGAACAAATAATTCCATGTGAAGCTTTTATTGTAAATTGCGCAATTTACATTACTACAATATCCATAAAAAACCGAATTTTTGTTGAGGGAATAAATGTACCTCTTCCACTCAATACTAATATGAAGTCAAAAGAAGAAGATTAGTATAGGCAGAATTTGTTACTGTAATATTAATATTAAGAATGGTTAATATTTCGAATAGTCTCTCTAATTGTTTATCCTCAAAACATGGATTCGATGCTTCAAAACAAAGAAATATATAAAATTGGTGGTCCATGAACACACGTTTTATGACGAAAAGTTATAGTAACCGATCAGTACACTCCTTATAGTAAAAGAGTCAGATACTAATTTTTTTCTCCAAAAAAAGACTTAATTGGAAAACGATACGTCACAATTAAATTAAAATTTTTTCGCAGTGAAAAAAAATTCAACTAATAGTTGATGAAGGAATCCAGTTATCTCGAAGACCTGGCTGACGTCTAATCTAATCTCAGCGACTCTATCTACATATCAACGCACGTAAGCAACGATTTTCGTTTGGAGAAATGTGCTCCGTGCTCGTACGAGGTGATGATCGGGTAACGCTCTAAAAAAAAAAAAGGCATTCGGTTACTCAACTAATTAGCCAATTTTCTTGCGCCACGTTCACGAGGATCCGCTCGAAAGTAAACGGATAATCCTCGAGACGGAAAAACTCGAAACCGCTTCCCACTTTATCAGTTACTTATGTAAATTTGCCCGCCAAACGCCGTTATGTATATATAATTAGAGTAAGGTTATATACCGTGGCCTTCGTGTTTTCGCGACGATGAACATTCCAACACACGGTGTATCATTGGAGGAACTTGAAATTGCTAATTAGCCGAAGGTACGAGTGCAAGAAAGTAATTTTAAGTTTTTGAAGGTACATAGGGAAATGACACAATTTAGTGAAGAATATTGTACGGTACAATTTGAGTTATTCGAACATAGATTATCCAACCACCAGTTGTTTCAACATTCAGTTGTTAAAACAGATTGAAGGTAAGGCGGGTGTTATAAATGTTGTTATAAATGATTCATTGGCTGCAGTTGGACAAGCATGAAATCTGTGAATACTAAAAATTCATACCTGGATATCCTGGAATGGTTTTGTAAAAATAGGGATCAAATTTTTATATATATCTGGAACTGTTCTTTTTAAGAAAAATAATGATTATAGAAAAATTTAATTATTCGAGTAATGTATTCTCCAATTGGTTAGTATAATAGAGGTTTCACTGTGCATACATATACAATTATATATGTAATAATAATATTAAGATAAATATTGGGTTGAGTGACAAATAACTTCGGACATGTAACAGACTTTTTTCTCCCCAAAAATTCGAGTAGTTTATCTGTGTTACTAATTTGTGCTTCGTATTTGGAGGTAAGAATCCCTAAAACGTAAAAAAGCTAAGAAGCAATCATCATCATGTGATAAGTCATCAATAAATTTAAAAAGACGAATCTGAAGTTATTTACAACTCGACGCAATAGTTCACAATGTCGATAGACCCTCAATAAGAAAATTTTAATAATTTTCCGCCAAGAAAGAAGACTCCTTTGTAACATATAAAACGAGATTGTGCAGGTCGAGTCAGAGGGAGTTCTTTCTGAAAGAACAACTCAGAACAGCGAGAGAGGAAACTTCAGAAAATTGACCTTAGAAATGGAAGAAACTTCCGAAAATTCTAACTCGCAATTGTCGGAGAAATGCCTTCTGTATGCCATCGAAAATAACATTTTCAAAGAACCTAGAAAACGAACCAGACGTGTGAGATAAAAAAGTTTGTAATCCCATCAAGAATTAAGTTACGTCGAAAGTACGAAGGCGGAACAATAAAAATGGTCACTGTATCCTTCAACAGACTGACTCGCGACTTTTATAGCAACTTTCGGTTAAAGAACCCCATGGAATTGCGCGTGTGATCGTATTTACATGGAATTATCGCTCGTTGTAACGTCAAACGTATTTGCCGATTCCTTTGTGCTCCTCTGTCCCGTGCAATTGCGTTCGTCAATGCCTCTAATTAATTCAAGGTCAAAGAGAGTCGGAGCAAACGTTTGTCGACGCGATTCGTGTATTTCGATCGCCTTTGTCCACCGAGGAAGTCCGTGGAAAACACCCCTCGATCGATATCGATCAACCATTCTCCTGAACAATCAAAGTCATGACTTCCAAAACAGCAGAAGCTCATTTTTCAATGCAATATAAATTATTGTGTTGTTTTGGAATTCATGGCTCTAATTGCTCCGCAGATCCTTAGACAATAACTTTCAATTTTAAAGCGGTTAATACCTTCAATTGACGTCGAATAATTAGAAGTAATGTAATGGCAAGTCTACGATCCTATGGCAAGTTTATTTCAAGGTGCAAGATACTTTAATATTCTTATTGATTGATAGAAAATTGTCCACTTGGAGAATATGTTTACGACAAAGCATCAGTGTGTCCTCTAGAGATGTGCATAATTAACTGGACAAATTGCATCGATTATACGAAAAGAAGGACGAGCAAATATTATAAATCGATGATAAGAATAACATATTACTATAGACCTCTGTAGCATTGCTGACGCGCATACATACATTTCTACATATTTTTTCAACTGCAACGATGTTCACAAAAATACAAAGACTATATAATACTATATTACGTGTACAGTATTTTTCTCAGGAACTTCTGAATTTCTTCTCACACTCAGAAAATTATCCCTGAAGAGATTTTTACAGATTCTGTTAACACGTTGACTGTCACGTCCCGTTAACCAAAACCTAAACATCCTCAGTCCTTGATACAAAATCGATAAACTTCGGATTATAATCGACGATATCAGTACCTCTTACAGTGTCTACCAATTTTATCACAGCTTGCAAAAAATATTTATCAATACAGTAGAGCCTCCTGTATCTGAGCGAATACGGAGACAGATGTGGCCGGATAACAGGATTTTCAGATAATAGAACAATCACTTTTTACAGGGACCTATTAAACTTCATTTATTCAAATAGAAATCGATAAAATTGACAGTTTGTTTCAATATTTAAGAATCCCATATTGTTTTGGCTGCTAACTCACATAAGTTTTCACGAACCAGGTGTTTGGATAACAGAACATTCGTATAATAGAACGTTCGAATATTAGGATAATGGGGGTTCGGATACGGGAGGCTCTACTGTACTATCTACGCTCGAATAAATAATTTCGTTTCGAATTTCACTGATGCATGGTGTAATTTTCATTCTCATCGGAATTTCTATGGAATACGCGAGACAAGGACGGTGAATGACGCGTGGAAAATCGATGGAAAACGGGGGGATCGGTATCTACGGCTAATTCTCGAGATGAATGGGGAAAAACTTGGAACAGCGAGTTCGTGTAGCCGTGACGGTCGACATTAATCGCAGCCACGTGCCACGTATTCGTCTTCGGACCGCGTTCGCCCACGTTCCGCCCATTCGAGCGCAATCCTGACACAGAGTTTCCTCTCTCCAACACGCTGCACCGATACACACGGAAATTTTAACGACTATCCCAGCCGGGCACAACGTGCACCAGATCGTTGATAAGCCTGTTTTTCCGTGTTTTCCTTCTTCCGACACCCAGCGAAACCAGACACCTCGAGCAACTCGATCAACTCTGTGAGAAAACGTAAACAGCTACCCTAATGCTATCTGAAGAATGAAACAGAGGATCGAACGAGGAAAAGCATGATCGATCAATGAATACGTGTGTTCTTGAACTCGTCGAAGAAAGAAAATGTACAGTTTTGATTATGACTTACTGAATGTTTTATAACTGTACTCAGGTGTTGTCGATTCAATTATATCCAGGTTGATTTGTTGATATAACCTAACACGAGTTGTTGGACAGCTGTTTGGAATATTCTATGATCCATAGATTATACGCTGAGATTGGAAATTAGCATCAATTGAAAATCTTGACAATTTTTAATACTGTCTGTTTCGATACATGGTTTTGGACTTGAATTTTTCAGTATTAAAATGGATGTTTTTTGAGATTGTCCTCCGAATATTAAAAAAAATTTAACGAGCAGCCCCAATGAACAATATTCTTCAATAACAACTGTGCATTGAACACAAATTAAACAGTTTAAACTGAGTATTTACAACGGCAGAAAATTCCGGAATAATAATTAGAATCGTTCGTACGGTGGACGTGATATGAAAAAGTTCACAAAACTCTAAAAAAGTATTATCACAGATATACCGAAGCTGACTCTCTCAAGGTCGTTTCTCCATATTTTTAATTTTATTGATCACCCTATCACATCAAGTTCATTGTCTTTCACTTTCCTATCAATTCTTAAACTAATAAGGACATTCGAAGTAGGTGTTCGTTTAAGTAAACGATAAACAACTTTGAAGAGCTTAGTTTCTGCACATTAGTAACATTTATTATCTATCGCATCTTCTCGCTCGAATTTCTGGGAAGCACCGTTAACGATTCATCCACTGCAGTGTTCATTAAATGTTAATGTAGGGTTTAGGTAGGACATAAACGGTTTATCCCCCCTAAATAAATAAAAATCTTTGAGCTGGGCCGTGCACAGTGGACGACGAGGATATAGCACGGCAGCGGTAGAAGATAAAACTAATCCCATGAATAGATTCTGAGTGACCCTGTATATAAGGCGTCTCGAAAATATAGGGACAAACTTTATAGACGTAATCTAGCGATTACGTGGACTACTTCAGGCCTGTCACGGCATTCTGCTTCTCATTCCTATTTATTTTATTTCAAAATTCATAGGGTAAACAATAGATCAATCTCACTTATTCATGTCCATAAACGAACCTTAATTATTTACAAAAAAATACAACTGCACACGTTAAGTATAAAATCAAGCTACTGTTTAATTTAATATAAGCTGCGTTGATTTTCAACAGTTAACTCTGTAGTGATAAATTAAAAATCTGTAGATGAGAACGATAATACATCGATGTAATCGTAAGCGGTTCCTTCTGAAATTTAATTTTTTTTTATGTCTTCGTAAACTTCGCGAATAGCCCGGCAAACATTTACAATATTATGACCCTCCACGCTGATAATCGATCATCGTTAGACCAACTATCGCGTTTGAGTGGCTTCGGAGAATGTTTACGTACTCGACGATTCATCAACGATTCATTCAAAGAAACTCGTCCAACCGTGACACTATAAAACTAGCTCCGACGTGAAATCATTCACAGACCTCCGTTCACATCACAGTTACAGCATCGCAGTTGCAATTAAAATATTCACGTTCAAACCCTGACCCTTTGTTGCGAAAACAATCACGAACGAATAAAACAGTAATCAATGTTCAACATTCGAAATACATTGTTCTGTTGAATTTCAATCGTGTTTCGACAGTAGCTGATGAAAAATAAAAACTCCAATACCAAAACGGAGTATACACGATCTATGTTTACACAATATTATTAAAATTCTTGCAGACAGAAGCACACAGTCTCGACTTTCTACATGGAAACACCCTCTATTTCATGAATCACGATCAAATAAAAATTTCAGCCGCTCCTGGATATACTCTCACCGTGGAAACGAATCACCAGGAAAATTAACTCGCATTCAATCTTCCTCAACGAATTACCAACTCATCGATCACAGCCGAAAATCCTTCTGATTCACCCAGAAAAGTGCATAAGAACAACAATCTACCTGCTCCGAAACTGACCAATCTTCCAACGCGATTTCGGAGTTAAACATGACTATAATATCCGTAACAATGAGTCTGAATATTTCCTGACGCTTATTTTCTTCGTTGGATCGCACGTTGTTCGTCTGGAATTCGATTAAGTAACGAGATATTTCAGGACAGACGTGACGGAGTAAGCATGGATCGGTTTGACAGTTGAGGTTGACAGATTTCGCGTGATGCGGGGAAATCGGCGGGAATCGGGGGCGAAACTGCCGGACCGGCATGGGGAATTTGCCGATCGGTTTGGTGATTTACTCACCAGGTGAAGCACGGTGTTGACAACCTCCCGATTCGACACCTGTCCCACTTCGATCAGCCCGATCAGCACGGCGAATTTCAGGCTGTCGTTCATCGCCATCGCCACCACCTCCTCCGGCCGTTTAATGTCACTGAACGGTGGACTCTTCATGTCCGCCATCGCGACGCTGTAACGAGCTGACGACGCGTTCCTCTCGCGAGGAAAATCCACACGATAGTTTACACAGATACCGTCCTATGCACGAGAGCTTTTACCCGTCACATGATAATACAACACAAATTGATCTGCCATGTTAGAAAGTGGACACTGTTATGAGGGGTCTGCCAGCGCGGCGGAGCGAAACACCCTAGCGTCCGGCGCGCAGTGCCGGCAACGACTGCCCGTCAAAGTCACGCGGCGACCGAGCCGCGATCGCAGCGCCGCTGCACAGTGGTGGGGATGGCGCGGTTTACGAAGTCATTCTGACCGTGCTATTCAACCGTTTGTTTTCAGAGCGATTTAAGTCAATTTTTTTTGGTGTTTTGAGATGTGTAATACTTTGCTTATCGATTTCTCTCATACGAATTGCTTCTGACTAAATATGCTGTTTTTCGTGGTGTTCAACATGTTGCTTCACGATTTTTCTAACGATTTCGCGAAGGGAAGTTTACTGTTTGTATCCACGAGTTCTTGATGAATATAACACTTTTACCAGAACATATAATTCACTTTTAACGACCCCCTGAAAGTCAGGGGTGTTCTAGTGGAAGGTTTTAAAGAATTGATACGCAAATGAGACTCGTATCTATAACATATTATTATGAGACTGTGACTACTTACTGTAAGGCAAGGGACTGATGTGTTTTGCATTTAAATGTTTCGAAGAATACCGTAGCTTACTATAGTGAAATTACTTATGAAATATTTATAATTATTCTGATGTTTTCTGTATTCTGATACATGTTAGTAAAAGGATCATGTTTATTTCGAAAAGAAAAGAGTATCATGAAAAGAAGTTAATATTAGCAATAATACTTATCTGCTTCTCTACAACCTACAATTTTGTTTTTCCATTGTACTTTTTATAACAGCGAAGGCAACAGTAATCTTGCAGAGAAAAATTAAACACCTCATACATGTTTTAATCGCGCAAGCGAACATTTCCAATATATTAAATAAAATAAACGGAACAACGAAATATTATGCTTTACATGAATTATTGTCCTAGAACAAATTCTGTACGACCAATAATCTTAAGTAAATATTTATTCAAACCAATTCGAATAATTCACGCGAAATAAAAATTGCAGCGCAAGGCTATCGCGAATTAGCCCCTTTTAATTAATTACAAAGGATACCTTTAAATATTACACGCTTTTTTACACGTATACGTAGTACCAACATCGTTATTATTGATTATTCGGAATGATTTCACCGAACGAATTAAATAGCATCGATAACACGTACCCTGCAATTTTCTTTCCAACGCGGAACGCATGCGAAATTTAATATATTTTACACGCTCGTGAAATCGCTGGCGTGTGTAACGAAATTATTGTTGGAAAATGGCGTTCGAGAATAATTAGATTTAATCTTTAATTCATATGTGCATATTATGAATTGAACGAATTACTGTGGGTGGACTATGATGTGTGTGTACTACGGGGAACTACGGTGTGAGTAAACGCACGCGTCACTATAGTAGTAAAAATGGCGTCGGCGGATGTTGAGCGTGTTAAGGTATGTGTCGTTTTTCAAATTTTGTGTTCGCCTTACGTTACCTCTGCTCTTCTCACTTATACGAAACGATCGTTCGAACGTCCTTCTTCGTACACAAATATAAACCTAAACGTTTACCCATCCGTGTAGAATGTTTACAGCGTGAAGGGCGTTGGTTCGCGTTTCTGTCATAACAACATAGCTCTTGATAAGCGGTCTTGATCCATTTATGGACTGTGCTGCTGATTTCCGGTTCTACTAGCTCTATGCATTTATGGCTAATTTCTACTTTCAGTTGGAAAACTCTATTCGCAATCTGAAGTTGTCCGGGCATGTTGGATTCGACAGTCTTCCAGATCAGTTGGTGAATAAATCTGTTCAAAATGGATTTCTGTTCAATATCCTCTGCATCGGTATGAAATACTTCATTTAGACACAGTGACTCCAAACAGAAGAATACTAGCTTGCTATGTGTGATACAGAATACCATTTGGATCGATAGAGTTTCAATAAACATGTATTTATAAATGTTTCCTTAAAGACATGTTGCTGGAAAGTTTTTGGAATCAAGATATTTACATATTATAATGTGGAAATTTTGTTTAATGAAACTCATAATCAATCTTTGGTTACAACTATGATTAGTTATCATAAGTGTTGCTCAAAATGTTTTTGAAATGTTAATAGATATTTTTATCTATTTATTGTTGAGTTAATTGTATTTGGAGCTAATGTTCTTTTATTTTGAGCACATACTACATACTACTGAATGTCACGAGTTTGTAGAGTTGTTTATTTGTAATTATTATTGTAACAGGTGAAACTGGGCTTGGAAAGTCTACCCTCATGGACTCCCTCTTTAACACTAGTTTTGAGTCTACTCCTAGCTCCCATAATCTTCCGTCCGTGAAACTTAAAGCCCATACATATGAACTACAAGAGAGCAACGTTAGATTGAAGTTGACTATAGTTGATACTGTTGGATATGGAGATCAAATTAATAAAGAAGATAGCTTTAAGGCTGTTGTTGATTACATAGATGCCCAGTTTGAAGCATATTTACAAGAAGAGCTGAAGATTAAACGTTCTTTGGCTACTTATCATGATAGTCGTATTCATGTATGTCTATATTTCATTTGTCCTACTGGTCATGGGTAAGTGTACAACATAAAAACTTTTTTTTATAGAAAGGTATTATGTATTTGTGGCCTCACTTAATCATTATGCATGTAATTGCAGGTTGAAATCTATTGACCTTGTATGTATGAAGAAACTTGACACAAAAGTCAATATCATTCCAATTATTGCTAAAGCTGATACAATATCTAAAACAGAGTTACAGAAATTTAAGGTATGATATAAAGTTTGTACTGAAATATTATAGGGTCTGTGAGTTAGGTGGTTCATGTACTTCTTCTGTTTCAGAGTAAAATTATATCTGAACTACAAAATAATGGAGTTCATATTTATCAATTTCCCACCGACGATGAAAGCGTTGCAGATGTGAATTCTGGTATGAATGCTCATGTACCTTTTGCAGTAGTCGGTAGTACAGACTTTGTTCGAATTGGGAACAAAATGATGCGTTCTCGTCAATATCCATGGGGTACAGTGCAAGGTAAACATCTCACGATTATTTTTCGCTAGTTTATCATTAGAATATTTTATGAACTATTTCTTATTACAGTGGAAAACGAATCCCATTGTGATTTTGTCAAATTGCGTGAAATGTTGATAAGAACAAATATGGAAGATATGAGAGAAAAAACGCACTGTCGTCACTATGAACTGTACCGTAAGAAACGTCTGGAACAGGTATTTATTTGTATTAAATATCTTGCTAATATTAAAGTGCAATTGTTAATCTTCTGTTTTGCTTTTCAGATGGGATTCAGCGACGTAGATAGCGAAAATAAACCAGTTAGTTTCCAACAAACCTGTGAAGCGAAGAGATCCATCCATTTGCTGGAACTCCAGCAGAAGGAGGACGAAATGCGCCAGATGTTCGTCGTGCGAGTTAAAGAAGCGGAAGCTGGACTAAAGGAGGCAGAGAAAGAGGTAGGAACATTCCCTTTAGAGACTTCGGTATTCCTTTTCAGCATCTTCTTACAGACTAATAATTTTCTTCGCCCCTACGAAATTTCAGCTGCACAATAAATTTGATAAACTGAAAAAAGATCACACAGATGAGAAGAAAAAATTGGAAGAAAGCAGGAAGAAACTCGAGGATGATATCTTGGAATTCAATAGACGAAAAACTCAGTTCGCCCAACAACCCCAACATCACACGTTAACGCTAGGAAAAAGCAAAAAAAAATAAAAAACCTTTATCATCGATGATACCCCCTGTAATCAGTAATCACGACGCCACACATTCTAACTATACGTACGATAGAAAGTATTATTATTTTATTTACTCGATACCCGACTGCTACGATTAAAATTAAATTATCCAAAGCTTACGAGATACAGTAACTTGTATCTATTAACTCTCGAATGATTTATTAATAATATAGGTTTTACTTATGTCAGACTGATTATCGTGACAAAAGTGATGTTTACCAAACTTAATTTACTTTTTATATTATTATAACATGTGCACCTTAAGGAAAATAAAAATATATTTGTTACTTATAGATTCGTTCGTTTCAAAGCTCGTCCTAAGATTCTACAGGTAACTGCGATTAGTATAATACAATCCGCTGGATGGTTTACGGTCTCGTAATTAAATATTTTATTGTTCAACAAAATATAACAATTAACACAATAGTATGTACTTAAATCAAGTAGACCTAACGTTATCAACTATGGTACGTTACATGAAGTGTACGAAATAATTATGACCTAGGATTTACAGAAGCATGTTTTGATTACTAATGTTAAGCAAGGATTGAAAAATAGCGTATGCGATATGACCGTATCGCATTCCAAATCGATTGTGACGGTCACGGTATTGAAAATTGATATCTTGCAACGCATTTACAATACGATTCACGAACATCGTAAATTCGGTGTATTCTTAACAAAATTTCTAAGAATTGTAGCGTTATGTTAATAAATAAACTCTGTTCGTTACAAACACCCTATGGACAACATAGGAAGACTCGACAAAATTGCGACCAAAAAAGAAATTTTCAATACTCTGCGCTGTCGCAAGCAGGTACAAAACGCAACTTAATCGACCTAGGCGGACTTATCAGAGTAACGCGTGTACGATATTAATATTATAATATGGCGAAATCGTTTCGTTCGCGCGTAGCAAATAGAAAGATCAGCGTGACGTAACGATACGTCATCATTTACAAATAAATACAGTCTCTGGTACAAATAATAAAACTGCTTCGAGACGAGCTACGCGTCGAACAATAATTTACAAAAGGAAACACAACGCTATACAATTTCGGGAAGGGGTAGGAAAGAGTCTAACAAAAAAGGAAAAAAAGAGTCCTCAAACGACAACGTTAATAGCCTCAACGTGCCGACATAACTCGTCGCGCGTTTCTTTGCTTTGGTATCCCTTTGCACAGTGTGCCCTTGCATTTCTGTGAACCGAATAAACAGACACATCGCCATTGTAAGTCTCGATTAAATACGTCCACCCGTGATCCCTTAATCCTACGTATTTATTATAAAAGTACAAAACATATATATCATTATTATTATGGCAGTTTATCGTGAAGCATTTTACGTGTTAGCCGATTTAAATACGTAGTCGATAGATTTACGTGCCAAAGTGTAAATAATTGCGTTCAGGGTCGGCGGATATGATTACACGGTGAAATAAACAAATTCATTTTCACGATACTTTAACGGAACATTTCTAAATATAACAAATAATCTGTCGTGTCAAATTGCTTGACACCGTTCGAGAATATTCGTCGATCCGTGGTGCATAGTAAACAAACGATTATTTTGAAGAACTCTTCAAACCGACCCTGTGTTCGTTCAGTACAAACTATGTGCCTTACAATTGCTTATCGCGATTAATTTAAGTGCACTACTAGATTCGCCTGATCAGGCTGCAGCAATGACCAAGTGGAAACGTACTACAAAGCTTCTCCCTTCGTTTCTTCCCATAAAATAGATCGTATCGGTCGAACGTTTATCCTTAAAACTGCACTTCTACGAGACGGAGTCGTTTCAATCGAATTATAAGAGATTTCCTGTTGGCTTCAACAGTCGACAAGCTCGATTTACGCTGAGAACCTTTACCTGAGTCCTTAATTGCACTTCCTTCAACGTCACGAACAGGAGCAGACGGACACTGGACACATCGTTATCGTCGATGCGAACGACGTTCGTATCGTTTTCGAATTTACCATTCTCACGAACTTTGGTCATTGCGATCGTAAAGCTACCTCTACCAGGTGCATCGTTCTCCTCTCTGTTTCTGTTAGACAATTTCCGTAACAAGCGTCAATATGCCTGTCGCCCGTGGAATGCATTGAGAAACTAGCAAAAGTTACATGACGAATAAAACAAAGAAGAAATTACAAATAAATTATACGTATCCGTACGTGAAAACGCCGTACGTAACGATGGAATAGAAGAAACGCGATGAAATGCAAATTTTCTATAGTGTAATTATCGTAATAACATTTCGAGCGCTCGATCGAGTTTCGTTTTCAAGAGAGATGGCATATTAACACGCTTGTAAGGACGTTAATCATTAGTGCTCCCCAACCACGTTACACGACATGTAAGAAAAAATAGTGCCATCCCCTGTAGTACTTATGTAAGTATGAAATAGGTGCACTTGGTACTGTGTACATGATTATCTAAATATGATGTAATCGTGAAGCAGCGTAGGCGTTAGTGTTCACCGCCAGTCTCTGAGGTTCGTCGCTTTTGATGAACCGTGCTACAATTTTAACCCTTTACACTCAACTCTAACACTCTGAAAAGTTTACAGGAATATTCATAAGAAATGATAAATTCAATCATTTTTAGGGACAAACGAGCTTTAACTGGAAACTCTCGTTTGAAATGACTTTTTACTCATCAAAGTTAGTAAAGTGTTGTTTAATCAGATACATTTTGTTTGGAGAACCTCATATAATAAGAAATTTGATTTTAATGTACATCATGTTTTTAAAGATTTTAAGGAGACTTTATTAATTGCTCTACATATTTATTTTAGTACAGACCTTTCCTCTTATTCCTTATTTTTGTTAAAGTAATTTAGAGGCCTGTAGCAAATTAAATATACAATGCAGTTTAAAGTATTCAGGATCACCTTAAGGGGATACAATAAATGTTTTCTTCATATGACCTCCTTCAAACTCAAGAAATATTATGAAACACATTTCTTCTCTGACATTAATGAATCAAAAGTTCTTCCAGACAGCAGTCTCCATAGTGTCTACCCTGTACATGGAATTATAGCTACAAAAAGCATGTATTCAAAGTTGCAGTGCAAAAGGCTAAAACCTGATGGAACCCTCTGAATCCCTCAACATCGTCAACGCACCTCCGGTGGTTGGAAAGAAGGAAAATGCTCTGTCAGAGATGGTACCATCGACAAAACTATAACGGTGGGTTTCCAAAAGCAGGTCCATCAGCGTGACGACCCAGACGTTCTAGCTGTTCGTTCTTGCAGAACCATTTTGCAGACAAATAGCGGTTCGCCAGCCCCGTGTGTCGACGTGTTACAAACTCTACTCGCGCAAAATGGACTAATAATCAGCAGCATGAACGTGAAGTAGCGTAAACAGGCACTGTGCTTTTAGGCTAACGGGCTGAGACGGATTCCGGTGGAGGGCTGCGATACTTGGCGCGAATCGGAAGGAAGTTGGTGTGCTTGTTGCCGTGAGGTGAAGGCGGTGTACTCTGGTTGAGGGTCCTCACCTGACAGGGGTCATGCCTCGCCAAGAAATGCTCCAGCGTGTCCCAACCCCCGCCCACTCTGACCATCATGTGTCTTCCCTTCAGAAGCTGCGAAAACACGACGACAGAGCCGTCATTAGTACCTGGATTTCAACCCTACAGCAATCTTAAGCTTACGCGGCAAACTCGGAATCTTGGAACCGTTACATTCGGTTGGATTATCCACCCTTTCTTGAAAGAAAGAATATTTTTCAAATGTTCAAAACCCGTAGATTAAGCTACTTAGGATCGCTTCCTTGTTTGCGGAATAATTTCTTCTTTCGTTTACTTCAATACTGTGAAATGGATGTAAGAGTGAAAAAGGAAGTTTGTAAGTCCGTGTTTTTGATCAGCCTAGTCTGCTTGTTCCTGCTATAGTTAAGGGAGAAATCACAGAAATCATATGAAATAGGATGCATACTCTGATGAAGACATTCCGTCCAGCAATATGATAACGACCCTCGCCAACCTTGCGGACTTTCAGCTTGGAGCACTTCTCCGATGGACACTGGCACAGTCTCTGAACAGCCTCGGTGGCTCTCCTTACCTAAAAAAGACAAACAACAAAAGGGTATCAGAGGTACGCACGAAAAGGGAAGCGACATATTTTTACGTGGACGTCTGACAGACGAAGAACGATCGACTGTCACGCGAGATAAATCGGTGTGACGTGTCGCAGGGAAAGTCGAAGATGGCTCATGTAACATCCGCTCTTTAGCATGCAAGAATCCGACATCCGAGGATCTACGGGCGTGCAAACGCATACGTGAAAAAGCTTAGAGCCGTTTACTTCCATTGTTCCTCTCTTCCATCCTTCTTGCGCTCTGTTCATAGTGAACGTGACGCTATTCGCACGTACTGCGTGAGCACGAGCATTCGATGAACTGCACGTTGAACTTGGTTCGGTACTTTTTCGAAACAGGGAGTTATTGATAAGATTGGGGACAAATTAACAGCGTAAGACAGTCGAAATTATTTATCTAATATTAACATTTTCGCAACCGGCGGTTCTGACCGCGACAGCCTTAGCTGGACGCCGCGTACAATTTCCGAAAATTGATAGCTGAATGCAGTAAGGTTCTAGCATTAAAATGAGAGTGAAAATAAAAAATATTGCTGTATAATATCATGCTTGTAACCAATTGTTGTTTATAATTGAAAGAAATAATAAAATGCACATAACTCGCTGCTAATATAAAATGATGTTAGACTACGCCAACGGTAACCAGCTAGAGGCTTCAAAATAGACGTAGAACTACGTTAGCGGCATCCAAGTGCAGATTTTAAAATGACGTAGAAATACGTTGGCAGCTGCCAATGCGTTAATAGCATAGAATGGTCACAAAATAGAGATTTTAGAACAATAGGTCCCTGGTAAATTTTTTGTACAATGCTACACATGGTGAATACATGGCATAGATAAAATGTCCACTATCTACAAGTTTTGAGAGTATATTTAGGGTACTGTAACTTTGCCTCAATATGCAATGTAGTATTTCTTCATGCAATTCATGAGCCAGTGTATCACCAAATGGTTTGCATGTGAATATGCTAGTACCCAAACTAGGGTCTGCTGCTCATACAGAAACTGCAAATGGCCCAATATGTTGCATTCTCAGAACAGAAGTTTCGTAGAATCCCTAATCCCACGACAAATAATATGTCTTTCTACCTTCAAGTAACTGCCTTCTAATTAGACCGCGTTTCGCTAGAAATAGTTTTACCAAAACTGACCAATAGAAAGTTAGTTCGGAGTGTTTATCGACTCGACGCGCATATAAAATGAGATCCACTTAGGAGTCTGATTGTGAGCACGGAAAAGCTAGGATACCTTGCGGTCCAGTTCCGTTATGGGTCCCGTGTGTTCCGGAGGTTCAGCCGGCGAGGGCAAAGGTGAACTGGATGGCGATGGAACTTCGTCGGGATCTTCAGCGCTTCCACGGGACCAGTCATCCTCCGTGGTATCGCTAGGCACGCCGTCGCTACCGGTTGGACCATTATCGCTGACCGATCTTCGCATTTCTGCCTCGTGCGTTGCTCCAGTCGCTGGATCCAACCATCGCGTCGCTGTGGACGCCACTTCTGACGCTGAGCTGCAAAATCAACAATTCTTTGCTCTATTACGCCCGTTAATTTTGCAAACCATGCGACAGAAAAAAAATAGTACATAGAGTAGAAGGAAAAATATAAAAGTTCCTTGTCTCAATGAAGACAGCTGAAAGTAACCATGAACGGCTTATGTTAACTGCCTCCAGTATAAGATCCTTGGCCTGGGGTTACTATGATGATAGTCGCAATTGTCATTACAGAATTATGTTCCCTCGTTTCACCAGCATTGCAGCTAGCTTCATCAGGGTTTACAAGCGCACTGCGGAGTTTCTCTACTTAATCTGCACACGCACGTCATTATTGGTGCGCCTTTAGACCCTGAAGCTAGCTGCAATGCTGGTGAAATGTAGGAACATAAATCATCATAGTCTCCAGTATACTTAGGATGTTAAAACAAAGATAAGATTCAATGAGTACGTTCATGTAGACCTTGTTTGATGTTTGCGTTCCTTCTGAGCTGAATTTATTTTTCAATCAACATTTTCTGACAAACGGTGGTTAAGAGCACGCGCTTTCTGCTACTTATCGTAATTACACCACCGTGTATTTTCCCCGACTTTAGCGTAAATACCGTAAGGTTTACACGCTACGAAACACCGCCACTCCTACACGCCGGTTTTTGCGTTACGCTCGAGATGCGAGCGTACGCTTGTCTTTCTCAGAAACGTAACGCCTCGCAGATTCACCCATTAAGCGAATCCTTTTACAGCGGACGGACCTTTATCCCTTTTATTTGCTCGTGGCCAACAGCATGAACCATCGTTGAACTAGGATGCTTTCGAACGGGCAATTTTTTAGGAGGCGCTTCCATTTGCAAGAGTTCGTGCATCCCTTTCAAGATTCTTCGAACGAAACTAAATCGCTAGGAAATTTACGAACTGTTCTTGGCAACGAAACGAAATATCTATTAACTAGTTGGATAATAAATTATTTAACCCTCTATAGCCGGAATTTTTTTGGGTATAACGAAAGTAATACATCAGGTAGATGATAAAGATAAATAATAAAATTTGTATTGCGGGATATAAACATAAACAAAGATAATAATAAACGAACAGACTTCTTGGTGACAGTATGATCATGGAATATGATTATACACAGCGATAAATAAACGAAATACGACTTAAAAAATATAGATATATAGGTATGTAACTTCCAAGTCACAGGACGTTATAGACGGTTAAAGAACACTTCAAGAATATTAAATATATGTACTGTATCGTATATATTAAGATAGTGGAATGTGGATTAGGCTAGAAACACACTAACAATATAAATTACTGTAATCCTTAGAAAATGACTCTGTGATAATTAATACGAATTTAAATTGCTCGCAAAGTGTTTGTTGTCGAATATTTTAATCCTTTAATCGAAGAAGATTACTCAACTCGTCACTTACAATTAGAAATACCTCTGTGTTGGAGAAGGTAAGTTAATTCGGTTTTATTCGTCATTGACTATGCAATGACAGTTTCTAGATAAAGACGACCCAATGAACAGCTTGTCTAAGCATTTATTACTCAGTACAGCAAGAGTTATACACATGTGTAGAAACTTTAGGACCATCTTCCGCAAGTACAGGCCTGTAATATTTGCATCATAGTCTGGTCTGACGACTACAGTGAGATCGTCGAAGGCAATCTTCGATATCGACAATGTCGGGAACAATAGACCACACAACGGGTACGTACCTGCTGTGTTTGATCTTCTCGGGTTGAGGTCTAGGCGTCGCGGTCGGGGACGGCGATTGAAATTGCCAAGAAACCAGGCTGCTGTGAGATATACCGCTATCGGACAAACAGTGAAGATCCCTCTCTTGTTCTGCAGCAATTTCCCTCTCGAGCTGAACGAGTCCCGGTGGCTCCACGGAGTATCTTGAAGCCAATCGAGCCACCTCCAGCAGGCACAGCACCACGTTCCTTGGCTGACCGTGTAAAACTGTGGAAATTATACAGGTCCCTTCGTAACTGATGGCACAACAGAATTCCATTGCGGATAGGTACTAATCGAAATCGATTTTCCTACGTGTATCTCACACGCCGAATGAACCTTGCATGAACGGCTGAAGGGTTGAAATTGAGTGTTTTTACGTTTGGAAAATATATTAAATAAAATTTGTTTGTGTGTCTGTGACTCTTATAATGTCGTGTTTCAACCCTTGCCAGTCCTTGGTATTTATTTAAACATCCTCGCGATTTTACAGAGGAACAGCAGTGTTTCAATGACTTCTGATGCGTCTGGCTCAGAAAATGTAAGATGTAGGACTACAGTGAGCGACATACTCTACTTTCGTACCCTCATAAATTTCAAATGAAACTTCCGCTGAATAAAAATCCTCTGCCCCTTTCTTTCTCTTTTTCTGAGTCAAACGATGCCAGAGCATTTTAATCCATTTCGACCGTTGCCTGCAGCCATTTGTTTTCCGAATGACGAGTTCATACGACAGTTCGTACGGAGACAAAAGCTGTGCCTTGAAATAAACGAACCGCATGCAGAGCGATATCACGGCTCTCACCCGACAGAGAAAATGTCGGACACGAGCTTTGCGATCGAGCTGTGCAAAAAACACAAAGCTTCGTTGCTATAAGTATATGTTTTTGTCACACGGAGCTTTAGACACGAATAATCTTAGTGTGCCGAGCTAGATTAACCCCTTGAACTCACACAACGAGTCTGCCTCGTCATAGTAACCTAATTTCAGTTTCCTATAATGCTTCGTACATATTGAGCTAGAGCTATAAAACATAAGTTTAATTTGATTAAATTTTTTAAATTAAAAATTGCAATATGTTGTTTGCCTTTCAACCACTGACATCAACAGGCTCAAAAAAATTAAATCGTATCCACATGCAGAAATAATCTGAATTAAATTGAAGGGTTAGGGGAAAAAACAACGAATGTCATAAAACAGCTTCATTGAGAAAATCAAATTTTAATACTTTAGTGAATCAGTAAAGAAACAAGGTCCAATGAATGTAACTGTATTGTTCATGGCATGAAATTATGCCCTAATTAGGCGACAGAAAAAAAATGGGCGAAAATATTATACAGGGTGTTCTAGATCTCAACCGACAAACTTTGCCAACATGTTTGGGATGTGATTTTGAATAAAAAATGTTATATACATCATGGGTATGCATGTATGTATGTATGTAATCAGATGCATTCAAGCTACTTAACTTTTAATGATAATCATTTATTTAAAACTCTTTTTAACATTGATTTATAGTGGTTTAGACTGATTTACGCAAATTGATCAAAATGATCACCTTTTGTCTCTATGCACGCAAGTAGGCGCGCTTCCATGCAAGAACGTTATTGACGGTATAAGCAGTTTCTCTGATTTTTGCTATCAATTCATTACGTGTATCAGGTTTTCCACCTAAATATACCCACGATTTCATGAAATAAATGATTATCAGTACAAGTTAAGTAGCTTGAATGCATCTGATTACTTGTGGTTTATACTACTTTCCCCTTTCATACCTCGAAAACGAAAATAAATCGACCCACGGTGTATATAACACTTTTTGCTCAAAATGACCTCCCAAGCATTTTGGCAAAGTTTGTTGGCAAAGTTTGTCGGTTAAGATCTGAAGCACACTGTATAATTGTTTTACATTAGTTTAATTTTTCTTTCAAGTTCAACACTGTAGAATAAAAATGGACATACCCTGTTCTTTTCCCTTACCCTTCAATTGTACTTGAAGGGGTTAATTTCGTGTGACTAAATGATAACAAAACTTGAAGAAGCTATGTAAAATATTCATTTAGGTGTTTTCTAAACCGTCACGCAACGTTCCAACACGAGCTTCATAGCTCGTTCAGTCCAAAAAGCGTCCCGTCAGGCAGACACGTGACTCCGTGAACCATATCTGCGGAAGCTCTCGTTGAACTATTGTTTTCAGGGATGCATTTGAAGGCGGCCAGGCGCGAAAAAAGAGCGGAGATTGGTTAATCCGTGGCAATTATTCTCGCTTCAGAATTGAACTGATTCCGAACCAGGTTGAATTTGCATGTTTGCGGGAGCAGCCAGCAGATCACGCGACATAATTGCAGGGATTTCGCTTTTATTAACCGACTCGCCTCGCTCTACCGTTTACCACGAACGCCCGGTCGCCGCCGTAGCGATTGAAATTAATTGTCAAGATTTACCGAGATCGTCGCTCTCGAACAACAGATTCTCGTGCACGCCCAGGCGACGGCAGAATTGAATGAAGTTCTCCATGTTGTCGCGGGAGAAGAAGCTCCGTCTCGCCGCGTTCTCCCAACATCGTCCTCGTATCACCGGCGCTGGCTGGATAATAATTGTTCACGCATTAACAACAAAGCATGTTTCAGAATTCAATGTCGTCAAAAAATGTTTGAGGAAGGAATGAAGGATCTGTATATTTAACATGTTGACTGCCACATTATATAGACTGCAAACGACACACTTCTCTAGACTTTGATGTAACATGACAGTAATCTCAAACTATGCCCTGATTAATCAATGATGTTAGTAAATCTCTATAATTTTTTACTGGTTCTGTTAAACCTTTTTAAATAGTTTTACTAGTACTATTCGTAGACAGATAAATACCAACTGCATTTAAGTGTCATCCACATATGGGTTACACAGCAGTCAAAGTGTTAAAGCAAATTTTATAGTCTCTGTCCTTATTCCAATGACAGAAGTCTACAGCGACCAGTCATAGAGTTAAGTGTACCGTATTCGGCTTCCAATTTTATTGAAGGGATACAAATAGTTGAAGAAATTGCTAACTGTGATAGAATGAACACTAAATAATTGTTTACCCCTTTGGCTCTTCCAGCATCGACAGCTGATCTGGCCTTCTCCTGGATGACCCTGGCCAATCGACAGACTACCACCCCATTGTCCAGAGCCTCGAAGAAATTATCTCCTGTCACATACTCAGCATCTGAAAACACCGTCCATTTCTTTTTATTCTAATCGTGTACAAAGTTAATTCGTCGTTCGTTTCGCGACTCGACTGGTATTACGTAAATGGTCACTTGAAAACTGTTCAGAGCATCGTCGAAGTGGAGTCGTTGCGAGAAACAATGGACCGGAGCCCTTCTTAGACCCTCCACCATAGACGAATTCTTTTCGAGCCACCGTGGGGTGACTTTCGCTTTGTCGCAGAATTTTCCGCAAACGGGTTCTTTGTAGTACGTGCACGTTTTACGAGAGGAATTTCATTACACTCTTTTGTACTCCCCGCGCAACGATTGTTTTTTTTAATCGACTGCAGACGGTGCACGTTTTGGTCGTAACCCATGTATATACGGTTTCATAGAGCCAGTAAGATTCACGAACATACTCTTCGAGCTTAATGCAGACGATCTAAACTCTCATACGTTTCTGAAGTAATACAAATTTTGCAATTAATGAAGCATCATGTTTCGAAACATTAAACATTCGTTTGAAATCGAATACTCCTGTGAGTCACCATGTATAGAATCTCTTCAAGGTACGTATCCACAGAAACCGCTAGTCGTGAAACGGATCTAGCTTCGAATCGACTCGACCGATCCACGAAAAATCGAACGCCTTGGAAGCGGCACGCTCGGTCAACCGAGAAACGATCGGTACGACTACTCTCACGATAGGCCAACTCGTGCGTGACTTCGATATCATTTCAATTTCGTTGATTTATAGGTAAGCAGGATCAAGGGCGGTCTCCAGCTTTTTAAAACTAGTCTGGAACGCAAAGAAACTTAGAGATTTGGCTTGAGGCTGTTCAAGTCGGAAGACGCTACCGCAGTGGCTCGTGTTCAGACTCTGTGGATAGCTCAGAGATACCTCGAACATATGGACGAGAAGACAAAGAATGCTCTATACTATTATTTTTTATTGCACTCTCTGACAGAGCTGTGAGTACAGCTGTAGATCTGTTGCGCGGATCAATCTTAACTGAAGGGTTAAGGGTTTCTCGCCAGTTCCTTCCATAGTTCTTATATTGACGCAGTCAAATAAAGGAATCTCAAACGAGACTGCATTCGTTCTTTCTAATGTTTAAAATACACTCCCGTCCATAAGTCACCGGACACTTACAATTAGTCAAATTAAGAGGTGGACGATTTTACAACATGAAATGATCTACGTTGTGAAATAGAGCTAGCACTTGTTAATTGTTTATAATGCAGATAATATGTCATTCAAATCATATGTTATAGATCTTATTGAAAACAAGCAATTAATCTTATATTTTCATCTCATCGATGTATCTGCCTCGTACAGATATGACCGTTTGAACTAACAGCGGCATTCTTTCGATTAAAGGTTTTAATGTTTCGCAACTAATTTCTTCCATGGGCAAAACTTCCAAAGCAAAGTGTGTACAGTCTATCATCTGGCCGTACTGGAGATGTATTAGAAACATACTTACGCATATAGTCTTGCTTTTTAAACATTTATTTAATTTAATCGTGCATGTTATTTATATCATATTCAGGCATCATATTAACGTAAAATAGATAAATGTGGAATATGGAATAATAAAATCAAGTCAAAAATTGTGTCCACGTTCTAATAATCGTTTTGTTCAAAATGAGCAAGTGTCCAGTGACTTATGGGCGGGAGAGTTAAATAATCATTTAATGTACCCAAATTGGTGAATGATGGACATTCAATAAGTTAGCCAAATAAGAATTATATATTAATTTAAATCACATAAACATCCACAATGTAGTTATGAGTGTCCCGAAGCTTAGAAACGGGGGTGTACGTGGATCAAGCATCGTGGGACCGTTCTCCCACGCTTAAAGATCGAAGGAAAACCGACGACACGATACGTGTGCCACGTCTACGTACAGATATAGGCTGGATACGATGGGAAATAGGAACTAGGTTGGGCTGACGGAGCGATAAAGCCTCGTAGATACGGATGGTAATGAGAACCAGCGCTCGTGACTCGACCCGCTAACAATAGGGTTGCACCCGGGGCAGAACGTGAAAAAAAAATCTTTTAACGGCCACGCTTTATGGAGTAAAGTCCATCACACGTTCCAGACACATGTACACACAGAGAGAGACACAAACACGTATGTAGACCAGCATCGCAGACTGGCGGACTCGTGGATCTGGATCGCGAATATCGTTCGCATATGGTTGGGACACAATGGCGCTCGTGATAACGGCCTACCCTCTTTCGATCTTACGAAAGATCACGGGCGTGAGCGTATGGAAGTGCGAACGACAACTCGGTCACCCGGAACCTTCAGATATACCCTGCCTCTAATTTATGTTTCACGCCGAGTCGACTAATAACGCGGCTCGATCCTTGCGTCATTGAGTTTAAGGAACGCTCGAGTTACCGGAACGGTAATTAGACGACCATTACCCCTGGGAATTTCGTCGAAACTGACTTCTTCGATGCTGCTCCCAGGGAAAGTTCTCGCGAGTGGGAAGATTTTGCTACTTTGTGGAGAGATGATTTTTATGGTAGACTTGCATACTGTTCGTGCTGCTGAAAGATGTGTTTCAGCATGCTTGAGAATGATGCATAGCATCGATTTTTATCCTTTCTTATTTCAACGCACACATAAACTAATTACTAAAATTCTACGGCACACCAAAAAATGTATTATATTTTTTCGCAGATCTTATTTGACTGATTTGTAAAGAAAAATAATGTTTTTTTTTGTTTTTGCTCCAAAGTGGCAATAAAATAACTATTTTTCCCACTGTGCATTAAATGATATTTAATGATATGCGAACAGAATTTCGATGAACTTCCTTTTTGACAAATCTTTTTAAAACCTCATTTATTTATGTTACTTTGTGATAAAAAAATAATACTCAAAATTATTTAGAACAATAGTTATTTGTTATTTTCCTCTGATATATATGCATTTAATGAGATATCTGACCTTGGCGTTGTTTTAATATGTTAATAAACTGTAAGCTTTTCGTCATTTGTACACGATGGTTATTTCTAATGTTTGCCGCCACGTCACATTAACGTATTCTAAAAAATCTTGGACACACCTGGGGACCTCTCGCGGCACACCGATTGAATGACTGATGTATAGGAAAAATCGATAGAGATTTTTATTTGTAATCTTTTTTTTCCTTTCAGTTCAGGTATATTATGTTTGTAAGCTGTTCTGTCTCTTTGAGGTATTAGAGCAATTGATTTTGGTATAATTGAAAAAATTCTTTTAAGTTGCAATTTATATTGTTCTTTTGGCGTGATGTTGAATATTTACTGCAGTGTATAATTAAATGGTTGACGACTATTTATACGTTACATTTGTCACAAATTTCATTTTCGTTTCTTTTTTCATTTTCCTTATTTTATTCTTACACTCTTCAAATTCTTTAACTGACTTTGAAGTCGAAATTATAGAATCAATTTGTTTATGTTTCTTCGTCCTCAGTGTCGTATATTAATTTTTAATATTTCTTTTTCTGTATACCTTCCTTCAAGTAGATTTTCCATGTTTCCATCTAATATTACATTTTTGTCCTCTCACCCTATATTATTTTTTTTTCTAACCTTCTTAACCCTTTGTATGTAATATTTACATATAATCTAAAGTATATAACAGCATATTGTTTTGAAGCAGAGGATTAATGCGACGTCGAGTCAAACTGAACATAGTATCGCGAAGGGTTAACAATGGTATCAATAATTCTGCCAATTCAGTCTTCAAATTCTACATCATCTAATTTAATGCAAACTCAATGATTTCTTTCTAAGCTGCCAGTGAGGCAACTTTCTTAATAGCCTTCTGTCAGGAAAATGAAAACAAATCGCTTTATAACGGGCAAAGTAGAACTATTTTGTCATCCATCAATTTGCTCGTGGCCTTGCACACTTCATAGACGCCGTCGTTTCATAGAAAGGAAGAACTTCCTGCGAGTTTTATTGGCAGGAACGCTTTTCTTTCTTCTTCTTGCTCCTAATAACAGAGGCTCGCGCGTATCGATAACTACCATACACCGTGACCTGCATTTCCTTCACGTCCTTGATACGCTGCTACCCTTCAAGTTTTAATGCTCGATTTTAATGCTTGGCCTCTTTAATGCGGCTCGAGCCTCTCTCAGTATCCTCGATACTCGTCCTTGGCATTGTTCGATCGATGCTGCGTTCATCCGAACGAGATACATTGCGGCAATAATCGGTTACCGTGAAGAGTGCCTATGACACGTCAATTTTTACTTTGTTCGGGCCGATTCAAGGTACCGAGCGAAAGGACATTGCGTTCAAAACAAATACAGGTTACTCCGCAGTAATTCAGTTTATACAGATTACAGAACTTCAAACACACGCAAGATCACAAATTCTCCAAAATGTCTCTCAAAAACCGTTCCTCAATTTCTGCACAAAACCGCCACCCTCTGTCACCCCTTTCGAGCTCCAAAAATTATTTCTACAATCAGATATCTGAAACCTCCATTTCTATTCCCTCAAAGAAGAATCCTTATCACGAACAGAACTCCCAGTCCCAAGATAAGTGATTAAAATTCGTTTTCAACGAGCAGATCGTTCGTTTCGCTCGGTTGATCCAGCAGATTGAATTCAAAGCGTTTTACGCGATATGTTCGAGCGGTTATATCTCGATGACCGAAAGGGTCGATGAATAAATCGCTGGTTTCGGTTCACGGCTCGCTGGTCACCCATGGCCCGTGCCGAACAGTTCGCGAACCTATGCTCCTCATCGGCTCGCACACATATCGCCGAGCGATACGCCCATTATGCGTAATGCGGCTTCAGGTACCCGTGATGAAGAAGTGGCACGAAGGAAGAGGGGTGCCCGGCCGACTTCCGGTTGAGTCAGACTCGTTGCAACCGCGGGAGACTCAGGGTGTGGGTTGAAAAGGTCCCGAGACGCGTTTCGTACGTTATTTTAATAATCTTTGCACGGAATTTCGGCGATTCCTCGCCGTTGCGCCTGTAAAGACATAGATTGACATCAGACGAGCGTGGGACGAATCCTCTGAGTTCACAGTGATTCACTTGGGAATGTTGTTGTTTCTATGCTAATTCTTGAATGGTTTTGTAAAAATGTCGTGGTAGTAATTACAGGTACAGTCGATGACATTGTTCGTGAAGGAAGAAATGAACATTGTAAACGAATCAAAAAGATAGTTTTTAACTCTCATTAACACGTTGAACGCCACAGTGGAAACGGTCATACCCAATCAGACACGATATAATTTACTATTTTTTATATAAGTCGTAAAGAAAAAAAAGATTTGAGTACTCAGTCGTGTTCTTCTGTTCATACATTATTGTTTCCGTATGGAGCTTTCTCAGAATTTTGCGACAATCTAAAATTATTTAATTAAATTAAATCTGAGTTCTCGGTCACCGGTGACCGTCACAGCGTTCAACATGTTAAATTGTCTGTCGTAGTTTTTTTTTCTTGATTCCTAAGGGTGATTTGAGGAACTACCGTTTAAATTTGTCACATTTGTATACAGAGGACAATTTTAAATTAATCATAGTCAGTTTGATATTTCTCTGCGTGTCGGTATGTAGTCTCTACACGTCTCGAGGTCACTTTTATGTCTGTGGCATAATTTTTTAAATGGACTAACAAATCTAGAATATGATTGGTCGAAAATTAAAGAACGTTTTGAAAGTAGGTTTTGCATCTGGGATATGGTCCTGAACATCCTAGTGTGGCTGTGTCTACTATGATTGACAATTAAAGATACTTCAAAATCACGACATACAGTTGAATATTTCCACTTACATGATTCTTCAAAAGAAGTGTTCTTGTCATAGTCGATACATCTGACTTCCTTAATATTGGTAAATAATTGAGAGATCCAATAAATGAAGATGAAAATCAAATATTCATTTACAGATTCATTTTCCCGAGAAAAATATTTCAATCAAAAGTTATAATTTACGTTTGTTTTCATACGATGAATCGCGTCATTGGACTGACAAAAATCTGCAAAACGTCCAAGAACCCGTTTGCCTGTTACTTTTTCAAAGTTACTTTGCTTCAGACTCATCAAGAACGTCCCACGCGGTCAGAAAAGCAACTTATTATGTTAAACAAGCAAAGTGTCACACGCGAAAGAGAAATGAAGTCAGCGCTGCAACATCGTCTCATGAAGTCACGCGTCGTAGATCGTTGGAAATTCTCGTTCGTTTCTCTTTTCAACGTGGAACGGCGGTAATTGGTTCAGCAGACGTGAGCACGGTCAAAATAATTCATTTCAAACGTCGAAATGTTGGTACGCGGTTATTTTTCTGCATAGCTTAGGCAAACACCCCGTGGCGTTTCTCTCACCCTCGCATCAAGTTCCCCTTCGATTGAACGCAGACGGGAGAGCTGACCGCCACGCTGCATTTCAAGCGACCTCTGTGTACAGGGTGTCTCGAAAAGAAGGACACTCCTTTTACGTCTGATAGACGAGATAAGTTTAAATAAAATTGTTCTATTTTCTAGGAAATTATTGGAGTTTCGAAGCTTGCTTGTTTGAGTTCTTATGTTTGCTGGATGAGAGTTGAATGGTCAAGTATGTTTTCTTCATGTTCAGTGTTGAATTTATCCAGGGGTCTATTGATACACAAGATTTGGTTTAAGAACTACTAAATTATTTTAGGTATGCTGTGTATATACATATGTTTATCTAGTGAATGATTGTAAATGGGTTCTCAAAGTTTAATCACTTGTTTTAGGAACATCTTATATATTCTTGGGTTCTTCAAGGGGATACTACTTTTGAAATTTTGTTATACCCTTCAGATGACTAGGTCATGGTCTCCAAGTTCGGCCATCTATTTTGGGAACACCCTGTACGTGCATTTATGTATCCTCCAACCGAACAAATATGCTGACTTCAAGTTTCGTCATTTATTTTAGAAATATGACATATTCACCTCTTTGCATCCCTCAGATAAATAGAATAACCTCTTAACGATCAGCTACTGTAAAAACAGCCTGTATGTATATTTATGTGTTCTCCAAGCGAAACAAAAATGTGCTGTTGAAATTTGAACACTTTTTTATAAAGACATCGTATAGGCATTTTTGAACTCTTCAGGTAAATAGAATATATTCTGAAAATTTCATCAGCCATTTCACGAACACCGTGTACATAGGGGAGAGTGTAGGTGTGCACTTCAATCGTACGCTGGCAAACGAGAATAGTATTATAAGTACACGGCAGAGGTACCCACACGATTCTACCATAAAGGCTGCCGACCTATCTCTTCGTCGTCGTTCTGCCTTTGAAGCTTCCACGGAGAGTGGCATGTCGGTGTGATATCGCGATGCGATATAATTAGATGCATCTGATGAACGTCGACATCATGGAAATTCTATTCGACACGCGATTATATATCGTTTATTCGAATTCCCGTTCTCCTTGCGTTTCCTTAAACGCGCCAAATTTAATTCATCCGTGCGCGTGACGTTCCGTTCCGCCTCTAGGCTGCTCTTTCTGAATTTTACATTCCGATGCTTCGTTTGAACTGTATATTTGCATCTTTTGCTATATTTTCTTTAAAAATTTATTCAGTTTCTATTATTGTACGTTTATTATAGTACAGACACACAAGTTGGGCTTCTCAAGGATAGAATTCTTTCGTATCTCGCTTTAAGGATGTTGCAATGAATATATGATTGAAAGAGGAAAATAAATAGGACATCGTGCGATGCTATGGATGCTCCAAAATGGAAGGTCGCGTTGGGAAAGGATGAGCCAGTTTGTAAGTAGAGTTTATGACCTTGAACACCCTGATCTGAATCTTTCCATCATACTTTTTAATATTGTCATTGTGAGATCAAAACTACGTCCCTCGGGATTGCTTCTCGCTCAATTAGATATGTCAAAACGTAACACAGGTACAGTCCAATTTTTCCGCTTTGAGAAACGATAGGAATGTAAAAAATATTGGGTATGGTGTGACAAAAGGAGAAATAAAAGTCCCTTGTCAAAAATAAAAAAGAGTGACCTTGAAAGACCTAGTTTCAGTGTACCTATGATAGTCTTGGTTTAAATGAGTGATAAGGTATTAACGAAGAAACTAAATCACTTGAAGCTCCATAGGAAAAACGCCTAAGAATTGTTGAAAGGTAATAAGTTTCAAAGTATACATTCTTTGACATCACCATTACATAGAGTGCGAATAAGAGAAATAATATCCGCTCTGGATCATTAATATCTCACTGAATCACTCTGAGAGCTTTTTAGCCACGCTATAAACTCGAGTCTTGAAACCTTCATGACTTCTTCGCGAACTGGACCTTGCGTCTCCACTTCCACGCAATAAAGACGTATCATTATTATTATCGGTGTAATCCGGTCTTGCAGGATGCACGTATTCTCTATTTGTCTCGAGTCAGCAACAGTAAAGTAGCCGAACGAGTCGATACGAACAAAGAGACCATTGATTACCTTCGACTACCAACTAATCGAACCACACGTTCGTCGAGCATTTCACGTGTCCAGTAGTAGAACATGAGCCACCTACGATTTGGTAAATGGAGCGATTCAAAAGCGACTAAGAATTTTAGAAACATCCTGTATATGTATCTTTTAATCTTCCCAATGAGTAGAATTAGTCCCAAAAGTTTGACTACTTAGTTTAGAAACACATTATATTTAGCCTCGATATGTTATCTTAAATGAAAATTATATGCTTCTGAAGTAGGACCACCCATTTTAGAAACAGCCAGGAAACGCACTTCTGTGTCCACCAAACGAACCAAGAACGTATTATAAAAATTTATTCATTTGTTTCAGATATATGCTCTATGTACCTTTTAGCATCGCTCAGATAAATCGGATACCTTCTTAAACTTTGTTCATCTATTTTAGGAGCACCCAGTACATGCACTCCTATACCCTCCAGAAGAACCAAAAGCTGTTCTTCAAACCTGTTCGGTTATTTTAGAGATATGTTCTGCGCCTTTTAGCATTTCTCAGATAAATGAAATACCCTCGTAAACTTGTTCACCTATTTTAGAAAATACCCCTCTCAAGTCAGCAATAGTAAAATAACTAAACGAGTCGACACGAAGAAGAGACCTTCGATTACCAGTTCGACTACCGATTAATCGAAGCACATGTTCATCAAACAGTCCGTGTGTCGTAGAAACCCACGAGCCACGTATATACGTTTTATTATACAAAGCGATTCCGAGGCGGCAGAGAATTTCTCAGTTCGCGAGGGAAAAATAAACAAGGGGGAAGGAGATTCCGCGTAATTTAAAGCAAATTGGAACCGTCCCGGTCTGAGACTCGGAACGATAGTGACTCGTTCGCGTATTAGTCGTTTTTCTTGGAGCACGTACTTGTGTCGCAACGTTTCATGGTGGTCCAGATCTTGCGGCTGGATTCTTCGAGGTCGCGCGAAACCGCGATCCCTGCCACGTTCACCAAAATATATGGCTACGCTGGCAGACATTTCGTACGACGGCGAACAGCCTTCCTTGACATCGATAAGAGCGCCGACCACCGTTCAAGATTCAATCAAAGCCCATTTTTCGGTTGACTTCTCGAATCCATCGATTTGCAATTCGTGAAAATTGTGCGGTCTACTGGAATGACCCATGTTCGTAGTCTCAGGAACCAAGCCTGGTTACCGGTTTTGACTCAGGTGTTAGAGGAATGAATATGAAGGTAATATAACATAGTCGATTACAAACGAAAACATAGTGAATAAATATTTAAAGAGATTGTCACGATAAAGTCACAGAAACTTGCTGTTTACTTTGTAGACCGGTATACAGCTGGTACAGTAGCTTCGATACGTCGTTCTATAGATCGGGGCGGTTCTATTTTACGCATCGACTCGAATTGACACCGTATTAGGAAAGTGGTAGCTCAGAAAGGCGGTCACACTAGTCTTGGAGATTGAAAAAGTATCGACTCTCCGCAGAGTGGCAATATAAAAATCGATCTTGCGCTTGATCATTCGGTTTCCATCTATTTTTACTCTATCACAGCATGAAAAATTCAAAATCAATTTGAAACTACCTTTGTGATGAGCTAGATGAGTTCAGCCATCACATCTTGAGTGATACACTTTGCGGATAAATTTATTACTTTATGTATAGAGCTGTCAAAGAAATTTCAATATCACGAAATATTTATTTTCAATATAGTCACATATTCTCAATATTCATCACTGAATCCTTTGAACTCCTTTGTCGAGTGTGACTCGACATTGATTTTATTCACAGGTACTCCTATGTCGGGTCACACTCGACATTTTTAAATTGCCAGTTTAAATATGTATCATATTTCGCAATATTTTTTTCTACCTAGATAAGCAATATTGCATGTATGTGACCCTTTTTTTGTAACAAAAAAAGTCCTTGAAGTATTCAGGTACACGATCGTTTGTACCTAATTGGTTTCTATCAACCAACTGTCGTTTGAAGTGTATTTCAAATGAAACACTTAAAATAATAAGGAGTTACTGGAAAGAAAATTGCAAAAAAATTAGAGTTCAAAGCGTTGATATCTGTCAACGTCAGAGGTAGGGGACTTATATACTATGAATAGTATCAATTGGTCTGAAATGAACCTTGGACAATGACAATTTCCAATGCGAATGTAAAAAAGATTCTGTGGTATTAATAGCAGCAGGTTGCTCCATTCGTTATGCTTCTGCATAGTTTCATGGATCAAACTGCAGTGGCAGAATTGATGGTCGATATTAAACTCACGATCTCTCGCGCGATAAGCCGACGAATTTCAAAGTGGGTGAAAGTTTTCACGAGCAAGTAGACTGCTTGCGAGGAGCGCGCACGGTTCCTCAGAAGCAGCGTCGAGCAGATTAGAAGAAGCTGGAAACTTTTTTTCCGGTTCCGCTAGAGAAACCAGGGATAAGTGCAACGTGCACAAACTTCTCTGCTCGTTTATTCGATCGTTTTACCTACTTCTTGTTTCGAATCGTTACAGCTTCTGATTTCTCCAACGCTTTTTTAACTGCACACGCGCGCGGCTCTTACTTTTTTGGCTTAGCTAAAATAATTTTGTGTGTCATTTTTAATCACCGTCGATGCTCCGTGTTATAATCAATCGATTCCAGATTTTCTTCAGTGACTGCATTAAATTTATGAAACACGTCAAATCAAATTGATATTTCTAGCATTTTTCGTTTGTAATTCGTGAATTAATCTGTACCATCACGATAGTACTTTTAAATGGTGAATCAATCGACTTAACCAATTGCGGAGACATTTTCGCACAACGGGTTAACTCGGTTTTGTCGATTATAGAGGTACTGTATTGTCAAATGACGAATTAACTCAACTCGTCCATGGCAAAGATATTGTACTGCCAAATGACGAATTAACTTGACTCTCATGATACAAGTATCGCATTGTCAAATATCGAGTTAATTATTCTTTTCTATACCGGAGGAATATTCAAACGACAACTTAAGTTGTTTTTCTTATCTTACAAAAATTTTCCTATGACGAATTAACTTTTCTATCCTATCTCAGGCAAATTTTCATATGACGAATTAACTTTTTTTCCCTATCTCAGACAAATTTTCACATGACGAGTTAACTGATGTCCCCTATCTCAGACGAGTTTTCCCGTCACGAGTTAATTAGTGTTCCCTATTTTGAAAGAATTTTCTCATGACGAGTTAACTCGTCTTGTCCACTGTACAGGCACTATATTGTCAAATGACGAATCAATTCGTCTTCCTCAACTCACAGAAACTTCCAACTGTCTTGTTAATTCTTTTTATTCATCTCAGTACACTCGTCTTCACGCATTACAATGCATGATTTTCAAGGTTTCTGTATGTACTCAGTAAGAGTTCCAAAAATTTACAACACATTATTATGACACACTTATTGTCAGTATAAATGATCCCATACATTCGCGTGACTGTCCGCCAAAAACGCGGCGAAACGAAAGGCCAAATGTTGCGAATATCCTTTCCCACGTTTTGCCAGATGCTAAACCTTTTGTGCGCTACGAACGCTGCGTACACACGCCACGTCCTATCAGCCGGTGTCCCTTTAAGGTAGACTCACACCGCAAGGAAAATGCACGGCCATGGAAAAAGAGCAGTCAGATATGCAACTTCGATCGCCATTACATCACGTCGATTTCTTCCTGCACCTCGTAAACTTTCGCGAAATTCCAACCGAATTTTGCATTATATTAAACGTCCTCCAACGTTCAAACATTCAGGTACTTTCCACCGTAACGAACGTTATATAAAATGTTGAGAAAAGTTCACCAAACCGAGTGAATGATCCTTATTCGAATCACGAATGTTTATGAAAAATAAGCTCATTACATGTTCATAAATTTATTAAAAAACGTTGCATATTTATTTATAGATTAGCCAACATATCCTTTTATAAATCGAACACGCCTAGAAAAGTATGAAAACACTTCTCGACATGGAGTGAATCACTATTATTTAAACCACGAAAATGTTTGCAGGGTACGTCAACTCGTATTAATAGGAAAGTTCCTTTAATCATGAAACGGATGCAGAAAATTTCCGTAGCTTCTTCTGGAGCAATTAAGAAAATGTTGGATGATGGTTGGTGGAAATTTGCACGGACGTGTTCCACGAGGGAAGCTTGTTTATCAATCAAAACTTTCGTGTGATAATTATATCGGTACTCCTGAAACGTGTAGGATGAATTTTATAAAATGATTAATGAACTTGTTTCTGTATTTTGGTAACAGGAAAATATCGTTCGTACGAAGAATATTTCGGTGCAGAGACAGATGTAATATCTTTTTAAAAAACATGGAGATCGATGACTGCAGCGTCTATTAAGGATGATAATGATACGAGATGTACTTTCAAGATCACTTCGTCGCATGTTCGTGATCTCGAACGAACACATGTAACAGGTCGTTGAACTCGCGTTTAAAGCAGATGTCACCCTGCAGAGCAAGAAATACAGGATGTATAAACCAAGAAATTAATATTTCATTCATCAGCCGCAAGAGAATCTTCCAATTTTTAATAGAATTGCGTGAATCGGTTTGTGAAACTCCGTTCTGCATACCGGTTTAATCGTTTCTTTAATCTCCGGTTCGAACTACACGCTTCTAATTAGAGTCACGCCCAATCCTCAAATAGTCTCCCATTTTTTATAGGTCTTTCACGGTCTGCAAAGATTCACGCTCACCGAGCACCTTCGCGTTATACAACAAATCGGTATCGACTGGAAAAAATTCCTAACATTTCACTACTCTCCATTGTTCGATAAAGAGAACAAACGCGTTGAATCACTTTCGAGGCGTTTGATCGATGACGATGCAAGATTTGTCCGAAATTAGGTAACAAGATCGATTTCGATCTTTGGTCGATTCAAGTGAAACCGGCGAGACATTCAAATCTTGAAATAATTTAATTTTTAGTCGATTCAGTATTAATGTGAAGTGCCAATTGTACAATCAAACAACAAAGTACTTCTCTCCTTATTCACTTATATTTAAAATAACACATTATAATTTGTCTAACAGGGTACGATAGTTTTCATCGTGAAACAAGGGGTTAACAACCCTTTGCCTTAGGATTTTCATAACGAGCTGTGTTAAAGTTTCACATTTCTTTTTGACAATCCTTTGAACGTCAATGAAACTACAATACACAGTTTTCTAAAATTCCAATTTTTGAACCAAAATGTTGACCAATTACCCTAGCAACAATTGGTTTCTGTTAATCTCACGAGATCGACTGGGCAGGGAAATCGACTGCGTAGCGAGATCCACGGCCTGGCTCTCTAGCCTATCGATTGCTAAACGAACCGTACGTAATTATGCCAAGCACCAAGAAAATTGTACTTTATTTTTAACCTGCACTGCAATTGTACGAAATCTATTTACGCTACACAAGTTATTTTAATTATGAATAAACATTCCTTTTGTGATTGCAAATTTTTGGAATTTGCTAAATATTCGGCACTCTGAGCACGTGCAAGTCACCGGTGAGGCAAAGGGTTAAAAGGGATTAAGATCAGGCGATAACAATAGAAATACATCGTTCTATTCGCGTTGAATAAACATCAGTTGGACGAGGGTTGTAGGACGCAGACAGACAGAAATTCTGTGCGGTGAAATCGTGTAAATACTCACTCAACGTTTTATTGATCCAATCGGCCAGGTCCTCCTGAAGTGGCAACAACTGTCTGCTCTGGGCCGAGTGCAGACGTTCGTGATAAAACTCGGCGAACTCTTCCTCTTCCGGCGACGGTCTCGGTACGTCGGCTCGGTTGAACACGGTGACCGAAGACGGTCCCCAGCTGCTTCGATAACGAGTGTGCTGAGAGGACGGGAATCGATTGGTGTACGACATCCTGAGCAGAGGCCCGTGAAGAGCTGTTCCGGTGGCCTGCACCGGCTCCTCGTCGTATTCCCTTTGACGTTTAGTCTCTCTTTAGCCTGGTGTCCTGTTTTAGATGCACCGCGGATTCCTCGGCTCTTTAGACCGCTGAAGAGTCCCGTCGACGACGTTGCGATGCACGTCTGGCGATTACGTGAGCCTGTAGAAGAGAAATCAGTGAACACCTTATCCTGATGTCGCACAGAGACTGTCTAAATTGAGAGTCTTCTGGTCTAATTGTAAGTAAGCTGGATGCTTCATGTTCCTGTTTAGGTTACGCCTGTTCTATTGTTAGAGCCGTTGGTTCTAGAAAGAAGAAGAATCCTTTTTGTGACTTCCAGAGGAATGTATTTAATCTACAGTCTTAAAACTTCTCGATGACCGTTTAACGAAACGAAAGGATCCCTGGTTGCATATTTTAGACAAAGAAACTGTTCAAAGCAATTTGTGAATGACAAATTTCTATAAAAGTCGATAGGACATCTAAATCACCCCATCTGACGCCATTAGACTTTTTCTGATGGAATTTTGTGAAGGAACGTCCAATGAGGGAATTTGCCAAGCTTGTAAGCAGTAATTTAACTTGCAGCGACTTAAATGATTCTAGTTAGCCATTTATTCGTGAGGAAAGAAACGTCTACCCAACTATCAGAACAGAATCTTGTCCTCCTCTTTAGAGAAAAACTCGAAACGAGGGGTCTTATTATTCGACGAGTCGTTTGTCAGACGATGAAGAAGATTATTCGCCGGATCAAAATGATACACGATGATGCCGGAAGATCTGTAGACGCGAGTATGTTCCAGAGGCCAACTGTAACCATAAACGGGTGGAGATCGAGTGGTTGAAGACCTCGAAGCTCTTTTGGTAATGGCGAATGACTGGCAGCAAGGAAAAGCAGCTTCAAGAGTTTTTGGGAATGAATGGGTTTTATGTTACACGGATCTGTTTGTAGGATGATGTCTGACAATGTTTCGTGATAACCTTGAGAGGGATGAGACTGCAGGTCTTCGAGTTCTTGGCAGCCATTCGGTGTAGCCATGAGATCGGTACCGTTCAACGACCTCATGCTATCTTGAATAGACGCACTACTAATATCGTCGAAGAAATAGATTGATTTAAATTTTGCCTGAACAATTAAATTAATTTTCTTCATTTGGATACGCGTGCTTCAAGATATCCCAACAAATTATTCTAGTAAAAAACGTTTAGAGATGCATATGATTTTGAAACTGAAATTTTACTTCGTCATAATAGGCGAAGATATTCAAACAATACAATTGTCTGAATATCTGGCAATGATCACTGAACACAGTACCGTTTTCTAATGACCCGATAAATTTTTATAAACCTCATCCACGACCTATTAACATTCATCGTTAACCTCCAACGACGCAGAGGCTTCACAATTTTCCAGAATCCGATGCGTGGGCTTCAAAGCAGTGTCAAGAAAAAAAGATCTTCAAATCTTCATAAATCCTTCCACGCTCCTTGGAGGATGCAAATGGATCGATGGAGGAATGCGTCCGTGCACCAATGCAATAAAACCACTGGCGATCGTCTCGTGTGACTTCGTTCGATGCGCAAACCTACGGGTGTCCTTCGACATCGATCTATCAACGTGTCGTCATCCGTAACGCAATCCCTCGTAAACAGCCGACGATATTCTGTTTTTCTGTCTGAAAACGTTGCTGAAACATGCGATTTACCGAGAAACGAATTTTTCGCGATCTCTCCCAGGCGAGGAGAGGATCGGTTCGACCGCGAATATCGCGTTCGGGCACGAAACTCGATATTCGGTTCGAGAACAGATTCTTGATCGTTTCATGGCTAACGTGGACGTGTGGGCGCGAGATATCGATAGAGTTCGTCGTAAATCAGCCGTGACCACGGTGATCGATTATTCGACGACGGCTGCTCGATTAATAATGTTTTTCCCGTGAACGTGACGAACGGAATGGCGTTGGCGTCGAGGCGAACGAAATCACCGATGCAACGAAACGGACGTAATTAAAACGAAGTCAATTACCGGCTCTCGTCGCGCCACGATTTTCATACAGGTTTATCTGCGCGGCAAATAGAGTCCTACGGGCGTTCTTGAAACGATATCGCGTTATAATTTATGAGCGAATTATGAGAGACAGCTACCGCACTGTGCACACGCCTACCATCCACTGAAAGGAATTCATACAAAATCTCGCCCGGTTGGATTTTTTTCAAACTTTGCATGTTTGTAGATCTACGGCGGGTGTCATCGATTCCCATTTCCAACTTTCGTTTAACACTTTGACTGCCACGCTGTATCGGATGAAAATTATAAACTTTTTACACTTTTATACAGAATGAACATACACTTACATAATATGTGTTTGAATCAATAATATTAGTAGATTTCATAATTTTTCTATTGGTTCTATTAGACCCGTTTAGATATGTTTATTAATACTACGCATGATCAAATAAGTAATGAATACATCGTAGTGTCATCGATACATGGGTAACATGGCAGTCAAAGTGTTAAGTCTACGTGGGTATGGGAGCTGTTTCGTGATAATTTAAAAATATTCATAACGTTTGGATGGCTAAACATAAATTTATGAAGTTTACATTAAAACATAGCAAAACTTCGAGGTTATCATCAGAAAGTGCAATTTCTATGCTTTACCGTTTTTTTAAGCGAATTATAGACACTTTTATATTTTTCTGAACCAACGATGGATATTTATCGTTAGAACAAAAAATATTATTATTGGATTTTTATAAAATCTCAATTATATTTTGTTCAATGCTCCTATGGATGGAGTGTGTATATGTTAACGCCAATGTGCGAATTATAGTTAATGCTAGCATTCGCTAGTTATCGTCAACACTAACTGAATCAAGCCGTTAAAGTACGAATAAAGTATTTTTTTTCACTCCAACTCAACCCAACCTAACCATGTATTTTCCCTTTTTTATAGTAAAAGTGTTTTTTATAATAATAAATGAGATCTGACTTCTTGATAGCAAATTATATCCCGAAAATACACATTCACTAAAAATTGTTAGATAAAGTTTGAGTTTCATTTGAAACATAAAAATTACCTACGGAGTACATACCTTTTATGTTGTGTTATATATTTTAGGGCCATAATTTGCTATGAACAAGTCAGATATTATTTATTATTATAAAAAACACTTTTACTATAAAAAAAAAGAGAATACATGGTTGAGTTGGGTTGGAGTGAAAATAATACTTTATTGACAATTTAACGGCTTGGTTCAGTTAATGTTAACAATAACTAGGGAATGTTAAGTTTAACGGCTTTCGAATATTAGCGTTAACATGTAAATATTGTATCAATTTTACAAGTTATAAATTTTGATTTTGAATCTACTCCTCTGATAACAGTCAGAAAATAAAAACGAATATGATTTAATCTCAACAAAAAGTGAAGAAAAGACAGATCAGATTGATCAAAATACGCTTCTGCCAATCGATTTGTGAAAACTCTGCACTTCGACCTCAATTCGAGCCTCTAACAGCTAATTAATGTGATCCGTGTCAAGAGGAACAGATTAGAGCTCGTTAAGGCATCGAAGAAGCCAGTCGATTTTTCTGATACTTATTCAAGAACTATATACACGGTGCCCTACTTTAAGGTTAACGTCGCATAATTATGTTTGCGTCTCGATATTTCAAGATTTCATCCGTGTTTTTTTTACGAAACAAGTTAATTTCACTTCTTAACCTTTTCCTTCCGGTAAGCTAATATATTGGCTTTAACTTAGCCTGTTCGTTGTGCTAAGAGCGATTTTAATACCAGGCGATTGATAGCCTCGATTGTATTAACAATAAGAGCTTGATATACTTCCGGCTGCACTGACTGTACTAAGAACCACTTTAGTGACACATACTGAATCGGTCGCGCTGAATGTGCTGAGACTCACTTTAGTGACGTATACAGAGTTACTCGTGTTGACTGTACTAAGAGTCACTATAGTGGCATGCACCTGGCGGTTCTGAGTGTGCTAAAAGCCACTGTAGTGGCATATTTGTGACTAGTGCTGGCTGCTAAGAGCCACTTTAGTATTGCGCACCCGACCAGCCGGGCCCGTTCAGTCATCCCAAAAATTTCCACCCATTCGTGCAACTTCTTCCCATCGTTCAATCAAATAGTCGATACCCTTTTCAAAAAATTTGCCCTCTTTCGAATTGAAAAATCACAAAGTCCCACCACTGCGTAAAGACATCTGGAATGACCCAATAAAACGGCGATGAGAAATGCATAGGATGCAATATAGAAGGAAGTCGATGAAATAAATTCTCGAGCCCGCGGGCATAGTTAATCAATTTTACGCGGAATCTGTAATTCTCGCCCACGGGCTGACATAAGCCATCCGATTTACGCGCGTATATCTACGGCCTCCGGGTTCTGCCGCATAAATGCGGCTTTTGATCGTTGCAAAAACCGAGTCGAATCGATCTCGACTCGCGCCCACGTGTTTCGTGAATTGCGCGGATTTTAACGAAGCCGACGATTCTCGAAAACGTTGTGAATCGAAAGCACGGTGCATCGTGCGGATGCATCAGGCCGATCAGGAAGGAAGATTGGTCTAATTGACGCGCACCCCCACAGCTCGTTCCCACAGCTTATGGGAAAACGGAAAAATTTTTGCAAACGTTCCTCCATTAGCATTTTCATGGTTTCGCCGGTTGCGTGCCGCGCATAGGTGGCTGTTACGGCACGGTGATATAACCGTTGGTACGTATGCATAATCAACGGTTTGACGATGCATCGGAATGCGAACGTGGGTTATTCAATCCCTTTAAGATTGATAAGGAAATTTAGAACGTTGTGCAAATTTTTTTAAATTCCGTGATTTCTTGATTATATAATTTTGTGAGTTTATATTGGGTCGAGTCATAAATAACTTCCGATTTGTATCCTTAAATTTATTGATGATTTCTATCAGGATGATTGGTGTTGCTTCTACAATGTGTCTAAGTTTTAGAAATGTTTGTTTCGTGATATGAAGGAAAAATCAACGGAATAGATAAATTATTTGAGTTTTTCGAAAGAAAACGTCTATTATATTTTGGAAGTCATTTATGACTCAAGCTAATAATCATTTTTGTCACTATGAAGCTTGTGTTTTCAGCTGTAAATAGAATTACATTTTCTTGCGTAAACTTCTATCTGATGATGTATTGAATAATTTTGTACATTCTATTTTAATTGCTCAGAGTAGGAAAAGTATTGTATCTACTACATTAATGAAACTCTAACACGACATCGAAAAACCACTGTTTATTTATTAAATAAAAATATAGTCTTCACATCTCATTTTAATGCATTCCTTTTTGTTTTTCATTCTGAAATGAATTCAGCATGAATTTCCGTAAAATGAAAGTAGACATTCATAGTTTTCGAGGAACCTTCATTATCGAAATCTCGAAATTCTTATCGCGCGTACACTGATCTTATCAAACGCAACGACTCAGGTTTTCACCGCGAAATTCACATTAAATTCTAAGAAGCTGACGAAGAATTTGCATCGTAACAGCGAACAATAGGAAACCAGTGAATCCTTCGCATTCTCCCCTTCACTTTCTCTCCTTCCGTCATTAAACCGCGAAATGTAAATCTTTTGAAAAAAAACCAACAGATTCACGCGATCGATGAATTCGTGAATGTATAGGGCGATGCACTCCCCCTAAAAAAACCTATTGTTAGAACATTCGCCGTATTAAAATTACTTCTAAATATCAAAACTTAAATAGATTTCTAATTAAAATAGATTTCCCCCTCAAAAAAACTATTATTAAAATTTTCAATATTGAAAATATATCTTATCCTAAAAATTCATAATTGAATCTATTAATACTATTACTGATAAAAATCTAATATAACGGGTAAAAAAATTATCAACATATACTAAAGAAATCTTGAAATTTCATTTTGTTCTTTTATATGAAAAAGATATTGGAAGAAAATATTGATCTTAATACTATTACTGATACAATACATTATCTGTACTTCTTTAAAAAAATACGAACAATCCAACAATTAGAAATCTAACAGCTCAAAGGGACATCAAATAGTTAATTTATTTTTTACAAGCATTGAAACTACCAGAACTTCATGATTACTTCTATTTTTCATATAAAACCTTATATCAGTTCCATACAAAACCTAGAATTTTCAAAATTGACACTTACAAACGATGTAAGTACTTAGCCTACACTCGACTATACTGTTTAACCAACCGTCTTATCACCACACACGTATCATGGACGATACGCTGCACTAGTGCGCATCGAGGACAAACGGTTCGGTTCTAAAACGAGCTGGCGTCGCGATAAGCAGCGAAACACCTCGTTATTCAATCAGAAGAAGCGAGTTACGCGTGCATCAAAGTCTGCATGCATCGACGGTGCAACGACCGGCCGACAATTGGACTCTCTGCTAGGATAATCGGTGAATCGGATCGCCGATAGCTCGTGCGGCTTCCACGACGCTTCCCAGAAACTCTCTAGACGACGTACTACTCTTCGCAAGATACATGTCCGGTATAGTAGAACTGTAGTTCGTAGTACTAGTCACGTGCGTGGACGATAAGTGCATCCGAGCACGTGTAGCACACTGACATCGCTGCACGACCGTCGAGCGTTCTTCGTTCGAGTGTGATCAATCAGGGGAATCGCAAAACACGTTAATGTGTATAGTGGATGAAAGAGGTATAGTGGAGTTTTAAATTAGACAATGCGTCCAATTGGTAGGAAAATTGGAATAGATGCAGAGAAGATTTCGATGGTTATAATGACTCACTTGAGTTTTATTAGAGTAGAGTAGCATCTCGATTATACGAACTGTAGTTAATAGCAGAATGATTGACGACGTAACTAGATTTCGTATAAACACGATCATTTTATTTTGGATTCTGAAGTATTTGTACGTTGGTAGAAAATGGGCCAGTGTCCAATTTGCAATTTTTTGGGGAAAAGGTGCACCCTGGCCTGCTTTATTATGATAAAATAACGCATTAGTCTCCTGAGAATGTATCTAGCTATCTAAATTCATACATTTTTTTTACAACAAACACAACAATAAGTTATTACAACAGTATTGAAACTTAACCCTTTGAACTCCTAATTTTTTTGGAATTTTCTTTTCAATAACTCCCTATTATTTTAAGTGTTTTATTTGGAATGTACTTCAAAAGACAGTTGGTTGATAGAAACCAATTAGGTGCAAACAATCAGGAACCTGAACACTTCAAGGACTTTCTTGTTACAAAAAAAGGTCATATACATCTACTATTGCTTATCTAGGTAAAAAAAATATTGCGAAATATAATACATACTTAAACTGGCAATTTAAAAATGTCGAGTGTGACTCGACATAGGAGTACCATAGGAGTACATTTGATAAAGGAGTTCAAAGGGTTAATGGATTACTTAAAGGCATCTCTAAGTCAAAAATATTTCAAATTAGGTCCAAAATTTTAATCGATTATTTCCACAAGGCCGCTGGCATTTGACATACTCCGAACGCTTAGCTTCGTGCTACCATTTAAAATATGCGCCGGTTTAACGTCTTACCTACATATAATAACCGTGACAGTACGTATTGTTTCCAGTGACTGTAAGTGTGCTGTTGTTGTTTATATTCGCGCGCGCACGCGTGGGTTTCGTGGGCCGCGTAATTCACGAGCACGTGGGTGGCGGATTACGCGGGAAGATAGTGTCATCGGCTGAACCCTGAAAGGAACCGACAAAAGCCGCCTGACAACCTGTGGGAGAACACGATGAAAGCGATACGGTGGATCCGCCGGAAGCATAGTACATACTTCGTTTTACATTATGTTGTTACGTGCAGTGTAACAGGAATGTTGTGTGACGTCTTCTTGTCAACAGACGGTTGACAAGAATCAGATAGGTCAAGAGACTAAACTACAGGCAAGTTAATCCATTTAATTTGGACTACGATATGAAATTGATTATGTAGAATATCAGATGATTTTCTATTGTACATATGTTGTTTTTCATGAATTTTCTTATTTATAAATAAAGGAAGTAGATGGACACTAATAAAATATTATTGGTAACCGAGAAATGTGCAGCTAAGTAGAAATGAATTACGTTGTATATTTAGTCAAAGGTAAGATACTCGTTGAATCCAGTATCAGTCGGATTTAATTTAACACTTTGGTTGCTGCGTCAGCCATATACAAACACCACTCTATTCTTATGGCATGAATATGTGTCATGTTAATTCTATGCATCGTTACGAGGATTAATCTCAATGTTCGTAGACACGGTTGGTAGAAGTATTCAAATCTTTTCAATTTCTTCGATCTCTGTAATATATATTTTCTGAACTCCTGAACGAAGTGTATACAACGTAGTGACACGTTCATAATTGTGTCAATACTTTTATTTTACTAACACTGCACAAATAAAATGAGAAGAAATAACTACATTTCCATAATATTGTATAAATTTCCATTGAAATAATTATTCAAGTAAATGCATTTCTTAAAATTCAGTTCACATAATAAATCCATTAAATTTCAATTTTCAATCACCAATTCGGACTTTCATACTCCACAAAAAGTTTCCCTCGTGTTCACGCAAAATATCGTCTGGCAATCATTGCAAATTTTATTCTATATTTAATAAATGTGATTTAATTTGTCAAATACGCATGGCACGGGATATGTAGATCGGTTAAATAGAAATTGTTTAAAGTAAGAAAAATGTTCCGCGAGAGCAGAGATTTTCTGGATTCGGACGAGGCAGCAGCATCGCGGTTTTATTTATATTCCGTGAGTTTCACACCGCTCAGCTTTATTCTTCTTGTCAGCCCGAGAAAGCCATCTTAAAGAGTTACCCGGCTGCTTTAATTAAGGGTTTTCCTTCTCCGCGAGGGTAGTGAAAAGATGCTTTTGAAATTAGCACGGTGAACGTTGAATGCAACGAGAGAACTGGACCGCGTCAACGAAACGTTTCCTCGCTGAACTTCTCCGCTCCGTACAAACTTTCAAACCGACAACATATTCATCCTTCCTCCACGCGTTTCCACTCTTCAGAATTCCGCTCCTTAGAATCGTTCGAAAACGTGAAATCGCAAGTTCATGAAATATACAAACAATTGCCCAAGATTTATTCGTCTACAGAAAACGTTGGTCGATCCTTAGAAAAAAGCGAATCATATTGAAATAAGAAAGTACATAATAATTATTGCACGGATGCACAATTTTTTTTTATCAATCAATCACGTACTGTGCGAATATGTACGCTACTGCGCAAAAGTATTTGTTCAACCACCGTTACAGCGAATACGGTGAAAGCAAAACTTACTGGCTGTATCAATTACATATTACAAAATCTGCCTGCCTACCTAATTAGTTGACTGTGGATCTTTATGCAATTTAACATACTCAAATATCTGAAACACGCACATTTAAAGGCGTGAAAAAATAAAAATTCCTTTTTTTACACGTTTACAAAACAAAATACAGTTTTATTAAAATTTAATTTCTATAAGAGCAATAATATAAAAAATATTGAACATTATAAATGTATATTTGCATAAACATCCACAGTCTACTAATTAGATACGACTGAAATATTGAATACGTAATATTACAATATTTTTACTAAATGTTTGTTGTATAATATGTAAAGCTTTTGCAGTACTTTATGCTTTTCAGAGGTGTATGGCATTTAACACGTGACCCTCCAATTGTTTTCAGCAGTGTATACATAATTGTACATAGCCTGAGGTTCAGAATTAAGTACTGTTATCAAAATTAATTAAAACGATTCATAATTCAGAAGCAGGTAGTTTAAAATATGAAACTGTAAAACATGTTACACAGTAATTTTATTTTTGTCATGAGTTCATTGTTGCGTTACTCAATGAGAGAATTAATAAAGCCTACGCAATGTACACCAAATAATTTAATTTGTTCTGAATATTATACACGCAGTCAAACTTGTCTGCGAATTCCTTTTCAGGTATAACGTAGAGCATTTATAAGTTTATAAATCATAGTCGTCTACCTGCTAGGAAACAATCACGTTTGCTGGCTCTAATTGAACCCTTTAATTGAATTCTTAATATCTTCGTTCTATATAAAGTTCAAGGAAAATCCCGGATCTGAATTGCAAAGAACCCCTTTGTTCAATAAAAATGACATGGAGAACACTGTGACAAGTTTTCCCTAGAAAATTCCAAGTGTTCAATATATCTTTTTCTTCTGAACATTCATCCTGGATTAACAACTAAATCGCATCAGAATACTTTATGAAATACAAGGAAACCGAATAATTTCGAATTTGAAATTCTTGATTAAAAGCATGCCTGTCGATTTGGACAAATGAGATAATAATTACAGAAATATTCAACTTTCACGTAATACGTAACAATTACATAAATATTCTTCAACTTCCGTATTTGTTATTTCACAGGACACTGAACAAATGAATAGGCGGTTTCAAACACGATTCATTTAATTCTAACAAAATGTAAAATAACACACTGTGGCCTGTTTTTACATAATTTGACTGCATTTGTGAAAAATCAATATTTAACACGTTCATAAGCAACATAATCCTATAATTATCTGCGTTTGTTCAAAAATTTAGATAACAAATTAAAAGAAGCTTTAGGTCATTTTTACATTCATAATGCATGTATATTTAATGTTTTCTTTAGTAGACCTGTAGCAAAGACTGACTTACAGACTTTTCAGTTAAGAATCGTAAAAGAAAATTTTTGAATGTGACGAAATATAGCCATTTAAATGAAATTCGGAAGAAATCAGATACAGTGATGCAGAATTTTCTTTATGTATGTATACCGTGTACTGTTCAATCGTTTATTGCTCTGTCTTTTATTTCAGTTCGATTTCAGGAGCGTGGAATGCCGCGAAGAATGGCTGCTCGATCCGGTGCACACTTTTTATTTCAATGTCAGTCAATGAGAAAAGAAACCGAAGGAATCCGCGGAGATACAAATGGCACGACTATGCTGCCTAATTAAATCGCATAAACAGAGCGTGCCTGTCCAATTACCGTTCCACAACACTATACGTTTCTGCGTGGTTTGTCTACCGCTAGAGTGTTACCAGGCTACTATAGTCCCATCGTCAACCTCACATAAAGAAGTCCCACGAGTGTGCAAAAAGGTAGACAGGTATATTTGCGGTCACATAGCCTGAATTCCCCAAATACAATAAATTTTATGAAGACATTGTCTGGAAGTTGATAACTGTATTACACTAAAAATTTGCATCATTTACTATTGGATGTTATAGCCAAATAATAATGGAATAACATATTTTTATCATTACAGAAAAGAAAAGATAATTGTACGTTTTTTGATTAATCGAAATTAACAATTTAGTACAGAATTTCGATTTTTGAATGTTTTTATATTTATTTGACAACTAATATAAGTCGTATAAAATGATTGAATATTCTGTATCTTTTATAGTGTAATAAATTGACTGCATCTTTTTATCAATATGTTCTGTTGATCATTATGATGGAAAAATTTAATGTAAACACAGATGTTCGAAGTTTGCTCTCTCAACAAGACCATGAAGTTTAGGAAGAAAGAAACGAAACTGAACTTCCATTACTTATTACAATTTTTCTCATATAGTATTATCTCTACTTCATCACACAAGTATCCTAATATCGTGTAATCAAACAGAAATAATATCATTTTCATTGTCGTGACTCAATATTCATTAGAATACTAAAATTTTCACAACAATATGAAACTTTCCAAATTTCCCAGTCAGAAGGAAAACTTTCATCAACCAATGAAAGTTTAAGCAAACATTTTACGAAAATCTCGATTATATCAAAATTCGCTGTAGCCAAAAAATAGTGAGTATTTCATAAAAAATTGGTACAATACCACTCGAGTACTATCTTTTTCTATTTGTTCCGTTTCCAAGAAAAGATGAAGAACTGTCCTTCTTCACATGAGTTGACCGTATATAAAATGTAACTTATTGTCACCCTTCTACCCTGCGAAGAAGGTAGAAAATTACGGATTACAACCCGGCCATCTAGTTGATTAAAACCCTTTAGCCTCGTTCCCATCGTAATTACTTATATCAGGCTCTATTCACCGAGCGTTTCGAGCTCGCTCCGAAATATCGATGCACCGTGAAACGTATTCCATTCGAAAATCGTCGCACAGAAAATGTGACGGCGGAATGAAAAACCGTAACGCGTTTTCCGCGAGATAGAAAGTCCAAATCGGTGATTTTCATTAGCGCTACAAGAAAGACGCCTCACACGGAGAGATATGATTCTAAAGTATAATAGTGATGGTCCGTTAGCGGTAATAAGATTGAAGTAATAAGCAACAGTTTTGGAGCGTGACCATCGCGAGCTCGTTGCTGCTGGACGTTCCACTAATCGGAAAGGAGGTGCACCAGGAATTCCTATGTGTTCGACATAGGCGATATAATATCAGGTTATAAATAATGTTGTTCTCTATTTTAATAAACGTATGTCAAATAAATACGAATGTGTTATTCGATTTTATTTAACCTCTTCGGGGCCAAATTTGTTGAGGCTAAGAAAAGTAATATTTACTCAATATACATTCATATTTACAAAATAGGGGTAAAGTATTAACAAAATTTAAAGATCTGTGAGAAAAATAATATACACACGCATGGCCGTTAGATGTCATATTTTTGTCTATAACCATTGAATTAGAAAAAGAAAATAAACGTACGCATACGTGTCAGTATCGTTGAAGAGATTATTAGAAATTTACTCTGGAAAGTTACATCTATCGCGATTTCAACAAATTAACCTATGAGGCTAATACATTTCTGCAGCTGAAGGGATTTTTCTTCAGCAATAGCAAACTCTGCTCTATTGATCGACAAGCAACTGAAATAACTGAAGAATCAGGACATTCAATTTAGAAAGACTTCTAAATAAATAAAAGTCTCGAGGAACACGCGTGTTTGCCTGTTGTCTCGTCAAATATCGATTAAATGAATTTCCAATTGTTGAACTGGCACAGTCAGCGCGTTTGTTGTTGTTTGAATGCAGTGAGCCTTCCAGGAAGAAGTTGGTTCAAAGTCGTAACTTCAACGAACGCGTGCCACGATACTTTTATCTCAAACGTACGTATTTTCGTAGAAATTCCAGTGCGTACATCTAGACACACATTTATAAAAAAGAAGAAGAAAGCTGTTTCATTTTGGAGTACCAGAAATGGAATTAAAGATTATTTAATTAACTCAAAGGAACGACTGACAGTTTTAATCCTTGCATGTCCAAGTAATCGAGAGAAAGCATTATGCAATCAGCTAATTGAAAGCCTTTGATTGTGCAACCGCATTGTCTCCGAGAATATCGTTTCAAAATATCTTAGCTACTGGTAACAATGCGCTTAAAGTGTTCACACGATATGAAAATATAACTGAGGTGAATCATCAGTGGACTCATTCATTTATTCAGTCACATAAACATAATTGAACTAAAACCTTCATGAATATTACATATCAAAATAAAGTGAAAACGAAGCAATGAAATGACTGGGAACATATCAAAACAGAATCTACAGCAGCAACAGAAATAATTTTACATTACATATAATCCAACTTGAAAGTCGTAACTCATTCAATACAGACCGAGATCCACGGAAATTGATACAAAATTATAAACCTACTTAAAGAAAACAGTACACTCAAGGGGAATGCACGATCTTCGACGCCGATTTAGTCTAAACTTTGCACAATTATAAGTAACCCCAAAAGTAATTTTGCAGAATCACACTGCATACCTCTTCGAAATAAGGAAGAAATTCTCTTCGCAGTTTTGAAATTTCCACTTGACCAATTAAATCTGAATTAAATTCACGATTCAGTATAGCCTAATGGAAAACTGACAGGCTTTCAAGCGCAAGGATTATGGATCCAAGTCTCATACCCCTCGTATTTCGACCATCCCTCGACAAGAACCGTCTTCATGGACAAACTCCGCAAAGCAGGACATCCAGAACAAAAATGAAAATTGGAGAAACAGTAAAATGAAATAGCAGGCAAATGGAAGGACATAAAACAACCGAGAGATGATTGGAAGCGGCTCCACGATAAAATCACTACAATTGCGATTCAATCAGAGACAGCGACGCAGCATATCCAAGCTATTCGTTAAACATTTGTCCGAGTAATTTATCAGCGATAAGAGGCGCGCGTCGACCGCATTAAAAGCTCAGCCTCAATTACAGAAGTACAAGGTTGCTCGCGGAGGATTGTAACGCTATTTACACCGAAGCAACGGAACAGATACGTTCCTCCATAAACGTAATGAAGCTGGCACAGCCACAGGCCGTTGTCCGACGCCTTAGAAATTCTTTAACGACTTTATGTCGCACTGCACACACAAACGAATGCCATTTATGCTTCATTCGTCTCTCACAACCGCGTTTACGCGGGGTCTTCTCACCGACCTACCCAAAGCGCACCAATCTTCCACTACTTTATGTTTAACACATTGATTGCCACGCTATATAGGCTGAAAACGACATACATGTCTAGACTCTGATACAACATGAAAGTAATCTCAAAATTATGCCCTAGTTAATCAATAATGTTAGCAATTCTTTGTAGTTTTTTTCTTCTGGTTTTGTAACTCCTTTTCCGATAGTTTTACTAATACTATTCATAGTTTAAGTACCAATTGAATTTAAGTGTCATCCACATATGGGTGGCATGGCAGTCAAAGTGTTAAACTGCACAATCGAGACCATCTACCCTGAAGAATTCTTTTGTAGCGATACTGTAAGGTTTCGTTGTCCTTCTAGGATGGAAAATTTTATTTGTTTGTTTATTCGAAGGCAACACGCGCTGAGATATTTGCAAGGGTTAATTACACTGTTGTACTTGTTTTATTTTTAGATGAAGGGAGAGTGTAGGACCGTAATTTAATGGAACTGTTGGACTGATTCAGTATTGTGCAGATTCTGGGGAATGGGTTGCGGTATGATCGAAGCACGAGGTGTATAACTTGTAATTCTTGGATTTTGCTGTGCATTTCTGCTTTTCTTCGAAAGTCTACGTATGTCTGATTAATTTGTTGTGTTGCATAAAATGTAAAATAGAGTTTTTGTTATTTTATAGGTAAATACTAGTGTAAAGAGTTAAGAATAAGATTATTTGGTTAGTAAGCCCGCATCTGCAGTCAAGACGATAATAAAATCCTAATTGAAGCAATAAATTTTACAGAATTCAGTGTTCGAAGAATAAAACAATACATAAAATATACGTAAAGTATGTTATGCAATGCTGTATAAAATGTTTAATAAAACCGTGCTTATTATGTTTTTCATTGAATCCTCGTCAGCAGCTTTCTTTGTGAAGCAATCGATGATTGCGACGACCACGACCGTATCAAAGAGTATAACGAGTGACGAAGCGATGACAATTAGTACCAATCAATGCGTTGTTCCCTTGTCGAAGAGGTAAACACTCTTCAACAATGAGTGTTAATAAAGTATCAGAGGCTTCGGATCGAATATAATGGATCGAGCACGTGGGGACGAGATTACAAAGAATAGTTTCTATTCGACCATCGTCAAAGGGACGCAAATCAACATCGATATATCGTAGACGCCAGTATGTGTCTTGTCAAATGACATGCAACGTGTTAAAAAAAACATTGGTTAAAAATTGTGAGGCTTGTACCACTGATTAAATAAATTTAGGCTAATCGGAAAGTTTATCAACATATGTTTGTAAGTCAACGTGTTAGGTTCAACAAAAAGATCATCAAAATTAGGAGAACGTTGAAGAATGATCTAATCCAGTAGACATATTTTTATTTTATATTTTTATATCACAGAGACATGTGAAAGCTTTCGTTGGTTGTCTTAAAGTATGCTATGGGATTTAAAAAAACTACTAAATTACACATTAAAAAATGAAGAAATAAAACATGAAGAGGAAAAATAAATTAATTATTAAGTTTGCAATTAAAGGAACATTACTGGTTATACAACACTAAAACAATAAAATGGTTCTGTTTAGATTCGAGTAAAGACTCGTTTTCACACATTCTCGGAACGGAAATCCGCAATTTACTCTAGGGAGTCGATGAGAGACCTCGTGTTAAGTAAGTGCCCTTTTTTAACAGGTTAATGAGCACTAGAAACCCTTAAATTATTTAACGCCGTGTATAGACGGTACGTGTGTTGCATGCAATTTTTCATTGGCAACGATCGGTCGGTAACTCTTCGCAATTCGCTTCAATTGCATTCAATTTGCGTTGAACGGCATAAGTCGAAGGGTGATGTCCAATGGGGTGACTTCTGCTTGCTGGAGCCTCTTTGGAGACTTCGGTATCGACTTATCGATATCGGAAGACAATTAAAAATTTAGAATTCAAAGGTACATCGATCGAGACTCATAATGTAGTAAAAGTTTCTCAGAAGAATCCTAAATTTGATTTAAATAACCAGAGCGATAATTGCATAGTAGATCGATTACTGATTTGATTGCAAATATATATCGAATCGATAAGGTTCGATAAACGCTCGACCTGATGACCAAAATTCTTCAAAGCGGCGTACGATCGATTATCGTGACCATGATTAAATGTAACTAAATTTAAAAGAAACTTTACAGTGAATAACTGAAAATACCTCGAACTTTCATCATCTTCACTGGTCCAACATAGATCACTTTTCTCAAAAATTACATCGCTAACTGAATTCTAAATATCGATCGAATCGAGAGTAATCGAAACTGTCTTTAATTCAACCCCAAAATAAAAATTCTAAACTCATATACAAAAAAACGCTACCCTATCAATTGTACAATCATTCGATTAATCACTAACTCGAACCTATATATCGACGGTATCTGCTCCAATCAAAAGTATTTCTTCTGCAACCCTTTCACCAAAATTCTAATCTCCAAAAAACAATACTCTACCAATCATACAATCACTCGATCGATTACTAACTCGAACCAAAATATCGATCGTATCGACAGCAATCGAGAATCTCTCCTTCACCCTCTTTTCTAACCCCATCGTCGAACCTTCTCATAAAAATATTCAAAACCCAACAAACACCTGTACAACGCGTACGAAACATCGATTCCACGTAAACCGGCATTGCGAGTCAATAACATCTCAATAACACTGTTAGCCTGTATTTCGCCGATTCTTTTCTCCGAAACGAGCGCAAACGTACGTAGTGTTATCGCGACGCCGGCATCCATTGTATTAGAACGGTGCGAAGGAAAGGACGAAAGAAAAATAGCGGAAACTGCGTTACCTGACGAACGTTCGTGGACATGTCTCGTGGTCTGGTGTCTTGAAACTGCAGCTTCGTCGATTAGGTTCACTGAAGATGGGCCACGAGATCCGATACGACACCTGACATTCCGGTTTGACACTGGGATGCGCACAAGAGACGCGCACTCTTCGATCATCCGATCGCGACTGCAGCCCTTCGCTGCCGGTTGCCGGTACCCCGCCGCTAGACAAGGAGACACCGAGACGGAGAGAGAAAAAGAAAGAGACGGACATACGGGGGAAGCAGCGAGAGAGAGCGAGACGAACGAAGCAGACCCTCGTTGGTTCTCGAGACGAATTCACGATGATGGTACATCTTTCCGTAGAATCGCAAACGTTACGTGATGTAATTGTTATGATAATAGTTGCGGGAATTTTTCAGATGTAATTATTGTTTATATCTTCGGAAGTGAGTTTATTGCCCTCTAAAAGATTAGTTTTCTGTTATTTTTATTTCGTATAATAAAGTACAATAGTTGGCCATCGTGTGTGATGTCCCCTACATCTGTTAGGGAATTTTATGATGAATGTTTATTTACCATTAAGTTCGTTATGCTTTTGTCAACGGTATTTTAATTTAAAGGTTATTTAGGTAGAAGTACAAGTGAAGTTTATAGAGGTAATTCTCATATAAACAAAATTGAGAAGTTTAGAGAAAATGAAGTTGATTGGTTTGGCTTCTCAGGTGTCCGTATGGTTATTTAAAATTCTTTAGACTCCTTTGTTTCTAGGATATTTAATGATTTGTAAAATTGATCGCTACTTTCTGTAAACACAACAATTGCATAAAGGTCCACAGTTTACTAGCATATCACGTGTACATGGTGGAACTCAGCTATAAAGTACAACATCCACGAAGACTGCACCCCTGAAGACAATTCTTTTTTATAACATTTTCTATGTTATATTTGTTAACTGGCGATCAGGAGAACCACGTGCAAACCGGCTTGCAGGCGCTACACGACAAATACATACATAGAAAACAGCGTGCACGCGTGCAAAGGAGTAAAGGTAGGGCGCATGCGCGCACGCACCCACTGCGTGCGATACCCGAGCAACTGCGTCGAGGACAAACACCCCCTTTGGCCCGTGTCGGTGCTCTCAACCCCCTCCATTCATCCCTGTAGAGGAAATCCCCTCGACTACGAGGATCCCTCCCGACGAACCCCTTAATCAATACTCGACGTTCTGTGCTGGCCAGGAATATTATCCTCCCGGTCCTCCTCGCTGGACCAACTTTTATCGTCGCGCTCCAGGCTCTTGTATTGGTCTATTCCTGTGAATTACACGCGATAATACTCTGTTATTATCCTTGTTGCGGTGGCCGTGTAGCTGTCAGGCCTTGTCCATTCGTTTTTCGATTTTTGTCTCGTATTTTTTGCTTGGTGTCTGCATTCTGTATGGGGTAGACGTTGCAATACGGTTAGAAACAATATTGCACACTTTATGGTTCGGAACCTACCTAAAACTATAGGTCCCTTGGCTAAATGACCGTAGCGGTCGAAGCTGGGTTACACAAAGAAAAGGAAGAATACTCTATTGTTGCCCTTGCTGCGGTACATGTGCCTGGTACCTTGTACTCTGTTCCTTGGATTTCTTTGTTTGTTGTAACACATTTCTATGCCAGGAAGAGATCTTTGCTAATCTGCATTGACCAACTTCTGCCACGTCTTCTTTACTCCTTCATCATCTAGTCTTGTAAACGCTAGGGATTTAATTAATACCTCCAAATTTTACTTTTGTTAAAATGATACACAATACTAAAATGAATATTTTTTGTTAAATAGGATTGTTTGAAAGGACTTAAGTACCTTTCAATTCTATAACAGTCCTGTAATTATTGGTATAGTACAGAAGAAACGACCGGAGAAGAACGATACCGAAGGGAACGGCACCAGGAAGCCACAATTAAACGGCGATGCAATGTGCGTGAAGAAAGTTCAGGGGGTGTGATGGTTCCCTAAGGAATAGCGTCACGATCCTGCGAATTATTTTATTAACACCGCTGCCTGCCGGAAGAAGCCTATTTTCATTCAACACCTGCAGTCCCAGTTGGTATAGCCGGGTCGTAAAAAATTATGGCGTATTCGAGACGAGAATAAGCGTTGATTGAAAACGGCACTTTCATTACCTCTCATCCCATACAATACACGTTTCGTGCTGAAATAGCACATCCCGTAACACAGCTACTAGTACCTAGTATTTTATGACTTCTGAAACAATGAATCTTTATCAAACGTTGATCGAAAAAATAAAAAATTGTTCGTTGCAAGTTCAATTTAATGTTAGCGAGACGGAAGTTCGTAGGTGCAAAAACTAATTACAGCCTGCCGATTACGCAAGGGGTGTCGTAATCCACGAATTATTAGCCCTTTTTACAGGGAACGCCGAGTATACTCAGGGGTTGAAAAACGTGTCTACAGTGCCGCGCCCAAGTATACTCGTTTGGGTAGCGGCCGTTTAAAAATGCCTTCAGCGGTTTAGGGTCTCAAGCATTTCAGCGTATTTATCATTTGCATGATATATAATTAACGAAGCGCATCCTTTTACGGAATATAATTTCTCTCTGAAAAATACATTTTTAACACTTAAACTGTAAACGTTTTTACGCTACTCTCAAACTATAAACGTGGATCTTTCATATCTGATGCAGTTTTCAATGGGTAATAGTTCTTAAAAAAAAATCTACAAAAATTCATATAACATCTTTAAACATTTGAAATTGAGGTTACAATAAAACTTAACATTTTTAGGCGGGGGAAAAAAGGTTTTCTATCTACTAGCTTGCGAGAAACCCAAGCCGTTCGAATTAGCCCGGACATGAAATACCCACGTTTACAGTTTAAGGGTTAAATATACTAATTTAGCATTTATAATACAAACCTACTTTGATATTAATCGGTGTACATTTACAAATTAAGATGTAGATGCAACATACACTAGTTAAATTATTTAAGTAGATACACGTGTAAATATAAAAGTTAAATTTAATAGTCATCAACTTCGAATTTACCACTCTTAGACAAAACAATGCCGCTGTCGAGTTATCAGCACACGTAAGTAAATTTTCGTCGTGTTCGAAGGCGACGTTAAATTTCATGGTGAATGATAACGTTATCAGTGACACGGACAAACCATTTGAAGTATCACGAAACAGGTTACGGAGTATTGAAAATTTTCCCGTTTTCGCGTGTCTGTCTACTTTCTGAATACTCTTTTCGTATCTAAAATCGCAAAGCATCACTTTATGTTTCTGAATTGATATTCTAATTCTGTAGATAATTTAGCAATTTAGCAATACAAGTCCTACATTTTTTTCTAATTTCTAGATGTCCTGTAAATAGAAAGAAATAATATATATCTTGTTAGACACAGGGTATAGTTCATATTGCACTGTAAGCAGTGTGTGGTGCTACAGTTAAGGATGACGATAATAATAATGGATTTCAGATTGAAACGATGATCTATCGGTACCAGGAACCACCAATGTCGTGCTCGAAAACTCTGTCCTAAGCTCTGCCATGCACAGATTATTGCAGTCCTTATCGATTGTACCTAGAAACGAAGTTATTTTTGATATTGCACTCTTAAGATATGATTTGTTATACTCATTCCTCAATTCTTACTTACACATTACGCAAACTTTTTCTTTCTGTTATTAATCGCTTCAAGTCATGAAATCTATCGATCCAAAAATTAAATTTACCGAAATACTACTCACTCTCTAATTGTAAATTCAAGCATTACAGTCAGTGTTAATCACGACGAATTATCTATTGAAAAATAAGTACGTTATATTATGCGATAGAATGAAACATTGCAGTCTCTTTAATTGATTTCAATATTGATATATGAATTTATATATAACGTTTCAATTCGAGCAGATTCTAACTTAAACCGCTTAAATTATTTACCTCTAATTTTAAGTATACTTTATAATCGGCGACCATACCTAAATTTTCATGAAGGCCAATTTTCATTAGAATTTCATTAACGGTAATATCACAGCCGACTCTAGTACTAGCCGTGCTGAAGAACGTGGCAACACCGCTTATGTGAGGATCGGGAGTCCTATTTTCAATAGTAGAGTTTTGTACTCAGCATTATAATTAACGTCATTTTGTTGTATAAAATTATACTAATATACAGTATTTTTTACTAACTATGTATAAGTAATATATAAATATCATAATTATAGTAAGTAGAAGTAATAGAGAAGTATACTAATCCTTAAAAATGTGGTATATATTTTGTGCACTCTCGGACGAGTTTGGTGTTGTGATGCATTATATTTGAAATATTTACAGAGATTTCAAGAAAATATAACTGTGAAACAAGATCAAACCATCTTTGAACCAAATTGAAGGATTTAAAAATTGTTAAAGGTATGTATAAGTTAATAGCGACCTGAAATAGACAAAATTATTGGTACGAAGCCAAATAGGTTAAGTGAACTCATGGAAAAGACTAAAGAGGTTAGCATAATTAGTTATTGAAAGGAACAATTATGTAGTTAATTATAAAATCGTGTTAGAGGGCAATATTATAATTGTGGAAAATTTTCTCACCACCCTAGGGGTATTTACCATGGCGCGTTACCTTTTTTTATTATAATGGGTGGTTCGCCAATAGCCATATCATCCCACTTTATAAAATAAAATTAATATTTTTAAATAAAACAACAAAAACATAACTTTTGTATTCATAAAGAAATAAACATAAACAATAATAAACATTTACATTTTGAAATAATAATAATAAATAATGTTGAATAATATTAATAACAAAACATAACGAAACATACTCTTGAAATACTACTAGTAAAACCTTAAATCTTGTGAAATAGTGCAGACTAAGCAAATAAATAAAACTATTAATGTATTAAACCATATTGAAAAGAATAAGTTAAATATATATATAAAAATTGATATTTTAAGAAAAGTGAAAGTAAAAAAACCATTGAAAATCTAGTTCCTATTAAAAGTTTTTAATTTTACGATTTTTAGAAGTAATGTCTGCATGCGTTTCCAACTGACTATTATTTACAGCTTTTACATAATCGTTTAATAAAATATTTGAAAAAATTGATAATAATTTAAACAAAATACTGTGATAAGCTTCACCACAAACGCATGTATCTGAGAATGCTAAATAATGTATATCTGATTGAATACTAATATATGTTAATTTATATAAAATATGTTTATGATTTTCAGATTGCAAAAATTGAGATTCCTTATGAATAAATGTGGCTATCACTTCTTCAGTGGGAACAGAAAGGCCCCCTCTTTGTAAGTGATCAAAATATATATCGCCTACAGTTTTACCTTTATCCTTCACGATTAATAATCAACATATATTGCAATTTAATTTTTAGCAACAGAATGGGACCCATACCAGGATGTGTAAATTTTAATGGAATCATCAACAACACAATCGGACAAATATGCGGAATCGAAGATTCCTAAAAAACAAGTTACATCAATGGAAAGATCATGAAGATCGTTACTATTATCATCACAAAGTCGAAATTTATTTTTGATTTCAGTAAAAGAAAACGAACTTGCCGATTTTGTAAATATATGTTTTAATCTAATATTTTTCTCATCTTTGGGGAATAAAAATATAGAATTGTAATTATTATCTTTTAAAATACTATCATAATTTCCCTTGCAATTGGGAACACAGCAACGCCGTGGCATTATTGATGAATATATGAAATTTATAAAAAAAATATATGTAAAACAAAAAGTCCAAAAATGCTATAGATTATATTAAATAAATGTGCTACACACAAAAATAAGAATCTGTAGAGTTAATATAAATAAATAAATCACCTGGAATATTGCTCCGTTTTTCACATTTAAAGAACTTCATGACTATATTAATATAAACATTTGAAAGGTAGGCGGGAAACCGAAAGGCCGGTAGAGGGAGACTGTGTAGCCGGGAGTGTGGTGACACAGACGAGATATATAAGTAGACCAATCACCTTATGGACTTTCGTGGCCCAACGTGACTGCCATACCGACTTAGAAATTCGACACTGATTTTAGCGTCCTCTACTCATCAACGACGGCCACTTGATAAAGTATTTCATAAAGAAGGGTTAGTAAGCCAAGGAGTACTCATGTGTAAATGCGTGTGGCGTACAGAGTGGGGACATTTGATAGGCAATTGTCGACTCGATGCAGCGACGATTTCTGTCGCGCGAGTTTTCTCGGGTGTTTCATTAGTATGAATGTGTGAATATTGAATGCAGACGCACCATATAAAGAAACAGACGAGCGAGCAAACCTGCGACGACGCCTCGCAGGCTCGCGGCGGACAAAAATTGATTATGTATTAAATTGAGTGCAGCCAGAAAGGGTATAACCGGATAAGGGGATCAAATGTGCCCTTAAACTAAATTTGATTTGCGATGGACCAGTTTACCAAAAGAAACCATTTTACACAAATTTGCAAGCCTCTTTCTCGACCGGGAGGTAGTAACAGGGAAAATTCGGAATATCCGGTTTTGCACTATTTTCCCTATTTAGTCGCATGCGAAAATTCTGAAAAAAATGTAGCATATTCCGGATATGGTGGCATATATTAGGGAATTTTTTCCGATTTTTTCGTTGTAGATTCTAGTTGTCAAAAATTAAAAACATTAAAAAAATGCAAAAAATGCTGATTTCTTATTGAAGTTTCAAAGACAGCACATTTATATTTTTTTGGTAAGGACGTCTTATCATAGCTATGATCCTCAAATTTTTTCAGATTTTTCGGTAAGGTGCGCCGTAGTTAAAAAAAATTAAAAACCGATTTTTTCCAGGTATTTCGCACGAAAAAGTACCTTTTTCTTTGAATTTTTATACAGTCGGACCTCGGTAACTCGAACCTCAAGGGAAGAGCTAAAAACTTCGACTTATCGAAATTTTTGAGTAAAAGAGATTTAACAAACGAAAATTCGATATACAGAAGCTTTGTACGAAGGCTAATAATTTTCCAATTGTAACGGCTTAAAGAAAGAAAAATTCAATTTTTGAACGTGAATTATTTATTATATAAATAAATAAACGTAGTCATAAAACGAATACTGGGTTATTATACTTGTTACATATTAAAAAAGTCTGTAATTTTGCTTTGTGTTAATGTATTAATACATTGTTGATCGATAGCATTTTTAAGTGTGATCAAGGCAGAGAATACGTTTTCCTCGATATTATTGCATCTTTCTATAAAAGTTCGTAGAACGTTCACTGCTATTCTGGCCTGATTTGCTGATACCGGTGGTTCGATTACAACGGGCTCCTCGTCATCCAGGTCCTCATCGTCTATTGCAACTTGGGTGGTAAATTCTATAATTTCCGAATCAGTTAATGATCCGTTAACAAAAACTTCGTCGTCACAGTGTACAAAATCTTCAAACGTTATGTTTTCGATGTTGTAATGTAACAAAACTTGATTCCATTCGGCTTCTATATTACGACTTGCAACAGGCCCCGATTGTTCTTCAAAATTTTCTTCTATTTGCCAAGAAAACCCACAAGTTTTAAAACAGTTGACTATTGTCTGGTGTGTTACATTTCCCCATGACTTATCTGCTATTCTCATTGCTTGTAAAATTGTGATGGAGGTGCTTTTCCCTTCTTCTATATCTGATAAGATTTTTTTTACAACTTTTTTTCTATATAAAGTTTTAAAATTTTTTATAAATCCTTGGTCTAGAGGTTGTAATTTCGAAGTAGTGTTCGGTGGTAAAAATTGTACTTTGACTGATTGAAGCGACGGGATATTGTTGTGTGCCGTACAATTTTCTATGAATAAACTAATTTTTCGCTTTTCTTTTTTCATTTTTATATCCAGCTGAATTAACCAGTCCGCAAACAATTCGGCGGTCATCCATGCTTTTTCATTGCTCGCATAATCTAAAGGCAATGATTTACAGCCTGCAAAGCATCGCGGTTTTTTCGATTTTCCTATAATTAAAGGTTTAAGTTTCTCTGTTCCTGACATATTGGCCGCTAATAAAATTGTTACTCTTTCCTTGCTATGTTTGCCTCCGTGACATTTTTCATTTTTGAATGTCATTGTTCTGCCGGGAAGACATTTATAGAATACCGCAGTCTCATCTGCATTAAACACGTTTTGCGGTTCGTAATCCTTTAACAAAGCTTGCAAGTTTACTTTCCATTCGTGACAAACTTCATCTTTGACGCTAGCGCTTTCACCGCACAACTTTCGGAAAACAATATTATGCCTCTTTTTAAATTTCTCTAGCCACCCATTGCTAGCCCTAAAGTTGCTATGGTCCAGTGATTTGGCAAAAAACTCAGCTTTTTCTTGCATAATTAGTCTTCCTATGCTAACATTTGCGTTTCTGCCCTGTTTAAACCATTTTATTAAACATTCCTCGATATCAGGAAATCATGCAGTTCTTCTCCTTTTACGATGCAAATTGTCACACGAAATTGTACTTTTCTGCATAATTTCATCTGCATTTTTCAAAATCGTCGAAAGAGTGCTCGTAGGAGTCCCGAATTCCGTAGCGATATTCTTTTTCAGTTTTGATCCACTTCTCACTGCTTCAATTACATTCACCTTTTCAGAAAGTGTTAGTGTGTTAAGCTTCCTCTTAGAACTAATTTTATTCAAAGTAAACACAAAAGTTAAAGACACGGGAGATGATGACAATTGTGCGTTCGACTGACAAAAAACGATTAGCATACATGGATATGCACGTGGTCGAAGGGCGAAGAAGTAGGGATACGGCTTGTGTCATCTTATGTTATTTGAGACAATCCTAACGGATGAAAGAAAGGAGACAATATCGAATGATTTGTTTCTGACATCTTGTGACACATAGCTATAAACTTCGAGTTGCAGAGGCAGCGGCGATAGAAATTCGACTTATAGAGGTAAACTTCGATTTGTAGAGGTCTGGCTATTCTAACTTCGAGTTACAGAGGTAAAATAATGCATCTGGGCATGTGGCAAATAATTCGAGTTAAAGTAAGTTTTATTTCGACTTATAGAGGTTTTCGCAGGGGAGCGGAAGGGAATGAACAAAATTGTAGTCTTACAGAGGGTTTCGAGTTATAGAGGTTCGAGTTATCGAGGTTCGACTGTACTTTCTTTATTCTGTGGGTATATTATGCGATATTAAACATTGCTATCTTCAGAAAAACAGTATATAACTTATTGTTAAAGAAATAAAATTGACTCGATCCATTGAAACTGTGCCGCGTGCGTTGTTTTCTAAACTATTTAATACAATTTCAAAAGTGCGTTTAGTGCAGCGGATATGTGTCCGCCAGTGAAAGTGGTGACGAACTTTTTGACACAGGTTCGATTCCCGCCCGGACTTATTTCTTTTTAGTACATTAATTATTTCTTTTTAATACATCAATTATGTTTTTTTGCATTTCTAACTACATAAAATAAAAATAATATTTATATAAAAACATTTTAAATATATGTTAAGCATACTTTATACTAAAATATTCACAAAAATAATTTTGAAGCACTCTTCGTTGAATCATTTCTCTAGTCATGTATCCTCTTAATTACGGTTAGGAGTATACATTACTTTTTTGTAACATAAAAAAATAAAAATATATATGTTTGGGCGGGGATCGAACCTGCGTCAAAAAAGTTTGTAACGACTCCACAGTCAGACACACACCAGCTACCCTGACAACGCTCTTGACTGTGCGGTAAATAGTATACCAATATACTGGGTAATGTTAACAAGATTGGCCACGTGAAGGCATGAAAGAAGAACTTAACAATCTCGGAATATACTCAATGTTTCTACAGTTATAATCCATACGCTAATTGTATAAATAAGAACATTGGTTTACTAAAGAGCAAACACCCAACAGCATCCTTATATTATCCCACAACCCCATGCAAAAATTCTAACCTTGCATTTATTCAAAATAAATATACGTATTCATATGCAATTATATTTACATAAAGATATGTATGTATACATACATACATACAGTCTGAACTTTAACCTTTTTAAAGTTTAGTAGTTACGTCTGACTATGAGATTCAACTATTATGATCTGTTTAAGAAAATATAAAAAGTAAAAGTAAAATGAAAAGTAAAATAAAAGTCAATTCGGAAAACCCTGAAAAGGTTAAAATTTAAAAGAAATGCAAGTATGTACAAATATATTAGAAGTATAGCCTAGCACGCACCTACAAACATTTTCTTAGAAATTGTTTATGCGTTTATGATACGTACAAACATACAAAAACGTGCAAAGTATGTTGAGTATTCAGGAATGTACGAAATGTAAAAACGAAGAATTTTATAAAAATATGATTTTGCATAAATATCAGCAGTCTAAAACTCTCCATGCGATATAATAGCTTATTTCGCCATCGCACGCATAAAAAAAGCACACATATGTATGAATAGTTGGCAGAGATTTCACAGGTTATATTATTTTAAAGTGTGTGTCGTTCGTGTGACCTGCCAAGGAATTTATATTTTTTACCACAGTAAGCGCAACAATCTGTTTCTGCATTCTGTTGATAACTTTGTGAGTGACACGGAAATGGTAATGGGGCACTAGTGCCCCAGGAATTCGGGCCGAAAAAATACATTGCATGATTGGTCTATTCATATATCTCGTCTGTGGTTACGAACAGAATGCAGAAACAGATTGTTGCGCTTACTGTGGTAAAAATTATAAATTCCTTGGCAGGTCACACGAACGACACACACTTTAAAATAATATAACCTGTGAAATCACTGACAATCTATTCATACATATGTGTGCTTTTTTATGCGTGCGATGGCGAAATAGGTTATTGTATCGCATGAAGAGTTTTTGACTGCTGATATTTATGCAAAATCATATTTTTATAAAATTCTATGTTTTTACATTTCGTACATTTGCTATATGATCCTTATTAGTGAGTCTGACTGTTCGCCCAATAAACAAAATCCGTGTGCTCTATTTTTATGATTGTGTTCGACTATGTGGGCTTATTAAGCTCTAACCAATCAGACCCGCATTCCATTGCATTCCTGCCACGCGCCAACTTTCCAGCTCTACATAGTACTGTGTTCGGCGGTCTATGAAATTTTTCATTCGGGACGTTTATACAATAACAATTTCTTGACAGTATATATAACAAGTATAGGTTATGTTTATCAAAGGAGCGTGATTTACTTTCAACTGTAACATCACGTATTTATTATTAAGTAGATTGTGTAGCTCACTTGGTTTGTAAATAAAAATAAAAATGACGGACAACAACACAGCCCTCGAAATTAAGTCTGAACGGTATGTTCATTCAGAATTCATATATTCTGTTTATATTGATTAACAAATAATTATCGAGTTAATGTAGTTGGAACTCTGTATGGAATCTTTTTTTGTAGTGATATAAATAATAAAAGGAAAACATACATAGATTGGGATGAATATTTTATGGCAACAGCATTTTTGGCTGCAAAAAGGAGCAAAGATCCTTGCACCCAAGTTGGTGCATGTATAGTAAACAGTGAAAAAAGAATTGTAGGTGTCGGATACAATGGTATGCCTACTGGATGTAGCGACAATGAATTTCCATGGAAGAAGGAGACTTCCAATTCATTAGATACAAAGTATCTTTATGGTAAGGATTTAATATCTTCACATTTGAATCAAACGAAATCTGAATTGAACAAGAGTTCAACTTAAATGTTAGAGCTTCTACTCCAATCTGTTATGGACTTTGATATTATACAATTGGAATAATAGTAGTATGGTGTTTACAGTATGTCATGCTGAAGTTAATGCTATTTTGAACAAAAATTCCAGTCATGTGAAAAATTGTACCATGTACGTTGGCCTTTTTCCATGTAATGAATGTGCCAAGATGATCATACAATCCGGAGTGAAAACAATTATATACATGTCAGATAAACATGCACACAAAGTTGAAACTGTAGCTGCAAAGAAAATGTTTGATGCAGCAGGTGTTGAATACAGGTCTTACTTGTTTGTATATATTTATTTTTATGAATGATGTATAAATATCAGAATGCATTGTAAAGGACCACATGAATTTACTTATAAATTCTTTGACACTGTTTGTTTCCTTAAAACTATTACTCTGGTAAAATTACAATTGATGGTCTTTAACAATGTTCATTACATGCTTTTCACTGTGTGCAATGTATGTTACTGAACTGTTTTGGCATTGAATGTATTTATATTGCACTTTTAATGTTTCCAGACAATATGTTCCAAAGCACCAAAGAATTGTAATTGATTTCACTGAAATTAATTGGAATGAAATGACTCAATTACCCCCCACTCCGGTGAAAAATAATTTATGAACGCGTATTTAACAGAAATAACGTAAGTAACAATGGTAGTTTACAGTAAAAACGTTTTCTCATAAATGTACTCATGATTTATTGTATTATTTATTTTTCTTGACATTTTGTAGGTTGAAATTGAATTGGGAATAGGTACGGATGCAAAATAAAGATTACTCCCTTTTATGTTAAATTTTTACAGATCTACTTATTTTTTTTCACCTTTTAACATTAACCATACGAGGTTATAGAAAATAAATAAAATAATGTACAGAAAGCGATAGAACTTTAGCAATAATACAAAGATATCGTGAAGTTATTAAGATAATAATCGCTCGCAACTGTGTTGCAAACTATTTGCTGTACAAGTGTAAACAGTGATACGATAAAGTATGGCATGATAGAAATACGTAACAATATTTTATCATTATCTCCGAGCGATTGAAGGAAGGGCGATTCTGGATAAGTGACATAATATTTGCTTTTTTTTCATGTCGACTCGTTATTAATATAACAACAGAGGGAAATTGAACATAGAGCTTCTTTTTTTTGATATATATGATAATGATAATACGTTTATGTACATACTATACATATCCCAGTTCTTGTCTTTAAAATATTACTTCACTTACGTTCGTAGTCACAACTATAATGAGGAAACTTACATCAAGAAATTATTATTATATGGTGTGTGAATTCATCATATAGAAAAATGTGTGACGCAATGGAGTTGCGTGACCATTTCGTAGTTAAACAACGATACTTAGAAGACGCTTTGTTTAATAACACGAGTACGTTCCATTTCGTTGCAGCAAAAATTTTTTCGTTACAGATAAGAATCTCTGAAAGAATTGCAATAGCTTCATTGCAAATGGCAGTAAATCACTAACACAACGATCGAAGTAATAAATAATCACGATTCGATGAATATTAATTTGTTCGTTTCTTTAAGACTCTACAATTAAAATAACAGATTCCCTTAGCAGTTAATCGTATACGTTAAAAAAGTTCTTTTTCTTTTATGAAACCTATATGATGAATTCATTTACATGAGGAGATGGAAGAGGATGTGGGTTGAGGTACCCATGTTTCTTTTCTTTTTTCTGTTATTCGTAAGATCAACTCAAGGACTTCAAGGCGAATCTGAACTAAGTTTTCGAAAAATTAATATACCATCCTTAATCAGCATTGTTTATTTCTCAAAGATACTCTGATAACTATCGATGAGTGGGAAATTTTGTTTCGTTCCGAGGTAACAACCTCCGATAAAGATTGGAGCAACCAATACGTGTATCATTTTCTTTTTCTTTTTCCAGAAAAAGAAAAACGATTATACAAAAAGTTTAAGCGTCGTACCGTAGTAAATGTATCAAAAGAAAAATAATGTTGAAAGACGTATGAACGCTTCGGTAGATGCATGGCGGAGGAGACTTGATGTGACGCGATCGATTTTTGTATATTCTAACGTGCATCATAGAATTTCGAATGAAAGTTGTCCATAAGAAGAGAAACCTCGTATACCAAACAGGCTACAGTATAGTGATCGTATTAATATTCCGTTCGCATCGTTACGAGATAGTTAAATGGCTAATGGTAAAGTGAACGAGTAGAACATCTATATTATCGCTTATGTTACGATATTATTTGCATAGCCCTGAGAAACATTCCATGCATTTACAGAAGGTGAAACAATATAGTCGTGTTTATCATATTTTTGATAGAAGATTATTTCACCGATTAATGTAATGAAGATTTTAAACCGGTATGCATTTACTTTTTTTTCACGAGCGAATCGAAATCTTAAATATACATTACCATGAATACCTTATTCTTTATGATTACCATTATCTTGACTTCGAGTAAGTTTTTTTTTTTGTAACATTGACGTAAATATCAACTAATCGCGAAAATTATACCCTATGACTTAAATAAGATAGGAGACGTGTGTATATATAGGCGTATATATATATATTGTTAAAGTTATTAACAATATATATATATATACATTGTTAAAGTAGTGGTTGATATATGTACAAGGTTAGCACTAATTCGTAGCATCTGCATCTTATTGAATCTTCTCGTTTTTCTTTTTCATTTTTGCTCAACGAAATTCCCACAACTCAGAAATTACGTAATTCGATAAGTAAATGAGGTAATCATAATCATCGTTCGACTTATACCGGGTAAACTTCAATGTTACCTTTTTCTTTCCTTCTTTTTTTTTTATTAAAACTTCTGTAATTCCGTTGACATACAGAGAGATGCATGATATTTCTTTTCATTCGCTAACGACACTTAATTGTTTCTCTTCGATTTACTTGATATACTTTGGTTAATTTGTGTACACGATACGCAGTTTATCGTTCTTATAGTAACTTTCACAGAAACTTTCGCGTACTGGACACTATATACTTCCGTTTATTGACTGTTCGATGGAATATCAGGGCTCCAATCCAAACGTAGATCATTACCCTGCTATTTAAACACAGGAATAAAATGGTGTTATGTGTGGGTGTGTATGTGTATGTATGCGTGTGTTCTAGAAGGAGAACGTTCTTAAGACCATGTGTGTATGTCTGTGAGAGTGTGCTCCACACATTTCGTGAGAGTGTAACAGTTTTCGCAGAATGAAGTGAACTAGAAAGTTTTAGTATACGACTTGGAACAATGTCTATCTGAATGTAGCGACGAACATACGTGGTACAATATTATCGTGGCGCTCGATGGTCGTCTAGCTTCCAGACTCTACACAGGAGACCAATTATTCCGTAGAACATCGCTGAAAATAGTACACCTTAACATCGAGTACAAATATTCATAGGGCGCGCGTACGAATGTATACAAGTCTTGTGTTTTTGTACCAATGTGTTAGTCCTCGCACGTGTCATCATTATATATTTTACACACTGCACCGCGTTGCATTCCCCTCGTTTGAATATCTCGTCTCGCACTGAACATATTTTCACACTTTATCGGCTCTTCTCTTTATTCAGCGTTGACCGTTTGCGATCAACGGTCGACAAGAGCGCGGTTTTCCGTTCGTTTAATTCGTACCGTTCCAATTGTTAATTAACATTTAGCTACGTCATCGTTTCCCCTCGTTCACCTAAAATTCGGGACCGCGTATGTTTATCCAGCACTGTCCCAGCACTGTTCACACTACATGAAACCTTCCAGGAACAGTTTCGTGTTTATAATACATATGTTTAATCGTTTTTTTTCTGTATTTTTTTTCCTTTAATTAATCCGCCAATTACGTTCGTTTCTTTCACTAGATACGTCCTCCTTCTCCTCCTCGATGTTAATATCATCGTTACTTGAAAACGAGCCTCGAACGTAGAACCGAACGCTTCACGATCCTCCTCCATTGCCTCGTCTAACTACGTGGTGATTCAACGACGCTGGACAGCGCGTGTCTGGATCAGTTCTTGATGGAATTCTCTTTCTCCTGATGGTTGGTCGTCACCTTCGTCTCCGGCGGCCGAAAAGCGGTGGCGTACGGGAAACGTTTATGGCATTTCGCTATGAAGTCGGCTATCGCTGGCTCGCAAGAATCGAAGTCACCGTTGCGCAAATATTCCAACACTTTCGTGCAGTTTTCAATAGTGACACCCTCGAGGCCGTCGATGTTCGTGATCAGGGAGAGAGCTTTCTCCTGTGCGTACGGATCCAGGACGCACAACATCCTCGCGCCCTGAAGCAAGTGCGGCAGTGAATTTTGATTCTTTTTCAGGAACTCCGCGTTCAGCTGGTTGGGCGTTGAGCTCGAGTAAATTTTAGCCGTTTGCTCTCGCACCACTTCGCCGACTGGTCCTTCCAAGTATGAATATCTAATGATCAGCATGAAACGCACCAGACACGTGTGCAAGTCTGGATTGTTCGGGTCCAGACCGTGTGCGCGTTTTATCGACCGCAACATCAGCAACGTGCGAGCTGTAAAACATTGTTCGTTTAGAAACATTCTAGATCGGGTGTCCAATGAACTGTGGTCCCTTTGGGACTTATAGAAAATATCCCTACGGGACTTATAGAAAATCGATTTTGTTTAACACGATGACTGTCTATTTTGACAATGTTAATGTGTCTTAGTGTTCGGTAAGAATTTACAGTTCGAATTTAATTTAGGCAATGAAACAGGTACCTTTACGATTGTAGATTTCGAATGCCATCAGATGCGTCTCTATTCTGTCCGCTGCCAACACTTGCAAGGGTTGCAAAAACTTGATTGCCTGTTCCAAAGGATCTTCGACCTGAAAATGAACGATCTTTTACATCTGTTCGCATAATTGCTACATACTAATGTAGCCACTCGTCAAGAATACTGATTGACTAACCCTTTCCAATTTTTCCGGGATAAGTTCGTCTAGAGTGGGTTGCTCTAAGTCAGGGTCCGTCTGTTGTCGTGATTTATTATGTTGTTCTCTCTTCTCCTGAGCCTGGGCGGCTTGCTGTCTCTCAAGCTCGGCCTTTCTGCGTTGCTTTCTTTGTTTGTTCCTCAGCTTTTTAAGTTCGGACGGAGGCAAGTTCTCTGCAAGGAAAAACATTTTTATAGATCCAGGAAAAATCTTGTAAATTCTTAGGGTGTACAGTACTCGAAAAACAACTGAGAAAGTCTAATCAAACGGATGTCCTACTGTATTCAAATGGATTTAGAAAAAATCTGTTTTCCCGTGTCTGACTAGTCGCCGGATTTTCCACTGTGAAAACCTGTTCATCAAAACATAATACCCAATTATTTATCTGATCGCATTTGTTTACTAAGAATTTCCGTCTGGAATCTAGGGAATTCCTGTTCTGGAACATTTTATAAAACAAAGAGATCTTCTGTCATTGCTAATTAGTCGAATGACAAAAAATTGTTCCTAACCAGAGAAGAAATTTTCCTGTCTGAAACCGCAATATCATTCTAATTGCGGTAAATACGAGAACGTCAGAGCTGTCGCGTGCTGTTTCAACATACAGAGACTTTTACCGGCGCTCCGCGTCGACCAAGGTCAAACAATGTACACCAAGACCGACCGACCGGTGGCTAAAAGCAATTCCGCCGGTTTCGCAAAGCCTTTTCTAACTTTTCCTTCGACGCGGTAGTCGTGAGGCCAGACCTACTGACAATTGTTAGTAGGTCTGGCATGCGTGCACGTGTCACGCGTGCACCTTGGTCACGTGCAGCTCACCCGTGAGACAGTGACGGGAGCAAAAACCGTAACCTGCTCGTATCGCAATCGTTCGATCGGACGGATTTGCAGAGGTACGCGCGTGATCGACAATTTTCACAAAATAATGCGGACACAATGTGTCCTAAACATCAGTAAAACCGATAAACATTCTTATAAAATAATTGAGCGAGACTGACAATAAATAATTTTCCAAATATGCGAGGGTAATGTAAAATCAGAATTTTGTAAGGGTTCATGGATGTTAATGTGAATTTTTCTCAGAAACGATTGATCTCAATTAGTTACAAAGCAAAATATCGTTAGCTTACTATGTTTTGTATTAGACACGGAAATGATAAATTGTACGACGTAAATGAGAATGGAATGATCGAAAGAATTAACGAAGCCCGTAAGACGAATGAAAGAAGCGATAATGAGGCTATTCACGAATTTACGAGGCATGGAACCAGTCTCTACCGCGTTCTAATAAAGCATCGACGGTTTCTTACATAATTGGAAAGTGCGCGCGATCCTCATGTTATAAAACTGCATTAATAGGACGAGCAATTAAAACGTTGATGCCCAGTGAGCGAGTTAAGTACAGAGGAATTAGCGCAATAAACTCTCGAACTGCTTTGAACGCGTTCCCATACACACTTCTCGCAGCAAATTATAATCTCGACGATAAACTTCAATTTAATTGAAAAAAATTTCAGTATAGACTGTAAACCCTTATTACTTAATTAATATCGTCGAAGCTGTCGGATCGCCATTTCTCATAATTCTATATCTCTATGTCGTGATCTAATTTCGTGTATTCAGAAAATAAATTCGCCGGTGTGCAGAAGAAAGAGTTGAATTTCACGTAAATATGTGTTCATTCGTCTGAGTTTTCGCAATTAATGTTTAATGACGAAGCGGAACCGGAAAGAATCAATCAGTTGAAAGTGACTGACAGGGATACAGCAATTTATCGTATTTATAAAAAGTGACGTAAAAGGTTTACACCTTCTGGGGAGTCTATGATGAAGCAAAAAATTTAGAGCAAAATATGTTTATCTAATTATTAATTTACCTTAAAAATATATTACGATAAATATATGAACGTTTTCTTCTAATCGAGTTCAATATGGCAGCTAAAAAATTTTGAAAACTCAATTCAGCAAATTTATAGGCAGTGTATCAATTTTTACAGCGTCAAATCTATTGCCATTAATATCGAAATGGACCATTAGACTCCATCAGCGAACCAAATTCCAAGGCAAACTCGATCAGAGAAAACGGAGCGGGCTATTTCCCACACAAAGACGTCGAGCGACGACGAACTCCTCCCCCCATCAAGCAAACATCGTGTAGCACGTCCCCGGAACAATCTGTGCCATTATTTCGCGATAATGAACGTCTTTATGCCAGAGATAGCAACACTCAAAACATCCTTGCTGCACCGTCAACAAGTAATCGGGTAAATAGTGCTCGTTACTGCCTCCCATTCAGAGAGTTTCGATTTTAATTGGTCCAGATTCGAGTGGAAATATCGCTTGCAATTAAGGGGCCCGGTATGCGATTAATCCTGAAGAATTTTTCATCCTTGACAAAGGGGGACCTTGTGCGTATTACGAGCGTGCTCGGGAATGTGGAGCAACAGGCGGCACCGGCACGCAACGTTTATGCAAATCGCCATCCCTCGATGCTAGCGATGGCTCTTCGACACAGCCTCTTATGAGTTTTCAAACAATTTGGTCGATGTCCTGTTCCGAATCGCTTAGAATATTATTGAAAACCTCTAAGATCTTTCTAGCTCTCGAGCCGCTTAGAAAACTCCGAAATGTATTGGATCATAATTATTCGAACGACGATATAACAATTTTAACCCTGTTTCGATGTCATGGAGAGTTAGTTTTAGATGAACACAATGTACAATGTGTCTCTACGATGACAGTGGAAAATAGGGTCTAGATCTGGAATTACGTAGGATCTTAATCTCAGGGAAAATTATAATTATGAGTTGATTGTGCATTTTTATGCAATTTAATATACCCAAATATCTGAGAAACGCACACTTAAGACGATAAAAAAATAAAAGGTACATTTTTTTAAACGTCCACGGAACAAACTACAGTTTCATCAAGGTTTCATTTCTTTAACAGCGAGAACATAAAAAAATATTCGTTTTAAAAATCTATATTTGCGTAAACATCCGCAGTCTAATTATGAGAAACTTTATTGTGTAAGTAGATATTTATCCGACAGCCTCTACATTGCAATATCAAATGTAGTCCTTATGGTCATTGGAATAATGTTGTTTCAGGATCAATTGTCAATGATGACAATATTAATTTTTCGACCCATATTTATTAGGACTTTTTCTTCCTTCATTTTGCGAGCACTATCTGTTCTGAAAATCCCGCACTCTTTTTTATCACCCTGTATACATTTTGGACGACTCGAAGGATGTTCAAAGCCATCGCTAGTCGGCGGAACTGCACGCGCCGCGATTATACGCGTTGACCCGCGCTCGGTTCGTTCGAGAAAATCGATTCCACTTACGATTTCCTGTAACGGGCAACGCCTCGAAAATTCGATCGTATCGACGGGAGCCTTCGAGTTGCGAAACGATAAACTATAGACGATGCAGGCCCTCCGTTGCATTCCGATGCAAATCGTTTTCGTCCACCCCCTCTAACCATTCTTTTATCGTGTGATCGATGATTCTCTATTCGAGGCACAACGAACAAATTTCACGCGATTAGGGTAATCCTCGAAAGTGTACGACGATTGGAGCATGATGCATGCGATTTCTCCTCGTCGTGATTTAATTTGCAAGCGTTCGATTTTTTTTGTGAATTTTGAAAAAACTCAATCGTCGAGTTCGAGCCATATTGCGAAATTGATGGAGATTGAATACTTCTTTTTTTTTAGTTTTTAGCACCGTGCAGCGTGTTTAGAAAGTTTAGTTAAAATGTGTATTATGAAGAAATTGATATGAGATATTCAATTTCTGGGCGCCCTGTAGATATACAGGGGTTAGACAAGATAATGGAAACGTTGCGATTGTATTTGAATAATGGTATAATATCCCATTAAACATTATTCAGGATTTGTATGATTCCATTGCTAGGAGAACTCAGGCTGTATCAGACACCAATGGTGGTCCTACCCGATATTAATAAAGAATTTTCTTAATGTACGTGGAGTTTCAATTATTTTATTCAACCCCTGTACTTGGTACCCAGCATGAGAATTCGCGTTAAAGTATTTCTTCCTCGCGGTATCTTCGTATTTATTTTCGAAATCAATGACACTTTAAAAAAAAGAATGAAAAGGAATTAACATGAATTCGACAGTATATAATACGACCTTCAAATGTCTTCTAAAATGCCTGCGGAAACTATTTTTAAAACATCTTTTCCTGTTGTCAAGAATAAAAAATACTTTTAAAACATTCTTGAATTTCCATTATTCTTTGATGGTTAGTTACAGTGTATCTAATTTATTATAGCATTCAAAGCTTTTCGAGGGCCTCGGAGTGTACGAAGACCCATAAATACTTAAAAAAGATTCTTGAGATTTGAATAATATTCATAGTGATTCTTCTCTCATATAATGCGTATATCGCGAAATCACGTATTCATTGATCTTCAATGCGTGATCACGGTTCGAACCGTTATAGCGTTTCTTTCAGACACTCCCACACGAACTTCTTACGGATTAAATCATTCGATGAAACTCCATGATAATTGATGGTTCAGATGATAAACGATCCGAGATTCGACCTTCAATCTTATAAATTGTGTACCGAGATCTTTCATCTGACCGCTTCATTTTTTAATTCTTCAGAAAGATTGATCGACGTCAATACTGTTACCTTTAGTAAACACACTGTCAGACAGATTAGAAGGTGTGAAAACATTTTATATCTTACTATTATAATAAAGAGACAGCATTTGTTTGTGTGTTCATAAAAATCTCAAAAACTACTAAAGCGATTGTTATGAAATTTTCACAATAGCTTCTTTACATTTTCCGGAGCGCCGTAGGCTATATTTTATCGCGAAATAAATAATATACCGACATACAAAACATGGGACTATATTTTGTCGACGAGTCTACGGTTCGTCCACGGGAGCATAGTCCATGCACAAGCCGCTAGGTCGCAAACCTCGGTGTCTGCGTGCTCGAAAGAGAATTCGCCCGGCTACTAGATATAAGCAAAAAAAAATAATATTTTTATATTTTTTAATAGTGCATGCTAGTATTTTGATATGTTCTATGCATATTTGCATATATTCGAGGACAATTATATTATAATAGAACTAAAAAATAGACTGCGATTGTTAACGCAATTTAACATATTCTAGCCCATAGAAAAATTCGTATCAGAAAGCTTGAGAGAATGAAACAAATTGTTATCTATTTTCCATTTCTTCACCATTATGTAAATGTAAATACAGTAGACTACAAGAATGCATTTTTGCATGAACATCCTACTTATAAAATACATGAGCTCGCAGTTACGGACAGATTTTCCAGTAATTAGATTAAATAGATCTTCAATAATGTTTTACATTATCCTTTAATTCCCACATTAAACAATTACGTCCATTTAACGACGGAAATCCATTGCATCACATCATCGAGTACACGTGCAGATTTATCAGAGAAAGAATGAAACGTCTTCCTATTACGAAAGATCAATTATTTATTATCCTGTTTCTCCGTTACCGGTATTACACGTCAACGCGTGATCTATCAATTCGACCGATGATTTATAGTCATTAACGCGTTGCATCCTAGACGCGGAGTGTTAAATCGATTCTGAGTTCCGGAATCGGCCGTCTCTGATTCACTCCTATGACGTTCGAAAATTGTGAAAGAGAAAAAAATATAAATAGAGAATCCACGTGGACGACGGCGTTGTTAAATCGAAACAGCTGCTTTTTAACTCGATTGCAAACACAGAGGCGTCTGAAGATTTTTCATTTTCTTGTCTCTTTTCTCGTCTAATGATTATGATCCAAGCGGACGGTCTCGCCGCATCCACCGACCTTGTCGACACCGTCATTAGCACTACTTGCAGTTTCTTAGCTAACCGCAATTATTTCACCGGGTGAATCTGAATTCGTTGTGGTCAGCCGTTTTATGCAAACCGTAACCTCGCCACGAGAATCTTATTTTTAAAACGCTGACACGACCGCGTCGCTGATGCTGCCCAAAGAGGGGACCTGAGTAAGCTGATGGCTGAATCTTCTCATGGTGTATCGAATTCTAAGATTCTTTGCTGCGTCCTTGGACCATCTGCTGAATCGATGGCGCGTTAGATAGATAAATGAAATTCTTTTGGTGGCGTCAGAAGTGCAGTTTTATTTCTACAGGCCTATTCTAATCCAGAATATGTTCTACTTAAATTAGAAATGTTTCAAGCGACTTGGATTAAATTGGACAAGTCTATCGATACTGTAAAAAAGTGGAAAGTACACTTTTATAAGCGTGTATGGTATTACGATGCTTGAATATTTAATACGTTGCACTGATAATCAGCAGTGCACTAAATTTAATTTAATTAAATAACTAGTAATTGTTCTAAAACGTTGGACAGTATCAACAGTGTAGTGGGAATAATATACAGTGACAAGCAGAAGATAAAGTAGTTAAATATTTTGGCTTCGTGATTTTGATTTAAGATAAGATGTTGCGTGTCTGACCAGACACGGTATTTTCTACTGTAACAGTCGACAAGTTAACCCTCATCCGTCCCTCGTGTCAATTTGACACATTTTTCCCACAAAAATCCGATAATTTGAAAAAAAGCAATATGACTTGCACATCGATTTATTATTTGTGCACGACGCGAACGGTCTTATGCTTGAATGTCCTCATTGTACCGAAGTTTCATTTTTTAATTTTGAATAGAAGAATTTGTAAATTTAACTATTTATCGTTTCATTATATTGATTTTTTACCATCGTGTCGATTTGACACCAAGGGACAAATTCAGTTTGGAAAATAAGGGACGGATGAGGGTTAAATATTCTAAATGAGAATTTTCTTCTTCCTCAGGGTTACTTTTCACCATAAAACAGCACGTCTGTAGATTCGTAAATATTCATTTAATATTAGCACGTTGACTGTCACAGTGGAAACAGCCACTACTGATCAGACATACAATAAGTGCTGTTTTATTATAAATCGCAGAGGAAACAAATGTTTAAGTATTCAATCGTGTGTATGCCTCTCTACGTGAGTGTTGCAATATAAAATTCGCTTAGAATGTTATCAAATCGATATTTATTTAATTAAAGAAAATTGAATGTATCGGTCGTCGGTGAACCCCGTGGCAGTCAACATGTTAAAAAAGTATCTACCGTACTGCTGAAATAATTTATTTCCTATTTTCAGAGATCTAAATTCAACACATTATGACGTTTTAATAGAACATACGCAACAAAATTGAATGGCCTCACTTAAATTATACTTAACAGCCTGCTTCAAGAATGTAGCCATAATATTATGTTTTTATGCAGATACTTTAACTTTCCTTGCGATTATACCAGTATAGATGTAAAAAATGGCAAATATTTTGACGACAAGTAAAAAATGTCGGATTTTTGCATTACATAAGAATTACATAATTTCTGCGGAGCGTGGAACGATTATCGACTCTCGTTACGTTCACAAGTTCGGTCGCTGGAACAACCGGAAGTTCAAGAACGCACGTACGGTTGCAGCAGACGGAATACACCGACAGTTGCTCGATTTTGCTTCGTTCGAGGAAGTGACTTTGACAAAAATCCAAATGAATCAAACAGAACTGCACATTTCGTAACGATACGTCGTGGTCATCATTATCATTCCTGAGTCAGCCAATTTTGGCTTTCACTTCAGAGGAATCAATTTTTTTGGAATTCCCACGAGACTCCTCTTTTCTTCGAGTTGATTCGAGAGATCCGTCGATCCGAGAGACCAAAGAAATACGCAGAGTTACATATTATCGTAAAAAGCATCGTTTCCTGTCTCCTCCATTACGTTAACGCTTGTCGATCGAAAGATAACGACACGGAACAATGCAGGAACCATCGATTCCACACACACAAAAAAAGAAGAAAACTGAAACAGGAGAAAGGGGCTAAGTAAAACCTAACAACGAAGTGATGCGGATTACGCAATGGCATTCTATCGGTAAACATTTCAAGCAGAACAACAACGGGGAAGGGAAAAAGGTGAAAACTATTGGCGATTAGAGACAATTCGACGTGATATGACAATCGAACGAAGTCCTGGGGATTACACAATACGAAGTTTCGTAATAGTTGGCTCAACCGACTAATAATTCCCCACGAAAAATTCAGCGGAATATACGAGAAGAAACTTCTACATACGAGGTCTCATTTTTAATTTGTTAAATTTATATTTTGTTATATTATCAGTAAACGCGACTTGCAAGTTGCAAATCCATGAACATGAATTTTTTTAATTCTAATTTCGTTTATTTACCATTATTTATTTATTATCATATTTATATTCTACAATCGATATTTACCATTCACCTTTTCCGAGTTCTTCTTCTCATGAAGACAAAATTATAGATAGATATTTACACTTAACACGTTGAGTGTCACAGTGAAAACAGCCATACATAGTCAGACAGGGTAGAGCATCCTGTGTGCAATATAAATAACGAAACGAACAAATATTGTACCATTTCATCGATACTCGTCTTTTTATATTATTATAACAATATCATATTTTCATCTGTGGAAATCAGCAGGTATTTAAACAAATAAAATATAAAATAAATTTCCTCATAGTGAGCGATATTTTTCGAGGCACTGAAATGCAAAACCTTAAGTGTTTCAAAATTGAAAAAAAGTGTCTTACACCATTCTCAGAACAAAGATGTTCTACTTATTTCGTTGCATGCAGAAGTATTATTTATTACGAAACGTTGCAAATCGTCCCAGAAACACCACCCGCGTCTCGAGCGGTTTCAATAAATGAATAGTACCCGGAAACGCAATGACAACAGCATGAGACGTTGCACGTTAATAGACGATAGAGGAACCGTCGATTACACAAATGCGTTCTGTCATTACACGCGGATGCCGTAACGCGGCGGCGACGATAATGCTTCGTTCGAAATGATAGTAATCATGAGAAAAGCGTCGCGATGATCGTCCTCATAAGCCGTCCGACGATTCTGATTTTATTTCGTAACCGCCAACACCGATCCTCACAGTCTGCTCTTATTATTTCTATTTTTCTATTTCGCTTTTCATGGGAGCGCCGTTGCGACAGATCATGATGCACCGATGTATTCGATTCGAAGGAAATCGAATGGATGATTTGAATCGATGATTGAGGCTTCGTCTTAGCCTTCGAGAATGAAGCATTGTTCTGCGATGATTCTGGGTAGAGGCGCAGTCGATAATGCGTCTGGTTTGATTTTAGAACAGGTGGATCATTGAATAATTAAATATTTGTGTATTTTAACTATGTAAGTTTGAAAAAAGAGAAGTTCATAGGGTGTCGTAATAAAATTGACGCAATAGGAATTTTTATAATAACGAGTATATTGAGTAATAAATAGACTGGTGATCTTTAATGTATAAATCTGCCCACGTTGCTCAATATACATCCATTCGAATTTTGCAGTGTCAGTCATTTTTGTTATGATTATACAATCGTACTGAGAACTCTTATGATCAAACAATTTCAAACTTGATAATTGACCGTGTTTCCTGTAGAATTTTTAATAATTTTTTGATAAATAATTAAACCTTCGTAGTGATAAAAGGTAATATAGAAAATGATAAAATAAGAATAAGAATGATTGTAACGAAAGTTTCAGAAAAGATCAATTAAGTAATCATAACGAAACAAACGAGAGTGAATGGAGGCTGGGAATGACTAACAGTTCGTTAATCCACCGTGATTCAGATTAATTTTATTCAATGTCGCGGCTCTATTAAGTTATTAGAGAAACGAACGAGATGCATCACCACAATTCGATCGTGAGCAATCGTACAGATCGTATTTATAAGATTTTAGATTACGTAAGTGGCAACAATATACTCCTATCATTTGTGCATCGACTATCCTCTGATCGTAGATATTCATGAGTTACAGTGAAGTTTGATCGATTCGAACGGAATTATCTGCAGACGAGACATTTTAAGAATCGACCAGAACTGAAGCATCAATAAACAAGGAAACAGATTCAGTGCAAATATTATTATTACAAGGTACGTGATACTCAAACAACAATCAAAAGGATATTTAATTATCTCAATTTGTATTAATACTGTGCCGCCAAATATGCATCCCAAAAGAATTAGAGGATTGCACACTTGAATGATTCATTGTTCATTAAGGCATTATACATGTTTACACAGTAAACGTCCAATAAAACTATTATTATATTAGATACAAATTATTTTTGTTTCATTCCTCATATTTAACAAATTGTTTGAAATTATAAAAAATCCGGAGCCTCTAATTATTTTGGGCAGTGTATATAAACATTTATAAGATGCAAATTGCACAAGATCGAAAGCAGCAAACACATCAGAAATTTTCGTTATTCTAGCAGACTTGCAAAAATAATCGACAAGAGACAGTGTCTGTACAAATCTAACAATTCCATCGAAGAAAACTTACAAAAGAACCGAGCCACTATAGTGGCGAATCGTTCCGGAATTTCGCTCGTTTATCAACCAAAGGCCACCGTAGGGGCGCGTAGCAGCCAAACAGTTCAAATTTACAAACATATGTAATTGCGATCGCGTAAAGGGTGAAGGATAAATTCCATCGATCCGCAAAAATGCGCAAAGACCAAGGCGTTGATATGAATTATTGAAAAATGGAAGTCGATGCACGCGCGCGATAGTAATTGCAACAATGTCCGCGTCCCAGCCAAGTCATTGTATGCAGATCGAAGAACAGGAACAGTATTTCAGCGGTTGGTCCGTAAATTACATGTACGAGGAGTATCGTGACCGTTCCGACGTGTTATAAACCATTGAATTATGAACGTGGAACGACGAGTGTATTGTCAACGAGACGTACCACCGATCGGAAAACTACGAAACCTTCTCGTTGCTTTGAGAAAGCTTCGATCGATTATTCACGGATCGATCGAGGAGCGTGATTCACGATCTATCACGGTTTGGCCGGTGGTTTCTTGGTTTTATCGGTGGATGCTTTTTGTCAGCACTCGATGCACCTTAATGCGCAGAAAACGATTTGTAATTCGATTCGAGAGAACTGATACAGTGGTGGGTGCAAGAATTGTGGGTCGACTTCAATAAATATTATAGAAGTTACAGAAAGGTGTACCGTAATTTAAAAATTATGTTTCAATCGCAATATGCAAGCAACGCTACAACAATCATCAATTGTCTACACCAGTGATGGCCACGGGAGCTCCGGTTTTCCCCACTCTAGGTCCATTCCCCTCATTTAGGCTGTGATCTGTGGCGACGAACGACCGAGGGGAACGAGGGGCGAACTGAAGGGAACTGAAACGAGGGGAATGAACCTAGCGTGGGGGAAAGCCAGAGCTCCCGTGGTCGTCACTGGTCAACACTCTTTAATTTACCAAGTTGATCAGTTTGACTTCTCCAAGGCTCAATCATGTTACACTCAACGATTAATGAAGTCATAAGACAAGGGAGTTAAAAACAAATTCATAATGTACCACAAACGACAATTTTCAATGTGGAATTCAGAGTATCAATAAGATTACGTCTTCAACTTAATAGTACAGTAGAGCCTCCCGTATCCGAACTAATAGGGAGACAAATGTGGCCGGATAGCAGGATTTTTGAATAATAGAACAATCACTTTTTTGTATATTAAATTTCATTTATTCAAATAGAAATCAACAAAATCACATAAGTTATCACGAAACAACTGTTTGGATAACAAAACATTCGGATATTAGGATATTAGGATTTTCGGATAATGGGAGTTCGGATACAGGCGGCTCTACTGTATCAGAAACGACTCTCAATGGAAATTCCCGGAAGAACAAACTAATGGGTATAGATCTTCTCGCGAATCAGACCTTCCAAGAACCGATACAAAGCGGATCAACATCGGACTGTTGCACTTTTTGCAACGATCCAACTACATCAGTTCCTCGTAGCCTCTCCCGTTTCGTCGTATGACGCAAATCGATGCTGAATCCGCACTTTCGTCTTCGATTCTCAACTGATTCGCATCGGCCGTGCAGAGGGACTCGTTTCATAACCGGTGGCTCGGTTGGAAAATAGATTTCCAACGAACAATGATTCGAAGCGCACAACGTTGCGTCAGATTTTGCGAACGGGAAGAACAATAACGCGTTCGAGGTGCACCCGACGACCTTTCTACCCTCGCGTTGCATTTTTCCGTCAGTGCAGAGATCTCGATTCTTTTGTTACTGGCTGCCCGATAACCGAGAACGATATCATCGGTCGAGATATATCGAAGCCGAAGACTCGCCTACGTGTTTCCTGCTGAATGTACAGGTTGCTCCGCAACTGGTCGAACAAACTTAATAATGTACCACTCTATCCTATTATGCTACTACAATATAGGTGCCATAGTTCTTAGTATAATAGTTTACCCTTAGGTTCGTGTCGACCACCACGTTCGACGCATAATGAAGTTACAGACTTCAAATCCTTTATTTTTCAAGGATTATAAGGATCCTATAGGGCAGTGTTCCGCAACCGGTGTGTCGTAAGACTGTGCTAAGTGTGCCGTGACACTGCGTATAGGGCGAGGTGATGTGACTACACTGTTATACAGTAGATTAATACATTTTTGTGTGTGGTGTGCCGCGGAATTTTGGGAATGACATGCGTGTGCCAAGGCTGAGAAAAGGTTGCGGAGCACTGCTATAGGGCACAAAAATTCAAAGAACAAGTAAATTGTTTTTGTCTGAACTTTCCACCCTGTAAGAACAGTAAGGGGTTAACAAATTCTCGGAGAACAAGGAGTTGACACGTTCTGTGCCGCGTGGGTCGTATGCGCCCCATGCACCAAATTCGATTATTCTAAATAAATGGTAATATTCTTTATATTCCAATTAAAACGAACGCCACAATAATAGTACCAAATGAATGGTATGTGATAAGACAATTCAATGTTTGTGTTTTTAACGTTATATATTTACAGAAATTTATTTTCACGCGTCTGACCAGTTATGGAATTCTTCAATGCGGCATGGAACGTGTTAATATTTTGTCGTCGCAGAGACTTGTTCGCCCTTTCGGTTGTTCGGGCGGATCCGCGTGAAACACCTTGTATATCGCTCTGTGTGTGGTGAAGGGTGTGCAAATGGGTCCACGGGGCAAGTGCTAGGCGTGGCTCATAGGAGAAATAAGAAAGGGACCGTTGTAAACGTGGGCTAGATCTCAGCTTTGGAAAGGCCTTACGACGCCACCGGAATGCTAACTTCCCATGCCGGGCCCGTACCGAAAAGAAAAGGCGAGTGTCGACCGACGGCAAGGCAAACGTGATCGAATCCTGGATTCGTGAGGCAAGGTCGTGATCCCTGGACACGGTGCATCGACGTGTCTTTCGAAATTCAATCGCCAACTGATATGTTCTCTCTCGAGCCATCCTTTTCCTGCTCTTCTTCCTTTGTCCCGTTTTTATGTTTACGAGTACTTTCGACTCTGACTTTAGGGGGAGATTCTTCAACAAATTTATTGCTCTTCGACTGAATTCGGTTGAAGATGTCTGCGAGAGTGAATTGTGAATGAATGGGTACGAGCAAACTGTCGAACGAACAGGAATCGGAAGATAATTAATCCTCTGGATACAATGAGCCACCATGATGGTTTCACTGAGTTCAGCGATTTCAATTATATTTTACGCAATGATAATACCATATATACAGAATATTGTGCCGAAATAATAGAACCCACCTCGAATGCATTTTAGAGAAATTAAATAGAGGCTGATCTTTTATTTCTTCTTTATATTTCTGTGCAAGTAACTATTATTGTAATTGGTGTATCGTCTAATGAAGTGTGACTGCGGTTTAGATTACATTGGTCGAGAGTGAAAAAGAATATAAATAAAATGTCCAAAAGTGTGGCATTTAATGGGTCAACAGTGAGCGAAAAATTATATCGCCGTAAGTTCTTGGACCAAGGGAACGATTTTTTGAAAACAGCTACGATTTCGTAGTTTTCCTTGCCCTACAAAATACATTGAATTGTCCAGGGTAATGTAATCACTGTATTCATGGCCCGCGTCATGAATTACTGCCACGTAACAGTTTCCCTAGGTATTTTCGCTACGAGGAACGCGAATACGAGAAATTGAATGACGAAACCCAGCGCCTGAATATTAATGTTTATAGCCCGTAGCTTAACGCGCATGCTAATCTCGACGAAGAGTGCAACGTTTGGACGGTTTTCAAGCTGCTCGTGATTTTTTTGTGTGTAAACAGTGAACGAGCCTTGCAAAACAATGTTAAGATCGACGATCACATCGATGAAATTCATTTAACTTTCAGAGAAAAAGGAACAAGAATTTCATGGGTGGTTGAAAGTACTCCACTAGAGTTGAGGGGCTGAGAATTAAAAATTGAGTTAGGGACATTACTTTAAATTGTTCATGCAGTTTTATAAATATATACAGTTCGAAGTGAACGAGTACGGTTTGGACCACTATATGCACCCAGACACAATTATTCATTATACCATATAAATCCACCTATTTAAATTAATTATTGCATCAACGTGTCTCATAAAAATGTATATTTTTTGTTCAATATTTTACAGCTTGATACCACAGAAATATCTCACCAAACATCACAAATATTACAATAACGAAATATTACAGTGTAGCATGTGTCCCACAGCGAAAAATTTGAGCACATGGTGTAAGATATTCTTTTCTTCGAAAAGTCTCATAGCTGAAAGGATGAAGCAGGTCTTGATACGTGCATCAGAAAAATTTTTAACGATTGCAATTACCAGACACTGGCACGAAACATGATCAGAAACGCGGACTTACGTTTCCTGTAGCCTTGACTGAGCAATTAGAGTCTTTTGACTCGGTTCATCAAGAACTTCGTGTCGTGTGAAGCAAACCCATGTATGCAGAGGTTACGTTTCGTGAAAGCGTTTCAAATACGGAAAGAAACGAGCATATGGAAATTGGTGGTTACGTACTAAACTGCTTTTAGAGAATCGTCCAAATGTTTCGTGTTACGTCTATTCATCGTAAAGGATAAATGAGACCAGAGAAAATCGTGTTCATACCAACGACGAGTCGTCATTCACTTTCTTCCTATTCATTTTGTGTATACGTCTAACTGGAATACGGATATCATACAAATATTGAAGTATCTTTTACCATAATCAATGGAACATGACTGGACATAAATTTACTTCATTTTCTTAGTCCTCTAACGCATTGTTTGACGCAGTGAACTCAGACATTCCTAATCAGACAATATACTGCATAAATTGCTATTTTTAATATTACTAATAAAGGTACAAAGTATTTAAATGTACTCCTACATTACTTTTGCAATTTTCAACTTGCTCGAAATATTGTTGAAAACAACCATTATTTAATTAAATACAATTTTATTAGAATCAACGTATTAACATGTAGAGGGTGTTTTGAAGTACGAGTCAAGATTTTATTGCATAAAAAACTCTCTAAAGCACTAAAACAAGATATTCAACTTTACAGCTCTGAAATGAAGTTCTCCGATGCATATTAATTTCTATTTTCAATGAAATTTCGACTCAGATAATTGTAATTCGAGACTCTAGTGAAGTCATCTGTAAAACATGTTATTGTATAAATAATTGAATATCTCAAAAACGATTAATTCGAAGCTTACATTCACTACAGATTTCTTGTCTAGCTTTCTAAGTTCTATCAGTTAATTAAGTCTTAACTTATACTTCTCAAACATTCTACGTAATACGTATTTTTCATGTACTTGGGCGTGTTAAATCACATAAACACCTCCAGTGCAGTTATAACAATAATTTACCATCGTACATATTTTCAAACATTCTGCATACTCGTCCAGACTTCATAACTTCGGATTTATTGCTTCACGTGGAGTCTTTTTTAACGCTCGGCATTTTCTCCTTTTCAAATCGCGTCGATGTTGCGCATATTAAGCGGCGAATGCACGATTTTGTTTTCGGTTCACCAAGAACATGGAAAGCGGCCACAAATACCGTGCCGTGAATAGGCAAATTCCGCGAACGCGGAGATTTTTCCGTGTAACGTTCGAACAATTAAGGATACGTTCACCGATTATCGCCGTCGGTCGTTTCTTTCGCGTTACGTTACGACGAACAGGACTATGACGCCCATACCAAGTCTGCTTATACAGAAAAGAATTCATATAAATCGAACGGTTCATTACGCAGAATCGACGCATGCGAATGGATTTTATCTTGAAGTAACAGAAATTGGATCGAAAAGTGTTCCGTTCTGCAGGAATGAATTCATACTTTTCCAAACACTCCTGGATATTATAAATAATTTTAATTTGTCTAGATGGAAGTGTGAAGTGCGAGTAATTGGAATATTCTAACTTAATATTTAATATTTATTACTGTGGTTTGCAAAAGTAATATAGAAAAGAAAATACTTGTCTTGGGGGTTTTGGTTTCTTGATTGGAGCATTTTGGAACAAAAATGGTGTGCGATTTCTGACACAGTTGAAGATAGAGGTTTCTTAAGAAATAATACGAACCGAATAAATTTGTATCGCAAAATTTGTGAACTCATACTACCCTGCGAACCTAACTATAAAATTCTAATTTTGGGATATAGCTACTGTTTGTTAAATCACATCCTCACAAGAAATGATAATTTCAAGGTACAAAATATATCCGCAAATTTCGTAACAGGACTTCAAACTCACCCCTCTCTTCAGACAAACTTTGACATTTTTTCAAACGTGCTTATTTAGAAATTTGGAAGAATGTTAAATATAGGAACTCCTACTGCGAAAGCCTCGTGTATTTTAACTTCAATTATTCCACTAAATAGCAAACTAATGAAGAAAATCGGAGATTTAGCATCATCCAGGGTGGTCCCATAAATGTTGGGACGGTTACTTCGTCGATGTTTTCCAAAAAATAACAAACTACCGCGGAGTGGGATCGGTTGATCCACAGTACAGGAAAACAGCGAGAAAAGGAAGAAAGACGCACGAATCCGAAAGAAATCACGGGGAAAGCGGCGGATGTGGCGGTAATATGCAACGAGCAGCGATGACACTTTCCCTGGCGGCTCGTCTCCCCTGTAGAAGGTCATTGTACGTGTAAAAATACAGACAAAAGCGCAGATGGAATTCGTAATGAGCGATGGGGAACAAGAGCGGCCGTGTTCGAGTCGAATTTCTAATTCACCGAGCGAAAGGGAAAATCGGTCGGAGGAAAGTTGTGCCGAACAATGTCGACGAATGGCGTGGCACCGGCTCCTCGAACAATCGGAACGATCGCCTGGTCCCTTTTTTTACGCAAATCAGGATCGCGCCGTGCAGAAATTATAAATAAGAGCCGCCATTTTAACATCAAACCTATCGACAATTTATATATACCTATTTCTACTGAACCGGTCAAATGACCGGTCTTTAAATAAAAGTTATATTTTTTTGCAATCGAGTGCAGGTAATAATCAATTTAGTACGGGCAAAAATTGATTATATGTATATTATAGGAAAAGTTGTGAAGTCAAGTGATGAAAGCGATAACAATGAATGCAGAATTTTTAATCACAAAGTTTAGACACGGTCATTTAACCGGTCCTGGTAGCTTTAATGTTGACCCCTTGTCTTGTAACGTGAAAATTTCCGTACATTACAAAAACACATGCAGTCTTCTGCTGGTTTATAAAAGTTAGGCTAAAGAACGTTCCTTTGGTCGTCATGGGATTGATAAAGAAAAATTATACATTTTAATGTGTGTTCTTTATTTATCAGAGTTCTGGGACAGTTAAATAATTAACTAGTGCACATTTGGCTTGGTTGACGAGGTCGTTACTACTGATGAAGACAATCGTCACAGACCATGTTATAATTATCACAAATAGGTGATCTCAAATAGAACTATAGGTCAGTTAGTATGATTCGACATCTTTCACGAAGACTACTGTTTTAAACGTTGCCTCACGAGATCCGAGAAACGTCTCAAATTACGCCACGATCGCCACTTTACATAAGAATCCATGAATTTGCATGAGCACGGTCCGAGGAATACCGTAACATTATTTTTGCAAAGCTCAACCAGTTCTTTTATCGAAGTAGCCCAATAAATTTAGCTTTTTTTCCCGGCCAACTGCATTTCAATTTTCTTGTTTATCATGCTTTTTTTAAAAAACATTTGTTTCTAGCAACGCCACGCATTCTAGAAGGTACGCGAGGAGCATGGTCAGTATTTTAATACTCGATGCGTTTACTGAAATGGATAAAAAATGATTGGATCATATGGAGACACTCGGGTGCATTAGCAAATAATGTTTGCGTCGCGATAGCGCACGCCGCTTCGTTGTTATTGACTCAATTACGAGCAAGTTAAATGGATTGCTTCTAATTGCAGACCACGGACTAACGAACCATAAATTTTCTTCCTACCATTCAGCTACAATCATCTTAAGAGACCCACATTTGCATGAGCGGCGTTTAAAAGATTTTGCTTTTAACTGGTCACATTCATGATGACTGAAAAAAATGTTCGTCCAATTGACCCAAAAATCTGATTCTCTCTTTCAGCATCGTCATTTTAATGGAGAAATACGACCGTTAAGTGTTAAATACTATGGATGTTCCGCATACTATACACAGTGAACATTGAATGAAAACTGGATAATTTTGGACACTATAACTAACAAATGCTCTACAATAATTGAAAGTCACGAACATAATTATTCTGAACGGAATATCAGGTGAACCATTCGTTAGAATTATATTCCCGAGGTTATCACTTGAAACATAAGGAGTTTTCCATTATTTAAAAATACTAGGTGGGTGCTTACAAACAAATTAAAAAAATATAAACTAGATACCAGAGTGAAAAAACAATTTCAACAGAAGTCTAAGTTATTTGGAGAATCTCGAAATTTATCACAAACAACAAGGTATATTTTTGCATGTATGAATATTTATTTGAAAGGTCCTTATTAATTTACTTTAGTATCGCATGTCGTTCCAGAAAGGCTAAATCGACCACTTCTTATACACTAATACAGTAAAAGTTGGATAACTGCCCGCAAATCGAGACCCAAGGCGGGCAGTTATGCAGTAGGAGGTTCGGCTTGTTGACAAACGTAGAGAAGGACAGCGAGTGAAAGAGAAAGAGGTCCGAGACACAAAAGAATGCGAAAACTACGTATCGGTGAGACAATCCTAATGCAAGCATAAAACTTTTTTAATTTTGATTTTTTTAAAATTAAACTTCTACTAACATATTTGTGAGGTTTTTCTGGTTATTATAAGACCAAACCCGATACAATTTGCTGCAGATTTAGTTTATAATTTAAACCTACAACGTGGCACACGTAATCGATATCAATAAGTAAATATAGTTCATATTATACCGTATTTGGTCTTATTTTAACCAGAAAAACCTCACAAATATGTTAGTAAAACTTTAATTTAAAAAAAATCAAAATTAAAAAAGTTTTATGTTTGCATTAGTATTGTCTCACCGACATTCGAGGTAGGATCACGTTACACTACTCGTCCGGCGAACTTCGGGGTGCGTCAAGCCCCCCCCCCCCCCCCCCCCCGAAATGGGGATGACTAACGGGCAGTTACGCAATAGATTGATGCGGGCAGTTATCCAACTTTTACTGTATTATTGTAAATATGCTGTTGTACCGTTTAGATTATGCTTGAGCATTGACAGAAGGCAGACCATACAATACTGTCTAAAAGAAGAATTTATATTGTTGCAAACGGTTAATGTTCTTCAACATTTTTATGCAAGTTAACAGCTGTTTGATTAACCCTGGATAACTAACCTTTCGTAAAAATGACGATCGGAACATTTGAATTTCGTGATATCGGATGATCCGCTTACTAAATAAACTAATTATGCTTATTATTTGCTTATTTATTTATTAATAAATTCAATACCAAATATAACTTTTTAATTTCATTTATCCTGGTTCTTCATAAGATAAAATATTTTTGTTGGCAAATAAAAAAAATTCAATTATATATGTGTTTTTAATTGACGTCATTTTCACGAACGCTTAGTAATAACATTACTCACAGATAGCTTAGTTACCTAGGGCTAAATTAAATTCGGTAGATGGGTCACCGGTGATACACGGTACGAAACGTGTCAAAGCAAACCTTGCGACAACGATGTCGTGCATTATACTCCCGTTCGTCGCAAGAAACGGAACAAACATCGTCAGAGTGCTTCCTGTCCCCTCGTTGACATCACCAGAACAAGAGAAAGCGATAATTTCATCGACAGATGTTTCCTGCGTTCCGTGTAGGGAATCTTCCAGGGAAAAGTGCAGTTAGCGATCTGTATTCGAGTCAGATTCGACCGAAACAACGAAACGATGTTCTCACCAAACAAAAAAAAAACAAGCAACAGTTTCTTAAAAAATTTCTATGCCCCACATCGTCGGAAAGTGAAGACAGGGCCGTGTTAAAGGCCATGACATAGGATCGTAATGAAAGAACAACCTTTTCGCCGTGATCTTGAAATGAACCGACACGACCCGGTTCCCATGATACTGGCGATAAGACGTGCGGGAAACTGCATTCTCACTTTTGTTGTGAAATGACGAGAAAACACGCTTTTGTGGCGCCCCGCGCAACAATGGACGCTGGGAAGAAATATTCAAACGGCGGAAAACTATGACAATTTCAAAGAAGTTCCATGAAGTTTGAGATTTATTGCGTCGTTGAAGCTTCGCGTTCGGCGAACATGAAAATAAACCATTGTTACGGACAGGACGTGGAATATTTGTGTTTCATGTGAAAACGGAAACCATGGGTGTTTTGAAATTGTATTTTAGTCTCCTACTTGCAATGATATGGAAGTATGAATTTGTTTGAAATGATAAGAGTTTTAAATAACAATAATGTTGTATTATTTTTTTATTTCGAAGGTTTTAATTCATGGAACTACTTAAATCCAATCAATTAGTATATTTTACATTGTTTTTGAGATTACTTTTCAAATGTTATTCGAAACCATGTTTCCAATATTATTATTTTGAGAATTATCTGATAGATTCCTTGAACCAGTTGTGTTTTTAAATGAACGTTATACGGAACGTTAATTAGAAAATCAATTGTAATGTTCGCCCGTTTCCCATGGAATTACACAGGAGAAAATTTCTCGAGTTTCCCTGGGGTTGTTTACACGATGAAAATCCGGAAACGACGCATTATTTGCGCAGAAAATCGGTTCCCAGTTTTCGTGTAAAACGCCGCGCATGTGCTAGATGCATCGGACTAATTAACCATAATTAGAAGTGACTGGCGTCGCTCTTAATAACATTGAAGCGTATGTCAGTTTAGAACCACGTTTTACTGTTATTCTGTTAAAAACGAATAAGTCATAAACCGATAGACACACTGTTTCTCCTTCCTATTAAAGCTGTCTGACAATCAATTAATGGATCGCTGAATCGTCGACTTTTTTAACACTTGGTTTACGGGACGCGTCTTTTGGACGCATTTCGAATTTCACAAATGTGTGGAATAAATGTAATGTTCTATAATGTTAAATATTATAAATTTTATACAAATATATCATATCACATAGTTTCATTTATAAGTTAATAGTGTATAGTATATTGTTTTTAAATAAAATAAGTTGTTTTTAAAGAAAATGTGCGATTTCGTTTACGCGACAATTTAACGCGTGTCCGTAGAGATAGGTATATAAGAAATGTCCGTAAACCTAGTGTTAAAGAGCGATGGAGGAAACGATAAAATGTTTTTTATGAAGCTCACATTAATGATATCTTAAACTAGCTTCCTTAGATGAAAAGGAAACACTCAATCCCATGACTTAACTTTCTCGTTAGCAGAGTTACAGTAAAAGTCAATTTATTTCAATGAAATTTCTCTGAATACTCGATTTAGTAAATTTACCACGAAGAATTTATATTCGATCCACCGTTAAAAATATGTGACCCCGCTATCATTAATTTAAACCAAAAGCACGATTCCTTTTACTACAAAACTTCAACATAAAAATTAACTCATACCTAATCCAAACTCTTATCAGTCATCAATCATTTCTAACTTTCAAATATCGACAAAATTCCAAAAATAAATTTTAAACTTATAACAGTGTACTATTATAAACATTTTACGTACGTGGATTATAATGAAATGACAGAACACAGTATATTCATAAATGGGACACTTCTTCGAATCTAATCTACATCAACTTATTTCACAACTGAAGGATGAAGAACAACTAAAATCGTGAAGGTATTGGTAGGGAGTATAATCTCTGGGATGTCAAATTTTTATTGAAACTCGCAGGTATTTTGTCAGACGCTGAGTGGCGCCTGAGAATCGGTAACACGAAGGACGGGGCCATCCAGATGACCTTGATAAAGCTGCTGGGAATCTCTTCTGATGACTCATGTGCTAGACACTCATTCAAAATAAACACAGTGGACGGTACCTCGACGACGACATGATTTGTTGCACTTCAGCATTCAATCCGCATCGATTGCTGTCGATCGATCAATCTCAGGCAGCTCGCAAATCATCAACAATATGAACCGTTTGTTCTCAGAACGGTAAAATTAAAGTTAATCCCTGTTTGCCATTTTGGGATTCTCGACGTTCTGCATTTTAATATTTCGAAAAACATTACTCCAACAGAGATCATGATTGATGTGTTACAAATACTGAAAATACTACTATTGATATGCTACATTTAACTTCAAGAGGAATAGTGAACGTCATCGTTCGAAAAATCGTAAAGCAAGGGATTAATAAAAAAAATTAATAAAACTGGCAGATTCTCTCCCTCCCTTGAAGTCATCTTTCGTACGTAACACGTAATTCATACATGATTGAAAATGAAGAGTTATATATCGTGGCTTCAGTACTGTAACTAGATAATTCGAATTTTAGTGATAAAACTAGGTACGTCACAATTTAATTATAACTAATTAATAAGTTATGTTTGTATAAACATTGATCTTAGTGATCCATCATGGTCTCTTTAACTAGACATATTAAACAAATGAAGGGTAAGGGGGAAAAACATGGAATGTGACAAAACACCTTCATTCAGAAAATCAATTTTTAATACTTTAGGGCATCAGTAAAGAAACAAGGTCCAACTGTATTGTTCATGACTTGAAGTTATACTCTAATTAGGCGACAGAACAAAAAATGAGCGAAAATATAATTGTTTTACATTACTTTAATTTCCCTTTCAAGTTGAACACTGCAGAATAAAAATGAACATACCCTGTTCTTTCCCCTTACCCTGCAAACGATCTGTAAGATACATTGCTGCTGACAAAGTAACCAATTATGGTGGTTCGAAACCCACCTAAAATTGTAGGTCACTCAGCTAAATGATCATAGCAGTCGATGCTGGGGTACGTATAAAGAAGGACAAGAAACTAACCAATTAACGTGGTTGTCATAATACAATAAGTGTTCAGTTACCTTGTTATAGCACTGGGCCCACGATATGCTTCATTCTGCATATTGCCAAATTCTTGGGTTCTATTTTTGGCGCGCGCCGAAATAGGTATGAACCGGTTGAATCTGTTTAACGATTCGTTCATCTAAAATGCTCAGCATCAGGGATCGCGATGCATCGTTAACTATCACGGGGACCATGTTTGGAGAACCGTCGACCCAGTGGTATTCTTCTTTGTCGATGACCTCTCGATCCACAGCATCTTGCCGTCGACAACTTACATCGACGACAATAGTATTCTCGGTCTCTGACGACACCGTCGAGCGACAATTTGCCGCGTGACGCATATCCTGGACCATCCGATCAGAAGGTATTTTTAAGGCACACGATTGTTCATTCACGTTTTTCCCAGGAAGGTCCTGAGTCAGCCGGCTCCGAAGACATCCTGCAGAGCAGCTTCGTCTCCGTGAAAACAACAGTCGATTTCGGGAAAAATTCAGTTGCTCTAGCATAGTCTTTCAAGCTTCATACGTTTATGTTACAGTAAACGCATGAAGCCAGTAATGAATAGGTAAATTAACAGATCAGGCGAATGGTACTTTTATTGGTGAATGTGCGCACTGTTCCAATTTAGCAAAAATTTATAGACACGATATAAAGGCGAAGTTTCACGTCGGCGAGCGTGTAGATGCGCTATTGAGAGTAAATATGTTCTGTTGTATTTTATAGCTTTCATAAAAGTATATATAAATAATGAATTTCACGCTATTACTATAAGATTTACAAAGATGTCAAGCATCAGCAGAATACAGATATTCCTTTGAAACAGAAATTCTGTGTTTGAGAAAATTCTTTTGTCGACCCAAGCTTATGTATGATTTAATGCTTGTTTGATTCCCTCTATTGCTGCACTATGAAAATCGCATGAATAGTTTCAACAAAATTTCAAATTAAGTCAACGAAATTGAAATGAGCCAACAGTAAGATTTTGTACTTTTCTGGATGTTTTCGAAGTGGAGTGAGTTAGCATGATCGTGAGGATGGTCGTCGACGGTGAGAAAGAAAATTTCGTGAGCTCAGACACGAGAAGTGGGCCTAACTTCCGCGCACGTTCGTGTTCATTGCACGTGACAAGCATCGCGAAATTGCGTTTCTGCGTTCTTCGCCTAAACGAAATGTATTTATGCTCGTGTCGAACTTTATTCCACCTGTGAATGCGCCGTAAATTTGTACCGAATGAGAGAGCACCGCAAGAACAAGACGTCTGAAGATTGAAATCATTAACAGAACCCACAACAATTAGTGATTCGATCCCATTAACTCTATCGAAACTGTAACTGCGTCTCAAGATTTAATCTTTTTTAAAACTTGTAATAGTGACGAGTAAAAGTTATTAAGCTAAGCAAAAAAATAAAATAAGAAACTGTATGTGAATAGGGCTTCGACAAAGTCGGTATTTTTAGTTTATCTCTTCAGGAGTATTGCCACGTGTGTATATGGTAGATCAGATTTTTTAAATTCAATTACTGTCGACAGAGATACAACGAACAATATGTAAACCAGTGGTGGCCACGAGAGCTCCGGCCTTCCCCCACTCTAGCTACATTTCCCTCATATAGACTGTAATCTGGAACGACGGTGGACCGAGGGGGGACGAGGCGCGAATTGAAGGGAAGTGAAACGAGGGGAATGGACCTAGAGTGGGGGAAGGCCTGAGCTCCCGTGGTCCTCACTGACGTAAACTAATGAACATATTTATTTTTAATTTTTCGTTGAACACCAAGTCGAAACCGTGATGCAGATGACGGTCCATATGTTACAAATATGAGTTTCACTCGAATGTGAAGGCTAAAAAATTTGTTATAATAGCACCATTTAAAAAATCATTAGTAATTGCTCAACTAAATCAATTTAACCAACCTCTATAAATTCATCCCTTGCCTATATTAAAATACAGTTTCACAGAACGGCGACAGACTTTCTGTGTCAACCTAGCAATTTATTTTCTCGTCGACTTCCATCAAGGAGTTGCGAATTAAAACTTGACCCAGAAGCGTATAATCATTTTCCACGACACCAGACTTTCCCGGACGCACACCTAATCGTTTCTCCGGTTTGTCCAATTAACCAAGGAACGTATTCGCGAGAAAAGAGCGATGAATACGCGACAATTATTAATTGAAATCAGTGGTCGCGTCAATTAACATGCAGCTCGCGGCGGTGTTGTTCACGCAAGGTGATTCTTGAGTGGCACGATCGCTTATGGGGCCGACGTTTCTGTTTCCGTGCTCGTTATTAGCATCGAGCTCGCAATGCTGACACGATAGCTTGTCAGTCGCCTAATATGTCCGCCTGTTCGACGATCTTACGGTTCTCGCCGTTCTCCGATTATCCTGGAATCGGTTAAGACATTGTCGTCGCGATAACAGAAGAAAAAGGAACGCAGTTAGAAGTCGATCGAGGCAAAAAGCATTTAAAATGCAACCTTAAATCACGCGCGCCTAAACGAATGCTGATGAACGTTTTAAATATCCCGTGACACTGGAGACGAAGTTCTACGTCTCCGTTCAGAATAACCAAGAAATAAAAAATTTAACTTCTTGAAAAAATACAGTAGAACCTCGTGTAACAGAGATTCGTACAACAGGATGGAAAAATTGTTACAACACGATACGAGTTAAAGTGAAATAAAAAATATTTTACTGTTGCATTTAACTTTTTGACTGCGGGCGACTTGGAAACGTGGCGAACGTTGCGTGCGGTCGAGCTGCAGACCAGACCTGGGCACATTTGAAATAACATTATTTGAAAGAATATTTCAAATAACCTGTTATTTTATTTGATAATTATTTCCTTTTCGAAATACAATTGCATTATTTCATTTCAAGAAATAATTTTCAAAATATTCGTCTTGCATCGAAGATAATAAAATAATGAAATACTCATTCAATAATTCAACTGATGTACTTCAATCGTATCGCGTTTACTTTTCTGACATTATGGTTTTATGCTTGGTGTTTTCATATTCAATTCACACTCTTCTGTTTATACGATACAATGTTACAACTTTTGTTTGAGGAACAACAACCACTTACAGTTTTGGAAAGATGTTTTCCTGAAGAATAACAACCTCCTTCCGTCTTCCGCACCAGTAGAACAATTATTTTCTTTTGCAACTATATTAGATGGTCCCAGACAAAAATCTCTTACTGATGAGCTTTTTGAAGAGAGAGTTTTGCTTAAAGCAAATTATTGTAAAAATTTCTTGAAATAAAGTCTTTCAGTTGAATTATTTTGAGAATTATTTCTTTTGCCAAATTTCAAATAACGAAACAATGAAATCATTTATTATTTGAAATTGTTATTATGTCAAATAAATCGGTATTCTCTGTATTTTCAAATAACTGTATTGAAAATAACGAACTGAAATATTATTTCATATAGTTATTTCTTATTTTCATTTCAAATCAAATTCGCCCAGGTCTGGCTGCAGTAGTACATAGCGAGCTATTGCATCGACCACCTATGGGCGTCAACAGTCCACGGTGAGCGGCTTCGTCAAGCACCTATAGGCGCCATTCGCAGTCAGTGTTAATATTCATGTTACATTTTGTATAATCAACTCTTATGTCTTTTATAAATATGTGTCTTGTATAACAGAAAGTAACCCTCGCGTTATATAGGGGTTTACTGTATTTTTCAGAACAGAATGCCTAGAACAAAAAAGTTGATATCTTCAACGTGATCGAAGTACAAATTCGAAATGTCAGCAAAGAAATTTGTATTTTGTATAAGACTCGAGAATAGCTTACTTATTATTTGATGTTCAGGAGACAAGTTTATTTCGCGTGCGCCAGTGGTTAAAAAGTCACATTTAAGCAAAGCTTCACGTAAATAGAGAAGAGAGAGTCAAGTATGTCAGGAGGGAACGAAATTATTTTCGACGGATCTCGAATAAAAATCTGCTAGATCAGAGCAAAGTGTAGGAGCAACGAGTACCTGTTGCGAATACCTTTTTCATATAGTCACCGCCTAAGCTAGTAAAAAGAAGGTTTTCCCAAGTTTGTTTCCGTCTACGATCATCGTGTCGCTCGGATGGATTGCGATCGTTACATCAGCCACAGCCCGTCAAAACAACTCGAGCACTTCTGTTGAATTGTGAGTACCATCAACCAACTACTCAACTAACAGTTTTGAAGCTATTTTCTAACTTATCATGAAGTATGGAGTTTTCTTAAGTATAGATTGACCGTAAAATGAAATTCTTTCGCTATGGTTATCAGTGGAAAATATCGAATTTAATCGAAGTATTGATGACTCAATCTTCAACCGCGTGCAGAGCGCTAAAAACTGTATCGATATGGTGTTGCAAATTCTTGCGCAGTGGAAGTTCATATCACATTAATTTTCTACATTTTTAATTGTAGAAAAGAAGGAATATAAAGTATGAAATAACACTTTCGCAAATAATTGTGGTTATAAGAATTAAGTCCAGCAATGTGTTATCTGGTGAGACTCGATTCAACTGGTTCGCCTCGGTCTCGACTACACACAATTTAATCGAGATTCCACTGCATGTTTCAACGCCAATCATATTCGTAAATACACTATGCTTAAGTATATGAAAGAGTTAGTCAACGAAAGTTGTATATTAAAAAAACAATCGATTGAAAGACTTAAAAGTGTTGAGAAATGAGTTACATTCTGTCGTGTGAGTCTCAAAACGCATAGATAGGTATTATACTACAATTCACACCAGGAAGATCCTTACTACATGCTAGATTTTCTTAAAATATCAGTAGACAGAAAAGAAACCAGCGTACGTCACAATTGACCCAGTTTCCATCGAACATGTGCCAAATATTTTTGTCCCCCCGGTTATATCAAAGTTCCCCCAAAAATACCAGAATCAAGGATTCAAATCAGATGTACCTTAAATCATTCACACGATACACGTACATTTTTCAAAAGCTTAATACTTTGGGATACAACTTGAGCGATATAGCAAGTTGCATTTTAAACTGAATGAACGTCATTCAAAGTGTGCCGTAAAAATTCAACCTTTACTATGTAACAACCTAATATCAGCACTACCGATCCCGGTGTATAATAGAGTAAACTGGACCAGAACACGGGGGAGCTGAAATTACATTTCCTGCAATCCTTGTTCCAATTAGCAATTTCCATTTTAAACTAAATTAACGCCATTCAAAGTTCGACATAAAAATTCAACGTTTACAATGGAAGAACCTAATACCACCCATATCGCTCCCAGCGTGTAATACAGCAAACAGGTTCAGAATACAGGGGCGCTGAAAGCAGATTTTCCGACAATCCTTGTTCCAATTAGCAATATCCATTCTAAATTGAATGAACGTCATTCAAAATTTGCTACAAAAATCCAATCTTTATCATGGAACAACCTAACATCACCATTATCGTTCCCAGTGTAGAATAGAGCAACTGGGTCCAGAATACAAAGAAACCAAGAGCTTTATTTTTCCAGCAATCTTTGTTCCAGTTAGCAGTTTCCATTCTAAACTGAATGAACGTCATTCAAAGTTTGACATAAGAATTGAACCTTTATTATGGAACAACCTAACATCACCATTATCGTTCCCTGCGTATGATATGGCAGACAGGTCCAAAATGCAGGGAGCACGAAACAGATTTTCCAGCGATTGCAGAGAAGGCCGTTCGGCCGATTCCGGTGCTGTACGGAGAGGGACAGTGTGTATGGAAGGGTGAAAGAGGCGTGCAAGCGGAACAACGTGATCGTGTAGCAGCGGCAGTCAGTTGGAGAACGTCGCGACATACACGAGTGTCCCTTCGCGCGAGTACCAAGCTCTCGAAGTATCTGTTCTGTTGTCAGGGAGTGGGACACTGGGCGCAGGGCCAGTAGGATCCTTCGATATAAAGATCTCCGGTCACCACAACCCGCTCGTCCGTTTCCAGATCGTCCAAGTGCAGTGCGCGGACAGCTTTTCGCGTATTATGGCCTCGTCTCGGTGAAACGTCGAACTCGTCCCGACGAAACCGTGAAGTAAATCACGTTACAGAAGCTACATGTGTCCGTTGAATCGCGTCCATGTATTGGAACAGAGAATAACGCAACTCAGGACGAAACTACGGTCGCACGGAGCATAGATCGTGAGTCTCCTTTTCTTTCCAATTGTGACGATTCCAGTGATATGATTCACAGCTGACAACGTAATTTCATTGACGTGCGCGTTGAATTCTATCTTGAGACGTCGAATAGCTTTCGTGGAAAACCGGCGAGAATTATGATAAACAGCGTTCACGGAATATTATGCACGCTCCTTTTCCCGGTACGTTCCGATGTTTTCCGATTTTCTCTGGTGTGTGTACGGATGCAGAGAATTTATGTAACGGATGCCCGCGAACGTAAGCTCTCGTGAATCATCGTATAGCGGTTCACGTGTCGGCGGGGATTACGAGCAAAGGATCGAGAGTCCTTGCGTTTTCCGGCATGAATATTTATCGACGAGCTTTTTTTTCTCGGTCCACCGTAATTATTCTCCGGCTGAAGAAAAATCGGATACTAGATCGATACGCAATTGGATGTAATGATAGGAGAGAACCGGATCGTTCGAATAATAAATGATCAATGAACTTCGGTGACTGTATCTAGTGTTGTTCGAAGCTTTCACAAATCGATGATGAAAAATATTCGCATAAAACTCGTGACGCACGGATGTAACCTAGACCGTTCCGCTATTACATTTCCCTGATTTTTTTCATCGACGAAGCAGCTCTAAACGTCTAAGTACAGGGAAACGTTCGTTCCACGGTTCGAAACTGTCACGGACGGGATGTGGATTATTATTGAACGCATAAAGAGGGCATAAGCATAGGGGAAACAAGTTTCTCTGCTGCCAGCGTTCATCGTGAAAATCTATGGCGCTCGAATGATAAAAACGACACATTCAGCTGCCAATGATCCTCGTTCTCACATCAGCGGCTTGTTGATCGTATCCGGTCAAGTTCCAGGTTCGCGAAAGTCTCGATTTCCGGCAGGTCTGATGCGTGGATGCTGTCGGTGCATCGAACCACGTTCACCACGTGTCCGCTTAATTGCCTCGGATTTGTCATTAACGCACTCCACACGTTTTGCTTCCTATTCGACCGTTAAACGCTTTCACTTTGACATAACCGTGCGTCGATGAAAAATCGAGCAAAAAGGGGTCTCCTTCGTTTTTCGAACGAGAACCGCCTCGTACTTTCAGTGTCAGAAATCATTCCTTGACTTTTCAGGATGTCAATGTTCAGAGCTCTTTTTTATACGTCTTGTAGTCGAGCACGTATCATTCACGTTTCGACGTTATTTTTGACATTATCTTAAAATAGACAGTTTATTTTTTGTTAAATTCTCATACAATGTTATTCAACCGTTGAGATGTTTTCGATTATAATAAACTGTTATACTGTTACTGTGAATTTAATTATTATTTATGCTTTGGTCTGAATTGGCCTGACCTACGTGTAGTTCATGGGACTTTCAAGCTGTCATTAAAAATTGATTGATAAGACTGATCTATGTATGAAGATGATTCGAAAATACTGCAGAAAATTATTATTAATATTTTATTACTTATTTTAAATGAATGTATAGGGAATTAAGAATCATTCCAATTCAAAATATTCACATAAATTTGTATTCGTCAATCCTGACGTTCAAAGACGATCAAAAGCTTTCGAAAAGCACACAGAGCGCATCATTAAACGATCGTCTCGATGCCTCGACTCAGCAAGACTATCTTCAAGCGATTAAATGCAACTGTGACGAACAATCACCATTATGACCATTATGAACTCTTCGGCAGTCGGTTGAGTAACGCGTCCTTGTTTCTGAGATCGCAACGACACAGACTCCGCAAACTCCGATCTAGAAATCCAATTTTCCTCGAGGACTCTTCGTCCACGTGCAAAAAACGTCGCACGCAGTATCGATAGCTCGTGTATCTATCAAAAGGACTGATCGGAGCACCGGAACCACAGCTACTTATCACCATTACATAATTCCCTCTTTACGCGGACGGACAAAACGGAAAAAATATCATAACCGCACAGAGAAAGTAGCACGTCGTATTTAGCAATACGTGCAAATCGTATCATGTAACTAAAAACAGTTTATCATCGAGAACAGGGTCGAGCACGTTTCCCAACGGCGTAGAATTTGAAATTAGACCCGGTCAAAAACGTCTCGGACCACCGTCGAACGGAACGTTTTTCACGAAATCCGGCTCGGAGTGAGAGAAATAAATGTTATCGTTGATCGGTGGCCTCGTGGAAACGGCTGAGACACGAATCTGGACGACTGTAAATTACGAAGGAACACTGTGATCAGCGTATGAAATCGTTAATAAATTCTTCGACACGATCTGGAGCACGAGAGACACAAAAATGCCGATCGCGGACCTTGGTGTAACCTTCGCTCGCTTTCCCTCTCATCCAGCTTAATCACTTTTATCAGCAACCGTGATATGCGGCGAGCCGCAAGCGTGGGAATGCGCAACGAGAGCGAACATTCATGGAACTCGATGGAAAATGTTCGAACCACCATCGAGAACCGTGATTCATCGAATCTGTTTCCTTTAAAATTCGATCAACCTACAAATCGATGGCTAGGCGAACTGATAACGGACCGCAGAGTGAAATGTAAATGATTGGATACAGTTTGCAAATATGGTGACGAATATTCTGAATGGTCAGTTGCAACGGAGTCTGATTTCAAGCTTCGTTAACCTCTTCAGGGTTCCCGATACTGGGTTTAAATACAAGTATTATTGCTAAGGATATAACCAGACTGCCGATTTTTTGTATTTTTTATTTGCTTGTAGCTGATGAGACACAAGTATGGCAGAACTGCATTTTGCGATTTCAATATTTAAAAGTATATTTTTCGTTTCACTTATTCTATAAAATATGCATTATTCACGATCTTGGAAGTGTTAAATTGTGTATAAGTCCGCAGTTTAGATATATCGAATATTATGTGGTCCAAAATGGCGACATTAGTTTTCAGAAATTGGATAAATGTAATCGAAGAAATTAAATCTCCTTTTATGGCTGTATAAAATTGGTCTCTGAAGAGGTTAAATAATGGTTTAGCTTCTGGAGAAAGGCCTTGATGGAAACAAGGTTTATTAAACGTTAAGAATTGCTGGAGAAGCAACTAATTGGAAGCTAGCGGTTAATTAATGGAAATAAGAGGCCTCAGAATCGATTTCTGCCTAAAATGGACGTTTCAATCGTGACGTCTATTCTGGTGAAGATAAAATTGGAATTAGGGAGGTCAGTCGAATTAGATCTTTTTTAACCTTTTGAGCGCCGGCTGACATTCTCACATATATGTGAAAAACCCCAGATGATTTTATACTGCAGGTATTCTTTAAATAATCTCCATATAATTTACATACGATACTAGTATCATATTAGACTATATTTCTAGCTGAGAAAATCGAAACTATGCCTTAGAACTATTACCAAAAAGAAACAAATAAAAAAATAATTTAGAGGCGCATATTACTCACTAAAACAATAAAAAATGTCCACTCAACGTAGGACCACAAATCAGTTCCGACGTAGATAAGACAAGATCAGGGGAAGTGCTTATCACACGATATATTTTTAGACACATTCTAACAAGTTTTTTTAGTACACTGTATTTAAAAAATGTAATAATATCCCCCCTTCATTGACTGGACATTTTTTATTTATTTTACCAAGTATCGCACGCGCCAATGTTCTCCAATGTTTCATTGTAATTCGCTCTGTGTCGCTGTTGGAATTTTTCACTCGCGTTCAAGGAAACAATACATCTCTCTCTGGTACTCGAAGGGTTAAAATACCTTGTTGTACGAAGCAGTAGAGCCCATCGTTCACGACGACCGCAAACGAGCTAATAAGGACGAAAAATCGTTCGAACATGCTGATGAAATTAGCGGAGCAGTATTTATCGTACGAATTACTACAACACCGAGAAGAAACACGGTATTTAAGTTCTCGACGCGGAGAACAGATGTCGACGCCGTTGAACTGCAGTAGGAGAGTACAGTGTCGATGGTCATCCGAATAAAAATGATTCAAGGTTGCCGCAGGAGATCTCTGCGAGCGTGTCCTTGGCAGGCGAAAAATTTCGTCATTTGTTTGTAACAATAAATCTGGCGGAAAAAAAGTCCAAAGTATGAAGGATGACGATCCTCGTTGGATGAAAAAATGGGGCCGTTAACCTTGTCTGACCAGTGCTGCTTTTATGGTCGCAGGAAAAAATGTAAACCGGTATTCGTAGCGTACACCATATATGCGTTCCAATACGCATAATACGCGACGAAATATTTTTCCTTGAAATGACATCGTTGTTTCTGCGAGCTGTCGATCCAATTATACGTAGAATTTGGAGAGCATCGATCGAAAACAATTTTTTCTTAAAAAAACTTCTCGTCGAGGATAAGATATACCGCAATAATATTATGATAATCGATTTTAATGCACCGCATTTTTTACGGAGATACAACGGACCATGGTAGTTCGATCAAGGTCATAAAATTGGTCTGCAAAATTACTTCTAACTTTCAATACGGTTGTTGCTATTGTTGGTGAACAAAAATAAAACTGAACACGAGTAACGACACAGACAGAATGATGTATAATAAAAAGGAAAAATTGTGGTCAATGGTTATTCAAGAGAGTCGAGATGACGGAATGTTTAAATGAGGTTAATGAGCTCGAGGAAATATTTATGCAATCGCTCAAGCCGTTAGCAATAATACACTTAAATGATCGATTGACATGTGGGCGTTGAAATTGATCACTCTTAAAATTGAAAGGGCTATAAGCATTAGGTTACCATTGAATAGTATACTTACAATTAGTATTTAACACGTTGAACGTTGTGGTGGTCACCGGTGACCAACACTTCAATTCTAATTTAATTAAATAATTATAATTGTCAAAAAATTCTGAGCGAACTTCATACTGAAACAATAATGTAGTCACAAAATAACACAACTGAGTACTGAAATCTGTTTTTTACTATTTATATAAAAAATAGTAAATTATATCGTGTCTGATTAGGTACGGCCGTTTTCACTGTGGCGTTCAGCGTGTTAAGATCATATAAAAAGGGTTACCCATCTTAACGCTGACCATGCTCAGATTAGCTTAACTTCAGCCAGTGTTCTCTACGTGACGACGCCATTGACTCTGGTTTTATTTTCTACTGTATAAATTTAAAAATGGAACAGAGATACCAATCTTTCACGACGTTAGAATAGCCATAGTAAGCACCGAGGAGAGGAGTATAAATCAGAAAACTCTCGGGATGAACGAGACGAGCATATTATGTAAGCGAGTTGCCTTGCAAAGCAAGCCGGTCAATGCCAAGGCGTTCCACTGCTGCTCGTCTCTGTTCGCCTAACAGAGATTGCCCAGACTCTCATCACGAAGAACTTCGCCTTGATGAGTCTGCATGGAATTACCGATCAATTGCATCCTTCTGAGCCCTGAATCGATGACACGATGCATGGACACTGCTCAAAGATTCATTCCAACTATTTTCCAAACCTTTGTTCAATAGACTAGCTGTGCAATAATATTTGCAATAATCAAATAGCATCGACGATCAGTAAGCGTGTCATTGATACAGGAGTTTTTTGGAACGTCATGAATCAAGACAATCCAAATTTCACGTTCATTTCCGCTTTGTTACGTGCTCCGTTACGTGAATTTCAGGTTACGGGTTATACGGTAGACTGAGAATTTCAAAATCGACGAAACTGCGGGGAGTAGGTCTCAATGATTTTAGTTCTCCAAGAAATTCAACGATAAGATGTATATCATGAACGATTTCGACACTGATGAACAATACTGCCACTGCTTCAGGCAATACTCTGTTACACGATATAATATTTACATTTAAATAGTTAGCCTTCATCGTCTACTGTATGATAACATTTACGCGAGAAGAAGTGGAAATATGAGATACATACATAGCACTCATTGAAATAAGTAAGAGTGTTAACACATTGTAGCGGATCACGTGAATTTCTTTGTTTCTACAGTCATCAATTGCGAATAAGTATTTAAATACCTGCCTCCTGGGTATGTCTGTCCCGCAATCTGTTAATTCGTAACTGGTTGACTTCTAAGTTCATCTTTATTATTACTGTTTTACTTAATTTTATGAGTACCCTTCCCAAAGTCTAGACCATCAGTTTTAGAACATCCCATTCGGAGCGCTCAATAACAAATCCACCTACACGTAGCCTAAAGATCACTTGTATCGAAATAAAAACTAGAAAGCAATCGGAACAGGAACTGTTATATACTATCGATACCTCCACCATGAATCATTATCGACTGACAAAAGATTAATAAGAACATCGTCGAGAGAAAAGCAGAGTCCAATCGAAATCAGTTAAACGGTTCACCATTCAAAGCGGTACGCCGAATGAAAACAGTCTCGCTGTCATAACAGGAAGCATAGTTGAACGAGTGACGCACCGAAAGTTGCTCGGAGGCATTAGCACGGCGTTAAGGAATTAATGTCAGTGCTCAGCGAGCACAACGCGAAACAACAAAAAGGAAAGTAGCTGAAAGCGTAAACTCAATTGGATAACGGCGAGTTCTTACGTGGAAGACTCGTAACAACACGAGGCGTTGCAACGTGCTCGACGGTTCGATATTCTAGCGATAAATCGACGTTCTCTATGATCGACGCTGCTTCTGGACCACCCAGAGCCTTTCACCACACGTCCACCGATAGCTCAATGCCATTTTGTTGCACGCCGTGTCTGATGACCCGCGTTCAAGGCCGTGCACCCTGGGTGGCGAACCGAGGAAGAAGAAATTTGTTAGCCGCTCCTGCCTTTATCAGCGAACGCGTTAATTCCTATTTAAGGCCCATTTAGTTTAACGCCCCGTTAATGGGCCTGAGTGATGGTCAATTTAATACGTCCATCATGGTCCCTCCAGCGAGTTGGATGCTTCAATTTACGGCGACTCACGGAACCGATAAAACGAATACGTTATTTCGATCTTCATTTATTTCACGATTTTTCGAGGCAGTTTATAAGCAAAGTTAAAACAATAAAGTTTGAAAAATTTTCTGTTTGTCAATTGCGCCAGAATTATGGCAGAGAAGTTATTATGGGAATATTCGATCGATTTCGAAGGCCATTGAATGGCTCACTTAGTGTACTCTCCGCGTGGTCTTGGACTTGTTTAGATAGTTAACTAAGTTTTACGCACTCGGGAGTTTCTAATTTATTATTATTATTAAAGATTGCGTAATAATGATGGGTACATTAAAACTAATTATGATTAGAATGTTACAACCATTTGAGTCGATTCGGTATTCTAAGGCTAAAATTTTCATGGAAGTATAAAACAAGCTTTACTCGATCATTTGTTTATTATATAATTCGGGAAGATGTATTAATTTCCATCAGTAAACGTGGCTATTATTTATGGAAAATTATAGCTATGGACATTTTTGTTGCTTTAAAGAGACATTTATCTTTCAAAATTAAATTCAAATATCAGATGTAATTATTACATGTTGCAGTTAATGATTGTGCCCTGAAAAAGAATATTTCGCATGAGAATTATACACAATTTTCCATTCATATTTCGATCGGTTTCGATGGAAAAGAATTTAAGCAACCTCGATCGTGCCATACTTTTATATTCTTTCGTAAGGGTTTTATGAAATAGATCGTTGTAACTAACCCAGTGGTCGAGTTACGATTACATGCTCGTTCCAGGCAGCTTTGCAACTATCTTTCGAACTATTTTAAGCGCAATCAGTACGATCTATAGTCGCGACCAGAAAATCTCGATTCAAGAAACGATATTATGGCAGGTCTGGTCGTAACGGTAGCGTAACGGCACCTGCCACGCCACAGGGATCATTCTCCTTCTGTTACATCACGAAAATTGACATTCCGCATTGCGGAACGAGCGTCACTTTTACGATGACTCGTACGACCCATCCAGAAAGTCGGAAAGAAAATAGAGCAACGTGTACAAATCTTCCAAGAAAATTTTTTGTTGCTGCAAGGACCCCAAAACTAGACAAGAGATTGCTTGCGTCGATTCTCGTTTAAAAAAGGCAAATTAAAGTACAAGATGTTTCAAAAGAACAGATCAATCAAAAAAAGTAAACAAAAAGGTGGTAATAAACATTGATCCGTGAAGTAGTCGTTCTCGAGATATTCAGCTCTTTGTGTCGGTAGCTTATAGGTAGTCTTGACATTAATTTGTTTTATCATTTAATTTTTTCACTAAAAACGATAAATTTGCAGCCCCGTCCTGATTAAGACAATTTTTATTTACTTACGTGCGGTCTATTAGCGAGATAACACGTTTCGGACCGCAGTAGATAATTCAGTAACTAGTGAGACATAGAAAAATTTCCTCATAAAAATCCGTACAATTGAATATACAAATATTCATCTATCCAACAACTTCTTCTCAGTTTACACAATCACAGTAGCATCAATGCTATTCGAAATTTCACAAATCTAACTGGTTTTACAACAAGATCACTGATATCAACCTACAGTTCTGAACCTGTGTGCGCGCATGAAGAAGCATCGAAGTCCCCGGACACCTCGTTCTCATTCAAATTCCATATGGAGTCAAAATCGTGCTAGCTGTGGGCTGCGCGAAAGTGAAAGCTTCCATGTCAACATCGACGTATTTTTGTTCCTTCCGTAGCGGTGGCTGATCGGGCTCAAACAACAATCAAAGATTGAAAGCAATCGAAAGAAGATAACACGGAATACACGCGGTATCTGTACGCGTAAAGAAAGTGGCGATATCACGCTAAGTGTTAGCAAGCCGAGTTAATCAGCGACGACTTCCTCCTTTCGAGCTGCCGCCTGGAAATGGCTCCACCTTTCGGAACGAGCGTCCTTGAAGAGAGCCGGTGCACCGGGAAAGGTGATGAAAACCGGCCAGTCACGTGTACCGTGCCGGCTCGAACACGGCTCTATCCTGCTGTGACACGTTCTACTACTTTTACAATCGACGTTCGAACTGCCGATAAATTGGGACGCCGTGGAAGTGCGATCACGGAGAAACTGTGCCCCCGGTGAAGTGCATCAGGAAATCCTACGGTCTGCGAAAATCTCAGGAGCAAATGAACTGGCTGTGTAAGGTTGTCGAAGACGAGATTTAACAAGAGGCCTTCGGCTAGACCAGTGTTTCCTAACCTTCTCTGGACCATGCCCCACCTCAACGCCTCAAAGATTTTGATGACCCCCTAGCATAATAGACAACCAAGTTGTAAAAAGGTATAATATAAATAGGTATGTTAAATAAAAAAAAAACACGCCTGCTACCATTAAAAACAATGGTGATTTTTTTACTATACAGGTGATGAAGGTGACGAATGTAACATAATTTTCTAATTGCCCCTAAAATATTCAAAACTGCCCCCCTGTGGGGCGTACATCCCACGTTGGGAAACACTGGGCTAGACGCAACGTTCGAAAAAAAAAAAACAACAGAAGCATGCTTCTTTAGTGTATCGGACAGATGTGTTTGACGCTGGTAGGAAATCCTACTTTAAATTACCTGTACACGGTGTTTAAAGACAAGATTCAGAATTTGAAGGGAAGATGATACTAATAAACATGTCTCGATAAATTAATATTGAGGAAGGTACAAACAGTGTGTTTCGCTTCTGGTGTTCTCTAACTGAAAACGACGGATTACCTGTCCGTTATTCCGTATTATTACATATGTTCATAATAAACACGTATGGGCGGAAGAAAGCCTTCACGCGATTAGTGAAACAAATCGCCAACATCGGTTTTCCTTGTTTCATTACCTTTCCAACTTTTATGATCTGTTATTCTACCAAACCGGCTATCAGACGTATTTTACATAATTCTTTGACAAATACGTTAATGGAATTTTTGGACGATGTGCCTCTCTTGGTGGATGACTGATACCGTGGCTTATGCAGGATGAAGCTGCAATTTCAACTCGAACTCGAGAATATTTAACACGTTGACCGCCACAGTGGAAACAGTCATCGCCGGTCAGACACAACATAAATTTTTCTTCTCTGTATAAATCGTAAAGGAAAAAAATGTTTAAATATTCAGTATTGTACATGCGTACCCACACTATTGTTACAATATTAAATTTTCTCAGAATATAGTAAAAATCAATAGTTATTTAATTAAATAAAATTTGAGGCGCCGCGTGTCACCGGTTACCACCATGGCAGTCAACGTGTTAAATAGGATAATAGTTGTTAGAGGTTTTCGGGTGTTAGCCGTGTCCCTGCGAGGTAATGTTACGACGTTTCATCAAAGGTCTGAAGATGCATTATTGCAAGTGCGATTAAGGGAGAAGATATCGGAAATCGAACGAACGGAGTGGCCTGATTTCGATTTTCGATCCCCTGGTCTGATTTAATTTTCCTTACAGTGGCGTGGGGTGTAAATCGATTGGTTAATGGGCTCAGAATCGACGGGCAATCGATCGAACGGTCGAAGTCGCGGCACGAACTGGAGAAAGTAACACACGCGGAAACTTCCTTGATGGAAGATCGTTTGAGCAAATGGACGCGAATCGGATGAATGATTATCGGTAATAACACCTTGATAATCGGTTCTGTAACGTCATATTAGTGATCGATTTGATGCTGGTTTAGTTACGTTGCAGTTGCAATTATGAAGCAGAGTTAGATTTTCATTGACTGATCCATCAATTAAGTTTATTAGATAAATTGTATATTTTGTTTCGGTGATTTAGTTGTAATCAGTTTGAAGTTGATCATCGATTTTTGTGGTGTAATTTATCCAGTATTGCTTCTTGACATTTCGACAATTAATTACTTTTTCTCCTAAACATAGTAAAAAATGAATAGTTTTGAGATCAATTTAAACAATGGGGAAACGCAAACTGTGCGTAAGAATGAATTCGATATAATGCTGACATTTCAATTAAGTCTGTCATTTTTTAAACGATTGCACTTCGATAAAATTCTTTATTTCTGCATTGAATAGAATGCAAACAAGAATTAGTTACCGAGTGCAACTTCCAAAAAATTGTAATCCTATTCATGACTAATACATTGCTACTTACAACGGACCTAGACACAACTTTCCACCGTTGCACGATAATTAACAAATGAGAAAACAATTGTAATCGTGAAGAATTAATTCCCAAGTAATGATCGAATGTACACTACCGGTCTACAGTTGGTATCACTTATTAATTTCTATTAAACTCGAATGTCCTGACAAGTTTTGTATTAACCAATCGTTAATCTACCAGAGGTTAACAAGAATGTATTTTATATTTAAACCGTTTATATTAATGACGTTCATTATTTCTTAAAAAGATCCTGTTTCTTTTAATTCGCTCAATGACTCCAAACTTTTGGCCAGTAGTGTATCTGCTCTGGTATAAACGCAATTCGGCCACGAAAATGTTAACAGTTCCACAGCAACCTTCAACGCACGTAGTCATTAACCCTTTGAACAAGGCAAACGCTGCGTGCGGCTCAGCTGCAGCAGTACGTAGTGAACATTGCACTGAACGCCGATGGGCGTCGGTAGCACATGGTGAGCGACTTTGTCAAGCGTATATACAGGATGTTCCTCTACTGTTGGTAAATATTTTAAGGGGTGATTCTACAAGCCAAAATAAATCAGGAAGTCCTGTACTATTTTGCAATCTGCTGCTTCGTTTTCGAGATGTAAGCGATTGAAAATTGGGTATCCGCTGTGTGTGCGTCTCTACATGTACTCTCTTGTATGAGTGCGGACCACACCAACGCGCCGTCAGCTGTTCGCTCAGTCGTATGTGTAGAAACATGCTCACACACACAGCGAATACTCAATTTTCAATCGTTCATATCTCGAAAACGAGGCTGCATATTGCAAAATAGAAAAAGACTTTCTAATTTATTTCGGCTTGTAGAATCACCCCTTAAAATATTTACCAGTTGTAGTGAAACACCCTGCATACACCTTTCGCAGTCAGAAGGTTAACCTTTTAGCTACTGTACGCCACTATAGTGGCTTCCGTCTATGTCATCTTTTTAGACGGTACACCACTATAGTGGCTTACCGCTGAGTCCTCTTTTTGAACGATATCCCACTATAGAGGCTCACTTATTTTTTGAAAGCCATGTGCATTACATATGCCATATAAATAATTTAATAATTTTGTCGATGCAATTTACATTGCTTGTTAATTATGACATTTATACGTCATTTATGCACAGTCCACGAAGGAGCTCTCGGTACAGGGGTACAGCTACGCGGTCAGCCCCGCCGTAGCTAAAAGGTTAAAGGAATCGCGAAGCAAGCTGCGAACAAAGAAATTTCAAAATTCTCTCAAATGCACGGTGCTCCTTGTTTGCAACTTCCTTCGGAAATGAATCGTCCATTCAGATGGAAACGCGGTTGTTCGTCAGTGTGAACGTTAATACCAAGAACTGTTCCACGTAAGTCCGATTAAACGAGGGATCCGTATTCGTGTCGGCGTGCAAGAATTTCTCGATATCGTCGCGCGTTGCTTTTTTCCGTTGATTAAAAAGGCCGTGTGCGGAGTGAAATCGGACGCACTCACGCAAAGTAATTCGAAGCGGACCGAGGATACTTCTGAGAGCTTCGGAGGAAGAGCATTATTGCATGTGGCAGTTCAATTACAGCTATTCCGACGAGAAAACCCGGTGAACGTTTACCGTCCAGAATCGCGATCACCGCGGAAATCCACGGAGAAAGGTACTCTTTCCATGCCGAGCAGCGTGTTATCATATCCGCGTTTGATAGCTCAGACAGACGCAATGTTGTCTGAGAAGAATAACCATTTTTTCTTATTAACACGTTGACTGCCACTTTGTATTGGTTGAAAATGGCCATCTTTCTAAATTTCTATACAAAAAAATATAATCTGAAGTTAAAATATTTTTAATTAAGAATATTAGGAATATTCATAATTTTGTTATTGGTACTATCGAACATTAGTAAATAAATTTATGAATACTAGAAATAATTAAATAAATAATAACTCAATTTAAGTGTCACCCATATATGGGTGACATGGCGGTCAAAGAGTTAATACTGCTACTACTACGTTTTTGGTCAATTTAAAGGCGTATTAAGTTTTCAAATGTAAGATACATCCTTTTAAATGGGTGTTCTAAGATTTTGTAATTTTTATTGAAAAGAATGCAAACTGTAGTCGAAAGTCTGAAATAGTATATAGATTATAAATTTTGTAATGTCGTGTAAAAATCATTTTCTGTGAAATTCGCAAATTCTGTTTATTGGATATTTTAAATATTTTCAAATCAAATGCATATACTACACAGTCCCTTGAAAATTTGTTGTTGATATTATAAAATGTTTTTATTAACTTTGATAAAAATTGGATATTTATTTATGTTACTATTTCATTGGGCTATACAGAATCTGTTATTGATGTGAATGTCACCGGAAACGTTTGGAATCTTCTGAAACAAGAAAGATTGTACGAGCAATACTCAATGTCATAGGCGATTTAACTAAATACAACAGTTGCAAATTCAATTTCAGTTCTTCTGTTTTCATAAAAATTACATATTTATTAACGAAAGCGCTCGGTAAAAGTTCATGTCACTCAATGATAACCGGCGTCACAACAAACTAATCAAGGCGCTATAAACAGTAATCGATACACTTATGAAATTTCACCTAAAAATCCTCTTTTTACTTTCATTCGCGAATATTCGTCAATAACCGACCACTATAATATATTCTGCTACAACGATCGCTCGTTTGTTCCTGATTTAACAAACTATAAATATTTGTGCGAGCACACGTTCTCGTATCACAATAATTGCAGTTTTAACAGAAGTAGAAGAATAAAAATTCCACAGAAATTTCTTTCATGTTGAATTATATAAATATTCATAGTCCGTTAATTACGTTCACGAACAATGTTGCACAAAAACCTGACTAACTTCGTCCGATTTTTCGACTTTCTCCTTTAAAACACGGTCAAGACATCGAGAACGAGCGGCGAGTGAAGCAAAAAGGACAAAATTATGGTTGCGAATCGAGATTTCCGTCGGAAACACGGGTCTATCGTGCCGGCGTTACTTCCGCGAGATACAAACGATGCAGCAATGCACCGGAGAGCAGTCGGTCGGTTGGTCGAACGCATATCGAGTGAATGCAGAAACGTGAGCTCAGGTTTGTTGCTCGGTTGCAAGTCATTACGAGCTGTGGTACTCCAGTGACCCGTAAATGTTTGTCGACCGTTCACCGACTGTTCGAGAGGGAAAGGCGTGGTACCGCATTCCCACAATATTGCACTTCGACTGTCAATGGAATTGGCGAATTCCCGAATTTCGTCGATTCGCCACAGACCACCGAAAATCCCCCGAAAGTACTGATACCTCGATGAACGTTCGAAAAATAAAATAGGACATTTCTCTGATAACAGAGATCAATTCCACTGAAAAAGAATATTTTTATATCAACTGCAATGAGTTGAATTTTTTTTAAAGCTTTCAATTGAAAGTTATTTTATAATTGCATGTCCTCCAAGGGGATTATCAATCTTTCGTGAAGAAATTTTAAGTACGTTTTAATTCTTTTGTTGATCGAATAATAATATAGAACATTTTTCTGACCACATAGATGAATTCTAGAAAAAAAGAATATTTTTGCTTGAGATCTCAATTGAAATCACACGACAGAGGAAAACGCCGTACTTTCGTCATGCAATAGTTGAGCAAAAACTGTTCCCTGGATGGGGAAAGCAGAGTTACTCCGTGGAACGGAAACACCTACGCGGAGCACAAATAAACTTGTACTTTCTTCACACTGGGCAGGAGTTACTATGTCCTGTGACGTGGAGCTCGACAAATTTGTCCAACGAGATGAATAACCTGATTGCAAAATTCAATGGTATTATCAAAATCACCGTGCAACGTACACTGACCGTGAACGCAATTCCGGTGATTGTACTCGCTAACTACAGTATCAAGGGACAACGATTTTATTCAGTACAACTTCAAGTCGAAAGCTGTGTGCACGCTAGTTACATCGACCACGTGACTTTAAACCGAATACCAGTATTTTGAATGTAAAATAATTATAACAGAATTTATATTTTATATCACTACGGTTTATTTAACAATTTTTAACAACAAGGGTACTGTGGCACAGTGTAGTATATCTATACAATGGAATGTATTTAGCAACTCATAATTTATAAAAATTTTAATTTAGTAAGGTTTGTATCATTTGTGCTTGTAATTTACTTGGGTCAGTAACAAGTTTATAATTTGTGCAGATTTTCTTTGCATAGAAGAGTCCAATAGGCTCAATAGCCATTGGCCACGAGGCTTTCGATGTGAACGTAACGTAATACAGTTAGTCTAACTTTGATCTAAAACCACCTTAACCATCCGAAACTTTAAAAAAATTAAGGAATTACAGTAGCAGTGAAGGTTTAAGGAACCGTTCGATCTTCTGTTTCAGATGATGCAGAAAGGACTACACAAGTTTCTCCTTCTAGCCCTCTTAGCGACCTGCGTGTCATCATCCCCGAACAGAGACAGGCGGCACATCGGTCTCGACGAATCTAGTCACGAGCCAGGCAAAACGCCTAATCGTAATTCCAAATCATCGACCAGCAGAAACAACGAGATAACCACAGAAGCCGGAAGGAAGGTGTCTCACAGACTGATAGGAGGCCACCTGCGAGTAGACTCTAAACAAGAAATAGACGAAACGCTTTGGGACGACGGAATTCTGCTGTCGTCCGCTGGAAACGGGAAAGAATCGAAGAACAATCGCAAAGACGAGGACGATGAGAAGAAAACTCTGTCTCAACAAGTGAAGGAAGGAAAGTATGGCCTCATACAGAATGAAATTTACGGGAAGAGGCCCAAAAGGCCGGGAATCATCAGTTATCTAGGTAATCCAGAAGTACCTAAGGACACTATCGACAATCTGGGCGGTCTCGAGGAGGATGAGATCTGGTTGGCTGAAAATCACGTGCTCGTGTTACGAGGCGGGAAATTTCCTGGTCACGAAGCCCAAGGGAGCGGAGACGGTCAGACCTGGCCACCGATCGACAACTATAAAGCGCCAAGGAGACAGGTTAAAATACCGTCCAGGCCAAAAGTACCGCCGCCATTTCCGGTACAGCTCACGGAAGGCGGGCCCATACAGATCATCGGGACGAATGGTACCAAGGAGATTGGAAATGGAACCGTCGACTACAGAAAGGATCCGCTACTCACGAAGGGGTTACTATCCGAGGATGGACCCCTATTTGCCTTCATATCCAACGGAACCATCGTGATGCCTAACCTGGACATCCCCAAAAATGGTTCTTTAGAGGATAAATCGGGAACAAATGATAAAAATGTGAAGACGGATCCTCTACCAGGTCTTCCGCCATTTTATCACGCGCTACCACCTGGCGCAGTGTTCGTGCCACCACCTAGTAATCAGTCAGACTATGACGAAGAGGATCAGTCAATTTATTATCCTCCGCCATACAGTTTTCAGTATCAACAGGATAATTCCACTGCGGTACCACCTGGACCATTGGTACCTGGAATCATTCTTCCTCCTCCTCCGGACTTTTTCTCTGCTCTGGAGGACAAGAAGGTCACTACGAAGAAGTACACTAAACGGCCTGGGACTACTCCCCTACCTAGACCCAGACCAACTTATCTACCACCAAGAAAACTCACTACAAAACAATATAAAAGCTCAAGCACGGTAGCCAGTACAAAGTCAAGGTCATCTGCCGAGGTACCAGTCACGAAAACATACAGTCGACCGACGTATAAGAGATTAAATGCTTCTACGTCCAACGTGAAGGCTGTTCCTTATACTGAGGTCACGACGGAAACCCCAGATAAGCCGACGACTCTCGATAACCCTGAATTTTATAGCTTGGGACCTATTGTGGAAAACCAAGTGACCAACCAGGAGAATCAGGAAAAGAATCAAGCCTGGACAGGCCTGGGGACCGGTAGAACGATTCCAGTATTGGCTTACTACGCGACTTCCACGCAATCTACCTTGGAAAAACCTGTGGAAGTGACACCAGCCTCCATAAAGAGCATCATAACCACCGGAAACCCGGAACGATCGCCCAATCAGGCTTCGTACTACTTTTACGAAGAATCGAACGATGAGCCGATCGATACCACGCCCGATCCGCAGTCCCAGTACTACAAACCCACCACGGAGTCTCCTTTCTACGAGAAGGTGACCTTACCTCGACCTGAAGAGAAGAAAAAACAGTTCTACAGCATCGAGACCATTCCATCTCAGGAGACCTCGAAGGACTACAGCATAAAGTTTATCGATTCGGTGGTGAAAAACTCTCAGCCTGTTCGATACGGCGATTCTGTCACGCGAACTTCGAAGTACGAAAGCGGCTCCAGGACTCAGGGTCAACGTATGTTATCCGATCAGCCTCTTTACTATCAGCCTGTATCTGCTCGTCCAGCCGTGCAATCTTATTACACGACCCCGAAACCGCAGACGTATTATAGGCAGGAGGCGAAACCGAAGCCAATCTATCAGTACAGCTTCCAGACAGCGGATTACACGAAGCACAGTAATCAGAGACAGTACCAACAACAACAGACCTACAACGAGTATCCAGATGTTAAGATCGGGGGCTTCAATGGACACAGGTACGATTACGAGCAGAATGAATCATTGTCTCAAAAACGAGTGCGACCGGAAAGCATACCATACAAATCTCAACAGCCAATTTATCCGTCGACGACTGCTCACTCGGTGATAAGCACCACGCATAACCCTCATCATGCTTATTACACTCAACAGGAGGAGAGGTACTTGGACGACGTTACAAAAGAGTACTTCACAATCTTTGGCAAAAAGTTGCCGCATAAAGAACTACCCAGCACGACGCCTATTTACTCCAAATCTGCTAGTGTTACAGAGAGGCCAGAGTATAATAGCAACGGTTATGTTGAAAATAATTATAATAGTCCCGTTTATAAGACACCCAATGTCAAAGTACACTACGGTGATCAGTCTCAGAGACCGTATTCCCTGAAGGATGACATTCTTGTTAATTACAGGCAACCATTGCCACCTATCAACCCTGATAGTGAATTTATAACAGTGGTGGAGCCTAATCAAAGAGAGCCAGCCAATTACAGAATGCCTAATAGAGAGGAGCCTTTGGCTTCGATCAGAGCTTATCCTCCTCAACAGCTGGTGAATTCTGGGAATAGAGCACCTACGAACTATGTACCGATAGTTGAGTCTGCTGAAGAACTTGATGAAACGTATCCACAGTTACCTATATCGTTGGAGGATGACATCAAGGTCAATTACAGAGATCCACGGCCGACCATTAATCCAGATGCTGAGTTCATTGATCCCCTTCCAGTTCAGAACCATCAAGCGGAAAAACAGAAAGCCTATTTTGCGTATAGGTTGCCAGGCGATGGCGGGCACTTTTACTTCCTGACGCCACAGGCCATCACGCAGAGGCCAGAGCAAAACGGTAGTCATCTTTATCCTAAATCGAGGGGCTCGCGGCTGTTGCGACGTCGACGGCGACCTGGCAACGTTTGAAGCTTCACCGTGTGCGGAACAATGCCATAATAATCGAGGAGCGCGATGATAACGCGATCGAGTATTGATACAACGTACCGTTAGGATATTTATTATACATGTAAATATATACGATTTTATGTCTGATAGGAAACGCAATTTTGAGTAAAAGAGTTGCAGTAAACATGTTGGTAAATTCTTCCCTATAATTTTTATACTCTATTGTTACCACGTTCATTGTCTACTCAGCACATGCATGATAAAATCATCTCACAACGAACAATCTACATTTTCTGAGATTATGATGTCTTTGCTTATAATGGACTGTCATGCCATTACAGTACAATTATTTATTATTTATTCACTCAACCTGCATGCCCGAGTCAAAAGTAGCTCTGCATGTGATTCATGGGACTGTGAGCATGTTAAACATTTGCTACCTTGCTATAATTGATCTCAAATAAATTTCATCCTGTAATGTTCTCTAAACATAAAAATCCAAAGGTGTTAGGTTTAAGTTAGGTGTTTATAAGAACTTTTTAAAGAAGCTTTTGTGAACGTACCTGTTTACTAGAACGTGTTCATTTGAAATTGCATTTCCTATCAGATCCTAAGCTAGTGTCTTTTCATTCGGAGAGACCCTGTGTAACGACTAAGGCAGATTTATCAGTGTATCACTCAGTTAGATACGAATGCTTAATTTATGCGACCTAACTCCGACGCTTTAGATTGATACAGACGCGATTATGTTCGCGTGCGACGAAAAGTATACACGGTTATGAACACGCCGTCGTGTACTCGAGCATTGTCTGTGATTAATGATCGATTAAACACGTACGTGTACATAGATAGTTATGATTAACGATAGGATAAGCCAATTTATAGTGCGCCACGATTTTTTCGTACATCGTTACACCGACATGTTACTCGATGATAAGCATGAAACAATAAAGGTTGTTATCAAATACGAAACCCCCTGCTTCCTGACGAGACATTCAGTATTAAAAGATGTATCGAAACTAACATTGCATCGTTGGTAACTTTTCTCAACGTTATTGTGTACTAACGTTCGAACTACGTTACTCATCACGATACAATACATGAATATTCTGTACACATACAGGTGAAGAACATCATGCAATATGACGTAATTGTATGCAACATTGTTTGTACGACTAAATCACTTTTATCACAGTTAAATTTTTTTAAATTGCTGTAAAAAATAACTGTTCCTTTAAAGATCAATTATTTAGATTTAAAAATAAAATATTTAAAGCTGATAAATTTGAGAAAAGATTTTGTCTTTTAATAGGAGGTAAGTCATTTGGACTTGGGTATATGTGTTAAGTATAAACAGGTCTACAAATCACAGTCACAGCAGCTGGTTAAAAATAAAGAATACGGTACGAAAGGAATGCGGACTTACCGGTGTCGATTTCTTGCGTTTGTGTTGGATCCGGTAAAGGATCATCGTGCAGATGTAAATAAACCTCCATTGCACATTTAGCGGCTTTGAAATAAAACGGATGAGCCCGTAGCACGTCTTCTAAGCTTAGGAGACCCACGTAGGACCGCAGAGTCATTTTTCTCATACAATAAGTATGAAAGTCGAATTGATCCTCTATAATTTCCGAAAAGTGCTGCAATTTAAATTTTTTTGTTTAAATGGCCACCTCCTATTCTATTCAGATTACTGAACCATGTACTGTGTTAAGCAACTCACCCTATCGACTTCGTGGCACTTTTTTAACGCTTCTCCGTATTTGCCAAGGCGTTTGTAAGCGTTGGCTGCTTCCGTTTGTATCCACATACACTGCATTTCGTTTAGATTCTCCATAGCTAAAACTCCTTCCCTGGTGAACTTTCCGCACGTCTCTTCCGCCTCCTTGATGAGATTAGCACGCAGCATGTACTTGGCACATTTCGAGTTAATGTATCGATCAGCGGTGTCTAACCCTTGCGCTTCGTCCAACCATTTATAAGCTTCTTCGACATTGCCGGCGTGCTGATGGAAATAAAACACGAATCGATTAACATAATTTTTATATTCGAACGTATTATTTTTAAAACAGCGACACAGTACGAACCTTATAAATGCGACCTTTGGTAACAAAAAGTTCTATGAGAGTAGGAGTATGTTCTATGGCAGCATCGATGTCGTTCAGTGCTTTTTCCGTTTCTCCGAGATGATCATAATGTTGTGCTAGGTAGTAGTAAGTCCATAGCAACGCAGAGGCTGGCTCTCGCGGATTATCCTTCTCTTGATCGCTAAAATGCCCGTGTGCTTTCAGCGCTTCTTTGTACTGCAGAACCAAAGACTGTATAATATCAACCTTCTGTTGATCAATATACAGGGAACGGAGATTTACAAAAAGAGGCGGTACACCTTTATGAAGTCCTGTAGCAAAATTGAAACACTCGTAAGCAAGATCGGTTATATAAAGATCAGTTAGGTAAATGTTACGAAACAGAAGTGTGAACTGTACCTCTTCGTAAGTACCGATCGACCAATGTTTTAAATTCATCCCCTGCGGCATAATTTAGTTGTAAGCGACGCGGCGCCAACGCTCGTGGAAACAGTTCTTCATATCTTTGGAGCATAGCTAATGTATCTTCAGGTTTAGTGTGTTGTTCAGCCTCTGCTAGCCTAGCGTAATACGTTGTATTTTCAGGGTTTATATTTAACAGATCCTTATAAACCTGTGCTGCTTCAGCGAACTGTTTTAACTGAAGTCTTAATTTACCTACAGAAAAAAAGTTACATTTGTAAATTTATATTAGAAATCATAATAAAGTATTATGAAGTATGTATGTATGAAAATATAACTCACCATATGTTTCTTTTACAGTAACTTTATCACAAATTTGATCACTATATTTGTCAAGATGCTTCAGTGCCTGTTCGTACTCTCCTGATTCTTGGATGACCATGTTTTGATACAATAGCAACTCACTGTGTTCATAATCATAACAAATCTGTAAATTTCATGAATATTCCTATTAAATATTATCAAACATAATATTTAACCATGTTTTATATTCTTAGCATCTATAAAGGAAAAATAAGTATTACAATATTCGAATTTACATATCCTGCCCTTTCAATGCTCTTCTTAAATCATTGTGTGAAAAAGAAGCAGACAATATTGGAGTACCTACCATTGGGAAATTCCTAAAGGTATCTAAAATTTTGAGTGCCATTTCATAGTCTTTCAATAAATGATACGAGATTGCAAATCCGATCCATGATGCACGTTGTGTCGGGCGCAACATAAACAACTGATATCTTGTGTCCTGAAAAGATCATAATATATGATTAATATAATATATGATGAACTGGACTCACGTTAACTTGAACACATACGTAATAAGAAACTATATGAGATTATAATCAAGCAAAACATCACAATTTTAATATGAATGCAAGCATGACATTCAACTAACATACATACCTTATAACCCTCCAGGTCTCTCATTTGAATTTGAAGTAACGAAAGATCCCTAAGAATTTGTATATTATCCTTGTCCCACTTAAGAGCATTTCTATAACATTTGATAGCCTCATCGTATTTCTTATCTGACCGTTGGAGAAGCCCGTAAACGTGCCAACAGACATGAGACTGCAGATCATTCCTGAGACCACGCCGTACATGCTCATAGGCCTCCTCTTTGCGGCCCAAGCAGTTCAGAGTCAGACCTTTCATGGCCAGGGTCTCCCCATGTTCACTGAATTTTGGATTGGACAGTATTTGTTTGGCAAACTTTATCCCATTTTTATACTGTTTATGTTCGTAACATCTCTGGAAAAAGGGACACAGATACGTTTTGCCGTGGCGATTGACTTTTCATAAATTGTGGTAGAATGCTCCGACGTCGGAGAACGATGGAGCGATCGCGTTTTCATGTTTAACGATTCGCGAGACGGTCGCAATTCGCGGTAGCCAGTGAACTCTTCGAAGTTTACCGAAGAGTGCTTCATCATTAGAGCAGGACGAGTGCTGCTATTAGCCGGAGAGTGGGGTCCAAAACAGAGTATTTTCATCGCGTGTTACTCACCAGAATTCGCTTAAACAAGGCATTTTCTTTGGGTGGCAGGGGATTGCTGGAGGGCATTTTTGTATAAATACAAAAATAGAGGGCCTTTTCCACCCGGTAAACTTAATTTTCACCACAAAAACCTCGTGGCCACAAACGAAGAAGTCGATCCTCGATCACGTGATCATCTGCGACAATGCTGTTCCGCCGGAAGTTCTGTATCCACGGTACCACACACTTGTACCCGATCCAGCAACTTGTGATATTATTAATTAGACAGCCACGATCCTTTATCCCGATCACGCTACCTTTTCTATTATGTTCGACGAAATACGTTCGAGGATTTTATCTGTTTCGTTATTGCATGAAGCACGCGTCCTTTAGTAACGATACCGGTGATCCTAAAGACGCGTCCTCATATGATCGCATAGGTTATGCACGGAATCAACTGTTCGTATTAATGGATGCATTTACGACAGGTTAGTAGCACGAACTGTGCGAGTTACGCCAACGAACACAATTCTTGACAACCCCACTCCTGCCGCCCGAGAGAGGCTGCGAAGGACGACATTCCCATCTATGATGCGAGGTTCTGTGACGCGGACTACAGCGCCACAGACGAGATATAAGAATAGACCAATCATGCAATGTATTTTTTCGGCCCGAATTCCTGGGCACCGACGAGATATATGAATAGACCAATCACCTTATGGACTTTCGTGGCCCAACGTGACTGCCATACCGACTTAGAAATTCGACACTGATTTTAGCGTCCTCTACTCATCAACGACGGCCACTTGATAAAGTATTCATTAAAGAGTGTTAGTAAGAGCCAAGCCCACTCATGCGTAAATGCGTGTGAGCCTGTAGAGAGGAGAGACGTTTGATAGGCAATTGTTGACTCGCAGCGACGATTTGTGTCGCGCGAGCTTCTCGGGTGCTTCATTAGTATGTGTGTGTGAATATTGAATCAGACGCATCCATATAAAGAAATAGACGAGCGAGCAAAGCTGCGGTGACGCCTCGCAGGCTCGCGGCGGACAAAAATTGGTTATGTATTAAATTGAGTGCAGCCAGAAAGGGTATAACCGGATAAGGAGGCAAATGTGCCCTTAAACTAAATTTCATTTGCGATGGACCAGTTTACCAAAAGAAACCATTTTACACAAATTTTCAAGCCTTCATCTCGACCGGGAGGTAGTAACAGGGAAAATTCGGAATATCCGGTTTTGCACTATTTTCCCTATTTAGTCGCATGCGAAAATTCTGAAAAAAATATAGCATATTCTGGATACGGTGGCATATATTAGGGAATTTTTTACGATTTTTTCGTTGCAGATTCTAGTTGTAAAAAATTAAAAACATTAAAAAAATACAAAAAATGCTGATTTCTTATTGAAGTATCAAAGACAGAACATTTATATTTTTATGGTAAAGACATCTTATCATAGCTATGATCCTCAAATTTTTTCAGATTTTTCGGTAAGGTGCGCCGTAGTTAAAAAAATTAAAAACCGATTTTTTCCAGGTATTTCGCACGAAAAACTACCTGTTACTTTGAATTTTTGTACTTTCTTTATTCTGTGGGTATATTATGCGATATTAAACATTGCTATCTTCAGAAAAACAGTATATAACTTATTGTTAAAGAATTAAAATTGACTCGATCCATTGAAACTGTGCCGCGTGCGACATATTCTAGACTATTTACTACAATTTCAAAAGTGCCTTTGGTGCAGCGATTGTGTGTCCGACAGTGAAAGTGGGGACGAACTTTTTGACACATATTTTGGAAAATATTTTTATAAAATTCTTCGTTTTTACATTTCATACATTTCTGAATACTTAACATACTCTGCACGTTTTTGTATGTTTGTATGTATCATAAATGCATCAACAATTTCTAAGAAAATGTTTCTAGGTGTGTGCTAGGCTATACTTCTAATATACTTGTACAGTATAAGGATGCTGTTGGGTGTTTGCTCTTTAGTAAACCAATGTTCTTATTTATACAATTAGCACATGGATTATAACTGTAGCAACATTGAGTGTATTGCGGGATTGTTAAGTCCTTAGGGCGGAAATCGAACCTGTGTCAAAAAGTTCGTCCCCACTTCCACCGTCGGACACAACCGCTGCACCGACGACTCTTTTGAAATTATAGTAAATAGGTTAGAATATGACGCACGCGGCACACTTTCAATGCATCGAGTCAATTTTATTTCTTTAACAATAAGTTATATACTGTTTTTCTGTACATAGCAATGTTTAATATCGCATAATATACCCACAGAATAAAGAAAGTATAAAAATTCAAAGTAAAAGGTACTTTTTCGTGCGAAATACCTGGAAAAATCAGTTTTTCATTTTTTTAACTACGGCGCACCTTACCGAAAAATCTGAAAAAATTTGAGGATGATAGCTATGATAAGATGTCCTTATCATAAAAATATAAATGTGCTGTCTTTGAAACTTCAATAAGAAATCCACATTTTTACATTTTTTTAATGTTTTTCATTTTTTACAACTAGAGTCGGCAACGAAAACATCGGAAAAAATTCCCTAATATATGCCATCATATCCAGAATATGCTACATTTTTTTTAGAATTTTCGCATGTGACTAAATAGGGAAAATAGTGCAAAACCGGATAATCCAAATTTTCCCTGTTTTTACCCCCCGGTCGAGATAGAGGGTTGAAAACTTGTGTAAAATGGTTTCTTTTGGTAAGCTATCGAATGGTCCATCGCAAATCAAATTTAGTTTAAGGGCATATTTGACCCCCTTATTCGGTTATACCCTTTCTAGCAGCACTCAATTTAATACATAATCAATTTTTGTCCGCCGTGAGCCTGAGAGGCATCGCCGCAGGTTTGTTTGCTCGTCTGTTTCTTTATATGCTGCGTCTGCATTCAATATTCACACATGCATACATACTAATAAGCACCCGAGAAAACTCACGCGACACAAATCGTCGCTGCATCGAGTCGACAATTGCCTATCAAACGTCCCTACTCTCTACAGCGCACGCATTTACACATGAGTGCTCCTTGGGCTTACTAACCATCTTTAATGAATACTTTATCAAGTGGCCGTCGTTGATGAGTAGATGACGCTAAAATCAGTGCCGAATTTCTAAGTCGGTATGGCAGTCACGTTGGGCCACGAAAGTCCATAAGGTGATTGGTCTATTCTTATATCTCGTTTGTGGCAATGGAAATCAGAAATTCAAACGAGTCGATGGCTGACAGAATGGCCACGTGCACCTGCCGCGTAGTGGCGCTGTAGTCCGCGTCACAGAACCTCGCATCATAGAAGGGAATGCCGTTTTTCATAGCGGCTCTCGAGAGGCAGGAATGGGGTTGACAACTATACATTACCTTCGGTATTTGTTTTTTTGTGAACCCACGGATTTATTTCTGAGCGTTCGGTCGTTGATTGAATTATTGATAACATTAAGTGTCATTTACAAATCAGTTTCGCCGTGCGATTGGTTTATTCCTAGATAGGAATGAATTAATGTGTTTCATGAGACCACATGGATACGCTTTAGAGAGTTTAGATATGTTTGAAGGTTTACTTATCAGACAAAAGTATGAAATATAAAATTGTAAACAAGTAGCATCGTATGTATATATTTTTTAGATATAATTTTAATAAATGTACACCGACATCGAGTTTTATACTATATAGGTACGATTTTCATGTAAATTTTCTTCATTATAATTCTGTTATAGGTTATGACAGTAAACAGTTTTACTGAAGCATTCATGAAACATTTTGTTTATGAATTATGTTCCAGGATTCGCATGTCACATTAAATTATTTTCGTAAGATTGATTGTATAATTGTGAGGTTTTATGTACATCAAATATGAGTATGTCACTAATGTGTAGAAAATTGTGTTCCTCTATTTTATCTGAACATTTTGGACAGATTGTTCAAACTGTTGCTGAAGATCTGTTTAAACATGGTCCAAAACCATTAGGTTTAATTCGTTTGACAACACAACTTCCATTATCAAAGGTAATAATACAATACTATAACTTAGTGCTATGGTTATCAGACAAATTATCATTAAAGTTGAACTAGCAATATTCACCACAAAATATGTTACTTTATTTTCAGATAAAAGAAGCATTATGTGTTTTAATAAAGTATGGATTTGTTATACATCGTCAGAATGAAAGAGGGATAGAATATTCTTTAGAGTACGTAAGAGTCATACTGATTCTTCGTTATCCAAGGTAATATAAAATCCTTTACACTTGAAACATTTAATGTGGCTGAAAATTATACTTTTAAATATTAGATATTTTAATTTTAATAGGTATATGTTCTTTGTAAAAACAGTTTGTGGAGGTGAGGCTGAAATGATGTTAGAAGAAGTGTTAAAACATGGCTATATAACAGCTTCTGAAGTAATAATGAAAACATACAAAAGAATTGAACAGTCACCTTGTATGTGAATTAATAGTTTGAATCTTAATGTAAAGGAAACCTTTTATTCCGTTACTATAACAATTTTCGTATGTTTTTAGCTGATCTACAGCCATCAGTACCAGTTTTAAAAGACAAATTTGAGCTGTTAGTTAAAAATCAATTTCTAATGCGTAGCACATATGCTGAAAAACCTGAAGAAGCTGCTAATGATAAACCTAACTTCACATTGCCAGATCTGAATCTGAGTATAATTACTAAGCAGATAGGAGGAGGCACTGGAGATCCTGGAGACAGTAAAATTTATTGGAAGGTCAATTTTGATCGTTTCACTCAAGACCTTAGGTAAGATTTAGAAGAAACTAAATAAACTTAAGACATGTAAGGAATTTGCGATATAATCTATAGGGATCAAATTATTATATCAGCTATGCGCAACAGACTGGATGAAAATGCAGCAGAATTGATGAGACAATTATTGTTTCTTATGTATTTGCGAACTGCATCATGGGCAGCCACATCAAATCCAATACCTCTCACAGAGATCAAAGATGCAGTTAGGAAAATTGATTACCCAATGCTTACACAGCACCTGGATCAATATTTACGTCTCATTGGTATGAATTTTTGGTGTACAGAGAAGGTTTTGTAAATAGTTCAAATGCTACAAAGAATATTATACTATATTTCACAAGTATATGATTTTAGAGGAAGATACTAGTCAATTTTTAAAACGAGTTGGTGACTCTGGAGGAGGCCAATACAGTGTTAACATGAAGGAAGCTTTCCATCAGTTAGCATGGACAACTTTGCAGAACATTGTGATGGAGAGATTTGGTTCAAAAGCAGCTAGAATTTTTAGGTATTATATAAATTTTGTCAGTTGAAGCTATTTTATATAGACTGTGATAAATTAGTTTTTTTTTTATTGCACAGGTTAGTGAGAGATAGGAAATACATTGAACAGGAACAAATTCAACAGTTAGCCATGATTCCAGCCAAAGAAGCTAAACATTTGACGTACACTCTGTTACAAGAAAATTACTTACAGATGCAAGAAATAAAAAAACCTGGTGTGTCGGCTGCGCCAATAAAAACATTCTTTTTGTTTCACATTGACTTGAACATGGTTGTTCGTATGGAGGTAGAGCATTGTTATCACGCACTGTACAATACTATGCAGAGACGGGAATACGAAGTTACCAGCAATAAGCGGATGATAGAGAAACAATTACGAATGCAAACTCTCGCGAGCAACTTAAAAGAACACGGTGCTACCGAAGAACAATTAGCAGAGGTGTGTATGCTTGTTATCATCTTATGCAATAACAAAATAACGGTCACATTGTTCGCAGATCGCTGAGTTGATGACACCGACTGAGAAACAACAGTTAGAAAAAGTCCAAAATACTATTAAGAAATTGGGCGTGACTGAGTTACAGATAGACGACACACTGTTTCTATTGACAATGTATTTACGTTATCACTGAATAAAGGCATATTTTCTGAAATATGTCGTATTGTACTGAACGACAACAACGTTGAAAAAGAAAGAACACAAATGCATAAAGTTTCATTCATTTATATAGTTATTTATTTATGTATAATAATGGTTACGCTTGTAAAATACAAACAACAAAGAATACCTAACTTTCAAATTATTATAATAAATATAATCATATATCTATGTTTATAATAGTGCTGCTCTTCTATGTGATACAGTGCATTTGATGTCGCTATCTATCAGGGAAAATGATCTTGGAGGGACACGGCTCGACAGACACTTGGATCGCGTGAATCGTATATCTCTTTTGATCTATGCGCGATATGAATGTATATGGTTAGTTGATTAGAAACAAATTAATTAGAGTTATGAATCACAGCCAGCTCAAGGTGCCTTATGGATCAGTAAATAAGTCGAACGCTGCAAATGCTACTATAATTATCTAGAACGTAATCCCATTACAAGAATAATAAAAGGATCGCGTTTCATCGTTTCTGGAGTGTCGTTGGCCATCGTATGCTTCGCTTCCAAGCATGATTTTCCCTTTTTGCTCCTATTATATGCTTGTTTTTATACGTTCATCTCAACACTACCGTCGATTCGAACAGACCGCTCCGTTATGTGTGGTTAGTGAGAACTCGAAGTAGATAGCGTTAAGCAGTGAGGGGCTCACCGCGATTTTAACTATACGTATTTTGATTGTACGCTATTCGACACCAATTTAATCAACGCGTACTACTCGTCTGTATCGAGTAGTGATAAGATGATCGTGAGAATGTAATCGCATTCAAACATGCATTTGACTGATTTTATGCTCTCTCTCTTTCTCTCACTCAGCATACACTCGCTCTCATTTTTCTCTCATTCGCACGGTTACTGCATAACTATGTACACTTCACGTACATACAAGTTTCCCTTCTAGAAATAACGTTGTATACCTAAAACTAAGATTGAATTTCGGTAAAGCGTTATTTTATTATATTTTTTTTTGTTCATACCATTAACAACAACGTACATGTAAATGAAGTGAATTCTTGGAATATTGAGATTGGATGTTAGTGTTCACTTTTTTTTTTGCTTGTTACGTTAAATACACTATAATATTAGTTAATGTATTCGTTTTACAATTTACTATTCTTACAGTTTGCATTCGCACTGGTTGCATTTTCAAGAGTCCCGATCAACGTAGCGAGTGCGTCGAGATTTTTTACCCCGTTCACGTTCGTTTCCGTATCGAAAGCAAAAGCGAAAAACCAAGGAGAAAACAAGAATTTCGTGACAACAATTACAGGAAAACAGGAAGAGCCATCGCAATCCATGAAATACAGAACCGAGATTATTTCTAAAGCAAACACCGCGAGGAGTAATTTAAGAAAAAAAAAATAAGGAAATTTCACGAGCCGAGCTTTCGATCGCGTACGATAAGAAAACAGAGCAAGAAAGCGAATTGTCTCGACAGATTACAAAAGATATGGCACATTAGATTAAACAAAAAAAAAGAAACGATATGCAAGCCGCGTGTATCTTTCGCTTGAGATTGATCTTTGGGGGTGAAACTGGCGAGAAAGAAGAAGACACAAAACACAGACGAACATCCAGTAATTTTTTCCAGAGACGCAGAAATTTATCGATTTATGAAAGTATACACGAGTTTTCTTTTTTTTTTTTGTTTGTTTGTTTATCAGGGCGTTTCAGCGTTTGAACACAAATTGCAAATGTAAAAGAGAAACGTTTAATTGCATGTTTGAGATTTGAGTATTCGAGCACAAACGACGTTTATTCATCGTCTTCTTCGTCGTTTGAACTGGCACGTACAACCTCTATTTGCTACATGTAAATAAGGATAACCATTTAAAAAAAAATAGAAGAAAGAAAGAAAGAAAATAATAATAATGTTACTAAATATAACTGATGACGATAATAATATTGAAGGATAATAATAGACGTACTAATGACCATGAAAAATAAAAGAAGAATATGCATCGCAATTTTAACATCAGTTAAATCTACCGTGTTTCTTCGAGAGTAATTACATAGAGTATGTCGCTACGCAGATACATCACAATATAATTACACTGTACATTAATAGTATTGACACGTTGCATCGGGCCGATAAGTTCGTTTAATCGATGAATTCGCCGACGACGCAATTGTACAAATCCATTTATATACATAAAATAAATTATTATTCAACATTAAGCTATCCTATCTGCCGTCGGCCGCGGTTTTATATAGAACCTAACCCGACATGTAAAACACGGGCGCAGATACATCGAGGATACTGGCTCTTTCTTTTATAAAATTATATTAGGTACCTTGTATATAATTGCACTGATTATAAATAACAAAAAAAGGTAATAGAAGGAGAAGAAAAAGTATGCGTGAAAAAAGAAGGAGACGTAAAAATTATCGAGCTTTTCACGTCGAGCCAAAACTCTGGAACCAGAGGGACACATTGTTGATTACTCTTTTTTTTTTAATTACCTCTAGCCCGCGGAAACGCTATTTGGCACATAAATATTATCACATCACGAGCTCCCGATCTTTGTTGTCCGCTCACGGACTTAACACGTTAAAACGCTTAGTTACGTTATTTTACTTTTCCGTAATGATCGATTATCTCCAATCAAACGCTTCTCGCATTGATCCTTCGCGATTCGAGGAAAAAGAAAACAAAACTTAACAGCGTGCTGTCCATCGTGAAACAAACGCAACGTTCGCACATCGTATCAATAAATAACGCTAACTTCCGTTCGTAATTTTATACAGTAACATTGTACTAAAAAAATTGACGTAGCGCACCCCCTTCTAATCTACACTCTCCTCTTCTTCGATCTTCCTTCTTCCGGAACACGAGAAATTCTTCTTCGTCCGCTACAATACGATCGCTCGACCTTCTCGCGTCGTCGTTACATTCTTTTTTTTTCCTTCAGGGTCAATAATAAATTAATGACGAAAAATACTATAAGTACTAAGTGCTTCTCTAGTCGAAACGACGTGTCGCCGCGACCCGGCTAACGGAGTCGCGTGACGGAATTCCGCTTTTCCTCTCGCTCAGCGCGACTTCCGGTAGCCGCGCGGATACCGGATCGTCTTCTCAGTAATCGCGTGTTTCTCATTTAATACGGAAAAAAACGAGCGTCCGCCGTGAACGCGGATTTACGATCTGGAAACGCGTGTCTGTGCTTGAAAACGCGCGCGAGAGAGAGACAGAAGACAGATGCTACGTTAAATCGACCAGCTTCTTTTTTTCTCTTTTATTCTCTTTTTTTTTTCGTTTCCCCTTCGACACGGCCGACCGGAATGGCGTATCGCTATTAGACACATACACACTAGAAGGAATAGGAACAAGACTCATTTATTTTTATTTTTTGGCCGCGCACGATATCACGATCAAACAGCGATTTCGATCGAGACCATTTCGCGGGAAGATTGCATTCGAATCGATCCTTCTGGCGCGCACACGTGACACATGGCAGTCTTACGAAAAATCAGGTATGTATATATATATATATATACATATATGTATATATATACGTACGTGTGTGTGTATACATATATATTTTTTTTTATATAATTCTATATTCATCTTGCTCTCGTGTTTCGGTATTTTTTTTTTCTTTACGGGAAACACGATGATCTTCGAACGTGCAATTCGATGCATACCTAGATACCTAAAATCGTGATCAGATCGTTCGCGGATTTCGTCGACTTGGGTCGCAGTTTTGATTACACGAACAGAATACAGCCACCGTGTGTTCCTCGGACTCTGTTCCCGGTAACAGGAACTCGTCGGCTTATGTTATCCTCCAGTCTCACGTTCAGAGGTGTCCCACGAACTTCATATTGGATAACTGAGAGGGCGTTGGCCTAGTTGGGGTACACGTGGCTCCTGACACTGTCTCTTTAACCGGTCTCCAACGAGGACATCTCATCCTTTCGCGTAGGAGTACCGGATGTCTTCAGGAAGAACTCGAGATCCTCCCCATGTCGTAGATGGCACAGAAATTGTTATATCACAACCTCTAGCGAGGCTTCGAGACGTTCGATCGCTCTTTCTCGAGAACGTTCCTCCTCTTCGGTAACCTGTTCAGGCTCTGTTGCTTGGAGAATGTCTCGACGGTTACCAGAACAACTCGTGGCCGAGTCTGGACGTGGTCGATGCTGATGAGGAAGCTCCGGGCGGCCATGGCGGCTGACCCGGAGCTGCGGTTCAATCCTCGTCGTGATGTCGCGGACTGGCGTCGTAGCCACCGATGGACCCGGAGTTCTCTGGCGAGAAGTTCATCATGTCCGTCGGTGACAGGCTGTCCTGGGGGTAGTAGAACGAAGGATGATCCGAGCTGGGTCCAGCACCGTTCAACATGCTCGCTGGCGGTGAAACAGATGGTCTGGCAGAAGGACCAGGTCCCGAGCCGGGATGATGTTGCGTGCTCATGTCGGAACCGACCGGAGACAGGAAGCCCATCTCTGGGCCACTGTCACGACACCAGAGCTGCCTCATTTCCTGCCGTCGTTGCCGCATCAGCGATTTGTACTCGGAGATGCGCATCTTCTTGCCGTCCACGATACAGGTGCGCTTTGGTCGAGGCCTGTACCTGTAGTCCGGGTGCTTCTCCATGTGCAGCTTCGATAATCGGGATTGTTCCTCGTAGTAGGGTTGCTTCTCCGAGTTTGACATCGCCTTCCATCGAGCTCCTGCCGGAAACAATGGAGTACAGTTAGTGCTACGCGGTTCGATAGAAACGTAGAGGACGATTATCGCGGAGGCACTGAATGATGTTTGAAGATGATGTTGAAAGTGAGTAGTTTCGGAAACGGTTATCGTGGAATCGATTGAGGTTCACAACAGGTCCGGATGAAGGTGTATTGAGTCGCTTACCGAGTATTTTGGATATGTTTGAGTTGTGCATGTCCGGGCAGGCCTTTAATATTTTCCTACGCTCGTCCTTGGCCCACACCATGAACGCGTTCATAGGCCGCTTGATATGTGGCTTGTTCTCACCCTCCCTTTTCTGCTGCCTCACCATTTTAGCTGAACAGAGAGAAGACGTGTTAGGTGTCAAGCTGGCCGCGATACTCCCCGTGAGAATGCGAATCTGATTTCGAGGGCATCATCAGGCACGCTCGAAACAAAAGCATTTTAAAACGTCAACCTGATCGTTTCGTCCCGAGGACTGCTTACCTTTTTCCGTTATGTCTTCCGGTACCTTGTAACCCGGCTCCCGCCACACTGTAATTTCAGAATACCGTCGCTTGTTAGAAACTTTGCGATCACTTGCGAGCAGACGGAGGGAATTATCGGGACACGCTATCGAAACGGGCTCGTTCGGACTTAATATTACCCGATCCAGAGGAAACTGGTTCGATCGAAAAGAAATCGGGGGACTCGTTTACGTTTACAGTTAACCCATTGCGTTCGAAAAATATCTTGCATTTAACTAAACACGAGAAACTAGTAAAATACAATGCATTACAAACGAACCATTAGATAGATTTCTTGAAATTGTTCGGTTGGGTGAACATTGGTCAAAAAATGGTAAATATTACAAATTTCGAACTTCCAGGTGGAAGCTGTCTCCAGGATGAGAATATTCCCAACGTTTCAGTATCAGTGCGCCCTCGGATCCTTCATGAGGCTGGCTGCAATGCTGGCGAAACGTTGGGAGTATTTTACACCTGTAAGCCACGAACAATATTAACCCGTTGAACTGCTAATATTTGTTTAATTTTCTTTTCAATAACTACCTATTATTTTGTGTTTTATTTGAAATGTATTTCAAAATACAGTTGGTTGATAGGGGCCAATTAGGTACGAACATTCATGTACCTGAACACTTCAAGGAGTTTTTTGTTTCAAGACAGGGTAATATCCATGTAATATTGCTTATCTAGGTAAAACAAAATATTGCGAAATATAATACATATTTAAACTGGCAACTTAAAAATGTCGAGTCACACTCGACAAAGGAGTTCAAAGGGTTAATTGTGACGAAGCTAACTAATTTTTAGTGTTTCATCCATTATACTTAAGGGGTCTCCATAGTGTGACGATCGCAAAATGAAGCGATCTTTGGGAATTTTTTTGAAGAAAAGTAATAAACACATCAATGTAATAGTTTGCTTGTTGCACCTATCAGATATTGTTTGAAGAATATGTAATAATTAGTTAGTGCAGAAATAATGATTCTGTCCAAAGCTATAGAGATTCTGCTACTGCCCCTAAAAAAAATTTGTCTTCATGGCTGCCACAAACTCTGCCCTCAAAATTATCAGAATGAAAAAAAAGGAAAAGGATTCTTAATCTGTATGAGTGTGGCTATTGTCGGTACTAGAATAAATAAAAAATAACGAAAAATTAAAAAATGGCAACGTCTGAAAGGAAAAGTTTCGATTTTTGCACAAAAATGGCTTGTTTTTAAAGTCGAAAAATTTGAATTTTGCAGATATTGACTTAGTTCTAGTACCGACGAGAATGAGACATCTACTGAAGAGGCCTTTCAAGTTTCACGTAAATCGGATGATTGGATTTTGAGATATCGGGCAGCTATTTGAAAAAATATCTTTCTGAGAAAAACGCGTTCAAAGTTTCACACATCCTTTAAAATTATACGAAAGGCTTCGCTTCAAAGCCTGTAGCATTGTCAATTTCTGTAATACGTTTATAATATTTTGGGAGTATGTTCTTAAGATGTAAAACTACAAGAAAATCTAAAAAAAAATTCGATTTTTTGAAACCGTCACACTAGGGGGACCCCTTAAGAACAAGAGTACGAATGCAGAAAATGATGTGGGTAATTGCTTGAACAACGTCACCACCCAGTACCATTTTGAACATCCATATACGTCCATAGCGGTGATCATTCGAATTGAAATACAAAGGCAAGCACGAGAACAATAATAGCGGAAAATATGTATATTTACTGTGTTGCGTGGAAAGATAATCCTGCTCATCCTGGGCCGCTTCCTCCCGGGAACCAGAATGCTTGATCGGTCGTTGAGTCTGAGGCGACGGTGGCATACCACCTGCACTAGGTGGAAGACCATAAATCCCGTGCATCGCGAAGTGTTTCTCCACGGCGGCGACCGCAGCCGCTGCCGCCGATCCCCCGGGTCCACCGGCTTCGTCTTTGGCCATTACCTTGCCCACTGTGACCATACATCGAGATAAGAACGACGGCGAAACGAGACTCGCTGCGTACACACGATCGTAAAGCATCCCCGAGTCTAGCGATGGGAATGATACCGTATCAATGATACAGACACCAGTCCGGGAATTGTTATCGAATGCTATCGAACGGGGTAGATGAGTATCGATACTCCCGAGGAATACGGAGTGTAATGGGAAAATTGTACGACGGGTAAAATGTTCTTGATCCAGCAAGAGTTGAAGTCAAAGTTAGGATTTATAATAATTTTCTTGAATATTACCCATTAACCTTTTAGAGTGTGTGTATTATGAGACAATTGAAATTCAATATACAGAGCGATACGTATACATAGAACTCGTATAGTACGTCCCGTGCGGAAGGTGGATAAGTTTATTTAATAAATGTGCCCGAACGCTCATGGGCATTCTCAGAACGAGGAATGTATAGAATTCTTTTAAGTGATTATAACACTTAAATGGTTAACCGAGGGCCTTTTTCTTAGTCCTGAGGAGTAAAATGCGTCTGCGACTCTAGACGTTTGAATTATCCTGTTTAGAATGGAATCTCCTGATGAGTATAATTTATATATTTTTTTAATACACTCCAAAAATTATAAAATAAAAATTAACATCCAGTGGGCCACTATAAAGTGGTCGCTGTGCACGAAGAGCCACTGAAGTGGTCCAGCGTATATTTTCAGAATACATGAAAACATATTTTAAATTTGCATTCATTCTCCCGTTTCGCGCAATTCATTATCCTTTCTTGGCGTTTGATTGTGATTTTATTGTGAACACGATATCATTCCCATCGCTGACTTCGAGCTGCAACGCGAGGAAGCAACGACACGTCGGGATGATCACGCGAGAGGCTGTTCTGATATTACAATGACAGCTCTAGGATTCCGCAGGCTCGTTTTTTTGAATCGCTTATCTTGGAATCGCGTTACGCGTCGTTGATTACGCTCGTACCAGAGGCAAAAACCAGACGGCTAAGGGGAACAGGTTTTCCAACAAAGAGAAGAAAACGCTTTACCGAACAATCAGGTAAACGCACGCATGCCAGAAGATAATTAACCGTGCGTTTCATGGATCCCGCCGCGCGTTCTATCGGGCAATCGATCGTGTTCTTTCGAGCCATCGAAAGGGGTGTCGTTGTTTCTTCAAAGGGACTCCCGGCGAACGTTAACTAATTTTTGTTCGTTAAATCGTGAATTCCTCCGTTCGACTCTTGAAATCGTTGCAACTTTCGTGTCTAATCTCACTGCAACCGGTTTCTTCCGTTTCTAGAACGGACTATGGAAAATCTACATATTATAATTACGAATCTCGCGGTTCACTACCGGATCGCAGCTAATTACCAGCGACTTGCAACGAGAAACACGTATCACAATCAACTGACCGTAGAGGTTTGGTCGTTGCAGACTAAATTAAATCAACCTGATTCTAATGAACCATTACGAACGATTTCTACATTTTAGATTCGATAAACATCGAGTAAACATTCCATGCCGAGATGGATTTTTGTAAATCTCCATCGTTTCTCCACTTTCTCAAATTTTTCATTTTTTCAGCGGCTTTGAAATAATCGAGAACAGAATTTTAACTTAATTTACTCAAGGTACTGTATGTTCTACGAATTCTTGTTCAGTGGTAAATTAAGATACAATCACCGTTTGCACTGCTGTAAAATACGCAAGATACGACGGAATGAATAAAAATACAGAACATAAAGCTGCTGGTGTCTGGCTATAAGTGTACATGTGCTACTGGATATATTGGTTCATGAGACTCTATAAAATAATTTTATTATCAAACATTGATAGCATTATTAGTTTTCACCGCTTCCTCGAAGTAACAGGATGCAGAAATTATAAATATATTGACATGTTGTTGACGTTAGACATTTACGTCGATAACAAACATCGGATCACCCGATATAGCTCGTGCTAAACTGATTCCATTAAGTTACCAGAAATCAATTTCTGAATGGTTATTTTTGATCCAGACAGAGACTGGTTGTCATAGAATCAATCTTTGGCTCCTGTGCTTCTAAAGGTGACAGCAAATCGAGTAATCTTGGAGCAATGAAAAAACTTCCGATCGGATAAACGTAACTTGGCAAAGTTCGGATTTAAATATTCACAGAAAAACAGAACTTTTGCAATATTGTTACAGCAATCTGACAGTAACGAGGAAAAAATGATCGAGACCAGTTATGCAAAATGAACACTCTATAAACGTACATCTGACACAAAAAGTCTGAAGGTTCATTCTTTTACGAGAAAAACTGATAGTTTACAAAACTCGTATAAGAAGAATGCAATAAGAAAATAAACTTATTCACATTCGTAAATAAAATAATAGAAAAGATAAAACATATTCATTAAATTTGACACACTAGTGTCACCTCACGATAAGGTGTCAAACTAAATTCCTAATTAAATTCTCCAGCACTTCATTAATTTTTTCGTCCTTAACACTTTCGACTGTCACGTCAGCCATATATAGGTGACACTTAATTCAGTTGTCATTTATCTGAACACGAATAGAACAGACTACTTTCATGTTGCATCGAAGTCTAGAAAGTCGTGACGTCTGCTGCCTACACAGAATGGCAGTAAACGTGTTAACGCGCAACTCCGCTGTCTTAAATGGCGGCCTGATACAACTACACGACCGTGTAACGGTAGCAAAAATATTTTCCAAATTGTCTACTTACTTGGAGAGGACAGGCTGCTAAGATGCGGTGGCAGCCCCGCGTAAGGAAGCGTCGGTAAATAATTCCTCGGCATAGGTAGACCCGGAGGAAACAATTTAGGCGCCGTCGCGGCCAGAGGTTGCTCCTGTTGACCGCTGCTTCCGGCTCCGGTGGAGTGGGAGTCGCTTCCAGGCGACGAGGAGGACGCGGTGGCTCCCGAGGAAGAGGATTTCGGCTTGGTGAGGTTCAAGGGCGCGTCAAGATCCTGCAAAGGGGCCGCCGTTGGCGCTACAGCCGACGAAATAGGCGTTGGTGACGATTCCTTCTCCATCTGCGTCGTCATCTGCGCCAGATGAGCTGTCGCCCAGCTCTGGCCCTCCCGGTGACCGCTGATCATCTGTAACATCCGTCATGAACGTGAAGTTTCGATCGACTGCTCAGTATTTTGTTAGCTATTGTCTTGGTTCTTGACAGGTTTCAGCATTTCATTGAGGAAGGGAGCTTGTCTTTGAAACAGTCTATAGTTTGCAGGAGCACTTCACAACGCTGACCTGGAAGGATTCCTGTTCCGTTCATGAGAACTGTTTAATTGTATCAGATCACCTCATAAGTCCTTTCGTAAGTTTTATTATGGAAACAACTGTGTGAGCAAACAAGTTTAGCCATCTACAGAATATGCGCGACTTCTTCCCATCGCTCAAACAAATTCTTGATATCCTTTTCAAAAAAGTTAGCTGGTCTACGTTTCGAAAACATAGATCGCTACTACCACTCATGCAAAGACTTATTTATAATTCATATTATAAATATTCTATCTAAATTCTGATAGATAAACAGGAACTTCTGCATTAACCCAATGCATAGTTAATCAGTTCCGCTTCTGAAGGACTCGATCAACTGGCCCGAAAAAATTGACTAAATAAAGACAAGAAGGCTTTAGAAATAAACTGACGAAAGATTGCATTTACTATTGTCTTTGAGGGAGCCAAAAAGTATAAAATATCACAATGAAAATCAAAATACTTCCATTAAAACACAGAGTATCAAACTAGTTTCCGACTCAAAATTCTCGATTTTACTCGAAGGTGATAGTTCCGTTATCGCAAGAGATTCGAGGTAGTTAATCAAGGTTCATCCGAGGTTGGATGGGAGGTAGATAGAGATCATGTACGTACATTAGCAATCGAGTTGATATGTTTATTGGTGGTGGTTGTGGATGTAGCCGACGGTGGTGGCATAGGCGACTGCACGGGCAACCCCCTCAGCTGTTCGAGAAAGGGTAGGAACATCAAGGATTGCGGGCCTGACATGTTCAGCTGGCTCTTTGTCATCTGAGCTTGTAGCTCCTGAATGTTGTGCTGCATGATGTGCTCTTGCTGTCGTTTCAAGTGTTCCGTTTGCAGTCGCTGTATCTCGATTTGCTTCTGCGAGTCGACAGTCATGTGCGCAGGATACGACTGCAATAATACATCAAGGAATTAGACGGCATTCTATCACAGTTGTCGTTTAAAAAGAAACTGTGAAACTTCATGTTATGGTGAGCCCACAAGATTTTTCTATCATTACCGCGTTCAATTCACCAGCGGTTTTTTTCTGAGCATGTAGGAAATTGGAGAACGTTTGAAAGTAATATTGACGTACACCAGTTGATTAAAGTTTCTTCAATCAGTTTTTATACGAGTAAATCAGGGAAGTTTTGTTCCTCTCAGTCTCTGTCTGCTACGTTTTTATTCTATCGTTTGTAATTTTTACACAATTTTTTAGAATATTCGAGCACAAGTTCAGTTTATCCTATCAGCTGGTTCATGTAAGGAGTTTAGTTTTTCCGGAAGGCTGTATAATTATGGAATTGGATTGAAACCGAACAGAATAAATCATTGCACACAAATGTTCAAAATATTCAAACGAGTCTCACTCGTAACATTAATGATATTACACATCCTTTCGAAGCTACGCTACTGCATACCCATTTCACAATAAAACAAATCCTGATGGAAAGTAATTTTTCATAAGCCCCGATCACCCTAGAACCTGTTTAAAATTGCAATTTCCAAGAAAGCGTAATAAAAAGATGGCCAAGCACCGATATTAACTTTAATTACTAGTTATCGAGCGCGTCAAACGAAGGCTGCATCAGCTGGGAAAGTAGCATAGAAAAAAACGAGTGTTATGAAGCGATAATTTGGTCCGGAAAGAATTCCTCATCTGAAGTTCCTTGAACGCGTGTCTTTTAATCGCTTTCTCGAATTATGGAATAATTACAGCGTTCGAAGAACGATGGTCGACATCGTTGTCAACCGTAATTTCGTATAATTGAAGGTTCAACGTTTATTTGTATTATCACGGCAAGAAATATCTGCACCAACTTCCGACATCACTTATGCAACACAGATAGTGCGGAACGATAGATTACTCATGCTTATGAAAATTCCACGTGATTCGAACGTTATGCGCATTAATTTCCTCGTTCTAATATCGTTATGTATACCCACGCTCGCGATAATCTGGCGCAACAACGAAACGAAACACGTCTGACGCATTGTTCGAACGATTTGCATTGAATGCGCGTGAAAAAACCGCCGTATCGCTCCTTAAACGCATAATGGACGCCTGGAAGTCGGTTACTTGATCGCCAACGGTGCATCTGACAATGAATTTCGAGGTGAACCTGCTCGAAGACCTTCTGAAATGAAATCAGGGCTGGACACATGTTCCAAGGATTAAGCTGACGTTTCTTGAATGAAAGTTCCTGTCGAAAGGGTCAGGTCCAATTGGACTAAAAGTACCACTAACACGTGCACTCTCCAGGAAGGATTTGTTACAATCGGAGGATGGTCATGTTCATTCGATATAAACTTAAAGCTATTAAGAAAATAAAAAGAGTCCGTCTGTGTGTCAGTAACCCAGAATAGGCTAACACGTTCACTCTCTTCGACTACTTGGTTTCCTAAAACTATTCTAACACTTCATTTATGTATTTAAAACAATTCAGTTGTTTAATTATTAAGCTGAAGGCATCGACATAAACTGAAAATTAAAAAAAACAAAGAACGATCGTTTAGGAGCTTGTGTAAAAATTCTCCTGGTCCACATGTGGGTCAGTGAGCGTATTAATTGAATGGGCTTCAGAATGGAGGCTCATGGGGAACGGAACAATTCAACATGGCTAATATCATTGTACTTTCCTTCGACCTGGCTGTGGTCCAGATATGCTTGAAGTTTAAAGTCTATTTTAGACGATAAGGAAGACGTTTATTCATCCAGCCTGGCCACCAGCTGAAACGTCACGCGTGCACGATATTAGATACGCCGCTACCCCTTCTGTCTCTCCGCCTTTACTCGCGATTATTAATCCTCGATTCTCGATGGAAGATCGCCGTGCGTGATTTACGATCGCGTACAGGACACGAGATTTCATCGTGTAACGCATCGCCAGAAGAAGCTTCCTTTTTCTCTTAACCCGGTGTACGCTCGATATTTGTCACGTCTCTCTTATGGTAATCCCGCCCCGTTGCATCTTTCATCGGCAACGTTCATTAATTTCTGCTCGAAATAAAAGGGATTTCAGACTTCAGGGTCCTGCAGATCTCGAAAGGAGCAGTATGAAGTGTTTGATCAACAGGGGTCTTAAAATTAACCCTATCAGAGTTTGGCCACTGTAAATGATCCGTGGGGAAAACGACCATGAACGTTAGGGTAATGCGATTTATAAGGATGTATATCAATCTTCAGAACCAGATGTAAGGTTTTAGAAAGAGTAAATTATTTATGGAAATTTGCAATAAATACGTCACGTGCGAAACGCTCATTAGCGTATTTAAGAAGCGTGTTCGCTGAGCGCCTATAGGCGTTCCCCGTACGAAGTAATGTACCGTACGTTTATGAGAGAAAATTATTAACATTCAAAGGGTTAATTTCAGTACAGTTCAACTTTAACATAATACATTTTTATTCGAATTTGCATAGTAACATGAAATTCCTTTACATTTATTTCCTACGCTTCAATATCGCACAGTGTTGCATATGTGACTTTTAATTAGCTAATTAAGTGTCATTAATTTGCATTTAGAATAACCAGAATAAGCAATTAACTTCATACTTCATGCGCTGAGCCCAGCTCATTCGTACGCTTCGAATGTACTCTGATGAATATCAGAATCTTTTTCCATTTCCCCCCTTTTTCCACAAGAAACCTGATTTTCCGCGCGATACTTTCCAGCAGAAAAGTGATCGACATTCTCGCGTATCCAAGGTGGCACATTCACGCCTTCGATCCACATTGTTTGCTCGACATTTTCATCGTTCGTTAAACAACGCGATAGTTGATACCAGCTTCAGATAAAGCCGCATACTGAACGAGCCTGCATATGGAAATCTACCCGTTGGCGTCACCCCCTTGCCTTATAATGAGTCGCAATCGTGATGTAGATTGTGGTCCATATATGAGCACTCGAATATTAATCTTCAGTACAGATAGCTATTGAAAAAATTGTAAGGCAAGGGGTTAATCATTCCCGGTGTAGGATTTTGGAGGATTCAGGGTACAGAACTTGATTTTGAAAGCGGAGTCTGTGGTAAGGACGTGGACTTGAGAAGGGAGAAAATATTTACGGGTTCGGGGACCTCCGAGAACAAACATCTTGCAGATATGGAGTTTTTCAAGGATCCTATGGTTCACAAAAATTCAAAGACCGAGTCAATTGTTTGTCTTTGCTTTCTGCCCTATAAGGGCTTGAAGAATGTTAAAAAGATCGATCAGTTCATTTCCATGTGTCTGTGGTGTCATTTTGCTTCACGCGGGTAAGATGGTAGTCGGTGAGAATGGCGGCTGGCGTTCATTAAGAGAAATCCGGCAGGTCATCCGAAGGAACACGCGAACAATGCGCCACGAGACAATAAACCGAGCCGAGGAATTTCGGGGTGCCATTCTGAGGCGGCCGCGCTATAAACGGCATAGCGGACGAGCCAATGGAACATCATTATTCATTTGCAAAGTTCAGTTATGCCGATGATACGTATCCATGACAGCTATACCGCCCACAGTGGCTAAATATAAACAGGCGGGGTGCCAGCAACTTCCATTCACATTCACATCCACACGGGGCGCGAGGCGGCGGTTCAGTAAGTGAGAGCATAAGAATATGAGGAGCCCCGTTCTGAATATGCATCCGCGCATTGACGCCAACTGCACCGCCTAAACTTAGCCAAGCAATTACCGAAACATACCGCACCCCTCCATAATCGCACTTCTTCTGTACACCGCCGCCACCACCGTTCCCGTCTTTCGATCGAATTGTCTCGATATTCGTCACGTGGCGGAAGTTGTGTCTGTGACCGCAGCATCGGGGATTCCGTTCGATTTCGTGGCAGAACATGGGAACATGTGCTCCAACCTCAGAAGGGTATCTTGAGATCAGCGATTTTGATGATGTCTTAGACAGTTACGGTACAAGGAGGTGAGTTGGAAGATTGAACAGGCTTTATGTTCCGTTTGGACGTAAAGAAAATAGTCGAAGGAAGAGTTGATTGTAAGATAGTATCTGATTGTCTGTGACTTTTTTTCTGCTAACAAGGAGAGCTCTCGAAGTGGTCAGATTTTAATGAGCACTTGCATGTTTTACGTGTAGACGGTGAATGGTTCAAGGTATATTTAATGTTAAAGTTCCGGTAGGGTTCATCTACTCTACTGCAACACCTGCTTTCGCGTATAAGAACGTGTAGCAGTTGGTTAAGCGCCAGGTAAAGTATGCAATTGCTTTTTCCTTTTTAATAAAATTATATATTCTTGTTCGGGTAAGTTGAGCGTTCTGAGCATTTTGCATGTAGAAGCATTAGTGTTACATGGTCGATATTGTACATAGGATAGTAGCAAAGATTGTCGAAAATCGAAGATATCGAGACTATGCAATAGTTAGGACTACTGTGGTATCATCCAAGTCACGAATTTGTCGTCTGACGATCGACTGATTCGAAATCGACGGAGTAATTTAGCATCGACCGAATCTGAGTCGTTATTAATGGTCCCGATGGTTCTGGTGCTCACGGAATTACGAATTTGCCGACACGCGGTTGAAAACTCGGCTTGAAAGAGATGAATTCGCGTCCCGTACGGGCCTGGTACAGGAAACATAATTATTCGTGGTCGGTCTTTTGTCGCGGGGTCCGGCTAACGAAAGACGAAGGCTAAAGGCCACGAAAATTCGTCTCTAGATTTAGAATCGGAGCCACTGGAGTGCAAGGGGACATGCAGGATGACGTAGATCCACCGGAAGTGGTTCATACTTCACGTGCGTTATAAAGACTGTCACTGTGGCACTGTCTAAAATTACGACCCGGCCGTCCAACAGTGGATTTAATATAACGGGTCGTGGAACCGGATCGAAAACTTGAGGTTTGGTAACTATTACCGATCACACCCATGTCACAGTTATCGATGATACTCAACAGGTTCAATAATTCGGTATTCGTCTAATTATATTGCAATACTTATAACAAGTTCAGTATTTTTACATAGATATGTTCTCAAGAACGTACATATTTTGGAATTTTTTTTATTGATGTTGGTACTTTTTCAACAGGTTCAATATACTCGTGTTTATTTATTAATGTTGGTACGTCCTCAACAGGTTTCATATTTTGTTCGTTATTTATTCATACCGAAGAGTGAGTTGCTCTGTACGTATCAATGCTCTTATCCAGGTTTCAAATAGGTCATTTCCACAGAAGCATCGAACATGTACCGATTTAATACTCGACTGCTTGACCACTCGATATTATAACTACTTCACGAGCATTGATTACGTTGATAAAGTTGGGATATCTGTTTGATGGTACTCCCGTTAATATAGAGAATATGATAGCAATGGTGAAGCAATCGCGAATGATTCTTCATATTAGAATCAACTGGGGATGTGAAATAGAATTTTGATATCTACATAATAATAAAAAATTAATTCTGTGTTTCATTGTAGATTTTACTTCTATTTCAACTGAAGTTTGTACACTTAAAACAGATCATTTTGACGAAAAATTTAGACTGATTCCAAATATAGAATTGGAATATGTACACCTACACAAAACACCAGAATTAAATATATAATTGGAGGATAATTTAATAAGTTAAGTGGAGCAATTTTTAGTGCAAATCTTGTAATGAACAAGTTTTAATATGATAACACCGATACATTCAACATGTTCATGTAAAAATGTAAACTGCACCGAATCCAGCAACCTCAATCATCCTCCACTTTCTTTACTAATTCTTCTAAATATAAGCCCCTTATCTCTTACTGTAAAAATGCTGCAGACTCAATAGAACAATGCGAATGAACTTTAACACGTTGAACGCTGTGGCGGTCACCGGTGACCGACACTTCAAATTTACTTTAATTTAATAATTATTGATTGTCGAAAAATTCTGAGCAAACTTCATACAGAAACAACAATGTAGGAACAGAAGAAATGTTTTTTTTCTTTACGATTTATATAAAAAATAGTGAATTATATCGTGTCTGATCAGGTATGACCGTTTTCACTGTGGCGTTCAACGTGTTAAAAACACACGCAAGAAATCTAAAACTATTAACACAAAAATGACGGCAAATATCAGTGAAGAGAATACCATGCATCCACCACACGTTTCACCAACAATACCAAAACACTAAAAGTGCATCATTGTTTTCTAAGTACAGTAGAACCTCGATTATCCGAACACTGATCATCCAGAAACTAGTCATCTTATGTCAGCTTCAAACTTGAAATGTCATTAATGACACTGTGTACTTAATTTTGCACAACTCTCTGTTTTATATTTTAAAGTAAAGTTATTATTTTTATGCGAAATGTGGCTGCAACGTGAGTCATATTATTACTAATTATAGTTCGGATAATCGAGGCCTACTGTATTCCGAAATAAAGATTTCAGGGATCGAAACCTGAAAACGTTTGTCGTGTAATGCCCGGTTGACAAAAATCGATGGAAATCCGGCGCGGTGAAATATGCAGGCCGAAACAACGCATTGAACAACGATGAAAAAACAGAGAATGGCGGTCTTAATGGAATTTTAAAAGAGCGAAGCCAGAATTCGACGACGCGCAGGGGTGGCCTGCAGGGATACATAAATTATGGAGCGCTTTGAACGGGATTCGCTCTCTCGTGCCTGCCGCAATGAAACCCGTGAATGCGGAATCTAGGGCAACCGGAAGCGGTATTTTCGTGGCGCAGGCTTTTCCTCTGGAAGAAGAACGCGATCGTCGCGTTATTGCCAGGAAGGTCCAGTGGGTCGAGCTTTTGCAACGGAAACCACCGGTGAAATGGCGAGTTTCGACTCGGCTCATTGATTCCTTGAAACCCGTCCCAAATACGAAAACCCTCCGACGACTCTGTCTTATTCTTCTTTCTCTTTTTCTTCATTTGTTCGTTAACATCAGAGGGAACTATTTACCCGCTGATGCAGTTCCTGCAGGGGTCAAGCGTTGGAGACCCAAACGTGTTAAACGTTTTGGTGGAGTTTGAAGATAATAGAAAACTGTTACAGTGATTTGGAAATTACCTAAACGTGTGGGACTCTTGGCTAAATGTCCACAGCAATCTATGTTGAGTTATACACAAGAAGAAGACGGTGTTATCTAATGAACCCCCTTCTTCGGAATATTATGATGGTTTTTTTATTTGAAAATTACTTTGTTTAGTATGATCTGGTTCATTATGATATAGGCCATGTCCTTTGATGGTTTTCAATGAATTTCTGAACGCTGAATAATGCAAGGATACATTTCTGAACGCGAAATATTGCAGAGCACACCATAAAATATATATTTCCCAAATTATAATGCGATCATTGCCTAACATAACCAACGAACAAACTGTTTCTGTTTATGCAAACATTTCTATTCTAAAATATCCTCATGTTTAATATAGACAAAATAAATCAGATCTCGAGAACAATGTTGTTGTCTCACTTCAATTGTCAAAACTTCAAGATTATATTTTTTATTTCGCCAAATGAGTACCTATGATAAATTGCGTAAATGCACAGTCTAATAGTAGCTAATCATCTTATATTAATTTATTCAAATTAGATTTCTTCAGAGTTCTCAGAAATTCGTGGAAAATCGATCATTTCGTAAAACAAAGAGACTCGTTCGCAGCACAGAAGCCGCAAATACACAGTCGAGACTACAAACGGTGCATGCAGGCTCCCCCCTGGACCCTGCTTTTCCGAGAAGCACGGAAAGCGTACACGCTTGTCAAAAGCTATACGTTTGCTATCGACATCGGGGAATCCATAATCATAGATCACAAGGAAACGCAAGGCACAACGTACAAACGGCCGGATACGTTGCAACGGAGATATTTTCGGTCCGGCCTTTATTGGCTGATGTTTATTATCTATTCGTCCGTCTCTAATCCTTTTGATATTCCCCATCGACGAGTAAACAAATTGCACGATCAACGGTGCCCTGGAACCTCGCCTCGACTTCTCGAAAACTGTAATATTAATAATTCTCCTTCCGCGATCTATCGACTACAATATATGATCAAACGATCACAGTCGCGTCGTGTCTCAGGGACGTGAAGCACAAAGGCGACTTTGTTTCGTTTTCAGCTCGCGTCATCGACGATTATGATAATGCAGAGCACGAGAATATTTTGTAAGTAAGTACACAGGCTGTTGAGACAGATGGTTGAAAAATTTGCGAGCTTGTAACAAACGTGAGAGTGACTGGAGCTTGGTTACATGAGAAGGGTAGTTAACCTTCTTACATCAAACCCTGATGGAATATCAGAGATGTGCATTGTTCTTGATTTTTCAATAAAAATTTGGACTATCACAGCGTTTGAATAAATGACAATTTCTACTGACCAGCTATTACCAATTCAGAAGGCTCGATAATTCTTTAATTCAATTCTTTAGTCAAATAATTCAATGATACTAATCGGTTGCAATAGATTTCACATCAATTGTTTTGAAACTATTGAAATTCGTTTGAAAATCGAGTTGAAGAACTGTTAAAGTAGCGGAACAAGGATGCCAAAATTAATATTCAATATGTCTATAACGAAAAATGAGTGCAATTGTTGCATAATTAAGCTTGCAGTCACGTTTAAAAAATGTTTAAACGATGTTACTCGCAGGATGGGCCGATAGAAAAATCGGAAGTCTCCTTGTTCGAACGAATATTCTGCCGATCTCGAACAGGGACGCTCAAATGATCCAACGCGGCTCAAAATAATATTTATGCTCGTGGTGAATTTACGGCACCGGTAGAGGCGGCCATAATTCATCGAGATCTCGCGAAGGTATCAATGGACCGTAGGATTTCCTTCAGCGTGATTCTGAAGATCCTGTAACACGCGAGGGGACTTTGCACGTGATGCAAAAGACTGTGTGATGTGTTCGCAGTTTGTAGCTGGCCACACCCGGGGGCAAATAGAGTTATCGTATGTTCGGTGCACGCCAAACACGTGGACCGACGTTAACAGCGTTGAGAATACTTTATATAAGAGCGCGTTTTCATCGCCTTAAACTATACGACGTTTCGTTCGCTGTCCAAACGCGCGTTCTCTTATCTTTTACGATTCCCGTTCGTCACACGCGAACGACAAACACATTCCCTCGAAATTTGCAATACTTGATGGTGCTCGATGATTTTATGCGGGACATTTACGGATGAATGATCTTCGTATTTGCTGGAATATATATTGCAATGCCAAACAGACTCATCCAATCACGGATACGGTTATTGCTTACTTTTGAGGAAATAAATTGCAAGGGAATTTGGAATTCTAGATGAAACGGATTTATCAGACTCCATCGTAAAGAAGATGTTGGGAACAGCATTCGTAGAGTTTATGATTGGAGTTTAGGATACGGACACAACTGTATGCAACTTTTGACATTTTGGAACTTTCCGAATATTCAATTTTTTAAAGCTTAGTTGCACGACCACCTCAAATCACTGCTTTGACCGTAACAGGTAAACAGGTCCAAAGTGGAAAAACTCGCAAACACAAATGTACTTGACACATGATTGATTCCTGAAGTGACAATCCAGCATCCAAAAGCCGTATAAAAACTCTCGGAAAACTGCACTTGGCAGCACTCTTTCCTGCACCGTCACTCTGTCGCCCAATTGTGCAGTTGAACTCAAAGAAACAACTCGTAATAAGTCTCAGCTTAAAGGAACAACTCGCTTTATCTCAACTCTCGAACTACTCGCACAAAGTTAATTCGGCGTGCGATATACTCTGGATATTGACGATATCCTAGATAACGATACAGAACAGAAGAGATGCTTGTGTCTAAAAAAAAATGAACGCTCTCAGGACCGAAGGCGTTTCTCTTTCTTAGCATTAGCAGAATATGCTTCCAAGCATTGGCTACTTATTTCTAAAACACCCTGTGTGCACTTCCAGGCTTCTATGGTAGGCTTCTGCTCGAATTGAATCGGCTTGAATCGCGTGTATCGAAGCCTCCATAGATCCGCTCCGACCAAGCATTAACGGCATTAAACCGCGATGGCATGGTTGACAGCAGACATCGAGAGGAGCGTGTTCCGTTCCTCTTAACGGCTGAAAGCTGAACAAGCATCACCGAAATAAGCCGCGACGATGAGCCGACTGTCAGTAGGATTATTGTCTTCGGCTTCTTATCTCCGCCAGGGAGCTCTTTCTGCGAGGATCGTACGTGAAACGACGGACGCATCTCCCATGGGAGCTGGGGGACGTCGAGACGCGACTAAAGCAACCCCGTCACCTTCAACCGAGCAGTCCTCTTCATGCTTTCCCCTAACCTGTCGTATTTTCCTTATTTCTTCCTTTTTCCTATCTTCTTCTTCTTTTTCTTTTTCTATCTGCGACAGCGATCCATCTCAGACTCCTATCACCCAGAGTCCCTTTTGCCACCCCTTTTCAACGGACACCCACGAACCGATCCTTTTTTCTTTCGTCTTTGTTTTATCGTCGCTGGCTAACGTCAACGTACGCTGTCACTGTGCCGCTTCGACACCTCGATCGGTTTACCCGGCACGTCAGGGTGCCGTGGAAATGTTCTCGGTAGAGGTTATCATCGCGATTCTTTCTTCGAGGTCGTTTCGTCGCCACCCGAGATTCTACGTATCGGACGTCGGGATAATATTTATTCGAGTGAACACTCATCATTCTGGCGGATGACGGAGAATGGACGGTTGATAGAAATTTTTGTCGCGCGGATGATTAAACTGGTGAAAGAATAATTCGCGTTTCTTAAAAGCTCTAAGATTATACCGTTTGTGTTTAGACATTTTATGTGGGTAGGTTTAATTGTGAGCATAGCACAGCTTCTTCTCTGTGGGTTGCCAGTGTTTTTAATGTAAAGAAGGTTAGAGCTGTTTTAATAGTTAATTACTTGTTTGGATATATAGGGTATTGCTGAATTACCATGGCATCTTGGGTACCAGGTTGCGTAGACTGAAGATGACAAAATTTTCCAAATTTTTATTTACAATGAATACAACTATAAGTTCCAGCTTTGTTTAATCAACAATATCAGTAACTTTCATCATCTTTCACTGCCTCTATTAGACTTTATTAGGTATACTTATTAATGCTATACATGACTGAATCTATGTGTCACTGAAAGTGTTAATAGAACTCATTGAAAGAAACAAAAGAGCCCTAATGTCAATAATTAAGCAACGCCCTGTGCCTTAACGTTTCATTACCGACATTCCAAGCTTCAAATTGGTTTCGTTGAATTACATTAGCGCCTGATATTTTCGTATATCCAGAAATCCAACACAAGCATATTTGTGATTACATACGGGAGCAATTTATTACACAATGACAGTTTCACCATAAATTTCCACCGTGACCCGAGCCGTCTAATTTGTCGAATTTCACAGGGTACGCGGCGCATCCTCCGTGACGTACAAGGCAATGACACGATGAAGAGATTAATCAGTCGCAGCGCACTCAACTTGATCCTAAAGAAACCTCGTGTACCTGTAAATCCCGTGTAATTTGCTTACAATTAAAACAACGCTGGAAGATGTCGTTGCCCCTCGTCTACCGACTAGAAAGTGATTAATTCCTAACAAGGCGAGGCTTGCTCGGCACTCGAGCGACCGCCGCACCGCGCCGCGGCTGTTCGAAAGATCGAAAGAAGGAGGAAGAGAGTTGAAAAAGAAAGAAAGAACAAGAGGTGGTGGAAGGAGAGTAGAGCTGCTGGTAAAACACTACAATGCTCACCACCCCCACCCAGCCACCCCATGAGCTTATGGTTGCTCGAGGGAGAGGTACAATAAACAGCCCCTTGGGTTCTACCGACTTTAATTAATTTTATATGTGTTGCCGCCGCGTGGCCGCCAGAATCAAGTCACCGCTTGTTCCTCTCTTTATTCTTTATTCTACCTCCGCCTCTTCTCTCAATATCTTTCTCTCTTTTCATCCCCTCGTGGTTCAAGTGAAGTTTCACGAAGAGAGAAAGAGAGACGGAGGTTAGGATCAGCACTCGAAAAAGGAGTATAATGCATTGTGGATGCACGTGGCGGACCCTCTCGTCTTCTTCCCTTCGTTCTCGTGTAACCGCGATTCTAATTCATCGTTCCGCACATACACGCGCGTGTACGGATGTACGCGTGTGACGCGGTGTGTCTACGCGAACGGCAGTTTTTACCGCAAACTTATATCGGGGAATCGTGCGTGACCGATCGAGGTATCCATTACGTATTTCCTCGCGGTAATACGGGGGACGAGGAAGCTTTCTTTCGCAGGGATAAAAAGCCGTAGGAGAGAGAGAATGATGATGCATCGCTCGCGTGTAATGCCGCTGCTCGAATCCGATGTTTCGCGAACCATGGGAAATTATGCGTACGTGAGACAGGAGTTCGCGTATTCCACGTGGAATGCGTCATTCCCGGAGAAGAAAATCGTTGACGGGCTCAGAGAGATTCAGTTTCCCGCATCCTCTTAACTGATCCGGGAAGCCTGCTCGTGGCGTACAGGATGTTCCAAAGGGGATGATACAACTCGAAAGATAAATCGAAATTATCAGTTGTTTGTTTTGGAAAAACAGTAACGTGTTCGGTGGTATGTTGGGTATACTGGTGTCCAAAAGAAGGAAATAGTATTGAAATATAATTCAAATTATATAGGTAACTTTCTATGCCGATTTCATCCTTAGGTACGGTGTAACTATAAGCACAAGTCGATAAGTAATTCGACAGAATTTCGTTTCCTATAAAATTCTGAATGAGGAAGTTCAGAAGTGAATCATTCTCAATTGAGTTTACCAACGGGGGAACCCCAATCGACAGATCGAAAAAATCGATTTTCTCTCGTTGCGTAAATCGATAGTTTAGTATCGCAAAAATATGTTCTCACAGTTTCAGATCAGTATTCAAAAAATTAACGGAGCAACAACCCGTTGAGACATAGCGCTTCGTGTAGGTGTACTGGAGAACGCGCGATTTTAAACGCAGTTTTCTCACAGCCACTTTTTCCAAATTGGCGTGCAACATAACTCAACAAATATTTAACCGATTCATTTCTACCGATGCAGACATTTACAAAAATATTTTCATCAGGTAATGAACTTCCAAAAATAACGAAATCGTTTAATTTAATTTGTTTAATTGCATAATGAAATGACGAAATTTTTGTATAAAATCGATACTTCCTTTTCAACCTGCCGCCACTTCGTCAATTTCGCAGTTTTTTCTCCGATTCGAGGTTCATTGCTTACACAATTTCTTAATAAATAAGACCTTTTTGGATTTTCGTGTTTTAGATGAATAGAACAGCCGCTATGCTGCACGTCGCACAGCAACTTTTGAAACGAAGTCCCTGACAATTGTTTAAATAATTCCTTGAATAGACATCTTTTTCGTTAACTAATGGTTTTGTCTTTTGTTTACAAGTATGAAGAAAATACCCTCAAACTGTCAAATGAATCCCGTTCATAGTTTCTAAAAAAAAAATTAACAAACTTCCATATGAATGTGCTCGTCAATTGAAGTTCCCTCCTTAAGAACGTGTTCATAGAAAATGTAAATGTTTCCTCTATCAATTTTAAATTTCGATGTCGTGATTCCTAATTGTATCATGGTAGTTCTTCAATCGCCTTCTAATTGTAAGTAAATATTTAGTGTGCAGTAATTATAACTGCAGATTTGGCCACATTGAACCAATATTATTTGAGTAGACATTTTAAAGTGACACTTATTATGCAGATCTTCTGAATTCTTGCTCTCGTTTCTCCTTATCTGTTCGGTAGCATAATTAATTAGTCTTCCATTCATTGAATCCGGCTGGTTCATTCTGAAATAAAGATGAATTTTTGGCGTATAGAATTCGCCGTACTGACATACTTTCCACGTTGTACAAGTTTAGCTACCTTAATCCAGGATTTCGTAACACTGGCAAGATTTGTATCCATTACATTTAGCTGTTCTTGTCTTCCTACATTATCAGCTTCCAACACTTGTTATCCTATCGTTACATAATTAAGGTATACAAAACTTAATCTCAACCATTTACCCGTTTATTCACAGATTCTCTCAATGATTTTAGTTTCATTTCTAAAGAATTTGTTGTTTGGGAAAATTTATTTTACCTCGTAGAAATTGAAAGAATGTATTCTTTGTTTGACAGAAAAATCGTCAGTATGAGGATTACAAAATTTAACTAACTCTGAAATACCACAACTATGATACTCGAAAATATAACATACCGAAATAGAGTTAATAGAATCCCTAAAATATTCCAAAAATGAAGTTTGAAATTATGAGATATCGAAGTGGAGTCCGTAGAAGCCTCACGAATTAGGTAGAAGAAAAGAAAATTAACAAAAGCATGCTCGCGGTGGGAACGCGAACGCGTTGTCTGAAAGCGGAGTGGACGACGAAGAATTGAGAAAAAGTGTCGTAAGGCGATACGAGCGCGTTCCGGCGCGGTGCATCCGACAGAAATATGCAATATTTATTTCGGCGCACGCGCCTGCATTTGCGTGTCCCGCGCATATGTCGGCGAAACGTGAGAACCGAAATAAAGATTCGGACGACACGCGTGGACCGGGGTAAACCAGAAATACTCGTGAATTGAAACTTGCATCCTGGCGAGAGACGAGCGGGGAACCCCGGCGCTTTTGCTCGTTTTCCAGTTGCTTAATTGCCCCTCCGAGTCGCTCGAATTACACCTCAATTATCTAAACCTCTGCAACAATGCTCGCTGCCCGAACGATCTACCTAAATTTCCTCTCTCTGATCTTCGTATGTTGCGAGTTGTTGCTCTTTCGAATACGTTTCGGGGGTTGTACGAAAATAAATTGAAAGTGTGCTGTAAAATATTTTCGTATGAAATTTTGGTAGTGGAAAATATGCGAGAAAATTTGTTGCGAAAGTCTAGTGCTTATGGTATGATAATACTTGGCTGTTGTGTCTGTTTAGTATTTGGTTATTCTACTTATTTTTTACGGTCTCCGTATACCCAAGAGGTGGTAGCTGAATTAATTGATGACTACACAACTTAGACCTTTAATTCCTTTTCAGTTTTATTTGTATAATCCGTTTCTCTTTTTTACAGAGTGATACAGATCTTACTGCTAATAACATAAGCTGTATTCCAGACATTCTATGGAAACATTTACTTCAACATGCGGTTAAATCGATAGAAATGAAAGGCATGGTATTTAGCTGTTCTTCAGGCTAACCTATTCTACCAATTCTGCGATTAAGAGTTTTTACTACCACTGACTGATGAAATCTTTAATTTTCTTATTAAACCGCGATAGTAACATGATTATATTAACAAGCAGATAAACGATACAAATCAGGGGAAACAATAGAAAACAATTACGGAGAGTCACTGTAGTAGCGATAATTCATCGCAACGCCAGCAATTTCTACGAATATTAACAACGAAACCTGTAGCACAGCTAAATAGTAGACGGCGATGAATTTCATGTTAACCAATAAGATCCATAAAGAAGAAAAATTAAGAATAAATTTTCACATGAAAAATGAACCCTTTTTTAAATGGTACCATGCATTCAGACCCGAGTCGAGGTGTATGCACTTCATTAAGATAATATCGGAATGGCGCGTTGAAACGATTACAGAGACCGCGGTATCGGCGTTGATGAACTCGACGAAAAATTTGTACGGTGCAAGTGGCGGGGAGGGCGACAGAGATTTTGGACGTGGGCCGAAGAAAAATCTGACGGCCGGGTCCTCTGTTCGGATGTTCGGCTAAAATACTGAAGGCGGAACGTGAATAAGAGAAAAAGGGGAGGCACGGCGATGGCACACAGGAATGTAGCAGCTGCGGGGCTCATTCACATCCGCGCACAGTGGAATTCTTACTACCGCACTCGCGGTTTCTCTTCGGGGTCGCCGTCCAAGTTACAAGTATAACCGCCACTCTCAATGCCCGCCCAGTACCTACTTCCATTTCATTCTGGAACGTTTGCAAACGACGTGCACGCGGGCCTTCCACACGAGCGATAACGTATTTCGTTACTTCCGCCAATAATAGAACCGACGAAATGCTCCCCTTTCTCTACGCGATTCTCTCTTGACGTAGAAAAATTTCTTTCTTCACGCGGTCGGTTGTTCTGTACGAAACCTCTGATTTTTTCATAGAATTTTAGGGTAGAAGAATTTATAGTTTGACTGGTGAAGGGGTGGCTGCTGGCGTGGCAAATGAATTTAGTGAAATGATAATAATGATGATGTGGAATGACACGGATACGACGAAGCTATTAAATGTTTCTTCAAGGCTTAGAGTAAATATGAGAATGTGCGCTACGACGTTAGCTGAGTTTGAGTAGATTTCGTAGTAACATTATTGAATTGTAAAATTGTCTGAATCATTTTGAGGAATATACCCAACTTAATTTTTAGTTACTCCCCAACTTAATCTTTAGGCTTTTACTATATAGCATAGCTCCTCAAATGAAATCTTACAATACGTCGTACTAACTATGGTAGCTGTTATTGCTCGTGGTTGATCCAAAGAGATCGTTCGAGCTTTGATGATGTTTGCACGTTGAGTTAACAGTAACTTCAAAAGCATCGTTTTCCAGGGTGCCTATGAGGGAGTGGGATCTATATCGAAATATAATTCACTGTTGGAACAGCTGGAAAATCAGGTTTAATTAAAGCTTTCAATTCAATCTCAACTACGACCAACCTACCCCAACTTAATCAGACGCTACATTGAAACGCATTGTTTGTTCGTCGGGTCCCTTCTCAAATTTTACAATCATTATGATGATTTCACAGTAATACACATGGAAGAGGAATTAAGTATCATTTAAATATATTCAGATTTACTGTAAACAGCATCAACATAACTACATTGGGAGAACATACCCTTCGATCCAAACCACAGCCAACGTGACCTAACAGCAATTCATAAAGTATAAGTAGAGAAAGGTCAGTCCTCTATCCGCCATTTGACGCGTACGAACCTAACGCTACCCCGAAATTTACTGCACCGTCTCATGGGGCGCTAAGAAATTCTCCATGAAACGTCCACGAAGTCGCAAACGAAAATTTCAGTTTGCTGCGCGATCAATAATCACGAAAGCCGGAAGAGATTTCTTATCTCCTTTCCGCGCAGATAAACCGGAGCTGGTTTTGCAACTAAGTGATATTTAACGGTGGAACGTTAACGACCCGTGTACCCCGCAGCAAGACGTCTCATAAATATTGCAATTATCACTTCCTAAATAAGCCACACCTTATCGATGCCACGGCCGATTACTTTTAATCGCGTCCGTGGTAACCTTGCACACCGCCGCGATATATTATTTCGCGCGGTCGTTTAAAAACACGCGACAACCTCACCAGCCTCGATCCTCCAACGCGAAAACGTGTTCTCCTCGCGACAAAGATCACCGCGATGCTCGTTTCCACCGTGTGTACGACACACAGGGGAAGATAGAGTGGTAGCCGCGTTACATCAGCCACGCTCGAATATCCCTTTGGAGAAGTGGGTATCTGGTCATAATGCAATCAGAATATCCCTCGCGGTAAGAAGAAGAAGAAGAAGGAGGAGATTAGAGGGCACCACTCACGGCATGCTATTTACTTTGAACTATTCTCGGCACCGCGGCCGAAACACACATTACACGTCGCCGACGCCACGAGCTGTGTACTTGCAGCCTGGTCCAAGGAAACCGACTGATATCCTCGATAAACGATACTTTGCCACGAAAATATCCTACGAGCGTATAACGGGGTTCTATGGTCGGACACTGTTAGAAATAATTAACTGCACCGATCCGAGGTTATTGAGGAATCTTTTCTTCTTCTGCTTTGTCTGCAGCTCAGCAGCGACTGCAGCGGTCATTTAACCGGAGGACCAACAGTTTTACCATAGGGAAAACTTAAACTTTGGGATTCCATTGACGAGACTGGCTCATCTAACTTAATACCGAAGTATACAATGACGAGATGTGTATAACAACGCACTGATACTGATACAGTCCTCAGACCCATGCTAGTTGCAATGCTGGCGAAACGTTAGGCTTATTTTTCTTCTGGACGTGACTTACACCCGGAAGCCTCGAACGTTATTTGCTGTAGCAAGTCTGGCCCTGAAAGTCCCAAAACTCTGTTTTCTTATCGTCTGATTGTTAAAATTTCATGTTGTCATATCCCTATGTACGCAGCATCATCGTTCGAGTTCATACCTCCTCCGAATTCCATGTATCGAATTTTGAGATCACTTTGGCAACATCATGAACTGGTGTAAAATTTTGGAGCAGAGATTAATCGAGGTTACTCTTCGTTAGCTGAAACTGAAGTTGCACGTCCGGGGTCATTGAATTCTGATTACAAGAATATTCAAGCGTAGACGAGAAATTTGAAATGCAAATTGAACGAGAAGCAATCTACATATTTTGGAACTTGTGAAAACCGATTCTACGGCAAAGCACTTTTAAATAACATGTTTTTAAAATAAATATTCCTTGTGGCCGTGATCTATCCTAGTAAGTCTTCTATTAACTGTCTACTCAATTAACCTTGATCTATCGTTCATGTTTATAACGAAGAATCACTGAATGCGAGGTGACACCGATATTCATTAATCTCGAAGAGGTGGAGCGATTTTCGCGAACGAAAAATGTCGTTCTGCAACGGTGCCGAGAATCGCGGAGCTTCAGCTGACGGATCGGAGAACAGGAGGGCAAAAAAAAGCAGAAACAACAACGACACAAGCGAAACGGAGAAGAGGAAGAAAAAGCTGAATGAACGCGACCGGGAATACAATGGGGCACTGTTGTGTCGGGACTCTCGGTGGTGAAACAATGCCGGCTGCCGGATTCAGTTAACAATCCGTGTCGCGAACATGGGGACGCCGTTAGATAAGAACGTCGAGACGCTCGAACGTTCGCGGACCTCTTCGAACCTTTTCTTTTCAATCGGATGGAAAAAACCGGATGAAATAATAGGATGCACGGTAATGGCGCAGCATGGAAACATTGTACCTCGGCTCCTCTTCTTTTCTCCTTTCTTCTTTTTTTTCGACGAACTCTCTCGTTTCAATTCTCTCCGAGTCGAACCAATGCGACGATCACGGCGAGGAATCGTTCCTCGCGAACAGATGGAAGGGTTAAACAAACTCTTCTGGAACAAGCTAACCTCTTCGGTGGAGAGTTTGTTAAAGTCGTATAACATATTATTGAATATAAATTCAGAGTTATCAAAGGAAACAATTAGAGATTTCTGATAAATAGTGTACAGATGCTGCACTAGTGTACTATTGGGTGTCCTAGCCAGATACATTAGAAATTATCGTAATTGCAAGATCGTTTGCATAAATCGCATAATGTCCTCTGCTAATTTTTAAACAAACAGGATTTCTCTTTGCTTCCTTGCAACCATTTAAAACTAGGTTATTTAATATTAATATAATATTGATAATTGCAATACCTACACCTTATGAAACTTATACTATGTATTGGATACTAGCTGGTTGATATTATTAACCGATAATTATAATGATGAAAACACCGGCAACCGTTGAAAATTCTGTACTGACGACGAAGTCTTTTTTTTCTTCGACTCGTTCTTTCCAATGGCGGCTTCTGGCCGGTTTGTTATTTAATAGTTTATTTATCGCTGGCGCGGTCGATGATTAAGCGAAGCATAACAGACGAAATACTTTTCAGAGAAAATTATGAAATCCTCGCGAGCTTCTCGCGCGCGCTCGCGCTCGCTCGCACGTCTGAATCGCTCAGAGAAACGCGGTTATCGTGCGTGAATAATACTCGTAATTGGAAGCACGTGTAATTTAGCTTAAAGGCCGTGTTATTATTTTTGACGCGTGTTCGAATGCTAACGATCCAAAGCAGTCCTCGCAAGAATGTAATTCCTCGGAATTAAGCTCCACGAGCGTCTATTTCGAAAGCTGTTTGATTTTCAATCATATAAAAAAGGAAGAAATTTCAAGCAGCAAAAGACAGTAGTACGTCGATTATTCGGAAATATTGATTATAAGAGAGTCAATTATTAAGAATCCCAAGATTAACCCACATTCATTATTGTTAATATGCTGATATTCAAGATTTCTCACATAACAAATTATTATTTTTCGAACTAATAGACTCCCTGTATTCTTTCATGAGAGATTTCAGATTATCGAACAATTGTTGGTCCGTCTATTATTTCGAACAATCACGCAATGATTACAATGTCCTCGATGCACGAAGACACCGGCAAAAACTTCTCCTAACGAGACCACGAAAAATGATTATCGGATGATCCGTGGTTGGCCAGGAGAGCAGAGGCACAATTGCGAACGGTCGCCTTTGAGTTGAGGCCTCGTTGCACATAGGAATGTAATTAAAATACCCGCAGGGCAAGACTATAGCTCTCATCGTCGCGGAACAATGGGGCCACAATGTTAATGAGGAAAATAATTACATGAGAGTTCATTTTCTTCCTCCAGAAAATCGGATGCGGTGGCGGAAGAGGGAGAGAGACGGCACGAAGGAAGAGTAGCAAGTAGAAAAGGGTGGTTGGTTCGTAATGCGAGTGCCAAGTGGTCCAGACGTCGTCGTGCATGCACTACTGGCGACGCCTTCAACCCCTTAACACAAGCGAAACCTCTTCCTCTGCGTGTTAAGACGTCCGTCCGACGTTAAGTGTTTTGTAATTAACGCTGTACGCGCGATACTACTCCCTTCGCTACCCTGCGACGCGATTAGGAACACGTGAACGAGGAACGTGAAAATTCAGTCTGTGGAAACGTTGCCCCTGGCCTGATAGATGGGAGACAATTATTAGAGTGCTCGATAGAAGGTTAAAGAGAGATACGAGCGAGCTCAATTAGAAGAAACTTGAGCAGTGCTTAACTGAAATTTCTGTTAACGTGGCTGTTCGAATAACAGGTTGTCCGATTTCATTAAAAATAATTTTGAAATATTTACGTCCATAAATTTGAAAAACCAACTTGTTCTTTAAATTATTTAATTAATTACAAAATAAATTTGTGATGTTTGAAACGATGATAGATAAACTTCGCTGTAGTGGTTGGCAACGCATGAACTTGTTACCATAAGCAAAAATGATTCAATTTTCCGTACTCACATTTCATACCCGACTGAACTTGAAAACGTCTCAAAGGACGTTTGCCTCGACAGATTGGCATCATGGACAATCGATAAACGCGAAATTCGATTGGCTGACGTACGATACGTAAGTTATACGACCGCGCGGGACAGGTTGGCCATTCAGAAGGAAAAACGGCTACGAGGGAATTAATGGAATAGAATGTACGTGACTGGATGGTCCACTGCAACGTCGGCGTTTGCGTGATCCGAAATGCCAAGGAGTGCTACCTCCTCTTCTCTCTCCTCCGGACAGAGGGACACATCGATGTTAACGCTTGCAGCACGAGGAACGAACGAGTTCGCCGGCCGCAGAAGTAATTCGATTGAGCTTCTGAATGGAGAACGATGACGGGAATTTCGAGCGTTTAGCGAATCGACGGATTTCAGTAGGGCGGGAGGGAGGTAAAGGGAGGAGAAGGAGGAGGAGCAATATCGGTTTCAATATCGAGGCCGATATATTGGGTTTGGTAATGTTGGAAATTGATTCGGTACATTTTACAGGCGATACGCCTATATCGATCGATACAAACAGCGTTTTTCAAGCGGTAACTCTATTTCATACCAGCCTGGTACATACATCGTTCCGATTAAAACGCTTCGAGCACGCGTTTTCGATGTTCAGCCGATCATCTACGAGTGTTTGCTCATAGGCATCGCGTTGTTTATTCAACGACCTATTGACCGGCAGCCAGGCAATCGTGAAACGGGACAAAGTGTCCACGAGAGCGTACTCGTTCGATTTACATAAAATCTGAACAACTGGAGCTCCGCGGAACTGGGCGCTGTTTGGAGAACACACTCGTTTTACACCATGTCCGCCGGATGCGCAGGAAGTTACAGAGCTTCCACGCTGATTTCGTTACCAGGGCCAGCAAACTTTAGACACGGTACCACCTTCCTAAATTTACTAACGTACACGGGCTGAAGCCGGATAAAATAGAAACAATTACTAAGACGCGTTGCCGGAACAATATGACATCTGGAACTACACATCTTCTTTTTGACAATCGCGTAGCAGAGGAGACGTAGCATATGAATGTGCAGTTTGTGCAACTTAGGAATTTTACGTCAAAAAATAGTACCTACAGCCTTGAAACCAGAAACGGAAGCTGCAAACCAGACAGGCAAACAGATGCAAACGCAGACAGTCGGCCCACCGCTGAACCTCTGCCACAAAACGCAGAAGAGAATTGCAGAGTTCGTGAAACTTGGATAACGAAACGAAACAGAGAAACCTGGAACGATAACAAAGATAGACACCAACAGAGACAGAAACAGAGAGAGAGAGTGTGAGAGAGGTAGGCGAAAGGGGGTGCGCAATTTGAGCGAGTGGTATCAGTCGGCGGGTTTAATGAGGTTAGCTGCAATTACATGCATTAGTACGACATGACGAGGGCAGCGGACACGACCTCGGTCCTCTGCAAGAGATATTGGATGTATGAGCCCGGCGAAAGGGGTGGCCAGAGGGTGGAACGTGGCAAAGAAGATACAAAGAGGGCGCGCATCGAAGGGATGAGAGAGACGGCGACACTGCTAGAGGGGGTTGGAGGGCATGAAAAAGGAGGAAGGGACACGGAAGAAACGGGTAAAATGCGTTAACGCGTTAGCCATAGTGTCTGGGAAGGAGGACAGAGATCGGGGCAGAGCTGAGCGGAGCGGAGCGAAGCGGAGAGGTTTGCTCGCGGCAGGTAACGCGCAAAATCACGCATCGTTGCCTCGCGATCAAACGACAAACACCGTGGGCTTGCCGCTCCACTGCGATAATTCTTTGATCGCTCAAAAAGATACACCGTCGAGGCAACCCTCTCTTCTAGGCTGGAACCACAGCCACCCCGACGGGAAAAAGCCGGTGAGTCGGATAAGCGAGGTGTAAGTTGATGCTCCGCATCTGGGAGAAAAAAGTGGGATGGGAGATAGGGAAAAAACAGCGTTCATTTAGCCCCGTTTAGTGACACGCAGCTACGATGAAATCGCTGGATCACGCTCCACTGGCTGTCAGAGAGCACCGACGTCACTTTTCGCGAAAAAGACTGCCTCTGTCACGCGAACGTCTCTGATCCGAGGAATTTGCTTGTTTTTCGAGCAGCGTGTTCAGAGGAATTGCGAAAAGGCGAAGGTAGGACTTGATGCTGCAGACGACAATTGTTGATTCTACGAGGACGTCGAAAAGTTTGGTGTCGCTATGCTTCGAAAGCTAAATTGGTTCTGCAAAAATGGTAGCTGTGAAGTAGAATGGGAACGAAGCAGGAAATCCGTTAGAAGATTATGAGTCCTTGGGGTGCTAGATTACGATCAAATTTTAAACAGTGGTTGGTATGCACCTACCTCCACAATAGGGTAAAATGTGGAAAACCATCCGCAATTGAGTCTAAGGTTGCTACGTCAGTTTCAACAGACCACCTATAGGTTCTGACGGACAACTGCACGCTACATATAATACGCTACCACAGTTGTCCAGATAAATCATATTATTTATGAGAAACCAAGAAATTTTCTTTACATTTATTAACATCATATTCGCTGAATCTCGCCCTGTACAGGATTCGCATCGTTTCTGTAGTCTGTCTAATAAAGCATAATAAAGAAGTCGAAAAGCTTTTCATACACTGTGCAATCACAGCTTTAATCACACAAGAATTAGTTACTGCAACATGAAGAATCGATCCCTCGTGTTTTCAATCAAACTTCCCGGCCCATAGATGAATTCCTTCGCCCTAAGGCTAACATTTACACGATACAAAGCAGCATGAATAACTTCCTCGATGATCAAACGATTAATCACCCGACACGACGTACCCGTCACAATAAACTCCACATAACGGAGGAGGGAGCACAGTGGACGCAAGATGACGGATGACCGTTGTCAACGAAACAGTACCAACCTCCCCATTCGTTTTTGCTCGATATTAACGCGACAGGGGCGCGTATTTTTGCACTGCACGCTGTCCACCAGTGTCCGTATTGTCGGTCGATACGGATTTTACGAGCGGCAACATCCTCCACAGAGGAACATGGACAACGATAGAGAGAATGTACGGACGCGCGGATACGTTTGATACAATATATAAGCGGTCGGATTGTACCGGGGGACGGGGGGCCACAAAGTAGCATTCTATTGACAGAGAGCTCTCCGGTCCGCCGGTGATTATACTTGGTGATCATATCGCTCGTATATTGACAAACAGCGATACCATACACGTACACGGAAAGAGAAAGGGTAGGGTGGAATCATCCCCATTTCCCGGAACGCTCTCGTTTCCCCCTGTCTTCCTTTTCTCGTCTCTTTCTCTCATGTTCGGCGTCCTCGTCGATCATCCCCCACGGGTGTACGCGCCGCTGCAACCAGCCTCTCGTCAGGCTAGCCGGTGGTGGTGGTGGTGGATCCCGTGGATGTTTCTCGTGCACCGGTGCACACAGACCGCCCACCGTCGACCCACAATACACCGCTAATTCCCATAAAGCGCCGACCGATACGCAAATGGACAAACGTATGGACATACGCACAACCGCCCCTGGCCTGTCGCTGACCGGCCAAACACCGCACGCTATACACACCCCCGCCCTCATCCTTCAACCATCTCTCTCGTCTGTTTCCTCTGCGTCTCTGTCCGGTTCGTTTTCTAGCCTGGCATTCGCAGCTCACGTATCGCGAACCGTCCCGCCTTTGTGGATTACGCTACCGTGTAATAACGGCACGGTCGTGCGGAAATGCGAACCCATGTCCGCCGACTCAACCCTGTTCCTTGTGCTCAAGACGTGCAGATTGTGGTTCTTTCTTGGTTCAGTGGGACATGATCGAGGGAACTGAGTGTGAATGATGAGAAGAATGTTTAGTTGGACGATGTTTGATGGTGTTTCATCAGGTGTACTGGCTGTTGGTTTGATTGTTGTGGTCCGGCGTAGAACGTGTTTCTAGGGGTTTGCAGAGGATAGTGAGACTATTGGAGATGTGGTTTAATATTTTTTCGAATTTAATGTCGTCTCACTGAAGTTTCTTTTTTTGTACTTCATTTACTGACAACTACAACCATTTTTAAACTCAATTATTGTTAATTGTTGTAAAATAAGAACAATGGCGTAACAGTCTAAGAGGAAGGAATTCTTCAAATATTACCTCGAAAATTGTGTAATGTATTTAGTAAAATGTAGGACACAATTTCATAACGTCGGAGATGACATTGCTAATAGAATGGACTAATAACTGTGATTTTTTATCTATAGATGACTCATCTAATCAAGTTGACTGTCCATAGCTTTCCACATTTTAAATCTACTATGAATACTTTTATTCTGTGTACACAGATATCTATTTAAAAGCAATGACATCATTTACGAGTAATTAATATTCAATAAAAAAATTACTTGAAAGTGCAATGAGAACCTCGAAACGCGTGACACAGAGCTATCATCAGCAACGAAGAACTTGATGCTCACCTGCAGTAATTTCGTGGAGAGTCGTCGAGTGCCTCTGGAGGGCGAAGGTCGAATGTGTCTGACCAGGTAAGAAGGAAGGTCGAGGCAACGATGAATGAGAACCGATGAATGAAGGTGGCTCGCATGCTTAAGGGTCCTTTCCGTTACCCTATCAAGGACGTTCCACCGACAAGACTCATACACTCGAAATTTCGTATGAACGAAAATTAAAATACAATCGAAAACAGACACGTCAGGATTTTATTCGAAGATTCATATATAAATTACTGAACAGAGGCTCATCATAATTAGAACAGAGAATATATTTGTTTTAAATCTACTACACTTGGACAGGATTCCTCACATTACTGATGAAAGCAATGAACATTGTTTATCTGACTGTACTGAAAACATTGAACATTGTTACTCTATCTTAACACTGTATATTGTTCGACATTGTAATAAATTTACCTGTTAGAAATTGTTTCAACAAAATAAAGAAAATGTTAAACACACTGTTCGAAACGAATTTTGAATGTATGTGATATTATATGAAAACGGATATCATATAGCCAGAGGAATTTCATGTCATCAAATCGCTCCCTGCACTTATGAAATCACGTAATACTACATCATTGGTAATCCGCTATATCCTACAAAAGCACGTATTATTACGATAATAGCTGTGAAAGTTTTAATTTCTCATCAAATTACAACGCTACTGTTTGAATGGCACAGGCTACCATACCTGGCTACCTATAATTTTGACTAGCTCTTCGAACCTCCATTTGTCGACGTCACACGGAAGCTCCAAAAAACTGATCCCCCATTGCGACGTTATTGTATATTAGAAACCATCGCATCAACTCTGTCATTTCGTAGCACCGAGGAGAAATAAAAAGCGAAGGATCATCGGGAGCACCAGGCGGTCCGCAGGGTCGAGCCACTGGGCGTGACAATATGCTCCTGCACAGGTGCTCCGAAGGTATAGGTAGGTTCGTGGCGCCTTGGAGAGAGAGAGGAGAGAGAGTCCTCGCCGCCCACGCAATCGTCCAGCTCGGAAGGAAGGAAGAGAGCGAGAGAGAGAGACAGACCAATAACCCAGAGCAGAGAGATTGTAGCTGAAGAAGTGTGCGCGGTCGAACGAGTGGCCGCACACCTGTGCCAATGCAGCATGGCATAGAGTCGCATAACAGGTGGAAAGGTAGCAGAGAAAGAGCCAGAGAGCTAGGGAGAGAGAGAGAGCGAGAGAGAGAGAGAGAGAGAGAGAGAGAGAGAGAGAGAGAGAGAGAGAGGAGAGAAAGAGGGGAACAGAGGAGAGGGAGATCCCCACTCGACCCCGAGTCTGCCAACTCGAACATTACTATACGCCCTCCGGGAGCCGAGAGGAGGAGAACGTTCAGACTACCGCCCTCCTCCCACGTTCTATCGTCTCCTCTCTCTTCAACTCGTTCCTCTGTCTCCGTCCGACACGCGGACAGACCGACCTCTCCTTTTCCTTCACGGTCGCACTTCCGTTTTAACGTCAGCTAACCTCTCGAGGCGGCTGCCGCGCAAACGCCGCCGACAAACGCGTTTTCACTCGGTGCCGATGAAATGGCCGACAAGAAAACCGTTCTCCACCCTTGGAACGCACACTGACGGAGGAGCTGGGAACACCTCGTCGAGGATCAGCCTTCCGGGGAACTTGTCGCGAGAGCATCCAGTTTTGCTTCTGCGGGAAAGGAGATTTTGGTTCCGGGCGAAAAGATGGCCTATACTGATGTTTTGGGATATCCCGCTATGAGGTGATTATAGCTTCACTTCTTCAGTGACGAATTCGTTAGGGTTGGGAGAAATTGTATTTGTTCAATGAGAACTCATACCAAATTGACAGCAAAGATGTACAGATACAGTGGGATGCAGAATTGCATGCGACCCAAGTTTGAAAAATGTGTCAAATGATTCTATCAAAAATTGATAACTCCTGATCTAAATTTTAGCATTATTTATCAATCATGTGGTGTTACAAATTGTTCAGAGATCACGATATCAGAAATGAAATGTCCAGCGACTTTAACACTTCCACCGACCCTGTGTCCACCGCATAGGCGTCACATTCTTATCCGCAACACTCGAATTAACAACAACAGCCAAACGTGCGTGTGTCAGTATCCCTGAAGAATATTGCGCAGAAATGTTACAACTTCTTCAACAATTTCAAGTCTACTCTATCAGACAAATCCCTGACAGAGTAATGGAAAATCCGCCAGTTATAGCGATGTGCCATCAACGGGGGCACACGAACGACGTCGACACCGATCCTCATCATCCTCAAGGTGCAGCTGTGTCGAGACCTACCGGGTCGCGAGCGCATTTACTTAAACGCATTCGCGGAATTTCGCCGTGGGGCGAATTTAGCGGGATATCAAGGAAGAAGGATCGTTTCCACACAGCACGTAAATGACTGGAGTAATAACGGTAATACAGCGGGCATTATCTGCACGCGCCCGCATTTTTGCGGGTAGACAGGTTTCAGCCAGCCGATTCCTTCGCATCCAGCCGATGACCCGTGCTTTTTCATGCCTCCACGACCAACCAGTCATCGCGATGCTATCGACTCCAACTGTTCTGTCTCGATCGAACAATAGATTTCAAACGTTCATTCATCCTTGCTGTTAGCACACTTCCTAGCGATTCATCCTTGATGAACTAACACTGGGTTGACGACTTCAACATTACACGATATGCGGCGATTTCATATGCGTTGAATATGATCTGTTCGACACGCATTGTTAGGCCTGTTGTACGTCTTATGTACACTCCTGTCCATAAGTCATAAGACATTTACCAATTTCAGTTTTACGTTCAAATTAAAATTAATACACGGCCACTATATTGAATCAAACGATTATTTACAGATTATTTGCACTGAATACAATTTCTAAATGTTAAAGTATATTTAAAATTATATATATATATATATATATATATATATATATATATATATATATATATCAAAATGATAACTCGAAATAGTTTTGGCAGTCTTGCGGTCATTTTTTTTGCTGTTTCTTCTTGGATTTTTGTTCAGAATCGCTGCAAATGTGTTTACAGATCACAAAATCGAAACAAATATCGCCCAAATTTAACGCATTGAAAAAGTGGTCTTGAACCGTACTATAATTATTTCAGTTTTTTTTTTAAATTAATTACAACAGAATACTAACCACGTCATTACAAATATGTTGTGTGAACATAAATGTTTTTAAAAGAACCGTTCATATCGAAATAAGTAACCAAGTCTACTATATCGTAATCCAGGTTTATTAAAAAATGGCAAGGTGTCCCATGACTTATGGACGGGGGTGTACGTTTCGAAGCCTTTCGAAAGACAAAGGGGGTATTCGTGTACAGCGTCTATTATTTTTCACATCCATTTCAATTTTCGGGAGTGAAACGTCGGGCGCGTTGTATTTTAATGTCATCGAGTAAAAGAGAAGCGATCTTGAATTGCCCATTTTCGGTGTCTGTACTATACCCACGGTCGATTCGAATCGATAGAATCGTCATCGTTCGTCGAATATCTGTCTGAATCGATTTTTAGATTATCTTATGATAGCACCGTGATAATCGGTGGAGAACGGTGAATGTTTCACGTGAATCGGCGAGGGTAGCACGCAGGGATCTCAAGATTTCATGTACTATATGAATAGTAGTCGAAACGCATCTCTCCGGGGAATGTGGCGTATCCGTTTCCGCGTAAATAACGTGTGTGCGAATTATTGGTTCGCGTAATCACTTCCTGGGCGGCACGGTTTCGTGAAACGTGTTTTCGATTGGTTTCAAATTCGTAATGACCTTGTTTGCGTGCAGTTGGTACCTACCAACGGGATTCTGTCGAGGACATCCGAAATGGTGTACGGAGAATTCTCGTTTATTCGAGCCATTTTACATGCAGGTTGCGTCCTTATTGGGATGATGTACGTATTTTTACGTGAAAAATGTTTTTGTAAATATATAAGATCTTTCGTAAACTTTCTGAGATCATAATTAGTCTATTTAGGTTCGAGGGTGCTTTGAATATTAGCTTCTATTCGTTCGCCATCCCTTTTTAGAAACACCCTTGCAATTTGTTTAATCCTGTTCTACTGGAATTATGGAGATATTGTATAGAATTTGTTTCCTTGCGTTTTTGTCAGATGATAAATATTGGATGATCGAAAGTCGAGTTGAAGTATTCGTTGATATAGAGAACAAATTAAGATAAACCAGAATATTCTGTTAATTTACTAGAAAGGGAAACAAGATTGGCTAATCAGCGTTATCAGTTACAACACGTCGGTTTGTCGAAATCTGTGAAACAGGCTGGTAAAGATACACTGTATAATTCTCGATTGCTCCACTTTCTGCGCGTAACATCAGCGTAAAAAGGATGCAACACGGTTTTTATCCTGTTTCTCGTTATATATTAGATCAGTGGAATACACGTTTCGAACGATACTAACGATTCGCGTTTAGCGAAACAGTACGCGAAGTTAATTAAGTTTAATTGTGTACACGCTGCTATGAGCTTTAATTGAAACGCCTGCAACGCAATGTTTGTTTAACCTTCCATTACCTGACGATAAAATTAAGTCAATGACTCTTTCAAACGTGGTCGAGATACGAACGTTCGCGGTATCCATTATCCGTGCGTTTTATAACGAGAATGAAATTCTTTTCGAGACGTTCCTCCGTGATGATCGAGGAAAACGTTGGCTGAGCTTTCACCGACAATAGCGTTACCGAATTCAATTCATGTTCCATTCGATTCATTGTCGATGCACGCGTATTAAAAGCGGAATCGATATAATTAACTGATCGTCCACGCGACCGAAATAAGTACAGTCTCAGCTAGAACGAGTAACTCGATTGATGGGGCGACTTAATAATACGAGACAAATTATCGGTTATTGATACGTCCACCGAATCGAATTCACATCGTGTACGAATTTAGACCATTGCTACGATCAATAAATCTCACGCGTACAGGTGAATTGTCGTTAGCTTCGTCAAATTGACTGCAAATGAATTTTGTATCGCTGTTAGGTTGCCAACCGTACCGTCCCAGACAATCAATTTCTCTGCTGGCCTCGATCGGGCTGAAAATAATTCCACCGTTACATACTATCCACAATCGCTTCGAAATGATCACTGCATACGCTGTCCCGAATCGGTCGAAGCAGTCACGCGATTCGAAAATGATTTTATAATGACGATAAATAAAATAAAGTCTCGTCGAGTGCTTCTTAGATAGATCATTCGATTTCAGTGTCATAAGGAAATTAGGAGACTCTAATGTCTTTAGTTTCGATCAAATTTTACATGTATAATGATAGTGCTGAATATGTATAGTATTGTATTAAAATTATAGGACACAACTCTCAAGTGTTTATGAAAAATTACGGCTCAAAATTTAGAACTGTATAATAAATAGGACTAACCCAACCTGATAGTATGTTCAGTTCATTCAAAAAATAGTTCAGAGGGCTGAATAAACCACTGCACCTATAATTTTTATAATTCGTAGTATTTATAATAACTTCATAAATCGACGAGAGTGTTTAGTTGTTTTGGCTTCTAGCTACTATGGTTCATTTATTTTAGAGTACCTGTAAATTTTGGGGCTGATATTACTCAAGAGAATTTATATTTATGTAGGAATATATATGATTAAGTTTATTATAAAAATAGATAAAAATTAATGTAATATAGTAAAATATAAAAGAGAGTATCGAATATAACACAGTGTCCAAATACGAATTCGGTTTGCAAATACACCGTACTTCTTTTCGCGTCGTATGTTTTATCTGCGTAACGCAGAATGGCCAACTGTCCGCTTCTGTGTTCGACCTGTGTGTCGTCTTTCGATTTATAAACACATTATAAACAATTTTCCTGCGGTTTTAAATTCATTCAAAAATAATGAAAACTAACAAGACCTCCTGTTATCTATTATACATATGTACTCAGTTCCTATTAACATTTCCCCATCGTTCATCATCATTCAACATCATGCGTACCACCTACTCTACCATCAACTAATCCCAGGATACGCTATCCAAACACCCTGTACATTAAAATACAAACACATTGAAGCTCGTGTATCCATATAAACATCTCCAGTCTAATCAAATAAGCCACCTACCTTCGACTGATCTTGCTGTTGCAGCAATTGTTCCCTGAGCAGCTGCAGCTGCAGGATCATCTCAGACAGTCTTCGTTCCTTTTCAGCGAAACTCTCAGCGCACAGCACCCTATGAAGGGCCGATGCGCCGTCCTGTTGAACCTGTCCTTCGTTGTTCTGCATCCTTCCGGAGGCGGGTGGCGAGGGTGGGACGCTGTTCGCGACGCCTCCGCTGGAACACACAACACGAAACCACGGTCAATTACGTTCCGTCAGGGTTTGATCTGAAACGGCACGGAGGTCCACTCTGGGTCGTAGGTAGATCAGGGGCTTTCGCAAGAGCTTCCAGGAATGGGATAGTGGTCCATGCACATAGGGCCGGGAGCCAGGTGAATAATAGATAGGGTCGTGGCCGCGCAATCACGGTAGCCCGAGTGTTTGCCCCCGTGATGGGGTGTTCTCTCTCTTTCCATCTCTCCATCACGTGTTTTCCCGCTTCTACTTGGATTCTTTCGCCCCCAAAGTGCCCTCCTGCTCTTCCACGCCCGGAGCTCTCTTTTATGCCCGGGAAAATGGACCACGAATAAGTGATACGGACGCATTGTGCGGACAGGGAGCGACAAAGCGTCTGTACGGGAGGTTGCAGGCCTATGAAGGACGACGCCCACAAGGATAAGGACGAAACTGGGCTTGAAAGAGCCGTCTCCAGGAATCTGGGGCAATATATTAGGTCCAGGGGAATGTTCGGCTTCCTGCTGATGGTTCGTATGGGGTTGTCAGGTTGTACACGATTGGTGACTAAATGAGGTGTGCTCGATGGATTTTAGTTTGCATATGTCTGCAAGGGTAGCAATTAACTATTAGTGTATTCCATATTTTTTAGTCTTCCTGTACTGTATAGGGGTATGCGTCCCGGTATCTCACAGTTCGAGGAAACCAAAGTGCTAGTCAGGACAGAGGGTCATACTTCCCCAGAAAATATCGACAATCGATTGAGATCATAAAGCACCAAACTAATCTCATCAAGGACACAGAATACCACGTATGTTCCATCTGGGACACCCTGGTATCGTTAAACTTGAACGAACCAACGGAAAACACTCGTAATATGAACTCCCTCCATAAGTAGGCAACAAAAAGAAGACGAGCTCCATTAACAGCACGCCTTTGATCCCTAATAAAGCTAGCTGCGAATGCGCATTCTATTGGAGAACAATATACAGAGGATGTTCACCAATGCATAGTAGAAACATTAGACAATTTAAAAATACCTAATGGTCCCAAACATCGTTTCTTAAAATTTCTAAAGTAGCTCATTCATGGATCCATTTTTACAGTACCGATGAAGCTGTTTGATTACCATCGTGGAAGAGGTGAAAGGATGCTATTGTTTTATAACGTTTATGGGAGTATTAAAGAAACACGAGTTCCTCGTTGTGCTCATGGAATGTAATTACGTTTGAGGTTGTATACAAGGAAAATTGTGCATCACGAAACCCGTTACTTCATCGAACAACGTGTTTTATCCTCGCACATCCGATGAAAGGCCCTTGCTGTGTGTGTGCTTTCTTTCAAGGCGATATTAACGCTCAGTGGACGGCTACACGATTCTATTCGCGCCTGTTGACCTCGGTATCATGTAACAAAAGGCTCCATTCTGTTACTATTATCATCCTCAAAGAAACAAGGAGAATTTCATTTTTCCACGTGCTGAAAAATAAACCGTCCTTGTACCACCCACTGCTATTTGAAGGTGGAGATCCACGACGAGATGTTTCATGAGATTTTCCTCTCATGAGACGAAAATTTCAGCAACAATGAAATGTAAATATATATATGTCTGTATATGGAAAGTCTCATGCGAGACACGAAATTTCTGCCTCATCGTGGATCTCTACCTTTATAACTTCAGCCATTCTTGACAATGTTCAGTGTTGAAGATAAAGTCTGAAATATTCACGCAACCATAAAGGAATAATTTCATGGATAGATTCTTAACAGAATCACGTATGATCGATTATTTACACAGTTGTCCTGCAACCACGACCGAGCGCGATTGACTATCGACCGTAGTATGTTTGCGTGCGCGTATTTTTTATCGTACACCGCGTTAACATAATTTCGAGCCATTATGAAATTGATACTTTTATCTTCGGCACGTTTACATCATTAAATCGAGCCGCACACGCGTGCCTCGCATGGTGGAAGTTGGCAAGCAGATATTAGTATCAAAAGTGGAACATGTAATAATACACAGAGCAATTCTAAAGGAATACAACAAAACAATTCTTTCACACCCTTCGTGCACCTGAAAACTGAGGAGAAGGTACTGATAACGCGAGTCCTACGTATCTGGAAGCTTGTTGTTCTAGAGGTTTGCAAGTGTTAGTGCGAAGGTAGCTTAATAGTACAAGCAGTCGCACAACAGGTGTTCAAACTGGCCTGTTTTGTTAAGCACACACGTTCTGAGATGTCTTATAATATTTGGAGCGTTGCTGATCATGTTGGACGTGTTGTTTGCGTATTTAGAGTTCGTCAGCTCTTTCCTACGTGTACTATTGTATAGACGGTCAGATTAGGCGACTCAAAATCATATGTACGATACAATTGGTTCCTCTTTTTAATTAAATGAGCATGTAAACAAACATGTGCTTTCATAAAATAATAACCTGTACATCACAAAAAGTCTCGATTGTCTATTCTTATCAGTTTCGTTGGTGAAATGTTGACCTATTGTTCTGAAACATCCTGTATCATCGTACAGATTCTATCGAATGCGACGAAAGAGTGACGGTAAAAATTGAAACGGCTCTAAGTAATCGTTGCAGATTAGGCAACTCAAAATCATATGTCCGATATAATTGGTCCTTCCTTTTAGTTTAATGAGCGTGTAATCAAATATGTGTATTTATGAAATAATAAACTGTATATCACAAGAAGTCTCTGTTGTCTGTTTTTATCAGTTTCATCGGTGAAGTGTTGACCTATTGTTTTGAAACATCCTGTATCATCGTACAGGCTCTATCGAACGCGGCGAAAGAGTGGCGGTAAAAAATTTAAACGGCTCGAAGTAATCGTTGCAGCCGCGCGTATGCATGTATGTATGTGCGTTATCGAACGATTAGTCTATATTCAACGATATCGCACGGTCACGTAATAATAATTGCTCTATGTAATCGGGCCCGTCAATGAATTGATTCTTTGTATCGAAACGGCCACGGGGATGCGAAGCTTTTTCCGTTCCCACTGCATCGCTCGCACAATGTACAAAGTCGAGAATACAAAGTAAAGATTCTCTGTGCACGTGGCTAATTACGCTCCCCGCTTGCGTCTCGTTCGTTGAGATTTCAAGACGTATAACATTATACGTTATTCTCTCTTTCTCAATATTGTAGATAATCTATACCGAGGAAAGGATCAGAATTAATCACAGAGTGTTTCGATAAAAAGAATTTAGAAGTATATAAGTAGGTACTTGCAAAGAAGAACAGAAAATGTCTCATCAACATCGGGCTTAAAATTAATCCGTAGTATATTCCTACGCTCCGTGCGGAGAACGCACAAGGGAGTTCAAGTACTGCGCTTATGGAACAAGTTTAACAACCTTCTGCACGTGACAGGTGCGGTTCCTTCACAAACATCTATACTGAACAATTTTTAATTGAACACGTTGACTGCCACACTATATAGACTGAGAACGACACACTTTTCTAGACGTCGATACAATATAATAGTAATCTCAAGTTATACCATTTTTAATCAATGATATTAATGATTCTTTATAGTCATTTGCTGGTTCCGTTAGATCTTTTTAGATATTTTTACTAATACTATTTGCAGTCAAAGTGTTAATATCACGAGTAAACGCTTATAGATGATTTCTTGTGTTACGCTACCCTCGACGACTCACAAGCTCTCGAAACATAAAAATTGCATATCTGTGGTGTTTGTTCCCAAAGTGTCCACAGCTTTCGAGGCAAAGTGAAACAACGCGTGCACAGGATCATGTCGAAGAAAAAAATGATCGAAAAGGCGATTCCACAGGAGCGCGTATGTAATCATTGAAAGCGAACCGATGAACTTGGCAACGACGGAACGGAATCGTGCCAGTTCACTGCCCACACCGTGCACAACATAATCGGGGCCAAAATGCTTCGAAAAATTCTGCCAACTGTACGTGCGCGCGCTGTCTGTCGCTTTTTTGGAATACATTCAATTTCTGGACTCGAGCCCGCTAAATAATAGCTAAATAACGGGGATACTTGCGGGTCAAAAATACTCGTTTAACGGCCGATTGCTATCCACTCGCGCGCTAGCTAAATTGCAGACTTCGTAATGGCCGATGAAAAGCGTGACGCGTACCTTTCGATGGGAAACATCGTCTCTTCACCTGTACGGAACTATACGAAAGCGCTTGTCGGCCAGAATAATGCGCATGGGAATGCGAAATCGGTGGTCTCCTGTCGGAAGCTGAAGATTTTCTCTTCTTTGCTATAAAGTCTTTGATGCATGAAAACCGGAAAATTAGAAATACAAGGTGTTCCAACGTGATGCAGGCCTTGAAGGCTTATAATAAAAAAGGCTCAGTCAGCATAGTTCCGTAAAATAACCCTTTCCTAGTAAACGACAATTTGTTATTTTAATGAAAGTGGTACAGATTATAGGGAATTGTCCATCATCATAGCAAATAAAGGAGGCTCTATAATCTGTTGAGCATTCATAACATCAGAAGCTTTGTCTGCATCTTTAATTTCGGTAACAAATGTACAATTTCGTCTCTTTGATTTTGGTCAGTATTTATGCTTTTCCTAGCAGACACTTTCTACTAGAAAGAGATTGTAAGAGAAGGCGACGTTCAGGTCATCTGGAAGGCGTCGCCTGTCATCGCCATCAGGGGTGCCGCTCGTGGGCCCTCCATGGATGCGTCGTGGGTCAAGGATTTTGGCCAGCGACGCGGCATTTTTGTAACGGTCCTCGTGTGCGATACACGCATTCCAGAACGGGCATTGGCAAAATATATATACTTAGTATTATTTAGTAGTTACTGTGTGTTACTGAAACGCCCACCCCTCTGTTTATCTTGCAAGATGAATTACGTTGGTTATTTAATAAAAACGGAATCGAAAATCGTTGTTTCGACCGAAAGTATTATCCTACGGACCTATATTGATTAAACGATTTTTACTTGCCTTGGAAACTGTTGGAATTATATGGCATATTGCTGAAATTAATTAGCAGAAAAGTTGACGTAATACACAGACGTATTTAAAGGAGCACTGAGAACTCGTTCAGAATCTCATAGCCGTTCGAAAGAATTAAATTCGAAGATGTAAACGCTAGACGTTGGAGATCAAAATTTTTTTATCGCGACCCAGCGGACACTTATAGATTGCGCGAACCTCGAGAAACGGGGTCCAGGATAAAACGACCGATTTCTTATCGCCGCCTTCTAGACATGTTTCTTTGTCTCGCGAAGTTAAGATATTTTCAGCCACACTCACTGTGGACCCCTTGTTTTTTTGTGCGTGCAGCCTCCTCTCTGCTCTTCCAACTTCCTTGACGCTCACCCTCTTTGTGTTTCGGATGGACATACGGGTAACGAAGAGTTGGTTTACGACTGGAATCCGTGGATCTTGTCGTCCGCGAACAATGGCCGCTTTTGTGGGCCCACGAATTCGAACGGTCCCCCGTTCCTTATTCACCGAAGAAGAAACTGATACGTTGCGTCTCGGGACACCGATACGGAAATCCCTAGAAAACTCTCGTGCAAATTGAGAAATTTCTTACTTGATCGAAAATTAACACAGCATAATTGTTGGAGGAACTGCAACATCATTCGTTGGAACTAAACATTTTTAGAATGAATTCTCAAACGATAATAAGTCAGTCGTGAGATTTGCATGTTGACAATTAACTGACGAAAATTATTTGAAAGTCTTCCTTGAAAAGAAAAACCAAATGAAACTATGGTAAGACTGAAAAGTCAGGTTACATCATTAAGCCAAATTTTCAATGACTCATCGGACAATCGTATAACACAGAAAAAATCCTGCAGACTCTAAACGGTGAGACGCAGTTCAACAAATCCAGTGATATCGTTAGGCGATAACTGTTCTCTCGCCGATATAAAGAGTACCGAAGATCCGTTTTTAAGCTATATTTACCGGTTACATAAGGTTCGTTGGTGGCTGATAACGCTGTAAAGACAACGGGGAGAGATTACAACGCGACGATTGCAACACTGCTAACGAATCCACAGTGTCCGAATCGGCCGGCACAATATCGACTAATTAAAAGGAGATACACGTTATGTAACCGGGATGGTCGAACGGTATGTGGTACGTGACACTTCGATACATCTCCCTCTCTCTTTCTCTTTCTCTCACTCTGGTCGTGTTGTATAGCAAAATCTGGGAGACACAGGAAGCCGGTGGAATCGCTCTCATTTCCCTCGGATGACTGGATGTTTCCTGGCGCTGTTTAATTAACGTCGCCGGCCTGTATACGCGCCACCGAATCAAAGATAGGGAAACTGTAAATGGCGGCCTGATACGGACACGATATATCGTCTATCCCCTTTTCACCAAGTGACACGTATGTACATAAACACGGGCCCCTTTTGTGTCGCGTTCCCGTACTTGAACCACCTGAATCGAACATCGAGCCTTTGCGGATCGAGAACGCGGTTTTTTATTTGATCAGGCTGATTTAATGAAAGAGATTCTGATTAGGATAGAGTTTTCAATAAATTTTCTAGCAAGGTGCAAGGGTTTCTCGAGGAGCGTCTAATTGTATTCGGGCTGATGTTGATGGAATTGCGGTTTAAAATAAAAAGGATACATGAAGTGAGTAGCGATCAATGGTAGCTTATTCGACTACAACCAGCCAACCAAAATGAATTAATTACAATGTGACCCAACCAAACCCTCTGTTATGAAATGATGAGTCACGCTTGTGTCTCACATTTTAGTCCAAGCAGGAGTCTTGATCGACTATTAATTCTAAAGAATTCTTTTGTGAAAAAATCTGTTACAGTTCGACAACTTAGTCATGAGGTCTAAAGGCGTCTACTCCTGCAGCCCCGCCTTCAAGATCTACATACACACTACTAAACACAGTGCTTCTGGCAACACCTTTAAGTACCAACATAAATCACTGAAACGAACTACCGATCTTAAACCCAGCAACATCACCCAAACACTAACCAAAGTCATATAAAATGTTCAACAGTCAGTTAAATGAAAAAATAAAACACACACTCTACGACAGCATACCTAAAACACTGATCTTAAACTTAGTAAAACCACCAAAAAACTAACCAATGCGCATTATGTCCGGTGGGCGTCGACGAGGGCGGCGGGCTGTTCCTCCTGTTGTTACTCGTGTCATCCTGCAGCGACAGAGACTCGCTGTTCATCTTGCAGGTTAACCTCTTCAGCACGTCGTCCATGGATCTCTTGCTGCCTGCCGTGGCAGTGCTACCACCGTTATTATTGTTATTCTGCGTCACTGTATTGTTATTGTTGTGATGAGGATGATTCGGGTAATAAGGGTCGACGGTTAGGGGGGTGGGTGGTGAACCGCACTCGGACGAACTGGCCGGTTCCGCGACGCCGCCCGACGAGGACAATGTGTTCGTGTGGTGATGGTGGTGATGATGATGATGATGGTGGTGGTGAGGGTAGTGGTAGGGGGTTATAGTGTCCTGACTGGATAGCACGGTCCTTTGTCGTTTGCTTCTGAGGGAGTTGGACGACGGCGATGGTGAGTCTCGAAGATCGGGTTCGCTGGTGGTCGCCGGCGACGAACAGCCGGATGACTCGCAATCACCTCCCCTCTGGTGAGGGTAACAGTCCTCGATGTCGACGGGGGTGGTCGGACCCTCTTCGACTGCTACCTCGCCACCGGGACCACCGGTCACCGACGAGGTCGTGTCCTCTTCCTCCTCGTTGGCGCCTGCCACTGTACCCGTGCCTCCCCCGCCCTCCGATAGCTTCGTTGGTGGTGACTTCCTCTTTGAGGACATCCTCAATCTGGAAACAAAATGCGTACCAGGTCAGTTGATTCTTTCACTCAGTGACTGTGCTTCAAGTCGCATCGGTAGTTATTATAGAGACTCGGGGTTTCTTGGTGTTCTCCTCGTCAGGGTTTGAGGATACTGAGGCTGCAACGCTGATGACGTCTGGACATTGTTCTTCTATCGAGAACATAGTCGAAATTCGTGAATCTCGAACGGTGTCATTTTTATAATGTGATCTGCAATACTACTTTTCCTTGCTTTCTATTTCCAGACCGTGTGAATACAAATGAAAGAGAAATTTAAAATTAGCTCATAGTAATAGGTAGAGTTCTGATAGGGTTTGGTATACCTTACGAGGTCTACAAAAAAGTACAATGCCAGAAAGGAGAGGTAATAAAAAGAGAAATCTCGTTGGCGTGTTGCTGTCAGAAACGATTCTAACCTAGAAGTGCTGTTAACTCACAGATACCACAGGATTTGGTCTAAAATCACCCTCATTTCAATGCTCAATCCCAGAGCACGATAAGTCGCTATCGAGGCTATTGATTTCTTTTTCCTGTATTACGCAGCATAAAGAGCACTTTGTTTCCTCGTGTCTGCCAATTACGTAACCAGCACAAAGTTGCAATCTGTCTGCCGTGGCATTATCTTAGCGAACGAATGCATGCATAAATCACATTACAATTCATATAGTAATTCATGGTTAATAGGACGCTACCGATTGGCTAGCGACCAACCGGTCTGTCAAGCAATCCCTTGCAACAACAGAATATCGAAACATCAAAGAACTTCCTATTTCACATCAATAATAAACAAACATTTACCAACGCAAGTGCCATTAATTTTCATCGCACCGACTCTAGGAATTGTTGTATAAAATCTGAACTTAGAAGATTTTCTTGAACTTCTGGTTTACGGCAATACTTATCGTCAGGAATAAACAAAAGATCTACAATATTTAGGGGATGCGGTAGTTTCACACGGAGAAGCGAATTTCGAGACGTAAACCACGTTTGATTTCTTATCGAACTGTAGGGCCTGTTACTTGAAAGCTATAGCTTGTTCTGCTTTTGCATCATCATCCCCTAAATAGGTTTCAAGGGTAGACGAGACGAGATTCCTTAGCTACGACCCTCGAACGACGTCTAAACTCTATCTGTCGTTAATTTAGCACCGGACTAGCCTAGTCCACTCATTTCCGTCTACAAATTACCAAATCTAAATCTAAATCGCCGCTGGAAGGAGAAGAGTAATTCTCTGACCGAAAGGGAGACAGAGAGAGAGAGAGAGAGGAGTTGATTACATAATTGAACATGAGGCGCAATAATCGAGCGGCGATTATTGAGCGCGAATTATTGTTGTGTGCGCGTATCGTAACGCTGTTTCCATCAATCGGAGAGAAACGTGGAAGCGGAGAGGAGCGGCGAGGCGAATATTATACGCGGAACGATTATCTTCGGAGCTGAGTGAGGTTGTGAGGTCATAAACTGCCGGAACGCTTGCGAACGTCGACACCGTGCCCGAAAATCACGTCCGAACCACGGCTCGTTCATACTTTCAAAGTCGTTCTCGTGAAATCGATCGTCGAACGTTGCATTTTTTACGGAATTTTAGAGCTGCCAAAAAATCTGATTGTTTCTATCCGATCATCCTTACTATGAAATTATTTTTAGAGGAAAAATCCATGAATGGATGGGATTTTGTTAATTTCGAATCAGATCCTTTAAAACTGCAATTCTCTCAGAAACTATTGTAAAGCAATACGAAAAAATAATTCCCGGTAACATGATTCGTAATTCACAAAGAACTCTCGTTCAGCCTCAAACGTGAGGAATTTCCACCAGTTGCTCAATTTCTGAGAATCAGTGTCAAAGCGTCACCGAAAGTCGCGATTCTGCATAAAATTGTAACCAGTTACCTCCACGGCAATTATTTCTCTTTCAATAAGAAACAAAATCACATTGATTTATGTAGAGTAGAGCCTCCCGTATTCGAAACCCCATTATCCGAATATCCTAATATCCGAACGTTCTATTATCCAAACAGCTGTTTCGTGAAAACTTATGTGATTTAGTAGCCAAAAAAATGTGGGATCCTTAAACATTGAAACAAACTGTCAATTTTGTTGATTTCTATTTGAATAAATGAAGTTTAATATAAAAAAAAAGTGATTGTTCTATTATCCAAAAATTCTGTTATCCGGCCATATTTGTCTCTCTATTAGTTCGGATATGGCAGGCTCTACTGTACTTCCAAACCATTTCATACCAAACAATAATACGACTAAATCTCTCCAAAATTTTAAACGAACTCATTGTGTCTTCCAAACACAAACCAACAGCAAGTATAGGAATTTCTCCAAGCTCCTCGATTTCCAAGAACCGGTGCGTCCAGATGGGGCCACCGGAAGCGGCGATTCCTCGTGAAACTCACGGCGCCGGGACGGTTTGCCGCGTCATCGCGACTTGTTCGCCGGTTTCTCGGTCCGCACGCGTGACCGGCGGCTTTTTTACGGTATGCAGCGTTACGCGTGCAGCGGTGCACGCGCTCACGTCACCGCCACGAACACGTGCTTCCTCGCTCCACACACGGCGGACGCATGTGCCCCGAAAAAGCCCGGACACGATAAAAGTCAGGCGAGCTTCGACGATGAATCGACTGCCAGACGTGACCCGCCGACGAAAGAATTGTTGCCTGCGCGCGTATAGGATTATTTAGTCGAAAGTTCAGCCCCGGTGACCTCCAACACACACCATTATCTGGGAATTATTCCGAATTTATGATCTCTGTGCTTTAACGACTGATTGGGATTCTCCGTATCTCGCTGACCGTTTGATTAATTTTTAATACTCGGCGCGAGTCTATTTTTGCTTGCACACGCTTCAACAGGATTTCGTACTGTGCAACCTGTTGTGTATCTTATGTCGTGCGCATTATTTAGGAGCGGTACAAATATAACAAAGTGCTGTCAAATGAATATATATATATATACTGTTTGAAGTGATTAGAGATTCCTACACTTGTTTTTCGGGTATTGTTTAGTAGGTATTAGAAACGATGAAAGTTTCCCAACATTATACACAATAAACATTAAATGAAGATGTTCTTTCCTTAGAAATGTTTGACAAATTATTCGAAATTATTGAAAATCTAGAACCTCTAATTGTTTCAAACAGCGTATTCGTATTTGTACTAAGAAATTATAGTCGAGTCGAAAATGTAATGAAGTGTGGTTTTTATACAGGTACATATTGCTACGGATTCTATCATAAACTGATAGGCTGTTGCCAGACTTAAAAATATTGATCTCGAGCAAAAGCAGATAATTCGGAAAGATGTCAGGTAGGTCATGGACATCGTTAATATTGATTTTGAAGAAACATAATCGGTTGTGTAAGAACGGGCAGAAGATGCATTATCTTACGAAGCGGTATTTTTATAAGTTTCTGATTTATTTAGAATGAATCGATTGGAATGGTCAAATCGCAACGAAAAGTTATTGTAAAATCTCGAATGCATCCCTCGATCAAAATACGTCCATTTCGAAGATGATGAGAATGTGAATACACATGGAGCTGCGTGTGCCTTATCTCGTTCCTTTTTATGCGTGAAGCGAACGCGATGTACCCTCGTTGGCAAAACCTTTCTTTCCAGCGCCGTGAATTTCCACAACAACGCGACAAAGAGTATTAAAACATTGAACCAGGACATTAGCGATTTCAGCATTGTATTTCTCTCTCGTTAGCATTAATTAAATGCCTCTTTGATTCTCTCACAATTTATGCGAGGCATTCTCTTCTACTATTTAAATAATCACACATTGTTAATTCGACGAAGATCGTACAGTTTATCGAGAACAATAAGATAGACGTGCCTTCTTCCTGTTTACTTGTTTCGTGTATTGTATTCAACGATGCACAGGATCACGTAATATTCTTTTGAATTGTAATTTCTGAAAATATTATGCAATGCGCAACGAAAAAACAGTTACATCTTCTGTCATGCTTCTATGCGTTTCGATAGGAACTGTTGATCCATCGCATAACGTAGAAGAAAAGGAACGGTGGGAGCCGATTCTACGTTTATCGCTGTACCAAATCTTCTGGGTCAAACTTTCAACAAGACAAATTAGAATAAATTTAAAACAACATAAGATCGAAGATCAATTCAGAAACAGAATACAACGAGGATTTATGACACTTCTCCTCAATTTGAAGAATACCTACAAATTTGAATTTATCAGAAATTTGGAAACTAGATTGTTGACGAGTCATAGACATTTATACCTCGAATATCCTTCATCTTAGTAGTTAGAGTCTCAAACAAGGCGTATAGTAAAAACAAAAGGACATAGGACTGCGTCAAGGTGGTGCTGGAAGCTTCGTCTTATGAAATGACGCGCTCCGTCGACTCGGAAGTTCCACAAAGTAAAAGACACGGGTTTATCGGTTAAAATTCCTTCAAGGAATGTCGTTAGCTGTGTAATTTTTATTCATATAGAAAGTTTCCCCGGCGTGGATTATCCGCGGACGTTGTCGCGAACGTGGAATTACCACCGATGAGACAGCGAAAGTTATCAATCTTTAATTGGTACCCCGCGGATTCAATTAGTATCTTTTTCAGCGTCCCCCGATACCTCACGTAAAAAAAGAAACAAGAGAGCAGAGCTATCTGAATTATGTAATCATATAAAAAACTATGAATGCTGCCTTTTTCCCTTATATTTCGGTCAGATATAATTACACCGCACGAAACAATCAGAGAATCACATGGTTGTGATGATTAGTCACATAAAATATTACATACGCAATAGTTCTTCTATTTCTAACATTTGGTGCGTTGTTATAAATGGTCCAAAAAATTGATTCTCTGATTATTTGGAGCAATGTATTATGAAGTGCTATATCTTTCTGATCAACTACTACTTTTTCTATTCTTTCACGGTGAATAAGATTCTCCCGATTTTTCTATTGATAATTAAGGTAAATGACTCTGTTAACATAAAAGGATGTATGTTTTATTGATACGTATGAACAACTTTTGCTAAATATGAACTACTGACGAAACTGAACTTTTCATTCTTAAAATTACGACACTGTAGTTAAAAAATGAATGTTTAGAAAAGAATTATACTGACAATTACACTTTTTTTCGTGTCCCCTTTATCAGCCATCTATGTACTATCTCCGCGCTAATCTACTTTTTAGTGATTTATTTTATTTCCTCATAAATGTCTGATATTACATGCGCCGACTTAAGAATCTGTGTATCTTAACCGATAGGACTTACACTGATTGATGCTAATAATACAGTTATAAAATGATGAAATAAAAGAATTGGAAGATTAAATTATTACCATTCCAATCCCCAATCATTGGTCGTTGTTTGGGGTCGTTTACCTTACACAGTCGCATTTTCAGCAGACTGCGAGACAATCGGACAAAATCCCTTGGAACCGCTCGGAGTAGAGGAGTTCGCGAGATAAATTTCGCTCGTTCGGCGAGGTTCTATCATTGTCACGGAGTCCGTTGTACTTCACCGTTTCCATTGTTCTAACGGTGACAGAAGGCTCGTTCGAAGTTTCCGTGAGATCGTTTTCGTCGCCACGGACATCGACCATCCTTATACGAGAAGTATTTCGGTCTGTGAAGAGAGGAACAGAGAGAAAGAACGAGAGAGGCGGAGAGTTCACGCGTGGCGTAATTGCTTCGCGAAAAGCAGATCTAAGACTCTAGGCAGCCAGCGTCTAGCAGCCGGAACGAAAACAGAGAGGCGAACCGGAAAAAAATATTTTTAACCGCCAGATGCCGTCAAGGACCGGCGACTGAAATCACACAGGAGTACCAAAGAAAAACGAACGACCAAGCCGACAATGGACCAAATTTGTTTCCCCGGAAGGACCCTGGACGTGTCGTTTTCTTTCCGATAAAGTCGGTGGCTAAATAAATTTCTTCTTCGTCCTCTTTCTTTTTCTCTTTTTTCGCGCTACGTCCATTCGACGCGCAGACAGCTTCGTAACTGATAGCGCAGAAGCATAGTGGGGATTCTGTGTGAAATATTGAATCCAAGATGTTGGATAACACCTTTTTATAGGAAGCCTCATTTTGGAGGAAACTATGAATTTTAAATATTTTTTAGAAATTGCTACTTTAAGGTTTTTTATTTCATAGAATGTGTTAGTAAGTTTCTGAGTATCTCATGATATTATTCTTTCTTCTTTTTTATTATTCTATATTTCAAGAAAATGCAGGCATCACAAATGGAATATAATATAAAGGAACTATGTTTTGTTTTATTCAATCGTTCCATATTTTTCTTAGTTACTAAATTATTTATTCTGTTTATTCAGCTGCAAGACGTACCACTGTTCTTGTAACTAGAACTAGGTCCTTGTTTCAATGCCAAAGGTGCATCAAGACACTAGCAGCTTAGAATTAAAAATTTTGTTATTTTGCAAATTAGTTTTTAAGATTAACATTTCTATATCTAACATTGAAGGAACGTAGTTTAATCCGAAACACAAGCAGAAAAAATCCACTTCTCTATGCACGTCGAAAATTTGGAGAATTTTCCTATTTAATATACAATCGAAGAATTATCATTTATGAATGCGTATAGATTGATAAAGCATTAGATCTATAGATTACTCCATTATCCGTAGATAACTCCATTTCTTCGACGGTACTGCCACTCGTGAGAGACCTTCTACAAAACTACTCAGAAAAATTAATTTGTCTGTATGTAAAAAATTTGAAAAATTCGAGTGTTGAATAGAAAATGTAGGAAATTGGTGAAACACGATTCGAAGTTCATAGTTCGGTATTTCTAACGTGCAGACATCGATAAAGCACGGGCTCATCCGTAGCGAATACGAGATAAATCAGCGAATCACTCCCTTTCTGCATCACAGGCACTCTTTCTCGCTCTCCTCAGTCTCTCTTGCTCCTTTCCGTCGCTATGCAATCTCCATTCATTCAGATACCGATTCATTAACTTCGCGAAATGAGCAATTACACAAGTAACTTTTTTTTAATTCTCCTCCCTCTCTCCCTCTTCGCATCCTCTTCCGACTCGATCATCTTCATTCGATTCTTCTCCATGAAAATATCCGTCGAGCCGCGTTTTTTTTTATTTCATTTACCCTCGTCGCATCGATAAAAGAAAAACACGTACACCGTCTGCTCTCGGTGGTGGTAACGAATTTTCTCTATTTCTTTCTTTTTGCTCAACGATCCCGAGCAACGGTTTAACCTTTACTTTTATCTGTTATCTTCTTTTTTATACGTGACAATGCTATATATCGTCGAAAGTCTGGAGAACGGCGAACGTTTCCTAATGCGTGACGAGAAAAAATTTGAAAGGAATAGACGCGTGGAGAGATAAAACGATCGAAAATTAATGTGAACGAATAGACGTAAAAAAAAAGAGAACAGGGACAAAGATACGTTTCATGGCTGATCGTGTTCCGGTTGCTCTTATTACGACTATCGTAAATCATTTAGAGAATATAGTGAAACGCTTCGACGCAATTATCGGCGCTTACGCGACCGATCGAACACAATGCTCGACTTATCGAACATCCCAGTTACATTTACTCCGTTCGATAGATTATCGCTGAAACCGACGTTCTGGCTGCATTTAAAGTTGTGCCTGATATCGCGTGATACGCTGTGCAATTCTTATTTCCGCCAACGAAATCGTTTCCTTACACTCGAGCAAAAAATTAATTACTATAGAATACGGGAACTGAAATGTTTGTTTACGCTCGAACATGATGGAACTTGATGCAAACATTGTACAGCGTTAAGAGCGTTAATCTTTTACACCGCAAATATAATATTTTAAATGATAAAAGTCGACTGAAAAATTGGATAATTTTAATTGCTGTACAAGCTGTACCAGTATCTCGTCTTAAGTGAACAGTAACGATTTATTTGCACTAGTTTGAACTTTATCGGGGCTCCACAAAAGATTATGCAAACATTTAGAATGATAAGAAACATGTTATATTTAAAAATTCTTTGCCATTGCTTACTTCAAGAACTCTGTTTTAGTAATAATTATTATGTAATCACCACTTGTAGACTGAGAATCTTCATGCAATTTTATATACTTAAGTTGGAGAATAAAATTTTTTGAATCATTGGCCGAAATATATTCTGGCTACAACCCCTTCCCTATATTAAAATAGACAAGTTTTGAAAGCTTGGAAATGAATATTTGTATGACGACAGTGTAAGCATTTATAATTCTGTAAAATATTCCAGATGTGAAAGAAAAACAAATAAAAATATAAAACCATCTGTATTGATTGCGTAATATTTACGAATAATGATTGCGAACATGAAACTATTAGAATAGTGTCTGTGTTTGTCCATGAACGTGCGTAAGACGCATGGTCTATTTGTCCATGTGACGCTATTTAGTTATTATCATATCAAACAGACCGACATTGTTAGCTGTTTTCACCGCTTTCTCGAAATAACCAGACACGATAATTATAAATATATTGACATCCTGCTGACGTTAGAAATTACAGGTATCAGTTCATTCCCCGATATAGACCGTTCTAAACTTACTCATTAAGTCATCAGCAGTCAATTACTGAACTGTTATATTCGGCACCGTATCAGGTTATTTTGTGTAGCTATTAAAAACTATATAATTTAATCATAACAATAAGTTGAGTACGCATCAAACTATGTCTTCCGTGACATATTTTGTGACAACTGTTTACATCAGATGCTAACAGAACTGAAAACAGGACAATTTTTAATGATATTGAAATTATTTTATATCTTATACTTGAAAATTTAAAACTGATGAGATAACACATCATACGATAAATAATAAGATATTCAAGAAACAAAATTGCATTTCCTCTAAAATCTCACACTATGGTCCCTTCCTTTGAAAAATACCCTACACACACATTCACCCTCGACTAAAGAGTACTCAAGTATTTAACAATTGCTAGAATCTCCAAAGCACGCTAATCTGTTTATTCTTCGTCATCGCGCTGCTTCAGTATTTCGTATACAAGCGATCAAGACTGCAACCCACTGTGTTTAAGCTCTGTCAACGAAAGTCTCCAACCCCGAAGACGAACCCTTGAAACCAGATGACATGGAGCAGCAGCAGCAGCAACTCACGTTACACCGGCGAAACGAGCATTTACAAACATTCCGCAGACCAGTTTCCAGAAAATCGTGTTTCCTGTAAAATCCCAAGCGTCCTTTCTCCCGGGGCCACTCTAGAAAAAGCCATGCTTCACAATTTACAGAAGATGGCCAAGTTGCATGTGGTCCAGAGGCTGCGTAACGAGCAGCGGCTCGGCTGTAAGCCGACGCTTGACTTTCTATTAGTGGCACAATGGGAACGTGGTTTTTTGGGGTATGCAGCATCTGTTCGGGCTCAAGTAGCCGAACGCACAGGGGTGGCGGTGGTGTGTTTCGGCAGTAGAAAAAAGGGGGGCGAGAAAGCGGAGCGACGGTGATTCGAGTCGACTTCCGTCGTCTGTGAGACATTCACGGGATGCACATGAGCCTCCCCAAAGGACCATCTAACGACAAAGATGGCGGAGCGTATTTGGAAAGTGGACAAACGGAAGTCTCTCGATAGCTAACCGTGTGAACTTGACTTAACAATTAACCTCTCCAGGATCACCGACGGATACGCATAGATTATTTCTTAGTGGTTTCTGAACATTTTTTTAACTTTATTTGTATCGAACTCTCGATTTTTTGGTGTAATTCCAAAATTCTACGAAAGATCATTGAAGAAAAAGAAACATTCATTATATGCCCTGGATCGATGGAAACACGGTCGGAGTGGTTCATAATTAAGTCAACCAACCGCTGATTATGCGATACGAAGAACGAAGATATGCGCTATCGACTAATTTTCCTTCTGTCGAGGCGGAGGACCTTTCGCGCGCCTACAATGCCGATAAGAGATCATTAATTTACTTTCTCGTATTCTCTGTCTCGTTATTCTCAATTATATTCTTTCTACCCACCCCTTGCCCCGATCTCGAGCAAAGAGATTGCAAGAAGGGGTGGAGAATAGCACGCCGAGACGCGTTTACACGTGGTCGACAGATCCGTGAAATGAAAATTCGAGACACGTTCAGAATAAGATGAAAAATTTCTATCATCTGCAAATTTAAAGATTTTTTGTTCTGATGCACCGTGTTGTACACATAATAAGTTATAAAGATAATAAATAATTATGAAGTTCTGAACTAATTATTAATATCGATAAACACTCTTTCTGGTGCTATTATAGAGACGCCTATACTAGACCGTTCAGGGTCATACTCTCATCTGCAATTTCGCAAACCCTTGTCGCGATGGACAATTTTCTTCATACTCATCAATTCACCTGTCCTTATCAATCATACATTTCTATTCACATTCTCAAAGTGAAAAAGGAAGGAAAATTGTACTGAAAGCAACAAAATGACCTTCTACAATTTAGTGAAGAAGAGAGGTTTGAACAAGAGAAAAGTCTTGAATCAACAAGAACTTTTGCGAGAAAATACTTCATCCTCACCGCACTGGTCCTGACTGAAAATTTTCCATCCTTGAAAAAACTCGCGGAAAATATACAAGCCGGGTAAAAAACGGAGGAAGTTTCTTGATGGAAGGGTGGTCTTTTGGAGTGGGTTCAGGGGTTCTCAGCGGTATATCGTCGAAGAAGCGAGAAAACCGTGGCAAGGAGAGAAAGCTATATCGTTAGTATTCTTTATAGGACCGCCGTGGGATATGCTCTACATAATGGAGTCCCAGCTAGCGTCTCTTCTTTTGAAGCCAACGTCGGCCGATCTCTTGTTTATGTATGAGCGGGCGCGGACCACACCCACGCGCACATACATACACAAATGCACGCACACATACATACAAAACGCACGCACACGCGGTGCGCGCGCGTGTGTGTGCGGTAGGTGTAACAGAGCACGTCGTCGTCGCGACGATATCACCAGCGTCACCCTGACGCTGTCCCAGGCCGAGTCCTCGGGTTTTCACGAGAAATGCAGAAGCGAAGAGAGGAGAAAACACATTCACAGGAACCGACAACGCCGGCTGCTGTAAAAGCAATCTTCCGTCAGTCTTCTTCCTTCTACCGAGAATACGTTATCAGCGGGCCTGGTCCGTGTTCTCTGCATCGTGTTTCCTTCCTAGGCTTTTTCATCAGCCACGCGTTTTCTCCCCTTTCCCTTTGCCGCTATCTATGACTTTTCCTTCGCCCCGAAACGATGGACCTTGCGAATTCTGATCTAATTGTCATAGGGAATGTGTTTTAAATAGATTAAAGTTATTTGAAATTGATGTCCTTTGAGTTGTGATCATTTGAAGATTCATGTAAGATCAATTGAATTGTGTTCGGTGGGTTTTTCATGAGAATTTTCGTGTTGGTCAGAGTTATCAGTATTAAATACTTATTAGGCCTGAAAATGACATTCATTAAATTGACACGACCTAACTCTAATATTCATTAAGTTAATTCTACCTGACCGTAGTGTTCATTAGACTCACTCAACCTAACCCTGGAACTCATTTGACCTAACTGTACCTCAACTTGACTCTAACATTCGCTAGATTGACTCAACCTAACGCTAGCATTCATTAGAGTAACCAACCTGATGCTAGTATTCATCAGGCTAAATCGAGCTACCCGTAGCATTCATTAGAGTATCCCAACTTGACTCTACAATTCATTAGACCAACCCGACTTAACTCTGACATTTATTACACTGATTGAGCGTAACCCTAGCGTTCGTTAAACTAACTTAACTTACTCCCAATATTTATCACACAATTCAGCCTAATCTGAGACCTGACCACTGAGGGAATTACATTAAAACTCGACTAAAGTTATCTGTTTATTTTGTTTGCACCTATAGAAGGAGGGCGGTTTTAAAACAAATTGAAACCAATAACTCAACAGAGATGTCAAATCCATAATCAGTACAAGATATCCAAACGCAAACGTGTTTTACTCGATCATAAAAGTCTATGTACTGTACGCATGTTATTAAAGTTGATGCAACAGTGCCTTTTTCATTTGATAAATAAAAACTTACTGAGTTATAACACTCGTTACCTGCAGATTAGAATTCAAATTACAGCAGAAACATTATTTCTTTATGAACATTATAGTATTAGACTGCTCTGGTCTATATAGCATTTTGAGAAGTTCTACAATATTAGAAGCAACTTTTTGTATCGTATTGCTGAAATACGGCGGCGAAGAACAAACGGACGAAGATCGTGCGGGTCTTGAAAAATCGCTGGATTAGCTGCTGGCGATTTTTCACGGCTTAAACAAAACTTAATGTATTCCTTTGGATGCTTTAGACGCGGCTCGCTATTATCGTTTCTTTTCTTGGCGACACGGGCTGCTGTCTTTGTCTCCGATGCTTTGATATTCGCCTTTGGTAACTACGTGAACTCGAAGACAATTTTAAACAGATAAGTTTCGAGATAAGTGAAAAATGTGCGGTGTAAATTTATTACAAAAACATCAACTACTCGTTGATGCGAAATAACTTCTTCGAGAAACTTAATGACCGTTCAATAATTAATGCAAAGTATTTGCAAAGATTCTTGTCTTGTGATTGTACAATTTGTATTACTAAAACGGTGGACGAGCTATAATCAAACAATATTGTAAACTTATTGAAAAATGTATCTATATATTTTTATATTTTTATTCCAAACAATTTACAAGTTAATCTATGTATCAAAACATTCTCTGGCACCTTATAATAACTAAAATACATCTAATATCTAAATCTATAAATACCGAGCATTAAACAATCGGAATACTGAGTATTCGTTTCGCGAACCTAACGATACTCATCTCTAATTCAAATGACATTCATGATTCGCGTCTTCTCACATAAAGCACGTATCGATGTTGTACTACCGCAGAGATGCTGGCCAATTGCATCGTTCAAAGTGGAAATCAAGATCATGTCGTTTCCTGTGTACTGAATTCACAACAATGTGCATTTCCTTTAATTAAGCAAACGCGCCGGACGTTCGAGCGATAAACCCGTAACCGAGTAATCCTAACGCGCCGATTAAATCGAGAGAACAAACGTCTCGATGCAGAACAGATCTCGCTTACGTAAAAATCATTCCTACGACGTTCAGAGCAGAGCGCGTGCATTCAAATCGCGTCTTATCGTTTCCCGATTTCCCGAAGTTTTAACGAAATCGATCGATCGATTGACAATAGATTTTACTTCGTTCCTCCGAATTTTTGTTTATTTATCGTCACTATTGCTACACTAGATCCTTTGCGATTATAACAGTTAATTATACAGAATACGGCAAGAAAAGGAAAAAGGAAATATATTCTGCTAAAACAAAGTCTTGAGGCTCAGGATTTTATATTATTTTTGACAATCTAGAGACTATCAGTAATAGACTAAAATATTCTGTATTTAATTTTATAACATTTTCATTCAGTGGTTGTTCTGCATGGTACTCAGATCGTAAAAATCGTTGCGAATCGATCATGGAGAGCCTGCTGACGAATCGTGTGGGAAGAACGAAGAGAATGAACAGGAAGGAACGTTTAATATACATGTGTTCATGCAACGACGCGTATCATTCACGGACGATAATGAAAAATGTGAGGAAACATTGATAGCGCGTAATCGATCGAACAAATAGCGAATGGAGTGACCTGACCTCTTCATCCAGGAATCATAGACGAACTGTAGTTTTCCTTGATCTATGGGATACATGGGATAGATTCGAAATATATATATATATATATATAGCGAAAATGAAAACCATCCTAGAAACTAAGTAACTTCAACCTTTTGTGATTTATTGTGAAGGAATTTTTTTCGTAAGATGTGAAGCCACTGTTGCACCCAGAAATAGAAACATAAATAATGAAGAAGAATATGAGCGCTCAGTGGTATGGCAATGATGATTAGTTGAATAAAAATTTGAACACTGATTTTTGTATCATCATTGACAATTTTCTAACGAAGCATCTAATTTTTACTGAAAGCGTATTAGATCCCAGGTCTCAAAATACTAAAACAATGGGTCATTATTATTTTTAACCAAATTATCAAGTTATAATCTAAATTAAAATGATTGTTACCTTGAAGAAAAACTATATGAGTTCAAAAGAAGTTAAAACTCTAATGTAAGCGCGTGAATATGTAGCAAAAGGTCGTAATTACCGATGTATCTGCAAATAATTGTACACAGCAAAAACATTGTTACGTAAATGCGTGCTGTGAAAAGTGTTTCAATGTCGCAACATTATCTTCTTAAGAAGAACGACAAATTCTTTCACAATACTGTGGAGCATAATCTATGTAACAGTGTTCACCCATACAAAATTAAAACACCGAGATCAATACTGCTCACAAAAATTAGACAATCACATATTAGAGGCGACACATTATTCATCAAGAAATTTGAGGTGAAGACGCGGGAGATGCAAGGTAGTAGTGTTTAATGTAACAAAATCAACAAGTTTATTCGCATCAACAAAAGCAATGAGTAACTAATCGAAAAATAATACAACTTGGAATCGGTCACGCGACTTGCTCACGCGTTGTGAGTAGCGGGCGGACGATGATAGAAATGGTCGCGTCGGAGATTCGAACAAGAATGTCATCTCATGCTCCTTTTTCCATCGTCGTTAAGGAGATTGTTGTGTTGTGCAAAATAGGGAAAATCCCGAGTGGAAGGGGGAAAGGTTTTCGCGCTGGCAACTCGAGGAAAGCGCCAAATTCGAGACCCGGCAGGTTTATTGTTTTATGTAGCTTGCCCACGCACTCGCCTTTGCTCCGCTCGAAGTCTTCCGTTGCACGCCACAAATTCAATATTTTACAATACCTCTTTCCAATATAATTAAAATCCTCAGTGATTCCTCCATTGCTAACACATTATTCATGATTCAGCACTGTTTACAGATACGATCTCTTAATTCTTTCCATCAAAACATTTAAAAAGCCCAAACCTCTGCAAATGCAATGTCCTCTTCTACTCCAAAACAAAACTTACACCTCAAAGATAGCTCCGACACTCAACTGGCGTCACTAAAAATTCACAGACAATTCGATCATAGTGTAAATCCGGTCAAAGATTCAATCTTTCCTGGCGTCGATATGCAAGGGCACGGAATCGAAAGAAAGGGCAATCGGTGTCGAACAAAAGCGATTGAAGGCAGGGCTGAAGGGGGTGGAAAGGTCGAGAAGAAGAAGGGCAAGAATAGAGGCAGGCACAGGAGGGTCTTCTGGTCGAGTGTGGGTTTAAGAAGTGGGGCCATGTGTTCAGTGTCAAGTTGCTCCGATCTGAGGCGGCGGTCGTCCGCTGGTTCGTCCTTCGCACGCTCTCCTTTTTCCATGTTCTCTCTCTTCTCTCCTCTCTCTCTTTGGGAGAAAGGGAAACGCGTGCACACGTGTGCACGCGTCACACGACGCCGCTGAGAAAGCTTTTGTCGTGGGTTCACGGAAAATGCAGAACCCGCTCGCGGAACGTTGGATTAGATGCTTCCACGTCGAGTGGAATCAAACAGACCAGGGAACAACCGCCAGGGTAAATATACAAAAACAATCGAACGGATATATACTTAACGAGTTCAGCATGCAGGAGGATAGAGGGTGGCCAAAGTGAGCGAGAGAAAGAGAGAGAGAGAGGTGGAGCGAGAAAATGTTAGGGATTGCGAGAAGCACGATGGGAACAAAGCGTGCAGCATCTGGAACGCGTTAGTGTTCTCCGCAGACGTCTCACACGTACACGCACATACAGTCACACGTGAGAGAACGAAAATTCATCTTGGACCAAACACCCACGTGCTTACTACACGCAGAAGCCGCTCTCTCTCTCATTCTGTCGTGGCTCAACGAAACGTCTGACGAATGAACGAACCTCGGTCCAAGTGAATCGAGAACAAAGCGTGGATGATGAGTTGATGCACGGCTGAATTGTCGTATCCTTCTATGAGCTGCATGGACATTCCTGAAATTCTTGTCAGAATACCATGCCTAATGGGTGATGCACATAATTCAAGTGGAAAGTGGAAAGTGGAAAGTGGTAGTTTGGTATGAATACAGTAAGCGATGATGAAACGGTGCGAGGATCGCGCTGTATACTTCAATTAAATGTATCATGTTGACTGTACCCTGTTTCGTGTGCAATTTTGAATAATTGCGATACAGAGTTCCATTTAGATAAATTGAATTAATTGTATGCAAGAATTCTTAGACATTGATACGAGCAATGTGGCTCGTTGATGGCACACGCGAAATTCCATTTCTCCCAGACTGTCTTTTGCGTATGTATTTTTATTGAAAAAGGTTTTAAACATCTGATGCAACGAATGATTGTGAAATGTATCAGAGACCTTGTCAAGTATCCCAGAATTTTTTCAATCTTTTTGAAAGTCTAGACCAGTGAAAAAATGAAGCTTGCACATAAACGACCCAGTTTGTCTACGGAGTGGGAACATATATGTTTGCCTACGGAAGGTTAAAAAGAAACAGAAAAGAATCAGACTCTGGTCATTCTATTAACACCTTCGCAATCGCTGATGTGATAGTACGTCCTTTCACGAGACATAGCTGGTTGCCGATGACGCAGTATTACGTCTCTTCGCAATAGCAAGGAGCTGGTGACGTAAAACGCCATACCTGCTATACGATACAGGCTATACGATGTTTGTTTTCATTAATTTTTGCTGTCAAATGCAGAATTAGTGTATTTTAATATTTCCGCAGGGTATAAATTTAGCAGTTTCTCTGTATAATTTCTAGGTGGCACTTATTGCAATTTTAAATAACAGGTACTAATAAAATGAGTGTGTAAATTTTGTCCTCATTTTAATGACAGAGTTCTACCATAACCAGTTTTAGATTTAAGTCACTGGCATCGGCTGCGAAAGTGTTAGTCCACAGAAGCAGCAATCCATGGCCATTAAAGAAACTTGGTAATCGGTTAGTGCACCGATTGTCGAAAGAAAATTAACAGCAACAGACTGCCATGTTTATTTTTAACAAGATTCAGCTCTGAGCCAATTTTGAATAGAATGGTGATGACTGAGAGTGAAAACATGTAACAGAACACAGTATTAAATGCAACATAGCATGATTAAGTTTCAATGAACCGTCTAGCTTGCAGACACGAGAGATTCATTCACAGAAAATCTTGCTCGGTGTATGCTGGCATGTGCAAGGATTCAGTCATATTAAGCTGCTTCAGTCTAACCTTACAGGCACTGAGTGTAACATATTGCATATTGCAATAATTGAGATATCTGCAGACATCATTAAAAGAGAATTGAATGTCTAACTTGATAAATAGGACCAGATGCTTCATACAAAAATACTTGTTATTACTATTTTTTAAGCTTCCAGGCCCCATTCTGTTGATTGAAAAAGGCAAGGTACAGAGTGATTTGAACCACACCTAAGTAGTATAATAATATATCTAATACTAACAAAAGTATACATAAGTATCTTTTGCATATACAAAAGTATATGTATATTGCATATACAAAAGTATCATGAATCAGGTACTGATTGAAGGTTCAGCAACACTTAAACAATCTCATAATAACACTCTGAAATTACTTGATAAACAAGACAGCATACAGAAAATGAATAATAAGTTTCAATTCTTTCTGCTGAGACCTGCTCCATACCCGTGAAAGCACCCGATGCTTTCCTCTTGAACAACCACGAAACACTTAGGATTTCGAGACTCTGATGGCATCATCGACCGAGGCTCCTTCTGCTCGAGGAATCAGCAGAGTGAATTATCGTCGAATATTTGGGATTAATCTGCAGCATTAACCGGAAGATTGATACCAGAGATCCAAGGTGTTTTAGGGAAACCGTGATCAGTGTTTCATGTAGCGAACAATAAATATTTGCAAGTTCCCAGTGGATACAAAGAAGCAACCACGGGGACAGGGAGACAGTGACAAAGCTTGATCTCAGTAAGGAGCCGAGCAATAAATGATATTTACGGGACGCTCTCGTCGCTTGCATTTGGAAGTCACTATTCTCTCCCGTCTGAAAAGCGACATCTGTTTCCTCCACTGCACTACATTATATCGTTTTATTTTTAAACCTAACCCGTTGTTCCACATCACGAGCGACCGGTGTCGCAACGCCCTAAACACTTTGCTTTTTAATTGAATCCTTTCGAATCGAAGGGAACATTGCGTTCCACCGCGGCTGAAATGCATGCAACCGCTTCATTCCGCGACAATTATACCTATTTGCAATGACAGTTGATTTGTAATCAAACGGCTCAGCATACCGAGGCTTTCGCAATGAGCAAGCTGCAAGGAAAGCAGAGTGACACTCGTTATGATTCGTGTCAATGTTTCATTGTTAAACTATTGTATTTTAATCATTGTAATGAATACAGCGAGAACTCGTTTATGAGGAAAATGGGGTCTGACGATTCGCAATAAACGAGTTAGTTGACCGGCTTTCAAACATGATTAACTATGGTGATCGTAGCTAGAGAAAGCGGTACCGAACGTGAATAAGGCACAGAATATAGTTGTCGCGAAAAGTGGAGAATAATGGGGCTGTATCTTTCGCAATAAATGAGTTTGACTCTGATACGGTAACTAGTTTCTTGTGTTTACTCGTGAAACATATTTTACAGTTTGCTTTGATGTTGGTGAGAAACGAAATTAACATATAAATTCATGCTGTCATTGAAAGATTTAAAAAATAGATTTCTTACCCCATCTATTACAAATACATATGTTGGTACAATTTAATCGTTCAATTAGTAAACAGTATATATTGTGAAATTGTATTTGCACACATTCTAAGTTCACATATACATTTCGGTTTTTAAACATTCTCATATTTGAATATCGACAAAAAACGGGACTTAAGAATAATTCGCTTAAATTCGACAAACACGTTAAGATTATTTTATTTTGCAAATTTCTCGAAATGAGTTTGTTTCACACACTCGGATGAGCCGAACTGCACAAACATCCGCAGTCGACTGATAATATTTCGAATTACGATATCTCGCGGCAGCTCCCCCCGCTTACCGCAGCGATCATTTACCTTCGATATTTGCAGCGAGAATTTCAAACATCACGTGCGATCGCAACTTCCTTTGGTGCCGTGGAACTCGCGATCGGCGCACACGTTCTTCCGATCTCTCCTCATCGAGCTCCACGTTGTTCCTTGCGTTAATTAGCCTTTGACCAGCAACGAGACACCCTCGATACCTCGACATCGAAAATCGCGAGCTGCGCTGTCAGCGTGGCGAAATCCCCGCAAAAAAGAGCGCGCGAAACGGTGAAAAAATTCGTTCGAGCTAATTAGCAATTCATTGCAGGGATTATTAAATCGTTGAACCGCGATTAACATTTCATTAGCTCGCGTACGTGCGAGCAATAGAATTTTCCCGAGATGCAAAACGTAGCCGACGGTGACCGCGACTGCTCCTTAACGAGAATTATCTCTTAATTTTCACAGGATTGTCACTGTGTACGGGGTTAACAATTAATGAGCTGCAACACGCTCCTCTGTCAGCCTGCGAGCCGCACGATCATGCTAATAACCTTTTTTCCACATTGATCTCATTATACGTGCCGCAGAGATGTCTTCTCCGGTACCGGAGGCGGTTCTTTCGATCAGTGGTTGCTGCGGTTAATGTTTAATGTAAATCGATTATTGTAGATACCGTAGTTCGTATGAAGATTGTAATATTATAAAATATTTAAGGAATTATTCTGCTGTATATTTTTTTAGACTCTGGTTGTTTATACAATAACAGACTGCTCAACGTAATAATTGATTGGTCATTAAAATAAGAAATCATTACACGTTATACCCATTAAGCATCGAATAAAAATTATATAATAATAGAGACACAATATTTTTCTTCTTTGAGCCTCTAACTGTTTCAAGCGGTATATATTTTTGACATTGAAATTTTTTTTAACGTATTAAGAAATTTCATAAGCCTTAGAAGTAATTAACTATACAATAAATTAAGATTACTCATCTGCATGATTTTATCTTTCTATACAACCTTTTTTTTTCTTTTTCAATGTAGGCGAAGACTTCTGAAATAATCTTAAAGTATAACAAAACTCCAAAAGATTCTTTATTTAATTTCAATTTATCTGGAGAACTGATTTCCATGTTCTTAAGCTGTTCCTTTAATAAGGAATAGTTCTTATCTCGCCACAGAATATATGCAAGCGATACACTATCGTTACTGTTTATACGTATTGTTACTTGGCGGTTGCGCAAGAAACTGCATACGTTCCTTTGGTTGATATTACACAACTTGGTCCACGCGTTATCGGAGCAAATTTTTTTTCGTCATTCACACAGAGAAGTTGAGCATCTTGCGTTTTGACTTTAGAATCGCTCTTTGTCTTCGTGGCAGATCACTCGGTGACGCATCGCCGTTCCTCAGCGCCGAGATCATGCACACGCGTTCCTGAATTTCATAGGTATCGAGGTGTCAGTCGTAATTATACTGCTGTCCGCGTATCTCACAGGAGATCGTGCCAGTGTCACAAATACTTCGTGCTCGCTACTCGTTTCCCAAATAAATTTCCCTCGGCATGAATGACGAGTGAAAAACCGCGGTGACGAGCAAAGGGTTGACGACTCTGTTCGTCCGATGCAGGGTGGACAACCCTTGTCGCGACACTAATGTCACGAATGTTTCTCTTTTGGGTGGTGCACTCCAGAATTGGGAACGATTACTTTAATTTTAATGGTTCAACTGAAATTTTTGTGCAGTTATAGGAATGGTTCATCGAACTTAAGCAGTTTTTTTAATTATTAATTTTCTCTGGACTGTATATATTAGAACAGGTGTCTTGCTGATTTTCTTAAATATAAATTCTTTAACGAAACACAAATTGATGATGTTATTGTTCATACGTTAAGGTAAATCTGACAGAACCAGTATAAGCAGGGGTGAGAATGTGTCTTTCTGGAGTCAAAAGTGGTGTTGCATAATATTAATATACTATGAGGCAATTATTAAGATTTTTAGACATGTAATCTCAGTGTCACACTATAATAGAAAGAATCAAGATCTACTCCTCGATTGTGCATTAGAGTTTAACAATGAAAATAGATAGTAAGGCGATAAAGATAACAATCGAAGAATAATATTAGCATAGAAGATTCAGCAGTATGTCTTACAAACCTAATCTGAAAAAACGATAATATAATGATTAAAGAAACGTGATAGAAGAAAATTATAAAATAATAATAAAGTTTAGCAACAATAATTGAGTAAATACAACGATACCAAATGGAGCTGACGATCCAAGCAAATTCTTAAGCAAATAAATTGAACGAATTTGTAAATGTTTAACGAGAAGCTTACGCTCGACTTTTGTCCCATTTAACAAGGTCTGCCAAACGAATCGAGTATTTAGGAGTCGTCGAATATCGAAGATAGCGCGAGTCTAGTTTCACGTTGACGACACTTAATTTTATCGATCACGTTCGAGCGTCTTATTAATCAATTACCAACGTTTCCGGGCTAAGTACTCTCTCCGAGAATAAACTCGGATTCTAGGACCACGTTCACGCCAAAAATACCGAATAATCTCTCTCTACCGTGAGAGAGAAGCGTAATAATTAAGAGGCGGCCGCGTACTCTCCATGTGAAAAAACGCCATACGCACGCATTGTGTAATGTATGTGCACTAAATCGAAATGGAAGCCCGAAACTAAAAATTCAAACTTTACGCCTTCCTTCGATTTTATTTCATACAGAAATAATCAATTCGTAGAATTCCAGAGAAGAATGGATAGTTGGTATATAATTGCAGGGGCACCGAAACTGGCCTCTTCAAAGTCGTTTCTCATTTAGTTAAAATATAATCGTATAGTTTAAGACAGAGGTACAGTATCAGGTTATCCCGTAAGTAATGTCGTTTTTTCTTATGTATAATATACGTTGAATGTCCGTGGAGTGTTCAAGAGGTACATTAAGAATTTTTAAATGAGAATCGAACTATAACAGCAAAGGTCTGCGATTTTGTCAACATAATGCAGTTTCGGAGAAAAAATATCATCATATCACATGGAAAACTATTTCATGTTTGGAGTTAACTCTAAAAACATTACTTATGGGAAGGTTTAAGATTACTTCGAATGTTGTATCATTTCGAGAGCTCTAATGGAAGTGAACAAATAAAGATCGCTTGTCAAATATTAACCTATTAAGTGTGAAGTTATCTTCGGAAAAACTCAATACTCACTGCAATGTTTAATGTCATTCTAATACGAATGACATATATGAATAATATGTAGCATGCATGGATTAACACGTTGAGAACCACAGTGAAAACAGCCATACCTAATGAGACAAGATATAATTTACTATTTTTTATATAAATCGTAAAGAAAAAAAGGGTTTGAGTACTCAATCGTGTTCTTCAGTTCCTGTATTATTGTTTTAGTATAGAGGTTGCTTAGCATTTTGTGACAGTCAATAATTGTTTAATTAAATTAAATTTGAGGTGCCGGTCACCGGTGACCTCCATGGCATTCAACGTGTTAAAAAAAAGGGGCCCTAGTTACAGTATCGTTACAATAGTCCCTACGATTTTGATTTTCCTGTTGCATCGTTGAGTGAAGTCGTTCGAACAGTGCTCGAGCAAAGTACAATATCTATTCCTTCACAAAGCATGCACGAGCAGAAGTTTTTGTTACGATCGTACTTTACTTTTCGTGTTTGTTACTTCGTTCGCAGACAAAAACTTCTTTTACGTAATGCTCTTCGCAAATAGGCAAAAAAGGAACGCATAGAAACTTTGTTATCGAAACGTTTCAGTATTTTCATCCATATTCATAGCTACATATACGGTGAGTAGCAAACACTATCGATGCATGGGTTATCGGTGCAATTGCATCCTGATCGTTGGCCAGAAACGGTGCATATTTTATAAACATCCTATTTAGTAGCGGTTTGGAGTATAATTTTGTAGAGAGGCACAAGAAGGGTTCAGTAAAATATAGTTGTACATGCCTGGCGGTTTTACATGTAAGAAACTACTTTGTAGCAATGTTACCGCTACAAGATCAAGTGACTTACCCGAGACTAATCAGAGCGGTTGCACAATATCGTAATGACATTATTTAGTAGCTGTATCGGCAGTAGATTTGCATCGATACCCAAGGAAGCTTGCACGATGTATCGTGTTACTGTTAATCGCGATATCGAGGTGATATCCTAATGCTCATGCGGACACTTGCATAACATCGAATATTAAACTAAAATCTACCACCGAATAATGTAACTATATAATAATTTTCGATTTCAATAAATTTGGATTGACCAGTTTGTGTATTCTAGAATTTAAATCTGTCGATTTCGAACAATCTAATCGTTACAATATCACGTAATTACCTTCATGTCAATGAAAATTAAAATTACTGATTCTTTGTCAACTTCTGATAAATTCATCCTACTCCAAAACGAAAGACGCGATTAAACCAGTCAATAATTCAGCGACACCAGAATGAGATTTTTCGTGAATTTTCTCATCGATTTATTACTTAGAGCCTAACAAACTTACAGTCGATTTCTGCATTAATTCATCCCCAATTCGTTCATCGATTAGTACTATGTACCTGCTCCAAAACATAGGATACGACAGGATCAAAGAACTCAGAAACAATTTCACCGTCTCGCTGTAATATTGGTCGATTTCGAAGATTTACTCGGGTTTCGAGTTCCGCGGCAGTCTTTTAATAGCGGGATTCGTCCGACGACATTTCTACGGACGGTATGCGAGATTGTTGCACGGCTAATCAAAGCGGGTAGAGAGACAAAGAGTTAATGGCACGAATGATAATTTCACTGTTCTTAGAGAGGCTTCAGCGCGAACAGCTCATTTCGCTAGCCTCTATTTCGGGGGTCGTTGTTATTCGATGTGCACGTCGCAACTTTCTTACTCCCTGACCGACCTCCGTGTCTTCTGGTTTCGCTAGTTAGCCGTCCAGACACGACAATTTCTATTCTGATATTGTTGCATGCATCCTACGGTCTTAACGGACTGCCGGTAACTCGATTCTCGGAGCCTGCAAAGCCCGTTTGTCTTCGCTGCACACGGTTGCACTGTGTTTAACCAAGCAACTCGGCATACATCACCGTACCGTCCTTTATTTTCATTGTTGCCTTCTCCGAAAATACAATGGTACTCTTTAACCCATCGTCTATTTTATTAATCCCCACGCGCACTGTGACCAAACGGTCCAGCGTTTCGGTGCTCTGATGAGTAAGGAACATACATTGAAACGTACTTTGAGAACTCTTTTATATAAAATAGCTATAATAACAGTAATAACAGTGATAATGAAAATAATGATAGTTATAATAATAATAATCGTAGCAGCGTTGGCGGTGGTGGTGACGGTGGCAGCAGTAATAGAGCAATAATAATAGTGACATTATCTAAGTGAGGTAGAATGTGACACAACCAAAGGAGCTGTTGTTAGCCCGATTTGTATAACTCAATACAAAATTTTCATCGCGAGTGTGACTCGTTGTTAGAAGGCAAGGGGTTAATCGACGTTTGGTCCAACAAAAAATAGACTTACGTCGACCACTTCAACTTCGAGATCCATGTAAGTGAAACAATGTACGATGGACGATTGGAAACGTGACTTGAATGATATTTATAGAAAGCGGGAAATTAATTTTCTGATGGGATTGCTTGTCAGGTTCGCTATCTTAATTTGCTGTTCGCGAAACGATTAATCGTTCCGAGGTGGCCGCGATACAATAAAAATACCATTATGCTGATTTTAATTACCGCCACGGTGAAGGATTTATCTCGCTCGCAAGACTCTTTAGCGGCGATCCCTTCGCAACCCTTCACGGGCTTAGCTGTTTATGCAAACCAGCGAGTTCGCTCTTTGATGTCGCTGAAGGAAAACAGATTTACTCTGCGCATTTTAAGTCGAGTCTATTCGGAACCTCGAGCGTCCTAATATCTATGGAAAATCAAATTTATTCGATATCTTTCTCTGAAAAATGCATGGGGAAAATACTTATCGGGAATCTGTAATTTTTATTAGCACCTTTTCGAACATTTCGGACAATGATCTGTTGTGTACATATTTTTCTAACTATGATACCTTCGGTTTCTATTTGTTTTTTGTTCACCTACAATTTTATATCTAGAGAGTGTTAAAAAATGATTGAGCTATGATTTCTTTAACTATGACTGCTCCAACTATGATTGAACTAATTTGTAAATTTGAATAGATGAACGACATTAACAAATAATCTTTATGGTTATAAGCAACGAAAAAATCTGTAACCAATCATCGAAACTCAAACTATCGAACATTCTATGTTCAACAATAAAGTTTAATATAATTTCAACATCTGTGGTAAAAAATATATGTCAGTCTAAACTGTCGCTTGTTTCACGCTTATGCAATTATATTTGCAATGACAGCGCAAGAACATAATCAAGGAGTGCAAGGACGTTGCAATAAGCAAACTGGGGAAATACACGCGTCATGAAGACTGTCAATATTCCCTTTCTTTGTTACGATGGAGTATCCTAGAGGCCGTAACGAGCACTACGATCATAGTAATCGCTATCTTACTTCACTGCATTCATCCATTGAGAAAATCACGCCTGGTTTCTCAATGACAACTCGACTTTGTTCTCGTTTCTCGATTATCTTTCATTGTCCACGTATGCGATTGTTACCATGGGTGCTGAATTGACTCTCAGTTATTGTTTAAAAATTTGTTTCCAAAGAGCAGAGTGTGACTAAACCTTTACCATTGTATTCTACAATGCTAATTATGAAACTTATAGAAACTAGACAGCACTCTGCTTGAAATTGATTAAAGAATGTTTAATAAACATAGATCGAAAGGTCAGGATTGCTCGACTTGAAAATTTTTTAAATTGTTGAAGACAATTTCACGTGGACATGTATTCTCAAAGATGTAATATTACAACTCTTTGGACTTTTAGAAGATTCTTACAGGTAAATTTTAGACATTGACAAACATACTTCATCTACCACGACACACCAGTAATCGAATAGTTAACTCTACTGCACGCAGACATTGCAAAAACCGTAAAGCAAGGGCTTGGAGTTCGTAACATAATCTGAATCATATGACAAGCTCACAAGCTACATCAGAAAATATCTACGTCCTTGAAGATTCATTCGAATTTTGGGAACTGTTCACCGATGTGGAATTTTGATTTTGTGGCTTATACTTATACAACAGTATTTGAAATAAGAGTACAAATATTAGAAATACTGTTATTCAAAAACAGAGACACTGTCATAGATATGTACTCGAATTTTAAATAACTTCAGATAATAAATATTTGTCCATCATCTGAGCGAAGATACGAAGGTTACAGAATGTTACCATCATGAACGGTGATATAAGTGATAGAACAAGAATCATAGTTTCAATCAAACATTCAGAAACTTTCCGGATGATATTGCAGATTTCAGTTTTGGCATTCCAATAAAGAAAGTCGTACACGTTCGAAGGGACATTGTTTCCCATGAAGCTAACTCATGGCACGGGACATCGTCAAGTGGTTGCTCGGTCGTTCGAGCGAAGGAAGAAAGAAGAAACCATCGGATATTTTTGAGAGGGTTGCATAGAGCAGTAAATGGAAACTCGTCGTGGAGGGCAGAGGGCAAAGGGAAAGGGGCCAGACAGGCATTGGAGGGTCACTGGGTCAGATGCATTGCATGCTCCCTCTCTTTCTCTGCCACCCTCCTTCCTACGCCGTCTCTCCCTCGCTCGCTAAATTCTCGATCTGTCACTTTCTACCGATCTCCGTCTCTTTTGCCTGCTCTGTCGTAGCACATGGCCCTGCGTGCCTGGCAGGAACACGCACGCACACAAAGGCGAACGTGCGTGTCACGTTATCATTCTGTGGAGCGTGTTGCACCGATTGCGCGGCGATGACGCTACGCGAGACCGGCATTTCGAAAAATTCTACTAAAAACGTTCGTCGGGCGGTAAATGATGCTAAGAGGGATTCCGGGTGATAGAGTGTACGTTTGTTTTTGAGTGAACCCAGACCGACGGTGGTTGACCGGCGATAGGAACCGAGTCACGTGCTCACTCACCTGCCAAGCGTGCTCATATCATCCTGCTCGCGCGCTGGTAGCCTCGACTACCCTGTGCTGTCAGCTTCCCGGCACTTGTCACGCAATAATAATAATACACTCCCGCACAAAACCGGCACTTGAACGAACCAAATGATCCGAGGCTACTCAGCGTCAGCTTGAATCTCAGCTCTCCCTCAGCACTCCCGCGTACGCTATTCACTGAATACCGAAGCTTCCGGGATTCGAGCACCAAGAACGTGTCTACGGAGACCACCTCTACGTAATGCTATCCTCGAAACTTTTTCGGTTCCACTCACAGAATCGAACGGATCGATGTATAGTCGAGGAGATCGCGTTAGGTACCGATCACGAGACACCGACGCTCCGGTCCGCGGCACTATCGCGCTCTGGAACACTCTCGCGAGTAGGAAGAGCGAGAGAGGAGACGAAGAGAGTCAGTGGTGGAAGAACCCCCCCTCGAGCATACAATGGGAATAATCACCGCGTCTGGGAGCGTCGGCTGACTGACTGAAGCCCCCGAGGACCGAACGGGATGAGATTCGGAGACGCGGAGCGCCTCGCCTCTCTCCTCTCCTCTCCACAAACCGGCGCCCGCGCTGCGCCACTGCTCTCTCGCACTCTCTCTTTCTCTCTTTTGCCTTTGTTACCAGACTCGATCCGTTTCTCTCCCTCTAGCTGTTACCCTCACCGCTGTTCTCTCGCCGACGCACGCCGCCTTCCGTCTCCGTTTTGCCCGCGTTCGCTGCCGCTCGTTCTCCCTCGCTCCCGATCGGTCACTCGTTCGCCGTCTCAGTCGTCAGCGGCGGTTCTAGCGTTCGCCACGCCCCTTTTCGATCCTATGCACCGCCCCCTTCCTACGACACCCACGCCAACGCGCGCGCTCTCAGGCCTACCACCACCTAGGTGTCCTCGTTCGCGTCCTCATCCTCGTCCTCGTCTACGCCTTCGTCTTCGACTCGTTGTGAGAATCGTTGCTTCACCTGTGCGCGCGAACCTGTGTATCCACTGACATCCCTTTTCTCCTTGATCCCCTACTCCCTCCACCCGGCAGGTTCGTCCGTCTTTCTTTCGGACCCCTACTCTACCGAGGACACGAGCCGGTAGAGCTTCTGGGCGTAGTAGCGCCGTGGATGGCCAGCGTGCGCTACCGTGCTCGTTCTTTCTCTCTCTCTCGGATGTCCGCGATTCCCCTATAAAAGGTGGGGAACTGCGTCACGTGGCACGCGAGACCGTCGAGCGTCGCGTGCTGTTTCACGGGATCCTTTCCTTCCAGCTCGCGGAGATCCTCGACAAGGCTACTATTGTCTGGTAGCTTGGTCTCGCGATCCGAAGGTATGGCGCAGGTAATGGCAGAGCATTAACCTCTTCGACCCCGAAGCTTTGGAAATAATGTGCATCGTGTGTCGGAATTTTCTGAGGTACAACGTTCAACTGATTGCTTCGTTACTGTAAACGCGTATGATGTCGATTTTGAAATTATTTCGGCGTCGTACAAGCTTCATGTATTTTTAATTGGATACGATAACATTAAAATTTACGCGCAAGCACAGGTAGGTAGATAGTGCGATAAATAGGTGCGCATGGACCAGTATTGTGGTCCGTAGCATATGGTGAACGATTTTTCGGGACCTATGTGTGGGTTCATACGAATGCATATCTCATGTCAGCTGTCAAGATGTTTTTATTCGTTTTTATTTATATGTTAATATTCTTCTTAAGGACCTCATAAACCTTATCTCGATTTCCTAAAAATTGCTAATTTGTATTCTACTCATTCAAAAAAGGTTATGATTATGCTACAGAATTGATTATACAATTGTCAGGAAGAAAAGGAACTGGAAAAGGGCCGATGCTTCCCCTGCAGTGAATATAGTGTCCCTTAACTCGTAATTTGAACTTTAACTTACTGAAGAGCTAGGGGGATCGTAACCCTTTTGTGGTCTAACGTCACGTGCCACCATACAATCCTCAGGCTTGTAACCTTTTTAATGTTACCGCTATAGAGTATGTTCTAATTTACATCATAGTAAGTGAACGAAAATACCTTTTCTTTGTTACTACATTTAGAAGGAAACGATTTTCGTGATCATAGATATGTTTAATCGAATCCAGTTGAGATTTCTTGATTGACGTGAGCTGGAAATTCGACTTGAAGGAAGCTCTGAGTAAGTAAAACAATATTTAGGGATTATTGAATGTTATAAACACTCAGCAAAAGTCATTCTGTTCTCAATACATTATCGAACGAAAACTGTCAACCACTAACGTTCTCTTTATACATTATTTTGTACGCTTAAAAGTTCTGCAAAATTAGTGACATTCATGAATAGCGAAATGCAGCACGCGAACGTAATGGTAGAATCTTTGATATTAGAATTCTCAATTTTTATAATAAAATATACCGTGTCAAATATAAATAGAGAATCTTGAGCAATGGAAGAAAACAGACTGTGAATTACATGTACTAACATTTATACTGAAGGACTTAATTGGTCAATAATACAAACGGTAAGTTAGTTTCAGTAAGTAGCCCATTAACTGTTAACACGGACCTTATAAAATAATTTCGTTTAAAATTCCCAAGTATAAAAACAAGTTACTTAATTCTTTGAACGTTAGTCGAAATTGAATAAAGATTCTTCAATATTTCCATAGGTTTTTTCATATGTGTTAATTGTTTCAAGCAGTACATGAACAGCGCAATGTAATGGAGAAAAAACTTATAATGCAATGCGTAGGATGTGTTGGGCACACCTGTTAGGCAGGTCGAGAGCGGCAGGTACCCGGTGTGATCAGGTGCAGCGACGGTAGTGCCTGCGCATTGTCTATTGTTTCGTTCGGAGGCGGCGGGTTGTGGCACAACCCCCGTAACGGCCCTACGACGGAGTCGTGGAGGTGGTGGAAGCCGACCAATGAGAATCGAGGCACACCCGCGCAAATCACAATGCTTATTGTTGTCGCCGAGCTGTCCGCCCACATCCCTGAATCGCTTCTTCCACCTCCGCTGCCTCCTGCGGTTCGCTCAGGTAGAAGTCTCTCTGCAGGTGCGCGATAACATCGATGATCCATCGTACACCAGTCATTTTTCACTCAATTTGTTTATCAACGCGTTCGTTGACGCAGTGAAAATTTCCGTATCTAGCCAAACACACAATGAAACACGTTTTCTTTTTTAAAACGCAGTTCTTGAGCGATTGTATATGTATCATTTTATACTTTCATTCGACAATCTGGTTCAGAATAAAAAAGCGAAGAATGGATATAATACAAATTAAAGTGATTGTAACATATACGTTTTATCAATTACTGACGGAACTGTAAATGTAACAGAACAAATAAAAGAAATAGATTGATGGTACACTGTATTTGTAGATCGTGATGGAGATTTGAAACAAAGCCAGATAATTTTATAGATATTCATTTGGCTAACAAGTAAGGCACATTGTAACAAGCTGTTATTAATATTAATCACCGAATAAAATTTCGTCAATTTTGAATCAGCGCTCTGTGCAAAACTTTCTTGAAGCCAATAGTTATTAAATTAACCCCTTGCCTTACGAATTTTCTACGGATTTCGGCGATAAATTATATGATACAAGTCCTGGAGTGCTCAGACAAATGATAGGCCTCTATGAGCACACAGAAATTTCTGCTAACAATCTTCTGAAATTAAAACTGTTGTAATGCGAAGTTTTAAAGAATTCCTATGCAAGTGGCACTCGTATTTGTAACATATCAATTATACTCTGCGTCACGAGTATCTCTTTGTTACGTGTGGCTGTCTCAGTAGAAACAGCCATCCCTCATCAGACAAAATCTAAATCGCTCTTTCTATTATAAATCACAGAGGAAAAAAATGCTTAACTATTCAATCGCGTATACGCCTCTCTATCTTAACATGGCAATGTAAAATTCGACTAGAATATTGTCAAAATCAATAATCATTTAATTAAATACGATGAAACGTGCCGGTCACCGGTGACCTCTATGGCAGTCAACGTATTAAATTCCAGGTGCCTGTCACTGGTAACCATCACAGCAATCAGCGTGTTAATAAATAAATAATTTACGGATGAAACAAGGGTTCCTCGTCAGAGGACCTCCTGATCTATCCCTTGGTTGCATTTGCCTTCGTCGTCGCCGTCAGATAGAATATCCTGTCTCGTCTCCATCGCGCACGCACAGGTTCATAGGGGCGTATGTACGTTTATATGTACCAGGGTAACCAGCCACCCCCTTGCCACCCTCGCTGTTCCTACCGCGGCGGCGAGAGGAATGGACGAGAATGGCGTCGGCGCGCATCCCTTTCATGTCCTCCGCAAAACCCATTTCCCCTCTTCCCACCCCTCCTGGCTGCTGCTGCTCGTCCTCCGCACCAATGCACCCTTGACTTGCGCCCCTTACCAGCCCCCACCGTCGCCCCAAACAGACCGCACCGTGCTTCGTCCACTTCGCGGATGCTCCTTTTTATCGGTGCCCACAAAACGTCAGTGATGCCCTTTTTCTACCCTTCGTTATTCCTCTCTTTCTCTATGTTCTTCCTTGGTCCAGCGCGTGCGTGTCTCATGCGCGTTGTTGCGTCTCGGTCGATAGGAAGTGTGGAGAATATTCGGATAAGAAGATTTTGGGCATTGTTTGAGGAGTACTGAATAGTCCCGGTAGCAACTACGTTTCTTCCCTTATACATATATTCCTTAGTCATGCATAAATTTTAATATGGTTAAAAAGACTGGAATGTTAAATATTTTAATGTTAAGAATGAGAATTAACTTAACACATGATAAATATGTTATATATCCATAATATCCCTCGCCAGTCTCTCCTGAATTATAAAGACATCCTTTCATCTGAATTTCCTATAGCATTCTGTAGCCCGAAAATTCGAACGCGTAGACCTAGGATAGCCTGGCATGTCTGACCACGCGCGACATGACTCTACTTCGACCGTACGCCGTGTTCAGCAGTGACTGAAATTCACCGTTTAATTGGTGTGTCTAATTAGAATGCCTAACCTGTTTGATGGCGCCGCGTTAGCGCTGTCGAGTCGTTGGAAATCATGGGCGTTAAATGCCGAAAAATTGCCAGCTAATTCATTTACCACTAAGAATTGCCTTTCTTCTTCCACATCGATCTCCACGCGTGCAACCTTTCTAAAAGATGAATTTTCTCGCGGCGGATTGTTCTTGCCGACACCAGTGCAAGAATTACGTGTTTCCTGTTCCACTTACTAAATACTCGCTCCGCTATTTCTGTGACGGTGATTTTCGAGCGGGTGTAATGCCGACGTTTAACGCGCATCAAGCTTAATTGCTGCGACAACTGTTTCATGCTGTCGAATCACTATTTGTCGGCAATCTCCGCCGGCTCATAAGTTATGATCACGCGCCGCGAAACGTTTGTTTTCCGAGTGAAATATCTGAAATACGGAGTTTCGCGATTTCGAGCGGATAAGAGGTGTCTATGCGGAGTAAAAGTCGCTTGTTGTCCTTGGATATGTGAACGGATCGAGCATGAACGTATTACGGCGACAAAGAGTATTATTGTAATAGGCAGCGGGGAATAAAGAGTGGTTGATGATTGAGAGTCACAGTGGGCGGAAGGTGCAGTGAAATATAGATATATGCACTCGGTGTTTCGCTTTGCATGATCACCTGAAATATCTATGTCATTTTGTATGACGTTGAAAGGGAAGAAATTGTTCGCTGAGAGCATTTTTTCTAAATTTTAAGGTCAATGTTGCAAAAATTCTATTTATAGTTCGTCTTTAATGACGAATGCAGACATTTGTATTCTTGTGTTAATACGTGTATTACGGTGATTTGATGATAAAAATATTTGTAATCATATTCCACGCCATTGTAGTCGAGGCCCTTGCACCAAACAATCTCGCGAAAAATTCTGTTCGAGCAAAAGAGCAACCGGAAACACAGACTAAATTTCCCCAGGCATAAAAGGCCGTTCGTCGTCTTCTGTTTAGACTCGCAGCGAATTTTAAACGTCCGGTCGAACGACGATTCGTTTCACGTTGGAGACACGGGACGGGCCATCGTTATGCAGCGTATTAACCCTCTCCTCGGGATACCATTCTATTCCGGTAGCGCGGCTCGTGTGCGGGAGCAGACAAGAACAATGAGTGTTGTACGCATCCTCCCGTGAGTCTATAGTGGGTGTAGAAGTGAGAAGCTAACGGGCATGGAAGGGTGTATAAGAGAGAGGAGGAGGATTTATGCCACGAACAGGAGCAGAACGACGACGACGGCGTCGGCGGCGGTGGCGTCGGGACGTTTTGCTCCGGACGTCCACAACGACCACGACAACCACGAGCAGGAGAACGGTGCGAAGGCAGAAGCAGAAGAAGAACAAGAAGAAGAGGACCATGAAGACAGTCGAGGCGGTCGTGGCCGCTTGTGAATGAACATTGGCGCGTTTCCGGCGCTCTCTTTCCCTCATCCCTGCGTTCTCTTTCTCTCTGCACGTCGTCTCTCTCTCTCACCCGTCGCTTCTTCGTCGGTCCGTTCTTCGGCTCCTTCGGTGGATTCTCTAGCCACACGCGTCCTCATGAATGAGACTCGCGATCTCGACGACAGAAAGAGAAGGAGGAGCACCGCGATTGAGAGGGACAGCATGCGAAAAAGAGAGAAAAGTGGGGGAGGGAGAGAAAGAGAGACCGGACGGACCGTTAGCCTTAAGCCAAACGGTTGCAACGAGGCCTGCGACGAATTTAGAACAGGAACCAAGAACACTAACGGAGAGAAGAGGACACTGAAACCGTTCCCCCTTCTCTACAGGGTGTCCCTAGAACTTAAAAAATTCTTTAATTCCCCGACTTATTGTTTCTGAAATCGTTGTTTGAGATTCTGATGAATTTTGTATCTGTGGGGGTTTCATTTTTTAAACCAGGTTTTGATATCGGAAGCTGGTTGTCAGGAGCTGCTGAAAGGTAGAATAAACCAGGGAGTCTTCATATTTTTGGTTGATAATTCAGCGGGTGTTCTTCACATGTCACTTACTGAGCTACACTAAGTTTCTGAATTATATATTGCGTTTTATAATATTTTTAATTATTCATTTCTTAATCTGTGTTTTAAAAATGTTTACAGCTCAGAATAAATGAATTCATAACTAAAAATAGCAGTGCATGGGCTTTTGTGAGTGTGCAATATTTAAAAAAATTCTTTGAAATAGAGAATTATCAGAGGAGGTAATACTGCCCTGAGGTCTAATGTAGAAAAACCCTTTCAACACTATCTTTTCCAATACTTCATCAAAGATATTACATTTAAATTATGTTCTCATATAAATCAGTACACAATGAATAAAGTGAAACTTAGGAAGCCTAACACGTACTATCTCAGCAGAAATTGATGGAAATCCCAAGTATCCCTTCGTTTGAAGACACCCTGTATATGTTCTTCCCTTTTTTTACTCCCGCTGTCCTTTATGCTTCTTCCTTGCCGCTTTGTTGCTCTCATTGTTAATATATCGCGGTCCCCGCGCCCCTTCAGCGCTTCGATTCTTCGTTTTTCACCTTGCCTTCTGTTCTTCTTCTTGCGCTTGTTCTTCTTCGCGCGTCACCCCCGCCATCGCGTGGACCCATCCGGTGATGTGCTATCCCGCTGATTATAAATAGTAACCTTTGTCGGACGCTTTTCTTTGGACCCTCCACTGGTTTCATCGTAGTTGTCTCCACCCTACGCTCCCCGTCACGCTTAAAAGACTTTTTTACAAGGATGACTCGTTCACCGTGCGAACGCGTAATCTTTCTTCTTCTTGTCCGCGAGGACCAAATTACTCGACGCTCCCGCCATTCGATTCTTCATCAAATCGCCCGGACAAACTTCAACGCACTCACGTTGCTGAATATTCCACAAATCACTTGTAACATTGAGAGCATACTTTTTACGATCGCTACGTACCACAATTTTCATTTCTTCAGATAATATCGCAATGCTGAGATAATTTTGCGTTTAGCGATATTGATAACTCAGCACATTCGGTTTTGTATATATTCGTTTGTAGGAGGTAGGTATGTTGCCGCGAAGTCCATGGTTTTTATAGAACTTCATTTTGAGCTTGAAATGAAGATTCTACTGTAATTACCAGTCGAAATATTTATTTGGAAGTATCAAGGATTGTCTATTATAGAGACACCTCAATTGGACCGCTCAAGGTCACTCTCTCGACCGCGGCACAGCCCCTCTTTACTTTAACACGAAGCTAAATGTCTGGTAGACAAAAATGAAAATTGTAGATAGCATTAAAAAAACTACGTTTGAGCTTTTCGTGTCGTTAAAAATAAAAGAGAGGATCAGGTGTTCGGTTTGTGCTGGGACTTCCCGTATAATAAATGTAAAGATTGTCATAAAATTACGTATAAATATTGAACAATCCACCCTTTCGATAGCGAAACATGTAATCTTTCGGGGTAATCATCGATAGGTGCAGTATCGGTCCCATCGCTGGCATCAGAAAGCTAGAAGGTTAGAAGAGGGATCATCGAGATAGCTGCTTAGGATTCCTTCGACATTCTTGGCTACATTCGCACGCCCCGCGCTTCTATCATAACTTCCAATCCGTTAAGTGAGAAGTCATTGTCTGAATCGCGCGCGCGAGCAAGCTCACGAACAATTAAACGCAAGTAACCATCGACCACCACCATTGTCGACTCGAACTCCGTATGAGAACGGATATACGGAAAGAACAAAGGATCCCCTCTGTTGTTCGATCTGATTCTCTGCTCGCATTGTTGCACACCATGCTGTTAACTTTAGCCTCCGCGATTATGGCTCGATTAAACGACCGGTTGAATCGAGGGTGCCCGTGTAACAACGATATCCCTATCTTCTTGCGTGCTGTTACGAAGCTTCAACCGGATTTATTATTACCCGCAGATGTACACGCGAGTGCATTTCTTCTTCGGTGTTTGTATTAGGAAACATTGTTTTTATTGGTTGGGCATGTTGGAGTACACTTGTCACTGTTTGCGAAGGTTGCTGAGGAATATTATTGTCGACTTTATTAGCAGCTGATACACTGATGCATGTAAGAAGTAACAATTTTATTTTAATTGGCAAAAGAAACATGTATTGTAGATTTTTCAGATTAGTTTCAATGCTGCGTCACACGACACCCCAGGAACCTGACACTTTTTATTTTCTCTGCTTCGCTAACTTGTTTAGAAATTAACAGAACTATTGATACTTACACAATTCTGAGCAAAATTAACGTTGTAACAAGAATATAGAAACACAGGTACCGAGTACTAAAATGACTTATTTTATCGTATCATTTATAGTAAAAACAGCAAGTAATAGTATGTCTGACCAGGTCTGGCTGTTTTCACTGTGCAATTCTACATACATGGACACATACTACAAGAATCTTATCAAATATATAAAATAGCTCCTATACATAAACATCCCTAATAAACGAGAACGATCCTCAGGATGATCAATCGTAGTCTAATAAACAATGTAGAGCAACATTCATCCACAAGACTGTCACATGACACATAACTCGAAGCTACCAAAAAAATTCAATCATTCCTAAACACTGCTCTTCCATATCTTTATCAAGCTTCACCGAAAGCATTTTCCAAAAATACACACAGAACCACAGTCGTTCTAATAACTACGCACATCTAGAGAAGCTGTACCCTTGCTTACGCACGTGGACATGGAACCGGTCGTTTCACTCCAATTAATCCGTCCCGTTCCAGATTCCCTGGAGTCGAGCACCTGGCAGGCAGGTACATTGCGAAATCGTTGTCAATCAACGAACCGAGCCGTTGCGTCCAATTAAATTCGAGCATCGGTGATCGATCATCGACCTCTCGGTGGTGTCTTGTCCCTCGGTGGTTTCGTCGACAATGCGACTGCGACCGGTGCATTCGGTTGTCCTGTTACAAGTTGCGTGATAATTCGCACCCACACACGATGCATATGCAAAAGAAGGTGCACACGTGAATGTTCCGCGTTGGCTCACCTATTATGGGTCGTGTTTCGATTTCGATCGCTTAGACACCTGTCACGCGTATCTGGCTCGCTCGCCACGCGCTTCTATTTATACGGACGTTTAACGACCGGTGACCGGTGCACAACCAGTCGTTCATCATACGATCCGTTCGAGTACTTGCGACACACGTTCATCTTACCCTCCATCTTCATTATACCCTTTTTTATAGGGAAACTCGGCAGTCTTTTGTCTCCGATACGAGTACACTTTTCTTTGGGGCACACAGTACGGAGCAGGTGCATCGACTCATGAATATTGATTTTTGGATGAGTTAGTTGGAATATTGGTTACGTCAGAAGCTGTTGTGTAATATATTGTTCGAGATCGTGTTCGATACACAGTGGAGAGAGGTGATGTATCAACATTTAATTGAATGATCTTACGTCCATGTAAGATAGGTTTATGTGGGATTCATTCTATTCAAGTTCTTCGAAGATCAAGTTTGTTAACACTTTGCAGTTCAATCGAATTCACCTGCCAACTCAGTTGATAAGAATAATTATACTAAATTTAATTTGAGACTGAGTTTGATAAGAAGATGAAGGCACAAAATTCGAATGATCAATGTTCGAATAGGGTTGCAATAATCAAGATTCCATCGTACAACAAAGCAGTGGCATCAAACGAGCAAACTGTCGACACTGTGTTTACAATGGTATCGTTTCAAAGACTATAGAGCAGGATAGTTGGTCGGCACGATAAAAACGGCGCGCGCGTGTGTGCGCGCGTGCACGCGCAATTAAAGCGTCGTGGCCGCACAGTGCGGATCACTGTTCTCCGCGCGGCTGCGTTCATGAATGAAGCCCGCTCAGTGAGTCAGGCTGGAAAGAATGGCGAGGATATTTCATAAAGGCGAAGCGAGAAAACGGCTCGAGCGAGCGAGCGAGCGAGCAGAGGCCACGCTCGCTAGTACACGGCTATTATTATCGTCTCCGCTCGCTTCGCCCTTCTGCGCCGCGCCGTTACGCCTAGCGGACGTTGAAAAACAATAAGCAGTTTGTAGTCGACTGCATCTTATGCACGCTCTTACACGCTGATGTATCGTCGAGGATACGCGGTCGAGATTCGCGTTAGAATCGCGCGAATCACTTTCTGCTACGTCTTTGTCTCAGGAAACCGCGTTTGAAGTATCGTTTGAAGTTTCGCCTCGAGCTACGTTCGAAAGCTTCCTCAGCTTGCGAAAGCCGATGGTACAATTACGAGGGATTTATATCAGGTCGTCCGGAAAGTTAGGGTACAACGTCGTACGAGCTGGACAGGTTGAACGCCGAAGTGTAAACTGTCGCACCTAGTCAGACACATTATGAAATGCTTTTGTCAATACAGATTGTTAGGAATAAAAAAATTGAGTTGTACGATTGTATAGTTAATATTTTGTACTATTATTTTTACATTGCCATCGGTCGAAGTTTTATGAAAATCAATAATTGTTCAATTCGGCAAAATTTTTTATGCGCAGGCTCACATGATCCTCGGTTTCAGTCAACATGGTAAAAACATTTTTCTTTCGCCCAATGATCCCAGAAGCAGTTTTCTTTTGAATCGTGATTGTTTTCCAGATGCTACATTGTTTCAAGAATCTCGTCGGTGTACCGGCACACGCGCAAGTCCAAGGTACCGCTTCAAAAGCGAAGCCACGCATCTGTGTGTACGCAACGATCACGAGCGGTTCCGATCTCGAGACTAGACGAGTTAATCGGCCACGGAAGCACAATAAACTCGGAGATAATAAACGAAGCGCCGTCCGTTGGTTTACCATAATAATGCCTTCCATCATGCCAGATCCCAGCAGCCACCGAAACCCACCCGAAACGAATAGAACGCTATAAATAGAGCCGGAGGAGAATCCTCTCTCATTCTCCCGTTTCTTCATCCGTTTCTCTTCGCTCTGTCCCTCGGTCTTTCTCTCTTCATAGTACGATCATCATCTTCGTAGGCTCGACGACCGCGTGCGCCCGCAAACGCGCGGTTATTTCAGAGAACGAATTTCCGCAGCCGCGTCTACAAGATATTATTATATGTGTTCGTACGCGTATATTTTGAACTATTCGATATTATACTGGTAGAAGTGTAACTCGGTTGAGAATCAGTAAATTGATTCTGTTTAAGAGACTCTGACAATGAGTTGAATTCAGGGATTGGTTAGCTGGTATCGCTTAGGACAGGTTAATGTCGTTTAAATGCTTCCTGGACGAAGAAGATCGCTTCTACCGTGTTTCCTTCTTCTGTATGGTGTCTTGACTAAACAGGGAGCCAGGTGCGCAGGGTTTTTCCAAGAAACTCTGGTCGGTGATTGGTTACATTCACTCAAGCATTTTTGTATATTCGAGGAGACGCAAACAACCAGTGCACGAACCTGTGAGTTCTTCATCGTCTATCTTGAAGAACATGGTGCATCTTCACGGTACAACTCCAACTCAGAAATCCACCAACGGCATCTCCACTCCAGGTGTGACCATCATCTCACACGTAGCGTGCATAACCTTAACGTAACCGTGTAAACCTGCTCGGTCTGAGAACAAATGCGTCCAACCTCTGTCCCGTTAGCTCGCAGATAGTATTTAATGTTCCGGAAACCGTGTCCGAGCCGGACAACTCTCGACTGCGCCATCCACGGTCTCGGTGATAATTGATCAATAGAGAGATCGCGTTTGATGTTATGCGACGGACTGTTTCAAAGGTCGTGCGTCGAAAGTAGGGTGTTGTCGCGAAAAAAGAACACGTGGAGGAGGTGGACGGGACAGAGGGGAGGGTGGTGTAGGAGGTGAAGGCTGGTTCAGCCCCCTCAGGACTAAGACTTCGGGGGATGGTTTAAGGTTAGCGGTGACAGGAGCGAGCTGCTCGCAATGATTAATGGCTTAGCGCATTAACAGGCTATTGACAAACACGTTTCTCGTGCTGCACCCTCTGGTTCGCGCGTCGCTTGCTCGTTCGGAGCCACTGTGAGCGATGAAAGGGACGAGAGATCGAAAAGAAGGGTGGGCTTTCTTAAATGCGCCGCCTCGACGAAAGAAAACAGTCTTCTCACCCCCCTCTGCCTCAGACGAGCCACGACAAAAACGCATCTTCGACGTCCTATCAAGGTGTCCCTCTCTCGCTCACCCTTTCCTTCTATCGCTCCCTCCCTGTTCAATCGCTGACGAATTTTTACGGCTTTCAGACTCCTCCGGTTATTGGCTTCTAAATAGAATGCGTTGGTCTGCTTCGAGGGTTGAAAGGGGTCCAGGGAACTCTTTTAACGTTTTTATTGAGTACAGAAGTATTTGGTTGAGTCATGAATAATTTTCAATGTATAACCACTATTTTTTCTTTTCTTCCTGACCCTCGCAGAGTCAACCTAATAATTTCACCAGCTTGGTATAGCAGTGTTCACTGATTATTTTACAGATCAGGAGGGCAAAATAATTGTAACGGAGACCAAAAGCAAGTAAAGGTTTTCATTTATTGTGAATATATCTGGAGTCAGTCGAGGTCACTAAAAGACATAATCAAGTGTGTCTTATGGCGGGAAATATGAATACTTTACCGGTAAAACGGTCCCTCAAGAAGCAAGAAACTCTTGCAACTTTAATGGAAACGTATAAATTAGTTTTTTAACCATAATCACAGTCCACCTCCAGAAAAGTCTCCAAGCCCTTCCTATCCTCGAATGCAAAATACCCTTCTCATGCTAATACCCCTCAGAAAGAATGAACATCTTACAGCAGACCAATCTCCGACCTTCCGTCTCAAAACATCGATCAGTTGCGTATGCACGGCGCTTCTGCGTGGCATGATCATTGTCCGCGATTCAGCTTGCAACACGATCGACAATTCATACAATTAATAACGTGACAAATGACTGTAGCCGCGCGAATGACTCCAATCAACGTGAACGCGTGTAAGAGTAAACGATCGAGAGTTGGGTGTCGTGAGAAATGGCTGCTTATGACGATGTAAATTACAAGCAGCGAACTGGCCGCGAGAAACGTAGGTCGATTAACATTCGAACGATTAATGGCAGGTGCAGAAACTGACATTTGCTCGAGCATTGGCGAAAGAAAACGCGAAGGTACTCGGCCAGTCGTTGATTTCAGACGCAAGAATAGGCTGAAGCGTATAATCGTTGACCTTTCGATTTTCTCGATCGAGATGGAGGTCGATGTTGCGTAACGGATTAACGCTATCGCTCTATCACGATAAGTGTTCCTGAAGAAATACGATCGAACCCTTCCGATCGGGCAATCGTTAGGAAAATACGATGTACAGGGCGGCGTGAATGAAAAAATACAGAAATGATTTGTGTTATTAATGGATTCGCGAGATACGATTAATTATTGGCTCGATAACCTGAGATTGTAACGATATTATCAACCGATTTAGTACTCCATTGAAAATTGTATTGGCTAGCGACAAGCTAATCGAGTTTCAACGGAAACGACCTGTCAAGGAAGAATTGCACAAGGAATACCCACGATTCTTTGATATTTCTTTTTTAATTCGATGATGCAGTCTTTTGTTAGGAGACAGATGTTCGTGGGAATATCGCTGATCGCGCGAGAGAATTGTCGTTATCATTGTGATGTTCTTGGAACGGTGAAAAGAATATGGTGCGTGGATATAGATAAGAGTCATAATGGATTAATGGGAGTCGTAATGGGTTTTGAGAAGTCAGCACGAAACAATGCGAATGAATTTGTATTGTGATAGTGAGTGATGCTTGGGTATTCTTGCAGTGAGATCTGTATGCTGTATAATGAATATTCGGATGATATTTTTATGTTCAAATGAGAGTTGAATAATACGGGTTTTAAAAAAGGAGAATGTGGAGATGTACAGGTAAATTTTAGGAGGTGAATGTTGTTTCAAATTTACATCGTAAGGTTCAATTAACTGATATACTTGTAAGGTTCATGATATATAGTATAAACAGTATAAAAACTCATTCTTTATAAAAACAAAATATGTTAGTAAAACTGTTAACGATGATGTCTCTGGTATTCAATTTGCACGGGTACACGCCGACAGATAATAACTACATGAATCATTTACCTGTCCCATACAGGATGTTCCTAAAACAATGACACCAAATCTGCAGATGTACTCATACGTCCACAAACTTGTTTCCCAGATACAGTCGATGTAAGTGTCAGCATGCTTACCTGTAAACATAAAAAAATTCATTTCGTGTTAGACAAAAAATAATGTACAGTAGATCAGTGTAAAATGTAAAAGAATTGCAAATATACAACCAACCTGCGTGAGACATGATTGAAAGCGCATCATAAATTATGTGTACACAGAAATCGCTAAACGTAGCAGAGAATCGACTCAAGGAGAAATGGATCTTTCGTAGACAGACTACTTATATTCCCAAGAAATGTTACGGAGTTGACACACGCCGATTTTGATGAAATTTTGGTATGATATAGATCTCGAAAAAATGTTCGACATGTATTTTTTTTATATCTGCTATCGTTTACTTTGACGGGGTGAAAACAGCCCTCGAAGTAGAGGGTGAAAACCCTATTTCGCAGTATATCTCGAAAACTATGAGAGATAGAAAGAAAGTTTAAATGTTTGGTTTTGTCTATTTTTTAATGCCGAATCTATCTATGTAATATTTTATCAAAATATTAATTTATTTAAAAAATATATTAAAAATTTACATATTTTTGCAAATTTTTTTGGCTGAATGTTGATTAATGTTGATGCAACTTTGTACACGTAACCTTTGTATCAGTACCAAAAATACGGATAAATTGAAATTTTTACTTTCCACCTTGCAATAAATATTATTACATGCGCAATGTAAGCGCATTTTGTGCCCGATGAAAGTATTTAGATTCGTATGATTGAGGTTCCAGTACGTTTTCATGGCGTTTTAGGCGATTACATTACTCTACGTGTTATTATTGTGCTTGCAAGGGTAGATGTCGCCAGAGCCGGTAAAAGACTCATTGTCGAAATTCTCTCCATAAGGCGTATGGCAGGTCCGCGCGGCGTTGGAAGTGCTTGTGCGGATCGCGGTTAGAAGTAGACCGTAATTAAAAAAGGAATCGAATAGATAAACCGTACATTTAAAGTTTCTTTCTATCTCTCATAGTTTTCGAGATACACTACGGAATAGGGTTTTCACCCTCTACTTCGAGGGCTGTTTTCACCCCTTCAAACTGAACGATAGCAGATATAAAAAAATACGTGTCGAATATTTTTTCAGGATCTATATTATATCAAAATTTCATCAAAGTCGGCGTGTGACAGCTCCGTTACATTTCTTGTCAGTTGGGTCGGACACCCCCGATTCTCGCTGACCCAGACCCTCATACTCTGACTAAAACAGGAGCTAAACGCGCTGGGTTTTTCAAATTAACCCTAAACTGTGATTAGTTACATCAACTTTTGTGTTAAAAACGTAAACGACTGTCAACCTTCTCCATGTGAATCTCAACCACCCGAGCAAGGTCAATTCAGCGTGTGAGCTAGACGTCCATTCACACAATAGAATCGTTTCGAACAATCGTCTCCTAACTGCAATTAGTGCACCCTGAAAATCCCGAGAAAAGGAAAAACAGGAGCGCCCTGATATAACGCGACCGTATCATAATTATCCCGTTGAATATGGCGATATCGGTATAGACTGGTCGCAGACCGATTCGAGAGGGTTGCTGTATCAGCTTCAGCCCGGTGATGCGCGCTCGCGTGCACGCTCATTCCGCCATTCATATTCGTCCGCTCGTCTCGTGGCGCAAAGGATTCGGCTGCCTTTCATATAAACACGTACGAATACCTGTGCGGGATAGGTAGTTATTCGGGCATACCGGTCCATATTGAAATTCGACGGGCCAACGATAGAGATCATCGTCTTTTTTTGTTGCCATCCACTTTGCCATTTGATCGGATTACCGTGCGCACGTTCCACGGGCCCATAGAGTCGCTTCTCCGCTATAATACGCGATATCGCGTGCTCTTCTCTTCCGTGTAGCGAACAGACTATATGCAGCACACCGGGATGCCCAAACATTTCCGTAGCCGCGCGGGATAGAGATGAGCGCCAGCGAGGTTATGTTCGTGTGTAGGTGAAGAGTATTGCATGCGAGGCCAGCGCGAGGGAGGAGGAACGTCGACGGAGGGCAAATTCGAGAAGTTCTTTTTATACTCGTCTCTCTGCTTTTCTCTCCTTTCCAACCTTCTACCCCCTTCTAACCCCCTCCTTCGCATCGCTGCCTCTTATGTACCCTTTCGACTACTCTTTTTACCCCCGACGTAAATCGAACCACGTGCACGACAGCGTGGCCGCGGATTTCATTCCGCGGTGACGTTATTACTGTTCGATTGATTCTCTCGTTCGTCGACTGCTTCGCAGCCCTGGTATCTGACCGAGGTGCGGCTCATTTCCAGGGATTTTCGCCCCTCTAGACTTTTCACTGATTCTTTTGTTTTCTAGTACAGACGATCGCAAGATATTCGATACACCTACTGTTTGCTTGGAAGTTGTCCAAAGTTAGTGTTTCAGTGTTTAGCTAGAATTGCAATTGGACTCAACAGGAATTATACAAGGATATATTTACTAGTTAGCCTATTGTTACAGAAGGAGTTTTGAACTGTTCAGCTTGAACCAATAACGTGGCGACTGAACTATAAGGAATATGAGAATATCACATAGGCAAAAATGGTCTGATAAGTGGAATCATTCTATGTATATCTCCTCCAGTATTCCAACTACAAATTCAATCCATTCACCGATCATCTCCGGAATAACTGTACCCCAAAGTATTTCACCCCTGTACCGAAAACCGTTCCGAGACACGACGAACTCGAAACGAAGTTCGCAAATTCATCGAGCCACGTCAGCGTTCCCCGTCAGCATTGAAGCGGCGGCGGTATCGTGGTAAAATTGGATCGACGCTATGTTCACGGGCGAAAGGAACATTTCTCTATCATGAAATTTCCAAGAAAGCCGGAAGCCACTCGAAGAAGAGGCGCAGAAACTGGACTCTTTTCATACGTGAGCTCCTAGATCGGCGCGGAGCGTACAATCGGTCTCGTAGTCTCTGGTAGATGTTCCTTGTCGGAATCGTCAGAAACGGGCGGAAGGGTGGGAGAGGGAGGGTGAAACGGCGATGATGGTGGTGGAGGTAGGGAAAAAGGGAGCTGCTCCAGGGAAGAGGATGTGGCTCAACTCGTTCGACCCATTCATGGCCCGATGAAAAGGCCGCGTCGAACAGACATCGTGAAAAGAGAAGAGAATTATTATGATTATTATTATTACCGTTTCTATAGGAATGATTTCCCCCCCTCTTTTATATCTGTCTTCGACTTTTCGTAGATAAAGGTCGAGGATGCTCCCGCGTTCGAGCGACGAATGTGAATCCGCCTCTTGTGAAATCGACGGACAGGTTCAATGTTACAACGTTACTCTCGGGTTCCTTCTTCCGTGAGGGGTGTGGGGAGTCCTTTTCAAATTCAAAATTACCCGTTGCCCGCGGATATTTAATTGAGAGCCCCCCAGATCAAATATTTCCTGTCCGACAGTGATTGTTCGATCAACGTTCCGCATTCACGCCTTGTAATTCAATGTCGAGGTTCTTTGACTTTAAAAACGCGGTCTACTTATATACCGAGGTCATTCATACTTTGAGAAGTATTTTTATATTGATAATGCACTTGGAAATTTTTGAGACATTGTATATTGGTTTTCTCCCTGCTTCCTAGCGATTACCTGCTCGATTTTAATAATTACAACCAAATGGGATAACTAGACTATACATATTTCTTATACTTTCATACATGTAATCTTTATAACCGAAGGTAAGCGACACTCGTAAAATTTTGAACAGAAATACTCGTCTGTGACAATTACCCAATTATAACTGTATTACTCGAATAAGTGTCTATATTTCGGGTTTAATAAAACGGAGAATCGTCTGTACTCCAATAATTACTATTTTGTAACAGAATTAGCATCCTCAAAGCTTTGAACAACATTCGGAAGGAACCACGACGACCTGATTCACGATTCTCTCTCCTAAAATTTTGCAGCCGCATACATCAGAAACATATATTTAAAATAATTATACAAACAAAATTCTATTAGTCGCATGATCCATCAAACATGGTAGTTATGCCAAAGATAATACCAACATACATACACAGGCTTAATAAAATCAGAAACCCATTCCAACCGAGAATCGGTGTCCCGTAACGTCATTAACTTCCCCTGGCGACCTCTCTGTAACTTCGCCGTCAGGATCAGTAATCCGTTAGGCGGATTTTGCGTGTTCGCATGTAACGATACCTAAAGCTGCGTTCTTGATGGCAGAGTGTAGCGTTGCATCGAGAGTGGAGGCACTCGTAACGCGTGCACGCATGCACGAAATCACCGGACCGAGTGCACGTATGGAAATCGGGGCGGTCCACAACGAGTCTGCTGTTTGGCGCAGAAAGGCTAATGGCCTCTAGGTGGTGGAAGGAAACACAGAAGGATGTCGAAGGTCGGTTTTGCACGTACTGACCCGGCAGAGAGTCGCTGAACCGCGACTCTCGAACGTCCCCTTCGGTCCGGACCGTCTTCTAGCTTCCCTATTCAAAACACATGGTCCATATTAGCGGGATCGCCGGAATAATGGGGACGGACCTGGTCCACGGAAAAGGACTCGAGTACACAACGATCCGAGTCGAGTGACCAAGCTCAATTATGCCGACTACGAATCGTGCATGCATCATTTTCCGCGTACAAACTAACGATCCGTGGCGAGTGTCAAGGGGATGAAGTCTAGCGGATGATCGTTGCGTTAATACGCCGTGAAAACTGTCTATACGAAAGTATAAAGTAAGAAGATAAACGCCGTTCAAAGTGTGTTTCATTGAATATGTGAACAATTTCATACCCTATTAAACATTCCTCCGACTTGTTTACATTCGATTATTTCTGTAATACGTTCCACGCGCTAGTGAAAAATTCCGCGCCTAGTCAGACATACGAAAGCGGAATTTTATAAATACGTATCGTTTGTATAAATATATATCACAATACGCAAACATTTAGAGATGGTGTACACCTTACTTTAGATTAACTGTCTAAAGTTGATGATGCTAGAAATTTTATGAGTAAACATAACTGCTATAATGAACCAAATTTGATGCGTTGGTCACAGGGATGGGTCGCATGTGTTACATTCATAAATAAACTCTAACCATGTACAAATTAAACTGATTTCATAATTACAATAATCTATATTATATCTGTTACTAACATTCTCTAGTATATCGATACAATATTTGGGACTACTAGTACATATTTCGTGAGATAGTCGTAAACAAACTTTAGATCGGCTACTTTTGAAAGGAATATGAAAATCTGCTGTCCTCACACTATAAAGAATACGAAAAAGCTAATGCGAGCAATCGTTTAGTACAAACAAACGTTTTACAACGTCGATATCACCAGCCTTTCGCTCTCGTTTCGCGGCTAATCACTGGACACTAGGTGCTCGTTATCAACGTTCCACCGTACTTACCTGATTTACCGTTAATTACAACTCTGCTCTGTGAAATCGCCACCGAATGACAGACTGTTAAACAGCGTAAGCAGGCTAAAAGGGAACCAGTTTCGCAAAGATGCTAATGAATAGATCTCAAGAAAATAAAGGAACGGATCCCCGTCTGAGCGGCAATGTCCGGATCAAAAGGTATGATTAGCGTATCAATTAACGGTTCTCACGTTCCAACGATTTTATTGGTTCGATTTAATAAACGATCGCTCCTATACGTATAATACCGCGATAATGCAAATCACGTAGGACGTATTTGCATATGGGACCGAATGTTTGCATGCGTTTCGAGGAAAACGAAATCCTGACCGTTTGATACAGCGCAGCCTCGGTGCACGCTCTTGATGTAACTTTACGACTAGCACTTAGCTTTTCACATAAAAACCGCCTATAAATACCGCGCGTTATTTTCGTTGAAGAAATACCGGCAGACATTTGGGTAAACGTGCACGCGCGCGCGAACCATAGTGATTCGAAACAGCGTTGAGAGGCGTAATTCATTTCTTTTTTCACGCCGCGTCGACGGCTATGCCGTTCATTTATATAACTTCCAGAAAACACCGTTCTTTCGTCATTCCATCATCCTCGGAACCCTATGAAGGAAATGGGGTTGAATTCTTTTCTTCGTGTCTTGAACGTTGAAAAATTTATGGATGTTCAAAAGGGCGCGTGTTAATGGAAATTTAAGATTCAACGCGTACTATGTGGAACAATGAAAAATTTTATAGCTATTGCAGAGATGTTCAAGGTCATTTCTTCCTACGAGGATTTCAGTAACGATCCTCGATTCTTCTGTTTGAGCGAATGCTCATAAGATTCTATTGATCGAATAATTTATTCAAATCGCACATTCATTGTATTCGTTATTCATAATAGATTATTCTATTAGCACTTTGATGGCCGCTGACACATACGCCTGACTTATATCTTTTTTATAGCTTTTGTAAAACAAAGCGACGAGTGTAATTGTAACTGAACAGCAAGCAAATAGTCAAGTACTTACAAAATTAAAGTTCCGCAAGCATCGATATAAACCGAAGAATGCAGAATGTTTTAGTGCTAATCTAAATTCTTGCAAAAATAGTCAAGGTGACTAGTCAACAGAAAATATTCGCGATCGTCGAAGCGTCAATATTGTTTCAGTGATTGTTGGTTATATGTTCTAATAATTTTTCAAACCTTGTATCAAGCATGATGTAAGCGTTACCCTGACATAAATTAAATCCAGAACAAATAAACTTTATACCAACACCATTTGCAATGTATAATAGAAACGTTTCCGAGAATGTGCAGTTCATTATTCAACAAAATAATTATTCATCTAAAAGTGTCTCCATCGGGAACGAAGAAAATGCGAATGGTTATTCCTGGCCGTCATTTGAATAGAATCGTGGCAAGAGCTTTTTGCACAGGACCTTTGGTACTCTGTTTCAAGATTCTTGTAACATCGTTTCAAGTGCGCTCGAACGAGAGGAGGGGGCCGTCACTGGTCAGACAAGATCCCCGGTTCCGTTTGTTCCTCATTTGCTTAAGAATAACATCGTCGATCAGTGGCAGCAGCGCACGCCGATACACGCTCGGGGCTTTTACATTTTTACACCGAAACGTTTCTTTTTTTTCTCGGTTCGACGTTTCGCGTATTATGTAACGCAAGATGGAGAACACGTCCGCGCGAGAACCGCCGTGACATCTTGAGTAATACAAACGCGTCGCCGTCAGAGACGTTGGAGATGTTTTCTCGCGGGAGGAAATCGCTATTCTGCTTGATGATCATCGTCGTTTGATTTGCGACAGTGTAGAATTTACCTGTCTATCATGTATAACGATATCTACTATACAGTATGTATCATTAAGAAGAATATTAACTGAACCATAGGATAATTCTATTGAATCCTCCAAAGGTACAATACAAGTCTCAATGATGATCAAATTGAAGGACTAAAACTTGATTTTCTTCAATAATACGTAACTGAACAACTAACAGTTATAATTTCAGTAGGGTTGGGAGTAATTGTGATTGCTGAGTGCATAGTGTATATTATTTAAAAAAATATCAACTGAAGAGTTAGATAATTCCAGTGAGTCCATTAATGATACGATTCAAGTTTTAATGATCATACAATTTTTGTTTTATAGTTAATTAAGTAACGGGAATTTTAGAACGTAAAATATACTCGAGTATCAACATCTGGTTCTACAGTAAATACATGACGAGGCGAAACAATAAATCCTAGCATAAATATATTCTAACGATTCATACGTTTCTATTTTTCTCGTTCTAGCTTGTAATAATATATTTTCATCGTCTTCCAATATTCGAAATCAGGTTTTCCGTGGATCTTAAAGCGAGCGTTCTTTGATCCCGGAGAACATAATGTCAGCCCCCTTCTCGTTCGCTGTTTTCCGTTCGCGATGTCCATTAATTCATCAGGCTGCCACGTAGCTCCGGTAATAACGTAAGAAAGACGGTGGAATAAAAGGCTGGATGACGGAAGGTCGAAGATGTATTCCGGTCACAGCGTGGAGCTGGTAGCAGTGTCAGCGGCACGAGGGGTTGGCAAAGGCACCGTTACGATATCGAGGGGTTGAGGCATCTCATCTTCTGGACAGCCTTGCTATAACGTCATAAAAATAATCAGCTTCGTCCGATGAGCCCCGGGCGCACTTTGATCTCCTCGCATTTGTTTCCTCGCCTCTTCCTCCTCTTCTTCGACTTCTTCTTCGTCCAGATTCCTTCACGTTGTAGCTTACGCGAATTTTTTTAGAAGACGAGACGACAGTAAAAACCGAGCAAAAAGAGTGAAGATTAAGAAGAAGTTCGTCTGAAGAAGTCTGTTGAAGCTTTTAAATTAAAAATGTAAGAAGGGAAAATGGATCATCCGCGGCCAGACTTCATGTTGAATGTGATCAGAAATATGAACGTAGGTTCATGAATCGGTTGTTTTCTTGATACAGTCATTTTAATCGGAGTTTCACAAATATAATATATTGAAGCGATATTTCTTTGTTATTTAGTCATTTTATTTTCAACGAGGCAACCAGTGAATTCGATATAAGAGAATTGACACGTGAGAACCCAATATCCACTGGTGCTGCTTCCTGAATAAAAAATTTCTAGTCGACTGTTCAAATTTGGTATGTCTAGGAGCTTACAGGTAATATCGTTTAGATGGTTGTTTAGTCTATTTTAACACGACAAAATTATTTTTCTCTCATCGTTGTTAATATAATGTAAGCAACTCTTCCGAGGTTGTTTCATGAATTTGTTCAAGGACCGACCAATCGGTCGGAGAAAAAGGAAAAGACCGTGAAGAAGGAGGAGACGAAGAAAAGCGAGGCGGAAGTGACGCCAAGTCGGAACTTCATTCGAAGAAGCGACTTTTCGTGCTTTCCAAATAAAAAGTTAATAAGAAACAGCTAGTGGAGGGGCGGGGTTCCACGGCTATTTAGCCCCGGACCAATGTCGGGCCGAGAATCGAACGAGCTTCGACGCGTAACAAGAAACACGTCGCTTATTTCGAAATTGAGTGAGCCGCTAGTTTAACGACGTTTCTCGCTCAGTCGTCGTTTCCTTTTTTACCGATGCGTTTTGTAATTTGAAAGATTCTACTATTTGCCAGCGCGGGTAATTTCCTCGAATGATTGAAAGCCGATTGCCCCGGCACTTTCGTTTTTCCGAGCATAGACGTTCGGCTGATGCCGCCACTACACTCTACTAAAAGAAATATACAAGGTGTGCACCAAATAAAACGTTTCTATCAAAAGGATACGTTCAAATACAATCAATTTTCTTGCACACAGTCGTTACGTTAGATTGCAGTTTGAATAGTTCACCCTGTATACATTAAAAATTCCACCACAGAACCAATAAGGCATTTAAACATTTCATCGATGTACCCTCTGATTCTTTTGACTCGCTCAACCACAGTCTGCAGAAATTTTGCTATTCTAAGAATTAATTTCGTCACTGTTCCTGTCACAAATACTATTCTAGTCCTGGAACAACAGTATCCCCGGACATGCTTATTATCTTGAACCCCAGTTAAAACTATCAAATTGAGCTGACCAGTTCATAGTTCTCAATAACGTTCGTACATATACTTTGCATACATCAGGTCATGAGTAAAACCACAAAAGAAAAAGAAGAATCCACGTTTCAGCTGCTGGTCAACCGCTGACCCTCCTTTACAAGAGTTGCAATAAATCCTCATCGAACTCCTTCACCATCGCGAATTTTCCCGGCACGATATGCCCGTCTCTGAAGTGGAGAACAAATCCACGGCCGATTGGAATCTCTCATCGAGAGAGGCGAATATTTCCGCTTAATAGATCGCAACAAACGCAACAACATCGTTGGCGGGGAGATCGGGTGCTGGCGTCCTATAGATACCTATTCAATGCAGAGTATCGACTGCAACGGCTACGGGCCAATGAGAGGATCCCGTGCATAATGCATACCTAGGATATATCGTAGTCGCGCACACTACGCTCTAACTCCCACCACCTCACCAAACACCCCCACTTTTACACCCCGATACTCCCCTCCGCCGGTGTTACACTGAGCACAGAAAGGTAATGAGTGCGTATGGAACCAGCAGCCTCACACCGGTCTCTCTGTGTTTAGCTAATAATTATAATTACGATATTGCAGAGATGCGAACCGCATCGCCCTAGCAACGGGCCCTGTCCTATTGATTAGATCCGCCGCGTGACGGTTCGATAAGCTCACCGATATATCAAATAATTGACCTCTTCCATTGCGTAACGCCCACGTCGGTTTTGGATTTCGGCTATGGCCGTGGAAACGCTTTGTTGTCGCATCTATCTGATCGAAACCAACGCATTTAATCACTGCGTACCAACCTGGCCGATGGTAGTTTATTTTACCTTGTTGGATGCGGAGAGCGGCTGGTTCGCTGTGAAATGAGATGCGTTATGCCACGGATATCCCGGGAATTTTTACTACTGGTTTTCGAGAATTTTTCACGGCCGCTGAATTATCCGCGGAGCGTAGTACGATGTTCTTATAGTGTCGGCTGTGCAGACGACGGGAAGCGTTCGATCGTCTAAACGTTTTTGAATAAAGTACGAAGGGAAAAGCAGAAACAGAAACGGTCGGTTAATGTTTGATTGCTTCGTAAAAGAAATCCCGGTGGCTTTCGCAGTGTCGCGGAGTCTGGCAGATTAAACAGGTCGATCAGAGATTCTAAATGTGCGTTTTTGCAAGCATCGTAGATTATTAATGGAATATCTTATTGCAGCTGCAACGAGCTGCATGCATTCTTCAATTATAAACGATGTTTTGGACGTGCATGCTATACGGTTTCCCGGAATTCTTAATAAAATGATTGATGCTTTCTGCGTCGCTTAATCCTAAAGTCTGAATACTTTCGTAACTCGGTATAAAGGTTGCATCCTACCAAAAACCCAATAAATCCGTTAGCTCAATTACGAAGGGGTATGCGGGACAATAATTCCTGAAGTTCCATTGCTTCCGAATATCAATGCGAGTCACCGTGAATTATTCAAACGCGGCCATCGAGGCAGCAGCTACGCGAGGAATTCTCGCGGCAAATTTCACGCGAGACGAGCACACCGGTGATGGCGTTCGAACGATGCCAGGGAGCAGTGTTCCATCAACGTCAACAATGACTGGCGAGGTCGTTGCATAATACATCGGACGTAGCCGAACGAAGGAAGAGAAGGAGTTAGCAAGGCGCGCGTCGAAGCCGTGTTTCAAGCATCGCGTCGAACTTCATACAGGGACCGGACCCATTAGCAGGATATATCGAGTCCCGTAGGATTAGCCTAGTTGCCCTGCAGCGGCTCTCCTATCAACTCAAAGGACAAACATAACTACTTTAGTCCCGGCCGCAAACTCAAGGGTTAAGCGAGCCGCCGTTACGCTTTACGCGGAGTCCTCACGCACCCCTCAGGATACGAAATCCTTGAACCTTCCCGACCTGCCTCCCTTCAAACCTCCTCCGCCACCCTTTAGATGTACCGTCCCGGGCCAGAGAGAGAGTCAGGATTGATTTCGCCTGAATATTTCATACACCGACCCCTGGCACCGAACTTGTTGCCCCCTCGCCAGTTCATTAAGGTCATTATTGTATGATGAATTTATCGTCCATCGGTCGCCTACACCCCATACCACGTCAATGCGGAGCATATGGACGCGCCTGAAACTTAACGAGCAATTACTTGCCGACGTTGATGATTGTTGGACCACCGAGTTGTTCAGCAACGGAATTCGAGCGTCGTTCGGGTGATTTTGTTGTTGAGGAGTAGATCGGTCTGAACTTTTCTGATCGTGTGCAAGGTGCTGAGTATTTGAAATATAAAATACTGAATTGCATTGAACAGAAATGAGTCCGCGGAAATATCAATACCCATCTAACACCTAACTTTCAATATTTTCCCTACGTCTTATCAATGACAGAAAATGATCACGAATGTGTCAAAAGAGAAACGGAGGATCCGGAGAAAGGTGCAGGCCAAAGGGGAGGCAAACTGCGCAGGTGGAGGGGGTGAAGCGTGCAAAACGAAAAGGAACGAAGGGGCAAGATTACCGGTTTCGCGATAAACGGTCCGCTCGATCAAATCGCCGAGAAATAACGGGTCGTGGCTAACGAACGCGTTATGTAACGCAGGTGTAATCACCTGGCGAGACTCGTTCGTTCTCGAGGAAGGTGAATTGTTGCCGAACCGCCGATGGAAGCCGTGCGCGTGTTAATTGCGAGCAACCGAAGGTCGTTCCCTTAATTAACGTTACAATAATCCCTCCGACCAGACAGTGGTTCCCTTCTTGCATGAAAGGAAGGCTGCATCGTCCTCCAGAATTTTTCATTTTCCTTGCGCTATCTTTTCACCCCCTGAAACCCGTCCATTGTGAGCAGCAGCCGGCAGATAATGAGTAACGAACGCGTTCTTGTAAAGAAGCAGAAGAAGAAGCTGGTTGGAGTCAGGTATTGCTGGAAAAGAGCGAAGAAAAAGCTGGGACGAGAGAGCGTGAGAAAAGGAGAGATCAGAGGGTGTGAGAGAGGAGAGGAGCATACCGTCGGGGCTAATGAGTCGCAGGATGATTGATTCGCCTATTCGACCAAACTGTGCTTTCACTACCTCTCTCTCTTTCTCACGTTCTGCCCTTCCATTCGTGTCCCCGGCTCTCCTGTTCTTCGCCACCTTTATCTTTCTCCGCGCCGTTGCCCTCATTCATCGGCCATCGCGACAACGTTCAATAAATATCGCGTAAACGCTTTCAGAGCCCTCGATTCCACCGAGATATCGAAATTATAGCTGAAAGCTTTTCACCGTGAAGGCGTTTCAACTTCGAAACGAGTTTCTTGAATCAGTAATGCTCGGTTTCAACGAGTTCAAGGTACTCTGGATGGAAAACTAATTGTAATCTTCGATTCTTTGAGCCGCTCCGAGAGAACCGGTGGATTCGCGAAACGGTCGATACCTCCGGGATCGAATCGATAAACGATCGCTTCCTGCTCGATTTCACGCGGCCTCTCATTAACGCCGCGAAACGAGAGAGCGCTCGACGGAAGGCTGAATCATCGTACAGAAATAGCTGGAGCTTATTCGCCTCTTATTTTATTAGTCACCGTTCAATCTGTGCCTGGAGATTTTCCTGACACGATTTTAGGCGAAAAGCTGGAGGAGTAACGCTTCAAAATTTCGTGTGTCCCCTTTCAGCGTGGTCACGAGTGTCGCATGATCAAACGTTCGAGCGTTATCGAGCCATTGTTCGGCTGTCCTCGAGAGATGGATCACGCGTACGAGTAATGTAATGGGTCTAGTGTCAACCAATAAAGGTCTTTTTGTGCTCCACATGATGGAGCACCTTGTCGCGATTGCCGGTTCCAGCTTACGTGCACGAATTTCACGCGACCGGAAGTGGCGAGACAGAGTGCTTAATACGTGGTATTAATAAACGGTAAAGGGTACTTTATTGATACACATTCGATCGGTCAAGATGAATTTCGAAGAGAAACGTTTGCGCAAAAGAGACGTATAATTCTGGCGAAGATGTTGGCTATAATTCATTAAGGATTTTGTCTTCATTCCAGATTCACGTTACCTTTAACCTGATATATTATAAACGTACGGCTGCAAATCTGCAAACGCCAATTACAGAAAACCCGTAAAATGAAATTTTTAATCTTTCGTCAGTTTTCATCTCTAAAATATACCTACAAATCCGTCGACGCTATCTTGATAACGCTCTGCACTAAACTTAATCTTGTTCAACAAAACCTGCACCCTACTAATCGATCCTAACCATTAACAATAGAATAACAACCAACAACATCCTCCAATCAATTTCCAAACACTCACAAGATAAATCCCATCTCTCGCAATATCTACCCTCTTTCAGATATTTATAACAAAGCCTCCTATATACACACGACCGTCAGACCAGCCCCAACGACGCACGATCGTCCAGTCTGGTCGGCCTCCATTGACCGAATCTCTTTCGGCGAATCACTGGAAACGCGATCGAGGGAACGTCAGGAAATTTGTACACCGGCGTACATCAAAGGCCGGTATTAAAAGCAAGTGGCAACCTTGGTGCGGAAAAAGCTGCAGGAGGAAGAGGAGGAGGAGGAGGGTGGGGTTGGCAAAAAGAAGAGGAGAGGAGGAAACGTATTGAATCGGTCCGTGGCATGGCACATAGGTTCGTGTCCACTTAGCCGTATTAACAGGAGGTTGATTGCCGTAGCGTTCGCGCGTGTACGAACATTCGAATGTCTTTCCCTGACAAGGTCGCAGCCGGTGTCAGAGTTCAGCGAACATCGGCACTGGATGTCGACACGCGGAGGGTTCGTCGAAACTCTTTTACCAGCGGGGTTCGAAACGCGAGGCGGGCCAGTGAGCGAAGCGAAACGAAAGCAAGCAATCAAAGGGAATAATTCAAGAGGCGGCCACATTGTTCCCGTGTCTCCCGCGTAACCGGCCGAGTCCCGCGGGACTCGACCAACGCAATGACGAGTTATGTGACCCTGACGGTAATAAACGACGAAACGACGTCACGGTGTCGAGGCCAGAACGAAACGAGACGAATACCCGTGTAATGTCCTGGACCGGAGGAGGGACGTTTCCTCTTCTTTTTATGCGATCTGGAGCATCGATGGGGTTCCGAATGGGTGGATTTCGAATCACCGTATGCCAACAACAGCACGGAAGCTCTGAAGGCGGTCACCCGTCTTACTTGTTAGCGTTGATCGTGGCCAGCGTAGCTCAACACTGGCGAGTGAACTAAACATCGTTGGGTGTCTTTGGTTTCGGTAATCAAAGGTCTGAATGATTTGCTCGATGACAGAAAAGTCTGCGATAGGTTTTATACACCCTGTTCTTCGCATTAATAATACAGTCTAATCTTCCGTAAAGACGCTTCAGAAAATAAAAACTCGTTTCAAAAGGTATTTCTCTACTCCGTTCAATATTTCTATATCCCCAGAGGAACGTATCTTTCATACCGTGGTACATGCAACATCTCTCGAAAGAGCGGAAAAGGCGAGTACGACAAAGTACAAATGAAAATGTTATCAAAATCCGATAGGATCGACAGATTGTCGCTACATGGTTCAGAGCCCGTGCTGGAGCTCGCGGCGTTCGCGTTCACCCTTGTAAGCGCAATATTATATTATAATCCCGACAGTGACTTTAGTAGAGGTTATGAAAGAAGGTGGGGCAGCGGTGGTTGGGAGGGTGTCAGGAAGAGCAAGAGAGAAAAGGATCGTAGAAAGGGGGTAGACGATGTGGAGAGGGATGTTGGGGGCTTGTCTGGAAGATTAGCACCTCGTATAAAAGTGCTGTAGTGGGAATGAAACTCCAGGGGGAATGGTGGGGGTTAGGTTGTAGGTGGCAACGTTGGCTGACGGAAGGGGGTGGTTGTACAAGGTGGTGGTAAGCAAAAAGGTGTGAGAGAGACAGGGAGAGAGAGAAAGAGAGAGCCAGAGAAAAAGAAAAATCGAGAGAAAGAACGAGAGGGGGTAGGGGAAGCAGCGGCGGTAGAAGAAGAAGAAGGAAAACGAGAGGGGTGAACGAGCGAAGGCCGTTCCTTTCCTTATATACGCGAGCACCCCGCTGTGCCGTCCGTATAAGAGGAAAATTAGTTTTCAGAAATTTTTATGAAAGCGCTGAAAAGAAACTGTAAGGTTCCTTTTCTCATTGGAGGCTATTTTTGTTCAGAGAGCCATGGGGGATTCAATAGCCTTTATTTTACTCTCGTGTTAATCTCGCGCGCACGGCTTACCGGCTCACACACTGTCGCCCCGTTCACAAGAGAGAACCGAAAGAGAGAGAGAGAGAGAGAGAGGGAGAGAGGCCGAGAGACAGGGAGAGAGCGCGAGAGACGGAGAGAATGAAGAAAAGGCGTGATAGGACAGCGAGAAGAAGAGCGTAAAGCAGAAGGGGGAGGTAGAAAAGAAGTCACCCGTTGGACGCTTTATGAAGCGCGGCTATCAAACGGAAAGCGTATTATATGCTCCCGCGTAATAAAATCTCGGCCCTAATTAGTTTTCAACAATCAGTCCGCGGCGTTAATTTTTGCAATTAAGCGGCCAGCCTCCCTGTCTCTCGCCCGGCTAAATAAGGCTCGAAGGAGAGAAAAAAAAAGAAGTAGGAAGGCCTCTCTCCCCGGCGGTTTTGTTGAATCGCGACGTTCAAATAATAACGCCGCTATAAACTTGTCACCACGGGGAGAGGACGTGTTAATGCGAATAAACGTCCGTGCGGATGCTTTAACGAAGACTATTTAAATGACTAGATCTTCCGTTTCCGTGGTCGCGAAACTCCTTACCGTTGAAAATACGCGTGAACGTTTTTATCGTTGAGACTCCAAGCCCCCGTCTTTATATTCCGTAGCGTTTTTTCTTTTTCCTTCTTTTTTTTCGACAAAAGCAACAGACCTCGCTGAAAGACCGCGTGAATGCAACTTATACGGTTTTCATACGTGAAAAATTTGAATACGCGTGTCCGCTATTTCTTCTGCATTTCCATCCATCCATTTTCTTTTTTCGTTTTTTCCCCCAACACCTTCCCCTTTGCGCGGCATTGTTGATGGCATTCCTGGACGACGTTTCAATTCGCTTTTTCTTTTTTTTTTAACTCTTCGAGCTCCGAGCCGGGCGTCGTCGCGAGCTTCTATTCATCGCGGATGAACGCGTAACCGATTCGCTCGCGGCGTTAAAGCGTTTTACAACAACGTTTACAGGACGCCTCGGCGACGACCACGTCGACGACGACGTTCGAGAATAATGAAAGCAGAACGCGTAAGTCTTCCTCTGTTCCCCGCTTTCCATTGTACCTCGAGTACTTCGTCGAAGTACTATCCAATTATCTTCAGCCCGCGTGGCAGCATAACGAACCGATAGACGCCTCGTTACGGCCAGACCATAATTCTTACCTACAATAAGCTTGTCGAAATGAATTGCTGCGCGTGCTCGCGTACACCCAGCTTCCCGGCGCACGGTATTATCTGGTATTTAAGATTAGAAAACGGTTGAAATTATTTTACGCGTTAGAGTCTTTTCGATTTTTATTCTTTTTTCTTCGGTGGACAATGGAAGTCTCCAATGGCACGACAAATATTTCTAAACAGTTCATTATATTTAACCCATTGCCGCAAATGACGGCTATAGCCGTCAGATTTTTGTTGATGTGCTGGCAAATGACGGCTATAGCAGTCATCTTGTAGCAACAAAGGAACATTTAAAAAAGAATGTGTGTTGCTGAGTCCGATCTGGAAAAAAAGTGTGCGTCTATAGGTTAAATAATTATTTATTTTTACAAAAATTATACGAAAATTTTATATTGATACGATAATGTAAACGCGCGAGTATTCGATGAAGTAGGTAAATATTGTTTTCGTCGAATATTTGCATTAAGATGTTAAGTATTTTATACTTTCATATCGATGTTAATGCTTCCGGAATTTTGTAAGAAGTATCAGTTCTTTAGTAAAATTAAATTAGTAGCGCGTTTCACCGGTGATTCCACGACATTCAGTGTTTTAAAAGCAGAGTGTTATAGCGCTATGTCTGACCAGGTGTGGCTGTTTTCCCTGCGCGATTGTCTGTTCCTTCATTCAAAGACACGTCTATGTTGGGACAGTATGAACGTGTGTTTGTTAGTAATGATTGAATAGGTATCCTAATAGCAAAGTAGATATCGTCGTGTGGGATAAATATGTACCCTGAGTATCAAAATTAAAAAAAAAAGTTTAAAAGATGAACATCCACAGAGTTCTAATTTTTCGTCGCTAACTATCTTCGGAAGTACCAACGATCAAATATGTATATTGCTCAAAATAATTAAAATATTAACGTTTGAATATGTTCGAACTAAAGAATTCCTCATCACGTAAAAACCCCCACTACCTCGTGATTCCAGGTGTTAAGACCAGTTCACCCTAGAGTCTGAATAAGCCACTTCAAGAAATACCATCAACAATCCATTGATCCTTCAGAAAGGATAATTGCGCGAGTTCCATCAACGACGAAAACGCGACATTTTGGCCATTGATATTATCCGAGCGTTCTCAAGCTAGCTATATCTTTAGTCAGGGTCATGTCTCTACTCCCTTCCACGTGGATGCAGCGGTCTTTTACAACCCCTCTTCGTGGCTCCATATCACGGCTCTCTCGTATAGAGGACGACGACTAATACTCGGTCCGCAATGGCCGTTTTCTCAGTATTTTTAGTGTTCTCTGAAATGAAGTTGCGAAAAGTGAGGTGGTCTAACGTCGTCGTCGATGTCGCAGCCAACGGACCAGCCAGCTACGTAATATCTTCGTAAGCTCCGTCTTTTATGACAGGACTAGACCGCCTCTCAAGGATATTGGTAATCTTCGAGCTGGCTGTAATATCGGCGGCGCAGTGATCTCTCGCCCCGAACACCTCGCCACCCCTTCGCCACCCTCTCTCTCCTTGTTCCACCGTCACCCTGTCTGCTCGCCACCCTCTCTGTCTCCTTTCCTCTCGGCCAAGAAACGCCTCTCACCCTCTCGCATCACCCCTGCTACTCCTTCATGCCAGCGGCCGTATTGACGCGGCTTTGCAGCCACATTCCGGTCTGAGGACATGGAACGCGCCTCTCTGTGCGCTAGTGCAAATAATTGTAGCTTCGATGAATCTTTTGCAAGGTTTTCAGGAAGAACATACACTCACAGAAATAAGTAGCAGCGAAGGGGTAGTCTGACGGTCAAATTTAAATACAATCAGCAACGCAATACCGATTTTGTTTGTGGTAGTCTGATGAATCATTGACTGCACGGTAGATTGCACGATACCCTTAATATTACATCGCAATTCTAACTCTCTAATTTCAATTCACATGTTTCGTCTCTCGAACTCCGATCAGCGGTGTCCTCTTGCTCTGACACTTTGATCACGTCGCTGCATAAAGTGTATCAGACGTGGCTAAAGTCGCGGGTCAGGCAAACCGCAATGAATACTTCTAATAAGAGGACATGTGCATATAATACCCTGTGTGTACGACGATCGTCGCCCCAAATCGCTGGAGGGTTTTACGAGGAAACGATACAATGGTCAGAGAACAGCGATTATTCAGGTTGGGGTGGATTATGGGACGCTTATTGAGGCTAGTTTCTGTCCCCAACGGGCACGCATACACGTCGTCCGACATACATAGCTAACGTAACGTTTACGTACGTATGTCGACGTAGAAGGGCAGAATGATGTTGACATTAGCAGATCTGCTCGCGGATTAAAGCTTTGTGTCGTACAAAGCGTCGTCACAATGGACAGAGGCCCGTTGTATGCACGACCTTATGTACCCCAACGAAGCAACACCCCGCTAGCATGTGATAACTCCGTCGATTTCCTATTAAGGATTCAGGCACACTCGAGGCGCAGATAACCATCAGCCAATCCCTGTCTCTCTATCAGCTTTTATACGCAATGAGTTCCTGTGTTCGACTTGGTTCCAGGCCATCCTATGCAAATTCTACGGGATTCTAATGAAATTCCAATCCCCGACAAAGTTTTCGTAGTTCAGAGGAAGTTGGAGCATATCGATTTCTCTATAAACGGCTTTCTTCGAAACATGGAACTGCAGAAACATTGTATGACACGTAGGGGGTAGCTAAGCTTATCATCTTTTTATTTTTCTCAACTGTTACTTTCATTGCTCACTTCTTAATGTAGTACTGGATGAAGTTTTGAAATTGTGCTGGGATGTACTTAATAAGTTTATGGTCCACATAGGAACCAGAAATATTTTTACAGTGATCCTATGTGACTCTTTCCTGCTTTATGTAGCTTCTCACTGGGGTTAATGTCTTTGAATTTTGATATATCGTTACACAGCAATTGCATGTGTTTATTATAAATATTTACCTTCTCGAAGTAAATACTTTTCCTCTAAACATCTGTATTGTTAACCATACGCGTTCGTCATCGCGTCTGGCTGTACCTGAAGAAGCCACCAACACCCCAGAAGTCTCACTGCACCCTTTGAATCGCTTCTAACCAGTCCCACGAAAGGTGTCGAGGACGTTCAACGATTCCATCGTCACCCTGTCCACTCCTGGCGATTGTCCTTCGGCGACCAGCTCCCTCGAAGGTACATTTCGAATTCCACCGGCGTCTGCTAAGGTCAAAGTCCCAACTTATTTGCACGATAGAAGCCACGTACGTTAGACGTAATTTACGTCGCGCTTTAATCCCTGTTCTCGTGCGACACGTATGCCGGCTCGTCACGGGATACGTGCAAGAGGACGCCAGTCATCGTCGTCAAGGCGAGGAACTTCGTGACGAAACGCACGATGATCGTTTCGACGGATCAGCCGAGTAATCGTCGGAATCGTCACAATGTAATTACGCGGCTTGATGATCGACGGGGGCGAGAAGAGACGAGCGAGAGATTACACGTGGCACGGAGGCAGCTTATTTTGACATTCTTATCGGAGAATCGGAGTGCGGTAATCCCTGAGGCGGCGTGTGTAATCTTCTGGCCCCCTCTACACTCCTGCGCCCCTTTGGCAACCCCCTTTTCGACCTTTTCCCAACTCAACTCCCTCTACGCTCCTGTACCCAGCTCTATCCTCTTTCAGCATCCACAACTTCGACCCGTTTACCCTTGTTCCGCCACCTACGAACCGGTAATCTACTATTAATTGCCACCACAAAGAAGCCCCACGAGTATACATGCTCAAAGTTTGACACCCCCAACCTCTGCGGGATTCATCCTGGAAACTCTGTTTATCGTATGAGATCTTCGTTATCGGTACACCGCCGTGTGTTCTTTGCAGAAGCGGGCCTAGTTGGAATCCAGGGTGGTTGATGAGGGAATATTGAATGGCTGATGGGACAGTTGAAGTCGATTAATTAGTGGTTCACTCATAGGGACTTTTTGAAATAGCTGGACGATGTTTGTCAATCGGCATCACGATGGTGCAGTACATTGTTGAAAAAAGTGTTTATAACTACAGAAGGAAGTACTCAGGTATTGACCTCCATGCGATGATTTAATCTTTCTGGTGAGTAGAATATGCTTCTACAGTTGGGGGTTTTAAGGACAAGTCATACGATTTTTCATCAGAAAGGTAAGTCAGTCATCAGGAATTCATCCAAAAATCTTTAAAAATCTTGTCACTATTCAGTTAGAACTCAGTTTTCCATTATTTACACTGCAAAATACACAAACTTTTCGAAAAGATAGCAGAGTCTCGGTGAGCCTACCACGAACCTACACGGAATGAAATTTCTGCGCGTGGGAGACGGTTCGACGGTACACCGATAAATTCACCGATTATGAGGACGGAACAATTCCATTCGATCAAGCACGATTAAATTAGTAGGATCGATCGTGAAGGTACATCGAGGCTCACCGTGACTCGTTCTCGTGAGCCCGTGGATCATTAACTGAATCACGGTATCGGTGTTCCAGTCGCAAAAGCATCGACGTATTCCGCGAGAGTGAACGCGCGCTAACAGGCAGCGTATCCGGCGTTTAGAGCGGCGCTCTAAACGATTCGCGTGTCGTTTCATTTAATTTGACGATTGCTCGTTAAAGCGAACGAAAGCGGAGGCCGACCACTAAATCTCGCACCCTCCCGTTCTTTCACCTTCACCATCCGCTATAACGCGGCGTCTCGACACCTCCGCGACCTTTTGTTCCTTCTTGTTTTCAGCATGAACGTCGTTAATGAAGCGGTTCCCGTTTCACGTTGTCACACTAGTTCTCCCTATCTCTTCATGTATCCTCGTGAACGACGCGTTCTTGCGGAGAGAAGGTAAATGGTAGTCTCTAAACTCCTTCGAGAAACGTAAAATCTTGATCGGGGAACGTATGTACGTACCTGGCCGCTCGGAACGGGAAAGTATTTAATTGCTTGATTACACAATCGTAATTGCTTTGCAAGTGATTAACTCTCCTCGTGGTCGAGATACGTGCACGGTTTCGTGCACCGGGATCCGGGAAATATCGATTTTTAATGCGAGGGATTATTCCAGTTTCTTGAATGTTTATTGGTTTTTAACGTGATGGCATCTGTCGAAAAACTGCGAATTTGTTTAGATTTATCGGATGTACTGTGTTCTATTTAATGTATGTTAAATTGTATACAGGGTCGAAAGTTAACCCTTTGCACTTGGAACTCGATCAATCGAAGATTAAGAAGAGCTAAATGATATCGAACACCATCATCCTCCTCATTATAATTGAATCATTCATATCGAACAGAAGCCTTCTGGTACCATTTGGATACACGCGAAACAACCTCACGATCATATCTTTCCGAATTAATTTTGTTCACCTGTACATACCAATTAATCAGGGTCTTGATTTATGGCGGTCTGGCAAGGCCGTAGAAAAATCCGCGAACGTTCTTCGACAGACGCTGCGATGTATCGAAGATGCAATTTATATCGAGTTGAAAGGATGGTCGTTTTCACGCATCGTACGGCGTAGGGTAAGAGACTAGAAGACCGAACGAGTCATTAATAATAAAATCGTTATTTGTATACATAGTTAATAACTCAAGGAGCGGCGCTCGTACATCATCGTCGCCGCTTTATTTGCTCGATCGTTCGCTAATAGCACGGTGTTGGCTCGATGCAAATTTTCCTCCGAGTATCCCGAATGATCTCGAAATCCGATTGTACCGTTATCGATCGGTTCGAGGCGGGCCGACAGCGTCAATTTTCCAATTACGCACACACGCGCGGCGATTATTGAACAACGGTATTATCCGACATCGACGAGGAAACGTCTTTGTGGCTATCACGGCGTGCGCTTGCGACTAATGATTTCCGTCAGCCTCTTAGAGAAATACCGGCGAAACATTTCACCGACGTCCAGCCGTGGAAAACCTTCGTGTACACTCCCGTCCATAAGTCACGGGATACTTACTAATTTCAGCTTTACGTTTAAATTAAATTGATTAAACACCCACTATATCGAATCAAACGATTATTTACAGATTATTTGCACTGAATACAATTCCTAAATGTTAAACTATATTGAAAATTGTATATATATCAAGTTTAAAATTTGGTCACTAATGTATGCTCCCTGTTTCGAGATGATAACTCGAAATAGTTTTGGCAGTCTTGCGGACATTTTTTTTTGGTGTTTCTTCTTGGATTTCTGTCCAGAATTGTTGCAAATGTGTCTACAGTTCACAAAATCGAAACAAATGTCGTCTAAATTTAACGCATCGAAAAACTGGTCTTGAATCGTACTATAATTATTTCAGTTTTTTTTTCTACATTAATTATAACTGAGAACTAACCATATCATTACAAATATGTTGTGTAAACATAAATGTTTTTAAAAGAACCGTTCATATCGAAATAAGTAATCAATTCTACTATATTGTAATTCAGGTTTATTCAGAAATGGCAAGGTGTCCCATGACTTATGGACGGGGGTGTACGTGGAGAATCTTAAATAACCATATTCTCCGGAGATGCTAGAGCTAGGCTCAACTTCTTCGCGGTTGGTCTTATTTAAATTTAAATATTGTTAACGAAGATATCACGTCAGTATGTAGTCTGTTACTGAACGAAAGAATGCACTATAGAATAACTAGTAAAGTAACATTGAAAAAACCTATCGTGTTTTAAAACTCATTTTCTTTCAAATTACTCGTACCGAAAGAAAATTCGAGTGACTGGAAGATTCATTTACGATCAGAAAAATGTCTTGAGTGCAAAGCTTGCGGTAACACGTTGAACGCGACAGTGAAAACAGCCATACCTAATCAGACATTATATAATTGACTGTTCTTTATATAAATCGTAAAGAAAAAAAAGATTTGAGTACTCAGTCGTACCCTTCTGTTCCTGCATTATTGTTTCAGTATGAAATTTGCCCAGAATTTTGCGATAATCAATAATTATTCAATTAAATTAAATTTGAGGGGTCGTTCACTGGTGACCGCCACGGCATTCAACGAGTTAAATGAGCACTGTTCTGAATCTAGTCATTCCACCATTAGCATCATTATTCTTATGCAGAAGTATTGATATATTTACTTGATTCATTATCTCTGAAACTTTGTGTTCATTTACGAACCATCCAGTACAGATTTAGAAGATCAACGACGCGACGCATCGATGTTCATGATGTACGAGACGCGAGTGCAGTGCTCGCACATCTTTCCACGGTGTCTCGTCGCGTTAATACAACAAATACAACCCTTCGAGGCTGACATCCGGTACTCAGCGATATCGTGCGTGCCAAAAACCGAAAATTTTCGTACGCTTCCCCCTCGTTCGCCCTTAATTATTGTTGCGTCGCGACGGCGACGTCTTTCCTTCCCCCTTTTCAAAAGTCTTTACACGTGCTATTTCCGGCGGAGGATGTGACCCGCTTCAAATTAGCCGGCCGAGGAAACGGCGGCTTGAGGTAGGTCAGGGACACCACCTCGTGGCAGGGTACGCACGTTTTCTATCCGCCCCTGGCGAGAAGAAAAATAAATGTTGCTAGCTTTATGAGCTGTGTGCTTTCTTTCGGAAGGTGGTTCGTATATTTTCATTGTGCCACGGTGTATCGGTGATATCGTTTACGTTCGAGAATGTAGCATTATTTATGAAGCTACCACCCCTCGCTCAAGATCTTTGGATCGTCTGGTCTAACAATGAGTGGAAATAATATTCACGCGCTGTAAATAAACGTACGTATGTTCGGGCGCATGATGAATTTTCTTTATTTCTCTCTTGGAGTAAAATGAAAAATCTGAGCACGGTCTGACGAATGTTTCGAATTTTTCATGCGTATTGCCTAAGTAGTGTTTCATTTATTTTTTAAACTTGTGAACTTTTTATTATTCACAGTAGTTTCCTAGTTGTTCCTATCTTGTCTACTGACTTGTTGATTAGTCTCTCTATTGACTCCAGTAATTTTTTACCAATAATCAGTACCTATTTTAGTAATGTTGACTGATGAACCAGCAAGGTGTTGAAAATGTTTGACTTCATTTACCTGAACCGTTATAGACTTAAATTGCACTGAAACATGTTCAGCTGTATTTAACACGTTGTACACAGGTCCCGCGATATTGCGGGATTCCGCTATTACATTCTGTAAAAATATACTATATTTACTTGCAATATATATTATGTACTATTTTGTGAAAATGTGAAAAGTTTTTAATGCATGTTCTTTGAAATATTCATTCCTGGCTGGCACTCAGGCTTTTAACAGCTGAAATCTAGCCAGCGTACCATTGTAATGTGTTAAGTACATAAGACTTAGATTCTAAGTGTTCCAAGTGTGATTCTAAATTGAAATAGGAAAATCCACATATGTATGCAAGTAAGAAAAAAAAGGACTGTACAACGTTCACGTTAATGACTCTCTGTTTTAAACAAAAACCGATCGTTTCATCTGGCGATCCCTGAAAACGTCTTGATCGGCTCTCGTCTCAGTTTGACTCGACACACGCACACCTCTACATGCGTTCGCAGGCATCGTAAGCCGCTCTACACACCCATATACATTTCCCATGTATATTTCCCCTGTATCTGTACTCCTTTCCAAATCCTAAGATACTTTTACGTACGGAGCTGTATGTTCCTAATAAATAGCATTAAATCTTTTCCAACGCCTGGTAAAAACGCGAGTCGATACTCACGGGGTTAGCGAGTGCAGTTTCTAAGGCCACGGTGCGCGGCTGTTCTTCGCGCGAAATATAAATCGACGGTGTCATAATTTAATGGAACATCGCTGTAGGACCGCGAGATGGATGGCTACCACGAACCAAGGTAACCAGTTCTAAACGTCGTTCGACACCGACACACTCTGCACCCGCGTATACATGTACGCGTATATTTCCGACAATAATAATTTAGACACGTGTGGACCATACGTGGCCGATAGAGTTCAGTTCGAGGATGGATGGACGCAACGGGGATTCAACTCCAGAGCTACCGTTCGGTTATGCTTTAGGCTTAATGCTCGACTTATGAACACCGCATGATGCTCCGATTTCGATCAACGTGCCTGCAATGAGAATCTTCGGTCGAGAGCTCTCTATATTTTATCGAGCAATACATTTTTCGATCTGGTCCTCTTTAACCCCTTTGCACTGCTGGCAGGGCTGACACGGCATCTAAAAGCGTTCTGATCTAACAAACAGCACTGCTGGTACGACTATTCCATAAATCTGTATCAGAATTTTTATGTGTAATATGTACGTGGTTACCAATAATGAACACACTTTCTATTTAGTATAATACGATTGTGGTGCCCTCTGTCTTTGTATATAATTAAGAATTCTAAGTCTGTCATTATTCAACTGTGCACTTGGTGTTTTAGATTGTCATTTTAATAGACAAATTCTATATTATTTTACAGAATCTGATAATTATATAGTTCAACTCCATTTGACAAACACAGGTTACTTCCATGGCTGTCTACATGCTGTTGCCCTGAGACAAGGCAATATGTTTGATAAATGGAGTGCTCGCTATGCTGAGGGCCAGTTTAGCGGCAAAACTTGTACAAATATGGCGTGGCAAGCTGAAGAAATTGCAAGAACTAACCCTTAATGAATATGATCAAGTCAAGCAGGAAATCACTTTAAATGTAAACTATACGATATCAACGGACTGAAGTGCATAGTTAAATAACTCATAATGAATACTTCTATCACAATAATGAATGTAATTATTAATTCACCAGCTCGTTCCTGTGAAATGTTAAAACGTATCAATACACCATGATAAACAAGGATATATGACGGAAAGTTAATTAGAAGTTCTATGAATTTTCCCCTGGGCTATTCTCGGGTTACGAACATTCTAACGCGAATCACAGGGTCTGAAACGACGACGTTCGTCCAGGGAAAAAAGACTGCGTCTCATTTTACGTTTTAAGCGTGTACAAGCCCCCCGTTAATTAAGTTTGCAATTAACCGTTAATAATTCGTGTGCCCCTTATCGATCGTTCGGATCTCTCGGAACAAATGGTAGCGCGGGTGCGATTCGTTAATGAATCGCGCGCAAAGAATAACGATTGCATTGAAAATCCGCCGAGACGCTGGGGTATTCTTCTTCGGTTGCCGCTTTATTGGTCCGGCAAGTTTAATGGAACATCAATTCGCATGCGATATCAAGTAGCATACTTCGTTAAACGTTCCTCTACCAACGGAGCAATTAATACTCGCTGCATATTGTTACCGAATCTCGTAAATCTCAGCTAACGATCCCATAAATTGTCCGGCCGACTACATAAATAAGACTGATTGTTTACTAGGAAGATTACCGGCCATGATCGAGCTATCGAAGCCACGTTGCGGGGGCCAACAGCAACAAAAATAAATCATCGAGCCAAGATAAACCGAAGGCATTAAAAATCCGAGCACTGGATAGTACCGTGCTTGAAAAACACCGCGGAATCGTCGAGAAAACATCCTGCTTTCTCTTTCCCGCGAATTTTCACCGAATTGTACTCTGGAGATATAGCGGAAACGCAAAGTATCCGATGCTCAGGGCCATTGCTTCGATTATAAATTACAGGAAACGTTGCTACCAGTTTTATTGTTTTCTCTCCGCTCTGAGACACCGAAGTGGCGGGAAAACTGTCTAACGCTCCTGAACGGTCCAATGTTTTGTTATTCTATCGTCATGACGAGAATATATTTATAACAGGACGTTGGAAAAATTCTGATCAAATTTTAGACTAGTAGAGAAGCATCTGACACCTAAAAATTCCTTATTTCGCATTTATAAACGAATATCTCAAAAACAGGAAGGCGTTGGCTAAATTCCCATCAGAGTTTCACAACACTGCCTCCGCACTATCACCTCGCAGAATTTCATTTGAAAACAAACCATCAAACCTTGGTGGTCTGTCTGTTATCTGAACGGTGCACGCGATGTAACCAATGTTCGAGCTTGATTTTCTTGGCAACAAAGGGTTGCAGGCGAAAGATGTATTCCACACTTTCGACAGATTTTTCCGCGAGGAATCGTTTGTTCCCGGTCGCAAGGGTCTGTCTTCGGTCTGTATAGAGAGATGGCCGGATGAGAGTGGCTGCTACTGGCATCCGTAGGAGCAATAGCGGCGGCACCAGCCGCCGGGAATGGGAATGAGAAGCTCAAGCGGCGCTTTCAATTATTCCCTTCGAACAATCCCGCCGCTTGTTTCCTTCGGCGATTACATCTCCGAGTATTTATTCGCTGCCTCTCATTCCTGCCGTCCCACACCTCTCTTTTCCCTCTTCCCTCGCTATCTATCTGCTCTCACCCTACGTCTGCTACCGCACCGGCTCCTCTTCCTTCTTCGCCGGCCAGCCAGCCAGCCTACTCGCTCCAGGAGTCACTGATCCTTCTGCACGGAACACTGGCTACCTTGCAATCTATCTAATCGGTTCACAGAAACTCTAGGATTCGCCCATATCGTTCACTAAAGCGACATTCGCTTACGGTGGACACTGCCGTCTGGCACATTGGATTGATAAGAACATCGAACGAGATGTACAGTTTGTAATAGGGGAACTTGGCTAATTCCGCAGTAGCAGCTAATATGATCGTTATCCAAATCGTTCCTTTTCAACTGTAATAGGCGTACAATTTAAAATATTTGTATCGTAATACATTTATATGTTTGATCTGCTAAAGAAAGGTCTAGTTTATCTCTACGTGTCTTGATATTCCTTTTCTATAAAAATTTTACCACAAATATGACATATTCTCCTCTTAGTACTGCGGAATTAGCATAATTTCCCCTACGTGTACCGGTTGGGAAAATGATTTTTCTAGAGCAGTGACATTGAGTGAATTTCGCTTCGTTGAAAAGAAAGGGACATCTGGACTGTCTGTGATCTTCAGTTTCTTCAACTGTTGTGTTATACAACCCATGAGAGTATGTCTAACACCGTGTCAGTTTGGTAAACATTCATGCCTTCACTTACTCAGTATTCTATGTCAAAACTGTGCTGAAGCACACATTCTCACAGAGATCCATGAACCTGTCAATGTCCTTCAGAGAATTATTTTGAAACCAAATGAAACAGATCTATTAGAGCAACGACACAAATTCCTTCAGCTGTATTTATTTTAAAATTCGTCTATGGGAACAAAATATTGAAACCTCGAAGAGTTCACCTACACTTTGGTACTCTGTTTGACAGTGTATCGTTCTGGACCGAGGAGGATTATCGGGCATCGGAAGCCCGACCCGGGGCCGGTTTTATTTGCAGGCTTAAAGAGCGCCGGTACAGGGCGAAGGACAAACCATGAGGTCTATATTGGTGTTCCCTTCTCCGACCGGTCCTCCGGGACAGGTACACAAACCCACACGAACTCGAAGAACAGTGGAACGAACGATGTGTGCAACGTTGTTCGGTCGTTGGGGCGTTAATGAGCAGAAGCGGTCTGCCGCGGCATTACGCATACATTAGAAGCTCTGATCATGGTAGCCGAGATCCGATCGACTGCCTACGGATGGAAGATTGTCTTTCGCGATCGCAGCGCCATTGTTGTGCGCGACGGTCGCGATCCGGCCCGGCGAACCTATAGGACGCAGAGATAAATTGAGCTACTAATGTAACTTACAATCCTAGTTCTTACAGAAGAATCATTCCACTGCTTCAATGAGTCCCTCTATGTAGTATAGAGTATAAAAATAGTTATTTGCTATCTGCTTTTATTATCCGGGCTGCCACACTTTGATTGTTACACAGATAATGAACAGAACTTTTTGCTGTATACTGCTGTAGGAGGCGATTGTTTGTGGACAAATAATTTTTCACACGTTGACTGCCACTCAAGTTTTATATGTTCTGCCCTGGGAGCCACAATAGAATTTTCATAATTCTAAGTATGTAATGATAAAATATTAAGTAGTATGGTTAAATAAGATCATATCCTTATCAATAGTGCATTTATCTCGCTGGTTATAATGGTCACAATGTTCTCTAGTTATTTACGTTGTTGAAGATTTTTTAATCGATGATATTCATCTTATTTTAATCATTCTAAAAAATGTAGTAACGCCGGTCGCGGATGACTACCAAGGCCCCACTGAGCAGCAAGCGCCGGTCACGGGTGACAACCGTGGCAGACAACGTATTAAGGATAGACCACATTTTTCCTGCCTGTATTATCCAGTGTACGTATACTTAACAAATACACCATTTGTGAAAACATACACAAATTGGTTTGATTGGGTAAAATAATTATACGATTGCACTCTTGCTATTTTATGATACTTCTATAACGTTCAAATTGTTAAGAATTATATAAATGTTGGTAGTCATTTGATTGAACTAAATTTCAAACGTCAATGAATGAACAAAAAATTGTAATGAAATTAGAAATTTCGAAGAAAATAATGTCCATATATCTCATCGTTGAGAATTATATATTTATTATGAATATTTCAATTAAGAATGGAGAGTATCAGTATATCTGAGGAGGACTTTATAACAGAAAATTCAACGTCAAGTCCTCTTTGGCATTTGTACTTTCTTTATCAATGTTAACATTCTTCTGCGGCAAGCTGCACACTGATAAGGTCCTCGAACATCGAACAGCAATTTTCTGCGACACCTTTGGATTTATTATTGCTTCGGTCGCGAGTTTATTCAGTGACAAGGCGTCCGCGCGGGAAGGGAGATAATTGCAACGAGTTTTTTTGCCACCGTTATTACTTAATGCACGTCCCGTGTTCGATTAATCGAGGCTACCCGCTTTTGTCACGACGGTGACTGTTCGCGATTGTTGTCTAGCTTTTTTTTCACCTAGGAACTTTTTGCGTGATAAACGTCAAGGACAGCGGATGTTGTGCGTTATCATCACGGAAAAAAGATAATTGTCCGCGTGCACGCGTCTATTATTCTTCTCTGTCGCGGCTCAATTGTGATCGATGCCGGAGAATACCGGAGGGACCACCGAAGGTAGAGTCGGAGGATCTTGAAGTTTTGATGAAATCATCGAAACTTCGAGCTTCGCGAGAGATTAGAAGAGGATTATCCCGTACAGCCAGAAGACCAACCGAAATGTAACTGGCGGTTCGATCCTTTTCCTACAGCTGCGGGAGATAGCGTTTATGTCAAATCTAATCTCGCATTCGAAGGGATTACCCTCGAAGCATTAGAAAATTATCACAGTATTCAGGGCACTTCTATTTTCTAAATTCAGAAGTCGAACTCAAGTCTCAGACACATCAGAATCATCAGTTTCATCTCTTCAAAATCTCGGCCTTATAACATACACAAACTATCATATCTACAGCTGCTAAAATGTCCTTTTTATCGAGTCTCTATCCAGAAAAATGACCACGCATCGACCGACCTCAGAGTCGTCTCTATTATCGGCGAACACGTTCGTTTCCTGTTGGAGAGGACAGGAAAGGGAAGGATGCTGGTTTTCGAGCGACGGTACAGAGAATGGAGAGTTGGCAGCATTATACGGAAGGAGATACAACCGGGAGTCCGCTATCGCGAGCAATAAATTGCTCTGTTCTTTTTTCTCATCCCTCGGGCTACTTTTTGCCCCCGTTGTTGTAACGTCCTCTCGTCGTCGTCGTCGTCGTCGTCGTCGTCGTCGTCGTCGTCGTCGTGGTGCACACCGTGTTCGTGCGTGCGGAGCCCACAGGCGACGTCCTGGCGAACTCGAGGAGATACAACGGGAAGCACAATAAACACGGATGACTCGCGGCGAGTATATGTGCGCGTACGCAAGAAGTGCGTCCTGCTTTCACGACAATCCAATGCGGGCACGAGAAAGTAGTCGGTCCATCCGCCTTTATACATACCAATGGAATAGAAAGCCAGATAACTTTTATAGTCGATCGGAACCGTGAAACGACCGGACAACGGATTTTTAGCCCGTTCGAGTTGCGTCTACTGGACGAACAACGAGCAGATTTCAAGGATCTATAGAAATCCTCCTGGCGGATAAATAACAGAGGTTTGAGTGATCATTTATATTCTTTGTCCGCCAAGACGCTGCTATGGTGACATGTTTTGTCCCCCCAGGTGCAAGATTTAAAATTCATACTCAATGCGGTACAAATTGAATTAACAAAGTAAGTGAATAATATTTCAGTTGTAATCTTTCATGAATTTTTGTTGGAAACATATGTTTATTTTTGAAAACAGTAGCACTAATATGTCTTGTCTCGGGATGCAAAGGGTTAATTATGAAGAATGATCAATACCTTTGGCAACGATTTGATTTTATGTGGTCTGGGCGTATGGATCACAAGCCTGCTAACACTCTTCTTTGTAGAACGCGCGATCCTTCTTAATCTCTTTTGCAGGCTGTTTTAGATTTTGCTCGATACAAGTCACAAATACGATTGTTCAGTTACTGATATCGATAGTTATTAAAATTGTCAATTATTACTGATTGAGATTTCAAGATGTAAACCATGTCCAAGCGAATGTCTCTTCTATCGATCATCCAGCACTGCTCCATCAGGAGTCAGTAGATACCCTGACAATTCATAATTGGAGCAATCGTCAGTTCTGAATTTTTAATATACTCATCAACGCTAATTCTCCTTTTTAAACAAATATTGAATCGTCCAATGAGATTGATGAAGATGATCCAGCGACGTTCGATGTATCGTGAAAGAAGAACCGGAAGAAGTTGTTCTGACGCCGGCTGTCCAGTCACACGCTTTCATCGAATCGATGTCACGTGCTTGCTCGTTTGCATATCTATAGATAGTGGTATTTTCTGATCGAACCTGCTGAATGCTTTCGCTCGCGGGATTATTGAATCCATTTCCGGTGATTTCTCTGGCTTGCGCAGGATTTCCATAGTCATCTAGGAGCGAATTTTTTACGCGTCCCGTACGAATCGTAGAAAGCGCGGGAAATTCATTCTTCTCCGGTGATTTTTCACGCGGACAGGAAAATCTCTCCTATCGGTCAGTGAAATTCGAAGCCCCTTCGAAAACGTGTTCTGGCCTGCTGACAGGGTTTTAGGGGTGATTTCAGACTGAATGTTAGGCTACTTACGGGAACCACGTGCGACAACAAATCGCGTTCAATGTTTTAGATGCAAATAGATTAATGTGGTAAGCAATGTAGTTATACAATTAAATTCTATAGTTTATGCACTTAATCTGCCAAGATAATTAATTTACATAATAATTATTTATTATCTAAAAATTATTTTTTCCCTACTAACTGTAAAATTATCAAAATTTCCATATTTTCTGTAACATGGTAAAATTTTCAGAGTGTTTGGTTCTGAATTGAACATAAAATAGCATACATAATGATTTCTTATTATTTAAGTTTGAAGTCTAAGCTATCAGTAGATATTAACTAATAATTATTCTAATGGACATTTACGCTAATTTTATTTTCTATGAAATCAATTTATCAGTTAACGTAACTGTAAATGTTCAAATATTATGAAAGTAATCTAATTTTCAGAGAACATAATTTTCTCCCCTGGTTCGATCAGAACAACTGATGGCGAACACATAGGCATAGAAATATTAAAAATTGAATAAAAATCCATGCGATGGGGAGGATCTCGTCGATTTTGATCAAAATACACCGTGAAGTGCATTATACAGCACGTGTGCTGGTCGTTGTTAAAACATTATGTGACCAGGATAAATGGCAGCAATAATCCTGTGGTTCGATTGTAGAGTAAAAATTGACGGAAATTCGGGCACCCCGCCGCCATAAATGATCGCTCTTCTTTCTTGGCTGCGTTTATACTCCATGGGCCGATAAATACGGGTCCGCCAAGGGGTGGAGCCGAGACTCGGCCACGAATTATAGGCGTTTTAAAAATATTGTTCCATTACTTATTCAACGGGACGGCTAAGCTATCGCTTTCCAATAGTATCCTTCGATCACAATTTCCCAGCGACTGTATTATTGAAGCTTGCCCCCAAAAACTCGGATAGGATAGACGCCTACACCAGGGGGTGGGTCGTCTGTTTAGTTTGGGGTAAGTCGACCTACCTAAACGGATGAAATATGACTGTCGAGAGAAACGGTATCGTGTCCCGTTTCGAAATACGTTTGTTCATGATGTTTCTTTAAAAAAAAAGATTCTTTTTCACTCTTTCGTTACCACGTCAATATGGTTGTATACATAGCTGACAATATGAACTTTAAGGTATGCTGAGTTCATCGAATGAAAAATATTATTGTTACTGTTAGACTGCGAATGTTTATACAATTTAACGTATCCAAGTATGTAAAGTTGATTCAGTTGGAGAAATTGTTAACATGAAAGACACGATCTTGATATTTTTACAAGAAATAGAAAACTAATTTCTACCAACCTCGTTTCTTCATCTTATAAAAACATAAGTTTATCAAAGAATAATCGTATAATTTACTTATTATATTAATGTACTTGTAAATATAAAATAGAAAGAACCATGAATAAGCAAGATCAACATGTTTGGCTATTGTTAATAAAAAATCTAATGTTATATAAATAGTTGTAATTTTTCTGTCAACTCTCAAAAGATTGTTATAAAAAAAGAAATACAAATAAATTTAAGTACACTTTCTGCTGCCAAAGAACTGTGTTCAAAATTAACCAGATTAACCCCAATGATTCCTTCCAAACTTTTATCATTTTTAGACTCCTTTGGCACATAAAAGTGTAAATCATTAAATCATGATTCGCCATGTCAGCACTTTAATTTCTTTTTCTTTAATGGTAAACGTGGCTCAAATTGAGATTTCTTTCTGATTTCTCTTGTATAAAACAATTATTTCCGCTACAACAATCCTCGTATTGAATGGTGTTTCAGGCGCGCTTAGAAGCTTTTCAGGAGATAATCGTATCGATCACCTCGCTACAGTTACTCTTTATTTCTATGTTCTATTTAAACATCCTGTCTCATTCTTTCAGTTGAAAATCGTGGCACGAAGAACGAAGAATTTACGTGTTAGCCGTGTTCGTCACGCTTTCTTACATATTCTTACATGTTACTGTGTGAAGAACTGTACAATATTATACATCGCATAATCATGATTCTTTGCGTTCTGAAACACTTCGTCTGAGAATTGAGACTGTTACAATTTGATAATGTGCAAAAACATTTTTATTAATCTGATCAAGTTCAAAACTAAAACAGAAGGAGGACCGCGCAATTCCATTATTTGCGCTGTGTCCTGAAACAGGAAAAACAACTCCATTCCCAGGCGACAAAACTAACATAGACAATTGCAGTTAAACCGACTTCATATTCTACTACAGTAGAACCTCGATTATTCGAACAGCGGTCATCTAACGATTGGTCATCCTATGTCAGTTACAAACTACAATTATCATTAGTGCCACTCTGCACTTAACTCTATACCACAGTGTATTTTATATTCTAAAAGAAAATTATTATATTTACATGAAACATATGTAAAATGTGTGTAATCTTGTTACTAACTTCAATTCGGATAATCGAGGTTCTACTGTATTTGCAAATCATTCTTCTGGAGAAACGGACAATGTATACAGAACTATTGCCAAAAAGCAGAGACTGATGTTACTATTTCTGTAGAATCGATGGACACAATAGCTTAATAGAAAGATGAACCCAAAGGACACGTATCCTCGAGCCATCAAATTTCCATAAATCTGTTTGTAAATCGTTACGTTAAACAAATCTTCCAAATCAAAAGGTTGATCCAAATTCATTCGGTCTGTGATTAGACGACGTTTAAATGAGAAACAGGAGGGTCCTGCAACATCTTCAATTAGGGCTGATTCGTCCGGGCGTTTCGCAGTGTGGCGTGACTCCTCGTCGAGAATTGACTCGTCGGTCCCCGCAGCAGCTGTTTGGACACGAAGTCTGTCTCGAATACATCAACGTCTCGGTACATCCGCTATATTGATTGCGAGAACACAAGATACCTGGCCTGAAAGCACGTGCGCGCGCGCGCGCGCCACTGCGATGGCACACAGGGCGGCGCGGATTCCGCTGTACCATGCAAGCGGAAGCCTACATCGTGATTATCATCATATCTCCGCTAGACATCAAAGACTTATCTTTCTCCCTGTTCTCCTCTCTTCCTCTCCTTCTTCCCTTGACGTAGCCTTTAGTCAATCTCCTTTTCTCTCTTTACTCCTCTCTCTCTCTCTCTCTCTCTCTCTCTCTCTCTCTCTCTCTCTCTCTCTCTCTCTCTCTCTCTCTCTCTCTCCCCCTCCTCCTCCTCCCTTTCCTACCACCGTTTTGCCTCCCTCCCGTCTTCTTCTCTCTGCCATCCCGTTCTAAGCGTGGCTTTGGGGTTCCGAGAAATGACCATTTGTAAATTACTCTGCAGTTCTTTGATACGGCTCATGTCGAACGATACTTAGTGTCGATAAAACCTGTTACGAAAAGCGTCGATACCGAACGGCCAAGAGGCACACGATGACGTCCAGGACACGTGGACCGTTCGAGCGGTTCCCTCGCTCATGTCGCTAGAATTATTTATGAGACTCGGTTAAAAGAATAGCGGCGAAACGGCTACGACGGAGAAGGAAGAGGAAAAGAAATAAAAAAAAAATGAAAGATTTCACGCATTGTTCGGGGGACTCGTCTTTGAGTGAATAGCGTCAGCTACGAGATTGTCTCGTAGACAATCCGGACAGCTGAACAAAGAACACGTGCTCCACGAATTAAGAGGACCGGGCCAGCATACTCATACGGTTAGAAGAATCTCAAGCGAGACGGATCGTCGGCTAGACACGGAGATTCCTGGGTGGACGTCGGTAAATTTTCGCGCCCGCCAGAATGGAGATGAAGGCATTGTATCGGCTCGCGTTTCTGCGTCCTTCGCCGCGCGTATTCTTAGCCGCTTAGTCCGAAGAATAACATTATAACAGACCAACTCTAGAGAGAGAGAGAGAGAGGGAGAGAGAGAGAGAGAGAGAGAGAGAGAGAGAGAGAGAGAGAGAGAGAGAGAGAGAGAGAGAGAAAGAGAGAGAGGGTCGAAGAATACGGTGCAAGAGAGACAAGGAAGCGGTAGGAGACAAACACATGTTGCACACTCGTTGGGGAAGCTTCTTTGCTCGTAGAATCTCTCTATCCGCATCCTTGTCCTCCGCGATGCTCTCCGTGCACGTCCGTCCTTGTCCGGTGGGTTCGCGGTTCCTCTCGCTCTACTACTGTCCGCGTTTCTCTCTTTACAACTCGTAACGTAAGACTAACAACACAATGGAAGCAACAGCTGCATGATAGATGGTCCCGACCGACCGATTCCGTCCGCTCTTTCTTCGAACGGAGCCGACTTCTTTTACTCCTGCGGACCGGTCGTTATCGTCGCATTTATTCGCGGAAGCAATGAGAAAAGGACGCACGCCGTACACGCGCGCTGGAATTCGGCTCTTACCCACTCGAATGATCCCTGGATTCATCTTGAAGTCAGCGAATAACGCGTTTAAGGAAGCACCGATATGGACGGTTTTTAGGATAGTTTTTTACTCGTCAGCCACTAGGTTTATGATAGGACACATAAAGTCTTCTGTTTTTGAGTTTAGCTCTAATAGTGTGGAAATTTAATTTTCTTAGAAGCTCGATAGAGGAATTAGGGATTCTGGAGAGTCAGTTGCTACTGGAAACTTTGATCATTTGGCAAATTGACTTCCAGAGCCTGGTTTACGACTCTGAATAGCAATCGGCGTATTGTAAACAAAGTGAGGCGGACATCTAATTAGCAAATCAAAGCAACTCGTACTGACAATTCGTTAAATCACCTCTTCTGATTACATGAACGTAGTCCTCGAAGTACTTTGGGTAGGAGTCATAGCTTCCAAAGTAGCTCATTAGCGATCCAAAACAAATTGTAGAATAGCAACTTATTGTTAGCTAGTAATCTACTCAAACCAAGAGTCCAATAGACACCTACGCTGCAATTATAAAACAACTTCCTAGCATATCACCTAATTTTCCTTCGTACATCCTTTTGCACTCCAAACAGGCAGTCCGAGCGCGCAAGACGCGCGAGAGAAGCATCGTCTCAGTCCTTAATTACCAAAGTGATCGAGAAGAAGAGAGGCGGGCAAAGAGAAGAGCAGGCCGAAGGACACGGTCGGCGAACGAGAGCGGCTCTCGCGGTACCATTGTCATCCATTTGTTCGTACAAATCCCTGGCTATAATCATTTAATGCTCACATTCATCTCGAGCACGACGACGGCATTGTGCTACCGGCGGTTGCATTAGTCTCGCGCACGCATGCGCGGCAGCGTTCGTTCGTTCGGAGCCAAGGAGCTTAAGGCATTAAGGGTGAGCTTCGTGCGAACGTCGCCGCGATACTTTCGGTCCCGCTTTCATCGGGACGACGATACGTGAAATCCTCGTGACCGATTAATCTTCGCCGTGCAGGAAATTCCTCTCGTCCATTGTGACGTCTCGCGTGGCCGAATGGAAGGTCAGAGAGAAGAGAAAGAAGAAGGGGGAAGAAAAAAATCGCTCGACGGCGACGACACGAGAATCGTCCCGTCCTGGTCACCTAATCTCCGCGTTACGTTTTCGAGAGGCGACCGACACACGAACACAGACAATAGACACTGTGTGGACCGCGCTTTTAGCGGCAATCTAACAGAGCTCCATGCGGATAGCCCGTTCGCTGAATGCCTGCACGCACACCGAGCGTGCGAGCTGCGCCTCTTTGTGGCACGCTCAAAGAGCACAATGTCCATAGTCCCGCACCGACAATGGCCTCTCCACAACTGGTTAATATCAAGGTTATTTGAAGGGTAGCCTGCGCGACTGAACGGAATCCGCGATGTGTAGTCCCGCCGCCGACATCGCACGCACCTCGTCCCTTTGATACACTTTCGTGAGAGACCACGCGGTAGCGAAGTCGAAGTTACACGAGGTGTACTTGTTCCAGGGGCTTGATTATCCTTTTGTCGATCGGTCTTGGGAGTTTGTGTTCAATATTCTGTGAGTGTAGCTAACTTTTGGAAGACTTCATGCGGTGTTCATCCTTCACCGATGGTTAATGCACGTGACACGTATCGTTAGGTTGAACTAAATTTCTGTGAAACAATCCTTTAAATTGACTCAATCGTCTAAACTTAAAGTTGATTTGTCAAAGATTTTTCAAGGAGACATTATCTCGCACATGTCGGTACACCGAAATGTCGAAAAAGCATGAAATGTCGCAGCTTCTTTGAAGAAGGCCGATATTTCGTCCCTAAAAAAGGGACGAGGGCGTAAGGATTAATTAGTAAGCATATGGTTCCCTTAAAAAATAAGGTTGGGCGGTCCTTGACGAAATTTACAAACAAGACTGGGGACAGGATGGGTGGAGACACAGAGATGGAGGGAAAGGACAAACCGTAGAAGCGGAAAGGGAGATTTTGTTCTCAGGGGAGTAGTCAAAGTAACATCGCCCTTGTCACGACGATTCGAGCATCAAACAAACTGATGCTCTCCGACGATCGTCGATGTATTCTACCACGACGAGCAGCGTCGATTGCGATCTTAGATAAGGGAAAACAAAAAGGAAACATTCGATTGATCTCGGATATGCGTCTTTAATAACTTGTTCCCATTAACGTGGAAGATATTTGTAATCAATAGAGTCATCTCGAAAGCTGTCCATTTGTTATGCTAGCTGTAAAAGATTCTGTAAGTTCACTATTCATAGGATGTCCTTGAATTATTATTTTAAAGCTTTGTTAGTTATACTGTGCGACAAATCTCTCTATAGAAATCTTTACATGTTGGTTTCGGATTGAGTTTGTTAACACGTTGAACGCCACAGTGAAAACAGCCATACCTAATCAGACACGATGTAATTTACAGTTTTTTATATAAATCATAAAGAAAAACGGATTTCAGTGTTTAGCCGTGTTCTTCCGTTCCTACATTATTGTGTCAATATGACATTTTCTCAGAATTTTGAGACAACCAATAATTATTTTATTAAATTAAATTTGAGGTGTGGGTTACCGGTGACCGCCACGGCGTTCGACATGTTAAATAGACCTGTCATTTCAGTTTTAAGTTAGATCAATGGATCTAGTGATATAGTTTAGCCTTTAAGCGTTACTTTAACCGACACCTGAATTGCAATCGATCAAATCCATCAAACATTTTGCTCCGAGTCATATTTGTACTTACGATGGAATCATTATTTTCCAAGCATTTGAGTTTTTCTCATGACACCACAAAATCATGCTTACTTTTTTGTAATGGCTTCTCTATATCAGCAGTTTAGGTGCTGGATCCTGATCATAGATCTAGAGCTAACGATTAAACCCACAATTGAACCTGAGTGAATTGTTCACCAACACCTTTCAGTTCCCATTTCAATTGAATCATCAGCTGGATTGATGTCTACCTGTCAGCGACTGATACGAAAATAATCGATCGATTCCTTAAACCTGCTCTCATTTTCTACGTCATCGACGACTTAATTCGAAGCAATCGCTCAAAGAATCCTATGATCCATTTAACCGTCCCCAAATGTACATTCCAATTTCACAAAATGGACTCATTACTTTCGAAAGAGCACGGTCATACTTTTCATCGTATAAAAACATAGCTACTAGTCTTCAGCAGCAGAGAAACGACTAAACCATTCAGCGTCCACCTGTCGTGCACCGTAGAAAATATGAAATCGCATGATTTAATTATGAAACGAATAGGCAGCAAAGCAAACAGAAAGTACAACGATGCAACGAGGTGCACGGGGGCCCGTGGAGCGAGCGAAATTACATAAATTGAAAGCGCATTAGAAGTCTCATTAAGAGTTGCGATGGGTGGTCGGATTATCGCGTATCCCGATTTTAGCCGGCTGGTTACTTAGGTTCGCGCACCAGCGGGTCGTAGCATAATCGCGCGGCGAAGGGTGTCGCGCAAGGAACCTTATTTTTTTCTCGTTAAATCTCATATTCGCGTTCACACGAACCCGCGCGGCTCTCCTGCCTCCACAAAGCGAACTCGTTCAAGAACGACGCAATTCCGCAGCCCTGAACCCCTTAATGCGCACTTTTTCCATCTGAACTTTTGTAAGTTTCCTTCCCCCCCAGCGGAAGAAGTAACCTAGAACAATTAACAAGTCAGAGGAAACTTCAACCTCAATTGCAGTGGAATTTCCAATATTCAAGTGAACCTCTTCCGGAGCGAACTGAATAATACAGAAAAAATTGGATTTGTTTGATGTAAATAGACAACGGATATTTATGCGATTTAATATATCGAATTTGAAAGTTACCGTACAGTGACTCACGAAATTTATCAGATATTCTTGTGATTACCTTTATTCCTTAATACTGGTGCAACTAATCATCATTTTTTCATATCTGAGGAGATTGAAATCGAAAACTCGGCTAAAGAAATTTTCATTTCCTTTACATTCACTTTGTTTAGTTGAAGAAATTCATAATTTTCGAATTATTCAATTATAGAATTTTATCAGCATACTCAGCTCTGCAGAGTCTCCGTACACATGCTCCACGAACCGTCTTAATGAAATCGATTGTTCGTAATGCATAAATTTGGTGAGCGAAATCCAGTAATCGTGTAATATTTCGAGGTTTTTCCTTTCTCAAAGATGCAGCCGCGTTCCCTCGGCGACAGCTCGGGTAAAAAACGAGGGACTCGATCGTCTGGCCGACGTGTCCCAGGGAGCATCTCCGTTTGAAATTTACATGCGTCGAAAAAGCTTCCAATTACATGAGAATTTATGTAGAGCGGCGCGTCATTAAGATCGCGAATTACGCGAGGATCGCGAACTCTTCGTTTCTGGAACAGATTACACGAGGCTTCCTCGTCCCTATCGCTTACTTAACCGAAGATTTTCAACACGGTGGTCCCCGCTCGGTTTTCTTGTCGGCGACAAATTCCCTGCTGCCTTCGAGCCGTTTATTTTAATTGGACAGGCGCAATTAATCGATTAATTATCGAGGAATCGGTGTTTATGCTAATGTGGAGAAAATCGGTCGATCACGAGATTGGTCCTAATGGAGACCATTTTGTTCCTGTGATAAGGAGTGGATGATGGTATGCGCTTTAATGTGAATTTTTATTTTGTTGATTGAAATTATTACCATGGTGAATATACCAAAATATTTGCATTTGTATTACCGTTCGAATTTACATCAACTTACGAAAAATAATACGAAAATTTTATTTTATTTATATTTGATAAATTCTGAATATAGTGATTGAAATTGTTTATGCAGAGCAATATTTACAGTCAGCTATCTATGAGATTAATGTTATTGGAAAGTGATGTTTTCTTATTGTATTGGCACTTTGGATAACAGATACAGATGATCTGCAGTATCAAGGAATAAATACCAATTTCTCTCATTTTTTTCTACAGAAAATAGCTCTTGCTCGAATTTTGACTGTGTACTTAAAATTACTGATATACAGATTCATGTGTTCAATGCTATTATTACCCAAAATATTAACACACATGTGTAGATTCTTCTTGAATATTAGTCCAGTTTATGTGGATTCCATTGCTCTGTCTACGTTGATGGTACTCGAATATACACTCATTATGTAACAATATAAATGCACAAATGGCATAATTCCACAGGAATGAGCCTCTCAGCTCTCAACGCATTAACTCTCACTATCGCCTGCGCGACAGTTCAACTTGTCCAATAAAAAAGCCTCCAACAACTTCATCCACCGCGTTTCACTTTTATCAGGTATAAATCCTTGTGTCACAATAAAAATTCCTCGTCACTCTCGCTCAGAATGGAATGATACGTTGATTCGTCGAAGAACTGTACCGAAGGTAGCTTTGAAGCGACCGCAAGTAGTAGGTTCAATGGACACCGGTCCATCGGTGTCTCCTAATTGACGTTCGCCAGTGTTTCGGAAGAATTAGCATTTAGCGGCTGTCAAACTTTATTCTGCGACAATCTTTATAATTCGCCTTATCGTCGAGGAAAAAGGGAACTGCACGGAATCGTAACCGTTCCATTAGCACGGTAACAAAATAAACAGAGCGAGGCAAACCGGTAAATTGTACCTCAGCTTCGATCGTCCTAAGTGCCTTCGTACTTCCACTGCATTTACTCTCTCTCTTTTTCATTCTCTCCCTGCTCTTTTTTTCTCTCTCCTTTTATTTCATTCTGATCGAGCTGTCGCATCGGAGAACAACGAAGGTTCAAAAAAATTCTTCCTTCATGTTGGAGGTATAATAGTTGACGAAGACGTCTAGGGTGTAGTAGTGAATGTTAACACGTTCATTGTACTCTGACTCATGTCAGATTCAAAATAGTTTTATGCATTGAGTCTACGTAACAAAGATTTTCTTTTTTAAAATTTTTAATTCCACGTGACCAGTATCACAAATCACCCATTTTGATATGACCATACGGCATCCCTCCACAACAATATTTACTTCAATATTATAATTTGAAACGGGTGCATTAATCGCAATTCCAAATAACAAGCAGTGATTCAATGTTTAAAAACGAATTATCTAGTATTTGTCTTGGTTTTAACGACAGGATACAGCAGCCAGCTTTGAATTGAAACTATCGGTGTAAGCTTCGAAAGTGTTAATATTAACGACTCTGTTTCGACCTAAACGTGGTAACTCTGCGAACCAAGGAAGAAAATCCAATTATTCCAGAACGACCGCGTCCAGCCCCGAATTTTCTGTCATCGATAATGCTATTCTGATGTTACATGCGTGTCGATATATTCCGCTTATATCTGCTCCTCCTTCTTTTCTTGTTTATTCGACGGTGCAGAAGCGGTGGCACGAGAGAACTAGGAGTTTCATCAGCGAGGGAGGGTATGACAGGTCGGCCGGTGTCCTCCCCGAGGGAGCAGCAATTTATAAATAATTGAGCCGAGTCCGGTAAAAAATGAATTACGCGTCCCTGTACAATATGAGGAGTTGCTTTACAGTAAAACGAGCAGGGGACCCGCGAGACCCGCTGCCGACGAGGAAACCGAGAGGACACAAGCAGAACCGTCCACGGGGAAGATACAGGGGGATAAAGGAAGAGGAAGTAACATAAGCCGCATCAATTTTGCAATCGGAGAATTTTATGTTCGCGCGGCCCCCATATATTATGAACGAACCTCCTCGCCACTGGTCTTATATCCACTCTCTCCCTCTCTCTCTCTCTTTCTCTTGAGTTTCGATCAATCGACCACTAGTACCGTTTTCTTCATCACTGATTTTCGAGCATATTTTATTGATTTTTGTTTCGACGATTATTTTTGTATTTAGCTACCGTGTATGCTGAACCTGAATGAATCTATAGAATTCACATCTTAATTATATCTCCTTCTAATAGAGTCTCTGCTACAGTAAAAGTGTATCTCATAGTTCAGTCAAATCTTATTCCAATCAGCATTAACACTTTGAATGCCACAGTGAAAACTGCCATACCCAGTCAGACTCAGCATAACGTTCTATTTTTAGTATACATCCTGGAAGAAAAGAATATTTTACTCTTTGAATGCATAGGTATCACCTTACACTATTATTACAATATTAATGTTATCCCAAAATTTTATAAAAATTATTAGTTATTTAATGAAACAAAATTTGATGCGCCGGTCACGGATGACCCATACGGCAGTCAAAGTGTTAAGCAATGAAAAATGAACGAAATTTTATTTACTTGAAAAACGTGAAGCATGTAATAATTTATATCTCTGAACTTTTCTATAGCAAAGTAAAGGCTCCTATGGTATTGAAACAAGCAAATTATCCAAAAGAAGTATCACCAGAAAATTGTAACAGGAGATAATGCGTAAGTCCCTGCCTAAAAATGATTCTACTTTATACGGAGGGAATGGTGTTCGATGCAGTGCTAAAAAAATCCGACTGAACCCATTATTGAAGCGATAGGTAGCATCAAGCGCTATCGCCGTGGATAATGAAGTCGTAAGAAGTCGAAAGTAACGAACGCAGAGACGAAAATAAACGGGGTTGCAACAAAACCGTACGAGGAGCGAGCGTTTCTTCTTTCCTTCGGGGGGGGCCGACTTTTAGAAAGTGGCATTTCGCATTCACCGATGAACCGGTTTATCATAATTGCCCGTCAAGCCAATATCCTTACACTCGACATTTTTGCAACTGCTGCAACCTGTTACGACGACCGTCCAGTCATCGAACCGATAGACTTGGTGCGATCATAAAAAATCGTCTCCATATGCATTGCCTGGTCCTAAAAAGTCTTAAGGCACTCGCTAAATAGCGCACAAACCCTACAAAAACTATGGAGTCGATAGAAGGGAATATTAATGTACATGATATTTTATACAGCAACAGGAATATGCAGTCAATGATACTTTAACCTCTTTGAGGAGGAATTGATTAACATTGCAAAAAAAGTGTACTTCTTGAATATTAGATGTTACATCTTTTCTAATAATATTTGAATTACAGAACAATTAAATGTACACGTGTGCGTTAATATCCTTGAAGAGGTTAAACATCTCCAGAAGGAATTAACAAGGTTTTTTAATCTTTTCCTTGTGTTTGTCGTCTTATTACACATTTCTAATAAAAGTATCCGTACGTATGCTTCTGAATTTGGACACCTTGGCCAATAAATGTCCAATAAACTCAATCCGAACTTAATCGCTTGTCTGACCGTCATCTCGAAATTTTTCTATGAGATTAACATCAGAAGATTACGGTAGCCACTGTATAATTTTGAATAACAAGTAATAAATGTTTCAACACTTTAGACCAGCTAGAATCCAGGAAACCTGTTAAAAAAGCCTTATTAGAAATTCTATATCTCCGTTGGAAGCAATACGAACGAACCGGAGAAGCAGGAGGGAAGCAATCGTTGGCCGGTGTTCTCGGAAATTAAGAAAACAAATATTGTGGAAGCGAGTACAGATAAAAGGGAGAGTAATACGGCGCACTTCAGAAGATAAAGTCGGTAATGCTTTTGGCTTTCACGCAAACATCATTTTAATCCCCGTTTCGCTGGAAGGAGGGGGCAGGCGGGCGAAACAAGGACAACGGCGTCGGTGCAACGAGGAAAGACGAAGGGACAGGGCGAGAGAACGGGGGTAGAGAATGGGCGAAAGAGAGAGAGAGGAAGAGGCGGTGGGGTAGCGAGTTGAACCGAAGCGAGTAATCAGGGAGACATTATTTTCCCTTTGAGACCAGCCGTATTTTAATACGAAGGAAAACGTATAATCCGCTTGCACGGTTTCGCTCTGTCGATCGTTCTCGATTGGCGTGCTCGATGGAATCCTCTGTGTCCTCGCTGAATGCCAAATCGTAGGGTGATTCGAGCAAATATCCTCGAGACAACGCTGGAAACGTTGAACGGTGAAATTTGTACAAATAACTTTCTGACAGTACAGTAGAACCTCGATTATCCGAAAACCGGCCACTCAAAACTTAGTCACACCATACTACTTACAAGCTAAAATTATTGTTACTAATACTATATACTCGATTACGTACCACTACGTCTCTTAGATTCTAAAATAAAATAACCATTTTTATGCGGAACATAGTTGCAATGTGAGTGAAACTGTTATTCATTACAGTTCGAATAATCGAGATCCTACTGTATTGTACAAAGTACTTCAGGGAAAGGGATACAATTTTTAGAATATATAGAACTGATTGAAATGAAGAAAGCTCAATCTCTTTCTTGCTCTTACATATAAAGTTGTATTGAACCTTGTACTAAAACAATAAAATTTGTAAATATAAATAATAAACTCCATCAGCTAGGACACCTCAAATCTAATTTTATTAAACATCCTCTAATTCTTTTAGAATGTTGAACAACATTGATATTGTAATAGCAACATAAGGTAGAAATGATAAATGATCGAATAGTCAAACAATTCTTCCTTCGTGATTTACGCTTAAACCAGTACATTGTAACGCGTCTGACCAGGTACGGCAGTTTTCACTGCGCCGTCCGACACCCAAGTTGGTAACACTCGATTATTTCAGTTCGAGCACGCGTGTTTACGATCTCGAAGACCGTCTTCTTCCGATCCTGTTTCTCTCTGTCTCTTCGGCGTGGGACCGGTTTTATATCCGGCGAAATTTGCTAATGACGCAATTATATCGGTTCGCGGGATCATCGACCGGTCCTAATTCGCCGTGGGACCGTTAAAAAATTTTCTGTCTCCACTACGAATTCTTTATTTCGTTCCATTACCGGCTCTCCGGAGACGAAGACGGGGAGGACGAGGAGGAAGAACGAAAAAAGGAGGTTGTATGCGTGCAAGCACACGTACACGGACGCTTTGAGTGTCCCCTCGGTTCTTTCTGTTCCATGGGTTCAGCTCATCGCGTCCAGAGAATAACATTCGCACTTTACGATTATGCCTGCCTACTTTTTTTGTCAAGCAGCCTGGCTGCTCGGTGTCAACGACAGATTCACGATCGCCAAGATACTCGCACACAGGCTCGATATTATGTTCGCGAGAGCAACGGGCTACCAGAGAAGCAACATTCAACGGCCGGCGAGTTCCACATAAATCGAGATCCTTGAATTAAATAGGCAAGGTTTTAGCGGCCGTTCAATCCCGCGCGTCGGCTTTAATCCTCGAAACCGATCTTCTCTAGGTAATCCGCGCGATTCGACTAAGAGACGGCTGCCTCATAAATAAATTATCTAACCGTTGATAGGCGACCACGCGGGGCTACCGGCATGATCAAGCTGGAGTACTTCTGGGCTTGTTCTTCTCAATAGAATCGTGTACAATATTATGAACGAATTTGAATGGATTTTAACCCTTAACTGGATTATTGGGGCCATAGCGGCCCTGTGCAACTTCAAACTAATAATTGTTTAACATGTGTTGATGTAATTATTTGAAGATTCTTGTAATCCTCTATTATCTGATTATGCTCCTAATGCTGTAAGGAAGATTGATTTCTATTTTGCCTATTCAGTAAGAATTAAAGAATTATTAGTTTAAAGTTGCACAGGGTCGCTACGGCCCCAATAATCCACTTAAGAGTTAAGACTAGAAGTGAGATTACGTCAACTCGGTTTACAGGGATTAAGTATTATTCATAAAAGACGCTCCTTCGCTTATTGTTAGTGTACGAGACGGGTAAATGTATTTGTCACGGGATTTACGAGTGAATCTTTATTTTAGGGTCGTTGATGATCTTCAGAAGGAACTTATTGAAGTAGACCTTGGTCTTGAGATTCAGCGCCTTGAAGAAATGTTTACGCTCAAGGTCAGGATGAGTTTAACAAGTTCCGTTTGCACGCGTCCAGTTAAAATAAAGCAAAGAATTATTTCGAAAGACTATGACAAATATTTTGTGAACACTTTGTATTTATAGAGCGCTCACAATATAGCACAAATTAGGTCCCCCGAGGTCATTTCCTTGTCTACGGTACAGCTTTACCTTTTTTTTTATTTTAAGAGTGCTATGAGGTCGCTATTTTTAAAGCGGCAACTTTGCATAAAATTTTATTTTGTCAACCACAGTTGATTTTAACTGACCAATTGATTAATTCGAGAAGCTTCTTGTTTTCTCCTATAATTGAAAAATTCAAAAAAGTATGTAACTGAACTATGGCGATGTTCTTCATTTAAACTCGCAGTTTCGTCTATCAGACGACGTAAATTAATTTACAAAAACCTGTGACACGTTAGATGGCGGAATGCAGAAACGAAACAAAGGGAAAGGGAGGGAAATGAAGGCACGAACTGGTTTGTCGGTACATCATTACGACATCCGGTCACCGTACGGTCGTCAAGCAGCGGTATTTCAAAAATATCGAATAAAATATGAGGTCGCGAGGGAACGAAACCGAGCGCGTTCTCGTCCTCTATTATCCTCCTCGATGATCCGCGTATTTCATCTTTTATTCGAGTTATCGTTCCGACGCGGTATTTTTAACCGTCTCTCTATTTTCCTTGACACTTTTTTGACGGAGAGGGAACGCTCCTCGGCGGCTAATATCGCGTTTCGATGGAGCGAAAGAATAAAAAGAACGCCGGGAAGAAACTCTTCGGGTTCTAATTGTGATATCACGAGAAATTAAACAGCCTTCAGAACTATTATTTATCTTACTCCCATGATCAGTGATTTGAGTTTAAAAATAAAATAAAAACTTACATGAAATAATATCAGGCTCAACTAAGGGATGTGCTTCATAACTTCACATACTTAATCATCCCTCAAAAATAGATTAAGATTATAAAATATCACTGTGTAATAAAATGTCTACTGAATTCCTCCGAGCTATGCACGCTGTTTACAATACAGCGGAGCAACCCACAAAAAGCTTCTCCGAGTTGCTTTGGAGCCGCTGCGAGACATTCAGATCGTCTGGGAATAAGAAAAATTTACTGCACGATATTCGCTTGAATCTCTCGCGGTGGAGGAATTATGACAGGCGAACCGTCCGAAAGAAATAGCATCATTTGTCGGGGATAAGTGGCGTCGTCGACGAATTTAACCGTCTTTGTTCCCCCCAAAAACGGCGCGGGAACGCGACACAAAGTCTGGCGTTGATGACGGTCGCGAAACTTCGATCGATTGTTTGCATGAACACGATAAGATTAAGGGACTGAGCTTTCCCAGCGAGTCGAAAATTCTTCCAACATGCACACACGTATACAGGATTCACCAGGTTTTATCTGTTGATACGCGACGATACCCTTTATCGACTGTGCGTACACCGAAAGATATGCTGGCTGGGTATTTGCTCGGTGTTCCATTGGTAGCGGTGTGTCAATATCTTTACGAATACAACATCCGCGGTTCAATGAGAAAACGATAGCCACGAGCAAACGCGAAATTACATCATCGCTTTTGACGGTACTTCCGGTAGGTGGGGTCCTGGCCATTCAAATTGCAACGACAAATAATGCGGATATTCTTTTTTGGCAAGATCCAGCGAGCAAACGAAACTGGACACGCTAATAGAGTTACGTCTTGCTGAAACTTGTACGTAATTGCTGCCAACCTGTTGAGAAACTAGAATTTACTATTACGTGCACGTGAACAAGTTCGTCCTTGAAGAGAATTTTTTAATGTTTTTATTGTACAGTGTTGGACAAAGCAGACGAAACACGGTACATATGAAAGAGAAAGTTGCGACACAAGGGCAATGAAGGCGAGATTCTATCATAGATGATGCTGCTGAACCTGACTTTTGATTTTGTGAATTGCTAAAATTTTTTAGAACAGTTACATCGACTTCAATCTCTTTTTGCATGTAAATAGATATTCGAGGAAGTCAAATTTGAAGATTACTTAAATTCTAGAAGTCCTCAATATTTGAAATTGGTTACTTTGAATTGATTGAGTTGATTACAATTACGAACGATTGAAACTAGTAGAATTGGCGCGTAGTGGCCAGACAACTCTGGCATACCCACGCATTAGACTTCGAGCGTAATTGTGTTTTCTTCTGTTACTAATATTTATACCGATTACTTTCTTTTAGCTTGATGTAGTCATTGAAAAATAAGTAACGTAAAACGTTGCAACATAATATAAGCGATTGTATTCACTTGTTACAGAGTGTCATGTGTTTCCACATCTAACAAACTAGCCTTATAGTTTAACCCTCATCCGTCCCTCATTTCCAAACTAATTTGCCCCTTGGTATCAAATTGACACAGTAGTCAAAAATTAATATACTGACAAGATAAATCGTTACATTTGCAAATTCATTCATTGAAAACAGAAGAAATGAAATTTCTGTACATTCAATACATTCAGGCATAAGATTGTTCGCATTCTTCACAAATGATAGAGCGATTTGCAAGGCGTACTGCTCTTTCACGATTATCGTATATTTGTGAGAAATATAATAATAAATAGGGTTAATAAAATGTGAATTGTGAAGCTATTTTAAATCACTTTACTAATAAGAAGAAAGGTTAATTCGTTAACATCTGTAGGAAAATAATTACAAGTACACGAGACAACAAATATAAAATTAATTTATCCTTAATAAGCAATAATATTTTCGAAATATTAAGATACAAAACCTCAAATATCTCAAGCTAGCAAAAAGGTACTTATGCCACTCATCGCAGTCTATTTCGTATTCTAAAAATCTTGCAACAGCCAGCCCAAACCCAAAACATACCGTGCGCTATATTTTCGTGAATGAATTGACGAAAAGAAAAAGTCGACGAACATTGTTCGTGCTCATGATTTTTTCACGGCGACACCTGTTGCAACGTTACACCGGCCGAAGAGAATAATTCAGCTCGACAAAGAGGCACAAAGCTGACCGGGGTATCGGTCGGTTCCGCCATTAATTGCGCGTGCGTCACGTTTCGTCGTTATTCCTCTCGATCTCGATCTCGATCCGCGGCGGATCGCTTTCCAGAGCCGTCTTTCTCGGAGGCTGCGGTACTTAACGAGCAGATCGCTTTCAGGCCTCGTCGCGACCGCGATCAATTTACAAGCGCCGTGCCTTGGAATCGTACGAGTCCTCGTCTGATCGCGATTCTCGATTCGTGAGGCCCGGTTCTTCTTCTTTCTACACAGCCCAGCATTTTAACTAGCTCCATCAGGGTCTGGAAATGCAGCGGTCACAGAGGGTGTTGCGGCGCAACCAACACCTGGGATGGTCGGAAAATTTCACTTTAACGAGGTTTCGTTTGTATCCTGTCTTTTAAACCTCGAAATTAGGGTCGGTTTGACCAACCTGCTGCAACACTCGACTGTCGCGAATCTATTTCCTGTCGTTCGCAGATGGATAGTGACGCACAGACTCTGTCATAGCAGCCATAGGGCATGCCTTGAAACAATGCATATTGTGGACAGTATTTAATATAATAGTGAGGAAGTAAGACAAAGTCCTGTTGAGAAAATATAGGATCGTGTCAATATGGAACCCAGTTCACAGAAAGTATCATGTATTATTTATTTTCAGGTACTGAGAAAATCGTCAGTCTCTGCGATTTCATTTATCACCCTCCGTAGCGGAAGGGTTAACAAACCAATGTCACAATTCTACTCAAATCATCACGATACAATCAATAGACCCCAAGATACTACTCAGTCTCTAACAACCTCGACAATACTTAATCTCAGAAATCTATCAAACTCTTTTCTGTTTTAGGCTGAAACATCAATGAAACCAACGAAACTCGTAACCATTTACATACCCAATGAGATCCATGTGAGATGATCGACGACTCGTCAAAATCAGCTGGCAACCGTGTCACTCACAAAATTATTCCCTTGCATTCACACAGATGTCTCTTCACCTTCTGCGTTTCACGAACGAGCGGTCCCGGAACTTCCGCGCGCGATCGAACAGATCCTCGTTCGAAATTCCTCCCGGAGGTCCAGTTTTCGCGGTACCACCCCGTATATCGCATGGGAAAATAAATCTTGTGGACACTCACCAGGAGGGAGACTGGACACTGGACGCTGTCACCGGACACGGGTTGCAACGACTGCAACAGATCGCGTGCGTGAAAGAGAGGACGGCTATCAATGGCTGCATTATACAATACCGTTGATGGTGTATCACACACACGAGCGCATGACACGGCGTGTACGTGGGTGTGCGTGAGTGCGTGCAGAGGTATCGAGACGCTGGCCTATGTAAACGTATACGCGAAACGGGTCCACCGAATGCAACCAGCCTGTACTCCCCTTGAAGAGAATCTGCTGTGTGTCCGCTCCCATAAGACGAAAACCACGCGAACAGAGGATGGTGCACAGCTCCACCCTGTTTCTCCGGTTTACTTTTCGACGAGCATTTCGACGCGATTAGATATCGACTCTTTTGCAAACACCGAGTGTTGCACTACGGGACCGTTCGATCATTGTAACCGACCTCTTCCTTTCTCTTTCTCTCTCAGTCGCTCGGCACACCGGTGTCCGTTTAGGACACTTGCCGTTTCTGTCGAGGATACAGAATGTTCCCTAACGCGTTTACCCGGTTACATGAGCGGCCGCTGGATTTTCCATTCTATAAGACCTTTTTTTATAAATAGTGCAAGTAAAATTAAGAGCTCTGTTTGGAGGTATCGATGTTACTGCGAACTTGTTGAACAGTAATGATAATTTGTGACACGATGGAGTCGATATTCAAGACAATGAAAACTGAATATGACTTCAAGGGTGGATTTAGTACACAGAAATTGTACGAAATATGTGTCTTATGTGACTTCGTTCCTGACCTGCAGACGTTTTTGAAGGAATCTGAACCAGCATAACGTATTCGCAGAGGACTGTAAAGAAATCTGTAAATCTGAGGACTGGACTGTAACACAGAAAATAATAAAAATGTTTACAAATAGTTGATAAGATCATGTGATAAAGCGTTCGTAGACAACTGAGTGCAAACATTTGTGTTGAATATTTTCTAGAAGCTTAACGTACTTTGTATGATGCCTAACTGAAGAGATGATCACGCTAATTCTTACTCAGGCGTAATGCTGGGCAAGTAAACGATAAGCCTTTAACGTCAAACAGTATTCACTCTGTTAACGCGAAATAGTATTGAACAATATAGAACGAATATAATATTCCTTCTGTGTTATAAAATATGGAATAGGGCAAAATTCGAATACCCTAATGATTTTGCAATCTTCTCATTATCAGATTTACTTTTACACTTTGACCACCATATCACCCATATATGGGTGACACTTAAATTTAATTATTTATTTTATCATTTCTAGTATTCATAAATTTATTTATTAATGTTTAACCCTCATCCATCCCTTGTGTCAATTTGACACACGCCCCTCACAAAAATGCAGTAAATGTAAAAAAGTACCCCTTGCACATCGCTTTATTATTTATGAGCAATGTCAACAATCTTATGCCCGAATGTACTTACTGAATGTACAGAAACTTCATATTTCTATTGCCAATAAAAGAATTTGCAAATTTATTATCTTTTCATTATATTGATTTTTTACTATTGTGTCAACTTGGCACCAAAGGACAAATTAAGTTGTGAAAATGAGGGACGGATGAGGGTTAATAATACCAATAAAAAAATTATGAATATTCCTAATATTCTTGATTAAAAAGATTTTAACTTGAGATTATATTTTCTTTGTACAGGGATTTAAAAAGATGGCCAGTTTCAACCAATACAGTGTGGCAGCAACGTGTTAAATTTGATAGGTGTTCTAACACTTCTGTAACGGAGTGTACGGTTCGGTTTACCTCTTCTCTCTTCCACGGTTCCCACCTGATCCACCTTCTCGTTTTTACCTTCCCCTTGTGTTTCTCCCGATCTCTTTCTCCAGCTCGACCGGACTGACCTGTTCACGTGTGCAGCCGCAATAACTATATCCAGCCCCGCTTTTTTGTCGTGCTCGCTTTCTTACCCATAGCTCGGAAATGAATTGAGTTATTGTAAAATCGTGTCATGTAATTGTCCGCGCGTGTTCAACTCGCGACTCGAACCGCACATACTCACGGATTCTTTCGTTCGGTCCCCTTTGAACCGGTCCACGTGCATCGTACACCGATCGAAATGGTCCAGTTTGTCGAAGTTCACGTAATAGACTCGTTTTGTCCCGGATAATCGATCGAATCGTTCCGTGTCACGGAAACGGGACCTCCGAAGTGAACTTTGCCGTGTAAGGCAAATTTTTTCCGTTGATACCAGGCGATTTATCAGCGAGCGGATTTGCACGGCGAGTCGGTACGACGGTTTATGGTTCGTTTTCATTGAGCTGTGGCGTACGGTACCATCCTGAATGAATAAGCGCAATAAGCAGGTGCTTCCACTCACCGGCTTCGAATCTCCTTCCAGCTGATCGGGTTTATGGCCGTGACGACCCCATCCACCGTCGAACAATTACGCCGAACATCAGGAAGCACACCGTTCTGCAAGGAAATCGTTTTATTAGTCAATCCTGATCGACGCGTTACTGTTCTCTGCAGCTGTTACGGTGGAGTGAAATAATGGTCAAGTATAAAATTCTACATCACTTGAAAGCTCTGATTCTTTGCGATATTTTGCTGCACGTTTCGCGAATCTGTCTTTGTTCGTTCAAAAATTATGAATTTATTTGAATTTTCGTCAGTCAGCCAAAGAATGCATATTGTTCGTATGAATTTACAAATGACCAAATTTGAAAAAATTCATGTGAGTGATGGAGGTATTTCATTGATTTTATCTGTCATAAAAAAGATGGAAAATTGTCAAGTTGACTGCAGTGTCACTTCATGGGGAGTCGCATAAGTACTTAATTCTGTGGTATTAGAATAATACTATAAATTGTCAAATGCGAAGGTATAGTTCGAATGGAATGCGGTAACATTTTAAACAAAATTGATAATGAGAACTCTTTGAAGTTCCTAAATAAGTATTTTGAATTTGTAAAATCGTCACATGGTGGAATCACCTTGGATTTACTTTAGAGTGCAGAAGATGAAATTCGAGTGAACTAAGTGCAAACAATTCGCCCAACCATGCACCAATTTGTTTTTTTCTTGGTGACTAAAATCAAAGTGAACATGCTTCATTATCACCGTAGAACTGGTAGCACGAAAACCGACAGAACTTTCGAACGGTACTAATAGAGGCTAAACGCAGTATCAACTGACCGAGTTACACCTGATCGCCCAGAATCAGTGTTTCCACTGAAATGACACGCTTTGACTTCCAGCGGTGTTGTAATATCTGGATTCAAGAATTTTAAGAAATATATGTATCTTATATTCGATTCCAGACGACCATAAAACCAGATAAATGTTGTCGAGACTGACTTTATGAAAGTAATAAATAATAAAACTATTGCTATCGGTAGCATTTAATATGAATGGCTTTCGAAACACTTGAGAATTTACCCATATATTTATATAAATGTCACTTTTACTTACACTTCTGTATTTATTCTTATGCTTCTTGTTATATCCTACTGTTTTTACTACCATATTCCATTTTATTCATCGTTAAATTATTTTTCGTATCGCAGATTAAATCCTCGCTAATAAATTTATTTTAATACAATTACGAGTTGCCACTTGCGAGACAAATTCAAATAAAAATTTATTTCCCGCAAATTATTAAAAAACAAATACCTAAAACCATCCGAAGGAGATTCTGAAATATCGTCGTTAGTCAGAACGTTGATCGCTAACGCGTTGAAGCGAAGCTTCCTTATCCGAGTGTCTGATAATTGATAAGAGGCAGAAAGAGAGGTTTGTGAATACGTGGCGAAGGATTTGCATGGAGGTCGAAGGACTCGCGGCTGGAAGCGACAGATACGAAGGATCCCGGGAGAAGACAAAGGACGATGATTCAGAGGTAGTAGGAGCGAAGTACCTGGTAGATGACACGAGATTCCTACGAAGGTGGGTACTACGTCACTGTCTTTTTCTTCTCCGGATTCTCCATCTCGCGTTCACCTTCACCATTTTCAAGCTCGAAAACACCGACATTCCTGCCGCCGCCAGGAATTCGACGATGTTAAATGAACCGTGCTCAAGAAAATGTATAATGTCCACCGAACATTCTTACCCATTTTCATTATATACATCCTACGAAGACGATCCCAAAATTCACTGAAAACTGAGCCGAAACATCACCCCGCCGAAATTCACGCATTTAGTTCACATTTCCAACTTAAACTTTGATACATGGTATTTTTGCAATTTTGCTTCATTAATTCTTATGTGAGACCACGCAGAAGCCCTGTCGAGGAATTTCATGCGGCGAAAAATCGATGGAGGCAACAAAAGTTGCACAGGAAATTCTTTTGGTAGCCCTAAGTTTGTTACTTTGAGAGTTCCCCGAGCCGCGTTGAATCTTCCGCGAAATTTCCAATGAAATACGAGTGGCATTAACTGTGTCTCCGGGCCGACATGCCTAACCGACCGTCTCCATCTTTCCACGGAAGACACCAGGTAGTCTTTTGCGCTATTAATAGTGTGGCTGATCAATTCGCAGGCACCGAGGTTAGGGTACCTGCGTGGCACGTGGGCGTTCCCTGCTACCAGGCAGCCGTAAAGTCGTTAAGTAGACACTTTCGACTTCGAAATAAGGAGATGATGGATCATTAGCCCTGAGGATCCTTCTGCGTAACTTCTGCTCGGTCAACAAGCATCGTGCACTCGTGATTCGGATGAAAGCGAGTGTGTCGGTTCCTGAAGTTCTTCAAATTCACGTCTTCTAAGGGTGAAGTTTTCAGGACTTTTGATGACTCATTAGGAGCCCGAAGATCGGTCTTTTAATCGATTTCTATCGGAAATGACGCAACTTTGAAGACGAGTACGAGGAATATTAAAGCTTGAAGTGTGGGAGAAGTCACGAATTTTATTTCGGGGCTAGTAGGTGGGAGTTTCGGATTAAAGCGATTGAGTGGGGTAGGTTGGGCTGGGCAGTGTTCACATAGTGTGTGATTCTCTTTATTTACTATCATACTTGTTTCATTATTCACTTGTTATTCGCATCTATTTACAGATTTTTGTACGGCGTTGGCTATAGTATTGCATTACTAAAAAAAAAGGTTTCGGTTGAAGAATTATACTTGGTTGGTGTAAAAATTGTTCTGAATCACGTGTCGGTTGGAGACAGTGAATCGTCGAGGTGTTCAAATTAGATGATTAATGGCCCAGTTCTAAAATCCACTTAACCCTCTATAACGCCATGTGACTTGGAAGTTACTTACCTACATATCTGTGTACCCATATGTTTCAAGTGTTATTTCGTTTATTTATCACTGTGTGCAATTATATTCTACGACTACACAGTCACGAAGGAGCCTGTTCGTTTATTATTATGTTTATATCCCGCGATACAAACTTTATCATTTATCCTTCTCATTTGCCTGATGTATCATTTTCGTCATACGCAAATAAATTCCGGTTATAGAGGGTTAAAACACACCCTAACATTTCGGAGTATCCGAATTCGAGATTGAAGCAACAGTCCTCAAAGACAGCTCGCATGCACCAGCGATCCTCGTTGCAGCAGAAGAATGTGGACAACGTGACCGTATTAATAGAGTGCCTGATAAATTTGTGGTCATGGAAGCGAAACGCCTGGGGGAGCGCGCGGAGGTAGCCAGGCAGTCATAAAGGCGCTAAATAGCCACTTTCTTCTCTAGACGAAAGTTGTTGCCGGAACATTAGCTCCGGGGGATAAGATTCGAGCGAACCGCATACCTGGACCTCGCAAAAATGCATAAACCTCGCTTGTATTACGCGCAAATCGTCGGATAAGAGACTATGCCGTGTAGATTGCCGACAAGAAGCGTACGATCTAATGGCACCTCGAAGCCGTGCCACGAAACACGAACGCTGACGATAATGCACCACCCTCTATCCCTCGTTAGGACCTAGGGAATCTTGTTCCCTGATAAATGTAACGCATGTACTGTTAGAAGCACTGAGAATTAGACTTTATAATCGTATCTCATGAGAATGCTAGTGTTTTCTTGAAGGGACATTCGACGAGGGTAGATTGCGAGGTGGATGATCGGCTTTTTTGATGGGTCAGCTTCAACTTGCAGTGGCAACACGTTGACTGTCACAGTGAACACTGTCAGATTGTTTTAAACATAAATCGCCGAAGAAAATAAATATTTAACTATCTTACCACATATAGTGAATATAATGAAGAATTGTACAATAATATTAACACGTTGAACGCCACAGTGAAAAAGGCCATACCTAACCCGACACGATATAATTTACTACTTTTTATATAAATTGTAAAAAAAAAAGATTTAAGTACTCAGCCATGTCCTTCTGTTCCTACATTAATGAGTCAGTATGAAGTTTGCTCAGAATTATGCGACAATCAATAATTATTTAACCTTTTCGGTACGGTAAAGTCGACGCGCGGAACAGTCTCTATTGGCGGATATGCCGGACCGCCAATGTGTTCGCTGCGGCCGAGAGAAATGCCATTTGTGCCAACCCATAATTGTATATTACTAACTAAAAATGCGAAAAACTATGACAAATCTATGAAGAATAACGCCTTGCCTACTTGATGTAAATCAATCAGAAATGGCGGACGTAAATTGTTTTAGAATGGCCAATAGAGTTAATCTCTACCTGCAGCGAATGTAGTGTTTCAAACGGCGTCTATAGACGCTCTTCGGCCGGAGCAAACAATTTTCGGCGGCGTCTATTGTCGCTCTTCGGCCGGAGTGAGCGGCTTTTGGACGGCGTCTATAGACGCCGCTCGTACCGAAAATGTTAATTAAATTAAACTTGAGGTGTCGGTCACCGGTGACCGCCGCGGTGTTCAACGTGTTAAGTTTGAGGTGTTGGTCACTGGTAATCCCCATAACAATCAACGTGTTGATGAATATTAAGAAACTGTAGAACTGTAAAGGCTTCTCGTCAAGCATTTTTATAAAATATTTGAAAGAATATTAGTCCCAAAAAAGAGGTATGAATCAGACGTCAAATTTTTTTCGATGTTCGACCTATTCGCTGTTTCTCTAATCTTCAATAATAACACTCAGCCGTGAGAACGAGCAATTTATTAAGCGAGGCGGAAGTTGTAATTCGCGAGTTATGTTTTCGTAAAGTCGCATCAGAGCCGATCGTATCGACGAACGGCGCATTGAGAGGCCGCCGTAGGATCCTTGTTGCCATTTAGGTCTTCCAGAAATGCGAGTTGCCCGTTTCCGCTATTGCATTAATATGCTAATAACGCGTGGGCGTTCTTAAGAAATAAGGAAGCGTACGCGAGCCCGGTGAGCGGCCATTTTTGGACGCGGCTAAACGGACCAGTCCGTCTCGATAGGCAGCCTAGAAAATTCTCTGCCCGAGACTTTTCCGCTGTGGAAACGTGTTATCGATTCGCGCGGTTGTTACGGTATCGAGATCTCCGGGATAAATTCACGTAAAACGGTAGACAAAGCGCCATTATTTACGACGGAGCATGTTGGCTCGAGGCCTGGAATTTAGGCGTGCTCCGATTTCTATTTGGTGCGCAACAGCGACGAACCTGTGGAATTTATGACACCATTCTTACTTCCATTGTTGTTTCACAGACTCTGAAGCATTGCGTGGGCGAAATGCACCAGGAGCATTGCGATTCGTGAAAAGTCGCAATACAGAGACTCGTATCGAAGGTTCAGGACTTTATAGGCGACCGAGAGTCAAGTTGTCCCATCAAAATTAATCTTTAAGAGCCATCTGCCCTGGCTGCTGGACTCTACAGCTAACAAAATGACTCGGAACTTTTAGTAAGAATAGCCCGTTGCGAGCAGGTCACCATATTACTTCCACCTCTCACCCAACTAAGATGTCAACCTCCAGCACCTAAACCCTCAACAGAATAATCGCAAAATGAGTGCCGGTCAGACCATTGAACAGTCCCCTGTTCAAGCTACGCTGTCCACATTCAACGTCTTCGGCTACCGATTGAAAAGAACTCTATCAAACAAAGAGTTAACGAGGATAGTCGCATTGCTTATGGAACGATCAGATACATTCGCAGAGGTTCGATTGGCTCGGCCGGAGGCAACACAGTAGACCGTGCAGGCAGCAGATGAACAGCTGATTAAAAGGAGTATCGTGTGTAATGGAGAGTAGCGGGTTCGAGAGATTCAGGAACAATCGGCGAGGAGAGGCATCGAAGGAATCGGCCCGAAGCAACGCGAGCGATCGGTCAGGTAGGAGTCCGGTAGGCGATCCATTGGAAGGCGAAGTCCAGGCCCCTGGAAGGATGCTGGAGAGGCCGTGTGGTGGCGGCACGGCCGGTGTGGTCAGGTGGTTCGCAAGGACGCGGCAGGCCATTCACCCGTTCACCCGTTCACCCCCCTTTCCTCCTCTCTCCCCTATCCTCTTTTTCTCTTCCTCCCGTTCGGATCACTCTCCTCTTCTCCACGACTGCGTCTCAGCCTCTCTCTTTTCCACGTCTCCCTCCTCGTTCACCAGCTTCTCTTCTCTCCATCGGACACTCTTCCAGATCCAAACACCGGCGCAGTGTTAACTCGGTGCGTTTGGAACCGCCAGGCTCAGACGCTGCAGCTTTCGAGGGACGTGTCAGCCGACGCGGCTGGTCCCGCGGTTAACTATTGCGGTCAGGCTATGCTCCAGCATTGTCAGTCATTCGTTTTCATTTAATCGTATCGCTGACTAAGTGTTTGATCGGCAATTATGCTGCTTGGATAGCAAAGTTTCTATTGTGATGTAGAAAGATTTTACTGCGATGACAGGTTCTTGCTGTTGGGTAGCATCGTTCTTGTTCCACGTTGGTCGAAAATTCTGCAGGGGAATGTATTGAATGTAGAGACGATTTGTTATCGTTTAACGAGTTCTGCATTCAGGGGTAAAGACTCAGCTGCGGGACAATAAGAATGTTACCTATAATTTTTGTAAATTTCAAAGGTTTCTGTGATTACAATAATCTACCAATTTCAAAACTAATTACAACTACTCTTACAGTATTTTAATCGACAATTGTCTATGCAGTTCCTCGAAAATTTTATTGCAAGAGCTTCGACACGAGTATGCAATTTGATGGATTCTCGAGAAATTCGTTCGTCCAGCGTTGATTAAAGACTTCCTTTCGACAGCAGCTGTTTAAGCGTTGCTAATAAATACCCGCTCGTTAAGTGTCCCCTGATGGGATTCGACATTTTTGATCGGGACTGGTTTGCCCGTGTCACCGGGGCCCGCCATTAATTTATTAAACTCGAACGTTAACGATGTCCACCGAAATCCGCATAAATCTCGTGATTCGCCAGGTCTCCGGTGTATGTAGCCGACGACGATTCGTTTGCATTAGTCGAAGAGGCTTTCTTGCCTTCTTCATGATCGTCCAGGAACGAAAGCAATATATCGCTGCTCGGTGATCACTGTAATTCGCCGGCGATCCTCGCGTAGTTCATATTTCAAGGTCGACCAGGAAGAAACATCACGGATTTTTATCCGCGGGACGCATTAGAGCCAGCTTTTCGCATTTACTTGATTAACTGTACGTGAAAAAGTGAAACAGCGTCCATTCATCGTGGTCGGAATTATTAAAACATTATCGAAGAGTTCCATCGAGTCCGATCTCGATTTTACATTGGACAGTCTCTTTGTAATGCTGATTCTCTACTGATTAGTTGTGCAACAAGAAATATTGGTACATTCAATTTGAAAAATGAGTCATACAAATGGAACGGAACACTTTTTACGGGAAGCTTAACTTGAGTGCAAATTGACTCACTTGTCGATTATTATGCGCTGCATTAATTTCCAACTTGGTGTAAATGATACAATGAACTTTCCGGGACAGCAAGGAATATTATTTTCGTTTTTTTTAAGCGAAAAACTAAAGAAGGGACACTCCATTTTAAGTTATCCGGATAGGTTATAACAGCACACTGTATCTCACTTACTAATTATACCTCACATTCGATTTCCAAAGATGTGTTAAAATACCGAAACTCTCAGCATGTCAAACATTCGTCAGCTCAATTAATTCACTCAACTACATCTTTTCCACCGACTATATCTCAGAGAGCACACATCCATTTCCATAAGTCTAACATCAGAGTATTCCGTATGAGTGAAATTCAGAGAAACGACGCCAGGAATGAAGTAACACAGGAGGTCTTTCTCGGTTGACGAGGGGTCGTTTATGGTGGCTTCAGGGACGATAGGTGGAAAGAACAAGGGGTGAAGGGGGTTAGCCCTCCCGCCGGGAACTAATAACCGGGTTTCACGAGGCGTGGTGCAGGCGCACGCTTTCTTCGCGTGCGTTCGAACAGCGCACAAGGATTCCATGGTGGAAGCGTCGTCGTCCACCGGTTCAGCTTTTGCCGGGCGTACGTCAAAGCAGGTAGCCGATAAATAGACTCCGGCAACTGTTATTAGCTTCTTTTTTCCCCGTAATACATGCCCTGTCAGGGCCAGGGGATAAGAAGCCCTCAACTACTTTGTCAGCTGGCTAACAATAACTACTAACAGGAATCGATTTTCTTGTTCTTTTCCCTCTGCAGAGAACTCTTTCCTTCTCGAACGAGAGCTCCTCCACCGGGAGAAAGAAGGGGTGGCTCGAAGTCGATTGAACAGAAATTGAATGATTGGGCGCGCGCCTCGAGGGCGCTTGATTGTTCATTCAAACAACAATCGTAATTGCGTTACACGTCGCCGAAGGGACGAGGGGGTGGCGGTGGTGACGAACAACCGACGAGCAAGGGGTTGGAAGGTGACGATGGGAACCAGCGCGAGCCGCCGCCGTGCGAGGACGAGCCGTTCGACGTTAGGGGTAGTCGCATGGTCGAACAAGTGGCCTTGCCTGAGCACTTCCCAGATACTCCATCCGAACACTCCACTCGACCACCAGCGTTACGCTAACGTTATTAGTGTACCACGGGTCCTCTTCGAGCGTTTTCGACCTTATCGCGTGCCGCCGTTTCAATTGTCCCTTTGTCGACTTTTTTAACAGCCGTTTCACGACCCAACTCGCTGTTCGCTTTCTCACCGCGGGACCCTGGACCATGACTTTTCGATGCGTCTTCTTTAAGCCTTCGCGCGATTATGCCTGTAACTTACTGAACACACCACATCAATGAATTGAACTTGTGTTTTTTTCAGTTTAAAAGTTATATACAGTGTTATAGCGTCACAGCGTCGACGCATATGCTTCGCGACGATGGAATGACGCTGACTTCGAACTGGGTTGTAAGTCCAGTGAAGCCTTTCGAAATTGCGAATAGAGTGGACTGTATAGGTTGAATGTATCTACACAACGTGTCGAGAATGTTCCAACGTGAAACAGCAATGAACGAATGTGCTTTCGTGTAATAGTAATGTACGAATGTCTGTCATGGCTTCAGGTATGCTTAATTTATACGGTTTTCGATTGCTGGTATGTGACCAATCAGCGTTCGAGAAATTGTGCAGCGTCGAAGCGCTAGTTTGTGGGTTTTTCCTATCTTGGCCCTTCGACCTGGCTCGGTCGCTGCAGGTAGGAGCGAATGCTAGTATGCTCACAAAATCACACACGGTAGTACAAAATAAATATTGGGATATTATACAATAGAGACGCAATATACAGTTTACCGAATGTACTGTGAATATCACTGATCATGGTTATAGACAAATTATGAGACGTGTCGTATTAAGTGTCTAGAGAAAGAGGGGTATCTGTCCGACTCGACCAGAATTTTACAAATTTTTCTACCCTGCAGTGTTACGTTGTGGTTAAATATTTGCTTTTGAATAAATTGTGCATTCGTTTTTTTATAGATTTATCATTTACACTCAAATTAATTTTCTTCCCTGAACAATTTATAAGGAACCGAACACCTTCTTCACGATAGAATCCAACATGCGAGTAGCAGAAGTAAAAATAACTATTGCAAAAAAGGTACGAAGAAACCGAGGCGGAAGCCTTCAGTGCCAAAAGGCACCGAAAATTCGCGAGCCTCTTCTAATTGATTCAGAAAACAATTGTCACGTGTTCCCCTCTGCAAAAAGGCAGACTCGCGCCTCTATCTATGTACACGGACGTTATTGGCGTGCGCGCGCGCGCGCGCATACATACATCAGCGCCTACGCAACGTCCTCGTAGCCATGGTGGAATTTTCACCTGCTCAAATAGTCGAGTCCGTCGTGTCATTGTGTTTGCATTATTATGTTAATCACAACGAAGCCGGTAACAATGCGTCAACCTCGATTTAGGAAGCGACTCGAAAAACGAACGTATATAGCTGAGCAAATATTAACTAAGCAAATCATTAGGTTGACTTCGCGGCTGCTATTCAACCGAGAAGAGGCTTCTTCTGCGTGTGCACGTTAGCCTGTTCTGTGTACACGCAGGATACATGTATTCTTCAATTCCATCGAGATATACCAGCGGCTACTTGCAAATTGGGCCCACCTAGTTGCTGAGGGCCTTGCGATTCGTGAGGGATGTGTCGTGATTTTCATCGAACCATTTGAGAATTTTTATTTTCTCCCGTCCATGAGCTACAGTGTATTCGAAACGTTTGCAAACTGATCCCACCTGTTTACTGTCGGCCATGTGACAAGTGGATGACATAACGCAATTTTCATTGAACCATTTGCAAATTCTTATTTTCTGCCGTCCGCAAGCGACAGTTTTTACGTAACATTTGCAAACTGCGCCAACCTAGTTGCTGAGTACCTCATGATCCATATGGGATGTCACGCGATTTTGTTGAACTATTCGCAAATTTTTATATTAAGTTTACTCGACATGCTTGCAAATTAAATTTTCAATTCTAGCATTCGTAATACGATCTTAAAATGACCTTGCTACGTATTTGTTACACGCTCTTGTTCTTCAGCATCCAATAACAGGTTTCTTTTAATAACACGAAGGAACTGGGGAGAAGTTTAAGGATGCTCGTTCCCTGATCGATGGCAGAAAATTATCGACGAGCTGATTATGATTGAAGACCAGGCATTTGTTATTTGCTTGGTTTCGTTGAAAGATTCAAGAGTACAAGGAAGCCGGAGAACAAGGGCCTAGCTCCCCCTTCGTCCGGTTCATTGTAAATTAATTACCTGGAAATGAGAAATCTCCGGTATACGTTCGCTTCCGCAACCAAACGAATTCAATGGAAGGCAAAAAGATGTTCTTTTAAGCTGTGCTCATCGGATCTCAGCTTGATTGTCTTTCTTCCTCGTTCGTGCCTTTTCATCGGCATCTTGTCTTCTGGTTAGCCGAGCTCCCTGATGAATTTCAGTGTACCAGAAACCCGCTTCCAGATTTATTGACACAGTTAGCTACTAAAATGCTACAAGTGATCGTCAGTGTTCTATCTTAAGCGGGTATTGCTACAAATTCGGCCAGTCGAATCATTTGTTGAAGCATCAGGGAAACTCGTTGATGTATCGTTTGAAGTAGAATGAGACTTCGTAGTTAGACTCTTACTTTTGATTCATCACTTTATTTTCTTCTATTCACTCAAATTTTGCATTGTGAATCATAGAATTAACTATAATTTGATTAAAAATATCAGTTGCAGATATCTGAATAATTAGATTGTCAGAAAATAGTATATATTACGTGTCAAAAATTAATTTTCTCCTCAGTAATTTGTTCCTGTTAAAATGATGCCCGTACAATTGTTCCTCTATCAATCAACATAAATGATACAATATAGACGTTACTTGGATCAGAACGATTAAACATTTCCTTCATTTTTGGCGGCACGAACAAACGTTTTAAACACATCATGAACGACTTAAAAAAAGAAGCAAAGTACACTTTCTAAAAAGAATAATAACAGAGTTATATTTTGTTACACCTTGCTCTCGAAAACTCTGAAAACACCTTGACTCTCATCAGTGCTGCTCCGAAAAAAGAGCAAAGGGCCCCTATCAGGGAGAAAGAGCAGGATCGAAGAAGAGAAAGAAACTGTCTCTGGAAGTCGATTAAGTCCCCAGAGCATGGGAGCATCGTTTGTCCGAGGATTGACGAGGAGAGTGCAATCATCGTCGGCACAAAAACGGCCGAACAGACGGCAGGGTAGGATACTTGATCGTAAAAAATAATTGAAAGTAGACTGCGAGGAGAAAAAGCATACGGTCCGGATGCAGAGCCGGAAAATGACAATCACTAGCCGTGGAACCGTTTCCTCTGTCTGACGTCAATCTGATCGGGTGCATCGCGAGCGTGGAAGGGTGCAAAGGGGAGATGGGGGCGCCTCCGGCGCATTCGCCCTTCGTCAATTTAGTAGCCGATCTTCTATCTGAAACTCCATCGACCTTCGACCGTAAGAGGGTGCCTCCCTCCCTCCTTCTTTCTTTTCGACCCCCTCTACCTTCGCTCGCTCGTAATCGTTCTGTCAACGAGGTTTGACAGGTGTCCACCAAGGACAACTTTCGTCCGAGGAGCTTCTTAGACGATCTTACCGCAGCTGTCGTAACTAGCGTGATAGCATATCAATATTTTGCATGATACAATCTCATTATATACGCATTCATAATTTTTGAAATTCTTGAAAAGTTTGTATACTGGAATTTAGAGGTCACATACGATTCTAGAGACGTTGAAAGAATATATTCTGCTGTTTTCGACAACTTTTGCATCAATAAACATAATTGTGTTTATGTTTGATGCAAGCCTGACCTAAATAAATTAATTGTAGCCCGGTAGTTCTGAACAGAAACAAGTGATGTATTATATGATGCAATTAAATGTACGTGTACCCAACGAATTTTCAGAATGATTTAACCCACACGCATCCAAACGCACATTTCTCTTTTTCTAGATCGGCCTCAGAAACACAATTTGTTTTTAATTTTCCTTTGTTGCTACAAGATAACTACTGTAACCATCATTTGCCAGCACATCAACCAAAATCTGACGGCTGTAGCCATCATTTGTGGCAATGGGTTAAGCGCCAATTCAAATCGTTAGGTCTATTCATAACTGTTACACAAGTTGCGCATTTATGGTTGATTATGTCAGTTGTCGAAGGACCACAACGTAAAGAAGTTTGTCAGAAAACTGCTGTAAATGCAGAACTATTTGTACGCAAAACTATTAGCCCATCCTCTCGACTCATATTTTCGATCGTATCCCGCAGATACCAAAGTATCAAACCCTTCGACAAACACCGATAATATGCTATCACTTCCACCAGGAGCAACCCTGATCGAAACGATTCGTTAGTTTTTCCCGTGGCTGCGCGTGCGTTAATTTGTTCGACTCGAGAAAAAAACGATCCGTGGAACAGATAGTAATTTTTTTTTCGCGTATTCGCAGTGAACGATTCGCATTAATCGCGCGGGCTGATAATATCTTGGCAGGGTGGTCAGGCAATCCCTCTTCTATCGGCGACAGAAACGTACGGCTCTAATTACCCGTTAATTTCTTTTCCCCTTCGGCGATCGGTTCGCCCTTCGGCTCTTTCGCCGATGAAACCGGGTCGCGCGCAACTTTTTATTGGTTCGCAGCGTTTTCCAGCGGCCTTAACGATCCGGTTTAATACTGTTATTAAGTATTTCATTAGGGCTCGCTACAAAGTAATAAAGAAATTTATTCGATGCCGGCGCGGTTCGACCGACCGACTCGTAAAACCTGATGAGGCCTGTTTCGCCGCCATCACGATGATTTTCTTTCGCGCTATACAAATCGTTTCCTTCGTCCTTTCGTTCTTCTGCTTAGCGGCGATTTCACCTGAACTTTATTATCGGACTTTTTATGGCTTCATTCAGCTACATGCTCTTCATTGCCATTCAGTACTCCTCGTCGAGGGGATGCAAATTATAAGTTACCTTGTTCTTTTGTGCAACAGAATCAGGTTTTTTTAGAAAGCCCTCAGGTTCGTGTAAGCGAATAATTGCTCAAACACGAACGGTTGATTTCGATTGTGGATTTATTGATTTATTTATTTTTATTGCCATGTTTTGGACTCTCATCATACTATACGCTTCATTTATTATTTATTTGAGTTGCCGGACTGATGCTAATTTAGCTTTGAATTTTCTATTTCTAAGGATCACAGATTTCATTCTATTTACTCGCAAATAGAATTTCTCGATTTTGTTACACTAATGATTCTAAACAAACATGTGCAAATTTGCAGAAAAAATTCAAGCGAACATTAACGTCGTCCTGTCAGACACGTAATTTGAATCTTTTTCTCGATAACTATATTATGTTCTGAAAGTACTCTGAAGTATTTAGGGATACTCTGAAAATATTCTAAAATATTCAGAAATATTCTGTACAGATTATATCTTTAAAAGGAAACATCGATCAACGTACTTACTATATGAAATCAGAAAAGTGTACATAGGTTCGCCAACTGTACCTTGCACAACTGAGGTATATAGAAACAGTTGTATCAAGATTTATAAAACATACATATATTCCGATAACGCTAATGCAAGTAATCTTTTGCGACCAAAAATTATTAACATTTCCTTTCTGTATGACTAATCAACCGACCATGCCGGGTGGAGCTAGAGTCAACGGGAGACGCCACGTTCTCATTGGTGACCGAATAGTTCCCACTGAAATCAATTGATTTCTTGTCACGCAAGCGTTATCGACGTAACTCTTTCGCCTGACGCATCGGCAACAGAAATCGATATTTGTTTAGCACGCGTTCCGCGGAAAACGTTGGAGAGAACACGAGAAACCGGATCGTCCAGGGAAGAAGAATCCAGCACGAGCACGCTTTGACCATCTTCTCGCGACCAATATTTTAACAACGTTACACGGTCGCGGGACCGAGGTTTAATTCAACCGGACGAAGATTATTCCGCCTTGATTCCGTTCACATTGTCCGTGGTCGTTCCTGTGATATCTCTCGCAGCTGGATCGCCAGGTCGCTCTCTTCATCGCTTTATGCGATCTCTTCATTGTCCATTGGCCCGGCGAGCGGCGAGGCTCGCGCGAGACAATAATCAAAAGGCCGTTGCTTTTCCGCGTTTCCTCGTAATGAGGCCAGAAGAAGAGGATGTCGCCTGGTCCGAGGAGCGCGGCGTGTTCCTTATTAGTTATTAGTGTGGCCGCTCGAGGGGCAAACGAAACGGTTTACAAATGTACCAGCAAGAATAGAGAGATGGAGACTTTGAATGGGGCCCTTTGAATTACTGGTGGCTGCTTGTTTTGTATGGACACACGTACACGGCCGCGTATTCACGCATACCCCCGAACCCGTGTCCTGTGTCGACGCGGACCACGTTGTGTAAGTACGTAGAGCTCTATATAGAGGCGAACCCGCGTCTCACCGGGTAATATATAAGTATAGTCCGCCTGTATGGACTTCTACACACGAATCTCCGAGCAAGTCGGTTACAGAGAGGGAGAGAAAAGGCGCCAGAGACCGGCTAGCGCGGGCTGAAGAGACTTCCGTCCTTTTCCTCTCCGGTTCTTCAACCCCCTGCCTGCTTCGACCCTCTGTGAAAGCTCTCTCGCCGGGTCGCATGCCCTGTCATCTTCTGAAAAGAATAATATCTCTCTTTGAAACATTAGCAATTCTATGATCGCCACCTTTATTTATACGGCCGCGTCGCTGCTTCCAGGTTCTTCTCCATTCGCGTCTCGCTACCCATACACGCGCTCACAATATCAGCAAAGGCCGTTTATTCGTTGGAAAATCCACGGACGCGGAGGCGGCGGCGGCGGTGGCGATGGCGGCAGACGAGGAGGGACACAGGGACGGCAGAGCGGTACGTACGCGCCTTGTTACAAAATACTTTAATTAATGACTCCTCGGAACAAATTTACCTTCATTATTAGCACATTCACCGGAGGCGAGCGCGTGTACGCAACACGCGCAGAAGTGTGTATGGTCCTCGCGGGCCCACAAAGCCGCCATTGTGCGGGACAACTCATAAAAGGCGCCTGTTCGCGGTGCGGCCTTTAAATAATTCAATTCACCGAATGCTTCCTCCTACGGACCGCTGCGCCCCGACTTTTCGTAGTCAAAAGAAGATGCGTCTCAGGACGAACGAGCTATAACGTGTAAGAAGAAGTCTTCGGTGTACTCGATACGAAATTTTCGGGGATACCGGTTGTTTTGTTAGCGTTTCCTTGTTGCACGGTAAATGGATGCTTCGTAGTGCAAAGATAAATTGAAAATAACAGATAGAGTTTTTATTGTAGTACGTTTTGTTTTCGAAAACATTATTCTTAATTATTATGAAGTTTCTTATGAGGAAATCAGGCACTTTATATATTATAGTACGATCTAATAGATTCATAGAGCTATCTGGGACATCGTTTATAGAGGCATGAGAATCTGATTTATGGTAATTAGTCGATTATCCTTAATCGGTTTCCTGGTTCGTGATATGTTGTGCAAGACAAAATTTATGGAACTTATGGTAATTAGGTGATTATCTTTCATTTTGATACGCGGAGAACTCGAAAGTTTCATATGAGGTAAGTCTTTTTGTTTCTTTCTTTATTTCTGAAAGGAGCTTGTTTTCGATGAGCAGGACGCCTGAAGTGAAAACGATCCTGCTTAGTCAGTTCTAGGATCGCTGAAAAACGTTAAGTTCAATATTTGAAGTTATTATTAAGACGTTGTAGGAATAGCTATTTCTCTTTGTTCTCCAGAATGTAAATTTTATAATACATCGTGCTGGCCTTGAAATTCTTTTTGGAGAAATACACTAACACTACCACGTAGGTGGGATACATCTATAATATAAACAATAAATATAACTCTCTAAAAAAAGATTGTTTTATCCTATGTAAACTGCCCCATTAAAAAATAAAATTCGCCACTTTTCTATTTATATTTCTATTTCAGTAAGCGACAGATGGAAGAAAATATCTAACCAATAATTAAAGCTGTACTATACTTTTGAATGCTCCGTATTTTTGCATCTTCAATAAGGACGAGCAGTCAGCGAAAAGATCAATTATTTTTAAGTACCATTTTCCATTTTATTATTTAAAAAATCATTGACCGATCGAGTCAATCCCCTTGAATTCCTGCTGCGATCGGTTAAAAAAGAATTGGTTTCCACTTTAAGCGTCATTAACGATACGAAGGAGATTACATACGTTGCAACGAGACGGACGATCGAGACGAACTGATGCATCCGCGATGCAACGCGGCCGGAAGACGAGGGAGAAAAAGCAACGTAAGACACACGAATGCACAATAAGTCTTCTGTTCGAATCCTTCACACGTCCAGACTAGGGAGTTAATAAAGTGTGTAAAGAGAAAAGGCTGGCAACAGGGCCGCTCCTTATCCAAAGTAATTATTCACGCGTGCTTTAGGACTGCTCGTCGAAACGTTCGACTTCGGACTCTAGAGGTCAGACTACTCACCAACAGTATAAAACTAACAAGTTTGTAAGCTATCCAAATGAGTGAAATCGTAAAATATTATTTTAAATATCTAATCTTGATCTTTTACAGTTCTAATCCTTCCAAGGCGGACGGTGGTTGTCTCATCGATCTATTTGGAGTAGCTAAACATTGTTACCGATTCATATAAAAATTCATGTCTATGGTCAAGCGTCCATACACGATTGAAAATGAACTTGTCAATTATAGTTGATACGCGATCCCAAACGAGCAGCAAGAACCTGGTGGTCATCAAACAACAGTCGACACATGGACACCTGTAAATTTCTACAGACTGTCAACTGTAACCAACAATCACACCCAAATAATTAAGCATAACGATAACTCAAGTCTCAGATTCAATAGACCCCACATTCAAACCTAAACCTTCTCTTCTCTGTTTTCTCTCCAGGAGTCCACGGAAATCGTGATGAACACAGCCCTCCGGAAAACGTTCCTCGAAATCTTCCTGCTCTCTACGCTCATACGTTCGCGTTTTCTTTGAGGCCGCCGGGAAAGAAGAAAAACAGAGAAACAGTGAGGCAGCAGAAGTTCAGTGCGTTCCTTTTTTTCGAGGGAAAGTCTCGCCAGACGCGAGAGAGGATAATGTGGCGTGGATGAGCGGACGAGCAAGCGAGCCGATTCCGAGCGGAGCATGTTTTCCGGGATTGTGGACGCGGCCAAAGGAAAAAGAAGAGGGAAGCGTGGACGGAATGGAGATGAGAGCCGGAGGAGAGAAAGAGGGGCAAGGGTTGGAGGAGACACTAGAACCGGCAGAAAGCAGCGGGAACACAGGGGTACGTGCACGAAGAGGAAGGCGTTCCACCTCGTTCCGGCCTCTAGCCAAACAAACGGCCCGATGCGCCAACTTTTTTCCGCTGCTCGTTCAACTTTACGTTTACGGACTGATTCCCTTACGCGTTGTCACTGAACGCTCGCTTGTATGCAGATGCACCGGCTCTGTATCGCTGATTATCGCGGATGCAGCTTTGCGCTTGTTCGAGGAAACAATGAGGCCGATTGTCACGTGATACACAGGTGCCGTGGGCTTTCAGGGGAATCGCGTTGCAGGCCTGAACGCATGGGGACTGCTGACGCGCAGGAAAGTGGAAGATGGTGCCTTGGAAAATTCTTGGAGTGCACTTTTCTTTCTTCGATATCTTTATTACAGAGAATGACCATAAAGTCCTAGACAATTTCAAAATGTGTACTATTGGTGAATGATATAAGACATTTAATACGCCTGAGGCCTGATTGCACGGAGATAGCTGGTCCACAGGAAGATGATGCTTTTACATATACTTGAGTGCAATTTTCTCAACGTTTTCGTTGCACAGACTGAAAGTGTCCTTTTGTCCTAGTTTATACTATGGTTTCTCCTAAATGGATATTGTGTCTCATGGTGAAGTATATGTGCGATTTCATTGCTTCTAGACGTTTTTTCCTCCTACACTCAAACAGACATCAAACACTATGGTACTTATCTGTGGTACTTAAATAAATTGTCAGCTAAAACGCGGCGATGAAAATTCCATTTTGCAAGCTATTTCCACTCGCGTCGAACCTTTTAGTATACAATCCTCTCATATGTTTGCTAAATTCTACCGACGATAGATTCATTGTTTTATGACACTCATTACAGCCACCGTAAATCACTTATAATCGACTGAAAAGTCGTCGAGAAGCAACGCGATTAGAATTTCATATTTCTCTTGTAATAAACATTTCCTTGTCCGGCGTTTTCACCGGAAACATGAAACGATTGCAAACTGTTTGTAATAAACGACCGGCTTAAAGGTTTGTCTGTGTCGGTATCAGATCGAGGGAAAATATTCGCGTTCTACGTGCAGCTAAGTGAAACGCGTGTTAATCGTTGAAATTGTTTTCTTTGATATTTAGCCGGTTTATAGGACAATCGATTTCCTGTACGTTTCCTGACTAGTCTAATTAGACACAGAAAAAGGAGCACAAATATGGAGACGGTTCTAATTAACGGGGAAAATCACGTTCGGCTACTGGCGCGAATAAAATCTTTAAATTAGAATAGCGATCGGCCGGTTTCGTTAACGAGCGAAATTACGAGAGTAGATGGTGGTTGTCGTAATTTCGAGCAACGACGTTTATCCGTGTGACTTATTCACCCGGAAACGATCCCCCCTATTCGCAACATGCTTGTAAATTGCTCCGTGCACGAGTATAGGCTGTCTAGAGGGCCGGTATCGGTAATCACAGTCATATAGAAACGTTAATGAATGTTGGCCATTTTGTCATTTATCGTGTCAGTAAGGAGATATCTTCATTTAAAAATTTTGAAATTCTCGATTTTCTGATATCTACTACATGCGTGCATCTTGATACTTTTCGAGTGTCTTTTTCAGCTTTGGGGTAATGTGCAATTTTTAAAAAATCTATAATGCAGAAATATGCAAAAATACAAAATAATCTTCTGAACGCCATATGTGTCGTTCTTTTAATATTTGACATTCCATGTATTTTATCTCTCTTAAGTTTAATTTATAGACTCACTTCGAAGCTGTGGTGTAGAACCCAAAAAATGCCTCAACATAATCTGAGCAGTTCGATAACAGACGTAGGCTAACGAAGAAACAATACAAAGAAAGAAAAAAATCCGTTGTTTCCGCGAAAAGCGTCGGTCATAGCGCGTGAAATTGATTCCGTCGGTCGGCTGGTCGATTCGTTAATTACCTAATTGCAGCGCCGGTAACGCGCGAGTTTAACAGCACAGGGAAATTATGTTATCGTTGGATCGTAATTAAACGCGACGAAATAAGACGAGGATAGCTGGTGTTAACGATCGGAATCGTTGCACACTGCCAGACGGGAAGAACGAGGCTTCGGACTCCAGTGTTCTCTTAATTACGTGCAAACGCCCCGATTATGGTCGCGTCGAACGAGACACGTCCGTTCAGGAGCTGATCTTAATTTATAAGAACGTCAACCGACGTTTTTGCAATTATCGATACACAGGATCGGTTCGTTCGACTAAACGACGCGCAAGCGATCCCATCTGTGACGCACAAGGAGTTTCTAAAATTTGTTTGCAAATTACTGCCAACCGGGACATGCGATTGTCGATTTTTCCTGCGGAATAATTTTATTTTTCGGAAAGTCGAAAAAATTGTCTACAATACAACATGCGTTAGACTGAATATTCAATTACTGCAATATGTACACTACCGTCCATAAGTCACGAAACAATTACTAATTTCAGCTTTACGTTTAAATTAAAATTATTAAACACCCACTGTACTGAATCAAACGATTATTTACAGATTATTTACATTGAATACAATTTCTAAATGTTAAAATATATTGGAAATTATATATATCAAGTTTAAAATTTGCTCACTAGTGTATGCTCCCCGTTTCGAGATGATAGCTCGAAATAGCCTTGGCAGTCTTGCGGTCATTTCTTTGGTGTTTCTTCTTGGATTTCTGTCCAGAATTGCTGCAAATGTGTCTGCAGATCACAAAATCGAAACAAATGTCGCCCAAATTTAACGCATTGAAAAACTGGTCTTAAACCGTAGTATAATTATTTCAGCCTTTTTTTTATATTAATTATAACAAAATACTAACCATATCATTAAAATTATGTTGTGTAAACATGAATGTTTTTAAAAGAACCGTGCATATCGAAATAAGTAACCCAGTCTACTATATCATAATCCAGGTTTATTCAGAAATGGCAAGGTGTCCCATGACTTATGGACGGGGGTGTACATCAATTTTTGCACTATTTCTTATTTATTATTAATAGACATCCTGATGTAATGATTCGATCAAATACACAGCTTCATAGCTTACAATGAACATCAGTGCATGGACCACTATGGTGGCTTGTAGCACATGGCGAACGATTCTTCAGATCCAATGTACAACTTCGTTCATCCGAAAATCTAAAGTCCCTCATTTACGAAACAATTTTTATCAACGACCAATGAAACCAAAAGGAATCTACAGCGTACTCCACTTTTTCACAAACATAATTTGTACAACACGTCATTAAAAATCAACGAAATATTTTACAAAGTTCCTTCGCGAGACGACGATTTTTATCGAAGATTAAAAAGAACCTTGGAAAGTCCACAGAGACGAGACATGAAAAAGAGATAGAGGAACGAGAGGCACGAGAGAAATCCAGTCGACGAGGAATCAGCAGGTGCCGTTGAATTAGTATAGATCAAGGTCCTCGGCGCACGTCAATTACATAATCAACAAACGATATCGAGGATGATAGTGCATAACGAGTGGAGCATCGACGGGGCCAACCGTTGCACTTGCCTCCAAACTGGTCTCAGGACCGTTTTTTCTTCTCCCCTTTTCTTCATTTTCGTTTTTTTTTTGCATTCACGTCGAGGAGAGCGGAAGGAAATAAAAGTGCGCCTCGACTTCAACGCCGAGTCAACTTGTCGAACGGGCTGCTCTTTATTTACTTTATTATAGGCTCCGGTAACGGTATCGGTCGCATCTGCATCGTCCCTTTTCTCTTCTCGCTCTGTTCCTTTTTACGAATTCTTCTATCAATTCTCCGGAGCGAGAGAGAAATATATAGAGGGAGACTGAGGCTTGGAAACGAGTCCGATAATTGCGTATCTTAAGTGGTCGATGCAACGACAGAGACAGAGGAGAAGTTGGCAGAACCCTCATTTCCATGCCGGGATCCTCGATGTATTTAGATTAAATATTAATACACAGAGCCGTGACGAGAACACGGCTCTTGTTGCCGTCACGATCTACAGAATGTTTAATTGCTACGAATTTGTGCGAAAAAGCGGGGGAGAATGCAGACGCGAAACGGTTTCGAACCGTTTTCTATGGCCAATGAATTCTCGATCGATCGACTTCTCGAGTGCTGTTACACGGAACGACATCGATGGTTTCCATCGTGCGAATGGAATTGGGTTTGTTCAGCTTGGTGCAATAGTTTGCTAAGTTGGAAAGTATACAAATCATTTTTTCAATGCGATTTCTGCAGTGAATGACATTTTTATATAGTTGCTTAAAGTTGTTCTTCTTAATTATATCATCCGAGTAAATTGTTCTTTTATCTCTTAAGAAATCTTTATATTGCAAGAATGTAAATTCGCAGAAATTCGTTGTTACATTACCTATAATTATACTTAATTAGTGCTGCATACATGGTACACTTATGTTCAGTATGTCTTAAATCTCAATTGATCTCTAACACTATTATGTCTCCGTTAGAAACAACTTACAATCATATTTCGCTGTCCTGTCAGAATGAGCAATTGAACAAGTCAAACAAACAATTACTATAATTGAATTCATTTTCGCGTTTGTTGGATATCTCAGTTAATAGAATCTTCGATGGAACGTTGCAAAACGATGTCTTTCAAAGGAACTATGTCAAGCAGCAAACAATCGAGTGCAATCCTCTTTTTAGAGCAACAATAGTTGCACTGAATGGTTTCGCAGATTTAAAGGTCTCCTTTTCATCCGTACGTTTCAGAAAAGATACTCTTTGATTCCTTTGCTCCTGCACGATTGAGCAATAAACAGTGACTAAAGAAAAAAACACACAGAAAGTCGTCAAGAGCAAGAATAATCGTCGTTTGCAAAGGCTCCCGATATTCCGGCGGCGAACTATTTGAAAACGCGGCTGTGACACTTACAAATTACTTTTAAGCGAACGCTCGATTGAAATTCAAATCGACGCGGTCTAACCCGTCCTATCCTCATTGTCTAAGTCTCTAGAATGGCGGACCTAACAATGACTTGAATTTACGTTCGTGCGGTTGCTCGTCGTTTTTTTAGAATATCTTTTTGTTACAAGAATACCCATCGTTGAAAACAAGAGAAACATGCTACTGAATTCTTCGATTTTACTATTCCACCAGAATACACATCTTGAATATATTGTTATTGTGACTATGATCAATAGACTGGAAGATGTTGGAAGAAATTACAAAAATTATAAATACAATCTTGAAGTCCTTAGTTGTACTAACGTATCAAGATATTATTTGTCGACAGAAAAAAATATACTCTGTCGTAATAAACAGTAACTACTGCCAACAGCCTCGTCATAAGACCAGAGAGTCCAAGTCTAAATAATTCAGATTTAAAATCGAAAAGGAGCATTCAAAATAATACAAAAGTGACCGATCGATTTTACGTGGTTCGCGTTAGAGCAGAGGTCTCTCGACGTGGCCGTTCGCGTTGTACGTTAATAAACAAAATATTACGGTAATCACTTGGTGCGAACGACGTTGCTCGGCGAACCACCATAAATATCTTCCCATTGGTCACGGTCCAGAACGTCTCGCGGAGAAAGGAAACGCATTAACAACGGGCTATCCCCCTTATTATTGTCTTAAGGTGTCTCGGACGTGATCGGTCCACGAGGTGAACGAAACAACGTACGATAAAGAGAGAAAGAGGAAACAACGCTACGAATGAACGCTGGAGAGCGAGTTTCGCGCGTAGGAGCCAGCAATTTATTGCCCATCGCGTTGTAGTTGCACAACACGATGAGCGTACGTAGGCTTTAAAGGTCTACGAAACGTTGGGTCATTACTTTCGGTGATTACCGTCATTCTTTGATTAGGTGCCGTTTTCAATCTCCTACAGTCACTCGGACAACAGAGTACCGTCATCTGCGCGGACAAACACGAGATGGGTAGACTAATGGTTCAAAATGTCCGTTAACCCTATGAGCGTTATGGACGCTTGCTATGCGTCCTCTCAAAGTCATCAGCATGGGTTATGGACACGTACAGTGACGGACGAAAGTATGCGTACAGTGAGGAAATTATAAAAGAGATAATTGTAACTTGTTAAAATTAGTTAGTAAAGTACGGAATATAAACTTTATTTTTTTATATATGTTTATGTTAAATATTGCTTTAAATGTTGTACAAAATCCATTGAAATAAAGTTATTCATGTACAAGTTACAATTATCTCTTTTATAGTATCCTCACTGTACGAATACTTTTTTCGTACGTCCGCCACTACGTCCGTCTTACAAATTTCATTCGTTTATATTTTCTATACTTCTACTACAATATATGCACTTATGATCTTGTAATAACCATTGTATCTTCAGTAATTGAGATTCCGCTTCTTTTGTTTCGTGTTTGTTTTCGAGTTCATTTAAAAAGTGTGCCTTTATTGTTGCCCGCAATGCACGTTTGTACCGCAAAAGGGTAATTTTAACAGCTTCTTTATAAAGTGACTGAGCAATGTTTTTGTGTGCCTAAGTAAATGGAAAGTAATTTCGAAAGACCCAGATTTAATGTCTCTGTAATAACAGACTCATTAGAAAGACTATGTGGCTAAATATCAGATGCGGGACATTCAGCGCGAACAGTACTTTCGGAAACGGCTGACGCGAGAAGCCATCTGGCGGCGAACGGAGGAACCAGCAATCCCGATACTCTTTCTATGCAATTTGTCAACTCTTTCTAGTAACTCTGCTTTCGGTTAGGATAAAAAAAGGATATATTTCCAGTCGAATTACTTTTTACGTAGTTTAATGATGAATGTAGCAACCTAGAATTATATAATATAATACCGAAAGTAAACTGAAAAGTTGTAAACAGCATTCCAAGCTGTTACAATGCTATAACCGCTAACTTAGACGATTGGTCCCGTTATTAAAATCCCAATACATCCTTCGATATACATTCAACCTGACCAGGAATTGCGTACATTAACTCATTTTTCTCGTAGACGTCTAGGATAAGCTGTTATGTGACTGACTGTAACTCATATCAGGCCGGATGAGTCCCAATGGGCCACAATGGGTCGGATTCCTACGACTTTGGAGGGGAACACGAGTAGAATGGGCCGCAAAACGAGGAGAAAGAAAGAAAAGGAGAAGGCGGAGCATTTCGAAATTCGTGGCGATAATTTATACGGGGTCGGGCCCGGGACCACGGGGCCCTTCGTCAAGATAAGATTGGATCGTCAGAGGCCTTTACACGGATACACCAGATACCTAAGTACCGGATAACACAACGGGGCCTTCACAAAGGAATAGAAGGTATTTACTCGCAAGACAGGATTCGACATTTCCTTGTATCTCGAAAATTCGATTTACGATCGGGCTCTATCTATTAAGCAAAAGTAATCCAAAGATGATACCGGCGACACATTATTTCGGGGAGCGTAAATGTCCTCCAGGACTCCCGACATCGGCTGCTGAGTTAATGGGACCTTTCGATTTTTCTTCGCTGTCATCGAGCTGCTTCTTCTTTCGAACCATTGATTCGTGTTGCGTTAAAAGCAACAATCGATAAGGGAATTCTTTTTTTTCATAGGAAATGAAAGAATATGTTTTTCATGAGGAGATCCTAGAAATTATGTACTTCCAGGCTGGAAATGCTAATGCAACTTATGTTTTTATGCTCCAGTACTTTTCTATCGCTATACAGGTGAAGACATGGGATTTATCACGATCACTGTCCCTCTGATTCACGAGTGCACAAATTGGTGTTGCAGTATTATAATACACGACGATGTGCGTCAAAGGAATTCTTGAAATCATTGGTAAGTCAGAAAATATATTATACAAGCATGTACAATTATAAGGAACCCTATTGTGTTTCCTGTTGTTTGTGGATAATGAAACACAGAAGGAAATACCGGAGTTTTCTGTATGCATGCACTGAATAGATTCAGACCAAGATTTCATAATTTATTTGTTGAGTTGAGAATCTTCCTTCGTTATTAAACCAGTGAATTATACTTAAATCATCACACTATATTTCTTTCACCCACAATACACCACTGAATTTTCGAACAAGCCAAGCATCTTCAAATCCAAACTTTGCCGATACCACGTGAAACAAATATTCGCAAAACAGAATTTTCTCTTACAACCATCATTTACAGCATCGAATGCGTAAAGGGGATTTCCATTGATTCCTCAGAGCTTATTTGAAACGCAAAGAAACTCAGTATGGTAGAATCTTGAGGTAATTCAATTTTACCGGCTGTATCGGGCGTTCTTTCGGTGTATATCGGTGAACCCGTTGACAGTACAATGTGGAAGAGAAGGAGAGCCACGGAACGTTTGAAGCCGAACAAAAGGAGCCCCTACAGGCAGGAAAGCTCGACGTCGTTTCATAAAGATACGGATTTATCGTGAGTGTGGCCGAAAGGGTTTCGGCCAGAGCCGACGCGACAAAAATACGAGCCTTTAGCTTCAACACCTTGCCGATTCAACGGTGTCACGCATTACCCATACGCGCTCGGGGCACGAACATTCTAAAATTAAGTTTCATCACGCAAAAGGAGCATCCAGACCGACACACGCTCGTTCGAATATATAAAATCGACCGCGATCGTTCCTTCCAGACGTCCTTTCGATGAGGACACCCCTTTTTTTTGTACATTGCATTACGTGAATGAATCATCGATTTTCTTCAAGAGCTCGTGCAATTTTACTGATAAGCCGTGTAGCTTTATTTTTATGCTCGAACGAAGTGCACCGGGTGAGTGGTTGCTTTGTGCGATGCTACAGTTTCCGCTTTCGAATGAAATTTGGTTGATATGTTTGGAAATTAATTTTCACAGAAAAGTCAGTGTTATGTACAGAGCAAGCGTCTCAACAGTGTCCTATGATCGATTGATTGAAACGAACATTATTATGTACGTCTGCAGGATTTTTCTGTTTCACAGCAAAGTCATCAATCTTGGAGCTTCTCACAGAACTATTTCACTAATCGTGATAGTTGACCCTTTCACTACTTTATTTATCCTGATCGAGAGGTACGCCTGTGCTGAATTTATTTCACGTTCTCAACGACAATTTCTGTGTGAAATTCACAATTACAATTGTTGCGTCTTTACTGTAAAATCCGAGCATTCATTATTAATATCGTGTGCAATTTTGTCATCATACAAGCGTACGCGCCGACCTGCAGCGCCCGAGCCAGGCCGAAGGGCCAAGGTGGGAAAAACACACAAAGCAGCGCTTCGACGTTACCCAATTTCCAGCACGCTGATGGGTTGCATACCAGCAACCAAAAACAGTATAAATTAAGCATACCTGAAACCACAGATTATTCGTTCGTTGCTATTACACGTTGGAACATTCTCATTACACTTTCGCACTACACAACGATACATTTGTATTTGGAATACTCGTATCAGTAATACATTCTTTCTCGACACGTTGTGTAGATACATTCAACCTATACAGTCCACTCTATTCGCATTTTCGAAAGGCTTCACTGGACTTACAACCTACTTCGAAGTCAGCGTCATTCTATCGTCGCGAAACATACCCGTCGACGCTGTGACGCTACAACAGCAATGTCAATTCTTCAGGTTGATACCTCATATTTTCTAGCTGCTTTTAGTACTATTGTTTCTTGATTATATTACTGATTTTAGTTTTCTAATGAGACATTGATCGAAGTTATTTATAAGAGAGTAGTGAAATAAGCTACATTTTAGGCAAAGGAAATTTGGTTCGGTGAAATTTTAAATTCACATGTATTAATAAAATGAACAGCGAAGACCTGAGAAAACCTATCATTAATGCGGTTCTTATTATAAAAAAAAGCTACATGGAATGTCTGAGCCCGTATAGTGGCCATTAGCACGTTACTATCTTTCGCCTTCCCCGTACGTCGTACGGACCAGACAGCAAAAGGGTTAAAACTCGATCAATCTGAAATCTGCCTGCCCAGTGACTTCGTTAATGAAGTTTCCGTGGAATTTTATAGTTTCTGAAAGCATTGACTTTGACTGGAGCTGAAGCAACCGTCACCGGTCACCGTTACGATTTCATTTACAGTCAATTCCACTTCGCGTAAATGTTGTCGTAAATTACAGTTTTGCGCGATGCCTTATCAGTGGCACATAACTCTTGTCCGGGAGCGCATTGCGGCCGACACTGTATTCAGGGAGATTTATTAACCAGGATGGTTTTCACCGATTTAACGTCGAGCTAGCCGATCATTCATTCCCGTACGAACGTGGACGGTGAGCTTCTTCGCTGAACTTGGTTGAGGCTAGATCCATGAGATCGGTTTGATCCTTGGACGCTCGTGAGACATTTTTGTCATTACTGTGGACTTTTATGCATACGCAGTGGATTCCGGTTATTTAGGACACATCGGGACTAGCGTCCTATAGCCCGATTAAGCGAAATATCAGATAGGTAAATACAGTAGTTAAAATGATATAAAACAAACAAACTATAGCTTAACCCATATTTGCCCACTGTACTCAGTTGAGTACACCCACATTTTCGCCTGCTAGCTCTATCTATTTGTCGGTAGAAAATTTTCATAAATGTAGTCATTACGTTGAATACTTATTGAATGTTCCCATGAGGGATGACATCAGAATCTGCATTGATATTATAGTAGTACTTTATTTTACATGTGCAGCTTTTGAATAATAAATACTACTAAAGCAACAGGGCCAGTTTCTTGAGCAAACATGGGTTAAATGAGCAATGAAGTGTTTATTTAAATATTTTTAGAATAAATCAGCCGAATATCTAATATGTATATAGATATTCTTCATGCAGAACTTTATTAACTTATCTTAGACCTCCTAACAAATTCAATTAAAGCAAAATGCACAACATATTAGGCAAAATAAGTGAACATTAACGCTTGCTATCTTCTCATAGAGTACTACTGTCATCTGTCTCAAATAAGCGGCACGCTGTAGAAATTAAGTGATGAAAACTAAGGTTATTTATTCAATTAGGTTCTGTTCTTTGAGCTTGGTCCCAAATAAACTGTTACCTCGATTAACCGGTGACTCAAATAAGCGGAATCCACTCTATTTGAATATTTCATACTTTGACTGCCATGTCACCACATGTGGATGCTATATTATAAGCACGGGACACGTACTGCTTGGAAAGAAGAAAAAATGATCTATACGAACAAAATATATCTGCAGAAAAGTTTTCCAAATTTCGAAACAATTATGGATATAGTATCCTAGATAAAAATCAACGCTGACAATACAGTCGTCAAAAGGATTCAGCACCGATGGCTCATACCTCATATAAAGAGACAAAAACGCATCACTGCACTATTTCTTCTCGACATGACGTAACTTACAGAAAAATCGAGCGAACAAAAGATCGATCTGATGTCTCTTCAACAAAATGACGATGCAGCGTACTCATTCTGCGCCCTGTCACCATTTCGACGCGTTACGTAACAATAATCTCTCCATAAATCAGATTAATCGAACGAAAGATTTCACGAAATTGTCTCGGGGAGAATTCTCGCGTAATAATCTGCCGGTTCGACTCGCAAGTCGTTGACAGCAGCTGGTCTCGATCCAGCCTCGAAGAATCCTACTTCTCGACGTTCGAGAATTCTCTTCTGCTCTCCTTTTTCCTTTCTCCCTGTACGCACGCGTTTCGTCTCGCGGTCCCTCGTGGGTTTCTTCTTTCGAACGGAAGACACACGAGCCCTCCCTGATTTACGCTCGCTCACCTGTTCGCCCGTTTCAAGAGTGGCCCAGTTGCGAGGGCCCTCGTTTTTCGAGCTCGCGTGCCTTACGATACCATCCGACTTTATTATCCTGATCCCGCTATCGAGACACACCAGCCACCCGAGTTCTCTGTGCGAGCTGTTTTAATCGAACGGGACGCTTCGAAGGAATTTGCTGCCATGGAGAAGATCGTACACCTGGTAACAAACCTGGGCACTTGTGAAATAACATTATTTGAAGTATTCTTTCAAATAACCTGTTGTTTTATTTGATAATCATTTCGTTTTCGAAATACAGTTGCGTTATTTTATTTCAAGAAATAATTTTGAAAATAATCATGTTGTATCTAAGATAATGAAGTAATGAAATACTCGTTCAATAGTTCAACTGATGTACTTCAATCGTATTGTGTTTACTTTTCCGACATTATCGTCTTATGCTTGGTGTACTCATATTCAATTTACACTCTTCTGTTTATACGATACAATGTTACAACTTTTGTTTGAGGAACGTCAACCCCTTCAGTCTTGGAAAAACGTTTTCCTGACGAATAACAGCCCCCTTCCGTCTTCCGCACCAGTAGAACGATTATTTTCTTTCGTAACTATATTAGATGGTTCCAGACAAAAATCTCTTACTGATGAGCTTTTTGAAGAGAATTTTGCTGCATTGTTGTAAAAATTTCTTGAAATAAAGTCTTTCAGTTGAATTATTTTGATAATTATTTCTTTTGCTAAATTTCAAATAACGAAATAATGAAATCATTTATTATTTTCAATTGCTATTATTTCAAATAAATTGACATTCTCTGTATCTTCAAATAACAGTATTGAAAATAACGAACTGAAATATTATTTCAAATAGCTATTTCTTATTTTCATTTCACATAAAATTTGCCCAGGACTGCCTGGTAATATGTAAATTATTTGTTCTGAAGATGTGATATAAGGACAAGCTAGGCACCTCAGATCACATCCTCTTAAATTTTTACAATGTTTTTCGTTATGCATACTACACTTATTACTTTTTATTTTCATTGTAATTTTCAAGGTGACAGAATTTTCGAACCAGAATTTTGCGTTGTATTTTGTTTCAGAGTGTCTGTCTGAATGAGAATCGATCTTGGAGTGCCTACTTTCTGAAGGAGTTATTTCAGAATCGATGAAATCCTCCATCACTCAGATTTTGTGATACAAAAAACATGAATGTAATTCTTCATTTTAGGTTTCTTCTCTTCGAGAGACTGTGCCAGTATTTGTAGACAGGCCAGTGTAGATTTTAAATTTTAGTAAAAGCCTATGCAGGTGTGAGATCTCTGTTCAGTTGGTAGTTGAATTCAATCGAACTATGACCGAAATTGGATAAATCCTATAAATATAGTATTCAGTTTCATAGTTAACATGCGACTGAGGCTTGAATAATTTCTTTCGACCGGCTGCCGTCTCTACGGGACGATCTTTGCAATCGATTTTCATTAATTAGGATAAGAACTGAATGCTTTTCTTAGCAGCAGAGCCATCAAATAGGACGAGCTTTCTGGATTGATCGCTTCATTCCGATAGACTCTACCGGACAACATCGAGCTGCTCGTTCAAAGAGTGGCAGCCATTTCGTGAACGATTCCAAGAAGCTCATTACTTCCATCGTTTTATGACAAGGGAATGAAGCTTTTACGCGAATAGTCTCTCAGAAATCTGAAGAATAAATTTTACGAGGATCAGTGGAAGTTTGCTCTTTTTCCATGGTTAACATCGAAAACAGAGCAAAGGCTGTGCTGTCCGCAGAACACCGATCGAGTTTATTCGATGGTTAGCGTTGAAATTGGCTTCTCAAGTAACAGTGGCTCCGCCATGAAAACAAGTACACACGTTAAGTGTATAATATATAAGGCCCGTAATAATTGCGCATTTGTATAATGCTTCATTTCCATTAAGTAAGACGTGCTAGGAAGGCCAGCCCCTCACCGGTGTTTTAGCAATTACCATAATTTAGTTAATTAGGAGGTATTATCGGAAACTGAAAGTAGCCTAAAGGGTATATCCACACACGGACCAGCGATGTTATCGTGTGCGCTTCACTATGCTTATCCGCCGTAACGATACCACTCGTTATTAAGCAGTTATCACTCTAATTACGTATATGTTTAGCAAAAGAGAAATTTCATTAGGCGATACATGCTGACGCCGCCGCTGCCGGTCTGTTGTTTATTCAGTTTTTATCGCCTTTAATGACAGCGTCGATTGGGAAGCAAATTCAGGAAATTCGAGGTTACCAGGAAAAAATGTGTGAGACCTCTCGTACCGTGACTCGTCTTGTTAACGATAGACTAATTGCACGAAACGTGTCGCCGTTTCTGTCGGAGTTTCTTTGGTTTTGTAGGAAGCAGACACATTTGTGGGTCATGCAACTTTTATATTTCATCGACAATGTTGTGTTCTTCAGCATATGGCCTTGCTACACCCATACGCTTATTTTACCTATACGTGAACTGTATAATTCCATTCTCAAAGAATTGGAGAATCGAGAATTTTAAGAACTGAAAATATTATCACTTCAGAAAATATACACACACGTTCCGCGGAACATGTACCAAAAAATTAAAGTATAAATACTGTGCACTATTCCAAACTTCCGTGTCATAAACGCCAGCAAAAATCGCAGTGAGACCTACCTTTATCACACGATAATAATAATTTCTTCGAAACGAGTGCACAGATAAAAAAGGATTCTAACTATTACTAATCTAAAATTCTATAATCCTCATTACTTCTACTGAACACCTCACGTAACCTAATATTCAGACCACAGTTAGAGGACAAAGATGTTCGCGATCGATGGTCGAACAAAGCTGAAAGGAAAAAAAAAGCGTTGTTGCTCAATGCGGTTAATTTATATGTTTGCGCAAGAGCCAATTAAAAACGACGAACGCTACGGGGGGGATAACGGGATGAATTAGTATAAAACGGTGAGGATTAACGAGCATCGTGAGAGAGATACAACGGATCCCGAACAGGGGGATACTGATTTTCACCTGCGTTTAGCCTCCACGTGCTGCTGCCGGCTTAATGACCGGCCAACGAACGTTCGAGACCTTGGACGATCATGAATAATCGAAATATTCCGATAAAACACACAGAAACGAGAGTTCGCGCGTTTACGACGGGATCGTCTTGAAACTCGTTTCTCTAGGAGGCCACCGAAATCGTTTGGCAAGCAATAGATCGTCAGCGGCGGGGAGAGGTAAAAAAAAAAAATAAATTGACGACTTTAGCGTAATCGTAAACCTTCGAGAGGAATCAAAGGCGAACACAATAGACGCGCTATAAATTTTGTTTTATTGCTCGTCGTAATTGGCGACTACAGAGGGAATTTCGTAACTCGGATGTTCCATTAGAGACGATCATCGATGCCGGGGAATTTCGTACGAGTATCGATTCGAGAGCTGCCATTGGGAATTAATCGAGATTTTGTCATGGAGTTTTAGCTGTAATTTGAATGTTGAGAAATTGATGAGCTAACATCCTATTTCTGTCGTTTTGTTTCGATCTATTGACAGATGAAAGAGAGTTTGAGAAGCAGATAGTGATGAGAGGAGACCACAATGTGTCTAGAATGAACTATATTTTATAATAATTGTAGATCAAGAGTATATTCATCAAAGTGGAACAGTGACATCAACACGATAATTTAAAACTCAATGCCGAAGCAACGACCCGTCATTTTTTAATTTACTCTTCATGGTCGTTATAATTAAGTACAATCTACATTTTGTTTTGCAATAAATCAAAATAATGCTTCAGTATATCGCGAGGAAACAGAAACTGATGAATAAAGTATACACGTGCCTGAGCACGGAATTTTTTGTTCCATACCATCAATAATATGTTAATTGGAAATTTATGTTGTCACGTGAAACTGCTTCCGCGGCAAGCACGACGGATTAACTCGTCACGAAAGACAAATAACTGCAGGCGCACAAAAAACTATAACAGCACCATTATCCTTCAATGCTCTTCCAATTTAATGCTGATTTTTTTGGGTACACATTTTTCGAACAAGTTTCTTTGAATATTTATAACTCTGCAGACGCTTGGTATTTTTCATTTAAAAATCACGCAATTAACAGATTCATACACTAATAAAAAATTATTACTTATTTTTATGTTACAATTCAGTCCTGGAATTTCATATATTATTGAAAAGCAACAAGCAATACTGGTAACAATTGTAGTGATCAGCACATAGGAAGCTTCTTTTCCAGGACGTATAAACACGCCTTTCACGATCAAAGGGTTAATAAATGAAATCTTACTAAATCTTCTAGCTAGAAAAACGCGTGATCATCGAGATTTTCCCTTAACAAAATCCTCCGGAGCGGTGAGTCGAAACGAACCGACTCCACACCCGGCGAAACCCAAGAAAGTCGCACGAAACAGACACTCTCATACATTGAATTTCCCTGAACCGGCCGTAAATCATTTTGCACTAGCAAACGAATCAATCCAGCGAGGCTCCATTGAAAACTCAGCTTTCCGTACGTAGGAGCCGGTGCTCGTAAACGCTCCTTGAAACTATCGTAAATCCTAATAAACGTATTTAAAGAAACTCTCCGTCTCGACTGGTTTCGTGTCTCACCCTTTAACGAGCGGTGTCCCGACAACGGTAAACCTCGACGAAAGCAATTCTGTGCTTAATTGTCATACACAGCCGACACTCACGAGCAACGAACACCTCCGGGACGATGATGGGACCACAGCGAGCGAGACGGAGACAGGAAAGGCCGGCGAAGCGGTGGCGATTTTATCGTGTTCGTTCGGCTGGATGACGGTACGCTACAACAGGTACTCCCGTGAAATCCATCGGGGGTGTAAAGTGTAAACGATCCGGGCATCGACGGCTCGATATTGCGCGAACGATAACCTGCCGTTTCGATTAATCGAAAAGAAGCTTGCGCGACAAACGGAGAAGCGGCGTGGAGAGCAGCGACAGAGGCAAGGAGGCAGACGAGGAGGGAGATAAAAGGTTCTCTCACAGGTACGATACGACGACAAAACGTACGTGCGTACTTAAGTATATATAGTGGTAACCACGGGAGGCAGCGGGGAACACTTCTTGGCTGTAAAGTATAAAGCATTAAGCGTTAATCTCACCGGTGGACAAGATAATGCTCGAAGTCGGCTCCGTGTGAGGAGGCCTTTGAGTGGCTATTTATCTCGAGTTTAAATCGATTTGTATGCTAATCCAGCTGAGAAATCCGCCTGCGTACATAAAACTGAAGGAGGCCTACAAAACTCAGCCTCCATGAGATTCCAGATATATCCCTGACTAATTAGGCCCACCGCCGCCCTGCCTCTCTTTCTCTTCCCTCTTCCAGTGCCGCTCTGTTCCTTCTTCCTTTCTTCCTTTCCTTCTTTCTTTCTACTACCTCCCTGTCGCCCTTTCCGATGATATCGACCTCCCACCCATCGGAATTCGCCGTCTCTTCCTGAAGAAATCGTGTTTGTCCGCATGCACCGGAGAAACACCGATCGTTTTCGTCTCGGGGGCCATGCTATTAGGTCCCGCTGAAACTTCTGCCATTCTCTTTTGTCGGGCCAGTCGCCGGACCGAGGTCCGTCTGTAACGAATTTTATTCGCTGGAATAAACGAGTTCGATAGTTTCTTCTTCTTTGAAAATTTCAGCAAGATGCGACGAATTTTAGAGCATTGGATATATCTAGCTTTACGTTCTGATGGTTGTCTGAGGTTGGAGTTATTTGTAACTGATAACGTTTCTTGGGTTAGGTTAACCCTTTCTCTGCTATTCTCGACTGTAGTCGTCCTCCAGGGAACTATATAAGGGTGCACCGACTATAGGTGTGGCGAAAAGAAAAATCGTTTATTCACCTAATTGTCTGTTAATTGTTACAGTTTCTTGACTTAAAATTCTAATATAAATTGCATTCTGTTCTTTATAATGGAAAAATATGGTTTGGTTGACTATGCCGTCGATATTTGTTGTCGGTTTTCTACTGAATCAGTACAAGACGTCATAATTAACCTATTTTCGAACCTTCGTTTAAGAGAATCAGGTGACAGTTACGTGGAAAGAGTCAATAGATGCTCAAGGAAAGATGGAGAAAAGCGAAGGGATGGTCCATGCGCATGCGGAGGTGTCCATAGACCTTAAAAGGTGAGCTTGTTAGGCCGAAAGTGTTTTGGTCAGGGTCGATGACCGTTTCATCGATGGAATAAGCAGCTGCAGGTAACGATTAGGGTTCACAGGTAGATGCTCTGCTTTTAGATGGGAATTTAGAAGAATTCCGAACGAGCCAACGCACTCGAAGCTTTTGAAACCAGATTCCCACGAGTGTGATCAGAAAAGGAGCATTTCAATTACAATTTCTTATGCATAAGTTAACGTATTTTGCATTCTTTCTACCGGATATTTGAAGATGCTTCTGAAATCTGCGTTTTGTACTATATTAAACGCAAATCAGAGCTTTCCACGAACTGGAAAACTCTTAATATAAATTTCTAACATATGTTGCACATGAAAATGGTCTCATAATGTCGTAAAATCTTAACGTTTACTTCGCGACTGAATGTTTTCACTAAACAGAGGACAATGACGTGTAATTTATTTTTAGAAGTTTCTACTAGGTGCAGTCAGCTATTTCCAAAATTAGAAGAAATTACCACAAATACACCCTAGTGAAGGGCTTCTCTTTTTAAGACGGAATAAAACATATTTATTTGATCAATAAATATATTCAAAGTTTAATCTATTTACAGTGGTGGTCAAAAGTGAGTTAAAAAAGTTGAATAACCATTGAAAGTATGGTAATGTATTTATGAAGAACTACATTTCATAAAACCAATTAATTTACGATCTCCATATTTTATAGTGAATATTTCTTCCTTTTCTAATAAATAAATTTTCCCATAGACGAATTAAATTTTATTAAGCATTCATTCAACCAACATTGTAATCCTTTCCGCATCTCTCCGAAGCCTAATTTAATTAAAATTATTAGTATGTCAAAATAAAACATAAGACTAAAGAAACATATTTTATTGTTTTCTATTTCTATCGGAATTGGAATTTCGCCAAAACAGAATAATGCTTCGAAAAAAAAATCTAGACGTCAATTTATTCGAGACCAAATTTAATCGATTCGATATAAGATGCAGGAATCTATCCTCTTCTAATCGTAAATAGTTTAGTGGGCGTGTTGTCTACGAAATTAAAGACGAGAATCGTTTGAAAGCGAGCAGGCGACCTGCCTTACATTATTTCTCGGTTGTTGCCTGTTTTACGGCACGAATCGTCGAACGTTAAACCCGAAAATGCTTTAATCTTTTATACTTGTTTCGTAGAATCAGTGATTCGATGAGCTTAAGTGGGCGAACTGGTCGGATCATCGCGACGCTGTGTTGTTTCATCTGCCGCGAATGACAAATGCGCACGCGTAATTTTCCAGTCGCGGTTTCTTCTTTCTTTTTTTGCTTTTTTCCCTCTAAAATTAAAGCGCAAATTATTTTCAAATCAAGGTAAAGTGTCTCCGGGAAGATCGAAAAGACTTTTAAACTCTTTAAGATCGGAGTAAAAATAAAACATCGATTCTGGGATTATCGAAACGTCGATTGTCTGAACATCAACTTATAATTATTTTTTCGAATGTTTCTTTTTAAGTAGTCGATTTTTGGTACTTTATTTATTCTTTTTTAATGCACATTAATACGTATGATTCTTATTGTTCGTTATACACTCATTGTACCAGTTATGTTCCAAAGGGTTTACCTGAATCCAGAATTCACAATACGCGATAATTTATTCCATTACTAAATTAATTTTGCTTAACGTATAGTTGGAAAGTGAAACGTTGATTTTCCATCGGTATCAACTTTACAATCCTTAACATTATTATTTAAAATTCTTCTACCTATAAAATGGTTAATAAAAACCCGTATGACTAAATGGTTGATATGAACCCTTCAGTATTTTACAATTACCATTTTTATATTCATAAAAATAATAATTCTCACGTAATAAAATCATATAACTCATTCCACCTCGTATTCTCGTCAAATGTTTCGTCTTCTGTTTCCACTGATCGATCACCCAAAAATTTGCTCCCACGAGTTTGCTGTCTGCCAATTATTCGGCATAATCAAGGTTCGACAGTAATTTACCTGACGATCGTTCGCGTCATTGATTGATCGATCGATCCGAAACGCTGTGCAATCACCGGCTAACATTTGCTCGCGGAGACGTTGTTCTACATCGTGCTCGCCAATAACAATAGAGTTTCGTCGACGAAGACAAGAGATTTTCCATGCCAAGGCGAACTGGATTGACTTCCAAGATGGATTATGGTCCACGCGGACTATACGTCTCATTGTGTTCCATTCCGCCTATATGGTTAAAACCACCTGTTTCGCAAAAGTCACATGCCAACGGCATCCCCGATGCACTCTTTGCGTCGTTCGCCGAGCGATTGCGGTCAGATAAACAAAACAAGAATGTAAACATATTCAAATTTGCGCGCCCGCGCGGCCTGCGCTGTACGTATACAATCCGTACAAGACGTACACGTTGTTTTATTGAGAAACATATCGTAACAGGGATCTGTTTATCGCGAGTATGTTCGATGCAACGTTACACGGACGTTCTTTAACATTGCACCCGACTCATCCCACGTAATGAACATTTTTATTCCGCCTGTCAACTTATTGGTAGACTGAGGATGTTTGTGCAATTCGATATATTCAAATTTATGAACGATGTACATTTAACACGTTGAACGCCGTGGCGCTCACCGGTGACCGACACCTCAAGTTTAATTGAATCGGTGAGTTGAATACCAGTACAAGTCCAAAAACCACATTTTGAGATATTAGAAAAAATAGCATCAGTTTTCGTGTATCATCAAAGCCATTTATTTTATAGTGCTGTTCCAATTTAAACATGCTTATGCTAACCCAGATGAACGTTCATACACGCCTAGCTATGGTTAAACTTTGTTCATTAATTTTCAACAATTAAGATAAAACCATTGGACTTGTACTGTTTTACAACTCAAGCCACTTTTTAGTTAGCAAATTTAAAAAATAACACAGTAGTAAAAAACATTTATTACCTTGCATTAAACATAACTGAAGTAGAAATTATTTAATGAAAAATGACTGTTAAACAGATTATTGAAACAATACAAATCCATGATAGATATTGTTTTTACACTCACACTTCCATACACTTTACATTTAGTTTTGAGATTGTTTGGAAATAGCTAATTTTGGAATTGTACTGTTCTTCAACTCATCGATTGAATTTAATTAAATAATTATTGATTGTCGCAAAATTCTGAGTAAACTTCATACTGAAACAATAATGTAGGAACAGAAGAACACGACTGAGTATTCAAATCTTTTTTTCTTGACGATTTATATAAAAAATAGTAAATTATATCGTGTCTGATTAGGTACAGCCGCTTTCACTGTGACGTTCAACGGGTTAATAACTGAGCAAAATAAAAATTACATGTTTCATATACTTTAAGTTACAAATGCAGTCCTGTAGAAGTTTCATTTATTTAACTGCATTAAGATAGAAAATATGAAAGTCAAAGAATGTATGTTTGCACAAACACACGTAGTCTACTCATTGGGTTGACTTCGAAGCTTTTTACATGAAAGCGTTCATTAAAATTTGTGAAACAATAATTCTTTATTAAAGTAATTTCCAGTCTAATTATCTTTGTTTTACTGTATATATACGGCCATTGAACGCTTCTGGTATAGTCATAGTTCATGATACTTTTTATTGAAGGCAATTCACACAATCGCATTATGAGAGGATAGAAAAATAAATTCAACTGAAACATTCTGACAGGAATATACTCTAATGGTTTTTTACTTGAATGTAAATTTGAAAGTGATAAAATGCACAAATTGAACGATGAAATATTGCTATTGTTAACAGACAGTTTGAAGTTTAACATTCTTACTAGCTTCTCAATCTGTTAATTTGTACCTAAGAAAACGCCTATTGTATCCTAACCGCCGAATTCTCTGAATGTCTCAACAACATGAGAGATTCGTGAACCCAAAATCATCGACTTCCACGATATTCCCTGGAACACTAAATTTATTTTACACACGAATATTAATATATTTTATTTACGCTCAATCGCCCTCGAAAAGACGATAAAAAGATTAGAAGTACCAGAAAGCCAGCGTTGTCCCTGGCAAACGATCTCCTAATTGAACCGTAGCAGCGAACGTATCAATTAATCTCGTAGTCAGATCCCAAGCTTGAGGCATCGGACGATACCATCATCGACTAAATAATAACGAAACGTTTTAAAAAAAAAAAAGAATATTCTCTGACGTCCTTTCGCTAGAAAAGTTCGCGTTCACGCGACAACGTTTGCGGAAGATAAAAAAAAAGAACAGAAAGAGGGTCGTCGGCTAAAAGTTACGAAGGAAGCGTAATCTCCGCCGGTGGATTTCGCATGGCAAAGAGTTTAAACCCTTTACGCGCTACATCACAAAGGAGAGCGGGTTTACAGCCCTTCCAGCGCGAGCTGCGCACCCCTCTCTCATTCTTCTGGGACGGAATGCGCCGGCAGACAGGAACGTTTCGTATATATTTCCCTTGTCGTAAATCTTCTTCGCTTGTTTCTCGCGTGCTCTTCAACGATCGCCGTTGAGTTACGCCGCAGTGTCGCTGTGCGTTAGCGACTCGTAAAACGCTCAAAATGAAATCCTTTAAAGCACCGTGTATATTCATTTTGCATCTAGCAATTTGCATACAAATCCGCCTACCCCGCTCGCCCCCCCTTTCCATCGACGACGTTTCTTTTTTTCTGTCCGCCTCTGGTCACTGTTGTCCACCGTACTATGCTAATTGACTTCGCGCCTTTTTTTTCTTCGCCTGTACCGTATATCGCCACGAATCTCACCGTCCGCGTTTCTCAATCCTCGATCGTGACAGTGTCCACGAACGGATCACCGGACTGACTCTTTTCGAACGAACTATCACTCTGAGAGGGAAAAATCATTGAATCAGGATGTTCTGGGTCGTTCACAGTTGAAATTTGCTTTTCTCGAGTGATTGGATAACTTTACACCGTACTGTTTTTTTTAACCGTGCTGTATGCCCTTTTATTAGCATCTGAGACATTTTGATATTATTCCAGCTTTCTTCTTTCAGTTTCAGTTCTACGTTATTAAGTCCTTAGTTATTTAAGTATAGCTTAAAATCAGGTTTTAACCCTTTGAACTCCTACATTTTTTTTAATTTTCTTTTCAATAACTCCCTATTATTTTAAGTGTTTTACTTGAAATGTACTTCAAAAGACATTTGGTTCAGAGGAACCAATTAGGTACAAACAATCATGCACCTGAACACTTCAAGGACTTTTTTTGTTACAAAAAAGAGTCATGTACGTGTAATATTGCTTATCTAGGTAAAAAGAATATTGCGGAATATAATACATATTTAAACTGGCAATTAAAAAATGTTGAGTGTGACTCGACATAGGAGTACCTGTGAATAAAATCGATGTCGAGTCACACTCGACAAATGAGTTCAAAGAGTTAATCAAGTACTTGCTAAACCTCGACCGTGCATCAAGCTGAACAGCTAAAAATTACTTGTAAATTCTACGTGAAGTTCGTACATTCCGGGAAAAAAATCGTTGATTCCTCGATCCTTCGAGATTTCATAGAAATCGCGTCGATTTTCCGTCAGCGTGAACAACGGAATTTTAATTGGAATCGAACAAACGCGAAATACTTATCCGCGAGGGGGGTCCAGATTTCTATAGCCGTCGATCGTTTCCATTTCTTCGAGATAGAAAGTATCGACAATGTAAGAGCACGCGGGATTTCACCGATTTTACGGGAACGCTTGCGTAAAATGATGATAAATCGACGGATTAGAAAATGAGTGACCGTCGCGATCCTGAAAAGCGGCGACAAATTGCCGGCAGAGTTTCTAACGCCGTTTTCAAGCCTCTTCGAGACCGGAATGACTCGAAACTCATTACCGGTGCCCTACTATAACCCTCCGAGGCTCTAGAACACTCGCAGTTGCATGAAATGCAAAGCACCGAGACCGAGTGAAAACCGAGTGAAAAATAAGGAAAGCAAAGACAGAAAAATAATTACGTTATTTCCTGACTGGGGACTGTGCGTTCGAATCACGCAGTCATTCGTTATAATTAAGATATTGCTACTGAGGGAGAAAGTACGAGAGCACAGATCACTGCTTCGCGAAACCATTCGAACCGTACGATGTCCAGATTTCAATGATATTTTTACAGAACGCTGCAATTGAATTGGCGAGTTGAAGGACAGAACAAATCCAAAATTAGCCATTTTTAAACCACCTCAAAACTAAATGTAAACTGCATAGAACTACACGTTGGGACCAAGACCCATGCAAAATAAGTACCCTTACCTATGTTTCAGGGAGTCCCTTCAGTTTAATGAGTGTAAAAACAGGAACTGTCACGGATCTGTACTGTTTTCACAAATTCGAATTCATTGTATCAAGAAATTTGTTTTTGGAAAACTACTACTGACCAACAAGGCGATGACAATTTTTTTTTAATATCATACGGAATTTTCTTTAATAATCTCTTTACATTAAGTAATTTCTATTTCGATTATGTTTAACTCTAGTGAGTTCTTCCGTTCGACTATATACTTAAGGTTTTGGATAAAAAATGCCCCAAATGTATGGAACTCATATTTTCAACTTCATAATATAATGAGAGGATTAAGGAATCCTAAAAACACCCAGTCGCATGTATTATCCAAAAAGACCCGAAGGCCTCCAGTTCACAAATGTTCTTCTTACTACTGTGTTATTTTTTAAATTTCCTGACCAAAAAGTGGCTTGAGTTGAAAAACGGTACAAGTCCAGTGGTTCTATTTTAATTATTGAAAATTTATGAAAAAAGTTTAACCATAGTTAGGCTTACGTGAACGTTCATCTGGGTTAGTATAATCGTGTTTAAATTGGAAGAGCACCAAAAAATCTATGGCGCTGGCGATACACGAAAACTAAAGCTATTTGTTCAAATATCTCAAAATGTGGTTTTTGGACTTGCACTGTTCTTCGACTCACCGATTCAATTGTACACGGTGTTCTTTGTTTTGATAATTTGCCTGCCACGTGTGTGCCCGTTAAGCATTGATTGCTTAATTACAAGCACTGTTCGCGTTGAATTCATAGAATACCACAGGTCCAATTTTTAACAAGTATTCATCAAACTGCACAACAAGCAACTGTGCTGAAAACACACAATACGATCATTCTTGAAGCACTGGCCACAACGAGCGATAGAAAATTTGAATTGCCGTTACACACGTTTATACAAATCAACGTGACCACAACTGGGAGAGTTTACGTAACCTAGTGGACAATATTCAAGGAGTATGTCAAATTGCAGTACAAATTCTTGAAAACCCAACCTAACATAATGTATTATATAAACAATGAGAACAGTAATAATTACTATCTACTGACAGTAATATAAATAATTATGTTTGGCGAGGACGTACTAAACCAATACACAATCTTTCATGAATTCATGCCAATGCTTCAGAGTCTGAATCTACATTTTAATGACTACATTTTAATGACTACATTCAGTCTCTAAAATACTGACATACATTCATGAAACATCCTGTATGTCGAGTAAAATTAAAATATACCATGTTCTACGATGCACGATTTTCCAAAGGACGATACCAAACGTACTAAACAACGTTATCTGCGGAAAATGGCAGAAACGATCGAACTCTATGCAAATTCCCTCCAGTCTTCGCGACGAACTATCGTCAGAGAATGCATTAATCATGCAACCGCGGACGATTGTACTTTCCGTGGAGAGGAGGCAGTGAATGATTAATCAAGAGCTGCTAATTACACGTTCACCAGCCACCGGTAGATATTCCTACGCTACCAGACTTTACAACGATAACCGGTGCACTGTTATTAATCTCGCTGAGATGCGGAGATTTTCTAATACATTTAATTAATCCGGTTGCGCAACGGGGGAACCGGATCGGATCCGTTCGCGAAACAGAAGCGTACGAGCTAATCGCGCGCGTGAAACGTAATAATGCGCTGTTCCTGCAGCATAAATTCACGCACCTGTCCCGCGAGCGCTACCAGGAAATTAACAGCCGCGTTTATCACGATTTTTGCCAGATCCTGGGAAGGTTCCGCGAACTTTTCGATCGGCCGTAACGCGTTCACCGGTAGCGGATAAACGCTGTCGGTGTATTTTCTTCGATAATCGAAAACGTATACGATGCAAACGGAACAAATGATTTATTAACCCTTCGACTGCTATCGGCGCCTATAGGAGCTTGAAAAAGCTGCTCACCGTGTACTGTGGCCGCCCATCGGCGTTCGGTACGATAGCTCATCGTGTACTATCTGCCGCATGTAGCGTTCACCTCGTTCGCAACTGGTCCGCAGTCAAAGGGTTAACCCGTTAAACTCCTGATTTTCTTTTAATTTTCTTTTCGATAACTCCCTATTAAGTGTTTTGTTTGAAATGTACTTCAAAAGACAGTTAGTTGATAGGAACCAATTTAAACAATTTTTTGTACGTGTTATATTGAAAAACTAGCAATTTAAAAATGTCGAGTGTGACTCGACATAGGAGTACCTGTGAATAAAATCGATGTTGAGTCACACTCGACAATTGGAGTTCAAAGAGTTAAATCAGTACAATACGATAGCAGCGTCTGCTCAACTCGACTTTTCTTGGGGTCCTCTTTACGTGTTTTGTACAAATTGTGTATTCTGTACGAAAACGCTAGGTACGAAAGTGAAGATTTTTTCGTATGTATCGAAAAGGACCAGTTACGTACGAACCACCAACAAGTGCGCGTCTAAAACATCAGCACATTCCTTCTCCATAGTTTAACAGCTGAATAAAACCAGTCTACCATAGTTCAAGTGATATTTCGGCCTACGTAACTCACTCTCTGTGTTAGAGATATTACAAGTGGTCGATAACAATTGTACTCCTGCAGCATTCGGAGAACCCGGTAAATCGTCACACGACATACGTCGAACGACTTAACACTTTGACGATCGCTGTCACGTACACGTGATTTTATTAATTGGAACGAAACGTTTGTAAAATAAATAAATATACACATCTATCACTGATGACAAATAAATATTCAGGTATTGATAAAGTGGAAGTTGTAGAATATTTAATGTGAAGAGAAACGCGTAATATACTTTGTTACTTAGGGATTCTGGCAAAAATGGTCAAAGATAATTCATATTTGTAAAATTTTTGCAGCCATCAAAGTGTTAACACATTGACTGCCATGACACGCAAATTAGAGTGACGCATAAAGTTCTCACTGGGCCGTGTCATCCGAATTTGGGTGACGCGCATATTGGCTGGACACAAGTGATCTAAGTAAGTAGGTACTTCATTTACTACGCACAACTACACTCTTTTCGGCGTGATCAATACTGATCTCTTCTTCAATAACTAATTGTTCCAATATCTCTTGAATGTCAAATAATTTGCGATCACTACTGTTCCCGTTATCAACATCAGGGTCAGAATCAGATGATACGATTCTGCTTATACTTCTTTTTCCTGGAAATACAAATTCATCGTTATCATCACTTTCTATATTCTCAAAAGCATTGGAACAAGTGTTTTCTTTACTAACAATTTCTGATTTACTAACAATCCTTAACTTTTTTTCGATACTGTAACGCCTAGGCAAATTAATTTCAAAAATTCAAAAAATTATAGCACTTAGTACTCTTCGTGTACCTGGACAATCCACTGGCTAAATATTGGCTGAGCTTGTTACATCTGGAAATGTGTGCATGACATTGTTGCTGCTGCCGCAGGTCTCCGCACAAGTGCTGTAAGACTGTCATCCCTGGTTAGGTATTTTTTCATAACAGCTTTGGTCTGACGGGATTTTCTGAAATTCTTTTTTGGCAGTCAACGTGTTAATTGCGTCCGCCCGTTGAAAACAGTCTACGAATTCCTCTATGGCGAAATCTTTTCTTTTTCATATTTTTTATGTTCTGGCCGCAGGTGAACGGCGTGGCTTCCCCCGTTTTTACCGGCCATATTTCCAAGCTAAAAAGGAGCTGCTGTCAGCGGTGATTTGGGTGGCAAGTTGAAGTGCCGCTTTTATAGTGCGCACGGGAGGAGACAGTCCAATTAAGGGCACATTTGTATACTTAAGTGCACCGATATCGATGCATAAATCGGGCCCGAGCGTACGACGATTTATGGCTTCGCCGAATGTCGTAAAACGTCCGGCAACCGAAGATACAGAGCGAACAGAGTCCCGGGGCCTCCGCGTTCTTGGAAGCTGAACCCACGTTTCGTGTGCTTCAACGAACCATACACCGGCTCAGGTGATTTTTTTTTACGTGTGCGAGTATGCGTGTTTGTTCCCGGTCTTGGATCGGCGAAAAAGCCCATTGTCGACCGGTTCGAATCATCTCCTCGTCGTATGAATGAAATATTGAAATGCGAATCGGGAAGCGTGCGCGTGCTATCGACACGCGACACCGACTCCAGTCACTCGACAACCGCTTTTTGTCGATCCTGCAGCGATGAAAATTAGCAAAATCGAGGCTACGATGATCCATAGGCAATGCGAGTACATTGAGTTTATCGCAGCTTCTATTTCATGCATACGAGCACTCATTGAAAGTTCAAACGTTACAGTACAGACAGACTCAGAGAGATACGGCCCAAGTTTGGTGAAACTAATAAATTGAAAAGAGGATAAAGGATCGAAGCTGTATGGAGGGCACGTTAATGTACTCGAAATGTCAAGCTTTTATGTTATACATTCAATCAAACCTAGTTTTCACAAGTTTAGTCTGTTTTGATGAACATCTGGCAATTCGTTGGGTGTCCAATACTCGGAAGAATGCAATGTTAGACTCTTTAAGAAATTATTAAGAAACATATGAATTGAATTATTAATATTCAATAAACCACTGTTTAATATTCACCATCGCAGTAAACCTAAACATGACAAACGTGAAATTCGAAAATTAATTAGAAACAACCCTACGACGACCCACTGCAATGGCTGCTCGTTAATTAATCGTTTAGAACAACATGCTGCTACAGGTGTACACATGTTTCGCGGTTTGCCTTGAAATTGTGAATACCTCCTACCGACAACTACAGTCTTTAACTATTTTAATAAAATGTTTCATACCACTATCTCATACTGTGTTTCACAACAGAGCTTTACCTGCAGCGGCAGTCCGCGTGCAGTCCAGCCGCAGCCAAAGGGTTGAGATGTTCGCGGAGACTTGCTGAGACAAAACTGATAATACAGTAGGACTTCGATTAACCGGATTTCGATTATCCGTGGTCTCAATCAACCGAGGTCTCGGTTATCCAGGGTCTCTTGTTTACTAACAACAAACGCTTGTACGTATCTTACGATTCTCTTCTGTTTATACCTAACCTAACAGAAAGTTTCGTGATGGTGAAAAGTTGGCATGATGAAGCACATATAAATGCAAAATTAAAAAAATAGATAACATTTAAGCAGATATACATTTGGTTATCATTATATTATAAAAGGAAATAGATTTTCTAAGAATAAAGAGGGCTGCCTGTTTCCCGATTAAGCCGATTAATCGAGGTCCTACTGTACACTCAGTTGCAGAACCTAGCAGACACATTTGCAGTCTTCACTCGTCACCTTGGCAAGTCTGAAGATTTTAAGTATCTGTCGTGGATCCGGCTCGAAGGACCAGCGTTCGAGTCGTGAACCTCCGATAGCGATAAGAGAGAGATCGTTGTATCGAATCGAAAGCTTCCCGGTTAGTGTCGCGTTGGTCGATCGACGCGTTACATTATAAACGTGACCGAGAGAGGCACACGGCCGGCTGAGAGCAATATTTTCACTTCTCTGTGGCGAGAGCAAGAAAATCAAGCCGGCTTGATCACGTGCGCTCGATAACAGGTACGTGGTCCGACAATGTTTGTTCCGGCGTGTCTACAGAATGGAGCGCCAAACGCCGACGCCGACGCCGCCGCGAAACGATTATCGACGTTCGACAATCGAAGGATTTATCGTTCCATTTGGCTTCGGGTTCGCTTCGAATTCGCGATCCCTCTGAACTCGCGCACGACTCTCTCGCGAACCGGGAACTCCTTACACGTCCGCGGGCTTCCACGAACCCTCTGCTCTCCTCTCCTCTTCTCACTGCTCCGCTCCGCTCCTCTCCTCCCGACACCTATCTCCCGTTGCTTTATTAGGAGATACCTTTGAACGAGACCCCGAGCACGAGTCACGGTTTCCACTATTCAAACAACGCCGGCCGTTCAAGTTCTTTCACGCATCCGATAGAATAATTAGGGTGGCCTCCTATTCGAGCGACACTGGAATCGACTGTCGGTCGATTTTTAGAACATGCTTGAAACTCGGGTGTGTTTGTATGAAGTTGTTGGTGTAATCCTTCTGTTAGAGTTAATGGAACACCCTATCGGCAGTAGATTGTTGGATCAAGTTAATGGAAGAAGTGTTTCTGTACGTAGGAAATAAGTAAAGTAAATCTGTATTGGAGTGAGTCGGAAATCAACTATCAGTGATCAACTACCATAATTTGGTGATCACCCATCAATTGATTTTCAGATACAATTTAGAAAATAAATATTTTAATGTATTCTTCACGCTGAATTGAACGGTGTAAATAAATTGTGAAATTTCTTTATCAGTGTTATCAAATGTTTTCGGAAAATTCGTCGTGCATCTGTAGAATAGACAGAGCGATAGAAGTGAAATCCCTATTATGTGATGGCAAAGGCATACGTAATATTCCCTAACACCAAATAAAATTGATTACGTATCTAGTTTTTAATATCCTCCTCCTGAATTCATTTCTCACACGCGTCTACGAATTCAAACAATCTGCCTCAAAACTCTCTGCAGAATATCTCAGAACACCTAAACTCTCAACGAACCCGTGTCACGAAAGCGAGGATTCATTTGCTTGCGTCACAGATCATTAATGCACCACAGACTCCGAATTAGTCACTTGATCATTGATGTGTCACTACATTCTTCACGAAGCTACCTACGATCCTGCGGCAAGTTGCCGGAAGAAACACAAAGTTCCGTCAATAAATAATTCTGTCAAGCATGTTTCATAATAATTCGATTTTCGTGAGTCGTATCGGGAATCGATGGCGAAAAAATGACTCACCGTCAGTTCCAGTTGGTAGCTTCCACGGAAGAGTAGCGTCGATCTCGCGAATCATTTATCACCGCGACTATTCGTTCGCATAATCGATCGAAAGCGGAGAGTATCGCGTACACAGACGGTCCACGGGATTTCGAGGATCACTGATCACGCGCGGTCACAAGAAACGTACGATCATCAGCTCTGGGACCAGTCGTATCGTTTCGCACCAGGTGAACACGTTTAAAACTAATTGAGCAATCATCGACAGACGCCGCCGCGTTCTCGGGCACAAACGATTCCGCGTTACGAGCGGGAAACAGCCGAAGCACGATCGTTGTTTGTCAACGAAGGGACACGACACTGGCCGCGGAACAATGGACACAACAGTTTTCACGCTGTTCACTTTTATTCACAGCCGATGACAACCGATGGTTCAATCCGATCACCAGGCTCACAGAAAAGGAACGATTAGAAACGGCCGGGGGGGGGGAACAAGAAGAACAGGTACAGCGTTCACGAAGACGGAGGAGAAGAAGAAGAGGGACAACGGAGGTGACACTGGCTGTGATCGAACACGGGACGTCACTCAGCACCGAAATTTTCTCGAACGATCGTCGACCAGTCGATCTTTCTTGCTCTCGATGACAGTAGTAGTTCCAGAACAATTAACCCCAAAGTCTAATCGATTTAATTAGGCGTCAACCTGTTTCCGATCGATCCTGCCCATCTCTCCTTCTCTCTCTCTCGCTCTCTGTCATTCGGTCCCCCGATCCTAATCGACCAGTCGACGTCTTTCTTCTCCGGCCAGAGGAGAAACGGGCCTGCGAACCGTCCCAAATCGGAGCTTGGAATCTTCCGGCCTCTGGACCACAGCTGACGATCGAGGTAATTCACGAGAACGAACGAAAGACACTGAAAACGGGTGACTCAGAGATGTTCTTCGTGACTTTGAGCCAGGGATGAGAAATCACGGATCGATGGGACACTGAAGCGTGAATCACTGAGAACAGGTGGACCCAGAGAGAAATCTTAAGTTGGAAGTTCCAACTTTCCTCACTCCGGACCACTGGAATCTCGAGATCGAGAAACACCGAAGGATGTCACAGGTTACTGGTCCCAGGAACTCCGAAATCACTGGCCCCGGTGACTCTGGGCCGATCGGCCGAATCACGGACCGATGGAACACACGTAAATCGCGCACTGGAAGGTTGACGAGCAACAACAGGTGGATGGCGAAGGTCGTTGAAGAGCAGAGTGTTCGGTAGCGATTTCCCACGTGTTCAGACAGGTGGGCCGGCCCGTGCGCGGCTTGCTGTCAGAGGGCGCGCCGCCATATATCCCGTCATCCTTTGACCCTGCGGAGAGATCGTGTCGAGGGAGATGCACCGGGTGTCGCGGCGCGTGCACACCGCGTTCGAACACGCGCGCACTCTTCGATCGCGATTTTTTTCCGCGGGTCACGTTCGTGCGTTCCGGAAGGACGTGTCGCGACGCGGCTGGAAACGTTCGAGCGGGCGCGAATCGCCGCGGACGATGACAATGATAATGATATAACAATAGCGTGCGTTCTCCGCTGGTTCAGATCTTACACTGAAGACCAAGGTACACACACACATGTGTGTCGGCCGGGCCGGCAGGTAGAAGAAGGAGGTAGAGGTAGGAGGAGGTGGAGTGTGGCTCCGGAGGGAGGGGAGCCACGCTCTTGTGCACCGGCCACACACAATCGACACACACACACACACACACACGCGCGCGCTCGCGCGCGTGCACAAGTACACACTCAAGCTCAGACACACACACAAACTCGTGTGTACCGCGTGGAGCTCTCTCGCGCGCTAACGTGCCTCTACACGCGTATGGACAACTCCATACGAAGCGCGCGAGTGTGTGTTCTGCGTACGGTCTATCCGAACAGGGGCCGGTGCGTGCGTGCGTGAGGGTAGCGCGCGTGTGCTACACGCAAAGAGACAACGCCATACCGTGACACACACAGGTAACCGAGCATCGGGCCCAGCCTCGTCCCACCTCGCCTTACTTACATACGATACGATACGAGCGAACCGGGCACAAGGCAGGCAGGTAGCGCACAAAACTAAAGAGACTCTTGCTCGAGAGCGACGAAGATGAAACCTGGGATAAAGAGAGAGAGATGACGATGACGGTGAGAGGGAGAGAAGGCTAGAGACGGACGTACATCGGCGGGAGGGAGAGAGAGAAAGGACGAAGGAGAAAAGAGGGAGCCGGGACTAACCACTAGCGAGGTAAGAGAAGAGTGACCAGAGAGAAGAGACGAGAGGAGAAGAAACGAGCTGTGGAGGGGTGGTAGGTTGCTGCCGATGCTGCTGTTGCTGTTTAAGCCGCGAGTACGCACGCTTTAAGGCAGTCGCGCGAGTATTATCTCCCTCTCCGCCCATCGGAGCTCACCAACCTTCCAGAACTTCTGTTCTCTGGGGATGAAAGTGGGGTAAGGCCCGATCGTCTTGTCGGTTCGGTCTGTTCATTGATCGGACTCGTTACCAGCGCCGACCAGAATGCATTTCAGCGATTACTCAAATAATAATTGCCTCAGCAATTTTTCACTTTTGCGACGCATTAACTATCTGTTTCTAACATGTTTTTCCTAAGGAACATCTGTCCAAACATGGCTTCCTCCTTTGTCTTACTTTTTAATAATAAATAATAAATTTGTAATAATTAATAATTAATAAGTTTTTAATAATTGCAACATATGAAACACTTACGTCCTACTGTGCATACAATTTAAATAATACAATTGTACCACTGATACTTTTTAACGGCGTTCTATTAAATCTGAACTTCATTATGATGGGTATAGGAGTTTTGAAAAATTAAGAGGATGGTTCCACTGTTCTAGGAATGGAAGATTTATACTAAGCTGTAAAGAGGGTAGAATAATTAAACTTTCAAACTTAGTACAGCGGACACTTTGAACATCAGAAATCGACTTATCCTAACGCATGGTACCACCCTCATCATTCAGTAATGATGAATCAAAGTTGCAATTTCGACATATCTTTTAACGACCAAATCGATCCATTTCCAACCATTTTGTATCATTCGATTCGCACCTATTCGTTGTCTCAGAGACTCAATTTGTTCTTTCCAAACGCGTTCATCTTTGGATCTTCGAGACTCGGAGGATATCATCTCCCCGAGTCTAATCCACGCTGTATAAGCTCGAAAGCATTTTTAAAGACACCGGTGGTACAGGACAATTAGTCGAGGCCGAGTGGCTCTCGGTCGATGAGGCTTATCACGTCGACGAATCGATAAAAGCGGCGAGCGAAGCGTAAGAAGGATTAAGACGCGAGAGGACGATCGGTCGTCTCGTTTCCATCGACCGAATTACCTGTCATCTCTTCTTATCTCGGACAATCCGTTCATCCGTTTCACGAGCCACGCTCTCGTTTCAATCCTCTCGTGGTGCTCTCGTTTCATTCTCTTCCTCGGGTCCTTGTTCCTTTCCTCTTTTTTTTTTGCTTTACTCGTCTCGATGGCTCGCTACACCCAGCGCGTCGACGATCGTGAAATTAATTGAATCGATACCCTCGTGCGCGTACGACGTAAAATAAATATCGCGTATCCTCGACGACGAAGCTCCGTCCGGTCGTCCCACCTGAGCGAAGAGACAGCTCTTTCTTTTGGTTCCCAACAAACGGAACATCAGCGACGAAACGCGCCGCGTCAACAATAGCGTCGGCACCGTTACATAAATCGAATTACCTAACACCGCGAAGTCATTGCACAACTGTATTTGCGCGTCGATGGTGCCAAAGTGATTTGTTTGCGCGCAATTTAGAACATCTGCGCGCACAGCCTTCGCCGACGACGTTCCTGATAATAACCTCGCGCCGCTAAATCGCGAAGGACGTTCTCGAAAACTCCGTTAACTCTCTTTCCACAGGACGTTTTCGTCGCTAGTTAACGTCAAATAGATATCCTGTAAAATCAGCCGCTCAATTTTTCTTTACTATTCATATTCGACGGATCGTTCAAAGTTATTGAAAATCCTAAACGTCTATTTGTCTTGTGCAGTATAGTTAAATGAAATGCCTCGAATAACGATTCTGTACTCTGTGTCATACAATTCCACCCTCCATACTTAATATAACAATGAAGTTCAATAAACCAAGCCTGTTAACACATTTAGAATCATTCAGTGTAATTTTAATATTTTATACAATTAATCTTCAAACTATGTTGAAGTTGTGGAAATTTATTTAAGGTACCAGGCGTCCAGCGTACATCATCCGGTCAACTGTGAATCGCGTCCTTAACGATCTCGTAGCATTCAAGGTGAAACACCCTGTACATCGATGTTTCCCCTTTCGTCTCAGCTTTGTCTCCGAAGCGCGTGGAGAAAATAAAGAATCGGGGGAGTAGGAGCGTTTGATTTATCGTTCCGTGGCGTTCTGGCTCGAAATGGCGATCGGTTGCGCCACGTCGCGTTCCAATTTTGACTTCCACCGGCGCATAATGAATCGGTATGCAAATCCTCGAATAGGGATCATAACTCATTCGTGCGATATCGTGTTCTCACACGCGGTCAATCGGACATGCTTCGTGGCGACGCGACTCGACGACGCTCCGCCTGTCGTCCGGAACCTGGACCAGATAAGAACAACCGAAGAACGAACGCGGCAATTACAACTGCGTACTCTTCTCTCCGTCCTTCTCCGTCTACGTGCCAGTTTACCGCACGACGATGCTCGATATATAGAATCGACCAGGGAGAAAAAAGGTCGAGCCGAAGTGACATGAAATATGCGATCACGTCCGCGTAAAAGTATCGGCCCACAATCGTCCCTGTTGAGTGTCCGCTAAACCCACTCGCGACCGGGTTTCTCTAACAACGCTTCACAGCATCCACGTCTTCTGCGTCGCAGAGTTCACCGGATCTGTCATGAAAGCAACGACATCGAATGTTTTACAGCTGTGTCCAGGACGATGGCCTTGGAGACGATTCAATCATTTGGAAGTTGATATCACGTGAATTCTATGGGGTGGACTGTAATTCGTGGTACAAAGAAAAACGAGACGTTCGTTGTAGAATAAAATTTTGTTTCCACAAAGCTGAGGTTTGAAGACAATCGCTGTTTCTATTTGCATCAAGCGTTCGTCGATATGAATGATGGTATTATCGGTTTTGCTATTTATCAATTTCTGCGGTTTGGAAAAGCATTCAGGGTGACCAATGGAGAAACGAAAATTGGTGAATCAGGGGTACAATATGAGGGAAGCCTTTGTATCCTTTCAAGGGATGGAGGCGAAACGAAAGCTGGGGAGAGAATTCTTACCGATTCTCATCTGATCGATCCGGAGGAAGCCTGTTCCTCGGTACAGCGTACGAGACTATTGTGTTCCACACTCTTCCACCTCTGGACACTTTGTCGCGACACTGGTTTCAGGCACAGAGCCACGAAAGTCGGAGATTGCGTTCGCATCGGCGACAGTGGGTTCCGTGACGAAAGACACTCGGTCCACGTTGTCGAAGAAACGCGATTCGGGGGCGGATTTATCGCGTGGCTGTTGGACATTAACTGGGCAAAGTGTCAAGGGCGACTGAGCTTGTTACGGCACGGATGCTTCGCTTTATCAGTGGACGGAACATTGGACAAGAGGCGAAAGAGAGATGGATAGGCAGATAGAAGGCTGGTCCTAGAGTGTTACAGAAGCGGAGAGAAGAGAGTAAGAGAGAAACAACGTTAAAGGGGGTGAAGGGTTCGTTCGAAAAGCAGGGTACCCGTGTCCATTGACCGTAGGTACGTCAGTGTCGACCGCATCGATAATTCGATAAAGTGTCCTCACATTACCCTATTGATTGCTCCATTGTCCCGCGACGCTTCTCGCCGATGGCCTCTCGTCCAACCTTTCAACCCCTTGGTTCAACGCTTTGCTTCCTCTTCCTTAGTCTCAACCATCGACTCGTTTGTGTACACGATTATAACGATATTTCCATACGTAAAAGGGATAGTTCTATATCGATCGAGCTTCGTTAATCATACCGAGCACAAGGGGCTATTGAATTTCGACCAAGGCCTGCCGCTGGACCAACCGCTGTTCTCAATGCTCTAAACGGTCTACCCTCGGTTTAGAGGGCAAGAAACGGTATGCGGGAGGTGAATCGAGGGAATAAGGATGGTACCGTGTAATAGTCCTGTTGAAATTGTCGGTTTTAAACAGTAATCATCATTTTTACTATAGTTAGATGTCTTTGTATACTCTTCAATGTACCAATTTTACTCTCAGTATGTCTCCAAGTTTCATGAAGATGTCTGAAGGTTATAACACTGATTCAATGCAATGTCGTTTGAAATTACTGAGTCTATCAGAAAATTCTGCCTGTTTCATGACAACTAGAGAATCTTTTAGCTACGTTACACGCAGGTCGCAATAAATTACTAGCACATTCCATATTCTCTGCGAGGCAGAAGACTCGTAAAATGTCTATTCCAAATGTTCCCCTAATTAGTCTGGTCTCAGTAATAGAATATCAAATATGTCACTCGACAAAATCTATTTACATCACTGAATTCTTTAGTATGACCCAAGAAATGTGTTCCTTTCATCAAAGACAACACAACAGCCACCGTATCAGTTTCCCCTGACTGCAATGAGCCTCGGCAATTCTTCTAAAAAATGTTGAACGTCGAAACGCACTGCAGGATCGATGTCCCGTGTGAACCGAGCGAACAGGTTCAGGATCGTCCGGTAATCTTCATATATCAAGGAGCCACGCGAGCGGGCGAACGAATGGATCTCTCGTGAAATCGGCGATCGATTATACCCGAGGAGGGTCTGGAAAGAAAGCTGGCGAAGGGGCAGCCGAGGGACGAAAGAGAGATCCGGACCTGCATGCCTGAATCCTAATTGAATCGTCAGGATGCTCGACTACCGGCCCTACTCTGGCCTGCTGACATCGAGAATGTGACAGACAGTCAGGCATCGTGCCCTTTTCACGGTCCCTTCGTGTCGAACCACTTGCCTACGATTTCGATGTATTGCCCGTCCGTCCAAACAGCTCGATTACGCATAATTTCGTTCAACGTGATTTGCATTCATCGCCTCTGAATGAATCGACCGCTGCGCGCCAACCTTTTTTTCCTTGCACTGCAAGATTTTTCCTTGATTGCTGTGAAACCGCTGAAATCAGGACTCTCAAAGTCATACCTTCGTGTAGAATATAGTTTCTGCCGTTTTTATTTGCAAGTGAAGATGTGATTAGGTGACTGAATGAGGGAGACTGATAAGTCAGTCGAAAAATCAAGACTGTATTAAGAAATGGGAAAACGTGTGATGTTGAACAGCACTTTCATTTTGCTTCTGCCGTGGACTTTTCCTTAATTTCAGCTTCTACGATATTTGAAAATTCAATTCACCGTGTCTCCTTAAATGTACTCACGAATTTAATTTATTAGAATTTTGTCAGTTCTATGCTTATATCAAGAGCACAATGTGTCATAGGATCAAATGGGAGACCCCTCCTAATAGTTAGCGATCTATAACTTTTGTATTATATTTACGAATAATATAAAATCTAAAAATTGAACTCATCCTGTATCTATAATAGTGTTCACGAATTTAATCTCTTGAAATTTAATTGTATGTCTAATTTACACTAAAAGTACAACTCACTCAGTTGTTCAGCAATGCGAACCAGGAAGATCATTCCAAACAGCGGAGGATGTGTTAATATCAGCTAAGTTTTACAACAGTGTTTGGTATTTCGATCCCCGGGACTGATTATGATATAAATCGTGGAGCTCGAAAGGATGCTTATTACGTGAATCGAAGCGTATAGAACCGTTGATTTTCGGTCCAGCTTGAAACATCAGCAGGATTCATTTCTGGCCTCTAGGGAATCTTCTGACATTGGACTTGAGGTAAGCTTATGGTCGTGGTGTTTGTACCTGTTCCTGTGGGCGGAGCACGGCATGCCATTCTATTTCAGCTCGGCTTTCATTCATAACTTGGGTTTTTAATAGCTTGCCGCAGCACAACGCGCAGCGCCTCTGGCGACATTCGTGGATAACCCCGATTTCTTCGTCCCCTCGATCGACTATGCCTCTTACACTTTGAAAAAAAAAGAACTTTTCCCCACACCGGCGACACTCTCTGGGATTAACGTCCGAATCTTTATCTATGTCCCAGCTCGTACGAAATTTCAGCTGTGGTATTTCCACTCCTAGCCTTGAAGAACCCAGAATAGGAATTTGTGACGAATAATAGAGATATCATACAGGGATTTATCATTGTTGGTAAACGTTTATCAATGCATGCTACTGAATACAACGAAGACTTTTTTTCAATAGAGCACCTATTATTATTGTAACAAATATTCACTGTCAATAGATTTCTTGCTATACTGACTAAATGTAAGTTTGACCCTTTGAACTCCTTTGTCGAGTGTGACTCGACATCGATTTTATTCACATGTACTCCTATGTCCAGACACACTCGACATTTTTAAAGTGCCAATTTAAATATATGTTATATTTCGCAACATTTCTTTTTACCTAGATAAGCAATATTACATGTATATGACCCTATTTTGTAACAAAAAAATCCTTGAAGTGTTCAGGTACATGATTGTTTGTACCTAATTGGTTCGTATCAACCAAATGTCTTTTGAAATATATTTCAAATAAAACACTTAAATTAATAGGGAATTATCAAAAAGAAAATTAAACAAAAATTAGGAGTTCAAAGGGTTAATATCACTCGGTTTCTCGATAATGTTTAGACGATTTGTCGTAATAAAACGCACATGAAAAGTTGCGAATCTGGTGGTCGGGTCTAATATACATAATTTATAATCACAGTGATCTTGAACAATCAATATATCGAGCCTCCTGTAACCTCAAAAAACCACTCTAAGTAACAAGATTTTCCCCTGTATGCGGGGTAAGGCATTTAATCACAGGGTGAATCAACCCTATCGTGCGTACTTCTTCGTAACTGACCTTGTATCACGTTCAACGACTTCCTATCACAAATTGTTGTTTTCGTTTCAATACGCTCTATCATTCCTTCTCATCTATACCATTCCCTTAAAAACAATGATAATAATCTCGAAATGAATCTTGACCTTCAGACATACAAAGAACACAGTTACACTGCATAATTGTCTTCCAGAAACCAAGCAATTTTCATCATGAATATTCTTTTCAGTTTAAAATAAAAAAAAAACCTATTTGGATGATCTATTATAAATTCCTGACCTTGCACAGATGTCCTCTGCACGGTGTTTCATAAAGAAATCGACGTCTCCAGATTCCAGAATAGACGAGCGTAGCTCCAAGTAGGCGTTAATGAAGAAATCAAGTGTAGCCGACTGTTTGACCGGAAAACGTGTCCGTTCGTCGAGATCGCGAGCAATTTCATTCGCAAGAAAGCCGGAATTACGCAAGGTAGCACGGTGCCCCGTCGCGGTACCATGATATATTACAGATGCTATACGAAGATTAGATGTCCGCGAGGAGATATGATATTGCAGAGCGCGGAATGCGTTTCCTGCTTGACAAAAGGAGAACCAACCCGCGGTTGATCCGTTCCTCGGTCTCTGTTGCTCCGGACGAGCGGATAGCGGACCGATGAGACCGATTTCCGGGCTGGAGAACCGGAAGGACGGTCGTTATCGTTCGAAAGCGTACGTATGTATGTACATCTGCTCGCATAACCGTAACACGATCCAGTGAAACTCTGTTTGACGTTTCGCGATGGAAGGCACGATCTCCGTCCAATCAGATCGCTATCTCCACTTTTATACGGCGAATTCGTTCTGTACGTTAATGTTCGAATAATCTGCCTCGTACGAGATACCGCGAAAGAGAACGGGTGCAATTAATCTGACAGCGTACAGACGTACCGACTCGTTTCCGCTTTTCAAACGTTCTTACACAAACCCACATTACACAACGCATCTCGTGCGTGTTCTTTCTTTCCTCTCCTTCTTTTTTCGTTTCGTTTCGTTTTGCACGCGGCTCGAATCGAAAGAAAGTGGTACGATTGTTCTGCGAACGTTTATTATTCGAACACGACCGAAACGAGCACAACATCGTGCGGGGTACCGTTTTTTGTACGATCAAATACCGATATCCGAACGGACACCGTGTCTTCGTGGTTATGAAATTATTCGAGGAGCAAACATTCGGCTCATCCGACCGTACGGTCGAAGTTTTACGATAACGGGGCAACAAGGAAATCTTTCGAGCGTCCATGGAAGAAGAGAAAGCTCCTTCGGATGAACTCCATTTTTGTCGCAGGTGCGGACGAATGTTCAACAACAAATCATTCTCCGCGAGAGCGTGTCTTCGTAAGCCGATTAATCCTATCGAGCGTATCTCGAAAGGGCCCAGAGGATGGAAACCCTGACACGCATACACTTGGATCTGGAGGCAGAGTAACGTTATGTCTGTAGGTAGAAACGCGTGTAGGTCCTCCTGGACGTTATCATCTTCTATTGGATGCCGGAGAAATACACAAAACATGGACAAAGCATGCAAAACAAATTGAATTCGATTTTCGAATTTTTTGACATACCAACTATATCAGGTTGGTACAAAAGGTTCGTTACATTTATTAAATAAAACTCAAAGTAAAATTACTCAGATCTGTAGCGAGACATGGTCACAGTGAAAGAATCCGTATCTGGTCAGACACGTTAAATCAGACTTATAAACGCGCTTCATCATTTCATTGAATATTTCTGTTGTAAATGAGTAGAGTACCCCCAAACAAATGATTACCTATTTCTCCTGACAAGATTACGTACCCTGAAAATTGGATGGAAACAAAATAACCGATTACTCACAAAGAGTATCAGTTCACCTAAACAAGAATTCTCGGTAATTCCAGATCAGCATCGGTACGTTCGTGGACTCGCGGTGGATTTATTCGAATCTTTGTCCAAATAAAAATTTCCTCGAATAATGGGCAAGTGTGTTGTAGAAGCACGGCGCGAAGGGTCGGACAACGAGGGGGAGTAGGAGAGAGAGAGAGAGAGTGAGAGAGAAAGAGAGGCGAGGGCGACGCCACGAGGCTTATAAATAGACACGCGGATAATCACTCAGGATTTATGGTAACCACGGATTATCAAGTTGTACAAGGGGGTATATTTCATATTCGCGACGTTACCTTATTTCAATGGGGGAATACCTGTTCCGCGCGTTACAAACTGCATGACCGCGCATACATGGGACAACACGTGTGTTGCGTCCACGTGTGCACGTACATGCAACATACACGCGAGATGCACCAACACGAGAATGGAACTGGCTCGAAGAAGAGGCGTCCAGGTGCTCGATCTTTCTCCTCTTCGGGTCCTCCATCTCTCACTCTCTCTTTCTCTCTCTCTGTCCTGATCTCTCGCGCGGCCCTTCTCTCAAAATCATTCCCACGTTCGAGCGCCTACAAAAGTGGCCGGCCACTTTTCCGAGAGACCGATCCCCTGACCGATCACCGACGACATCGTACACCGTCTCGATATCCGCTCCTCGAGATTAGACCTCGAGACTCTCTTAACGGCGTCGCTCGTCGTGGACCTGGAATTTCGAAACCACTCGACCGAAAGGATGAAATTGCAGGCGAGATAGAACGACGACTCCGTTCGTTCAGGGAAACGTGCCCCGAACTCGCTACCAACCGATCCTGCTTCTTCACCGATCGAACACGGAATACCTTTTTAACCGGTCGTTCATTCTCATTTTATGTCTATGAACGACGACGAAAAAACGATGTGACAAAGTTTCATCCTTTCGAGAGGATTGTCCATTCTAGGTGAGTTAGGTGTCCTGTGTTGACTATTGTTACGGTACGGACATCGAAAGTAGACACGTCAGGGTCAGTTCTTATTTAGTTTGTCACAGTGAAACGGATAACGAGTGACGCTCGACTTTCGACGGGATCTTGGGAAGTCTGACGTCTGTTTATGTACAATAGTGATCACCAAGTGCCAACACCTGTTCGAGGAACATTTGTAATCGACTGTTTAAATACGAATTTTCGTAGGAATCAGTACCAATGTTTAGGTTCCAGACAATGCAACGACAGAAGTACTATTTATGGCGAAGCTGGAATTGCTTCACGAAGTTCTCGTGAAAACATTGCTTCTTCATAACATAATGTACCTACCCTGAATAACTAGTAACGGCTCGCAACAGGCAACACACTGTACTCCTTTCCACAATATCTTTAAAAATGTAGGATATTCCTCAGCGCAAGATAGCTTCATCTAAAAGAATACCTTAGGGATGACATCTGTCTACTTTATACATAGACGATAACGTTGCAAATATTTGAGGAAAAATGCCAACGGAGACGAAAAACACAACATTTTCATGTATCCAACACATGTAAATAAACGTAGATGTTGACATGCTGCGGTTTTCCAGTCGGCTATTCCACTTTTGCCTTTTCCTCTATCTCTGTATCAATTTTACAACTTGTTATTCGATAGTTGCAAAATATAGAGGCTATTTTTATTTACTATCAAGTGTTCTGAACTCTTTTTATTAACACCCTGTGTACTCTGTAACTTATCCAATCACTAGGATTTGTAATTTCTCAAACAACTCGAATGGTCACACTGGCTCCCAAGTATTCACCCAATTATCCTCTCCGCTAGATCATAAGAATGAAACCCTCCAAAATGTACCGCTGCAACATTCATTCACACATCTCACGCGCAGCCCTGCTCCAAGTCACCTGTTGTCAGATCAAGGTGTCAGACAAGCCTCGCACATTCATCTAAAAACCAAAGAGTCCAGCAGGAACGACGCTCAAGGGGTTCTTAGCAGTACCTAAAATTCCTTGCAAAATTTTTCTCCGGTGCTCACGTGAGAAACGATCGCGGACGTAATCTCTCGCGACCGTTATCTGTGCCGGCGATCCGATCGATCGCGGATCGATGGAAAATGGAAAATGATTCCTGGCCACGTGTTTATCGATTTCGAACAAAGGTGCGCCGCGCACAGGTCGATAAGGGAACGAAGAGATCTGTCCGTGGCGATTACCAAGGCGATTCATTCGTTCGCGGCAATTACGAAGGAGCTCCGAAGAGCTCGGAACGCACACACGAGCCTTTAAACGCGAGTCAACTGTTGCCGACAGAGGCATCGCGTGTACGGCAGATAATATCGCCACGATGCAACAACAATAGACCTCCAGTCTGTCTCTCCTCCACGAACCCCTCCTTCGCAACACCCCTCCCGTCGAAATATTCCCACAGAGCAACCTTACATGCCGGATTAACGCACCCACAGGGCTTCCCATTGTCAACCAACGCACACGCACGCATCCCGCTGTCCACAATGGCCCAATATTCCTCAATCTAAAACGGACCGACGTCCTTCCACCCGATTGTTAGACGGCCGCCATTATGCGGACCTAGGCCCTTCTTCGGACCCCCGGATCAGGTTGCTCCGATTTTCGCTATCACCTTCGATTCAGTGCAACGCGTCTATACAGGGTGGTTCGTTTACGTTAACGCGTTAACAGGCTTCACTCGACTCACGGAGGTTTTTCTAAACACACACCCTGTTTTGGAGGTCTGGAATCTAAAAGTGGTAAATATTAGGTTGGTGCAACAATAATTGCGGTGTTTGTTATTTTAAACTTTGATGCTTATTATGGAATAAACTTGTATGACTCCAAAGCATGACGTAAAGCAGCGGAAACTGCTCGCAATTTCAGCTAATTGTAAGCATTTTGGTTAGGGGACCATCAACGAACGTACAGCTCAACATGGGTTCCAAAAATTTCGTAATGGAGACAAGAGTCTTGAAGCTGTTTTCCGCAAAACAACTCAACAAAACAACTCGAGAGGTTGCAGAAGAACTAATAGTTGACCATTCAACAATTATTCGACATTTGCACAAAATTAGAAAATCGAAAAAGCTCGACAAACAGGTATACTAGTTTAAAGTTGATAGTTACCTAATATAAAAAATGAATGTTTTGTATTTATTTTTGGAGTCTTCTGGAAACTATTCGTGGACAAGTGTCTCAGTAAAAACTGGCATCATCTACACGCCCTTCATGTGAAAGTATTGACAACTTCTCTTTTCAGATCACAGATATTTTTCTTTCAGTGTCATTTAAAAACAAATCGCGACCCTGAGACACTCAGATTCGATGTCTCTGCAAGATCACACCGAACTGGCCCCGATCGTATCGATTCGATATCATTCCCATCACCAGTGACGGTTGCTTCTCTCCGTAGATCGTACAAGGCCGTTCGAGGTGAACGGATGAATGGATTTGTCAGATGAATGCCTCGGGATGGGGGCGCATCTTCTTCAATTACTTCTCGCGTGTTGTGTCTGTCGAAACGAGCGTGTTTTCTTTCGGTTGCTACCTTCGATCGCTCTGGCAGCCAAGGTCACCGGTGGCTCCGATCGAGCAACAACTGGAATACGGGCGAGATTCAAGGGCGAAGGTCACGAATCGATCGGTTCGATGCGTAACGCTGCACGCTAAAAGGCTTTTCAATCTCGAGCCCCGTTTATATGACGATCCTCCTGTGTTGTACACCTCCACGTGCCTCCGCGCTGCACCCGTGCACAACCACACTGAAAGTGTGCGCCCGTGCGAGCTCGAGATCTCCGCTAATCGTCGAACAAGATGAATCGAACGGCAGTTTTTGCACGTGTGCTTGCGTGTTCTCGATGTATTTTTAGGACCGTTTTAAATGACTTTTCTTCCACTTCTGATTATGTTGAATTGAACAGAGTTTAGGTGGCGATGCATCGGTCGAATTTTTCTGTAAGAACAATTTGTCGGACTGTTGACACGCGAAATTGTTAGAGCAGTGTTTGATTAGCTTTCTCTGACATCACCGCGAAATGTCCATTGGTCGTCAGCGATGCTTACAATTAGATCACGATTTTGTCAATCGAAGTTCAAACCTCAATGAGAGAACTAATGATTATTAACTCTTGTAATAACTTGGAATATTAATTGCATCATAACAGAATGTAATTGTGATCACAAAGTGTATCGTGATTTCTTCCACCCTCCACGTGATACCAGTCTCTTTCGTAATAGCACGATTATTCAGGCCTGTACCTCGAAACAAACTCCCAACAACCCAGTCGATTCTCAAAACCTATCCTACAAACTCGACTTCTATTTTCGCGCAGAACCACTTTGTGTCGTTTCAAAACATTCCAAGACAGATCGAGATGGAACGAAAAAACGGTACCGGTCTCTTCCTCGGCATTCAGGAAAAAGCGTACGTCTTCGGAGAAGGAAGGGATAATTCTAAAGGATGACTAGACGGTTCTCGAGGATACTCCTATCAGGCAGGAGTCGATGGAATAATTCCGCGAGCCGATATCGAATTCATTGGCCTCGAACACGGTCCCTGGACGTTCCATCTTCCTCGAGCGCGTTCATTAGCTCGATAATGGGTTACTCGAGCGGCCGGGCTTCTCTCGCCACGGACATTAGATTACACGCATTCCGTATCGCGATATACCCACGGCTGAGAAGCTAAAGGATCCCGCGAATGCGTTCACGGGATGCATTCATACGGCATAACATTCCGTCAATACTCGTTTATCGTAATTCGAGCGGGACGGCCAAAGGGATCCCTGGAATATTCGCGACAGTTAAAACGCGGCAGATACAATGTCAGTCATTGGTGGAAAATCCTCCGGGTAGATAATGCGAATCTATGCGCCTATTAACATTCCACCCCGCTGCGAAGAAACGGGTTACGCCGTATTTCAATCGTTCTCGCGCTCGATTCTCCTAATTAGCTTCGAATTTAAGACCGTAACCAGACGTTCGATTGATCATTTTAGGAATCTCTCGGCTATCAGGGAACGAGGGGCTTGTTATCGCGCGCCAGTCCCAGACGCAGGAGGCGATGCAACGAGCGTGAGGAAGATCGACTGCGCGAACATAAAGGTGCATCTCTATTTGCGACGTCCATTTTAACGCGAGTTCTTGCTTTACTAAAATTAGAATAATACAGAGAAGATTAAGCATTGTACATTTAAAAGAAAAAAAAGACTGGTTCGTTGAGAGATGTAAGAGAAGCACTTACTGAAACGACATCCCCTAGAGTAAGTCTAAAGGAAAAACCTAACCTAAACCTAAAGTTAACCATAACGGAACTTGAACCACGAGTCATTCGTTCGGAAGCTCTGTAACTTCGTATCACATCGATTCTTGATCGTTTCACTGAATATCGAATAACGACTTCACAGTTGTATTTTTGTTTTCAAATAAACATTGTATTTTATTTTGTCTGGTGTCAATTACTGGTTCATGAACTTGTCAACTACTAGTGCCTTTAGAAATTTGATGTGTCAACTACTGGTGCGGTTTGGAGGGTCCAATTTGTTTTTAATAAAAATTTATTATAGGATTATTTGTCAATACTAATGAATTCAATTCATTTAAAAACAGCTGACGAATCAAGTTATCCACCTACAAAATTGCTTACTAAAAATAAAACTCTGTGATAATAATTACAATCGGAAATGAGTCTTATAGTGTCAACTACTGGTACATTTACCCTACTCGCAGATGGCATTCCATTCTTCTCCCAACTCTGTTCTGTCATTTAGAAGGAATCAAACTGTTCAGAACTGCTCGATAGCTTATCGAGAATAGGACAATGGCCAGTTTTGAACTGGGGCCTTCTCACGGGCAGGTTTTCGCCGCTTCCTATAGGTTCGGCGTGCCGAGATGTTCACGCGTGACGTCGCCACATCAGTACGATGTTACGTTTAGGTTTTTCTCCTGGAATCACTTCAAAGAATGGGGTTTCAGGAAGTGCTCTTTATATCGTTCAACGAGCTATAGTCTCTTTTTCCTTCTTTTACACAAGCCAACATGGACCTGTATGGACATCATTACCACGTGCCAACATCACGGAAGCACTGAAGAGGGTCACCCCATCCTATCGCTGATTCGTGGCCATCCTAGCTTAACCCTACGACTCCCAAGGAGGAGTTCCTCGAGCCCACAAGTCGAAAAACTTCAAAGTAGAACTATTTCCTTTGGGTAAAAAGTTCTTAAAAAATTATTTATTGTCGTATGTACCATTAAGTTTGATATTCCAAAATCACCGCTGCTATATGTGAAAAACATCATATATAAGAAAATGAAAATGAACTGCCTATCACGATACTGGCGACCACACGAAGCACACACTTACGCTATTCTAATTTCCAAAGAATAACAAATGACCACAGAAAGAATTGTTCAACGCAGATACTATATATGCAGAAGGCATCCCATGAACATGGCACTTTGCCTTTTATGTTTGACATCAGAACAATCAGATTCAGACTAGTTTCATATTAGTACAGTATTTTACAATACCATTTGATTCTGTAAGTATATATAAATAAAAATAAATTTAGTGCAAGAACATATACTATCTGCTTCAGAAAGTATAAGATACTCAAATGTTATAAAACATTCTTCAAAAAACAATTTTTTTCAAGATGAATATTTTAAAAAGAAGTATGGGTTCGAGGAAGCCCCCTTCTTGGACTTCCGAGTGACGGCTTCAGGCTCAAGAGTCCTATATAGAGTTATGTTCGGCGATCGGACGAGGTTTCCGGCAAGTGTACACACACCTTAATCCGACGGCGTATCAGGCGACAAGCTGATGGCATCGTCCCCACGAAATCGTAGGCGAATTAATGGCCGTGGATCTCCTTATTAATTTTTCGCGCCACGGGTATCGCCGTCATAATTCCTTCCGAGGGCGAGATCCGGCTTTCGCTCGTAATTATATCAGCGACGATTTAAATTCTAATGTCGACGGCGGTAAGTCCGCGGTGGTTAATGATCTCTCGTCATGCGGTGTGCGAGGGACGGAGGGGGCGGGAGGGGTAGAAAAAAAGAGCGAAAAATTAACGCTGCGAAAGTGCCCGCGGGGCACAGATCAAAGCGAAAACGGGTAACGTCGTCAACGGTGTTGTCGAACGTGAAACGACCAGGCGCCGCGATTTTTCGTCGTTAGGATGCAAACAAGCGACGACGCATCTCCGTGACGGTGGCAGCGCGCGCCATTCACGCGCAACAACGAATTTCGTTGTCCGTCATGCGAGAAATTACGCGGAAAACGAGCTCGTTACCGAACCCGTGCGGCGCACAGAAACTTTATGACAAGAAAAGAGAGCACGCCGGCGCTGTCACTCGGCATTATACGCATACAGGATGTTTCAGAACTGGTTTAAAAAATGTTTAACTCTAGATCTGCCAACGATTAAGGTGCACCTATTTCATCGAAGTGACCAAAATGATTCGGTTTAGAAAAACTACGTAAATCAAGGAAACAATGTTTATTTATATTTTTCTTTAGCTTTATTCAGCGTCAATTCCAAGTACACATAATAGTCGTCAAAAATAAATCGTGCATAACAAAATTGCTAACCAGTCATTTTGAATGCCTTGGTAGACCTAGTGTTAATACGTCCACCGCCGTGACTATGAGCTTTCTGTTTTCGCCATGATCGCTATTAGTGCGTATAACACGCAATCGGCTACATTTGTAATATTACGGCTAAATTCAGTTGTAGTGCAAAGGAATAGAATATTCCATGTAATATTTACGTATAATTCAATGTCGTATTTCATTAGAAAAAAGTGACCAAATATGGAATAGTATACCTAATATGGAACAGTGTCATTTCTAAAAATTTGAGAAATGAATATCTGTCAAACGACTATAGACTATATCACTCATTCGTTGTGACTCGTCAGTCGAACGAACGTTAGTGATCTGGCTGGATCGTTTTGTTTTGCTGCTGTTCGAAAACTTTTGACGGTGAGTAAATTTGAGGTGCTTTGCTTTTTGTACTTGTTATTATTCTACCATGCTAATTTTGTCGTTGTTGTTGACATACCTGCCTCTGATGCTCACAAGTATTTGTGAGCTATTAAAAATGAAACTATTTTTTGTTTGTTTTCCATAAAAATATTGTACCTGATGTCAGTATTCCATATTTGGGTACCAATTCCATATTAGGTACAATTTATGTTTTTCTAATGTTAGTTCAGTATTGAAAATTGTTCATAATGTTTGAAATGTAAGGCTGCTGGGAAGTCGTCTGAAACACTCTTGGCGGGAAATCAGTTAATTGTCAGAAATATCATTTCAACTCTTCGGCTACCACCCCAGCGTAGCGGCTTTCCACTGACAATGAGTTATCCATCCAGGACAAGCTCCTGTACATCAACACTTTCTTTACCTTTTTTGAAAGAGAACAAGCAAACATATCAGTAATATTATCATTCCTCAAATCAAGAAGATACTATCATGATACTGTCGAAGAAAAACTAGAAGAGTGATTCCAGGATCACCGACAACCGGAAAACGCCCGACATAAAGGCGACGTGAAGGCATAATCACGGTGCTCAGACACGATTATGTCTTCATCATAGGAACTCGCGGTCCCTCGGCGATACCGACATATCGGAATTCGATTGAAAGTATTTTAATTGCTGTGATTATGTGGGGATCGATAGGATTGTCCGCGAGGAGAGGGACGATAACGGTCGGAAACAACGGTGCGCAATGAAAATAGCGCAGATTACGCGGGTCGCGTTAGAGCCGCGAGCGAGTCGTTAGCTTCGCGTTCCGTTTACGCGACAACGGCTTATTAGTGCTCGCGTGTTTGCTTACGTAATAATCATTCAAATGTGCGATCGTTAATCGCGCCGGATTAACGGGCCGATACACATGTATGTATGCACGCCCGGCGTCGCTGAAAGCTCGGAGAAACGATAATGAACGGTTCGCGCATTTTTCCGCGACGTTACGCACCGTGCTCCGCCTTTTATTTGCTTTTTCCGCGCGAAGAATTGCCGATCGGCCGTGATTACGCGACCGTTGCGCAAACACCGAAACGATTTTACTAGAAAGAACTAACGCTACCTCGTGCACAGGTGCCATTCTTTTTTTTTTCATATTTATGCCAACCGTTTTGTTTTATTATTATGTACTAGCTGCGTGTGCCCGACGTTGCTGGGGCTTTTGAAGACATGGGCTTTAGGTGAATAAAAAAAAATATTGGGGATTGTTCAAATTCTCACTTGTTAAAATTTCACTTTACACATTCACTTCCCGTTTGTTTTAACTAATACTTCCACAATCAATTTTAAAACCATCCAGACATTTTTTCGTTCTTTAAAACGTAATAGTTATTTATTTTTTATTTTATTTTTGAGGGGGAATACGTGAACAATCAATTTTCCTCACATATTCCCCCTTAAAATTATTGAGCTACTACACAAAAAATTACTCGGGCTTAAGTTAGGAGGCGGTGGGATTTAGGGGTGGTTGGGGGTGGGGACCGGCAGAGTATTTTTTCTAGGGTGTCCAAGAATATTCATGCCAGATTTGGTGCGGATATGTTGAAAGACATAGAACCCTTTATCTAACAAACATACGTATTTTGACTTTTATATGTATGTATAGAGATTTCTACGAGGGAAAAGTATGTAATTAGACAGGTTGTTGAAACCCTCATCCGTCCTTCACTTTTCCAACTTAATTTGTCCCTTGGTGTCATATTGACACAATGGTAAACAATTAATTTGCAATATCTTTTATTGAAAATAAGGGAATGAAATTTTTGCGTGCATATATTTAGGTATAAGTTTGGTCAGATTGTCCGCATTGTTCACAAGTATGTAATAAAACGATGTGCAAGATTCTGCTTTTTTACACTTATCGCATTTTTGTGAGAAACATGTGTCAAATTGACACGAGGAACGAGGGTTAAAAAAGGGTTTAGGAGTTTAAGGGCAGACAGTACCGCGAAATGGAGGGAAAAGGTTTTAGTAAACGTAGAGCGATACATTAATATTGTCGCAGTTGTAAACAGTTCTTCGTTTTGTCTCTTGTTGAAAGACTGGCACGATGCAGAAGCAACTAATTCTGCACTCGCCATTCGATAACAATCAAGCGATTTGTATTATGTAGTTTATAGTCAAATTTGTCCAAATACTTTCGTGAGTAATTGTACATTGCATTCAGATTTACGCGAGTAAAGTTTTGGACAACTACGTATTAAACGAAGAGATTCATTTGAAGATTAGGATTCAGCCGATCAGTGGTTCGGCACCCGACTCGAATATTTCAAGGCTGAAGAACAACGAATCAGAAATGGCATTACGCTCGATATAAAATGCAAGTGACTGTTTGAATGAATAAACTATGGTCTTTAAAATTATTAGGTTTGGAGTGAAGAAGGTCTAACGTACAGTCAACACCAATTCGAATTAAAATCTCTCGAAATCGACAACCTCGAACTCCTAACTCCTAACTCTCCCAAATGTATACAGCATCAAAATTAGAAGGTCCGAGTTACAGAGGGCGCGTGGAGGGATCAGAAAACGCGGAGCAAAAGCAAAGAAACGAAATGGGGTACTCGAAGGTGGCATTTTTCCGAGTCCGCCGGAATACCTGTGCGCAGGTGAAAGGGATAGATGACGCACACACGCGTCCGTACGCAGGGAGAAGGTAGGAAGGAGGGACCGCGTTACGGACAATGCGCGACGACGACGTGCGTACGAGGTGACTGCCTGTGTTCGGTGTTTCGCGAACAAATGGGAGAGCATCGTGCCGGCACCCTGGCTCGGTGGTGAGGAGACACGAAGGGGAACAGCCGGTGTGCCCGCTACGAAGAAGAAGAAGAAGAGGTTGAAAGCATTGTTCCCCGTCCCTTTCTCTGTCTCCTACCCCTCGTCGTTCACCGCTCGTTTTTCGTCCCGCCACATTTCATACCGATGCACCATGCGGTACCTTCGCATCCTACCTTCCCTGAAGCCACCTCAAACGCACCGGCCCGTGCTCAGGTGTGCTCCATTGTTAAACGCCCCACATATCGCGTACACGCTTACCCTCTTTATTATGTGTTCGCCCATTATAACGAGACGGAGACGGCGAAATGGAGGGAGCGCAAGATCGACGAGGATGGAGTCGGTGAAAAAAGAAAGGGAGATGCTTTACGTACGAGGAGAAAGGGGAATAGACGTACAGCCACTGGCTGAGGGATCAAGTGGCATTGTCCGGCTGAGAGATGCCCTCGCTTTTGTAAGATTTCGTGCATCGCTGCTGCTGCCGGGATTCGAACGCCTCGAAAGAAGAAAGAACGATCAAACGTCCCGAACGAATTCTCCTAATGCTTCTCGCCGACGGAGTGGGGATCTTAAGCTGCCTTAGACGAGTGAAAATTCTCTGGACAGCAACGCGTGGTTACGGCGAGATTCCACTGGTTACGAAGAGCCTTCAACCAATCTGCTTGGGAACGGGTTACGAGTGAGCCTTGGAAGGCTTTAGTCAAATGAGTATAAAAATAGTGGAAATTTTTACATAGAATAATTTGATATGATCTCGAAACCTTGAGAAGAGGACCTCGAATTAAAATTCTCTTCAGTGCCAATGCTTACCAACAAAACTTCCTTAAACGTGAAAATAAGCCGGAACACCCTGTACGTATTCAAGAACCGAATCCGAACAGGGCTAGGGTTGCAATCCCGGCTATACGGGGAGCGTACAAAGAGAGTGCGGTAATAAGTAAGGATTTTTGCTCGTTCGAATGTTTACATTATGTTCACCTGCGACTTCTGCTGGTCTTGTTGGCCGTTTTGCGGAAGCATTTCGCGAGACCTCCAACTCTCGCAAGAAGTATGACTCTTTATTGCGGCTCGCACACCACGCACAGGTATACCGGCGGGATTTTTCCGGGGAGGGAAATTTCCAACACCATTTCGAATGGAATAGCCGACGCCACGGCCGAAGGGATTTACGCGGTACTCGCGTCGTCGGCGACCTTTCGGGTCGGCTGATTGAAAAATTCGGAAATTATTTAAGACTCCCAAGGCTGGGGCCACGTCCGTGCTTGTTCGCGGTTGATTTATTTCGACTATCGTGATGCATGGGCCGGCTATCCAATATTGTAATACGTTTTGCATACGTGCGCGTATCATTGTCGACGTTCGTGGCCTAGCGATTGAAACACTACCCGGGCTATATCTCAACAGGTTCGCCGGGCGTTATGAGCGCCTTGCTCTACACGGCATTATGTTCCCTGGGATAGCGAGGAAGGGGAGGAAGATACCGGCCGCAGTTGTCGGATCAGAATCCTATATTATCGCGCTCTAGAAGCTCCGGGGCAGGTGTATCGGTGACCCCTGTCTCACCACGTATTTTACACCCTTCGCTCCGAACGAATAGGACAAAGAGACATCGGTCTCCCCTTCCTGGTCGTCCTCCTTTGGACCTTGAGTACCGTGACTCTTCTTCCTGGCGTGTTAACATGAAACAATTCAATTTCTAATTTGGATGAAAATCTATCGATCGACCCTACGATATGCATAATGCCTGTTAATGATGGGAGTTGAAATATTGAAGCTACACCTCCGTCTATAAGTCATGGGACACCTTGCCATTTCTGAATAAACGTGGCTTACGATATAGTAGACATGGTTAATTATTTCAATATGACCGGTTCGTTTAAAAACATTTACGTTTACACAACATATTTTTAATGATATGGTTAGTACTCTGTTATAATTAAAATAAAAAAACTTGAAATAATTATAGTACGGTTCAAGATCAGTTTTTCAATGCATTCAATTTAGGCGATTTTTGTTTCGACTTTCTGATCTGTGGACACTTTGCAGCGATTCTGAACAGAAATCCAAAAAGAAACACCACAAAAAAGTGACCGCAAGACTGCCAAGGCTATTTCGAGTTATCATCTCGAAACGGGGAGCATACATTAGTGAGCAAACTTTAAACTTGATATATGTAATTTTTAATATATTTTAATATTTAGAAATTGTATTCAGTGCAAATAATCTATAAATAGTCATTTGATTCAATATAGTGGGTATTTAATAATTTTAATTCAAACGTAAAGCTGAAATTCTGATAGTAAATGTCCCATGACTTATGGACGGGAGTGTACGTGAGTGGCTTTTTATAAGGAGAGACTGTTGGAATACGGTGGACATCTGGACAATGTAAAGACCACTCCACATATAGGAGACGTTTAGGTATTTATTCTTCGGAGGTCCTTACAGATATATACATTTTCTCCCCAGTCGAGTTCATGTCTACACCACCGACTCTACAAGAGCAAAAACTAAGCAGAACCAATCGAACTTCTCTGTCTTTTGTAAAATGAAAATCTGTGCTTTGAATCCTTGGGAATCCAACAGTTTCTCTTATTTTTCGTTGCAGTTCTTCGTGGCAGTCTACGTGTTGATGAGATTATCTTTTTGATGGTCAAGGTATATAGCTGTTATGAGTGCGGCATTTCTGAATGGATAATCCTCAACTATCTCACAACGTACTATGATATAGTAGACACGTTATCTACTCTTCACGCTAGAATTTACGCTTTAGATTTCAATACTCGTTGTAATAAAGTATATCAGATAACTCATAAACCATCCACACTCAGATGGATTCACCTGATACTATTATACGCAGAATAACGCTGAGCTTCAATATGAAATATGTACAGAACTAGCCATGCTCGAGGAACAAATCTCACGGCAAGAACGTATCCTTCTGCACGAAGGCGCATGTACCGATTCGAATTACTTTCGACGTTAAAATTTTTAATTAAACCCCCTGGTTGAGCAGAGACCGTAGAAACTAACATTTTCCACTATGACAGTCGCTTTAATAATGGTCCCATTCACTATTGCAATATCAAGTCATTCTACATTCCTCGGGCGCGCGGCTCGTTAGAATCGAAAATCGCAATTTTCTCGTTAAATACGCGCGGCTAGTTAAGGGTTACACTAAATTTTCATGTCTATTAGCTGGCAAAATTGCAAACAGCACTCGTGAACGCTCGTGCACACATTGGTTCGAATCTACGCTGTAAGTTGCAAGCAACGTCTCGGACATTCAATCCCGGGGTACGTTGCTCGAGCCTGAGCCGGTAATGAAACATTTAACGCGCGTACTCGTATCTCCGCATCTCTCGTGATATATAATACAACGTACGTCGAGGCGCGATAATTCGACCGCGAGAACGTGCTTTCCAGTTTTTCCATTTCTTTTTTTCATCTCGCGAAGCGGTCCCGTTACATAATGCAGACGTTTCGAACTTCCGAGCGTACTGCCGCGTGTGACTCGCTAAGAGGCCTTTCACTTAATAAAATTATAAGTTTGGCAATATTTGCTTGTAGCATTTTCAAATAACTTAAAACCTTGAGAATATAGACCTGAAAAGACTTTTTTAAATTTGAAAACTTAGTGTCGCTACGAGCAGCCGAACGAAACGCCAATTTTTCGTGCAAGGGTTACATGCGGTACACTTTGTACAAAAAGAACACTGTCTTTCGCCGCGAAAAAAAATAGTTAATAGAATAAACGCTAGAAGTTTCGTTTCAATAGCTCCGGCAATTTTCTTGCAAAAAATTCCCAAGGAACAGTGATGTAGTTCTTTGGTTCTCTAAAAGTGGCATCATGCACCGAGTACCATTTCTCATGGCTTTTAAAATTTGTTACCATGGATGCTCAAAGTTGGACGCTCTTTGTTCCACGTGAATTTCATAATTTCGTTGACACTGAACATCCTGGAGTCCTCGGAACTCCTCGTCGAATCCTGGTTTCACGTTCCCGCGAGTCTCTCGACGCGATCTATCGCGAGATCGAGATATCGCGGAGGACATCGTCTCGTGAAAACGCTGCCCGCGGGCTGAGCGTCTGAATACCGACGTTCTACGATTCGCCTTGACTTTTGTTTGAAGGAGCACTCTCGTGTCGAGTCAAAGCCGCTACGAGCGTAGAAAGCGACTGTTCGCCTCTAGACAATCGTTGCATTCTGCTCGATCGTTCCACGGGTCTTCAGCATCCACGCGTCGATGCTCTTCCCCGTTGATTTCTTCGTTAACGCTCGCGATACACGCTTCGAACGACTCGTACACGCTGATTATCTGATGAAACGTCTGAAACGATCGTTTATACCGAAAGAATGGACTCACCGATGCCGGTGATCATCGAATGACTTTCATCGGCTTGGAAATCTTCTTCTCGATGGTAAACACTGACGCGCTTACTCACACGCGCACGACTATGTTTACAGTTCCGAAGAAACCACGCGAATCGGTACATCGATTTTAATAATACGAGCTCGATATGGCAGAGATGAAACGACAGCGTAACATCAGCGCTATATTAGTCAGCGTGGCAGTTAAGACGATTCATATGATTACTGTAAATTCGTTCGCGCGTTTACGAAGGATGCTCGCAACCCTTTTCGAGTGGATATCGCTTGAACGTAACCATATAGGTGATCCTGTCTGATATGATGACGCGATCTGACGCCGCGAGCGGCAAAATTCGAAATTCTCTCGTGTTACGCACGCATTAGGACTTGAAATCGTTCTCGTGTCATCGAGACACTTATGGTTGCTCCTCGTTACGAGATACATGAATCATTCCTGTCGTTAGTGCTTATGAGGTTATAGTATTTTGTACTCGTCATTTACTGATTATCAGATTATGCCGTGATCAATGTTGTCTGCTATCTTGTTCAATCGTTCGCTGAATTGCACGCCGGTGATCGGTGAGTGTAGTTTCATTTAATCGAGTAAGTATTAATATTTATATTTTCAGTGAGTACTAAAAAAGGCGAATGATGAATGATCTGATTGCTTACGGGAAATCAAAATCATGTATACAGATTCTAGCACAGAGTTACGTACAATTGCTGATTCGAGGACGTCTATGATGTGGTCTATCTGAATTTGCTTTACAACAGAGTCTAGGATGTTTTGAATTGAAAAGCACAATTTGTAGGAGCGATCCAAGACTCAACTATTAAAATACTACTCCGTCTGAAAAATCATGAGAGCCCACAAATCAGCAAAGGCTAAGCATAACCCCTTACCGAGTACACAAAAAACAAAAATCAACATTCAATGTTCAAATTAACTTTATGGTCGTTTATCTGTTCGATTCTTGAATTCCTGCTAATCAGAGCAGTGGCACATTCTTAATCGATGCACGTACGTGCATCAGTAACGCGATTCGTTCAAGGCGTGCTATTAGTAATTCAGATCAGCTCCGAGTAAGACATTACGCGGTGGACGTGATTACGGCGTCGATTGGTGGCAGCTCAGAGGAGTTCCGCGGATTTTTTCGCGGCGACGTTTTAGGATGACCGATAATTAAATGAACAGGCTGCTCGCGTATCGGGTTAAATTTAGCAAGAGTTAGAATGACGGTTGGTTAATTAGGGGAACGGAATCCTAGGCATCCGGTTAAAGGGGAGTCCGGAATAGGGAACCGAGGGGCGATCGCGTGCGTGTACATCGTCCTTGTGCGACCAAATAGGCAGTGGCGACATCTACTTGGCGCCAGTCCTCTCGTTCCGCTGAACGTACCATCCCGACACGGTTCCATGGGTTGTCGTCGTAACAGAGGGAACGGGCAGAACACGAAAGGGACCGTGGAAGCACCAGGACGTTTCGCAGCTTCCTCTCGTTCGGCTCTCACCCGAACGGGAAAAAGTTTTCGCAAAAGCAGCGACGTAATATACGATCCTAGGGTCCCGACCGAGAGCGTCCAACGTTTATCTCTTTCCGATACGGAAGTCTGCCGGAGGAATTAATTGCCTGCCGTGGCACCTTACCACGGCTGCGCCGTCCCGATGCAATATCTGCGCTCCTCCGAGCCATTAGCCGGCCGCATACTTTACATTAGAAAGCACGTAAGAACCGTGCGCACCACCGCAGGACCTGTTCACCGACGAAACCTTGTTTCGCGGAATTCTCGCCGCCCAACAGAAAAATCCACCGACGAAAACTAATCGTTGCAGAACTGCGTTTCGCCCCGGCTGCAACCTAGACCTCACGATTCTCCGATAGGTCGAGGATACTTTCGGTGTTCTACGATGAAACAGCGTTGGGCTGGCAGGGAGTTTAGAGTCGAGCATGATAAACTCCACCCTGAATGTGAACCTTGCGAAAAGTCGTGCAAGGTTTTGTACATAAATTCCAAAGTGCCATTAGGCAGACGCGTCTAGGTGGGAGGGACTGCGTTTGGTCTGCTGTAGCCTCTACCTCACGATTCTCCGTAGTTCAAGGATTTTTTCGGTGTTGTAACAGAGGGACTAGGACCGAGCATGATAGATTATACCCTGAAAGTAATTTGTAGCTTGCGAAAAGTCGTGCAAGGTCATGTACATGTGAGGTCAGGATGTGGTTGATAAATAATTAAATTGAAAAAACAATATGAAAATTAATTACATAAAAGTAAATATGGAAGAAAAGGAACAAAATAATAATTGTCGTAATACACTTTCAATAACTTTCGTCGTTCGTTGTACGTCTTTAGTCTTTCGTCGTCGTCGTAAGACTCCGATTCGCGACTCCGTTATTGTTCTCCTAAGCGCATCCACACTCACACACATACGGTCATCTGTCCAGACTCTTTGTCCTCTGACGTCTTGCACTCGGACACACAAACACATGCATACATCTCAGCGTCCGTTGTTTGATACTTTTAGAATTCTACTATATACATGAATTCCTAAGTGTCATTTAGCAGGCACATCTGGGGAAATCGATGGGACGACTGAGTACGGCGTGCTGTAACCTAGACCTCTCGATTTTTGAGTAGTTCAAGGATTCTTCCGGTGTTCTAGCAGAGGGTCCAGGATCGAACATGATAATTTCCACCCTGAAAGTGATCTACACCTTGCGAAAAGTCGTACAAGGTTCTGCGCATGAATTCCAAAGTGCCATTAACTAGACATGCACGGATGTTGTCACCAAGGATACATAGTTTCGTGGAATTTTTGCTATGGAGTCAGTTATTAGAAAAATAGTCAGTTGAAATGTATCGAAGTGGATCATTAGGGGATTGCATTTGGCTTTTGCTGACCCTGACTTCATGATTTTTGAGTAGTCGAAAGCACCTTTTGTTGTTCTACGATGGAGTACCTAGCTATGGATTTGTTAGTATAAGTTAAAGAATTAACTTAATAAATCCTCTACCACTTAGTTAGCCTAAAAGCTTGCCAAAAAGCTAGTAAATATATGTCTAGAAAGCATTAACTTAGCACATACTTTAACCACAAGGAGAGGTCACAACCTGGACGAGCGCTTTTAAAAAGTTTCGAAGTCATCGGATTGACTTTCTTATTGTAATATATCCCCAGGGCTACCTCAAATGCAACAGAAAGGAATATCCAGGAGCTGTGATTATTGATACAACCTTTTAACCCTGGATAATTAACCTTTCGTAAAAATGACAATCAGAACATTTGAGTCTCGTGATATCGGATGATCCGCTTACAAAATAAACTAATTATGCTTATTATTATTTGTTTATTTATTTATTAATAATTCAATACCAAATACAACTTTTTAATTTCATTTATCCTGATTCTTTATAAGATAAAATATTTTTGTTGTTAAATAAAAAAAAAATCAATTATATACGTATTTTTAATTGACGTCGTCATTTCCACAAATGCTTAGTAATAACGTTACTCACGTAATCGCTTAGTTATCTAGGGTTAACTTTGATTTCATATACGATAAGTCTTCTCAACATTCTGAAGTATTCTTTGCAATATTTTCATTTACCGTAAACAAGAACTCCCCCTGGTCAGGCTGAGTTACCAGATACCTATGTTCGGTCCCTGTGTCTTGAACTTCAACGACACCTCAACCGGCGAAAAAATCGTCTGACGAGCATCCATCGATTAGCATTGGACCCGTTCCACGTCGTTGATCCCCGGATCACCCCGATAAACCCTGTCCCGGCGTGAAAGCGAGTTCTCGCGAAAAGTCTGGAAAGATAAGAGGCGTAGAGGAGAGAACGCGTAGAACGAAGGATCGTTCCAGCCTGGGTCGAGCATTAATTTCAATGGCGAGCGAAACGGAGCCGGTCGTTATTAACCCGTAACGGAAAGGTTTCGATGCAAAGTTGCTGCGAGGCGTGAGAATTTGTCTCTCGGCGACTGGATGAGAGATCGTTCAGGATCAACGACGCCGTTTCAGCATCCATTCTCGTCCCTCGCGATAGGATAATGCGCGAACCTGTCGTTGACGAGACAATCGGGAAAAGAATAGCGCTCGGCTGGTTCGAGTGAACTTTCACTTCGCCACGGCGTACAGGTTCGATCGAAGAAATCTCCGGGAGACAGCAAACTGCACGGACGAAGAGATAACCTCGTCCAGCAGCAACACGCGAATCTTTCAGCCTACGGCTGAACACTGTTTACATTCACTTTTCCGCTGGCGGTTTCCGTCGACGACAAACCGACTTCTTTTCTAGCCTCTTTCACCGTCGGACTGAGAAACGCAGGCACTGGCATGCGCCCGTAGACGAAAGTTCGGAAGCAAAGCAATTTCGATTAATTTATATGATGGTTTGGATCAGCGTTTTCCAAGGGGGGTTCCACGAGATAAGGAGTAAAATATAAGCATAGGTTCTCCAATATTTGTAAAATCGTATAAGGGTTCGTGACAACATAAGTTTGGGAACCACTGGTTAGTACCTTACACGTTACGAAGATGCCAGAAAACTGCCATTTCAGATATGTGAAAAAGAACAAATTCCATAGGATATTTCATATGTATATCAATTTTGTATGATTCTTATTCCTTCTTGATACAACTAAACATTAATAACAATAGAGCAATAATTGGTTTGTCAAGGTAAAATCGTCAAGTAACATTTTTCAATATTCAAGGGGGCTATTTCATCCCTCAAATTGAAGATTTCACTCGCAACGGATAAACAGATACGTGTTTCTCAGACTTCGCAGATCAATACCGCGTACCAAGGCGAACGAAAACGGTTCACTCGGATAATGTCCCTTCTAAGCGGTCGTAATGATTTATACAGTCGGCGATGACAAGATTTCCAGGCAGTTGCTTTTACTTGCGTAACTAGCAAATTATACGCTGGAAATAATAATTTCTTCGCTGAACCTTTGCTCGGCCTATCGCCATTCGACGTTTCATTTTCAAAACCTTCTTTTACTCAGCGCACGTAGCAACGTATTTTACACCGGGAATAATTTTAATATTTTAGTGTCCGCCGCGGTAGCTGGCGCTTGCCCTTTCGCTTCCCTCTTGCGAAACGATAATAACGATATCACACGAAATAATTATTCGTAATTAACGCTGATAACATTATGCCACTCGAAGATTACAATAAAGTCAGTTTAGCCGCGTGAAATGCCACGCTTAGGCCTAGAACCAACGTGTTTTAATTTATTGGTATTTACCGAGCGTGTACAGCCACGATTGAGTTTTGCAAAAATCCTACGGCCGTTACGAAAGCGACAATTAGGGGCACGGTGTATCGGTGTAAACGGTAGAGAAATAATGTCGATCTGTGTTGAGCAAGAATGTCAAGCTTCCCATGTTACTTAACACGAGCACGCCTTTAAACAACATTATCGTACGAGAACAAAAGTGGCTCGCTCCTACTATCTACTAATTGATCAATGAAAATCGTTTCAGAAATAACTCGCGTACAATTCGACCGGCGAAACGAACGTCTATGAGCTTGCAAATGACTCATATTTGCCATTTCAAAATTGATACGACTAAATAGTGGAAGTCTCTGTTGGAACAACCGAGCATTTTAACCCTTTGTCTTGCGATTCTTACAACGACTGTCTGGCGCTGAAGTTTATTATTCAAATGCTATAAGTACACGCACAATTTGCTTCAGATAATTCTCTGGCAGTCAAGGGTGCTATGATATAAAATTTGTAACAATTCATATTCAAGTGAAATAATTCGTTACTACAGGACAAAGCGTTAATATTTATCAGCGACAAACACAAGGTACCGCTGAATCGTTAGATTAAATTTTCTATTATACGTTCGCTGAACTGGAGTGCACCAGCTGCAGTGAAGAAAATAGCGTGCGCGGTATTGAGTAGTTCATTGACAGATTCGAATTTCGGTTCACGCCGACTGATAGTCAACAGAACGAAACGGCATTCGCGGACGATCTGCTAACGTCCGAACGAATCTATTCGGTATGTTACGAATTATCAAAACGTCGCTCGAATTAATATCTTGTTAGCAGACCGAGTTCGGGTTCAACCGTCTCTCGTGCCTGAACCGATCAACTTTGCCACGATCTGGAATATTAGATCGATACACCATGATGTTTTGTAAAATTTAAGTGCACCTCTGGAAGAAATAGCAATTCGCAGAAATGAAAACTTCTACTGCATCTTTAGTAGTATAATTAAATTTTATTTTTAACTTAGATGCTCCCCGTAGTCAGCAAAGTTGTGATCAGACCTGTGTAAATTTAATTTGAAATGAAAATAAGAAATAGCTATTTGAAATAATATTTCAGTCCGTCATTTTCGATACTGTTATTTGAAAATACAGAGAATATCGATTTATTTAAAATAATAGCAATTTAAACAATAAATGATTTCATTATATCGTTATTTGAAATTTGGCAAAAGAAATAATTATCAAAATAATTCAGCTGAAAGACTACTTCCAGAAATTTTTACAACAATTTGCTTTAAGCAAAACTCTCTTCAAATAGCTCATCAGCAAGAGATTTTTGTCTGGGACCATCTAATCTAGTTGCAAAAGAAAATGGTCGTTATTCTTCAGGAAAACGTCTTTCCAGGACTGTAAGTGGTTGATGTTCCTCAAACAAAAGTTGTTGCATTGTATCGTATAAGCAGAAGAGTGTGAATTGAATATGAACACACCAAGCATAAAGCCATAATGCCAGAAAAGTAAACGCGATACGATTAAAGTACATCAGTTGAACTATTTAATGAGTATTTCATTATTTTATTATCTTAGATACAAGATGATTATTTTCAAAATTACTCCTTGAAACAATATAACGCAATTGTATTTCGGAAAGGAAATAATTATCGAATAAAATAACAGGTTATTTAAAACAATATTTCAAAGAATGCTATTTCAATTGTGACCAGGTCTAGTTGTGATTTATTTTATAGTCTTTGCACGATTTAGTAAACCGATCGATCGAACTGAAACGCTGGCACACCGATCGCGAATTAATTCTATCTGGATAACACGGTGAATCGCGAAGCACACAGGCCTCATCGGAAGGGCGTACTAATTTTATCGTGGCATCGAAGTCGCTAGGACTATTAATAAATCATAACTAATATGCTACACGTCGCAAAACTTGGGAACGCGCTCGTCACGCCAAGAATAAAGACGTTAAATCCGCTATCCGAGTCGCTTTTAATAGCAATCTCATTCTTCTTCCCTTAATAACGCTTACGTAACATTCTTCGCAGGATGTCGGGCTCATTACGCGCCGTTGCTAATAGACCTAGCGGATTCTCTGAACACTGGATCATCAAAAAATCTCATCCTTGCCATTGGGTGTCCAATAAAATTAATGGATTTCCGTCCTCCGTTCAGGTTTTGCACTCTTTTAGGTTATGCTGCGTTGCAAGTGTCTGGATATAGTTTGCTCCTTTTGTAAAAGCTTGTAATAAATTTCAGTGGATGTCGACCAAAGGAACGGAAGAATTTTCTGATAGTGCAATGTGGTGTCTGACGCGTGTGGGCTGGTTCACCTTTGCATAATCAGTGTGACCGCTTTTTATTGGAGTATGTTATTCATTTGTCATCATATGATAAAACACAATCGAGAAAATTTGCGTTTCTGATACGGCGAAACAGCGATATGCAGGCCGCCATAGTTTGGTGAACATGGTCATCGATCAAATCAAACGGTATATGTTTGTCTACTTTGCATACCTTCCTTGTTGTTTGTGAAAGTTTTGAGGACGTTTCTTGATTTATACTAAATTTCTTTGCGAACAAAGTTATATCCAGAAAAGGAGCAATTAAAGTTCCTTAGAGTAGAGAATCCACGCTTTTTAGATTGTTTTAATATTACGCAACGGTTCAACACGAGTCAAAACTAGTTTAACCGAAATGTTGTTCAAGCAACTATAAACTGCTATAATCTACTTTGTGCTGAATTTAGTAGTACTCTGTGTTCTAAAACTTTCTCAATTATTTTTATTCCAAGATTTAACACGTCTACTGTATTTTGATCGATACATAGATCAGACCAATTCTAAATTACATATACTTTTACTAAATATATTTTTACAGTGGTTCGCAGCTTCAGGCGCTAGCCACATCCATACAAATTGGGAGATTGTTTGGTATTCAAAAATTCACAAATGCAGTATAAATATACACCAACAAACCTGAAAAGTTTTATGAAGACCTGAGGTCCTGTGTTTCCATAAAAAATTTCTAAAATCTACTCTCATAGCAGGCCAAGGTAGAAGAGCACCCACTCAACGCTGTGATGTGTCCTAAACACTCAACCAAAAGTCTCCTAAAGTATACAATTACTGACGAACGACGTTCGAACAACGGAAGTCTCTCTTTCAGGCCACCCATGATACCCTTAAACGCGACAGCACACCAGCACTTGACATTCCATTTCGACTGCAACATTCGAAGTATATAACCTGATGGTAACAGAGCTTATTTCGCAAAGTTCGAGCGATCGATCCGTATTTCTGCCGTGGCTCACGGTGGAAGACGCAATTTAGTATCGAGAGGACGGCGCGACGATAAATCAAGGAACGCGAAGGCGCGAAACGGACAAAGAGGAGCGCAGAGGGGCTGAGGGAGGTAAATAAAAATCAAATACGATCGAGGACACGTTCCTTACCGTTCAGGGCATGTCGAGGCGGTTCGGATCGGAAGTCGAGTGCGTTCAATCGTTAATCATGCGGCCACGCAAAAAGAAACTCCGCTGGAAATCTTGCGCGCGCGCGAGCAATCTCTGATTGTGTGTGCACACGATTTTTTCTACTTCGGCCCTGTCTCCTCCCCGCCCCTATTTATATTGTATCGACGTATTGTTGACTCGCATACATTCTCGTTCTGGCAACCCATAAATCTTCGCCGTTTCCTCTTACAAGCCATTACCGAACGAGAACTCGGATTCTGCTCGTGTCGGATCGCGAACGGCCACGGAAAGTAAGAAGCCATTCAAGCGGCTCCAGGAACGTGGTCGGAATTAATTTCATCTCCGCGGCGTGCCGTTAACGGACGTCGAACCAATGATTCCGCACCTGCTTAGAAAAGAGTCATTACGTGGTCGAGGACATGGGGAGACGCGCGACTCCGCGCCGTACTCCTCTTCTTGCCGCTCAAATGACTATTTCTATCGAAGCTTCGTTAACACCTTCGAATCGTTCACGCGTTTGCGTTTTTACTCTGTCGATTGGGAACGGATTGGGGTACGCGAAAGTAAAGCTAGTTTTGAAAAGTGTTCGAAGTATACAGGGTGTCACAGTAGATTGTTACGCTTCAGGAGTTATTGTTTTCAGAATGTTCGAAACTATAAAAAATCGAAAATAAATCGAGTTGCAATAGTTAACCATTTGGCTACCATGTGTTGATACAGCGGCTGCCCCTGAGGTATCATTCAGGCTGATGCGCCACTGTAGCAGCTCATCCGTTGTGTAGTTTGCCTTGAAAGTTTGTGGATAGCTCGTGTTAAACATCACTTTCTTTAATCTTAATGTTGCTCAAAGTATGTTTTATATTACTCTTTTACGTTCTACGGCAGAGCTATGCGTGCAATGCTAAATCTTTGCGCCTGGGTGAACCGTAGCCAAGGGATTAAAAAATCAAACTCTCTCAGACGTTCGATCAAGAAAGTATTCTCACTTGTAATTTGTTTTTCGACCGTCGTTGAAAGATTGCAGGTCATTATGGTCGTTGAATTGCGCAAGCGTCGCGCGCGAACGAGATTCGCAAATGGTCGAACCGATTTTTCCGTCGACAGTGAACGAACTCGCGAGTCGTCGGTACGCGTCGAATCGCAATATTCCTTGAGTCGTTCGTTCGTACGCATCCAGCACTTCACAGTGAAGTGGCCAGACGGGACAAGTTCTTGGTTAATTACTGCCGAGTCTTATGTATACACACATATACAGATATATATACATATACATACATTTTGTCGAAGGAGACCGAACCGAACAACGAGGAAACGACACAGAGGTTTGCGAAGTCGAACGAAGAAGAGAGGAGGCGAACGGCTGAAAGAGAGAAAGAGAATGGCCGGTCGTGAAGAGAAAGGGAGAGAGAAAGGGAGAGGCTGAAGCGGAGCCAGAGGAGATGACCGAACGAGATGCTCTTTGAGACACTGAGAGCTCCAATAAAGCCGGACCAATTACTGGCTACCGTCCTTTCCCATTCCCTATTGATTTGCATTCAAATAGATGTTATACTCTAAGTAGACGGATCCTAATGGATTATCAGTTCGGGTCATCGCGAGAGCTTCAAAGCTCTCTGCTCATTCCCTTTCCACACAGAGAACCGCCTCCTTTCCAATCCTCGTATATATCCACTGTTTCATCCATTTCCTAATGAACCCTCCTCGGATTGGCCCTTTTTCTAAACTTACCTAATGATCAGCTCGAAACTTATCCCACGTACAAACCGACTTCAGGGAGAAATTACTCTTTCTCTCTCCCTCTCTCCTTCTGTTTCTCTGTCTCGGCCCGAAGTAGAAATCGTTCCTCGAGATCCTCTCGGGGAAAGTAGTTAGCCCGGGAATAGAACGGGGAAATTGAATGGCAGTTTCGGTCGCCAGGAAAATTTTTCACGAAAAACGATCACCGTATCTGCCGGCTGTCTCTCTCCTTTCAGAGAGATTCGCGCGGGAATCTCGTTCACAATGCGAAAGAAAACGTTAATTAACGGAATAAATATCAGGGTGAATAACGAGAGACACGGTCCGCGTGTGCAGGGGCCTCGTTTATCGTGAAGGATCGGCTCATGGTTCCGTCGTGTTCCATTACGCAATTTCCCGCGAGAAATAATCGCTTGCCGGATTATTTAAGCGAAAAACTACCGCGATCCGGTTTATACATACGCGCACGGGGATTTCTGGCTTTTACGTTTTGGCATCTCGAGCATCAGACTGGCTCCCGCGGAAGCACACTTGTCGGACGCCATTCTGTGCCGGTGGACCCGAGTAATGAGTTAAAATGAGTTTGGAATAATCGCGAAGTCTGCTTTCTGGCTCGCAATGACCGGACCGGCGGCAGTGGCGGCGGCGGCACACGAGTAGTAGGTAGGATGTGACCGTAGGCAGGTAGGGTGGAGAGAAGGAAAGGCCAGAGATAGAGTTGGAGAAAAGAGGGAGAAAAAGGGGCAGAGAGAAAAGCAAGGGAACCAAGTACGGGACGACTTTGTGGCTATACTGCTGCTGGGTAGGTACGTCGATGGGATGGGAGAGCGCGTGTCCGGTATCCGGCTCGCTAATTAGCTGCAAGGTGGGATAAAGAGTGGCCGAGTCGAAAACATTAAAGCCAGCAGCAGGGTGGAAGTGTAATGGACGTTGACGTATGGCCGGTATAGCTACCGAGGCCCACCGCTCTCAAGTACTTGCCAACGACCTTCCATATACACGGAGTACCCAAAGTATACTACTTGCCTCGCTGGAAAATCAAATTCTTCCCCCGTTAAAAGATCACCGATTGTTTCCACTGCTCCTGTGGAAGCCATAGAAACCCTAGATATCAAGGTTCTATACTAAGGAAAACTTGAACTGGTCTCTGAAGGTCAGAGAAAATATTTTTTCGGTTCTCGATCCTTCGACGACCGCTACCCTGCTACGCTCATTCATTCTTATATTATTTATTATTACTAATCTTATTATTATTATTACAAGCCGGGAATGGGGGAAAAAGGAGGGAAAGGCTAACAGCAGTAAAAGAAAGACGAAATTAATATATCTAAGCAGTATACTTCACTGTGTACGGACGGAGAAGATTAGATCTTTGAGAGACAAGCTTATGTTTTCCCTGCTGTAGCCTGTACTATGATTTATTGTTAAGTTTCATCGTAACTTGGTATTCGTGCACATAATCAAATGTCCTTAATATTTCAATTTAAGTATGTTATTCTCTTGCTACGTACCTGTTATCATGATACGAGACTGTTGGCTAAAGACAACTAATACAGCAGCTATACTGTATTTTCAGAATCATGGACCTTGTGGAAGCCAATATTCATGTCCAAACAATAACAAAGGATCTTCGATCCGTTGAACACAGTAATTTACATTGTAACAAGAAATTATCAAGAATCTGATCGTTTATCTACATGATTCCCCGGTTCCGAGATTCAGCAGGCTAATCGTGAGCCCCTAAGGCAAACACGTGGTCTGTTTTCGATTCCCTGAGACCCAAACTGTCTACCGCGTTGTATTATTCAGTCGCGTCCGCACATCAAATCCACCGTACAATTTTGCAAATTAGGTACACCTCTGGTGCAACGTTTCTCACTGCTCTGTAATCATCTGGTCATTCTGTTACATTGTAGCGACCGGCGAACAGTTTAGCAAACGATGTATTCGTACGCGGATGGTTCCTAGACACGCGTGCATCTGTCTCTTCAGCCTCGGGTTAGCGAGTCTTGATCGCGTGTTTCGCGAAAATAGTGAGGTACAGGAGGGGTTCAAGACGCGAAAGTGCTCAATACTGCTTCCTCTCACGTACGCGGTACAATTGTCGGAAAGTTTCGAACGGGGCGAGATTAAAGGATTCTCTTGCTACCTATCGGGAGGCAGAGAATTTTCGAAGCGCAGCTGCTGCACCGTCAGCTGCTTTCAACGTATTTTACTGTAAAACACAACGCAAACTGTCTGTACGCTCGCTCAGTCTCTGTACAAGCTCCGGAATTATCCCGATCGATTTTTGAAATTAATTCTTGAGGGCTGCCAATCGGATATTCTTTTAGAATTGACTAGAAACCTGACGACTGGTAACGCTGTTTGGATATTCTTCCAACTTAGCAATGGGTATAATCTTATCACAGAAAAGATTGATTGCTTGCATTATTTTCCTGTGATGAAGAGAAATTCTTTAATGTATTATATTCTTAAAAAATATTACAATTCTGAATACATTTTACATCAGATGTAACGAGTTTATATTATCAATAAATGGTGACAAAAACATTATTATGGCTTCTCTCTCCAATTTGTAGTTACTCACTCTTACTGTTGTACCTACTTATACGGTCAGTGTTGCCATAGAGCCTTGAGCTCATAGTACTTTATTTCGTCGTTCTTGAAGGTTCTACTCCTACCAGAAGGCGTCAATTTGACTAAATTGCATAAAGTAGACAGATTTAAGGCAGACCGACAAAGATCGCCGCGTCACGAGGTCGTTAGATGCTGAAGGGATCGCGAAGACACGGAGCGGTCGAATTTATTCCTCAGAGCTTACGGTGCATCGTTAATTCTCACACATGCAGCGTGAATCGATATTCACGACTAGCGATGGGGCTGATCGATACCTAGCACAGATATTCGTGATGCTCAAGATATTCGACACTATTGTCTGCTCCCGTGCTATGACCCGGATAAATTCCTCGACACTCAGAGGAATACAATTTTTAAATCGATTCACTAACAAATTGATACGCGCATCTATGATATTATTCGACAGTACAGGATGCTTAAAAAAAATTTTTAACACGTACAGTCACTCACGAATGTCTTCGTACACCCCATAAAGAAACCATTTTGATTAAAATAAACAATAACTTCGTGTAATATCTTATTTATTTATTAACATATGAGGTGATAATAAGTATTTTATAATAGAATGTATTATTCTACAGAAATATTTGAGCAGATAAGAAGAAAATGAATTATGCATCTCACAAAAGTGATCGTACACTAAGAAGAGTAAAGTTAGTACATTTTATGCCAAGAAGATTAAAAGCTGTTTTAGAGGCAAAAGGAGGCCCGAGAAAATATTAATGTAACACGTAGTTTCAAAAAATAAGACCGTACGAATATTTTTGTGAGATATATAATTCGTTTTTTCATCATCTGTTCAAATATTACTATAGAATAGTACATTTTGTTATAAAATAGTTAATATTACCTCATCTGTTAATAAATAAATACGACATTACACGAAATTACTGTCTATTTTAATCAAAATGGCCGTTTTATGGTGTGTACAAAGACTTTCGTGAGTGACTCTATGTAGAGAATTAGTACATGTGTACATGTCCTATTATATATTTTCTTTCCGTTGCAGTTGAATGAAATGACAAGTAGATTGTTTATGCTATGATGCCACAGAACATGCAAAGTCTTCGTTAGAAAATTGCAAATGCGATTGCAACAATACCCAAAGAAATGTGCCTCAGAGTTCTGGAGACCGCCCGGAGAAGATTCGAAGAATGCGTTGACGATGATGGCGAACAAGCGAAGACTCTTTGAAGACAAAATACGTTCGTTACTATAATGCCTTGTGTTATTATTTTTGTTTCTTGTGTTAACATTTTTTTGAAACACCCCGTATATCACACCTGACTGGTACAGACAGCGTCGACACGGTATCGTTCCCATCACTACCATCGTTCGTAGATCCTCGAAGCCACTAACGCGTAGGTGTGCATAGCAGGGGGATGGCTCGGAATGATTGCTTTACGATGACATTATTTGCGCTAACTCACGGCATCCCGCATAATAAAGTGCATGGGGTCAACGGATAGCCGAGGCTCGCGGTTTTAAACCACCGACTCGTCGGACACCACGTAGAAAACCGAGCGCTGTCTTGAAAAAGGGGAGGATGTTCAGAGACGTAGGTAAATCCTCCACTCAGCCGGACACACTTCATGCACAAATTATGGCATAAAAAGGCCCCGTTGAAGAGGCAGAAAAGCGACGAGGAAATAGAGAGACAGAGATGAGTGACGGGGGTTGAAGGGGGGTGTTTTTTTTTTCGAGCAGACGACTGAAAGAGGAGGTCGCGTGTTGGTTGGTTGGTTCCGAACGAACGGTAGGAGGGTATCGGCCGGTCGGATAGGTTATACCATCTTTCATGTAATTACTGACATAAAATGCCAGAAGACTTTCGCCCTCTCCTTTCCTCCCACCCCACCTACAACCACCGGAGCTACCGCTCTGATCACTTTCTCTATCCCTCTGAATTTCTCTCTGTCCGTCTCCTTCTCCACCTCCTACTCCTCCTCCTTTCGCCCCCGTGTGTCGGCTCTCTCCGCTTTCTCACTCTTTCGTGTCTTTTTTCTCCTCCGCGGAGTAGAAAATTTTCAATTCCATTCATGTAAATTATTGTAGCGCACCGACTCTCGACATGTGCAACTTGTATTAATGACGCAGTAAAGGAGCAGACGGGCGGAGAGCTGCCCATTAGCGGATGAAAGCGGAGGGCTCTCAGCGCATAGCCCGATAATAGCCCGACTTATACCCACCGAGGCTGTGTAGTTTAGCCCACGTTACGAGTCTGCCGTGCCTCTGCCCTGCCCTACCCTACCCTCTCCCATTCCATCTCTCTTCTCCACCTCCACCCCCCTCGACACGATAGCCCTCTTCCTTATCCTCCTTACACCTACAACCACCTCTATCAGCGACTTATTTCCCACCAGCCGCATCCTCCTGCCCTCCCCGTCGCTACCGCCCGTTTCGGCGACCGATTTGTCAAGGATAGCCCTTTGCTCCGTGCCGCGTGTCTCTCTTAATGCCGGACCGTCCGTTTTTCGTCAGGTTATCGGGGATTGTTTGATGCGACGCGGAATACACAAGGTTTGCGTCAAAGTAATGACAATGAGGATGGTGTAATACAGTCTGTAGGAGCAACACGGTAGTATGGGTAATTAACAGTGGGCTAGATGTCCCATTTTGGGTTGCATCATACTAACACATTCGCTACTACGCGTCACACGAATCTACTGGTTCCTTGAAAATGGCCTGTTACACGTAGAAAAATGTGAGATGAGTATCATGTGCATCTTACATATTTAGTACACTTACACTCGTCAGTTGACCTCTTTAATACATTTTACATGTGCACAATAAAAAAAATACATTGTATTTAATAGAATTACTAACAATAGCGTGGTCAATGGTAGTTATAATTTCCAATCTTTATAATGTTAATCACCATACTGCAGAAGTTGTAGGAGTTTCAATTACAGTCCCAGATGACCTACTGAAGTTTAAGATGTTCGACAACCTGTTAATTAAATCCTGAAGCTTTCTTAGTCGAAGTTCAAGGACTCATAGTCCCCCTACAGAACCTCACACACTCTGTCGCAGACAGCACAGTAGGTACCTGGACAAAGCCACTCGCACCACCGATCATCGTTTCTCCGAGGATGGCGACTCGTCAGCGGTACCCTGGCCACCTTGGCCTGTCGAGCTCTCGATACGTCGATCCGTCGTAAAAAGAGAGCGTTCGAACGATTTATTAACTGGCGTCGATACTCAATTATCCCGCGGCGGATAAACGAGTTCGCATGAGACGCGAGTGGGTGTACGTCGCGAAGACAAATTGTAACATTACATGGCGGAGGAGCCGGGGCTCCTGCGATAACGGGGCCCATATCGGGCCGGTGGGAGGGAAAAAAGGGCCACGAGGCGTTCGACGGGCGCGAGAACGAGAGAAACGGGAGAAAGAGAGTGCGGTTTCAGTAGCAACGACTATATCGCTGGTGTGCAGTAGCGGTAACGGTATCCGTGCATCGGTTTAAATTTACCGGGAGCGTTCGCTGCGTGCACACGGATACCGGTACTCACGCACTCCGCGTTCAGAGGGAGAGAGACAGAATGGTCCACGCGCTCGTGAAAATCGAGACGAGCCCGCGTATACCCCCGGACGCAGCGTTATCGTCGCCGCGGAAAAATCTACTCCCACGCGGCCAGATAATGGACCACGGAGACGCCAATTGGCTCCCGAGCGGAATTCTGAGCCCGTCCACTTTGCAACCGCGAAACGACTGCCTACATTCCTCGAGAACGCGTTCGAACCGTCGCACTACTTTGTTTGTACACGGAAATTAAACGATCTGCATTGAGGAGCTTGTAGCTAATGGGATGCAGCTCCGTTTTTACCAACTTCGAGTAAATTAGAAAAAGTGTTTATAAAATTATTATTTGGACTTAACATTAAAAAGTTGAACGCTAATTGGAAAATATGTATTTTCACACAATAAGTAGTAGTTATTGAGTTGATAAGGTTTCATTTCTAGTTTTGACGAATTTTTCAAATCTTGAGCTGCCCCTGACTTGCACTAAAATGTACAAAAACGGTTGTTTTCTGTTAACTATGCACAATAAAGAACACAATTTATTGATTTATTGTTGCTTTATTAACCAAATATGGAAAAAATTTGTTGACAAGAAGTTTAAAAATGTTTTTTTTTCTTTTTTTTTTCGTATTGCACAAAACAGTAATGGATGCAGATACAAAATTTGCAATAAATCGCTCATTTGTTATCGAATTTGCATCAAATGAACACCAAACGATGTAGATTTTTTTTACGTATATTACACGTCATGACTAACAAACTGTAAAAAATGGAGCTGCACCCCTCTTGCTGCAAGGTCCTCAATTCCTGCAACCACTCGTGGGACAATAATTGTTAGATTTTATTTAAACAAGCAGGTAATGCGTAATTGAAATTACACGTGTCCAGTGGTTAGAAAGATATTACAAAGAAAGTAATAAATTACATATTGTACTGTGAGAAGGAAGAAACTACATAAACTATATTGAAGTGCAGAAATGAACTGTATAAATGTCTGTAAATAACTCGCGTGTCCTTTGACTACGTCTGTGCGCTGTGGAGGGTCTACTTGGACTGATATAGCCCCTTTTTGACCCTGGAAAGTGTCTGAAAAAACTGCAGATCAAAAGTCCCAACACTTTCCCGCTGCATCCTGTCTGTGCGTGTACAGTATGGGGCTGTGTGTGGAGATCGTTGCATCTGAACAGTAATGAATGACCGTTTAATAGGCCAACCGGCGGGTTTTACATGTTTGAAAAACTGAATATTTAGTAAACTCGAAAATTTTCAAAAAATATTCATTCTTAATTGTCATGACTTATATGGTATACTGTTATTTCGAATAACTGAATACGCTTTTTATGAGTACGCGCGTTCCGATGTCAATTCGTTGTCATTGTCACAATCTTACCTGTGCGTACGAATATATTTTTTATTCTGTTTGACAAGTCTCCTTATCGGTAACACGGTTCAGAACACCACAATACTGTTCGCTATAAAATTATAATTAAACGATCAAACGGTGCGGTACAGATTCAGCAATAAGGAGAGTAGTCTTAAAATATCGTTCATGTTAATGTTGCAACGCTGTATGATCGTTCCACGGGATTTGCTCGATATAAAAGCAGCTTGGTAGTCTATCGCGTGACAAATGGACCGCAAAGGGGTAACACGTTGAAGATGGGACCAGGAGAGGAACGGTGTGTCCTTGTAAGCGTTCTCGATTGTTGGGATGTAGAATCGCGGATAGAATGCAGCGTTCGATCTTCCCTTCGCGATGTACCCGATGCTCTTACGATAAATTAATACTGCAAGAAACTGGTTCAAGAATGTGTTGTGGCACAGAGAGACGTCTTAAGGGGTACAAGTCCGTTGTGGTTGTGTTCTTGTTAACTTCTGAGTGTGTTCTGTGCGTGACGGTTGAATGCGTCCTCGTTTCCGCTTGAATTTCTTTCTTCACGATAACTCTTCCACTCCCTTTTTTTCCCCTATTCAGGATTTTACATAAAATGACCGTGGGATGCTGTACAATTTATCGGAGGCTATAAGCTACCGTATCTGCTGAGCGTTTCGATACGGAGCTGAAGGTTTTCACTCGGAGTCTTTATCAAGGCTTCTCGATACGATGGTGAATCGAGGATCTGAGAATTTCGTAATTGCTCGTTTACTTTATTTCGAGTTCGTTTCAATTACGCGGATAGTTTTCAGAAAGTGTTATTGGTTTTCGGTTGTTGATCAGGGATGGGATCAAGCTCAATCATTTATGAAACTACCTAGCTGGCTTCGAGTTCGAATAGCGATACTTATAAATGTTTCAAGAAGTCGAAATTAATAATAAACGAAGTCCATTAAAATCCTCTGTGGATCCAGCTCGCTGTAACGATAGTCTTCGAAACAGTCATCTCACTTTCCCGCGTAGCAACCCGAACGAGATGAGTTTCTGAACACAGGAGATTCGTTTGTCAGACGCTTCGCACGACCCTGATCGAGGTCTTCGTTTCGGTCCCCTGACAAGGGGACTTCCAACATACATAAGTATAACACAGTATCAGTGTTCAAAACATTATAAAAGTTTATGATACCTTCTGCAAAACAAGCCCAAATACTTCTTTTCGCACAAAGTGGAAGAAAATTATACATCTTATAATTATCGTTAAATGACAAAAAAAAATTCTAAAAACACGTATCCTCTATTTTGGTCCGTAGTTCACACACACAAATTTACACTAAAGAGGATTAACATTTTGCAAGAAAAATCAATTAAAAAATTTTAATTTTTTATGTATTACTTAAACAAATGATTTTTTCTTAAATTTTATTATGTGAAAACTTCCCCACTCAAAAACACACAATTTAAGAAAGAAATATTTTTCCTAGACCCTTTAGTTTCCGAGATATTCAAAAAAATTCGTTTTCAACCCTCAACTGTGAGGGCTGATATCACCCCTTCAATATGGACGATTGCCGATAAAAAAAAATACGTGTTCAATATTTTTTTGCAATCTATCTCCCATATAAATTTCATCAAAATCGGCGTGTGCGGGTTAGATATGTTCCCTTGTGAGTTGTCCTTTGTCACCCGGGTTCCAATGTACTCAAAACACGTGTTTGTCCGGCGACTCGTGAAATTTACGACTTCGCTGGATCTCTTCCATGGAGTGTACGCGCAGAGATACCGTAAACGTAGCGCTGCGCGAAGAAGAAGAAAACAGTCGGTATTCCATTTGCCGATCATTGAGGAAAACTTCTCGTCCCGGACAGTAACGGTATCGGGAGAAGCGCGTTCGATCGGGCAGCATCGAAACGTAGATCGTTATATCGCGCATCGTTATCTCCGGTCGTTAAAGATCGCACATAATACTTGCATCGGCTTGAATTCGATCTAACGGGAATCCCGGCGAGCTTGTCAATTGTTCAAGAAACCGTCGACCGAAACGGTATACCCGTCCCGGGGTAATAGATTTGCTCCGACTACCGTGTCTCTCGGTCAACGATCCGTGAGAAAAGTGAGGAGATAAACCTTCAGCCATTATCGAACAAGATAAATTCAAATTGCATTAGACGGCGTGAGAAAAAAATCTGCTACATGCACGCCTAAACGGAAATTAATTTACAGGATTCAGCTTACGGTCGACGGTGCGAGGGCTTTCAGCGACTAACCCTAGGTTCGTATTATGTGCAAGGCTGCGGTTCACATTCAACAAGTATTCATTTTTATTCAAATACAATCTACAACTTTTTGGATTGCTATTACATCGTAAGCAGCTTGTTCATTACATTCTGTAAGGGAGACAAAAACCGAGTGGACTTAGACCGAGAATCAAAACCGGGATCTTCGTATTCTAGGAGGTTGATTAGCTCCACTAAACTATCCAACCCACTATCGATTATTTCTCCCTAAACAGAGGATACTGAAATGGTTGCCGCCTACAATTCTTATTTTGATCAGGCTATTATAGCATTCATTTATGCTGTTGACACATGGTGGTTTGAAAAACACCTAAAGCTGTGGGTCCCCTGGCTAACGATCATAGCAATCGATGCTGGGTTGCACTAAAGAAAAAGAACAATAACGACAGTGGGGTTGCATGCTAAACTTGATGTGAACCAAGAAACACTGAACAAGTTAAAATATTCTTTCAAAAAATATTCTCCTAACAGATAGTGCCAATTCCTCGATCATTTGCGTGGAAACATATTGCCGCAATATTGACGTTCTACCTAATGCGAATGTACTTACGCTACCGTCCAGAAGTATCCGGACACTTACATGTTTGTAGATATCACTGAAATACTTTACAAATATAGATCTATTCTTGGTTTGTTATGTAATTTTACAGTTATTATGCTATTATTGGACAACATGATCGATATTTATTAACAAATAATGTTGACAAAATTATTATAACGAAAGTTAAGTAAAAACGTACTTCAGGAAGATAACGATCCAAAACACACTTCAAAACATTGTCCTGGCTATGTACAGCAGGAAGAAGAACAAAAATTATTATGTAACATTAGATGGCTACCTCAAACTCCGGATTTGAATCTTATTGAGCTGCTTTGGGACCACCTTGATAGAAATGTCAGACAACATTGTCCAACATCAAAAGAACAGCTCTGAAATATTTTGCAAAATGCATGTATTAATGTTCCTTCAACATTAATAAGGAAATTATTTGAGAGGATGTCTCGTTTAAGAAAGAAAGTAAGGCAAACAAGGGGTTCCTTTTTCGACAAGAAGACTCTTTATCAGTATCTTTGTAATTATCATGTATAATAGACGCACACAATAAAATTTATTATTAATATATAATGTACAATAAAATATATCATTGTTATTTTTTTTTAATAGAATATATCAGTATCCCATTTGAAATATAAATCCATGGCGATTCATCTCGTCATTTTGATTAATTCACACGTATGTTACAAGTATTGAAGTGGTCGGAAACTTTTCGCCAGCAGTGTACGTACTTACATATAGAAGGTATGATGGGATGCAATTTTAGACGACTTTGTCTCCCGTTTGTTCCTTCTTCATATCGTAGTGTATTTAATCTGCTTATTTCTGATCAGAGTTGGTATTTGTATAAATTTAAGCGAGTCTCAGCCACTTAAGATTGACGAAATTTGGACCAGGACGATGCAGGTGTTTGGTTGATTTTAGTTTGAGTTTAACAGTGCTAACGATCACAACCATAAGTTCAGGAAAGGAATCGTCGACAGAAAACCATGTTGCTATCATAGTGTTGACCAAAGAAGGCTATTCTATTAGACAAATAGTAGCGGAAACCGAAATGTTCATAATTATATTGTTATAGTATTAAGACGCTACTTCTCTGAATTTGGTAGGTGTCCGAATACTTATGGACGGTAGTGTAGCTAGAGCAGTCAGAGCAACCATCGAGGGTAATCGACGGGTGGATTAAAATTTCACGTCTGTTTTCGCGAAACCCGTCCCATCCAGTGTCATATCGCTCTCGAACGTTGCTGTTATCGCGGGATCTCGATCGGTCCGTGCACACATCGGATTATACGGTAATGGCGCCATCGAACCGTTGTCTTTTCGATTTACCACGCGACGCGATACGGAAGTGGTTCTTGTACCGCGTAAATACGCGTCCCATTTAAGAACCCGAGACATCGGGTTGCGTAGGTGTGCGACGAGTGGAATGAGCTTCTGGTCGAGGTCAAGTTTCTCCACTGATCGATAGATGCTATCGATATGGTTAAAATCTTCCGTCGATGCAGTTCGGCTGTACACAACTGGTAGGTAAACGACTTCCGGCAGCAGGGAACAAGCTCAGAAGCTATTAAGTTTTGGAATTCTCTAATTCACTTCGAATCGTGTTTCGAAGGAGATCCCCGGTGGTATAAGGGAATCGTTCCTCCATGATGGATCGTGTAACATCATTTCGTCTGTCTCCTCCCTGTCGCCGTAATGAACGTTTAGAGTCAATTCCCGGAGTACGATACTCCTGCTCATTTATATTGATGATTTCACATGATGACGGGGACGAGTCCTCTGTGATTCGATATTGTGCAATTATTGGCTGCGCTGTCATCCGTCACAAGTTTCTTAGTTAAATCCTGCATCATCTGACTTTAACTCTTTAGAATTCGAGTGTTATTAATAATGCAGTGCAACTCGATCCGAGTTCAAAGTTAACAGAAATGTCACGTTCCAATCTGTAAAAAATTTGCTGGTAAGACGTGCACTTAGGCCAATGCACAAATTGCACAGAAATTAGCTCATAGGCTGAAACTATTCATTTTCAAACACCTGTCCATTACAGCTTTTATCCTCTTTTAGTGAGTTCTTGTACAGTTTGTACCTAGATGGCCCTCTGGCTTCCAGATGACTATTTAACACTTTGACTGCCACGTTGTGTTACTTGACAATTGCAAACTTTCTACATTTTTATACGGAATGAATATACCTCAAAATAATACGCGTTTTAATCAATAATATTAGTAAATTTTATACTATTTCCATTGGGTCCGTTGAAGCTGCTTAGATATATTTATTAGTGCTACGCAGATCAAATAAATAATTATTGAATTGAAGTGTCATCCATATGTGGGTGACACGGTAGTCAACGTGTTAACTCTCGCACACCGAATGCCAGGTCATTTTGACCTGGCCCATAGCCCGCGTACCGCAAGAGCCTATGTATATTTTCATTACTATTAAATAAAATATTGAAAAGAACAATGTAATCATAAAAAAATAATAGCAAAATTTATTACAAAACCTTCTTTCAAAATGTAAACATAAGTAAACTTTTACTATGGGTCAAAATGACCCGACATTCAGAGCCCGCGTCTCTGCTCGAACATCCGGTGTCCGAGGGTTAAAGCAACCTGTGCATGTTGATACGTATTGGAGCACTTGAACAATAAACTTCGATGCAGATAGTGATTAAAATAATTGTGAGGCAAGGGGTTATCCGAATCCATTCCAACAGAAACGAAGGTCGGATGGAGCAATGAATTCGAGAGAAGGTCGAAGCATATAAATGCCCCGATATCGGAAGAAGTAGAGAAACAGAGGGGTGGAAGACTCCGGCGTCTCTGGGACGCTAGCCCCAATAACATAATACATCACGCGCGTACCGGCAGACAATACCCGGAGATTACCTCACAATGGCCGATGATTTACTTCTGCTCTCATTACCCTGCTTTTGTCGCGGGTCGGCCCGATTGGCGCCGTTGTCATTAGAAAAGTAACGGAGGCGGACACCCTCCGGCCCTCGGCTCTCTCATATTATCCGGATTTGCTGGGGCAAAGTACAGAGTCGCACGAAAATTAGAAAGAATCCCGGTGAAGTAGTAACTCCGAAAAACTCGATTACCGTCACACCTTTACGCCTTGATTCTTTTGTCGTTCCTCCCTGTTGATCATCCTGGCCCCGACATTCAACCGACAGCGTCACGAGATTTTCTTTTGTGAATGCAGGCTGATTCCAGTGTCGCGAAATTTGCAGGCGTACAGTAGATCGCGGAGCTGATAAAAGTCTTAATAAACGTGAGTCCATGATTTTGGTTTGTGCTCTAGGCGTGTACTTGGTTAGTTTTGAAAGTTCTATACCCCGTATGTCAACTCAGTTGATACTGACAGTCAAATTTGTTTTATGTGTCAGGTTAAATGAAATGTCAATGTAACACGTAGATGACACACGATATATAAAGATCGAATAATTCAGTCACCAAACGAAGGAGTACAAAGAATTATAGATGAATTTTCCTCTCTCTCTCTCTCTCTCTCTCTCTTAAGGTACTACCTCCGGTTTCATCAGTTTCATTTAATGCGTTAACTTAATTCAGACACGCTCAATCCCTCGGCGTTGTTTATTTTCTTAAAGTCTCCATAAATCACCATTTCGTATAACTTCATCCAGCACGCAGGAACCTGTCAACGATCTTACGCAGCCGTGCGCCTTAACTTTGCACGCAATCGTTTACCCCTTTAACGAGATTTAGACCGGATAAGATGGCGGATTACCTGGGCAATTCATGTCTCGAACACCTGCTTCGATGGAGGTCAACGTATCCGCCGGTCTAGTACTCCCATGAACTCTTCCTCTTTGCCGCATACATCTCTTCCCTAATAATTGGTCGAGTTATCCGTTCGCCTAGACGTACAGGGGTTTCGCGTTCGCGAGCACGGTGATACATCGTACGATTAAGCGGCCATCGCGATTATCTCGAGTGATTTATCGGTGTAGGCAACCTGACCGGTCGGCTGGGTCAAAATGACCACGGCTGGAATATTATTGGCGGCAACCGTATTGCCGGCGGCAGGCTGCCACGTGTGTAGCCGCAACCCCACGGTGATCCCGCTGGTCGATGCATCTTTCGTGACCCCATCGCGCGAGGAACGTGTTGAACAAGTTATGCCAGTCGTACAGCTTATGCCAGAGCCGCTGCCGCAGCCTTCGGACACGGATGTCTCGCATGCATCGCGGACACAGGTAAGTATCTCTCGCGAGAGATTTCCTTGCCCCTTGTTTCGTCGTGGTCGATGGACCGTGACAGACGACCGATAAAGCCCGGAAATCGATTTCGTTCTGGTAGCGGAGCGACGATGTCCTCCGCCGACGAACATCATCGCCGCCGTCGAGAATAAACCGGCGAGTGAGGCGGGATGAACTCTCCACCTACGGATTGAATTACCAGGCTCCCGAACGACAGACGGTTTTATTTCATTATTTTTTTAAAGAGACAATCGTCCGGTGTCCTTGCGAGAATGTTGGGAATCATACTTACAGTGGACGAGAGAAATATGTAAACGGTAGCGTTTACTTCTGTCTGTCGGATTCGAAGAAAGCATTCGTGACACTAAATGGTCATGTTAAAAAACAAGTTATCGCTTTGTAGGTAACACGACCTTGAACCATTTAATCCAGATGTATCTGAAATAATGAGCATCGCGCTGGTTTCGATCGTTCTTGGATTTTCGTTACGAATCGCCGCTATGGAGAGGAAAATTCTCTGCGATGCGTTACGTAAGGCGAAGGCAGCAGGTTCACGCAAGGTGCGCGTTTAGAAGATAATAGTTCGTATCGCAGGTTTACGCGAACCCGTCGGGGTCAACGGACGACCCACGACGTCACCGTGTAAGACGGGGTGGGTAAAATGCTTTCCTCCTTCCCTCTCCTCGCTTCCTTTCGCAGCAGACATCCACGTAACTCCCTTTCCACGTCGTGTACCCCTTCCTCTGCACCCTCCTTTCGTTCCAGGCATTCTAGCCGCCGATGTTCGTCGAGGTGCAGCAGTCTCCTTGTCTCTCCCACCCACCCGAGAGGTTCGAGTGCAGCGAATCTACCACCCCCACCAACCCTCCCTGCCTTCTTACCTCGACGAACCGGCCACCCCCGTCGTCTCTTCTTCCACGTAGCTCCTTTCCACGCTCCGCCTCACCCCTGTCACGGCCCTTTCTCTATGCATATTTCATCGCACTACTCGCGCGATGCGCTTCTCTCCACCCTCTCCTCGCTCGCATGTCGCATCATCGACCCCCTTCGTTCTCCGTCGTTCACCTGCCAACCCTGCGACGGGTCAAAAAGCTCGCAAGGATCATCCTTCGAGATCGGTATTGACGTTTCATTAGCCAGATACAGGCAAGTTTTTCCTTCGTTTTGGTGGCCACTGGAGGGGTGAGATTACGAGGGAAGATGTAACTGTGTTTTTTTGTTGACGTTCTGCATCCGCGAATCAGCGATGCTCAGAAAATAAGGAAAATGTCTTTTTACGGTGTAGGTTAATTAAAAAGGTCAAGGTTATATGTATACTTATCTGTAAATTAAGTTTACGTTTTTTTATGCTTCCATTTGTAAGCGAGTTTTTTCATTCTGCCTCGTCTTCGTGTTTGGGTTCTAGAGGGAAAGGAGAAGTTGCATTGTATACGAGAATATGACGCTGAACGGCCTAGTCTTTTCTTCGTCACCCTTAGGGCTGTTGAATTCTCTGACAATTCCCTCTTCTTGATGTTAAAAGAATCAAGTCAATGTTAATGGTGTATTTATTGTCTGTGATAGGGCATTTCAATCTACGCGTATCACGCAGCGATTTGCCTACCAAACTTATGTACATGTACTGGGTGTCCGTGTGAAAGATTGTCTCCTTAAGCGAGGTGATACAAAAGTTAGAATGCAGTAAGAAATGCTTTCACAACCTCTATACATCCTCTATTCTCAAACAAACAGGTGTTTCAAGTAATTATCTAACAGAAAGCCGTGAAACTGTTCCGAGTACCATCTGCATCCGCTGTCTAAAAACAAATGACGGCAACGTCGACCACCGTTCTCGACTTACGTCCAAACGAGAATTTAAATACGCGGTTGGAACGGGGGCGAGGACGGGATCAAACAATTCGAATTAATGCATCGGCCCGCGGACGTGGGCGACTTTAAAATAAATACGGTTGTCATATGGCGATTAGTGGGGTGTTCGTGGCGATGCTGCCTGGCCGGACGATGATCGATGGCGGCCATAAATAATGCAACACCCCTCGGTGCGATTCTGAGTCGTCGGGCCACCCTTGGAAATAGGAGAGTTTCGTCTCCGTCCCTTTCTAACCCACGTCGCCCTTTCCACCGTTCTTCGTCCCTATGCCATTTCCGATACACAGCACGCGTTGCGGCATTCATCGCTCCGTGTCAGCGGCCACCCTCGACCCTTAAAGCCATTTAATTTGGATTCGGGTTATTAATTATTAATTAGCGCCGCGCTCCTATTATATCTCTATCGCGCGGTGCAACGCCTCCCCGACGCTCTAACGACGTTATACCATTAAATTGTCGACGCTTGTTAGCGTTTACAAAAAGTGATTTCAAAAAGTAACCCGTGTCCTTTGCCACCTTTGTTCTTTTTTTTTCGTCTCGAGACGGGAATTCGAATCGCACGCCTCCGCGTCACGTAATTAATCGCATCGTCGTCACGAAGACGCTTCTCCTCTCTCTTCTGTTTTTTTTTTCATGTCCCTTTATTAGTCCCCCGGGTTAAGGGCTCCTTTGATCGCGCGTCTTTTCTCTCGATTCCGTTCATCCCGCTCGGGCTACTCGCGCGACAAATACAAAAGCTTCGCGAGTGCCTGTGCGGAGCTTGTTACACAGCAGATAACTTGATGCATGCAATAACCTGGCACTGTTCAAGAGATGAAAATTTGTTAGTTTCATCTAGGGGATAATTAGACCTGCAATGAGTCTGTCCGAGAATTTGTTCCTGTACGAGCATTATTGTAACAGACGTACCGATTCTTTAATTCTTTGCACTACAGCGCCTTTGACTTTCAGACGATCGTTGAAAGCGAATTGTGTGTTGACGGATGTTCTTCGTTTAGTAGTTCGAAAAATCGTACGTGATGGAGTTAATAGTGCATGCATTCTAGAATTGGTTAGATCGAATGAGTGTAGTTGGATCTTAGATAATATTGCACTATTTCACAAGCGCAATTTTTCAACAAGTCTCACCAATCATGATCCTATTATTAGGATTTGTAATTATGCAAACATCTTATCTGCAAGTGTACACTTTTCCCCTTCATCTCTGTCCTCTGCCCTCAACAACTAACATGTTCATCGAGTTATGATGTACATGTCCGACGCTTCCAATACATCATAAATTTTCTCTGTAGTTAGAGGGCTTGTCCGTGCATGAAATAAAATAAAAATTACTGGTGAACATGCTAACTTTTCCTCGGACCATCCCAAACATTCAACCTTTTGCGGTCCGAACGTGCGTCCCAGACAGAAGTGATGCACACAGGCTGACCATACACGGTGCACTTATAAATTTACGTTACGTACAAATGTTACCTTTCCTAAGTGGAACAATTTCTGTCTAACAGAAAAATAACTATTTCCATGCAATCCGCTCAAAAGGCTGAAAGTTATTCGGATCACAAAAGGTGAAGCCATCGCATTTTTCCAAATTTCCCAGCGACTCGACACCTCGAGCTAATTACTCACGCGCCTTTCACTCGCGTTTCCAGAAGTCGGTGCTGTTCAAAGTTATTCTTTTTCCACATGCACCGTGACGAACGTCGCACCTAACAGCAACGACAACAGCATCCTCGCGCGGTGAAACGACTGCATCTCGCCACTGATTAATTATCTTGGAGCGCGTCGTCGACATGGACGAGAAACTCGAATCCTCTCGAGCGGCGTGGAACGATCGAATCCACTTTGCGAGCCATTGTCCCGCGGTCTGACATTTCCGCGTCGATCGCCGGCGATAGATCGATTTCGCGCGGCGTCTTACGTTCCCCGAAAGATTTATCGTATGCGCCGATCGCGGGGATAATAGGTTGAACGACCTCGACTTTATCTTGAGTCTTGAACCTCGGGACCGCGAACAATCGATCTCTGGCGATCTTCAACGTGGCCGCAGAAGGACGAGGGCCCATTATGCTCGCTGGATTCCCGTGCGTGCGAAAGGTCATGCACCGCGACCACTCCGACGTTTTTTCACTTTCTAATGCCGATAGGATGAGACTAGTAGGTTGGAGTCGTTAAGACGATAACGATAATCGAAATGTTTTATCGGCAGCCTTTCATTCACTGTGATTACAGTCCTTTCACAGTCGAAACTGCGTCTGGGCACGTGGCTTCGAATTGCCTTGTTCGTCGGAATGGTATTAGCATAAATGCTCTAGCACAAGTATTGGTTCAAGTTACGCAGAAGGCGTGGTTTAGTTGACAGACATGAAAAGTGTTCAAAATGACCATCTAGTTTGGAAATTTTCTCCAGAGAACTAAATCACCCTGTTTCTGACCCCTTCAGTGAATCATCTCAAACTCGTCTTCGCACTCCTGCGTATGAGGAAATTCTTCTCTAGCTACAGGAGACATTATTCAAAGAAAAATTAAAACAAAAGCATCATTCATATTGTATGAAGCAAATCTGTTCGTTTTTCGATCGTCAGACTGGGTCACCGGTAAAAATGCAAACCATCCGATCCTTTTAGCGGAGGAAATCCGGCAATGGCCCCGCCAAGGCAAGGCACAATGAAGCGTAATACGGTTATCCGCGCTGAATGGTCCGACGCAGAAAAAGAGCTAGCTCGTAGGTAAGTAAATTTTGTAGGCTTCGTTCGATCAGCGAAAAAAAGAAAAAGAAAGAAGAAGAAGGAGACTCGAATTTATTCTCTGTCTAGTTCCTCGTGGCGGCGCTTGGATAAAGACAGCATTCAAGGTATTGTGGCCCCCAGAAGGGGCTTGGAAGGGCGAGCTTTCCGCTTGTTGCCATTGAGAGGCATTTCGAAGCCCTTCTTGACAAATCGACGCTTGTCGGGAAACTCCATTCTTCAAGGGTGGAACGCGCGCCACCGGATTTATCGCGTGCCGTTTGCCCGTACATCCTATCGCATAAATATCGCCAATAATCTGAATTTATGTTTAAAAGAGCTCCTTTTCAGGAAACGCTGCGAAGAATCGTTCTCGTATGACGCATAATGCAGGATGTCTTGGAAAAAATTGATCGTAGGGCTTCGATTTGAGAACAGAGCACGTCGTTGAGTCTTCTGTACGGAAGTTTTTATTCTTCCACGAATTTTTAATTCCTCAGAGTGTTTGCGGGCTGCCTATCGTAGTTTCATGTGCGATACTCGATATCTTGAGAATAATGGATTGCTGAGTGCATCGATTCGCTACTTCATCGTTTTCTGGTTTAAATGTAGGGTGTAGTGTCAGATTTTGTATTGCTCGAATTCTTCATAGATTAGTCCTTCGCAATGTCTAGTCAATTGAAACATTATTAATCTCTCAGAATTTTTTTCCAAGTGTTTCCTAAATACAGAGCACAGCAAATATTCTCAATTTAATGGCCAAAGAAGACGATGTTGATTAATCCACATCTAGACATAGTCATCCAATCAGTTCGATCGATCCTTCGATCGTCCAATCTCCTCCATTTAAAAGGACAACAATAAAATCTGACTGTAAACTCTCCCCTAATCCCAAAAACCGGGCCATTATCGCTTCGTCTCTAAGAAACATCCCGTGTCGTTCCACAAAGGGTGGCAGGTGTAACGATTTACCGTTTAAAAGAATTTGGTGAATTGAAGGGTGTTGGTGACCGGTTTAGAAAGGATGATCTGTAAGGAGGCGTCCGGCTTGGAGGGAGGTTTCTCTCGTCGAAGGCAGTGGATTATCGGGGACGTCCTCGGGAAAAAGAAATGGGAAGCCATTTCCGTCGTGTCCTTATTTAGAGGAGGGACACGTCCGGGGTAGGCAAGGAAACGCCAAAGAAGAGGCAGTGTTTCGCGCGTAAGTTATTGCCTCGGGACGCGGTGCATATAAATCCACGCTTAGCGTATTGTTTTCCAGATCAGGAGAAAATATATGTGCGTTTCTCACTATACGTATAGCTCTATGGAGGCCAAAGCACCCCGCTGACTGTCGCGGACAGTCTTTTGCGGAGGAAGGTCGCGCCTTTATGCCGCGTTCACTTTGTCCTGTCTCCTCCATCGGCCGGTCGCGAATGGGGAAACCGTGGAATGAGATTCTTTGGATACGAAACCGGTGTCGGATAGTTAAGCGAAAACGTGGCGTCGTGGTATGCGCGAGGAGATGTCGAAGATATCCGACCAACAAAATAATCCCCCTCGAACCGCCGCGCTGCTTGAGCTTTATGCTTGAATTCGCTCCACTGCCTTTAGGCTAAGGATACTCTTAACGAAACGTTGCAAGTGTGGTTGTTTCAGGTTCAGGCGGTGAAAATGGTATTGTACAGCTTGGAGGAAACGTTTTTCCCGTCTGAAGTGTCTTAAAAATTTTAACGCGGTCAACTACGTTGCCCTGAAACACTCTGTATCTTGTCCAGAGCATCAACGCGTTGACTACTACAGTGGAAACTCCCATACCTGGTCAGACACACTATAATATGTCAATAAAATGTCAAAACTCTCATTGACACGTTCGCTACCATGGTCGATTTAAGAAAAACGTCCACCACAAACCACGCTTTATTTTTATCAATTATTTCTGTCACATATGTGTGACGTCAAGCTTTCAAAACAGAATCGACGCGTCACACATATGTGACGCGGATAGCGAACGTGTTAATGAGAAATTTACGTATAAATTATTAACACGTTGAACGCCCGCACCGTGACGGTCACCGGTGACCGGCACCTCAAATTTAATTAAATTAAATAATTATTTATTGTCGCAAAATTCTGAGCAAACTTCATACTGAAACAATAATGTAGAAACAGAAGAACACGACTGAGTACTCAAATCTTTCTTTTCTTTACAATTTATATAAAAAATAGTAAAATATATCGTGTCTGGTTAGATACGGCCGTTTTCACTGTGACATTCAACGTGCTAAGGGAAATGTGTTTAATACTTCGAGGTCCATATATGGGTGACACTTATTGTTAGATTCAATTAATATTTATTTGATCATATATAGTATTGATAAATGTATTTATCAAAGCCTAATATAACCGATAGAAAAGATATCAGTCTTATAAAAAGTATATTTTATTCTAGAGATCTCAATGTCGCTTCTTCTTCCATCAAAACTGACACCAACGTTCGTTGCACATTAGAATTAGATCCGATTAGGTTCAGGTTGTGTCTGCGTTAGGACTCGGCACACACAATTGCAAGTTCATCGACCGACAGCCTCCGTATCAGAATTTCATCGAAACGTTCCCCTCGAACGCGGTTCGATGGCGGTCGTAAAAAAAAAGTAAAATCAAAGGAAACGTATTGCGTGTCGTTAAAGGTACATCGGTCGTGGTCGAAGACGCTAAAGAGGAGCACGATTTAATCTGTCCTGATAACGCCGGTGATAAATGTCGGCGATCGACAGGTTCTCGGTTGCTGGTTTGCACACCCACGCGGTCGATTCGACCGGGAATCGTTCCCGGAGGCGCTTGTAATCCTTAACGCACCTAATCGTCCGTGGACACACGTTAATTGTCCACGTGTGTGTGCGCGTGTGTGTGGTGCGAGGCGTGATTTACCGATCTGCAAAGCGCAGAATGTCGTGAAGTCAGGTGCGAAAAGAAATCGAGATATTTGCGCCTGTCAGGAGGAACAATTGTGAAATTTTCCAGCCTACTCGCATACTCGCTCAACACGTATGGAGAAACGGCTTGAAGCAGCTTCGAGTTCGACGATGTTCGATCGATCATGTATTGACACGATACCAGAAAAATTCAAGTGACCTTGAGGAGGATGTCCTACCGATTGTAATATGTGTATGATAAAAATTTCGAACTGTCTAGTTCCTCAGATACATTATACTATTTCTAAAAAGCGCGGAGGCACTTTGGGTGGCAATATAAAGGGCAAGGTGCAACATATAGAATCATTCCATACGTGGCTTCGTCCTGTAGACAATCGATTTAAAAAATGTCTACAGAACGTACATGATTCTATGTACGTTTTCTAACGTGTCAGCTTATTATTTATTGTTTCTAGTTTCGTTACTATGTATCACCAGTGACAGTTGTGATATGACTTTCTCTCTGTCAATTCATTTGGAACAATCCTAAAGGAGTTGATACATCAAGCAATGAAATCGCTGAACGTGACGACGACTGTATTTCTACAATTTTTTACTAAAATGAAAAACAAGTACTGTTCAAAATCCTGTTGTATTTTTAACTACACAGCGATTATTAATCATGCAACAGCTCATAGAAAATTAGAGCAAGTGGAAGTAGCCGGGAGTAGACAGACGCAGTAACTGACTCGTATTCAAGTTCCATTTTCTCGAAACTGAAATTTCGAACGAAAAAAATGGTATTCAATATTTTTTATTCCACGTTTATCGAGGCATCGCCATCTTCTCGGTTTCTTCACGAATTATCTTTACCCTGTACGATACCAACAATTACGAAGCAATAAAATCAGCATAATAACTTTAGATAAACATTTTTCCAAAATTATTCGAAAATAACGCTCAGCTCTTTTGCGAATCGACAGCTTGCCAACGGACTCTTCACCCTGTCATTATCGCTTTCAGAAGTATCACAAAGTGTCTCGTGTTCCTGCCGTACTCGATCAACGATTATCGATCACACGATACGCACATCTCGTTCCCTCGCGGAGTTATAATCGTACGCAGCCATTACTCTCGAAAACAGGTACTTTCACTGGAACTGATAGAGATCGGTCGCGGTCTAATTAAATTCCGTACAATAGAGAGACCGGGCGGCTCATTAACCTCTTCACGGATACTGACGCACGTACGTTTAATTTCTTAAAAAATTCAGCTCTTCTTTGTTTCATATACGTAATGATTATTGCGGTATATAATGGTCACACTATTTTTACAGAGATTTCTGAACTTTTTCAATTTTCCTCCTGACACTTGTGTGGAATTTAGGATTCGCAATTTCACGAGTTCCTCACTCTCGACTGTGTTCTCCAAAAACAGATGCATTTATATTCTCATATACACACAGACTCTCACATTCCACAAGCTAAAAAGATTTTCTTAACGCTGGTGTACTCTGAACGCTTATCTAAAGTCACACCCACGTCATCCTTGACCTATTGCTACAAGATGACTGCTATAGCCGTCAGATTTTTGTTGATATGCTGGCAAATGACGGCTATAGCTGTCATCTTGTAGCAACAAAGGAACATTTAAAAAAAAAAGTGTGTTTCTGATGCCGATTTAGGAACAAAAAGTGTGCGTCTATGGGTTAAATGCGACGCTACGTCTATGAATGAATTTTAATTCCTTTCTTTTCAACTTCAATAAATTCATCCCTGAAGGTGTTCAACTACTGTCAATTGTCACGTGGGCCACAGTCTCGCGCGAAGACTTCTTTCGTCATGGTTTCCCATGCAGAGAATTCGCCGAATTTGCGAAACGATCACCCAGAAGGGGACGTTAAGGTTGCCTGCACGGTAACGCGTACTGCGGCTTTAATTACGCAAGATCGAGTGGACGATCGGTCGAAGATATCCGTTCGCCGCAAAAATGATAATAGCACGACGTCTAATTATATGCGAGGCAGCCTGCGCGCCGGGACTTTCGTGGAAAAAGGCAGGTGATTGGTTGACGCGGCGCAAATGAGCTGCGTATATACCGGTGCACACGTGCTCATACGTTTTGAAAGTATCGAAAGCGCGAATCGCTTTATTAAACCACCAGGAAGAGCCGTGTACCGTGTTCAACCATTTCGCTACGGCTTGTAATTAAAAACGTTCGTATTACACCAAACCAAACAGTTGCTTCCCGTGCTCTCTTCAAAAGTACCAAATTCGTTCATTCGCAAAATTTTTTTTCCGTCGAGAATTCGATTGCTGTCATTTATGATAGCCGTTGCTCCATCTGTGCGTTCGAACAATTTTGCCCTGCATTAAGCAAGAAAATACACGTAGCGGTTTGAAGTTAATCCTTTGCGCTCGGATTTTGCTCGTGTACGACTTCCAATAATTTAATACGTGAGTGTGTTTTCACAGTTATTATTAATGATTCTTTACTATCTGGTAGCGTGTACAGGGTGTTCCAAGCTACTTACAGTTTTCAAGATGACAAATTTATGTATAATAAACAACAGCGCAAATTTGCGAAGAAAAGTGTATACGTGAAAGGTTACTGTACACGCCTTGAAACGCACTGTCAACTGATCTGAAAAGGAATATAAAATTACATTTAAAAAATCGAAGTTGAACTTCGTATCTCTTAAAATAATAATATAAGAAAAATTCGTCTTTGCCAATAAATTTGCTACCTCATACCATACAACTTTCACATATAAAATTTTTTCATATCTTCAATACGTTGCGAAATAAGGGTTTGTTTGAACTCTTTGAACTCCTTTGTCGAGTGTGACTCAACATCGATTTTATTTACAGGTACTCCTATATCAAGTCACACTCGACATTTTTAAATTGCCAGCTTAAATATGTATTATATTTCGCAATACTTCTTTGTTACCTAGATAAGCAATGTTACATTTATATGACCCTTTCTTGTAACAAAAAAAGACCTTGAAGTGTTCAGATACATGATTGTTTGTACGTAATTGGTTCCTATCAACCAACTGTCTTCTGAAGTACATTTCAAATAAACCACTTAAAATAATAGTTATTGAATTGAAAATTAAACAAAAATTAAGAATTCAAAGGGTTAAGCGTGGGCACCCTTTTTATGAAAGATTTTCAAGTTTTCGAATACTTGTACAAGTGGATCTAATAAACAAGTTCTCCGAAAAATCGTTAGACTCGTTAACTAGCAATGCGTCTTATACTTCTTGTAATGTCTGAAACAATTTGTTCATACGTGTTTTTTTCAAATGAAATATCGAAGGGTGAACTGCAGAGAAACGTTCCCATAACTCTGTGCGTGCGGTGAAATGGCAGGTAATAATCAAACGGGAGATTTACTCGTCTACACTTAGAGTTGCGCCAGGTTTTCTAATTAGTGACGGCAGTAAACGTGCGTGGACGGAATTGCAGCTTGTCGCGTTGTTCCACCAGAAAACCGTACAATTATCGAGTGTTTGCCTCCGTGGACACCTGTAATCGCGCAGCGACAACTTCAAGCGTGTATTTACGCGCTAACGAGGTCGACAGTCCGTTCGAGACACTCGAATTCCTCGAAAAAGAAGTTATCGAATTAATCATGCCGCGATATCTTGATTTTATATAATGCATCCCAGTCGATGCGATCTCGGAATATTTAAAACGATCGTTGGCTCCGCTTCAGCCAATTAAGTGTATCAGACTATATGCGAACATATCTACGTTTAATATTTAGCTGTAATTATTGAGTGTCGAGATTGAAACATATGGATCAGTCGAACTTCATGGGAATAGATTAATGGGTCTACACGAATAGAATGTTATTTATATTATCTCAAATGGTATTAACATGCTTTTAATGTAGGGATCGGAAGAGTGACGCAAAGTGAGTTCAATTATTAAAAGCTTCGAACAGTGGTTAATCCCATCCATCAGTATTATTACGTACGATTCTGTTATAGACTTCATTTTGTTTGAGTATAAATCTGGATAACAGAAGTCTGAAAATACTTTCAACATAATTTTAAATAAACTTCACTTCTCCAAGTTAGTTTTGAGATCAAGATATTAATATTGCAGCTTTTTCGCATGCACAAATCAAACAGTAAGTTTCACTATAGAATCTCAAAAACTTCAATCCTCGCAATATGAAACAATGAAAAAATTTACACCGGTCATTCTTAGAATTTACGTTAGCAAGATTTCTATCCCATTGTTCGGTTCATCTTCACGGACCGACTCAGAGTGGGACGAAATGACCGCGGCGATAAAAAAATCTGTAACTTTGCTTCTGCTTTATATATTTTAATGAATTTTTGGAAAGTTAATCACTACGTTATAGACTTTGTCTTCTATTAATTTAAATGGTATTAAAGGACTGGAGTACCCAGATATTCACTTATAGAGTACAAAGTGTTTAATACTTTTGCTTTATTTGACATTTCTGATTTTTTAAATTACAATTTTATGTACAGTATTTATTAATTCAGTTGTTTCATTAATTACTCATATGAAAATATTATGAAATTAATTAAACATTACAAAATTAGACTTGAAGGTTTGCATAAAGAAGTAGAAGGTTTACATGATGGTATAGATATGTTTTCGGTTTCCAAAGTCATTAGTATATTCAGCCATGATTGATTTTTGTGTTCAAATCTTCCTGCAATTCTAATAGAATTTCTCCACTTTTCTTTAAAAGTTCGAAACTAATGCCGGATATGTGTTTCGTCTGCAATTTCGACATTATAAGTATTTGAAATGTAGCGTGATAGCTCTTCATATTTATCAAAAATGTTTTCACGAATTGTTTTATACAGTTCACGATACGAGATCTGCATATTAATGTCTTTGTAATTTTAATTAAATAAATCCGGATTTCACAAAATACAAAAAAGAACACGAAACAGAATGCATACAATATATTGCCACGATTTTTCAATAACGATTGACGATTCGATCAAGAATGCACAGAAATAGAATATTTCCCTCATAGTGTTTTGTTTCTCTGCCCTTGAGTAGGAGGGAGAATAAGAAACATGGAGTGCGAGTGAGACACAGATACGAGACACCAGATAGCGAGAGTATACTTCAACTATTATTTTCTTAAAAAGTAGCATAATGTAGCACCCAATTCTTTTTGTTTCTAAGAGACAAGGATTCATTCCTTTATATGGTATCAATTACATCCGTTGCAAATGGTTGCAACTCTTTAAAAGTTTAGTAGAAGTTGAAGTTTTTGTTAAGACGTAACTCCTTTGATTTAAACACTATTATGAAAAAAGTTATTAACATTTTATCCTAATTTATGTACCTAATGGGATGGATATCCATATAATAAACTATGTAACCAATTTAAACTACATCTTCCAACGTAAGATTCCTCAGAACCATGAATTAAAATTATGGAACCATAAGAGTTCTTGGTGACATTTGTGATTCTCTGCTGACTTTAAGCATCGGTCACAAGAAAACGAAAACAAATATTAAAAAATGGAGTTTACCATATTATAATACAATTAGTTCTCTCTCAAGTAACATGCATTTTTTTCTAATTTACAATATTATGAAAATCGATTTTTGATCGCCGTCAAGTCGTTTCGTCTCACTATGCGACGTAACGTGCCGGAGAACCCGATTAGTCGCGCGATTATGCAGGTGGTATCGCTCATCCAAGCTGGCCGTAACCTTCTCGAAAGTAGCTACCGGCTGGAAAATGGGATATTGGTTCATCGATCTCTCCTCGACCTCGTTAACCGGCGCATTGTTGCCCATCATCGTCAGCCCGTACCGTGTACTTGTTTTTTCAGCCCGCCAGAGCATCGGTATTCAATTGCGAGTCTATCCTATGAACGAGAGGGTTAGCAGAAAAAGGAAAAGAACTCAGTGGCGGAAAAACGACGGTGGATGTCGAAGAAAAGGAGAGCCTCGGGCGATGAGGAGGACGTAGCCGAGGATATGGTAGCGCACCGTTCGCCGTATCCTCGTTTTTATCGCGGCGAGGAGCTGCTCGTCAGCGTCATGTAAATCCAGCCCGAGTTAAAGGGGAACTGAAACGGCCTGGCAAAAACAGCCATAACAATATCTGCATAAGGCATATACGCGACGACCAGGCTAGTTAACCGAGGCGTTTCATTAGGCAGATAAGGCAATCAAGCGGCTGGCCGTTTCGTTCGGTGAATTGTGCACGCGCCTTCAACCGTCCCCGTCCGTTCATTTCAGAACGCATCTACCCTAATAAGCTCGCCGTTAAGCGCCTCGTTGCTTTATGGAATTAACGGAATGCGGCGACCTACGACAACCCTTGCAAGAAAAGCTTCGCTTCTTCGCTCCTTCACAGCTGCGCCCGCGGCTTTTTTGCCGGACCTTCTTATGCCGCGCGTCGTCTCATACGGGGTGTTTCGTGTAACTCGATCACCTGGAATATCGTCGCTCTTTTGAGCGATAAATGAGATGCCTCAGGAACGAGTTGTTTGATTCTGAGCAACGAATATCATGTTCGAAGAATAATTCCTCTCGGAGAGATGTGTTTCAGGATTTCAAGGTCGTAGGTTTGGGAGTTCGAGTCATAGATCATGTTTTACAAAGATTTCAGGGGCTACTTTTTTTTATTCTGGACATTTTACGATGTACCGCCAGTCAAGTTCTATGTACTATATGTTACACTCGTTTGATTAACTTGTTATAGGATGTTTTCCCCTATAAGACAAGTATCTTTTGATGAAAAAATTTTCTTGTACATCTAATAGTTTAAGAAGAAGATTTAAGAAATATTATCCTTCTAATGTCAATTCTTAATAACCTTATTAATGATTAAATCAATTATCCAGCTCTCTGGATTGACCTTTATGTAGCATTAACATATCAACGTATTAATCTCCACACTACGTACATACGTTAGAATACGAGGTTTCTCACACTTCCAAGTATATAATAAAATACAGTACGTATGTTCCGCTGAAAAGCATTATACTCTGTGCCAATCTTCAAATACAAAAAATAGATTGTGTCCTCGCAGATACTTAAATTTACTGACCCTTAAAGATACAATGAAAAAGAAAAACAACGCTTAATTATTGAACAAATCCCGATCGTATAATCGAACATTCAATGCAACTCCACATGATATTTCTGCTCCTGTCGCAGGGAAATAAAGACTTCACATAAATAAGAGAGAATGAAAGTTTGATGTTTTGTTCGTGGTGTACGGAGTTGTACAAGGTGCGTGGAGCGGAGATAAAGCTGTCGATGTCGCGACGTCGGCAAATCGGTAGCCAGGTCGGTTATCCAGGTACACGAGGGCACCCGGTGCGTTCAGGATTGTCCCGATATCTCGAAACCGGCCCACGTGCGACACTCGCAAACTCGCGGCAGCGTGTTACGCGCCTCGAACCCGACCGGATATCTCGAACCGTCCCACGTGAAAACTTCGACACGCTGTACCCATTTATACTCGTCTCATTTCGCCGATTCCCCACGCGAATCATCTGTCTAATTTCCCCTCGTCGATAAATAAGGAGCTGAAAGTTTCGATCGACGCTCGTACAGTGTTTCTGGGAATCGATTTTTACCGAAGGGACACCCAATCAACGCGTTCGAGCTTTTTATTCCAATTCCAGTTATCTTAATAGTAAGTCGTATGAAGTTGGAATTTATTGCAAATATAAGTTTTCATTTCTGATGGTGACTGATGACTTTGGAATTGGAAAAGTTCACGCACACAGAGGAGAGCAACTTAGCACATTGGTCGAACACCTGCATTTGACAATTTATAAATTGCCATAGTTCGCTATGTGTTCGTTGAGAACCTATTATTTATTCGCGTTGCAATAATGACGAGGTCTCGCGACTTTTGCTGTAACTTCAATTCAGCGAACCCTGTGAACATTCCTGTCCTTTTATTAAATGTTTATTTAAATAAATTCCATTGTAAACAAATAATTACACAACGAAACAAGTCTCTCTGCGTGTGAGAGTTCCACCTGTTTAATTTACGAAAACCCGTGCACACGACACAAGACAAATTTTATCGCAATATTTACGTCCACAGATATTTCCGCCAATTCCAAACGAAATAGGAATACTTTGGGTAAATTAAGCCAGATGTTGAAAGTAATTTGACGGAAAAATAGAATCACAGTCTAGCATCAGGGAACGCAGTGTTTCAGAATAATGCACGAATTATTCTCATCACAGCGGACGTACCAATTACGGGTTAACCTTTCGTCACTGTACGGTACTCGCGCGAAGACACTATCACAGCCATCGACTGGATGCCGTGCCAGGTGATAGGTTAAAGTTTCTTCTATAGCCGCCATCAGACCTTTTGCATCTTCCCTCCGCAGCTCTTCTTCGATTCTATCGAGCGGGACGGAAACTTAACGAGTCCTTCTGTTCTCCCGAACCCTTGTTCCCGTTTGTCCGCGGAGCTTCGGTTCGGTAATCGTTAATTACCGACCACTTGTCTCAGGGTATCGAGTGGAAGAAGAGCCAGGCGCGAAAGAAAGAAACAGCCTTTCTTCGGCTACCGTTTCGTATTATTAGCCTGCTGCTTGATACCGTGCTTTCTTTACGATCGTCCAGTCTCGCGGCAGACCGTGGACGGCTGCGTGTATTGGCCGGACACACACAGACGCACACACAGACACACAGAGGCTTCAGCTTACGCATGGTCGAGCTGTAAGAGGAGGCTGCTTCTGTTCGGAGGCAACTGGTGTGCTCTTAACATAAACGCGCTGCATCATTACGGGACGCTGAGCCCGCGGCGCTCTTTGTGCCGAGCGTAATTTCATTGCTATCGGCGAGTACGCTCGCTCCGACGGCGGATCGCCTTTCCGATACGCTACCTTAGGAAAATCTCCCTGCCCTCTCGTTGACTCGCGAGATCCTATTAACCGACCGAGGATTAACGTCGCCCCCAGACGGGATCTTCGAGACACTCGGATCTCCTCTTCTTCGTCTCTGCGTACAGGTTGTCTCGTACCTGGTGATACAACCGAGAAGTAGATAATTCTACATCAGGATAAAATACATGGGAATTGTAGAATACAGTTTTGTCATAGGATCCCTTGTTTTCGAGAAAAATAACTGTTGTGAACCGTGACCGATGCTTCGCTTCGGAAGGTACCACTGTTGTTTCACACAAATGTTATTTCGTAGGTTGAATTACATGAAAATTGTACCAAGAGTTGTCGGTGTGATTCGACGTTGTTTGAGATTTATCCAATGTAGAATTTGAGCATAGTTTCGTCGCGGAGCTAGGTTTTTGAACTGGTTAATGTGTGGACCATTATTTATGTGACAGACACGACAAAAAGGAACGAAAAGATTTATAAAATGCGCGGTGATACAGAATCGAGCATATTGCACAATCTTGTAACTTTATATCGACGTTGCTCCATTTTTCCTTCCGCTCCATTGGGTCTGGCATTATGACACCCGCCGTTAATGAGTATTAACAATCCGGACATGGAGTTTAACGGCGTAGAGTGAGCTCCGTTGCAGGCGGAGCCAATGCATGCGATAATTTAGTGGATCGTTAAGCTCGTAGATTTCACTGCCGGGGGTCTATGAATGTCGCCAATAAAACGCGTGGAAATCGGTTTCTCTCAATGTAGAGTTCATCAATATGCATGCTGCCAATGGTTAGGAACTGTTCGTGCGCGAACTGGCTTTGAATGCTTCTCAAGACGTTTTGCAAGAAACCTACACGAAGAATTCAAATCGAAATGAGCTCGCGAGTAAATCTACTTTCCGATTAGCGTCTTTCTTGCGGCTGAAAACGGAACTGAAGAACACTGGCCCGTACACTGAACCAGTTTTTTAACGAAAGTGCTATGCGAATGCTTCTGATTTAGTTCCTTGACTCATAAAAGAATTTCAACCCTTTGCCTCTGGCGTGACTTTGCACTCGATGAGCAATGAAAGTTGGCTGAGAATCAAATAGGAATACAGAATGTTAACCTCTTCAGGAAGAAATTTATTAAACTGTGAACATATGTAATTATATTCAGTATGAATTCATAGGTATTGAACGTACGGAAAAAATTCATAAGAATTTAGAAATTTCGAGCCGATGGTAGGATAATGTATCATTCGCCAGGAAACTGTGCAGTCTGGACGGGTTCAAAACTCCTCAAACAGCTGACCATCTATCAGGTGCCTATGCTGAACGTAGCTGGACACTCCAACCAAAGAAGACGTACATTTTAGCGGCTCCATAAACCTAGTAACTCCCTAGAAACCTACAACTCTATAGAAGCTTTCGAACCATCGCTTCCCCGAAACTGCAGAAACCGTAAGAACGTTTGTTCTCCGCGAGTGAAAAACAGGGACAAGCGGACGTCAGGGGTAGGATGGAGGGAAACAGAGAAAAACTCGGGGAAGTTCTTTTGATTAATAGCATATATAGAGGCTGAGCTTTCGGTTATTGAAATGGAGAGGGTAGTTGGGCGGTGGGTGGGTGGTTGGTCGGTCGGTCGGGCGAGCGAATAGCGCGGCCCCTTGTGAAAGTTCCCTTTACCTTGATGACAAAGAACCGGGCGAACCGAACCTCACTCAATGGAACGGACGAATGGTTATGGAAACAGCATTTAATTTGCATAGAAGGAGCCTCTTTGTCGACTACGGGGCTGAGAGTCGGAGAGTGTGCTCCTCTGCTCGGCTCTCGGCTACGTCGTTCCCTCTCTTTTCCGCGTTTCTTCGTCCCCGTGCAACCCTCTTCGTTTCCGGGGAGCCGCTCTCTCCTTCCCAGCCGCCGCTCAAAAGAGCATTGTCCTTTATCTATCGATTCGATCGTGTATTTTATTCAGATTGCAACGACGCGACCGCGCAAAACGGCGAATCTCTTTATGATTGGCCATCGCCGACCATTGTGAGGGGTGACAGGCTTACGCGAACGAACCTTCGACTTCACTCCGAGGCGAATGGAATCGAGGCTAATTAACGAGGCACGCGAGCCCATGCCGATGCAAGGAAACCCTCGGTGGTACCTTTTTCAGTTGTCGCCCAAGGACTTCCAGGTGAAAGTACAATGTTCGCGTTCGAGTAAATTCTGGGAAACATTTTTTACAGCAGATTTATTTGTTCAACGTTCAGTCTGAGAGTATAACCAAGTGCGTGTGTATCTAATGAACACTTAATGAATGTTCGTAACAAAATGAACTGCAAGCTGCTTGGAATTTGACAATGAGCCTTACATTTTGTTTATTCCGAATCAAGGCTGATCATCGTAAACTATTACAAGCAGTGATAATTTTATTCAGAGATGATTGTAGCTCGACCGTAACCGAGGCTAATTAACGCGAAGACGCGCGATTCGAAGCAAAACCAAGGAAACCCTCGAGGGTACCTTTTCGAGCCGCCGTCGAAGGACTTTCAGAGGAGGGTGTCCGTGTTCCTTTTTCCCGCGGCGGAAAAATCGAACCACGTGAGGCCCGTGCCGTCAAACGAATGAGAGATGGTACAGGATGAAAATTCCCGCCGGGATCCGACAGAGACGGTCGAGTGTTAATTAATAAGATTGATCAACGAAGTATCGACGTAAGAACAGGTTCTCCTGTATAAGCGGTGGGTCGACTAGGGTAGTTTTTTGAACGTATATCTTGCGTTCTTCTGTCGCAACAGCTTCGAGGATCTGTGTCGACGGTCTCGAAGGGCGACGTGAATCGACTGGTCGTTCCTTCAGTCGGTTTTTATCAGAACCATTGACGGACACGGTACATAACCTGGTAATTGATTTACGCTCATTAAATGTCGCGGCTCGTTGCATGAAACACTTTCGTTGCCGCTCGTTTATCCTGAAGGATCGTGGTCAAAGGTGAATGCTCCACACAAAAGCATCCCTTCGATTCTCGCGGGTCCCTTTCATCGCCGCCGATCGATATCCTTTTCAAACGGACCGGATGAAAAAAGAGAGAACGGCACAGAAAAACTGAAATGGTGTAGAATGACCGGCGGAAGACGGTCGAAAGTCAAAGTGACTCTTCCCTCGGTCGAAGGATATCCTCGTTTTCGCGGAGAATCAACGATTGTTTGCAAAGGGTAATCAGGCGACATCAAACGAGCCGATCATCAAGTGGAATTGTTTACCTAGCTACGTGGTCCCGCGGGGTGCGCACCGTCCTGGGTGGCCCGGCTCACCCACTCCCTCCCTCTCTCTCGCTTTGTCACAACAATAATGTTAATTTAACCCCCCGGTCCGGTAGATTCGTCCTCTTTTGCTGGCCTCTCCGCCGGCGACAATTTGCCGAGCACACAAAAAGAGTTGACAACTTGAAAGGGAAATCGAGCCTATTGACACAGGAAGGGCACGGACGGGACAACGTTCGCCTGATGCCGCTCTTCCATAATACGTCCCGTTGCTCGATCCCCCTCGAGTTTTTCGTTCGGTCGGCCGAGCATAACATTATCGCATGCATCCACCAAATCACTGAGTCTCTACATTTCACCCTCTTCGCTGACATTTTTTCTCTGCTCGCCACTTCCCCTTTGACCAGCCCTTTTCTACTGACATAAGAATTAGAAGATTTGAGTAGCGATTGTAGAGACTCATTTGTGAAAGTGAATCGAAAATATTGAGATACAAATCTTTAGAAGAATGTATCTGCCAAAATAAAAGGAGAAGATTAGAGAAATATGTATATGAAAATCATTTATTTCTGAGTTATAAGATAATCTGTAACGATTGCAGCGATTCATTTGTAAAAGGGAATCGAAAATACGGAAATACAAGTCTTTAGAAGAGTGCATTTGCCAAAATAAAAGGAGAAGATTAGATAAATATGTATATGAAAATCATTCATTTCTGATTTATAAGATGATCTGCCGATAACCGAATATTTATATGCTTCTATGAAAGTTTGTCTAATTGTAAGTAGCACGTTGAAGGAGTCGATATCGACTTGGACGGTGTCTGACCAGGAGCGACAGTTTCTACTGCGCCACTGAACGCGCGAAAACGCCCTCTGTCTTTCTCTTTCAGTCATATATTCCCTACTGCATTCTTAACACATTGTTTACGAACAGTGAATAGGAATACTTGAAGATCATCCAACAATTGTCTGGAAAATTTCAAACAATTTCGTCTGACTGCTGCGCCAGCGAGGTAACAAAGACGCGGAACAAACTACAATAAAACAAACAGAGAGAGAAATGCGGGACGATTCAGAGAAATACAAGAGAAAATGGGGAGGATCTGAAGGGGAGTCAAATCGACCTTCAGAGGCCTAATTTATACGCAATCGCGGCAGATACGGTTTCCACTCAACGAATTAATATTCTCAAAAGCGACTGCTCGTTAAGGAAACATTATCTCGCAACTTTGTTTCGTTCTCGCACGGAGAATCGCCTCGAATTACTCCACTCTCCGTGAAGCTGTTCGACGATCTCGTGAGTTCGATGTTCGTGTCGGGTATTTTTCTGGGGAACAGACACAACGTGCTCGTCGCACGTCAGGATGAACGTTTATTAGGCTTATCGGCGTCGCTACCGATTGAGTCCGCTTCATGCGAGCTGACGCGCGTTTCAAGCGGATCGCTTCGCGTTCGAGATAAACTCGTTCATCGAACGGGGCCCCAATTGACGGTCTTCCTTTTACCGAGCACGATTCACTTGACACGGAATACTCTGACTGTCATGTAAATTTCTCGCGTGACAGAGCGACCGGATCGTTGCACCGCATCGTGCGACAGTATTTTGTTCTCATCTTCTCCTCCCCGGGTATTCCGAACAGACGAATACGCGTCGCAGTAAAAAGATAACACGCCGTGTATTCAGTTCTCTCCAATTTTAAAGCGATACACACGATTGCCCGAAACTTATGGTGCAACTGAACGCATAAGGTGATTCTATATTTCAAAATCGTTCAAAATGACTGTAGGATTTTGTCATCGCATTCGAACGGTTTCAGGGCCTAAGAAATGCATGAATGATATCTGTGCGAATATGTGCTTATGAGAAAACAGTTTCTTTAAAGAAAGATCTAGTGAGAAAGCGTATAGTATATAGAGAGTGTATTGCTGTATTATTTAAATAAAACTTCATTGTTATTGAAAAACTACAACGTATCTATTCACGTAAAATCTCAACATATCAGAATATCTTTTTTGTTTATATGGACGTCTGTTTTCCGAGACGCCACTTTAAAATTACACTGAAAGGCGCATGTACTCTGCTACATTGTTTCGATTTATTTAATATTTATATTTAAACTCTCAGAAACACCCCGCAAGCGCATTTGTGGAAATATCCTCGTCCTAAATTTGAAAGAATCAACAGGAGTGTAGAGTGTACTGTTTCTATATGATATTGAGCATACAAAACATACCCCTGTTTCTTTCCCTTTTTCACTGTGATCCCTTTCTGGCTCTTTCGGTTCGCTCATTAATTTTCCGTTCGCGCAGAGAACAGTGAACCGGGTCAACCGCACAATGCGCAACACCTTGCTCGTCATAATGCAAAGGGGTGGATTAGAAAATGCAATCTTTCCTAATGGATCAGAACGAAAGAGAGGGGCGAAAAAAAGCCGACGTTACGGCGGCAGGGGTGGAAAGAGAGGCGAAGAGACAGAGAAGGGAGAGCATAATGAATGCAGGATCATAGCGGTGGTAACGTGACGATACAAAGGAGGCTTAGAAAGCCCCGATGGAACAAAAGCGCGCGGTGATTGATCAGGCCTCTAGATGCAGCCTGTTGATACTACCGTTCGAGAGCCGATCCATAGAATTCTACGGCTAAACGAGAACGAACGGCGAAGGGACGATAAAAGAGTCCCGAAAAAAGGTAGAAGACAGCCAAAGAACAGCACACAGGAAGCACAAAATGACAAAATGCTTGGAAGGATCATTTGACATCAAATTAAATATTATCGACGGATAATACAATTTCTATAGGTCGTTAAATATCCTAGGTGCCTTTTGTCGGATCACTGAGGCAAAATGATAGACCTTTGCCACGCTATACAGGTAACAATGGGGGATTAACTCTTTGCAATTCGCGAATAGCTTAATAAAAGCGACTAGCGAGTCAAAGACACCACATATCTTTGTGGTGTCTTTTCTGAAAATTAACGTTTATATTGCAGTAAGTAAAATTTTAATTTTAGATCGATATGGCAGGAAATCTAGGCTGTCGGTAGTCGGAACGATTAGTACAGAAGTTGCAACAGAAGGAGCAAATGCCGAAATACGTGTATCTACATGTACAGATATTCTTGTCCCAACAGGAAGAACATGAGACTGCCTGAGCTGATCCGGAGGAACAACAAAAATTGTCCACGCGTCCCAAACTCGAACAGATGAATTGTCGAACGAGGCATGTAGGAAAGGTCGAGTTCGAATCACACGCTCGAATAAGTTGGTTGGTTTTCCGGTGTTCCCCGCCGCCCCGTGAACGCCTACCGTTTGCATCGCTGTCGACGTCGTCTGCGACGATGTTTGTACCTGGCTGCTTTCCGTTTGACGTCGACAGAGAGACAGGAAGAGGAAGGACTGTACGTAGGTAACTACGGCTGATTCGGCGGTACGATACCCCGAGGTTGCCTCTGCTGAAGCGCGAGAAACACAGAGCGAAAGAGAAGGAAAGGAGGAGAAGTCCTGTAACTCTGAAACAGAGTTAGCTGATGAGTCTGTGGGTGGTTGGCTGACGTCGTTTGTCGGGGAATAAAAGTTCAGAGGAAGAGGAGGAGAGAGAGAGAGAGAGGGGGGCAGAGGACCAAAGTACAAGGGGAAGGGACAGAGGGAGAAAGAAGGCTACAAACAAGGGGAGGGAAAATGGTGGGAGTAGAAACACCGCTTGCCGTATACAGGGTGATTCCACAAAGTGGTAGCTCTTTTTTAACTGAACAGGAACATGAGATTTTGCTTGAGAGTACAGAGGGATTTCAGAAATTTTTAATTCATTGCTGAGTGGATATAGAGCAAATTAGAAAAAGGAAACTTTGTTTGATATAATGGAACTGTTTAACACTATGACTGAGTTCCAATAACTTCCGTTCTTTTCTATGCAGTTTGTTTCTTCTATCATCACTATAATTATTTAACTGCAAGTTCTACTACAGCTACTATTACTTTCTTTCAACTTATATTATATAAGTTTTATGTTTTATGTTTTATCTTATATTATATAATACACAATTATCAGCCATGCCACTGCAAGTTCTTAACATCTTTAAACATTCATTACACAAAATTCTTTGTTAGGGTTGAAAATAATTTCAAAGTACAATATTGTTCGCCATGCACAGAAGAAGGAGATAATTCAACCACTGAAAAAAGATAAACAGTTCCATTCGAGAAGTCAGTGTGATTGCACTTTGAAAAAACCTGATCAACAGGGACACAGTGCATTTGATCATACAAAACATTGCCTTTGCATTTATCACTATTTCCAGTATAAAATTAGAGACGTAGGGCGTTCCAGTGTCTAGAATCACCCTGTATAGATATTTTCATGGCCGTACGCTACCCCAGGTTCCCGCAACCGCCTCCTCCGCCCCTTCGTCACTCCTTCAACCGCTCCCTTAGCGAGTTACCTCTTCGTTACCGTCTCTTTAGTATCACATGAACCAATAAACATCTTCTTTGATGTACAGCGCATTAATTAGTAAACGACAAAATTGTATTTAAACAATGGCGGAAGATCCGAGGCGGGAGCGCGACGGAGACCGACGATGAAGGATAGAGACGCAACCACGAGACGTTTCACGGAGGATAAACAGAGAGGCGGAAAAGATAGAGGGAGAGATAGAGAAAGGGAAGGGTGGAACGGGAGTAAAGTAAGCGTACAAACAAGCGACGGAAGCTCCGTCGTTACCGAGGTCGTTTGCCACGATGATTCGCAGTAAGATCTTTGCGAAAGCTTCGAGTGTCCATGGAGGGGAGGATGGCACTGATAGATCTTGTTAATTCACGAGCCCGCCTCTCGAATAATTGTTAACCGTAATGTTGCTCCCTCCGTCGTCGATGCTCGAATTAAAGACCCCGCCTTTAACGTCCGAAGCAATTAGCGGCTTCCGCTATGCAAAAACGCGTCTCATCCAATTGACCTACATACGCGCCGACTTATCTCTAGATCGATACTCATACCGCGTCGATCTCCCCTTTTTTTTCAACCTCGTTGATACCGTGTACCGTACACTCGCTGTACATCGTGGTCACGGTGTCGAAAAAAGGCTCCGGGAGTTTCAGGCGGATACTCAAGGATCACGGTGATCAGTTTCGTCCGAACCTCCGATGATTAAACTTGCACTTGTCTGTTTCTTATCTGTCAGGATAAACCGTCGACTTGAAAAATGCAACGGATGGAAAAGTTAATACCTTTTGAAATCATTCTCCATTTCAACTTCAACATTGTCTAACTCACACATGATTGTCTCTGAAATCTTCAGTCCTAGACAGTCGTAGAAACCAAGTCATACAAGAGAAGAAATTCACAAACGTCTACGAACTTCTGACAAGATTCTGCAAATGTCAACGAGCATAATCGCCAATCGCGTGGCTCGATCTTCACATTACAACTTCGGAGCACGCGTACGGTATCGTCGATTAATACCTGTGGATAGACGGCGGCTAGGCCGAACACGCGTTTGATTGATTTAAATAGCCCTCCCCTTATCCCCGGACAGATATAAATGAATCGGATGCGCCCGTTACTAAGCGCCGTACAGATGTAATCCTTTAAAGGGATATTCGGTCTGTGTTTCGCTTCGGTTAAGCTGTACAAATAGACGTGGGATGTTCGCAATCAGTGTTGGCCTCTCTGCCTATACCGAGAGGCCGGGGTGGGTCTCGGCTATTTATAAATGAATCGTCGCGCGGGGACACACCCCTCGACGAATCAGCATCCTTCCGTTATTATTCGAGCATTCAAGGACTCCCGATTATATCCTTTTTGCGCGGGAACTTTGTCGAGACAGACAGAAAGGAACTGGCCGGGGGAAGCGTTTCATTAAAGACACTCTTCGGATCTTAAAATTAACAGCCGCTGAATGGGACATCCGAGGAACGTCCATGGGGTCGCGTTAAGACGATCTGCAAAAGACTTTGTGCAAAGTTGATTGGACGTATGGAGACCGTGTTTCGTATTTCTGAGACAGTTTTGTGAAGCGAACTTGTCTCGCAATGATTTTTCCTTTTTGTCGTCGCTGAGAAAATTTGGTAACAGAGAAGGGGTTCATCGGATATACTTGGGGTGATACATTCAATTTCTCTTTGTATGTTATGATAAACAAAAGGATCACTTGACAAGGATTTTTGATGCGGTTAAAAAGAATTTAATTTTTATGAAACCAGAGTAACAGCGTGACAACGGACAAACAGTAACCTCGAGAGAATAATTCTCGATGCTCCTACAATAGTCTCACAGCCAATCCTAAATTCAAATTCGAAAAATATAACATGTCACAAAAGTTACATATCAATTTACAGTTTGGGCCGTTCAGTATTTCAACTGATACAGAAGAAAAAACAATATCAACGACAAGAAAGGCGAGGAACGCGCAGACTATCGTGGGGAACGGACGAAGGGGGTTGGGTCCGGTGAAAGCGACGTCGGCAAAGGCGGGCCTCGTATTCGCAGGACGAGCAACGGGAAAGGGGGGAGTTTACGAATTTCTGAATTACTGGAAACAAATAGGCGGGCGAGGCCGTTCGTTGGGATCCGATGCGGAACGATACGAAGGTAGAAAGCGTGGACGGAGTCGTAGAGTAGGGAGAACCCCTTCGTCCGTAGGTGGGTATATGTCTCGGTTCACGGTGGTGGGGGTTTTCGGGTGGTGGAAAAGCGGGCGTCCGGGAAACAGGAGGGATTCGACAGGCGTAAGAGAGACAGAGAGGGACAGAGCAAGCGAGAGTGAGTGAGGCGTGGAAAGAGAGACGAAGAAAATCGTAGGCGGGTAGGGAGAACGAAGGACCAAAGCGCTAGCTACCGGTAGCTCACATCAAAGAGTCGTCTTAATAGAAAGCCTTAGAGGCGTTTGTTCGAGTCTCCTCATCTGACTAAATATTCCTGACTGACTGAGGAGATATCGGCGGGCCAAGATACACAGCACGCTGCAGATCTTACGTATAGAACAAACAGCGCGAGAGCGCGCCGGGATTACGCTTCCGTTTTCGTGCCTCCTGGGTAACGATCGCTTCCCGCATAAGTTTCCACGGAGTTTCTGCAATCTGCGTGTATACATATCGGGGTGGGCTTCGACGAAATACCCGATAGCCGTGTTTTCGCGCCGGCCAGAAGAGAACCGAGAGAGAACCGCCTCTGTATAAGGAGACGGGGGATGAGAGCAGCGTCGTTCGACGGTCGGATCGTTACAGGATATCCCTCGAAGAATTAACAGAACTTTCCGACGACGACGAAACGTTGGATTCGCGGCTAATTAATCGATTTGTTTGATCGAGCCGAAGAAGTTGAACGATTCGAGTATCGGTTTACGTGCCGGTACTCTCGACGGATGGCCAATTAGGACTGAAGTGCAATAGGCTTTTTACAGAGCTATGTTTCAAGATTTTTCACTGTTCATTCTAATTGTTGAAGGATAAATTGTTGCAGAACTGGAAGATATGCATGAGTCGCTTTCGACAAAATTGACGAACATTAAAGAAGAATAACATCTGTTGTAGTTCCCAGTGGCCAATGAACCCTTAAGTCTGCGAACTCTGCTCACTTTAGAAGTACTCCGCATGTACACCAGATAATCTTTTGGCTTCATTCTTTCTGTAACTTCGCATATATACCAGGGCCGTGGAGTCGGAGTCGGAGTCGGGAGGAATTTCTGATCACTGGAGTCGGAGTTGGGAGTCGGAAAAAATATGCCGACTCCGACCCCATGTTAGTAAATTTTATAAAAATAAAAAATGTGCTCAAAATAATTGAAAGTTGTAATAAAACTAAATAAATACTAAAATATGAGTTTGTATCAAATTGTATATTAAATATTAGTAATTTATTTATAAATATACATATACTTATTAGGTTGACAATTTTTTATAAATGCAGGAGTCGGGGTCGGGGTCGCAGTCGGAGTCGGAGGTCAAAAAAAAGGGAAGTCGGTGTCGGGGTCGGAGTCGGGAATTTTGACTGCCGACTCCGCAGCCCTGATGTATACATACGTTACGGAGTGATAGTGTTACTCTAACTCCGTGCAACTCAAGTTCCATGTTATTGAAAGCGTGCCTGCATTTCACGCTACAACATACATTTAAAAAACCACTTTTCATTGAAAAGTACACGAACGTGTAACAATTTCTCTCCATGCAATTAAGACTGCTGCGTGTCGCGATGGCGTCCACGCAGGGATGTTCTTTTAGCGTCCAATAACTAACTCGCTGCCAGATAATTCGATGCCTTTCATCGCGCTCTGAAATCATTCCTCCCGTCAAGAGAGGTAGAAAGAGAGAACGGGCGTCGGTTATATTCGAAATCACCCAACGGTCGAGATTATAACGAGAGAACATGAATTTTTACGTTTATCGGACGGTCCCGTGTCGTTTTTCAACCCCTTTCGCGAGCAGCTGAGCGTGGCACGGGTAACGTCTTAGTAGCGGTGGCTCCACGAGCTGCCAAGCCATCAGAGAGCTCGTGCTCGACCACTTTAAATTCCGACCAACCAACGACGTCTTAATAAGTGCGGTTACGCCGCTACTTTCCTGCGATTTTTCCCCGCGTCGCATATTGCGTGCGCTCTAAACGAGGCGCGGAATACGCGCGCCAGCCTTTCCACCGGCCATTGTGGTCGCTGAAATGGCTTTTGTGGCCTGCCAGGCATACCTACGGTTTTCCATCAACCGAACGCTGTTAACGTTAACGTACTCGCTTACGGGCCCTGTCAGAACCTCACGTGCCTCGATATTTGGATATTTTTTCTGTTATTTTATTAATGCCGTGAAACCCCCTTCACAGAAAATTGTGTATGAACATGTAAGAGCAGATTTATGCATGTATCAGTACTCATCGTAAGTAAGGTTTGAACTCTTGTTTGTATACGCTACGTAAGTATGAACTATATTATTCAGCGTACGATTTTATCCCACTGACGCACACTTTTTTTTCTAGATCGGCCTCAGAAACACATTCTATTTTTAAATGATCCTTTGTTGCTACATGAAGTTAGATGAAAAGACAATGCTTATAAAGGTTAATTAATACGATTTCTATTAATTTTTCTAGCAAAACTATACATGACTGCCATAGCCGTCATTTGCTAGCACATCAACGAAAGTCTGACGGCTGTAGCCGTCATTCGCGGCAATGGATTCCTTTTGTGTATACAAGTTGAGGCATTTAAATCTTTAGAATATTCATTTAATCTTCGTGACAGAAAGAAATGTTTCAGATACAAGCTGCTTGATGTCGAACGGGAAATTATTTAGTGCCATTTCTTCGTTGTATGTCTGAACGTTCCTAAAAATATAGAAGTAATTCTAATTCTTGTTGGCCAGGTCCCTTGTGTTTTGCGCAAGAACAACCCACGGACTCTCCCCGTTCCGTACTGCGCTATTCCACCTTGCCTGTTCCATTACTTGTTCCACGTTACAGTAAATGTGGCCGGTACACGCCGATAGTCTGTAGTACACAAATTCCGTGTGGACGTTGCGTGTTCGTGGAGCGTAAGATACGATTGAAATAACGACGAGGTGCCCGCGGCGCGAACTAGACGAACAGGTGCGTCGGATACTGGATAGTCGATTCTGAAATTTGTGGATAGGTTGCAGAAATCGATTGTCGGTGTAGCGGAGTAAATGGAACGTCGTGGATCGGGTTTCGTCAACCGGATTAACTTCGACCGCGAAACGCGGCTAGATCGTTCGGACTTTTACTTGACTCGAATGCCGGGTAGTTTGTTTTAGACTTTTTTTTTTAGGTACAAACTTCTTGTCAATGTTCTTAACACTTTCTCCATTCGCGTATCTTTAATATGTTATTGAGTAGACACGTATTAAATTGTTTCGCTGTCGGGACGACACGTACAGTCGGCTGTAATGGAACATCGCACGCTGTATAGATACAGGAAGACAACTTTTATATGATAATTACAAATACGAGTTTTGATACATTAACCCTTTGAACTCCTAATTTTTTTAATTTTCTTTTTAATAACTCCCTATTATTTTAAACGTTTTATTTGAAATGTACTACAAAAGACAGTTGGTTGATTGGAACCAATTTAAACAATTTTTTTTACTAATTATATTGAAAATAGCATTGGAACTTTGCTGAGATCTGATATTTGTGGTAAAACAAAATATTGCGAAATATAATACATATTTAAATTGGTAATTTAAAAATGTCGAGTGTGACTCGACAAAGGAGTACCTCTGAATGAAATCTATGTCGCGTCATACTCAACAAAGGAGTTCAGAGGTTTAAAATTAATAGAGATCAACATTGAGTCATTTGATATGAGGACAGATATGAGTTCCTCTGTCCTTAATTAATGTAAGATATTTCAAATCAGAAATAGAAATCATTAAATCTTTGAATATTTCAGTTCTCTCCAAATTTTTAAAATAATTCCTTTCTCTAATTTTAATGTTGCCAACTTGCCTGCACTTTTCACAGATTTGATACATTTGGTCGCATCAATATGCGATTTTGGTCACTTTGTAAGAGGTCGATTTGCGTCACTTGCAAAATAAATATATTCGCAATTCCTGTTTGAAATCTCCTCTTCCTCCGAACAAGTGGAAACATTCAGGTCCACGTTGAATTGAACCCGGTACCTGCGTGGTATCTCCGGATAGCATCGTCGGGTGCAGGAACGCTTCTATTCGTCGACGATTAACCGTTCAGTCAGCGGGTGAAAACTCGCGGGATAACCTTTGGTAGCATTTCCACGAAGGGCATCCGGCGTCGATCTCCGCCACGTGGACTCCGGCCATTACGCAACGCGTCTCCGTATCCTGGTATGAACGTGGACGCGATCATCTGACATCAGGACACACGGTGCATCGAGAACAACAACGCGTGGCCGACTGTCGGCACGAGGCATTCTCATAATCTTCGTGAAAGATCCATCCAGATGCACCACGCTAACCCTAAATGATGATAAGTGTACTCAGGATTGACGATCTAGAAAGAAATATGTACGTACTTTGAATTTACAATTTTTTTCTGAACCATTGAACTTGTTCTTATGTCAGAAGATCCCTTAAGAAATGAACGCAGGTAGTCGATGAAGTTTTTAAAGTATATTTGAAGTAGTCAGTTGTAAACCACTGCTGAGCGTTGGACATGAAGAAGTGGTGGACCTAGTTAATTAATTGTCATAAGCAGAGTGTAGACCTATATGTCTACAATTGTTCTAACGAGCAGTCCATTATAAGTACTGTGGGGTACCGTTGCTGGCAGACTAAACTGGTTGCTACGTATTGGAAGTAGAAGCAATGGTCCACGAGGTTTACCAAACAAATACTATCCATCTGGGTAATTTTAAATTGTTTCTTCCAATAATCCCTCGTTAACGGCGTTGTTGGCCGCGGTCAGCGCCAGGATATGTGACCACTGACTTTTCAGTGCTACCGTGTTGCCGTGGATGATCCTTTAGTTTCTCTGAGTAAAATGACCATAGCAGTCGAAGGTAATTTACATGCGTACGAAGAAGAAGAAGAAACAATCCTTGGACAAAAGTGAACTTAGGGTACAGATAGATGTAGATCCAAGCGAGAGTGCTGAATGGCCGGGGGCGCAGCCGGATACTCGTGTTCCGACAGTAGGCTAACTACGATAGAAAGTAGGTTCCTTCTCGGCTGTCTTTTGCTTCGACCGAACACAAACGAGTCCCCCCCCCCGTCTGACCAGGCGTGAATCCACTGCGTACGTACATACGTATGTGCGTCCACGAGAGATAGGACAGCTTCACGTAGACTCGTCGGTAAGGACGTTGCACCGTGCTCGATTAAAACACACGGCCGAGAATAGGATGTCTAATGAGGGTTTGCGTAACGCGAAAATGGTCTCGACTGCGCCCCGTTACGGTAGCCAACGCGTAACGCCGCTCGTAACAGAGGCCGGAGCGTTTTCTTGCCGCGTGTTCAACTTCACCGATTCGGAAGACGTCTCCTTTCCCGAGAGACTTTCCGCGTAACGTAAGTCTGCACCGGCTTTCGACGATTCCGCGACCTCTCTGGCGCCGACAAACTCTGTCATCCAATAACCGCCGCGTTTACAATGCTTCTTCACTTGCTCCGTCCATATCTATACGCCGAAAAAGGAAAAACATTTCCCGATGATCAGACAATTTTTATATTTAGAAGCATGTTTTCAATGCTCAACTGTTGACGGCTAATGTTCTCTAGAATATTCGTAGAGGTAATCAGAATTTGATGTTGTTGAAGAGTGTCGTAAGAGCGATCGTTCTTTTGAGTGATCAAAGAATATTGTTCTCGAGAAAAATGATAACACATATTTAAAGTGTTATAGAAATGCATGTAATCATTTTTGAGATTAACACAAATTTATTTTAATTAAATAATTATTGATTGTTGCAAAATTCTCAACAAACTTTATACTGAAATAATAACGTAGGGACAGAAGAACACGACTGAGTACTGAAATCCTTTTTTTCTTTACGATTTATATAAAAAATAGTAAATTATATCGTGTCTGATTAGGCACGGCCGTATTCACTGTGAAGTTCAACATGTGAATTGTACGTACCAAAATAAGTAGAACATGCTATATGTGCATTGGTCACATGGGTCATAGTTTATGATACTTCAGCAACATCCAGAGCATCGCTGCCCTGATATTATGGGTGCATTTACAATCCGTTGTACATATAAATCGAAATAATAATAAATGTGAATAATTGAAGAGTTTTTTCAATATTTTATACATCTCAGAAACCATGATATGTACGTCCTATGTTCATATAATATTTTTTACTTATTCCAGTGTGTAAATTTTGCCTCCAGGGTATTCATACGCATTTATGAAACACCTTGTATAACTTCGAATGTCGTTCCCTCATCGAATTTCTAATCTATTATAACAATTAGTTTTAGCACAAAACAAGTGGTATGAATATTAAATAAATTCGTCAAGAAACCCTAATTTTATTCGGTTAACTGCATGTCAATTATTATAAAATACTTTCGTAAAAATCACCTACTATCTCGAATAATGAACCTCTACGCTCCGGTACATATTTACTCCATAAAGATCGAACAATTAAAATACTTTCGGTAAACGATCGGAAGGCATGCGAGCGATGCAAGACCTACACGGTTGATGATTCAAAACCAAGGATACACCGGTCGGAAAAACAGATTACCACCCTGATGACTAACAAGATTCGAAGAAAGTTGCCTTCGAGTGCCTTCCACTGGAACGTGTCATCTAATAGTATATTCCTCTGGAAGTAAACACATTAAATCGCATCCGGGCGAAGAACAGGGTGTTTACGATCTCCGAACCAGCGTTTTCTTGTATAGCACTGATGTAACACCAAAATGGAATAGGATCAGTTTCCACAGAAACACTGAAACTCACATACACAATTTTTATTAATTCAGTGCCTTCCTCAAACAAGTTAGGCGAACAGTAGAACTATAAACTCGTTATTCTCCATTTATTTTTCAAAACTTTTCGTCACGAGCATTCTGTATTTCATTGCTACTTTAACCCTATTTAACAAAGCTATTACGTGAGTAACGTTATTACTAAGCATTCGTGAAAATGACGACGTCAATTAAAGACACGAATATAATGGAATTTTTTTTATATAGCCACAAAAATATTGTATGTTATAAAGAAACAGAATAAATGAAATTAAAAAGTTATATTTGGTATTGAATTTATTATTAAATAAATAAGCGAATAATAAGCATAATTAGTTTATTTAGTAAGCGGATCATTCGATATCACGAAAGAAACGAAATTATGGAAAACATTTAACCAATCTCGTCAGTCTCTTCACCGAACAACATTCACTCGAACATTTCTGGAATGTATCAAACTTGAGGAATCGACGACCTTGTTAAGGAAGTTCTGACGCATCAACCTGAACAATACTACTGATTAATATACATACGAACATTAAGGAGCAATTATTTAGTAGATTAACATTGGTAGACCAGGTGAAATCGCTTTCGTCCGAAGTAGTCACGGACTGAATCCTCCACATTGTCGAATAGGTGTCGAGTAAAACGTTACACGTGCCACTATATCCGTTTAGAGTTCCGTTTCGCAAGGTGTTCGATTTTCCATTCGGTTAATAACGAACGCTCGGCCGTGCGCCAATAATATCACGGACATTACGAGGTTCGAGTCGCGCAACAACGGATTACGGCTAATAAAATTAGATGGGTATTTATTTGCGGTCTTATTAGAGCCGGCGCCATTATGGACGGAAACAAATAACCTTTTTCATTACTACGCCGCACCGCACTGCTATCAATTCATAAATTCTGTGGAATGATTGATTTAATGTTAATTCGCGCGGTAAATAACACTTGTGCATGCAGGGTGTAACACGTAGTACTTCAATAAGTGTTTGAAAACAATAAGGACAGGTTATTATAAACTATGCTCTACTCATATTTTATTGTCGAGCACAACATTCTCGCCCTTTATATCTCAGCTACGCCTACAACTACAAAATAACAATTAACGCTACATTAAGTCACCCTCAAAATCATTCAACTTTTGCATGAAATATTTCTTGATATCACTAACAGTTTCAAAGATATTCTCGTGGGAAGTTTAAAACGGGATGTCGCATATATCTCCACATAGAAAAAGAAAATAGATCTGAGCAATAATTCGTTCTGCTCGTTGAAGGTTTAAAAAATACAATTTTCATTATGCTTATTTTGCGTGTACAGTATACATGCTAAATTGCAAAGTTATAGTAAACGGCAAAGTTGTATAAATATCAAAATACTCGAGTCACTTAACACGTCGACTGCCACGGTGGTTACCAGTGACCGGCGTTACTACATTTCTTAGAATGTTTAAAATAAGATGAATATGATTGATTAAAAAATGTTGAACAACGTAAATAATTAGAAAACATTGTGAAATAAAAAGTGCGCTATTCAACAATTAAAAATTTTAAAAACATAAAAGTAACCATATTACTTAATATTTTATCATTATATACTTAGAATTATGAAATTTCTATTGTGGCCCCCAGGGCAAAACATAAAACTTGCGTGGCAGTCAACGTGTTAAAGGAGCCCTTGCAAAATTCGTGGAACTTCCCCAGCAACACAAACTTGATCCTACCCCGGTTTTGAGGCATCGTTCGAACCCCATCCGCTGCTTTATACGCGAGCACCCGACATTTACATGAACTTTATCAATTACTTTTACATACTGAATCCATCTTTGGGTTTCACATATTATGTTACAAGCTGTATGACTTGTTACATAAACACGTTTTCATTTCGAGAGTAGGGTGGGGGTAGATGCGGGCCACGACTACAATAAGATATATTGAAACGTGATACGTCGTATCGTAAATATTCCGGGTGTGTGATTTAAGCCGCTGGAGGAGAATGCTCGCGAGAGGGAAGAAAAGAGAAGAGAAGAGAAGAGAAGAGAATCCGCGTCGTACGTCACAACCATTTGTCTCCGGCGTCTCTCCAGGTATACGAGCTTTCTATCTTGATTTCTATGCTCGGACAACGGAGTCGCGGGTCTCTTACACGAAACACGCCTTGTCGTGGTGGCGCTCCACCCAGAAAAGGCTCCTTTGCGTGTCACGAAGTCGCGTGTAATTTAATACGCGTGTAAATCTTCGTGACCACGCCGCGACGCGACTTTTTTATTTCACATCGAGCCTGAAAAATATATCGCTATCGCTCGGGATCGAAAGGATCCCGGGGCTTTATCGAACGTCCGCTAATTGGCCGATACTTTCGAGTCAGAGACAATTAACCCTGTGACTTATAATAACGAACTCATGAAACACATTCTACCATGAGTGTTGGGAATATGTATTTTTAAGAATGATTGGAGCAGAGATTGTTTCATTTTCAAATGTTTACTGGAAGTGACTGTACATGATGGCGAATGTTGAATGATAAACTTTAGCAGGTACAGTTTTTAGAAAAATTCCAAAGGATTAAGACATGGACATGGACAGTATACAGAAAATTAATAGATGAATAAGTTTGAATAATAACAAATTCACTAATCAAACGCAATGGAAAGTGAAAAGTGGTACTCGACGTCCGACAACTACTCCTTAAATCATTCAGGCGAACATCACAAAGGAAAAATATATAAATAAACAACTTGACATGGACAGTATACAGGGAATTAAAAAATGAATTAGTTTGAATAATAACAAATTCACTAACCCAAACGCAATGGAAAGTGAAAAGTGGTACTCGACGTCCGACAACTACTCCTTAAATCATTCAGGCGAACATCACAAAGGTAAAATATATAAATAAACAACTTGACATGGACAGTATACAGGGAATTAAAAAATGAATTAGTTTGAATAATAACAAATTCACTAACCCAACGCAATGGAAAGAGAAAAGTGGTACTCGACGTCCGACAACTACTCCTCAAATCATTCGGACGAACACCGTCGATGAGTTGGTCCACGTAAGTTCGCATTAGCGAAGACGCAATAGTCGATGTCGAACATGGTGTGCATACGTGAACGGTATGACCATCCTTGCCTCACCGGCGCGGCGGCTGCTAGAAAACAAACACGGCATCCTCGTTTATGTGTACAGCCAGGGTTCGAGGCCGAACCGTGGCACATCAAATATCCATAGAAAAAAAAGTAGGCAGGCACTGTTTAAACGTCCACAAAGCAAACTAAATAATGTTAAATAGCGGGGCGTCGTGGCCTCTGCTCACCGTGTTTGTTATAACATTTACTTTGGTGCGCCACTGTTAGCCGGCGGTTTACTGCCGACCGTAGAAATGTGTCTGCCAGATATCCTTCGCGCTCACTTACGCCTCTCGAAGACAGCGGAACAACCGTGCCACGAAAAAGGCAGGACACACGGAGACGGCAGGACACTTCGTCCTTCTTCGGAAGGTCTCGCATTCTTGGGTCGACAAGTGCACGAGGAAAAATACAATCGACCTTGCTCGAAATAATACTCGAAGATGGTTTATTTCAGTTGTAATGTCAATGGAACGCTCGATGATCGTTTCAGATCCACAGTGTATAAATTAACCCCTTGAACTCCTTTATCGAGTGTAACTTGACATCGATTTTATTCACAGGTACTCCTATGTCGAGTCACAATCGACATTTTTAAGTTGCCACTTTAAATATGTATCATATTTCGCAATAATTTTTGTTTACCTAGATAAGCAATATTGCATGTATATGACCTTTTTTGTAACAAAAGAGTCCTTGAAGTGTTCAGGTACATGATTGTTTGTAAATAAAACACTTAAAATAATAGGGAGTAATTGAAAAGAAAATTAAACAAAAATTAGGAGTTCGAAGGGTTAACACGGCGTAGAGAATATCGCAGGGTTAACAAGAAACCTTGCTGTACTTAAACTGCTCTCTTTCCTGTAGGTAACGTTTGTAGAAGAGCAGATAAATGCTTTTGAAATTTGAACATTAAATATCTCTGAAAGTGTTGACTGCCTGAGTCAATTATTGATTGAATGTAGCCAATTACCACGTAGGGTTACTTAGACAAAACGCCTAGCATAGCTCCTTGTCTAGCCAGGCCATGATAACCTGGGTCGATCAGAATCAGAGGATCCAAGGGTTCTTCATCTAGTACCGCACCGCTTTATGAGCTTACCTTACGTCAGTTGCTATTGTCTCGGAGAATTCAGCTAAAGCGGAGTAATTTGTAGGCTATTTTGCCTCTTCTAGTTACTGCCTTAGTGGAGTCCATTGTGGACATTCTGCACAGTCGAGAACCAGCCCCAAGACTTTCCATAGCTCTGGTTGGTGGAAGAAATCGGAAGTTACAATTGTAGCAATCGTCGGCGAGCAAATGTCTATACGGTGTATTCGTTCGGCGACCAGGTTTCTCGAAGATCGAGCCATATAAGCACGTTATCAGGAGATGTAGGAAGCCACTGGGAAGCAAAGAAACGTATAAGGCCGTGGCGAGTCCGGTGATGCAACATCGCGTCGTTGCATGCGAATCCCGCTGGACTGCAAGGACTGCACCGGCCGAACACGTTTCTCTCTCCCTCTCTCTTTTTCTCGATGGATAGCTGAAAGCTAAAACAACAAAACTTCCTTTTTTTCGTCGTTCCCGAGCGTTTCGCTATTCGTACGCGACAGAAAGATCCGCGATCTGCAACGCTTTCAGTCACACACCCGGCGCGAAGGTATTCTACGCCTACTTAATGAACGACGTAAATCATATAAATCACGTGAAACGCGCGAATCAATTACGGATTTTTTCCCCCGTGGACGCGATTTAATGAACCCTTTCGCTATCGCGTACAACGTTCCATCGTTGATACATTATTTCCACGTAATTAATGCGTGACAAGGAAAAGGAGGAGAACGAGAAAGTCATGGAAAGCGATGTGATCTGCTATAAAACATAAAACTGCCCGCCATGTTGTTTAAACCGATCGGGTGTGTATATACTCGAAGGGTTTGAGATCCGGAAATGATCGGATATTTTTGGTGTCGGTATTTATTTTAGTATGATGAGAGTGAAAGTCGTACAGTAATATTTGCAGATCTTTGTCTATGCAACTCTATTTTTGAACAGGATGTTTGACAGATTCTCAAAATCTTCCGGAATGATAGGACGATCAATTGTAGATCAGAATGTTTCTGTCACTAAATTACAAACAACAATCGGACCTCCCATTTTTTCTGTAACACATAACAGATCTACGTGAGTGCATCTCGAGCGAATGTACACACTTATAAAACTGACTCCAAACAAGCAACCGAAGCCATTCTGAAGAACCAGTCTGTTTCATCCTCTGTCTGATTCCGCTCGACCGCGTAACAACGTCTGCGGCGAGCGGAGCATCATCTGGAAGACGTTTGACCCGATTAGAAGAATTCGTTGGAACTTTCCCCGGCCGAAGAATTCGTGTCGAGGCATCTCTCGAGACGGAAGTCTTTACTCACGCGTGCTCGTGGGCGTGTACACAGGGAACCGGAGGAGACAGGCTGGGAAAACGTGGAGTGCATCACTCGTCGTGCACATAGGCAGCGCCTATTTCGTATCCCTGTTTTCGGTGGCGAAGCGGCTAAAACGTTGAAAAGTCCAAGAGGTGGGAGGGATATCAATCAGTCGTCGTCGCTTTAGAAGCTTCCCCGGGTCTGTCTGGCGAAATGTAAACCGGCCAGTTTGAGAGAATTGTTACGGTAAGATCACCAGATGGCCGGGTGGGCTGGCCTTTTGAAGTGGCACGCTGGAAAATAGGAAAGCACTTTCTATGGCCACTCGGTTATTGCTGTCAGCCGGCTCCGGACGACTAACAGAACAGCACGAAAACCGCTCTATCGGAGCGGACAGCGGAGTCCAGGGCGACGAGGATGTTGTAATGGTCAGCGACGTTGTACCTGCTCGTTTCTTTTCGCGCGCCTCATGCATATTCCTTATTACAAACATTCCAGCCGATAAGCGACAACGAAACGAGCTCCGTGGAACGCGTTCGTTTACGCCTGACCGTCTGTTTCATCGGATTAAGCGGTACAACGATTTCCTTCTGCCTTTTACGACGCTCTGTCGCTAAAGTAATGAGACTGGTTAGCGGTTCAACGTTTTTATCCTCCACGCTTTTTTTTGCCATGTCGGGTGATCCCCTTCGGAAGCTACACGTTTGTTCCGACGCTGGTTACGCACTGTACTCCTGTTCGGGGCCGAAGCGAAGCGCAGAATTGCTACATTGGTATTTTCGATTGTATCTAGCCAACGGATATCGGAATTTATCGGTATTTTCTGCTCGGATTGGGCAACCCTTATGAAAACTGATATATGGGAATACTCATGCTGCGGGAATATTTGATGTGTATTTCGTTGTCAGTGTACTTGCGCTATTGTAACTACGCTACATAGTTTTGCCATGTACTTTTTGTATATAGAATGTTTTATATAACTTGACCGTCTGAACTATCTCAGCAATTTTTGATGATGTGAAAGAATTTTTGCATGTTGGGTAAACCAATAATGTGTTACAGTCTGAAGGAGCATAACATGTGAGAAGAATAATATCAATATGAATATTGGCTTTTACGATTTTACAATTTAAATATCGAAATAATTTCGATTTTAAGCCTCAGTTTTCACTGTTTCAAAATGAAGTCCCAAAGTTTGAAAGTAGAATTCCAAATGTATCAAATTCCAAGATTCTGATACAATATGAGACTTATAATATTTTGAAATAGTACTCCAAGTTCCGTTCTATTCGGTAGATTCAATCGAGACCACCGTATTGCAAGGTGGTAAGTTATTATACATTCCACTATCAAGCAGTTGTGTCTGCTCGGTTCTTTTCCACTTTTCCGGGTGTCGTTCTGGAAGTCGTCACTCCGAACAGAAAAGCACGAATTTTCCGCTCGGTGGGCGTTTCAACCGTTACGCGGAAAATCGGGCGAGCGAGTCGCGAAAGATATCCGTTCGTACGAAATCCGAATAACGGGAAATCGAAACGCGCGCGTTATTTCGTTGTCATTTATTAGTTTAGCCGTTCGATACAGATCCATCAAAATTAATGAGAATCGCGTTGACGAACTCCCAACTCAAGAGGCTACGGACTCGGTGTAATAAGAAATCTCGTTTTACGATCATCGCATAGTTTTCCATCCACCTTTCTCTCCGCTCTCTCTCCGATACTTCTATCCGACCGTTCTCCATCTCCATTCATCCCACTTATCTGTTTATCTCTCTTCACCCGTTCCCTCTCTCCGTTCTTCATTATACACGCGTTCGAGGAATGTTTGCCCGCGATGCTCTTTTTCCCTGCATTAGTTTATTACCAGTCAGGAAAATTATCTAAATTACTGCGGGAATTTATACGAACGCGTTACCAGCCGACCAGAGCGCCAGACAGAGACAGGCGGACGGAGAGCTGGAAGAGAACGAAGAAAAAAAGAAAATATGATGCTCGGCGACGGGAGAAGGACGGGGCTGACATTTTCCGTGTAGTGGAATGGAATCTCGGAAAAGTGAATCGCGTTGTCGTTATTAGGATTAATAAGCCTGCCAGGGTACGACTTACAGCGAGATGAATTGCGTAAGATTAATACCTGCGTAGTAACCGGCCCACGGATCACCGATCCCGACGTTATCTCTCTTCGGGGCGAAAACCTGGTGGAAAAGGAACAAAGAAAGCGGGAAAACCTTGCTCGAGGAAAAGACACACGATTCGTTGATTTTTGCATAGACTGTCGACGAACTGGTCGCGTATCTGTACGAGCTTTTTCGATCGACGAGCCCTATACAGAAGGTTTCATAGCATGTGACTGTAATGCATGGAAGTGATGAAAACGGTTCGAACAAATGTGTGTATGTACTTTTGTTTCAATAATTCGCATTGTATATTGTATATAGGATGTTAAATATTATAATATTTCATTGTATAGGATGCTTCAAAAATGTTCGTGTAAATTAGATCAATTAATAAACCGGGTTACCTTCGTTATTAGACTGCAAATGTTTATGTAATTTAATATATCCAAATTGGTGCATGATGGACATTTAATAATTTAGTAAAATAAGAATTACATGTTTTGAACATTTCAAGGAGGGACAGCAGTCTTGCTAAAGTTTCATTTATTTAACTGCTTTAACACGAGAAATATGGAAGTGTAAAATTGTATATTTGTATAAATATCCGCAATCTATTCATTATAAAACAAGCATCATTGGAACAGAAAAATGTCACTTGTGAACAAGGTTAGATAGAACACATATTCGTATGATTTTTTTCCATTATATTTGTGTGTCAAATTCATGCGACAAGGTATGTCCACATAGAATGAAGTATCTTGTACATACGAATCTGCATTATCAACCGCTCTAAAGAACTTATTAATCTTCTTATGAAGCGTTCAAAATTGATTTTTTACGTCTTACTGAATGTTGATCTTTGGCCCGATAGATTCAATAGTAAGTCTACTCTGGGTTAAAACCATTTTAATGTACAGTTTGTTTGAGATCGATCGAGTTCACATGGCTGAATTTTTCCCTGCAGAATTATTAATGGTCCTGTTGGTAGCTTTACACCTTGGAATTAATGGGCTTCAACTTTTGCCTTGGTCCACTGCGTAATATACCTGGAATGCATACTCTGACCTTATGACCAAAATTTTTATCATTGTCAACGATATTTATCATAGACGTATTTTTTCAGATTTCACACACGCACTTAAACTTAAACTCATTTTCACCAAGCTTTTATTTCAACTTCCCTCCATACTTATTCAAACACTGTATAACAGATCCAGTTGCAGTACACAGTAAATGTTGAATGGAAATTTAATAATATTAGATACAGAATAATTCTAATACAGGGTTCAATTTCAGTATGACTGTAGTCGGTCTAAATAAAAACATAAATTATTCCACGTCGAATCAAACGAAAAACGTACAATAAGACGCTAATTTTCCATCGTTGAACACAGAACAATTTTAATGAGAGGGAACAAAACCGGTCGTTGTCGATTTAATAGTTTAATCGGTTCTGCATCGACCAAATTGTCGACGAGAGTGGACACTTCGAGTAATTTCGCACGTAATAAAGTACGGACCGTGTGACACGGTTGTGGGGGCAAGTTGGGAGGAAGCTGGCAGGTGGAAGAGGAAAAACGGCCTTGCATCTCTGGGTCCAGCTCACCCTAACAATTATCTCTAATGGGCCACGATACTATAAATCGACATAGGCCAGAGGCAGGCTCCGATGAAATCGGCCGCGCGAATACCGGGATGGTAGAAAATAGAAACCGCTCCTGTCCTGGTCTCCTCCATCCGGCTCCCGAGATGGAATCCGCCATGGTTGTGCAAGTAGCGGCACCTGACTGCAATGCTGATGACTCGAGGAGAGAACGAGAGAGGAGAGACGGAGAGAAAAGAATCGGATAGACAGATACGGTGCGTGCGTAGCAAGAGAGATCTACACGGAGTTATCCGCGGGCTAGATCATGCCCGGATGAGCTTGTCTCGCCTCAGTGATCCTCGATCCTCGAGATCTCCAGGCTGGATGAAAGGGAACTACCGGAGACGGAGTCGTCTTAATGGTTTAATTCGCGCTGACAGGTACAGCTGGTGTTATGGACAATTACACGTACGAGGTTCGTGATACCAACGCCTGAGATATCGTTATTTTTTAGGAGGATTCACTGAAACGGGTAAGCCAGTTGATCGATTAGCTGGGTAATGAGAGCAGGGTACAAACATTAATTATTAAGTCCTTGAATGTCGTGGCTGTCACCTGTGGCCGGTACCTGAAGTTTTATTGAATTCAGAATATATGAATTCTTGTGATATTTTGATAATATTCACATTTTGTGGTCCAAGTGTGCCTGATAGAAACACACAGGTCGGTCCTCTCAAGCTAATTGGACTTTAGATTAGTGTTATCGATAGATCATGTTACCGTTTCTAAGTGGAACAATTATGATCATTTAAATGTTATTCAGCGTTGGTGGTTGATTGTTCGATAACGTGGACGACAGGCGCTTCAATGATCCGAGAACGAACTGATCTCACAAGGTGAGACTTGTCAGAAGTGAGATGCAAGCGAGAGTGATTCATTTTCCCGTAAATGTATCAACTTTCACGTGTACAGGCGCGAATGAGAAAACTTCAGTTGTAGAAACATAGTTTACACAGTTTCAACAACGCAGTTCAATGTATCGTATATGTATAGTATACTTACATTCTTCATCGTATGACCTGCAAAATCTTAGAAAATTCAGATAGTGAATGATACCGAAGCAATTCAGGTGGCTGTGCAGCTTTCCATCGATTGTTTTACAAAATTACCTGAAGGATATAATGAAACGTTGCATCAATGATGCATTACTGCGAGAGGAAATTGTTTCGAAGGTTATCATTAGAAATAATGATTACACGTAATGTATCAATTTTTAGCAGATGACTTGAATAGATCGATTCGAGCGAAAGGTTCCGTATTATGGCCTGGATTAATGAATAGACTTCTTTTTCCCCTTACAATGACTGCGTCTGAGTGTACAGTGAAACCTCCATTATCTCGACTAATAGAGAAGCGTGATTAGTCAAGTAACGGGCCCCGTTTTACAGGCACTGATTTTAAACGTTTTCAGAGAGACTACTTCCTGTTTATATTTCTAAAAAATGTTAATGTTATATTTACTAGAACTTTGTTCATTTTCTGTAGTCTGAAATGCAGATCGTTAAAATTGTACATACTACTTTCTGGGACTGAATTCTGGAGTATTTCTATTTCACGGAAAACTGTTTATATTTTCATACTGTTGACCGTCTATAACGCCATGTGACTTGGAAGTCACTTACCGATATAACTATGTATCTATATTTTTTTAAGTCTTATTTCGTTTATTTCTTACTGTGTACGATTCTATTCTATGACCATACTGCCACCAAAGAGTATCTTCGTTTATTATTATGTTTATATCCCACGATATAAACTTTATCATTTATCTTTATCATTTACCTGACCTATCGTTTTCGTCATACTTAAAAAAATACCGGTTATAGAGGGTTAACACATTTGCAGCCGCCGACGTAGTTCTACGTCATTTTAAAATCTGTAGCTGGTTGCCGCCGACGTAGTTCTACGTCATTTTAAAGCCTATAGCTGGTTATCGCTGACGTAGTTCACGTCATTTTATATTTAAAGCGAGTTATGTGCACTTTATAATTGCTAGGATTTTATTACTTGTTTCAATTTTAGACAGACATGATATTATAAAGCAATATTTTTTAGTTTTATTCTCACTTTAGTGCCAAAACCCTGCTGCATTCAGCTATAAATTTTTGGAAATTGTACGCGGCATCCAGCTAAGGCTGTCGCGTCAGAACCTTCGGCTGCGAAAGAGTTAAGATAACAGAAGCTCGAATACAAGAAGTGTCTATAACTAGCAACATTTAACTTTAAAGATGAACTGAAATGTTAACATTCTAACCCAATGAAGAGGTGGCAAGTGTATTGCAATAAAAGTTGCATTATTTGTTGAATCGCGTTTGATGTTAATATTTCTGTGAAGGTCTAACAAAATCCGTATGAAATTGTGAACTGTAAATAAGATTGATGAAAAACAATGTAATACGAAGGAAACATGTGATGTTCACAGCAAATACAGCTTGCCACAGAATGTGTCAATCAAGCATACAACAACAATGGTCACTCGAATCTATTCATAATTGTTAGAAACCCATATTTTTCACGATTCTATTAGAAAACACTCGAGACGGATCAAGCGCGGAAGACAGAAGGACTGCTCGAAAAAAACTGGCCATCGAGATAGGTTTGAGGTTTACTCCGATTGCATTGGACGTTTCGCAAGCAGCAGAATGCTCGGTTCGTTAGGGACGGCCGATATTGTATCACCGTAACGATCATACGTTCTACTGTTTCTCGATTGCCGTAGCTCCTATTGAAACAGAAACAGATCACTCGTCGATTCAACTACATCCACCATTTAAAACCTCGAGACTCATGTTTCCCTCCGTTCCTCGACCTTTACCGTGCCTACCATGATCGAACTACGATCCGCTATAGAGCATCGCAATAAACAAAAAGCACGATGAAACTAGAAGATCTTATCTTTGTAAAGTCTGCATCAGTCACGGGATAAAGTCACCCTTTCTTTCCGTCGCCTGAAAGTAATAGCAGGTTGCATTTAGCCGCAATTATTGCGGCCATTAAGCTCACATTTATCTATAATCACCGTTTTCCGTCTAAACGGGTATACTGCGCCAAGGGGATCGCGGGGTAGCTTTCGCACGGAATACCATCAGCCATCATAGCACTTCTCACACACACGCATACACATGCTCGCGCTGATTAGTTCAGTATTAAATACTAAACATTCCAGGCGGGATTACTTTACAACCGCTAATAAAACACCGACAATTACGCAGTGTCACGATCAACGACAATGGACGACTCAATGGAAGGAGCCGTTGGGTTTGCCAGCGCGCCACGATGAAGAGATCCTCCGACGATATGATCTCGCGAGTTTCCAACGGCGATCATAAACGGCTAGGCCCATTGGAACACGGAGTGTTCCACGAGGTCCGTGCGTGTACCACCGGCCATCATAAGTCTCGCGCAATTATAGTTTCCGTATTTTCTTAAGCAGCCGGGGGATCGGCCGGTAATGAATCACGCGGACAGTATAATGCGTACATGCGCGCGCATTGTAATGCACGGTGTAAAAACCGCACGCAGAAAGTGTACACGCGTACGTGGCGGTAAGTTTTGCGGCCGTTCGCTGCCGGCAATAAATAACGCGGCCGGCCGCTCTGAGACGAGCGGAGAAGAAGGAGGAGGGACGGAGGGTGAGAAAGGGAGAGAGAGAGAGAGAGCGAGAGAGCGGGAGAGGAGAGAAGAAATCGAGTGAAACGCGCGGGATGGACGAGGCGGGGCGAGGTAGGTGAAACAGAGGTAAGAAGAACGGCCGGAAGAAAAGATGGAAAGAAGAGACTTAGGAGAAGACGAAGAACCGACGTAAGGAACAGAGGCGGACAGGGAGCGAGACCGGGGATGCTGCAAGAGAGACGAAGAAGAGTGTTAAAGTGGTTTTGTAAGCAAATGCTATGTATATGAGGGTTAAATTGATGTCGATTTTTTTAAAGGTGTATTCGGAGGATTACTCTCGGTTGGTTGCGAGACGAATTATGACAAATCGGTTGGAACTTGAATTATGTTAAATAGTATGTAAAACATTCCTGAATTTTAAACAATAGTAGAGATAATATTTGAACCACAATCCACGATATACACTTGTCTTCAACTAAGGTTCGAGTTAAACTGTTTGGTTCAGAACTTGTAAGTCGCAAGCACTGACAATGAGACTACCGCCTCTAATATGTATACATATATGAAAAATGTCACCGAATGTTCTGCATCTAACAAGGCTCTTTCATAGTTTATATCTGATTACATTTTAGCACGATTGCATCCAAAAACGTGCTTTGGACCTGTCCAGGTAGTCTTACCGATGAGTCCACCAATAGATCGAGTAAACAAATTACTCCCAACCAATTTCTTTTGCCTTTATTTCTTTCCATGTTAATTCTTCCAGTGCAATTATCAGGTACACAAGTGCCCTAAGACTCGCAGAATCGATCGTGTGAACCCGAACACCCCAGAAGGGTTAACCGATGTCCGACTTCAGTTTTGACGAGCTTTTGTGAGATGATGGCATGCAGGTTCTTAATGATATACGTGAAATATTAGGTGTAGACACTCGATAATTTTAAAGTTTCACCGATTTATTCAAGAATGCTAAAATATGCATGGTGTGCCTTCAAATTAACTTCCTCCCGAGAAATATTTTGCAGCGTACATCAAGTCGCTTTTCCAGATGAAACGAAAAATGAAAAGTGTCAATGCAACGAACAAGCATTTATTACCTATGTGTTGGTGGTGGCAGACTTTTTTGTGTTTTTGCTGTAATATATGTTGCACTCAGCCTCATAGCTAAGAATTGGACTTGGTTTACATTATCCTATTTGTTTTTGCTGTATCTATGGCAATTATCATCCAGCATCAAGTACGCTGTTGCCGCAATAACATTGGAAAAAGAAAGAAATATTTTTGGTGAACGGGTCTCGGATCTTAGGACCTTCGTATTACCAGCCAAACAATCATTTCACCTTGCCAGTACAACTTCGATAATCTCGATTTATATTCATGGTACATCTTGGAAGTACGTATCTTTAATTGTTTACAACTTTCAAATTATCGAGTGTCTACGCCTAATATTTCACATGTGTCATTAGGAACTTGCATACCATCATCTCACAGAAACTCACCAAAATTGAAGTCGAACAATTGGGGTGCTTCCCTTGTAAGATGGGAGACCATTTTCAGAGCTTCGGTGCTTTCTGTCGAAATGTGACTCTTTCGAGACCCACCTAAAACTATGCATAGTTGCTGTTGGGGTTGCATACAAACACGAAACACACTGTTTTTCACCAGAACAGTGTAGAAAAGTCTGTGCAGTGTCGCAAAGCTGCTGTGGAAACAGCTTCATCAGCACACCGTGGAGCCACAACGTCAAGGAGGATCGTAAGGTGGCAGGAGCTTCGCAATTTTCGCTTATCGGTCGTCCAGGCGGACGGTTCGAGTAATTGCGAGCAATCGTTCACACGGACGCGGGTCGATTCGTTTTCCGTAAGCGGCTGGAAGGAAACGATTTCCAGTCGGTGGCAGGTGGAGAGTTTCGTGGCCTCTTCGTAGCTCTCCGGCTTCGTGGTGCGCATGCCGGCGACTTATCAGCAAGAAATTGCCTTCAGAAAACAAGGCGCTGCATTCTCGCACGCTCTAACGACGCGGCTATCTTTCCGAGCCGGCCGAGCGAGCGTTTTCCTCGTCCATGCGCGAAGGAGTGCCGTTGCGTATACACGCACGTCCATTATTACACATTAGAAGAAGCTGAAGACGTTCGCGGTTACCCGCGGATAATGTAAATCCGTGCTCGCTTCTCGAGCATTGTAACGCGATGCACCGCTCACGTTCACGCGACCAGATCGAGTCTCGAACACGCTTGGCGCTTGCTGCAAGCTTTCATGCGATATAACGCGAGCCATCCGCGGCACTCGCTCCTTACTGTGATGAACACTGTGCATTAGCAAAATATTCTGCTGCCTTTGGGATAATGGAGCAGGATACTGCTGGAGCAACTGTTCCTAAATTTGAGAAGCGTCATGGAAAATATGTTTGGTCATGTACACTGCTGTCCGTAAAATTAGGGGTGGACGATTTCACAATATGAAACGACCTATATTATGAAATACAGTTAGCACTGATTAATTGAAGAGTGTTTGTAGAAAACACTGTAAGTGCCGAAATGGAATAATTTTGTTTTTTTAACGAAAAATGTTCTGCATGCCAATGAGAATACTGTAGTATAGAATTGTAAGTGCAATTTCCCTTTGTAAATAGTTATCAGCATTGCTAAAAGATGGTATCACCGGTATGTCCAACGTCGTCTCTGTAGAATACAATGTAAGTGCCAATTAAGCGATAGCTAAACAGGATTGGCACTTACAGTGCTTGCAAATTGAAATGAATGGCACTGTTGCATCTATACTGTAAAATCCGAACATTCATTTTTAATACCGCGTGCAATTTTGTCATCATACTAGCGTACGCGCCGATCTGCAGCGCCAGAGCCAGGTCGAAGGGCCAAGGTGGGAAAAACCCCAAAGCAGCGCTTCGACGCTGCCCAATTTCCCGCACGCTGATTGGTCGCATACCAGCAACCAAAAACAGTATAAATTAAGCATACCTGAAACGATAGAATATCCGTTCGTTGCTATTACACGTTGGAACATTCTCATTACACTTTCGGACTACACAACGATACATTTGTATTTGAAATACTGGTATCAGTAATACATTGTTTCTCGACACGTTGGTAGATACATTCAACCTATACAGTCCACTCTATTCGCATTTTCGAAAGGCTTCACTGGACTTACAACCCAGTTCGAAGTCAGCGTCATTCTATCGTCGCGAAACATACCCGTCGACACTGTGACGCTACAACAGGCACATTGAGTTTTCTCTACAACTATGAGGTGGCACATACAGGATTTTCTACAAATACAAGTTTCTTTTTCATGAATTTGGACTACATTCATGCAAAAAAAATAGAAAATTTTGTGATGCATTTGAGTTATTATATTCTTAGTCACATTTAGCGACAAAAACAAATCAAATTTCGTAAATAATTTAAAGACAGGTAAGTTTTTTTTTCTCTTGAAAAATTTGATTTTTTGTACTTACAGTGTTTTCTACAAGTACTTATCAATTGTTTATAATGTAGAGTACAGGTAACCCCCGTATGACACTGTCGTAGGGTTCCTAAAAGATGCCATGTTATGCGAAGTCGTGTTATACGAAACAAGGAACTAGTACAAAAAACAGGGTTAGGTTCCCAAAATTAACAAAACTATATTATGTATTAGCGTAAAACAGATAAATGTAACAACATAAAATAATCAAATCTAGCCAAAAAATTGTATCTACGTTCTAATAATCATTTTACTCAAAATGAGCAAGTGTCCAGTGATTTATGGACGGCAGTGTATGTTCTTTCTATAATTGTTTTGAAGAATCTGATTCTCATTCTGTCGCAGCGTGTGCATTTATATTCGGAGGATTTGAAGGTTTAAGGAAGTCTAGTATATGAAACAGTGGCTTCGGTTTGGATTTTGCATTTTATGGATAGCAATCTGTGTAACTGTACTATGTTAGGACCAACTGGAAAGAAGATCTGCCTGTACAGTAACACTTAAATCTAAAGAAATAGCCGCGTTACTTGCGGGATGTCTTAACGCAGCATTCCTCATACCAGTGCTTTTCGTGTCAAGCACGCCATAGCGAAAGGATCAATTTGAAACCCAAAATTCACCTTTATAAGACAAACAAACCATCCATACAGTGATCGAAACGGTATTGGAAGCGTCTGTGCGACACGAGGTCCCGTTCAACTGGTCCGTGATTTTCGTGGCGGCGCATTCCACGGGATCATCAGTCATCGGGGAGTTATGAAATATCGCTGGTCTCTCTGCGGACAGGTGCTACCGCAGCGCATAAAGGCGAACGAAAGGCATATCCTTGCCGTGTCACGGTGGCCGGAAGGCGGCGGAAGGTTTGTATTCGAAATCGCCGGTCCCGTCGGCATACCTGCTGTCAAAATAAGAGCGGAGACCGGTTGCGTAACCGCGACGATCGCCGCCGGTACACAGACTTATCGATTCGAGTTTCACTCGCGTCCGAAACGGAGAAAAAAGGCTGTTGCATTAGAAAGTGGCAACCGGCGGACAACAACCTGTAATCAAGACGTCTAGGCGAGGAACGAAGGCGAGAATAGACGGTGGAAAACGTCTGGTGTCTGGAAATGGCCTCATAGCCAGCCAGCCAATTATTATTAAATACCAGCCTGCCTCAACAATATATCCACCGTCGGTTTACGCGTTTCCTTCGCGCGATTTCCGCCTATCGGCCTCGTTTTTCTATTCGAACGGTTCCGTCGTGCGTAATTCAACGAATCTATCGATGTTCCCAGCGATCTAAATTACGGACACGCTCGCTACGTTCCGTCGTCGTTCCACCGGTTGTCCATCGAGGACACAATGGTCGTTCGATTGCTTTCTACGAGTCACGCGTAACGATCTCCTTCATCGGATCGGTTTCGTCCGTTCTCCTCGTGGATTTCGCGAAACTGGTAACCGAGAGACGCGATTGCGTTCGTCTGGATCGCGCATCGATCGGTCGTTGACTGTGCGAGCTTAACGCGTAAATTCTGTGCTTTTTCTGGTACACAGTCAAGATTTTCATGATACTCTACCCCTCTCAATTAGGAGCTCCACTTCTTTGCAGAGAATCTCGTACGATTTTTCGATAATATACTTTGAAAATGCAGACATCCGAAGACTTCTATATAAAAATTTGTTAACACTCTGGACTTTCACAAATTTTTCACATTCCAGTTCATTCGAAGCTCACGTTATGTAATGCCATATAAACAAAATTATATCGATGGCCCTGACATGTCTAAGAAAGTGACATATAAAAAAATTTTTTTTCTCATCGCAAGTGCTTCATGAACGGTGCAGTCTACTTCGTACCATGAAAAATAGCAGAACCGTTTCGAACGGCGACGAAATATCCTGTACGTCCCGACTGTCGACCTATCAACGATTTTCCCGATCGAACATGGACGACGGTTTCGTGTTTCCGTAGGTGCACGGTCGCATGTTATCCGGCAGGTAGAAAGAGGAATCGTATGTTCGATCAGTGGAAGAAAAAGATAGGCAAGAAGAGCGGATCGTCGTCTGCGGAAGAATGAGGAGAGAAAGAGAGAAAGAGAGAGAGAAGAGGCTGTGCAGCACACGGCCGAGGGTCGTCCCATTGTTGTTTGTCTTGCTGAATATTTTAATTGGATGTAGGCTCCGCCGCGTTATTTATCGTCTAACAATGCCTGGAAGACTGGTAATTAATTACGTTGTTTTGTGTTACTTTATATAAAGATAGCAGGTCGATAGGAGTTAACCGGCTGAGAGCAACAATGGTATACAATGCGCAATTAGCGGGAGAACAATGCGCAGTCGGACAGTGTGTCCGTGTGGCTGGTTGCGTGCCGCGCTGGTATCACCGCCGCTTTTGCTCTTCTGCGCACGCTCGTGTGCCAGCTCATCCCTTTCCACCTGATTCTACTCGAATCGAACTAATTTTATGAGATCCACGATTCGTTCACGAACGACCAATCGATTCTTTATTCTAATCTTAATTATTCATACCAGAATTTATTGAGCTACGTTCTATTCATTACTCGTTACAATTATTGTAGATATAGGGAAACTAGACCTCTCAGGGTTACTTACTTTTTTTAATACGTTCATGCCACAGTGAAAACGACCATACCTAATCAGACACGATATAATTTACTATTTTTTATATGAATCGTAAAGAAAGAAACGAGTTGAGTACTGTCATGTTCTTCTGTTCCTACATTATTGTATCAGTATGAAGTTTCCTCAGAATTTTGCGACAATCAATAATTATTTAATTAAAGTAAATATGAGAGATCGGTCACCGGTGACTGCCACGGCGAACAAACGGTCACTATTGTTCGGTTTTGGAAGAATGATTTTAGGTACTTTCAGTATAGAAACTGTATCAAATTTTACCTTTAGTTTGTAGATAGAAATAGATTCCTGATTAACCCTTTATCACGCGACTCTTTAAATGACTAATTCATCGTACGTACGATTCACTTCTAACAAGCCTTTGAAAGTCAAAGGAGCTTCATTCTAATTTTTATAGAATTCTGTATCGCTGGTCTAACCCTGCATACCATACAGTATATGAAAAACAAAATTTTCGAATCTTGATAATTTTCAATCGAACAAAAATTATCGGGTTACCCTAGATTAATATCAGTTTATTCATGAACTCTGAAAAAATTTGCTTAAATAATACCTAAGTTTGGCGAATACACCACCGTGGACGATCTTTAAGCTGTGCTCTAGCCGTCGAGGTACAGGAATTCTTTCTCCCTGAAGCTTGAATTTTTGATTCGGAAGACAGGTGTCGTCCTGACCGCTCCCATGAGCTAAACTGTATCCCGATGCTTATCGACACGCAAACGCACGAATATGACCGTGATTAATTGCATTGTATGAAATGGAAGCACTCTTGCCAGCGCCATCGGTGCCCACCATATCTGTGTTTCGCATCTTCTTTTTTCTCGCCAGCGAGCTGTCTCTGTAATGAAGACGAATTACTTTATAAAAGGGAGAAAAAAGCGTGTACACTGTCGATACGCGTGGATTATACGAGTTTCTGCGAGTACGCGGCTTTGGTCCCGCAATTTCGATAATTAACGGCGACGACGATGGCAAGCATGAAAATTGATTTCGTCGATGAACGGAATAATGCGGAATGTAATTAAGTAATTTAGAGAAACGAGGCGGCCGGCGGGTTTTTTGTGCGGCTGCGGGTTTCAGGACCGTGTCGCGCGTTATTATTTTTCCGATGAAATTATGGCGCCGATTTCCTCATTGAAATTGCTTCCTGCTTGTTGGTAAAATACACGCAGAAACATCTACCGCGATGCTTTCACCTCTCGTGGGCACTTTTTGCTTACGGAATGATTAACTATTTTTTTAACGTCGCGACAAAACGCACCACTGTTTTCCGTGATGAAAAAGTTGTTGAAAATTTGCCTGAGTGAAACAGCGATACGGTAATGTCAGATATTAATTATCAGACACTGGCAATACTGTCAGCGGTCGCAGAGAGTCATTCCGCGTGGAACGTGACGGGTAATGAAAATCGTCGTGTGTTCGTAAACTCCGACAACGGTCGTAAATGTTATTCGAAGTCGTTAGAAACATTTCATCACAACTTTTTTTACCCCCTTTCAAGTACACATAATCATTATTTTCAGAATAGCATGACGGGAATATCTCATAATGTAAATATAAATAGATACATACTTTTTTGTCATCATAAAACATGTTCGATATGGCGTATTCAGAAGTTGCGCTCACGTAGAAATTTTAAATTATTTTGTAATGAAGCTGGATTGAATAAAATTCGAATTTCGCATCCGATTGCAGCGTTCAATCAGCCGCTGCTTTTTGTTGCATTAGTAAAGCTGAAACACGCATTGATATCGTCCATATTTTCTCATAAAAAAAATTAATATTTTCGATGCTGTGCAAATTCTAGGCAATAACGGTATTTATCTGCGTCACTGAAATAAGAAATCGATTTTAATCCTTAAAAACTATCATAAAAAAATCTCGTTAACCTTAACCGCTATTAAAGGTGAAATTTCACCCATGATAGCCTTTAAGAGTTAAATTCAATGAAGGCAATCCTTCAACATTAATTAAATAACAATTCTAAGTTAAGTTTAATTAATACTGTGCTACAAAGTCGATATATAAACACACATCACTCGTATGATCCAGACGATGTTTAGCGAGTCCCAGACACATGGAGTCCCTTTTATTTAACACCCCGCATATTTTTTCACAGTTTGTTACGGCATGCAGTTCACGTCTCGTTTAACTTTAAAGCTTTAATTCTCCGGCAGCAGGACACGCACCGCAAATCACGGCGCATTTACATGAGAAAGGTCAGTTTCATTGACTTCACTTACAAGGGTGCTAGGCAGCGTGTAGGGTAGACGATAGATGAATAGCCTGAAGGTGAACGTCAATGTCACTAGGTTTCTGGGCGAAAACGCCCAAGTAAATGCAATTACGACGAAATCAATGAAAGGGCGCGTAGTATTGATCGGCGTGACGTGACTATAGCTATTTCAATGCCTGTTAATAGAATGCCCAGAACGATTTCCGTGATGACAAATCAGATTATTCTAGTTTTCTACGTGCATATACTACTAATCCTGCTAACTTTCTTTCAGTCTCAGTAAATTTTTGTTGAAGGAACAACTGAAACTTCATGGGGGTTACTGGTGGCCAATGACTTACATTTTATTTAATTTAGTAACTATTACCTATTATGTAGTTCTGAATGATATTAATATTTCGATAATACTAAACAATAACAAATACAGTACCGAATAGCATCAAATTATATTAATCAGTTGATTGGCAAGGAGCACGATTGCGCTCTGTTTTCATAACACTATACTTCTTCAAACACTGTAATTAATGAGAAATCGATGGAAGATTTAATATTTATATAATCTCTTCATCTACTTTATATGAGCGTTAAAATACAAGTCACTTTGTGTGATAGTTACCAGAAGTCTTAAAATTATAGTGAAAACTACATGTATTTGCACTGACACCTCCGTGACACTCACAATCAGATGTTTCAACGAACAAATTCCTATTCTTCATTATATTTCGAATAAAATTAAATATGTACATCTTTAACATTATACAAGTGAAAAAAAAAATATTCTCCCATGCCAGACTACGTATAGAATTTTCTACTGCGGAAGTCGACCTATTAATAAGTTACCAGGCTATTTCATATCTTCGCGGACGCCATAATGCCTCTCCACGATATTTTTCACTCCGACGTCAAGGAGACGAACGAAGCATCTGAAGCTGCGGGGGAAACTGGGAGACAAGGGTCTCGAGGATCACGAAAAAGGGAAAACCATGACCAAATTCTAAAAAGAGCGTTCACCTTCCGCGATCGGTAGCAAATGAACGCGCGCTCTAAGCCTTCATTGTCGAGGCGACGATCGTGGCGAAGAAGCGAGCTCGGCGTGTGCTTTTTTCAAGCTGCGCGGTGGATTACCGGGAATCGTTGTGTGGAGGTGCGCGTCGTCGAAAAGGACGTCGACGACAACGGACGAAGGGAAGAAAAAGGGCACGGCCGAGACAAAGAAACAAATTTCTAAAGAGGACGCCTCGTCGTCGGTGGCTCGCGTATAATATTGCACGCACGCGATCATCACGCGACTAACGATGGGTGGGGATGCGACCGGAAAGACGGAAAGGGATGCGGGAGAAAAAAAGGAAGTCACAAAGGGCGTGACACACCGCGCGTATCGCGCATATAAATGACAATGCCGGCTGCCGTTGGAACTGATGAAGTGTCGTGTCCCTGTGTTTCACCACCCCCTTTGTCGTTGGGGCGCTTTCTCGCCCTTGCACCTCCGAGCTGAGGGTGCCTCCGACCCTCCACGACGTTTATTGTTGCGGTTACCCAGAAGCCCTCCGACGACGGAGTTAATTGGGCGACGATTGTGCCGCTGCTTCGCTTTCTTTCTCCCCGCGATACACGCGGCCTGACCTTTGACCACAGGACGACCCTGACCGTGAGGGAACGAAGGTCGCCGGGGTTGCCTTCCTTCTTTCGAGAATTCCAGGAATAACGTTTTCGTGGACAAGCTGGATGCTGAGACTGTTCTGTAAATTACTGGCGGCAAGGACTGACAATAGGGCATAGGCACGATTGAAAGTTAATTTTTTATAGAAGTACATATTCAGTTTAGAATCATGAACTGAGAACATTTGTTCTTTCGTTCGTAGTAAATTTTTGAAAAGAAAACTGCAGTCATTTTTTTCATGGAAGAGGTTCAAAGAAAATCGACTACGGCGAACAGGCCCGACTGTACACGTAGGTGTCGTTGCAATAGATTAATCAATTAGATTAAAATGAGATTGTCGCTGTTAATCAAGCTCAGAACAGTCTAATCGCATGAATAGTCGCGTCATTTAAATCAAGCCACTTCAACGGACACGTCTGTACAATCGATGAAACAGAATGATAAAATTTTAATTAACACTGAGAGCAAAAACAAATTTCAGAGAAAAATGAAGATGCGTGCGAGACATCCCTCTTGAAGAATTAATTAAATGTGAATGTCCGTTTATAAGAAGCCAATCAATTTACCAAAAATTCTCAATTAGCTTCTTCCGTACAAGCCAGTGGCAAAGTAGATGGACTCACTGCAAATTAATAAGGTTATGTAATATACCGAAGATTTATACGTAGGTATCGTTTAAAGTATCACAGAACTCGAAGTACCAATTTCTTCTTGCATTCACTACACATCCGTTTTCTTATCTAATATATCTACCCCACATTGTTAATTGAAAACGGAGCGCAGAATCGCCAGGTATCGTATTCAATTAAACAACGTACTCCAGTCAACCCGGTACAAATTGATCTAACACGCGATCACATAACAGAAACTAGGACGATTGTGAAGTCTACTTTATCGAGCATCTAACATTTCTGCGTTATGCGCAGGTTACAGTGCTCTTACTTTGCTGAAACAGTTGCTTAAGTGTCGTTTCATCTTAAACACTTGGTGATTTTTTTAACTTAATTTCCTCAAAAACGAAGGCTCGAACAAACAAATTACACGCAATATGTTAATATATTATTATTATTATTAATTATACGCTTTTCGCAACCAAAGAATCAAGAAAGTCTCAACTATACAAATTCGTTAAAATTTGAAACAATCCTTTCTGTATCATATGTAGGAAATGGCAACCCACCCCAGCTTCTCTGCAAGCTAAGAAAGTTCCCTGAAACATTCTCCGTCAATTCGGAATTTCCATACGCGATTTGCATGTCGCGGTGCTAAGACAACGCGATTCATCGTTCGGATAGAACCTCCGAGTCTCCTGACAGACTCTGGTAAATTCGAGGCGGCAGCGATATTCGCGAATTTGCATCGAAATGGCGCGACTTAACGTCCATGGCGTATCCTTGCCGGCCTCGCCGAGTTTCGGGCGATAATTGCAATAATTGTCGCGGTGCTCATTGTTCACTTGGAGGAGCGTCCGTGGTCCCTTGCATATGGAAACAAGCGGTCGCTTGATTCTCGCCTGATTGTTCCCATTCTGAGAGTCGCTTCCATCCCCCGGCTCGGACTGTTTCTCGTACACACGTCGCCTAGCCTCGACTACAACTTGCGAATCCGCCAAAAGGTCCGTCCGTGTCCGAGCGTGTGTGTTGCTACACGTACGAGTCAGGTGTCTCCGTGTGCTTAGCTTCCTCTCCGGTTTTGCGGGACGCCTAACCTAACAACCCTCTCTTCGAAAACGAAACAATCACCGATTCCTTCATACGTGATTGCCCGTATTGTCTGACGGCGACGACGGACAATGGGCCGACGGTTTATCGCCCCGCCACCCTTTTCAAAGACACCCCGTTCGCGATCCACCGCGAGCATGGGACAACGTTTAATTCCGACGAGAGGTCTGGATAATTTTTTTTGCTCTGCGAATGGTTTGCTGCGGATAGTCTCTTGCGATATAAATATGAAGGTAATTGGAGTGAGCCGTCGAGAAATTAATGAGAAAGAAATTATGTAGGAGGAAGTGTAGTCACTGGTAGCTGCTATAATACTTTGTGGTTGATTGAGAGTCAGCGGTAGTTCTAGGATACTGAGAAATTTCGAAGAATTGATTTAGTTATTGCGATTCTAATTTGACACAGTTGAGAGTGCATTTAAACGAGAGACATACAGAAGAGACGTCGCGTAACCATTCAAAGAGTTTACACACTTTATCAGCACATATCGCGCAGTAATCACCGTCAAACCGACATCCTTCCTCTGCGAAGAATCGCGGGAAGCGCGCCAACATTGTATCATAAGATCGACTGATGCAAGCGGATATCTAATGTCAATCTACAATTTGAACAAGAACATTGTGAATATTCACGACGCACGGTACGATCTGATTAGACCGACGAAGATTCAACTAATTACCGATGTAGTAATCACGTGGAGCCGTGTCGATGGCGAGTCGTTAAAGGTTACACGGTGCAAACGTGATGCACGTATACGGTGAACGAAGGTAGGAGCCGTATGACGCGTTCCGGGGACCTGATTTCCTTCTGGCGTCCCTCGACGAAGGACCTCGGTATCCTTCGGGTTTCAACCGTGTACACGTTAGTCCCACCCTCCCTGTCGCGACGTCGCCATTCTCCCTCTCTCTCTCACTCTTTCTCCGTCTGTCTCTCTGTACACACGGCAGCGCCGCAAATAAAAATAAAAGCAATTAAATATCTTAATTAAGGCTATTAATCAAGTTGTCGGGACGTGCGCGGCCCGATTCAGGAATGGCGCGCGATTTCTTGCGACCGCCTCGAGCTTCTCTCTAACTACGGCGTTACATATTATATTCCGTGCACACCGATCCCGCTGGAATGCGATCGATCGCGAGTCGATCGGGTCCGGCACCGTTTTTGGTGCTCCGCTCGATCGTCTCGCGGTTTTCTCGAAATTTCGTGACCGACCAACCGTCGTTCGCACGTACTTGTTGCGTTCGTGTTGCGAGTTGCGTGACTCGAGAGCCTACCAAAGGGGATACGATGAAATTTATGCGGTTTGTCGAATGTGTTTGCAACGGTGCGATTGTTTTGTACGCGATCATCGACCAGGGCGATGATAATCGAGCACATAGTTCAGGAGTAACTAACCGTGCTAATGAATGAAAGCTATCGTTGCAGACGCGAACGGAGAAAATTTATGAAAGGGATGAGTTCAGAACATTTTCTTCCGCTCATGGAGATGTTCGTTTCTTTTCTGTACCCTCGTTGTGCATTTTCAAAATTTTTATTCAATAAAATATAATGATTACTGTTCCTAATTTCTTGTCGATTCACCTAATAATTTCTTCTTGATATTTATTCCACTGTTTCAGTATTTTCATTTTGCCATCAAGTTTCGCGTTTTTCAATTATAACTCGATTCTACTTCAATCTATTTTGCTTATCATTGTTTTGACGCTTCAGACTTTATTCTTCAGAAGCTATACATTGTTATAGCTGGACGACGTTAACTGAATATTTTTTACTCGTACAAAGCTACTTCAGAGTTCCAATATACAAGCATATGTTAATGTGTCCGTCTATGATTATACCTTATGCAGCTGAACTCTTCACATTGATCCGTACATAAATATTAAATACGTTGTTATACATAAAACAATAAAACAAAACATTAACAGCAGCAAAAAAAATACATTATTGAAATGTAATCATTGTTATCTTGGTGCAGTCACGCCAATGTGGATTTTGATAAAATCAATTTTTTTCCTACCTTCGATGCACTTAAGGACACCCTATCTAAAATAATATCTCGAGCAGTCAACCTGCCACACCTGTTATTAGGTCGACATGAACAGACAGCTCTCCACCATTTTTTTTTTAAACCGCCCTCCTCGATCAACATGTATTATTTCCATTTCAAAATTCTCTGGACGTTGTTCTAATCTCGAATCGAACAAGCACGTCGAGTGTTCCGTTTCTGGCGACTCATTATGCGTAACTGGTGCATCGACGAATTTTTCGTTAGGTGGGCCAAGGACCGTACTTGAGGAGAAGAATTTTAAGTATGCCGTTCGGTGTCCTCCAGCGTGTCGCTTTGGTTAGATCCCAGCGTCTGTTTCGCCTTATGGGAAATATCGTGCTCTTATGGGGGATGAGTAGAAGTGTGCACTCGGGGAAAGCAGCGGTTAAGAGGGATCTAGAACACGCCATTGCCATTGTGAAGGTACAAAACGTGTCTTGTTATTTCTATTCTGTCAGCTTACATTTCACAGGAGTGATTTGCTCACTTTTTATTACATTTTCTTCAGAAAGTCGAAAAAATTTATTTTTCCTGTGAGCCGAGTCTTCTTTCTTATGCACATCTCCATTAGTGATAGAATTTTTCCAAATTGGAATAAATCGAATATATTCTTCGGATGAAGCACGTCTGTATAATATATCCAATTCATTTGCATAGTTAATGAAGCTGTTTTGAAAGGATCACGTTGAATGCACGAAGCGTCGATAATATCAAAAAATATTGCTTCACAGATGTCGGTTTCAACGCTAACAGCGAAACAGGATTCACAATGATCGTCGAAGCTCGGGACAGTAATTTCATGTTTATTAACTGGTCTGGTCGTTCGCCGATGCTCTGAGTTAATTAATAATGCGACTGCGTAATTGAGTGGTGACGATTTGACGATTCGATTCACCGTTTTTAAGTCAATTCCATCGACGAACTTCTAAGGTAATTAAAATCGATTTCTGGCGAGATTGCTGAAATTTATCGGTAACAACTCACTTGCATGGAAGAAAATTGTACTACTTTTTAGACAATAGAATCAGGTTTATGTGTTTCAGTTCTTAGTACTTCTATTGCGTGAGCAGTAATTGATTATGGTCATTTCGATTCCACAAGAAGTCGGGTAATAATGAGTTCAAGCAACTGAGATGGAGCTACTATGTTTTGTTAGTGTCAATAAAAATTTATACGCGTGTGCTTTAATTCTTTTTAGTATTTTCATCGAGTTCATATTATCTGCGTACGAGGTATTTTCTGAGTTATTTTGGGAAAGTTCAAAGACATAAAATTGGACTTTAATATAATTTTGAAAATGTTGATATTTAGAATTTTTATATGTGGCATACAAAGATACATTTTTCTTCATTTGTATAAATTTATTTATTTTGTATATTAACTCACGCGTTAATAAATTTATTAAAAATCAATAAAATATTGTCAGTGAAGTGTACAAGGAAATTTCATGTTAAAAATAAATAAACTGCCACACAACTCATTTGTACTTATCCGATTTTTAGGAAAATTGTTACCACAATTCTGGAAATCAACGTGGTATTATCAACTCTGGCGTTTCAAACGACTCAAATTATTCACTATCAAATATGACGCGTGCGGATTAAGCATTCGATTCTACATCTCGTGCGAGAACGTGCGACGAACTGTCTTCGCGACATTGTCGGCCCGATAAACAGTTTACATCCCCCTTCTTCCGGAATTCACTCGATTCCGGGGTTCGTAGGTGTGTAACAACGTCCGCCGGCAACTTCCTTGGGCAAACTCCCCCGGAGTTGTCGGTTGGAGCCGCGAGGGTGAAGTAACAATCGCATTTCCCGCCCGAGAATTATCGAGCCCATGCAATATCACTGCGGATATTGTTTCGACGCGAAAGCAACACGTTTAGGCTCCGGCGCGTGTATAGAAAACGACAATAGGTCAGACCGAGAGGGAACAATTCGGTGGAACGAAGAGAAATCGAAGTGAATTAGAGAAACGAACGAACGGATGCGAGGGTGTAAGTGGGTGGACGTTTATTGTCTTTGTCCGGAGCCATTTTCCCATCAGTGGCAGTCGATCGTGGCTCTGTTAGTCAGTCAGTCAGTCAGCCAGCCGTGCTCCGAGTAGTCTCGCTGCTTGCAGACCTACCGAGCATGGAAATACAATTACCACCGAGGGAACACTATGCCTCGAAGCTCTGCCACTACACTCGCCTCTCTAGCTCGCTCTCTATTCACCCAGACGCTCGTAATGACGTTTGATTGTGCGCCACCGACGGATATTCCATTAAATAAACAATATTAGATTCGCCAACGGAATTTGCGACATCGCGCCGTTTGTTCCTTCCACAGCCGCTGCCACAGCTCGTCGCCTCCGGTTTGCCGAGGTTTGACGTTGCAGGGATTCTTGAGGCTGGATTGTCATGTAAAGTCATGTGCCAAGAGATTTACATATTAATACAAGAGAGGATGAACTGATGACTTCCTTATGCAGTCGCCGGTATGATCTGGTGCCTACAGTTTGCTCAGATTTTTTTGTGATGTGTAAAATCATCTACATGCAAGCTTAAATTTTACGGTAAGTCAGGAGGTATCACTGGCTTTGACATACAGCTGCTGCCGCAACCTATCGCCTCTGGTTTGCTCAGGCTTGACATTGAAATGATTCCTGAGGCTTGATTATCAAGTATAGTCATGCATATGAGGTCGTACATTTTATTGTAAAAAAGCATATACTCTTTCTGTTCCCATCGAGTGATACTGTTGACTGGAATTATATAAAATGTACCATAAATGCGTGTCAATGCTCCATAATCTAAATATACAATTTAAAATGAGTACAAATTTTTGTGGAATTGATAACTCCGTCATTGTTATGCGTACGTGCGTGGCACGTGGCAGGAAGCGCGTTAAACTGAAATTTAAGGTGAAAATGATTTCGTTCGCCATTCTACGGAGGGTTGACACCGGTTAAAACAATAACACGCGCAGGAGGGTCGGAAAGACGTGGGGTCGTCGGGGAATAATGGAAACAAGGTTGTAACGTTGCTCGTCAGCCACGGAGCGAGGGACCAAGAGGTTGAGGACTTGGCTGTACCGTTATGCTCATTAAATGTAATATCGCCGCGTAAAAAATGTGATGAGTTAATAGTGATGCCGGTTGGTACGGTCGGAGGAAGACTTATGCGCGTGGTAACGCGATGCTAGATACAATATCGATGGCGGACCGTTGAAATGCAAAACTTTATTGAGAGGCACCACGATAATTTAACCGACGCGCGATTTATTCGTCCCAGACACGGTGAAGAGTGCTCATCGTAGGATATTTCCTATCCTGGTCGTGTGTATGATCTTGTGCACGGAGAAAGGTGGCAGCAATGTGACCGAGCGGGTCACGGCTTATTAGCTGGAACAGGTGAAACTCATGCGAGCAAGTGGAATGAGCGTTCATTCAGGATGGAAACAAACGTTGCTGGTATTAACTCTTTGACTGCGAAAACTGGTTGTCAGTTTCGAATAATATACGACACTTCAGAGCCGGCAAGAGATCGATCAACAAGATATTTCAATAACGTAGCCCATCGAAATCGACTGAAATTCGTGGCGATTTATCAAATCGATTCAGAAGCGTTCGTAGAAATACGAATACCAATGATACACATATTTCACAGTGAGTACCATGAAATACATTAACACTTTGAACTCTTTTGTCGAGTATGACTCGACATCGATTTTATTCACAGGTACTCCTATGTCGTGTCACACTCGACATTTTTAAATTGCACTTAAAATAATAAGGAGTTATTGAAGAGAAATTTAAAAAAAAATGGGGTTCAAAGGGTTAATACAACGCAACGACCGAATTGAGCGTCAAAGTTCCACCGACAAGTTAGTCCACGTTCACACGCGTATCCACGAGGCAACTGGCTTTTTATCGCGAGGCGGTAGATCCCCATTAAATCGAGTTTACAAATGTTCCTTCTCGAATTTGCCAATTTAGATTTACAACACAGAACGCTCGACGCTGGAATTCATTTAGCTGCTGATTCAATTAAAAGAATATCCGTGAAACCATCAGACGATCGAACTCTCATTATTGGCGGATACGTTGACCCTGGTTCCACGAGGATGCACAACTTCTCTGTGCCGTCTATGGCGGAAAGGTTTTTTCTTATCTATCGATTGAAACGGGCCGAGAACTCGACGCGAGGTAATCTCAGTTCGCGAACTAAGAAATGCAAAGCCATGGGGCTATTCCCGTGATTGAATACAGAACTCGATTTTACTTCAACGTCGTACGGTTGTCGAGGAAGTTGCATCTTCTAGCTGGATCCGCGAACGTCTCCACGCACCCACGGCGCAAACTGATAAGCGCATAAAGTGAGACACTAAATTCGTTCCCGTGCCATATCCTGAAGAGGACCGGCGGAAATCTGAAAAATTCCCTTCTCCCGCAGCTCGTGTAGCTTATTTTTCGATCGGTTATTCGCGTTCGCGATCAATACGTGCGTGGTGATGGGTCTGGGTTAGGTCGTGTGCTCTGATTTATAGCCGGCGCGCAGATATTCATGTAAATATTCATTATTGTTCTTGAATATTCTGATGGTTTACTATAGGCACCCGAACGGGGCTCTGAGCATAGATTTCTTCATTTGAAATAAATTTCAAATTTGTGTAGCTCATTTCGGTAATTTTATAAAAGAGTGTGTTTTATTTGGATGAGTTAAATTATTGATGTATCCGTAGTTTATTCAAGTTATTACATATTTAATCGAATTAATTTATTGACGACATTGCATGGCTTTTCTGATTTCCAGGAAGCATTATTATTGGGTGGAGTCATAAATAACTTCTGATTGGATTTCTTGAATGTCTTGAAGATTCATGGAGAAATATAAAATCGTAGTGTAGAGCAAATCGAACAGCTGCAACGACGAATAATGAATTCATTCTCCTTTAAAAACAAAACTGGCATACGAAGTAAAGAGTGTCGTCTGCAGTTTCTTCTCTGTTTTGAGTCAGTGCAAAATTCATCGGTGATAAAAAATCGACGGAACGTCTGTGCGGATCGATAATTAACTCCCAGCGTAAGCAATGAACAAAACTCTGAACTGAAATATTAATTTCCCGTACACCGACGTTCTTCGTCCCGAAAATCGATACTAAAGCGTTTATTGCAGGATTATTATAAGCATTTCGTATAAATAAATAACTAGAGGAGGTTCTCGTAACGCGAATTCGTTGCGTAGCTACATAAAACGCGGAGGAAAAGGATCGAGAAGGGAATCGATTCCTCGTGTAACCACTGGTAGTTGATTAATTACCGCGAGCGCGAAAGAATTCCACGCTTTTTATGGGCGATGTTTACCGATCGATGCGTTCCGTATTTCGTTTAACTTGCACCCCGAAGCATCTCGTGCAACCGATATTACTCACCATTTACCATCGGTACCGAGAACAGCTTCATAATTCACGGTTGCCCGACCAGCGTATTATTTGCGCGACATTGTGATTACATTACCGTGCGCAAGAAGAGGAACAGGAACACGGTGTACCCTCATTTACTCTCGTCTCTCGGACGAAGATATTGCGAACGATAACGGTGAACACATTCGCCTGTCACGTGGTAAAAATTCATTAAGGGAGCACGTTCATCGAACCTTTAACGAACTTGTGAAAATCATTCGCTTCTGCGTTATGAAAACTCGGGGGTTATAGCTACGGTAATAATACAACAGGTAGTTCGAAGAGTAATTTGTTAACCCTTTGAAATCTTATTTTTTTTTTAATTTTCTTTTCCATTACTCCTTATTATTTTAAATGTTTTATTTGAAATGTACTTCAAAAGGCAGTTAGCTGATAGGAACCAATTAGGTACATATGTACAAATAATCATGTCCCTGAACACTTCAAGGTCTTTTTTTGTTACAAAAAAGGGTCATATACATGTAATATTGCTTATCTAGGTAAAAAAAAATATTGTGGAATATAATACATACTTAAACTGATTTAAAAATGTCGAGTGTGACTTGATATAGGAGTACCTGTGAATAAAATCGATGTCGAGACACACTCGACAAAGGAGTTCAAAGGGTCAAGTAGTTATACCTGATATATAGTGATGAAGTGTTAAGAAGACTTGTTAATGTTTAGTTTTCATTACCAAGAGATCTCCTAAAATCGAAGCTGCACGAATTTATAATTTGCAAGGAGTTCACAGTTCACATTCACATAACTGAATTTCAAAGAAAAATTCAGTAATAAATGAATGATTCAGGAACAATGGAGCAATTGTTTGTACAATTGCTGGTCCTGATTCAAAAAAGATTCTTCATATCATTCATGATCTGTAAGGAGACGTGTTTTCTATCAGAAACAGAAGTAGTGATTATACAGGGTGAGGCATTTATGAGACGACACCCAAATAACTGTTTCGATTTTCACAATGGAAACCAAGTAATCTTCGTCTGAAATATTTCTTCCTGTCACGGAAATTAGAATAGTTATGTGGATGGCGTGTTTTGATTGTCTCAGCCTATACTATCCATAAAATGCTACAATTTGTGAAAGACGTGACTTATAAATATTTTTTATATTATAAACTATGCCCTGGAAGAATTTCATCGACCAGACAATATAATTCCTAAACTGAGCACAACTTTTAGATTAGATTTATTTAAAATTTCATTAAGATTCAGATCGTACTCGTTACACCGGCGCAACGCAAGGAAACACGCGAAGGCGCCAAGCGCTTGACAGATTCGGGACAAGAAGTCTAATTATTGTCGACATTATTAGTGCTCGCGGTAACAGAAATCTGTTGGAATGAAGGCTGAAGGGTGAATGGGTGTCGGAGGGGTGGAAGGGCGATGGATGGGTGAACGTTGAATGAAGGAAACCAGTAGCTTCGGCTATAGACGAGCATTATGTCTCCGTTCGCCTTGCAGCGCGCCGTGTGACGTGACGTGAGTGTTCCAGACAACCTAATTACATCACAACATAGCGCTATGGGCTACCCTCTCGCTACTGCGCCCACCTATAAACCACCTTTCCTTCAGACCTCCCCTTTCCTTCAACTCCTCTGACATTCAACCCCGTGCACTTCGTCTTACTATACTTTCGTGAATAAATCTGCTGCGTTTCCTTATGCCATGCACTTTTGCATGACGCGTTGCTTGACTCGCTTCTAGCTCAATTTTATCAAAGGTTAACGGATTCTGTACTCGCGTTCCATTGGTACATTAGTATCGAGTCAGATTTCATGGTCTCTCGAAGAATCACGTTTTTTGTTATTTCGGTGTTTTTATCTGTAACTCGACGTGCTGGTGTTAATTGTCCAGAGTTAGGTTTAGGCTTTGGGCACAAAGATGATATTTTGCAATTTTCATTTGAATGTCGTTAATAAAGGCGTCGTTCAATGTCCCTAACGGAACTCATTGAGCATTTAAACGAAGAAAGTACTCTGTGTACCCTTTCTCCATACACTTTCACCGCTCCCCAGTCAAGGGTATTTACGATGCTCTTAATCAACGCGATGGCAAGTTAATCTCATCCGGAATATAGATGCACACGCGCATGTTCCATTTTGTGTAACTGAAATATCATTGGCAAATATATATCGAACATTATGGTGAACGAATGTTCACCAGCAAAGTTAGTCGACAGGAGGAATAAAAAAAATATTTGAGGAACTCATGGTGTAACCAAAGAGGGGTTTTCTCATATAACAATAATTAAAAAAGAATTTTTCATCAATTTTCGACTCAATTCGTTCGAAACATCACATTCCTTTTGCTGGTGCCCTGACTCGCAGTATACCCTCTGTGACATGTAATGAATATAAAAGAATGATTTAACGTTGATTTATTCCTTTGAGTTTAATAAATGTGTCCTTGAAGTGATAAAACACAGGAAAAGCGTACTCGAACCGAAGAGTAATCATTTAATATTGCTATCTCGCGACGGCACGATCTCGTTCGTTTAAGCTAAGCGGATCGCAACGTACCAATTAACGAGCTGGACGTCCGAACAGATTGCTGAGAACGAAACCGCGCGATCGTACGTTGGCGATTTCTAGCTCTATCGTCTTCCTGTATTCGATAAATTAAAACCCTTTCGTAAGAGGCCGTGGAAGCTCGTTTGGCCAAGATAATGCAGACGACGCGATCAGGGATTAATAACGAAGCGGAACGTTACCTCGTAATAATCGAAGGCGATGGGAAATGCCGCTTGACACGTGGAGATTAGCCCATGAATTGAGAACACCAGGGGGATGCATCGAGTAATCGAAGTTACACAAGGTTATTAATAGGCATCTTATATACGATATTTCATGGCGTATACCAGAGTGGGAATGCAGTAGCGTGGATAACACTTTTTTGTTATTCTAATTTGTATCTCGTATATGTAGTATTTTTTATATAGAATTGTTCAGAATTATTCGAAAGATAGTTTATCCGTCACAAGTTTGAGTAATATTAGCACTGTTTTTGCTGCCAGTATGTAGTTTTAAAACATTATACGAAAAAACAATATTTATGTATATCGATTTTATTACAACAAATTCTCAGTAGCAGGGAATCTACATGGTACACCTAGAACAATTTACGTTAATTTTTACAGGATTCTACACTCGGGTTCACATACTAGTATTAGGATTATTTAACACGAAACTTCTCAGATATAAGAAACCGTCACTAAAATGATTTAATACAATCCATTATACTTTACAGATGAGGTAGAACAGTATTTTATTTTGTAGTTCTAAATATTAAGTTGTCTGGGTGTTCTACGCATAAAATGTTGAAATAAAGTAACACGCAGAGGTTAGAATCAACACGTTGAACGCGGCAAGTGAAAACAGCCAGACCTAGTCAGACACAGCGTAATATCTCGTTTTAAATATCAGCAACGAGGGAAAAATAGTTAACCGTCTGATCAGCAAGCATTTCTTACAGAAATTGTAAACTCCTATCGAACGACAACGTCCTTAACACTTGAATTAACATAATCATTTGTTCAATTTCCTGAGACCCCATAAAAATGACACTTGATCATAAAATTGCTGCACTATGTCTTCAGCAAACTATTAATACTGCTCGAGATCGTATAAGAACAATGAGATATTCAATTAAATTACATTCGAGGCGTCGATCAGCAGTGACCTCCGTCGCAGTGGACGTGTCGAAGAAAGGAGTTAATGAAACCACGAAAACATAAAAAGACGCGAACGGTAGGGTTCGAAGAAGCGGAGGATCGCGTGGAACGTACGGTTCGATTAAACGAATGATATAATGGTTAACGATTGAAAAGTGACCGGCACAAGGTGGGTATCAATCATTCGCGTCACGCGCCACAACCAACGTCGCAGAATAAAATTACGATCCGTGTACGCTTCGTGATTTTCTGCCGGCGTCCGTTTTTTTGTGTTTTTTCATCGACTGATCCAGAGTTTTTCAAGCGAGGCGACCGAACGTAACCGCGCGCTTCGCAAAGTGTCTTTTCATGCGTCTGGCAATTTATCTTAATAGCGTTTAGCGTTATTTATGTACGATATATAATGGCGGGATCCGCTTTGGGAAAGAATTCTCTAGGCAGCGGGGAGTTAAACGAGTTTTACATGTTTTGCGCGTGGATCGGCTCCGTCGAAGCCGCGCGCTCCTCCGTACGCGTGTTTTTACCTTCTTTAGCAGCATCGCTTGGAACGTTCAATGCATAATTACTATGATAAATTCATGTAAATCGTATTGATCGATTCTGTGGAGTTTAGAGGATATATAACGGAATTTATTGGCGACGTTCATCGATGTACACTGCCCTGCTATTAATACCTGGACACCAATGTTTTAGAGAAAGCACGTGGTTCATTGTGTTTTCTAACCCTTTGCACCCTGAACATTTTTTTATACTACTTACCAGCAACTCCGGCACACTATTGCAGTGAAACTCATTGGAACAGAAAAGTTTTGTTTCGAAAGGAAGAAATTACAAGTGCTTCTGAATTTATTTATTTTTGTTTCTTCGGTAAATCTCCTTTATTGTAACGTAAATAAAACTTGAATTTTACATTACAAAAAAACTAAATAATTTGCACTCTAGATTACCGAAATAGCAGGTTCAGTACAGATACACGCTACGCATGTCTCCCTAGCGAAGCCAACGGAGTTATGAAATACATTATGAATGTCCCCGTAGCGGAGCCAACGAAATGCAAAGGGTTAACATCTTTGGCATCTGTGAAGGTCCTCAATTTTTTATAAACGTCTAGTGAAGAGATTCTTGATATTTTGATCAATACACATCATTACAGTACCACAAATATTCTTAAAAAAAAAGACACAGAAGCGTACACCAATTTCACTAAGTAATAAACCGCTTTCAAAATAAGTAGAAAAATATACTGAAACCTTGATCTAGATTCAACGAATCCAGAAACCTTGCAAAATTGACTCTCGAACCGCGACGTTATTCATTCTCCAAAATCATTTATGAACTGGGACCCCTGGTGTATCGATCAATCCGCATCGTTACAATAAAATAACCTGGACATCTCTTCCCCACGAGCACTTGATTTCGAAAGAAAAGGGAAAAATTCGCGCGGCACAATTCGTCTCGACCTTTCTTCATCACGGGGTGCGCGTTTGTTCGGATGAAGCATAATACCGGACCGATGAGTCGCGGAGGATGAGGTGGAAAAGCAGCGAAGGACCTTAGGCGAGGACAGCCACGAGACAATGCGAACGAAATGAATGAATACGCTGATGAATGCGTACAATAGGCGAGCAGAAGTGGCAGCAACCCTGGCTGACACAATGGGGCGACAAAAACTCTCTTCTCCGTGACGGCCACAAGTCGACGAGAGAACGAGAGAGAGTACAGTTGGTCACAAAAGTATCCGGCCACTTAATATCATTGCAAAACTGTGCTTATTTCCTTCTATCTTATTCTATATTATGGATTTAGAAACGGAAATTGAACCCTTCACGTAATAACACTAAAAATTATGATTAAATTGTCGAAGTGCCAATAGAACTCGAAGTTACAACAAAGGCTAAGGTACATGCAATAAGGTATCAAAATTGATTTCTTTTAGTCAATCTTAGTTTGCACCCCAAAATACGTTTTCTTCCACACAAGAGTTGATTTATTTTCAAATTGTTTGACAACAGTGTAGAGCGAATGAATAAGTATTCGCTAAAAATAAATCTTCCATCGCTGTTTACCTTTCGTAATGCTTTGATATAAAAGAAAATTTGCTTGATACGCGAGGTGGTCGAATACTTTTTCGGCCAACTGTAGACACAACGAGCCGTTGTTGGAAGTAAAAAAGAGACGGACAATAGAACGGTGGCTGGCCAACGAACCTGCATTATTTGCAGGGAAGAACCGCGACTCTTTCACGCTGACTGTTTCGCAACACGAACGGATTAAATTGCTTCCGATTGGCAGGGGGAATTGTTTCGGACCAAGTTAAAAGTCAGCTCAAAAGCGTTCGCCTTATTTACGCGGACGAATTTTTGCACGCACGCTGCCGGCGATGAAAAGGTGGAACGAACGTCCACTGTTATTAACTCCTCCATGTTCCTGATTCCCTCCTCGAGTCCTTTTACGCGCGTTTCAACGCGTTCCATGGAACGTGTACTTTGTAGTCAAACCGTGTTTCGAGTTGAACGTGTTTATCGATGCGAATTTTCGACCTCTAATTTCTCGCTGTTATTGCATTCTTCGTGCCCTTTACGCAGAGTATCCGAGAATTACTGACAGCGTTGCAATTGGATGCATCAGAGATTATGGATGCGTGTCGACACAGCGATGTGTTGCTAACAGTTATCACTAGACTGCAGATCTCTATGCAATTTAACATATTCGAATATGTGCAAAATGTACATATTACAAAGTAAGTAAAATAAAAAGTACTTTTTGTAACATTTGTAACATGAAATACAATTTTCTCGAAATTCTATTTATTCAACTACATTGAAACAAAAAATATTGATATCTGAACGTGTGTATTTGCATAAACATCCGCAGTCTAGTTATCACCTTTCTAGGATCGACTCGAATCGTTGTCAGTGTGTCAAAGAACTGTCCCCAAGGAACTAAAACAAATTCCATATTAATCCTTCTAGCGTTCCGATATCTGATCGCTAAAATCGATCATCGACGATTCGTTCGTCCGGCTTCCAGCTATTAACTCTTCCTTTCCCGTAGCAGAAGGAGAGAATACGATTATCCCGTGGCACGTATAGACGCGGTGTGAGAAAGCGACGATTTATAATCGGTCGTAAAGGACAATCTTTCCGTGACGCGGCGATTAACGTTTTATACCGGTCGGCCGGTCGGCTGAACTGGCTGGCTGGTTGGTTCAATGAAAGGAGAGCTCCGTGGCCATTACAATTCCGAACAAATAATGCGTATGTCGCAACTGTATAATTATGAATACCATTTCCGTGGGTACCGTTAGGGAAGATAGCCGTTTATGCCTTTCATAAAGATTCCCGGATTCGACGGCCAAGGACGAGGATGAAAAAAGAACGAGCAATAAAAGACGGGACAAGGAAAAAAGAACGCTGAACGGACCTATTGTGCTCGGAAGATTGTGCAAGAACGCGCAGCTTCCAGGCTCTAAAACGACTGGCAAGCCGATGCCGTGCTCGAGCGGAGAGAACACGAAGAAGAGATGGAAGAGGGGTCGCGACTAAGCTAATAGAATATTAAGCGTTCTGCAGACGCTCAGGTATTATTTATATTCCCGAGACGTACCTAATACGTCCATTTGTCTAGCAATTAAAACGGGTGATTGATAGCATCTGCATCGTGACGCAGCGGGGCTAGGTGAAGCAGGAAGTGGGTGAAAATATACTAAACGCTCGGTTGCAAGCGCGCGAATGAATCACGAAGATGATGCACTGTTCAACGAAATCGTGAGGCATTATGGAAATTACTGAGGTGGCTCTTTAACCACAAAGGTGGCAGGTTCAACATCACACCTGCGTTGCAGAAATTTTTACGAGTAGGCCAATTTTGCAGAAGATTAGAAGTGAATTATGTGTGTTGACAGTAGTTTTTCATTTATCAGGGTACTCGAAGAATTGCATTGCAAGCTTTAGAAAAACTGCAAGGCAAGGGGCTAACACGTTGGCTGCCACAGTGGAAACTCCCGTACCTAGCCAGACACATTATAATATTCCATTTCATCCACATCTTTTGAAAAAGAAAATATTAAACTACTCAGCTGCATAGCCTTAACCTTCTATTTTTTTGATAGCATTAATTCTGTTCAAAATTGCATTAAAAGTAGTAAATATTCAATTAAAGAAATTTTGATGCGCCGGTCACCGGTGACCCCTACGGCAATCAACGTATTATATTCTCTACAGTACAATCGGTTCTACAATTCTTTTGCTTCTTCTCCAATCAGAGTACTCATTTGCCTGAATTCCAACAGTTCTGAAACTCCAATATACCAATTATAAAAACATTCAAAATTCCATAATGAAAAAATGATCCCATTCAAACAATAATACCCCTCCATAGATCTTCCCAATAAGAAAACCTCTTCCATGCAACCTACAATTAATCGTTTCTCTCTATTTCGAAGGAAAAGGGGCAAGCAGGTGTAGATTCCGAGACAAACTGCCTGGATCGTTAAAAACGAATCGAAAGAAAAGGCGTGCGATCGAGAGGAGGCATTAGGCGAAGGGATTTCGCTGATCCCGCGGAAATTGTTAAAGTTGTACCATTAGCGGTAACTAATGTCGTTTAGTCCGGATGCGACGGAGGCTCTGTCGGTCCGCTAGAATATTGATGGATTTGACATGAGGCTCGGGCCGTTCAATCGGGGGCGACACAGAGGGGTGGCTCGAACCCTTCATTATTTATTAAATCATCGCCGCGGAATCGCAAGCAGCCACGGGCCCGCGCGCTCTCTGCAAATTCGTTTTTCCTTTGAATAAGGCATTACTTTAAAGCGCGGCCCCGCGTAACGCGTGCATTATGCAAAATGATAACCGCGAGAATAATGGATGCCGCTTTCGGCCGACGTGCACCTGTCCACGGAGCAGACAGAGACGGAGAGACGGTCAGAGGGAGAGAGGACAAAAAGGAAGAAACGAACGATGGTTGAACGTGTTTATTACTGGGCAGGCTTCGAGGAAACGACGTTAAATTATGTTACGCGTCTCGAATTAATCTGCGACGAATACACCGTGTCACGAGTGCACCAATTTTGTACGAACCAGTCGAAATTTGTTTTGGACTAGAAGTCGACTGCATTGCTGGAATTGACTCTCTGAAGTCAAATGACGAGTTTGGTTTGGACTCGTAGAATAAATTTGGACACCGTATGTATTCATGTTGAAGTAGGGAGAAAAAATTGCGAAAGACGCGTACATTATTGGAATAATAACTAATTTCGAACATTCGCAGATACGTGTGCGGTAAAGTACGACATAACGGAGTGTCTGTTCGTAACTTACCATATCTACTTACAGTAGCGTTTGTAAATGCACTCTGATACTCTCAATATGATTTAGCATTTGCCATGGCCACCATGAGTTATTATATCCTATTATTTACTACTGTTTCTGTGTATGCATTGATAAAGAATTCGAAGAATTGAATAATTCAAACACGTTTGTATTCGATTGTGTAAAAACTCGTAAAACGTTTGCCAATCTTTCACGCATGAATTAACTCCATTACCATCGACATTCACAAATATTAACGCAGTTGAAAATAAAAAATTATAAATGAAAACGCTGAACACTCTGAATTCAATGCACACGTACCACGCGATTTTAAAAAAATCCATTTCCTCGAAACGAAGCCTGGAGCAGCAAATTTTATGACACGTTCTACTTGATTGTACACGAAGAGTGACACTCCGCGACTCAAACTTTCCTATTAAATTTCATCATTAGACCCCATCTGTCTCCTCGAACTTTTCTTCAGGATTTAATTGCATCCTGCACCCTGCCACGTTCCATTCAAATATTCCCGTTGCGGGAAAGACGGCTGCCGCTGAAGCAGGCACTGTTGCATCGGTGAAAAATGAGTATAGGATGGATGTAAGTTCTGGCGGATCGATTGGAAAAGAAACCTTTGGGCGCTGAATGCAACCGAACGTTTCGAGGTAACTGTACTCGCGCCGTATGATAGGTTGCTCGTTCCCTCTTAGATCAACTAATATATGGCACGTGAAATAAGCGAAGCCGTGAGCTGTGAAACGGTGGGGGAGTCGAGTATGGTCGAAGGGGGGTAAAAGGTGTAACGGAATCCCGATGATCCGCGTATTCATCATGCGCGACCTTAAGCGAGAAAAAAGTGACAACCAATTTATAACTGAGATAATTACAATATCAAGTGGCGGCCTTTTAATATATGCTTAATAACCAATAATGAGCGTGTCGACCGATCGATCGAACGAACCTGGGCTCTTTCTATTTATGGTTTCCCTGTACAGGGGGGACCGTCCGACAGCGAAACCGTTTCCGCGAAAATTGGCCCATTATCGCCTCGGTTATTCCCTCGATTCATTTCGCGCCGCATAATTTCCAAAGCGCGCGTGTGTGTGGCCTCGTTTCTTCGGGAGCGACCTGTCTACGTTTCGATCTTGCACTTATCTTAAGAAGAAGAAAGTGATCGCGTGGATCGCGCGTTTTATGTTAACGATACACTTATTTCTTGAGTGTGAATTAATTACCAGGATTTTGATAGAACCCATTTTGAGAACAGGTCTGTGTCAGCGTGTGAAAAACTCAATTACGCTTGATTGAACTTGTGATTCCAGAGATGAAGCGGGTATACGTTGGTGCAGACTTGTAAAAGTTCGACTGTTGAATTTATAGTGTAGGAATTTTAAATAGGAAAAATCAGACCGGAGGGATCGGGAATCGAACCCGGGACCTCTCCGCTTGCAAGCGTGCGCTCTAACCACTGAGCCACCGGCCGGCCAATTGCCGATTCCAGCCGATTTTTCCTCTCTTAGCGCGACACTCAGTCGCTTTCCTTGTACCGATCCTACAATAGCTTGGAAGATTTCACATTTTGCTGCGTGTACTTATAACAAAGTATGTGATTGCTCCATGAGTGATTAACACTTTGTCTGCCATGTCACCCATATAAGGGTAACGATTCAATCATTATTTATTTGATCATTTGTAGTATTCATAAATTTATTTACTAAAGTTTAAGAGAACGAATAAAAAGATTATGAATATTTCTAATATTTGTTATTAAAAAGATTTTAACATGAGATTATATTGCTTTTGTATAGAAATTTAGAAAATTTGCCATTTTCAACCGATAGAGTGTGGCAGTCAAAGTGTTAAAGTGCTTCTTAAGTACACAAGATCATTGTCCTTTGTCCCGTGTGTGAATCGGGACACCTTCATACCAATTTTGGGCGAATCTTTTCGAACTTTTAGTTTCTCATATATGTCCATGTCTTCAAATTATTATACATTGTATATAAGTATGTTATTGTATGTTATTCTGTATGGAACAGTAGGAAGTGAAGGGAAATCCTTAAGAACCCTATCCTCTCTCCTGTAATAACGACACCTGAGGGACATCGTAACGCAAAGGTGTTAAAATTATTTATAAGAACATTTAACTGTTTCGATTACAAAATTCATGCAGATGTCAAAGATCCAGGCTATAAATAACACGTGAAATGCGAGTAGTACAGGCAAGCCAAATGACGTCGAACATACGCGGCAGCGTACAAGTATGTCAGCGAAACGAGCGAATCTCGCAGCAGAGGACTAATTGACAAACATTGACGAACCCGTTCGTTGTAGCACGGACCGGTGTAATGTCCGAAGTGGCCTTTGTTGACACGAAGACCTTTACTTCGACAACGTACACGCCGCTTCCCACAAAAGCCCTACACCTTCCAGTCCATTTGCCACGTTCGCCTCTCTTCTCTGTTGCGTCACGCCTCCGCAAGCCTGTCCAAAGTGTGATCGGTTAAAATATAATAACCTTGGACCTATCGTTCCCTTCCATAATTGAAGAACAGGTCCTTTTACGTGTCTGGATGTTTGGAACGATCAGAGACGCAATATTTGGTATCATTCTTTGAAAGATACAGCAGCCATTTTCTGTTCAATTTTTTATTTATCCCTTGCCTTACGATGTCAAGCAAGCTTAAACTGTGTAACTTGTTAAAGAACACTCATGACAAACTTGCTGTTTTATTAAACAATACGCTCGATGCTGTTTTCCATGATGAGCAAACAAGTTGTAAAATGCTTTAAATATTCTGGCGGTCCAAGTCGAGTTTGGTCCAGAAAACTTGTGAGGGCGAGTTTCATTTCCACTCAAGGGGTTAAGGAACGTTTTATGTCAGACATCTGCTTGAAATGTCTAATAATTTCTTCGACCGGCGTCTGTAACGCCAATCATTTAGCCACCAAATTCTTACAAATAAAAATTACAGGATTCAAGACGATGGACCATGAAAATCGTCAGATATACAAATTTTCTTCTAAAAAAAAAGTCGAACACATGAGAACCGTTCAAACCTTGGTCTCCCAAATTAGAGGCACTTTTTCTCGGGGATCGTTAGCAGCATTTTTCTCTTTGGTCCCCGAGACTCGAAGTAGAAAAAAAAATTCAGTCGATCCAATTATTCTGGCAAAGACGAGAGAACTTTCTCCGTGTTGAATGCATCGGTGCGGAGGAATCGCGACGGATCCTTTCGACGCGCCTCTTCTTCTTCATCTTCTCTCCTTCTCGTCCCTCCTCCGTTCGATCCTTTATTTTTCCACGGCGAAACTACTCGGAGAGTTCGGGCTGACGGCGACTTAACGGCAAACCGTTATGATAAGCTTAATGCACGGCTGTCCGTTCGTCTGCTACGTGCGCGCCGATCCGATCCGTGACGTAACAATAAAACATTGTTAACGCTGATTGCCCTGCGGTCGCTATACCGTTCGCCTGCCTGCTGGAATTTCTTGTCCGCCGCGGCTCCACGGGGAAAAGCCTCGCGATGATGACGATAATAATGATGATGATGACGACGCGGAGGCTGCGTTGCTCGGATGAACTGCACGCACGTGGACGCATGCCATCTAGACGCGTTCTAGATGATGCCTTTCGAGATTCCCTCGTCTCCACCCATATTTATGATTTAATTTGCGTTCGAGCCTGGAGAAACTTGGTACCGAGAGATACGCGGAGACTTGAGAACCGGGAAGGACTCGTTTCTTCGAAAAAGTTTGATTGTTCGATGACTAACTGGGGTGGGTGGTGCACAATGAGTCATAGATCGTTCAGTGGTTACAATGCTTGGGCTGTAATTAGTTGTAATATGTTGGCATATTTTTATTGATCGACAGATTTATGTTGAGGCCTTATGGAATTGGCACAGGCAAGGGTATTGTGGGACATCGATAGACACAACCTCGATGCTTGTACGCATTCAGGGTAAAACTGAAGTAGGTGACCGAATTTTAGGAGAGTGTTCTAGTTACTTGAAGGGTGAACATAGGCCAGGAATACTTGCTTTTTGTATTTTAAATACTTTTTCTATTTGACTGAAAATTTAAAGTCGCGTCAACTCGAGAGTTTATAGGCGACTGCAAACAGAATTTACATATAATAATACTAATAGAAACACATCGTTCAGAAATTCCGATACTCTTGCAAAAACTTAATGACAGTTTCACAAAATTGATTCAGAGCTTCTCGAATATTCCGCGGCACATTTCGCTAGTATCGTGGCGATCGTTACGATTATCGGGCAGCGCAATATTCCACGAAACCATTGAAGCTCGATCGACAATAGCGTTGCCGCAACAAGCCGTATAACAAGGCTCGTTGTTGAATATAGTACGGGTAGAAACGATATCTCGCAGCCAGATAATCGTTATTGGCGATCCGACGTGTCTTCATCGATTCCTCTGCGATGCGATTCCTCGAAAGCGATTACGAGTGTTCGATCTCTGGAGCGCAGTCCTCGGCCATCATTGCGTTTGCGCACCTGCGGGAGCCAGCTTAGCTCGAAAATTCTTATGCATCCGCTATATATCGTGCGTGTGAACGTTCCTTCGATCGATATTGGACGAGAAACGATCGAAACGCGTTCGCCGTCGCGATTATCGCAGAGACGCCGAGACCAGGCCCCCAAGGTCACTCTCCCTTCTCTGTTCCGACGAGTGAGCTCTGTTTCTCGCGCCTAAGCCCGGTGGTCATTGTTTTTTACTTTTATCTCAGTTTCAGGGATGCATTAGAGCTCGCACTAGAGTTCAAGATCATATTCTCGACAAGAAAATGATAAAATGTCTGCGGGTAAGTTTAAAATTCAGCTAGAGTATATAGATTGTTCAGAACTAAACATTGGACGGGATGATACACCTGATATTTACACCTGCCTGGAACTTATGTTTGGAAACGGTTTGTAAACGAGTAGCAAAGGATTGATGATTCTGTTACTAGGCGTTTTTCTTCAGTAGCTGAATTCTGTTATAATAGTTACGTATGAAGAGAGAAAATTTCAAGTCATTGCATCATTTTTCTATAAATAGACCAATCATTAATGAGGTCTGTGCGAATGCTGTGTAGGCTAACAGATGATCCTTATTATCTAGAAAAAGTGAGCTTGCCAAACATTCAAACATCTATTGTGAACAATGAAGAACAACAGCTTCTTAATGACTCAACCATTTGTTCAAGAAGTACCCGAAACAGCAAATAACAGTTCAAATCCCGTCCAACTCATTAGCGTACGCGAATTTTCTGCGAACACGGTCGATTTCGAGAAACTCGACGACCAGAAGAGAAGCGCGTCGCACGGTAGAATACGAAGGGTAAAATCCGTAGGTGGGAAGGTGGTGAGAAAGTACGCGAGAGGGATCAGAGAGAGGACTAGGGGGAGAGGGCTAAAGAGAGGGCAACAAAACGCATGGAACATGCTTGCCGGGACGCAAAACGAGGACCAAGATAAGCCGTGCCTCCATCAGGCTGCTATTTCTCCCGTGACAATAAAAATTATAGGCTATCTGGACTGGAAAACAACAGGTCGAGCGGGCTGCCTCCGGATCGTGGTTTGCATTCATTAAGCCTCGACACGCAAGCAGTGGCGGTTGATGTTCTCTTTCTCTTTCTTTTCCGTCTCCCTGACGCCGCGCATTTCTCTTTCTCTCTCTCTCTCTCATTCTCTCCCTCTTTCACTCGCTGTCCGATTTTGCTCTCCGTCTCCCTTTCTCCCTCATCCCTCGCCGTCGTTGCCCTCTCGGGGCCTCATACGACGCCCCTGGGGCCCCCCTTTCGCCTCACGGTGCAACATCTCCTTGGCCGGTTGCTCGACTGCCTTCGAGACTCTCTCAACCTGCAGTTCCAGGTTGCATCGAACGCGACCACTACAACCGGCCGTCCATTACCACTTTACATATTACACATTATAAATTACCAGTCTCTCTCTTCTTCTCCCGCTCTCTCCCTTCCCAGCGCCTGTCTCAGCGGAAGATTTTTTTCTGCATCCTCCGTGGGGGAACAGGGAGATGAGAGGGAAAGAGAGAGAAAGAGGGAGAGCTGCACGAAACGGTTCGACTCGTCAAAGTTTTCGAAGGGCACCGGCTTGTTATCGTCGCTTTCGTGCAGACAGCACAGGGTGTTCGAACTCATGGTATTCAATAAAATGAATTTTATGATTGCCCATAGTAGTTAGGTTTCGAGGACGCGCTTTGACTAGGGCTGCGGATCTATGTACGAGTTAATGAAATGTTTAGCTTACCTTGTGAATTCATGAAGAGTATGATTCTATTTTACGAGATCCTAAACTAGTTGATGACTATTTTCCTTAGTAGACTGTGTCCTCATGACTGGGGATATCTTATGAAGTACATCACTGTTTTATATTTGAACGTAAAAGAAACAAACGAACGTGCCCGTACTTAAAAAAAGAACTAGAAAACCAAGTAGTTACAAAAATAAAGTTCTCAAGTTATCAATATGAGACGAATAACGTAGAGCAAAACGGAGCCGGTCAGTTAGCTCTCCCAAAACATTTGCCGCTTCCGAAGCGTTGAGATGCAACTCAAACCCAGAGGTTAGAATTCTCGGTTCCTCTTAATCGTCGCTATTTAGTAGCCTCGCAGGGAACACGCGCCATAGCGATCGTTGAAAATCTATTAAGAAAATAACAGCTCGTTAGACGAATTGGCCACCGGCGAGACAACGCGGCAGCTTTCACTGGCCACGTTCTCTAATAGATCGATGTTTACAAACCGGTGTCGAGCAACGTGGTGTTAAGCTGATCGCGCGGATGCGAACTGCAATTTAGGTAAACCGTCCGAGGAGACAACCTGATCCCGCGGACGGCCTGTTCTTTTTAAGATTTCATGTGCAGATCCCGGGTCTAGATAATCCTAACGTACACACCGAGTCCCGGAGCAAATTAATACGATGTAGATTGAAAGACCGGATAAGTGAGAAAACGCTGCTAACGGTTTTAAACAATCTGTAGGATGTTCGATCGGGAGGATGTTAATTGAAATTGGTTTTCTTTTTTTTCGAATGACAAGGTTTTACGTTACAGAGAAATATGCGCGAACGAAAAGACTGAAGATGTGATTGACAGCCATTTTGGAATAAACTTTAAATCCATATTTACACGGAATTATTTCATCGTGTCTACCTTACTTCCTGAAACTATCATTGCAGATAAATCAATCTCCATGAAAGAGCAGCACACACGAAAATTCCCATGCGGTTTTCAACTCAGACAGTGCGACTCTTCTAGCGCGATCCTCTCTAAACTGATACTCTGCATCGCTTAAAAACAGAAGTGGCTTGCTTACCGATGTACCAGCCGGTAATAATACAAGTAAAAACTACTCTCCGTTGAAACCGCGAACACGCATCGAGCGATGTTTAAGAGGATCGACAATTACGCTCGACAGGCCATTACAACCGGCGTGTAACGCGTTTTAAATGAACCGTCTTGCGCGCCGGCTTTTAAGTTGGTCCTTGAAAAGCGACTACAAAGTCAGCTCGTCAAAACGTTCACCGGAGGGCGACCGGTCGTTAGGTTGCGTGACACGGAGGCCTCCTAATCTGCCTCGCGTGTGCAACAGTCTCGCAACATTGTGATCGAAAATTAAAACTACCTCGCTGTATCAGACAGAGCCGTGAGAAAAATATTAAATGTCCCGTCGAGCTTTCGGGCCCATTCAGACACGCGTTGCCGTGTCGTACAATGCGGACGTGGTCGGTGATTCCCGCCAAATTGCTGCGATTACGCTCGCTGTGGGGTCCCTAGAGGCAACGATCCCCTCTCTGGGGTCCACGCCGTTTCTTTCCAAAACGCGAACGTCGTCCTCATTGTAGGAGAACAATGCCGGAGGACGACAGGCGACAGGGGAACAAATGTTGCGTTTTTTCACTGAACGTTCGAACACAGGAATATGCTAATGCGCTTTTTCGAAAAGGGTACAGTGATTGTTAAATTGCAGCACAATTTTCGTGATACCCTCCAGGTAATTTCCGTTTGGCTCCTTCGTTGTCGATGATGTGTTCTCTATAGAGCTGTAACATGTCTAGACTCAACATGCGTTTGGTTGCGACTTGGCCATTTCTGGCTGAATAGTGTTCTGACTAAAAATAATTCTTCAGAAGATTCGAGAACTTGAGAATTTAGTGCAAACTCCATTATAGTTCAGTCGGTTAAAAATTTAAGTGATCTCAGCTCTAACTGATGCCAACTCCAATTATACTTCTAACCTAACTAGATGTGATATCAAGACAATTTTACCATTATCACTGATATAATACTGAACCAGTTATCGACTGCACATTGAATAATAATTCTACGTCGCGCTGAAAACAAACTTAAGAACTGTGTATTACTATCTTCATATGTACAAAAGTAACTGTTCACAGTGGTACATTTTGTACTGAAAATTACTCGTGGTATTTCCTGACCAATTATTCATACTTCTTCCAGGATCACCGTGTACAGCATCCGTATCGAGGAAAAGATCGCCGGGACGGCAAGAAAATGATACGACGTGGCGAATCGCAATTTACAAGGAAGGACGGGAATAGTCGCGGCCGTCTACCACCCGCAATCGGGACAAAACGACCAGCGACGCGTATACGCGAGGCATATAATTATACATAAAGTATCATTAAGTTGCCATAATTCTTATGTTATTGCATTATTTAGCGGTGGCGCCCCGCTGGGGGAGACGTGGAATCTTTCCGAGTACGGCCGCGCAAGCGCGTTTTACATCTTTGTACACAGCCGCGTATCCAGCTATTATAAGTAATACACATGCCGCTCGTACTTTTCAGACGCTCACGTGGAACGTGAAAAAGAAGTATGACCCTCGCAGAAGACCGCGGGATGACGTAGGGGTCCGTCCCGTGGACCACCGGGTCTCCAAAATCTCCAGACACTGGAGAACCGTCAGGTTCAACAATATTATCATCGTTCTCGAGAGAGCAGTAACATCAGTCCCTTGACTGGTCCCCGTTTTAATACTAGATGGACCAAGACTTTTCAACTCTTAGACACAGTTCTTGCAAACAGATTTTGAGAAAATTCAAATGTTGTTTCGGGGTTGCTGAGGAACTCTAACAAGATTAGCCCTAGGTCTGGGAAACGTCCTTTTGGCATCATTTGCATGTCCGCACCACCTGCTTCGAGCTTCTAAAGACTGTCTTCCTTGTCAGATTCTTGGTAATCCTTTCAAATATCAGATGTTGGGTAGCAGGTTCTTTTATTGCCCTCTACCCAACTGTGTAGTGAGTACAGTCCCGACGCTAGACCAAGCGTTTTATTATATCGTGTTGCAATTTCAGTTTAACTACTCAAATTCTTTCAAGTTTACTTGTATCCTTCCGTTATTGTTCTAATACTAAATTAGGTTCTAACAAACTTATCCAAATTATAATTTATAAACAGTCTGTGTGATTAATTCGTTTAATACTCATACATAGTGAAACCTTTTCTTAATATAATTGATTTACATATTGAAAAGATTCATTTAATTTAATCCATGTTTTTTTTATAGGAATCACAGTCCTAGGATATTTTGCCGGAATCTGACTCACGCTAAATTACATATCCGCATCTAGTGTCCACGAATCCCAAAAACTTATAATTAAGTGGACCCATTCTGCTCGCACAAAATCAGACAAATACAAGGAAAATTATTCTGATTAAAATCATCAAATGTTCCAATCCCTTAAAACACGCTGAAATCTCTCCGTAGGATCTCGGAACGCCAGAGGCGTCGTGCAAAGAAATCCTGTACTTTTTGAACGTGAAACCGCAAGAACGGACGAAAAGCCTTCTATCGAGTGATCTATCTGCGAGCAGTTAAACGGTTGTCGCCGATACGAATTACCGAGTGGAGTGGTCGAGGGGGCTTGGTGGATCTTTGTGTTTCTCCTGTGTATCTCCGTGGTTTCGAGTGGGACGTAGTCGGCCGCTGCGTGACCGCCGTGCCTCTGGTAAAAGACACAAGGGAAGATTTATCGAAAGCCGATGCGCGCGGCGAACGCGCCGATATATGTATGTATGTCGGTCCGCTCGAAAACGCTCGAAGAATCGAGTTCGATGGTAAAAATAAAGGAGCGTCTCCACGGTCGCTCGCTGGCGCGCGCGGCGAGCGTACCAGCAGGGGTGCGATTAATCGTCGTAAGCAATCGCTTATATTCCGGAATTTTAATTCGCAGTCAGTTAAGCGTGCTGCTTGCCTGCGGGACGAACAAAACGTCCGCGTATATTGCGAAAACCGCATGGACATCAGGCGGCGCCGTGCGTCTACGCGCCGACTAGTAACATCGGTACCATGGGAATCTGGCTGTATCGGCTGACACCTGCGTCTCGACGATCTTCCAAAGGACGTCAGAATCGCTTCTCGATCGGCTAACAAAGCGTATAATTCGTTACTTTGTAGATTGTTATTATGGTTGCATTTTTGTGTTTCTGTTTACTCTGTTTGTATGTCGTGCAAAAATAAATTGAAACTGTGTTTATGGATAGTCTAATTCCATAATACTTCATGCTCGCGTACACCGTCTATTATATATTAATAAAGCAGATGATAGGTTATATTATTCAAAATTGAATCCACCATAATCCGCTAGGAAGATATCCAACCATCACCTCATGGAAGCTTGCCCTCGCTCATATTTTCGCGGACAAATTAATCGTCGATATCATACGTTACGTAACGCGATTGCCAGTAATCATCGGGGACGCGCGCGTCACGTACAGGATTCAATTTACGCGTTGATGGGCTTAATCCTAGGGAACAGTAAAATCCTCTACGGCACGCAATATTATCAGTGGGAAACAGAGGAATGCGGAGGTAGAGAGCACGTCACGCACATACTCCGCTATTCTTTTAATTTATCTAAATCATCGGAGCAGAAGCGCTCCAGAAAAGGCGGCTGTGCGCGTTGCTCGGCCGGTGTAAAGCGTGAGCAAGAGAGCGCATGCGTGCGTGCGTGCTGTGCGACGGATTGCGATCGGGGCGCATGCGCCGCTGCGTCCGCGCTTGCGCATTGGAAAGAAAGGGAGGAGCCTGGTCTCGTGGTGGTTGCCCGCTACAAAAAGTACATTGCATTTATAAGTCATTTATTATGAATTACACGATGGTATATTTAAAATGGGAGGCATGTCTTGTACGTGGATATATGGGATATCGAGATTATAACGCATGCGGCGGAGAGAAACCGGGACTACAACGGGCAACCGGACGTTATACCGTGTAGGTGTTGTCTCGCGTGCATACGCACCAACACGCGAACGTCAAAGCCCCACGAATCGGCTACGCCACGCATGCACGCGTCTACAAATTGGCAGTGCGTTGCCGCATGCTGGCTCCTGGATAAAACCTGGAAACCGTTTTTCACCTTTCCTCTTTCTCTTCTCTTTTTTTCTCTCTGTCTTTTTGCGCGAGTCGAAACCCGCGCGCCCACACTACGAGCAACGGGAAAATTAATTTTCTCCCTTCTCGATGCGCTTGCAATAATTCTGCGTTGCTGGAAAGTGCACGGTGGAAATAATCGGGCGCAATTTGTTCCTTGACCCTGTCGCCGTGGGAGTAATTGCATGAAGTGAAAATGAATTTGTACTTGATCAAAGCGATCGTGGAATTGACCTTCAACCTTGGTTGAACCCTCAATGGGTAATCTGAAGTAAAACGTAATTCTGCACTGATGCCAAAACTGTATTTGGACTTGAAGCTGAACAGTATCTGAACCTCAACCTGGATTTATAATTAACCCCCAACTTTCAGTTCAGTTCGCTGTAACTGTCGAAGACATAAGTGGGCACCGAATAGTTTTTACATCACTTTATATGTATATACTACTTACTCTGATTAATCTGAGTCTGTGAAATTAAGATTATACCTGTGGTACGATCCTTCAAAAATAGTTACACGTTTCAGAATCCATAGAACGACGTGCGTATGCGTTGGACGATGTTCACTGTGACCTCGCGTGTCAGTGACATTGCACTCCTTATCGTCGAGTCGTGTAATCTTCGCAATTAATTTGAACAGTTGTCTGATAGGTCGGTGAAAAGCTTTCGTCAAGGATAATTAATCGTCGAGGCTGGCCGCGAGGCAATTCGCCGTCGCGTAAACGATACGAAGACTTCTCTCTAAAGTATTTATTAACTATTATACTCGACATTGCGTCGCTTTAAAGTTTCCTTTCCACTCTATCTCTCCGTCGGCTGATTTTTTCATCGTCGCGCAATTATTCACCATTCAACCACGTATTACCTCGCGTTCGGGGTTAGATGGTATTCGACGATAATCATACATTACGCGCGCAAAGCGTCTTTCTATTTGTCTATTAAATCTTCGTGGAACGTCGGCCAGTGAAAGGCAACGATGGTTCTGTCGGACACCGGGAGATAGCAGACGACCGTGTCACGATGACCGTGCACCGGAACCATGCGATCCTGCGACACGTTTCCGCATCTGAAGCGATTCACCTTTCACCCACGGTATCCCTCATGCCATTTACGATTAAACCAATTGACCGGTTGCAACCGCTATATATCGAAAACTGTACTTCTCATCTCCTTCGCTTCGAAATTGGAACTTCCATGTTCGACTTCACATTTCATGACAGACGGTTCTCTCCTTCGTTACCTTTCGGGTGTTGCGCTATGCCTTTTTGGATAAAAGTGTTCTTACTAAATTATTTTGGAAATGATACATTTGTATTTTTTGCACCAAATTGACAACTGGAAGATCTTGTACCCTCCACATATGTTTAACCTCTTGAACTCCTAATTTTTTTAATTTTCTTTTCAATAACTCTGTTTTATTTTAAGTGTTTTGTTTGAAATGTACTTAACCATACTGCGGTCTTCGGGCCGTTTTTGATCCACCGCGTCTTCATTTATTTAAAAAACATTCGTAACGGTGACTCTATAACACATGTGACTGGTTGTTTCTATGTTTCGTTAGTCCTCTCATTATATTAGGAAGTTGAAAATATGAGTTCTGTACATTTGGAGCATTTTTGTCTCAAATACGTTGAGTGTTTAGTCAAATGAAAGAACGGACTAGGGTTAAAAAACTGTTGGTTGATAGGAACCAATTAGGTACAAACAATTATGTACCTGAACACTTCAAGGACTTTTTCTGTCATACATGTAATATTGCTTATTTAGATAAAAAAGTATTGCGAAATATAATACATATTTAAACTGGCAATTTAAAAATGTTGAGTGACTCGAAACAGGAGTACCTGTGAATAAAATCGATTTCGAGTCACACTCGACAAAGGAGTTACCAAAGGGTTAAGCGGATATGCTGCAGTTATAGTTTCAATGGAATCTGTTGACAGCCCCGTACGTAGCAGAGCGTCAAGGAATTGTGCAGAAACAATCGCCACTCAGGTGGCCGGTCACCGTTGTTCGCGAACGCGTTATCCTGAGAAATCTCGATGAAACGCGGGTCGAGTGGATCCTCCGGATCGCTCATAGCTGCTCACCCCTAAACGTATTATTATCCGGTAACCCATCTTAATTGACCTCACCCCTAAGCGCACGGTTCGTGGGTAATCGGCTCGATTAAATCGGTCGATCGCCGACGCAACGAACGTATATGATAATTCAGTGGGTAACCAAAGCCGCCGGTCAATGGTCGCGCACCTGTTCTCTAAACTTCCCCTCCCCTCTCGCTCTTTCTTTCTCCTCGCCAGATTCCTCGTTTCTCTCTGTCTCTCCGTCCTTCGTCGCCTCTTACCGCATTGGGTCTCTCTTTCTCTCTTTCTCGTGGGTCAAGGCACGTCTAGGTTGTCGGGAGGCCGTTTACCCCTTTGAACGATACACAACACACCCGTGTCTCTCTTTCTCCCTCTCTCTCTCTCTCTTATTCACTGTCAGCTCTTCCTCTCTCTCTCGTTTTTACAGTACGTTCGTGTGCTAACCGCATATATCTAATAATCTCGTTCCGTCGTGACCGGGACACCCGGCCCGATCATCGTTCGTTGCTTTTCGATTGGCTATTCAATGCTTCGATGCGTGGACCATCGATTCCTCTTTGGGGGATTAATATTTTAATGGACGATAGTTAATGCTTAGCTCACCGAACATCTATCTCGTGACGGAGCACACCATAGAGCTAACATTCACTATACTGTCTCAGACCTAATTACTTTTTCTTTTATTTTAATAAGAAAATATTTTTTTCCCAGCAAGTTTTTTCACCAATAGAAATTACTCTCGCAGCCTTATTAGAGAATGAATTGTACTATACCTACATCAATATTTTTTTCGCTAAATTTCCATTCTTACTATTTGTTTTATCATTTTTTGAATATTATTCAAATTTGCTATTTTCCGTAGAGTAAATTTACGTTGGGAAGAAATGGATTAATGACAAAATTGTTTTCCTACGGTTACGAGTGAACTTAGAATTTCAAACTTTACTGCTTGAGGATTTGAGAGCTACTGTTTCAAAATTTCCAAAATTTAAAGTTACAATTGCAGAATGTTTAGTAGAGTTCGTCGCTGTAAATATGGAATAAATTCAGCACAGCCGTACAGATGTATCAGTTGTGATAAATTCAACAGTGAAAGGGTTGATTTCGAACTGCTCTGACACAATGGAGCAGAACAGAGACCCGTGCGTACGAAGCGTGCAATTCTAACAAAACTGCAATTCAGCCCGCGAGTGGCGCAAACGACTTTCGCACTTCTTTCGATTTTTTTCTATTTTTCTCAAGCTGGCCATTCCGCCATAAACCGGTTGCATCGGTCCGGTCGAAAGACGAAAAAAATAGAGAATTCTGACGTCAACGAAGAAAGATTAGGAACAACTATTCGCCGGGGTACAATGAACGAGCAGATAGAAATACGTAGATCTGTATCGAAGCCACGAGCGTGATATTAATTCTAAGAATGGCGTGGCGCATAACGCAACGGTACGATATCAGATGATGCCGATAGTTTTTCCTGGGGATTTTAATTTAACCACAGTGTTACAAAATACCCCTCCCCGTTAATTATAACCGCGTCCGCGGAAAGCGTGATTAACGCTTATTAGGTGCGTGGAAAGGCGGGAGATTTGAATAATTCGATAGATTGCATATACAGTACCGTACGTAAGCGCTGAAAAGTTTTATTCACTTGTGCTCTGCGCTGTTAAAACATGTGTTTCGTAAATTGTGGCTTCATCTAGATTGATATAACCAATTACTTTTGTTGGCCAGCAACAGGGCCAGGTAGGAAACTGTGAAATAATACATTTTCGATGATTGTAAAGACTATATTCTAGTATTGTAATGCAATACTGACAAACAAAAATCTGCTTAAAACAACTAAGGTTCTACACAGTTGCACGTTTGTGTGAATAGTAGACAGTTTCGAAGATCCAAGACGACTGGAGTCCGTGGGCTTCAAACAATAATTTTGAAGTGGATCTTTGTATAAATTCTATTTTGTTTTGTGATTCCATGGCAATGAAGTGTTAAAAAATGTTTTCATGCAAAAATAAATTAAAACAGAGTGTAACTATACGATTGAAATAGTGTTCGAGTTTGCTGTTCGAATAATTATGAACTGTAGTTTACATGCAAAGGCTAGACAGTGACGTCGGTAACGGAGCAAATTGAAGCAAATTCATCTATGCGGCATTAAAACGGCACGATAAGACACGATAATGTTTACATTTGTAGCCCATAAAATTTAATTAGCCAATTACTTCCTTTTAATTAATCGCTAAATATCCATCTTTCCGCCTCACGTAAATTCCGATTATATTAATTACCAAGAGGCGTCTCGACCGCCTTTTCACCCGTTAGAATAAACACGCAGAATTCAGCGATGTCTGTTGCGTCCGTTCGCATTTCCAACTTTCGGTGTGAACGTGGGTCACTGGTGATCCATGCATCCATTTTAATTTCATCGTATATTACCTACTAACCCGTAGCAAATTTGAAGGAACATTGACGTCACTCTGGCAGTATAATGAGAAAAATGTATTACAAAATAAATAAATATTATTTTAGATACTAGTTCAGGTATACAGTGCTACATAATTTTGTATGAGCATTGATTAAATTTTTAACCAACCTGAAAACTGAACATCATTCTTAGCCATTTATACGAAATAATAAATTTGAAAAGGGTTAAACGTTCGCATTCGCAATGATGAATATTTAAGAACCCATTGTAGTATGTCTGACCAGTCACCGAATTTTTCACTGTGACACGAGACCTGTTAACGAACCGGTATTTAACTTAAAAGGGACAACTGAACATAAGGTCCACTCGCGCGTCCGCCATGTTCGTGTTCACCATCCTGCGACACGTCGAGGAATCGAGGATTCGATCGTGGAGTCCGCTGCACGTAAGATCTATCGAATCGTGTTCAAAAATCGGCTAGACTGTATTCGAAGGGCTCGAGGAATTCGATTCGAAGTACCCGCGATCTTGTCTCGAGCGAGTCTCGAGAATCGTTTGGAACGCCTTTAGGGGTGAAAACCGCGCGTGGAATTTTCGACGAGATCTCGTTAGAGCCGATCGAATCGGATGGATCGACAGCCGCGATCCAGAGACTAATGATGTCGCCGCGTAAACGTGCTTTCAGACCAAAACATTCGCTGTCTACGCAGGAATCTCGATTCTTTGCCATAGAAGATATTTATTCACTCATTTATAGGAGATCATGCGCTATAATACATGTACTAAAAACTAATTTATTTTATTTAGAAATAGGTTACAAGACCACTCAAATACAATACCCCTATAAAACAACAAGTTGTCTATTTTCAGTTCGATCCGAAGTGTTACCATCATTTTAATTAATCAAGACTATACTTAAGAAAGCAGATTGTCTCCAGACAAACTCTAAAACTGAGACAGTGTAGACACTGTAAAGCGACTTGCAACACAGACACCTGGCCCAAGTCCACGTAACTGCTTTTAACCTAAACAAACCGTCAATACTGAAGATGAAAATGTGTCAGCAGAAATTTCAATCAAGATAAGGCAAGCATCCAGGTTAGATTCGATGTAGCATCAGGGATCTAAGGAACGTCGCTTCCCCGTTCGAAGTCGAAATCCGTGGAGGCAGGAGAATCATGCGGAGAGGATCGAACCGAGGCGAGGACTACGGAAGAGCAGAGCGAGCGGAGAGTGCAGGACACGAAAAAGGAGGAAGGGAAGGAAGGCAGGAGACAAGAGACGAGAGCAAAGGAGTTACGGGAGAGTCGAGGTTCGTCTGACAGTGAGGTGTCGGGTGGTCGGGGTCCGGCTTGCTGTCAGCTTGTCAGCCTGTCAGCCCACGCACGTTGGCACCGCGGCAGTCAGCCTCGTGTGGATTCACACCGCATCGTGTGGATTCGCATCGTCTACACACTACAGTCGATCGCCGTTGTATTGTTTCGAACTCGTACGAATGCTGCTAGAGCAACTTCAAACACTTTTCGATCAAAAGCCACACTATCTGCTGCGTAGAGGGAATACAAAAAAATGACATGTCAACATAAACCAGTTCACATGGACAGTTGTTCATTTTGTATTTATTAGTCCCATTTCGCGTCGCTATACCACCAATAAAGTTGTCAAACTAATTGCAGTATTGGTTTCTCGAGGCAGCAGGATAGTAATGAAGTATTCTTTGAATAATCGATTTCGTCATTTGATCGGATAGAAGGAATTTAAAAAAAGAATATACAATTTCTTCTGAATACAAATTTTTAATCTTCATTATCATCAGAGGATTCAGAATTCCGGGAGACACCCAATGTTGGACATAAATCTTGAAGATGGGTAGAGGGTTCTCTCTGCACTCTAGAAAAGCAAATCTAAAAGTTTCCACAAAAATTGCTATTGCTTTTCAAATGATCTTTCAGTAATACGAACTCAGAGTCTTCATCATCAAAGTGTCCCTTCAGAGCTTTAGAAGGCTCTTACGCTTCCTAAACTTGTACTACCCTCAGGTTTGACTCTTCATGCACCTCTTATGTTACAAATCGGTGAAAAATTCTCTCAAACTTCAAGAAGGCTATTATCGTTCTCAAGGAAACGTATTTTGATCTTCGTGTGGATTTGCACTGTCTACACACTACAGCCCATCGCCGTGCAGTGTTTCGAACGAGTACCAATGCTGCTGGAACAACATCAAACGCTTTTCGATCAAAAGCTCTGCTATCTGCTGTGTAGAGGGAATACAAGAAACTGACACGTCAACGTCAACCAGTTCACATGGACAGTTGTTCATTTTGTATTCATTAGTCCCATTTTGCGAGCTGTTGACTGTAGGAGTATCTATACAGAATGAGGGGGGGGGGGGGGGCATGATGGGGCAGCGAGGTAAGATGGGGTATCACACTTACACGCTAATCGATAGGTACTAATCACGTGACGAATACATCAATAGAAAACCATTTAGTTATAACAATCATAGCGCCGGTGACATCGCGAAGGGAGAGCGTACTTTTTGTGCGACAAAAAGATCTGTAATAAATATATATTTAAGAACGGTAAGTCTATTGATTTTCTTACATTTTAATCTTCATTTCATTAATTTAATGTAGAATATTCGAAATCAGAATATTCTTTGTTTTGTTTTACAAATATATTAATTTCTAGAGAACGACGGTTTGGGGTAAGATGGGAACTTTGTATGGTGTGCCTGATCATTCCCCGCCTCATGGTTGTTCATGCGATACTAAGTAACGTCATTATTCTGTATTATAATTTAATTCAAATAAATTTCATTACTTTTAGCTGAGATCTGTAAAATGGTCAGTACTTACAAAAAAAGAATCAGAAGAGGAGAATGGCCAGTAGAAGTCATGAAAGAAGCAGTGAATAGTTTTGAACAAGAAAATGGGATACCAGAAAGCTGTTCAAGAATATTCTATTCCACAGACAACATTGGAACATTATGCTCAGAAATTAAAACGGGAAGGGGAAGCGACTGTGAGTTTACCTTCAGGTCAATCAAGACTGTATTTATCTAGGAAGAAGAGCAGGAACTTGTAGAATAACTAAAAGATATGGAGAAAAACCTGTGGACGTTGATCTCATAATTCCTGTGCAGGAGTTGATGAAAATAATTGCGCAAGAATACATATTTGTATCAATTGTGAGAATACTTAGGCAAACCATCTTGCCCCAGTTTCAGTACCCCGCCTTACTTCGCGGTTGGGGGAACACGGTTTTCTTTTTTCTTAGAGCTTAATAATTCAGAAGTCTGATTTAATATCGTCCAAAGTACGTGCCAAATACTAAACTATTAAATTATAATTGTATTGTGATTCATAAAGACTTACTTAAAGGATAAAATTATTACTTTATTTGCATTTTTCCTTAGCTTCCCCGTCATGATTCCCCATCCTACTCAAGGACTTGACCATATGCAGGATGCAGCAAAGTTCATGATTCAACCGAGAAGAGGGGGAATCTTCTACATGTCGTCGTCACATATTGTTTCAAACGTGTTCCAATGACGCTACAGCAACGTCAGCTGCTTCCTGATCAAAAGCCAAACTACCTGCTACGTATAGGGGACATAACTGACATGTGAACATAAACCAGTTCACACCGGCAGTTCTTTATTTTGTATTAATCATGTGATTAGAGTCACAATGAACATGGTAAATGAAGGTTCGTTTAGTCTGTATATCAAAGTTTGTGACATCTTAAACCCTGTTTAAGTACTGCGGCAGCCACAGAACTGGTTTAGATACAGCAAATAGAGTGTTACACTACCAGCTTTCAGAACGTCCTCTAACCTGAGTCTTTTTCGTTACTTGCACTCTGACAAACTAACTTCGTCTACAAATCATACACTCCATTAACAGAGCATCGTCCGTTCAACCTTCATAAGAGGCAGTAACTTTCAGCACCGAACAAACCGCCAGGCTTCGCGATGTATCGGAATTTTCTGTTTTCCATTATCAGTCTCGTACACTTTGCATATTCCGCGTAAATTTGAATGTTCATGCGCTTCGTTTCCCCATGTTCAACATTTCAACGTGTTCCGTACGTTCGGCTAGATTCGCGACTGTTAAAATCCCGTGGCCGCGTGCGTTCGTTCGTTATTGAGGCTCCCAGGTTTATGATCAATACCCGATCGGTGGCCAGTTGTAAAAACGAGTATTTACGACGGGTCGTCGCGCGGGATGCGTCGAAAGGAATTCATAATAATTCGAGACACTCGGTTTTAATGGTTCCTCCCGGCTGATTGCCAGAGTTAAGGAACCGATGGAATCCGCGAGCCATCGACGGCCCTCACGTTAATGCGTAGCGGTGTCTCTGACACCGGGAAGTGGATGCATCAACTCCGGGGACGTCGTCTCTCAGATATGCAAGAATTATCCAGGCGCTTGCGGGCTTACCAATGTTTCGCGAGATAAGCGAACGACAATTATTAAAAACCGGTAGAATCCACGGTTGTTCTTCGGCCGAACATCCCATTGCGCCTAAGTACCTATTTGTTGTTGTCGTGCTGGTGGCGTGCCTTCTACCGGCCTCGACGTGCTCAGTGATAAATTTCATCGGAACGACGAACGGTTGTTCGGGATTTGTACTTCCTGGCCGAGGGAAAATCTCTCCTCTCGCTGGAATTCACCTCAGTCTCTGCTTACGCTCTTACCGGAGAGCGCTTTTTGTTTTTCGACAAGGAAAAAGCGTTACAACCGTGCGATTTCATGGAAGACGATAACAAATGTGTCCGAACGTGTGCTGTGTTTCCTGAGTTGCTTGCTTCGCGCAGAGATTGTCTTTGGAAGTTGCAGAAAATGCTTCATCGTTATGCAGATGTCCAGAGCTGAGGATGAGATATGAGAATCGATGTTACAAAACGACATGCATTTTTTGTCTAATAATTATTGTACACAAAGTGTAATGCGTTGTGTAGCACGTGCTACCTGCTTTAGGATTACTGCCAGTACTTATGAACGATAAAAAGAACTGGTTTTGTTTTGTAGCATCTTCCATTGGTTCAACTTCAGTCTGTTGGTGACTTACTGTAAATACGTCTAATTGAACACTTTGATAGCCACATGTACCTTACAAAATCTGGACATCATTTTAGTACGATTTTTAAGTAACAAGTCATTCTGTACGTCGAATATTTTACAATTTCAATGTGGATTTCTCATTTCGATGGTCCAAGTTAAGCTACGCTGAACACGGTCAACGCCATTATGGGTGACCGTCTTCAGCGGTCCTGCGTTGTTGTTGACACATGGTGGTTCGAAATCCACCTAAAACTGATACACAGATCGAGCTGTTCCGTTAAAGTGTCATAAAATTTGTTATTCATCTCCCAATCGAGTTAATAAACAAATTAACAAATTGCAGAATGACACACGTCTGGGTGAAAAAATTTCGCTGGATATTTCGAAGCGGTAAATCGGAGAACCATCGAAAAGGCGAATAGCAAATCAATGTTGACAGGGAAAGCGGTAAGTATCGGTGGTATGGTAATCCATCTTGAATCGATTCGCAGATATAGCCTAGCCGTGCGAACCGTGGAACCGAATACGTCGATGGCCAAGACGTATATTCTCCGGTATCGATTCGAACGGATGCACGAACCAGTATATTTCGTGTTCTCGTGACGAACTTACGAGTTATCTCATTACACGACGTTGAATCGTTCACGCTTGCAAATTAACACGCGATGTAATAATCGCGAGATCCAGGACGAGCCTGACGATGGTTCACGAAGTAACGTAAGCATGCCAGATCGCTCGACAAGATCGTTGTTTCGAAATATCGCCCTTTAGAGGAACGCTACGAACAAACATACCGACGATAGCTACTGGTAATTTTATTAGCATTATTATTTAGAAGTACAAGGTGCTGTCGGTTTAGGTAAAAGGAGGACAACATTACTTTTACTTGATGTAATTATTACAAATATTTGGTAATACTTCTATTGCTCTTTCTCATATATGAAGGGTAAGGGGAACAAACAGGGATTGTTACAAAACAGATTTATTGCGAAAATCAATTTTTAACCCTTTGAACTTCTTTGTCGAGTGTGACTCGACATCGATTTTATTCACAAATACTCCTATGTCGAGTCACACTCGACATTTTTAAATTGCCAGTTTAAATATGTATTATATTTCGCAATATTTTTCTTTTACATAGATAAGCAATATTACATGTATATGACCTTTTTTGTAACCAAAAAAATGTCCTTGAAGTGTTCAGGTACATGATTGTTTGTGTTATAAAATTGTTTAAATTGGTTCCTATCAATCAACTGTCTTTTGAAGTACATTTCAAATAAAACACTTAAAATAATAGGGAGTTATTGAGAAGGAAATAAAAAAAAAATTAGGAGTTCAAAGGGTTAATGCTTTCGTCCACTAGTAAAAAGACAAGGTGCAAGTAATTGGACTGTATTGTGTATAACATGAGGTTATACTTTAATGAAGCAGCAGGAGGAACATTATTTTAATTTTTTTTCAAATTGAATACTGTAGAATATAAATGGACGTTCCCTGTTTCTTTCCCCTTTTCCTTCATATGTGCGACGCATTGATTCTCAGGAGAGACCGACGTCACATATATGTGACAGTAATAAATTATCTATTCCTTCAAAATAACCTGACACACGTGCATAAATGTAAGATCAGTGTTGCTTATACATGACATATTATTTGAAATACTCTGAATCCCATTCTGTTTGTGCAAAATCACAAAGATACGATGACGGTTCGCCAACTGCGTGGTGACAGCGAACGTGTTACAAAACAAAAAGTAGAATGTAACAAATGTACTACAGACAATGAGAACACGAATATGTTGATTAAAGTAATGTATGATATTGTGTTTCGAGAGATATTTAAAATGCTGACTTGCAACATGTCAAAGAATTCTACGTTCTTCGTCGCTATACCGCCAATAAAGTTGTCAAACTAATTGGAGTATTGGTTTCTCGAGGCAACATGATAGTAAAGCATTCTTTGAATGACCAATTTCGTCATTTGATCGGATAGAAGGAATTTAAAAAAAGAATATACAATTTCTTCTGAATACAAATTTTTAATCTTCATTATCATCAGAGGGTTCAGAATTCCGGGAGACTCCCAAGGTTGAACTTAAATCTTCAAAATCGGTAGGGGGTTCTCCCTGAACTCTAGAAAAGCAAATCTCAAAATTTCCACAAAAATTGCTATTATAGTAGGACTTCGATTATCCGAACTATAATTCGTAACAATATGACATACATTGCAATTAAATTTTGCATAAAAATGATATGTTTATTATAGAATAGAAACTAAAGAGTAGTGTCAAATTAAGTACACAGTGTCATTAATAATATTTACAGCTTGTAACTGGCATAAAATGACTAATTTCCAGATGATCAGTGTTCGGATAATCGAAGTTCTACTGTACTTAACACATGATCCTTCACTAATGAAAACTCTGAATCTTCATCATCAAAGTGTTCCTTCAGAGCTCTGGGAGGCTCTTACGCTTCCCGAACTTGTGCTACACTCAGGTTTGACTCTTCATGCACCTTGTCCTTCACAGATCGGAGAAAAATTCTCTCAAACTTCCAGAAGACTAATATCGTTCTCGAGGAGACGTATTTTGAACAGAAAAGGTGTCTCAATTTTTGTACAGTACGATAGGAACAACAAAGACCGCGGTTCGGCCTGTGAAGGCCGCATGCTGTAAATTCTGGCGGACATAATAGCGCGACAGTTGCGTGACGGAGATTTACGCAGGATGTTCGGGTACGATCTGTTCTCCGTTCAGGTTACGTATAACCAAATTGGGAGCAATCGTACGTCTCATTAAGCATCGAACCGTTCGGTTGGTCCCCGGGGCAAGGGACAATTACCGCGTGAGCGACAGCATGCTCGAGATAATCTTGCGGATAGAAGAGGAGAAACGCGGACGTGTATTTCACGTGGCCGTGGGTTTCTTCGATTCGTTCGTTTCCATCCTGCCGGTGTCTTACAATTCACGACAACGTCACCGGAGCAGATAACATCTCAGCCAGCGTGCAACAATGCACCGTGCTGATGCATAAGAACCCCGCCATCTCAGGTAAACGTTTCGTTCTACCTTTACGATCATTCCGTAAATAATAGTATTTTCATTGTGTAATTGCCTCCTGATTATATAAATGATTTTTCACGTGTCCGTGTGTTGGTCTGCGATACTCACAATTAAGCAGGTCAAGACAAGTCGTAGATCTTACTTGTTCAAATTTTGGATTTACGAAGATAAACAAGATTACATCTGCCTATTTTTCTCTCAATCAGTGTACATAGATCTTTCGCTGAAATCATGCATCACCTGTGTGGTTTATTTGAGCTAGCCTAAGTCGAGTAATGTAATTGTTTCTCGTACAGGTCAAAACGTTTCAGTTTCTAGAGGCACGTGTACGGACACGGGGGATGTCGAAGGAAACCGCCGACGACATCCGGTCTCGCCGAAGCATTGTCGTGAACGGTATCCAGAGCCAGGCCGCCTTGGAGATTACGCAAGAACTATAATTATTACTTCACATTGGCAGAAAAATGGTAATTACTTTACATGCTTAATTACGACGCCGAGGCGGCGTGTCCCGGGCCCGATAGGCCGCGATAGCGCTTTAATGGCAGAAGAATTAATTATACGGTGCACGCGATACCGAAGAAAGTATCTCGACCTTTTTGTTCGATCAAAAGCATTAGGCGCTTAATTGCCCGGACATTGCGTTAACGAAGATCAATGGCAGCCCGCCGGTTCGGAGTTTCTTTAGATTACTCTCCAATAATATTTTAATTACGGGTGCACACTTTCCACGGGAAACCGTTGGTATGCAATCGCTCCGCAATATCGCTCCCTTATCTCGGTTACGTAAATGGATCCGCCCTGTGCATACTGAAATTGTTTGCGAATTCTCTGAACTGCATATTATTTAATCGTTAAAAATAAACACGCGCCACGATCCATGGAGAACCGATGGTCCACAAATCTACTTTAATCGATCGTTGTCGCAGTTACGTGAACCGCATGCGAATTTTTATAACAGGTGTTGAATGCTTGAATAAATAATAAATAATTGTAATAATCTTAAGAAAACCAGTTTGCTTTTTTTTCACTCTTTGTAATTGTGTCTAGTGGACGGTGTATGTGTTAATGAAATAACTATAATTATCACGTTGACTGCCATGTCATCCATACGTGGGTGACACTTAAATTCTGTTGTTCTTTCGCTGACTGCGAATAGAATTAAGAAAATATCTAAAATGGCCTAACAGGACCATTAAAATACTATAAAGAATTACTAAAATCATTGATTAGAAAGGGCACAATTTAAGACTACTCTCATGTTGTATCAAAGTCTAGAAAGGTGTGTCGTTTCCAGCTTATATAGTGTGGCAGTCAACGTGTTATGTAGTATAATTGCTTCTTTTCCTATTTTCTGGATATGACACTGAATATACGCCTGAAAAGAATCAGGAAATAAGGTATTGCATAGTGTGACGAAAACTAAAGATTGCATCAAGAAATAATACGATCAAGAGATATCCAGATACGGTAATCGCGCTATATCAACGAAACGTTATCTGCGATAATAAACTCACGAATTTACGCTGAAAAGTAGGCGTGCGCGCGAAACTTATCGCTCCTTATCGAACAGCGATACGCTAACTATCGAATCGGCGTCAATTTATGGTATTCTCTACTGGAGAACGCGGCTGCGTTCGAAAGTAATCGTCGCGACTACTTTGCTATTGCTACTACACGGACCATATGATGACAACACATTCACCGTCAAAATTAAATTATTGAAGAATACAGAATAGTCTTGCATTACAGCACAATGGACTTTTAAAAGCGAATTGTACGCGTCGGCAGACTCCCTTCATTTATCAGAGCACTCCAGAACTTGAATAGTGAATTTCGTCGTACGAAACCATTAGAAAAATCTTAAAGCAAGGGATTAAGAGTATACAGGGTGTTCCGTAACATGTAGAAATCACTTTAGGGATGGTTTCAGCACATCAAAAGAATAAAAAAATGTTTATATAAACATATGTCCTATTTGACTTTGTTCTTGAGTTATAGGGGGTTTTGTGTCGGAGTAATTCTTTCGACAGACGGAGGTAGTTCAACTAAAAAATAATCCCAAAGGATTATTCTGTTTGGTCAGTATTGAAGGCCAGAGCGTGTGTTAAGCCCCAAAAAAGTTTGGAGTCATTGAAGCAGTTCTTGTCGGCAGTGTGGAACAAAATATCCGTGGAGGAGTTGCGTCCTATACCAAACATTTCATGACGCATTTGCGCCTCTGTATCAAAGCCAAAGTGGGCTACTGCGAAAATCTTTGAGTAGATTGTTGCCAAAGGTCCTAGTTATTGTTATTAACACGTTGATTGTCACCCAAGGTTTATATGTTTTGCCCTGAGGGCCACAATAGAATTTTCGTAATTCTAAGTATATAATGATAACATATTAAGTAATATGGTTACATAAGATCATGTCCTTATCAATAGTGCGTCTATCTCGCTGGATATAATGGTCACAATATTCTCTAGTTATTTATGTTGTTCAAAATTTTTTAATCAATGATATTCATTTTATTTTAATTATTCTAAAAAATGTAGTAACGCCGGTCACGGATGACCACCAGGCCCTCACTGAGAAGACATGCGCCGGCCGCGGATGACCACCGCGGCAGTCAACGTTTTAATTGTCAGCTTTTCGATTTATTATGTTTTTATAAAAACATCCTAAAAAAAGTTTATCAACGTAATTTTTTTTTGTTATAAATCAAATATCCGAAAGTACCGCTATAAGTCGAAAACAGTCAAACATGACATACAGTGGAATCTCGATTATTCGAATGCGGCTCATCCGAAAATTCTTCTTTTATGTTAATTATAAGGTGGAATTATCATTAGTGGTATTGTGTATTTCATTTTGTACCACTGTGTATTTTTATATTCTAAACCAGCAGCATCATTTTTGTGAGAAACATAGGTACAATGCGAGGCATCTTGTTACTGATTACTAAACAGCGGATGTTTACGCAAATTTACACTTTTAGAGTTCAATATTTTTTTCTTTGAATGTAGCTGATGAAATGAAACGTCAACGAAACTGCATTATGTCCTTTAAATGTTCGAAAAATTTGCTTTTTATTTTCCGTACGTAATTCAGCGTACATTTTTTGCATGTCCCAATATGTTAAATTGCATAATCATCCGCAGTCTATTGATTACAGTTCGGATAATCAAGGTTCTACTGTATGTTTATATGAACTTTTGATTCGCTGAAGCCATCCCTAAAGTGATTCCGACATGTTACTGGATACCCTGTACAGCGTCAGCATCGATTGACAAAATCCAGCGGAGGACAGGCCTCCGTGAGTCTCACGTTCCCATTATTCCCCGGTAAACGATTGTTAACCACTGATCTTCAGTCCCGAAGCGTTCGGTTTAACCAGAGAGTTACGACTGCGGAGCTCGTTACGCATGCATAGGCGCGAGCATAAAACACTGGAATTGCGTGTACGCTCCGCACCTAGAGTCTCCGGAGGATTCGTGGCCTGTTCGAACGACCGGCGACCCTAATTTTTCCCAGCTTTTTCCTCGGCCGGCCAGAGACGCATGGCCCTTAAACCGCGGCGCGACTTCCTTCCTATCCTCGCTCACCGGGGCTGTCCGTACGGTCGTACGGCGAGACCTTCCGGCGATCCGCATGAAGCATCGAGGGCGAGGGCGACGACGGGCGTCGTTACTCGCGCTGATTTAGTTGAAGGCTGCGAATTTACGGATCCACCCTTTTTGCGAGCGCGAACGCGAGACCCAAGCCCTTTCTCGTTAGCCGCCTACATTATATTACCCATCGAGAAGCATACATCATTCCCTCTTTATGTAAGTATCTATAACAGGCCGAGAAACATTTGCAGCTCGCGCTACGAGAGACGCCGGGCCAGCTTCTCGCGTGGGCAGCCTAGCGCGAGCGAGCGGAATTGATGTACTGCTCGGTTCGAACAATGCCTCGACGAGGTGCCCACGTGCACACCAAACCCCCTTTCAACTTGTCCAGCCAAACTTTCGAGTATCACTCCGAACGCCGTTTACATTCGGACTGCGATTTCTTTTGTACGCGTCCAGGTGTTCCATCCTGAGGTGCGTTGATTCATGATCACGGTCAGCGCTCGATGCGTCTGCAGTTTGGAATTATTCTGAGAGTGATGATTCTACATAGACAATTACTTTATGCAGGTGAAATTGATGAAATGAATACGTTATTTCGGCAGTGTTTTCTGCAATCATATTTCACCGCATTGTTGCCTGGCATAAGGTTATATCTGTAACAAATATCGTGTGAAATGCGATTCAAAAATTTTCAGTCGATCAATTGGACCAGAACTAAGGAAGAGTCATGGTTGTGAAAATATTTCATTCATTTAGTGCGTCAGTCTTTTATAGTTTCACCTGTTTCGCGCCACAGTAGAAAAATCCGCAACTAGTCAGACTCGTGCAAACAGCTTTTCGTAAATGTATATATAAATCGATGTGGTATGAATAATAAAACATTCTTTGGACAATATGAGAAAAGATAAATAGACTGCTCATTAACACGAGCTATCCGCAGTGTTCCAAAAGAAGGTGCAAAAGCCATCGACGTGACAGACCGTCATAAACGATAGATTTGCAGAAAATCACCACAGTGGCACACAGCACACAAAGGGTTAATAAACGTAACTGCATGGGATCAATGCATCGCGATCCAGCATAACGAAAAATTATGTATTCCCACATATTCATAGACGTATGCAGGCCGTAATTGGCCGTCGAATTTTATTTGCTCGTTCCTCTCGTCGTTACCTTTTTTCCGCGCTATTCCTCTCTATGTACCGGCCAATAAGAATTTCGCGTACTCATTGGAAAACGTCCGCTAGTGGCCAATAAACTATCCCCCGGTATATAAACGATACACGAGCGGCGTACATGCTCCTATTCCGTAATGGTACCGACATTAACATAAGGATCTACCTTTTTTTTCCAACGTAACTCTGCTGTTGGTCGTCGCTTGGACTCGGTTGATTTAATAACCAATCGCACAGCGCGGGCATTCCGTCAATCCAGATGTAGCCAATTAGTTAGTCGGCTAGGTAATGAGTTTTAGTAGCTATTGACAGTGGCCGCAGATGCACGGCCATTAGCAATTCTAAACGGTGTCGTGCAAGAGCCGGTCATTAGGAGTAAACGTAAATAATAATTACACGTTCGAGAACAATCGCATACCGTGGAGAATCCTGACGTGAGCGAGGAGGTTAGGTCTGTCTCATCTGGTCGCTGTTCGTTTTCTGCTCCTCTCCGTTTCCACAACACTCTGTGCGTGCACGAGGCCTGTCTCTTTTCATCGTTCGAGCCTTCGAACCGCACACACGCGCACACACGCTCGCACGGAGCCGCGGCGCGGCTCCTTCGAGCGCTAAATAAAGTAAAAGTTTAATGGCGCACATCCGTTGTTCCGATAGATATCTTAATGCGACCGGATTTTCAAGTCCCTTGAGATAAGTGCGCGCCGATGAAACCGAACGGCGGGCGCAAGGGCTCGATAAACGAGCGGTGCGCGTTCTACGCTTTTTTGGGGACGCGCCTTCTAATGACCGGCCCATAACAATGTCGATCGACGAAAAGGTTATTAGGCGGGATTCCCGGCGTCTCTCGAGATTACGCGAGATAAGCTCTCCCCGATTCATTGTGTTATTTTTGCGGTTCAAGTCCCGCGATATTCGCGCACACCACCGAGATACGCATCTTCGCGCTGTCTTCGTTCCTCGACCACGGTCGGCCGAATATTCTCGAAAGGGCACGTAAATATTCGGGTGGACCGATATCATCGAAACACGGGTGTAGCGCAGCGAACATATTGCTCGATTATTGGCTGCAGTTGCCACTTTGGGGATCTTTTACCGGGTGTTTCAAAACCGTGGGTCAGAGCTCGTGACAGACCTCGGATATATCTAATGTATCAACCCCTTTAACACTGGTCAATCGAGAGTCAATAGAAATATTTTGATAGGACAGTTCAAATTTTAAGTATGTAATTGGTTAATAATATGTGAGACATTTGTCAGTCACCTTCACAATAGTACAAATATAATAGTAATTCTGTACTCATCTTGAGTTCATCAGGCGATCAAACTACGCAACAATAGTGCTCGAGATGAAAATTCGATGAATCCCCCACAGCAAAGTAATTAGAAAATTATTCTGGAAGGCGATGAATAAGAATTCCGAAGCAGTTCGAAGAGGACAATTATCATTCATTAGCGATTCAAGGATAAGAGACTGCTGGTCACTCGGAGAACAGGTGCACGTCGCCATTTCCACGACCCACCGCGTCGAGGAGCGGTTTCCGATCGCCTCACATCCTCTTTCTGCTGGGTCGTTCGAAGGATTTCTCATCGTTCGAAACTGTGCATGGCCGAGTTGTTCACGATGGGAGAATTAAGCCGCGATTAGTTACTGTTGCGGTGGAAATTAATTGTGCACTGTCCAACGTTGGAACGGTGGGCGTGA